>CM066986.1:86041499-90841499 GCA_033977485.1 Hydrangea macrophylla
TGTGGAGTTTTACTTTTGAGTTTTTAAGGTGAGAAATTTATTTTTATTTGGTGAGAAATTTCTCATCAAATTCGTTAAAAAATGTGAGAAGTTTCTTGCTATAATATATAAAATTTCTCATATTTTGTCAATATTTTGACAGTTTTTTTTATTTGGTGAGAAATTTATCATTAAATCTATTAAAAAATGTAAGAAATTTCTCACTATAATAGATAAAATTTCTCTATTAATTCTCTCTCTCTCTCTCTCTCTCTCTATATATATATATATATATATATAATAAATATGGATTTTGAATTTCAAAATCCTGATTTATGGGAGTGAGGGTATTTATTAAATTTTCTGCGTAATTCTTTCTCTCTTTCTATATATATATATATATATATAACAAATGTGAAAAACCCTGATCGATTTATGAGAGTAAGGTTGTTTATGTCCTTAAAATAGGTGAGTTAATTTATAAATTTAATTTTAAAATAAATTTATTTCTAAATAGTTAAAACTTAATGGACTAAAATCTAAATGACACTTAAACAAACGTAGCAATAGAAACACTAAAAAAATGTTGGTCTGACCGGTGAGGCGGCTAGTCTTCGAGGCTTCTAGCAACCAATTGTAAACTCTTCCAAACCACTCTCTCTAAAATTGTCAAAGGAACTAATCTCTCTCTGTCATCCTCTCAAGTAACTTAGAAAATAGAAAAAATCAAACAATGATTGAGATGTAATTTAGAGGGGATAAAAAAATAAAATCAAACTTTTTTAAAGGTCAACGTGGGACCTATCTTTACAAGGTCAGCCCACATACCAGCCGCCACTAACGACAAACCACTATCAAGGCCCGCCCAAGGGGCCAATGCGGCCATCAAAATTCACAAAATTTTGAGAATTTTTATAAAATTTTTATAATTATATTTTTATATTTTATATTTAGAAAGGCCAAATTTAATGTCACCAACTACATATTAATGTCATCAACTGCATATACATTGATATACATGTCTCAAAAGCAAATGCCCTAGAATTTTGAAAATTACACTTTTAGTGTAAGAATTTTTTGAGTTTTAAAAATAGGCCCCTCTAGAATTTTGAAAGATACCATGTAATATTTAAGTTTCACAAATAGACTCCAATTATAAGTAGACCCAAACTAAAGTTGCCAATTATATATAAGTAAATTCTAAAAAATTGACAACTATGTATAAAAAGACAAAAAAAAATCACCCCAGGGCAATGAGAGCCTCCTTTTAGTAGTTCGTTATGAGCCTCTAAACACTCAAGACCGACCTTGACCACTACTTTTTTAATTTATGTTGAGAATTATTCGGTGAAGCCATCATATCACATCATCATTCTAATGTAGTATAAGGTTCCGATTTGGAGGGAGTAAGTCTTTGGGTACAACCCATTTACACCTCATTTATACAACCAACTCTATCTCTTTCTTGAGAGGCACTATAGGGTCCGATTAAATTTCATTAATAGACCTCCACGTACCACTTAGAAAAGAGATAAAGATGGTTATTTAAAAGAGTTGTAAATGAGTAGTACCCAAACACTTATTCTTTTGGAGGCCATAAACTCTCGAATTGTAATGCCTACTTAGTGTAATAGTGTCACTGCATAACTTCTCATTTATTCTAGGGTAATGATTGGGAGATAAAAATGTGATAAAGAGATGCTTACAGAAGAATGTGTTTGTGAATGCCACGTAACTCTTTTGTGTCCCAAACATTGCCCTTAATGCTACCCCTACTTAATAACATGTAATTAATTGAATTTCAAATCTGTTAACGGGTAACAGCTTATTATAATCTCCCCGTGCATGTATAGTATAGATTAAAGAAAATACTTTTGCTCACCCAAAATATGGTACACCAATACTCACCTAAGTATCTCATTGACCAATACAGTGGGATCCATGATTAAACAAATATTAATTAATATTGTTTAATTTTAGGCCCCACTATATTGACCAATAGAATGCATCGATGAACAATAGTGTACCATTTTTTAAATAAACAAAAATACTCTCTAGATTAAAATGGATAATTCTTTAGTGACAACTTTCATACAACCTCCTAAAAAATGTGACTATCTCTCTCATGTGTCACTGTGGGCTCCAGTGACATCATAGAAGAGAGATAGACACATCTTTTTAAGAGGTTGTATGAAAGTTGTCTTCAAAAAATTACTCGATTAAAATATCACACAACATCCATATTTGTACGATAAATGTGGTGTAGCACTGCCCAAATAGCCCTGCTCAAAGAGTAATGCTAGGCATACTTTGAAATCCACACTGAATTTGACACCTTATGCTTTAAATACATATATCTTGTGATGTGTGAACTTTTCACACTTTTCTGTGCACCACTTACATAGCACATGGCACATATATTTAAAGCTGGGTGTCAAATTCAATGTGAATTTTAAAGTGTGCCTAGCATTACTCCTGCTCAAATAACTGTCACACCACTTGACAGCTATTTTCCCTCTCAAATGTTTCTAACTCATTCTTGGTCGTCGCCCTTCTCCATCTTCTACTCTCTCTCTCTCTCTCTCTCCATCCCACTTACAACCCAACACGCTATAAATACGTACATCCATGTATCGATACATACATGGTGATCATCTATACACATATCAGAAACAAACAAGCATTAGAAGACAATGGAATCATATTCAAACTCTGTTTCTTCTTCTTCTTCATCATCATCATCATTCTTAGAAGAAAAGAGACAGAAACCACAAAATTCATTTCAAGCCTCACTCCACTCGGTCCGAAAGACTCCGGCGAAGCCGTCAAAGAAATTCATTGCACCACTGCCGCCAACGCCGCCAAGAGTCTACAAAGTGGAGTACAGTGACTTCAAGGAAGTGGTTCAAAAGCTCACCGGATCAGCGCTGCCGGAGGTCCAGCCCCGGCGACTCCAAAGTATTGCACCCTCTCCACTTAATCTTTCAACAACCAATAAATACATAGATCAGGCTGCTACTAAAATCATTGATTCACCCATTAAAACACCATTCTTGGCCACCTACAATGAATTGATGAGTGAAACTATAGATACAGAAACATGCAAGGTATCTGAAAGCTCAGCTATTTTGAATCCTCTCAAACTCAGGCAGTCACCCGGAACTCTCTCTCCGGCGAGGTACTGTTCTTTCCCTCCTCAGAGTCCTGGAATTTTGTCTCCGGCATGGTGGTCCTTCCCACCTCTGAGTCCCGGAATTCTCTCTCCGGCGTGGTACTCTTTCCCTCCTACTAGTCCCGGAACTATATCCTCTTTGGGGTGAATCACAAGTTGGATTCTAAATTAGTTCTCAATTCTTCAATTTGATCTTTTTTTTTTTTTTTTTTTAAGTAGGTCTTTGGCACAAGACCCTCGTTAGGAGAAAGATAGACACATTGTGGTGTTTTTGGATTATGTTTGTGCCCAAAAACTTGCTCTATTTTTATTTTTAGAATAACTCTTGGGTACATAAGAATCTCACATATACAAGATATATAAATCACAATGTGTCTATCTCTTTTCTGATGGGTCCACCGACACTATGGAATCCACAGTATCTGTGGAGTCCACAGTGGAAACATAGACACATAAATCTGTATATCTTATTTATGTGAAATTCTTATGCATCTAGAGAGTTATCCTTTATTTTAGGGTTCCTTTATTTTAGGGTTTCTTCTTTTGTAAGTGGGACTAAGCTTCCCCAAAGGTAGCTGTGGATCTTGTGTACTCTGTAAGCAGTTATTGTAACCGTAGTATTAATTGGCAATACATGAGCTTGTCTTTAAAGGCTTTGTTTGGTAGTGAGGAAAGAAAAGAAAGTGTATCATAAAATACTTTTTTTTGTTTGATTAATAAGGAAAAGTAAGAGAAATAGGAAGGAAAAAAAAAAATTAGGCAAAAAATTAAGAGTAATGCTATATATACTTTCCAAATTTGAATCACAAATCAGGTTTTAAAATATTTTAACAATTGTACTACATGTGGTGACTGAGATTGATGGTACCTCTTACGATTGCATGTAGTTTAACTAATAAATTATTTGAGATTTAAATTTAGAAACCATAACTCTACTCAAAAATTAATTGAAACTTTTTATATTTTTGTAACTCAATTCCTTTCTCCTTTCTTGAATTCCCATTGTCTTTCAAAATTTATTATTATTATTATTATTATTTTTAAATTTCTATAGTTACTTAAGCGTGAAGGAAAGGCGAAAACACTGGATAAATGGGTACTCCAAAAAATGGTTTTTTTTTTTTTAATTTTATTTTTGTGTTTATTTTTTTATTTTTTATCACCTCTAAAAAATGGGACTATTATTCATAATTAGAAACTGGTTCTAAGAGCAACTCCAAGGGTAGTCATCAAATTTGGGTATCCAAAATAATATTTGCTTACTTGAATAGTGTTTTACATACTAAATAAGTCTCATGCACTCCAACCATAGTAACCAAAACTAGTAGCTATTTTATTGTTTAATATATTTTGATGTATCTCAACCATAGATACACTAAAAATACTATTTTATTCACAAACCAATGGCTAGGATCATCCCACCAAATATGCATCCCATCACTTTATCTCTCTAAAGACTGTAAGTTTGGAGACCCAAACCATGAGTTTGCATAATGGATCCCCCATTGGAGTGCATTTTTTGGGATGAAGTAATTCATTTTTACATCTTTTGAATTTGAATACTCGTTTGCATCCCCCATTAGAATTGTTCTAAGCTTTTAAGTATTTAGTAAACGCGTTCCAGTACATTAAAGTATGTGCCTAGTTCAAACATAATCTTAAAATAAATATATATTTTTTTTTTGCCAAATCAGTATGATACTAATAACCCAAAAAGAATTTAGGACTACACTGATCTTTTTTATGCATACTACTGAACAAGGCATGCTTTTTTTTTTTTGTGAAATATATGTTTCAATGAGTTAGTTTTATTTTGATAAAAGAGAAGATAGTATCAATGCATAACAGGAAGACTAATGAACACTTAAAGAGTAATGCTAGTTAGTCCCCACAAAATTCTAAATAAAACAATTATGGCCCTTGATGATTCCGGTGAGTCCTGTGTATAAAATTTTGTGTGAATCTAGCATTATTGGAGACTCAAATACCTCAAATTTTCAATTACGTAGTTAATGAGGTTGCACAACATAAAGTGGATAATCCTCGACGCATCGGCTCAGGACTCTTCAGAGGGTTGTTAACTTTTTGTAGATTCACTAATGTTCATTTGATATAATTGAAAATTAAGCATTGAAAACTTAGTACTGAATTGTAGTACTGAAACGTTTAAGTTATTGAATTTATGATATTGAAAATAATGTTTCACGTACTGAAATAGATTACATTTAGTGGTTTTTTTCCAAAAGAATTTTTTTTTTAACTTAAAATTTTCATATAAAGTGATTCATTATCAAACATACTTAAAATTTTTATTTTTAGTACTTGATTGTGTTATGAAACAAATCCTAAACTAATCATCTTCTTTTGGCATGTGTTTACATATATATATATATATATGAGTAATGCTAGATGCACAAAAAAAGTGAACGAAATGCACAATCAGCTTAAAATTGTTGGACTTCGTGCTGAAAAGTCTGTATAGACTTTTCAGCACGAAGTCCAACAATTTTAAGCTGATTGTGCATTTCGTTGTGCACTTTTTTTGTGCATCTAGCATTTCCGTATATATATATATATACACACACAAGGAGCATCAGGAACAACCAATTCAAACTGCAAAATTTACCTGGTCCTCGTTTGACCACAATTTAGTGTCCACGTACTATCCACTGAAAAGCATCAATTGCCATGTCGATCTATGCTGAGGTAGGATGACAATGGTGCCTCTTTTATTTTTTATTTTTTTTGTATAATCAACTCTAACAACTACGGAGTACTGAATTTTTTACCCGAAACTTCAAAACGGAGTAATTTATTCTTGATTTATTACTGTTTCAATTTTTTTTTCTCAAACTCATCACTTTTTCAGAAGTCGTTATTCCAACTAAAGACTCAATTTTTTTTTCTCAAACTCATCACTTTTTCAGAAGTCGTTCTTCCAACTAAAGACTTCAGACCAAAACAGTCCAACCTAAAATCACTATTTGAACTAACAACTTTAGTTAACAGAAGTCGCTAATTGAAGTAGCGATTTCTTGAACTCACTACTTGAAGTAGCGATTTCATTTAAAGTGAACACATTATAAACAAAGATAGTCCATAGGATTCACAAATAATTACACATTTGTTTTTTTTATGTATTATAAACAAATAATTACACATTTGTATATATATATATATAATTTTATTTTATTCTCTCTATCTCTCTCCCACTATCTCTGTCTATCTCTCTCCCCCTCACTCTCTCTCTATCTATCTATCTCTCCCACTCTCTCTCCCCCTCACTCTCTCTCTCTCTCTCTCTCTCTCTCTATCTCCCACTATCTCTGTCTATCTCTCTCCCCCTCACTCTCTCTCTATCTATCTATCTCTCCCACTCTCTCTCCCCCTCACTCTCTATCTCTTCCACACACACTTTCTCTCTCACTCTATCTCTATATCCCACTCTCTATCTCACTCCCACTCTCTCTATCTATATCTCTCACTCTCTCGCACCTACCTCACTCCCATATAATGTTGATAATGTTGGATTAATAATGCTTGGTGGTTCAATTCTGAAAATATGTTGAAAATAAAAATATGTTAAACATATAGCAGGGAGATGCTGCTAAAATGTGTCACAGACTGCTGGGAATTTAGCTGCTGATGAAATCGCTACTTCAAGTAGCGAGTTCAAGAAATCGCTACTTCAAGTAGCGACTTCTGTTAACTAAAGTCGTTAATTCAAATAGCGATTTCAGGCTGGACTGTTTTGGTCTGAAGTCGTTAGTTGGAGTAGCGACTTCTGAAAAAGTGATGAATTTGAAAAAAAAAGTTGAAATAGTGATGGATCAAGGATAAATTACCCCCATTTTGAAGCTTCGGATAAAAAATTCACAGAGTACTAATTTTTACTAGATTTTTATTATAAAAAAAGAACAATTGGGTCGCATAGTGGATGATTAATAATCCTAACTGCCTTGAAGTTAATATTTATTTTGTGGTCTTCTATATTGTTAATTACTGCAATGATGCAAACCGTATCTAAGAATTAAATAATTGGATAGTTGAATAACAGCATATAACATCAGAACATCACAGTGAAAATCATACTAAGACTAGACTTGGTCAAAGAATATACTAGAGCACAAGTACTACTTATGCTCCCATTAAGTGGGGAGTTACTTTTATGAGCTTTCCATATTAAACTTGGCCAAAAAATGATATATAGTTGACCTAATTTTGCCAAATATATATATCCAGGTCCAAATACATTCCATCCCTCAAATTTCCTCAAGTTATCATTTAAGGCCCTATACTACATATATATTAGATCACTAAAGTTGTTTGAATTTTACATCAGTTTCAGTTGAGAACTATTGCTGCCAACAAAATTCAGTTGAGAAAAATTATTTTAGGCATTCTATAGTCATATTTATTAACAATTGTCCTCAATTAAAATCGGTTTGCAAACCGAGAGCCTTAAATTATGCAATTGAAAATAGATGATCCAACACGAAATTCCATCTAGAAGAAATATAAATACGATATCTTTAGATATAAGGAACATAAAGGTGCTAGCTACAAAAGAAATTAAGGGAGAAGTATAAAGCCAAAGGGAGTTTATTATTCACTCGAAGTAGTATGAATCACAACAAAGTCAGTATGATTCCACCAAAGGCAGTGTCTCCTTTAAGTATGATTTACTTTACTGCAATATTCCCTCAAGAAATTAAGACAGTGATATTAATGGTTTCTTGAAGCTCAATTGTGATGGCTCTTTTAAAAAGGGTAGTATAGGTGTTGGTACAGGAGTGGTGGTGAGAAACCACCCACCATGGTGAGGTGGTTGGTGTGATGGTGAAGAAGGAAGTTCAGTGCCACTTGGTGGCTATGGTGGAAGCTTTGGCCTTATGTAGTGTGACCAAACTAGTAGTAACGGATATATCCGTTAGAAAAACTTTGATTTACTAACTGATATATCATTAAAAAAAAATTTCTTCTAAAGGATATATTTGTTACTAAATCCATTAGTAATATTACCCATGCCCAAATACTAATGGATATATCCATTAGAAATATTTTTTTCCAACGGAAATATCCATTAGTAATGAGTCCATATGATGTAGTGGCAAGCACGAGTAGGTATTGGAAATATTGAATGGTCATAAGGATAGGTGTTTTGAAAGCTTTAGGATGAACAAAGAAATTTTCAACCTGTTCTTCTGTGAAGAGTTAAAGGATAAGGGCAATTTGACGGCGTCTAGATACCTTACGAAGCAATAGCAAGTAGCTATATTTTGCTGACTATTTCGATTCCAACATTCATGGCAAACTATTTCTACTTATTTCCACAAAGTTTTGAAGGCGGTGTGTAGACTAGGGGTTCAAAAAATTGTGCCTCATAACTCACTATTTCTCTCATTCTCTCTTGATTAGCATACAAACACACAACCATTATATATGATACATACATATCCACAGGTACATACGTATGTGTATATATATATATATCAAGAGAACGGGTTGAAAATTCTTAGACAACCGAATTCACGACGGATTCTCGGTATCAAAATTATAGGCCAATCACCTCTGTGAGTAATTCAAACTCACTCCCTACGTGTATATATGTATATATGTATATTTCTATATATAGAGAGGATATATGTATGTAATTGCCATGGAAGCTTTTGAAAATGGAGTTTTATAAAAGTTAACCAAAAATCGATTCCGTGAATTGGAAATGAAATATCTTTATCTCAATAAGCTACGGTTCGAATACTACGGCTTAATTTATCCATATCGCAGCGTATTGTTGAATTGAAGTTTTGACATCTTTACTTTAATCGCAAATACCTAGAGATACAATTCGTATTAGTTTAAATCGTTTCCATAATCTTAATCTACGCAAAAAAACAAAGAAATTCATATATTACATGTCTTGATTGAAATAGAAATCAGAAATGGGTCAATTTCAGTTTTGAAATAAAAACAGGGGAAAAACGAAGAAGCTAAAGCTTCTGCTTCAACTCGCGCGCGCGACCTGCGCGAGATGTGCATTTTTGGGCAGAAAAGGTTTTTAACAGATTTTACGAAAACGGCCAGAGCGTGCGCGCGGCCTGCTCGCGCGATGGGGGTATTTTGGTCAGTTTGTTTATTTTTGTATAAGGAATTGTTTGGAAAAATGTTTTGGGAGTTTTAAGGAACTGTTTGGCAGATACACTGTCTTAAAGGCTTATGTTAAGAATTGGATTAATAGTAACGATTAAGACTGAGATTCAAGTACATACGATTATTCGACTTCGTGGTTATTGATTAATTTTACCATTCATGACATTGACATGCATGGTAGGGTCGAGGTGGAGTAGACATGCATGTTTTTGCGAGAAAGTATGAAAAGAGCATGAGAGATTGTGTGTTGGTATTGGTTGCCTCTATGGACATTCTCCATGGACAATTCACCCAAATCAAAAAATTGGCACTATTTAGAACTTGGTTCCCAGGTTGCCACGAGTTTGGACGTGTGGCTCTTTTTCTCTCCTATATATATGAGTGTTCTTTGTGTGTGTGGGTGTTTGGCAGATAAAGGGAGAGCTAGAGAGATATATATATATAGACACACATATATTATATATATACACACATATATTATATATATACACACACACACTCTCGGGTTAAGGAGAAGAAAGAGAAGAGGAGGATAGAGAGACTGTGACACCCGCTCCCGCGGTTATATTTATTATTGCTTTAGCATGCATAATCATGAGTTAATGTTAATTAATGTGTTATGTGACACTCGTTGGAGGTGAGATTAACTCACTAAGTTGTTTATGGGTGTCCAGTTGGGAACCCAGTTATGGCCAGTATGGCAATCCCAAGTTGGGATATGTGTTAATGGATCCCAGTTGAGATGGGACAGCAATATGTGGAATACCCTATGTGCCTAAATGTCACACCCGTTCCAGAAATTACCTGCTTTTAAAATATGACATTGTGGTAACACGTGGAAATATTAATGTTTATTAATATTGAGATGAGGTTGACTGTGGATCAACGGTGAGGTGTCAGAGAGGACACAGGAACATAGTATTTCATGTTGCATTGGCATGGTTAAATGACATTTACATGAATTAAATGTTATTTGAGATATCTGTTATTTCGTGAATAGTGAATTATACTGTGTAGTATAATTTCTGGTAATTTTGATATTGTTATATATCGTTTTGAGAACTGTAGTGAGAACGTGAGTGACACGTTAAATAAAAAGGTAGGTGGTGTAGAGATTCCACATAATTTAGTTTTCGGACGTTATTTTTGGAACCAAACGAGACTTAGTCGGAATCTTCTGAAATTTATAATTGTCACTCGTAAAGTGATAAAATGGACGTGTGCAAAGTTTCGGGAGTTAATTAGAAGTTTGAGAAACTTGCAGGGAGGGAAACACAATTTTTGAGAAGATTTTCTATAAATAGTGGAGGATAAGATTTCATTTCTCCAAAAACTTTATAAATATCTAGAGAGAGAAGGGAGATTGTTGCCACGGGCTTTGCGACGACTATCGGCGACCTTTCGTCCATTAGTTTTTCACCAAATTCAAGATTTGAACTCGTGGAGGTAAGATCTACGTTTTGATACTACTTAGGCCGTGTTTGGCCAATTTTTGTAAAAATCTTAATTCTAGACTTTTGGGAAAAACTCAGTAAAACTTGTAGGAATCGTCTCAAATTCGAAATTCGACGATTAATTAGCCCCCTAGACGATCCTTCAAAGTTTGAAGAGAATCGCACGAGGTATGAATTCTAGATCTATGAAATATATGGATTTTCATGTTTTGAACATCAGTTTTGATATCTTTGGATCCGGGCGAAATTTATGTATTAGTTAGGCCCGTTAATTATGCACGTGAAATTATGTGAAAAGCACGTATAACTGTTTATGTGAGCATGTTATGTGTCTACTTGGGTCAAAGGGGAGTTTGGTACAAATTCATCCGGGGTAAGCTCCTCGAACCTTGAGGATTGTGATTTTGATTGTGATTGTGATGGAATTGGAATTGTGGTTGTGTCTGGTATGGAGGTGGGCCCAACCAGGACACGGTACCTGGTATAGAGGAAGGCCCAACCAGTGTACGAGATGCGTAGGAGAGGTGGGCCTCCTACGGCATCGACCGGATGAATGCGTACCACTCACCCTAGAGACTATTTTCTATGTGTTTTAGATGCTTAAACCATGAACTGTCATATAAGCATACATTTAGAATTGTGCACTCAGCATATAGCTGAGCAGTGGATATTTACTCCATTGCAGGTAAGAAGAAAGATAAGAAGAGGCGTGAGGAGTGAGGACGAGGAATGCTGGGGAATCACCCCTTGTTAATATTTTTGTTCCTTTTTCCTAACTTTGTAAATAAGGATTTGGGATATTGTAATAGTTGTAATTAAACCTTGGGAATTAGTCAGTAGTACTGTATTTTGTAATCAAACTCCTGTAGTTGTGTTTTAAAACGTTGCAATTCAGTTATAATTGTGGTTGATGTTGATGTGGAGAAGCATGAGTTGTTATAGCAAGTAACAGGGCTGCCCAGCAGGGGAGCAGTCGACTGGACCCTCGATCAGTCGACTGAATCCTGTGGGGTTTAGACACTGAAAGTGAATAGTATTGGAAACAGTCGACTGGACCCTTGATCAGGCGACTGAACCACTATTGAATTTGGCTACTGCTTTGATTAATGGTAAAACCAGTCGACTGGACCCCCTTTACGGAAATGTGGATTTTGGTTCTGCCAGGCACAACCGACTGGAAGGAATTCAGTCGACTGAAAGTTGAAGGCCTCAGTCGACTGAACCCTATCACAGTCGACTGGACCTCTGTTTTCAAAACTGCTTTCCTTTGGACAAGTTCAATTGAACAAAACTTTTTATAACTCTGAGTTTAAAGGATTTCACTTATGTTTTCCGCTGCGGTATTACTTTAATGATATTTGGAGGAGCCTTGGTGGCGTGCCACGTGTCCTATTTCCATGCGTAGTGGGATGGGTCGTGACACTAAATGTTTATTAAGGCTTAAATGATTTATTATTTTATTGTGGATAATATCATGTTATTAGGTGGTGACCACTTCTGGGGTCAATTGGGGATACCTTTGTGAGCACGAATTGAACACGTTTCATAATTAATAGGCTAATTAGCAACTTCATTTAATTATATGGGACCACTTATGGGACCCATGCGAGACATAGACGAATACCCATTTAGGTTTGGGATAGTTTTAATACAATTTCATAATTAGTAGGGGCGTAATTGCAAAACTAGCAAACTTGTGGGGGTTTCATAATAAAATAGGAAAACTTATATAACTAAGACACATAAGGAGATGACTAATCATCTCCATTAGACCATCATTTTGTGTGTATCATTACTGGGAAGTACAGAGACGAGGACGAGAGTGCGACAACGTTGACGGTGACGCTCTCGACGACGGTTGACGAGCCGAACGACGTCGGTTTTTAAAACAGGCTACATATTCGGACTCCTGGGGGTGAGTCTAATCTATTGGTACTAATTTTATTGAGTTCTGTGACAGTTTTTCCACGACTCTTTTTGGGGTTTAAGCTCATAACTTGTAACTTATGTATAGGGTTTGTACCTGGTCCATAGTAGGGCTTTAATTTCACAATTAGGAGCGAAACCCAAGAGGTGAGTGATGTTAATTTTGATATTTGGATGATTTTCATGTTGGGTTCAATTGTAATGCCAAAGCATGTCTAATTACCGTAATTTAATTTATTTAGTTTATTATTGGGCAAAATTCATGTGGTTAAATTAGGCCCAATTTATTTGTGAAAGCACGGTGTAATGATTAAATGAGCATGTTGAGTTGCCTATTTGGGTCAATGGAAATTGCTAGTTCTATACCACCATGAGGTAATCTTTGTGCTGATGACCACGACCGCCAGAGGCCTATGGGACTGCACGTGTGAGGGCGTGGGTCATGACTAGTCACGTGGGCTTGGGGAGTGGAGCCGCGGGCTAGCCGATAGTGGTGGGAGTGAACTAGTAATTGCCAAAGACTATAGTTCTTTGTAATATGTTGAATTGAGCGTGTTTATTATCCATAATCATGATTAGCATTACTCACTAAGCATATAGCTTATATATTGTAATGGTTATTGAATAACCATCGTAGGTGATCGCGGAGAGGAATCGGGGAGGTGAGCTGGGAAGTGGCTTGGCTAGGATTTGGAAAGTTGTTGTAATTTTGTTAATAGTTACCCGCCTTTTAGTTTAAAGCTTGCAATATAGTTGTAATTAATCGGTTTTAATATGGATTGTAGTACGAGTCATACTTTGGTTGGTTTAAGACTTATGTAATATTTTTTCTAGTTAAACTCTATACTTTAGTTGGATTGTAACTTAACTCCTGTAATATAAAGTTGGACTGTGTTAGCTGGGATTGTTTGTTCGTAGTGTTACTATGACTAATGTTATTGGATTGGGACGTTTGAACTTAGAGATTTATTTATTGGGTTGGTTGTAAACGGTTATATTTAGTATTTTTCTTAAATTATTTAAAAACTCTTGCTTGTACTTGGAAGCTCATGCTCTTGACTTTGATTTTATTCTAAATGGTTTAAAGCATTAATGTTGATTTCAACTTGTGACTTGGTAATATTATTTGAGAATTTATTACTTGTTAAAAACAGGATTTTTGGCTAATTGCAAAGACATGATTTTGTTTTTTGTTATTATTATTGTTAAGCTTCTTTGGTTTAAGCTATTTAAAACTTATTTTGAAACTTTAATGACTGGGGTTAAGCCTTGGTAGCGTGCCATGTGTCCTAGGATCATCTGAGTGATTCCGGGGCGTGACAGAGATAGACAGAGAAAGCAGAAGAGAGAAGAGAGACTCACCATAGCCGCTACCGCGGAGCTCGGGACGCTGTCACCGGAACGCCGGAGACAGGTGAGTTTCATTAACTCACTCAAGGGTTATTTTTGGGATGGTTGTATGTGTTTAATAACGTATATCGAAGAGAGAAGGAATCCCCAACATTTTTATATAAAACCAGCAGTTTCTGAGGAAGAAGACAGAGCCCAATCGATTGCCATTGGATCCAATCGATTGACATAATTTCCCAATCGATTGACATAGTTTCCAATCGATTGGTATGTCAATCGATTGATATTTTTCCCAATCGATTGACATTGTTCCCAATCGATTGACATTTTGTAGTACTCGTAAAATTTTTGCATTTAATAAAAAAAAAAATGAGTCCCCGTATTTTGCCGTATTAATTTCCAGTGTGGTGGTTTCGTAGTCCCAGAGACTTAAATACGTTCGTATACGTACTCACTTATCTAATTACGTAGACTATAAGTCTCAACCTCGGACTGACGTTGCACGTATAACCGTAAAATCTATCCGAGAAATAGACTGGATTGCACGTGGATTTGAGCGACGACTAAACCCTACACTTATGGAAATATAGGTACCATTGGAATCTTTCCCTAAATGGCCTTGTACCAACCTAACTTACCTTAACCCATTGGGTAATCCCATTACCCAAACACCACCCTCCTCTACCCGCCGGACCATACACACACCCACCACCGCCGGCCACATTTTCCTTCCCCCTAGGCACCATCCCAATCAGTCCCCCTCAAATCTTCTCTACACATCCAGCAGATACACTGAGGTCTGTGTATACATGTGCATATGCATGTATGTTTTATATATTTATGTGTGAGAGGTGGAGAACTTGAGAGAGAATAACCAAGAGAGAGGGAGAAACCGAGCACACACACATTCACCCTCCTTCTCTGCCTATCCTCTGCACACACATACACTCACACTGATCCAGAAGAAGGAGAAGTTCAGAGTTAGATAGAGAGAAACCCAAGACCGAGGTATATGCTCCCCCTTCCCCTTATTTTAGTTCTTATATATTTTAAAGCATCACACACGCACCCGCACACTTTCCCAGACCCATTAGGATGACCCAAACAGAGCCTAAGGCTCAAGCAAAGCCCCAATAGCCATTAAAGCTCACTCACCGGAGCTCAATTTTTCAAACTCACCTATAGCTTACAAAAGATACACCAAATTGACCCTCATGATCCCCTTAACACACCCCTGTAGCAGTTTTTGGGTTAAGGCACGTTTTGTGGCCCATGCATGGAGTTATTCTCCAAAATCCGAAAAAGAATAACCCTATAGAGGGTATAGTAAACGAATGAAACAGACTTTGGCCTCGTAGTATGTGATAGAGGGCCCCATTCTGCGCATTTTGGGGTTGGAATCAGCCATTTTTATGAAAAGATGTAGAAGTTATGACCATTCAAAGATTTCCGGCGAAATCCGCCGGCCAGGCGCTGGAGAAGACAACCGGAACCCTAGCGCTTGGTTTGATTGTACCCCGAGCTTCAATGGGTGTACAAACTCGTTTTAAATAGGGTTATATCGTTTTAATTCTAATCGGGTTCGGTCGTTTAAAACGACCCGAGAATAACTTAATGAAACGGCGTCGTTTCACTTCGAATCCAACCATATTTGGTTAGGTCTGGTTCGGGTCAACGGGCCGGGTTAGGATGAGAGTTAATTTGGGTTCGGGTTTGGGTATCGGGTTGGTCAGTTTATTAAATAAATGGAGAACCCGATTAGGATTCGGGTTTGACCCGCGAACTTTACCATGGACTCTATTGAGTTTCTAAGTGGTTTCACCCGTTTAAGTCGGGTCGGTTCAGGCGTGATCCGCGAGTTTTTGACCTTCGACTCTATTGAATCTGCATATGGGTAACCCGTGGGTATGGTTCGGGCCATGTTTGACCCGCGGGTCTTTACTTTTAATTATAATTAATTGTTTTATAGTATTAATTATTCTGTTAACTTTAATTAAGGTATTATTAATCTGTTTTAAATAGTCAATTATTCTGTTAAGTGTTTTAATAATCTGTTTTAGTAATAATTAGTATATATTAACTGAGATTAGTGTATAAATATATTATTTATGATATATTTTGTATTAATAAATAATTATAAATTGTTAAAATGGAATATAAAAGGATTTTAAATAGTTCTAAATTCTTTAAAAATAGTTTTAAAATACTATAACTTATATTTTAATATTCTGAAATATTATTTTATAATAATGTCTCATATTTTGTTAATATACGTATACATCATGTATTAGTCTTATTATTTATTTAATGTAAATAAATAATAAGTGACTGTTTTAAATTAAAATAATTAGGTAATAAATACCTAATGACCATTTTAAAATGTAGGAAAATTATATCAAAGTTTCTTAAGGCCTAATACCTCTATTTTATAAATTATCATCTATAAAAACCCAACCTTAGTATTTTTAACAATTATTAATTACTTATAAAGTATCCGTTTGGTTGTATTTTAATTAATTAAAATACCAAACGAGCCCCGTAAATTATGAGAAAAATACTACTGGCCTAATTTAAGGTCTAGTATTTAATAAAATTATTTATAAGGGTCATATGTTTCCCTAAACTATATTTTATAATTATAGGACCCCGCAGTCTATTATTAGACGATTTAAACTTCAGAATTTCATAATAAATAAACCGTAGCTCAAAAAAATACGCGGTCAGTTCCCAGAGTCTTAAAATAATGTCTAGAATATCCTCTTGAAGTTTGGTGACCTTTCGACACGGTAAAAAATATAGCCTATCTTTAGGGCCCAAACTGGTATAGGAAACCCAGCCTTTTTATGCGACGGACTCCGATTTGAGTCTAGTCAATGACGTTGGACTCAGAATGATGTCTAGATCATCATGTTGAGGTTTAGGAACCCACCAGGCACAATTATCATTATGCCCCTGAATTTAATAAGCTTATTAATCAACGTTTTAGGTAATTTTATACTTTGTAGGAACCGCTACACTTACTGTTACGCACCCGCATCGAGGTGAGTCGTCCTAACTCACATGGTATATTATTGAATTATTCCTTGATCATATATGTATGCCCAGTACGTCCTGTGCGGACGATACTGATAAGTATTAGTTATGTGAACGTTGAGATTGTTTCTTATATAATGAACGCATGTTAGTTAGCTATACTTCATGCTTAGTTAATATTCATTGATATTCCTGATCATCATGTTTTCACGTTTATACAATCATACGAACATTCACATGAACATGGTCGAGTCACGATGTCAATATTGACGTCTGCATGGTTAGTCACGGGGACTAACCCAGTTATATCAATATATGCATTGAATGGACCGCGGTGGTCCGAGTGGTACAGTCAAGTAAATGAGAACAACAATGAAACTGCTATAGGGCCCTGCTAGGCGACGATAGCCAGAGTTTCCATTAAAATCGTTGAAGTTATGTATGAATTGATGGTGGATAGGCTATAGGGCCCTGCTAGGTGACGATAGCAAAGTATCCATCAGAATACAATTGTTACCTTTCAAATGCTATAGGGCCCTGCTAGGCGACGATAGCGCTGTAACTATTCTATTCTCCCGGCAAGGTCACGAGGACCTAAGAGTCCAATGATTGCACTCTTTTTAAAACCAAAACTGCTATAGGGCCCTGCTAGGCGACGATAGCAACGTAATCATTCTACTCTGAGCCAACGGCGTTACACTGGTAATGTAACAAGTCACATGGGTCGGTTGTGGTGTCCAGGGTTGAGTTCAAATCGAATATATCGATAATGCATTGTGTCGTCGTTCTACCATGTCATATGCTTATTTAATATTGGTTCAAGATATTGTTATACTTGTATATCCTTAAATGTATTAGGAGTGATCGGTTAAGATGATTTCACTTAGCTTCAAAAGCTAACGGCTCCTTCCCTGCCCAGGACATTTTACGTCTAGGTTATAATGAGGAGAACTATGAAGGTAACCCTGAAGATGCATATCACTATCCTCAGGACGGGATCTATCAGAAGGTGATCCTGAGGCAAACTATCCGGAAGAGTATAATCACGAAGGTTATGGGTTTGCCAGCTAGAAGGAGGACTCTGGCCCACTTTCGTATTAAGACCTCTTTTATGTTTTAAATAGCTATTTTTGGGTTATTGTAATAATTTAAGTGGTGTCGATCGCCCAACTTATCTTTTGTGGTTTTCATTTGGAACTTTTGTAATAGCCTAAGTAGCAAAACACTTTAAGTTCTCCCATGAATACCATTAGACGCTTTTGTAAATTCCTTACTCTGATATATATATTTTATTAGCTTGTTGCACGGACAGGTCAGTTTTATGTAACTCGTCATTCCCTACGGGCCCAGAAAGGAAATTTTAAATTTTCCCTATTTTTGGCTACTCCGGGGCGTGACAGGATTTTGGTATCAGAGCACTAAGTTTAGTTGTGCTCGCTGGCTGTCCGACACCCTTAAGTTAAGAACCTTAAGGTACTTTAGAAACGACAACCAATACTAAAATAGTCTTTCTGTCAAACAGGTAGTATGGAGAATTACAAAGGAGCCTTTCCCCAAGGTCTAGTCTGCATTAGTGCCGCTTTCAGACATCAGGCTTACAAAAGGATAGGAAAGTTGATGAGATGCCTCTTCCTTATGAAAAAGGTTCCCCCAACCATACGTCATATTGTTGTAGCACCCCGCTTAGTGCCAATAGAGGTGGATGAAACCTCTGACATTCCTAACGACCCCGTGACAATCAGCTTAGAAGAAGCACAGGCAGAAATCACTCCCCTAGAGACTCCTGTCAGTCCAATAGGTAGCTCTGAAGATGAAGAAGAAGAGATTTACCTAACTGATGAAGATCTCATCGAGAAAGGAACATTGTACACGTACGACCCTGACTGGCCGATAGGGTGGGACAATGAAAGATGGATGTCATTCACCCCGCTTGAAGAGATGGACATCTCGGAGGAATTCACACAACTAGAGGATTAGCACGCCCTAGTTAGCCTATGTTGTATTAATGCTGTATTGGGATTATAATCCCACATTTTGACGGATATATATGTAAAACTTGTTCTTCAAAATTTCCTCTTATGTAAATATTCTTCTATTAATGAAAAATCTACCTATTAGTTTTCTGATTTCCCGTGTGCATATTATTTTCTTTACAATTTAATAAGTTAAATTTTAAGTGATAAACCTGAAGACAATTCGAACTGATACCTTAATTAGATAGTTCTTCTGACGAAACAGGTAACATAGAACCCCACTATGTTTCGGATCCTTTTGGAGGACGTCTGATTTTCCCCGACCGCGTAGTGCCAGCAAACCCAGATATATACCATCGCCAAATCCAAGAACTAGCTAGAGACGGAGGGAAGAGAAACTTATGGGTCGAAATGAATAAGAATAACGTTTATAACTATGACACCCTACACTTAGAGGCAATCTATGAAGCTGAAATCGTCAAGAAAGTCCAGGACGAAATGGTCATACTACTTAAGAACCCAGAAGACTTTGAAAGGATGCACGATAGTGCTTACCGAATGCCCCCACCACCTCCTGTACTCCTCCAACAACCTCCGCCATTCCAAGGAGTGCCTATGCATAAAACACAGTCCTGAGAACCCGATCACTATGTCAGTGATGACTTTGGAGGTCATATGATTTACCCAGATGGCATCGAACCAGCCGACCCAGAAGGATTCCTTGAGAATGCGCAACTGAAAGCCCGCCAACGTCTCCGGGGAGGACTAAGAGTCCAGCGGCATGTATACAATATCTCCGACCCTCACCGACTTCAAACTGAAGCCATCCATACTGCATACACCCAAGAGTTAATGCATGGAGAGATAAGGAGACTAGCAATGAATGATTCAGTCTTCCAGCCACTAGTGAACCAGATACTATAAGAACCTACCATTCACCCAAAAGACCACCTGGTTTGGCCACCTAATGAGAATGCCCATGTAGGTGTGGCACCCCCAGTAGTAGCACCTGCTGTTAATCCTGCTAATACAGAGATGTCTGACGATGAACTAGGTGCATATCCAGAAAAAGAGGATGAAGAAGAGGATGACGAGGAGGATGATCCAGAAGAAGAGAACCCTAAGGAAGAACCTGAACAGGAAGCACCCCAACAACCTATGGAGGTCCACCCTATAATAGAAGAGCCTATGGACAATAATGAAGGGGACGAAGGCAATGTTGAAATTGAAGATTGGGATTTGGGTGAACCCATTGTGGACGAAGATGGGCCTAACGACTCTGATATGGGAGAGATCACATCTGAGTCAGATATGGATGATTAGCTTGGGATAATCTGCTATTATATGCTAGTAGTTTAGTTGTATCTAAGTTATCTTGGGCTGATGACCCATCTTATTGTATGAATGCATGCGATAGGGTAATACCCCCATTTTGTAACCATGTATTCTCGGCTAGTTCAATTCTGTAATCACCGTTTCTAATATTAAATGAAAAAGAATGTTTTAGTACTATACTTACACCTATGCTTGCCCTGATTGTTTAATTGATTTATGAGTATGTTAGTAGATATCTAGATGTATCCTGCATTTGAGTTTTAAGTAGAATACTTCTGTAGGTGAACCAGATACGCAATGGCAGACCGACCAAGGAGAAATCGTCGCTTAGGATTTCCAAACCCAGCTGAAGGAGCACCAGAGCCCATTCCTGCTGGAATGGATCCTACTGGGATCTTTGGAGCATTCATACAATGCTTGGAGCACATCAGGAATAATCACGGCCCAAACAACAACGCTAATGTCAATCCCATAGTTCCACCCAGACCACAAGAGGATCGTACGGTGGAACAATTCCGTACAATACGGCCAGACAAGTTTAATGGGATGACTGAGCCATGGGAAGCAGAACAGTGGCTTCGTGGATTGGATATCATCTTCAACACACTGGGATGTTCTGAAATTGAGAAACGTCGACTGGCTACGTATCAATTGACGTATGCTGTAGCAGACTGGTGGGAATCCGAGAAAGCAACACTGGGAGGAGCTGCATAAAGGATGTCATGGACGACATTCAAGGAACTGTTCCTAGAAAATTATTTCCCCCAGACAGAAAGGAACAAAAAGGAAAAGGAATTTATTGACTTGGTGCAAGGTAACCGAATTGTATGGGAGTACACAGTACAATTCGAGCGTCTCTCTCGATTTTCACACCACATGATCGACACCCCAGAGAAGAAGAACCGAAAGTATCACCAGGGACTCTCCCTACCTCTGCAGAAGCTGACCTATGGCCACCTAAATCAGACGTTCAAAGCTTTAGTAGGAATGACCCATGGCTTCGAGGAAATCACCAGTCGTGAACAAAAGCGTTTCGTAAACCGACCACCCCCTCCGAGATTTAATCAGAGACCGAGACAAGCCCCGGCTCGCAATCAAGGATTCAAGAGAAGCTGGAATGGTGAGAAGAAGCCGCAGACAGCTCCGTTCCGCAACAAACCAGCTGTGTCATTCAAGCCGACTCCGCCCCAAGGATAATCAGGAACCACAAGTACTAACCCCGGAGTCTATTTCAACTGTGGATTTCCCGGACATATGTCTAAGGATTGTCGTGCCCTGAGAAGGAACAATCGCTCTGATGTGGTCTGTTTCAACTGCAACGAGAAGGGACTTCTGTCCAAGGATTGCAAAGCACTTCGAGGTGGTTACTATGGAGCGTCGACTCAAGGACAGGCTCGCCTCAATGCTATTATTCTGGAGGAAGCAGGGTTTGACGAGGAAGAGCAGGAGAATCTGGAAGGTATTCTAACCCTCTTTAACAGTTAAGTGAAAGCTTTGTTCGATACTGGCGCATCCAATTCTTTTATTGCAATTAGAATCGTGCAACGCCTAGGCTTAGTGCCCCAAACGATGGATATAGCTTTGAACGCTACGTCACCTCTAGGAAAGAGCGTTAAGTTGGAAAAAGTATGCAAGGACTGCCCTTTAAACTTGAAAGATCAGAACCTCCCCGCTGATTTGATAGTTTTGTCGATGAAGGAATTCGACGTGATCCTAGGAATCGATTGGCTTGCGAAATACCATGCCAAGTTAGATTGTGCTAGCAAATCCATATTCTTTTCAGTACCAGATGGTGAACCATTTGATTTCAAGTGCAATCCCTCGTGTGACGTTTTCCTCACCAATTGCCTAGCTACCCTTGGAACCATGAGTGATGAGATATCTATTCACCAAATTCCAATAGTTCGAGATTTTGAAGATGTTTTCCAGGAAGTTAAAGGATTGCCACCCAAGAGAGACATCGATTTCTGTATCGAGTTAATGCCTGGAACCTCCCCGATATCGAAGACACCTTACCGAATGGCCTCGATAGAGATGCAAGAACTAAAGACGCAAGTGCAAGAACTCCAGGACCTCGGATTTGTTCGTCCAAGCACTTCACCATGGGGAGCACCGGTATTATTCGTCAAGAAAAAGGATGGAACACTTCGACTCTGTATCGACTACAGAGAGTTGAACAAGGTCACAATCAAGAATCGGTAGCCACTACCAAGGATTGACGACCTATTCGATCAGCTACAAGGAGCTACCACATTTTCAAAGATAGATCTGCGATCTGGATACCACCAATTGCTCGTCCGATCTGAGGATATACCCAAGACGGCTTTCAGAACTAGGTATGGACATTATGAATTTCTGGTTATGCCGTTCGGATTGACCAATGCCCCAGCAGTGTTCATGGATTTAATGAATCAAGTTTTCAGACCTTACCTGGATCAGTTCATCATTGTGTTCATAGATGATATCCTCATCTACTCTAAGACAGAGGCAGAACACGAAGGACATGTGAAGATAGCACTTCAGACTCTACGAGACAACCACTTGTATGCAAAGTACAGCAAGTGCGAGTTCTGGCTAAAGGAAGTCAAATTTTTAGGACATGTTGTCTCAAAAGAAAGAATAGCGGTGGATTCATCGAAGATCGAAGCTGTTTTAGATTGGAATCGACTGACCACAGCAACGAAAGTCAGAAGCTTTCTTGGTCTAGCTGGATACTACCGGAGATTCGTGGAAGGATTCTCCAAAATCACAACCCCTCTTACGGGACTAACCAAAAAGGATTTGAAGTATGAATGGAACGACAAGCATGAATGCGCATTTCAAGAACTATAGAAAGACTAACCACGGCGTCAGTGCTTGCAATACCGAAGAGCGGTGAACAATTTACCATTTACAGTGACGCATCACACCAAGGACTTGGTTATGTGCTGATGCAGGACAGAAGAGTGATAGCGTATGGGTCACGAAAGTTGAAACCTCATGAGCTTAACTATCCTACACACGATCTGGAACTAGCTGCGATTGTCTTTGCACTAAAAATTTGGAGGCACTACCTCTAAGGAGAGAAGTTCAATCTATTTTCACAAGAGCCTGAGATACCCGTTCTCTCAAAAGGAGTTGAATATGAGGCAACGACAATGGATGGAATTGTTAAAAGACTACGATTTCACGTTGCAGTACCACCCGTGCAAAGCAAATGTTGTTGCTGATGCACTAAGTCGAAAACCCCGCAAACTCATCGTATCCGCTCTCATGACCTGAGAATGGAAAGCATTGGAGATATTAACGGAGTTTGACTTTTAAGTTACCGAATCAAGTGAAGGACGACTCTTTGGATGTCTTGTGGTACAACCAACGCTCATAAGTCGTATTCTCGAAGCCCAAGGAAAGGACGAAGGACTTCGTCAATGGTTTGAAACGTCGAGTGGAATATAGGAGCAGATGGAGGATTTAAGTGTCGCAACCGACTTTGTGTACCCAATGAGGACAACCTGAGAAAGGATATATTGGACTAAGCACACAAGTCAAGGATGACTGTTCATCCCGGAGGAACAAAAATGTACAAGGACTTAAAGAGAAACTTATGGTGGGACGGAATGAAAAGAGAAGTAGTGGATTATGTATCTAAATGCATGACATGCAAACAAGTCAAGGCAGAACATCAGAAATCAGGAGGATTGTTACAGCCACTACCCGTTCCGGGATGGAAATGGGAACACATTACGATGGATTTCGTCGTAGGAATGCCAAGGTCACGGCAGAATCATGACGCCATTTGGGTGATTGTGGATCGACTTACCAAATCGGCTCACTTTATTGCTTATAGTATGACTTACCCGATTGAGAAATTGAGCAAAATGTATATACAACAAGTTGTTCAACTACATGGAGTGCCTGTGTCAATTGTGTCAGATCGTGATTCACGTATCACGTCAAGATTTTGGGAAAGCTTACAGACAGCACTTGGAGAGAGTTGACGACATCCTATTGACGCGTTTTCTTATCACACCCAAGTGTAGGTGATCGTACAAGTAATAAAGTTCTGGAAGTCCAGGTCGAACCCACAGGGAACGGAATAAAATTTTATAAAGTTAGGCAGATAACTATTTTGTCACTAAAAAGAAAATAAAAGATGATGGATTTTTGTGGGGTTTTACTAAACTACTAATTTTTAAATTTTTTGCAATAAGAGTAATTAAAGCTATTTTTTAACAGTTTATGATAAAGATTTTAACAGTGCAAAATAAATTAACTAACATACTAGTAAGAAAAGGAAGAAAAATAAATAAAAGCTAAATTTTTGTAAGAAAAACTTTTTAGATTTAATAATAGCGAAAGATGGAAATAATACAGATATTTAAGCAAAACTATTATAAAACAGGAAATATTAATTAACTAGGGGAAATGATTTAAAGGAATTGGGAATATGCAAAGCAACACTAAATCCCACAACTTTTGTGCATTTGAAAAGCGTTTGGCATTTAAGACCGCAGAGTCATTCTTTATTTAAAAATAAACTTTCACTAGTCAGGGTCATATCAAGTGTGTCAGGTTTGATATAAAACGACGTCGTTTGGTTTAAAGAAAAATAAATAGGCAATTGGGCAGTAGCCAGGTTCGAACCGTGCCTCGCCGCGGACGTGGGTTATTCGGCGTCCAATCCCCACCACTCTGCCACTACACAATTGCCTATCCATTATTGGATAGAAATATATATAAACACATATTTGAAATATTAACTTTGTCATATGAGTTGTTTGAGTATGCTAGGTGTTTTTATGACAAAAGGCATAGTTTGACAATCCACATAATTAGGCTTTTTATTTCAAATATGTAATCTTTTGAGCCCAATATAGCCATAGTATATAAACATGTTAAATGGTCATAAACTATAGATACATAGATATTTTTGGCCATAAATGAAAAAATAACTCATCCAGATAAATTTGCCCATTAAAGATTAGTGCACAGAAGTTGTGGTTTCAAAGTTTTTATTGCATATCCTCAATTAAAGTTTTAGCCTACCATTTTGGAATTGAAACTGTCTTCCAAATAAAATTTAAAAGATAAATTAAATAGGTATAAATAGTGACTGCTCAATTAAAACTAAAGTTGTAAAACTAAGGTAAGAGTGAAATATAATATTATTATATTATTTTCCTACTTAACATGAGCTGGGGTTGAATTTGTGGAATCTGCAAAATAACAAAGTTTAGTATAACTAGACTAATAAAATATACATAAATGGAAATACTGAACCAAAAATAAAATACTAAACCTTTGACTTTGGATTCTTGTGGGGTCACAGTGGTTGAACTCCAAGAACACAAATAAGGCCAAACCAAATCCAAATATACTTTTGGAGTGAGATGTGAATATGGTGTGCTTGGGGCTTTAGTAGGTGATTATAACAACTACGTGGCTAAGAAATCTGGCATTTAATCGCAAAATTTGTCTTTTAGTGAATGAAAATATTGCTATAAAAACTGAAAATTTGGAGTTTCAAACTATTTTAGGGGACAACTACAAGTACTACTAGACTAAAAATATTAAATCTAAATTTAAATAGGACTATTTTTACTACCACAAAGTGACAAAAGGTCATACAAGAAAACAAATATTTTAAATTTAAGAAATATAGTACACAAAGTTTTGCTACATATTTTTGAACATAAAATCATCAAGTACATAAAAGTAAAATTTTACAACTACTAGAACTAGAAAAGGCAAAGAAAAATTAAAGTTTTCTATTTCTAAGGACAATATAAAGTGCTCACATAATAACCTCCCCTAAACTATTCTCTCCAAACTGTGATTGTGAAGCTGTGTGAGTTGGTTGTTGTGAATTGGTGTCTGTGAATCTTGTGGAGCTCTTGGTGTGTTGTAGCTCTGTTTGTTGTGATTTGCAGGCTCTGTTATATAGACGAATTTTGAAAGACGAAGCATCATTGCGTTTGTCAGCTGGTAAGTTTTTCTTCGCGTGATCTTCATTTTGTCTTCGGCCTCTGACATGCCTTTGATTTTCCACTCCTGCAGCAAAAGAAAAGTGAGGGAGAAAGAAATGATGTAAAAAAAATAAAAAATTTGTTGATGACAAAACATCACCATCCACTGTTTGGATGGTGATGTTTCTTTGACCCTTTTTTTTTTTTTACAAGAAAGTTTTGGACGTAAATGTTAAGTGTTTGAGCATATGGGATATACTATGGTGTGATTACTACTTCTTTCCTCCCCTTTATTTTACTTCTTTTTTACTTAAACATATAAAATGTGTAAAAACAAATAATTACATGCATTTGAGTGACATCACTGTTAAATTATATTAATTCAAATATGCATGTAAAACTAGGAATTTGGGAGATTAAATTAGCATTATGTCTATTATATTGGCACACGAATGTGCAATGTTCAATGTTTGTCACACCCCTCAACTAACTTATTGCTAGTCCCTAGCAATGAAGTGAAAAGAGAAATTGCTCTAAAATTTTTTATTAAAAGGTAGGAATAAACTAAGGAAAATAAAATTACCTAACTCACTGTCGCAGGAATCGCGATTGCATTTAGCGTATGCAACAAGCCGTTAAATCCCTAGGTTACCCCTAGTGGACGAGTGTTGTCTCGTGAGGGTTTGCAGTGAATATACCCACAAAATTCATTAAATATATATATATATATATATTTTTAAATGTAAAAATAAAATGAAATAAAAATAAAGGTAGATTTTCTCCTTTTACAACAGATAAGATTAAATTTGGCAATAAAATGAAATTTTCAAGTATGTAATAGTAATGCAACACATATACTCACAGTTTTGTCAATGGTAACATTTTTTATACTCTTTAAACTCACAGTGTGTACTTGAAAAATCAAGCAACTGATCTTAACTTCAAAGTTTACATAACTATTAACAGTCATAAAACTTGTAGTTTTAACTCAAATCTCTCTAGGATTTCACTCTTTTAAGGAGAAACTCTCAGAAACCGGTGTAGAGAACATCTCACTTGGTAGGGAAGCAAAGATAGAGAAATTGCTTCCATTTTTTTGATGACTCAATATATAGGTATTTGGAGTACAATAAGTCTCATGAAAGAATACTTAGCATTAGAAGAGCGATCTACCGTGGAGAACATCCTTATCACTTAAATTCAAAAATCAATTTCTTTTAAATCATTAGGACTTTGACTGGTAGGTTAGAAGTTAAGATGAGTAGGAGATTTGGGGTGTATTTGTTCTAAGCATGTGATTGAAGTGTTTGCGCAATTCATTCCAACCTCTTCTTTCTCTTCTCCTTTTTATCATATGTACATTTTTTTTTTTTTTTAATTTCTCATTTTTTTTTCTTTTTTTTCTTTTTTTTTTGAAATCAACTCCTTACTTTCTTTACCACTTCTTACAATATTAATACAGTCCAATCACATACCTGGATATAGAAGTGAGGTTTGTACTCCCAGGTGGAGCAATGTATGATTTGGATAGAACTGAGAATAAGGTAATATTAGGTGAAGGGGGGTGCATTTGAAAGAAAAGATGGCCTAAATCATTTTAAAAATAGATTGACTTTGTTCATTTAAGCAATTTAGACGTTCTAATGGTAAATCCTGAACGTTCTCTTCTAATGATCAGTCAAAGAAAAATAATGAGACTTTCAACGAGTGATATGATAAAGAGAATAAAATGAGACTGAAAAGAATAGTAACCCTCATAAAGAAAGATTGGCACAAAAGCTTACATGGGTTAATTAGTTTCCACTACTTGTCTTTAAACTGTATAGTTTATGCTTACTCATCGATTTAGATTCAGTAAATATTTTCACACTGTTTCAAAATGTTTAAAGAGTTTCTAGCATTTGAAAATAGTAAAACATGTGACAATGTGTTGTATGCTATTAACATACCCAAAATAACATTAACGTGTCAAATTTATCTTATATAGAGTAAAAGAAAATTTTCTGAAAAATCCTAAGCATATCCACTAAGTTGGATACATATATGGTGCAACTAGTATCCTCTGCACCTATACAAAAGAGGCTACGCAATCCGGAGCGTCCAAGTTGTCATGATTACCCATCCACCTCTAGTAAAAGAGATGAGTCTAGAACCACTAGCAAGCTAAAAACATCAGTAAGAGGCTAGGAGATAACTCTGGCTTTACCTAGTTTTTCGCTACCTCTAGAGTCATTCACCGCACTAGACATATCTGGTGATGCTTGGATCATGCAAATTACTCCTATCGAACCAGCTAATGAAAGCCAGATGTACACGTAGGATCATTTTAAAGTATGACCTGACTGAAAATTATTGTATGTACAAAAACAAAAAATATAAATAAAAAGAAATGAGGGATGGGAAAACAAAATTTATTTGGGTATCAAAGGATCCAGTCCTCTTTCTCAACCAAAATTTTCTTTTGTTTTGATTTGAATTGTCTTTTATAGCAGTAGTAAACTTTAAAAGATGTGTCATTATGAGCAACTAAATCAGGACATTCTTCTCTATAACAATTCAAACACCATCCTAACCTTTTAGCTTTCCTTTTGATGGCATAAAGGCTAGTGCCAGCAAAGGGTTTCTTCTGCTCAGAAACAAGTGAGCGACCCATTAACGTCTGGTCATCGATTATTGGATTCATTTTTTATACTCTCAGCCAACAAGAGAGGCTAGACTCAACCCTCCACTCCTTCCAACTATCAACTAAGATCTAATTAAAGAGAGCTTAGAGGGGGTGGGTGGGAATTTTATTTAAAAACTAAAAATATTTATATATATAAATATATACATTCAGAAACAATTTTTTTTTTTTTTAAACAAAAAAAAACTAGAAAACTACATTTTTCTCTCTCTTTTTTTTTTAAAAAAAGTCCAAAACAGCGTATCATTACAATAACAATAATAAGGAAAATTATAGTATAAACTTCGAAAATCATAAGAGCGGTGACGTGTTCATCATTCATTTTTTTTTTTTTTTTATTAAAAGAAACAGAAAACTTGGATTTTTTTTTTTTTAACAAGGGCAACGCAGCATTATCATCACAACAATTAAGAAAATGATAAGGTAAAGTTCAAAATACATAAGACCAATAGCTATCGCGTCGTCCATTTTTTTTTTTTTTTTTTACAAAGAAATGGAAAAATATCACCTGTCACTTGAAAATCTGAAAACCTTGTAGGGTCGTGTATCGAGTGATATTTTCAAGCTTCTTTGGTGCGTGGGTACCTACAATTTATGTAGTTAAATAATGGAAAAGAGAGAAAATAAAAATCTAAAATAAAAATAAAAATATACGCTGAATCGGAAAAATAGAGAATAAAATCAAAATCAAGCTTTTCTCTGGATTATAGATCTTACCTTTAGTGATCAGTAGAGTGGATCTTGATTTTGGATTGAAGAAAATAAAAAAAAATGAGAGATTGAGAGAGATCGAGAGATTGGGGGAAGAGAGTGAGAGAGTTGCAGAGAATGAGAGAGAGAGAGATCGCGGCGAGAGAGTGAGAGGAAGAAGAAA
This sequence comes from Hydrangea macrophylla, assembly GCA_033977485.1. NCBI lineage: Eukaryota > Viridiplantae > Streptophyta > Magnoliopsida > Cornales > Hydrangeaceae > Hydrangea > Hydrangea macrophylla. The sequence continues at coordinate 86,071,374 of CM066986.1, forward strand.
AAGAAAGGAAAAAGAGAGATAGGGAAAAGTTTTTAGGGTTCAAAGCCCTATATAAAGTCATTTTCTCTTTTTCAGTGTATCTCTCTCTAGAGAAACTTAAATTTTTTTTTTTTTTTTATGAAATAAAGATAAAATAAATAAACAGGTGTTAATCGTGAAACCGTCCCCCCCAACTGAGTCTGACATTGTCCTCAATGAGTGAGATGAGAAAAAGAAGCTAAGGATAGCACATGTAATAAAAAAAAATACAAAGAAAAGATAGAATAATAATGACCAAATTAACTTATATATAAAAAGTTATCTGATTAAGAGTATAGGACTTATGAAAATATAAATACTCTGATACACTATGTCTTATACCAATTATGTTTTAAGATATTAAACAGCATTATAGTTGGGGTCCTCCAAAGGAATGGACTCCAACTCAGGTTCAAATCCTTCTAAAAATGGCTTTAATCTATGTCCATTAACTTTAAATGTATTTCCATCTTTAGGGTCCTCAATCTCGACAGTTCCATAAGGATAAACATTTTTTTACAATATATGGACCAGTCCATCGAGATTTCATCTTTCCTCTAAAAAGATGTAGTCTTGAGTCATATAATAGAACTTTTTGCGCGGGAGTAAATCTTTTGCGCAAAAGATTCTTATTATGATACATTTTAGTTCTTGCTTGATGAATTCGAGCATTATCATATGCGTCTTTACGAATTTCTTCAAGCTCACTTAATTGTAATTTTCTTAAAACTCCTCCCTCTTCAATATTACAATTTAAAGTTCTAGTAGCCCAATATGCCTTATGTTCTAATTCTACTGGTAGGTGACAAGCTTTTCCATAGACAAGTCTATATGGAGACATCCCCAAATGGGTCTTATAAGCAGTTCTATATGCCCACAAAGCATCTGTTAATTTTGAAGACCAGTCTTTACGATTAGAATCAACAGTTTTTTCGAGAATATGCTTAATTTGCCTATTAGCTAATTCAGCTTGTCCATTTGTTTGTGGATGGTATGCAGTTGACACCTTATGGGTCACTTCATATCTTTTCATTAATTTTTCAAATGGCTTGTTACAGAAATGAGTTCCTTGATCACTTATTATTGCTTTTGGAGTTCCAAATCGAGAAAGTATATTATCTTTTAAAAATGCAATAACTGTACGATGATCATTCTTTCTTGTAGGAATAGCTTCTACCCATTTTGAAACATATTCGACTGCTAATAAAATATATTCATATTGGCAAGATAGAGGAAAAGGTCCCATAAAGTCAATGCCCCAACAATCAAATATTTCAATTGTAATTATAGGGGTCATTGGCATTTGATTTCTTTTCGTAATACTGCCCAACATTTGGCAGCGGTTATAAGCCTTACAATATAAATATGAATCTTTAAATAGAGTTGGCCAATATAAACCGCTTTGTAAAATTTTCATGGCAGTTACTCGAGATGAAAAATGTCCTCCACAAAAGGACAAATGACACATGAAAAGTACATTTTCGATTTCTTCATTAGGAACACATTTTCTAATTACCTGATCGGCACAATATTTAAACAGATATGGGTCATCGAAGTAGAAATGCCTAGCAATAGCTAGGAATCTCTTTTTATCTGATGATGATCAATTGCTTGGTATTTTTCCAGTGACTAAATAATTAACAAGATCAGCATACCATGGTAAAGAAGTCACAGAAAATAACTGTTCATCAGGAAAAGAGTCTTGAATAGGTAAGGGTTCACTAGTATTGTCTTCAAAAGTGAGGCGGGATAAGTGATCAGCTACCACATTTTCTACTCCTTTTTTATCTTTGATTATTAAATTAAATTCCTGTAGTAGGAGTATCCACCTAATAAGCCTAGGCTTACTGTCTTTCTTTGAAAGAAGATATTTAAGAGCTGAGTGGTCAGTAAAACAAATAATAGGGGAACCAATCAAGTATTGCCTAAATTTATTAAGGGCAAATACCACGGCTAGCAATTCTTTTTCAGTAGTTGAGTAGTTCATTTGAGCACTATCCAGAGTTCTACTGGCGTAGTATATAACTGATGCCTTTTTATCCTTTCTCTGCCCTAGGACAGCTCCAATGGCAAAGTCGCTAGCATCACACATTAATTCAAATGGTAAACTCCAATCAGGAGATTGCATAATAGGTGCAGTAGTGAGATGCTCTTTTAATTGTTCAAAGGAGTTTTGACGTTCTTTAGTCCATTCAAAAGGTGTGTCTTTGGCCAATAATTGACATCAAGGTCTAGAAATAGTACTGAAATTTTTTATGAATCGGCGATAAAAACCTGCATGTCCTAAGAATGAACGGATATCTTTTACAGTTTTGGGAATAGGTAAATTAGCGATAAGATCTATTTTAGCTTTGTCTACCTGTATTCCATTTTCAGAAATAATGTGTCCTAAGACAATTCCTTTAGTGACCATAAAATGACATTTTTTCCAATTTAAAACTAAATTTTTTTCTTCACATCTCTGGAGAACTTTTTGAAGATTGCTAAGGCAATCATCATAGGTTTTGCCAAAAATTGAAAAATCATCCATAAAGACTTCTAAATTCTTTTCTACCATATCGCTGAAAATACTTAGCATACACCTTTGAAAAGTTGCAGGTGCGTTGCAAAGACCAAAGGGCATTCGGCGATACGCGAACGTTCCAAATGGACATGTGAAAGTAGTTTTTTCCTGATCTTCTGGTGCAATCTCTATTTGATTGTAACCACTATAACCATCTAGAAAACAGTAATACTTATGACCCGCTATTCTTTCTAACATTTGATCCATAAAAGGTAAAGGAAAGTGATCCTTACGAGTTACAGCATTGAGTTTTCTGTAGTCTATGCATACACGCCATCCAGTAGTAACACGAGTGGGAATTAATTCTCCCTTTGAATTCGGAACAACTGTAATTCCTGCTTTCTTTGGCACAACTTGTGTTGGACTTACCCATTTACTATCGGATATTGAATATATAATGCCCATGTCGAGTAGCTTGAGAACTTCCTTCTTAACTACTTCCTGCATAATAGGATTAAGTCTTCTTTGCATTTCTCTTGAGGTTTTAGCATTATCTTCAAGATATATATTGTGAGTGCATATTGAAGGGCTTATTCCTTTTAAATCTGCTATGCTCCAACCAATGACACTTTTATGCTTCTGAAGCATACTAATGAGTTTATTTTCTTGACTAGAGTCTAAAAGAGATGATATTATTACGGGATAAGTATTATTATTATTAAGGAAAGCATATTTAAGTTCTTTAGGGAGTTCTTTTAATTCCAACTGTGGAGTTTGTAAATTAGATAGAAGTGTTAATGTAGTCTTTGGTGGTAAAGGTTCAAAATATGTGGTCCACATTGCTTCTTGAATTATTTGTTCTGTTGAATCTTCATTAAAACATACTTGACTCATAAGATGTTCTTGTAGATTATTACTGTCTAGCTTCTGAATAGAGTTATTAATAACAGATTCTACTGGATCAGTGTAACAAGTCAAGTTAAAATATTCTCGTGATAGAGATTCAATGGCATGAACTTCTTCAATATTCTCATCTTCTTCTTGATGTTGTGGATTAGAAAAAACTTTAATATTTAAAGTCATATTTCCAAATACTACAGTCATCATACCACTGCGGATTCGAATAGTTGCATCAATGGTAGCCAAGAAGGGCCTTCCAAAAATGACTGGTATTTGCACATTAGCATCTAATACTGGTTCTGTATCAAGGATGACAAAATCTACTGGAAAAATAAATTTGTCAACTTTGACAAGAACATCTTCCAAAATTCCTCGCGGGTATTTTGTAGATCTATCAGCAAGTTGTAATACCATGCGAGTGGGCTTTAGCTCACCTAATCCAAGTTCTTGATAAACAGAATAAGGAAGCAAGTTCACACTAGCTCCTAAGTCAAGGAGTGCGTGATTAATTTTGTGATTTCCAATAATACACGATATTGTTGGTGTACCTGGGTCTTTAAATTTTGTTGGTAAATTATGATGTACGATAGAATTAATTTCTTCAACGAAGTCAGCAGAATATGCATCCTTTCGTACATTTTGCTTACGTTTGACAGTACATAAATCTTTTAAGAATTTTGCATAAGCCGGTACTTGATTAATTGCATCTAAGAGAGGAATATTAATATGCACTTGTTTAAATAATTCTAAATATTCCTGATTCTTAGTATCTTGGTGTTTTCTTAAACGTTGTGGATAAGGAATTGGAGGAGAATATTCAGGAGTTTCCTCTGTTTCTTTTTCCACTGGTAAGTCAGATGTTTCATTTTCTTGAGAAATTTGTTGTTTTTCATGGGTTTCAACTTCAACTTCATCAGCAATTTTATCTTCATCTATTTCTTCCTCAATTTCTATCATATTATCTTCCTTATTTGTATGCTCAATTTCTTCTAAAGAAGGTGATATTTCTTCTCCAACAGCCTTACCACTTCTTAGTACAGTTATAGCTTTTACTTGTTCATGTTGATTATTACCAGAAGTTGAGGGATCACCTTGTGGTTGTCCCCTTGGATTAGGTTGTGGTTGGGCAGGAAAAATGCCTTTTCCTTTAGAATCGTGTTGATTATTAATCCTATCCACAGATGTTTGTAGTTTCCCCATGATTTGTATTAATTGTTGCATCATAGACTGTAAAGGCTCTTCTTGCACTTTCTTGTGTGGAGGCACATAAACATTAGAATTTTGCTGTGTATTAGGATATGTATTTTGTGTTTGTTGAAATTGAGGCGGAGGAGGTAAATATTGATTATTTTGAGGAGGTTAATGTTGAGTTTGAAATTGTAGAATACCCTATTTTGTATACATATGATTTGGAGGATTTCTCCAGTTAGATTGGTATGAATTACCATAGGCGTTTTGGGGACCCCTATAATTATTCACAGCGTTTATCTCTGTTGGAGCTGTTTCCTGACAATTTGAACTATTAGGACATTCATTCACAGAGTGTCCTAAAGTATGACAACTGTCACAAAGTTCTCTTTTCTTCTTAGTTAGATTATTTTTTTCTACTGTTATAGCTTCTACTTTACGTGCTAATTCTTCATATTTCAGTGTTAATTCATCTTCTGACTGTAATTGGTATAAACTTTTAGCTTTTTTCGTCCTACCAATTTCTTCTTTTTTCCACTGGGAAGCATTTTCGCTAAGCCAATCAAAATATGATTCAGCTTCGTCAGCAGTTTTACTCAAAAATTCTCCTTGACACATAGTTTCAACTAATTTCTTTGATTTTGGTTCTAATCTTTCATAAAAGAAATTAATTAGACGTCATTTTTCAAATCCATGATGTGGACAAGCTAGTAGGAGATCTTTAAAACGTTCCCAAACTTCAGGGAATGGTTCCTTTTCTTTTTGAGTAAAAAGTTTAATTTGACGCATCATGCTATTAGTTAAATTTTTTGGATAGAATTTCTTTAGAAATGCTTCATTCATATCATGCCATGAAGTTATAGATCCAGGACGGAGAGATAAAAGCCAAGCTTTAGCTTTATCTTTTAAAGAAAAAGGAAAAAGCTTAAGACGGATTATTTCAATAGGACAGCTTTGATCAGAGAACGTACTACAAACTTCTTCAAATTCACGAATATGAAGATAAGCACGTTCTGACCCCATTCCATGGAAAGTTGGTAAGAGTGGAATCATGCCATGTCTAAAGTGAAAATTTTCTGTGTGTCTAGGTAGAGTGATGCAAGAAGGAGTGATGTTTCTTTCTGGGGTAAATAAATCACGTAAAGGACATTGTTCACGTTCTGGTAAAATAAATTGTGGTATATTTTCCCCCTGCTCACTATGAGCATCATCAGCTATTCCTTCTATACCATCAATTTCAGCCATGATTCTAGGAAACTGTATACTAGATGATTCACTAGAAATATTATAATTATGTGGTACTTGATGTAAAGCCTCAGTAGTATCTAAGGACATAAGAACTAAAAGAAAAACTAAGTGATAAAAATATTATTATGATTATTATTATTATTATTAGCTAGGTAAAAATAAAACTCTTTTATTTTTTATATTTTTTATATATTTATTTTTTCAGAAGATAGGTTTATATAAAGATAAACACTTACGTACTTATAAATATATGAGTAAAGATTGGGATACAAACAAACCCACAACTTTTGGGACACAACCCAAATAATGTGTCTATCTCTCTCCTGTGATGTCACTGGACCCCACAGTGACACAGGAGAGAGATAGACACATTATTTGAGTTGTGTCCCAAAGGTTGTGTGATTGTTTGTGTCCCAAGTATTACCCTATATGTATATTTATATATATTTCACAAGGAAAGAAATTATATATAGTTTTTTTTTTATTTTAATATTTTTTTTATGTTATCATTTTTTTAAAATAAGAAAACTAGAATATTTATAAAGTAGAATATGTATATATATAGATATAGATATAGATATAATAGGAAAAATAGTTTTAAACCTAACTTTTTATTTTTTTATTTATTTTTTATTAACCGTTCCCCGGCAACGGCGCCAAAAACTTGACGACATCCTATTGACGCGTTTTCTTATCACACCCAAGTGTAGGTGATCGTACAAGTAATAAAGTTCTGGAAGTCCAGGTCGAACCCACAGGGAACAGAATAAAATTTTATAAAGTTAGGCAGATAACTATTTTGTCACTAAAAAGAAAATAAAAGATGATGGATTTTTGTGGGGTTTACTAAACTACTAATTTACATATTTTTTGCAATAAGAGTAATTAAAGCTATTTTTTAACAGTTTATGGTAAAGATTTTAACAGTGCAAAATAAATTAACTAACATACTAGTAAGAAAAGGAAGAAAAATAAATAAAAGCTAAATTTTTGTAAGAAAAACTTTTTAGATTTAATAATAGCGAAAGATGGAAATAATACAGATATTTAAGCAAAACTATTATAAAACAGGAAATATTAATTAACTAGGGGAAATGATTTAAAGGAATTGGGAATATGCAAAGCAACACTAAATCCCACAACTTTTGTGCATTTGAAAAGCGTTTGGCATTTAAGACCGCAGAGTCATTCTTTATTTAAAAATAAACTTTCATTAGTCAGGGTCATATCAAGTGTGTCAGGTTTGATATAAAACGACGTCGTTTGGTTTAAAGAAAAATAAATAGGCAATTGGGCAGTAGCCAGGTTCGAACCGTGCCTCGCCGCGGACGTGGGTTATTCGGCGTCCAATCCCCATCACTCTGCCACTACACAATTGCCTATCCATTATTTGATAGAAATATATATAAACACATATTTGAAATATTAACTTTGTCATATGAGTTGTTTGAGTATGCTAGGTGTTTTTATGACAAAAGGCATAGTTTGACAATCCACATAATTAGGCTTTTTATTTCAAATATGTAATCTTTTGAGCCCAATATAGCCATAGTATATAAACATGTTAAATGGTCATAAACTATAGATACATAGATATTTTTGGCCATAAATGGAAAAATAACTCATCCAGATAAATTTGCTCATTTAAGATTAGTGCACAGAAGTTGTGGTTTCAAAGTTTTTATTGCATATCCTCAATTAAAGTTTTAGCCTACCATTTTGGAATTGAAACTGTCTTCCAAATAAAATTTAAAAGATAAATTAAATAGGTATAAATAGTGACTGCTCAATTAAAACTAAAGTTGTAAAACTAAGGTAAGAGTGAAATATAATATTATTATATTATTTTCCTACTTAACATGAGCTGGGGTTGAATTTGTGGAATCTGCAAAATAACAAAGTTTAGTATAACTAGACTAATAAAATATACATAAATGGAAATACTGAACCAAAAATAAATACTAAACCTTTGACTTTGGATTCTTGTGGGGTCACAGTGGTTGAACTCCAAGAACACAAATAAGGCCAAACCAAATCCAAATATACTTTTGGAGTGAGATATGAATATGGTGTGCTTGGGGCTTTAGTAGGTGATTATAACAACTACGTGACTAAGAAATCTGGCATTTAATCGCAAAATTTGTCTTTTAGTGAATGAAAATATTGCTATAAAAACTGAAAATTTGGAGTTTCAAACTATTTTAGGGGACAACTACAAGTACTACTAGACTAAAAATATTAAATCTAAATTTAAATAGGACTATTTTTACTACCACAAAGTGACAAAAGGTCATACAAGAAAACAAATATTTTAAATTTAAGAAATATAGTACACAAAGTTTTGCTACATATTTTTGAACATAAAATCATCAAGTACATAAAAGTAAAATTTTACAACTACTAGAACTAGAAAAGGCAAAGAAAAATTAAAGTTTTCTATTTCTAAGGACAATATAAAGTGCTCACATAATAACCTCCCCTAAACTATTCTCTCCAAACTGTGATTGTGAAGCTGTGTGAGTTGATTGTTGTGAATTGGTGTCTGTGAATCTTGTGGAGCTCTTGGTGTGTTGTAGCTCTGTTTGTTGTGATTTGCAGGCTCTGTTATATAGACGAATTTTGAAAGACGAAGCATCATTGCGTTCGTCAGCTGGTAAGTTTTTCTTCGCGTGATCTTCATTTGTCTTCGGCCTCTGACATGCCTTTGATTTTCCACTCCTGCAGCAAAAGAAAAGTGAGGGAGAAAGAAATGATGTAAAAAAAATAAAAAATTTGTTGATGACAAAACATCACCATCCACTGTTTGGATGGTGATGTTTCTTTGACCCTTTCTTTTTTTTTTTTTTTTTTACAAGAAAGTTTTGGACGTAAATGTTAAGTGTTTGAGCATATGGGATATACTATGGTGTGGTTACTACTTCTTTTCTCCCCTTTATTTCACTTCATTTTTACTTAAACATATAAAATGTGTAAAAACAAATAATTACATGCATTTGAGTGACATCACTGTTAAATTATATTAATTCAAATATGCATGTAAAACTAGGAATTTGGGGGATTAAATTAGCATTATGTCTATTATATTGGCACATGAATGTGCAATATTCAATGTTTGTCAAGAGTCAATCAAGTTATGGAAGACATGCTCCTAGCATGTGCAATAGATTTTGAAAGTTCATGGGAAGAGATCCTACCGTTGATACAACATCTATCATACGAGCATATGAATGGCACCATTGGAAGCTCTTTATGGAAGACCGTGCCGATCACCCTTGTGTTGGGCAGAAGTTGGAAATGATTATCTTCTAGGACCAGAGATGGTTCGAGAAACGAATGAGAGGATCAACATCATCAGAGAAAAGATGAAAGTAGCTCAGAGCAGACAGAAGAGTTACGCGGATAAACACCGAAAGGACTTGGAATTCAGTGTTGGAGATCACGTGTTCCTAAAGGTATCACCCGTACGTGGTATAGTCAGATTTGGGTAGAAGAAAGGAAAGCTTTCGCCACGTTACATTAGACCGTTCAAAATTTTGGAACGCGTGGGAAAAGTTGCTTACCGACTCGCATTACCACCCAAGATGTCGGGAGTTCATAACGTCTTTCATATTAGCATGTTGAGGAAAGTCGTGCATGATCCGTCCCATGAGATCAATTTTACGGATATCGAGGTAAACAACAATGTGACTTTCAATGAAGGACAGGTGAAGATCATGGAACGAGGAACTAAGAAATTGAGGACTAAAGAGATTCCGCTAGTGAAAGTCCAGTGGAAACACCATGATGAGCGTGAAGCTTCTTGGGAGCTAGAATCAGAGATGCGTGAGAAATTTCCTTACCTTTTTAATGTATAGCTAGCTCTGATTCCCGGGACGGAATCTTTAATAGCAGGTGGATGATGTAATACCTGTAAAATTTCTGCATTTAATAAAAAAAAAAAAAATGAGTCCCCGTATTTTGCCGTATTAATTTCCAGTGTGGTGATTTCGTAATCCCAGAGACTTAAATATGTTCTTATACGTACTCATTTATCTAATTACGTAGACTGTAAGTCTCAACCTCGGACTGACATTGCACTTATAATCGTAAAATCTGTCCGAGAAATAGGCTGGATTGCACGTGGATTTGAGCGACGACTAAACCCTACACTTATGGAAATATAGGTACCATTGGAATCTTTCTCTAAATGGCCTTGTACCAACCTAACTTACCTTAACCCATTGGGTAATCCCATTACCCAAACACCACCCTCCTCTACCCGCCGGACCATACACACACCCACCACCGCCGGCCACATTTTTCCTCCCCCTAGGCACCATCCCAATCAGTCCCTCTCAAATCTTCTCTACACATCCAGCAGATACACTGAGGTCTGTGTATACATGTGCATATGCATGTGTGTTGGTGTATATATTTATGTGTGAGAGGTGGAGAACTTGAGAGAGAATAACCAAGAGAGAGGGAGAAACCGAGCACACACACATTCACCCTCTTTCTCTGCCTATCCTCTGCACACACATACACTCACACTGATCCAGAAGAAGGAGAAGCTCAGAGTTAGATAAAGAGAAACCCGAGACCGAGGTATATGCTCCCCCTTCCCCTTATTTTAGTTCTTATATATTTTAAAGCATCACACACGCACCCACACACTTTCCCAGACCCATTAGGATGACCCAAACAGAGCCTAAGGCTCAAGAAAAGCCCCAGTAGCCATTAAAGCTCACTCACCGGAGCTCAATTTTTCAAACTCACCCATAGCTTACAAAAGATACACCAAATTGACCCTCATGATCCCCTTAACACACCCCTGTAGCAGTTTTTGGGTTAAGGCACGTTTGGTGGCCCATGCATGGAGTTATTCTCCAAAATCCGAAAAAGAATAACCCTATAGAGGGTATAGTAAACGAATGAAACAGACTTTGGCCTCCTAGTATGTGATAGAGGGCCCCATTTCGCGTATTTTGGTGTTAGAATCAGCCATTTTCATGAAAAGATGTAGAAGTTATGACCATTCAAAGATTTTCGACGAAATCGCGCCTCGCCGCCGGCGGGCCAGGCGTCGGAGAAGACAACCGGAACCCTAGCGCTTGGTTTGATTATACCCCGAGCTTCAATGGGTGTATAAACCCATTTTAAATAGGGTTATATCGTTTTAATTCTAACCGGGTCGGGTCGTTTAAAATGACCCGAGAATAACTTAATGAAACGACGTCGTTTCACTTCGGATCCAACCATATTTGGTTGGGTCTGGTTCGGGTCAACGGGCCGGGTTAGGATGAGAGTTAATTTGGGTTCGGGTTTGGGTATCGGGTTGGTCAGTTTATTAAATAAATGGAGAACCCGATTAGGATTCGGGTTTGACCCGCGAACTTTACCATGGACTCTATTGAGTCTCTAAGTGGTTTCACCCGTTTAAGTCGGGTCGGTTCGGGCGTGACCCGCAAGTTTTTGACCTTGGACTCTATTGAGTCTGCATATGGGTAACCCGTGGGTATGGTTCGGGCCAAGTTTGACCCGCGGGTCTTTACTTTTAATTATAATTAATTGTTTTATATTACTAATTATTCTGTTAACTTTAATTAAGGTATTATTAATCTGTTTTAAATAGTTAATTATTCTGTTAAGTGTTGTAATAATCTGTTTTAATAATAATTAGTATATATTAACTGAGATTAGTGTATAAATATATTATTTATGATATATTTTGTATTAACAAATAATTATAAATAGTTATAATGGAATATAAAAGGATTTTAAATAGTTCTAAATTCTTTAAAAATAGTTTTAAAATACTATAACTTATATTTTAATATTCCTGAAATATTATTTTATAATAATGTCTCATATTTGGTTAATATATTGTATACATCATGTATTAGTCTTATTATTTATTTAATGTAAATAAATAATAAGTGACTGTTTTAAATTAAAATAATTAGGTAATAAATACCTAATGACCATTTTAAAATATAGAAAAATTATATCAAAGTTTCTTAAGGCCTAATACCTCTATTTTATAAATTATTATCTATAAAAACCCAACCTTAGTATTTTTAACAATTATTAATTACTTATAAAGTATCCGTTTGGTTGTATTTTAATTAATTAAAATACCAAACGAGCCCCGTAAATTATGAGAAAAATACTACTAGCCTAATTTAAGGTCTAGTATTTAATAAAAATATTTATAAGGGTCATATGTTTCCCTAAACTATATTTTATAATTATGGGACCCCGCAGTCTATTATTAGACGATTTAAACTTCAGAAATTCATAATAAATAAACCGTAGCTCAGAAAAATACGCGGTCAGTTCCCAGAGTCTTAGAATAATGTCTAGAATATCCTCTTAAAGTTTGGTGACCTTTCGACACGGTAAAAAATATAGCCTATCTTTAGGGCCCAAACTGGTATAGGAAACCCAGCCTTTTTATGCGACGGACTCCGATTTGAGTCTAGTCAATGACGTTGGACTCAGAATGATGTCTAGATCATCATGTTGAGGTTTAGGAACCCACCAGGCACAATTATCATTATGCCCCTGAATTTAATAAGCTTATTAATCAACGTTTTAGGTAATTTTATACTTTGTAGGAACCGCTACACTTATGTTACGCACCCGCATCGAGGTGAGTCGTCCTAACTCACATGGTATATTATTGAGTTATTCCTTGATCATATATGTATGCCCAGTACGTCCTGTGCGGACGATACTGATAAGTATTAGTTATGTGAACGTTGAGATTGTTTCTTATATAATGAACGCATATTAGTTAGCTATACTTCATGCTTAGTTAATATTCATTGATATTCCTGATCATCATGTTTTCACGTTTATACAATCATATGAACATTCACATGAACATGGTCGAGTCACGATGTCAATATTGACGTCTGCATGGTTAGTCACGGGGACTAACCCAGTTATATCAATATATGCATTGAATGGACCGCGGTGGTCCGAGTGGTACAGTCAAGTAAATGGGAACAACAATGACACTGCTATAGGGCCCTGCTAGGCGACGATAGCCAGAGTTTCCATTGAAATCGTTGAAGTTATGTATGAATTGATGGTGGATACGCTATAGGGCCCCGCTAGGTGACGATAGCAAAGTATCCATCAGAATACAATAGTTACCTTTCAAATGCTATAGGGCCCTGCTAGGCGACGATAGCGCTGTAATTATTCTATTCTCCCGGCAAGGTCACGAGGACCTAAGAGTCCAATGATTGCACTCTTTTTAAAACCAAAACTGCTATAGGGCCCTGCTAGGCGACGATAGCAACGTAATCATTCTACTCTGAGCCAACGGCATTACACTGGTAATGTAACAAGTCACATGGGTCGGTTGTGGTGTCCAGGGTTGAGTTCAAATCGAATATATCGATAATGCATTGTGTCGTCGTTCTACCATGTCATATGCTTATTTAATGTTGGTTCAAGATATTGTTATACTTGTATATCCTTAAATGTATTAGGAGTGATCGGTTAAGATGATTTCACTTAGCTTCAAAAGCTAACGGCTCCTTCCCTGCCCAGGACATTTTACGTCTAGGTTATAATGAGGAGAACTATGAAGGTAACCCTGAAGATGCATATCACTATCCTCAGGACGGGATCTATCAGAAGGTGATCCTGAGGCAAACTATCCGGAAGAGTATGATCACGAAGGTTATCGGTTTGCCAGCTAGAAGGAGGACTCTGGCCCACTTTCGTATTAAGACCTCTTTTATGTTTTAAATAGCTATTTTTGGGTTATTGTAATAATTTAAGTGGCGCCGATCGCCCAACTTATCTTTTGTGGTTTTCATTTGGAACTTCTGTAATAGCCTAAGAAGCAAAACACTTTAAGTTCCCCCATGAATACCATTAGATGCTTTTGTAAATTCCTTACTCTGATTTATATATTGTATTAGCTTGTTGCACGGACAGGTCAGTTTTATGTAACTCGTCATTCCCTACGGGTCCAGAAAGGGAATTTTAAATTTTCCCTATTTTTGGCTACTCTGGGGCGTGACACATTTTGTCCAATCGATTGGATATGAGCAGAATGTCATTTGTATATTATTTTATGCTTATGCTATATCAGACTTGTTAATAGTTGTACCATATGTGTTATTGCGATATGTGGCTAAGATATATATATATATATATATGTGCTATGTCAGGACTAGACTTACATGTAGTGATCGTTAATATTACAAAATAAATTATTCTATGTTAATTGTTGATATGAGATGAACTGTTTAATTGTTATATGTTATTATTGCTGAACTGAATAGTAGAACGGAACACAACTGCATGTTAATAATCAGTAATGAATAGATATGATGAATATAGAGCATGTAGAAATTCTTGTATCTAGAGTAATGCATTTCACGACATGTGGTCAGCATGCATGGGATATTGGTATGAAGAGATAAGAGAACACGATGAGAAATGGGATATTTGTATGAAGAGATGAGAAGAATATGATGAGAAATGGGAACTGTGGCTTATGTAGAATATGAAATATGTGTACTTTGGATCCGTGGGATCAACGGCTGACGAGTTGGGTGGATGTGGGATGGTTAGAGTTCCTAGTGCGCCTCTCACTGTTGAAGACGTCCAGTGATGTGTATGCACTATTGAAGACGTCCAGTGTACTGTTAACGATTACGTCCGGCTAGTACTCTAATGTATTCTCAGCTGTGTAGACGACCAGTGAGGGTATATACATCGTTGAAGACGTCCGATGTGCCGTTCTATCGTTTACAGATAGGTGGTACCGTGTAGACGACCGGTAACCCTATCAAGGGATTGTGGGACCTACTGCCTAGTCGGGTGATTTTCGATTGACATTATTGTATCGGCGTATGGATACGGATTTGAGATTTATGGTATCGACGAATGAGTACAGATTTGTAATATGGTATTGATGTATGGATAGAAAGATGGATAGAGGTATGAATGTGAGTACGGATATGATGAGATTAATGTTCAGTCGTGGATTCAGTATTGATGTATGGGTGGTTGCATGGGTTCATGCATGGATTTGGTGAATATGTGATGAGACATTTATACTATGATCTTTATCCTTGTCATTTCTTAATATGTTTCCTGATATCATTGGATTCATGTATAGTTTAATGAGACCTCTGCTATGTCCATGAGTGACGTCATTGTTAAGAGATTAACCGCATTTTAAGATGCTGAACAATAATAGTGAGGAGTGTTGTTTAGTGTACTCACTCAGTTTTGTATCCAAAGCTGATGGCATTTGTGACCTGGACATTCCAATGTCTAGAGCTTGGCATGCCTTGAGGATGGAGACTGATGGTCTGCTGGACTTGGAGCTGAAGGCTTGAAGACGAAGGCGTGCTGCTTTGTATTAGTTAGTTGGTATATCTGTTGTACTTCTACTGTTATTATTGTTATAGGCTTCAGACTCTAAGTCAGCTGTTGTAATAGTTTTAGTAGACTTTTATAATTGGTAATTGGGTATATGTTGCTTCCAAACCTTTTATATTTCCGCTGTAGCCTCTGATTATGTTAATAAAATATGTTTTATAAATAGCATCCTCCCTATCGTTGTATTTGTTGGTTGGTATAGATGACAATGCGGTTATTCACCAGTCACGAACCTACGGGACCAAAAAGGAACTTGTTTTCTCTATTTTTGCTTCTCCGGGGCGTGACAAATTGTAATTTTTAGGGGAGGCTAATGTAAAAAAAAAAAACTAAAGGACCGTTAGGGGAGGGGGCGTTTTGTTACCTAATTACAAACCTTGAGGGAGGTCCGTGTAATTTTCGAAACCTCAGAAGAGATTCGTGTAATTAAGGCAAACCTCAGGAGAGGTTTGTGTAATTTACCCTAGATATTTTACATAGACACATAGATATATAGATAGCTATAGAATTATAATATAATAGATTCGCAAACAAAATCAAAATATTTCAAGACCAAACAACGAAAGTGGTGATCAGGGCGACTTTGCCTAAATGGTGTGACCTCTATTGTTTTTAGTGAGAAGATTGAGGGTTTGACTCTCTTTGGGGGAGTCTCCTGTTTGATTTTCAGTCGAAATGAATAATCCTTATTGGATTTTGTTGTGGGCCATTATAGGTAGGACTTTAGAGTTGAGTTGAGTTGAGTTAAGTCAATCGCCAGTGTGTGTGAAGATTGAGGGTGCGTTTGATAAAACTGAAAATTAAGTGTTGAAAATTAAGTGCTGGATTTAAGTACTGAAAATTTTAAGTGATTGAATTTGTAATACAGAAAACAATGCTTCAACTATTGAAATAGAATGCATTCAGTGATTATTTTCAGTGGAAAATTTTCACTTTAAAGTTTTCAGTATTTTTTTGACTATTTTTTCAATTAAGTGGTACGTTATCAAATGCACTGAAAAAGAATAAGTGTCAAATCTTTTCATTTTCAACAGTTAATTGAATTATCAAAGATACGATGAGTGTGTGTCCGGCAAGTAAGTACAAAAAATAAATACTGTAAATAAAAACCAGCGAAGTCGTGTCATGGTAGTACTTGACAACATCCAATACAAGTACAACGGCGTCGTTGCGAAGTCTTAGTTATCACTTATCACATTCACATACAAACTGAGCGAGCACATCTGGATTAAACCCTCTCTCGTCGGTGATCTGAATTGTGAACCCAAACCTAATCGGATCGCAATAATGTCATGGATTGCTAGATCCATCGCAAACTCTCTCAAACTCGACGACAACGACAACGACAAAGACGGCGACGACGGGGCCCCCCAATACGATCGAAGTGAGAGAGAGAACAATGTAGAGAGAGAAACAAACAATCAGCCCGACCAGATCGAAAAAGGCGTCAAAGAAGATCTCTCCGAGCTCACCAAAACCCTATCCCGTCAATTCTGGGGCGTCGCCTCGTTTCTCGCTCCACCGCCCCAATCTCAACCACCACCATCGCCCCCCGCGGCGGGAGAAGACGATCGGGAAGTCTCCGACGCGGCGGCGATCGGCGGAATAC
The DNA here is from genome assembly GCA_033977485.1 of Hydrangea macrophylla. NCBI lineage: Eukaryota > Viridiplantae > Streptophyta > Magnoliopsida > Cornales > Hydrangeaceae > Hydrangea > Hydrangea macrophylla. Next base: position 86,088,233 of record CM066986.1, read on the forward strand.
GGAGCGATTTCGCTGAGATCGGGGGGAAGTTCAAGAGTGGGATTTCGAAATTGTCGAGCAACATTGGAGTGTCGGAGTTTACGAAGATCGCTTCGAATTTACTTCAATTGGGGGGGTCCGACGAGGATGAGGGTTATGGTTCGGTCGGAGATGCTGTCGGTGTTACTGACGAAGTGGTGGCTTTTGTGAGGGATATAGTGATGCATCCTGAGACGTGGTTGGATTTTCCATTGCCTGATGATGATGAACAAGTTGATAATGGTAACTAGTAGTATTTGATAAAAAAATTTAATCCTATGATTGGTGTCTCCATTTGTTAATGTGTATTTAAGAATTTGTGTGAATTTTTTTTGATCTGATTCTGAATTGGGGGGAGGCTTTGAATTGACTATAAAGAGTTTGGCTCCATGTTTTCTGTCACTCGTTTTGGATTGGGGATCTAAATATTCCTGCTTTTGGTTCAGTATAGTGATTATGAGACATGAGAGAATTAAGTTGGGTTTATAAGCATTTGAAATTCAGTTTGTTTAAGACACCTGAAACTATGCTGCATTGCATGTTAATGTTTAGTTATGAATTGGGCCACAAAAGCAAATGTAGTGTAACGAGCAAAAGGCGATTGAATTTAAGAAACTATAGATAGAGTGGTTATATATGAATATTGGACCAAATTACCGGGCATCACAGAGTATTAGAGAGAAACAGGAATCATGATACGTCAGTACGTAGACGAGGAAGCAGAAGTGAAGGAGGAAATGTCGGCTGGGGGAAGTAGAATCTGATAAAACATGAAAATGGTGGAAAAAGGCTACTTTTTTCATGACTGGTACTACTGTAGTACTAGCCTTGGTTTTTGAAAATGTCTCCGGTTATTGAGTCCCAAAATTTGCTTCGAGTTTGGGTGCTAATAATTTGATGCACAAAACATTCTTTCGATCTAATATCAAGTACTACAATATCATTCGCTGTTGCTGTTTTGTTTGATTTATTTACTAACTCATGTCATTCCAGTTTGGTCACTCAGTATTTGATCTGAAAACTCAGAAATTATGGAGTAAAAGTTGAAGTTTGAGTCTGAGACGTCATTTGGCAGGAAATTATACTTGTATGGACCTAGATAGGCTAGACAGACGTTCTTCCATGATTCCATCTCAATTTTGTATAACTGCCTCTGATATACCCTCAGTGCATTGAAATTATGGCTTTTGGAAGTTTGTGGACCATTGAAACATTTACCGTTTCATGAACTGTTTTAGTGCACCTGTCTCCCCTTGCTCTCCCACTCTGCTGGGAACTGTAAAAACACCGTATTTTCTCTGCATGGCAAGTTTTGCTACAATTTAGAGTGGAAAAGATTTATTTTTATTTTTTGAGGTATATATTCAGTACTATTTGTGTAACTCTCAAACATCTTATATTTTTCTCTTTTCCCCATCTCTCTCCAGAGTTTGACATGTCTGATACCCAGCAAGAGCATGCTTTGGCTGTTGAACGTCTTGTTCCTAGGTTAGCTGCTCTTAGGATTGAACTTTGTCCAGGCTATATGAGTGAGGATTGTTTTTGGAAGATTTATTTTGTACTCCTGCATCCTAGACTCAACAAACATGATGCTGAACTGTTATCGACACCTCAGGTACGTTGATTCCTTGTAATATAGTTGAATTTTCCTTTCGTTATTTGTCTTTCCATTTCATTATAAGAATTTCTATGTACCTTTCGTATCCCGTCGGCATAAGAGGCATTAAGAATCCACAAGATTTATTCCTTAGATTTTTCAAAACTGAATGAAGTTATTATGGAGGGAAGATGACAGCATGTTGTTAATGTCTTGTATCAGTTGTATGTCCTGCACAAATTGCTATCAGCTGTGTAGTTAAGGCATGTCCAACAGAAAAAAAAGGGAAATGATTTACATGATTTGTTCAGATTTTATAGTTCTATTTTATTTCATAAAAAGGTCAAAGATAAGAGAACAACAAATATTGAGCCAGCTTTGTTAGATGGATCTTTAGTTTATATGAAATGTTACTAGGGGCGCCAAATACCAAAAGAGATTACTGCACGTCTGCACCCAACCTCAAACTCGTATCTCGTTAAAACATAAACGAAGGAAGCCAAAGATGGGGGACAAACATCTCAACTCAGAAGTTGCCTGTTTTGCTCCTTCTAAAGACACCATAAAAGACAAGAGTCCCTGCGGCTCTCCACATTAGGTTCACCCTTATATTCACAAGATTTCCATCCCTCTATCTAACACCTTTCCTACTGATTTGGGGTTTACACAGGGCACTCCATGGTAGTAAAATTTTATAGGACAAGTACAACTGTCAATCCAACTTTGCTTTTTGGATAGAATGTCGGACTAAGAACCAACATCTTAGTAACAATGTGTGGCAAAGATGCATATGCTAAGATGGATGTATGGCAAAAAGGTGAAAAGAATAGAAATGTATCTATTGGGGACTTGGTAGTAGTAGCACCCATGATAGATAAATACGAGAAAACCAATGAGATGGTTTGGGAGATAGAACGTAAATTGACAGTGCATTAGTTTCTATAATCGATAGTTTCCCTATTGAGGATGATGCTAGAGTCATGAGACTACAGGATGCTACAGCACCGCTGTAACATGCTGCCAAAACCCAAAAAATGTTACTATTTACTCTCCCCAAAATTCAACAAAGCTGAAGCAAAGTGAAGATTCCCAGACAATGTCCGTGTGACTTCATGATTGCAATAATGTATTGTAGATTGTATCTTTCCTTTTCTCGTCTATTTAAGGCATGAAGGTTTCATGCTGTAAACCAAGTTTTTGTATTCAGTCCAAAATTTTCCAGTTTCTACTTTCTAGATTTTCATTTGCAGATTCAACCATACAACTCAAAGTCAGTCCAAGTCAAGTTTCAAATTGTATTTCATATTGTAACCTCAATATTGTAAGTTTATTATCAAAATAATCCATAGTTTAATTGATGTTTTATTCTCTGTCTCTCTTGATTGACTGGTTAATATTTGCATCTGGGTTTATTCTATTTGGTATCAGAGCCTGAGAGAGAAAGAGAGGATTTCTTGACCCATTAGTTCATCGGTATAGTCTGTAATCTCTCTCTCTCTCTCTCTCTCTCTCTCTCTCTCTCTCTCTGTTTGTAGACTCTGTACAATCTGTAGGTGTGTGTCTTACTGGGGTTCATTATTCTTGACCTACTTTGTGAGGATATCCCGTATCACCAACTGCTGGACTTTGTTGGTGTGTCTTTCCTTAGCTTGTTTGTAGAACTCTCACTTCTACCAGAAAATCATGGTGGAGTTTCTGCTGCGATCGTATGAGTTAATTGTGCCGTCTTATTTCTCACTTCCTGGAGGTTATTTTTCCTTTTTGCAATTCCATTATTGTTGTGGTTACATGTTTAGAAAATTAGCGCGGCGATATATTGCAACTCTGTATAGGATAGCTGACTGAACTATGTTGACATATGTGCATTGTCTTGGAGACCCCATGGTCAAGAGAAGCTGTACAGAAGAAAATGCGGTGCCTAGTTTAACCAGAATGTTATCACGTGTATGATGACTAGCAATTAACCAGTTGTTTAGTCCAGTTTTCCATTTTCTCCTTGATTATGACAGTTTAAATTTGCTTTTTGGAGAAAATTATAGAAGGAAGTGATTGGTCGGGCCTTGTGTCATAGCTCACCAAATGGTTGATGTACGTAACAATTGATCTTACTTGTGAATCCCCCGATGAGAGGAGTTGGATTGTCAATGAATTTGAAGCATTAATTATGTAAAGCACACTATGTTTAATTATGTTTGCTGTATATGCTTTTAGACTTGTATCTGTAATTTTCCTAATAGAATTGACTTATTTGTCCGTTTGTATATGCATGTGCTTACATATGTGTGGTTCAACTTTTTTTTTTTTTGCTTGAGCGATTGTGTTGCTTACTTGTGGTATGAATGCTTGATGTTTTACGTGTGCAGATAGTGAAAGCCAGAGCTTTATTGACACATGAGTTAAAGAACCAAAAGGCAAAGCCGGAACAGGACCGGCCTGAAAGTGGCATTCTGAATTTAAAAGAAACTAGTCACTCGCAACATGAAGAAATTCTATCTGTTCTGTCCAATGCTCAATCAGAGTCCTCCCCTCATGAACCATCCACTATCAAACCATCTGCTTCCACAGTCTCATCAGACCTCGAGACAGAGAAGCACCTGATCCTAAGTAAAGAGATTCAAATTATCGATAAATCTATTATCGAGGAAGAGCCACTGACCAAGAAAAATGGTCAAATTTTGAATTCTAGATTATCTGGGGTCTTGGATGATAAATATGAAGATGACGCCGATGATTGGTTAAAGGAGGAAAGCTCTGAGATAGATGGGGATGGTGGGACCACCATCCCTGTTGAGAATGAAGAAGATGTATCGTTTAGTGATCTTGAGGATGAAGATGAAGATGTCCTTACGAATAAGAGAAAGTGACATATGGATTTGGTTCTTCAACAAGAGACTCGTGAGAAAGGTTCAGTAGAGCCAAAGCTCTCTCAATCCTCAAAAAGGGTATTTATAGTGTTGGTTTTGAGCATGCTGGTTCTGAAAAGGTATGTGCTCATAGCTCTGAGACAAAGGAATCTAATGTCGGGTTTAATGTTGATGACATTGACGTGATATGATGTCAAATATAGGGCCATCTAAATTATGATTTATGACCATTCGTCTATCTGCATAATGTGAATAGATTTTCACTTTTTCTTGAGTCGTACATTTACATCCTGAATTCGTACTTTTGTACATAAAGTCCTTAATAAATTTGGTTTTTTGTTTGTGAAAAAGATTGTGTAATATTGAATATTACACATATTGTCCAATTATTCATATCATCTTCATTCAAGTATACGAGCAACTGGTAGATTTTCTATGAGTTGGTATATAATGTATATCATGCATTTATATCAGCATTAATATAGGCTAATATCACTATCTTATAGCTAAGATGGTAAGGATATCATGGAAGACGATTTTTCTCAGGTTTGTTTCTGTGTTGCATATAGTTTGGGCTACCGCCCTTGTACTCCGAAAGTCAATTTTCATCGAAATGACCTATATATTTCGTGATACTTTTTAGCATTACACTCAAGTGTATTTGTATGTCATCATGTATGAGTCTTTTACCAGTTCCAGTTGAGACATTGTCGTTGAAGTTTGAACTAAACTGACCCTAATTTGCTTCTCACCTGAATATATTTTTTTTTTCCGGTCAAATTCATACGATACTAAACGTACTAAAGCCTGCATTTAGACAATGCTCTTTTCATGAGTAATAGGAATAGCTGTTTATTTGTTTGTTTGTTTGTTTGTTCTTGGTTAAATTTGGTGGTATGCATATATTGTTTACGCGAGATATATTGAATAGTTGGATGCATGTCAAACTTCGTAGAGGCATTTATAATGGCTTATTTTGTTGGGTTTTTGCTTGAGAGAGTAGTCTTGAATTTACTCTTCACATTTTCACAATCTGTGGTTCATGAACACCGGAACTATTTTCTATGGATTTATGTTTCTGGATTTCAGTTTACAACGCACAATTGAAGTCTCCTTGTCTAGATGCCCTGTATAATCGTAAGTTCTCTGTTAAGAAAAATACTTAGGTACTACCATTTTAAAGTAAGTGGTCCACGTGTACAAGTGTGTTTATGTGGCACTCAGGTGGACCAATAGTATCTTAAAACATGACGAAAAGTATTTAAGTAAAAAAGTATTGAAGTGTTGTTCCTCTGTTCGGTAACAGTTGAGTGCTTAATTATATCAGCGTCCCTAGTATGCTCCTTGGTTTTGCACTACAGAGAAAGCTTCAGGCTCTCAGAGTCTAAGCCGATAGCTAAGCAATTACTCATCTCCCCTTTAGACAGTACAAAGCATTAGGCTTGAGAATAGGTGTGAAAAAGAGTTCCTAGTCACCAAATTGCTTTGGGTGTCTTGAAAAAGTGCCATTTCTTCAAACTAAAAGCAACATTCGGGAAGCTAGCAAAAAGAATTCATACAAGAGCCTCATAACTATTTAGTTTGAGATGTTAAACCTTTACCTGCGAGCTTTACGTATTCTCTATGGGGGCCATTAGGGGTGTAACAAAATCGACCGGACCGACCAAACCGATCAGTTCAGTTGGTTTTCAAAAGCTTCATGTAGTGTAAAAACCAAAGTGAAAATTTATACTAAATCGAACCGAAACTGATCGATTTGACTAAAAATTGCACCAAACGGAACCATTTTCACCCCTAGGGGCCATAGCTTTTTTACTTCCAGCCAAAATAGCATGCTTCAATGCTACAGCTCTTAATTAATTAGCAGGCGTAAGGTAAGAAAAGAATGGAAAAACACAAATTTTTACTTAAAATCTATTTTCGTGAAAATTGTGCCAAATCTAGAAAACATTATAATTTGAGTTTAAGTTCCGCTAAGAAAGCTGCAAGCTAGTTTGAGAGTAGAGTTAAGCTGCATCTTGTACGAAATTAACTTTTACTTTTTGTTATATATGTTTGAAGTTAGAAGCATGATAGAATGGGAGTTAAAACTGGTATTATAATACATCTTTGAAATAAACTAAAAATATAGACAGCAGTGTAACTACAATCGGTGTGAAAATGCAATTTGGAAAATATCATTTTAAACGGTCCCTAAGATTCTCAAGAGTATAATGCTGAGTAAGGTGGCTATCAATTTAAGGGGGGAGTATATTCACTATGCAGTCTATGCCAATCACAACCTTAATCCAGAAGAAAAATGTTACTAAGATTTAAGAGCATTACAACTTCAAGCTACAATTCTACCTAAACGACAGAGGGAAAGTTGAACAAACAGATTTTCTAACATATTTACAGAGAAACACACTAATATGGTAGCAAAGTGTAGTCCCCTTGTGGGGACTCTTTTATTTTTCTGGGGATTTATGATTTTATGTGTCCGAAATTGCTTGAAAGTCTCTCAATCTGTGACCAAAACAAATCTCCAAGAGAGAATCGTGGTTTGTCTTCTACATCCTTTCTTTCCCTTCTGCTTGTGTTCGGAGTGTGTGAAGGCCAACCTGAGGATTTGTTTACGGCTACTACAGTTCCCCCAATCTCTTGTCTCACCATGTCCACCGTGTTCGGATTCAGATCGTTCCCCGAAACGTCCGTTACATAGAACGATCCCACTGCTCTCGCACCACATGTCCCTATCTCAGCCCTTGTTATGGACAGTCCATTCTCGCGGAACACCCGTGTAACGTCTGATAGCAGTCCCACCCTGTTTTTAGTGCACACATCAAGCCTCAAACCCTGCACGAATACATAATTATGAGTCTCTGTATGTGTGTATATTTGTGTGTGTGTGTGTGTGTATGAGTGTGTATGTGTAAACCCAGTAATTTTCTGATGCGTACATGGGAGACTCTCCGTTCTATGGCAGCAATTAAGCATTGGCCAACTCTTCTCCTCTCATTCTCAGAGTCCATAGTGCATCCATCTCTGTGCCGTATATAATACTCCTGAGATTTTGTATGTGAACAGAACATCAACACCATAGAAAAGAAAATGTAATTGAACGTCTTCTAGATTCAGAGCTTATTTGGGATGCATAAAATAGGATCAGGTTCAGTCTGGGGCTCATTTTCTGTCTCTCTTTTTTTTTTTTTTTTTTTGTTGTGGGTTGGGGGGGGGGGGGGGGGGGGGAACTAGTATCATGTGATTTGGTGTTTGGACACAGACTTGTATGATATATCAATTCTGAGACTTTCCAAACAGTCCCTTGTTTGCAGCAATTTTGATACAACAAATCATTTGGCTATTTTTTCTTAATAGAGATTTCCGAGTCACAGAATAAAAGAAGTTTTAGACATTGTCACCTGGATAGCTATTGGTCCCTTGGAACTAACTGCTGCATGAAACACCACATAATTCATATCGGTCAGTGTACACACTGTATCGAACAGCAACTTCGGACGGTCTCTACTCCTTATATTCACCACCGAATACCCTTTCTCCCTACAGTTCTCAATATTCACATGAGTCCCATCTCTCCTGCCGCTGCCGCCATTGCCACCACCACCGCCGCTAGTACTACAACATTGCTCATAGTCTCTATCTGCTGACATCAACTGGTGGAGCCGCCTCTCGGAGTGGGTCTGGCCTGCAACTGGGGCCATCAACTTCACACTCTTCCTCTCTCCTATCTGGTGGTGGGCCTCCACCACATTCTTTAGCTGCTCCTGTACGTGGGCCAGCCGGTTTGGGTCCTCGATGGGCCCACCTTTGGATTCGTCCTCCACGTAGATGATGCAGGCCGCACGGTTGTTGTGGGTCCACGCCACGGCAGCAGTGACCTGGCATCCCAGCTCGACAAGTACTGCTGATATTTCAGACATTAGTCCAGGTCGATTTGTCCCCGTCATTTCTAGGGCCGTACTCTCTGTAGACACGTGGTGGGGCCTTACCTCTCTACCCAGGCTTTTCTGGGCCTCCTTGGTTCTCCTACTTGTACACATTGCCTGTAGATAAAATCATTATCCTTATTAAACCAATTATACCACAGTGAATATTGTATTTGTTTGTACACATACATACATACATACATACATACATATATATCTAGAGAGGGAGGGGGACCTGCTGAATATAATTTATGAGGCTTTGGTCAGTAATTTTGTTCCCAAGCTCGTCCGTCACGTGGAATACTGTTGATCATGCAAATAAAACAATCCCACATGAATCTAGCTCAGAATTATCGTGGGTGACTCATACACAGCTCAGGAACTGAGCTATGCTTTTAGTAAATTTCAGACATTGAGATCACTTTGTGTTTTTTATGACTTAAATATTAATAGCTGATGAGAAAATGTTGGGTATGTATTAGTGGACTAACCATCCATGAGCCATTCACCATCTGAAGAAATATATGATTTTGATATCACAAGATCAAGATCCGTCAGAACTTGGACCATCTCTAGCAAAATCCCGTGTTTATTTGCACTATCAACCTGCAACCAATAGTGTATACACATAAATATATACATGATATAGAGATGCGTGTGTATGAACATATACCTAAGTATATATAAAGAGAGAGGTTGAACTTAAATTGGTATATAGCATATAGAAATGTAAAGGTTGTTCCGCAATCACATGTCGACAATTTACTTTATTTTTGGTTATGGAAGAACTCAACAACTTGAGTGTTTGAGCGTATTTTCTAAGTGGTAGAGCCCTTCTTTTTACCAGTTTACATTTACTCCTAACTACGCTGATGATAGGTGGTACTTTAGTCCTGGAAATCCAGTTTACTGATCTATATCGAACTAAATTACTCCACTTCCACTTGCTCAGTGAAATAGACCAAGTGAGTCTTCCTCTACACATTACCAAGCACATAAAAGATACTGCTGTGATTGCAAATTGCAATTTGCAATAGCACGAAAGTGTGTTTGGCTAAATGAAGCGTCTTTCCAATCACAGTTTATTTTTTGTTTTTTATTTTAAATTTTATTATTAATTTAATTTAATAAATTTTTTTTGGTGATTGCAAACTGCAATCGCTGTTTGCCAAATGCCCGATTGCAATTCGTGGCTCTCCATAAGCGGCTTCAAACTGGCTCTAAAAGTGGAAAAAGATGTAAATAATGATCATAGAGAAAACCACTATTCCTTCTAAATCCCTCTGCAATTTCCTAGGGTTTGTCCACTTGGTGGTGGGACAGGAAATTTTTTGTCTCAAGCAATATATATATATATATTTTACTGATTTTATATTTTGCTGATGTATGAAGCATTATATAATAGTTGAGGATGCAACCTAGAATTGATCATGTTCATGAATCTTAAAAAGATTTAATTAATATTAATGGTCACTTATAAATTTATAATTAACAAGATAGTTTTGTAGCACCAATCATCACCAATTTATGTGTATATCTACACATTCTGATCCATATATACACTATATATATAGTGCTAACCTACAACACGATGAATGTAGGTTAGCAGACCGTACATTAGTTTTAGTGAGAAAAAAAAAAGATTTTAGTAATGAAATTTTCCTTCTCTAAAACCCCTGACTTTTGGCGGTGAAAAATTGCGTCGCTAAAAGCTTTTTTTTTTTTCGTCGCTAAAAGGTCGCCATGTTGTAGGTTAGCATTCCCGATATACAGTCAGGCTCTAAAGAGGGCGCCCTCTTTTTATTAAAGGGAGGGTTTCTGTTTTGGCCGTCGGATCATGTTTAAAAATTGTAAAATGACAACACTGCCCTTAATGAAAACACGATCTGACGGCCAAAACAGAGGTCCTCTCTTTATTAAAGAGAGGGCGCCCTCTTTAGAGAATTTTTGTCCCGATATATATATATTTGGGATTTGCTAACTTACAACACAGGAGGCTTTTAGCGACGAAAAATAGACTTTTAGCGACGAAATTGTTTGTCGCTAAAAGTTGGAACCTTTAGCGACAAAAATTTTGTCGCAAAAAGCATATTTTTTGTTGCTAAAGGACTGTTGTATGCTGCTAACTTACAACCATTGTGTTGTAAGATAGCAGCCCCATATATATATATATATATATTTATATGTGTGTGTATTTGTGTGAAGATGGGTATGGTATTTTACTTTGTTAAGTTGTTTTCCACATTCTTGGGTGGAATCTTTATTAGGTGGGGATACCATCTTGCCCACCTCAAAAATCCAAAACACAAGAGTAATAAATAATTCTATCAATTAACCATTGTTATCATCCACTAAGAAGATTGAATTTTCTTCTTACTATTATTATTATTATTAATTTTTTTGGTGATAACTGACCTTCACAAGAGTGCAGTCTTGGCATGTATCATTATCAATACAAACCCTGTTCAAAAAAAAAAAAAAAAAAACAACTACAACTAATGATCAGTCTAACACAGAACATGAAATTGAACTATAAATCAAAAAATGAGGAAGCTCATGAAAACACAAGTCTTGAAAAGAAAATTAGAAGAGGGGGGTTTAAATTAATTAAAAAAAAAAAAAAAAAAACCTGGGTGGGTTTATTCTTTCGATGAGTGATTCGAACTCTGGATCGAAGTAAGGGCGGTAAAAGATGTCCATCTTCTCTGAAACTCTGTGTTTTTGCTTGGTTTGAAGGAGATATTGAAAAAGCCTATTATCAAAAAGTGTTAAAAGAAGATGGTGGTTATATACTAATAAACTTCTTCTCTCTAACAATAAAAGGCATGAATATGAATAAATAGAGACTTATCATATTTGTAACAGAACATTGTTTGCAACAAACAGATAAGCTATTGTTTCATGATGTAAAATTCTATCAAATCCGATATATTTTTTCGTGAATTTCAAGATAACCCTTTTGACGTCAGATAATTACTACAGTAGTTAAAACAAAATCATACAATCAATACATATGCATATATATATAGACGTGTGTATATTTATTTCATTTATACTACATATAGAAGTTGTGAATGGGGTTCAGGGTTTGATTTGTCCTAAATGTTCTTCAACACCAAGAAGAACAGGGCAATTAAAAGAATCAAATTAAAATCTAATTGCATTGACATCTAATTAGAAAAATATAGAACGTAAAAGGAAATCAATAAAAAGGGAAATAAAAATCGGAAAAGACCCCTGAATGCATTTGTGAATTCATGTCCCTTTTTAATTTCTCGAGTTTCAATTAAATCAAGAGAAATTAAAAGGAAAAAAACAGAGATGTGATGCGAAAGCAAATCACCTCGGGAGGTTACTCTCTTTAGATGGAGCAAATGAAATCACATTGCTGAGGAGAGAGAAAGATGGCAAGCTAACGTTTTTTTTTCCCAGGGAGAGAGAGAGCTGATTGTAAAAGAGAGCCGCGAAAAAAATGGAGAGAAGTCAATATATGCAACAGTGTATATATACATGTGCGTGTATATATACGTGTGGTGACAGATGTCCGACTCAGGCTTAAAAACCTACTTTCTCTCTTCGGGTTTGTTTGGGAAAGTGAAAATTGGAGTCCACGTCTCAATATATATATATATATATATATTTTTTTATCTGGTTCTTGTGAGATTCAAGGTGGTGTTTTGGGTTTTTTGTTTTTCTGTTTATTACAAAAACTAACGTAACATTGACGTGACAGATAAATTTTTTTTTTTTTTTTTGTAAGAGAGTTATTAAACCGGACACGAATACTTGAAAAAGAAATTAGTACTAACTAGACAATTAACCAGTACACTCATAAACCACCGAATTAGTACTATGCTTTTCCAAACAGGTTCTTAGTGCCTGTTTTGGGCACCACGATTGGTGCCCCGTGATCTATTTTGCACAAGCAATTACAGATACTAAGGTAAATGCAAACGTAAACACAAAAGCAATTGAGAATTTTTGCGTTTTGATCGCAATTTGGGAAAGCTGGTAAGGACCAACTTTTGGTTAGAAGGGGAATCCATCCATTCCAGGGAAAAGTCTATTTGCCCCTGAATTTGTTGGCTAATTTCATGCATGCTTGTGGACAAATTTCCACTCTAGTTTACTTAATTTTCCAATATAAACCCCAATTTTTTTTTCCTTCTTTATTTTATCATTATTAAATTTGTGTGTGTGTGTGTGTGTGTGTGTGTGTGTGTTTTGCCCCTATTAAAAAGCTGATTTTTTTTTTTTTTTTTTGAAAAACTGAGTGAACAAGTTTTTTGAATACAGAAATCAGCCATCCATTTGTCAAAAAATGTCTATTTTAATGTACAAAATGACAAAATAATTGTATATATAACAAAGGAAAATTTAAATTAAAATGTAAATGAAAGAAACAACAATTATTTTTAATATAAATATAATTAATAAGCATATTTAGGTAATTAAATAACATAGATATTATACTAACAAACACAATTAGTAGTAAATGATTCTTTTTTAAAATTTAATAATAGTATGTATGCTTTTAACAATTTATTACTTAACTTGATAATTTTTTATTAACTATAATTGTATCAACAAAATCAACAACATTAGTATTTAATAATAGTATTAGCAATACGGGACCAAGGGCACAACTGTCAATTGGACATTCAATATCACTTTTCATTTATGTATCCAAAGACTTAAATAATCTATGATGCTATCACAATCATTTTTACAACTAGCCTAACTAGGGGCGGACTCAGGATTTCTGGTCGGGGGAGGGGGGCTAGCCTATACGGGGGTGACAATTTTTTTTAGTCTGACTATACATAATTATGTGTAAAACGGTAAAATCACATATAGAATTGGTTTAACACCCATAATTTGGGGTAAATCATATAATTTTAGGGGGCTTATAACTAAAACATGTAAAATATTACATGCAAGTATAGAATTTTCAAAAGTACAGAGAGGCCTGTGGCTAAAACTTGTAAAATATTACATGTAAGTTTAGAATTTTCAGAAAATCAGGGGGAGCTTGTGTGAAATTTAAAAGGACCTATTTGTAAAATCTATAAACTATTACATACAATGTTATAATTTTCAAAAATTCAGGGGGGGGGCCTGTGCCACTCCTGAAGACTATGTGGGTCCGCCAGTGTTTACAACACATTATCCAAATACCACAAGTATCAAAATCTATTATGACCATAATCTATTATGACAAAAACAATCACAAAACTAACGCAATCGCGAAGCAAACACTGCCCCAAACAGGCCCTTAGTCTTTGTTTTAGTTGTCCAAACGTGAAACGGAACTATGCGCTCACAGTTAACGTTAGGCGGGGGAGCGGCGGACTTGGCAGTGAGAATCTTTCGTTCGGGAGTGTTCTACGTGTAATGTGGAGGATGACGTGGCAGCCTTTCCTCTTCTCAGTCCTGCATAGCCCAACTGCGGCGGCTCGTACACGGAGGTGTCTCCACGTGTGCTTTTTAGGACTTGTGGCTGGGAATACATTTCGGGAATGCACGTGGGTTTTTTTTGAGATGAAGTCTGGGGACTTCATTGTCATTTTAGGAGTAGTGCTATCGCATATTTTTTTTTTGGGATAAATACATATACACCCCTCAAATTATGACCCAATTTTAACTCACACCCTCAACTATTATACCTAACAAGTCCATCGCTATACCTTTTTGACCCATAACACCTAGCACCCCCCCGTTAAACCTGCCTGCCGTCAATGAAACTAAACAGAAATGGCCCGTGATGTTTGTGCACCAAATTGAAATAGCCTTTAGACTAAAATACCCTTGTCTTAGGAAGAGGGAAAAAAAAAAAAAGAAAGCAAATCTCATATGTGACCAGTTATCATTTCATTCTACTTTTATTGGTTTAACTTTCCAAACAATCAAATCACAGCTAATTTTATTAAGTTAATAAACACAAATGAGTTTCATAAAAGACTTGTAATACCCGTACCTAGAAAATGAAAGTAATATTTATTTTATATGCATTTATTAGTATAAATAATCGCATGTGATGATTTGGGTAGGTTCTAGTTACCCCGATATGATAAGTGGTTGATAAAGGGCACAGTCAGACAAGTATGACGTGAGACCCATAGAAGGTCCTGATTGGATAAATTGCATTTTATTGCATTTTTGTGATTAAATAGTAGACGTGTAAATACATGTTAATGCCATATGATTAATTAATTGATAAAATATTAAGTACTTTAATATTCTATTATTGTTTATGTTTACTTATGGGACTAGTTTGGGTACCCTTGTGATGGTGTAATTGGACACATGGTGTAATTGGTAGGCTAATTAGTGCTTTCATATAATATTTGGGACCGCATTTGAAGTCCATACGTGATATCGATATAGACCCACTTAGATATTAGGTAGTTAATATAAAGTTGTTTGAATGATTATAATAGAATTTAGAAGTTATGAGGGTGTGAATAGAAATAGATCTAAAATAGAGAATATTCTGAAAAAAAATATTCCATTCCATTTTAACTCTAAAAAAAAAAAAGAAGAGAAAACGTGTGCAGTGTGTGTAGTGTTTGGCGGTGGACGTGGTGTGTATTATATATACATATATTATTATATATTACATACATATTAGTTATACTAAAAAAAAAAAAAAGAAGCAGATTGTGAGAGAACACAGTGAACCGTGAGAAAGGAGAAGAGGATAGTGAGGGTTTTGAACTTTCTAATGCCATAACTTCGTCGTATGTTGCTAGTGGTGTCAAACGGGCCGGGCCGGGCTCGGTCAAAGCGGGCTTGACCGGGCTTCGGGCCGGGCCTCACCTAAAATCGGGTCTGGCCGGGCCGGGCTTGGGAAGGGAGGGGGGATGTCCGCCCCGGACCGGTGGCCCGGGCCTAGCGGGCCGGACATCGGGCCGGGCCGGACGGGCTAGCGGGCTTCCTTCGACTTTTGGCCTTGACCGTGGCGGGCTTCGGGCCGGGCTTTTTTTTTCATTTCGGGCCGGGCCGGGCCATGGACGGAAGAATGTGTCCACCCCGGCCCGGGGTATGTGAACCGGGCCTAGTGGGCCGGGCCTTGTGGCGGGCCGGGCCAGACTTTTAGCCCAAAAAAAGCTGGCCGGGCTCGGGCCGGGCCGGGCCAACCCGGCCCGTTTGACACCTCTATATGTTGCTCAAATCGTGATACGATGCCAAATTTGTACTCGTGGGGGTAAGCCTAACCTTATGGTGTATTTTAATTTGGATTTAATCGATATATTTTTTCGTGACCCAAATGGGTTGGTAACATTTAGTTTACCAAAATTGTATAGGGTTAGTTGCAGGTTCATATTTGGGCTGGATCTAGGATAAATTCAGGGTTTCTAGTCTTATTTGATTACTCGTAGAGGTGAGTGTCCTAATCCCAAAATTGGATATTTAATGTTATTTATTTGCTATTAAATACTTTAAAATGCTTAATTGTGATTAAGTAGAAAAGCATGTGAATATTTATTGTTTAACAAATCCAAAATGTTGAAACTGCCATGTTGACATATTGAGCTGTTTATGTGCTTATTTGGGTCAAAGGGTCGCAAGTGACAATTACCATTAGTTAGCCCATATATAAGGGACAGAGAGATGTTAAAATTCTCAGAAAAAAGGGGATAGTGGCGACGACCACAACGAATTGACTACGGTCACAAATGAATGAGTGTGATTTCACTATATGCGACGGAAAAAGTGAGAATGACCCAGAATCAGGGGTCCAGAACGATAGCGATTGATTACTTGACACGCCTGCGATCATTTTTTGTTGTGAATGTTTAATTGGTGTTATGAATTATTAAATACTCCAATTGTATGATTAGCACCACGTACTCACTAAGCGAAAGCTTATTCGATTTTGTGATTAATGACCACGCAGGTTCAGATGAGTATCACGGTGAGAATTGATCAAGACTACGGGGCTGGGTTGCTAAGATGAGTTTTGTAATATTCATTTTATTTATTTATTTATTTTTAAAATTATAAGTTAGAGATGTCTGGAAGTTGTGGTATAATGATTATAGTTTTATGTATAAGAATATATTAGAGGTTACGATTTTAACTTTTAATATGTTAGAATGAATCGATATATTTTAGTTGTGTTTTTTTTTATGTGTTTTAGAATATTTAAATAAATAAGTGTAGCAGAGGTTAAAATATTCCTATTTTGAAAACATGGTGAATGATGCTGTAATAGGGGAAACTTTGTCCAAGTACCATTTGACAGTTTTAAAACTTTATTTTATTCCTTTTTATTAATTTATTTGATAAAATGATGTTTTACCCCTGGTATTTCAGTCAAAATGTAATTTTTGGAACGTTAAAAATGATTGTTTGGTTCTTGGCTTTGTTACACGTGTCCTAGCTCGCGGGGGCGGCTTGGAGTGTGACAAATTTTGGTATCTGAGCAATATGTTAGAGCCTTTGGGGACAAGAGACGAATACGACGTGTAAAAATAAAATAAAATAAAATGCATGTATATAATAATCATGACACGTAGCTACATGTAGCGGCATACATGTTTACAGCACATGATTTAAATCATGTTGAGCATGCATATCATGTTGCACGTATTCCACATATTATAATATGTGGAGAGATGGTTGGAAACTTCATTATGGAAAAATGGAGTATAAAAGGGAATTGTTTTTCTATATGTTGACTTAATTGAGTTGGAAATGGGGATTGTGATTTCAGTAAGAAAAATTCAAATTTGGGAATATTTATGGAATTTGGGTTTGGAAATCAAGAAGTTGAGTTGGTCATCCTGAAATGATTTGGCAGGTATTATGTTATCAAGGGTATTGATTTGATGAAGGGTTACTGAGTAAATTGGGTTATGATTGCGGGTATGGATTTCTTTTCGAATATTATCGGGTATTATTATTAGTGAAAATTATTTCTTATTTTCTATCAAGAAAATGGATATATGGATTTCTTTATTTATGGTGACTTCTAGTATTCAAATATTATAGTTTGGGGAAATCTGAATTTCTTATGATTTCTATGGGTCTCATGAACAGATATGATATTATCGTTATATCTTATTTCTCCATTTACTCGGTAATGATTTTTGGAAGTATTTACCGAGCTCCTTATATATATATATATTCTCTTGGGATTAAGGGTGAAATACTGAGTTTTCGTCACAATAAGATATTGGGGAGTTTATCCAGTCGCTTGAGTTATCTTGGGTTGTTGAGGAATCTCTCAACTCTATTTGGGCTATATTGGCTTGTTGAGGAATCTCTCAACATTTTCTATATCTTGGGATGCCTCTCTTATTATCGAGTAATGATTAGCTCTCCAACGTGTTAGTATAATCAATTTTTGGGGTTAACTCAGAGTAACAGACTTTCGTATTATGTTTCCATCGATTGGGTATCACTACGGTTATAAATTTTTCTTTTTTTGGTTAAGGATATGGTTGATTGTGATCACGACTAAGTAGCTGTGTTGGGTTGACTGGCTATACAGGGGTATCAGAATTTCAACTAGAGATCTGACTTTGGAAAATGGGTTTACCAGTTTAATAAGTAGTAATCTCTTTGATATCCAAACCACTCCAAACTCCGTTCAACTACCATGTGTACCAGGTAATAATATTCTTATTATTTCTTTGTATTTTATATGTAAGTAATTGAGATCTGACTATTGCACTGCACTATAGCAATTGTCAAGTATCCTAGTATATCACTAGAAACTTTCAGACTTCGAATTTAGTTACTAATAATATCTTAGAAATTTCTGGGATATTTGAATGACGTTAAGTGAGTTTATATAAGTTTAAATGAGTAAAAATGTTTTGAAATCATCTTTTGGTGGAAGGAAAAAAAACTGATTTATTGTGAATCATGAAGTGTTTGAAAAAATTTTAATAAAAAAAGAGGTGGCTGGATTGACCCAACTTGGATAGAAGGGGGAAATTAGTGAAAATGATTTTAATGAATATAAGTATTTCAATTGTTATTTAAAGGAGTTATTAATGAAAAATATTTTGATTATATGATAGTTGTGTAAACGTTTTTATTTCATGGAGAGAGATTTTAAATGAGTACTTTGGGCTAGGCAGCTCAGTTGAGTACATTACTTTTTACTTTGATTTTATATTGGAATATCTCATTTTAAAATGAATTCCAAATGACTTTGGTAAGAAAATGGTCTGGAAGTAACTTGTGATATTCTATGTATTATTCTGAATACTGTTTGTTGCGGGTACATGATTGAGTTGATGGGTTATAGGGATCATTAACTTATTTCTTGGGAATTGAGTTGGGATATTCTTGATTACAATGTGAGTATGAAAGGCAATGAAGCACTTCAACCATATGATTGTGTAGAATTCAAACATTGGAAAAAATGGTAGCTTATTGCTTGGGATTATAGTTGGAGATCAACGAGTGATCTTATCTACATACAAGTGACGCCTTTAAAAGAGCATTGCATACTTGGGTAAACATGAGAAAATTTGACATTGAGGGGTGTTGGATCATATTTAAGTTGTATTACGACAAAATCAGTTACTTATTAATTGTAAGTGCTACAAGTAGGGGACAAATGAGTATATTGATTTCGATATATTGTGGATTAGATAACGTAAATCGAAAGATAGGTGAGTTCTATAACTGAATAGTTTGAGAAATGTAAAGCTTGGTCTTATGTTGAACATCTGGTGAATGAGTTGTACTTCTGGAATATGTAATTTAAATGATAGAGATTTCGTGGGTGTCGTTGGAAATTAATTAATCAGGACTTATGAAGGTGACATGAATTTGAAGTTACGAGATTGACTGGGTATTATTAAAAATATATTGGAGATTTCTTTTCTGTACAAGGACACGTGTGAAACTTATATCGGTTACAGTGAAGATTTCTTCTATAATGATATTGATATTATTATTGCAAATGTTTGTGCTTGGATTGAGTTATATGTTGATGCAAGAGTAACTTATACTGCATATGGTTGAAGTCTCATAAAATGAATTATCTGGTACAAGATCTAGAGTTCATGATATTCTTTCTATATTGGACATTTAGCATCAATATTCTTACGAGCCGGAAGTTTATATTAGTTGTCGTGACTTGTAATATTTAGTTATACAACGATAACTGAATACATGGTACGAAGGACAGTTAGAACTCATGATGGCTACAATTTGAAATTTTATATTAATCAGATGACGACAAGATGGTTGTTAGTGTTCGAATTAGAGAACAACGGGGGGTTTTAGTGTCCGCGTTGCCTATTTAGAAAGGATTTGAGTCAAGATTCGGAATTTATTAGAAATTAAATTTGTTCCGAAAATTGAGCAAAGGAGTGATGATAATAAATTGATATCAACCAGAATTATTTTAACAGATGAACGGAAATTGATTTAAATATCGATTTGAGTTTCTGTTTTAGAAATTTGTGATAAAGCATTGCAAGGAAAGTGATTGAGCCCTGCTCTAGAGTAAAATGTGTTAGAACCTCAAAGTCATGCATGTACTTTGAGTGAAGGTAGCTCAAGGGAATGAGTTCAGAAGAAATATTGAGGCATATAATGAGATTTGAGTATATAATACGTTAATAATTGGGTATGCGATATTGCTAATTGCATTTCATTACTTATGATGATTTAGTAATTAGTTACAAAGGCACAACTTTTCTTGAAGATTGATTTGGTATTATCAGGTCAAAGTTTCAACTAAGATATTGAGAAAGCTGCCTTCAGATGAGAAATGTAAATCATTCTTTGTGATGTGTGGTATAAAGGCAGAAACAATGAAGGTTCATGGGGATATTGTGATTGACATTATTGAGAATATGAAATTGAATGTATTATCATATTAAATTCCATGACGGCATTGCCAAAGTCAACAACAATTAGGTATTGTCATATAAATGATTTGTCGACAGGTTGATCCAATCAGATTGTGATTATTGATTGAAACTGCAGACTTGTTGGGGTTAAACGACCTATATATGAGAAGAATTACGCAATTATGTGGGTATTGGCATTTGTCATCCTAGAAGGAAGTAGTCGATTATGAAGAAGTTCTGTAATCTTACTAAAAACAATAGAAATGGAACTGAACTTTTGCGAAATATTTTTATCACCCGCTGATATTTGGTGGGAAATATACAAAAGGCAAGTGAGTTTTATTCTACAATGATTGGGGGGATATGACTACTGAGGAAAGAGAAATATTTCTAGAAGTTATCGTCAGAAAGGGGTATTGTTTGACGAACTAAGTGACATTGAAAATCTCCCTGGGTGGCATCCACTTTGGTTGGAGGAGAGTGCTGGAGGTTTTTGCAATAATAGGATTAGAGGCTTCAAATTCGTTAACAAGAGACTTAAATCTTTTCCACAACCACTTCCCAAGCAATGCTATGATTATCATGAACAAAGTTGTTGCGAGCAATCCATATGAACCATAACGCATAGCAGATAATAGTCATTCTTTGCCCCTTATTCTCATGCATCATCATATCTCACCAAACATCAAAGCTTTTGGATTGATCTTTCAAAAAAGAGCAATCGTTGAGAATTCCTTTCCACACCTTCCTAGCCCATTTACAATCTCTGAGGGCATGAGTAATAGTTTCTGTTTGCCCCTTGCATCTGGGACATTTGGGATTAGAGCCAATACCCCTTTTTTTAAGGACATCAAAGGTTGGGATAATACCTCTAAAGGCCCTCCAAACAAAGTGTCGGACCTTGGGGATAGGAGGGGTTTGCCAAATAGATTTCCAAATTTTATCCATAGGAAGATGGGATGATGGCCCCACCCCACCTGCTACATCTTCATTCCACAAAGAAAGGAAGTGGTAGGCACTTTTGACAGAATAAATACCATTTGAAGATCCCTTCCAAATAAGAACATCATCCCTATTACAATTGACACGAGTTTTAAGAATCTGTTATGCTTAAAAAGGGAGAAAAACTTGGTTCACAAGCTGAGAATTCCACCAGTTACGGTCAGCATCAATAAGGTCAGCAACCTTTGCATCAACGTGGAGAACATGGGCTGGTGAGACAACCTGATTTGAACCTGTTTCTTGAAACCAACTATCCTTCCAAACCGAGACTTTATTACCCCTTCCAATACGCCATATAAAGCCTTTTTCCAACTCCTTTTCAACATTACAAATACTCCATCAAACATACGAATAATTGTGGCCCACTTTAGCTTGAAAGAAATCGCATGTTGGAAAATATTTTGCCTTGAAAACCTTGTAGAGAAGGGTGTCCCTACCTTTGAGAAGCCTCCAGCATTGTTTCCCAAGCAGCGTTATATTGAAGAAATCAATCTTCCTGAAACCCACCCCCCACTCCATTTAGATTTGCATAGCGATTCTTTTTTGATCTAATGAATCTTTCGTTTTTCCGCGTCACTAGACCACCAAAACCGATTAATCATGGATTGAATGTCATAGCAGATACCAACGGGGATTTTGAAACAGCTCATAATATATGACGGGATAGCTTGGACTACTGATTTAATGAGCACTTCACGCCCCGCATATGAAAGCACCGATTTCTTCCAACCTTTTAGTTTCTTTCAAATTCGATCTTTAATAAAGTTGAAAACTTCCTTTTTTGACTTTCCGATGACAGTTGGCAAACCCAAATACTTTTCATGATATTCCACCTGCTGAAAAGCCAAATTTTCAAGTACACGAGCTCGTTGTGCAGCGAACACATTCCCACTATAAACCACACCCGACTTATCGATGTTCACTTTTTGTCCTGATGCCTTCTCATACTTATGAAGCTCCTCCTTAATATAGCAAAGCAATCCCTTACAATAGCGTCACAGAAAAGAAGGCCATTGTCTAAAAAGAAAAGGTGGTTAATTCGAGGAGCTTGTCTGCATATCGCTACACCCTTTAAACTCTGGTTCCTTTCTTCCTGATGCAATAAAGCTGACAAACCTTCTGCACAAAGAAGAATAAATAAGGAGACAAAGGGTCGCCTTACCGAAGCCCTCTGGACGGGTTAATGAAACCTTTGGGAGTCCCATTAATAAGAATAGAATACTTAACCGTGGTGATACAAGCCATAATAATTTTGATCCATTGCGGGTGAAAGTCCATTCTGGTCATCATTCCTTCAAGGAAGCCCCATTTCACCCTGTCATAAGCCTTACTCATGTCTAATTTAATAGCCATAAGACCATATTTGCCTTTTTTTTTGCTCTTTATAAAATGCATCGTTTCAAAGGCACTTTGATTTGGGGAGATAATTTTATCCAAAATCTTCTTTAGTCTATTGGCCAGAATTTTAGACACAATTTTATAAATAATATTACATAAAGAGATAGGTCTAAAATCAGAAACATGTCTTGGGTGCTTTAGTTTTGGAATAAGGGCAATATGCGTAAAATTGGCTTTCTCAAGCATAATCCCACAATTTAAAAAGCCAAGAACCGCAGAAACCACACTATGACCAACAATGGGCCAGTAATTTTGAAAGAAAATAGCAGGCATACCATCAGGACCAGGAGATCTGGTTGGGTGCATTTGTTTGAGCGCCATAAAAACTTCATCTTCCTTAAAGCGTTGCAAGAGTTGTTCATTCATTCTATCTGAAACCACTTTTTCAACCGTACTCAAAACATATTGTAAATCAAGCTCTCCACTTGAAGCAAAAATGTCTGAGATATACTCTATGATAGTTTGATCAATATCTTCCTCCTTTGTTACCCACACGTTATTGTTGTTCACAATTCCCTCGATCCGCTTCCTCTTTTGACGTTGGGCCGCCTTAGCATGAAAGAAAGGGGTATTGCGGCCACCTTCCTTAAGCCAACTCACTCGTGAGCGTTGCTTCCAATAAATCTCTTCCTTTTCCATTAGTAAGTGTAATTCCTTCTTGAGTTTCTTTTCCTCTTCGACCATACCCTTGTGCAGGTTGTGTCCAATGAAGTCTAGCCGAGCTTTGTACTCTTTAATACGATGTGGTAAGCTCCCGTACTTCTGTGAGCTCCATAGTTTTAATTCCCTAGAAGTACTTCTTAGTTTCTCCAGGACTCCTCCAAGTCTACCATTGACAGCGCAAGACCTCCATCCCATGTCCACAATTTTGTTACATTCATCCTCCTTGGCCCAGAAAGCCTTAAACCTGAAAGGTTTAGCCTTTCCTAATGTTGATTTGTGGTGCATCAAAGAGAATAAAAATAGGACAGTGATCCAAGGAAGAGGCCGTTAAATGGTGAACACTATTTGAAGGAAAGCAATCTATCCACTTTTGGTTTGCCGTGCCTCAATCAAGTCTTTCAGCAACAAACTCATCGTAGGTTCTTCCATTATTCCACATAAAAGTACGCCCAATAAAACACAAATTTTGGAGCTGGCTATCCTCCAAAGTCTCACGAAATGCCTCAAGCTGGCTAAAAGGCTTAGTTCTCCCTCCTTCTTTCTCCCAGCAATAAATCATTTCATTCATATCCCCAAAACAGAGCCATGGAAGTGAGAACATGGATTTAAGATTCCTCATAAGATTCCAGACGACGTGTCGTTTACCACAATCAGGATGTCCATAGATTCCAGTAAATCTCCATTCTATCTGCCGGGGTGTGTAAAAAACAAGAGCGTCAATATGATGGTTTGAGAAGGATTGGATTGAGATATCCCATTCCTTTTTCCACAACAATGCGAGACCCCTCACTTTGACCCTTACAATCCACAACCAGCATGTTGCCAAAATTTAATTTTAGTTTGATAATCTGCATTCGATTTGAATGAAGTTTTGTTTCCATAAGAAACAAAATATTAGGATCCTTGTTTTTAACCAAATCCATCAGTGATCTAACAGCCTTGCAATTTCCTAATCCTCTACAATTCCAGCTTAACAAACTCATGAAAAATTGAAAATAAAGCACTAAGGTATTAAAGCGGGGGCAAGAGCAGCAATAAAAAAAAAACAAATCCAAACCTTGAAAGAAGGCAACGCACCAACAGGAAAGGAGCAAGAACCAATATCTGAAGACCTAGCTTTATGAAACTAGGCAAGGAAGGGGGAAAAGCCCCAACCATAAACCTCTAGCAGATCTTGATATAAATTTACTTAGAATCTGTATACCTTTTACATAATACTGTTTATATATATAACATCCACTGTTTGACAAATACTTCACAAATGGTTCACTACTATGTAATAAAATTGAACAAGTTCATTGATCCAATATGAAAGTCACTGTTAGTGATTAAAGTACTATATTTAGTGTTGAAGAATTTTCAAAATAAGGGATTAAGAGTGAGTAAGATTTGAATTAGAAATGATGGGTCGCACCCATTGAGATTGAATTCGTACTGGTGGGTCGCAACCATTCAGAATCGGTTCAAATTAAATTCAAATGTATGGGTTGTGTCCTTTGGATCAATAGTCATAAGGCTAATAGACACAAACGTCTATGAAGGGACACCAACCATTCTATATATAGAGTGTATCAATTCTCATTTGAAGCATGACAAATCTCTCTCTTCTTCCTTGTGGAAAATTAGGAGTTTAAATTACGTTGTTTTTCTTTAAATAAAATACATATTTCTAGAATCTGTTTTCTGCAAAAATGGAATTCTAGAACTGGCTTTTATTTCTTGGTGGATGTTTTCGGCTATCTTCAATAGTGCATATTGCAGATAGGTTTGACTTCGTTGTACCTTGAATACAGATTTGCGAAATACCTGTTTGCACACCAAATTATAATTATGGTGGGGGCAATACTGTATTTAGGGAAGTGTTTTCGTACACGCCTTGAAGCATATAATTGGAGTACATTTTGTGGTATTGTTCGTCCGTGACTTTGAAGACTTTGAAGATAAATTTCCCAACAATCTAAATACAGTATTTATGAATTCTTCTTTATTGAACCAATGGCTTTCAGATAAGTTATTTGTTCTCTATCTTTTATGCAATTACAATTCTGATTAGTGATGTAATTCGTTCACCATAGATAAAAGTTCCTTTCATGAAATTCGTATTTTCGTTAGCCTTCTAATTGGAATGTACAATTGTTACAGAACATATGTACATATACATATATAGGGATTAAACCTAGTTTATATCGGATTGCGTATGTGATCGATATATTTGCAGTACCATACTGACATAGAAGTAGCAGTATTCACAATGGTCTATTTTATAACATTGAGATTAGCATCTCTGATAAGAAATATGTGATAGACAGAATGGACTTTGAACATGTGTTTATAATGTATCTATTTTTTTTATGGATCATTAAAATAAAAATAAAATAAAATAAAATAAAAAGGAATCAAACTGTATGATTTGGAGTCGGTGCCAAGCACCCAGTCATGATGTGACTGTAGGCAACTATCTTGTTGTGGAGCAATTCTTAAGACATGAGTCTATGGGCACCTTTTCACTTTTGTTTAGTAAATACATATGGCACCTTTTGGCCGGATCACTCATGCACATTTCTTGAGTTGCAAAATTCATCTACACATTTGGATTATTTTTAATAAGAACTACATAGAGTTTTATTAGCATTGAATAAAACAACACGCAACTTATTTTATACTACTAAGAAATACAATAGTACTAATACTCTAATATGATTGCAATTTAATAGTACTTCCGTCTGTCGAAGAATTTGTTGAAGCGACCACACTTGCAATCTTTCCCCCCATAAAAGTCTTCGTAATTTTTTCTTTTAGCCCCTTGTCTTGAAGATTCACCCCTTTCATATTGCCTTGGTGGAGGTAAATGGTTATCCCAATAACTTGGGTGTTTGGACCCACAATTTCCACAATTTGTTGGAAAATTGTTTGAAAAGGTTCGACCGGGTTTACTGACAGCTGAATATGGTTGATAATGGGAAAAACTAGTTCGGTCAAAGTTGTCAAGAGTCCGACCAATGTGGTCATAGGGCGATCGGTCAAAGCGCTTGAAGCGTTGATCAATCCACGGATCATTATATGAGCGAAATCTATTGTTGTTTCGCCAGTAATGTTTGTGGGTAGGATTTGGGTGATATTTGGTCCAACACTGATTTGGTTGAGACCAATTCTTGACTGGTTTTGGGCATGGTTGACACAAGTTCTTGGTAGTAAGCATTGGGTAAGGGGGACTAGGTTTTGAAATTGGACCCAATTTTTCTTCGATTGGTGGTGCTTGGAAATTGACTTCTTGCTTGGACCTCTCGGCACACGGCTCTCTCTTTTCTTCCTCCTCCGGGGAGACTTTGTTGGGGTTGGTGTATGAGTCATCTTCTTTTTTGATAATAGTAGTTGCGTTCCTCAAAATGCCGCCTAGCGATGGTTGGCATTTATTCAACATCAAATATCCGTTCAAACCAATGTTAGGATCATGTACAGCTTTTCCTTTCTCCGATGTTGTACCCAGGAAAAAGGATTTCTCCAATGGGACTCTTTCAGCAAGTATATCATTGTAGGGATCTTCCTTTTGTAGAGTCACAACAGTAAAATCGTTGAAAGCACCACCTTTGCAAAATCTCTTCCAATACTCACTCTCCATTATAAATTTTTCACGAAGCATAGAAAAGTCTCCCGCATATGGGGTGTATCCAAGGGTGACTTCATATGGCTCGGCTTTGGGATCTACTAAGAGAAGATGGTGATTGTAATAGGCTACGGAAATTCCCAAACTTATAATCTGTCTATTGATTGTTTTTTGTATGGACTCTAAGAGAGAATAGTAGACATTCTCTTCTTGGTATTGATCTTGTTGCATTTCCCAACAGTTGTTTGAAGATGATGAGGAACCATTAGTCATGGTTATTTTTTCCGTCATTCAGTTGGTAAAAATAGTATATTAATTGTGTATTTATAGATACCCTCACATGAGAAATTCTGTTGGTGAAAGTCAGTTTCAGAATTTCAAATTTGAATCCTATTTAACTGCTATATTTTTAAACAATATGTTCAAGCTTCTCTGTCCAAAACCACATGGGAGATGTGTATGTATTTAGGCAGTTTTGCATGTACGGTTTCAAGTCTCCATAACTGTTCAGAGAAATAATTTGAAGTTTGAATTCTAACTTTTGTTCATGCATAACCGACTATAGACAAGTGTAGTTGTTCCATGCCATGTGTTGCTTTGCAAGATTGCTACACGTCTTAGAGAATATTCGCTGTCAGTTAGAAGACATCAAGGAGACATGATATGATTGATCAAAACATATATAAGCTCATATTCCTTAGTAAATAATTCAAATTACTAGTATACTTAAAATACCAATTTTCTAATTTAATAATGAGTTGTCCTTATCATTTTTACTTTTAGTGGACAAAAATATTGATTCATTTTTACACTTGTCTCGTGTCACTTATGATTTATATTAATCTCATACTTAGTCATTACTAAGTTGTGGTTTTGAGCACATAAATCCTTTAGAGACCCAAAATACACATTTTAGTCTTTTGGATAAATATTTTAGGAGCACTTTAGATTCCGGATAGCACGTTTTGCTATAATGGGTCTAGAAGAGGTTCAACCCAAACGTGATGTGGGGTAAAATTTTGAGTTTTTCACGAACTCCGCTAACTCCCTTGGGGTAGGACTTCGATCTGCTTGTAACTAAATGCAAAAGTTGAATTACTAGGTTATTTATTATTATCTTTCGAACCCACTTAATTTTTAACAGCTGTTATGAAGTAATAGAATTTGCCATTATGACATGTACTCACAAGGTTACAGTGCATATATGTGAGTGATTTTGTATACTAATTTTATTAGTAGTATTATACTAATTGTATAGTTATTTAAATGGGTCTATTAAGACTATTTTGTTTAAATTGCATAATAAGTTTATATGTAACTTCATTGGGTATCAAGGTTTTCGGAATAAACCAAGTTAATCCAAGTGTAATGTTTGTTTTGCTAATTAGTGAACAAGGATTACCGCAGCAATAGCAATATGTTTAGACTTGTGTGAAACACTCTTTAAATCAAAATTAATATCGTTTAATTGGTGGAATATGCTTTATGCATGCTATAATGTTTTAACACAATGACATGTAATAGGTCTAATATGCAGCTAGAAAACCTAGTAGAAGTACTAGTGATCGATTCTAATTATATGCATTGATATGCACTAATAGAAGTTAGATGCCAGTTGGTACTAAGCGGGGAGAATGTTCACATATCAAGGAGTGATGGTTTTTCACTTTTGGTGGAGGAGTTGTTTTATGGAAAAAGAGATATACTTGTATAGTTAAATCCACCATGGCAATTGAATTTGCAGCATTAGCTGAAGTAGAAAAGAGGCAGTGTAGTTACGGAATTAGTTTTAAAATAATAATAATAATAAATAAATAAATATTTAAAAATTCCAAGTTGGCCTAAACCTATGCCTCGTATAACTATCTACTCAGATAGTGAGTTTACACTTTCTAGGGTCAATAGTAAAGTGTATAACAGTAAGTCCAGAAATATTGAACTTAGACACATTTATTTGAGGCAGTTACTCACAGATGGTATGATAACTGCGGGTTAAGTGAGGTTCTGCCAAAATCTGGCAGATATTTTCACAAAAGGACTTGCAAGGAATTTGGTGTCTAAGACATCGGTAGGGATGGAACTAAAGCCCAACGAACATGGTCACTCTTGATGGAAACTCAACCTGACACTTGACATTTCAAGTCCTCAGGTTCAACGAGTAAAGTACATCATATGTTGTGATTGCAAGCACTTTAAATAATATATATATAATCATCCCAAGGATAAGTGCTTAGTACCTGTAATGTAATAAGGAGGAGGGTGAGCTACTAAGCTCTTAATAGACTTATAACAACCGTGTTGGAGTGTTTTAGTTACGGGGACACTTCTAATAAGTCTACCTATATGAGTGTGGAAGTGGTGCCGCTTCCTATGCGTTCAGGGCTTGACATCTAGAGCACTCACGAAATCAAGGTATAGACACAAGGCCTAATTCATGTGTCGGCTTATATGGATATCCACTAAGATTAAAGGTTTATGTGTGGGGATAAGTCCGATTAGTCAATATGGATTGCCAGTTCAAAGACTATGTCTACTAAGCTCTCCTGATTAGCTTTGACGAGTCCTCACATGGTAATTGGTTCAAGTCGCAAGACACCACTACTTATACATAAATCTTAGCCAATGTTTTTCAAAACTTATTTCGAAAATGGTGGGGGAATGTTGAAGAATTTTCAAAATAAGGGATTAAGAGTGAGTAAGATTTGAATTAGAAATGATGGGTCGCACCCATTGAGATTGAATTCGTACTGGTGGGTCGCAACCATTCAGAATCGGTTCAAATTAAATTCAAATGTATAGGTTGTGTCCTTTGGATCAATAGTCATAAGGCTAATAGACACAAACGTCTATGAAAGGACACCAACCATTCTATATATAGAGTGTATCAATTCTCATTTGAAGCATGACAAATCTCTCTCTTCTTCCTTGTGGAAAATTAGGAGTTTAAATTACGTTGTTTTTCTTTAAATAAAATACATATTTCTAGAATCTGTTTTCTGCAGAAATGGAATTCTAGAACTGGCTTTTATTTCTTGGTGGATGTTTTCGGCTATCTTCAATAGTGCATATTTCAGATAGGTTTGACTTCGTTGTACCTTGAATACAGATTTGCGGAATACCCGTTTGCACACCAAATTATAATTATGGTGGGGGCAAATACTGTATTTAGGGAAGTGTTTTCGTACACGCCTTGAAGCATATTATTGGAGTACATTTTGTGGTATTGTTCGTCGGTGACTTTGAAGACTTTGAAGATAAATTTCCCAACATTTAGATCAAAAGAAATGTACCGACCAAGTTTTTCCAAAAGGCATATCTATTCATAATCCATTTCGTACCAGTTTTGTCAAAACGGACATAGGTATCACAGTTAACAAAACACCAAATTTTGTTATTGAACCCAGATGTAAATGTAGAAAAGCAACAGTGAATAAAATTCCACAAAGCTAATTCCCAAAATTTTCTATATGAACAATTGCAGATTTATACATATAAATTGTCTTAAGATTGTTATCTAAAATATATTGGAATGTACATATGTGTATAAATATGAAATCTAAACACATAAATAAATACTGTAAATAAAAACATAATCTGGTTTAGATGCACTACGAATATTAGACCGAGTCTAGTGTTTGACATTATGTCCTTAAGACAATTTATGCCCTGCATTGGTGCTCACGGATTTGCGGCATTTGTCTCCTAGGATACAACGATCTCCCCCTTACTATAGAAGCTCTTCAAATAATAAGGTTCCAACGAACCATACTTGTGTTTGTACTTTGTCAGACACTTGACATACTCTATATGTAATATATGAACTATTGTTAATTTCTTCCATTTATTTCTTACCCTAAATGAATGCATAAGACCCATATATATAGATTGTAGGAGACTGTTCGTCAACAGTCACAACCATTTGAAAGGAGACTGTTCGTCAACAGTCACATCCATTCGACTAAAGGTCTATTTGGCATAACCAAATGATCCATTCAATTAAAAACTAATCTATCATTCAAATTTTCCAACATTTTTAAGCCCAGTTTGCTTAGTGCACTTACCCTGTGCACACTAGAGCCTAATTGTGTGTGTGTATATATATATATATATATTCACATGCACGCACACACACGTCTATATACACATTGTTATGTATACATTTAATAAACTCGCAGTATTTTCTAGCTCCAATTTAGGAGTGTAAACGAGCTGAGTGCCTCAGTCGCTTAACAAAGGCTCGAAGCTCAGCTTGTTAAAGGCTATGTTCAACTCGCTCATTTGAGCTCGTAAGCACGATCGATTAAGGCTCGTGAAAAGCTCGTTAACATGTTTGATAAAGAGCTTGTATAGTGACTTATATATATATATGTATATTATATAAAACTATATATATTTATTATAAAACTATATACTCACTCCGTCCCATTTTTGGTGTCCATCTTCCCTTTTTTAGATGTCCCAAAACGAATGTCCACTTTGATAATTTTTTTTAGCTACTTCCAAAATTATCCTTATTGATTTTGAAAATCCCTAACAAAAATTAAAAGGGAACTAAAAACAAGTAAGGGTAATTTTGGAACAATTGTATTTATTACAAGTAATAATTAAGTTCCCTTAAAAAGTTGGTATCCCAAAGATGGACACATTAAATGAAACAGAGGGAGTATAATTTTAGAGAAAATATGATATATCTCGTAAATAGGCTTGATAAATAATTATTTTATTATTAAACCATATCGTTTAACAGGTGCGGAAAAACCTCGTGAAAACTTAAAAGCTCCTTCAAGCTCGACTCTTTGAACTCTAGAGTCGAGCTTGTGAGAAAGCTCGAGAGCCGTTACCCAACCGTCCTGCGCTAGGCAGTGCGACTCTGCAACTGATTTGACGTCACCCTCTTCTATATCTCAATCAAGATATTCGCTTACATATATATCCAAATACACATATGAGAAATTATTGGAGCACCCAAAAAATGCACCGAACTGATGCACCTCTGTACATTTTTTCGGTGACGGTGGCAATTTTGTACACATATTTATGAGTTGAGTTATACATATACACGTGTGTGTACTAATTACTATATTGCTGTATAACTAGGCATATACACGTGTGTGAATTAAAAGAGCCTTGGTGAAACCATTAATTTGTCAAACTCATTCCTTCAAGCTTTCACAAATGAAACCCCCTAATTTTCTAATTGCGACCTAACCCAGAAAATTTTGAATTCTGTAACCCTAGTGACATTAAATTGTATACCCCATGGATTTACAGTTCGTAAACAAGGGTTTGGATTACACCACCCAAAAAAAATGAAGAAGTGGGGTTCTTTTGTTTGCAGCTTTGGGGTTTTCAGGTTATGCCTTCAATGGTTAAGGCTTAGGCTTAGTTTGGCCCCCATTTTGGTGCTTTTTTTTTATTATTTACAATTCATGTTAATTCATTTGGTAACTAGTTTATGAGCTTTGCAAAAATTGACTTAGGATTTTTTTGCGGGAATTTTTTTAAAAGCTCAAGGTTGCTTTTTGGTTTCATGACATCTTTTTGAAGGGTAGTGTGTCACTTGTATAAAATTATCAAACAACTTATTAGAAGAGAAAAAGCTTGTTTAAGCTCTTTGGTGCCCTAATTTCAGTTGCCGAGATGGTTTCTGTTTCTGATTTTACAATCAGATTCTGACAAAATTCCCAATAGTTTCAAACAAATTTTTGAAATAACATGTGTAATACCCGTAAATTTCCGTTAATTATAAATTGGGCCCCCCGTACTTTTAAATTCGCTAATTATAATGTCTATAGGAATAATTCACATCATTGAGACTTAGACTGTAAAATTACGACTGGGACTGGCATATCACGCAAACTCGTAAAATCTGTAATTATCTGGACTGGCTTGCACATTGGTGTTCTTACCCAACCCATGTAAACCCATTACCCAAACACCTCCCACCATTTAAACCACTTGTCCCACAGATTTCTACAAGCAGCAATTTCCACTGCGTGGAGATATGTGTATGCGCCTGTTTAGGCATGGGAATATGGTTATTTTTGTGTCCATAATTGGACCATTGAGAGTGGAAAGAGTGACGTGCAGACTTAACCAAACCCCCCACGCCGGCTCCTTTCTCCCAAGCACAATCACCTCAGTCTTTTCCTCAGCAGAGTTGGAGCAGGTGAAGTTATACGTGTGCATGTATATATGTAGGATACTGTTAAGAGAGAGGGACCACCGAGAGAAAGGGAGCCAAGCTTAGTAAACATACACACACTCACTGCCCACTCCCATCTCTGTCTCTACACTCAACACACACACCCTCACTGCTCCACCTCTCACACACTCACTCAACCGCCGGACCAAGAAGGAAGAAGAAGAAGACGCCGGGAAGCTAGAGGGCCCGCCGGAGCTAGTAAGAGAGAGAGGAACCGAGAGTGAGGTACACACTCCATCTTCCCCTTATTCCATATCATTTTAGACCCATACACATACCCCTGGACCCCCATGCACGAACCAAACAGAGCCTAAGGCTCAAAACAAGCCCCGGCAGCCATTAAAGCCCCCGCCGGAGCTCGTTTCTTCAAACTCAACCATAGCTCACAAAAATTGCATCAAAGTAATCCTCAGGTCCCCCACATGCTCCCACATAAGCAGCTTTTAGCCTGGACCCCGTTTGGACGGCCATGCATGGCATTATTCTTTCAAAACCGAAAAAGAATAATGCCTTGGTAGGAACCTAAAACGAATAACCCATGGAACCAACTCCTAGTAGGTGATAGAGGAGCCCAAACCGGACCCATTGGCGTTGGAATTAGCAATTTTCGCGAAGAGACGGCGAAGATATGGGCATTTGAAGATTTTCCGGCGGAACGGGAGCCGCCGGCGGCGGCTTGGCTTGGCCGGAGAAGACACGACCCGTTTAGGATCGGGTTATATCGTTTACCCGTTGGGTCGGGTCGGGCACAAATATGGGTGGGTATAGTTGAGTGTATAAATGGGTAGTGAGGCGGGTTAAAACAATTAATGGGTTAGCGGGTCGGATCTTTTAAGTTGGATCGTTCTGTGTGTGTGGACGGGTAACCCATGGGTACGGGCCGGATATGGGTTGACCCGCGGGTCCTTGCTTTTAATGATAATTAATTGTTTTATATTATTAATTAACTAGTTAATCTGGATTAATGTTTTAATAATCTGTTTTAACAATGATTAATTATTATGATTAATCTGCTAAAATGAGATTCAGTATATAAATATATTATATATTAATTATTATATATTGTGTATAATAAATAATTATGAATATTTACAAATAATATATATGTATACATATGGTTTTAAATAGTTAAATTATTTAAAAAAAAAAAATAGTTTTAAATACTATAAATAAAACTTATATATTTTGAAATATTATTTTAAATAAAATAATGTTCCTATATTAGGACATTATGGATTATTCTTATATAGTGTATTTATGATTTGGTAGTTAAAATTAATAGTAAGTACTTATGTTAAATTAAAATAACTAGGTATTTAAAATGACCAATGGCTATTTTTAAAATGTAGGAAAATTATACTAAATTTTCCTAAGGACTAATGCTTTTACTTTGTAAATTATTATTTAGGAAACCCATACCTTAATAATTCTAATGACTATTAATTAATTATTAAAAGCCCCCGTTTGGTTATATTTAATTATTTAAAATACCAAACGAGCCCCGAAAATTATGGAAAAAATACTACTAGCCTAATTTAAGGCCTAGTATTTAATAAAAATATTTATAAGGGTCAAATATTTCCCCAAATCATATTTTATAATTATGGGACCCCACAGTCTATTATTAGACGATTTAAACTTCGGAAATTCATAATAAATAAACCGTAGCTCAGAAAAATACGCGGTCAGTTCCCAGAGTCTTAGAATAATGTCTAGAACATTCCCTTAAAGTTTGGTGACCTTTTGACACGGTCAAAAATACAGCTTTTCTTTAGAGCCCAAACTGGTATAGAAAAACCCAGCCTTGTATGCGACGGACTCCGATTTGAGTCTAGTCAATGGCGTTAGACCCAGAATGATGTCTAGATCATCATGTTGAGGTTTAGGGACCCATCCGGCACAATTACCATTATGCCCCTGATTTTAGTAGACTTATTAATCAACGTTCTATGTATTTATATACTTTGTAGGAACCGCTACGCTTGTTTCTACGCAACCGCTTCGAGGTGAGTCGTCCTAACTCACTTGGTATATTATAGAACTATTTTATGTGTGTTATGTAAATATCCAGTGCGACCTGTGTGGACGATACTGATAAGTATTAGTTATGTGAATGCTGGGATTCCTACTTATATGATGAACGCATGTTAGTCAACTATACTCCATGCTTAGTTAACATCCGCTATTATTCTTGCTATCATGATTTCTGTTTCTATAGTCACATGAACATTCATATGAACATGGTCGAGTCTTGATGTCAACATTGACGTCTGCATGGTTAGTCACGGAGACTAACCCCGTCATATCAATTTATGCATTGTGTGGACCGTGGTGGTCCGAGTGGTACAGTCAAGTAAATGGGAACAACGATGAAACTGCTATAGGGCCCTGCTAGGCGACGATAGCCAGAGTTTCCATTGAAATCATTGAAGTTATGCATGGATTGACGATTGATACGCTATAGGGCCCTGTTAGGCGACGATAGCAATGTATCCATCAGAATACAATAGTTACCTTACAAATGCTATAGGGCCCTGCTAGGCGACGATAGCGCTGTAACTATTCTATTCTCCCGGCAAGGTCACGAGGACCTAAGAGTCCAATGATTACACTCTTTTTAAAACCAAAACTGCTATAGGGCCCTGCTAGGCGACGATAGCAACGTAATCATTCTACTCTGAGCTAACGGCGTTACACTGGTAATGTAACAAGTCACATGAGTCGGTTGTGGCGTCCATGGTCGAGTTGAAGTCGAATATATCGATAATGCATTGTGTCATCATTCTACATGTCATATACTCATTTATGATTGTTTCAAGATATGTTGTACTTGTATATCCTTACCTGTATTAGGAGTGATCGGTTAAGACGTTCTCACTTAGCTTCAAAAGCTAACGGCTCCTTCTCTGCCCTGGACATATTACGTCTAGGTTATAATGAGGAAAACTATCAAGGTAACAATGAAGATGCATATAACTATGCTCAGGCTGGGAACTACGAGGAAGGTGATCCTGAGGCAGACTATCAAGAAGAGCTCGATAACGAGGGTTACGGGTTTGCCAGTTAGAAAGAGGACCCTGGCCTACTTCCGCATTAAGACTACCCTTATGTTTTAATTATCTTTTGGTTGATGTAATATTTAAGTGGCGTAAATCGCCCAAACTTATCTTTTGTGGTTTTCATTTGGAACTCCTGTAATAGCCTAAGTAGCAAAACACTCTAAGTTCCCCCATGAATACCAGTAGATGCTTTTGCAAATTTGGTACTCTGATCTACATATATTTTGTTAGTATGTTGCATGGACAGGTCAGTTTTATGTAACTCGTCATTCCCTACGGGTCCAGAAAGGAAATTTTAAATTTTCCCTATTTTTGGCTACTCCGGGGCGTGACAACATGGTCTGAGGAGTTCTCAGACTCTGCAAGTAGGATTACAAGGGCTTTAACTGTTGGAATTATTCGTGGATATCGATCAGAATCGCGGGATTCTGATCGAATCAGTACGGATTTGAGTTTTTCTGATCGAGTTTTGGATAAGCTGTTTTCGACATCTGGGGTTGGGTTTGCCTCTGTAGTTATAGGGAGCTTTGCTAGGAACTTGGTCATGGCTTTTTATTCAGATGAGAAGTCTGGTTTGGGTTCGAGATCGAATATGAACAATTCAAGTAGTGTTGAGAAGAATGATTCGGAGTCCATTTCTGTTCCAAGATGGGTGAATGTGGTTTGTGATACTAATTAATGTAGAGGACTAGTTGGTGATTGTGTTCAACTGATTGTTAGCATCGCGGTTTCTGTTTATATTGACAAGACAATGAATATAAACACCTATGATGAGTTCTTTTCTGGGTGTTGACAAATCCGAAACATGAAAAGGGAGTGACAGAAATGTTGGGTTTGGTCTGTAATGGTGCGATTGAAACCTTTGTGAAAATCGTCTCATCAAGTCTTGTTAAGTAGTAATTCCAAGAATGATTTGAGTCCTTCCAAGTTAGCCATTGGCAATTTCCGAATTCCTTCATTCTCATCATCAGCAAGAAAATCAATAAATGGAAATGGGGGCAGTGGGTGGGTGAGGAAGATGTCTTCTAGTTTGGCAGTCCCCGAGCAATCGGAGGTTTGTTCTTGATATGACTGGGAAGGTAACATTCGAAAATGTTAGATCTTTCTTGGAGTTTTTGGTGGAGAATCTATTTGATGGATTGAAAAGAAGTCTTAATGTTGTTCATGAGGTATTTGTTGACAGGGATCTTGAAGTTGTTCGATATGTGACGGCAAAATCATCTGTTATTGTTACTCTTTTTATCTCTTTGTGTTTTTGCATGTACTGGGTGGTCCTTGGTTTATGATGTCAAGCTTAAGTCATTGAGAATGTTCCAGAAATTTGGTGAACTGCTGTCAGATTTTGCAATGAGGTATTAGTGCATAGCCTCTCTTTATGGAGGGTAAGACTCCTTACATCTAACCTTCCCCCTGACCGGCACTGGTTGGAGCCTCTAGTACCGGGTTTTTCGGTTCTATATTTTGATTCAAAATTTAACGTTTCAGCAGATTTGTGGACAGTGATTTCGGCTTTTTTGATGACTACATGTTGCTTGTTGCATAGCATTCATGAAACTCAGCTTAGACAGTCTCTGTTTTAATTTAAGAGAAGCAACTTGTTTGTGGACAGTGATTTCCAACTCTGACTTGTTCAATATTGACACGGGTTGTAAACAAAATTTTTTCTTTTTGATAACTCTGGGTGTCCGGGCCAACTTGCGCGCACCTTAACTAATCCCAATGGCCCACTAAACACCCTACAAGTCTAGCATGTAAGGTAAATCACAAATGTGACCACTCCCTTGAGATTCGACACAAGACCTCTAGGTATAACACCTATGCTTAAGCAATCAAAAAATATCAGTGGTAAAAGTACTTCTCTCTAGGGTTGAGGTTTATTCGGTCGCTAATCTTTGGGGAGAGCATGAAGAACTTGTGTGTAATTACTCCAATTTCTCTCATCCTGTAGATTATTAGACTAGAGAAGGTTGACATTGTTCAATATTTGAGTTGAATTGTGGAAATGCTAGTTCCAATAGGGAAAAGATGTCAGCATGCTCTTTTAGCATCTCTAAGAATAGCTCCAATCGGGCTACCAAATCCACTACCAAAGTCATAAAATGATAGCTCATCAGATTTAACCCACTCCAACGTTAGGCCAAATGAGCTACCAAAAAATGACAAAGTCATTTATATTGTCAAATTTGAGAGCTCAAATGACTTTGTCAAATGAGTGGGCCCCATGCCAGCTGCCACTCTTTCAAAAGCCAACAGATATTTTTTTTTTCTTTTTGCAGGAACCAACGAATTTATTGCAATACCAACGGCTATATTTTGTGATTTTACTTTTTTACCCTCTCAAATGTCTATAA
Source organism: Hydrangea macrophylla (assembly GCA_033977485.1). NCBI lineage: Eukaryota > Viridiplantae > Streptophyta > Magnoliopsida > Cornales > Hydrangeaceae > Hydrangea > Hydrangea macrophylla. The sequence continues at coordinate 86,126,745 of CM066986.1, forward strand.
ATATAAAACTTGAACCCAATTTTTATATTGCGCTCTCTTATCCAATTTTTTTATTTTTATTTTTATTTTTCCTTACAATTTTTTAGAAGAAAAATAGAAACCAATCAACAATCCACAAAGAGGGGAAAGACACTTACTGTGGATCACGATCATAAAATTGTATCCAAGCTCGTTGGGGTATAATCATGAAGTGTTGCAAAAAAATTTCATGGTTTTTTTTTTTTTGGTAATCGGGGGTGTCCGGGCCAGCTTGCGCGCACCTCGACTAATCCCCCGAGGCCTGGAGGCGCCGGATGAATACTCCAGTGGCCACGCTCCACCATGACTCGAACACTAAACCTCTTGGGTAGTACACCCAAGAAGCTTACCACTCGGCCACAAGGGACTTGGTTAAAAAAAAAAAAAATTGGAAACAATCTTGTGGACTTGGCAAGTACTGTTGACAATCTGTTCAATAATTTTTTTTTTTTTGAGTAATTTATATGAAAAATATCTAATTCGATTTTGTCCTTTCTGTAGGTTGTTAAAGTCAAAGTTGTGTACCAACGACTTAAGAAAAAAACATTTCACTTAGATCATTGTTGGGCAAAGCCCAAATGATCAATGTTGAATATGAAGAGTGTAGTGTGCATGTAGATGATAGTTTTTATAAAGAAATAGTGGTTGATAGAAGAAGAATAGTACTTGAGAATGGAAGTTGGCAGTTTGGATGAAATCTACCATTGTAGCAGTATTGTCAAAATATAGCTTTTTTTGGTACAGTGTCAAATTATAAATTTGAGATAAAAAAAATTACTTTTTGCATTGGAGATGCTCTAAGTGTTGTGGTTGTATTATATCCCATGGTTGTGCTGAGCTTTTAATGGCTCCTTTGTGTTGACCTTGAGTTTCTTTCAGTCAATTGCATCGGAATTAGTATGATCATTGTTCTCTGGTCTTAAGCTGTACTGACAATTTTTTTTTCAGTGAATGTATATTAATTTTCTTTCTTTTCGAGAACAATTTCATTGCCAATTTATATGGTATAATCTAGTCCGGCAACACACAAAAAAAACCCACCAACCTGACTGAAAATCAGAACTTTTCAGCAAGTCATTTGCTATTTATACTGATCCTCTATGGAATGTGGGTAGTAAGTGATCTTTGTTTAATTCAATCCAACTCGAACCGGGCATTTTCTTTACATCTCTATCTTCCATGAGTTCTCTCAACATCCCCACACCATCCCAATTGCTCAAACCAGCACACATGTTGGATAACAACACATAAGTTGAAGGATCTTCCTTGTTGAGATCTAACGCACGCTTTGCTGCCCGTTTTGCGGTTTCCATATCTCCATGAACTTGGCAAGCACCAAGAAGGGTCTGCCAAACCAGCACACTCGGAGAGAACGGCATTCCCAATATCAATTCTTCAGCTTCTTTGACACGCCCCGCCTTGCCAAGGAGACTCACCATACACGCATAGTGATCTTCTCCGGGTGAAATTCCATGGTCATGGGTCATGGAATAGAAATACTTCCACCCTTCTTCAATATATCCTCCTTGGCTACAAGCGTAAAGCACACATATGAAGGTGATGTAATTAGGCTCCACACCCTTAAACCTCCTCATCTCATTGAAAATTTTGAGAGCTTCCCCAGCGTGTCCATTTTGGGCACACCCCATTATCATTGTTGTCCACGAAACAACCGATCGGTTGTCCATTGATCGGAAAACCACCAATGATTTCTCTATGCATCCGCATTTGGCATACAAGTCAATTAAAGCATTGTCCACACAAACATCAATGTCGTCATCCCCGAGTTTAATTCTCAGACCATGAACTTTCTTGCCTTCCTCCAAAGAAGCCAAGTTGGCACAAGCATTAAGGGAAGTGGCAAGTGTGAATTTATTCGGCTTCACACCCACACTCCTCATTTCCTCAATAACCGCGAGCGCTTTTCTTGGTTCCCCACAACTTAGGCACCCTGCGGCCATCTGGGTCCACGAGCAAATATCTCTCGAAGGAATGTCCTCGAATGCTTTGAAACCATCAACCAAGTTTTGGTTTTTCAAATACATATCTACCAAAGCGTTCCCAACACACATATCACTTCCATGACCGGACTTAACAAGCCGTGAATGAACTTGGATTCCCAATTCGAGATCAGAAAGAGCAGCCAACCCAGTGAGAACACTAGCAAAAGAGAACTCATCCGGCCTTACACCTTCACGGTTCATCCTACACCAAAAACCCGGTACTTCCGAGTAAGAAAACCGCAAGTATCCGGCCATCATCGCATTCCAAGACACAATATCCTTATTCGAGCACTTGTCAAAAACTTCAAACGCCTCTCCCAATTTTTCGTGTCGTGTCAAAGCCGTCAAAAGCGCATTCACCAAATAGACATTCGATTCGAATCCGAACCGGACAATCATTGCGTAAATTTGGTACGCAGGAGTGAGGGTCTTGGAGAAAGAGCAGGCATGGAGGGCGCTGACGAAAGTGAACTCGTTGGGTTTGGTCCCGCCACCACGGTGCACCATGTCGGAGAAGAGAGAGAGAGCTCTCTCGGGACAACCGTGTTGGACGAAGCCCGCAATGAGGGCTGTCCAAGAGACGACGTTTCTCTGGGGCATTTCGTCGAACAGTTGGTGACCGTTTACAAGATCGCCACATTTGACATACACGTTGAGGAGATTGTTGCGTAGAAAGAGGTTAGAGAGAAGGGATTGTTTGATGAGCTTGGAATGGATTGCTCTGCAGTTGCGTAAGGAGGCGGGGGCATCGATGCAGCGGCGGAGCAGACGAGAGTAGTGGGTGTGTTCGTCGTCATCAGTGGGTGGAGAACTTGCCGCCGAATGATTTGATTGAGACGGAATAAGACAGCGGCAGCGATACAGAGTTGTTGAAAGTTTTGTGGTTCTGATGTGAGAAATGAGTGTTTGAATGCCAATGAATATGTGTACTGGCATATACATATATGCATATACAATGTATTTTACACACTGCTCCATTACAATGAGCAACCACAAGAACCTCCTCTAATTGAATATTTTCATAAGGCTTTGTTTGCGATTGTGATAGCTTTGTCAAAATAAATTACTAGGATAATTGTGGTGTTTGGATAGTGTATTGTAAAAGTGGTTACGGTTGTCGGTAGCATAATAGATTATATAAGTGTTTGGTTAGCTAAACGAAAAAGGAATTTTTAGTGCTCAAAATACAATTGTGCCTTGTATTGTATTACTCTTTCCGTTCTATTTTACGTGTTCCTTTTGGGGAATTCAAAATTTTAAGAGAACATAATGATTACATTACACTTCACATGGTCACAAAGTGTAACTTTTTTTTCTTCAAGAATTGCCCTTGCTTAAGAAAGTAGTTTGATGTGTTAAACCACTAAGGGTAGTTTTGGAAAATAGCTGTAAATTGATGATTCAATATTGTAAGTGGACAATAGTTTTGAGACAGTCCAAAATAGAAAGATGAACACATAAAATGGGACGGAGGGAGTATTATTATTTAACACTAAATTGTATCTAAAATTTAATTGATTATGTTGATGAGTAATGTTTGAGCCACATCCATTCACACCCAAAAGACATCCACACCCTGAGGTGGATCAATGACCGCAGGGTGTAGATGCTTTTTGAGTGTGGATGAGTGTGCCCCTAACATTGCGGTAATGTTGATATATACCCTAACTGTTAATACATAATAGTTAGTTATATAACTAAGCCATTTATTGCATTAGGACAATAATTATTATAACAATATTAATAACAGTCTTTGTTACTAAGAATACAATTAGTATCTAATTTGTAGTATATGTTTAGGGCAGTCCGGATTTTAAATGGATCTTAAAAGACGGACCATGTTAAAAATGAGAATTTCTCACATTTTAAAATTTTCACTTTTTACACGCTCTTAAGCGGATCTTTAAAAATGGACCTAAAAGACGGACCGTGTAAAAAAGTGAGAATTTCTTGCAAAAAGTGAGAAGCGTTTAAAAAGTGAGAATTTAAGATGTGAGAAATTATCACTTTTTTTTTTTGTGACAAATTCACACTTTTTACACGGTCCGTCTTTTAGGTCTGTTTTTTAAAGCCCGCTTAAGATCCGAACTGATGTTTAGGGTGTACTATATTTAAATTAGAGTAAAACCGTAATTTTAAATGAAATTAATTTGCCCTAACCATGATAAAGTGGAAATATAAGATAATTGTGGTGTTAGGTTTTCTCTCCCTTCTTTTTAACTTCTGTTCTCTCTTAGCGGCCACCCCTTGGGACTCTTCCATCCACCATGGGAGAGCCTTTAATCATTTCCTTTGCTGTTTTTATTTTTTGCTTTCAATAATATGTCCCCTCTTGTGGCTCTTTGTTGGGGGTTTTGTCCCTCTTTGTTGAGGGTTTGTTTTGTTTTTGTTCGGTTTGGTTGAATGATGCAGTTAGATCTCTTTGTCTTCGTATTCTGTGGTTGGATCTAGCCCTGTTCCACATGTAGACACCCCAATTTTGACCGACCGTCAAAATTCAGGGGATGATCACCTCTAGACTGATGATGACAATGTCCGACGAAAATTCGAAGGTTTTAAATGATTCAAGTCCTTCTGATGATTCTTCAGTCTCGATAAAAGTTTTCAAAAGAAAAAAAAGGAAAAAAAAAAAAAAGGAAGAGAGACCGGGTGTTTGGGGAATTTCGGGTGAAGAGTGCTATAAGAAAAACAGTTTGAAAAAATTTGATTTTAATATGAAGAATAGAAAATAATTTGAAAAGAAAATAAAAAGGAAGAAAAGAATTTTAAAAGGAAAAGATAAAAAATAAAAAGAGAATTTTGAAAAAGAAAAAGAAAAAGAAAAAGAAAAGAAAAGAAAATTATTTTAATATAATATGAATAATCTTATAAATCTTATAAATATGTGCATATGTACACACATACACACACACACACATATATATATATATATATATGAGATTTGCTAACTTACAGCATATGAGACTTTTAGCGACGAAAAACAAGGTTTTAGTGACGAAATTTTTCGTCGCTAAAAGTTGGAACCTTTAGCGATAAAAATTTTGTCGCTAAAAACCTGTTTTTCGTTGCTAAAAGGGATGTTGTATGCTGCTAACTTACAACCATCATGTTGTAAGTTAGCAACCCCCATATATATATATATATATCTATATATAAAAGGGTAAATTACACTGACACCCCCTGAGGTTTGGCACTTTGTCACAAACCTCCCCTAAGGTTTCTGACATGACACTGACACCCCTGTCAGAGTTGTCTACTTAACGGGCGTTAACAATAAATGTAAAAATACAGTTCTAACCTCTTCTGAGGGTGAACAAAAGCCTAAGTACATTCCTATCCCTCACATATTTCTCTTGAGAAAATTTCAGAAATTCAGGGATGATCAAACAATGTAGGGTTTCTCTCAAAATCTTCAACGAAGGGATTCGATCATCTAAGGAAGGATCACAAATTCTTCAACAAAGGATCTTTTGGGTTTGATCATCTAAGGAAAGATTACAAAATCTTCAACGAAGGATCTTTTGGGTTTGATTGAAGTGCTTGAGACCATCGATGGGTTTCGATCATCGGTTAGGGTAAGTTTTCTTTCGAACATTAAAGGATTTCAATCATCAGTTAGGGTTTCGTTTTACAGCTTTTTAATTTAGGGTTGTCGATCATCTGTTATGCTTTCGTTTTAGGGCTTTTCAATTTAGGTTTTCAATCATCAATTAGGGTTTTGATCATTTGTTAGAGTTTCGTTTTAGGGTTTTTCAATTAAGAGGTTTTTGATCATGAAAGGGTTTTGACAATCATCTATTAGGCTTTGCATTTTAGGGTTTCGTTTTCTAAAATCCTTCGTGATTTCTGAGTTTCTAAATTGCTAACAAACTTTTTGATTTTCATCAATTGTTTCAGCCATGACTCCATTGGATTTGTATAATCTAATTATTCAGAGTGGATCTTCGGTTGAAAAAAAATTGTGATGTCGATCCAGATTTTTATTGCTTTCCAGATCTTATGTATGATAAATAATGAATTTCTAATATTCATTTATGTATTTGTAATTTTTATATTGTGTTGCTAATTATGTAATGCCTGCATCTTCTTCATGTACACTTGCCGTACTGAAGTTATCTCCTTGAGATTCATACCAATTTTCTAATGTTGAGAAACGTATGCAAATGTTTTTTTGTGTATATGTATGTATATGTGTGTGTGTGAAGAAGATAAGGGTATTTTGGACATTTTAAAAACTTAACTTGCTTATGTCAACAATTTTCTAACGCCACTTAACGGCAGGGGGTGTCAGTGCTACCACCCACAAACCTGAAGGGAGGTTAGTGTAACCTAAAAAACCTTAGGGGGTGTGAGTGACAAAGCGTCAAACCTCAAGGGGTGTTAGTGTAATTTACCCTATATAAAATTTGGATAAGTAAATATAAGTATATTTTGAAAAAATAAATAAATAAGTGGAAATCGCGTTAGAAGAGGCACGCGGCATAGCCGGCGGCACTCGCTGAGTGCAGCGCTGGCAGTCAGTGAGTGCCGGAACGACATTCACTGAGTGCCTCAGACAACTCAGTGAGTACCGCCCGTTGTAACAAACTATTTTTCTCAAACACGTATGGAATATTCTTGCACGTGAGTTTTTCACCCAAATTTACCTAATTGACCCTGTGGGAGTGGTCTATATAGGTGGAGGTTCACCTCCATTATAAGGATCCTTCTTCTATCCTTATCCTTTCTTGGAGAACAAGATATATATATATATATATATATATATAATATACAATAGAGAGAGATTAAGAGAAATCTTGAAGAAAATCAAGGAATCTTTGAAGAATTGGAAGAGGGGCTTGAAGAACTTGGAAGATCTTCATCAAGTAATCAAAGAAAATCCCTGAGGTTATAAAGGTAACCTTCTAATCCCATCTAGATTTAGGTTATAATTCAATTACAAATTCATAGATCTAGGACTTTTACACATTTTTCAAAACCTCTCTTCCTACCCCATTTCATCACACACCACATAGAGCTTGTGATTGAATTTTCATGTGATGTTTTCATTGATTTGAATCTAGATATAGTTTTGGGTTTAAAACAAAAACAAGTTGTAAAAGTTTTCTTACTTGGATTTCATTTTAACTATGATTTTACTTCCTTTTGTCTCTATTTCCGTTTTTGAAATCCATGAGATTTTTAATATCTCATTAGATCCTCTTCGGCTTGATCCTTAGTCCCTTATGATCTTATGATTTATATGAGAATTAAGATGGGTCATAGTTATATCCATAAGTTTTTGTTGGGTTTAAGTCTCGATTCATGACTTGAAGTCCTCCAAATTAAGTCTCTTAGAGTTATTTTCATATTCTATGAGGTTCATATGGTTTTGGGTCATATCTTAGTCTCCAAGGACCATCAATTTGAGAGGAGATTATGATATAAAAAAAAGTTCATATCCCTCAAGGATCATCAACTATGAGAGAGGGATTGACTTAATAATTTTTATGAATAACAAGTCAATATTGGTGTAGTGAACTCATGAACTCATGAACTCACTGAGATCAAGGATTTTTAATTAAATCATGGCCCATGAGAATTGAGTGAGACCAATTGAAAAATGTTCACAACTCATATATGTGTCCCTAGGATTTTTGTCTTCAAGAAATTTTATGCTTAAAATGGTTTGGTCTCATGATTTGTGAACTAGTTGCTCTATGTCCGAAAATTCAGAATAGTAAGTATATTTTAAACTTGATAGATCAGAGCCTTAATCAAGTTTTCTTGATCTTAAATAAAATTTTCTAGGTAGTTCAATGTGTTAGGAAGATACCCTAAAAATTTTAAAGTAATTATGATATTTTTACTATTTTAAGAAAATCATACAAAAACTCTGGACAGTGAGTTGAAAGTTTCTGAGTGATGTCTTGTTATGACCCTAGTCCCAGAGATTCAACCGTTGTATCTTTGATTTTCTTTTTGGGTTAGAAATTAGACTCACAGAGTCATAACATACTAAAAAATCATTAAGATCCAACTGTTGGAAGTTTTTTATTTCTATTTTTGAAGGTCTGGTCTGCTCTCTGTAATTCTTACAATTCTGTCGCAGTTTTGATAAATCTTGAACAACTCTAATATAATGGACTCCTAATGTCCTAAGATCTTAACCATGTCTTAAAAAATGTCAATTAAGTTTAAATCCAGAGGCTAGATGATCCAAACTAATGAATATCTCATAGCTTATGTTCATGCATTCATTCATACATATTGATACTTATGAGTAGAACTCATTTTTGGTCTAAGTTGCACATAATTGTACCTAATTGAGCATAATTAGGTGTTCCTTATGATCATGTTAGGGCTACATTGACTTGTAGTTGAGACTTGTATATCTACAGAGGTGCTATGGTTCCAACTAGTTAAAAAGAATTCATAGTTATGCCACTTCCTCCTCTACTTGATAGATTTAAGCTAAAAATTTAGGATTGATTATTTGATATCTTGTTTGAAGCATGTGGACTAACCTTTGTTTTTGTCACACCCGTTCCAAAATTTCATGGTTATCATGCATATTTAGATTTTGTGAATTATCAATGTTATATGATAATTGAGGATGAGGTCTACTGTGAGTCAATGGTAAGGTGTCAGTAAGGACACGGGAATTTGGTAAACGAGATTGCATTATCATGGTTAAATGGAATTTAGGTGATTTAAAATGTTATTTGACTTTCTAGTATTTTATGAATAATAAATTATACCTATATAGTATAATTTTTGGTAATTCTGTTATCGCTGTAGAGCATTTTTGAACACTGTAGTGAGAACATGAGTGATACATTAAATAAAAGGTAGGTTGTGTATAGATTCCACAGAATTTAGTTTTCGAACGTAATTTTGGACCCAAATGAGACTTAGTAGAAAACTTTTGTAATTTATAATTTTCACTCTTAAAGTTATAAAATGGATGTGCGCGACTTCAGGAGTTAACTAGAAGTTTTGGGAACTCGCAGGGGAAGTAAACGTGATTTCTAAAAAGTTTGTCTATAAATAGGAGGAGATGAAGTTGTCATTAGTTACAAACTTTATAAAATATCGTTGGAGAGGAGAGAGAAAAGGAGATTTGATTCCTCAGGCTTTGCGACGACGATCGGCGATCTTTCGTCAGTTAGATTTTCTCCAGATTTGAGATTTGGACTCCTGGAGGTAGGACTTACGTTTTGATAGTCATTAGGCCATGTTTGGCTAACTTTTGTAAAAATCTAATTACTAGACTTTTGGAAAAAATGCTGTAAACTTGTAGGAATCACTTGAAATCTGAGATCCGACGTTTAATCAGCCCTGTATTTGATCCTTCAAAGTTTGAGAGGAATCACATGAGGTATGAAGTTCTGACTTGTGAAATATAGGGAAATACATGTTTTAGATTTCGACGATGAAATTGTGATCCGGGAAAAATTCATGCGTTAATCTTAGGCCCGTTAATTATGCACGCGCTTAAATATGAAAAGCATGTCTAAATTTACACGAGCACGTTGAGTTGTCTATGTGGGTCAAAGGGGGGACTCATACAAATTCATGCCAGAGTAAGCTTCTCGATGTTTGAGAATTTTAGTAGCGATGCTTACTGTGCATGGTTTAAGGCTTGGACTTGCCAGGGCAATTGGGGATGTAATGGTTGTAAGCTTGGACTAGCCATTGACATCGCGGTTTAAGGCTTGGACTTGCCGCTATCGGATGAAGGTGTATTTTTCTCCTTAGCGAATATTGTTGTGATTATGAGATTAAAACATGTTTGCCATATATGCATATGTTAGTGTTGGCCCAAATATGGAAACCTTAGAGGGGGTGAATAAGGTTTTAGCGGAAAATTAATCTTTTAAAAACTTAATTGAAAATTAAACACAATCACAAATAATTATGTAAATAGAGAAGGGAAGAGAAACTTGCGAACCGAGTTTTAAAGTGGTTTGACAATCCGCACACCGCGACCTAGTCCACATCTTAAGAACACCTCTTGAGGATTCCTTTAATCCGATTTACTTCACGGGTGTGGACCAAACCGTTACAAGAATCTCCAATCTCTTCCAAAGTAGAAAACCTCTTCTTTGCAATCAAGGGTTACTAACCCTCACTCTTTACAATTGATTTGGGTGTAAATGATAACTCTCTCTTTAGAGTGGATAATACAATTAAAGCTCACACAACAACTCCTTAGTGAGTAGATAGTACAAATGAAAGCTCACTACAATTTACTCTCTCAAAATTACAATTTAAATCTAGAGCAAATTGATTTTTCACTCAAATTAGGGCTCAATTGGGAATGATGATTAAACAAGTTGTTTGAATGATTTTGTTAATGTTCCTCCTTATTTATGACCCTTAAAAACATCCCTATATATAGCTTTCGAAAGATTATAGCCGTTGGGAATGGTTGCGGGGAGTAAAAACAATTTTTAGAGAGTTTAAAAACTAGCCGTTAGTGTGTTTCAGCGCGATCCAATCGACTGAAAAAATGCCCCAGTCGACTGGAAAAACTGTAGCAGTGTCTACTTTTCAAAAACTAAAAACAGTAAACTTTTTTACAATCCAGTCGAATGGGACAGTACCTCCGGTCGACTGGACATTAATTCGGTCGACTGGACCCCTTCAAAAATCAGTCGACTGGTTTTAAGCAGTTTTTCGCAGACTGACACCTTTTCACTAAAACGGCCATAACTCTCTCTACAAGACTAGTATTTGCGATCCGTTTGAAGATTCGGAAACTAGATTCAAATACCTTTCAAACCATATAAAACTCAACATCAAATTCCTTACCAATTAGATCAGGTTTGACTTTAAAATTGACCCATTTGTGCAAAGGTCTTTCTTTTGACTTAACCACTTAAAAGCTTTTGTGAAATGAATTTAATTGAGTGGTCTAAGTATGTTTAGGTATTTGAAAGTTTTTTAAAGTATGAGAGCAAGGATCCTAAAGTCCAATTAAAGTTACTTGAGCCCCTATGAGTGTTTGATCAAAATGTTTACATATACATCCTAGTCTTCAACCAAGGCTGAAAAAATCTTCAAGTCTTCAAGTTTGATCATTGTTGAGCTCCATCACTCTTGGACTTCACCATATGCTATCTCATGATCTCAAACAAAGTTAGACCATTTAAGTACATGAATCAAGAGATTAGCATAACAAAAATGACATGATAATAGATTGAAATAGAACCAATAAAAGTATGCAATTATCACTAGATTTGTCATCATCAAAACAAACAAAAATAATGCCTTAAGTAAATTCAAGGCTAACAATTTCCCCCTTTTTGTTGATATCAAAGCATGCAATAGAGATATAGAAATTTAAAGCACAATAGGTGTCATTTTCATGTTATCATTCAAAGTAATGAGATTTCCAAAGTATGAGTCCAAAAATGATAACTTACAATAAAAATTCTCTTTTATCATTTTCCCTTCTTGACTATTTTTCAAATATATCTTTCTCATATTCAAGAATCTCAAATTTAATTGTCATCTCTATATTTTTTTCTCCCTTTTTGACAACAACAAAAAGATTGGGGGTTGGAACTAAAAGTTCCCCCTCAAGATATGCAACCGTATGATACCAAGGAAAACTCAAGTAAACATATCATGGAGGTAATAAGATACCAAAAGTAACTAAAGTGAGCGTAATATCATGATACCAACAAATTAAGCCAACTAAAATGAACATAGTAATATGTTCCCCCTCAACATATGCATATACGAATGAATACCAATTTTATGATCAAATTATGCATTATCTCCTTAAGAGGATGGGTTTACTTATGAACTTCAAAACAAGATAATATGTTAAACCAAAACATGATTAGCATTCTATCAAGAGAAATATCAACACAAATTAATCTATCCTACTCCTACTAAGCTTAAGGTGAGATTTAACCATTGTCCAAGCACCTCTTGGATGGAACATTTGCCAATGAGGTAGGAGAGGATCCCTTCACAACTCAAAACATGTTAATTTTCTTTCGAAATGAACATTTATAATTAACATGCCCCTTTTTCATGCAATAATGACAAGTTACATGGGGAAGGGTCTCATTTGAGATTGATGCCTTAACAAAGAAATTCTTGTGAGAATTTTGAGAATTTGAAGTGGAAGGTGTGGACTTTACAAAGAAACTTTTGTACTTCTTTTCCTTGTATGTAAGATTAAATCCCAAACCGGCTTTATCAAAAACACATATTTGCTTTTCCAAAAGCATATTCAAATTTTGTTCACCTTGTGTGAATTTTGGCAAAGTTTTTGTCAAATCATCCACCTCTTTTCTCACTTCAACTCATCTACCTGTTTTCTCACTTCAACCTTTTCTTTTTCAATAAATTCATTTGAAGGTTGATTGGTTGAAATAAGCTTTTCTTTTTTCAAAATTTCATTTTGAGATTTTAATCCAATTGCTTTTTCAACTCCAAATTTTCCTTTTCAATCTTATTTGAAGATTGTGCTCTGAAAACATGTTTTTCATTTTCAATCTTCAAAGATTCATTTTGGAATTTCAAAATATTTGACTCATTTGAAAGCATTGAAAAGTTCTTTTTAAGAGAAATATATTCAATTCCCAAATTTTCCAACTCCTCATGTAACTCCTCAAATGCACATTGAAGTTCATCATAATTACCGGATGAGTTGGAGTTTACCTTTTTTACCTTAATTTCATGAGCGGCTTCTTGGTCGCTTAACTCATCTTCTTCATTGGCAAATAGGCACACGTAGCTTTTATCGAGACAAAGATTATCTTCTCGAATTTCTCTCACTTATGACTCTTTCTCTCTTTGTTGAAGATCTTGGCCTTCAATATTTTCTACAACTTCATCAACATTGTTTTCTTCAAAAATTTGGTTAGTACCATTTTGCATAGTTTCAAGAGATAACCAAATTTCATTAGCATTAGAACATGAACGAATTCTATTATATGTAGTATTATCTAAAGCATTATATAGAATTTTCATAGCTCTAAGATTCCATAGAAAGTTAATTTGATCACTTTCATTCCATTCAATCTTTGGTTTAGGAGAAAAACCATTTTTGACAATACTCCAAAGATTGTAGTCAAGTGAAAGAAAATAAATTTCTATTCTCCTCTTCCAATGATCATACTTACGATCACTCAACGATGGAGGAATGCTAATACAATTTCCGTTTTCAAAAATGTAGTTTCCATGGATCTTAACTCAAATTTTTTCAAAAACTTTTAAAAATAGAAGAGCCGAAGCTCTGATACCAATTGTTGGCCCAAATATGGAAACCTTAGAGGGGGATGAATAAGGTTTTAGCAGAAAATTAACCTTTTAAAAACTTAATTGCAAATTAAACACAATCACAAATAATTATGTAAATAGAGAAGGGAAGAGAAACTTGCAAACCGAGTTTTCAAGTGGTTCGGCAATCTGCACACAGCGGCCTAGTCCACCCCTCAAGAACACCTCTTAAGGATTCCTTTAATCCGATCTACTTCACGGGTGTAGACTAAACCGTTACAAGAGCTTCCAATCTCTTCCAAAGTAGAAAACCTCTTCTTTGCAATCAAGGGTTACTAACCCTCACTCTTTACAATTGATTTGGGTGTAAATGATAACTCTCTCTCTAGAGTGGATAATACAATTAAAATTCACACAACAACTCCTTAGTGAGTAGATAATACAAATGAAAGCTCACTACAATTTACTCTCTCAAGAATTACAATTAAAATCTAGAACAAATTGATTTTTCACTCAAACTAGGGCTCAATTGGGAATGATGATTAAACAAGTTATTTGAATATTTTTGTTAATGTTCCTTCTTATTTATGACCCTTAAAAACATCCCTATATATAGCTTTTGAAAGATTATAGCCGTTGGGAATGGTTGCGGTGAGTAAAAACAATTTTTGGAGAGTTTAAAAACTAGCCGTTAGTGTGTTTCAGCGCAATCCAGTCGGCCGAAAAAAATGCCCCAGTCGACTGAAAAAATTGTAGCAGTGTCTACCTTTCAAAAACTAAAAACAGTCGACTTTCTTACAATCAATTCGACTGGAACAGTACCTTCGGTCGAATGGACATTAATCCGGTCGACTGGACCCTTTAAAAATCAGTCGACTGGTTTTTAAGCAGTTTTTTGCAGACTGACACCTCTTCACTAAAATGCCCATAACTCCCTCTACAAAGCTCGTATTTGCAATCCATTTGAAGATTCAGAAACTAGATTCAAATACCTTTCCAACCATATAAAACTCAACATCTAATTCCTTACCAATTAGATCAAGTTCTACTTTAAAGTTGACCCATCTATGCAAAGGTTTTTCTTTTGACTTAGTCACTTGAAAGCTTTTGTGAAATGAACTTAATTGAGTGGTCTAAGTATGTTTAGATCCTTGAAAGTATTTTAAAGTATGAGAGCAAGGATTCTAAAGTCCAATTAAAGTTACTTGAGCCCCTATGAGTGTTTGATCAAAATGCTTACATATACATCCTAGTCTTCAACCAAGGATGAAAAAATCTTCAAGTCTTCAAGCTTGATCCTTGTTGAGCTCCATCACTCTTGGACTTCACCATATGCTATCTCATGATCTCAAACAAAGTTAGATCATTTAAGTACATGAATCAAGAGATTAGCATAACGAAAATGACATGATAATAGATTGAAATAGAACCAATAAAAGTATGCAATTATCACTAGATTTGTTTATCATCAAAACAAACAAAAATAATGCCTTAAGTAAATTCAAGGCTAACAATTAGAAATTGTGCATGTAGTATATAGCTGAGCAGTGGAGACTTACTCCATTACACGTAAGAAGAAAGATAAGAAAAAGCGTGAGGAGTGAGGCCAAGGAACGCTGGGAACCACACTTGTTTATAGTTTTGTTCCTTCTCTTAAAACTTGTATGAGGATTTGGAAGTTGTAATAGATTGTAATAGAATCATGGATTAGCTTCTTGGTATTGTAATCTTATATTCAGACACCTGTAATTATGTTTCAATTTGTTGAAATAACATTGTGGTTGCGTTGATTTTGGTTTTGGAGAACCATAAGTTGTTAAACTTCAACAGGGCTGACTGCCAGAGGGTCAGTCGACTGGACCCTTGATCAGTCGACTGGACCACTGTGTCATTTTAGAAAATACTTTTAATTATGGAAAAACCAGTCGACTGGGCCATGTTTCAGTCGATTGGACATCTGACGAAATTGTTGATTTTTGATTCTGCTAGAGGCTCAGTCGACTGAAGGAGGCAGTCGACTGATAAATGAAGGCCCCAATCGATTGGACCCTAGTCACAATCGACTGGACAAGGCTGAAAAACTTTTCTTACTTTCTGCTTAGGTCTCCACTCGACTGGATCCCCGATTCAGTCGACTCGATCTCTGTGTTCAAAAATGTATTCTTTTGGAATTGTTCCAATTGGATAAAACTTTTATAACTCTGATTTTAAAAGATTTTGCTTATGTTTTCCATTGAGTTTTACTTTAATGGAACTGGATAAGCCCGGGGGCATGCCACGTGTCCTATTTTCGCGCGTAGCGAGATGGGTCGTGACAGTTTTGTAGCGCTATTGAGGTACGATTTCTCAACTCCTCTCTAGTTCATTTTATTCTTTGATATTAATTGATTTTCGACTCCATGTGCGATTCCTTAGAGTTCGATTTTGCCTTATGTGTATATATGATTAGAGACCTTTTCTTAGGATTCCTATTTTCGTACGCATTGCACGTTTAATATTCGCAGCTGGATCCCATGTAAGTTCTCTTGTTCCTTATTGCATATCATTTTTCTTGCTACTTGAATTATGTGGTTTTGAATTATATTTTACCATTAACAATCTTACAACCTTTTAGACATGCTTTTATAATGTATATTTATATATATATATATATATGTATTAATTGAGGGTATACTTAGATTAATAATTCAATTAAAAAGGACGTTAAGTAGAGGTCTATCACGAGATAGGATGAGAGGGGGTGTTTTAGTCCACCGGGCTCCTTCCCCTCTCATTACATAATACCCGAACCTAGAAATCTCTGGTTTCCAATAAAGATCGGTTTGCTTTTAAAACGGTTTCTTAATTTTCCTTTAAAAATTAAGTGGCAACTCTTTGTATTTGAAAATGTTTTAAACAAAATTGGGCCCAATGCTGGTATCCACACCACATAAATATGGGTTTGATCTGTTGTTTGTTTGGGCCCTCTTCGTAGTCATGGTGGTTTTGAAACTCGGATCTTTGTTGTGGTTGTTGGCAGCTTTTTCCTTCAAGCGGCTCGGTGTTTGAGTTACGCCACAGTCTGTGATATCATTATTTTTGAGATTACAGTACAAATTAGAGGATTGATGTGATTTATCATGTATTTTTTCCTTCTTCTTGTGTTTTGTATTTGTTCCTTGTGAACTTACCTTTTGTGAAATTGAATAATTAGTTCAATTAGTTCATCCCCAGTTGTTTTATTAGAAATTAATCAAACACAAGATCTAGATTAAAAATAGATCCTCGATTAGGCATCTTAATTAGAAATTGATCATTTTGTTCAATTTAGTTTTTTTTAATATCAAAAGTACCCTTAGTCACATGGATACTGATATATATATATATATATTCGTATATCTATATAGATATTGATTTATATGGTATTTGTTAATGGGATAATGTTCCTTTACTTCAAGGGATTTCCTTAATTTGCTCACTATTATCTGTTGATTGAAATTAAAATCCTTTCATAAAATTTTCAAACTTATTTTGGTGGATTGTGATTGTCACGACCTATCCCACTACGCATGGAAATAGGACACGTGGCACGCCATCAAGGCTTATCCAGTTCCTTTAAAGTAATTTAACAACGAAAAATAATAAGTGAAATTCATTAAAAAAATCAGATAAAAAGTTTTGTCCAATTGAAACAGTTCCAAAGGAATCCAGTTTTGAAAACAGAGGTTCAATCGACTGATTGAGGGCCCAGTCGACTGGGAACCTAAAGTAGAAAGGTTTCAAAAGATTAACAGCCCGTCCAGTCGACTGTATCGGTGACCCAGTCGACTGGTGTCTAAAATTATCAGTCGACTGAAGTCGTCTGGTCGACTGGTACTCTATTCAAGCAGAAAGTCATGTTCTGGGATCCCATCCAGTCGATTGTTTTATCAATCCAGTCGACTGATCCCCAAACATCTCAAAAGCAGTGTTTGAAAAGGTGCAGTGGTCCAGTCGACTGAAAAGCGATCTAGTTGACCGATGTTGCCACTATTCACTTTTAGTGTTTAAAACAACACAGGGACCAGTCGACTGATCCTCTATTGTGCAGCCCTATTATGTGCTATCACAACCCATGCTTCTCCAAACCAAAACAACTACAACTATAACTGAATTGCAACATTTTAAAACATCATTACAGGAGTTAAATACAAAATTTCAGTATTATAAACTATCCCATGGTTCTATTACAACATATTACGAATTCCCAAATCCTTATACAAGTTTAGGAAAGGAACAAAAATATAAACAAGAGTGGTTCCCGTTGTCTCATCGACCTCACTCCTCACATTTTTTCTTGTCTTTCTTCGTACCTGTAATGGAGTAAATCTCCACTGCTCAGCTATATGCTGAGCGCACAAGTTCTAACATATGAAATATATGATAAAAACATGTTCTAATCTCACAATTCATCACAAATAGTCTCTAGGGAGAAAAATACGCATTCATCTGGTAGCGACTAGTCCAAGTCTTAAACCTCGATGCCAATGGCAAGTCCAAGTCTATTAACCATGTACAGTAGCCGTCACTACTAAATTCTCAAACATCGAGAAGCTTATTCTGGCATAAAATTTTACATATCCCCCCTTTGTCCCATATAGACAACTCAACGTACTCGCGTAAAAGTAGACATGCTTTTCACATTTAATCATGTGTATAATTAACGGGCCTAAGATTAACACATGGATTTTGCCCGGATCTCAATTTCGTCGTCGAAATTTAAAACATGTATTTCCCTATGTTTCACAAGTTAGAACTTCATACCTCGTGCGATTCACAAACTTTGAAGGATCGACTAGAGAGTCAATTAATTGTCGAATTTGGAATCTCAGGCGATTCCTACAAGTTTTACTGGGTTTTCCCCAAAAGTCTAGAAATTAGATTTTTATAAAAGTTTGCCAAACATGGCCTAAGTAGTATCAAAACGTAGGTCTTACCCCCACGAGTTCAAATCTTGAATTTGAAGAAAATCTGACGGACGAAAGGTCGCCGATCGTCGTCGCAAAGCTCGTTGGATCAAATCCCCTTTTCTCTCTCCTCTCCCAAGATATTATATGAAGTTTGTAAGAAATGCCAACTTCATTCACAACTATTTATAGAAAATCTTTCAAGGAATCGCGTCTACCTCCTCGCGAGTTTCTCAGACTTCTAATTAATCCATGAAACGTCGCACACGTCCATTTTATAACTTTACAAGTGAAAACTAAAATTTACAATAGTTTTTGACTAAGTCTCATCTGGGTCCAAAAACTATGTCCAAAACTATATTCTGTGTAATCTTTACACAACCTACCTTTTATATAACGTGTCACTCATGTTCTCACCACAGTTCTCAAAATAATATTCAACGATATCGAAATTACCAAAAATTATACTACACAAGTATAATTTACTATTCACAAAATACTAGATAAAGTCAAATAACGTTTAAATCATATAAATGCCATTTAACCATGCCAAAACAAAATGAACTACCATGTTCCCGTGTCTTCACTGACACCTTACCGTTGACTCTCAGTCAACCCCATTACCATTATCAACTAATATTGATAAAATCACAAATACTCAAATTATGCATTTTAAAAACCATAAAATTCTGGAATGGGTGTGATAACTCTTCCCTCCAAAAAGGAAGTTTGTCCCCAAACTTATACCTCATATGTCGAATAGGTACGAATACTCATTTTCATTTCTTCTTCATTTTCCTATGTAGCCTCTTCAACTGTGTGACTATACCACAGTACTTTCACCATTGGAATTGTCTTGGTTCGCAAGACTTGCTATTTCCGATCTAGAATCTTTACCTGTTGTTCTACATAAGTCAAGTTTTCCTGAATCTATAATGGCTTAGGTACAATGATCTTACTCGTATCTGTCATACAACGTCTCAACATCGATACATGAAATACATTGTGTACATGCTCCAATTCTGACGAAAGAGCTAATCGATAAGCCACCGGTCCTACTCCCTCTAGGATCTCAAACGGTCCTACAAATTTCAGATTCAGCTTTTCCCTATTTCCGAATCGTACAATGCCTTTCGAAGGCGATACTCGCAGTATACAAAGTTACCTACTTTGAACCTCATCGGTCGTCGTTTCGAGTCTTCATAACTCTTGTAACGGCTCTGAGCTACCTTAAGTCACTCCTGAATCAACTTTACTTTCTTAGTAGTCACCTGTATTAGCTCAGGTCCTAGCAACTTTCTTTCTCCAACTTCGGTCCAATAAACCGGTGATCGACACTTATGGCCATACAATGCTTCATACGGTGCCATTTCGATACTTGACTAAAATCCATTATTATAAGTAAATTCAATTAACGGCAAGTGTTTCTCCTAATCACTCCCGAAACCTAGGACACAAAGTCTTAACATATCTTCTAACGTCTGAATCATACGTTCTGACTGCCCATCAGTCTGAGGATGAAATGCGGTACTGAAACTCAACTTCGTACCCATAGCATTTTGCAAACTTGTCTAAAACCTCGATGTAAAACTACTATCACAATCCGATATAATCTTTGCTGGAACACCATGTAGTCTTATAATCTCTTTCATATATAACTTCACTAACTTTGAAGTTTTAGTCGTCTTGATTGGTAGAAAATGCTCTGAATTTGTTAATCGGTCAACTATCATCCAAATCTTGTCATTCTTGTTAGATGATCGTGGAAATCCCGAAACAAAATCCATCGTGAACTCATCCCATTTCCACGTTGATACTAGTAACGGTTGTAGTAGCCCCGCAGGTACTTGTCTCTCTGCTTTCACTTGCCGATATGCTGGACACTCTGAAACATACTTAGCAACTTCACGCTTCATACCCTTCCACCAGAAGTTTTCTCGTAAGTTTTGGTACATCTTGTTACTTCCTGGGTGGACTGAATATCAGGTACTATGCGCTTCCTCTAGGATTCTCTCCTTCAAGCCCTTCACATTCAGTACACATAACCGATTTCCAAGTTCCAACGTTCCTTGCTCCAACACAAAACCAGGTCGTTTTTCCAAAGGTATCTCGTCTCTCATTTTGTACAGGTATACATCGTTAAATTGTTCCCTCTTAAGCAAATCAACAATATCTTGGTGTGCTATGATCGCCATCATTAAACCACTACAAGTCTCTAGAATTACATCCAAATCCAAATGTTCCATTTCCTTCACCAATTCTTTTTGTTGTGTTAGCTCGTCGGCTAAGTTCCTTGTCGTCTTCCAGCTTAGAGCGTCGGCCACTACATTAGCCTTCCTCGGGTGATATTCAATTGAAAGATCATAATCCTTAATTCTAACCATCTTCTCTGTCTCATATTTAAATCTCGTTACGTAAATATGTACTTCAAACTCTTATGATCTGTGAAAATCTCACACTTTTCTCCGTATAAGTATTGTCTCCAAATCTTTAGCACATGAATCATAGCGGCCAATTCTAAATCATGAGTCGAATAATTAACCTCATGTGTCTTTAACTGTCTAGATGTATAGGCACTCACCTTACCGTCTTGCATAAGCACACATCCTAACCCTTGTTGCGAAGCATCACTATAGATCACAAACCCCTCGGCTCCGGATGGTATTGTCAAGATAGGTGCCCTTGTCAACCTCGACTTCAACTCCTGAAAACTGTCTTCACATTCTTGACTCCATTCAAAGGTAATCCCTTTCTTCATTAACCTTGTCATAGGTAAAGAAATCTTCGAGAAGTGCTCAATAAAATGACGGTAATATCCTGCTAATCCCAAGAAACTTCAAATTTCAGATGCGGATGTCGGCCTCGACCAATTAGATACAGTTTCTACTTTGTGAGGATCAACTAAAACTCCATTCTTGTTAATCACGTGACCAAGAAAAGTAATGCTAGGTAGCCAGAATTCACATTTCTTGAATTTTCCAAATAGTTGCTTTTCCCGCAGTCTCTAAAGTATCAATCTCAAATGATTCTCGTGTTCTATCTCACTCGATGAATAAATAAGGATGTCGTCGATGAACACTATCATGAAGTCATCTAAGTAGTCCTTAAAGACTCAATTCATAATATCCATGAACGTGGCTGGTGTATTTGTAACTCCAAATGGCATGACTAAGAATTCATAATGTCCATATCGCATTCTGAAAGCTGTCTTCTCAACATCTTCCGCTTTCACTTTCAATTGGTGGTAGCCCGATCTCAAGTCTATCTTGGAAAACACTTGTGCTCCATGAAGTTGATCAAATAGATCATCAATTCTCGGCAATGGATACTTGTTCTTGATTATTAACTTATTTAATTCTCGATAGTCCATAGACATTCTCATCGAACCATCTTTCTGCTTTACAAACAAAACTGGAGCTCCCCATGGTGAAATACTTGGTCGAATGAAACCCTTGTCAAGTAGTTCTTGTAGTTGGATTTTCAGCTCTTTTAATTCTACAGGTGTCATTCTATACGGTGCCTTTGATATGGGCCTTGAGTCTGGCATTATCTCAATAGTGAACTTAATCTCTCTCTCAATCAGAACGACTGGCAAGTCATCAGGAAATACATCTGAATATTCTCGGACTATCAGAATATCTTCTACTCTTGGTTCGGTCACTGAGGCATCAATCACTGAACATAGGAATCCTCGACATCCCTTTCTCAACAACTTACCTGCTCGGATAGCCGAAATCAAATACGGTGGCAGTGTCACCCCACTCCCTTGGAAACAAAAGCTTCCATGTATCGGTGATCGAAAATTAACTTCTTCCCGCTAACAGTCTATGGTAGCTTGGTTAAAAGCTAACTAATCCATTCCTAATATCACATCAAAGTGGTTCACAATGATTGGTATAAGGTCTATGGTCATCAACTTCTCTCCTAGTTGAATTTCACAGTTCTTGTATATCGTAGACGTCGTTATTGATTTACTAAGTGGTACGGCAATAGACAATTAATATCTTAACGGTGCCGATTTAACATTCAAATGTTCAACAAAGGCATGCGATACAAATGAATGCGTAGATCGTGAGTCAACAAGTATGCGTGCTAAGTGCGAACATACAAGCACCATACCTGAGACCACTGTCTTTGAAGTAGCCATGACTCCTGGGTTCATCTGATATGCTCTCCCTTGACGTTGGTCTGTCCTTTGTCCCCCATCGTTAGACTGTCTAGGCTTCAACCCACTAGAAGCCATAGAACTAGCTCCTTACTGAGAATGCTTCCTCTGGCAATTTCTAGATTGATGTCCAACCATCCCACAGTCATAACATTTGTCCCTCGTATCTAGTGCCAAGCTAGCATTGTTCATTCCTTGAGATTGGTTCTAGAAGTTCGTCATAAGACATTGATCGATAAGTGGTCTATTGCAAAGTGAACACAACGGTGTATTACTTGGCGTTCTTCTGAAATCACTAAAACTAGAATCAGAGCCTCATTGAAACGGACTCTTAAAAGATCCACCTTGGTTCCTATCACCCCCCTCATTACCCCGTTTTCCGTGTTGATTATGCCCCGACCTTTCCATTCCACTCTCGACTACAAGTGCTGTTTGTTGAACTGCTACCAGAGTTGAGTGCTTGTAGGTCTCCACACTCAAACAAATATTTTCCCTTAACCCTCCTTCAAATTTCCTTGCACTATCTTCCTCGGTCAACACCTTTCCAAATCTCAGCAAAGCATTATACCTTGAGGTTTACTCTATCACAGTCATCTCCCCTTGCCGAAGATTATCAAATTCCCTCTTCTTTGCATTGAGAGCAACCCTCGGAAAGAATCGATGATTAAATTCTGCTTTAAATCCTTCCCAAGTTATCAGTGCTCCCTGATCTAGGACATTCACCCACCAGTTCTGAGCCTTACCTCTGAGTATATCACTAGCATTCTCAATCCCCTCCCTATCAGTCATCAGAATGGATCAGAATATTCTTTCCATATCCATAACCCAATGTTCTGCCAGTGTCATGTCAGAAGTCCCATGAAACTCTGTCGGTTTCTTCCTGGCAAATTGTTCAGATATTGATCTGATACTCCTATTCTCGGGTGCATGCACTACAACTATTGGTTCTACTTCAATTTGAGGCATTGGATGTAATCGTTCTACTATGTTCCGGATCATATCTTCCATATTCTCCATCATTTCTGCCATTTCATTCATACGTTGGGTATGCGGCGATAATTCTCGGCCATCACTCATGGTTACAATCCTGTTAATCACAATGCATAAACACTATGCATGTACGACAATAAATAACCATGTATGTGTCAATTCACTCAACACTCTACTCATCATCGAACGTTCCCAAAGTTTTATTACCTATAGCTCTGATACCAATAAATGTCATGACCCATCCCACTACGCGTGGAAATAGGACACGTAGCACGCTATCAAGGCTGATCCAGTTCCTTTAAAGTAATTTATCAGCGGAAAATAATAAGTAAAATCCATTAAAAAAAATCAGAGTTATAAAAAGTTTTGTCCAATTGAAATATTTCCAAAGGAATTCAATTTTGAAAACAGAGGTTCAGTCAACTGATCGAGGGCCCAGACGACTGGGAACCTGAAGTAGAAAGGTTTTCAAAAGACTAACAGCCCGTCCAGTTGACTGTATCGGTGACCCAGTCGACTGGTGTCTAAAATTATCAGTCGACTGAAGTCGTCCGGTTGATTGGTACTCTATTCAAGCAGAAAGTCATGTTCTGGGATCCCATCCAGTCGACTGTTTTATCAATCTAGTCGACTGATCCCCAAACATCTCAAAGCATTGTTTAAAAAGGTATAGTGGTCCAGTCGACTGAAAAGCGATCCAGTCAACTGATGTTTCCATTAGTCACTTTCAATGTTTAATACAACACAGGGTCAAGTTGACTGATTTAGGGTCCAGTTGACTAATTCTCTGCTGGGCAGCCCTATTATGTGCTATCACAACCCATGCTTCTCCAAACCAAAACAACTACAACTATAACTGAATTACAACATTTTAAAACATCATTATAGGAGTTGAATACAAAATTTCAGTATTATAAACTACCCCATGGTTCTATTACAACATATTACGAATTCCCAAATCCTTATACAAGTTTAGGAAAGGAACAAAAATATAAACAAGAGTGGTTCCCGTCGTCTCATCGAGCTCAT
The DNA here is from genome assembly GCA_033977485.1 of Hydrangea macrophylla. NCBI lineage: Eukaryota > Viridiplantae > Streptophyta > Magnoliopsida > Cornales > Hydrangeaceae > Hydrangea > Hydrangea macrophylla. Next base: position 86,151,098 of record CM066986.1, read on the forward strand.
TCCTCACGTTTCTTCTTGTCTTTCTTCTTACCTGCAATGGAGTAAATCTCCATTGCTCAGCTATATGCTGAGTGCACAAGTTCTAACATATGCAATATAAGATAAAAACATGTTTTAATCTCATAATTCATCACAAATAGTCTCTAGGGAGAAAAATACGCATTCATTCGATAGCGGCAACTCCAAGTCTTAAACCGCAATGCCAATGACAAGTCCAAGTCTATCAACCATTCCATCCCCAAGTGCTATGGCAAGTCCAAGTCTATCAACCATGCACAGTAGCCGTCGCTACTAAATTCTCAAACATCGACTAGCTTATTCCGGCATGAAATTGTATAAATCCCCCCTTTGACCCATATAGACAACTCAACGTACTCGTGTAAAAGTAGACATGCTTTTCACATTTAATCGCGTGCATAATTAATGCTTTTCACATTTAATCGCGTGCATAATTAACGGGCTTAAGATTAACACATGGATTTTTGCCAGATCTCAATTTCGTTGTCAAAATTTAAAACATGCATTTTCTTGTATTTCACAAGTTAGAACTTCATACCTCGTGCGATTCTCTTCAAACTTTAAAGGATCGACCAGAGAGTCAATTAATCGTCGGATTTCGAATCTCAAGCGATTCCTACAAGTTTTACTGGGTTTTTCCCAAAGTCTAGAAATTAGATTTTTATAAAATTTTGCCAAACATGGCCTAAGTAGTATCAAAACGTAGGTTTTACCCCCACGAGTTCAAATCTCGAATTTGAAGAAAATCTGACGGACGAAAGGTCGCCAATCGTCGTCGCAAAGCCCGTTGGATCAAATCCTCTTTTCTCTCTCTTCTTCCAAGATATTATATGAAGTTTGTAAGAAATGACAACTTCATTCACAACTATTTATAGAAATTCTTTCAAGGAATCACGTTTACCTCCCCGCGAGTTTCTCAGACTCTAATTAATCCATGAAACGTTACACACGTCCATTTTATAACTTTACGAGTCAAAACTAAAATTTACAAAAATTTTCGACTAAGTCTCGTTTGGGTCCAAAAATTATGTCCAAAACTAAATTCTGTGGAATATCTACACAACCTACCTTTTATATAACGTGTCACTCACTTTCTCACCACAGTTCTCAAAATAATATTCAACGATATCGAAATTACCAGAAATTATACTACACATGTATCATTTACTATTCATGAAATACCAGACAAAGTCATATAACATTTAAATCATATAAATGCTATTTAACCATGCCAAAACAAAATGAACTACCATGTTCTCGTGTCTTCACTGATACCTTACCGTTGACTCTCAGTCAACCCCATCACCATTATCAACTAACATTGATAAACTCACAAATGCTTAAATTATGCATTTTAAAAACCATGAAATTCTGGAATGGGTGTGACAGTGATTGTCATTAAAATACAGATCATAATCATCTCTGTGGTTGTATGTATGTGTGATTGTATTGTTGGAGTTACTGGATAAAAATCTGATTAGATTGGGAAGTACCTCATATTCAGTGAGAAGTTATTCTTGTCAATAGATTGAGTTATTGATGTTACTTGAATATTTTCGCACGTAAAAACTGATAAATTATCATTATTTTATGAAATTTCTAATAAAAAAACTAAGAAATTCTCACTAAATTGAGATATTTTTATTTAAAAATTTGAGAAAACCCCAATCTATTGGGAAATTTCTTATTCAAAAACCTGATAATTCTCATTGTTGGAGTTACTGGATAAAAATGTGATTAGATTGGGAAGTGCCTTATATTTAGTGATAAGTTATTCATGTCAATAGACTGAGTAATTGATGTTACTAGAATATTTTTGCACGTAAAAACTGAGAAATTCTCATTTTTTTTATGAAATTTATAACAAAAAAAAAAACTAAGAAATTCCCACTCCATTGGGGTTTTGATTTAAAAATTTGAGAAATCCCCAATCTGTTGGGAAATTTTCCATTAAGAAAATTAATAAACTCCCATTATTTTGTGAAATTTCTCATTAAAAAACTGAGAATTTCCTTCGCTGTTGTGAAATTCTCATTCAAAAAATTGAGAAATTCATCACTGTGTATTGAGAATCTTTATATTAGAGTATAAAGATTCTCTCACCCCTGATTATGTAGCCGATACCCTAACTTGAAAAAGAAGTTCTTTTTCGTCAGAAGCCGTAATTTTGCAAGAGAAAACATAAGAATGAAAGTTTCCTTAACAAAATTAGTGAGAATTTCATACCAAAATGCTCTGATTTTGTGTTTTTTGGCAAAGTTGATGTTGATCGCATCAGAAAGTTGACAGTCGCTTCTGAATCTTGTCGGATGTCTTTGATCACCACCAAAATCATTGAGGCATCAAGTGCTATAATTGGTTTGCCCCATAGTTGAATCGATGAATTGAAAACGGGTCACCTTGTCAGGTCAATGTCTCGCACGGTTCTAAAATGCTCACATTCAATTTAAAATTTTCGGTAAATATCACCTTCCTTCCTTAAGGTTTTGGCCTTAATACACATATCTCCCCTCACATTTCAGGAATCTTAGTTACCTCCCTTATTTTTAAATTTTAGCATCAGATTCCTTCCTCCCTTTACAACCTATTATTAAAGAATTTATGGTAACTGATACTAAAATTCAAATATTAAAGGGTAAGTAAGATTCCTAAACCATGAGGGAAGGTATGTGCATTAAGGCCAAACTCAGAGGAGTTATTTGACATTTACCCTAAAGTTTACTCTCTGATTAATGCTGCAACCGGTTGAATACTATATGGATACCATTAGACTTCCATGGCACCTTTTTTTTTTATATGAATGTTACTACAGGAAGTTGTTTACACCCTAATATAGGGTTTTCAAGTCACATGGACGTCACATAACCTGATGAGGTAATCCCAAGGACAACTGGAATAGAGACATGGAGTGAGAGGAGCTTGTTTATGGGCTTATGACCAATCTCTTTCAGCACATATGGTGTAAGCAAAGACCATCGAAGTAATTAAACATTTTGGCCTTAAGACAGATGACAACACAGAGCACCCATCCATGCTGAGTTAACCATCTTGAATTCAACTCATCCTAGGAGCCTGAGACTGGAGGGGATGGAAAGACAAGTTAAGCTTGGAATCGGGTGAAAAAGACTAATGCGAGAAAATAAGAAAGATACTGTTGGCCCAAGATTGTACCACAGTGATCATAGAGAATAAAATGGATGTACAAAGGCAATTCTTCATCGATCTTGAAGATTGACGTCTTGTTGTAAGGCAAATCGGTGTAACAGGCCTCGGGCTAGTTGGATATAGTTAGAGCTGAACATAGCCTCTTTATAGACATAAATTAAGGAATAGTTACCAGCACCAAGCCATAACGTGGCAAAGGAATGGGGATCATAAGAGTGCATAGTGGGGTAGTTGAAGATCATACCTAGAAATATGGAGCCATGTCCCACTACTAGAGGCGGTTACTGTAGTAGTTACCAACCTATTCTATAAATAGGATAGATTGTGCTACATTTACTTTTGTCTAACATACACGCTACCTCTGCCCAGACAGATTTGTTTTCTTTTCCTCAAGCATTCTTGCACATCTTCTTGAGTGATCATGAGGTTCTTTTTCTTTTTAAATGATTGTAATTGCTGCTTTGTTTGAAATCAATGAAGTTGACATTCTTTGAGGTATTTTGAGTTTGTTTGCTTTTTCTAGTTCCATTTGTTATTTACTTGCTTGCATCAAAGTAAAATAAGGCTCGCTAAGAATTAGCAGATCCTTAGTTACAATCGTCTTGAGTTAGAAGTTAGATTAATTAGCACCACATCTTTGAGTCCAATTGGACGCTAACACGCCCAAGCACACTCATAGATTTTTCCAATGAACAAATGCGAGGCATGCATGAAATGTGGTGATTTATGAAGAGCCAATGTGCAGTTCCTTTCTATTTTTTTAGTGCATTTTTGCTCATCCCATTTTTGCTTACTCAAGCCATTCATTGGCTAGGTGAGTGGAACCCACCACTTTAAGAGGGTAAACTGGGTATGAATTAATGGAATATAAGGGTGGGTCCCACTCATGCATTCAATGAATGGCTTGGGTGAGCAAAAATGCATTCCATTTTTTGTTAGGGTAAATTACACGGACCTCCTGTAACACCCGCTCCTGTGGGCAAAATTTAATTGCATTTAGCATGCATCATTAACATTAATTAATGATGTGATTATTTGTACCAAGTGAGTTTTAACTCACTAAGATGTGTAGGGGTGTCCAGATTGGAACCCAGTGATAGGTCAATGTGGCAGTCCTAGTTTGAGACAGTGATGATAGGTCCCCGTGTGATGGGACATATATGGAAAATAATCTTTATGTGATTAACTGTTTATTAAGGCATATGTGAGTATTTTAATATGTTAATTTTATAGCATGTTAATTGTTAGAGACCATTTTTATGGTCCGTTAGGGATACCCTTGTAAGGACGAACTAGACACGTTGCATAATTAATAGGTTAATTAGTAACTTTATAAAATTATGTGGAACCACTTATGGGACCCATGCGTGACCTAGACAAACACCCATTTAAGTTTGAGATAATTTTAATAAGTTACATTAATTAGTAGGGGTATAAACGCAAAACTAGAGAAACTTTGTGGAGGCAAGTATAGAAACCAAAACTTGGACTTACATGTTAGTGGACAAGTGTCTTAGTGACTCACCAAGAGTCCTCTTCCATCATTTTGGTTAGGAAGGTTACAGAGAAAGAGATTTTCGTACGAAAATTCGACAACGACGACAACGACATTTTCGACGCCGAATGACGCGTGGTTTGACGATTATTTTTAAAACAGACTACATATTCGGACTCCTGGAGGTGAGTCTAACGTAGTGGTACAAATCTTATTGCATTTTAGAACAATTTTTCTACTCACAATTTGGGAGCTTAGCTGATAACTTGTAATATGCATATAGGAATTGTACCTGGGTATTACTAGGCTCTTAATTCAGCTAATAGGAGCGAAATCCTTGAGGTGAGTGACAGTAATTATAGAATCTGAATAATTCCTTGTTTGAGATGATCTTTGTAATGAAAAACATGTCTACTTCCATAAATTAGCATGTTTAGTTATTAGTGGGCAAACCCATATGGTCAATAAGACCCATATAACTTGTGAATTGCATGGTGTAATGATTATGTGAGCATGTTGAATTGTCAGTGTGGGTCAGAGGGGAACTTGTACCTGCCATCAGAAATGTGACTAGGTGCCTTAATGGCCATGAGGTCGCACATTTGACGGAAAGAGGCGTGGGTCTCGGTTAGTCGCGAAGACTAATAGAGTAGTCGTGTCACACCCCAATCCACCCCCGGCGGATTAGGACACGTGCAACAAGACTATACGTACCCAAAGTACACTAAAAAGCAAGAAATCATGGTTGTTATTAAAGGAAAAACATGATTTGGAGCATCATAAAAGGGTTTGCTGAGACAAAACAGCCCCAAGGGCAAAATGATAATTAACAAAGTATATCAATATTTTATACCATATAGATCTTTGAGTCTTGGTTCCAAAGCAAAAAATGGCGCGCGAATCTGAATTTTCTAGAAAGAGTTATGCACGTTTCCGTAAAAGTGGATGTGCTGTGAAAAATACAAGCGGATCGATCCCTTCATAAACCCGGATCGATCCATTTAACTGATTCTTCTACAAAATGTCCCTTTAAAAGGCCAGATCGATCCCTTCATCAACCCGGATCGATCCGGGTTCTGCAGAACATGTTTTTACGGCTAAAAACACTGTCAAAACCTATCCAACTCATACCCAAACCAAACCAGACTTCTTGGGACATCAAGAAAACATTTCAAACACATTCATAAACATGTTTAAGTATTAACCAAGCATGTATGACATGAATACAACCACAATGGAATCAATTCCACTATGAACTCAACTCCTTTGAATTAAAACAAGCCTTGAAGCTTTGGAACTCCATTCTTAACAAAAAGTTCATAAAACTTGATGGATATAAACTCAAGCTACAACCAACGTTCATGTTCAAAACACCTGCGACTCCATCCGAATTTGTCAGAATAGTCCAAGTTAACGACTTCCACATAATTAACCAAAACACGTAATAAATCTCCCAAGTTTTCCAAATCAACTTCAAACTTCCAAATTACAATTTAAAGATCTAGACTCCATAGCTACAACCAAAGTATCAACTTTAGCATAAAGGAACTACTATTTACATCATTTTACTAGTTAAGGGAGAGTTCATATGCTCAAGTCCCAAATCTTCCCCATCTCTCCCATCTCTCCCATCTCTGCCATCCACAAGTCAAGACTTCAAGCCAATAGTTACACTGTAATATAGGTTAAAAACATAACTATCAGTTCCAAAACCTTTTTCCCCTCTTCCCGAGTACGTCACTTCCTCTCCGGATATTGCTCTGTACCTACGGTGGTTGTTATTTACCACAACAGAAACAGAAAACGGTTTTCTTAAGCCTTATGCTTAGTGAGAATTCTAAACATGACTGAATGCTTAACTTGTGCAATGTAGCAATAAATATACAAATCATATTTGTAATCGCTGAGTCACCAGTTCAATGATTCATTCAGACCCGAGGACCTCCCTTGGTCCCGTGGTCACTTCTATTCCTTGGACTTGCGTATTTCTCGGGTTCTTCCTCTTCCCCACCCTTATTACTCCCAACAATGAATCATTTTCCTGATACTCATTGATACCACATAGACATATAAACACATAAACATGGAGGCACTTATGACTACACAAAAAATTGACATACACTTCACATTATAACATCTCCATGCCTTCTAACCATGAATAATCTAACACAACAAGAACATTCTATTGGCTAATAAGCATAAATTATCACCGCTAACATCATTGATGCCTTGAACATAATTAAACACAATCATTTTTAGGCTAGAAAACTCACCTCCTCAAATTATACGCAATTATGCTCCTAAAATCCCGATTCAAGCTAGAACCAAAGCCAATTCTTATTCTAGAGTAATCCTACATAGTTTTGGTACAACAAATAGCGTCTATCAAGAACGGTTGCCAAAAAAACATTATCGAAAATGAAAATAATTTACGTGCATGTGATCCTCTTACCTCCACGAGTCCAAAAGTGGTCTCGGATCGTAAATCCGGCGAACGACGGCGACGGAACAACGAAAAACGACGTCGGCGATGGTTCCGTCTTTCTCTCTCGGTGAGCTCTCTCTTTTTCTTTAACTTCCAGCAAATATGAGAGTCTAAACTCTATTATTGACACACACACATCACCTGCAAGTGATGTGTCACTTGTTTTTCCCTCACCTGCAAGTGATGTGTCACTTGTTTTCCCCTATTTTTGTTTACACCCCCGATTTTTCTTAAGTAATTGTTATGAAATCCCCCAAACATTCCGTTAACTTCCCAATTATCTAAATGAGTGTTTGTCTAAGTCTCGTATGGGTCCCACATATTTTATGAAATTACTATCGCACCTATTGATTATAAACCTTTTTCAATTATACCCTTATTGGGTATCCAAACTAATACTCATTGCTAACACATGTATTATCATAAAATATGAAAGCATTTAGACAAATATTCATGTAATCACATAAATGCATTTATTTTTATTTAGGCCCTTCACTGGGTCCCACTTCCAAACCTGTCCCTCCTCACTGGAGACTTTTCCAACTTGTGTCCGTTTCTGAACACTTTTCACGGGCGAGTCCTAGCCTCTCCTTAATCCATTTTATACATTAATTATGTTAATTAATGCATATAAAATTCATAATTTACCCATTCTCCGGGTACTGGTGTTACAAGTCGTGGGCTAACGGGAAAGGGTGACCGGTACTTGTGTTCCCGGAGACCGTAGTTATGTGTAGAAAGATGAGATTGAGCATGTTTATTATTCATGTTTATAATTATTGGCATTCACTAGCATGTAGCTGATATAGTGTAGTGGTTATAGTATAACCATTGTAGGTGTTAAAGGCAAGGCATCGAAGGAATAAGGAAATGGCAATGGCGAGTCAACGTGGGGTTTTGGGTTCGGTTGGGAGCTTTGTTGGTAGTTTTATGTTTTAACTTAGAAACTTGTAATATGGTTCTTATGGTACTAAACTTGGGTTTATGCTACTAGCTCAATCCTTGGTTCATACCTTGTAAATTAGTAGCTTAGCTTCAAGCTTTGGTGGTACTAGTTGTGTAATGAGTATACTAACTTGTTTTTCGTGGATCATGTAATATATAGCTTATGTTTAGTTGGTTAAATTTGGGTATGTGGAACTTTTCCTATCTTACTTGGGTTGATTTGGTGCGATGAACTTAGGAGTCATACTCCGTGAGTTTAAAATGAACGGATTTTTGTTTAATCTTCCTTAGATTTGTTTTAATGGTTAGCATGAACTCTTCGAGCTCAAGAGATTGATTCATTTGTGATTTTTCCATGTTTTGGAGGTTAACTTGATATTTCAAAATGTCTATAAGTGCGGAGAAACCGAGGTGGTTGTTTGATCTCTAGGCAAAATTCTGCAGCAGGGAAGGATTCTACCCAGGGGTCATTCAACCGGTCGAATGGGGCAGTTCGACTGGTCAAAATACCCCCTGCATTATGTTTGGTTTGACCACTTCGGGTGTTTTGTTTTACTTCTAATTTAGTATGAGGGTACTTTTGGGACCCCTTGAAACTATAAAAGTGTTACTTTTGAAAAAGAACTTCGTTAGAGTGTGTTTGGAAATGTATTTATAAAATCTCTTTGAAAATATTAAGAATGTGTGAGTTCATGAGTCAAAACTTTTACTAATGTGTTTTTATGGAACTCTAATGTCATGGGGACGTGCCTTGGTGGCGTGTCACGTGTCCTAGAATCGTATGTGCGGTTCCGGGGTGTGACACCTCCCCTGTATTTCAATAAGTTACACTAACCTCCCTTAAGGTTTGAGGTTGAGTTACACTCACCTCCCCTCCGTTAGCAGACCATCCACCCCCTGACGAAAATTGACGATGTAAGCAATTTTTAATTACCTAATGTACAAAGTACCCTTGTTTATTCTAATAAAATATTGTTACACAGACCTCCCTAGAGGTATGCCCTAATTACACGAATCTCCCTCAGTACAAAATTTTTTTTTTGTTAAATTCTCTCTTCTTCTTCTTCCTCTTCCTCCTTTCTCAACAAAAATTAATTTTTTCCAAAGATTAGAATCATTTCTCTTATTTTTTAAAATGACTATATCATTTACTATTTTTCATAGTCACTTCAATTTTTAATGAAGCTAAAAATGTGCTTTTTCAATTAACACACCAAATTGAAGATTGTCCAGATTCTTTTGATCTATCATGTCCGTCATATTTATTTCATAGACAGGAGAAACTGAAAAGAGGAGGAAATAAAAAACCAAACCCAAAAACATTAAATTGTGAACTTGAAGAATTTGAAGAAATGCTTGAAGAAATTGCAGATCTTGGAATTGGAAAAAATTTGAAGCAATTGAAACATATACTTCCTAGTGATATGAAAAGTTTAACCCAAATCCTTTCTCATTGCAAAATCAAGTTATATCTGAGGGTATAATAATACATTTGCACAAACTGTAAATCAAGTTAGATTTTGTGGGTGATAGGGGGTCCGTGTATTTTTTTAAAATACGAGGGAGATCAATGTAATTTAGATCATAGTTCATGAGAGGTTTGTGCAATTTTACGTTCGGGTAATTTAGTACTTTCATTTATTCCATCATAGACGTTACCCAACTGTTACGGAATTAAAAGGGATCTCTGCGTAATTTTTCAAAATGCGAAGAAAATCCGTTTAATTAGCGCAAACCTCAGAGGAGGTCCGTGTAATTTACCCATTATTTTTATTTTTATTTTTTAAAAAAAATTTACCCATTATTGGCTTTGACAAACATGACCAAAAATTATTTGCACTATATAATTTATAGAAACAGACAGTGCCATATCCATAAGAAAAAAATAATGGATTCTTGCTGCATAAGGAAGAACATAATAATCACTAGGAACACACCATAGACAATAAGTACTTCCAACAGTAATTTTTTTGGGGACAAGCATTTGGATATTTTCTTAGGTACATAAGATAACTAGTTTTTGAACCGAGTATATAATTGAATTAAGGTATAATTACTCTGACCTTCCCTGAGTTTTAGTCAAATTACACAGACCTTCCCTATGGTTTGAATAATTACACTTACCTCCCTTTAGTTAATCAGAAAACTAATGCCGTTACAAATTTATTGAAAATACACTTACACCCTCAACCAACTAAACCCCAGCAAGACGAAAACCCCCTTTTGGCCCTCTCTTAAACCAACTACTCCAACCCCATTTTACATCGATCAAAGCCATGCGTAGAGAGAGAGAGAGAGAGAGAGAGAGAGAGAGAGAGAGAGAGAGACCTTCGTCTCATCAACTTCACTTGGATATGTTATTGTAAATTGAGAGGGTTTGTAAGGATCTAGGGTTCATCTTCACTGCTCTACAAAAGTCATAATTTAGGTTATTCAAAAAATCAATCTTGGTCGATCGAATCTTTGTTGATTGCATTATGTGATAGGATGTGGTAAAAAGAGAGAGATCTTATTGAATACAGAGAGAGAGAGAGAGAGATATGCCATAATTCTTGAGGGTGATAGATACTAGATATATATATACATATCTTATATTGTATCAATTGGGTATATATGTGATCTTTGGACAAGCTGATGAGGGCATTTTTGGAAGAACCACCCAAATTTACGCTGACATAAACAAGTTCTATTATGGGTGTTAACATTTTTCTAACGGAGGGGGTTAATTGTTACCTTAACAAGAAACTGAAGGGAGGTAAGTATAATTATTCAAACCACAGGGGATGTCTGTGTAATTAGACTAAAACTCAAGGTAGGTCAGAGTAATTTTCCCTAAAATTAATTTGTTCTCTTTACAAAGTAGTGAAGGGTGTCAACCTTCAGTTGTGCCATTTTATTCGATACTTTTCCCAAACCTTGAAATTACAGAGATTGAGTATGTGAATACAAAAACTTGGAATATATATATATATATATGTGCATAGTATTGCGATGCGTGGGAGAATGATCGTTAGTTAGTCCAGTGTCATTTGAGCATTAGTTGTGTAATTAATTTTTGTAAATTATTATTTTATACCTATCAAAGAAGAAAAAATAATAATATAATCATCATATTATTCAAATTTTAGGCCAATTTGTTCCATTGTCTAATTTAAGGTCATATAAAAAATAGAACAAAAATAAAAAAACAAATAAAAATGATGCAAATAAAAAACAGAAGAGAAATCTACTTGTGAACTTTTAAGTTATAAACTTTGTGATTGGATGTGGCCAATTCTCTTTTATTGGGAGTATCGTATATATGTACATAGCCTATATAAACAATTTCCACAGCTAATAGAGGGTAGATACAAAGCAAATCTGATATGAATGGTCTTTATGACTTTCAACTGATTTCTACACCAAAAGGCAAATTGCAAACACAACACCACCCAAAAGTCGATTAAAACACAAAGAGAAATGGGAAGGAGCTAGTGTAGGGAAGCTGTGAAAGGGGTATGTAGATTGAACATGAGAGAGAGAGAGAGAGAGAGAGAGAGAGAGAGAGAGAGAGAGTAAGCGAAGTGATCAGTTATGTTACTCAAACCTTGGTACACATACACACACACATATACATATAAAAATAGTTAGTTATGTTTATTAACTTTTTCTTTGAAACTTTTTTTCCTGTGACTATCAAAAGATCAAACCAACACCAAAAAATCTCAATTAAAGCAACACCAAAGTTTAAAAAGAGTTAGTAATGTTAGAAAAACAAAAGGGAAAAAAGAAAAGAAAAAAAGACTGGAAGACAAAGGAAGGAGAGAAAGAAAAACGAAAAAAAAACCTGCAAAAAGAGTGAGAGAGAAGAAGAGAGAAAATTGAACATGAAATACGAGAATGCGATCTTCTAGAATTTGCACTCTGTATTCATCCTATTCTCGCAAAGTCAAGGTTTAATAGTATACATTGTTTTATATCATACGTATGTGTCAAACCCATCCTGGGAAATGCTTTCATTCTAAAATGAATAATTGTATCATGAGAATTATCAATGTTGATTAATAATTGTGAATGAGGTTGACAGTGGGTCAACGGTGGGTGTCAATCGAGGGCACGGAAATTTGGTAATTCATGAGGCATTGGAGGGATTAAATGTCATTTATATGAATTAAATGTTATTTGACTTTATCTGGTATTTGTGAATAGTAAATATACATATTTTGTATGTTTACTGATAGTGTAGATCTTGTGTTTGATCACTTTGAAAGATTTAATGATAACCAATAGGATACGTTGCATAAAATGTAGGTTATCTAGAAATTCCAAGAAAATAGTTTTCGGAACGTAATTATGAATCCAAACAGAACTTAGATGAAAACTTTTATGAATAGAGATTTTCACTCATAAATCGATAACTTAGATGTTTAAGGACGTTTTGGGGAATAGTTGGAAGATTAGAGAACTCGTGAGGAGTTAAACACAATTACCGGAAGTTTTGCCTATATATAGAAAGTTCAAGATATTTTAATTTCAACATTTCCTAAGCCAAATTGAGAGCTTGAGAGATTGGGGGGATTTTGGGAGCTTTGATCTACACGATGCCAAATGACAACCGTTCATTCGTTAGTTTTCAATCAAAATTATTTTTTGGATTTCTCGAGGTAAGAGCTACATTTTGGTACTTATTAGGCCTTGTTTGGCATAGATTTTCATAAATCCTAATTTTGGAAATTTGGGGAAAATGCATGAAAACATGTAGGTTTCATTTGTAATTGGAGATTCGGTATTCGAATTGGACTCCTAATACTTCCCTTGAAATTATATGATCGTAGCTTGAGGTATGAATTCTTAACTTATGTCACATAGGAAATTTTGGATGCGTTGAATATCAAGTATGATATTGTGATCTGGGCAAAACTCATGTGTTAATTTAGGCCGGTTAATTTTGTTCGCGAGTACGTTTGAAAAGCATGTTTGCATGGTTATGTGAGCATGCTAAGTAATTATATGGGTCAAAGGGGAGTTTGGTACAATTTCATGCCGGGGTAAGCTTCTCAATGTTTGAGAATTCTAGTAGCGATGGCTACTTGCTTGGTTTGGGAACCGGCCCTTCTAGAGCAGTTGGTGTAATGGTTGATAGACTTTGGACTTGCCATTGGCATCACGATTTAAGACTTAGGACTTGCCAACATACCGGATGAATGCGTATCTCTCTCCCTATAGACTATTTGACAATTTTTGAGATGTTTAAAGCATTAATTGCCATATATGGATTAGTTAGAATTGTACACTCAGCATACAGCTGAACAATGGAGATTTACTCCATTGCAAATGAAAAAAAAAAAAAGAAATGAAAGAAGAAGAGAAGAGTGAGGCTGATGGGATGCCGGGATCATTCCAATATATGTTTTTGTTTTCCATTCCAAGGATGTTAAATGAGTTTTTGAGAAGTTAAAACTATGTACTTAACTTGAAAACCTAGGAATGGTTTTGAAATGTTGTAATATGTAGTAAAACGTCTTTTGGTTAGGTTTGAAATGAATCTGAACTCTTAAGTTCGTGTTTTGAATGCTTTACTTATCAAATTCGTATTTTGTGTGAATGTTGATAGTGTCTTTAAGAGTTGATCCAAATGAGCCTTAACTTATTTTATTATCGATGGTTTTCAAAGTTTAGCAAGAATTATGTACGTTCTTGTAGCCTTGATATATTTGGAAAGATTGGAACTAAGTACAGATGTTTTAAAGTGTTGCAAGTTGTGAGATTGAATGACTTCTAGGCAAATTTTGTGGCAAAGGGGGAATTTTGCCAGGTGGTCATTCGACCGATTGAAGGGGGCAGTTCGACCGATTGAACTAACCCCTGCCTGCTTGTTCTTCGCTACTCTTTTTGGAAATTTTTTAAAGGTTCCATTTAGTTCTTAGGGTGCCTTTGGGGTCCCTATTAACTAATATATATTGGTTTTGAAATATAGTTAACTTTTCAATTTTGTACAGATTTTATGGATTTGTAGTCCAATATTTTTCAAATGAACTTCGCTTTAAAGAGTGTCTTTATGTTTCTATTGACGTTTTTTCCACTGTTATGGTTATTTCAATGAATTGGATGAGCCTTAGTGGCGTGCCACACGTCCTGTTTCTGCCTGTAGTGGGATGGGTCGTGACAGTATGACTCAAGGTCGGCCCTGAGATTTTGAGGGCCCTACTCGAACTTCTAAATGGGGGCCTTTGTATATTATCACAAATGTTACTAAATATTACTTATTGATTACTTAAATATTACTCTTCTTGCATTTTTAGTTGCAAAATGACTAATTACACTTGTATAATCAATATTTTCTACCATATCCTTTTTAATGGATAGCATAGCTAATCCGTTCAATCTATCTTGTGACATGGTTGATCGAAGGTAAGACTTGATCAACTTCAACTTTGAAAAGCTTCTCTCTCCAGATGCAACAATAACTAGAATAGTCAACAATATTCGATAAGCAATCCATGCATTTGGGAAGCAACCATCCATTTCTTGCAAATGATTTAGCACTTCAATTGGCTGCTTTATTTCTTTTGGTAAAACATTTCGCAACATTTCAATTCTGGATATAGATCTCTCCCATCAATATCATAGTTGTGATCACGTTTCAAAAAAGATTCAAGGTAGGTATAATAGGCGTTCAAACTATCATCATCAACATCTTGCAACTTCTTCAAGTCAAATAAAAACCCAAAAGTATTTGCATATGTTTGAAATTGATCAAATCTACTTTTGAGTGACGAAAGCGCTTGATCCACTATATAAATGAAGTAGTTAACTCTAAAGGATTCTTCGGGTGATTGCATCACAGCTTCACTAATACTCTCATCAAACTGCCTTTTTTTTGTGAATGATGCGCTTCTCACGAAACAAAGGTTCAATTCCCATTGTATTCGCAATATCCTTAGTTTCAATCATGGTCTCTGCGAATCCAGATTCTCTATACCTTTCAAAAAAGAAAGTAAGTCCTTCTAATTGATTCGTAGCAACATCAATATCCATATTTTCAGCTGGAAGGGTTTTACTAATAGCATTAACAGTATACAACATGTTATGCCAAATAATCATGCCAAACAAGAACTCAAAACTCTCAATTTCATATGTTGCTAAGCATTTAGCTTCACTCTTTGTTTTGGCATTGTGCCTACTATTTGCCAAGTCAATCAACGCATCTTTTATTTGTGGAGATTGGTATCTTATTGTTTTAAAACTTTCAACACAGCTTTCGCAACGTGTTTATGATAATGGTTTGAGTGTGAGATCCTTCACATGATGTTTCAAAACATCCCACTGTTTCGTAGAAGATACAAACATTGAATATATGCGTTGCACCACTCCAAAAAAAGATTCAGCTTTAGTACAAGAGTTGTCCATATCACAAATTGTAAGGTTAAGACTATGACAACTACATGGTACGTAGAATGCTCTAGGATTCACTTTAAGTAGTCTTTTTTGTACACCTTTGTGTTTCCCTTTCATGTTAGGCCCATTGTCATATCTTTGCCCTCTTTTGTCATCAATGTCAAGCTCGAGATTGACCAATACATCCTTAAGTACATTAAAAAGTCCTAACCCCGATGTATCATCCACCTTCAAATATTGTACAAAGAACTCTTTTACTTTTATTGGACTTGTTGAAATATCCACACATCGGAGCACAATAGACATTTGTTCTTCATGGCTTATATCTGGAGTGCAATCAAGTATGATAGAAAAATATTTTACTTCTTTGACTCTTTTAACAATTGCATTTCTAGTCTCATTTGCTAACATTAGAATCAATTCATTTTGAATTTTATGACTAAGATAATGGAAATGAATTGATTCATCATTGATACGTCGAAAGTGCTATTGCATCACTAGATCAAACTTTGTAATCATTTCAATTAGGCTAAAAAGTTGCCATTGTTCTCTTGATTAATCTTCTCATTGTCTCCACGAAATGCTAGATTATTCTTAGCAAGAGTTTGCACAATAGCAAGTATCCTTACTAATACTTGTTTCCAATAATCCTTCTCCTTGTTGATTTGTTCTTGCACACTTTTATCAATGGTTTCACATTTTTTCAATCTCATTTGCAATTCAATCCACTTACTCATGCAAGTAATATGTTCTCTACTGATTTCATGACTTTTAAGCCTCTTGCTAAGATTGCTCCAATCCTTAAAACCTTCATTGGTCAAGTAAGAAGTAATTTTATCTTGCTTGAACAACTTGCAACAAAAGCAAAATATCATATCCACAACAACTGAGTATACTAACCATTTCCTATCTTGCTTCTCTCCATTCAATAAATTTCGAACATAAAATGTAAAAGAGAAATGTCTATCATGCTCGTCTTTAGGAAAATTGATATCTATGATTCTTATTGGACCACTCTATACTAATATGTCTATAAGATTGTGGTCAATCTTGTTCCAATTTTCGAAATCATAAACGTTTAAAGGTCCAAGTACCCATTCTTCAACAAAATTTTCATTCTCGTTCAAATTTTCATTCAACTGATCATTCGTATCATGTTGATTAGGTTCTTCATTCACCAAACCCTCATTTTCGTGATTTATAGGTTGCTCATTTTCATCATTTACAAAATCTTCAACTACATTATAAGATGTATTTCTGCTACTAATAATAAATTTCTCAAGAGCTCCTACTTGAGATCGATTCAAAGTTTCAATTCTTTGTTTCTTTTTTTCTTTTTTCATGTTCACACATATGCTTTCTAGGAGGCATGATATCAACAAGAACACAAATATACTAAATGAGGTACTAAGATTGAACAATATAACCTGATTTTCACAATTCCCATTACCCACTGTCCAAATTGAAATATTGAATCTTTACAAATCCCAAATTGAATCTATAACAAACCAATAAAAATGGAGAAAATATACAAAATTATAAACCAATAGTTGTAATACAACTCTAATCAACAAATTTAACCCACAAAAAAAAAAATAATAATCTAAAAGTCTAAAATATAAAACGGAAAAAAATAAAAAGTTATACACAAACCTTGCGTGGACTTTTGGTGAATGGAGAGGCGGAGAGTGAGCTGTGAGGACGGAACACGACAAGATTGACCACAAGACGAAGAAGGCGAAGTGAGGAAGAGGAAATGCTGTGAAGAACTGAACTGAAGAACTCACTTAGTCACCGACTCACTTTTCTTTTTCTTTTATTTTGATCAACACTGACTCACTTTCACGATTTTGAAGATGTAGGGTGGTTTTTTATTATTATTATTATTATTATTATTATTATTATTATTATTAATTTTAATGTTTGCGTCCACTAATTGGGGGATCAGCCATCAGTTGGTCCTTAGGAATAATAGGCCTATTTTTTTAAATCAAATTTGAATAATTTTTAAGTTATATTTGAGCCTGTATTTTAAGTTTGATGTTGGGCTCTTAAAAGTAATGTTATGACTAACTTGGATTAGTATTTTTTTTAAGTGGGCTCTGCCTAAAGGGGGGCCTTACGCAATCGTGTGTGCCGCTTCCCCTCAGGACTGGCCCAGCAATATGTATCTCCCTATATAAAAGATATCGAATATCACATGTCCTAAAAATGTGCAAAATGTTATAAGTTATGATTGCAAGATGCACTTTTTGATCCTATCTATTCGTCCAACAAATATGTTACAGGAATATTTATGTAATCAAAATAGTTTCATATATGTTGCCAGGTGAGAGAGAGAAAAAAAACGAGCTTAGTTTTAAATTAAGAAAATTAAAAAATAAGAAAATTTACAGAGTTTCCATGTGACAAATTTTTGATTTTATTTCATAGTATACATATATATATGATTTCCTAATTCAGTCAATAACCTCATGTACTCTGCATAGTTGTATATACTGTCATTATTAGGATTCATAATTATCACTTGAGTCTTACAAAAGAAAGAGGACTCATAAGTCACCACCCTAAAGTAGGATTGTTAATTTCTAAAGATTTTTGTAAAATTAGAATTCATAGCCCACGGTAATCTTTCAAGTTAATTACTTTGTGCATTAGTTTTTCTTTTTTGTTTATTTCAATGAATTCTATATTTTTTGAAATAGAATGTATAAAATAGAAATTTTTTTGATCTAGTATCCCATAATATATAAATGGGGCATTTACCAAAAAGACCTCTATACATCATTTATTAAGTTAAAGTACAAATTAGAGAGTGACTTAACAAAAAAGACAAAAAGTTAACAGCTGGTGCTCGCACGGTATAAGTGTGCGCACCATAGAAGATCACATGCACAACTCCCTTACTCCGCGCGACCCCACGCGCGCGTCTTCCTTCTGACACTGCTCGCACCGTGCGAGCAGTATACCGTATCATGTCTAATTTTGGAAAATATTTTTAAACTTTAAACGTCCATAACTTTTGACCTGCAACTCCATTTTTCGCAAATTTTGTACCGTTGGAATCGTGTCAATGAGAGATACAAAATTAGTACCATTGTTTATATGTTTTGAGAAAATTTTTTTTCATGTTTTTCCATACATAAATAATAAGTAAAATTTCACTTGATATACATAAAATATTAAGTGAAATTTCACTTAATTTTAGATCTTTTAAAAGCTCTACTAAAAAAGCCCTAAGTTCAATTTTTGCAAAGCTCATAAACTAGTTACCAAATGAATTAACATGAAATTGTGCTTTAAAAATGGAGAAGCACCAAAATGGGGGTCAAACTAAGCCTTAATATTCATGTTCGAGTTAAGTGAAATTTCACTAAATATTCATGTAGGCATGATGTTTTTTTATTTTTTTTTTATTTTTTTTTATTTTGTTAGAATAAGCAAATTTCGTAATCAATTATAAAACACAAATTTTTAACCAAAACAAATGTAGGAATTTTTGTTAAAATTCGTCTTTTTTTAATTTTTTTTTTCCTCAAAACATATAAATTTGGCATACATAAATATTAAGTGAAAATTCACTGAACCCATACATTTCTTCATGAAAAACTTGAAGTTAAACTTAACATTCGTGTACTCGTTCAGTGAGATTTCACTTAGTATTCAGTGAGATTTCACATAGTATGTCAGGTGAAATTTCACTAACTATCCTAAAAGTCGCTAGAAGTAACTCTAGGTCTAATTTGATACTTATTTTGTTAAAAAGTCCTTAAATGTCAAGTTAAGTAAAATTTCACTTAATATTCTTTTTTTGGAATACGAGAACAAATCTCCTTGTCTGTCCTCCGCGACTTCGGGATCGATACCTATTGTCGTTTTTATTGGAGTAGAACAAGGGGCAAACCCCGGGCACGTGCACCGACCCCACAACACACACACCAGGTAAATCAGGGAGGCAAGCTAGCGGTAGGATCTGAACCCACACCAAACTGGACATTTTTAAAGTCCATCTTGAGATCCATTCCTCCAACTAGCTTACACGACCCCTGGGGGATTTCGAACCCCTAACCTCCCTTTGGGAGGCCAAAGGCCCTGGCCAAATTCCCTGGCCAAATTCCTAATATTTACCCATGAGGAGTTTCGAACACAAGACCAAGAGGGTAGAACACCCCCCTGTCTTGGTCCGCCTCCCCACTTGGGCTACCAAGGATTTGGTTTAATTTCACTTAATATTCATGTACAAGTTCAGTGAAAATTCACTTAATATTCATGTATGCCAAGTGAAATTTTGCTTCTTTTTTTTTCCCTCTCTTTCATAATAAACAATGCATATTTTGTTTAAATAAAAAATAAAAAAAAATCAAAATTCACAAATCAATTATAAAATATAGTTTTTCAACTCAAATAAATGCAAGATTCTTGTAAAATTTCACTAAAACTCACATTAAGAACAAAGTGAACATTCGATTTTTTTTCCCTCACAACATATCAACTTGGCATCCGTGAATATATATTACGTGAAAATTCAATAACCCATATACGAATATTATGTGAAAATTTTATTAGGTTCGTCTGGAACATGACACGTAAAAATAAGAGTTTTTTTCTTTTGCTCAAAAGGTATCAACAATGGTACTAGTTTTGTAGCTCTCGTCGATACAGTTTCAACGGTATAAAATTTGTAAGAAACAGAGTTGTAGATCAAAAGTTATGGAGGTTTAAAATTTAAAAATACATTTTCGAAATAGATATTATATGGTACAACTACTCATACGGTGTGAGTGGCTGAAATCAAGTATGGCGCGCATGTGGGATCCTCTATGGTACGTGCACTTATACCGTGTGAGTACTGACTTAGATTTCTTTTGTCATTTTTAGAAAATGGTCAAAACAATTGGATTTTAAAACTTATGAGGGTTACTTGTAGATATTTTCCAACAATTTTCTATATATAAAAACCTTATATATAGGATATATGCATGTACATAATATGTATAACTATACAGTATATATATATATATATATGTCGGTTAGATAAGTAGAAGAAGGGAAGGTAATATCCCATCATTATCTCAAGATTTTGTAGAGAGGAAATTTTGAATATGATAAAATAAGGTGAAGTAGGAAAAATCTCCAAATTTTGGAAATAAAAAAATATTAAAAATAATAACAAAAAAAAAATAAAACACGTAACAGAGTTGTGATTCCACTTTATAATATATATAATAGATGTTACATTACATGATTGGTCTACGTCAGATTAACAATACTGACACGTAATTAGGGATTTTTTTAAAAGAATAATGCAATAATTCTTAAATTTCGAATGTTTCAAACGATATGACACTGTTGTCAAATACAATTTTGATAGAACCACATGATTTTTTTTATTAAAAGTTGTATTATATAATTTTGTTTTCAATCACTTGGAGATACAAATTTAGAACCATACATTACTCCTTTCGGGTCCCTCATGACTATACCCATTACACGAAGGATCCTCGGCAACATTTAGGGGTGCTGCCCTGCTGCTAGTTGGGCAGCATCCACGTGGCACTTGCAGAATTAAATAATTTTTGTTTTCACATCTTGAAAAAAGGGTTAGTCTATTATGAGTAGAGGTGGCAATTCGATTTCTCGTGTCATAATCGTGTCATTAATCGGGTTGTGTGCTTTGAGTTTGATTTTTAGTTTCGAGTGCTATTAATCAATAATGCAAACTATTTTAATTTAATCGTGTCATGTCGTGTCGTGTCGTGTTCGGGTTGTCTCAATAAAACGGATTCTCGTGTAAAAAATTGTCACCCCTAATTGTGAGAAGTTTCTTATATGAGAATGCGGATTTTAACCGTTGGATGAGAATTTGGTCATACGATTCTCAAAAATCTGGAGATACATTTATTGCCAAATGCTCATTCAATAATTAAAACACACTTTCTCATATGAAAAATTACTCATTATAAACTCACCCTTAAAAAAATACCAAAAAATGAAAAATAAAATAATATAATCTGTAATTGCCACGTGGATCTGTCCACCCAGCATCACCCTTAAATGCTTCCGATCGAGGATCCCTCCTCCACTCGTTACTCCAATCAAATAAATAGTGTAGCCCAACTGTCAACTACTTTAATCAATAACCTCTGTGTTGTTTTCTTAACTTTCCCACCTGAAATTAAACAAGTGGTGGTTTCCATTCAATTCTCAGGAAAAAAGGTTCTGTGAGTGAAAAGCAACATATGCTCCTATCTCATCTCTAAGGTTTCCCTACCATTGATTTTCTTACTTGTATTTGTATTTTCTCACTTTTACATATATTTGAGGAACAATTGGGAAATTAAATAAAATTGATCACTAATGTATAAGTGTCAGTTTCTTTAACATTCCTTTAGGTAATGGGGTTAACTGAAACTCAATTATAAACTTGAAGAGAAGTCAATGGTAATTTGCCAAATTTGTGGAGCTAGCGGATGTATTGATAATCCTCATGGATGGCCTGTGATATTTATTCTTTCACTATTTGTATTTATAAAGTTTTTATTTGGGGTCAATTATTTGGAATTGAGTGAAAGAAAATACTATTGAAAGATACTCCCCCGTCCCATTTTAATTGACATTTTTCTTTAAGTAATACTAGATTCACTCAAAATTCCATACAAAATAATCTTGAGCCTTGATTCTAGTAGGCCCCATGTCGGACTCATATGTTCCTACCTTGGGGGCTACTAGAATCAAGGGTCATGATTATTTTGTGTAAAATTTTGTGTGGATCTAGCATTATTGTTCTTTTTTAGCCGTTCCGAAACTAAAGAGCACTTTGACTATTAAATGCATATTTTTCATTCACTTTCCAATAATGCCTTTCCTAAACTTAACTTGGTGAAAGAAAGTAAAATAAATAAATTTGGAAGAACATATATATATATATATATATATTTTTTTTTTAATGTGAGACAATGCATTTAATGATATTTTCTTAAAAAGTTGAATATGCAAATATAGTCAAAGAAAATGGGATAGAGTGAGTAATTTGTAATTAGCTCCTTTTCCAAAATAAAAAAGAAAAAGATTATTTGTAATTTTCATAGAAGATTTTGGTACAGAAAATTCTTGAATTCTAAGTCTCTAGAAATTTCAGTCAAATTAAAGAAGTTCAAGGTGACTGTTCAAGTCCCAAGTCCTTGGAATGAAGGAAAAGTATCTATTGATTTTGTAAAGTATACAACACCACATATGTATTGCTTTGGAAAATAACTTCCATACATTTTCTTAGGTGTGATTCGTTAGGTTCTCTCTACAAGAAAATCTTATTTTTAGTATTGAGTCTCGCTGTTGTGAGAGAGAACCTAACGAATCACACCTAAAGAATTGTATGGATATTTCAAGTCATGTCCGCTTTACAAATATGCTTTTGCAATGAATGGTGCTACGCAAATTAAATTTGATATCTAAAGTTGATTTTCGAATGCTTCAACAGTTGCACCCATGTTATACCAGTAGTTGGTTGTATTACATATCACTGCATGGTTACAATTGACAAAACATTTGGAATCAAATTATGCATTTAAATTTTGGAAACATAGCATTATGTATAGTTTGCAAATTAGACAAAAAAGAAGCTAGTGCAACAGCAAAAGGAGCAGTAGGAAAACAGAGTTAATTTAGCACCTGAATATAAATTTTCATATAGTTTGATCATGTCATCAATTTGAACTAATTAATTAAACATACATAAAAACACCATCATAATTCATGACATCCTCCTATAAACACAATATTAGAACACAAATATCATTACATATCACCCAGTAATTAACTCCAAATTTATCAGTCAAACATAACATATCTTATAAACTAGAACTGCTAGCAAGTAATATAATTTGCTAAAGCTAATAAGGTAAAATATGAACATTATAGATTTTTATGGCTTCTGCTTCTGGGTATATATATAGTCTATATGAGCAGCTAGAGTCCTTCTCATTAAGCACTCTTCATCTCCAAGTCCTTCACATAGCTCATCCACCACCTCAACATGCTGACCTTCAACACCCTAAAACAAAATTAAATTGCAAAACCCATTAATCATCACCATAACACTAAAGGGTAATTAGGTCATAAAACACCTGTTTGGAGGATGTGAAAGTAGTATTGGGTTTCAAACCTACGGAGACATATATAAAGGAAAAAACACTCGCCAATTAAATTAAGACCATGCTGGCGGAACTGTTGAGTTTTTTTTTATTATGCTGAAAGGCAGAAAGAGAATATTACATAACTTATAGATGACTGCCCCTAAAAAAATGACAAAATACTGTCTTCCTATAAATAAAGTATATCCAACAGATAGAAACTTGTTAGCACATTATGTAGTCTATTCCATCAAATAAATTAAATCAACTTTTAACATAGAAATATGAGTGAAATGAAAAGAAAGAAAGAAAGATGACCCTACCACTTGTCGATTGTTTGCCGGACTGTCCTCGGAAAAGGCTGGCTCGGGGCGGCCGGCAAGGGTCAAGGTGAAGCAGAGGAGGAACATGAATAGGGTGGTGATCATGACTTTAGCCATATTTGATCTATGGATATGAAAGACTCAGAGAAGGGACTGATTATGTGACTTTATGTAAAGAGGAGAGGATAAGAGGAGGCCAATGCTTTATGGGGTTGTGTGAACTTGGAAGAGTGAAAGGAAGACTCTTTATATTGGCAGCTTAAGATATTACCCACCCAAAAAAATAAAGGTTTAAAGCAAATAAGGACATGAGAAAGTCTTAAAGAAAAGAAAATGAAGGAAAGAGGGTGGTATTAAAGGAAACCACAAGAATATAGATGGACCAAAGACTAAGAGACCAAAAAAGTTTTGAAAATTCTATGATAGCACCAGAGAATTCTTTTTTACTTTTCCAAACAGACCCTAAGTTAGGCAAGATTGTTCATTTGTTCTAGAAGTGACCCCATGAGGGCAAAGATTGCTCTAGGTTTTGAGAGTTGTTCTAGCAATGCCAAAATGTGATTAATGTCCGCTTGTAAATTCGTGTGTTGTATTTTCAAGTTTTACATAACACACATCATCTAGTCAGATGAATTTTTACATGATAGAAACTTTTTATTATTTTTTTTATTTTAAAAAAAACATTATTTTTTTCTAATGAGTAATTCAATGATCATTAATGTCTCACTATATATCAAAAAGTTATGTTCATCATATCCCATATAACTTACCAGCTTTGCTGCAAAAATACTTATCAAGAACAGAAACTTTTTTCTACTTATAAAAGGACCACAAAGTCTCCACATGAAAAGGCAAATAATTATTGACTGAATTCCCCCCCCCCCCCCCCCCCTCTCTCTCTCTCTCTCTCTCTCTCTCTCTCATTTTCAATCCACGAGTCAAAAGAATTAATGGCCTCATTCTAGAATGGTCCAGAAAGCCCTTACATTATTTTGTTTTGTGGGCGTAAATATTGGTTGTAACGGGTACATCATGTCATCATCTATAATATCATTAATACAGTAATAGTTTTTAAGTAGTGCTCGGTCGGGAAAGATTGGCAAGTAGGCGACTGGATCGGAGGTATCACGACATCCAAAACATATTCGAATTCAATTGAGTGAAAGTGTAAGGAAAAACAAGAAAAGGGGGAAGATTTCAGATGATCTCGGCGAGTTGGAAATCCGATTTCTGATGTGGAATGAGATTCCCTAAAAAAGGGAGGACAAATGAACTGATAAAGGAATCTAATTAACTTAGAATACCACATCATCTCTATAACCGTTGCAACCAATTTTTTTTTCCGTTTTGTGGAGGTCCTTGTGATGAAACAATATTTAGTCACCATGATACATGTTTCCTGCGATCCTGTCTCATACGTAAAGAACAAAAGTGCAATTGTGAATGCAAGGGCAGAGAGTTGAACCGCCACAAACAAAACTCTGATACTATGTTAAATTATCAGTAACTTTAAAATTTTAAACAGTTAAAAAATAGACGCGACAATATGCATCAAGCTTCAACGTACAATTTATACCCTCTCAAATTGAAGACTTTTAATACATTAATAGGTTCTCCCAATTATAACCATTTAATTTGAGTCTTTTTTATACAAATATTATTACTCTCTTCGTCCCAAAATTATTCACACTTTCAATTTTGGGATGTCTTAAAATAATTGTACTGTTTGAAAAGTCAAAGCTAAATATTTACAAATTCTCTCTTTTACCCTTTCTTTGAATTAATGGTAAAAATTTTGAGGACAAATTTGGAAACTCAAAATTATACACATGTATTCTCTTTCCCACTTTGTATGACTACTTTTCCTTTTTTAGCCGTCTTAAAATTAGTAACCACTTAAACTATTAAATACATATATTTTATTCACTTTCCAGCAGTACCCTTCTTAATTTGAAACCTGGATTATTTAGTAAAATAAAATAAATTTGTTGTGAGGCTAATTTAAAATGGCATATTTGGAAGAGTAAAAGAAATTTAATGCTAGACAATGCATGTTTGCTTAAGAAATTGTATTCCATTAATATGTTGGAGTTTATCCTTCACAATAACTGTAAATACCTTGGAATGTAGTCAGAATTTGGGTATATTAATGAGTTCCTAAATTTAAAATATCTATATATATATATTTTGTGGCGCCCTTTACAATTCGGAATCAAATCACTGTCTTTTTTGCCACTAGAAAATTATAAGAAAATTCCTACAAGTAACTTTTACAAATTTAAAACTTAAATTGGTTTGACCATTTTCTAAAAAGGACAAAAGAGGCAAACTACCAAATTTGCCCCCAAAAGGAATCTCAGCAAATAAAATGGCTTGCTACGCGCGCGCGCAACACGCAGAATCATTTCTCACCCCATCACTTAACGCGAATCACACAGGCACACGCGCGGCTCACTTCTCATTGCACTCGCATGGTATGAGCATTGTACCGTAGCATATTCAATTTCGAAAAATGTTTTTAAACTTTAAACCTTCATAACTTTTGATTTACAACTCCATTTTTTTTTATAAATTTTATACCGTTAGAATCGTGTCGACGAGACCTACAAAACTAGTACCATTGTTGATATGTTTTGAGCAAATTTTTTTTTTAATTTTTACATATATGAATAATAAGTGAAATTTCACTTGACATACATGAATATTAAGTGAAGTTTCACTTAGTATTTATACATGTTAAGTTGATATATCTTGAGGGGAAAAAAAAACAAATAAACATTTCCTAAACTTAATATTTATGCATGCCAAGTTGATATATTTTGAGGGTAAAAAAAAAAAAATACAATTTTCACATGCTTGTTCCTGGAGAAAGTTTTAGTGAAATTTTACAAGAATATTTGCATTTGTTTGGTTTAAAAAAATGTGTTTTTATAATTGATTGTGAAATTGGTTTTTTTTTAAAGAAAATATACATTGTTTAGTATGAAAAAAAGAAGAAGAAGAAGAAGAAGAAGAAGTGAAAGTTCACTTATTAAGTGAAAAATATATGAATATTAAGTGAAAATTCACTTTTTATTTCATGAGGGTCTCATAATACCTTAAGCTAACCGCTATGAACACAAATTGGGTGAAGTTTCGTTTAATATTTTTCATGTATTTAGTGAAATTTCACTTGATATTTTATGTATATCAAGTGAAATTTCACTTATTATTCATGTATGTAAAAACATGAAATTTTTACGTACATGAATAATAAGTGAAATTTCACTTGACATACATGAATTTTTACGTACATGAATAATAAGTGAAATTTCACTTGACATACATGAATATTAAGTGAAATTTCACTTAATATTTATACATGTCAAGTTGATATATCTTGAGGGGAAAAAAAACAAATAAACATTTCCTAAACTTAATATTTATGCATGCCAAGTTGATATATTTTGAGGGTAAAAAAAAATACAATTTTCACATGCTTGTTCCTAGAGAGAATTTTAGTGAATTTCACAAGAATTTTTGCATTTGTTTGGTTTAAAAAACTGTGTTTTTATAATTGATTGTGAAATTGATTTTTTTAAAGAAAAGATACATTGTTTAGTATGAAAAAAAAAAGAAGAAGAAGTGAATTTTCACTTATTAATACATGAATATTAAGTGAAAATTCACTTTTTATTTCATGAGGGTCTCATAATACCTTAAGCTAACCGCCATGAACACAAACTGGGTGAAATTTCGTTTAATATTTTTTATGTATTCAGTGAAATTTCACTTGATATTTCACTTGATATATCAAGTGAAATTTCACTTATCATTCATGTATGTAAAAACATGAAAATTTTTTTTTCTCAAAACATATCAATAATAGAACTAGTTTTATAGCTCTTGTCGACACGATTCCAACGGTATAAAATTTGCGAAAAATGGAGTTGTAGGTCAAAAAGTTATGGATGTTTAAAGTTTAAAAACATTTTTTGAAATTAGAAATGATATGGTACACTGCTTGCACGGTACGAGCAATGTGTAATATCAGCAGAGTGCGTGGAGCGCGTGGCCGCACTTGGGGGCGCGCGCGTGGGGCAAGGGTAATAGTGGGTTTTTTGAAATTTTTTTGTCATTTTTGTCCATGATTTGTATTGTTAAGGGATTTTTTAAAAAATGGTCAAACTAATTGGAATTTTTAACTTTTAAGAATTAATTGTAGAATTTTCCATAAATTCCCCCTTTTTGCCACTAAGCCAACCATAATGTAACTATCATTCATCGAGCATTCAAGCTCACTACAACAGTCTACAGAGGATGTTATTTGGGGTGTATGTATTTGTCCGTACGATGATATTTTGTCGCTAATTGTTTTCGAAGATGAAAACTTCTTTGCCAATTTGTGTACATACCATTTTTTTTTTTTGTCCCTTCATGTGCGATGGATAGCAGGAATTATCTTCCTCCAAAATGAGAGGAAAAGAGGTCACGTGAATAATTTGGTGAAAATATTTTTATGAAAATTTTACGTAATCAAACGGCACAAAAAGGTGCAAAAAATTTACATAGAAAATATTTTTCAAGGAACTGTGTGTTAGGTGGGGGGTGCCATTGCACCCCTCACATGTGGTAGATTGTTTATACTAATATACATATATGTGTACTATATCTCATATTTTGTTGTCCGTTGGCACCCCCAAACAAAAAAATCTACTACTCCTCATATTTGGTTGTTTCTAGCACTCCCAAACAAAAAAAATAAGCTACTCCCTTAGTCAGCTTAAATAATTTTCATTGCTTTCTTCAAACTCTAAACTTCAATCACATGTGTTTGAGAATCATTTGGGATACAAGATTTGGGTAAAATAGCATTTTCTGTACAATTAGACCACTCATTATGATAAACTCAAGCAACACCCCTTCCCAACAACTTTCAAACAGTACAAAATAACATCACATGGTAAAATTGTAGTCTTATTGATAAGAAAGAAAAAAAAAAGTATACTCGTGTATAAATTGAACCAAAAAAATAGCGCCCCCAAACCTCCGTGTCTCATTGTTAGATAGCTTATGTAATAATTCGACACCCCCAAAGGCAAATTCCTGATTCCGCCCCTGTAGGCAACCAAACGCACCCTAAAGGTTACTAGTAGTGACAAAAAGAAAAATCATCTTCGCCATGCATTCAGTTTACAAAACCAGATGATGTCATTTGGCACATAATTATTCATCTTAACAATGACAATTTGCTGTCAAGGAATATTCTGTTTGGTGTACAAATTTAGAGAAGAAAAAAAAGAAAAAAAGAAACTGCCAAGGATCGAAAACCGTTTTTCTAGTGTTTTCTCTCCATGTTTACAGAATATGGACTAATAGAAATTTAATAATTTTAAAATACAATAGCCATTAAAAAAAGAAGAAAGGAAGTGACTCAAAATTTTTTTTTTTTTGAAAATGTTCATTAATTTTTCTCCGTGTTTTGTTTTCATTTCATTTTTCTCCATTGTTTTCCTTATTAACACAAACAAAGGAAAGTTTTTTTCACTATTTTTTCTTTTTCCTTTTCCTTACTAAATCGAGACTCAGTTTGGGGCATAGATTTAGTGAGAAAAAAGAATATATATATATATATATATATAGAGAGAGAGAGAGAGAGAGAGAGAGAGAGAGAGAGAGAGAGAGAGAGAGAGAGAGAGAGAGAAATACTTTTTCTTTTATTTGATTAATAATGAGAAAGGAAATAAGTTGAGAAAAGAATAAAACATGTTGAATTCTTTTCATACTTTACAATGATATTTTGGAAATTTTTAATTTTTTAATGTTATTTAGGTATGAAGAAAAACGCAAGGGAAACTTAAAGTAGCTAGTTTACCTTGTTTTCATTCCTTTTTTTTTTTTTTTTTTTTTTTTTTTTTTTCTGTTCCATCACTAAATTTACAAACCATACAGAGCCTAAACGTATTTGTGAATGTAAATTTTCTTACTAATTTTTTCCCAACATCCGGCAACCGATAAGGTTAATAGCATCACAGAAGGGGATTTGATCTTATGCCTAGAGTGTCAAGGTATTAATGTCGGCCAACTCAAATAAGATGTCAATCTCGAAAATCATTTTAGTTATCTGTATATATAATATGAGACGAAAATACATTTCAAGAGAATAATTATCTGCCTCAATACTTTTTGCCGCATAATTTACAGTTAAAGTTCGGCACTCAAGCAGTCAATGTGTTGTGTTTGGAAGCGAAAACTTTTTATATTATTTTTTCTCAAGTTTGACTAAATTAAGCAATTAAAGTTGAAGATGCATTTGAGAATTAAATAAGGGAATTGCTAAATACATCATATGTTTTTTTTTTGCTAAATATACTATCTTTATTCAAAAAGTTTTCATCTTTTACACTACAATGTGGTGTATTTATCAAAAAATATGATAAATTTAAAAAGATGATGTATTTAGCAGAAAATGTGGTGTATTTAACGATTCCTTTAACTAAAGATAAGCATTTTTTTATCGGTAAAGAAATCTTGAAGTTGAACGAGTCAAAAGTTTTTCATGCTTTAACACTTTTTGAATGACATTTTTGTTGAATATAAAATCATAAATGACTTGACTATGCAAATTTATAAAATCATAAATGACTTGCATATGCAAATAATTGTAAAATCATATTTGGCTTTTCTTTTTATTTATTCACCATTTTCCAAAATAAAAAATAAAAATTATAAGAGTATCTCCAATAATTGAGTAACCAGATTAATCGTTTAAATATAATTATAGATGCTTTCTATATGACAATACAATAGCTATAAAGCCTATAATATTCATTCCAAACTTTCATTAACGGCCCGTTTGGGTCCGTTTGGTTCATGGATTCTTAGGATGAATTTTGATTCTACCCTAAGATTACTAGTAATCTTAAAATTTATTCTTGTTTGGTTCATAGATTATTTATTGAATTGAGGGTCCCATTGGATTTGGAATCCACCCAAAGGTGGAAAATAGGGTGGATTCTAAATCCTAGCTAGGAGGTGGTATTCTCAAATATTACTGGGTTTTGGTTTTTTAATTCCGTACTACCTAAATTAGCCCTTATATTTGTAGAAGGTATAAGTTAATGTCATTCCTATAATGGATAGTCTTTAAGGGTAGTTTATGTATTTAACATCATTCCTATTTTATTTTTCTTAACCCAACCAAACACTTGATTCTAAATTCACCTAGAATTTCGCTAGTGAACCAAACACTTTGTAAGGATTCAGATTCCTAATAAATAGATTACTAGTATTATGATTCCTGGTAATTAGAATCCACCCAAAATCATCTATGAACCAAACGGGTCGTAACTACATTGATGACTCAACTATTAGACAAGTTAGGCGACTCCTAAGACTCCAAATAATTGAGCCCTTTTTTATTTATCAAGTAATACTATCTTTTTATTAAGGAGAAAAAAAAAACCCAAGTAATGTTGCCTTTTAAAAAAGGCCCCTGTTACTAACTCCCAAATAACCTCTTTCGGTATTCTCGATATATTTATCACTTTACTATTGCCTAAAAAAAGGCTCCTATCAATTGTAACAGCTACAATTAATACATCTCCATGAGGGTCTCATATGGGTTCCACATCAGATCTACCAAAATTAATAGTTAAAATGTGCAATTGTGGAATAAATTATGTGTGTAGCATTTTTGAAAAGGAATAAGAGGAATACATCTATTCCTAAAGTAAAGGCACCCAACATTTCACTACCTCACTCATTTCAAGGTTTCAAGCTTTTAGTGAAGCAAAACAAAAGAAAAAAATCACATGATATTCTATCTAAAAGTCTGAAGAGAAATTTTACAAGAAAAAGTAAACACACCAATTAAAATTTTAAATTTTACAAAAAAAATTAGATTCTTTTCCAAATGTATTGGTTTCTTATCAGAATCATATATATATATATATATTCTTTTTTTTTATCATTTATCATATTAACAGTACCAATAACTATCGTTTCCGCAAAAAAAGAATTTTTTAAATCTAAAACTGATAAAATCTTGCCTAATATCAATCATTGTGTAGGAGAGACTAAATAGATTAGCCATGTTATTGATTGCAAAGGAACTTTTTAAAAACTTCAGTATAAATTTTAATTAGTAATTTATTTCTTAGCAAATAAATTAAAGGAATAAAATTTTGGGGCAATTAGTGATAAATCCAAATTAGAGAAAGCTTATTGGTGTAAGGGTAAGTAGGAAAATTTTTTAGTCATAAGTCTATTCTCCTTCAATTGTCTAAACTACCCTCACCATTCCAAAAAGTTTCAACCTCTGCACCTCCGCGAGCAAGCTGGCGAGCTCACCTGAGCTCTGACGACCTCGCCTGAGATCGTCTGACCTCCGGCAAGCACCACCACCACCACACTAGACCTCCAGTGATGGCCACCACCACCTCCACTACTCCAGATCTCTGCCGATCAGCACCACAACCTCACCTGACCTCCGACGACTACCACCACGATATTACCTGATCGATCTCTTCACAACTAAGCCACCACATCTCACCAAAACAAGTTTATGAAATTTCATTTCTCATACCACAAAGTTGTAAAATTTCACAAAGTTTGTGAAAATGCTCGTTGCACTGTCTCGTGTTCACGCAGTGGTCGTGAATCTACTCGTGGTGGTCATGGTAGTGGTAGATCTGGTTGTAATGGTGGTGGATCTGGAATTAATGGTGTTCAGAGGAGATAGATCTTGATAGATCTCAACAGATCTGGTTGTGCAATTTGTCAAAAAAAGGTTGTGAAATTTATCAATTTTTTTTTTTGGTGAAATTTCAAACCAAACAAACCATTAATTCAACTCATATAGGAAGTACTCACGAGCAAAAAATAGTATTAATAACAAGAGTTTCAGACTTGAAATATGTGCATACATATATGTATGTGTGTGTATATATATATATATAGAGAGAGAGAGAGAGAGAGGAGAATGATGTGGCTTCCTACTACAAAACCTCTTACAAAGTTCTTCTCTCAAATGCTTGTTAAGTAGCCAATGTCTCCTTTTTTCCAACTACAGTATCTTATTTTTCTCTTTTGCATTTACTAGACAAAAAAAGCTTGAAAGATTCATCAATGGCGACCAGATAGACGCGGCAATGGTGTCATGCGTCGACGTAGCATAAATAAGGAAAGCATTTAATTTCCTTTATGGACCCGTAGGTCGCGATAGTTTGAAGGATCGATTCCGTCCCAAACGTCGAACAATATAATAATACAAATCAGAGCAAGAACAGTCAAGGCTTACAAAATTTTTCCAACTTAATAATTATTACAGTACTAGGGTCACCTAAGGCACATTCCGCCTTGAAACAAAATAATAATAGTATCTATTACAGTCATCCTTATTACAAATTCAGTGTTCATAATATAAAACCATGATAACGAAATTTCCTCCTCAGTAGTTATTTTAGTTTGCATAGTCATATAGTCCAGCATGATCATAACCTAAAAAGCCTAGACATGAATGTCCAGGACGCATCAACGCCGTCAACTTTATGAAGCTGGTGAGTATTAAAAACATATACTTGAATGTACAACACACTCGCTTACTATTTTCCATTTCCCAGTTTTATTATTCAACAAGTTAACAATATAGACAAATGAATTCACAAAATAAAACAATAAGGATAATATTATAGTCTTCAATCCATAAATCATGTGACCATGCATGGGAACAATGTAACCATTCTCATCTTACCGACTCTTTTCTCTCGACAACTATCAACCAACTCTCTCACTCCAGTATCTTGAAATACTAAGGTGACCAAACTTTAGTACAGGGGTACCAGGGAGTGTCCAATTTGCCTCACACTTTAGTACGGGGTACCGGGGAGTGTCTAATGCCTCGCACTTTAGCCATACCACGTATGCCAGGGAGTGTCCAGAAGGCCACATTTTAGTACTACCACGGGTGCCAGAGAATGTCCAAGTTAGCATCACACACTTTAGCGCTACCATGGGTGCCAAGAGTGTCTTGTTTTGTCACCGTTGCATTTCAAAGATATTCTAAACCGCGTTCTCAAAACCATCACACTTTAGTACACAAGTACCAGGGAGTGTCCAAAGCTCAATCCCATTCACTTACTCTTTTCACACTGACCATTCTCAAAATGTATGTAAACTCGACTCCATGTGTATGTCATATGACTTGTACAGAAAACATAAAGTTTGGAAAACAATAAACAACATACGTACGAAGATAAGCTAGTTCTTAACCAACCCTTTTATAACCAAAACATAATAAAAGAGGTTCTGATTTAATATAATTCTTAAACAGTACTTTAAAAACTCAAAACTTTATCCAAACAGTCTTTTACAAGAAAATAGACAAAAAGTAGAAAAGGCCAGGTCGCTCGCGCGATATGGGTTGCTCGCGCGATATGCTCATTTTCGATTTTTTTATAAAAATTTTCTAATTGTCAAAAAACACACAGGTCGGGCGCGCAGGCCGCTCGTGCGATCGCGCGTGCCAGTTTGCGCAGAGACTTCATCTTCTCCGTGCGTTTTCCCCTGTTTTCAGTTTTAAGGGTTTTTTTGACCCATTTTGAAATCTGAACACTACCATGCCTTATAGTATACAGTTTTCTTCATTTTTCTGCAAAGCTTACGAATCTACAATCAATTTAACATGAATCAAAATGTAGCCCTCGAATTTTGCAAAAAACCGAGAGGTCAAAACTTCGTTTCTTATATATGTCACGATACGAATAAATGAGGCTGTAATATTTTAACCGTAACTTCTATGAACTATAATATTTCATAATCATCTCTAAAAACTCATTTGGGTTAATGTTGAAAATTCATAATTTTCAAGCTCAAGCTTCCATGGATGAAATTTAACAATGGCAATCTACACATAAGATTAATACCACAGCAACTAAAGTATAATTTACATTCTAAGTGAGTTTAAAAATACCCACTGTGATACAAGGTTGAAGTATTAGTTGAGAAAGAATAAAAAATAAGAACTTCAATTGGGCTTGGCTATGGAAGACTCAAGCTCTCTCTCTAAGATAAATTCCTATAAATCTCTCTCTCTCTCTCTCTCTCCCTCTGAAACTCTCTCTATTTCCTCTTCCTCTCTGGTTTTCTCTCAGTTTGTAAACAAAATCTAGATTGTGAAGAGAAGGTGTGCGTATAAATAAACCTCTTGAATTTGGAGGCCAAGTTCTCTAAACTTCACTCTACAAATACAAATTGTATTTCAATTATACTAATTGCAATCTATACATATAAACTGATGTATAGATACGAATACACATTCATAGATTGAAAAGGTAGTTTAGATGTATAGGGGTCAAGAGTGGGTGTTTGAGAAACTTAGCTTATAGGCACAAGTTATGACACACAAGATTAGGCTTCCCAAACAAGGTCTTAACACGTTGTCTAGGAATCACTTTAAGTGTTTGGGTACAACAACTTATGGCACTACAAAAATGCATTCCCAAACAAACTTATCCACTAATTAGCTGCCTTAAATGGAAATTAAGCAAATGTCAAATCTTGCTTTATTGAGATTCAAAAATCTGTGAAAGTTCATTTGCAGCGCAGATAGTTTTCGCACATGAACTGGTATTTTCGCGGCGCGGTGATCACCACAAAAATACAGAAAAACTATTTTAATGTAAGAAATACTTTTCCAGTTAAATAGAAATACAATTTGAAACAAGGGTAAATATTTTCACCGTTTGAAAATACAGATTTGAAACCCAACGCAGGTATATCCAAACTTACGGAAACCAGTTGTGAAGAAATAATACAGATATTTCCTGAATTTATAAAAGTACAGTTTGACCCCAATTAAAGAATTGCTAAATAAATAAAAGCAGACAATACAAATTGAATTAAATATGGCAATGCAAATAAAAATACTTAAAAGAAAATGCAGGTTGTTACAAATGGCTTTCGCTTTGGATGAGCACGGAAAGGATGGTGATAGTTGCTGGAGATGGTGGTGGTCACCGATGGTCTTTTCTCTAGTTCTCGGTGGTCGGAGACAGCGATGGTTGATGGTCCGATCTCTGATCGGCATTCTCTCTCTCTCTCTCTCTCTCTCTCTCTCTCTCTCTCTCTACAAACCAGTGTAGGGAAATGTGTGAAGGGTGTAATGGTCACAAACTATGGTATTATATGGGTCAAAGGACTTATGTTTATTAATGTCTACTAATCATGGACTTATCCCCCAAATATTTTCCCTTTGTGTCTAATAACCAAATAATTTTCCTAATTTTGTGTTTAATACCAAATTTCTATAAAATTATACTAAAATTAATATATTAATTAGAAATGAATGAAAACCTAATTAAGGCTCCATTTTAGTTCTTCACCTAAGACCTTAAAATACATTGAGCCCTGGTTAACCTCTCTCTCTTTCTCGCTGTATGTAGTTTGCAAAAATGTAAGCACTCGACAGTAATCATTTTGCAAACTCATTTGATGACTTCGTTGAAGCATGAATTTCATGGTTATAGAGCCACCTATTTTGATAGTTATTGACAATTATTGAGTTTGCCAATCCATTTACTTACTTTCTTGAAGATGCTTTAACCCTATCTCTGTTTTGTGACTCTGGGTGCAACGTTTTGTTATCTAAGCAAAATTACTATATAAACCATCTGGGTACAATATATATATTATTTTATTATTTTTTGGTTTATTTATCCTAGGTACAACTTTTCTTAGGTAATAAAACATTATACGTACCCTGTTTTAGTCGCTTGATATAACCAAAACCACTGATTGTATCATAGAATTCTCGTTGCACTTGCATTATATGTAATTAGCTCTCTCTCTTTTTTCTTTTTTCTTTTTTTTTTTATTTTGTTTTTTTTCTTTTCATTATCATTCTTTCACTGCATCGGAGTGTATTTGGAATGATAACTTTGGAATGCAAACTCATCAATTTTAATCATAAAACCACCTTTATTATAGACTTGTCTTAAAAGTGCATTCCAATGCAAAATTAACAATTCTACAAAAGCAAGTCTTACTTGCTTCTCCTTACAAGTTAAAGATATTTTGAGGACACAAATACTTGAGGGTTGACAAAATGCTGTGCTCTACAACTTCTATGTCAAACAAGTCTTACTCTATATGCTTTTCTCTCCATCTCAACTCCTCGTTCAATTTTTGTTCTTCATGTAATCACACACACACAAAAAAATCATTTTTTTTATCAAACCCAACATTATCTATTTTGTCGGGCAAAATCCTAAAAAAGAACTAGTCTACCAGGTTGGCACCCTATGTGGAATAGACATTTCACTTTGATTTTTGTGTCCATGTTGGACACAACACGCGTTGGACATGCATCAACATGTATTTGATATGCCCAAAAAAGGCAAAATAAAAATTTTGGGCAATTAGTGAAATGTGTGTGTATGTGTGCACGCGCGTGTGCGGTGGGGGTGGGGAGGACAAGCTCGATCATGGGGGTCGACAAGTGAAGGTATAAATATTTTTAAAGTATATTTTTCTCTCTTTGTCATGAGTGAAGATTTCAACTCTTTGAGTGTTTGCACCAAAAAACCGTCAATTTTTTAATAAACTAAAGTAGTGTTGAGGCTATGAAATTTGGGCTAAGTCCTCAAGAAAGAACAGTTTTCGGGATAGCATTGTTTGGACTAATGGTTGTAGAAGAAGAGTAGCCTGGTAGAGTGTCTTCAGTCTAAGGTATAATAGCTCGAAGGGGATGTTGGCATGATACGCACCGATGTGATGTTGTGACGATCGGTCCAACTTGGCTTAAGATATAAAAATGCTAAGGCATTAGACAAGGGTCATTCAGGGGATATTCAGATTGATAAAAGTGGTACTTTTATGAGTCAGCCCGATTCAAGGCCTGTGGTAATTTCTTCAAGTAGAACAATGCAGCAAATCAGTTCGGTCTAGGGGAGAATCATTTGCTTGAAGAATCAGCAACTTGTAGGATTCTTTCCAAGATAGTGCTGATCTGATCCCTAAGAATCTGCAGTCGACCTTTGTGATTTCAAGGATAAGGTGGACGTAATCCAATCAGGGCATCAGTCATGTTGGTGATTGGAATTGGGATAAGGAAGCATTTGAAGTTTCCTTATCTTAGTTATGGTAAACTTCCCTTATCCTGATATAGTAGTTTCCTAATCTTTTCAACCCTAGGCAGCTATAAATATCAAAGTTGGCCTTCAAGCAAAGGACTCCGCGTTACACACTCGATCAAAGCACTCAAAACATCATTCCATGCTCTCTTCGCTTAAGTTTATGCTTTTCTTTCTTAATAGATTAGGAACAAGTACTTTGGTTCTTAGTTTAGTTTCTTCGGAGTTGTTATTTGTTCCAAGCAGTCAATAAAATATTTCCTTTCTCAAGGTACTTTTTCATTGTTCTACTTGTTGATTTATTTACTGCTTAGTAAATTCAGTACAGGATTAGCTTGTGTGTTTCAACACCGACATTGGACCGTTTTGGTGAGGGTACTTTCCTACTCACCATTACCTTCCTTTTATTAGAAGTTGAATTTTTTAAAAGTCTTTTGCATCACTAGTGTCACGCCCCGGAGTAGCAAAAATAGAGAAAAAATAAATTTTCTTTTTGGGTCCATAGGGAATTACGGATGAATGTCACTAATTGTCCACACCTGTAATAACCTGCATTTTCATTTATTTGCATTGTCATATTTAATATTCATTGTCTGCTTTTATTTAATTGCAATTCTTATGTTTAGAATTTATTACTTGCTTTATTTCATATTTGAAATTCTTATTGGGGCCAAACTGCAATTTTAAAAATTAGTAATGCCTGTGTTGGATTTCAAAACTGTATTTCAAAACGGTGGAAATATTTTCTTTTGACTCAATCAGTATTTTTATAAAACCAGAAAACCATTTCCTACGTTAAAATGAATTTTCTGTATTTTTGTGACGAACACCGCGCCGCGTTAAACTTGCACAGCTTTTGGGTTTGACGTAAAGCATGAAATGACTTGTGATAACTTCCATTTAAGGCAAGTCATGATTGGATAGAGCCTTGTTTGGTTGTGCTTCTTTGGTGTGTATTAGTTTGTGCCCCTAAGCTTCATTTCCCAAACACTCTCATGCTTGTCCCCTATATGCCTAAACTTGGCTCTTGGATGATCTTGAGAGCTAACCATCTGTATATGCATATAAGTATGTATATATGCTGAAGATTTAGGAGAAATTAGGGAGTTTTGTTAAGCTAATTGAGTTATTATGGGAGCTTAAAAATACTTGGGCTCCAAGTTCATGCTTGCTATATATATATCACCCACAGCTCACAATTTGGACACACTCACATTCTGCACCCTTTTCAACTGAGAGTTCCAGAGAGTTGGTTTAGAGAGAGAAGACTCAATCACCATATCTTGCAAGCTTCAATTTGGATTTCTCTAATTGCTTCTCTTTCTCAACACACACTACTCTCTCATCTCTGTGAGTATTCTAAACTCACTATGAATGTAATTTCATGCCTAATTTCTATTTGTATAGCTTATTATGTGAATTCCCATTGAAACTCTTATGTTGAATTTCCATGGCTTGAAAAATCATGAATTTCCAAATTCAATCAAAATCTGTTTTGGTAGATAAATATGATAGATTACAGATCATATATGCTATGCCCAAAGTATTAAAGCTTAATTTGTTCATAAGGGAAAGTATACTAGAAATTAAGTTTTATCATCTTTTAATCTTTCATATGTTATAGAT
The DNA here is from genome assembly GCA_033977485.1 of Hydrangea macrophylla. NCBI lineage: Eukaryota > Viridiplantae > Streptophyta > Magnoliopsida > Cornales > Hydrangeaceae > Hydrangea > Hydrangea macrophylla. The sequence goes on from CM066986.1 coordinate 86,190,772, forward strand.
TGAATCATGTTAAATTGATTTCATATTCTTAATCCTTGTTGAAAAACAAAGAGATCCATATATAACATGATATATATACTAACAGTTCTGAAAATGGGTCCAAAGACCCCTTAAAACTAAAACAGGGGAAAACTAGCGAGGAAGACGAAGCCTCTGCTTCATCTCGCGCGCGCGATCGCATCAACAGACGCGCGAGCGACGACTCGCGCGAGCGACCCGCGCGCGCGAGGTTTGTGTTCCCAGGCAGACAGAAAAGTTTTATAAAGGAAAAATAAAAATTAGGCAGATCACGCTAGCGGATCGCGCGAGCGACCCCCGCGCGCGTGATCTTCCTGTATTCTGGCATATAGAAAAGTTTTAATAAAGAAAACGAAAGTTGGGCATATTGTGTGAGCGGACCGCGCTCGCGACCCCTCGTGCGAGCGGCCCGCGCTCGCGACTTCTGGCAGTTTCTAGTTTTTGCTTGTTTTGTGTTAAGGAACTGTTTGGGTAATGTTTAATGAATTTTTAAAGATCTGTTTGGAAAATTTACTAAAATAGAATCCTATTTGGGTATGTTTAGACGGTTAAAACGTTGTATTGAGACTTATCAATCCCCGTACGCACGTTGTTTATATAATTCAGTAATTTGCCTCATATTTTAAAGTTTCATGACATACATGTGGAGTCAGTTGTACATGCATGGTAAGTGTGAATGTTGGTCAGTATGGAAAAGAGTAATGGTCAGTGTGGCATAGTGAGTGCGGTTGAGATTGTGTTATGGACACTCCCTGGTAAGTGAGTACCAAAGTGTGTTGTAATTGAGATTGCGGCGATGGTGTCTTTGAAATGCGACGGTGGTAAAACTGGACACTCCCTGACGACCATTGTAGCGTCAAAGTGTGTGAAGCCGAACTTGGACATTCCCTGGCACCCATGGAAGTGCTAAAGTGTGGCCTACGGACACTCCCTGATACCCGAGTCTGGATACTGCGTGAGGGTTCCTCCGGCATTTGCATGGCGGATTAGGTAGTCAAAGTGTGAGGCAATGGACACTTCCTGGTACCCCGGACCAAAGTGTGAGGCAAACTGGACATTCCCTGGCACCCCTGTGCTAAAGTGTGGCTATCGAAGTATTTCAAAGATACCGGTGTGTGATGGTGAGTTGTTGGGTTTTGTCGAGCGAAAAGAGTCGGTAAGATGAGATGGTGCATTGTTCTCATACACGGTCACATATATGTGAATTATATCTTTTAAAATAATATGGTGCTTGTTTCCTAAATGAACTTCTTACTTCAATACAAACTTGTTGAATTTAATGAAAAATGTAAAGAGGTAAATGAGTATGTTTTACATTCAAAGTTATGTTTTTAATACTCACCAGCTTCTTGAAGCTGACGACGTTGATGCGTCCTGGACATTTGTGTTCAGGTTTTTCAAGTTACGATCAGACTGAACATTATGATTATGCTAAATGAGAATGGCTGCTTGGAAGAAAGACTGTTATCTATACTCCATGTTTAAGTTATAAGCTGTTTTGTAATAAGGATGACTATAATAGATATTAAGTTATTATTTTGATTTAAGGCGGTTTGTGCCTTTAGAGACCCCGTGCTGTAATATGTAATAAGTTAAAAAAGTATTTGTAAGCCTTGATTGCTCTACTCTGATTAATGGTTTTATTATGTTCGACGTTGGGACGGAATCGATCCTTCAAACTGTCGCGACCTACGGGTCCATAAAGGAAATTAAACGCTTTCCATATTTATGCTACGTCGGGGCGTGACAACACCACACAGTACTAGTCAACTAGAAGCAACAAGAACAGTAATAATATCAAATTGAATATATTACAAAAGATCTAATTATTACAACATTATCAGAGTCGTCCACAGGAAACATAAAAGGTCTGGAAAACATATGCCTAAGTACCCATTGCTACAAAGTAAAGTTCAACAGGAAACACAAAGCAGGAACATAAACTAATATCCATCTTCAGATCTTCAACTGGCGTAAACATAGTCGTCGACGTAACAGCCTCCCCCGGCATAACCATCGTCGGTGGGGCCACCCTCAGCATACTCCCCCTTCGAGCAGTAGCCATCGTCACCAACTCCATCACCTGTATTTATGGGGACCAGGTAGTCTGGATAGGGAATGTCTAGGCATAAATGCCATCAGCTTACTTCAGTTGAGTGAATAGATTGAAACTCCCATAGCACCATAGGTATACTGTCCTTACCAGTTATGCACGATATAAAGTAGTGATACTAATAAAATCTTTTCCTCTTTTATTCAGACCCATCATTATCCGATTCTTTTCGTCTTCGAACTCTAAGACTTACTGTACCAACCCCAACTGGCTGAGATGATGCAATTATATTATCATCATGACATACTAGTACTCCAGTTCACCGTTTTTAAGAACTCTTACTGTTCACCGTTTTTAAGAACAGTCATGAGCACCATACATCATTCCAATATAACTACTAGTTTATGGACGCACCAATTCTCCAGTTCACCGCTTTTAAGAACACTTGTGAGTATCGCCAGTTCATAATCAATATGTATTAGGACTCTTGTTCACCGCTTTTAAGAATTCTTGCAAGTACAATACATAACTCTTATATCCCACGCATATGTGTTCACGACCAATCCTTGACACTGACATACTTGTTTCGAAAGTAACTAATACCCCACTGACTCACTCACCAGGTTATCCAATGTTACCTACCGTTATACCTCAAACCTTATCTCGTTATTACGTCGTATTATTACTAACGTTCCAAATCCTACTACGTTACTCACCATATTATCTCAAACTCATTATCTTATCCCATTACCTCCGCAATCCATAATATAATAGAAACACGGAGCCGCTTTAAATGACTAATCCTTTGGATTAACAACCTCAAAGGAAACAACCATGTTCTGTTAAAGTTCAATCGATTGAAAACATTTTAATCGATTGAAAAAAGTGAGCTTCAAGCAATCGAAGTCCATTCGATCGATTGAAGGTTTGATTGATTGAACTCAATTCAATCACTCGAGAGTCGTCTTCTTCAGTAGTTCTAGACAGTGAACATCCAGAGATGCTAGGGAGTGTTGGGGGTCAATATTTATGTCTAAACACTTGTAAAACATTACACTAATGCTATTGAGTAAGTTTGGACCTCACCGAACATCGTAAGGGCGTGTTTGGAAACTTCCAAAGCTTGGTGGCCTCTAATGGAGCTCCTCTCTCTCCTTTATCTCTGCGTTCTCTCTCTCTCTTTCTCTACTTTTGTCTCCTTCTCCTTCAATTTTTCTTCTTCTTGTCTGTCTATCTCTCTCTTCCTCTTTCTGACTATATATATAGATATATGTGTATATATATGGATGTGTGTATAGATATATAATAACCTAAATCTCTCCCTCTCTAACTCTTTGAACTGAACAAAACCCACACATACAAAAATGGTTCAATATATAGAAAAGGAAGGGTGTAGGTGGCAATGTTTGCGTGAATTGTGGAACAAAAATCCAATCGCATTCGATCGATCGAAGATACTTCAATCGCTTGAAAGTGATTCGGCCAGGTTTGATCGATTGAGACCCATTCGATTGGTTGAAGTGGGGACCACATCATAAATTCATGTCAGTAGAGTTTCGATCGATTGAACAGGGTTCGATCGCTTGAACTCAAAAATTCTCGATCGCTTGAAAGGACTTCGAACAATTGAAAGTAAAACTTCAAGTATGGTCAAGAGAAGTATATAGAATCTCTTTGTATTAATAATTACTGAAAATACAGGGTATTAAAACTAGCCTTAGCATGGTTAGAAAACTTTAGTTTTGCACTTTTGAACCACTTTTGATTCTGGTACGCCCGAACACAAAAAAACATAGCAAACATTAAGGAATCTTTTGCTTGTGGTGAAAACTGTTAAATTTTTATTGTTTTTCTTTTTCTTTGAAATGGGGGAGGGGTATAAGGTTCGAACCCCAAACCTATGCATTGGAGGGGACTTATATATGCTAATCTTTTGCCACTTGAGCTATGTCAACGTATTCTTTATTGTTTTTCTTTTTGATTTCACAGTTATAGTATTATGTCGCAGAAAAAGTGCCAAAGTTTTATATAGTAAAGAGTAAACTTTAAAAATGTGTGAATTCTTTTATTAACTTACTTTTTTTGGTATTAAAATCGTATTCACTGGAATGCAGATACACACAGTGCCTCGAGGGCAAGGATCTAAAAAGGTCCACAAAAGTGTAGAAAGCTCACCTCTCCAAAAAATTTCACATCGAAACATACACATAAAAGAGGCAAAGCTAGAAAATTGTACAAAAGCAAAAATATCCGTCAACCACAAAAGAGGACAAAAGACGTGAAACCACCCCCCCCCCCACAAAATAGAAAGCCTCACCCACATGATCAACCTTAGGAAAAACCAACCACACTCATTATGACTATTGGAGTTGTTGGCTTTATGGGGGTTAGCAATCACCCTATGGACTCACTATCACGTATATGCATGGCATCGATGCTTGACAGTCCATCCCGTTGGCGCTTTAGCTGGCATAGCCCTTTATGCCCACTTGGAAATTAGTAGAGGGCTCTGCGCAATCATTCGTATTAGGAAATAAACTTGCGCCTTTCACTAACAATAATTACTTTTGGTACAATGGTAAGTGCTTGATCCTTACAAGTGATATCAGAGCGAGGTCACAGGTTCGAGTCCTCGGGGTTTCGTTGGGGAGAGATTGTTGGCTTTATGGGGGCCAGTGATCACCCTATGGACTCGATGTCATGTGTATGTGTGGAATCAATGCTTGACAGCCCATCCCATTGGCGCTTTAACCGGCGCAACCCCTCATGCCTACCTGGCACTTAGTACAGGGCTCTGTGCTATCACGCTTATAAGGAAATAGAGTTCCTCCTTCACTAACAGCAATTGCTTTTGGTGCAGTGGTAATCACTTGATCCTAACAGGAGCCTAATACCAAAACCTACCACAATCATGTCAAGAAAGAAACTATACAATGAACCCTAACCATCATAAAAGAGTTTGCAAAGCTATGTAATTAAGGGAAACTTCAAAGGAGGTTTGTATAACTAACCCAATCTATAACTATCAACCTACAAATCCTTTTTCTATAAAATTTACACTTCTATAAAAGACACTTTTAGAACTTCTGTAAAATTTAATAAAACTAGCTTTTGGAATCATGCAATGCACGAGAGAAAAGTAGTAAACTGAATTAAAGTTGAATGATGTTTGAAATGTAAAATCTTTTAATTGTCAAAGCTTTACTTGATTACATTCATCTTTCATGGGATCAACCAATCAACTAATTGTAAGCCTAACTTAAATTTAATTCAATTTCAAATTAATACTTAAATAGATTGGGCAAAAATAAGATTTTTGGGTTGATTTGAGCAACAATCAAAGTTTTGTGTTAGATCAAATTTTTTTTTTAATTTTTTTTTTACTGAATCTGTTGGGAATTCTAAAGTTTTCTTCGAAGTAAAATATCAGCACACAAATGTTGAGGTAGTGATTTGGTCTTGAGGTAACTTGTGGTGAGTTTATTTGCTTATTTATTCTAATTGATGGATACTTGGCCTTTAGATTCATATCTATGAAGGAGCCTATCATGATTGATGCGGTGTGGAGGGTTGTTTTGATAATAAGGTGCAAAGGGCTTTTGTTAAGGAAATGTTTTCCAAATGCATGGGAGTTGATTATCAAGAAGCTTTTGTTAAGAAAGTGTTTTCCAAGCATATGTCGACTATTAAGTGATACGCCCAAAATTGGCTCTACTCTATGACCGAACAGTTTTACTCAGCGACCGGCCCCTATCCTGTCCAAGTCATGTACAATTGCTTGGATCAGCACCATCCTGACTACCTAAGACTTCCTGGCCATGTAGCACGAAGCTCTATCAGAGGAGGAACCCGGCCTACAGGTCGGGATAGCATTATCCAGACACCTAACAGGTCGGGAATAGCACGGCCAGCCAAGAGGCACGTCCCACACAGTTCGAAACCTACCAGTTTCCTAAACCAGTTAGGAAACTGCCCAGATTCGCAGCACAGTTTCTTAAACAGTTTAGGGAACTGACCGGATATGGATCAAATCATCATAAGCTGTCAACTGTTTCCTAAATAGACTAGAATTCCTTGTAAGGGGGGACTCTTCTCCTTATAAAAGGGTCTCCCACTCCCATTAGAGGGGATCTCAAGTTTGATAGAACCAACAATATCACGTTGTCTAGCCTTTCCCAAGAAACCCTAAATGCACATCCTGCACGGCCGATCCTTTGTAGTTCCAGTCACCATTGTTGGATCACCAAGGTCTCTACAGTAGTTTTTTTTCACATAGTGGAAGTGCTCAAACACACACATGGATGTAAGTTCCTTCATTAACAGGGCTGAACCATATACAAACCCGGTCTCTCATTATCTCTCTCACAGTTTCTCTCTAATTGATCTGCTTTAATTTATCTTACCCAAAAATTGTATCATTAGCTTGGCGCCGTCTGTGGAAAACGAAAAATTTCTCAAAAATTAAATCTCTTAATTGATTGTCATGCCTCCAAAAAAGGGTAAGAAGGCTACACATTAGGCTGATCGGGATGTTCCGTTGCCCTCGGCGCCGGATATGGCAGTCCTGACACTACAGTAGATCACCGCACACCTCGCACAGCTCCTGGAGGGCCACCGTCAAACCCAGTAGCAGATCGAAGCTCTACTGGCCCAACCGAATAACCTTTCATAGGCCAGGTCACAGCTCAGGAACAATGAGCGTAGTCAGGAACTGACACGGACCCAACAATATGCCCGAGCCAACCTGACCTATGTTGCGGACGCCAGAGATATCATAACGATAGGCGTGCTGCCACAAGGGGGAGGCGAGAACTCATAACCCGGGAATAGGCCCATGATCACTCGGCCAGGAATCGAGACGACCATAGGCATAGGATCAACCAGAATCATAATTGAGCCTCGTCCCAAAGGACAACACACCATGAGGAGGAAGCCTCTCCCACTGACCCAACTTATGTCCCGGATATAGGTCGGGAAGGTGTGGTGGCCCGTATCGTGGATTTGGAGAAACAAATCGATAGAATTGTCAAAGAGCTGGGCCAGAACCCTAATTAGGATCATGTTAACACCGAGACCAACGCACCGTTCTCAAGCCAGATCACGAGGTTTGCCATCCTGCGCAAATTTAAATAACCTCATCTAGATTTTGATAACGGCTCGTGAAGCCCAATCGACCACGTCTGGACCTATAAGGCTCAGATGACCCTGGACACCAACGCTAAAAAACTCCACTACATGGCCTTTCCCTGCACTTTGAAAGTCCCGACAGCACAACGGTTCCACTCCCTTAAACTCTGATCAGTCAAAGATTTTAAGGAGCTCGGCAAACATTTCATCAGCCAGTTCACAGGCATGCTCGATCGACCGCAACCTGATACCCAGCTACTCACTGTCAGGCAGCAGAAGGGAGAGTCGTTGAAGTATTACGTCGATCGGTTCAACCAACAAAAGATTCAAGTCTACAACTTGAATGAGACAGTCGTCATTACAGCCTTCTGCTCTGGAGTTCAACACACCAAGTGCGCCACGTCGTTCCATAGAGACCGACTGGCAACCTTGGTTGAACTCGCAGAGAGGGTCGAGAATTATGTTGACACTAAGGAATTTCTAAAGATCAAAGACCTCGGGCACATAAGCGAGATCAGCCTGAGAAGAACAATGTAAAGAAGCCCGGTAGTTCTGGTAGTTCCTTCAGTGTCAACGGTCAGGGTTCGGTAGCCCCGACCCGACCCGACCTCCAATTCATATATGTTAGGGTCCAACAGCCCTGACCTGACCTCTAGTTCACAGTGGTCAAGGTCCGACAGCGCTGACCCAACCTCTAGTTCACTGCGCTCAGGATCCAGTAACCCCGACCAAACCTCTAATTTACTACGGCCACGAGCCCGATGATCTCAACCAGACCTCTTATCTCCAACAGTCCAGGTGAGCCCAACTACAGGGTACTTTTGCTCGATCGTAACATGAGGCTCTATAGACTATATTAAAGAGCTTCTATAAAGACCTCGGGATCATACCCGAGACACCTGAAAGACCTCGGGATCAACCCGAGGTACCAAAAGACCTCGGTATCACACATAGGGCACTAAAAGACCCTAGAACTACCAATATTCTAGGTCGACTGCCTACCGTAATTATTCCCGTAACACCTGCCTCAACAAAAGCTTGGGGGCAAGAGGGAATGAAGACTACAGGAAGTCACATCGAGTATTTACAGACCTTGGGGCTAACTAAGTAAAACCCTTAGATAACTCGAGTGCCTACAATACTCAGAGGCACTAACTCCAATTAGGTCCAAATCGACGATAGAGGTGACTAAAGCCCCTAGGTTAGCCCACGATATAGGAATAAAAAAGACCCTAAAGCCATATGCTTTAGGTTAGCTCTACTAACATGGTCAAACTTTTCTACCAACAGTCTTGACGAAGGATTGCTGGGCCAAAGATAACCATCCTGGGAGCTAATATAAAAGACCCTAAAGCAACACACTTTAGGTCGACTTGTCCAACATGGTCAAATTCTTCTACTAACAACCTTAATGAATGTTTACTGTGCAGAAGATAACCATCTTGGGAGCTAACATAAAAAGACCCTAAAACAACACGCTTTAGGTCGACTTATCCAATATGGTCAAATTCTTCTACCAACAACCTTGACGAAGGTTTGTTGGGCAGAATATAACCATCCTAGGAGCTAACTTAACCAACAGTCTCCGAATTAGGCTAAGTCTCAACGCTTAGCCAATTCCCGAGCACTTAGAGGACTCCGAATTGGGCTAAGTTTCAACTCTTAGCCAATTTCTGAGAATTCACCAGACTCAGAAATTTCCAAGCAACTTCTCCGAGCAATCACAGTGTTACTGATCTTAACCCGTTACTAATACGAGGGTGATTCACCAAGATCTGTAGACTTTAAATCATAAGATGCATCGCTCCACGAGAAAGTCCAACTTTGCAAACATTAGACAGGGATAAGCGGAATCAACAATTTTCCAAACTTGGCTTGATATAGCATTAGGTCAACCTTGGAAATGGGGGACAACTAAAATACCCAAAATTGGCTCTACTCTATGACCGAGCAGTTCTACTGAGCGACTGGCCCCTATCCCGACCAAGTTATGTACAACTGCTTGGATAAGCACCATCCCGACTGGTTCTGACTACCTGAGACTTCCCTGCCTTGTAGCACGAAGCTCTGGCAGAGGAGAAGCCCGGCCTACAAGTCGGGATAGCATCATCCAGACACCCAACAGCTCGAGAACATCATGGCCAGCCTAGAGGCGCGTCCTGCATTACTCGGAACCTAGCAGTTTCCTAAATCAGTTAGGAAACTGCTCAGATTCGCAGCACAATTTCCTAAACGGATTAGGGAACTGACCGGATATGGATCAAATTATCATAGGCTGTCAACAGTTCCTAAATGGTCTAGAATGCCTTCTAACAAAGGACTCTTCTCCTTATAAAAGGGTCTTAGAGGGGATCCTGAGTTCGATAAAACCAACAATATTATGTTGTTTAGCCTCTCCCAAGAAACCCTAAACGCACATCTTGCACGGCCGACCCTTGGTAGTTTCAGTTACCATTGTTGGATCACCAAGGTCCCTACAGTAGTTTTGTTTCACATAATGGAAGTGCTCAGACATATATGTGGACGTAGGTTCCTTCATTAACAGGGCCGAACCACAAACAAACCCAGTCTCTCATTATCTTTCTCACTGTTTCTCTCTCATTGATCTGCTCTAATTTATCTTACCAAAAAATTGCATAATCATTAAGATTTGATCAAAAATGTATTGAAGGTTGCAGGGAATTTTGGGCTTTTGAAGGAGTTGACTGGAGAACAAAAAAACAAACTAAAAAAAAAATAGAAGGTGACAAAACTGTTCAAGAATGTATCAAAACAACTATGTGAATATGTATAAACATATATATATATATATTTATATATATGACTATGTCTATATCATGGATTACATGAGAAAAAAAATAGAGGCAGAGAGAAACTTGAAAAATCAATTATGCAAGGTAAGTGCTTGTGGTAAGAAAAAAGAGAGAGAAAGGGTGAAAAGTAAATAAGAAACATAAGAGAATAGGGAGAACGAGAGAGAGAGTGAGAGTGAGAGAGAGAGAGAGAGAGAGAGAGAGAGAGAGAGAGAGAGAGAGAGAGACGTGAGTGAGGGAGGGGGTGAAAGATAAGGAAAGAGAAAGAAGACCGTGTAATAACCTGCATTTTCATTTAAATTCTTGAAATTACATTTGACATATTTAAATTTAATTTGAATTTCCATGATTAATCTGTATTGTTAACCTTATTGTTATTTACAATTCTTACATGTTAAAACTGATTTCTTGTTTTATTTCACAATTAAATTTCTTTTGGGGCCAAGTTGTAATTTTTACAAAGTTAGTAATACCTGTGTGGATTTCAAAATCTGTATTTCAAAATGGTGGAAATATTTTCTGTTGACTCAATCAGTATTTTTATGAAACCAGGAAATCACTTCTTACACTAAAATAAATTTTCTGTATTTTTGTGGTGGACACCGCACCCCAAAAATACCAGTTTATGTTCAAAACTGTCCGTGCCGCGTTAAACTTGCACAGTTTGTGACATGGACGTAAAAGGTTGATATGACTTATGCCTTATTGCCATTTATGGCAAGTAATCATTGGGTGAAGCCTTGTTTGGGTGTGCTTATATTGTGTGTATCTATTGGTACATATACTAGAGTTTCCCAAACAACCCCATTTGACCCCTATACACCTATCCATGGCCTTTGGATCAGTTGTAGAGTTGTTAAACTCTGTGATACGTATGTATATAGTTATAGGAACTCATGTTTGGTCTGTGCATTCTTTAGTTATCTTAACTAAATTGAATTAAGAGTAATTGTAGAGTAAACTTGAAACAACTTGGGCACCAAGTTGTAGTTTTACTATTTATAACTCACACTCTCATTCACAAGCTGCATAATTGCCATTACAACTGAATTTCAGAGCATTAGAGAGAAACACAGAGAGTTAGTTTGTAGAGAGAGAAGCTCTTGATCACCATAGTCAAGCTTGAGTTTGGATTTTCCTATATTGCTCTTCTTTCTCAAACAATCTCTTCTACACTTATCACAGTGAGTATTTCTAACTCACTTGACTGTAATACATAGGGCAATTGCTGATTATATAGCTTGCTTGAGAAATCTCCATTGTTAATTATACGTATGAATTTCATAGCTTGAAAATCATGAATTTCCAAATTCAATCAAAACCTGTTTCGTTAGATAAATATGATAGATTACTTATCATATATGCTATACCCAAAGTTTTAGAGTTTAATTTATTCATATGAAAAAGTATATTAAGATTGAAGTTTTGTCATCTTTTAGATTTCTGTAAAATTCGTGAACTACGTTTGGATTCATGTAAAATCAGTTGTGGATTCTTAATCCTTGTGAAAAACCGAAGAGAATCATATACTATAAGGCCTAGTAACTCACAGAATGGAAAATGGGTCAAATTAGACCCTGAAATCTGAAACAGAGCAGTTTTCTGCGAAGAAGATGAAGCCTCAGTAAAAACTCGCGCCACGATCGCGCGCGCGAAGATCGCGCGAGCGGCCCGCGCGCGCGATCCTTGCTTCCCCAGGCAGACAGAAGAGTTTATATATATATAATGAAATTTAGGCAGGTCGCGCGAGCGAGGGTCGCGCGAGAAACCCATCGCGCGAGCGATCCGCGCGCGCGACCTTGGCTGTTTCAGGCAGACAGATAAAAATTTATATGTAAAAGAAAAAAAAAATTGGGCAGATCGCGCGAGCGGACCGCGCGAGCGACCTTTCGCGCGAGCGGCCCGCGCGCGCAAATTCTGGCAGTTTCTGTTTTTGTCTGTTTTCTGTTAAGGGACTGTTTGGTTCAATTTTTAAGTACTGTTAATGTTCTGTTTGGGAAATTTAGTTAATCAGAACTCTATTGGTTATGTTTGAATGATTTAAAACATTGTATTGTGACTTATCAATCCCCGTACGCGTGTTGTTCCTTTAATTAAGCATTTTGCTTATGTTTAAGTGCATATCATTCATGTGGGGTCAGTGGTACATGCATATGGGTGTCAATCAGTGTGGAAAAGAGTAATGGTCAGTGTGGAAAGAGTACGAGATTGTGGTTGAGACTGTGTTGTGGTTATGGTTGAGATTGTGGTTGTGGTTGAGATTGCGGTGAGGGTATCTTTGAAATGCGACGGTGGCAAATATGGACACTCCCTGACGCCCATGGAAGCGTTAAAGTGTGTGACGCCGAACTTGGACATTCCCTGGCACCCATGGTAGTGCTAAAGTGTGGCCTACGGACACTCCCTGATACCTGAGTCTGGATACTGCGTGAGGTTGCTCCGGTATTTGCATGGCGGTTTAGGTATTCAAAGTGTGAGGCAATGGACACTCCCTGGTACCCCGGACCAAAGTGTGAGGCAAACTGGACACTCCCTGGCGCCCCGTTGCTAAAGTGTGGCTATCTTAGCGTTTCAAAGATACCAGGAGTAAGATAGTGGGTTGTTGTGGCTGTCGAGAGAAAAGAGTCGGCAAGATGAGTGTGGTGCATTGTCTCATACACGAGTAACTGTTTTTATGAATGAACGACTTTTAATATATTTCTGGTGTTTATAAAATGAATTCCTTCTGCGGTTTAACTGTTGATTTATATTAAATTGAAAATGGAAAAGGGTAAATGGGTATGTTTTACATTCAAAGTTATGTTTTTAATACTCACTAGCTTCTTGAAGCTGACGACGTTGATGCGTCCTGGACATTCGTGTTCAGACTTTTCAGGTTATGATCAGGAAGGACCTTATGACTATGCTAATTGAGAACGGCTGCCCTCGGATGAGAAAACTGTTTAATTATTATATGCTTTAAGCTTATATGTTTTAAGTTATGGACGTTTTGTAATAAGGATGACTGTAATAGACATTAAGCTATTGTTTTGTTTCAAGGCGGTCTGTGCCTTTAGATAACCCGTACTGTAATATTGTTTAAGTTAGAAAAATTTTGTAAGCCTTGATTGCTCTACTCTGATTATTGTTTATTGTTGTTCGACGTTTGGGACGGAATCGATCCTTCAAACTGTCGCGACCTATGGGTCCATAAAGGAAATTAAACGCTTTCCTTATTTATGCTACGTCGGGGCGTGACAGGATTTAGTGGTATCAGAGCCAGGTTATTATTTATCTCAAGATAGTTTAGCCAGGTTAGGGTTTGCTAGTATAGACCCGATTCCACATTCCATTAAGTGTTACACACCCGATGATACGACAGGGAGGATAGACTCAGAACCCAAACGCCTAAGATTATCTTTATCTGACTTAAGTAGTGTCTTTTTATCAGGTATGGACCCAGCTCATCCGCTATATGTACCAGACAGATTTGGAGGACACTTTGTGATACCTGGGGCAGTGATCCCAGCCTTTCTCGACTTATATCATGCGGCCATTGAGCAGTTGGCCACAACGACCATGGTATCTGATGTATGGCACCAGGTTCACGTGGTAGGTTTAGTTGACTTGACTCGTATCCGCCTAGAGCTTCGTTACTTTGCAGAGGCTCAGCGTTTGGTTTGGATCGAGGTTTTGAGGTTGGTCGGTAGCGATGCTTTCTACCTTCCCCTCGAGATCCAGATTGTGCATGCCCATCTGGCTCAGGTAGAGATACCTCCGCCAGTAGTTCCCATCGCCGAGGACAATGCTGAGGTTGTTCATGTGGTCCCGGTAGGTGGGGAGGTTGTAGAGGACGGCATAGGTCTAGATGATCTCGCCGCTGACCTAGAGGCTGAGCTAGCACTTGAGCTAGTCTTACCTGAGGAGATGGTAGTCGAGGCAGATGTCCCTGCGCCTGCTTCATCGTCGACCTCTCACGGATATGACGGGGTTGGTCCATTCTTTGTGCAGCGATTTTGCCCCGTCGACTCGCTAGATCTCCTGACAGCTGCTTATGGAGACGATTGACGTTCTAGCTATGGCTTTGTACATATTAACTACTTTTGACTATTAGCTCTGTCTCTTTTTGCAACTATAATTACATGCATTAGAGTGTAGGGCAATGATCCCATTTTTGTAACATTAACTCTTGCATGCGTCCTAACCCATACAGATAGGGTAGGCATTGATCTGACCATACATGCTTTTTGTATCAACTTGACAAGAAGTGATATATATAAAATATACCCTTTTGAATGTTGTTGTCATTTAAATTGCTTCATAAACACTGTTGCATGCATGCTTCTCATCCTTTCATCACCATCATGCATAGAATGGCTGGAGGACTAAGGAGGAACAGAAATTTGATCGAAGGAGCACCTGAGGCTGCCGATCCCACGGGAATATTTGAGGCTTTCATTAGACGTCTCGAAAGGGTTAGTAATCAGAATGAAAATCGACGAGACCGCCAAACTGGAGACAAATTGCTGGAGAGATTCCGTGCACTAAGGCCCGAGCAGTTTGCGGGTACCGCAGAACCCTGGAAGGCCGAGCAATGGTTAAGACAGATGGACCGTATGTTCGAGGCTGTCCAGTGCAACGAGATGGATAAGAGGAGGTTGGCTACGTTTCAATTGACCGATGCTGCCGCAGATTGGTGGGATTCGGTCATAGCTACTATCGGGAATGGAGCTACAATGGGAATGACGTGGACTGCGTTCAAGGGGAGATTTTTGGAGAAGTATTTCTTGGCTACGGAGAGGCATAGAAGAGAGAAGGAATTCATGGATCTGACGCAAGGAACCAAGTCGGTGCAAGAGTACACCACACAGTTCGAAAGACTGTCTCGGTTTGCCCCTCACCTGGTTGATACTGAGGAGAAGAAGATCCGTAAGTATAACCAAGGGCTGACACCTCAGATTCGTCACCTGACTCTCGGCCACCTAGATAAATCTTTTGAAGGACTTGTCGGTTTGGCTACCGATCTGGAAGAGGATGCTCGAGTGAGCCGAAAACAATTTGAATTCCGACCGCCTCAAAGGGGTAATTTTGGGAATAGACCACCAATGAACCGTACCCAAGGGCAAAAGAGGAATTTCGATGGAAGCAAGAAGACCCAGGCTATTACCTATCCGACTCAACCCCGAGTGGGAGAAGGAAGTAGTCGTGGAAAGTGTTTCAACTGTGGCAACCCTGGACATCTGGCTCGTGATTGTAAGGCACCAAGGCGTGCTGCTCAGCAAGGGATAGTCTGCTTCAACTATGGTGAACCAGGTCACATCAGCAGGTTCTGCACTGCCCCTGAGCAGGTGACTTATGGTCAACAGGGACAGACCCACTTGAATGCTGTTATCCTTGATGCCGCTGGATATGATGGAACTATGTACGAAGAAGGAGATTATGGAGAAGCTCAACCTGATCAGCAAGCAGTGGAAGGTACATTAACTCTGTTTAGCTCTCATGTTAAAGTGCTATTTGATACGGGTGCTGCTCTGTCATTCATATCTGTTAATACAATTCGGAGATTGGATATTTTACCTCATCACTTAGAGAAAGCTTTGAAGGCTACTTCGCCACTAGGAGCTGCAGTCAGATTAGGACACGTGTGCAAGGATTGTCCTTTACGGCTAGGAGACCGTGAAATCCCTGTAAAATTGATTGTCCTATCCATGAAGGAGTTCGACATAATCCTAGGAATGGATTGGCTCTCTCAGAATCAAGTGAAGTTGGATTGTGCGAGGAAGAGAATTACATTCCCCGACAATGAGAATCAACCCTTTGATTTTCAATGTAACCCTTCGGGAGATATGTTCCTCACAAGATGTTTAGCGAATATCAAAGTCGTCAGTACAGAAGCGACAATGTCGTCTATACCTGTAGTAAAGGATTTCGAAGATGTATTTGAAGACATTTCTGGTTTGCCGCCCGAGAGAAGTATAGAGTTCTGTATTGAGCTTATACCGGGTACTGTACTGATCACCAAGGTTCCCTACAGAATGGCCCCCACAGAACTATTAGAATTGAAGGAACAAGTTCAAGAGCTCGAGAACCTAGGTTTTGTACGTCCAAGTACATCGCCTTGGGGAGCACCGGTGTTATTCGTGAAGAAGAAGGACGGGACACTCAGACTGTGTATCGACTACAGAGAATTGAACCGCGTGACTATCAAGAACAAGTATCCCTTACCTCGGATTGACGATTTGTTTGATCAACTACAAGGAGCTATGACATTTTCCAAGATAGACCTAAGGTCGGGATATCATCAGTTGAGGGTACGAAAAGAAGACATACCTAAGACTGCTTTCAGAACCCGATATGGTCATTATGAGTTTCTGGTGATGCCGTTTGGAATGACGAATGCCCCGGCAGTGTTTATGGATCTGATGAATAGAGTGTTCAAGCCTTATTTAGATCAGTTCGTCATCTCTTTATTGATGATATTTTGATCTATTCTAAGTCAGGAGAAGAACACGAGCAACATCTACGGATTGCGATGCAGACGCTCAAGGACCACCACTTGTATGCCAAGTTCAGTAAGTGTGAGTTCTGGTTACAAGAAGTGAAATTTTTGGGACACAAGGTGTCATCTCAAGGAATTTCAGTGGATTCGTCCAAGACCGATGCTGTGTCAAACTGGGTTAGGCCGAGCAACCCTACAGAAGTTCAGAGTTTTCTTGGACTAGCAGGCTATTACAGGAGATTTGTTGAGGGATTCTCTAAAATAGCCGCACCATTGACCGGATTGACGAAGAAGAATTTGAAGTTCGAGTGGGCAGAGAAGCATGAGCGGGCCTTTCTAGAATTGAAAGAGAGACTCACTACCGCACCGGTACTAGCAATACCCAAGCCTAATGAGAAGTTCACTATCTTTAGTGACGCATCATATCAAGGACTGGGGTGTGTACTTATGCAAGATGGCAGAGTTATAGCCTATGGATCCAGACAGCTGAAGCCGAATGAGTTGAATTATCCCATTCATGATTTGGAGTTGGCGGCAGTAGTGTTCGCACTCAAGATTTGGAGACACTATCTCTATGGTGAGAAGTTTGATTTATTCTCCGATCACAAGAGTTTGAAGTATTTGTTCACACAGAAAGAGTTGAACATGAGGCAGCGCAGATGGATGGAGCTGATCAAAGATTATGACTTCACGTTAGAATACCACCCGGGTAAAGCTAATGTGGTCGCTGATGCTTTGAGTCGGCAGACTCGTGAGACGATCGCCTCCTTAATGGTTAGAGAGTGGCGAGCATTGGAGACCTTGGCGGAGTTCGATGTACAGAGTGCCGAAGAAGGAGAAGGATAATTGTTCGGATGTCTCATCCTACAGCATGTTCTTATCGACCGCATTATTGGAGCTCAGAAAGAAGATGAGAAGTTTCAGGCATGGTTCAGGAAGATGTCAGAGCAAGACCCGGCAGAATGGAAGGTGGGAGTCGATGAAGGATCTCGGTGCAGGAATAGATTATGTGTGCCAGATATTAGAGAACTTAGGAAGGATATCCTGGAAGAAGCACATAAGTCAAGATATACTGTTCATCCGGGAGGAACGAAAATGTATAAAGATTGGAAGAGAAATTTCTGGTGGGAAGGTATGAAGAAGGATGTGGCCGAATTTGTATCCAAGTGTTTGACATGTCAACAAGTCAAAGCCGAACATCAGAGACCGCCAGGATTGTTGCAACCGCTACCTATTTCTGGTTGGAAGTGGGAGCACATTACGATGGATTTTGTAGTGGGATTGCCCCGGTCGCAGCAGAATCATGACGTTATTTGGGTAATCGTGGATCGACTGACGAAATCAGCTCATTTCATTGCTTATAGTATGACATACCCGGTGGAAAAGATGAGCCGGATATACATACAACAAGTTGTGTGACTTCACGGTGCACCGGTGTCAATTGTGTCAAACCGTGACGCACGTTTTACTTCTGGATTTTGGGAAAGTCTGCAAGAAGCTATGGGAACTTCGCTCAAGATGAGCACTGCTTTTCACCCACAAACAGACGGACAAACTGAGCGTGTTAATCAGATCATGGAGGATATGCTTAGGGCTTGTGTGATCGATTTTGAAGAATCTTGGGAGACACACTTGCCGTTGGTTGAATTTGCTTATAACAACAGTTATCATACGAGTATCGGTATGGCTCCGTTCGAAGCATTGTACGGACGACCATGTTGTTCTCCGTTGTGTTGGGCAGAAGTTGGAGATACAGAATTGTTGGGATCAGATTTGGTTAGAGAAACCAACGAGAAGATTTCTTTGGTCAAGGAAAGGATGAGAACCGCACAGAGCCGGTATAAGAGTTATGCTGACCGACGCCGGAAAGATTTGGAGTTTAGTGTTGGAGATCACGTACTTCTTAAGGTTTCACCGACCCGAGGAGTAGTACGCTTCGGTCTCAAGAGAGGAAAGTTGGCTCCGCGTTTCATTGGACCGTTCGAGATTTTGGAACGTGTCGGGAAAGTAGCTTATCGACTGGCGCTACCACCGAAGATGTCTGGGGTTCACAATGTATTCCATGTGAGTATGTTAAGGAAGTACATACGCGACCCCTCGCACGTGGTTAGTTATGACGATATTGAGACGAGTCATAACATTTCTTACAAGGAGAGACCTGTGAAAATTTTGGATCAGAGTATCAAGAAGTTGAGGAATAAGGATATTCCGCTGGTGAAGGTTCAGTGGAATCACCATGACGAGAATGAAGCCTCGTGGGAAGTTGAAGCTGATATGAGGAAGAAGCACCCGGAGTTGTTTCAGGACTAGTTAGTCTTGATTTCGGGGACGAAATCCTGTTTAAGGGAGGAAGGGTGTAATAACCTGCATTTTCATTTAAATTCTTGAAATTACATTTGACATATTTAAATTTAATTTGAATTTCCATGATTAATCTGTATTGTTAATCTTATTGTTATTTACAATTCTTACATGTTAAAACTGATTTCTTGTTTTATTTCACAATTAAAATTCTTTTGGAGCCAAGTTGTAATTTTTACAAAGTTAGTAATACCTGTGTGGATTTCAAAATCTGTATTTCAAAATGGTGGAAATATTTCCTGTTGACTCAATCAGTATTTTTATGAAACCAGGAAATCACTTCTTACACTAAAATAAATTTTCTGTATTTTGTGGTGGACACAGCACCCCGAAAATACCAGTTTATGTTCAAAACTGTCCGTGCCGCGTTAAACTTGCATAGTTTGTGACATGGACGTAAAAGGTTGATATGACTTATGCCTTATTGCCATTTATGGCAAGTAATCATTGGGTGAAGCCTTGTTTGGGTGTGCTTATATTGTGTGTATCTATTGGTACATATACTAGAGTTTCCCAAACAACCCCATTTGACCCCTATACACCTATCCATGGCCTTTGGATCAGTTGTAGAGTTGTTAAACTCTGTGATACGTATGTATATAGTTATAGGAACTCATGTTTGGTCTGTGCATTCTTTAGTTATCTTAACTAAATTGAATTAAGAGTAATTGTAGAGTAAACTTGAAACAACTTGGGCACCAAGTTGTAGTTTTACTATTTATAACTCACACTCTCATTCACAAGCTGCACAATTGCCATTACAACTGAATTTCAGAGCATTAGAGAGAAACACAGAGAGTTAGTTTGTAGAGAGAGAAGCTCTTGATCACCATAGTCAAGCTTGAGTTTGGATTTTCCTATATTGCTCTTCTTTCTCAAACAATCTCTTCTACACTTATCACAGTGAGTATTTCTAACTCACTTGACTGTAATACATAAGGCAATTGCTGATTATATAGCTTGCTTGAGAAATCTCCATTGTTAATTATACGTATGAATTTCATAGCTTGAAAATCATGAATTTCCAAATTCAATCAAAACCTGTTTCGTTAGATAAATATGATAGATTACTTATCATATATGCGATACCCAAAGTTTTAGAGTTTAATTTATTCATATGAAAAAGTATATTAAGATTGAAGTTTTGTCATCTTTTAGATTTCTGTAAAATTCGTGAACTACGTTTGGATTCATGTAAAATCAGTTGTGGATTCTTAATCCTTGTGAAAACCGAAGAGAATCATATACTATAAGGCCTAGTAACTCACAGAATGGAAAATGGGTCAAATTAGACCCTGAAATCTGAAACAGAGCAGTTTTCTGCGAAGAAGATGAAGCCTCAGTAAAAACTCGCGCCACGATCGCGCGCGCGAAGATTGCGCGAGCGGCCCGCGCGAGCGATCTTTCGCGCGAGCGGCATGCTCGCTCGATCCTTGCTTTCCCAGGCAGACAGAAGAGTTTATATATATATAATGAAATTTAGGCAGGTCGCGCGAGCGAGAGTCGCGCGAGAAGCCCATCGCGCGAGCGATCCGCGCGCGCGACCTTGGCTGTTTCAGGCAGACAGAAAAAAATTTATATATAAAAGAAAAAAAATTGGGCAGATCGCGCGAGCGGCCCGCGCGGGCGACCTTTCGCGCGAGCGGCCCGCGCGCGCGAATTCTGGCAGTTTCTGTTTTTGTCTGTTTTCTGTTAAGGGACTGTTTGGTTCAATTTTTAAGTACTGTTAAGGTTCTGTTTGGGAAATTTAGTTAATCAGAACTCTATTGGTTATGTTTGAATGATTTAAAACATTGTATTGTGACTTATCAATCCCCGTACGCGTGTTGTTCCTTTAATTCAGCATTTTGCTTATGTTTAAGTGCATATCATTCATGTGGGGTCAGTGGTACATGCATATGGGTGTCAATCAGTGTGGAAAAGAGTAATGGTCAGTGTGGAAAGAGTACGAGATTATGGTTGATACTGTGTTGTGGTTATGGTTGAGATTGTGGTTGTGGTTGTGGTTGAGATTGCGGTGAGAGTATCTTTGAAATGCGACGGTGGCAAATATGGACACTCCCTGACGCCCATGGAAGCGTTAAAGTGTGTGACGCCGAACTTGGACATTCCCTGACACCCATGGTAGTGCTAAAGTGTGGCCTACGGACACTCCCTGATACCCGAGTCTGGATACTGCGTGAGGTTGCTCCGGTATTTGCATGGCGGTTTAGGTATTCAAAGTGTGAGGCAATGGACACTCCCTGGTACCCCGGACCAAAGTGTGAGGAAAACTGGACACTCCCTGGCGCCCCGTTGCTAAAGTGTGGCTATCTTAGCGTTTCAAAGATACCAGGAGTAAGATAGTGGGTTGTTGTGGCTGTCGAGAGAAAAGAGTCGGCAAGATGAGTGCGGTGCATTGTCTCATACACGAGTAACTGTTTTTATGAATGAACGACTTTTAATATATTCCTGGTGTTTATAAAATGAATTCCTTCTGCGGTTTAACTGTTGATTTATATTAAATTGAAAATGGAAAAAGGGTAAATGGGTATGTTTTACATTCAAAGTTATGTTTTTAATGCTCACCAGCTTCTTGAAGCTGACGACGTTGATGCGTCCTGGACATTCGTGTTCAGGCTTTTCAGGTTATGATCAGGAAGGACCTTATGACTATGCCAATTGAGAACGGCTGCCCTCGGATGAGAAAATTGTTTAATTATTATATGCGTTAAGCTTATATGTTTTAAGTTATGGACCGTTTTGTAATAAGGATGACTGTAATAGACATTAAGCTATTGTTTTATTTCAAGGCGGTCTGTGCCTTTAGATAACCCGTACTGTAATATTGTTTAAGTTAGAAAAATTTTGTAAGCCTTGATTGCTCTACTCTGATTATTGTTTATTGTTGTTCGACGTTTGGGACGGAATCGATCCTTCAAACTGTCGTGACCTCCGGGTCCATAAAGGAAATTAAACGCTTTCCTTATTTATGCTACGTCGGGGCGTGACAGACCGAGTGAGAGATAAGGGAAGATTTATACAGTGTGTATATATATATATTTTGCATGTATAAAATAGAAATTTTTTTAATTGATCTAGTATCCCATAATATATATATATATGTATATATATACAGAGCACTTCTCGTGTGAACGTCCGCAACTTAATAAGTTGCGGACTTCTGTTTTCAGTCACTGGATCCTGTAAAATTACTACAATGCCCTTAAGGAAAACTGGATCCAACGGCTGAAATAGAAGTCCGCAACTTATTAAGTTGCGGACGGTTCGCACGAGAAGTGCTCCATATATATATATATATATAAGGGGGCGGCTGGCTACATCTCCATGTTGGACCATAATAGGGGATAGATCCCACACACACACACATATATATATATATATATATTTGTGTCAAAGGTCTCTGTGATTTTAGTGGACGAAAATGCACACTTTCCTTATGTTCAACAAATACACTACACATATGCCTCCTCAGCCCATAATTTAAAAAAGTTAGTTATTGTTTATTTTTCAAACTTTAAATTGTCATAACTTTTAACCTACAAATTATTTTTTCATAAAAATTATATATTCGTAATCTACAAAACAAGTTCTATCAAACAAGATCCATAGTGCCTATAAATTTCTTAAAAAATAAAAAATAAAAATTCGATGTCTTTAAGTGCTGCCTAGGTAAAAACAGCAGCATGATACTATCGATAGTAATATTTCTTCAAATTGACCAAATAATTGCAAAATTATGGTCATTTTATCAGGTGATACTGCATTTACAATACTTTTCAAGTAAATACAGTAACATATTATCAAAAACTAACATTTTTACAAAGATAGTAACATCATTGTTGCAAAACGTTACAAAATTAGGGTCATTTAGTATATGTTATTATCTTTAAAAACTGTACTCATGCAAAAAATAGTAACATGTCGTCAACAATAACATTTCTTCAAATTGAACACGGTATTTAACAAAGAAATAGTAACATGTTATCAACAATAACATGTCTTCAAATTGACATAATAATCACAAAAATATGGTCAATTTTCAGATGTTACTGTCCAGTTAAAGACTGTAACATATCATCCAAAAAAAAAAAAAAAGAAGCAAAGGTAGTATCATGTCATTGTCGCAAAAAAGACAGTGACATTACATTATAATGGTCCGCTAGTAACATGATTATTTTTTATTTTTTATTTTTTTGCATTTTTTGCATAGTCACTATGGATCTTGTTTAATAGATCTTTCCTTCTAGATTACAAGTATATAAATTATATTCAAAATAAAATTGTGGTTTGAAGTTATGACATTTTAAAGTTTGAAAAAAAAAAAAACACTTCCTTGAAAACGTGATGAGGTGGCAAAATAGCAACGCATGAGTGACAGAGGTGAATCTGCCAATATCCTTATTTTCAGTTTAAAAATGAACTTATAGCCCTGTAATTCAAAAATAACTGTCCTCATCTCCTTAAATTCAAACCACTTGTAATTATCCTCTTTCCTTCCAAAGTAGGGACTTCTATTTAATTTTACACAAAAAAAAACCTTATACGTATATATGATATATGTATATACATAAAATATATAACTATACAGTTAGACAAGAAGAAGAAAGGAAGGCGACATCCCATAATTATCTCAAAATCAATAAAATAGATTTTTTTTTATCTAGTATATATCCCATAATAGATTAAAACCTTATATATAGGATTTATGTATATATATATTATATAACTGTTCAGTTAGATAAGAAGAAGAAGTAGGGAATGTGACATCCCATAATTATCTCAAAACAAAATATTGCAGAGAGGAAAGTTTGAATATAATAACATAAGGTGAAAGTTTGAATATAATAACATAAGGTGAAATAGGAAAAATCTTAGATTAGAAGAACAATGGAAGGTGACATTCCATAATTATCTCAAAATCAAAATTTTGGAGAGAGGAGATTTTTAGAGAGGAGATTTTGAATATTTATATTATATTATAAGACTTTGTCCTACTAGGACACATTAGAAATATGACTAGGATGAAATTTATATGACTAGGATGCTGACTAGGACTCCCTCACGCTACCTCTTCATTAAAAACCACTTTCTCACGCCCCTCTTCATTCTCCATCTCTGTCTCCCTTCAGTCTCTCTCTCTCTCTCTCTCTCTCTCTCTCTCTCTTCCCACTTCCCTGTCGTCTCTCTCCCTCCCCTCTCTCTCTCTCTCTTTCAAAACTAAAAGTGGTATGATAACCACTTTCTCGAATCCTAGATCGCAGTCCCCGGCCTCCTCGCAGAGTCTGGTTATGGTTTGAAGCCAACCCCTCTCGCGCATCTCTCCTTCTACTGGATCTGTTTGGATTCAGTGTCTCCTCCACCACTGAAATACGATCAAATCACTCAAGTAATCCCTTAATTTGTTAATCTGATTTTAGGGTTTTGAGTTAATCTATTTTGTGGTTTTGAATTTTTTCTATTTTTAGGGCAAGAGCAGGCACGATTTCCTAAGCAGATGATCAAATATCTTAGGTAATCCCTCAATTTGTTGATTTGATTATAGGGTTTTGAGAAAAAAACTGTTTTTATTTTTACTCTTGCAAATTAGCATTTTCTATTTTTTGCCCCTTTATGATACTTTTTCTTATTTGGATCTTCTTTCAGTTTTTGACTTTGTTCATTAGTTTTTTTTTTCAACCATGTGTTGCATATGTAGAATATATTTTTTGTTTGCTATTGTTGCTTATTTCCTCAACCGAGTGTTAACTCCATAATCTTTATAATATACCTATTATCCTACTAGGACACATTAGAAATATGACTAGGATGAAATTTATATGACTAGTATGCTGACTAGGACTCCCTCACGCTACCTCTTCAATAAAAACCACTCTCTCACGTCCCTCTTCATTCTCCATCTCTGTCTCCCTTCAGTCTCTCTCTCTCTCTCTATCTCTCTCTCTTCCCACTTCCCTGTAGTCTCTCTCCCTCCCCTCCCTCTCTCTCTCTTTCAAAACTAAAAGTGGTATGATATCCACTTTCTCAAATCCTAGATCGCAGTCCCCGGCCTCCTTGCAGAGTCTGGTTATGGTTTGAAGCCAACCCCTATCTTTTCTCAATTCTCAAACCCTCCGGCAAGTGCATAACAGGCGCCTTTCTCCTTCTACCGGCTCTGTTTGGATTCAATGTCTCCGCCACCACTGAAATACGATCAAATCACTCAAGTAATCCCTAATTTGTTAATATGATTTTAGGGTTTTGAGTTAATCTATTTTATGGTTTTGAATTTCTTCTATTTTTAGTGTAAGAGCAGGCACGATTTCCTAAGGAGACGATCAAATATCTTAGGTAATCCCTCAATTTGTTGATTTGATTATAGGGTTTTGAGAAAAATCTGTTTTTATTTTTACTCTTGCAAATTAGCATTTTCTATTTTTTGCCCCTTTATGATACTTTTTCTTATTTGGATCTTCTTTCAGTTTTTGACTTTGTTCAATAGTTTTTTTTTTTCAACCATGTGTTGCATATGTAGAATATATTTTTTGTTTGCTATTGTTGCTTATTTCCTCAACCGAGTGTTAACTCCATAATCTTTATAATATACCTATTATCCTACTAGGACACATTAGAAATATGACTAGGATGAAATTTATATGACTAGTATGCTGACTAGGACTCCCTCACGCTACCTCTTCATTAAAAACCACTCTCTCACGTCCCTCTTCATTCTCCATCTCTGTCTCCCTTCAGTCTCTCTCTCTCTCTCTCTCTCTCTCTCTCTCTCTCTCTCTCTATCTCTCTCTCTTCCCACTTCCCTGTAGTCTCTCTCCCTCCCCTCTCTCTCTCTCTTTCAAAACTAAAAGTGGTATGATATCCACTTTCTCAAATCCTAGATCGCAGTCCCCGGCCTCCTTGCAGAGTCTGGTTATGGTTTGAAGCGAACCCCTATCTTTTCTCAATTCTCAAACCCTCCGGCAAGTGCATAACATGCGCCTTTCTCCTTCTACCGGCTCTGTTTGGATTCAATGTCTCCGCCACCACTGAAATACGATCAAATCACTCAAGTAATCCCTAATTTGTTAATATGATTTTAGGGTTTTGAGTTAATCTATTTTATGGTTTTGAATTTCTTCTATTTTTAGTGTAAGAGCGGCACGATTTCCTAAGGAGACGATCAAATATCTTAGGTAATCCCTCATTTTGTTGATTTGATTGTAGGGTTTTGAGAAAAATCTGTTTTTATTTTTACTCTTGCAAATTCGCATTTTCTATTTTTTGCCCCTTTATGATACTTTTTCTTATTTGGATCTTCTTTCAGTTTTTGACTTTGTTCATTAGTTTTCTTTTTTTTTTTTTTTCCAACCATGTGTTGCATATGTAGAATATATTTTTTGTTTGCTATTGTTGCTAATTTCCTCAACCGAGTGTTAACTCCACAATCTTTATAATATACCTAATCTTTACAAATTTGTTAGGGATTGGTTGGCATGAATTTTTAGCTACTTCTTTTGAATCATTTGGCCACCTAATACTCCCAAATATTGTTGGGTTGAATTCTTGGCTATTACTTTTGATTCTAGCATATAATTATAAGTTGTTGTGCTATAAGTTGGAGCCTTGTTATGCTGTGATATAAGTTACTCTATAAGTTTCTATCTCCATTTTTTATTTTCTATTTGCACCTTAACGCAACAACAAATTGGTAATTTTTTAGTGTCACAAGTCCAATATGGAAGTTTGCATTAGTTAGGATTTTATGAGATTACATCCTGTAGTGATCCTTTCTTTTGGAATATATGAATTGATTTGGTTTGTGTTTTTTGATCATGTTATGAATTTTTTTTTGATACATGATCATGTTTAGGTTTTTACTAAAACTTGATTGGATTTATGTCAATCTATCAAGATGCTTTGATTTTTTTAGTGTTCAATCCCCCCAAAAATTGCTCCCGAATTGGCATTGGATTCTCTCTTTCCCCATAACCCTTCTCTGGTACTCTCTATCTCTCATTCTTTATTATCTCTCTATAACTCTCTCTTAATTGAGTCCTTAATCATGTGATTAAACATTATTGTTTCCTAAAATGCCTTAACACATTATAATTGACTGATGTTGAACGCTTATATTGTTTTTGAGACTTTTGATTGTACAATCCTTTGAATTGAAGTGGAAAAGACCCATTTTTTACTTTCCCTGAATTGCTGTCCCTAAATTGTGTTTTCCCTTTCATGATTCTCTGAATTGAAGTGACAAAGACCCATTTATTACTTTAACTTTAACTTTCATAATTATCTCCTAATTATCGCAATTACATCCCCTAAATTCTCTTTATCCATAAAGACTACTATTTGAGTCAACACATTCTATGCTTACATGCATTTGGAACCAATGTTTTGTTTCTTTAGGGGTTTTGACTTATGATCACTAATGTTTTGTTTCTTTGTTTATTTTGTGATATTAGGCGATGATATGGCAAGTACTAAACGTTGATTTTTTATTTTCATCACCTTTTGGTTTTTTTTCCTTTCCCCTTTTGAACCATAGTAATTGATTCTAGTGGAGTTTTATTTGATGTTGTCACGCCCCGGATCCACACATGTAAATCTAGGATACGTGGCACGCCACCAAGGCTT
This sequence comes from Hydrangea macrophylla, assembly GCA_033977485.1. NCBI lineage: Eukaryota > Viridiplantae > Streptophyta > Magnoliopsida > Cornales > Hydrangeaceae > Hydrangea > Hydrangea macrophylla. Next base: position 86,218,238 of record CM066986.1, read on the forward strand.
GCCCCAAGTCAGTAAAGTTACAGAAATCAAAATAATAAAAGTTTTGATCACAGAACTCAACACACTATTTTATTTTTTCAAAGGTTTGAACACATACACCCAACCGCATCTTACTAAAATCTGTTTTCAAAAGCAACATTTTTGTAGGTCAAAGGGTCTCCAAAGATACCCCCTTGCCTAATTAGAAGTTACAGAAACACAACCTCGTCCCATAACCAATCAATATAACACGTCCCCTGTATTACAAGAATTTAAGCCGCAATCATTTTCTACACAAATCTAAATAAATAATTGATTATAATATTTCACTAATTTTATTTATTGAACATAAATATAATAAATAGGAATTCAATTATAATCCCACGGCCACGAATACTCACCAATTCCATTTCTTTCCTTTTGAGCTCCACCTTGAACACCTACGATGGTTATTCAATAACCACTACAATATATAAGCTGTATGCTTGTGAATAACACTAATTATGCATATGAATAATAAACATGCTCAATTTCATTTCATTACAACCACCTATAGTCGCCGGTAACTACTAGTTCACTCCCACCACTACCGACTAGCCCGCGGCTCCACTCCCTAAGCCCACGTGACCTAGTCATGACCCACGCCTCACGTGCGGTCCCGTAGGCCTCTAGCGGCCGTGGTCGTCACCACATCGATTACCTCATGGTGGTATAGAACTAGCAATTCCATTGACCCAAATAAGCAACTCAACATGCTCACATAATTCATTACACCGTGCTTTCACAATCAGATTGGGCCTAATTTAACCACATGAATTTTGCCCATTAATAAACTAATAAGCTTTATTAAGCTAATTTAACATGCTTTTACATCACAAATGAACCCAAACATGGAATCATCCATATATCATAATTAATGTCACTCACCTCTTGGGTTTCGCTCCTAGTTGTGAGATTAAAGCTCTACTAAGGCCCAGGTACAAGTCCTATACAAAAACTACAAATCATGAGCTAAAACCCGAAATTGGGTCGTAGAAAAACTGTCACAGAACTCAACTAAATTGGTACCAAAATACTAGTCTCACCTCCAGGGGTCCGAATATGTATCCCGTTTTGAAAACCGACGTTGTTTGGTCAATCAATCAGCGTCACAAAATCGAAAACATCCATTTTCCCCTCCTCGGTCGTACGGTTCACAAGGAAGATGACTACTCTTTTTTTTTTTTTTCATTCTTTTTGATGACTTAACCGACACACATACATATGTGTATTAAGATATATCCCAACTATGTCATAATTTTATTTACTACCCCCAAACTTTCTAATATCTATTATAACACCATCAAGCAACTTTAGTAACTACCAAATTCCCAAATGGGTATTTGTTTATGTTTCGCATGGGCCCCATAGGTGGTCCCATATAATTATAAGAGGTTGCTAATTAGCCTACTAGTTATGTAACGTGTTCACTTCGCGCTCACAAAGGTATCCCTAACTGACCACAAAAGTGATCTCCAACTAAAAACATGATATTATTCGCAATAAAATAATAAATCATTTAAGCCTTAATAAACATTTAGGCACATAGGGTATTCCACATATTACTGTCCCATCTCAACTGGGACCCATCAACACATGTCCCACCTGGGATTGCCACATTAGCCAAAATTGGGTTCCCAATTGGACACCCTTCAAACAACTTAGTGGGTCAAGGCCCACATCTCACATATACTCGAATTATCATTAAATAATTGATAATGCATGCTAAATATTATTAAAATAATTCGCGGGAGCGGGTGTTACTGATGTAGATCTAGATATGAAAGTACTGTGATTTAGGATATCAAATCGTGATGCAACCAATTTTGTATACGAAGTGCCCAAGCTGCTCTTTAAGTACGTCTTTGGAACTATTCTGTTAACACACATTCCTTCTTTTAGAATTTGTTATACATGTTGCTTTGATTTAACACACACACGTCTACATAATATATATTAGAGTGTTATAGTGAATGATTGTAACTAACTTCTGTGATATTGTTGTTGCTTAATTTAGGGGCTATGCCCAATTTTTTGAATGTCTCAGTGCGGTTAGTAAACCGTGTAAGTTGTGAGTTGGAGGTGGACGCACCTCTTCAATGAGGTTTTATGTTTCTGGTTCTTGTGGGTCAGAGATTGAGTTGAGCTTTTCAAAAACCATTTAGGATTTGAAAATTTTGAGTTCATCCCAATACATATAACTCACGAAAATTCTAAAAATTCCCATTTTCATCATATTTTACTCTATTTAATTTTGTCAAGATTAAGATCTATGACCTACCAACTCCATCTTTATGGTTTACCATATTTAGACAAAGGGACAATAAAGTATCCATCCCTCCATGTTCCAGAGATAAAAAATATCCTTTGGATAGTTCAAAATTGTTGGGGTCAAGCTTTAATAACACAACATATTTGTTTCCAAATAATATCAAAGCATTTTTAAAAAGTAATTTGTGAATTACGGAGAAGATTTTTATAAACATTTTTGAGCTGACTGCAGTTTTTATTTATTTATTTATTTTTTTCTGAAAGGCGAAAAAACAAAGAAAAGGCATTAGATGTTAGTATGATTGAATTTTGTGGTTTCGATAGTTCATTTTATTGTGAATTTATGAATTAGAGATATGAACATTAAAATTGCTATATTGCGTGGATTGGATATCTAATATTATTTATTTAAGTCGATCAAAACAAAATCAGCATCACATGATATTCACAAGGTCAGTTTATTGTTTTAGTAAGTCAGTATAAGGAGCTCACGTGTTTTTTGTATATGAACTTTTTCCATTCACAAAGGCTACTTGGGCCAACTTCTATTGCAATGATCTTCATTATAGTTTAGGGCTGAATAAACTGTTCAATTTAGTTTAAGGCTGAACTTTGTGCGTTTTAATTGAGAAAAGAAAATGAAGGTGGAGTAGAGATGGAATAGACAATCGCTGTGAAGATGAATATCACATTCCTAGCTTCAACCTTGACATTGTTCTTTAGGTTCTAACCCTTTCCAATGTTCTCTCTGGTGGGTAACAACCATCTATCACTTTTTAGGTGTATAGGTTTTTTGAATTAACTTATGATTAGTCTGTTATATGTATGAAATTAACTAATATTTTTCTCTAATTTTTGCTTTTTTATCTAGCAGGTAGGTTACTTGAAGAAAGAAATAAATCTTCTCCCTGGAAGATTTACATCTTAAGTTTGACTTCTTTTTTTTTATCAGTACCTCAAAAAAAAGAAGTCTGATCTGCACAACTCTAACATCCCTCATAATATTTGTATTATTTACATTATAATGCTCAAATAAAAAATAGTTATGAGTGCTTTGATATGTAAACAAGTATTTGCAGTTTTTGTGATTACAATTGAATCTGATCGTTGAATAAAAGTGTAGAGAGTGAGTTTATTACTATGATATTGTCATGTTGCTGCTGCTAAATTGGCCAAATTTATTTATTTATTTTTTTTTTGTTATATTGGCATGCCCAAGTGTATATGCATTCATGTACATATTATAATTGCGTGATTTCCAAATTTGGTTCCCACATTTCATTAAAGTGGGGGCCATTTAAATTATCGAAGTGTTTCTTTTCCTTTTTCCATTAATCTATGGTTCATGTATTTCTCTTAGGCTCTATTTGATTCATGGTGAGGGGATAGAAAAAGTAAACAATGATAAAAACACATTCCTTTTTTGGGTAACTGAGAAATACAGTGAGAAACATTGGTGAAATTTGATTAGAAATTTTGAGTTTTGTAGTCATTTTCTTTGCTCTCATATTGCTTTCATATTATGTTTTTGAATCTGAGGCAGCTGTTTGAGTGTGCATCTGTTCACTTTGATTATAGTTTGCATGCGAGCGAATGTTTGAATTTTGCAATTGTGGTACTTGTGGATCATGTTTTGCTCTTTGTTATTAAACACATAAGAATTGTATTATGTGTCGAATGCATGTAAAGTTAGTTACTTCCGAATGCATGTGATGTGGGTTATTGTTCGGCAGTGCCTTTAGGCACAGGTTATATCTAATGATGATATAAGATGAAATAGGAAAAATCTACAATTTGTGAAAATTTAAAAAAGAAACATTACAAATAGGCTAGCTCAATTACCAGAGCAAAAATGGCTAGTACCCGAGCAAAAAGTATCGCATAAAAGTTTTAGCGACAATTGTCACTAAAACTTTTATGCGATACGTTTTGCTTTGACATTAGTCATTGCTGTCACTAAAACTTTTAGCGACACTTTTTGCTCTGACATTAGCCATTGCTGTTCTGGCAATAATATTATCCTAAAAATAATGGGAAAAAACACAGAGCCGCCACGTGGCAATAGCATTATTGTTCTTTTATGTACTTACACGCCACCACGTCATTGAGTGGGGGATTTTGTGAGAACCCATTCCACGTCGGATATATACAAGATATTAGTATGATATATGTAGAATCAAGTGGGCTACTACTACTAACAAGTTGGATTTAAGTATTTTAAGGGCTAATGTAGTAGCGCCATCAAGTTATTAATTAGGCCAGTGGACCACTTGCAGTTGGAGTATTACAAATAATATCAGAACCAACCTTGGAGTTCTTAAACACACCCTTAACCTATATCAATATATAGGAATGTATCCTTATACAATACATCCCTTGGAGTTGAGACGAACATTGAGAAACTCTACAATAATTAAATAAATACATAAACAAAGTTTTGTGAAACTTAACAACATAATGTGATATGCCCTAAAATGTTTGCCTAGTCATCCATCAACACGTGGAGGCCTAAAATGGAGTTACCCATGATCTACCCATGATCAGCCATCACTTATTGAGGAGGAAAAAAGGCAGAGCATGATCCCACGATCATGGCCCAGGCAATGGGAAGCAGTAACACATCTTTGAATATATAAATATGGCAACAAAGGTTTGGGCGGAGGAGGATCGAAGGGCTGATACATTTCTCTTTTTCTCTCCATTTATGTGTAATTTTCTCACCTCTCCAACTTACTGACTTGATCGTCGGAGGAGGCTTAGGGAAAATAACCTCCCAAGCCTTTCCCTTTCTGTTTCAGGTTCTCAGGTCAATGAGGGGGCCATGTCAGAACATTAAATCATCCATGCGAAGCGCTCGAATTGTAATCTTCGAGACGTGCAGATTTTTGGTAACATCAGCTGGCGCCGTCTGTGGGAAACGTCGCTCGATTGCTACGTTTCTCTCCAAATCCATCAAAACTTGATTGTTGGTTTTCCCTCTTGGTCTAGAACGACATATCCTTTTGAATGGCTTGTTAACCACGACGGTAATCAACACCCAAATCGGCAATACGCTCCAACAAGGGACAAATAATGGCGAATATGATCAATCTGTCTTTCTATCCCTTAAAGAGGAGATAAGTCTTCCAAACCTTTACAATCATGATTCATCATGATGAATAAATGTCAAGATCATATAAATATATATATATATACATATATATATATATATTTGTTAGACATACTTTTACAATCTACCTATCTCTGTATGACTGATGAATTTTACTGTGTTTATGAACTCAATCTGCCTTTACTTTTGGGGCTGTATCACATGATGTCACATGGTGACTTTAATGGCAAGATTAAAAGCCTGGCCCACTGACATTAGTTGTGGATCTTTATTAAAATTGTATGCTGTATATACATGATTTTTAATTAGATGGCCTTTGCACAATCAGATGTAGGCTTCACCAAGTGATGTCATCTATATATTGTTGTATATACTTATCTGTCAAAGTTAATTTAAAAGACATTGAATGCCCATTTTTTGTCTTAGACCAAGTCTTTGTTCTATTTGTTTGCTAATGTTCACATCTAAACCAATGTTCTATTTGGATAGGAACAAACAAACCGCGCGCTGCTCACAGTTTGATATCTTGTGTGACATTTATTTGTTTAACACAAATAAATAAACAAAGAGGAAAAAAGATTTCCAAACCATTTAAAAACAAACGAATTGCAGTCTAAATATAGCGCTAATATTACACACGTCTTGTTAAGGACCGAACTTTACCAGGGAGGTCAATCTGGTTGAAATTGACCAAGGTTGCATCTCCAATCCCTGCTTGCTTCAAAAATATTTTATTGGCGAATTTGGTTTTGTTTCTCACAAGCTCTTGCTTGAAATTTGACTAGTTGCTTAATTGTACATGACCTGCTCATATATTGCATAGGAGACAGAAATGTGCTTTTCAAAAATCACTTATTTAGTATGTGTTTGGACTTCTGCTCGTAAAGAAGAACCAAATTTACATATGCACTGACATATGGGCATCTGACTTTATGCTTTCCAGCCGAGAATCAGAATCATTAACTCTTGACATAAGCAATTGCTATATATGTTAAGTCAAGCACATATGTTCACTTGGAATCTTGCCATGAATACATCTCTTTTGTTGACTATCTAGAGATTAAATGCATATATACGTGCATAACATCTATGGCGATAAGGATCATGAAAAAGTAGTAAACTAATGACGGACTCAATGCTATCTACTTTTCTGAAGAACACATAAGAATGCGCTATAAGAGGCACTCTAATTGATGTCTTTCTCTTGCATTACGATGCAATGAAAGGACAACTAAATTGTTCATGAGGCACCGAGCAGCTCGGAAGTCACCTCAAGCATTATCCAGCACATGTTCTGCTCTAGATTCCACAGAAACCAATTTGTTTTAAGTATAGAATCAAGAGGCAGATTTGCTTCTTCGCAGCCCACCATCGCCAAATCAGAAAAGCTGCATAGGCTTTCCATATAAATCTGAGGTCCACACAATAAGTTGAAATTTATAAAGCATAATCTATTCAGATTAGACATCCTCAAAGCTTATTATTCAGCGTAGCTCAATCAAGGAGATAAGAATGGACTGTTCTTTGACTATGGCATTGCTCTTCACAACCAACCAAGTCAGTTACTTGTTACTCTACCCTTAATCCCAGTACCAGGCAAGGCCATGTTTGCTTTTTGCATATTCTGCTCCAAATCTTTATGCTTTTCTAGTGATTCCCAAACATTGTTGGTTGGGTGGCCAGGTGAACCAAGGCACCCGTATTGCCTTTGTAACATCTCTGAGCTCTCTTTCGGGTTATATAAAACATATATATACACAATATTATATTACAATACGTGTATACATGTGGCCTTGACAAGTATAAATCCTACGCAAATAGGAGCACAATTCTGTCAAATTGTTTACAAAGCACACTAACAGTTTATAGAAAATCTATTCCTTGTCATTAAAATATAATGATGTTTGCACATACATGACCTGTTTAACTTTGGAAAACCCAAGTCATGGTCGTGCGTGTAGGAGAGCAGATCTGTCGTATGTGATCATGATATTATATGTCATAACTAAATATGTGTTTTAACACTTGGGCCTTTAAGCCATAGTTTTGTGTTCGATCAATAATTAGATCAAGGTGAGTGTGACTACTTTGGTATTCTACTACCTAGATGATTATTGCCTTAAATAAGACATACATCTTGTATAGTGTTGACGAGATCTCTGTTGCCTGTTCAATGATATAACAACAGTTTACAATAACTTTCTCAGTTTGGTATATTTTAATTGTCGTGTATAAAGAGCATTGATACAGTTCTTGAATACACATCATGCTATGGCGCAATCGAGATCAATATCCGAACTGGATTTTTGAGATCAGGAAAAAGGGGTCATGATTAAACAACCGGGTCCTTCTTATTCGAGCAGGACTAGTCCCGAGCTGGTCATCTTGATCTCATCCGGATTAGAAATATTTAGACCACATTATGGAGATTTTATTCAAACTTAGTGAGCATATCTCGCTCAAGCTGGAATTACTGCTAGGGATTTCAATGCATTTTAGGCCGAACACTAGCATGGATTTCTAAAAAATCTTCGATGAATTGACCGTTCCTTTTGACCAGAATTTCTCACGGCTCAAGAGCAGGAAATTTTCTCCATACAATTGGGGATAATTTTAGATCTTGACTTAAATAGTTGCAAGCTTGGCTTAGCAAAGCAATGCAACCCACCTTAGTTCTCTGGGACATCCCATATGAGATCTCCCCAAATTAAACTTTATGTATTGAGCAGATTTACAAATTATTTAGATCTTATTTAGATTGTGATCATTGTTCAAATCAGATTTGCTCAGAGCTTAACATTCAGAACAAGTTTTTTATCAGAGCTTATTACCTCTCCAGATCAGAATTTATTACTCATCGGAAGCATTTGTGCTTTAACCATGACTGTAAGTTCTGGTATATTTATTGACTTAATCCCCTCCTGCAGTATCTGGAAAAATATGTTTACGCAGGTAGCCCAGGATCTACAACCAAATCTGTAAGAACAGAAAGAGATTTGGCCATTCAGATCTTGAAGTGCCAGCTCAAAATGACCTCTTAAACGCCGAATCAGAGTCTAGAAGAAGGCATGATTAATTCATCTCGTCATTCAGCCCGAGCGCAAAAGACCCGATCTCAGCTCGGGCAACACCCAAAGACCAAGAGTCATGGCTTCAGAAGAAAGACCCGAGCTCAGCTCGGGCAGCACCCAAAGACCAAGAGTCATGGGTTCAGAAGAAAGACCCGATCTCAGCTCGGGCAACACCCAAAGACCAAGAGTCATGGCTTCAGAAGAAAGACCCGAGCTCAGCTCGGGCAGCACCCAAAGACCAAGAGTCATGGGTTCAGAAGAAAGACCCGATCTCAGCTCGGGCAACACCCAAAGACCAAGAGTCATGGCTTCAGAAAAAAGACCCGAGCTCAGCTCGGGCAACACCCAAAGACCAAGAGTCATGGGTTCAGAAAAAAAGACCCGATCTCAGCTCGGGCAACGCCCAAAAGACCAAGTGTCATGGGTTTAGTAGAAAGACCCGATCTTACCTCGGGAAACACCCAAAGACCAAGAGTCATGGGTTCAGAAAAAAGACCCGATCTCAGCTCGGGCAACGCCCAAAAGACCAAGAGTCATGGGTTCAGAAAAAAGACCCGAGCTCAGCTTGGGCAACACCCAAAGACCAAGAGTCATGGGTTCAGAAAAAAAGACCCGATCTCAGCTCGAGCAACGCCCAAAAGACCAAGTGTCATGGGTTTAGTAGAAAGACCCGATCTTACCTCGGGAAACACCCAAAGACCAAGAGTCATGGGTTCAGAAAAAAGACCCGATCTCAGCTCGGGCAACGCCCAAAAGACCAAGAGTCATGGGTTCAAAAAAAAAGACCCGATCTCAGCTCGGGCAACGCCCAAAAGACCAAGTGTCATGGGTTTAGTAGAAAGACCCGATCTTACCTCGGGAAACACCCAAAGACCAAGAGTCATGGGTTCAGAAAGAAGACCCGATCTCAGCTCGGGCAACGCCCAAAAGACCAAGTGTTATGGGTTCAGTAGAAAGACCCGATCTTACCTCGGGGAACACCCAAAGACCAAGAGTCATGGGTTCAGAAAAAAGAACCGATCTCAGCTCGGGCAACACCCAAAAGACCAAGTGTCATGGGTTCAGTAGAAGACCCGATCTCAGCTCGGGCAACACCCAAAGACCAAGAGTCATGGGTTCAGAAAAAAAAAAGCCCGATCTCAGCTCGGGCAACGCCCAAAAGATCAAGTGTCATGGGTTCAATAGAAAGACCCGATCTCAGCTCGAGAACGCCCAAAGACTAAGCGTCATGAGTCCAAAAGCTCCAGCAAGCTCATTACAACTCGAACAGACCCAAAGACTAAGCGTCCTGGGTCCAAAAGCTCCAAACTCATTACAGCTCAAGCACGCCCAAAGATCAAGCGTCACGGGTACAAAAGTTCCGAGATCATTACAGCTCTAAAGCTCAGGCTACAATAAAGCCTAGGTACCACAGGTCTTTAGAAAATCCAAAAGATCATTACAACTCGGAGCAACACCTAGAAATCTAGAGCTACAATAATGCTTAAATATCGTAGAGCTCGTTTTCGGTGATCTGAGAAACTGTCATGAATAACTCCCCGGTACCTATGCTTGGCGCCTGATGTTGTCTATATTCTCAAAATGACTGAGAATAAAGGCTTGGGGAGTATAAGACGTTGCCCCCCGGGACAGGAATTAAAAGACAGCTCTAGCATCAAAATAGCCCGAGGAGTAGCTTAGTCAGCCAGGGCATGAAAGACCATACCAGAAAAGTCCCTTTTTTGGTCTTAGACCATAAGTTCCCACCCTGAGTAGATCGCGTTAAAGTTGGTCCAAAAACTTAGGTTACGCAGAGTCAGTTCTCATAACCCAAAATATGGTTAATTAAGCAGCTCTAAGGCTGAGGCCACGTCACTTCCAGAATTAAAGACTTGATATCACACCAAGAATTTCAGTCGAACCCTCTGTTGTTCAGTGCTTCAGAGCCTTAGTTCAATTAGATCGAGCGTTTCAGGCGAACACTTAGTGGTTCAACTCTTCAAAGCTTTGGTTTAACAACGACAAGCACTTTGGCTAGCACCCAGGTGTTCAGCTCTACCCATTCTTATACAACTATCAAAAACCTTGAGCTTCAAACAAGCTCAAGTATCATAAATCATGATACCTCATCTGATTTAGATCGAGTCTCAAGAGATCAAGTGTGATCAATCGGGCCAACACGAATTAGTATGCAAACTAGTGCACAATAACAAGGCTAAGTACATCAAAGTAAGCACTTATCTAGTTGCTGCATAGAAGTTATTTAGCACTATACTCCGAATCAACTCCCTTAGTCTTCAACCTCGAATCTGTCTGAGCAGTCTTTAGCTGGTATGTCTCAAAGCCGCAAGACTCAAGAGCAGGCTACCTCAAGACTTTGGACCTACTAGAGGAGCCTATGGACTTGTGCAATCCCCGAGTGCTACAGGATTTTCTTAGAATATATTACTTAGCACATTTTTCCAAAGAGATACATGATATTTCACTTTCTCTGGCCTTAAGCTTTTCAACTAGGTCTTGCTTCCTCGGCCTTATGTTTTTCAGCTAGGCCTCATTTCTCTGGCTTGAAGCTTTTCAGTTTGGCTTTACTTCTTCTACTCAAGCTCTGAAACTTGACTTTGCCTCACCTCTTCCCTGAGCTCCTCACAAAGCTCTTCACCTTCTTTGTGAGCGCATCTGATTGAGCCTTGACGAGAGTCAGGCATAAAACCTTACTACAATAGGCATTACTTGCATACCAAACTTCATTATAGAAAAAGTTTTACTACAACTAAGCCTTTGATCCAGTGCAAACTCTATTAAAGTTTGGGCTTCATTGAAAAGTGGAATTTAATATCTTGTTTAAGACTCGCATGTCATTATGGTTCAGGTTATTCAGATTTAAGTGAGTCTCATAAGTAAATAGAGAAAGTCCTTGTATGACATGAGACCTCGGTAAAGTTTCGAGTAGGTAACCTCCAGATCATCCAGAAGACCTTGGTCCAGACCAAGTATGATCTGATATGCCATTTCAGATATTCCATTTCAAGCAAGCCCCATTACAGCTCGAGCCCTGTTATCAAAGTTGGACTTAATCTTTCATCCGTCAGCTCGATAGCTAGGCTCTAGCGCACGCACACGCAGAACCTCTACCAAGTACGGAATAGTTGTCAACAACTCTGGTCTATCTTCGATATCCAGAGCTTGAGGGGGGAGTAACTGATATGCCCTAAAATGTTTGCCTAGTCATCCATCAACACGTGGAGGCCTAAAATGGAGTTACCCATGATCTACCCATGATCAGCCATCACTTATTGAGGAGGAAAAAAGGCAGAGCATGATCCCACGATCATGGCCCATGCAATGGGAAGCAGTAACACATCTTTGAATATATAAATATGGCAACAAAGGTTTGGGCGGAGGAGGATCGAAGGGCTGATACATTTCTCTTTTTCTCTCCATTTATGTGTAATTTTCTCACCTCTCCAACTTACTGACTCGATCGTCGGAGGAGGCTTAGGGAAAATAACCTCCCAAGCCTTTCCCTTTCTGTTTCAGGTTCTCAGGTCAATGAGGAGGCCATGTCAGAACATTAAATCATCCATGCGAAGCGCTCGAATTGTAATCTTCGAGACGTGCAGATTTTTGGTAACATCATAATGGTTCGTCTATGTTACATGTACAATTCTTAAACACATATAGTGACCTATATCAATAAGAATGTATTTGAACATCCTTTGGAGTTGGAGAACTTGAGACATATATTCAGAAACTCTGAAAATTTTAAAAAGATTATAGAAGAATAGTTGAAAATTTTCACAAAGTTGTTGAATTTTTACTCTGTTGCGGAGTAATATGCTGATTCAATTCAATCTTCAATACGCGTGGATTGAGCCTTTTATAAGCATCCGACTTCAGAAAATTAAAATTTAAAAGTCCTATTCGATTGCATGCAGTGTATCAATCGCATATATGCTATATGCCAGGGACAAATTAGTCCGAAAATATAGCATCTATTGCCAGGGTGGATCCCCTAAAAGGGAGAAGTTATTCAGTGTGCCTATTACGCCACGTCAGCACACTGACGTGGTAAAATCATTTAATCTTAAGCATCCATTTGTCCCTTATTTTTATGGAGATCATGACAAGTGGTTAGTACGTAAAATTCAAAATTTGTAAGTTGATAAACACTTGTTATGATCCCGCTGGAAGGAGGGGACAAGTGGATGGTTAAAAATAAATGATCACGCCACACTGACGTGGTGCGACGGGCTCACTGAATAATTTCTCCCTAAAATGACATTTCCATGGTGAGGGACTTGTGCACAAACTGAAATTTTTTTTTTGTCGTTTAACCACCTAATTTGACTAATTAGGAATTTAGTCATAAATTTCTATGGAAACTATTAAGCTGGTCCCTAAACTGGATTCACATCCATCCCTTCTGGACAATGCATAGTCACGGAGGAGAGAGAAACAATCAACGTTGAAAAAAATGGAGAGGTTCGAAAGATTGAAATTTGAGGCTTTGGAGATGAGATAGATATCTAAATTCACAATAATTATAGTCAAAACAGAAAGAAAAAAATTAATAGGTAAATTACAGTAATACCCCCTCAACTATATGACTTTTTAAAAAATCCCCCTAAATTATAAAACTCAATAAACTGACTCCCTTGATTATTATTTTTTTTTACAGTAACACCCCCTCAACTATGACGTTTTCAAAAATCCCCCTAAATTATAAAACTAAGTAAACTGACTCCCTTGACTATTTTTTTTTTTTACTAACACTCGTTCTGTAAAAATTTCAACCAAAAAATAAAAGTTTTTGTATCATGTGATCAATATATATATATATATACGGCGCGTCTCTAAAACGGACGGCCCATTTTCAGACCTGTCTTTAGCGATGAAATTTCGTAGCTAAAAGTCATTTTACACTTTTAGCGACGAAAATGTTGAGTTTTAGAGATGAAGTTTCATCGCTAAAAACTGGTCCGTAATCGGTTTTGGTCATAGTGAGCAATACATGCACGAGACACAAATATTAACAATATGATATTTATTAATCTCTTCTTTGAAACATTGTAATTTTTAGGACAAAATTATCATTTATTGCACACATAATTGCCCTTTCTTGTCCACAAATTTTAAGCAATTTTGTTCTAAAATTCAATAACTCGAAAGGAGAGCCAAAAATGTCATATTGTTAACACTTTTATATCATGTGTTGGTAACATGATACCAAAAAAAAAAATTTATTTTTTGGACAAGAACCTAACTGAATGGGTATTAGTAAAAAATTGTAATAGTTGAGGGGGTCGATTTGTTGAGTTTTATAATTGAGGATAGTATTTGAAAAAAAAAGTCTTCATTAAGGGGGGTGTTAGCGTAATTTATTCAAAATAAATTTTGATTATGGGCTTTGAAGTGTGAGCACAAGCATGGATTGAGACATGAATAGATTTCCAAGATTAATTATTTGACAACACCTATGTATAAAGTGCATATATGTGGACAATAATGGCGAAAAGGATCTGTTTACTTCAATTGTGGGGCTTGACATGCGATTGGATCTTCGTCACCGTCCCACCAGATTTATCAATCAACTTTAATGAAATTCAATTAAATTTTTTTTTTTTTTTGGATATGTTAATGAAATTCATTTTAAATGAACAAACATGAAACACTTTGAAAGGTCGATCACATATTTAATTTGTTGCAACTTGCATGATATATGCCAAAAACAAATCCGTAAAATAAAGGGGGAAAAAAAAAAAAAACAAAACAAAAACAAAAACAAAAAATAGCAAAAAACTTTAGACCGTAAGTCATATTTACGTATTTTAGTAAGTTACAACATAAGACACAGGGTGTGTTTGATACAATTGAAAATTAAGTAAGTAATTGAATTTGTAGTACTGAAAATAGTGTTTCAAGTAATAAATCGACTATAATCTGTGATTATTTTTAGTAGAAAATTTTCACTTATAGTTTTTAATGAGTTTTTGGCTGCTTTTTTCAATTGTGTGGTATATTATCAAACGCACTGAAAAAAAAAGTTTTGAAACTTTTCATTTTCAGCACTTAATTGGGTTATCAAACACACATTGCGTTACCGTTGCACTGATTATTATTATTATTATTATTATTATTATTATTATTATTATTATTATTATTATTTTTGCTGATCAAAGAACTTTAAAGACACTTATTATTATTAATGAGTGAGTGGTCATCCTTAAAAAAAAAAGTTGCTTCTTTCACAAATACGGGTGTGTTTGGAATGATATTTTTGAACGACATTGCTACTAACTGTAATTGCATTATTCTCTTTATTTAAAGTTAACTTATATTAAAGAAACATTTTAACACAATTTCTACTTTTTCAAAATATAAATTTTACTTGCTTTTTCTTTTAACTTAGAGATGGTGTTTTGTATATTAAGACATGGGTTGCAATTTGGAGGTGGACGAAACCACATATTCCCAAAGTTTTATAACAAAACTACCACCACTCTATCATGTTTGTTTCTAAATCCTTACCCCATTTTCTTTGGGATAATATTTGGACACATCCAAATACACAATTTTTGGGACACAACTCAAGAGATGTGTCTATCTCTCTCCTGTATCACTGTGGGGTCCGGTGACATTACATTAGAGATATAGACACATCTTTTGGGCTGTGTCTCAAAAATTGTGTTTTTAGATGTGTCCCAATCTTTACTCTTTTCTTTATGTATAAAAGTATATCAATACTAATACATGCACTTCGAAAGAAAAGTCAACTCTGTTCCAAACGCAGCATAACAGTAAGGGCGCGTATGGAATGACATTTGTAGAATGCATTCTCACTCATAATTGTATTATTCTTTTCCTTATCAACTTACTTCAAAGAGGCGCTTTGATGCAATTTTTATATTAATTAAAAAAAAAAACACCCCTAATTCTTCGTGTCCATTTTAAGTTAGAGATTATATTTAACATATGAGGACATGGGTGGGGAACCATGTTCCCCCAACTTCTATAGCAAATAGCTCAACTCTATCAAGTTTCTTTTCCTATTTCTATCTTCCTAGCTCTTCGTTTCTTTTTTCCCTCTGTGTCAATAATACTTGTATTGTTAAATAAATTTCATCAAATAGTTATTTCTGTTTCAAATGCAACACAAGGCCTAGGCGAGTAATTGAGAAACATTACTCGTGTTTCTAATTTGTAGGCTAAATGCATAGTGTTTGTATATTCCATTCCCATTTAGAGCATTACCATATTTGGGCGCTACCCTGGGCGGATTTACAATTGGGCTTTCAATATCCATGCATGGGATATAGAATCCCACTGATGATGGTCATCTCATTCCCACTATCCACGGTGGTATTTTGATCACCAATGAGATTTCTATCTTGAAAAAAGAAAGAATGATATGTTAGGTGTGATAATATTCCCATAATAAGCAGATAGTTATTACGTATTTGCATTAAAGGGGAAATCTATTATAAGAAGCTTCTCATATGAGAAGGCGGGTTTTAACTGTTGGATGAGCATCTAGCAATAAAATGTTTTTCCATATTCCTAGGAATCTTATGACTAGATGCTCTTCCAACGGTTAAAACTCGTCTTCTCATATGAGAAGCTGCTCACAATAGCATTGCCCACCAAACAATAATTGAATTATTGTGCATTGCAAACTTGCATAACTCAATACCAGTATCGGATACCCATTCCCACTTTTGATTTCTGTCACCCAAACGTGGCCTTGGGGTCATTTGGGAAGGCACATAACATGTTTTAACAAACAGCAATGATAGGGATACACACCAAATGACCCACTGTGCTTTAAATGCATGTATCCCGTGTTGTTTGAATTTTTCACATTTTTTTGTACATCAGTTACACAGCATAAGGTATATGCATTTAAAGCTGGTGTGTCATTTAGTATGTATCCGTATCATTTTTGTTTAACAAATTAAAGTGTTAGCTAGAAGTGCTTTTATTTGCATGGAGTCCGTGCTCAATCTAAACCACTCATAATATTAGTTTTTAAATTATAAAACTAACATGATTTTAATTTTCATAAAATCCAAATATAATAAGAATGAGACTGAACTGGTTTTTTTTTTTTTTTTTTGTTTATTTCCAAACATGCTACTCCACGTCCTATATTAAGAGTCTCTTTTGAAAATTCTAACTTATTAAAGGGACAACCTTGATTTTGGTGAGATTTTCAACTTTCCAGTATTGTCCCTTTTGAATTTCAAAATTATAGTGTCACATAAAAAAGAGAGAGAGAGAGAGAGAGAGAGAGAGAGAGAGAGCAGAGTTGGATATAGTAAAGGGCAAATTTGGAAAGTGTGTATTAAAGTACTTTGACTTTTCAAACATGACTCTTAAAATGGGACATCAAAAAATAATATCAAAGACTCTTAATATTAGACGGAGAGAGTATTAAGTTGACATTGACAACTTAATGGATTTGGTAATTAAGCCCAAAGTGGGTGGGGTGAGGAATTGGATAAATGTGATTAGCAACTCCAATGAAAAAATTGACATTTCACAGCCCTGCTCAGGCCAAAGCTAGATTAATTTCTTTGTTTTCATATGATTCCTTAATTAATTTTTTATATCTTTTATAGCGATTCTTTAATTAATTTTTAGTCAGAGGATAGCTTCGATAACTGGCTCGAACCTTTTGATTAAGTTAATGGTGTTAAATATATATTCTTTTTTTTTTTGATCGAATATATATATATATATATATTCTAGTGTACACTAAATTCTTAAAGTAACCCTATTCTATAAGTTATTCTTGCCCTATATCTTGTTTTTATTCTTTATTACTATTCTCTGTGTGATTGTTGGGTCCCACGAATACAAGTCCATTGATGACCATTGTTACATGTTTAGGCCGTGAACTTATTAAGGCCCACGTTGATGATTTGACAATGATATTTTCTTCTCAATTCATTTGACCTCTTAATAGTAAAATTTTAGGATTTAATAAAAGAGCAATGATAGATGCACAACAAAAACCCACAACCAATTGCACAACCTGTTTAAAATTGTTGGACTTCGTGCTGAAAAAGCTGTACACACAAAAAGACAAAAAAATGGGTGTACAGCTTTTTTAGCACAAAGTCCAACATTTTTAAGCAGGTTGTGCAATTAGTTGTGGGTTTTTGTTGTGCATCTATCATTTCTCTTAATAAAAAGTAATGTTAGGCACACATCACAAATCACAATAGTAATCATATAATTATCACATTTAAAGCACAAGATTTCATATTTAAAGCACATAGTACCTAGCATTATTAAGGTGTCTTGTCCTTGAATGCTAGGTGTCTTGTGCTTTAAATGTGAGGTCTTGTACTTTAAATATACTACTTGTGTGGTTAGTATTGTGTGCCTAATATTATTGTTTAATAAATGAACATCTACTAACAAATAAGCATTAATTAACTAGATATTTTAAATCGATAATTTTAAAAGGCATATGGATAATTTGTTTTGAATTACTACATTTTCGCAAGAAAAATACTCTGCTAAATACACCAGATTTAGATACCTAAATTGTTTACCTGCACATGTATTTGGCAATTTTGAAATAAATTCTAATTTTAAGTTGTTTCGTTTTATAAATAAAGAGCAATAATGCTAGGTATACACACTTTTCTGCACACTTTTTGACACACTATGCTTTAAATGTATGTACCTTATGCTGTTTAAAATTTTCACACTTTTCTGTGCACCACTTACACAACACAGGGTACATGCATTTAAAGCTGTGTGTCAAAAAGTGTGTAGAAAAGTGTGTATGCCTAGCATTACTCAATAAAGAATAGCTTTAGTTATCCACGTCGGTAGATGTCTCTTTACTATTTTCGAAAACACAAGGAAACTAGTTTTCTTCTTTGTTTTGCTTTTTCTTTGTATATTCCCTCTAAAAATTCCCAAACCAAACAGAGCCTATAAGATATGTGATACGCTCAGATTATTCCCCTGCTTTGTTACTTCAATTACAATTATTTCCACTGAATCAAAATTCAATGAGGAAATTAGTCTCAAACTTTACTCTAAAGTGTTGAGTTTAAATAAAAATTATTCAATTGATCAACTTTCCCTTCCCTCTCCCTCTCTCTCCTGGGCCACAGTACATGGATAGAAAGTCTAATGTTTCTTCTTCTACCAAATGTGCTTGCTTCTGCTCTAAAGATAGCTCCGCCGTGCCTAGGGTTCACAAACCATCAACCACCAATATTAGTGTGCCGGTGTCCAAGAAAAGCGAGGGGGTGGCTACGCGGCTCATGAACGGTGTAACCGCCGCCTTTTTCATGTCTCTAGAAAGATGTTCTTGCATCCAAATTGACACCATGGATGATTCTGATGGTTCTGAGAGTTTGATGGGGAAGAAAATCATAGATGTTGAATACATTAAGATCCAATAATGTGGGTGTCAATAAATTGAAGCTTTGTGCTATATGAAGGTAAATGTGTCACACACATATGTGCATATATAAATTGGTATTTGTGAAAATATATTACGTGGAGTTGGTGTGATTGGGAGCTAAATATAATAATATGATGTTGTCCTCGTACAGATGTTAATGCTTGAAAATTGAAATGTAGCAACTTATATACATACATATATATATATATATATGTATGTATAGAGGAATGCTAACTTACAATATGGAGCCTTTTTAGCGACATGAAAATTTAACCTTAATGACAAATTTTTTTTCACCTTCAACGATGAAATATTTTTAAAAGATTTGTCGCTAAAAATATTTTTGTTGGTCGCTAAAAGCTGATAAACAATGCTATCTTACAACCTTCATGTTAGAGGATAACAACCCCCGTATATATATATATATATATATATTATGTTATGCCATGTTGGGTTTGCGGATTTAAAGAAGATAAAGAAAAAAATGAAATTAAGGAAAACAAGATCAAGTTTTTCCAATATTTTTCCTCCATGTTTAATTAAATGACCGAGAAATTACAACTTGGTGAGTGTTAATGCCAAAGCAGAAAGTGACGTTAAAAGTTTTAGCGATAGTTACCTAAGTGTTGCTAAAACTTTTAGCGACACTTTCTGCTTTAACATTAACATCACCCAACTTTTGTAGTTATGATTGTCATTTAAGAAAACAGGAACGGGAGTGAGTTAAAAAACTCAAAATTAATTCATTATTTATTTTTCGATTTTCAACCTATTCTATTTTTCTTTCTGTTTTTCTTATTGATCTGATAAAACAAGTATTTCTTTCACTGTTTTTTTTTTCCTTGCTAAATCCGTATACCTAGCTAATAAGTATTTTGACTATACAATTGAATTGAGTTTTGGTATGTAAATGAATATGGTCATTGAAATAAAATTTCAACAGTGTATGAGTTCCATAAAGAATAGAGCCACATTCTCTAGAAACTTCCTGGTTCCTAATTGATGAGATATCTAAATCATCAATAATGATACACACACATTATTTCACATAAATAAAAAAAATCAGAATTATTAAGTGTCAAAAAGTGTGAAATTATGTGTCTATCATTACTCGAATGATAATGGTGAATTTGTTCGGAACGTGAACTCCATATAGAGAGTGTTGCCCAAAAATAAAGGAAATGTTACACATTGTAATTTGCACAAGATATATAAATCTTATCAAAAATGCTACTCACACTAAATTTTACACCTAATTTTACACCTTGACCCTTGATTTTTGTGGGTCCCGTATAAGATCTATGTGAGACTCTTATGGAGTCTATTGGAATCAAGGACTAAAGTTGAGTGTGGAATTTGGTGTGGGTGTAACATTACTCAAACCTTATAAGCCTTAAGAAAAAAAGGTAAAAAAATCAAGTGAGCCGGTACCTGGATGAAAATTTTTGGGACATTGTACTATCTCATTTTGGCAAATAAATTAGGGTTTAATACATTTTATCTTATGTGGTTGGCGCATTTCTACTTTATCCCCTGTGGTTCATAAGCGGATACTTAACTCTCTTGTGGTTTTGGACTAAAGTAAAACTACTAATTAGATTCCTCTCAAAATAGCCCTGCATGAGGATTAAATGTTAAAATTAGCCCCACATGAGAGAGCTTAAGTGTCAAAATTAACTCCACATAGCTAGTTTAACCCCAAAATCGTTAAGTGTCAAAAAAATATCCTCTCATAGGTGGGTTAAATGGCAGAATTATCCTCATATAGGGGATTAGCTCCAAAATTAACCTCACAATGGGGGTTAGCTGTCAATATTTTTGGTCAATTTTAGAATTTTTATCAGTTTTGAGGAAAATCTTAAGAATTTCACTTTAGTTCAAAACTACAAGAGTTAAGATGTCCACTTTTAAAGCACATGAGTAGTGAAAGCAGACGTAACCATATAAGGTAAAATGTATTTAATCCAATAAATTATGTTGCATTGTAATCATGACTTCCTTCTTTCCACCTTAGAAGCTTAATTAATAAGTAGTAATTATATAACAAATGTAAAGGAAAATTGCATTAATTAACCTTAATTCCTTGGTTTTAGTTTAATAATTGCACTGACTGCTTGCTCGTGCTATGCATGAAAAAAAAAACGATACAAAAGAAATTAAGAAAAAAAAAATATGAAATTATTTTTAATGCGAATCCTCTATTATAATAGTTCAATATAGAGACTCACTACCAGTGGACACTAATAACACAGATTTTAAAATTATTTGGCAATAGATGTCTGGTACATCAATGCTTGAGATAAAGAAAGAGTAAAACTTGGGACACAATCAAATACATAATTTTTGGGACACAACTCAATTAATGTGTATATCTCTCTCCTGTGATGTCACTGGACCCCACAATGACACAGGAGAGAGATAGACACAAAAATTAGGTTGTGTCCCAAAAATTGTGTGTTTGATTGTGGCCCAAATATTACTCAGAAAGAAATTGACTTGGAGCAGACGATTGTGATAAAGAGTTGAATAGAGTGTGACTAGTGTAGAGATATAGGTTGAAAGGGTAAGAGATGAAAAAGGCAATTGAGATTTTGAACTAGTGTATATCTATTATTGTTATAATAGAGAGAATAAAGTGAGCAGAATATTAATAAAGAATTAAGTGACTTTTTTTATTAATATATTCTTTATTTATAGGGTGGGGTAGGGGTGTGTAAATAAATATTACTTTATAATTAGATTTTTAGTTTAAGACAAAATGTGGACAGTCACACATACATATAAAATATTTACAACACTCCCCCTTGAATGTCCGTCATTAAATAATTGTTGCCTCATTAAAACATTGCTAAAGAATACCCAGTACGAAAAATCGAAGCTAAGGAAAAATAGTACAACACTCTTCAGGAACTAGTTGGATGCGCATAATGCTGCCTCATTAAAATCGTAGTAAGAGAAAATCCTATGGAAAAAACTCTAATCGAAGGAAAAAGAGTACAACGCGCTTAAAGTTCAAATACTACATACTTCAAGATGCTACTTTTATGATCACTCTCCCTCATTTAGAGAAAACTTCACTTAGTCTGATAATTGAGACGATGCATGCCAATTCCCTACACCAATATCTAAAAAGTTGGTTTGGGCAGTGCCTTAGTAAAGAGATCAGCAAGGTTATCTATCACACCCGTTCCAGGAAAATACATTTATTTTAGGATTAATTGTCCTTAAATCCCCCATTCATGTACTTTTATGGATGGAGAACACCTAATAATTTTATTTAATACTAGATCCCCAATATCCTAGTTAACACAACTAATCATGGTTAAGTAATTTTTTTATGTCCTAAATGCCCTTTCACATATTTATTATATGTTCTAAATGCCCTTTTTACATATATGGTGAGGGTTGATTTGATATATTGACTAGCATTAATGTCACACACAGTTGACTCATTTATGGAGAGGAATAAATGGTAGACAAAATTTATTTGGACATTTATCTATATACAAATTTACATATTTGATAGCAATGATGGATCCAGTCTCTCCCTCTCTCATCACATAGACTTGAGATGGGGATGATGGTGGCTCAAGAAGGTGAAGATGGGGGTGAGATGAATGAGAGCGATGGGAGCTGAAAAAGAGATTGAGAGCATTGGAGATTCATATAGCCTTGTTACTCCACCGGTTTGTGGGTCGTACCAACCTTTTAAGTGCATTCGGGTTGAAACTTCTTTTAATTGTTATAGGCTTTCAAACATTTTTGTGATGTTTCTTTTATTTATTTACCTTCTGTGTAGTGATTGATTTCTTTAGTGTTCAATTTCTTAGATTTTTTGTAGTCTGGATGTGGTTTTATAAGTCTTTGGCATGGTACTTTATATAGGAGATGATAGTAGTTAAGATTAGTGGTGCATGCGATGGTGATGATATATGGTGGTTAACAATGGTTGTGGGTGCTAGGATGTAATGGTATTGACTCTCTCTCTCTCTCTCTCTCTCTCTCTCTCTCTCATTCCCATTTTCCAAAACATGTTGTGAGATTCACAAATCATGTTATGACTCGCTCTTCTATTTTCATTTTCCAAAAAATGTTGTGAAATTCACAAATCATGTTATGACTCTATCTCTTTCATTTTCGTTTTCTAAAACATGTTGTGAAATTCACAAATCATGTTGTGACTCTCTTTTTGTCATTTTCGTTTTTCAGAACATCTTGTGAAATTCACAAATCATGTTGTTGTGACTCTCTTTTTGTCATTTTCGTTTTTCAGAACATCTTGTGAAATTCACAAATCATGTTGTGACTCTCTCTCTCTCTCTCATTTTCATTTTTCAAAGCATGTTGTGAAATTCACAAATCATATTAGGGCTCTCTCTTCTATTATCATTTTTCAGAACATGTTATGAAATTCACTATCATGTTGGGACTCTATCTTCCATTACCATTTTTCTAGAACATGTTGTGAAATTCACAAACGATGTTGGGATTCTCTCTTCAATTCCCATTTTTCCAGAACATGTTATATCTTTCTCTTCAAATCACGTTTCATATAAATTATGTTGGACATGATTGTGGTTGAAAATGACAGTTATTATTAATGATGATGACTTTCAAATTTTGATTTCCTTATTTTTTTTATTCCTTTAATTTTTTGGGAGAATTTAATTTTGGTAGAAAACTTTAATGGAGGGGTTACCATTTTAAAGATTACCAAACTTAATGAGGGAGGGGTATTTTAGTCTCTAAAAAATATCAGGGACATAATCATAAACATGTTTTAACTCAAGAACCTAAAGTTATGTAAGTGCACTATCTAGGGATTTATCACTATTTAACCCTTTATTTTAAATGCGTAAGTGAGATTTTGAGAATTATTTATGTCGATTAATAATTGGGATGAAGTTTACTGTGAGTCAGTGTGGAATGTCAATTGAAGACACAAGGAGTTGGTAATTCATAAAGCATTAACACGGTTTAAATGATATTTATATGACTTAAATGTTATTAGACTTTGTCACACCCGTCCAGAGAAAAGTATATTCAATTTTAAATAGATATTTGAACTCTGGAATTATTAATGTTAATAATTGAGATGAGGTTGACTATGGGTCAACGGTAAGTGTCAAGTGAGGACACGGAGAGTTGGTAATTCATGAGGAATTGACATCACTAAATGAATTTATGTACATTAAATGTTAATTAAGTTATCTGGTATTTTGATGAATAGTAATTATATCTGTTTTGTATCATTTCTGGTGGTTTTGATCTCGACTTAGATCGTTTGAATACTTTAGTGAGAACGAGAGTGATACGTTGCTTAACAAGTAGGTTTTCTAGAAATTCCACGAGAATAGTTTTCGGAATGTAATTACGGTCCTAAAGGGAATCTAGACGAAAACTTTTATAATTTATAGTTTTCACTCGTGAAATAATAATTTAGCCGTATAAGACGTTTCAAGGAATAATTAGAAGTTTTCAGAACTCGTGGAGAGTTAAATATAATTCCCGAGAGAGAGAGAGAGAGAGAGAGAGAGAGAGAGAGAGAGAGAGAGAGAAAGGAGATTTATTTCCTACGATCTTTCCAACAACAAACGACGACCGTTCGCCTGTTAGTTTTCAACCAGATTTTCTATTCCGACTCTTCGAGATAAGAGCTTCGTTTTGATACCTCTTAGGCCACGTTTGGCAACCTTTTACGAAAATCCTAATATTGGAATTTTGGAAAAAAATGTTAATACTTGTAGGAATCTTTCGAAATAAAAGATCCGACGTTTAATCAGTTCCCTAGTACTTCCTTCAAAGTTAGAGAGAAATCGCACGAGGTATGAAATTCTGTCACATTCGTCCCGGAAAACCGTTTTATTTTAAATGGCATACTTGAGATTTTAGAATTATTAATGTTGATTAATAATTTGAGTTGAGTTGACATAGGTCAACGAGGTGGTGTCAATTGAGGACACGGTAATCAGATGAGTCATGATACATTGCATGATTAAATGACATTTTTGTGATTTAAATATTATTTGAATTATCTGGTATTTTGTGAATAATGATTTTACTTGTGTAGAATAAATTTCTGGTAGTTTTGATCTTGTTTTAGATCGTTTTGAATACTATAGTGAGAACGTGAGTGTTACGTTACATAAAAGGTAGGTGGTATCGAGATTCCACATAATTAAATTTTAGAACGTGATTTTTGGACCCAAATGAAATTTAGACGAAACTTTTATAATTTTTGTTTTTACTCGTGAATCAATGAATTAGACGTTTAAGATGTTTTGGAGAATAATTAGTAGTTTGGAGAAACTCGTAGGGA
Source organism: Hydrangea macrophylla (assembly GCA_033977485.1). NCBI lineage: Eukaryota > Viridiplantae > Streptophyta > Magnoliopsida > Cornales > Hydrangeaceae > Hydrangea > Hydrangea macrophylla. The sequence continues at coordinate 86,243,434 of CM066986.1, forward strand.
GGTAAACATAATTTTCGAGTCTTGTGCCTATAAATAGTAAGGGTGAGATTTCACTATTTTTAGAAACTTTCCTAAAATAAATATCTAGAGAGAGAGCGAGAGAAAGAGAAGAGATTATTTCCTACGAGCTTGGCGACGCAGATCGACGATCGTTCGTCCGTCAGATTTTCCCCAAATTTCATATTTGAATTCCTCGAGGTAAGATCTACATTTTGATACCTCTTAAGCCATGTTTGGAAAACTTTTTCTAAAAATCTAATTTCTAATAATTAGGAAAAAACACTTGTAAACTTGAAGAATCGCATGTAATCGGAGATCCGACGTTTAATCAGTGCTCTAGTACCTCCCTCAAAGTTTGTGAGATATCGCACGAGGTACGAAGTTCTAACCTATTTTATATAGAAAATATACATGTTTTGATTTTCGACGACGAAATTGTGATCCGGGCAAAGTTCATGTGTGAAAATCATGTCTAAGTTTACGCGAGCATGTTCAGTTGATTACAAGTTCATGTCGTAGTAAGCTTCTCGATGTTTGAGAATTTAGTAGCGATGACTATTGTGCATGGTTTAAGACTTAGACTTGCCATGGCACTTAGGGATGTGATGGTTGTAGACGTGGACTAGCCATTAGCATTGCGGTTTAAGACTTGGACTTGCCGCAACCGGATGAATGCGTGTTTTTCTCCCTAGAGACTATTTGTTGTGATTTATGAGATTAAAGCATGTTTTATCACATATTGCATATGTTAGAATTCGTACACTCAGCATATAGCTCACCAGTGGAGCTTTACTCCATTGCAGGTGAAAAGAAGAAAAGAAAGAAGAAGCGAGAGGAGTGATGTCAAGGAATGCCGGGGAATCACCAGTTGTTTATACTTTTGTTTTAATCCTAAAATTGTAATAAGGGTTTGGGAAGTTTGTAGTATGTTGTACTAGAATCTTGGCATGATTTTGTAGTATTGTAATCACAAGTAAAAACTCTTGTAATTATATTTTGATTCGTTGAAATATAGTGTGTTTATGTTTGAATTGATTGGGAAATCATGACTTGAGTTGTGGCTGAATGTGTAGCAATTTGAAGAATCAGTCGATTGGGTTCCTGACACAGTCAATTGAACCCCTATTTGTAACAAAATATTTTTCAGTTTTCAAGGGCATCAGTCGATTGGAAGATGAAAAATAGTCAACTGGATTCTGCGCGAAAGCATGACATTCTGCTAGAGCTAGTTCAATCGACCTGACAAGTACCAGTCGACTGAGAAATTGAGACTCCAGTCGACTGAGTCCCTGACATAGTCGATTGGACTAGGCTATTGGACTTTCTTACTCTTTGTATGAACCATACAGTCGACTGGGTCCCCACCACAGTCGACTGAACCTCTGTTTTCAAAATTGATTAGTTTGAAAGTGTTTCAATTGAGCAAAACTTTTTATAACCCCCAACTTTTAGGTATTTTACTTATGTTTTCCGCTGCTATTTATACTTTAAAGGAATTGGATGAGCCTTAATGGCATGCCACGTGTCCTATTTCCATGCGTAGCGAGATGGGTCGTGACATTTAGTGGTATCAGAGCTATAGGTAACAAAACTTTGGGATTGTGCGACGTCGAGTGGAGTGTTGAGTGATTCAACGTATATTCTAGAGTGCATTCATACATAGTAGAAATGTCTGAGGCATATGTATGTTGTTGTACATACATGATTTTGTTTATTGTCATACATACATAGCGTTTATGCATCGAGAGTTAACAGGATTGAAAAATCAAGAGTGACAATGATCGAGAAGTATCGCCACATACCCGACGTATGGACCACATGACAGAAATGATTGGGAATATCAGAGAATGAGTTCAAAATTTAACAGAGCGATTACCTACGACACCTCCATTTGAGACAACACTGATAGCTATGGTATATGCACCTGAGATCCGAGGTGGGAGACTTATGTTAGAACAGTTCACTAGGAAAAACCAATGGAATTTCATGGAATGGCTGACATGACGCTAGCAGAGTATTGGGTTATGGACATGGAGAGGATTTTTTATCTATCCCGATGACCGATAGGGAGAAAATTTAGAATACAAGTGATGTGCTCAAGGGTGAAGCCCATAATTGGTGGGTGAATGTTCTAGATCAGGGAGCACCGATAACTTGGGAAGGGTTCAAAGCGGAGTTTAATCGTCGATTCTTTCCGCGAGCCACTTTCAACGTGAAAAAGAGAGAATTTGATAACCTTAAACTGGGGGATATGACTGTGATTGAGTATACTTCCAAGTTCAATGCATTGTTAAGATTTGGTAAGGGTTCAGTGCCAGAGGAGGAGGATAAGGCAATGAAATTTGAGGAAGGTTTAAGGGAGAATATTCGTTTGAGGGTGGAAACTTATGAGCATTCAACTGTGGCAGCAGTGCAACAAACGGCGCTTGTAGCCAAAAGTGGGATGGAAAGATCAAGACAGAATCAGCAAGGCAAGCGAGGTAATGAGGGTGGTGATCGGTACCAAAGCGGATCTTTTAAGAGGCCGTTTACACAAGGCTCTGGTTGCAATTTTAGTGATACCAGGAGACCACCAAGTAACATACCGTTGTACTCACTTTGCAATCGACCACACACCGGCCGATACTTTATCACTAACTTTCAGAACAAAACTCATGGGATGAACAATATTAGTTCAACACTTGATATGAGGGGCAAGTGCCATGATTGTGGGATGGTAGGGCATCAATCTAGGAATTGTCCAAGGAAACGTCCCCAACAAGGAGCGAGTTCTATGGCTTCCAGTGGTGCAAAGCCTAAGCAGTCTAATGAGAGGAGACCACAGACAAATCAATGTCAGGGGAGGTCATTTCAAATAAACCCAGGAGATATGGATGCTTCGAAGACAGTGGTTTCAGGTATGGTGCTTGTATGTTCACACTTAGCACGCATACTTGTTGACTCAAGATCTACGCATTCATTTGTATTGCATACTTTTGTTGAACATTTGAATGTCAAGTCCACGCCACTAGGATATGAATTATCCATTGCTGTACCACTAAGTAAGCTAATAGTAACGTCTACGATATACCTGGATTGTGAGATCAGACTAGGTGAGAAGTTGATGACCGTAAATCTTATACTGATTGTGATGAATCACTTTGACGTGATACTCGGAATGGATTGGTTAGCCCTTAACCAAGCCATAATAGATTGTAAACGGAAAGAAGTTAATTTTCGATCACCGGAGTATAGAAACTTTTGTTTTCAAGGGAGTGGGGTTACACCGCCACCATATTTGATTTCAGCTATCCGAGCGGGTAAGTTGTTGAAAAAGGGATGTCAGGGATTTCTATATTCAGTAACTGGTATTTTGATGACCGAATTGAAAGTAGAAGACATTTCGATAGTGCGAGAATATCCAGATGTATTTCTTGATGACTTGCCAGATGTTCTGATTGAGAGAGAAATTGAGTTCACCATTAAGACAATGCTAGACTTAAGATCAATATCGAAAGCATCATATAGAATGGCACCCATGGAGTTGAAAGAATTGAAAATCCAACTACAAAAATTGCTTGATAAAGGTTTCATTCGACCTAGCATATCAACGTGGGGAGCTCCAGTGTTGTTTGTGAAGAAGAAAGATGGTTCAATGCTTATGTGTGTAGACAACCGAAAGTTAAACAAGTTGACAATTAAGAACAAGTATCCACTGCCGAGAATTGATGATCTATTTGATCAACTTCGTGGGGCACAAAATTTTCCAAGATAGATTTGAGATCAGATAATCATCAGTTGAAAGTAAAAGCCAAAAACATAGAGAAGATAGCTTTCAGAACGCGCTATGGACACTACGAATTTCTAGTTATGCCATTTGGGGTAATAAATGCACCATCCACGTTCATGGATCTAATGAACCGAGTCTTTAAGGACTATTTAGATGACTATATGATTGTGTTTGTAATGCTTGTAATTTCTTTGCGTGCAATAATACGAGTTTTATGAATTTTCATGTCTGGTATATTATTATATTATTATTTTGTTTGTGTGACCGTATCAGTGTAATGTAATTACTAATTAGACTGTAATCACTGCACCGACTCGACCGTAATTAGAATTAACTTAGTCTCGTAACCAGACCCGGACGTTAAAAACAACACCCGTTTGCACGTAAATTAAGACCGGCACGTATATCGAGAAAATTATGCATGCAAAATGAGGTAGTGGCACAAAACCCAAGGTGGGCCCCACATGGAAAGCCCTATGCATCATCCCCTACACTTGTCATCCTCTCCCATGACACTTGTCCATCCATTGGACACTTGTCCACCACTTTGACACATGTCAATGCATACACCCCATGCACATTGACACCTAGCACATGCAAGACTCTATATAAGCATGCATATACTCTTCCATACCATTTTCTTGGCCATTACAATCTGCATGAAGAGAGGGAGCTAGGAGATGAACTCCATGGTGGGATGAAGGAAGTTAGAAGAAGAAGTCTCCACCATTGAAGCTTATGTTCAAGCTTCCTAAGCTCAAATCCAAAGCCCAAGCTCAATTTCAAGTTTAGGTGAGTATTCTAACTCACTTTAGAACCTATATAGTATGTAGTAATGTTTATTAAGTGCTTGATGTTGATAGTTTGAGAGATCCATGCCATGCAAGATAAATTTTCAAATCTGGGAAGCAGAAACTTCCAGCAGAATATTGTTTAGTAAAACAAACATTTCGAGCAGTTAACAAATTGGAATGAGGCTAGGTTTTTTTGTGGAGAAAGGTAACTCATTTATCTACAAATAACTCTTTTATAGCTCAATATGAAAATCACTTCTTCATAGGTGAAATATACATGAAAAGAAGTACTTTAAATATGAGAAACAGAAACCTCCAGCAGAATGTAGTTTAGTAAAATGAGTGTTTTAAGAAGCTCCGAAATCTGAATTAAGCTAGGTTTTTTTTGTGGAGAAAGGTAACTCATTTATCTACAAATAACTCTTCCATATCTTGGTCTAAAAATGATTCCTTGATAGGTGAAATGCACATGCAACGCAGTACTATAAATCTGGGACAGAGCAGTCCGAAAATATAGAAATGTCTAAGTAAAATAAATATTTTAAGCAGTTCAAAAATGTAATTGAAGCTAGATTTTTTTGTACATGAAGATGATCCAATTATCTACAATGTTCTAGTTTTGAGTTTGATTTATAAATCAATTTATCATGTCCAAATAAATCATATCAATTCAGTCGACATAGTAAAATTAATTCCTGGCAGATTGTATAACTACTTGTATGATGTGTTTATTAATAATGCTTGCTTTCCGGTACCTATGTGGTTATGGATATCTTGTGCTATGGTAGTGCTATCGCGTATATGAGTATGTTAAGGGTTTCATCTATATGGTTATTGATATCAAATCCATGTTATAGATCCACGAGCTAAACCCTAGGTTTCTGTTGTTATGAATATAGTGTGATTACCATAGAGAGTTCATACCCAAGCTATAAGTATGTTGTACGGCATGATTATTGCGTTGATAGTGATTGGATAAGTTTCCATTGTAAGTATATTACGACATAAAATAGGATGACGGATGTATAAACGTAACTTCGAAAGTATATTCGGAAGTCCTTTAATGAACTAAATTCCGAAATGAGTGACGAATGCGCGGTGATTCTTTGAGTTGTGACGCGGTGATTCTTTGAGTACAGACTCTTTTCGATTCTTCGTGACGAAATCGATGTTCTTGTACTCGGTAACGCTTTCGGTTCTTCGTGACGAAGCGGTGATTCTTTGAGTAAAGACTCCTTTCGGTTCTTCATGAGGAAATGGATGTTCTTGTACTCCGTAACGCTTTCGGTTCTTCATGACGAAGCGGTGATTCTTTGAGTAAAGACTCCTTTCGGTTCTTCGTGACGAAATGGATGTTCTTGTACTCCGTAACGCTTTTGGTTCTTCGTGACGAAGCGGTGATTCTTTGAGTAAAGACTCATTTCGGTTCTTCGTGACGAAATGGATGTTCTTGTACTCCATAATGCTTTCGGTTCTTCGTGACGAAGCGGTGATTCTTTGAGTAAAGACTCCTTTCGGTTCTTCGTGACGAAATGGTTGTTCTTGTACTCCGTAACGCTTTCGGTTCTTCGTGACGAAGCGGTGATTCTTTGAGTAAAGACTCCTTTCGGTTCTTCGTGACGAAATGGATGTTCTTGTACTCTGTGACGTTTTCGGTTCTTCGTGATGAAGCGGTGATTCCTTGAGTGAAGACTCCTTTCGATTCTTTGTGACGAAATGGATGTTCTTGCACTCCTTAACACTTTGGTTCTTCGTGGCGAAGTGGTTGATGAAAGATGTTTTGGTTGATGAAAGATGTTTTTGGTTGATGCAAGATGCTTTGGTTGATGAAAGATGTTTTGGTTGATGAAAGATGGTTTGGTTAGCAAGAGATGCTTTGGGTTTGTAAATGACGTCGGATGTTAGAAATGAATGATAGTGGCGTTAAGAATATCGAGACGAGTTTTCTCAGTTGGACATTTTCTTTTCGAATACGTGGTTAGGTGTATTGGTAATTATAGCCCCACTGTGAGAACGCAAAGATCTTAAAAGACATGTTAAAAAGTAATAAGGGTATCTTTGTTGTGTTTTACTATATACGTTCCATTTGATTTAGCTTACTCACTCAGCTTTCATAAGCTGACGACGTTCATGTCGCTGGACATTCCCATATCCAGCTTGTCCAGGTGAAGAGTACCCAGGTTATGAAGCTACGCAAGAAGGAAACATTGAAGAAGATTACACTGAAGATGGCTATGGTTATGCTAGTTAGGGAGAAGACTAGCAGTTATCCTCTGTACATGTTTTGATTATAACCAGAAGACTTAGCATATATTTTGTAATAGTTTTGTAAGGCCAAGAGCCATAAGACTCTGATGTATTTATAATGATGGTGTTATCCTTTTATTATATCGTTTAGTTATTATTATTTTGGTCATGGACAATTCGGCACTGCAACCAGTCACGCGCCTCAGGGTCCAAGATGAAAATTTTAAAATTTTTCCATATTTTGGCTACGCCGGGGCGTGACAGGGATTTTTGGTATCAAAGCTTTAGGTTAAGACGTGTACTCCGATTGTCCTACACACTTAAGTTATAAACTGTTAGACCTTTTTCCATCCATAAATACATAAACCTTATGGTAGCTTTGTGATTAGCATGGATCCTTATTACATCCTGGATGGATATGGAGCATGGGGTTGATGAGGAGATTGACCCAGCAGTGGGTATTGACCTAGCAGAGGATGTTGACCCAACAGAGGGTGCTGGTGAGGGGGAAGCAATGATAGTCATGGAGGTTGGAGAGCCAGAGGTTGAGGATGACTTTGAGGATGACTCTAAGGATGCAGATATAGAGCCTTTGGATAAGGATGAAGATGAGATGGTTGATAAGTTTGACCCGTACTTGGACTGGGTTCCACCTATGGAGATTCCAATCTTGGATGATGTTCTACCATATAAGTCAGATATAAAGGACTTTTGTGATAGGACTCCCAGGATCTAGAGCTTTACTTGTATTAGGACTAGTAGCCCATCTTTTTGTGTATATAGTATGTACCCAGGCATATAACACAAACTAGTGGTAGCGTGTACGCCTTTCTATGTAAATATTTGAAGTTATCTATAATGATTTGTTTCCTCTACTTGATGAAATGTATTGATGTGATATGTACTCATATTAGAATTGTTAGCTATACCTTATATCGTTTATATATCTCGTAACCATAGTTAGGACTGGAGGGTAACCAGTAGTTATTCAGTTAGGTTCATAACACACAAACAGATGACAAGTCAGCCACCTCAGCTTAGGAATGGACCAAGGGGAAGACCTCCGACCCGTTTCCAAGGAAACAAACACCCGTGGAATAGTGGTAACAAACCAATACACACCTTTCCCCGGAATAAGCATGCAAAACCAACTGCACCAGAAGTACCAAACACTACTACCGGGAACAACAAGGATGGATGTTTCAATTGTGGGATCCCCGGACTACACAGCCCCCAGAACCAACAACCGAGCTAATGTTATATGCTACAACTGACCCAAAAGAGGACGCATGAGCATGGATTGCAATGCACCAAGAGAAAACTATCATGGGCCTACTACTCAAGGTCAAACTAGCAATGGTTGACTAAATCCTATCATACCCGAGGCGGCCAGCTATGATGAAAAGGAACAGTAGAACTTGGAAGGTACACTCTCATTATATGCTAGTCGAGTTAAAGTACTTTTTGATACAGGTGCTACGAATTCGTTTATTGCCTTTGAGATTGTACGACGATTTGGTTTAGTACCCCAAGCACTTGAGGTAGCCCTGAACGCGGTATCACCTTTGGGAGTGACCGTGAAGGTAGGAAAGGTGTGCAAGGACTGCACTTTGACATTGAAGGATGGAAACCTCTGATTCTTTATCAACTACAGAGAATTGAATAAGGTCACCGTCAAGAATAAGTACACCTTCCCAGGATAGATGATTTATTCGATCAACTGCAAGAAGCAACAACCTATTCGAAGATCGATTTATTATTCGGATACCACCAGTTACTCGTTAGGCCTGAGGATATACCGAAGACGGCTTTCAGGACAAGATATGGGCATTATGAGTTTTAGTTATGCCTTTTGGATTAACTAATGCCCCGGCGGTATTCATGGATTTGATGAATTGGGTGTTCAGACCCTTCTTGGATCAATTCATCATCATGTTTATCGACAACATCCTTATTTATTCAAAGAATGATGAAGAACACGAGAAGCATGTAAAGATTTCACTTCAGACACTTAGAGAAAATCATCTTTATGCTAAGTTCAGTAAGTGTGAGTTTTGGCTGAAAGAAGTCAAATTCTTGGGACATGTAGTCTCACAGAATGGAATTTCAGTGGACTCAACCAAGACGGACACAGTTTCTAGTTGGAATAGACCAACCAACGCATCGGAAGTACGAAGTTTCCTTGGATTGGATGGATACTACAGGAGATTCGTGGAGGGTTTCTCAAGGACCGCGTCTCCTTTAACCGGACTAACAAAGAAGGATATAAAGTTTGAGTGGAAGGACAAGCACAAACGCGCCTTTCAGGAATTAAAGGAGAGGTTGACCTCAGCGCCAGTGCTAGCCATACCCAAGAGTGGTGAACAGTACACTATCTACAGCGACGCTTCATATCAAGGACTAGGATGTGTACTTATTCAGAATGGTCAGATGGTCGCTTATGGATCTAGGCAATTAAAGCCACATGAATTAAACTACTCTACACACGATCTGGAATTGGCTGCAATTGTGTTGGCACTTAAGATTTGGAGGCACTACCTCTACAGAGAGAAGTTTGACCTGTTCTCAGACCACAAAAGCTTGAAATACCTGTTCTCTCAAAAGGAATTAAACATGAGACAACGACGTTGGATGGAGCTACTTAAGGACTATGACTTTAATTTGCAATACCACCCCGGTAAGGCAAATGGAGTCGCAGATGCTCTAAGCAGAAAACCCTAAAGATTAATCGCCTCACTTTTAATCAGGGAATGGAAAGCCTTAGAAGCTTTAATGGAATTTGACTTTCAAACTACAAGACCAGGTATTGGATGACCTTTTGGATGTCTTATGGTGCAACCAACCCTCATTAACCGAATACTCGAAGCTCAAAAGAAGGACGAAGGATTGAGGAAATGGTTTGAGAAGGCGAAAGCAAAGGATCCGACTGAATGGAATATTGGAACAGACGGGGCATTCAGATGTAAGGACAGGTTATGTGTACCCAACACGGATAATTTGAGGAAAGACATTCTGAATGAAGCCCATAAGTCAAGGATGACTATACACCCTGGCGGAACCAAGATGTACAAAAACTTAAAAAGGAACTTTTGGTGGGAAGGCATGAAGAGAGAAGTCGCAGAATATGTAGCAAAATGCCCTACTTGCCAGCAAGTCAAGGCGGAACACCAACGACCTCCAGGATTACTACAACCTCTACCAGTCCCAGAATGGAAATGGGAGCATATCACCATGGATTTTGTTATGGGATTGCCAAGATCCCAGTAGAACCATGATGCCATTTGGGTAGTTGTTGATCGAATGACCAAATCAGCCCATTTTATTGCATGTAATATGACCTATCCTGTCGAGAAGATGAGTCGACTTTATCTGCAATAGGTTGTGCGGTTACATGGGGTACCAGTGTCAATAGTATCAGATCGAGATTCGAGATTCACTGCTAGATTTTGGGAGCGTCTTCAGAAAGCGATGGGAACATCTCTGAAGTTAAGTTCTACATTTCATCCACAAACTGACGGACAAACAGAAAGGACGAATCAAGTAATGGAGGACATGCTTCGAGCCTGTGTAATCGATTTCGAAAGTTCGTGGGAAACTCACTTACCGTTGGTTGAGTTTTCTTATAACAACAGTTTTCATTCGAGCATAGGGATTGCACCGTTTGAAGCACTGTACAGAAGACCGTGCCGATCACCTTTGTGTTGGGCTGAAATTGGGGATGGCAAACTATTTGGACCAGACTTAGTCCAGGAGACCAATAAAGGAATCAATACAGTAAAAGAATGAATGAAGGCAGCACAAAGTAGATACAAGAGCTACGCGGATAAACGACGTCGAGACCTAGAATTTGAAGTGGGAGATCATGTTTACCTGAAAGTTTCCCCAGTTCGAGGCGTGGTAAGGTTCGGACAGAAGAAGGGAAAGTTATCGTCACGCTAAATTGGACCATTTGAAATTCTAGATCGCGTAGGAAAAGTAGCCTACAGGTTGGCATTACCACCCAAGATGTCGGGAGTTCATAACGTATTCCATGTAACCATGCTAAGGAAATGTCTTCATAACCCGGCACACGAGATCGACTTTAGAGATATCGAAGTAAATGACAATGTTACATTCATTGAAGGACCTATAAAGATTCTGGATCATGGAATCAAGAAGTTGAGAAACAAAGAGATTCCGCTGGTAAAGATTCAGTGGAAACACCATGACGAAGGAGAAGCCTCTTGGGAGCTGGAATCCGAGATGCGGGAGAAATTTCCTTTTCTTTTTAATTACTAGATAGTCCAGATTTCGAGGACGAAATCCTGTAATAGGTGGTAGAAGATGTAATGCCTGTAATTTCTTTGCGTGCAATAATACGAGTTTTATGAATTTCCATGTCTGGTATATTATTATATTATTATTTTGTTTGTGTGACCGTATCAGTGTAATGTAATTACTAATTAGACTGTAATCACTGCACCGACTCGACCGTAATTAGAATTAACTTAGTCCCGTAATCGGACCCGGACGTTAAAAACAACACCCGTTTGCACGTAAATTAAGACTGGCACGTATATCGAGAAACTTATGCATGCAAAATGAGGTAGTGGCACAAAACCCAAGATGGGCCCTACATGGCAAGCCCCATGCATCATCCCCTACACTTGTCATCCTCTCCCATGACACTTGTCCATCCATTGGACACTTGTCCACCACTTTGACACATGTCAATGCATGCAACCCATGCACATTGACACCTAGCACATGCAAGACTCTATATAAGTATGCATATACTTTTCCATACCATTTTCTTGGCCATTACAATCTGCATGAAGAGAGGGAGCTAGGAGGTGAACTCCATGGTGGGATGAAGGAAGTTAGAAGAAGAAGAAGTCTCCACCATTGAAGCTTGTGTTCAAGCTTCTTAAGCTCAAATCCAAAGCCCAAGCTCAATTTCAAGTTTAGGTGAGTATTCTAACTCACTTTAGAACCTATATAGTATGTAGTAATGTTTATTAAGTGCTTGATGTTGATAGTTTGAGAGATCCATGCCATGCAAGATAAATTTTCAAATCTGGGAAGCAGAAACTTCCAGCAGAATGTTGTTTAGTAAAACAAACATTTCGAGCAGTTAAAAAAATGGGAATGAGGCTAGGTTTTTGTGTGGAGAAAGCTAACTCATTTATCTACAAATAACTCTTCTATAGCTCAATCTGAAAATCACTTCTTCATAGGTGAAATGTACATGAAAAGAAGTACTTTAAAATCTGAGAAACAGAAACCTCCAGCAAAATGTAGTTTAGTAAAATGAGTGTTTTAAGAAGCTCCGAAATCTGAATTAAGCTAGGTTTTTTTATGCAGAAAGGTAACTCATTTATCTACAAATAACGCTTCTATAGCTTGGTCTAAAAATGACTCCTTGATAGGTGAAATGCACATGCAACGCAGTACTATAAATCTGGGACAGAGCAGTCCCAAAATATAGAAATGTCTAAGTAAAATAAATATTTTGAGCAGCTCAAAAATGTAATTGAAGCTAGATTTTTTTGTACATGAAGCTAATCCAATTATCTACAATGTTCTAGTTTTGAGTTTGATCTACAAATCAATATATCATGCCCAAATAAATCATATCAATTCAGTCGACATAGTAAAATTAATTCCTGGCAGATTGTATAACTACTTGTATGATGTGTTTATTAATAATGCTTGCTTTCCGGTACCTATGTGGTTATAGATATCTTGTGCTATGGTAGTGCTATCGCGTATATGAGTATGTTAAGGGTTTCATCTATATGGTTATTGATATCAAATCCATGTTATAGATCCACGAGCTATACGTTAGGTTTTCGTTGTTATGAATATAGTGTGATGACCATAGAGAGTTCATACCCAAGCTATAAGTATGTTGTACGGCATGATTATTGCGTTGATAGTGATTGGAAAAGTTTCCATTGTAAGTATATTACGACATAAAACAGGATGGCGGATGTATAAACGTAACTTCGAAAGTATATTCGGAAGTCCTTTAATGAACTAAATTCCGAAATGAGTGACGAATGCGCGGTCGGGAAAACGTAAGGGTCGGTTGTGCTATGTTAGAAGCAGATTATGATAAGGATAATTGTCGGATAGGTAATCTGGGCAGCGGAGATCAGGATAGTAAGAAAAAGGGATGTGTTGTTGAGTTGTGACGCGGTGATTCTTTGAGTAAGGACTCATTTCGATTCTTCGTGATGAAATGGATGTTCTTGTACTCCGTAACGCTTTCGGTTCTTCGTGATGAAGTGGTGATTCTTTGAGTAAAGACTCCTTTCGGTTCTTCATGACGAAATGGATGTTCTTGTACTCCGTAACGCTTTCTGTTCTTCGTGACGAAGTGGTGATTCTTTGAGTAAAGACTCCTTTTGGTTCTTCGTGACGAAATGGATGTTCTTATATCCGTAACGCTTTCGGTTCTTCGTGATGAAGCGGTGATTCTTTGAGTAAAGACTCATTTCGGTTCTTCGTGACGAAATGGATGTTCTTGTACTCCGTAATGCTTTCGGTTCTTCGTGACGAAGCGGTGATTCTTTGAGTAAAGACTCCTTTCGGTTCTTTGTGACGAAATGGTTGTTCTTGTACTCCGTAACGGTTTCGGTTCTTCGTGACGAAGCGATGATTCTTTGAATAAAGACTCCTTTCGGTTCTTCGTGACGAAATGGATGTTCTTGTACTCCGTAACGCTTTCGGTTCTTCGTGACGAAGCGGTGATTCCTTGAGTGAAGACTCATTTTGGTTCTTCGTGACGAAATGGATGTTCTTGCACTCCTTAACACTTCGGTTCTTCGTGATGAAGTGGTTGATGAAAGATGTTTTGGTTGATGCAAGATGTTTTTGGTTGATGCAAGATACTTTGGTTGATGAAAGATGTTTTGGTTGATGAAAGATGGTGTGGTTTGTAAGAGATACTTTGGGTTTGTAAATGACGTCAGATGTTAGAAATGAATGACAGTGGCGTTAAGAATGTCGAGACGAGTTTTCTCAGTTGGACATTTTCTTTTCGAATACGTGGTTAGGTGTATTGGTAATTATAGCCCCATGGTGAGAACGCAAAGATCTTAAAAGACATGTTAAAAAGTAATAAGGGTATCTTTGTTGTGTTTTATTATATCCGTTCCATTTGATTTAGCTTACTCACTCAGCTTTCATAAGCTGACGACGTTCATGTCGCTGGACATTCCCATGTCCAGCTTGTCCAGGTGAAGAGTACCCAGGTTATGAAGCTACGCAAGAAGGAAACATTGAAGAAGATTACACTGAAGATGGCTATGGTTATGCTAGTTAGGGAGAAGACTAGCAGTTATCCTCTGTACATGTTTTGATTATAACCAGAAGACTTAGCATATATTTCGTAATAGTTTTGTAAGGCCAAGAGCCATAAGACTCTGATGTATTTATAATGATGGTGTTATCCTTTTATTATATCGTTTAGTTATTATTGTTTTGGTCATGGACAATTCGGCACTGCAACCAGTCACGCGCCTCAGGGTCCAAGATGAAAATTTTAAAATTTTTCCATATTTTGGCTACGCCGAGGCGTGACAGTGTTCATCAACAATATTCTTATCTATTCACCGAGTGAGATGTAGCATGAGAGAAACTTGATACTTATACTTCAGAGATTACGAGAGAAGCACCTATTTGGTAAATTTAAGAAGTGTGAATTCTGGTTGCCTAGCATTACTTTTCTTGGTCACGTGATTGACAAGATTGGAGTTTTAATTGATCCTTACAAAGTAGAAGCAGTATCTAATTGGCAAAGACCGACATCCGTATCCGAAATTCAAAATTTTTTAGGATTAGCCAGATACTACCGCCGTTTCATTGAGAATTTTGCAAAGATATCATTGCCAATGACAAAGTTAATGAGAAAATGTGTTACTTTTAAATGGAGTTCAGAGTGTGAAGACAATTTTCAAGAGTTGAAGTTGCAGTGGACAAGAACACCTATCTTAACAATACTATCTGGAACCGAGGGATTTATGATCTATATTGATGCATTGCATCAGGGTTTGGGATGTGTACTTGTGGATACTTGCAGGATAACCACGTTTTAACTTCATAATACGAGTCGCCACTTAATTTTTTTAAAGAAAAATTAAGAAACCATTTTAAAAGTAAACTAATCTTTTGGAAACCAGAGATTTTAGGTTCGGGAATTTTGGAATGAGAGGGGAAGGAGCCCGGCGGACTAAAACACCCCTTCTCATCCTATCTCGTGATAGGCCTCTACTCACTATTCTTTTAATCGAATTAATAATTTAAGCATGCCCTCAACTAATACATAGTTATATACATTACAAAAGCATGTCGAAAGGGGTGCAAAATTGTAAATGGTAAAAATCATACAAAACCATATAATTTAGGTAGCATGCGTCATGATATGCAATAGGGAATAAGGGAACTCACCCGGGATCCAGCAGCGATAGAAAACATGCAATGCATACAAGAATAGAAAACCTAGAAAAAGAGTCTCTAATACATATATACACATAAGGCAAGAATCCTTGTCTAGGTGTCGCGTATGAAGTTGAAAATCAATAAATAGAATAAATGGGATAAAGATCGAGGAATCACACCTCAATTCCGCTACAAAATAAAGGGATAATCCACGTGCTTTGAACAAGATATAATATTAAAATCCAAACATTATACCAGACTTCTAGCTTAAATCTATCAAATAAGGGAGAAGTTGACACAATCATGAATTTCTTCTAATTTGTTGAGATTATAACACCCCTATAGATATACAAGTCTCAACTAGGAGCCAATATAATATCCATATAGAGATAATACAATCTCAACATGATCACAAGGACTCCATGACTAGGTTCAACTAGTTATGACTTAGCTCAATACAAAATGATGTCCTAATTGCTAGAATCTATACATATATGACGAATGCATGAACATGAACAAGGATAAGTTATGAATCATTTGTTGATTTGGATTATTTGGACTCTGGATTTTAGTTCAATTAATCATAATCAAAACATATTTCAAGCCTTAGGTCATAGAAAAGTCATGTGGACTATTATTTACAAAGTTTATCAAATCTATCTCAGAATTCCAGGAATTACAAAGAGCAAACCAGACGTTCAAAAATTATAAATACATACTTACCATGGTTTGATCTTAATGATTTTTGGACATAAGGTGCCTCTGTGAGTCTAGTTTATAACCCAAAAAGGAAATGAAAGATCGAACGATCCAATCTCTAGAAATTGGACCAAGACCAGACATCACTCAGAATTAAGCAACTCTCTGTCCAGAGATTTTGTGTGATTTTCTAAAAATAGTAAACAAACCTGAATCACTCTAATATTTTTAGGGGATCTCATTGACTCATTAAACTTCATGGAAAATTTTATTCAAAGTTAAAAATGTTTGCTTAAGACTCTGATCTATTCAAATAAATACTGGCTTACTGTTCTAAAATTTGGGACAGAGAGTGACTAGTTTACAAATCCTAAAACCATGCTAACTATAAAATTTCAACAAAATGAAAATTGCATTGGTAGATCTTTGTGTTATGAAAAAATTCCAATTGGTCACATTCAATTCCAATGGATCATGATTTAATTAAAAATCTTTGATCACAGTTGGTTAATGAATTCACTGCACCAAAATTGAGTTGGTGTTCATAATTTGAATCAAGCTTCATCTATAATTCCAGAGAGAATCTAGATCAAGTATGATTGTGATCACTTCAATGAAGTTCAAGAAAGATTCATGAATTTAGCCTTAGATAAATCCTTACATAGACCTCATAAGAGAATCTAGAAATGGATTTCAAGGACTTACTTAATCCTAATGAACTCAACACACTTGAATTCACTTGAATATAACAATCATCCCATGAAAATAACTTGCTCTAAATCTAATTCCTCTCCCAAACACATGATCTTGGAGGAATATGAATCCATTTTATTCAATTCTCCTCCCAAATTAATGGTCCTTGGAGATCAAACTAAATTGAGGATCAAAGCAAATTTTCTCTTGTAAAAAAAAGGGCTTATTACAAAACTTGGTCCTTGATTAACTAGGTCCAAATCAACAAATAGATGATAATTCAATCACAATTCAAGTGGTGTGTGATGAAGTGAGGTGGGAAGAGACTTTTTGAAAATTGTGTAAAAGATCCTAGAGTTCTATGAATTGTGATTGAATTTTAGAGTAAATTGGGATGAGAGGATTACCTCCTATAACCTCAGGTTTTGGTCTTGTTTTGGTGAAGATCCCCAAGTTCTTCTTCAAGCTCTTCAACCTCCTTCAATGGTTTCTTCTTCAATTATCCTCTTTCTCTTTCTAAAATCTCTCAATTATGTATATGATTTAATATTCCTCCCCTCCCCTCCCCTCCCCTCCCCTCCCCCCCATAATGGAGATGAACAACCCCTTATGTAGACCAATCTCAAGGGGTTAATTCAGTAAATTCTAAGTAAAACCCATGTGCCATGGTATTTAATACGTACATAAAAAAAAACAGTCTGTTATAGCAGGCAGCACTCGAAGAGTTGTCCGCGACACTCGCTACTGGCACAACACTCAATGAGTGTAGCCGGCTTCGCCGCATGTCAAACCGACGCATTTGTAGTTATTATACATATATATATATGTTTTTTTCTTTTCTTTTCTTTTCTCATTTTTCAAATTTTCTCTTCTTTTTTATTTTTAAATTCTCCCTTATTTATTTATTTATTTTTTTTTTTTTCAAATAGTTTCCTTAAAATACTTTATATCAAAATCAAATTTTCCAAACTGCTTTTCTTATACGTGTTTTATACCTGAATTTTCCTGAACACCCAGTCTTTCTCTTGAAAATTTTATCTAGACTGGAGAACTTTTTGAAGAGCTTAAATCACTTTAAAGATATTCAAATTTTTCCGGACATTGTCATCATCGGTTTGGAGGTAATCATCCCCTGAATTCGATGGTCGTTCAAAATTGGGGTGTTTACAGTTTGCCCCTCTTCGACAGAACTTGTGAAGCAACGCGTATCACAAGTGCATGTCAAAGCCTGTGTGGAGACAAGCCTTTGACCGAATTAACGAATCCAGGTAAAAATAAAGTACCATTCAAAAAAAGGCACGAAGAAGGTCGGTGCTAGTTGTGCTCAATGGTGAGCTGCCTACGTATTCCAACGGGAATCACAACAGGGCGTAGTTCGGGTAAAGGACAATATACAAGTACAAATAATCACACGGATGAATGCACCTATCCTATCATTATGCACGTGTTCAAGCAGTCTCATGCTCTAGCTCTCAAGTGCGATGATTCGGAATCATACTATTTTCTCTAGTGACAAAGATGCGTTCTACGCCTTAAATTTTCTATTCTGATGCCGCCCTATTCTGGGAAAGCCATGATTGATATAGATGCATTTCATGCCTTACATTGTTTATCGATTAATGAAATATTTAACACGGATGCATTTTCTGTGCTTAATTCTTTGGTGTTTTCCAAGAATTATCTGATCGACTTGGATGCACTTTGCTCCTTATACCCCGTTGTCGTGTCAGGAATTGAGATGTTTTAAGAGATTGAGATGCACTTCTCTCCTTATACTCCAGTGTCTTATCAAGAATTGAGCTTTTTGAAAGACTAAGATGTACTTCGCGCCTTATACTCTGGTGTTTTATCAAGAACTAATTGATAAGTCAGAATCGCTCAGATTCGATGATTCCAAATCGTAGAATATAGTCTGTTATAGCGGGCGGCACTTGGAGAGTTATCCGCGACTGAGTGTTGTTCCGGCAATCACTGACTGCCGGTGCGGTACTCAGCGAGTGCTGTCGGCTTCGCCGCGTGCAGGCTGTGGACACGCGGAATTCCACCTCTTGTTTGTATTGAAATTATTTTGAAAAGGAAAGGAAAAGGTCTGTTGAAAACAGATATAGAGTCGCCACTTGGTCTTTAAGAAACCAAGAAACCTAATTTTGACTCATCCAAATGGATAAAGTGCACCAGCCCTTCATAACCAAAGAACTTGGCTCGGGATTTTGGTACGAGAGAGGAAGGAGCCTTTGTCGCGACTAAAACACCCTCAACTCGCCCCATCTCTCGACAGGCCTCAATATAGAAAAATTGTGGACATTGGTTAATGTGGACATTGGTTGGACATTAAACAATAAATGTGGACATTGGTTATATTAGTTTGGACCATCATAATACATTGTTGAACATTCGCAGGTTAACGTTGGACAATCTAGAAAAATTGTTGGACATTTGAAGAACATATTTGGACACTAAGATATTATATTTGGACATAAAACGAAATAAATTATTTGGACATTTCCACGCATGTTGGACATTTGTATTCGTAGCATTATTTAGGAACAGATCGAATTAATATTCAATTATTCTTTCATAATGTTCAATTATCTTCAGTGAAATGTCCACAGGCTTTTTTACATGTCCAAGAATAACCGGGGAATGTCCAAGCATGTTTTAACATGGTCCAAACTTGTTTTATAATGTTCACATTTACTGTCTTAATGTCCAAAGACAGTTTGAATGTCCAAACTTGTTTCCTTAGTGTCCAAAATTCTGGGGTAATATTTGAATTCAATATTTGAACAACGTTGGATATTCATAAAACAAGTTTGGACATTCAAAATTATGATTGGACATTAAACAATAAATGTGAACATATTGCTAAGAGAGTTGAACATTGAAAGAACAAGTTTGAAAATTAGGAAACACCGTTGGAACATTCACAGAAAATTTTTGAACATCTGGACGAAATAATTGGATATTCTGAGGTAATATTTGAATATTGAAAGAACCAATTTGAACAACGTCGTCCAAGATTAAGACATTTGGATGCCATATTTAGACATTATATAAACCAATTTGCACATTCACGGCAACATTTGCACATGATATTCAATATTTGAACAAAAAAAAAGAAAATATTGGAGAACAACATTGGAGACTCATAAAACATGGTTGGACATTCGCAGGTTAACAATGAATAATCTAAAAAAATTATTGGACATTTGAAGATTATATTTGGAAAAATGAGTTCCTATTTGGACATAAAACGAAAACATTTGGACTTTCCACTTAGTACCATTATTTAGGAACTGATCGAACCAATCTGGACATTCAAAAAATATCTAATTATTCCCTTGTAATGTTTAAATATCCAAACTTGTTTTTTAACGTGTCCAACGTTGTTCCATGAATGTCCAAATTCTGCGCCTACGTTGGACAGTTAGAAAACAAGTTTGGATATTAAGACAAATAATGTTGGACATCCTTAACAAACAGTGAGGGATTCATAAAAATTTGTGGGAGATTATTAACAAACTGTGGGGGGATTTTTAGCAAATATGGTAAATAATGAATGCAACATGGGAGATGACAACTATTGTAGGGGAATTCCCCACAATTGTAAAAAATCCCCCACAGTTTGTCTATACTCCCCCACAAACTGCGGGATATGAGGGATTCTTAACAAATATGGGGAATGATGAACAAATTGTTCAGAATCCCCCATATTCCATTAGAAGCCTCCAATAATTGTTATAAATTCCTCCACATTGGCTAGCAAACAGTGGGGGATCCTTAGCAAACAGTGGAGGATTCTTAACAAAGTGTGGGGGATTTTTAGCAAATATGGCAAATAATGAACAAATATGCAACAAGGAAGATGACAACCGTTGTAGGGGAATCCCCCACAATTGTAAAGAATCCCCCACAGTTTGTCTTGAGTCCCCCACAAACTGTTGTATATGGGGGATTCTTAACAAACTGTGGGGTATAATTAACAAACATGGAGAATGATGAACAAATTGTTAAGAATCCCTCACATTGGTTAAGAATCCCCCATATTCCATTAGAATCCTCCAAAAATTATTACAAATCCCCCACATTGATTAAGAATCCCCCACAGTTTATTTTGAATCACCCACATTGGTTAAGAGTTACCAACAGTTTGTTAAGAATCCTCAACAATTCATAACGAACTAAAGAATCCCCCACAGTTTGTCTACAGTTCCCCACAAACTGTGGGATATGAGGGATTCTTAACAAACTGTGGGTATAATTAATAAATATGAACAAATTGTTAAGAATCCCCCATATTCAATTGGGGTATTCTGTGGGGGATCCTTAATAAACAGTGGGAGATTCTAATAAATTTGTGGGAGATTTTAAACAAACTGTGGAAGATTTTAAGCAAATATGAGAAATAATGAACAAATATTCAACATGGGAGATGACAACTATTGTAGGGAAATTCCCCACAATTGTCAAGAATGCCCCACAGTTTGTCTACAGTTCCCCACAAACTGTGGGATATGAGGATTCTTAACTAACTACGGGGTATAATTAACAAATATAGGGAATGATGAACAAATTGTTAAGAATCCCTCACAGTGGTTAAAACTCCCCCATATTCCATTAGGGCATTTTGTGGAGGATTCTTAAGAAACTGTGGAGGGTTTTAGCAAATATGGGGAATAATGAACAAATATGCAACATGGGAGATGACAACTATTGTAGGGGAATCCCCCACAATTGTAAAGAATCCCCCACAGTTTGTCTTGAGTCCCCCACAAACTGTTGTATATGGGGGATTCTTAACAAACTGTGGGGTATAATTAACAAACATAGAGAATGATGAACAAATTGTTAAGAATCCCTCATATTGGTTAAGAATCCACCATATTCCATTGGGGTATTCTGTGGGGGATCCTTAACAAATAGTGGGGGATTCTTATAAATTGGTGGGGGATTCTAAACAAATTGTGGGGGATTTTAAGCAAATATGAGGAATAATGAACAAATATGCAATATGAGAGATGACAACTATTGTAGGGGAATTCCCCACAATTATCAAGAATCCCCCAAAATTGTCTTGAGTCCCCCACAAACTATGGGATACGGAGGATTCTTAACTAACTGTGGGGTATAATTAACAAATATGGGGAATGATAAACAAATTGTTAAGAATCCCTCACATTGGTTAAGAATCCCCCATATTCCATTGGGGTATTTTGTGGGGGATCTTTAACAAAATTGGGGGATTCTTAAAAATTTGTGGGGGATTCTTAACAAACCGTGGGTGGTTTTAGCTAATATAGGGAATAATGAACAAATATGCAACATGGGAGATGACAACTATTGTTGGGGAATCCCCCACAATTGTAAAGAATCCCAAACAGTTTGTCTAGAGTCCCCCACAAACTGTTGTATATGGGGGATTCTTAACAAACTGTGGGGTATAATTAACAAACATAGAGAATGATGAACAAATTGTTAAGAATCCCTCATATTGGTTAAGAATCCACCATATTCCATTGGGGTATTCTGTGGGGGATCCTTAACAAATAGTGGTGGATTCTTATAAATTGGTGGGGGATTCTAAACAAATTGTGGGGGATTTTAAGCAAATATGAGGAATAATGAAGAAATATGCAATATGAGAGATGATAACTATTGTAGGGGAATTCCCCACAATTATCAAGAATCCCCCAAAATTGTCTTGAGTCCCCCACAAACTATGGGATATGGAGGATTCTTAACTAACTGTGGGGTATAATTAACAAATATGGGGAATAATGAACAAATTGTTAAGAATCCATCACATTGGTTAAGAATCCCCCATATTCCATTGGGGTATTTTGTGGGGGATCCTTAACAAAAGTGGGGGATTCTTAAAAATTTGTGGGGGATTTAACAAACTGTGGGTGAATTTAGCAAATATAGGGAATAATGAACAAATATGCAACATGGGAGATGACAACTATTGTAGGGGAATCCCCCATAATTGTAAAGAATCCCCCACAGTTTGTCTAGAGTCCCCCACAAACTGTCGTATATGGGGGATTCTTTATCAAAAGTGGGGGATTCTTAACAAACTGTGGGAGATTTTAGCAAATATGGTGAATAATGAACAAATATGCAACATGGGAGATAACTATTGTAGGGTAATCCCCCACAATTGTAAAGAATCCCCTACAGTTTGTCTAGAGTCCACCACAAACTGGTGTATATAGGGGATTCTTAACAAACTATGGGGTATAATTAACAAATATGGAGAATGATGAACAAATTGTTAAGAATACCTCACATTGGTTAATAATCCCCCGTATTCCATTGGGGCATTCTGTGGGGGATCCTTAACAAACAGTGGGGGATTCTTATAAATTTGTGCCGGATTCTAAACAAACTGTAAGAGATCTTAAGCAAATATAGGGAATAATTAACAAATATGCAGCATGGGAGATGACAACCAATGTGGGGAATTCCCCACAATTGTCAAGAATCCCCCACAGTTGTCTTGAGTCCCCCACAAACTATGTGATATGGAGGATTCTTAACTAACTGTGGGGGTGTAATTAACAAATATGGGGAATAATGAACAAATTGTTAAGAATCCCTCACATTGGTTAAGAATCCCACATATTCCATTGGGGTATTTTGTGGGGGATCCTTAACAAAAGTGGGGGATTCTTACAAATTTGTGGGGGATTCTTAACAAATTATGGGTGGTTTTTAGCAAATATGGGGAATAATGAACAAATATGCAACATGGGAGATGATATTTATTGTAGGCGAATCCCTACAATTGTAAAGAATTCCCCACAGTTTGTCTTGAGTCCCCCAGAAATTTTGTATATGGGGGATTCTTCAACAAATGTGGGGGATTCTTAACAAACTGTGGGGGTTTTAGCAAATATGGGGAATAATGAACAAATGTGCAACATGGGAGATGACAACTATTGTAGGGGAATCACCCACAATTGAAATGAATCTCTCACAGTTTGTCTAGAGTCCCCCACAAACTGTTGTATATGGAGATTCTTAACAAACTGTGGGGTATAATTAACAAACATAAAGAATGATGAACAAATTGTTAAGAATCCCTCATATTGGTTAAGAATTCCCCATATTCCATTGGGGTATTCTGTAGCGATCCTTAACAAACTGTGGGGGATTCTTATAAATTGGTGGGGGATTCTAAACAAACTGTGGGAGATTTTAAACAAATATGAGGAATATTGAACAAATTTTCAATATGAGAGATGACAACCACAATTATCAAGAATCCCCCACAGTTGTCTTGAGTCCCCCACAAACTATGGGATATGGAGGATTCTTAACTAACTGTGGGGTATAATTGACAAATATGGGGAATGATGAATAAATTATTAAGAATCCCTCACATTGGTTAAGAATCCCCCATATTCCATTGGGGTATTTTGTGGAGGATCCTTAACAAAAGTGGAGGATTCTTAACTAACTGTGGGGTTTATTTAACAAATATGGAGAATGATGAACAAATTGCTAAGAATCCCTCACATTGGTTAAGAATCTCCCATATTCTATTTGGGTATTTTGTAGGGGATCCTTAACAAAAGTGGGGGATTCTTGAAAATTTGTGGGGATTCTTAACAAACTGTGGGTGGTTTTAGCAAATATGGGGAATAATGAACAAATATCCAACATGGGAGATGACAACTATTGTAGAGGAATCCCCCACAATTGTAAAGAATCCCCCATAGTTTGTCTAGAGTCCCCCATAAACTGTTTTATATGGGGGATTATTTAACAAAAGTGGGGGATTATTAGCAAACTATGTTGGGTTTAGCAAATTTGGGGAATAATGAACAAATATGCAACATAGGAGATAACAACTATTGTAGGGCAATCCCCCACAATTGTAAAGAATCCGCCACAGTTTGTCTAGAGTCCCCCACAAACTGTTATATATGAGGGATTCTTAACAAACTGTGGGGTATAATTAACAAACATGGAGAATGATGAATAAATTGTTAATAATCCCTCATATTGGATAAAAATCCCCCATATTCAATTGGGCTATGCGTTGGGGGATCCTTAACAAACAGTGGGAGATTCTAAACTAACTATGGGAGATTTTAAGCAAATTTGGGGAATAATGAACAAATATGCAATATGGGAAATGACAACTATTGTAGGGGAATTCCCCACAATTGTCAAGAATCCCCCACAGTTGTCTTGAGTCCCCTACAAACTATGTGTTATGGAGGATTCTTAACTAACTGTGCGGTATAATTAACAAATGGGGAATGATGAATAAATTGTTATGAATACCTCACATTGGTTAAGAATCCCCCATGTTCCATTGGGGTGTTTCGTGGGAGATCCTTCACAAAAGTGGAGGATTCTTAACTAACTGTGGGGTATAATTAACAAATATGGGGAATGATGAATAAATTGTCAAGAATCCCTCACATTGGTTAAGAATCCCCAATATTCTATTACGGTATTTTGTGGAGGATCCTTAACAAAAGTGGGGGATTCTTAAAAATTTGTGGGGGATTCTTAACAAACAGTGGGGGATTCTTATAAATTTGTGGAGGATTCTAAACAAACTGTGGGGGATTTTAATCAAATATGGGGAATAATGAACAAATAAGCAATATGGGAGATGACAACTATTGTAGGGGAATTCCCCACAATTGTAAAGAATCCCCCACAATTATCTTGAGTCCCCCACAAACTATGGGACATGGAGGATACTTAAATAACTGTGGGGTATAATTAAAAAATATGGGAAATGATGAATAAATTGGTAAGAATCCCTCACATTGGTTAAAATCCCCCATATTCCATTGGGGTATTTTGTGGGGGATCCTTAACAAAAGTGGAGGATTCTTAACTAACTGTCGGGTATAATTAACAAATATGGGGAATGATGAACAAATTGTTAAGAATCCCTCACATTGGTTAAGAATCCCCCATATTCCATTGGGGTATTTTGTGGGGGATCCTTAAAAAAAGTGGGGGATTCTTAACAAACTGTGGGTGGTTTTAGAAAATATGGAGAATAATGAACAAATATGCAACATGGGAGATGAAAACTATTGTAGGGAAATCCCCCACAATTGTAAAGATTCCCCCATAGTTTGTCTAGAGTCCCCCACAAACTATGGGGTATAATTAACAAACATGGAGAATGATGAACAAATTGTTAAGAATCACTCATATTGGATAAGAATCACCCATATTCAATTGGGGTATTCTGTGGAGGATCCTTAACAAACAGTGGGGGATTCTAAACAAACTGTGGGGGATTTTAAGCAAATATGGGGAATATTGAACAAATATGCAATATGGAAGATGACAACCATTGTAGGGGAATTCCCCACAATTGGCAAGAATCCCCCACAGTTGTCTTGACTCCCCCACAAACTATTGGTTATGGAGGATTCTTAACTAACTGTGGGGTATCATTAACAAATATGGGGAATGATGAATAAATTGTTAAGAATCCCTCACATTGGTTAAGAATCTCTCATGTTCCATTGGGGTATTTTATGGAGGATCCTTAACAAAAGTGGAGGATTCTTAACTAACTGTGGGGTATAATTAATAAATATGGGGAATGATGAACAAGTTGTTAAGAATCTCTCACATTGGTTAAGAATCCCCCATATTCTGTTGGGGTACTTTGTGGGGGATCCTTAACAAAAGTGGGGGATTCTTATAAATTTGTGGGGATTCTAAATAAACTATGGGGGATTTTAAGCAAATATGGGGAATAATGAACAAATATGCAATATGAGAGATGAAAACTATTGTAGGGGAATTCCCCATAATTGTCAAGAATCCCCCACAGTTATCTTGAGTCCCCCACAAACTATGGGATATGGAGGATTCCTAACTAACTGTGGGGTATGATTAACAAATATGGGAAATGATGAATAAATTGTTAAGAATCCCTCATATTGGTTAAGAATCCCCCATATTCCATTGGGGTATTTTGTGAAAGATTCTTAACTAAATGTGGGGTATAATTAACAAATTTGGGGAATGATGAACAAATTGTTAAGAATCCCGCACTTTGGTTAAGAATCCCCCATATTCCATTGGGGCATTTTGTGGGGGATCCTTAACAAAAGTGGAGGATTCTTAACTAACTGTTGGGTATAATTAATTAATATGGGGAATGATGAACAAATTGTTAAGAATCCCTCACATTGGTTAAGAATCCCCCATATTCCATTGGGGTATTTTGTGGGGGATCCTTAACAAAAGTGGAGGATTCTTAACTAACTGTGGGGTATAATTAACAAATATGGGGAATGATGAGCAAATTGTTAAGAATCCCTCACATTGGTTAAGAATCCCCCATATTCCATTAGGGTATTTTGTGAGGGATCCTTAACAAAAGTGGGGGATTCCTAAAAATTTGTGGGGGATTATTAACAAACTGTGGGTGGTTTTAGCAAATATGGGGAATATTGAACAAACATGCAACATGGAAGATGACAAGTATTGTAGGGGAATCCCCCACAATTGTAAAGAATCCCCCATAGTTTGCCTAGAGTCCCCCACAAACAGTTGTATATGGGGGATTATTTAACAAAAGTGGGGGATTCTAAACAAATTGTGTGGGGTTTTAACAAATATGGGGAATAATGAATAAAATATGCAACATGGGAGATGACAACTATTGTAGGGGAATCCCCCACAGTTTGTCTAGAGTCCCCCACAAACTGTTGTATATGGGGGATTCTTAAGAAATTGTGGCGTATAATTAACAAACATAAAGAATGATGAACAAATTGTTCAGAATCCCTCATATTGGTTAAGAATCCCCCGTATTCCATTGGGGTATTCTGTGGGGGATCCTTAACAAACAGTGGGGGATTCTTATAAATTTGTGGGGGATTCTAAACAAACTGTGAGGGATTGCAAGCAAATACAGGGTATAATGAACAAATATGCAACATGGGAGATGACAACTATTGTGGGGAATTCCCCACAATTGTCAAGAATCCCACACAGTTGTCTTGAGTCCCCCACAAACTATGGGATATGGAGGATTCTTAACTAACTGTGGGGTATAATTAACAAATATAGGGAATGATGAATAAATTGTTAAGAATCCCTCACATTGGTTAAGAATCCCCCATATTCCATTGGGGCATTTTGTGGGGGATCCTTAACAAAAGTGGAGGATTCTTAACTAACTGTTGGGTATAATTAATTAATATGGGGAATGATGAACAAATTGTTAAGAATCCCTCACATTGGTTAAGAATCCCCCATATTCCATTGGGGTATTTTGTGGGGGATCCTTAACAAAAGTGGAGGATTCTTAACTAACTGTGGGGTATAATTAACAAATATGGGGAATGATGAGCAAATTGTTAAGAATCCCTCACATTGGTTAAGAATCCCCCATATTCCATTAGGGTATTTTGTGAGGGATCCTTAACAAAAGTGGGGGATTCCTAAAAATTTGTGGGGGATTATTAACAAACTGTGGGTGGTTTTAGCAAATATGGGGAATATTGAACAAACATGCAACATGGAAGATGACAAGTATTGTAGGGGAATCCCCCACAATTGTAAAGAATCCCCCATAGTTTGCCTAGAGTCCCCCACAAACAGTTGTATATGGGGGATTATTTAACAAAAGTGGGGGATTCTAAACAAATTGTGTGGGGTTTTAACAAATATGGGGAATAATGAATAAAATATGCAACATGGGAGATGACAACTATTGTAGGGGAATCCCCCACAGTTTGTCTAGAGTCCCCCACAAACTGTTGTATATGGGGGATTCTTAAGAAATTGTGGCGTATAATTAACAAACATAAAGAATGATGAACAAATTGTTCAGAATCCCTCATATTGGTTAAGAATCCCCCGTATTCCATTGGGGTATTCTGTGGGGGATCCTTAACAAACAGTGGGGGATTCTTATAAATTTGTGGGGGATTCTAAACAAACTGTGAGGGATTGCAAGCAAATACAGGGTATAATGAACAAATATGCAACATGGGAGATGACAACTATTGTGGGGAATTCCCCACAATTGTCAAGAATCCCACACAGTTGTCTTGAGTCCCCCACAAACTATGGGATATGGAGGATTCTTAACTAACTGTGGGGTATAATTAACAAATATAGGGAATGATGAATAAATTGTTAAGAATCCCTCATATTGGTTAAGAATCCCCCATATTCCATTGGGGTATTTTGTGAAAGATTCTTAACTAAATGTGGGGTATAATTAACAAATTTGGGGAATGATGAACAAATTGTTAAGAATCCCGCACTTTGGTTAAGAATCCCCCATATTCCATTGGGGTTTTTTGTGAGTGATCCATAACAAAAGTGGGTGATTCTTAAAAATTTGTGGGGGATTCTTAACAAACTGTTGGTGGTTTTAGCAAATATGGGGAATCCCCCACAATTGTAAAGAATCCCCCACAGTTTTTCTAGAGTCTCCCACAAACTGTTGTATATGGGGGATTCTTAACAAACTGTGGGCTATAATTAACAAACATGGAGAATGATGAACAAATTGTTAAGAATCCCTCATATTGGTTAAGAATCCCCCATATACAATTGGGGTATTCTGTGGGGGATCCGTAACAAACAGTGGGGGATTCTAAACAAACTGTGGGTGATTTTAAGCAAATATGGGAAATAATGAACAAATATGCAATATGGGAGATGACAACTATTGTAGAAAAATTCCCCACAATTGTCAAGAATCCCCCGCAGTTGTCTTGAGTCCAACACAAACTATGGGTTATGGAGGATTCTGAACTAACTGTGGAGTATAATTAATAAATATGGGGAATGATAAATAAATTGTTAAGAATCCCAAACATTGGTTAAAAATCCCCCATATTCCATTGGGTATTTTGTGGGGGATCCTTAACAAAAGTGGAGGATTCTTAACTAACTGTGGGGTATAATTTACAAATAAGGGGAATGACGAACAAGTTGTTAAGAATCCCTCACATTGGTTAAGAATCCCCAATATTTCATTGGGGTATTTTGTGGGGGATCCTTAACAAAAGTGGGGAATTCTTAAAAATTTGTGGGGGATTATTAACAAATAGTGAAGGATTCCTATAAATTTGTGGGGGATTCTAAACAAACTGTGGGGGATTTTAAGCAAATATGAGGAATAATGAACAAATATGCAAAATGGGAGATGACAACTATTGTTGAGGAATTCTCCACAATTGTCAAGAATCCTCCACAGTTGTCTTGAGTCCCCCACAAACTATGGGATATGGAGGATTCCTAACTAACTGTGGGGTATAATTAAAAAAATTGGGAAATGATGAATAAATTGTTAAGAGTCTCTCACACTGGTTAAGAATCCCCCATATTCCATTGGGGTATTTTGTGGCGGATCTTTAACAAAATTGGGGGATTCTTAAAAATTTGTGGGGGATTCTTAACAAACTGTGGGTGGTTTTAGCTAATATAGGGAATAATGAACAAATATGGAACAGGGGAGATGACAACTATTGTAGAGGAATCCCCCACAATTGTAAAGAATCCCAAACAGTTTGTCTAGAGTCCCCCACAAACTGTTGTATATGGGGGATTCTTAACAAACTGTGGGGTATAATTAACAAACATAGAGAATGATGAACAAATTATTAAGAATCCCTCATATTGGTTAAGAATCCAACATATTCCATTGGTGTATTCCGTGGGGGATCATTAACAAACAGTGGGGGATTCTTATAAATTGGTGGGGGATTCTAAACAAATTCTGGGGGATTTTAAGCAAATATGAGTAATAATGAACAAATATGCAATATGAGAGATGACAACTATTGTAGGGGAATTCCCCACAATTATCAAGAATCCCCCAAAATTGTCTTGAGTCCCCCACAAACTATGGTATATGGAGTATTCTTAACTAACTGTGGGGTATAATTAACAAATATGGGGAATAATGAACAAATTGTTAAGAATCCCTCACATTGGTTAAGAATCCCCCATATTCCATTGGGGTAATTTGTGGGGGATCCTTAACAAAAGTGGGGGATTCTTAAAAATTTGTGGGGGATTTAACAAACTGTGGGTGAATTTAGCAAATATGGGGAATAATGAACAAATATGCAACATGGGAGATGACAACTATTGTAGCGAAATCCCCCATAATTGTAAAGAATCCCCCATAGTTTGTCTAGAGTCCCCCACAAACTGTTGTATATAGGGGATTCTTAACAAACTGTGGGGTATAATTAACAAATATGGAGAATGATGAACAAATTGTTAAGAATACCTCACATTGGTTAATAATCCCCCGTATTCCATTGGGGAATTCAGTGGGGGATCCTTAACAAACAGTGGGGGATTCTTATAAATTTGTGGGGGATTCTAAACAAACTGTAAGGGATTTTAAGCAAATATAGGGAATAATGACTAAATATGCAGCATGGGAGATGACAACCAATGTGGGGAATTCCCCTCAATTGTCAAGAATCCCCCACAGTTGTCTTGAGTCCCCCACAAACTATGGGATATGGAGGATTCTTAACTAACTGTGGGGGTGTAATTAACAAATATGGGGAATAATGAACAAATTGTTAAGAATCCCTCACATTGGTTAAGAATCCCACATATTCGATTGGGGTATTTTGTGGGGGATCCTTAACAAAAGTGGGGGATTATTAAAAATTTGTGGAGGATTCTTAACAAATTATGGGTGGTTTTAGCAAATATGGAGAATATTGAATAAATATGCAACATGGGAGATGATATTTATTGTAGGCGAATCCCTTCAATTGTAAAGAATTCCCCACAGTTTGTCTTGTGTCCCCCAGAAATTTTGTATATGGGGGATTCTTCAACAAAAGTGGGGGATTCTTAACAAACTGTGGGGGTTTTAGCAAATATGGGGAATAATGAACAAATGTGCAACATGGGAGATGACAACTATTGTAGGGGAATCACCCACAATTGAAAAGAATCTCCCACAGTTTGTCTAGAGTCCCCCACAAACTGTTGTATATGGAGATTCTTAACAAACTGTGGGGTATAATTAACAAACATAAAGAATGATGAACAAATTGTTAAGAATCCCTCATATTGGTTAAGAATCCCCCATATTCCATTGGGGTATTCTGTACCGATCCTTAACAAACTGTGGGGGATTCTTATAAATTGGTGGGGGATTCTAAACAAACTGTGGGGGATTTTAAACAAATATGAGGAATATTGAACAAATTTGCAATATGAGAGATGACAACCACAATTATCAAGAATCCCCCACAGTTGTCTTGAGTCCCCCACAAACTATGGGATATGGAGGATTCTTAACTAACTGTGGGGTATAATTGACAAATATGGGGAATGATGTATAAATTATTAAGAATCCCTCACATTGGTTAAGAATCCCCCATATTCCATTGGGGTACTTTGTGGAGGATTCTTAACTAACTGTGGGGTTTATTTAACAAATATGGGGAATGATGAACAAATTGCTAAGAATCCCTCACATTGGTTAAGAATCCCCCAAATTTCATATGGGTATTTTGTAGGGGATCCTGAACAAAAGTGGGGGATTCCCCACAATTGTCAAGAATCCCCCACAGTTGTCCTGAGTCCCCTACAAACTATGGGTTATGGAGGATTCTTAACTAACTGTGCGGTATAATTAACAAATGGGGAATGATGAATAAATTGTTAAGAATACCTCACATTGGTTAAGAATCCCCCCATGTTCCATTGGGGTATTTTGTGGGGGATCCTTCACAAAGTGTAGGATTCTTAACTAACTGTAGGGGTATAATTAACAAATATGGGGAATGATGAATAAATTGTCAAAAATCCCTCACATTGGTTAAGAATCCCCAATATTCTATTACGGTATTTTGTGGAGGATCCTTAACAAAAGTGGGGAATTCTTAAAAATTTGTGGGGAATTCTTAACAAACAGTGGGGGATTCTTATAAATTTGTGGAGGATTCTAAACAAACTGTGGGGGATTTTAATCAAATATGGGGAATAATGAACAAATAAGCAATATGAGAGATTACAACTATTGTAGGGGAATTCCCCACAATTGTCAAGAATCCCCCACAGTTATCTTGAGTCCCCCACAAACTATGGGACATGGAGGATACTTAAATAACAGTGGGGTATAATTAAAAAATATGGGAATTGATGAATAAATTGGTAAGAATACCTCACATTGGTTAAGAATCCTCCATATTCCATTTGGGTATTTTGTGGGGGATCCTTAACAAAAGTGGAGGATTCTTAACTAACTGTCGGGTGTAATTAAAAAATATGGGGAATGATGAACAAATTGTTAAGAATCCTTCACATTGGTTAAGAATCCCCCATATTCCATTGGGGTATTTTGTGGAGGATCCTTAAAAAAAGTGGGGGATTCTTAACAAACTGTGGGTGGTTTTAGAAAATATGGGGAATAATGAACAAATATGCAACATGGGAGATGAAAACTATTGTAGGGAAATCCCCCACAATTGTAAAGATTCCCCCATAGTTTGTCTAGAGTCCCCCACAAACTATGGGGTATAATTAACAAACATGGAGAATGATGAACAAATTGTTGAGAATCACTCATATTGGATAAGAATCACCCATATTCAATTGGGGTATTCTGTGAAGGATCCTTAACAAACAGTTGGGGATTCTAAACAAACTGTGGGAGATTTTAAGCAAATATGGGGAATAATGAACAAATATGCAATATGGAAGATGACAACCATTGTAGGGGAATTTCCCACAATTGGCAAGAATCCCCCACAGTTGTCTTGACTCCCCCACAAACTATTGGTTATGGAGGATTCTTAACTAACTATGGGGTATAATTAACAAATATGGGAAATGATGAATAAATTGTTAAGAATCCCTCACATTGGTTAAGAATCTCTCATGTTCCATTGGGGTATTTTATGGGGGATCCTTAACAAAAGTGGAGGATTCTTAACTAACTGTGGGGTATAATTAACAAATATGGGGAATGATGAACAAATTGTTAAGAATCTCTCACATTGGTTAAGAATCCCCCATATTCTGTTGGGGTACTTTGTGGGGGATCCTTAACAAAAGTGGGGGATTCTTATAAATTTGTGGGGATTCTAAATAAACTATAGGGGATTTTAAGCAAATATGGGGAATAATGAACAAATATGCAATATGGGAGATGACAACAATTGTAGGGGAATTCCCCATAATTGTCAAGAATCCCCCACAGTTATCTTGAGTCCCCCACAAACTATGGGATATGGAGGATTCTTAACTAACTGTGGGGTATAATTAACAAATATGGGAAATGATGAATAAATTGTTAAGAATCCCTCACATTGGTAAAGAATCCCCCATATTCCATTGGGGTATTTTGTGGGGGATCTTTAACAAAAGTGGAGGATTCTTAACTAACTGTCGGGTATAATTAACTAATATGGGGAATGTTGAACAAATTGTTAAGAATCCCTCACATTGGTTAAGAATCCCCCATATTCCATTGGGGTATTTTGTGGGGGATCCTTAACAAAAGTGGAGGATTCTTAACTAACTGTGGGGTATAATTGACAAATATGGGGAATGATGAGCAAATTGTTAAGAATCCCTCACATTGGTTAAGAATCCCCCATATTCCATTGGGGTATTTTGTGAGGGATCCTTAACAAAAGTAGGGGATTCTTAAAAATTTGTGGGGGATTATTAACAAACTGTGGGTGGTTTTATCAAATATGGGGAATATTGAACAAATATGCAACATGGGAGATGACAAGTATTGTAGGGGAATCCCCCACAATTGTAAAGAATCCCCCATAGTTTGTCTAGAGTCCCCCACAAACAGTTGTATATGGGGAATTATTTAACAAAAGTGAGGGATTCTAAACAAACTGTGTGGGGTTTTAGCAAATATGGGAAATAATGAATAAAATATGCAACATGGGAGATGACAACTATTGTAGGGGAATCCCCCACAATTGAAAAGAATCCCCCACAGTTTGTCTAGAGTCCCCCACAAACTGTTGTATATGGGGGATTCTTAAGAAATTGTGGCGTATAATTAACAAACATAAAGACTGATGAACAAATTGTTCAGAATCCCTCATATTGGTTAAGAATCCCCCGTATTCTATTGGGGTATTCTGTGGGGGATCCTTGACAAACAGTGGGGGATTCTGATAAATTTGTGGGGGATTCTAAACAAACTGTGAGGGATTGCAAGCAAATACAGGGTATAATGAACAAATATGCAACATGGGAGATGACAACTATTGTGGGGAATTCCCCACAATTGTCAAGAATCCCCCACAGTTGTCTTGAGTCCCCCACAAACTATGGGATATGGAGGATTCTTAACTAACTGTGGGGTATAATTAACAAATATAGGGAATGATGAATAAATTGTTAAGAATCCCTCACATTGGTTAAGAATCCCCCATATTCCATTGGGGTATTTTGTGAAGGATTCTTAACTAAATGTGGGGTATAATTAACAAATTTGGGGAATGATAAACAAATTGTTAAGAATCCCGCACTTTGGTTAAGAATCCCCCATATTCCATTGGGGGTTTTTGTGAGAGATCCTTAACAAAAGTGGGTGATTCTTAAAAATTTGTGGGGGATTCTTAACAAACTGTTGGTGATTTTAGCAAATATGGGGAATAATGAACAAATATGCAACATGGGAGATGACAACTATTGTAGGGGAATCCCCCACAATTGTAAATAATCCCCACAGTTTTTCTAGAGTCTTCCACAAACTGTTGTATATGGGGATTCTTAACAAACTGTGGGCTATAATTAACAAACATGGAGAATGATGAACAAATTGTTGAGAAACCTCATATTGGTTAAGAATCCCCCAAATTCAATTGGGGTATTCTGTGGGGTATCCTTAACAAACAGTGGGGGATTCTAAACAAACTGTGGGTGATTTTAAGCAAATAAGGGAAATAATGAACAAATATGCAATATGGGAGATGACAACTCTTGTAGAAAAATTCCCCACAATTGTCAAGAATCCCTCGCAGTTGTCTTGAGTCCCACACGAACTATGGGTTATGGAGGATTCTGAACTAACTGTGGAGTATAATTAATAAATATGGGGAATGATAAATAAATTGTTAAGAATCCCAAACATTGGTTAAGAATCCCCCATATTCCATTGGGGTATTTTGTGGGGGATCCTTAACAAAAGTGGAGAATTCTTAACTAACTGTGGGGTATAATTAACAAATAAGGGGAATGACGAACAAATTGTTAAGAATCCCTCACATTGGTTATGAATCCCCAATATTTCATTGGGGTATTTTGTGGGGGATCCTTAACAAAAGTGGGGAATTCTTAAAAATTTGTGGGGGATTCTTAACAAATAGTGGGGGATTCCTATAAATTTGTGGGGGATTCTAAACAAACTGTGGGGGATTTTAAGCAAATATGAGGAATAATGAACAAATATGCAATATGGGAGATGACAACTATTGTAGAGGAATTCCACACAATTGTCAAGAATCCTCCACAGTTGTCTTGAGTCCCCCCACAAACTATGGATATGGAGGATTCTTAACTAACTGTGGGGTATAATTAAAAAAAATGGGAAATGATGAATAAATTGTTAAGAATCCCTCACACTGGTTAAGAATCCCCCATATTCCATTGGGGTATTTTGCGGGAGATCCTTAACAAAAGTGGAGGATTGTTAGCTAACTGTAGGGTATAATTGACAAATATGGAAAATGATGAAGAAATTGTTAAGAATCCCTCACATTGGTTAAGAATCCCCCATATTCCATTGGGGTATTTTGTGAGGATCCTTAACAAAAGTGGGGGATTCTTAAAAATTTGTATGGGATTGTTAACAAACTATGGGTGGTTTTAGCAAATATGGGGAATATTGAACAAATATGCAACATTGGAGATGACAAGTATTGTAGGGGAATCCCCCACAATTGTACAGAATCCCCCATAGTTTGTCTAGAGTTCCCCACAAACTGTTGTATATGGGGGATTATTAGCAAACTCTGTGGGGACTTAGCAAATATGTGGAATAATGACCAAATAAGCAATATCGGAGATGACAACTATTGTAGGGGGATCCTCCACAATTGTAAAGAATCTCCCACAGTTTTTCTAGAGTCCCCCACAAACTGTTGTTATGGGGGATTCTTAACAAACTGTGGGATATAATTATCAAACATGGAGAATGATGAACAAATTGTTAAGAATCCCTCATATTGGTTAAAAATCCCCCATATACCATTGGGGTATTTTGTGAGGGATCCTAAACAAAAGTGGGGTATTCTTAAAAATTTGTGGGGATTTTTAACAAACTATGGGTGATTTTAACAAATATGGGGAATAATGAACAAATATGCAACATGGGAGATGACAACTATTGTAGGGGAATCCCCCATAATTTGTCTAGAGTCCTCCACAAATTGTTGTATATGGGGGATTATTTAACAAAAGTGGGGGATTCTAAACAAACTGTGTGGGGTTTTAGCAAATATGGGGGGAATAATGAATAAAATATGCAACATGAGAGATGACAAATATTGTAGGGGAATCCCCCACAATTGTAAAGAATCCCTCACAGTTTGTCTAGAGTCCCCTTCAAACTGTTGTATATGGGGGATTCTTAAGAAACTGTGGCGTATAATTAACAAACATGGAGAATGATGAACAAAATGTTAAGAATCCCTCAGATTGGTTAAGAATCCTCCATATTCAATTGGGGTATTCTGTGGGGGATCCTTAACAAATAGTGGGGGATTCTATACAAACTGTGGGGATTTTAAGCAAATATGGAGAATAATGTACAAATATGCAATATGGGAGATGACAACTATTGTAGGGGAATCCCACACAAATGTCAAGAATCCCCCACAGTTGTCTTTAGTCACCCACAAACTATGGGTTATGGAGGATTCTTAACTAACTGTGGGGTATAATTAGCAAATATGGGGAATGATAAATAAATTGTCAAGAATCCCTCACATTGGTTAAGAATCCCTCAGATTTCATTGGGGTATTTTGTCAGGATCCTTAACAAAAGTGGAGGATTCTTAATTAACTGTGGGGTATAATTAACAAATATAGGGAATGATGAACAAATTGTTAAGAATCCCTCACAATGGTTAATAATCCCCCATATTCCATTGAGGTATTTTGTGGGGGATCCTTAACAAAAGTGGGGGATTCTTAAAAATTTGTGGGGGATTCTTAACAAACATTGGGGGATTTTTATAAATTTGTTGGGGATTCTAAACAAACTGTGGGGGATTTTAAGCAAATATGAGGAATAATGAAAAAATATGCAATATGGGAGATGACAACTATTGTAGGGGAATTCCCCACAATTGTCAAGAATCCCCCACAGTTGTCTTGAGTCCCTCACAAACTATGGGATATGGAGGATTCTTTACTAACTGTGGGGTATAAATAATAAAAATGGGAAATGATGAATAAATTTTTAAGAATCACTCACATTGGTTAAGAATCCCCCATATTCCATTAGGGTATTTTGCGGGGGATCCTTAACAAAAGTGGAGGTTTCTTAACTAACTGTGGGGTGTAATTAACAAATATGGGAAATGATGAACAAATTGTTAAGAATCCCTCACATTGGTTAAGAATCCCCCATATTCCATTGGGGTATTTTGTGAGGGATCCTCAACAAAAGTGGGGGATTCTTAAAAATTTGTGGGGGATTATTAACAAGTTGTGGGTGGTTTTAACAAATATGGGGAATATTGAACAAATATGCAACATCGGAGATGACAACTATTGTAGGGGAATCCCCCACAATTGTAAAGAATCCCCCATAGTTTGTCTTGAGTTCCCCACAAACTGTTGTATATGGGGATTATTTAACAAAACTGGGGGATACTTAGCAAATTGTGTGGGGATTTAGCAAATATGGGGAATAATGAACAAATATGCAACATGGGAGATGACAACTATTGTAGGGGGATCCTCCACAATTGTAAAGAATCCCCCACAGTTTTTCTAGAGTCCCCCACAAACTGTTGTATATGGGGGATTCTTAACAAACTGTGGGGTGTAATTAACAAACATGGAGAATGATGAACAAATTGTTAAGAATCCATCATATTGGTTAAGAATCCCCCATATTCAATTGGGGTATTCTGTGGGGGATCCTTAACAAACAGTGGGGGATTCTAAACAAACTGTGGGTGATTTTAAGTAAATATGGGGAATAACGAACAAATATGCAATATGGGAGATGACAACTATTGTAGAAAAATTCCCCACAATTGTCAAGAATCCCCCGCAGTTGTCTTGAGTCCCACACAAACTATGGGTTATGGAGGATTCTGAACTAACTGTGGGGTATAATTAATAAATTTGGGGAATGATAAATAAATTGTTAAGAATCCCAAACATTGGTTAAGAATCCCTCATATTCCATTGGGGTATTTTGTGGGGGATCCTTAACAAAAGTGGACGATTCTTAGCTAACTGTGGGGTATAATTAACAAATAAGGGGAATGATGAACAAATTGTTAAGAATCCCTCACATTGGTTAAGAATCCCCTATATTCCATTGGGGTATTTTTGGGGGGGATCCTTAACAAAAATGGGTGATTCTTAAAAATTTGTGGGAGATTCTTAACAAACAGTAGGGGATTCCTATAAATTTGTGAGGGATTCTAAACAAACTATGGGGGGTTTCAAGCAAATATGGAGAATAATAAACAAATATGTAATATGGGAGATGACTACTATTGTAGAAGAATTTCCCATAATTGTCAAGAATCCCCCATAGTTGTCTTGAGTCCCCCACAAATTATGGGATATGGAGGATTATTAACTATTTGTGGGGTATAATTAAGAAATATGGGAAATGATGAATAAATTGTTAAGAATCCCTCACATTGGTTAAGAATCCCCCATATTCCATTGGGTATTTTGTGGGGGATCCTTAACAAAAGTGGAGGATTATTAACTAACTGTGGGGTATAATTAACAAATATGGGGAATGATGAACAAATTGTTAAGAATCCCTCACATTGGTTAAGAATCCCCCATATTCCATTGGGGTATTTTGTGAGGGATCCTAAACAAAAGTGGGGGATTCTTAAAAATTTGTGAGGATTATTAACAAATTGTGGGTGGTTTTAACAAATATGGGGAATAATAAAC
Source organism: Hydrangea macrophylla (assembly GCA_033977485.1). Taxonomy (NCBI): domain Eukaryota; kingdom Viridiplantae; phylum Streptophyta; class Magnoliopsida; order Cornales; family Hydrangeaceae; genus Hydrangea; species Hydrangea macrophylla. The sequence goes on from CM066986.1 coordinate 86,283,190, forward strand.
AAATATGCAACATGGGAGATGACAACAATTGTAGGGAATCCCCCACAATTGTAAAGAATCCACCATAATTTGTCTAGAGTCCCCCACAAACTGTTGTATATGAGGGATTATTTAACAAAAGTGGGGGATTGTAAACAAACTGTGTGGGGTTTTAGCAAATATGGGGTATAATGAATAAAATATGCAACATGAGAGATGACAAATATTGTAGGGGAATCCCCCACAATTGTAAAGAATCACCCACAGTTTGTCTAGAGTCCCCCACAAACTGTTGTATATGGGGATACTTAAGACACTGTAGCGTATAATTAACAAACATGGAGAATGATGAACAAATTGTTAAGAATCCCTCATATTGGTTAAGAATCCCCATATTCAATTGGGGTATTCTGTGGGGGATCCTTCACAAATATTGGGGGATTCTAAACAAACTGTGGGGATTTTAAGCAAGTATGGAGAATAATGTACAAATATGCAATATGGGAGATGACAACTATTGTAGGGGAATTCCACACAAATGTCAAGAATCCCCCACAGTTGTCTTTAGTCCCCCACAAACTATGAATTTTGGAGGATTCTTAACTAACTGTGGGGTATAATTAGCAAATATGGGAAATGATGAATAAATTGTTAAGAATCCCTCACATTGGTTAATAATCCCCCATATTCCATTAGGGTATTTTGTGGGGGATCCTTAACAAAAGTGGGGATTCTTAAAAATCTGTGGGGGATTCTTAACAAACTGTGCGGGATTCTTATAAATTTGTGTGGAATTCTAAACAAATTGTGGGCGATTTTAAGCAAATATGAGGAATAATGAACAAATATGCAATATGGGAGATGACAACTATTGTAGGGGAATTCCCCACAATTGTCAAGAATCCGCCATAGTTGTCTTGAGTCCCTCACAAACTATGGGATATGGAGGATTCTTAACTAACTATGGGGTATAATTAAAAAAAATGGGAAATGATGTATAAATTGTTAAGAATCCCTCACACTGGTTAAGAATCCCCATATTCCATTGGGGTATTTTGCTGGGGATCCTTAACAAAAGTGGAGGATTCTTAACTAACTGTGGGGTATAATTGACAAATATGGGAAATGATGAAGAAATTGTTAAGAATCCCTCACATTGGTTAAGAATCCCCCATATTCCATTGGGGTACTTTGTGAGGATCTTAATAGAAGTGGGGGATTCTTAAAAATTTGTGGGGGATTATTAACAAACTGTGGGTGGTTTTAGCAAATATGGGGAATATTGAACAAATATGCAATATGGGAGATGACAAGTATTGTAGGGGAATCCCCACAATTGTAAAGAATCCCCCATAGTTTGTCTTGAGTTCCCCACAAACTGTTGTATATGGGGGATTATTTAACAAAAGTGCGGGATTCTTAGCAAACTGTGTGGGGATTTAGCAAATATGGGGAATAATGAACAAATATGCAACATGGGAGATGACAACTATTGTAGGGGGATCCTCCACAATTGTAAAGAATCCCCCACAGTTTTTCTAGAGTCCCCCACAAACTGTTGTATATGGGGGATTCTTAACAAACTGTGGGGTGTAATTAACAAACATGGAGAACGATGAACTAATTGTTAAGAATCACTCATATTGGTTAAAAATCCCCCATATTCAATTGGGGTATTCTGTGGGGGATCCTTAACAAACAGTGGGGGATTTTAAATAAACTGTGGGTGATTTTAAGCAAATATGGGGAATAATGAACAAATATGTAATATGGGAGATGACAACTATTGTAGAAAAATTCCCAACAATTGTCAAGAATCCCCCGCAGTTGTCTTGAGTCCCACACAAACTATAGGTTATGGAGGATTCTGAACTAACAGTGGGGTATAATTAATAAATATGGGGAATGATAAATAAATTGTTAAGAATCCCAAACATTGGTTAAGAATCCCCATATTCCATTGGGGTATTTTGTGTGGGATCCTTAACAAAAGTGGAGGATTCTGAACTAACTGTGGGGTATAATTAATAAAAATGGGAAATGATGAATAAATTGTTAAGAATCCCTCACATTGGTTAAGAATCCCCCATATTCCATTGGGTATTTTGTGGGGGAACCTTAACAAAAGTGGAGGATTCTTAACTAACTGTGGGATATAATTAACAAATATGTGGAATGATGAACAAATTGTTAAGAATCCCTCACATTGGTTAAGAATCCCCCATATTCCATTGTGTTATTTTGTGAGGGATTCTAAACAAAAGTGGGGGATTCTTAAAAATTTGTGGGGGATTATTAACAAACTGTGGGTGATTTTAGCAAATATGGGGAATAATGAACAAATATGCAACATGGGAGATGACAACTATTGTAGGGGAATCCCCCACAATTGTAAAGAATCCCCCATAATTTGTCTAGAGTCCCCCACAAACTGTTGTATATGGTGGATTGTTTAACAAAAGTGGGGGATTCTAAACAAACTGTGTGGGGTTTTAGCAAATATGAGGAATAATGAATAAAATATGCAACATGGGAGATGAGAAATATTGTAGGGGAATCCCCCACAATTGTAAAGAATCTCCCACAGTTTGTTTAGAGTCCCCCACAAACTGTTGTATATGGGAGATTCTTAAGAAACTGTGGCGTATAATTAACAAACTTGGAGAATGATTAACCATTTGCTAAGAATCCCTCATATTGGTTAAGAATCCCCCATATTCAATTGGGGTATTCTGTGGGGGATCCTTAACAAATAGTGGGGGATTCTAAACAAACTGTGGGGATTTTAAGCAAATATGGAGAATAATGTACAAATATGCAATATGGGAGATGGCAACTATTGTAGGGGAATTCCACAAAAATGTCCAGAATCCACCACAATTGTCTTAAGTCCCCCACAAACTATGGATTATGGAGGATTCTTAAGTAACTGTGGGGTATAATTAGCAAATATGGAGAATGATGAATAAATTGTTAAGAATCCCTCACATTGGTTAAGAATCCCCCATATTTCATTGGGGTATTTTGTCGGGATCCTTAACAAAAGTGGAGGATTCTTAACTAACTGTGGGGTATAATTAACAAATATGGGGAATGATGAACAAATTGTTAAGAATCTCTCACATTGGTTAATAATCCCCCATATTCCATTGGGGCATTTTGTGGGGGATCCTTAACAAAAGTGGGGATTCTTAAAAATTTGTGAGGGATTCTTAACTAACAGTGGGGGATTCTTATAAATATTTGGGGGATTCTAAACAAACTGTGGGGGATTTTAAGCAAATATGGCGAATAATGAACAAATATGCAATATGAGAGATGACAACTATTGTAGGGGAATTCCCCACAATTGTCAAGAATCTCCCATAGTTGTCTTGAGTCCTCCACAAATTATGGGATATGGAGGATTCTTAACTAACCGTGGGGTATAATTAACAAATATGGGAAATGATGAATAAATTGTTAAGAATCCCTCACATTGGTTAAGAATCCCCCATATTCTGTTGGGTATTTTGTGGGGGATCCTTAACAAAAGTGGAGGATTCTTAAAGAACTGTGGGGTATAATTAACAAATATGGGGAATGATGAACAAATTGTTAAGAATCTCTCACATTGGTTAAGAATCCCCATATTCCATTGGGGTATTTTGTGAGGGATCCTTAACAAAAGTGGGGGATTCTTAAAAATTTTTGGGGGATTATTAACAAACTGTGGGTGGATTTAGCAAATATGGGGAATAATGAACAAATATGCAACATGGGAGATGAAAACTATTGTAGGGGAATCCCCCCCAAGTGTATAGAATCCCCCATAGTTTGTCGTTAGTCCCCTACAAACTGTTGTATATGGGAGATTATTTAACAAAAGTGGGGGATTCTAAACGAACTGTGTGGGGTTTTAGCAAATATGGGGAATAATGAAATAATATGCAACATGGGAGATGACAACTATTGTAGGGGAATCCCCCACAATTGTAAAGAATCCCCCACAGTTTGTCTAGAGTCCCCCACAAACTGTTGTATATGGGGGATTCTTAAGAAACTGTGGGGTATAATTAACAAACATGGAGAATGATGAACAAATTGTTAAGAATCCCTCATATTGAGTATGAATCCCCCATATTCAATTGAGGTATTCTGTGGGGGATCTTTAACAAATAGCGGGGATTCTAAACAAACTGTGGGGGATTTTAAGCAAATATGGAGAATAATGTACAAATATGCATTATGGGAGATGACAACTATTGTAGGGGAATTCCACACAAAAGTCAAGAATCCCCCACAGTTGTCTTTAGTCCCCCACAAACTATGGGTTATGGAGGATTCATAACAAACTGTGGGGTATAATTAACAAATATGGGAAATGATGAATAAATTGTTAAGAATCTCTCACATTGGTTAAGAATTCCCCATATTCAATTGGGGTATTTTGTGGGGGAACCTTAACAAAAGTGGAGGATTCTTAACTAACTGTGGGATATAATTAACAAATATGTGGAATGATGAACAAATTGTTAAGAATCCCTCACATTTGTTAAGAATCCCCCATATTCCATTGGGTTATTTTGTGAGGGATCCTAAACAAAACTGGGGGATTCTTAAAAATTTGTGGGGGATTATTAACAAACTGTGGGTGGTTTTAGCAAATATGGGGAATAATGAACAAATATGCAACATGGGAGATGACAACTATTGTAGGGGAATCCCCCACAATTGTAAAGAATCCCCCATAATTTGTCTAGAGTCCCCCACAAACTGTTGTATATGGTGGATTGTTTAACAAAAGTGGGGGATTCTAAACAAACTGTGTGGGGTTTTAGCAAATATGGGGAATAATGAATAAAATATGCAACATGGGAGATGACAAATATTGTAGGGGAATCCCCCACAATTGTAAAGAATCTCCCACAGTTTGTTTAGAGTCCCCCACAAACTGTTGTATATGGGAGATTCTTAAGAAACTGTGGCGTATAATTAACAAACATGGAGAATGATTAACCATTTGCTAAGAATCCCTCATATTGGTTAAGAATCCCCCATATTCAATTGGGGTATTCTGTGGGGGATCCTTAACAAATAGTGGGGGATTCTAAACAAACTGTGGGGATTTTAAGCAAATATGGAGAATAATGTACAAATATGCAATATGGGAGATGGCAACTATTGTAGGGGAATTCCACAAAAATGTCCAGAATCCACCACAATTGTCTTAAGTCCCCCACAAACTATGGATTATGGAGGATTCTTAAGTAACTGTGGGGTATAATTAGCAAATATGGAGAATGATGAATAAATTGTTAAGAATCCTCACATTGGTTAAGAATCCCCCATATTTCATTGGGGTATTTTGTCGGGATCCTTAACAAAAGTGGAGGATTCTTAACTAACTGTGGGGTATAATTAACAAATATGGGGAATGATGAACAAATTGTTAAGAATCTCTCACATTGGTTAATAATCCCCCATATTCCATTGGGGCATTTTGTGGGGGATCCTTAACAAAAGTGGGGATTCTTAAAAATTTGTGAGGGATTCGTAACTAACAGTGGGGGATTCTTATAAATATTTGGGGGATTCTAAACAAACTGTGGGGGATTTTAAGCAAATATGGGGAATAATGAACAAATATGCAATATGAGAGATGACAACTATTGTAGGGGAATTCCCCACAATTGTCAAGAATCTCCCACAGTTGTCTTGAGTCCTCCACAAATTATGGGATATGGAGGATTCTTAACTAACCGTGGGGTATAATTAACAAATATGGGAAATGATGAATAAATTGTTAAGAATCCCTCACATTTGTTAAGAATCCCCCATATTCTGTTGGGTATTTTGTGGGGGATCCTTAACAAAAGTGGAGGATTCTTAAATAACTGTGGGGTATAATTAACAAATATGGGGAATGATGAACAAATTGTTAAGAATCTCTCACATTGGTTAAGAATCCCCATATTCCATTGGGGTATTTTGTGAGGGATCCTTAACAAAAGTGGGGGATTCTTAAAAATTTGTGGGGGATTATTAACAAATTGTGGGTGGATTTAGCAAATATGGGGAATAATGAACAAATATGCAACATGGGAGATGAAAACTATTGTAGGGGAATCCCCCCCAATTGTATAGAATCCCCCATAGTTTGTTGTTAGTCCCCTACAAACTGTTGTATATGGGAGATTATTTAACAAAAGTGGGGGATTCTAAACGAACTGTGTGGGGTTTTAGCAAATATGGGGAATAATGAAATAATATGCAACATGGGAGATGACAACTATTGTAGGGGAATCCCCCACAATTGTAAAGAATCCCCCACAGTTTGTCTAGAGTCCCCCACAAACTGTTGTATATGGGGGATTCTTAAGAAACTGTGGGGTATAATTAACAAACATGGAGAATGATGAACAAATTGTTAAGAATCCCTCATATTGGTTAAGAATCCCCCATATTCAATTGAGGTATTCTGTGGGGGATCTTTAACAAAAAGCGGGGATTCTAAACAAACTGTGGGGGATTTTAAGCAAATATGGAAAATAATATACAAATATGCATTATGGGAGATGACAACTATTGTAGGGGAATTCCACACAAAAGTCAAGAATCCCCCACAGTTGTTTTTAGTCCCCCACAAACTATGGGTTATGGAGGATTCATAACAAACTGTGGGGTATAATTAACAAATATGGGAAATGATGAATAAATTGTTAAGAATCCCTCACATTGGTTAAGAATTACCCATATTTCATTGGGGTATTTTGTGAGGATCCTTAACAAAAGTGGAGGATTCTTAACTAACTGTGGGGTATAATTAACAAATATGGGGAGTGATGAACAAATTGTTAAGAATCCCTCACATTGGTTAATAATCCCCCATATTCCATTGGGGTATTTTGTGGGGGATCCTTAACAAAAGTGGGGGATTTTTAAAAATTTGTGGTGGATTCTTAACAAACAGTGGGGGATTCTTATAAATTTGTGGGGGATTCTAAACAAACTGTGGGGGATTTTAAGCAAATATGAGGAATAATGAACAAATATGCAATATGGGAGATGACAACTATTGTAGTGAATTCCCCACAATTGTCAAGAATCTCCCACAGTTGTCTTGAGTCCATCACAAACTTTGGGATATGGAGGATTCTTAACTAACTGTGGGGTATAATTAACAAAAATGGGAAATGAAGAATAAATTGTTAAGAATCCCTCACATTGGTTAAGAATCCCCCATATTCCATTGGGGTATTTTGCGCGGGATCCTTAACAAAAGTGGAGGATTCTTAACTAACTGTGGGTTATAATTAACAAATATGAGAAATGATGAACAAATTGTTAAGAATCCCTCACATTGGTTAAGAATCCCCCATATTCTATTGGGGTATTTTGTGAGGGATCCTTAACAAAAGTGGGGGATTCTTAAAAACTTGTGGGGGATTATTAACAAACTGTGGGTGGATTTAGCAAATATGGGGAATAATGAACAAATATGCAACATTGGAGATGAAAACTATTGTAGGGGAATCCCCCCCAATTGTATAGAATCCCCCATAGTTTGTCGTTATTCCCCTACAAACTGTTGTATATGGGAGATTATTTAACAAAAGTGGGGGATTCTAAACAAACTGTGTGGGGTTTTCGTAAATATGGGGAATAATGAAATAATATGCAACATGGGAGATGACAACTATTGAAGGGGAATCCCCCACAATTGTAAAGAATCCCTCACAGTTTGTCTAGAGTCCCCTTCAAACTGTTGTATATGGGGGATTCTTAAGAAACTGTGGGGTATAATTAACAAACATGGAGAATGATGAACAAATTGTTAAGAATCCCTCATATTGGTTAAGAATCCCCCATATTCAATTGAGGTATTCTGTGGGGGATCTTTAACAAAAAGCGGGGATTCTAAACAAACTGTGGGGGATTTTAAGCAAATATGGAAAATAATATACAAATATGCATTATGGGAGATGACAACTATTGTAGGGGAATTCCACACAAAAGTCAAGAATCCCCCACAGTTGTCTTTAGTCCCCCACAAACTATGGGTTATGGAGGATTCATAACAAACTGTGGGGTATAATTAACAAATATGGGAAATGATGAATAAATTGTTAAGAATCCCTCACATTGGTTAAGAATTACCCATATTTCATTGGGGTATTTTGTGAGGATCCTTAACAAAAGTGGAGGATTCTTAACTAACTGTGGGGTATAATTAACAAATATGGGGAGTGATGAACAAATTGTTAAGAATCCCTCACATTGGTTAATAATCCCCCATATTCCATTGGGGTATTTTGTGGGGGATCCTTAACAAAAGTGGGGGATTTTTAAAAATTTGTGGTGGATTCTTAACAAACAGTGGGGGATTCTTATAAATTTGTGGGGGATTCTAAACAAACTGTGGGGGATTTTAAGCAAATATGAGGAATAATGAACAAATATGCAATATGGGAGATGACAACTATTGTAGTGAATTCCCCACAATTGTCAAGAATCTCCCACAGTTGTCTTGAGTCCATCACAAACTTTGGGATATGGAGGATTCTTAACTAACTGTGGGGTATAATTAACAAAAATGGGAAATGAAGAATAAATTGTTAAGAATCCCTCACATTGGTTAAGAATCCCCCATATTCCATTGGGGGGTATTTTGCCCGGGATCCTTAACAAAAGTGGAGGATTCTTAACTAACTGTGGGTTATAATTAACAAATATGGGAAATGATGAACAAATTGTTAAGAATCCCTCACATTGGTTAAGAATCCCCCATATTCTATTGGGGTATTTTGTGAGGGATCCTTAACAAAAGTGGGGGATTCTTAAAAACTTGTGGGGGATTATTAACAAACTGTGGGTGGATTTAGCAAATATGGGGAATAATGAACAAATATGCAACATTGGAGATGAAAACTATTGTAGGGGAATCCCCCCCAATTGTATAGAATCCCCCATAGTTTGTCGTTATTCCCCTACAAACTGTTGTATATGGGAGATTATTTAACAAAAGTGGGGGATTCTAAACAAACTGTGTGGGGTTTTCGTAAATATGGGGAATAATGAAATAATATGCAACATGGGAGATGACAACTATTGAAGGGGAATCCCCCACAATTGTAAAGAATCCCTCACAGTTTGTCTAGAGTCCCCTTCAAACTGTTGTATATGGGGGATTCTTAAGAAACTGTGGGGTATAATTAACAAACATGGAGAATGATGAACAAATTGTTAAGAATCCCTCATATTGGTTAAGAATCCCCCATATTCAATTGAGGTATTCTGTGGGGGATCTTTAACAAAAAGCGGGGATTCTAAACAAACTGTGGGGGATTTTAAGCAAATATGGAAAATAATATACAAATATGCATTATGGGAGATGACAACTATTGTAGGGGAATTCCACACAAAAGTCAAGAATCCCCCACAGTTGTCTTTAGTCCCCCACAAACTATGGGTTATGGAGGATTCATAACAAACTGTGGGGTATAATTAACAAATATGGGAAATGATGAATAAATTGTTAAGAATCCCTCACATTGGTTAAGAATTACCCATATTTCATTGGGGTATTTTGTGAGGATCCTTAACAAAAGTGGAGGATTCTTAACTAACTGTGGGGTATAATTAACAAATATGGGGAGTGATGAACAAATTGTTAAGAATCCCTCACATTGGTTAATAATCCCCCATATTCCATTGGGGTATTTTGTGGGGGATCCTTAACAAAAGTGGGGGATTTTTAAAAATTTGTGGTGGATTCTTAACAAACAGTGGGGGATTCTTATAAATTTGTGGGGGATTCTAAACAAACTGTGGGGGATTTTAAGCAAATATGAGGAATAATGAACAAATATGCAATATGGGAGATGACAACTATTGTAGTGAATTCCCCACAATTGTCAAGAATCTCCCACAGTTGTCTTGAGTCCATCACAAACTTTGGGATATGGAGGATTCTTAACTAACTGTGGGGTATAATTAACAAAAATGGGAAATGAAGAATAAATTGTTAAGAATCCCTCACATTGGTTAAGAATCCCCCATATTCTATTGGGGGGTATTTTGCCCGGGATCCTTAACAAAAGTGGAGGATTCTTAACTAACTGTGGGTTATAATTAACAAATATGGGAAATGATGAACAAATTGTTAAGAATCCCTCACATTGGTTAAGAATCCCCCATATTCTATTGGGGTATTTTGTGAGGGATCCTTAACAAAAGTGGGGGATTCTTAAAAACTTGTGGGGGATTATTAACAAACTGTGGGTGGATTTAGCAAATATGGGGAATAATGAACAAATATGCAACATTGGAGATGAAAACTATTGTAGGGGAATCCCCCCCAATTGTATAGAATCCCCCATAGTTTGTCGTTATTCCCCTACAAACTGTTGTATATGGGAGATTATTTAACAAAAGTGGGGGATTCTAAACAAACTGTGTGGGGTTTTCGTAAATATGGGGAATAATGAAATAATATGCAACATGGGAGATGACAACTATTGAAGGGGAATCCCCCACAATTGTAAAGAATCCCCCACAATTTGTCTAGAGTCCCCCACAAACTGTTGTATATGGGGGATTCTTAAGAAACTGTGGGGTATAATTAACAAACATGGAGAATGATGAACAAATTGTTAAGAATCCCTCATATTGGTTAAGAATCCCCCATATTCAATTGAGGTATTCTGTGGGGGATCTTTAACAAAAAGCGGGGATTCTAAACAAACTGTGGGGGATTTTAAGCAAATATGGAGAATAATGTACAAATATGCATTATGGGAGATGACAACTATTGTAGGGGAATTCCACACAAAAGTCAAGAATCCCCCACAGTTGTCTTTAGTCCCCCACAAACTATGGGTTATGGAGGATTCATAACAAACTGTGGGGTATAATTAACAAATATGGGAAATGATGAATAAATTGTTAAGAATCCCTCACATTGGTTAAGAATTCCCCATATTTCATTGGGGTATTTTGTGGGGATCCATAACAAAAGTGGAGGATTCTTAACTAACTGTGGGGTATAATTAACAAATATGGGGAGTGATGAACAAATTGTTAAGAATCCCTCACATTGGTTAATAATCCCCCATATTCCATTGGGGTATTTTGTGGGGGATCCTTAACAAAAGTGGGGGATTTTTAAAAATTTGTGGTGGATTCTTAACAAACAGTGGGGGATTCTTATAAATTTGCGGGGGATTCTAAACAAACTATGGGGGATTTTAAGCAAATATGAGGAATAATGAACAAATATGCAATATGGGAGATGACAAATATTGTAGTGAATTCCCCACAATTGTCAAGAATCTCCCACAGTTGTCTTGAGTCCATCACAAACTTTGGGATATGGAGGATTCTTAACTAACTGTGGGGTATAATTAACAAAAATGGGAAATGAAGAATAAATTGTTAAGAATCCCTCACATTGGTTAAGAATCCCCCATATTCCATTGGGGTATTTTGCGCGGGATCCTTAACAAAAGTGGAGGATTCTTAACTAACTGTGGCTTATAATTAACAAATATGGGAAATGATGAACAAATTGTTAAGAATCCCTCACATTGGTTAAGAATCCCCCATATTCTATTGGGGTATTTTGTGAGGGATCCTTAACAAAAGTGGGGGATTCTTAAAAACTTGTGGGGGATTAATAACAAACTGTGGGTGGATTTATCAAATATGGGGAATAATGAACAAATATGCAACATTGGAGATGAAAACTATTGTAGGGGAATCCCCCCCAATTGTATAGAATCCCCCATAGTTTGTCGTTATTCCCCTACAAACTGTTGTATATGGGAGATTATTTAACAAAAGTGGGGGATTCTAAACAAACTGTGTGGGGTTTTCGTAAATATGGGGAATAATGAAATAATATGCAACATGGGAGATGACAACTATTGTAGGGGAATCCCCCACAATTGTAAAGAATCCCCCACAGTTTGTCTATAGTCCCCCACAAACTGTTGTATATGGGGATTCTTAAGAAACTGTGGGGTATAATTAACAAACATGGAGAATGATGAACAAATTGTTAAGAATCCCTCATATTGGTTAAGAATCCCCCATATTCAATTGAGGTATTCTGTGGGGGATCTTTAACAAAAAGCGGGGATTCTAAACAAACTGTGGGGGATTTTAAGCAAATATGGAGAATAATGTACAAATATGCATTATGGGAGATGACAACTATTGTAGGGGAATTCCACACAAAAGTCAAGAATCCCCCACAGTTGTCTTTAGTCCCCCACAAACTATGGGTTATGGAGGATTCATAACAAACTGTGGGGTATAATTAACAAATATGGGAAATGATGAATAAATTGTTAAGAATCCCTCACATTGGTTAAGAATTCCCCATATTTCATTGGGGTATTTTGTGGGGATCCTTAACAAAAGTGGAGGATTCTTAACTAACTGTGGGGTATAATTAACAAATATGGGGAGTGATGAACAAATTGTTAAGAATCCCTCACATTGGTTAATAATCCCCCATATTCCATTGGGATATTTTGTGGGGGATCCTTAACAAAAGTGGGGGATTCTTAAAAATTTGTGGTGGATTCTTGACAAACAATGGGGGATTCTTATATATTTGTGGGGGATTCTAAACAAACTGTGGGGGATTTTAAGCTAATATGAGGAATAATGAACAAATATACAATATGTGAGATGACAACTATTGTAGGGAATTCCCCACAATTGTCAAGAATCTCCCACAGTTGTCTTGAGTCCACCACAAACTATGGGATATGGAGGATTCTTAACTAACTGTGGGGTATAATTAACAAAAATGGGAAATGAAGAATAAATTGTTAAGAATCCCTGAAATTGGTTAAGAATCCCCCATATTCCATTGGGGTATTTTGCGCGGGATCCTTAACAAAAGTGGAGGATTCTTAACTAACTGTGGGTTATAATTAACAAATATGGGAAATGATGAACAAATTGTTAAGAATCCTTCACATTGGTTAAGAATCCCCCATATTCTATTGGGGTATTTTGTGAGGGATCCTTAACAAAAGTGGGGGATTCATAAAAATTTGTTGGGGATTATTAAGAAACTGTGGGTGTTTTTAGCAAATGTGAGGAATATTGAACAAATATGCAACATGGTAGATGACAACTGTTGTGGAGGAATCCCCCACAATTGTAAAGAATCCCCCATTGTTTGTCTAGAGTCCCCCACAAACTGTTGTATATTGGGGATTATTTAACAAAAGTGGGGGATTCTAAACAAACGGTGTGGGGTTTTAGCAAATATGGGAATTAATGAACAAATATGCAACATGGGAGATGACAACTATTGTAGGGGAATCCCCACAATTTTTCTAGAGTCCCCCACAAACTGTTGTATATGGGGGATTCTTAACAAATTGTGGGGTATAATTAACAAACATGGAGAATGATGAACAAATTGTTAAGAATCCCTCATATTGGTTAAGAATCCCCCATATTCAATTGGGGTATTCTGTGGGGGATCTTTAACAAATAGTGGGGATTCTAAACAAACTGTGGGGGATTTTAAGCAAATATGGAGAATGATGTACAAATATGCATTATGGAAGATTACAACTATTGTAGGGGAATTCCACACAAAATTCAAGAATCCCCCACAGTTGTATTTAGTCCCCCACAAACTATGGGTTATGGAGGATTCATAACTAACTGTGGGGTATAATTAACAAATATGGGGAATGATGAATAAATTGTTAAGAATCCCTCACATTGGTTAAGAATTCCCCATATTTCATTGGGGTATTTTGCGGGGGATCCTAAACAAAAGTGGAGGATTCTTAACTAACTGTGGGGTATAATTAACAAATATGGGGAATGATGAACAAATTGTTAAGAATCCCTCACATTGGTTAATAATCCCCCATATTCCATAGGTGTATTTTGTGGGGGATCCTTAACAAAAGTGTGGGATTCTTAAAAATTTGTGGTGGATTCTTAACAAACAGTGGGGGATTCTTATAAATTTGTGTGGAATTCTAAACAAACTGTGGGGGATTTTAAGCAAATATGAGGAATAATGAACAAATATGCAATATGGGAGATGACAACTATTGTAGGGGAATTCCCCACAATTGTCAAGAATCTTCCACAGTTGTTTTGAGTCCACCATAAACTGTGGGATATGGAGGATTCTTAACTAACTGTGGGGTATAATTAACAAAAATGGAAAATGAAGAATAAATTGTTAAGAATCCCTCACATTGGTTAAGAATCCCCCATATTCCATTGGGGTATTTTGCGCGGGATCCTTAACAAAAGTGGAGGATTCTTAACTAACTGTGGGTTTTAATTAAAAAATATGGGAAATGATGAACAAATTGATAAGAATCCCTCACATTGGTTAAGAATCCCCCATATTCTATTGGGGTATTTTGTGAGGGATCCTTAACAAAATTGGGGTTTCATAAAAATTTGTAGGGGATTATTAAGAAACTGTGGGTGGTTTTAGCAAATATGGGGAATATTGAACAAATATGCAACATGGGAGATGACAACTATTGTAGAGGAATCCCCCACAATTGTAGAGAATCCCCCATAGTTTGTCTAGAGTCCCCCACAAACTGTTGTATATTGGGGATTATTTAACGAAAGTGGGGGATTCTAAACAAACGGTGTGGGGTTTTAGAAAATATGGGGAATGATGAACAAATATGTAACATGGGAGATGACAACTATTGTAGGGGAATCCCCCACAATTGTAAAGAATCTCCCACAGTTTGTCTAGAGTCCCCCACAAACTGTTGTATATGGGGGATTCTTAACAAACTGTGGGGTATAATTAACAAACATGGAGAATGATGAACAAATTGTTAAGAACCTCTCATATTGGTTAAGAATCCCCCATATTCAATTGGGGTATTCTGTGGGGGATCCTTAACAAACAGTGGGGGATTCTAAACAAACAGTAGGGTATTTTAAGCAAATATGGAGAATAATGTACAAATATGCAATATGGGACGACAACTATTGTAGGGGAATTCCCCACAATTGTCAAGAATCCCCACAGTTGTCTTTAGTCCCACACAAACTATGGGTTATGGAGGATTCTTAACTAACTGTGTGGTATAATTAACAAATATGGGGATTGATGAATAAATTGTTAAGAATTCCTCACATTGGTTAATAATCCCCCATATTTCATTGGGGTATTTTTGTAGAGATTCTTAACAAAAGTGGAGGATTCATCACTAACTGTGAGGTATAATTAAAAAATATGGGGAATGATGAACAAATTGTTAAGAATCCCTCAGATTGGTTGGAAATCCCCTATATTCCATTGGGGTATTTTGTGGGGGATCCTTAACAAAAGTGAGGGATCCTTAAAAATTTGTGGTGATTCTTAAGTACAGTGGGGGATTCTTATAAATATTTGGGGGATTCTAAACAAACTGTGGGGGATTTTAAGCAAATATGGGGAATAATGAACAAATATGCAATATGGGAGATGACAACTATTGTAGGGGAATTCTCCACAATTGTCAAGAATCTCCCATAGTTGTCTTGAGTCCCCCACAAACTATGGGATATGGAGGATTCTTAACTAACTGTGGGGTATAATTAACAAATATGGGAAATGATGAATAAATTGTTAAGAATCCCTCACATTGGTTAAGAATCGCCCATATTTCATTGGGGTATTTTGTGGGGATCCTTAACAAAAGTGGAGGATTCTTAACTAACTGTGGGGTATAATTAACAAATATGGGGAATGATGAACAAATTTTTAAGAATCCCGCACATTGGTTAGATATCCCCTATATTCCATTGTGGTATTTTGAGGGGGATCCTTAACAAAAGTGAGGGATTCTTAAAAATTTGTGAGGGATTCTTAACTAACAGTGGTGGATTCTTATAAATATTTGGGGGTTTCTAAACAAACTATTGGGGATTTTAAGCAAATATGGGGAATAATGAACAAATATGCAATATGGGAGATAACAACTATTGTTGGGGAATTCCCCACAATTGTCAAGAATCTCCCACAATTGTCTTGAGTCCCCCACAAACTATGGGATATGGAGGATTCTTAACTAACTGTGGTGTATAATTAACAAATATGGAAAATGATGAATAAATTGTTAAAAATCCCTCACATTGGTTAAGAATCCCCCATATTCCATTGGGGTATTTTGCGGGGGATCCTAAACAAAAGTGGAGGATTCTTAACTAACTGTGGGTTATAATTAACAAGTATGGGAAATGATGAATAAATTGTTAAGAATCCCTCACATTGGTTAAGAATCCCCATATTCTATTGGGGTATTTTGTGAGGGATCCTAAACAAAAGTGGAGGATTCTTAACTAACTGTGGGTTATAATTAACAAGTATGGGAAATGATGAATAAATTGTTAAGAATCCCTCACATTGGTTAAGAATCCCCATATTCTATTGGGGTATTTTGTGAGGGATCCTTAACAAAAGTGGGGGATTCTTAAAAATTTGTGGGGGATTATTAACAAATTGTGGGTTGTTTTAGCAAATATGGGGAATATTGAACAAATATGCAACATGGGAGATGACAACTATCGTAGAGGAATCCCCCACAATTGTAAAGAATCCCCCATAGTTTGTCTAGAGTCCCCCACATACTGTTGTATATGGGGAAATTATTTAACAAAAGTGGGGGATTCTAAACAAACGGTGTGGGGTTCTAGCAAATAAGGGAAATAATGAACAAATATGCAACATGGGAGATGACAACTATTGTAGGGGAATCCCCCACAATTGTAAAGAATCCCCCACAGTTTGTCTAGAGTCCCCCACAAACTGTTGTATACGGGGGATTCTTTACAAACTGTGGGGTATAATTAACAAACATGGAGAATGATGAACGAATTGTTAAGAACCCCTCATATTGGTTAAGAATCCCCCATATTCAATTGGGGTATCCTGTGGGGGATCCTTAACAAATAGTGGGGGATTCTAAAACAAAAATTGGGGGATTTTAAGCAAATATGGAGAATAATGTACAAATATGCAATATGGGACGACAACTATTGTAGGGGAATTCCCCACAATTATCTAGAATCCCTCACAGTTGTATTAAGTCCCCCACAAACTATGGGTTATGGAGGATTCTTAACTAACTGTGGGGTATAATTAACAAATATGGGGAATGATGAATAATTTGTTAAGAATCCCTCACATTGGTTATGAATCCCCCATATTTCATTTGGGTATTTTGTAGGGATCCTTAACAAAAGTGTAGGATTCTAAACTAACTGTGGGGTATAATTAACTAATATGGGGAATGATGAACAAATTGTTAAGAATCCCTCACATTGGTTGGAAATCCCCTATATTCCATTGGGGTATTTTGTGGGGGATCTTTAACAAAAGTGAGGGATCCTTAAAAATTTGTGGGGATTCTTAACTAACAGTGGGGGATTCTTATAAATATTTGGGGGATTCTAAACAAACTGTGGGGGATTTTAAGCAAATATGGGGAATAATGAACAAATATGCAATATGGGAGATGACAACTATTGTAGGGGAATTCTCCACAATTGTCAAGAATCTCCCATAGTTGTCTTGAGTCCCCCACAAACTATGGGATATGGAGGATTCTTAACTAACTGTGGGGTATAATTAACAAATATGGGAAATGATGAATAAATTGTTAAGAATCCCTCACATTGGTTAAGAATCGCCCATATTTCATTGGGGTATTTTGTGGGGATCCTTAACAAAAGTGGAGGATTCTTAACTTACCGTGGGGTATAATTAACAAATATGGGGAATGATGAGCAAATTTTTAAGAATCCTGCACATTGGTTAGATATCCCCTATATTCCATTGTGGTATTTTGAGGGGGATCCTTAACAAAAGTGAGGGATTCTTAAAAATTTGTGAGGGATTCTTAACTAACAGTGGTGGATTCTTATAAATATTTGGGGGTTTCTAAACAAACTGTTGGGGATTTTAAGCAAATATGGGGAATAATGAACAAATATGCAATATGGGAGATAACAACTATTGTAGGGGAATTCCCCACAATTGTCAAGAATCTCCCACAATTGTCTTGAGTCCCCCACAAACTATGGGATATGGAGGATTCTTAACTAACTGTGGTGTATAATTAACAAATATGGAAAATGATGAATAAATTGTTAAAAATCCCTCACATTGGTTAAGAATCCCCCATATTCCATTGGGGTATTTTGCGGGGGATCCTAAACAAAAGTGGAGGATTCTTAACTAACTGTGGGTTATAATTAACAAGTATGGGAAATGATGAACAAATTGTTAAGAATCCCTCACATTGGTTAAGAATCCCCATATTCTATTGGGGTATTTTGTGAGGGATCCTTAACAAAAGTGGGGGATTCTTAAAAATTTGTGGGGGATTATTAACAAATTGTGGGTTGTTTTAGCAAATATGGGGAATATTGAACAAATATGCAACATGGGAGATGACAACTATCGTAGAGGAATCCCCCACAATTGTAAAGAATCCCCCATAGTTTGTCTAGAGTCCCCCACATACTGTTGTATATGGGGAAATTATTTAACAAAAGTGGGGGATTCTAAACAAACGGTGTGGGGTTCTAGCAAATAAGGGAAATAATGAACAAATATGCAACATGGGAGATGACAACTATTGTAGGAGAATCCCCCACAATTGTAAAGAATCCCCCACAGTTTGTCTAGAGTCCCCCACAAACTGTTGTATACGGGGGATTCTTTACAAACTGTGGGGTATAATTAACAAACATGGAGAATGATGAACGAATTGTTAAGAACCCCTCATATTGGTTAAGAATCCCCCATATTCAATTGGGGTATCCTGTGGGGGATCCTTAACAAATAGTGGGGGATTCTAAAACAAAAATTGGGGGATTTTAAACAAATATGGAGAATAATGTACAAATATGCAATATGGGACGACAACTATTGTAGGGGAATTCCCCACAATTATCTAGAATCCCCCACAGTTGTATTAAGTCCCCCACAAACTATGGGTTATGGAGGATTCTTAACTAACTGTGGGGTATAACTAACAAATATGGGGAATGATGAATAATTTGTTAAGAATCCCTCACATTGGTTATGAATCCCCCATATTTCATTTGGGTATTTTGTAGGGATCCTTAACAAAAGTGTAGGATTCTAAACTAACTGTGGGGTATAATTAACTAATATGGGGAATGATGAACAAATTGTTAAGAATCCCTCACATTGGTTAAGAATCCCCCATATTCCATTGGGGTATTTTGTAAGGGATCCTTAACAAAAGTGAGGGCTTCTTAAAAATTTGTGAGGGATTCTTAACTAACAGTGGGGGATTCTTATAAATATTTGGGGGATTCTAAACAAACTGTGGGGGATTTTAAGCAAATATGGGGAATAATGAACAAATATGCAATATGGGAGATGACAACTATTGTAGGGGAATTCCCCTCAATTGTCAAGAATCTCCCACAGTTGTCTTGAGTCCTCCACATACTATGGAATATGGAGGATTCTTAACTAACTGTGGGGTATAATTAACAAATATGGGGAATGATGAATAAATTGTTAAGAATCCCTCACATTGGTTATGAATCCCCCATATTTCATTGGGGCATTTTGTAGGGATCCTTAATAAAAGTGTAGGATTCTTAACTAACAGTAAGGTATAATTAACAAATATGGGTAATGATGAACAAATTGTTAAGAATCCCTCACATTGGTTAGAAATCCCATATATTCCATTGGGGTATTTTGTGGGGGATCCATAACAAAAATGAGGGATTCTTAAAAATTTGTGGGGGATTCTTAACTAACAGTGGTGGATTCTTATAAATATTTGGGGGATTCTAAACAAACTGTTGGGGATTTTAAGCAGATATGGGGAATAATGAACAAATATGCAATTTGGGAGATGACAACTATTGTAGGGGAATTCCCCTCAATTGTCAAGAATCTCCCACAGTTGTCTTGAGTCCCCCACAAACTATGGGATATGGAGGATTCTTAACTAACTGTGGGGTATAATTAACAAATAAGGGAAATGATGAATAAATTGTTAAGAATCCCTCACACTAGTTAAGAATCGCCCATATTTCATTTGGGGTATTTTGTGGGGATCCTTAATAAAAGTAGAGGATTCTTAACTAACTGTGTGGTATAATTAACTAATATGGGGAATGATGAACAAATTGTTAAGAATCCCTCTCATTGGTTAAGAATCCCCCATATTCCATTGGGGTATTTTGTGGGGGATCCTTAACAAAAGTGAGGGCTTTTTAAAAATTTGTGAGGGATTCTTAACTAACAGGGGGGATTCTTATAAATATTTGGGGGATTCTAAACAAACTGTGGGGGATTTTAAGCAAATATGGGGAATAATGAACAAATATGCAATATGGGAGATGACAACTATTGTAGGGGAATTCCCCTCAATTGTCAAGAATCTCCCACAGTTGTCTTAAGTCCCCCACAAACTATGGGATATGGAGGATTCTTAACTAACTGTGGGGTATAATTAACAAATATGGGAAATGATGAATAAATTGTTAAGAATCCCTCACATTGGTTATGAATCCCCCATATTTCATTGGGGTATTTTGTAGGGATCCTTAACAAAAGTGTAGGATTCTTAACTAACTTTGGGTATATAATTAACAAATATGGGGAATGATGAACAAATTGTTAAGAATCCCTCACATTGGTTAGAAATCCCCTATATTTCATTGGGGTATTTTTTGGGGGATCCATAACAAAAGTGAGGGATTCTTAAAAATTTATGGGGGATTCTTAACTAACAGTGGTGGATTCTTATAAATATTTGGGGGATTCTAAACAAACTGTGGGGGATTTTAAGCAAATATGGGGAATAATGAACAAATATGCAATATGGGAGATGACAACTATTGTAGGGGAATTCCCCTCAATTGTCAAGAATCTCCCACAGTTGTCTTGAGTCCCCCACAAACTATGGGATATGGAGGATTCTTAACTAACTGTGGGGTATAATTAACAAATAAGGGAAATGATGAATAAATTGTTAAGAATCCCTCACACTAGTTAAGAATCGCCCATATTTCATTTGGGGTATTTTGTGGGGATCCTTAATAAAAGTAGAGGATTCTTAACTAACTGTGTGGTATAATTAACTAATATGGGGAATGATGAACAAATTGTTAAGAATCCCTCACATTGGTTAAGAATCCCCCATATTCCATTGGGGTATTTTGTGGGGGATCCTTAACAAAAGTGAGGGCTTTTTAAAAATTTGTGAGGGATTCTTAACTAACAGGGGGGATTCTTATAAATATTTGGGGGATTCTAAACAAACTGTGGGGGATTTTAAGCAAATATGGGGAATAATGAACAAATATGCAATATGGGAGATGACAACTATTGTAGGGGAATTCCCCTCAATTGTCAAGAATCTCCCACAGTTGTCTTAAGTCCCCCACAAACTATGGGATATGGAGGATTCTTAACTAACTGTGGGGTATAATTAACAAATATGGGAAATGATGAATAAATTGTTAAGAATCCCTCACATTGGTTATGAATCCCCCATATTTCATTGGGGTATTTTGTAGGGATCCTTAACAAAAGTGTAGGATTCTTAACTAACTTTGGGTATATAATTAACAAATATGGGGAATGATGAACAAATTGTTAAGAATCCCTCACATTGGTTAGGAATCCCCTATATTTCATTGGGGTATTTTTTGGGGGATCCATAACAAAAGTGAGGGATTCTTAAAAATTTATGGGGGATTCTTAACTAACAGTGGTGGATTCTTATAAATATTTGGGGGATTCTAAACAAACTGTGGGGGATTTTAAGCAAATATGGGGAATAATGAACAAATATGCAATATGGGAGATAACAACTATTGTAGGGGAATTCCCCTCAATTGTCATGAATCTCCCACTGTTGTCTTGAGTCCCCCCACAAACTATGGGATATGGAGGATTCTTAACTAACTGTGGGGTATAATTAACAAATATGGGAAATGATGAATAAATTGTTAAGAATCCCTCACATTGGTTAAGAATCGCCCATATTTCATTGGGGTATTTTGTGGGGATCCTTAACAAAAGTAGAGGATTCTTAACTAACTGTGTGGTATATATAATTAACTAATATGGGGAATGATGAACTAATTGTTAAGAATCCCTCACATTGGTTAAGAATCCCCCATATTCCATTGGGGTATTTTGTGGGGGATCCTTAACAAAAGTGAGGGATTCTTAAAAATTTGTGAGGGATTCTTAACTAACAGTGGGGGATTCTTATAAATATTTGGGGGATTCTAAACAACCTGTGGGGGATTTTCAGCAAATATGGGGAATAGTGAACAAATATGCAATATGGGAGATGACAACTATTGTAGGGGAATTCCCCACAATTGTCAAGAATCTCCCACAATTGTCTTGAGTCCTCCACAAATTATGGGATATGGAGGATTCTTAACTAACTATGGGGTATAATTAACAAATATGGGAAATGATGAATAAATTGTTAAGAATCCCTCAAATTGGTTAAGAATCCCCCATATTCCGTTGGGTATTTTGTGGGGGATCCTTGACAAAAGTGGATGATTCTTAAATAACTGTGGGGTATAATTAACAAATATGGGGAATGATGAACAAGTTGTTAAGAATCCCCCATATTCCATTGGGGTATTTTGTGAGGGATCCTTAACAAAAGTGGGGGATTCTTAAAAATATGTGGGGGATTCTTAACAAACTGTGGGTGGTTTTAGCAAATATGGGGATTAATGAACAAATATGCAACATGGGAGATGACAACTATTATAGGGGAATCCCCCACAATTGTAAAGAATCCCCCACAGTTTGTCTAGAGTTCCCCACAAACTGTTGTATATGGGGGACTCTTAACAAACTGTGGGGTATAATTACCAAACATGGAGAATGATGAACGAATTGTTAAGAACCCCTCATATTGGTTAAGAATTCCTCATATTCAATTGGGGTATTCTGTGGGGGATCCTTGACAAACAGTGGTGGATTCTAAAGAAACAGTAGGGGATTTTAAGCAAATATGGAGAATAATGTACAAATATGCAATATGGGACGACAACTATTGTAGGGGAATTCCCCACAATTGTCAAGAATCCCCCACAGTTGTCTTTAGTCCCCCACAAACTATGGGTTATGGAGGATTCTTAACTAACTTTGGGGTATAATTAACAAATATGGGGAATGATGAATAAATTGTTAAGAATCCCTCACATTGGTTAATAATCCCCCATAATTCATTGCGGTATTTTGTAGGGATCCTTAACAAAAGTGGAGAATTCTTAACTAACTGTGGGGTATAATTAACAAATATGGGGAATGATGAACAAATTATTAAGAATCCCTCACATTGGTTAGAAATCCCCTATATTCCATTAGGGTATTTTGTGGGGGATCCTTAACAAAAGTGAGGGATTCTTAAAAATTTGTGGGGGATTCTTAACTAACAGTGGTGGATTCTTATAAATATTTGGGGGATTCTAAACAAACTGTAGGGGAATTTAAGCAAATATGGGGAATAATGAACAAATATGTAATATGGGAGATGACAACTATTGTAGGGGAATTCCCCACAATTGTCAAGAATCTCCCACAGTTGTCTTGAGTCCTCCACAAATTATGGGATATGGAGGATTCTTAACTAACTGTGGGGTATAATTAACAAATATGGGAAATGATAAATAAATTGTTAAGAATCCCTCACATTGGTTAAGAATCCCCATATTTCGTTGGGTATTTTGTGGGGGATCCTTAACAAAAACGGAGGATTCTTAAATAACTGTGGGGTATAATTAACAAATATGGGGAATGATGAACAATTTGTTAAGAATCCCCCATATTCCATTGGGGTATTTTGTGAGGGATCCTTAACAAAAGTGGGGGATTCTTAAAAATTTGTGGGGGATTCTTAACAAACTGTGGGTGGTTTTAGCAAATATGGGAAATAATGAACAAATCTGCAACAAGGGAGATGAGAACGATTGTAGGGGAATCCCCCACAATTGTAAAGAATCCCCCATAGTTTGTCTATAGTCTCCCACAAACTGTTGTATATGGGAGATTATTTAACAAAAGTGGGGTTTTTAGAAAATATGGGGATTAATGAACAAATATGCAACATGGGAGATGACAACTATTGTAGGTGAATCCCCCTCAGTTGTAAAGAATCCCCCACAGTTTGTCTAGAGTTCCCCACAAACTGTTGTATATGGGGGATTCTTAACAAACTGTGGGGTATAATTAACAAACATGGAGAATGATGAACGAATTGTTAAGAACCCCTCATATTGGTTAAGAATCCCCCATATTCAATTGTGGTATTCTGTAGGGGATCCTTAACAAATAGTGGTGGATTCTAAACAAACAGTAGGGGATTTTAAGCAAATATGGAGAATAATGTACAAATATGCAATATGGGACAACAATTATAATAGGGGAATTCCCCACAATTGTCAAGAATCTCCCACAGTTGTCTTTAGTCCCCCACAAACTATGGGTTATGGATGATTCTTAACTGACTGTGGGGTATAATTAACAAATATGGGGAATGATGAATAAATTGTTAAGAATCCCTCACATTGGTTAAGAATCGCCCATATTTCATTGGGGTATTTTGTGGGGATCCTTAACAAAAGTGGAGGATTCTTAACTAACTGTGTGGTGTAATTAACAAATATGGGGAATGATGAACAAATTGTTAAGAATCCCTCTCATTGGTTAAGAATCCCCCATATTCCCATGGGGCATTTTGTGGGGGATCCTTAACAAAAGTGGCTGATTCTTAAAAATTTGTGGGAGATTCTCAACAAACAGTGGGGGATTCTTATAAATCTTGGGGTATTCTAAACAAACTGTGGGAGATTTTAAGCAAATATGGGGAATAATGAACAAATATGCAATATGGGAGATGACAACTATTGTAGGAGAATTCCCCACAATTGTCAAGAATCACCCACAGTTGTTTTGAGTCCCCCACAAACTATGGGATACGGAGGATTCTTAACTAACTGTGGGGTATAATTAACAAAAATGGGAAATGTTGAATAAATTGTTAAGAATTCCTCACATTGGTTAAGAATCCCCCATATTCCATTGGGTATTTTGTGGGGGATCCTTAACAAAAGTGGAGGATTCTTAAATAACAGTGGGGTATAATTAACAAATATGGGGAATGATTAACAAATTGTTAAGAATCTCTCGCATTGGTTAAGAATCCCCCATATTCCATTGGGGTATCTGGTGAGGGATCCATAACAAAAGTGGGGGATTCTTAAAAATTTGTGGGAGATTATTAACAAACTGTGGGTGGATTTAGAAAATATGGGAAATAATGAACAAATATGCAACATGGAAGATGACAACTATTGTAGGGGAATCCCCCACAATTGTAAAGAATCCCCCATAGTTTGTCTAGAATCCCCCACAAACTTTTGTATATGGGGGATTATTTAACAAAAGTGGGGGATTCTAAACAAACTGTGTGGGGTTTTAGCAAATATGGGGAATAATGAACAAATATGAAACATGGGAGATGACAACTATTGTAGGGGAATCCCCCACAATATTAAAGAATCCCCCAAAGTTTGTCTAGAGTCCCCCACAAACTGTTGTATATGGGGGATTCTTAAGAAACTGTGGGGTATAATTAACAAACATGGAGAATGATGAACAAATTGTTAAGAATCCCTCATATTGGTTAAGAATCACCCATATTCAATTGGGGTATTCTGTGGGGGATCTTTAACAAATAGTGGGGTATTCTAAACAAACTGTGGGGGATTTTAAGCAAATATGGAGAATAATGTACAAATATGTAATATGGGAGATGACAACAATTGTAGGGGAATTCCACACAAAAGTCAAGAATCCCCCACAGTTGTCTTTAGTCCGCCACAAACTATGGGTTATGGAAGATTCTTAACTAACTGTGGGGTATATTTAACAAATATGGGGAATGATGAATAAATTGTTAAGAATCCCTCACATGGGTTAAGAATTCCCCATATTTCATTGGGGTATTTTGTGGGGAACCTTAACAAAAGTGGAGGATTCTTAACTAACTGTGGGGTATAATTAACGAATATGGGGAATGATGAACAAATTGTTAAGAATCCCTCACATTGGTTAATAATCCCCCATATTCCATTGGGGTATTTTGTGGGGGATCCTTAAAAAAAGTGGGGGATTCTTAAAAATTTACGGGGGATTCTTAACAAACAGTAGGGATTCTTATAAATTTTTGGGGGATTCTAAACAAACTGTGGGGGATTTTAAGTAAATATGGGGAATAATGAACAAATATGCAATAAGGAGATGACAACTATTGTAGGGGAATTCCCCACAATTGTCAAGAATCCCCCACAGTTGTCTTGAGTCCCCCACAAACTATGGGATATGGAGGATTCTTAACTAACTGTGGGGTATAATTAACAAAAATGGGAAATGATGAATAAATTGTTAAGAATCCCTCACATTGGTTCAGAATCCCACATATTCCATTGGGTATTTTGTGTTGGATCCTTAACAAAAGTGGAGGATTCTTAATTAACTGTGGGGTATAATTACCAAATATGGGAAATGATGACCAAATTGTTAAGAATCCCTCACATTGGTTAAGAATCCCCCATATTCCATTGGGGTATTTTGTGTGGGATCCTTAACAAAAGTTGGGGATTCTTAAAAATTTGTGGGGGATTCTTAACAAACTGTGGGTGATTTTAACAAATATGGGGAATAATGAACAAATATGCAACATGGGAGATGACAACTATTGTAGGGAATCCCCCACAATTGTAAAGAATCCCCCATAGTTTGTCTAGAGTCTCCCACAAACTGTTGTATATGGGGGATTATTTAATAAAAGTGGGGATTCTAAACAAACGGTGTGGGGTTTTAGCAAATATGGTGAATAATGAACAAATATGCAACATGGGAGATGACAACTATTGTAGGGAAATCCCCCACAATTGTAAAGAATCCCCCACAGTTTGTCTAGAGTCCCCCACAAACTGTTGTATATGGGGGATTCTTAACAAACTGTGGGGTATAATTAACAAAATGGAGAATGATGAACGAATTGTTAAGAACCCTTCATATTGGTTAAGAATCCCCCATATTCAATTGAGGTATTCTGTAGGGGATCCTTAACAAACAGTGGTAGATTCTAAACAAACAGTAATGGATTTTAAGCAAATATGGAGAATAATGTACAAATATGCAATATGGGACGACAACTATTGTAGGGGAATTCCCCACAATTGTCAAGAATCTCCCACAGTTGTCTTTAGTCCCCCACAAACTATGGGTTATGGAGGATTCTTAACTAACTTTGGGGTATAATTAACAAATATGGGGAATGATGAATAAATTGTTAAGAATCCCTCACATTGGTTAATAATCCCCCATATTTCATTGGGGTATTTTGTAGGGATCCTTAACAAAAGTGGAGGATTCTTAACTAACTGTGGGGTATAATTAACAAATATGGGGAATGATGAACAAATTATTAAGAATCCCTCACATTGGTTATAAATCCCCTATATTCCATTGGGGTATTTTGTGGGAGATCCCTAACAAAATTGAGGGATTCTTAAAAATTTGTGGGAGATTCTTAACTAACAGTGGTGGATTCTTATAAATATTTGGGGGATTCTAAACAAACTGTGGGGGATTTTAAGCAAATATGGGGAATAATGAACAAATATGCAATATGGGAGATGACAACTATTGTAGGGGAATTCCCCTCAATTGTCAAGAATCTCCCACAGTTGTCTTAAGTCCCCCACAAACTATGGGATATGGAGGATTCTTAGCTAACTGTGGGGTATAATTAACAAATATGGGAAATGATAAATAAATTGTTAAGAATCCCTCACATTGGTTAAGAATCCCCCATATTCCATTGGATATTTTGTGGGGAATCCTTAACAAAAGTGGAGGATTCTTAAATAACTGTGGGGTATAATTAACAAATATGGGGAATGATGAACAAATTGTTAAGAATCCCTCACATTGGTTAAGAATCCCCCATATTCCATTGGGGTATTTTGTGAGGGATCCATAACAAAAGTGAGGGATTCTTAAAAATTTGTGGGGGATTCTTAACATACTGTGGGTGGTTTTACCAATTATGGGGAATAATGAACAAATATGCAACATGGGAGGTGACAACTATTGTAGGGGAATCCCCCACAATTGTAAAGAATCCCCCACAGTTTGTCTAGAGTCCCCCACAAACTGTTGTATGTGGGGGATTATTTAACAAAAGTGGGGTATTCTAAACAAACTGTGTGGGGTTTTAGCAAATATGGGGAATGTTGAACAAATATGCAACATGGGAGATGACAACTATTGTCGGGGAATCCCCCACAAATGTAAAGAATCATCCACAGTTTTTCTAGAGTCCCCCACAAACTGTTGTATATGGGGGATTCTTTACAAACTGTGGGGTACAATTATCAAACATGGAGAATGATGAACAAATTGTTAAGAATCCCTCATATTGGTTAAGAATCCCCCATATTCAATTGGGGTATTCTGTGGGGGGATCCTTAACAAATAGTGGGGCATTCTAAACAAACTGTGGGGGATTTTAAGCAAATGTGGAGAATAATGTACAAATATGCAATATGGGAGATGACAACTATTGTAGGGGAATTCCACACAAATATCAAGAAACCCCCACAGTTGTCTTTAGTCCCCCCACAAACTATGGGTTATGGAGGATTCTTAACTAACTGTGGGGTAAAATTAACAAATATGGGGAATGATGAATAAATTGTTAAGAATCCCTCACATTGGTTAAGAATCCCCCATATTTCATTGGGGTATTTTGTGGGGATCCTTAACAAAAGTGGGGGATTCTTAACTAACTGTGGGGTATAATTAACAAATACGGGGAATGATGAAAAAATTATTAAGAATCCCTCACATTGGTTAAGAATCCCCCATATTCCATTAGGGTACGTTGTGGGGGATCCTTAGCAAAAGTGGGGGATTCTTAAAAATTTGTGGGGGATTCTTCACAAACTGTGGGTTGTTTTAGCAAATATGGGAATAATGAACAAATATTCAACACGGGAGATGACAAATATTGAAGGGGAATCCCCCAAAATTGTAAAGAATCCCCCACAGTTTATCTAGAGTCCCCCAAAAATTGTTGTATAAGGGGGATTCTTTAACAAAAGTGGGGGATTCTTAACCAACTGTGGGGGTTTTAGAAAATATGGGGAATAATGAACAAATATGCAACATGAGAGATGACAACTATTGTAGGAAAATCCCCCACAACTGTAAAGAATCTCCCACAGTTTGTCTAGAGTCTCCCACAAATTGTTGTATATGGGGGATTCTTAACAAACTGTGTGGTATAATTAACAAACAAGAAGAATGATGATCAAATTGTTAAGAGTCATTCATATTGGTTAAGAATCCCCCATATTCCATTGGGGTATTCTGTGGGGGAACCTTAACAAACAGTGGGGGATTCTAAACAAACTGTAATAATGAACAAATATGCAATATGGGAGATGACAACTATTATAGGGGAATTCCCCACAATTGTCAAGAATCCACCACAGTTGTCTTTAGTCCCCCACAAACTATGGGATATGTAGTATTCTTAACTAACTGTGGGGTATAATTAACAAATATGGGGAATGATGAATAAATTGTTAAGAATCACTCACATTGGTTAAGAATCCCCCATATTCCAATGGGGTATTTTGTGGGGGATTCTTAACAAAAGTGGAGGATTCTTAACTAACTGTGGGGTATAATTAACAAATATGGGGAATGATGAACAAATTGTTAAGAATCCCGCACATTGTTTAAGAATCCCCCATATTCCATTGGTGTATTCTGTGGGGGATTCTTAACAAAAGTGGGGGATTCTTAAAAATTTGTGGGGGATTCTTAACAAACAGTGGGCGATTCGTATAAATTTGTGGGGGATAAACAAACTGTGGGTGATTTTAAGCAAATATGGGGAATAATGAACAAATATGCAATATGGGAGATGACTATTATTGTAGAGGAATTCACAACAATTGTCAAGAATCCCACACAGTTGTTTTGAGTCCCCCACAAACTATGGGATGTGGAGGATTCTTAACTAACTGTGGGGTGTAATTAAAAAATATAGGGAATGATGAATAAAATGTTAAGAATCCCTCACATTGGTTAAGAATACCCCATATTCCATTAGGATATTTTATGGGGGATACTTAACAAAAGTAGAGGATTCTTTACTAACTACGGGGTATAATTAATAAATATGGGGAATGATGAACAAATTGTTAAGAATCCATCACATTGGTTAAGAATACACCATTGTCCATTGGGGTATTTTGTAGGGGATCCTTCACAAAAGTGGGGGATTCTTAAAAATTTGTGGGGGATTCTTAACAAACTGTGGGTGGTTTTAACAAATATGGTGAATAGTGAACAAATATACAACATGAGAGATGACAACTATTGTAGGGAAAATCCCCCACAATTGTAAAGTATCCCCAACAGTTTGTCTAGAGTCCCCCACAAACTGTTGTATATGGGGGATTCTTAACAAATTGTGGGGTATAATAAACAAACATGGAGAATGATGAACAAATTATTAAGAATCCCTCATACTGGTTAAGAATCCCCCATATTCCATTGGAGTATTTTGTGGGGGATACATAACAAAAGTGGGGGATTCTTAAAAATTTGTGGGGAATCACTAAGAAACTGTGGGTGGTTTTAGCAAATATGGGGAATAATGAACAAAAATGCAACATGGGAGATGGCAACTATTGTAGGGGAATTCCCTCACAATGGTAAAGAATCTCCCACAGTTTGTCTAGAGTCCCCCATAAACTGTCGTATCTGGGGGATTCTTTAACAATAGTGGGGGATTCTTAACAAACTGTGGGGGGTTTTTAGCAAATAAGGGGAATAATGAACAAATATGCAACATGGGAGATAGCTATTGTAGGGAAATCCCCCAAAACTGTAAAGAATCCCCCACAGTTTGTCTAGAGTCCCCCACACACTGGTGTATATTGGGGATTCATAACAAACTGTGGGGTATAATTAACAAACATGGAGAAGGATGAACAAATTGTTAACAATACATCACATTGGTTAAGAATCCCACGTATTCCATTGGGGTATTCTGTGGGGGATCCTTAACAAACAGTGGGGGATTCTTATAAATTTGTGGGAGATTCTAAACAAACTGTGAGTGATTTTAAGCAAATATAGGGAATAATGAACAAACATGCAACATGGGAGATGACAACCATTGTGGGGAATTCCCCACAATTGTCAAGAATCCCCCACAGTTGTCTTGAGTCCCCCACAAACTATGGGATATGGAGGATTCTTAACTCACTGTTGTGTATATTTAACAAATATGGGGAATGATGAACAAATTGTTAAGAATCTCTCACATTGGTTAAGAATCCCCCATATTCCATTGGGGTATTTTGTGGAGGATCCATAACAAAAGTGGAGGATTCTTAATTAACTGTGGGGTATAATTAACAAATATGGGGAATGATGAACAAATTGTTAAGAATCCCTCACATTGGTTAAGAATCCCCCACATTCCATTGGGGTATTTTGTGGGGGATCCTTAAGAAAAGTGGGGGATTCTTAAAAATTTGTGAGGGATTCTTAAAAAACTGAGGGTGATTTTAGCAAATATGGGAATAATAAACAAATATGCAACATGGGAGATGACTACTATTGTAGGGGAATCCCCCACAGTTTGTCTTGAGTGCCCCACAAACTGTTGTATATGGGGAATTATTTAACAAAAGTGGGAATAATGAACAAATATGCAACATGAGAGAGGACAACTATTGTAGGGGAATCCCCCACAATTGTAAAGAATCCCCCACAGTTTGTCTAGAGTCCCCACAAACTGTTGTATATGGGGGATTTTTAACAAACACTGGGGTATAATTAACAAACAAGGAGAATGATGAACAAATTATTAAGAATCCCTCACATTGGTTAATAATCCCCCATATTCCATTGGGGTATTCTGTGGGGGATCCTTAACAAACAGTGGGGGATTCTTATAAATTTGTGGGGAATTCTAAACAAACTGTGAAGGATATTAAGCAAATATGGGGAATAATGAAAAAATATGCAATATTGAGATGAGAACCATTGTGGGGAATTCCCCACAATTGTCAAGAATCCCCCACAATTGTCTTGAGTCCCTCACAATCTATGGGATATGGAGAATTCTTAACTAACAGTGGTGTATAATTAACAAATATGGGGAATGATGAACAAATTGTTAAGAATCCCTCACATTGGTTAATAATCCCCCATATTCCATTAGGGTATTTTGTGGGGGATCCTTAACAAAAGTGGGGGATTCTAAAAAATTTGTGGAGGATTTTTAACAAACTGTGGTTGGTTTTTGCAAATATGGGGAATAATGAACAAATATGCAACATGAGAGATGACAATTATTGTAGGAGAATCCCCCACAATTGTAAAGAATTCCCCACAGTTTGTCTAGAGTCCCCCACAAACTGTTGTATATGGGGGATTCTTCAACAAAAGTGGGGGATTCAAAACAAACTGTGCGGGGGTTTTAGGAAATATGGGGAATAATTAACAAATATGCCACATGGGAGATGATAACTATTGTAGGGGAATCCCCCACAATTGTAAAAATCCACCAAAGTTTGTCTAGTGTCCCCACAAACTGTTGTATATAGAGGATTCTTAACAAACTGTGGGGTATAATTAACAAACATGAAGTGTGATGAACAAATTGTTAAGAATCCCTCATATTGGTTAAGAATCCCCCCATATTCCATTGGGGAATTCTGTGGGGGATCCTTAACAAACAGTGGGGGATTCTTATAAATTTGTGGGGGATTCTAAACAAACTGTGAAGGATATTAAGCAAATATGTGGAATAATGAACAAATATGCAATATTGAGATGAGAACCATTGTGGAGAATTCCCCACAATTGTCAAGAATCCCCCACAATTGTCTTGAGTCCCCCACAATCTATGGGATATGGAGAATTCTTAACTAACAGTGGTGTATAATTAACAAATATGGAGAATGATGAACAAATTGTTAAGAATCCCTCACATTGGTTAATAATCCCCCATATTCCATTAGGGTATTTTGTGGGGGATCCTTAACAAAAGTGGGGGATTCTAAAAAATTTATGGAGGATTCTTAACAAACTGTGTGTGGTTTTAGAAAAAATGGAGAATAATGAACAAATATGCAACATAGGAGATGACAATTATTGTAGGAGAATCCCCACAATTGTAAAGAATACCCCATAGTTTGTCTAGAGTCCCCCACAAACTGTTGTATATGGGGGATTCTTCAATAAAAGTGGGTGATTCAAAACAAACTGTGGGGGGTTATAGCAAATATGGGGAATAATTAACAAATATGCCACATGGGAGATGATAACTATTGTAGGGGAATCCCCCATAATTGTAAAAATCCACCAAAGTTTGTCTAGAGTCCCCCACAAACTATTGTATTAGGTGGATTCTTAACTAACTGTGGGGTATAATTAACAAACATGAAGTGTGATGAACAAATTGTTAAAAATCCCTCATATTGGTTAAGAATCCCCCATATTCCATTGGGGTATTCTGTGGGAGATCCTTAACAAACAGTGGGGGATTTTAAGCAAATATGGGAAATAATGAACAAATATACAACATGGGAGATGACAACTATTGTAGGGGAATTCCCCACAATTGTCAAGAATCCCCCACAGTTGTCTTGAGTACCCCACAAACTATAGGATATGGAGGATTCTTAACTAACTGTGAGGTATAATTAATGGGGAATGATCAATAAATTGTTAAGAATCCCTCACATTGGTTAAGAATCCCCCATATTCCATTGGGGTATTTTGTGGAGGATCCATAACAAATGTGGAGGATTCTTAACTAACTGTGGGGTATAATTAACAAATATGGGGATTGATGAACAAATTGTTAAGAATCCCTCCCATTGGTTAAGAATCCCCCATATTCCATTGGGGTATTTTGTGGGGGATCCTTAAGAAAAGTGGGGGATTTTAAAAAATTTGTGGGGGATTCTTAAAAAACTGAGGGTGATTTTAGCAAATATGGGGAATAATAAACAAATATGCAACATGGGAGATGACAACTGTTGTTGGGGAATCCCCCACAGTTTGTCTTGAGTTCCCCACAAAATGTTGTATATGGGAATTATTTAACAAAAGTGGGGAATTCTTAGGAAACTGTGTGGGGTTTTAGGAATAAATGGGAAATAATGAACAAATATGCAACATGGGAGATGACAACTATTGTAGGAGAATCCCCCACAATTGTAAAGAATCCCCCACAGTTTGTCTAGAGTCCCCCACAAACTGTTGTATATGGGGGATTTTTAACAAACACTGGGGTATAATTAACAAACAAGGAGAATGATGAACAAATTGTTAAGAATCCCTCACATTGGTTAAGAATCCCCCATATTTCATTGGGGTTTTCTGTGGGGGATCCTTAACAAACAGTGAGGGATTCTTATAAATTTGTGGGGGATTCTAAACAAACTGTGAAGGATATTAAGCAAATATGGGGAATAATGAACAAATATGCAATATTGAGATGAGAACCATTGTGGGGAATTCCTCACAATTGTCAAGAATCCCCCACAATTGTCTTGAGTCCCCCACAATCTATGGGATATGGAGAATTCTTAAATAACAGTGGTGTATAATTAACAAATATGGGGAATGATGAACAAATTGTTAAGAATCCCTCACATTGGTTAATAATCCCCCATATTCCATTAGGGTATTTTGTGGGGGATCCTTAACAAAAGTGGGGAATTCTAAAAAATTTGTGGATGATTTTTAACAAACTGTGGGTGGTTTTAGCAAATATGGGAAATAATGAACAAATATGCAACATGGGAGATGACAATTATTGTAAGGGAATCCCCCACAGTTTGTCTAGAGTCCTCCACAAACTGTTGTATATGGGGGATTCTTCAACAAAAGTGGGGGATTCAAAACAAACTGTGGGGGGTTTTAGCAAATATGGGGAATAATTAACAAATATGCCACATGGGAGATGATAACTATTGTAGGGGAATCCCCCACAATTTTAAAAATCTCCCAAAGTTTGTCTAGAGTCCACCACAAACTGTTGTTTATGGAGGATTCTTAACAAACTGTGGGGTATAATTAACAAACATGAAGTGTGATGAACAAATTGTTAAGAATCCCTCATATTGGTTAAGAATCCCCATATTCCATTGGGGTATTCTGTGGAAGATCCTTAACAAACAGTGGGGGATTCTAAACAAACTGTGGGGGATTTTAAGCAAATATGGGAAATAATGAACAAATATGCAACATGGGAGATGACAACTATTGTAGGGGAATTCCCCACAATTGTCAAGAATCCCCCACAGTTGTCTTGCGTCCCCCCACAAACCATGGGATATGGAGGATTCTTAACTAACTATGGGGTATAATTAACAAATATGGGGAATGATGAACAAACTGTTAAGAATCCCTCACATTGGTTAATAATCCCCCATAGTCCATTAGGGTATTTTGTGGGGGATCCTTAACAAAAGTGGGCGATTCAAAAAAATTTGTGGAGGATTATTAACAAACTGTGGGTGGTTTTAGCAAATATGGGAAATAATGAACAAATATGCAACATGGGAGATGACAATTATTGTAGGGGAATCCCCCACAGTTTGTCTAGAGTCCTCCACAAACTGTTGTATATGGGGGATTCTTCAACAAAAGTGGGGGATTCAAAACAAACTGTGGGGGGTTTTAGCAAATATGGGGAATAATTAACAAATCTGCCACATGGGAGATGATAACTATTGTAGGGGAATCCCCCACAATTTTAAAAATCTCCCAAAGTTTGTCTAGAGTCCTCCACAAACTGTTGTTTATGGAGGATTCTTAACAAACTGTGGGGTATTATTAACAAACATGAAGTGTGATGAACAAATTGTTAAGAATCCCTCATATTGGTTAAGAATCCCCATATTCCATTGGGGTATTCTGTGGGAGATCCTTAACAAACAGTGGGGGATTCTTATGAATTGGTGGGGGATTTTAAGCAAATATGGGAAATAATGAACAAATATGCAACATGGGAGATGACAACTATTGTAGGGGAATTCCCCACAATTGTCAAGAATCCCCCACAGTTGTCTTGCGTCCCCCCACAAACCATGGGATATGGAGGATTCTTAACTAACTATGGGGTATAATTAACAAATATGGGGAATGATGAACAAACTGTTAAGAATCCCTCACATTGGTTAATAATCCCCCATAGTCCATTAGGGTATTTTGTGGGGGATCCTTAACAAAAGTGGGCGATTCAAAAAAATTTGTGGAGGATTATTAACAAACTGTGGGTGGTTTTAGCAAATATGGGAAATAATGAACAAATATGCAACATGGGAGATGACAATTATTGTAGGGGAATCCCCCACAGTTTGTCTAGAGTCCTCCACAAACTGTTGTATATGGGGGATTCTTCAACAAAAGTGGGGGATTCAAAACAAACTGTGGGGGGTTTTAGCAAATATGGGGAATAATTAACAAATCTGCCACATGGGAGATGATAACTATTGTAGGGGAATCCCCCACAATTTTAAAAATCTCCCAAAGTTTGTCTAGAGTCCTCCACAAACTGTTGTTTATGGAGGATTCTTAACAAACTGTGGGGTATTATTAACAAACATGAAGTGTGATGAACAAATTGTTAAGAATCCCTCATATTGGTTAAGAATCCCCATATTCCATTGGGGTATTCTGTGGGAGATCCTTAACAAACAGTGGGGGATTCTTATGAATTGGTGGGGGATTTTAAGCAAATATGGGAAATAATGAACAAATATGCAACATGGGAGATGACAACTATTGTAGGGGAATTCCCCACAATTGTCAAGAATCCCCCACAGTTGTCTTGCGTCCCCCCACAAACTATGGGATATGGAGGATTCTTAACTAACTATGGGGTATAATTAACAAATATGGGGAATGATGAACAAACTATTAAGAATCCCTCACATTGGTTAATAATCCCCCATAGTCCATTAGGGTATTTTGTGGGGGATCCTTAACAAAAGTGGGCGATTCAAAAAAATTTGTGGAGGATTATTAACAAACTGTGGGTGGATTTTAGCAAATATGGGGAATAATGAACAAATATGCAACATTGGAGATGACAACTATTGTATGGAAATCCCCCACAATTGTAAAGAATTCCCCACAGTTTGTCTAGAGTCCCCCACAAACTGTTGTATATGGGGGATTCTTCAACAAAAGTGGGGGATTCTTAACAAACTGTGGGGGGTTTTAGCAAATATGGGGAATAATGAACAAATATGAAACATGGGAGATGATAACTATTGTAGGGGAATCCCCCACAATTGTAAAAATCCCCCAAAGTTTGTCTAGAGTCCCCCACAAACTGTTATATTAGGAGGATTCTTAACAAACTGTGGGGTATAATTAATAAACATGAAGTATGATGAACAAATTGTTAAGAATCCCCCATATTCCATTAGGGTATTCTGTGGGGGATCCTTAACAAATAGTGGGGGATTCTCATGAATTGGTGGGGGATTCTAAACAAACTATGGGGGATTTTAAGCAAATATGGAAAATAATGAACAAATATGCAACATGGGAGATGACAACTATTGTAGGGGAATTACCCACAATTGTCAAGAATCCCCCACAGTTGTCTTGAGTCCCCCACAAACTATGGGATATGGAGGATTCTTAACTAACTGTGGGGTAAAATTAACAAATATGGGGAATGATGAATAAATTGTTAAGAATCACTCACATTGGTTAAGAATCCCCCATATTACATTGGGGTATTTTGTGGAGGATCCATAACAAAAGTGGAGGATTCTTAGCTAACTGTGGGGTATAATTAACAAATATGGGGAATGATGAACAAATTGTTAAGAATCCCTCACATTGGTTAAGAATCCCCCATATTCCATTGGGGTATTTTGTGGGGGATTCTTAAAAATTTGTGGAGGATTCTTAAAAACACTGAGGGTGATTTTAGCAAATATGGGGAATAATAAACAAATGTGTAACATGGGAGATGACAACTATTGTAGGGGAATCCCCCACAATTGTAAAGAATCCCCCACTGTTTGTCTTGAGTGCCCCACAAACTGTTGTATATGGGGAATTATTTAACAAAAGTGGGGAATTCTTAGGAAACTGTGTGGGGTTTTAGTAATATATGGGGAATAATGAACAAATATGCAACATGGGAGATGACAACTATTGTAGGGGAATCCCCCACAATTGTAAAGAATCCCCCACTGTTTCTCTAGAGTCCCCCACAAACTGTTGTATATGGGGGATTTTTAACAAACACTGGGGTATAATTAACAAACAAGGAGAATGATGAACAAATTGTTAAGAATCCCTCACATTGGTTAAGAATCCCCCATATTCCATTGGGGTATTCTGTGGGGGATCCTTAACAAACAGTGGGGGATTCTTTTAAATTTGTGGGGGATTCTAAACAAACTGTGAGGGATATTAAGCAAATATGGGGAATAATGAACAAATATGCAACATTGAGATGAGAACCATTGTGGGGAATTCCCCACAATTGTCAAGAATCCCCCACAATTGTCTTGAGTCCCCCACAATCTATGGGATATGGAGAATTCTTAACTAACAGTGGTGTATAATTAACAAATATGGGAAATGATGAACAAATTGTTAAGAATCCCTCACATTGGTTAATAATCCCCCATATTCCATTAGGGTATTTTGTGGGGGATCATTATCGAATCCAGGTAAAAATAAAGTACCATTCAAAAAAAGGCACGAAGAAGGTCGGTGCTAGTTGTGCTCAATGGTGAGCTACCTACGTATTCCAATGGGAATCACAACAGGGCGTAGTTCGGGTAAAGGACAATATACAAGTACAAATAATCACACGGAAGAATGCACCTATCCTATCATTATGCACGTGTTCAATCAGTCTCATGCTCTAGCTCTGAAGTGCGATGATTCAGAATCATACTATTTTCTCTAGTGACAAAGATGCGTTCTATGCCTTAAATTTTCTATTCTGATGCCGCCCTATTCTGGGAAAGCCATGATTGATATAGATGCATTTCATGCCTTACACTGTTTATCGATTAATTAAATATTTAACACGGATGCATTTTCTGTGCTTAATTCTTTGGTGTTTTCCACGAATTATCTGATCGACTTGGATGCACTTTGCTCCTTATACCCCGTTGTCGTGTCAGGAATTGAGATGTTTTAAGAAATTGAGATGCACTTCTCTCCTTATACTCTAGTGTCTTATCAAGAATTGAGCTTTTTGAAAGACTAAGATGTGCTTCGCGCCTTATACTCTGGTGTTTTATCAAGAACTAATTGATAAGTCAGAATCGCTCAGATTCGATGATTCCAAATCGTAGAATATAGTCTGTTATAGCGGGCAGCACTCGGAGAGTTATCCGCGACTGAGTGTTGTTCCGGCAATCACTGACTGCCGGTACGGTACTCAGCGAGTGCTGTCGGCTTCGCCGCGTGCCGGCTGTGGACACGCGGAATTCCACCTCTTGTTTGTATTGAAATTGTTTTGAAAAGGAAAGGAAAAGGTCTGTTGAAAACAGATACAGAGTCGCCACTTGGTCTTTTGTCACACCCCGATTTTTGAACAACCAAATATTCAATCCAGAGCCTGTATCCGGACTAATATTCAATTACCAAAAATCACGAGAGTGACACCCTCACACAAGCTAAATGATAAATTATTGAAAACAGTATTTAATACTCCTTAAATAAGGACATGTGATCTTGTGTTTAAAAAAAAACTCTTTATTATTAAACATGTATTCCCAAACATCCATTTCATTGTAAAAGAAATAAAGTTCCATTATAAATATTATATCACTTTTCAATTTAAAAAAAACAAAACATCATTTTCATAAATAAAATGTCCACATACAGAGTTCAACGGAAATAAAAATAAATGAGAACAAAATCTATACATCCATTGGTCAGAGTAACTACAACGCTCCCAATACCCAATATACCATATTTATTATAATTATACATACTGGCCCACAATGCCAGAAAATGAAATACAATCAAGTACAACAAAAATAAGTACAACTCTAATAATAAACAACACAACGACCATCTCTTCACCCAAACAGAAGCTCCAACGAAAATCTCCAAAAACTAAACCTGCACAAATACATTCGACTACGTTTCATATAGAAACGCCCCCGAATGTATAACACACTCGGGTCAGTCACATGACTGGTATGAGTTAAACAAAAATAATAAAATTTGAGGGCTCCAACCTGAACCCGTCGACTACAAACCACATTACAATACTATTGGGCCAAGACAGGTAGTTCCACACACATATTTGGACAAAATAGTAGTTTCCATTTATGTGGTGACAAGTAGTTTCTTGCCCAAAATCCAAAGTTAATACGGGTTTATACTTACCTCGGATATCTATGGTGAGCCAGCCCTGCATAAAAGTTAGTGGGCCCACCATCCTGTAAATCGAATGATCACAAGCCAGGCAAATAATTCCATACATAAGCCGTTCACATTATAACTTAAACGTCGTATTCATTATTTCACGCTTATCAGTCTTATGAAATACTCCATTGTCATTATTTATTAGCCTTTAATTATCTTTGTGTTCCCTAGGTTCACCACTTGGTCACCCTCCATGGTACACCCACACATATATCCCATGTGTGCCCGGACATACTACTAACATCCATTCTGGTGCTAGTTTGGTTGGGGTATCAACCAAACCAGGTATACACACAGAAGGCCAGTCAATATGCCTAGACGTCTAACAAATAAGCCGAGCATAAGGCTTAGGCCAGCTTGATCACGAAGCCACTGGCAAAAGGGTACACTCAGCAAGTCGAGCTACCAAAAAAAACATAACACACAACGGGGAGCGGTGAACACTAAGGAATTATGTTGCAATTATTGTTTATTGTTCGTATTATCCCAATAATTGTGAATTTCACGTTAATCACATATTTCCGTCTTATCATCCAATCACATCTCTAACTTTTAGATGTATTCCAATTTCTTACAATAAAGGGTTCTATCAATTAACCCATAACAATTCTTCCCTCAATAATTTCCAATCAAATTACAACATCCCCAATATACTATTCAACGTATTTAATTTACTCATTTTTCTCAAAATGACCACAAAATAAGATCAGTTATTTTAGGTACAATAATCTCAACCCAACATTCAATATTAGCATACATAAAGCACATAATAAGAAATCATATTCTCCAATTTTGCACGTTTAACTACATTAAAAACTGCTACTGTAATATTAAATTTCTGCCCAAACGGTGCAGAATCAGGAAAAACTTAAAACACGAAAAGTGTGCAGAATCACGTTTTACATAAGACACGCGGACAAAATGTTCAAATTCAAAGGCACGATTTTCTAATAATTTTCTAAAGTTTCTGCAACTGTGTAAATTAAAAAAAACGAATTTCCATATATCTCTTGATAATCATGAATATTTCACATATAGTTTTATCAAACTAACGAACTACTCACCTAACCCTTTCGAATACCCTAAGGTCATAATCACAAAGTCACACGAAGGGGAAAGAATATATCTAAATCACTTCAACCATAACAACGTGTATCGATCCATTACAAAGATCTAACCCTAACAATTAAATTTTAACATACACATACATATATATACATACGTGTATATATATATTCGGATACACAAAGTTTAACTCACCTAGTTCGATCCAAAATTGACAACCACGAATACTCCGCGATTCCCCACGTGACCACGAACCCGGAATCCTTCTCCTTTCTCCTCCCTTTTCTTCTTCTTCTTTTCTTTCTCTTCTCTCTCTCTCTCTCTCTCTCTCTCTCTCTCTCTCTCTCTCACACACACACACACACACGTCTGTTCTTTCTTTTGGGTGGCTAGGGTTTTTAATATAAGATATATGTACACTACACACACAACACATGTCAATAAAACACACAAAAATATATAAATCCCGTTTTTCTTCTTGTGGGCTCCCAAAAGAGACCTATATGAGCCCAGAATGCAGTACAAAGTATTAAAATGAGTAGCCCAATGGGTACCCATGACCCCGGTACTAAGTTTTAATGTTAATTACATTATTTAACACATTCGCGGGCCTGTAAACACTATATAACAAAAATACATATCAACCCTTCACCTTTTTTTTTTTAACAAATATAAATTAATAAAATATAACTCCTAAACTAAACGCGCTCACTCATGATTTAATTTATATGTCCACCAAACACTTAAAATTTTCCAAACACATATTTTACATAGGCACACTCATATAATATTGCTAACTGAAAATAATAATGAAAATAATTATTTACATAGAAATTTTAGGGTTGTTACATCTTTAAGAAACCAAGAAACCTAATTTTGACTCATCCAAATGGATTAAGTGCACCGGCCCTTCATAACCAAAGAACTTGGCTCGGGGTTTTGGTACGAGAGAGGAAGGAGCCTTTGTCGCGACTAAAACACCCTCAACTCGCCCCATCTCTCGACAGGCCTCAATATAGAAAAATTGTGGACATTGGTTAATGTGGACATTGGTTGGACATTAAACAATAAATGTGGACATTGGTTACATCAGTTTGGACCATCATAATACATTGTTGAACATTCGCAGGTTAATGTTGGACAATCTAGAAAAATTGTTGGACATTTGAAGAACATATTTGGACACTAAGATATTATATTTGGACATAAAACGAAATTAATTATTTGGACATTTCCACCCATGTTGGACATTTGTATTCGTAGCATTATTTAGGAGCAGATTGAATTAATATTCAATTATTCTTTCATAATGTTTAATTATCTTCAGTGAAATGTCCACAGGCTTTTTTAAATGTCCAAGAATAACCGGGGAATGTCCAAGCAAGTTTTAACATGGTCTAAACTTGTTTTATAATGTTCACATTTACTGTCTTAATGTCCAAAGACAGTTTGAATGTCCAAACTTGTTTCCTTAGTGTCCAAAATTCTGGGGTAATATTTGAATTCAATATTTGAACAACGTTGGATACTCATAAAACAAGTCTGGACATTCAAAATTATGATTGGACATTAAAATGTTCAAACTTGTTTCCTTAGTGTCCAAAATTCTGGGGTAATATTTGAATTCAATATTTGAACAACGTTGGATACTCATAAAACAAGTCTGGACATTCAAAATTATGATTGGACATTAAACAATAAATGTGAACATATTGCTAAGAGAGATGAACATTGAAAGAACAAGTTTGAAAATTAGGAAACACCGTTGGAACATTCACAGAAAATTTTTGAACATCTGGACGAAATAATTGGATATTCTGAGGTAATGTTTGAATATTGAAAGAACCAATTTGAACAACGTCGTCCAAGATTAAGACATTTGGATGCCATATTTAGACATTATATAAACCAATTTGCACATTCACGGCGACATTTGCACATGATATTCAATATTTGAACAAAAAAAAAAGAAAAAATTGGAGAACAACATTGGATACTCATAAAACATGGTAAATAATGAATGCAACATGGGAGATGACAACTATTGTAGGGGAATTCCCCACAATTGTAAAGAATCCCCCACAGTTTGTCTATACTCCCCCACAAACTGTGGGATATGAGGGATTCTTAACAAATATGGGGAATGATGAACAAATTGTTCAGAATCCCCCATATTCCATTAGAATCCTCCACAAATTGTTATAAATTCCTCCACATTGGTTAGCAAACAGTGGGGGACCCTTAGCAAACAGTGGAGGATTCTTAACAAAGTGTGGGGGATTTTTAACAAATATGGCGAATAATGAACAAATATGCAACAAGGAAGATGACAACCGTTATAGGGGAATCCCCCACAATTGTAAAGAATCCCCCACAGTTTGTCTTGAGTCCCCCACAAACTGTTGCATATGGGGGATTCTTAACAAACTATGGGGTATAA
Organism: Hydrangea macrophylla; assembly: GCA_033977485.1. NCBI lineage: Eukaryota > Viridiplantae > Streptophyta > Magnoliopsida > Cornales > Hydrangeaceae > Hydrangea > Hydrangea macrophylla. The sequence continues at coordinate 86,327,232 of CM066986.1, forward strand.
TTAACAAACATGGATAATGATGAACAAATTGTTAAGAATCCCTCACATTGGTTAAAAATCCCCCATATTCCATTAGAATCCTCCAAAAATTGTTACAAATCCCCCACATTGATTAAGAATCCCCCACAGTTTATTTTGAATCACCCACATCGGTTAAGAGTTACCAACAGTTTTTTAAGAATCCTCAACAATTCATAATGAACTAAGGAATCCCCCACAGTTTGTCTACAGTTCCCCACAAACTGTGGGATATGAGGGATTCTTAACAAACTGTGGGTATAATTAATAAATATGAACAAATTGTTAAGAATCCCCCATATTCTATTGGGGTATTCTGTGGGGGATCCTTAATAAATAGTAGGAGATTCTAATAAATTTGTGGGGGATTCTAAACAAACTGTGGGGGACTTTAAACAAATATGGGAAATAATGAGCAAATATTCAACATGGGAGATGACAACTATTGTAGGGAAATTCCCCACAATTGTCAAGAATCCCCCACAGTTTGTCTACAGTTCCCCACAAACTGTGGGATATAAGGATTCTTAACTAACTGTGGGGTATAATTAACAAATATAGGAAATGATGAACAAATTGTTAAGAATTCCTCACAGTGGTTAAGACTCCCCCATATTCCATTAGGGTATTTTGTGGGGGATTCTTAACAAACTGTGGAGGGTTTTAGCAAATATGGGGAATAATGAACAAATATGCAACATGGGAGATGACAACTATTGTAGGCGAATCCTCCACAATTGTAAAGAATCCCCCACAGTTTGTCTTGAGTCCCCCACAAACTGTTGTATATGGGGATTCTTAACAAACTATGGGGTATAATTAACAAACATGGAGAATGATGAACAAATTATTAAGAATCCCTCACATTGGTTAAGAATCCCCTATATTCCATTGGGGTATTCTCTGGGGGATCCTTAACAAACAGTGGGGGATTCTTATAAATTTGTGGTAGATTCTAAACAAACTGTTAGGGATTTTAAGCAAATATGGAGAATAATGAACAAATATGCAACATGGGAGATGACAACTATTGTGGGAAATTCCCCACAATTGTCAAGAATCCCCCACAGTTGTCTTGAGTCCCCCACAAACTATGGGTTATGGAGGATTATTAACTAACTGTGGGGTATAATTAACAAATATGGGGAACGATGAACAAATTGTTAAGAATCCCTCACATTGGTTAAGAATCCCCCATATTCCATTGGGGTATTTTGTGGGGGATCCTAAACAAATTGGGGGGATTCTTAAAAATTTGTGAGGGATTCTTAACAAACTGTGGGTGGTTTTAGCAAATATAGGGAATAATGAACAAATTTGCAACAGGGGAGATGACAACTATTGTAGGGGAATCCCCCATAATTATAAAGAATCCCAAACAGTTTGTCTAGAGTCCCCCATAAACTGTTGTATATAGGGGATTCTTAACAAACTGTGGGGTATAATTAACAAACATAGAGAATGATGAACAAATTGTTAAGAATCCCTCATATTGGTTAAGAATCCCCCATATTCCATTGGGGTATTCTGTGGGGGATCCTTAACAAACAGTGGGGGATTCTTATAAATTGGTGGGGGATTTCTAAACAAATTGTGGGGGATTTTAAGCAAATATAAGGAATAATGAACAAATATGCAATATGAGAGATGACAACTATTGTAGGGGAATTCCCCACAATTATCAAGAATCCCCCACAGTTGTCTTGAGTCCCCCACAAACTTTGGGATATGGATGATTATTAACTAACTGTGGGGTATAATTAACAAATATGGGGAATAATGAACAAATTGTTAAGAATCTCTTACATTGGTTAAGAATCCCCCATATTCCATTGGGGTATTTTGTGGGGGATCCTTAACAAAAGTGGGGGATTCTTAAAAATTTGTGGGGGATTTAACAAACTGTGGGTGAATTTAGCAAATATGGGGAATAATGAACAAATATGCAACATGGGAGATGACAACTATTGTAGGGGAATCCTCCACAATTGTAAAGAATCCCCCACAGTGTGTCTAGAGTCCCCCACAAACTGTCGTATATGGGGGATTCTTTATCAAAAGTGGGGGATTCTTAACAAACTGTGGGAGATTTTAGCAAATATGGTGAATAATGAACAAATATGCAACATGGGAGATAACTATTGTAGGGGAATCCCCCACAATTGTAAAGAATCCCCCACAGTTTGTCTAGAGTCCATCACAAACTGGTGTATATAGGGGATTCTTTACAAACTGTGGGGTATAATTAACAAACATGGAGAATGATGAACAAATTGTTAAGAATACCTCACATTGGTTAAGAATCCCCCGTATTCCATTGGGGCATTCTGTGGGGGATCCTTAATAAACAGTGGGGGATTCTTATAAATTTGTGGGGGATTCTAAACAAACTGTAAGGGATTTTAAGCAGATATAGGGAATAATGAACAAATATGCAACATGGGAGATGACAACCAATGTGGGGAATTCCCCACAATTGTCAAGAATCCCCCATTGTTGTCTTGAGTCCCCCACAAACTATGGGATATGGAGGATTCTTAACTAACTGTGGGGGTGTAATTAACAAATATGAGGAATAATGAACAAATTGTTAAGAATCCCTCACATTGGTTAAGAAACCCACATATTCCATTGGGGTATTTTGTGGGGGATCCATAACAAAAGTGGGGGATTCTTAAAAATTTGTGGGGGATTCTTAACAATTTATGGGTGGTTTTAACAAATATGGGGAATAATGAACAAATAAGCAACATGGGAGATGATAACTATTGTAGGCGAATCCCCTACAATTGTAAAGAATTCCCCACAGTTTGTCTTGAGTCCCCCAGAAATTTTGTATATGGGGGATTTTTCAACAAAAGTGGGGGATTCTTAACAAACTGTGGGGGTTTTAGCAAATATGGGAAATAATGAACAAATATGCAACATGGGAGATGACAACTATTGTAGGGGAATCACCCACAATTGAAAAGAATCCCCCACAGTTTGTCTAGAGTCCCCCACAAACTGTTGTATATGGAGATTCTTAACAAACTGTGGGGTATAATTAACAAACATGAAGAATGATGAACAAATTGTTAAGAATCCCTCATATTGGTTAAGAATCCCCCATATTCTATTGGGGTATTCTGTGGCGATCCTTAACAAACTGTGGGGGATTCTTATAAATTGGTGGGGGATTCTAAACAAACTGTGGAGAATTTTAAGCAAATGTGAAGAATAATGAACAAATATGCAATATGAGAGATGACAACCACAATTATCAAGAATCCCCCATAGTTGTCTTGAGTCCCCCACAAACTATGGGATATGGAGGATTCTTAACTAACTATGGGGTATAATTAACAAATATGGGGAATGATGAATAAATTGTTAAGAATCTCTCACACTGGTTAAGAATCCCCCATATTCCATTGGGGTATTTTGTGGAGGATCCTTAACAAAAGTGGAGGATTCTTAACTAACTATTGGGTTTATTTAACAAATATGGGGAATGATGAACAAATTGTTAAGAATCCCTCACATTGGTTAAGAATCCCCCATATTCCATTTGGGTATTTTGTGGGGGATCCTTAACAAAAGTGGGGGATTCTGAAAAATTTGTGGGGGATTCTTAACAAACTGTGGGTGGTTTTAGCAAATATGGGGAATAATGAACAAATATCCAACATGGGAGATGACAACTATTGTAGGGGAATCCCCCACAATTGTAACGAATCCCCCATAGTTTATCTAGAGTCCCCCATAAACTGTTGTATATGGGGGATTATTTAACAAAAGTGGGGGATTATTAGCAAACTGTGTTGGGTTTAGCAAATTTGGGGAATAATGAACAAATATGCAACATAGGAGATAACAACTATTGTAGGGGAATCCCCCACAATTGTAAAGAATCCGCCACAGTTTGTCTGGAGTCCCCCACAAACTGTTGTATATGGGGGATTCTTAACAAACCATGGGGTATAATTAACAAACATGGAGAATGATGAATAAATTGTTAATAATCCCTCATATTGGTTAAAAATCCCCCATATTCAATTAGGCTATTCTGTGAGGGATCCTTAACAAACAGTGGGGGATTCTAAAATAACTATGGGGGATTTTAAGCAAATTTGGGGAATAATGAACAAATATGCAATATGGGAGATGACAACTATTGTAGGGGAATTTCCCACAATTGTCAAGAATCCCCCACAATTGGCTTAAGTCCCCTACAAACTATGGGTTATGGAGGATTCTTAACTAACTGTGCAGTATAATTAATAAATGGGGAATGATGAATAAATTGTTATGAATACCTCACATTGGTTAAGAATCCCCCCATGTTCCGTTGGGGTATTTTGTAGGGGATCCTTTACAAAAATGGAGGATTCTTAACTAACTGTGGGGGTATAATTAACAAATATGGGGAATGATGAATAAATTGTCAAGAATCCCTCACATTGGTTAAGAATCTCCAATATTCTATTGGGGTATTTTGTGGAGGATCCTTAACAAAAGTGGGGGATGTTAAGTTGTGGAGACTGATCACCTTTTGACCTTGAAGCCCCTACGCATAATGGGGTCCCGCTCCCGAAAGAGCGGGCTATTTCTTTATCACTTTCAGGCCTATCGGAGCCATTTGGGGTGTTTTCAGAGTAGTTCTGGGCCTGGCCCGGTTGGCAGATTTAGGTCAATGATTACTTGTATAAATACCTTTTCTCCGTCCCTTGTAAACCCTGGCAGCAGCAGATTAATAAAATACCTCTCTCTCTTTTCGTCGTGGAGTAGCACGATCATCCTGATTGTGTGAACCACGTAATATCTTTGTGTTGTTTATTTGTTTTCGTGTATCTTGTGTTGTGTGTGTTCATCGATTTTTACCTAACAACTGGTATCAGAGCTATGGCTGACAAAGGGAAGGTTAAAATCGATAAGTTTGAAGGCCACAATTTCGCCTTCTGGAAGATGCAGATCGAAGACTATCTCTACCAGAAAAAACTCCATCTACCCTTGTCTGAACAAAAACCAGAAACGATGTCGGAGGCAGAGTGGAACCTGTTGGATCGACAGGCTCTTGGTGTGGTCAGATTGTCATTGGCGAAGAATGTTGCTTATAACATCGTCAACGAGAAGACAACGTTTGGACTGCTCAAGGCGTTATCCAATATGTAGAAGAAACCCTCAGCGGCGAATAAGGTTTTCTTGATCAGGCAGTTGGTGAACACGAAGATGAAGGAGGGCGCTTCCGTAACAGATCACGTCAACGAATTTAATTCTATAATATCCAGGTTAGGATCGGTTGATATTAAATTCGATGATGAAGTTCAAGCGTTGTTGTTGTTATCTTCATTGCCCGATAGTTGGTCCGGAACAGTTACAGCAGTTAGTAGTTCATCTGGAACCACTAAGCTTACCTTTGAAGGGATTCGAGATCTGATTCTCGGTGAAGATATTCGGAGAAGGAGTGTAGGAGAAAGCCCCAGCAATTTACTGAGTACAGAAGAGAGGGGTAGAAAATCCAACAGAGGGGGTAACGGCAAAGGAAGATCGAGATCAAAATCGAGGAAGAGAGGTCAGTCCAAGAACAGGAAAGACATTACCTGTTGGAATTGCAAGGAGAATGGACACTTCAGAAATCAGTGCCCAAAACCCTCTGCAGATAAAAGCAAGAAGGAGGTGAATGTGGCAGAAGATGATGATGATGCCCTGATTTGCAGTGTTGAATGTTCAACTAAATCCTGGATTATGGATTCAGGTGCTTCGTTTCATGCCTGTCATTGCAGAGATGTGATGCAGAATTTCAGGCCCTATAGTGGAAGAGTTCGGTTGGCAGATGATAAAAGCCTAGAGATCACAGGTATTGGGGATGTTGTCCTCAAGACTACTTTGGGTACGACCTGGAAATTGAAAGATGTGAGGTATATTCCAGACCTAAAGAAGATGTTAATTTCGATAGGGCAGTTAGATGAAGAAGGCCACCACGTGAATTTTGGTAATCAGCAGTGGAAGGTAACAAAGGGGAACTTAGTTATTACTCGTGGACACAAACAGGGTACTCTATGCATGGTTGAAGTGTCTGCAGATGGAGCAAATGCAGCAGTTGAAGATGCAGGGGTTTCTACACTATGGCACCAAAGGCTTGGTCACATGAGTGAGAAGGGAATGAAGATGTTGGCTTCTAAAGGGAGAATTCCAGATCTACAGAACGTGAAAGTTGACTTTTGTGAACCATGTGTTCTTGGCAAACAGAAGAAAGTCACCTTTGTAAAGACGGGACAACCACCCAAGGCTGGGAAGTTAGAGCTCATTCATTCTGATGTTTATGGACCCACGAAAGTTTCTTCAATTGGAGGATCCCGGTTTTCTGTTACTTTCATAGACGACTCCACACGGAAGGTATGGGTTTATTTTCTTAAAAATAAATCTGATGTCTTCAGCACATTTAAAAGGTTTAAAGCTGCTGTTGAGAATGAAACAAACTTGAAGATCAAGTGTCTGAAGTTAGATAATGGGGGTGAGTACAACAAAACAGAGTTCATTGATTATTGTGCTGAACATGGGATCAGAATGTTGAAGACAGTACCAGATACACCTCAGCAGAACGATGTTGCTGAAAGGATGAACAGAACGCTGAATGAGAGAGCAAAGAGCATGAGATTGCATGCAGGTTTGCCAAAGATGTTCTGGGCAGATGCAGTCAACACAATAGCGTATTTGATGAATCGAGGACCCTCAGCCCCCATAGGGTTCAAGATTCCAGAAGAGGAATGGAAAGGTCGAGAGGTATCCCTTACTCACTTGAAAGTTTTTGGTTGTGTTTCTTATGTTCGGATTAAGGATGCAGATAGAGATAAACTTGAGGCAAAGGCAAAGAAGTGTACTTTTATTGGGTACGGGTTGGATGACATGGGCTACAGATTTTGGGATAACCACAGCAAGAAGGTTATTAGAAGTAGAGATGTTACATTCAACGAGAATGCCCTTTACAAAGACGATATTGCAGCAGGCTCGAGTAAAAGCAAGCAACTAGAAAATAAACAACAGGTGGTGTTTGATGAGATGACAGAAGACGACATAGCACAACCTGTCAGAACAATTGAGATAGGTGAAAGCTCAGGAAGCAGTGGGAGCTCAGAAGATTCAGGAGGTTCTGATAATAGTGGGAGCACTGAAGACAGTGGGAGTTCAGAAACGGTAATGCCAGAACCAGAAACCCCACATGACAGACAGTCCACCTGAGTTCGTAGACCTCCGGACAGATATTCTCCATCAGCAAATTATCTGTTGCTGACAGAGAACGGAGAGCCAGAGTCTTATTCAGAGGCGTTGAGAATGAAGGATTCCATACAGTGGAAGAAGGCCATGGAAGACGAGTTAGGCTCACTTGACAAGAACCAGACTTGGTCCTTAGTCAAATTACCAGCGAGAAAGAAAGCACTGTAGAACAAGTGGGTGTTCAGAGTTAAAGATGAGACAGATGGCAGCAAGAGATACAATGCCAGATTAGTTGTCAAGGGGTTCCAACAGAAGGAGGGGTTGATTACAACGAGATCTTCTCACCGGTTGTGAAGATGACCATTATCAGGTTGGTTCTTGGTATTGTAGCTGCTCAAGATTCACATCTGGAGCAGCTAGATGTGAAGACTGCTTTTCTACATGGAGATCTTGAGGAAGACATCTACATGGCACAACCAGAAGGTTTTCTGGTGACTGGTAAGGAGAACCTGGTGTGCAAACTGAAGAAAAGCCTGTATGGATTGAAGCAAGCTCCGAGGCAGTGGTACTTGAAGTTTGACAGTTTTATGCAGCGGAATGGGTACACCAGATGTGAGATGGATCATTGCTGCTACTTGAAGAAATTCAGGTCATCATATGTCATTCTCTTATTATATGTTGATGACATGTTGGTGGCTGGATCAGACATGCAGGAAATCAAAAGATTGAAGGAGCAGTTATCCAGAGAGTTCGAGATGAAGGACTTGGGAGCTGCCAGACAGATTCTTGGCATGAGCATAGTCAGAGACATAGGAGCTGGTACTTTAAAGCTTTCACAGCAAAAGTACATTCGGAAAGTCCTAGAGAAGTTCAACATGACAGATGCTAAAGCCAGAAGCACACCCATAGGGAGTCATCTAAAGCTCTCCAAGAAGCAATCCCCAAAGACAGATGAAGACAAGGAAGAGATGGCTAAAGTTCCTTATGCCTCAGCAGTTGGTAGCTTGATGTATGCTATGGTATGCACCAGACCGGATATTGCTCATGCAGTGGGAGTTGTTAGCAGATTCATGTCAAATCCGGGGAAGGAGCATTGGGAAGGAGTCAAGTGGCTGCTACGCTATTTGAAAGGCACTTCTGAGGTTGCCTTGTGTTTCAGGAGGAATAAGGTGGTTTTAGAAGGTTTCGCTGATGCTGATTTGGGAGGATGTGCTGATTCGGGTAAAAGCACTACAGGTTACGTGTTCACTATTGGAGGTACAGCAATTAGTTGGATGTCCAGATTACAGAAGAGTGTTGCTCGTTCAACCACAGAAGCAGAGTATATGGCCATTGCTGAAGCGGCCAAGGAGCTGATCTGGTTGAAGAATTTCTTATCAGAGTTGGGCATGAAACATGAAGACTGTGTCCTACATTGTGACAACCAGAGTGCAGTTCACCTTGCGAAGAATCCGGTGTTTCACAGCAGGACGAAACACATTCAGATGAGGTATCATTTTATTCGAGAGTTGATCACTGATGGTACTCTGAATTTGAAGAAGATCCTAGGTACGAAGAATCCAGCAGATATGTTTACTAAGGCGGTGACAACAGAGAAGTTGAAGCTATGTATGGTTTCAACTGGGCTTCCAGAAACTTGAAGAGGAGGCGCGGAGAGAGAGAGAGAGAGAGAGAGAGAGAGAGAGAGAGAGAGAGAGAGTTTGGGTTTACAGAAGGTGCAGGTTTTTGGATGGAAGCTGGATGTTGATCAAGCCTCCAAGTGGGAGATTGTTAAGTTGTGGAGACTGATCACCTTTTGACCTTGAAGCCCCTACGCATAATGGGGTCCCGCTCCCGAATGAGCGGGCTATTTCTTTATCAGTTTCAGGCCTATCGGAGCCATTTGGGGTGTTTTCAGAGTAGTTCTTGGCCTGGCCTGGTTGGCAGATTTAGGTCAATGATTACTTGTATAAATACCTTTTCTCTATCCCTTGTAAACCCTGACAACAGCAGATTAATAAAATACCTCTCTCTCTCTTTCCGCCGTGGAGTAGCACGATCATCCTGATTGTGTGAACCACGTAATATCTTTGTGTTGTTTCTTTGTTTTCGTGTATCTTGTGTTGTGTGTGTTCATCGATTTTTACCTAACAGGGGATTCTTAAAAATTTGTGGGGGATTCTTAACAAACAGTGGGGGATTCTCATAAATTTGTGGGGGATTCTAAACAAACTGTGGGAGATTTTAAGCAAATATGGGGAATAATGAACAAATATGCAATATGGGAGATGACAACTATTGTAGGGGAATTCCCCACAATTGTCAAGAATCCACCACAGTTATCTTGAGTCCCCCACAAACTATGGGACATGGAGGATACTTAACTAACTGTGGGGTATAATTAACAAATATGGGAAATGATGAATAAATTGGTAAGAATCCCTCACATTGGTTAAGAATCCCCCATATTCCATTGGGGTATTTTGTGGGGGATCCTTAACAAAAGTGGAGGATTCTTAACTAACTGTCGGGTATAATTAACAAATATGGGGAATGATGAACAAATTGTTAAGAATCCCTCACATTGGTTAAGAATCCCCCATATTCCATTGGAGTATTTTGTGGGGGATCCTTAAAAAAAGTGGGGAATTCTAAAAAATTTGTGGGGGATTCTTAACAAACTGTGGGTGGTTTTAGAAAATATGGGGAATAATGAACAAATATGCAACATGGGAGATGACAACTATTGTAGGGGAATCCCCCACAATTGTAAAGATTCCCCCATTGTTTGTCTAGAGTTCCCCACAAACTATGGGGTATAATTAACAAACATGGAGAATGATGAACAAATTGTTAAGAATCACTCATATTAGATAAGAATCCCCTATATTCAATTGGGGTATTCTGTGGGGGATCCTTAACAAACAGTGAGGGAATCTAAACAAACTGTGGGGGATTTTAAGCAAATATGGGGAATAATGAACAAATATGCAATATGGGAGATGACAACTATTCTAGGGGAATTCCCCATAATTGTCAAGAATCCCCCACAGTTGTCTTGACTCCCCCACAAACTATTGGTTATGGAGGATTCTTAACTAACTGTGGGGTATAATTAACAAATATGGGGAATGATGAATAAATTGTTAAGAATCCCTCACATTGGTTAAGAATCTCCCATATTCCATTGGGGTATTTTATGGGGGATCCTTACCAAAAGTGGAGGATTCTTAACTAACTGTGGGGCATAATTAACAAATATGGGGAATGATGAATAAATTGTTAAGAATCCCTCACATTGGTTAAGAATCCCCCTATTCTATCGGGGTATTTTGTGGGGGATCCTTAACAAAAGTGGGGGATTCTTATAAATTTTGTGGGGGATTCTAAACAAACTGTGGGGGATTTTAAGCAAATATGGTGAATAACGAACAAATATGCAATATGGGAGATGACAACTATTGTAGGGGAATTCCCTACAATTGTCAAGAATCCCCCACAGTTATCTTGAGTCCCCCCACAAACTATGGGATATGGAGGATTCTTAACAAACTGTTGGGTATAATTAACAAACATGGAGAATGATGAACAAATTGTTAAGAATCCCTCACATTGTGGTTAAGAATCCCCCATATTCCATTAGAATCCTCCAAAAATTGTTACAAATCCCCCACATTGATTAAGAATCCCCCACAGTTTATTTTGAATCACCCACATTGGTTAAGAGTTACCAACAGTTTGTTAAGAATCCTCAACAATTCATAACGAACTAAAGAATCCCCACAGTTTGTCTACAGTTCCCCACAAACTGTGGGATATGAGGGATTCTTAACAAACTGTGGGAATAATTAATATATATGAACAAATTGTTAAGAATCTCCCACATTCTATTGGGGTATTCTGTGGGGGATTCGTAATAAACAGTGGGAGATTCTAATAAATTTGTGGGGGATTCTAAACAAACTGTGGGGGATTTTAAGCAAATATGGAAAATAATGAAAAAATATTCAACATGGGAGATGACAACAATTGTAGGGAAATTCCCCACAATTGTCAAGAATCCCCCACAGTTTGTCTACAGTTCCCCCACAAACTGTGAGATATGAGGATTCTTAACTAACTGTGGGGTATAATTAACAAATATAGGGAATGATGAACAAATTGTTAAGAATTCCTCACAGTGGTTAAGACTCCCCCATATTCCATTAGGGTATTTTGTGGGGGATTCTTAACAAACTGTGGAGGGTTTTAGCAAATATGGGGAATAATGAACAAATATGCAACATGGGAGATGACAACAATTGTAGGGGAATCCCCCACAATTGTAAAGAATCCCCCACAGTTTGTCTAGAGTGCCCCACAAACTGTTGTATATGGGGGATTCTTAACAAACTGTGGGGTATAATTAACAAACATGGAGAATGATGAACAAATTATTAAGAATCCCTCACATTGGTTAAGAATCCCCTATATTCCATTGGGGTATTGTCTGGGGGATCCTTAACAAACAGTGGGGGATTCTTATAAATTTGTGGGAGATTCTAAACAAACTGCTAGGGATTTTAAGCAAATATGAGGAATAATGAACAAATATGCAACATGGGAGATGACAACTATTGTGGGAAATTCTCCACAATTGTCAAGAATCCCCCACAGTTGTCTTGAGTCCCCCACAAACTATGGGATATAGAGGATTATTAACTAACTGTGGGGTATAATTAACAAATATGGGGAATGATGAACAAATTGTTAAGAATCCCTCACATTGGTTAAGAATCCCTCATATTCCATTGGGGTATTTTGTGGGGGATCCTTAACAAAATTGGGGGATTCTTAAAAATTTGTGCGGGATTCTTAACAAACTGTGGGTGGTTTTTGCAAATATAGGGAATAATGAACAAATATGCAACAGGGGAGATGACAACTATTGTATGGGAAACCCCCTCAATTGTAAAGAATCCCAAACAGTTTGTCTAGAGTCCCCCACAAACGGTTGTATATGGGGGATTCTTAACAAACTGTGGGGTATAATTAACAAACATATAGAATGATGAACAAATTGTTAAGAATCCCTAATATTTATTAAGAATCCCCCATATTCCATTGGGGTATTCTGTGGGGTATCCTTAACAAACAGTGGTGGATTCTTATAAATTGGTGGGGGATTCTAAACAAATTGTGGGGGATTTTAAGCAAATATTAGGAATAATGAACAAATAAGCAATATGAGAGATGACAACTATTGTAGGGTAATCCCCCACAGTTGTCTTGAGTCCCCCACAAACTATGGGATATGGAGGATTCTTAACTAACTGTGGGGTATAATTAACAAATATGGGGAATAATGAACAAATTGTTAAGAATCCCTCACATTGGTTAAGAATCCCCCATATTCCATTGGTGTATTTTGTAGGGGATCCTTAACAAAAGTGGAGGATTCTTAACTAACTGTGGGGTTTATTTAACAAATATGGGGAATGATGAACAAATTGTTAAGAATCCCTCACACTGGGTAAGAATCCCCCACAAAATACCCAAATGGAATATGGGGGATTCTTAACAAACTGTGGCAGATTTTAGCAAATATGGTGAATAATGAACAAATATGCAACATGGGAGATAACTATTGTAGGGGAATCCCTTACAATTGTAAAGAATCCCCCACAGTTTGTCTAGAGTCCACCACAAACTGGTGTATATAGGGGATTCTTAACAAACTTTGGGGTATAATTAACAAACAAGGAGAATGATGAACAAATTGTTAAGAATACGTCACATTGGTTAAGAATCCCCCGTATTCCATTGGGGCATTCTGTGGGGGATCCTTAACAAATAGTGGGGGATTCTTATAAATTTGTGGGGGATTCTAAACAAACTGTAAGGGATTTTAAGAAAATATAGGGAATAATGAACAAATATGCAACATGGGAGATGACAATCAATGTGGTGAATTCCCCACAATTGTCAAGAATCCCCCACTGTTGTCTTGAGTCCCCCACAAATAATGGGATATGGAGGATTCTTAACTAACTGTGGGGGTGTAATTAACAAATATGGGGAATAATGAACAAATTGTTAAGAATCCCTCACATTGGTTAAGAATCCCACATATTCCATTGGGGTATTTTGTGGGGGATACTTAACAAAAGTGGGGGATTCTTAAAAATTTGTGAGGGATTCTTAACAAATTATGGATGGTTTTAGCAAATATGGGGAATAATGAACAAATATGCAACATGGGAGATGATAACTATTGTAGGCGAATCCCCTACAATTGTAAAGAATTCCCCACAGTTTGTCTTGAGTCCCCCAGAAATTTTGTATATGGGGGATTCTTCAACAAAAGTGGGGGATTCTTAACAAACTGTGGGGGTTTTAGCAAATATGGGGAATAATGAACAAATATGTAACATTGGAGATGACAACTATTGTAGTGGAATCACCCACAATTGAAAAGAATCCCCCACAGTTTGTCTAGAGTCCCCCACAAACTGTTGTATATTGAGATTCGTAACAAACTGTGGGGTATAATTAACAAGCATGAAGAATGATGAACAAATTGTTAAGAATAACTCATATTGGTTAAGAATCCCCCATATTCCATTGGGGTATTCTGTGGCGATCCTTAACAAACTGTGGGGGATTCTTATAAATTGGTAGGGGATTCTAAACAAACATTGGGGGATTTTAAGCAAATATGAGGAATAATGAACAAATATGCAATATGAGAGATGACAACCACAATTATCAAGAATCCCCCACAGTTGTCTTGAGTCCCCCACAAACTATGGGATATGGGGGATTCTTAACTAACTGTGAGGTATAATTAACAAATATGGGGAATGATGAATAAATTGTTAAGAATCCCTCACATTGGTTAAGAATACCCCATATTCCATTCGGGTATTTTGTGGAGGATCCTTAACAAAAGTGGACGATTCTTAACTAACTGTGGGGTTTATTTAACAAATATGGGGAATGATGAAGAAATTGTTAAGAATCCCTCACATTGGTTAAGAATCCCCAACAAAATACCCAAATGGAATATGGGGGATTCTTAACAAACTGTGGGAGATTTTAGCAAATATGGTGAATAATGAACAAATATGCAACATGGGAGATAACTATTGTAGGGGAATCCCCAACAATTGTAAAGAATCCCCCACAGTTTGTCTAGAGTCCACCACAAACTGGTGTATATAGGGGATTCTTAACAAACTGTGGGGTATAATTAACAAACATGGAGAATGATGAACAAATTGTAAAGAATACCTCACATTGGTTAAGAATCCCCCGTATTCCATTGGGGCATTCTGTGGGGGATCCTTAACAAATAGTGGAGGATTCTTATAAATTTGTGGGGGATTCTAAACAAACTGTAAGGGATTTTAAGCAAATATAAGGAATAATGAACAAATATGCAACATGGGAGATGACAACCAATGTGGGGAATTCCCCAAAATTGTCAAAAATCCCCCACTGTTGTCTTGAGTCCCCCACAAACTATGGAATATGGAGGATTCTTAACTAACTGTGGGGGTGTAATTAACAAATATGGGGAATAATGAACAAATTGTTAAGAATCCCTCACATTGGTTAAGAATCCCACATATTCCATTGGGGTATTTTGTGGGGGATACTTAACAAAAGTGGGGGATTCTTAAAAATTTGTGGGGGATTCTTAACAAATTATGGGTGGTTTTAGCAAATATGGGGAATAATGAACAAATATGCAACATGGGAGATGATAACTATTGTAGGCGAATCCCCTACAATTGTAAAGAATTCCCCACAGTTTGTCTTAAGTCCCCTAGAAATTTTGTATATGGGGGGATTCTTCAACAAAAGTGGGGGATTCTTAACAAACTGTGTGGGTTTTAGCAAATATGGGGAATAATGAACAAATATGTAACATTGGAGATGACAACTATTGTAGGGGAATCACCCACAATTGAAAAGAATCCCCCACAGTTTGTCTAGAGTCCCCCACAAACTATTGTGTATGGAGATTCTTAACAAACTGTGGGGTATAATTAACAAACATGAAGAATGATGAACAAATTGTTAAAAATCCCTCATATTGGTTAAGAATCCCCCATATTCCATTGGGGTATTCTGTGGCGATCCTTAACAAACTGTGGGGGATTCTTATAAATTGGTGGGGGATTCTAAACAAACTGTGGGGGATTTTAGCAAATATGAGGAATAATGAACAAATATGCAATATGAGAGATGAAAACCACAATTATCAAGAATCCCCCACAGTTGTCTTGAGTCCCCCACAAACTATGGGATATGGAGGATTCTTAACTAATTGTGGGGTATGATTAACAAATATGGGGAATGATGAATAAATTGTTAAGAATCCCTCACATTGGTTAAGAATCCCCCATATTCCATTGGGGTATTTTGTGGAGGATCCTTAACAAAAGTGGAGGAGTCTTAACTAACTGTGGGGTTTATTTAACAAATATGGGGAATGATGAACAAATTGTTAAGAATCCCTCACATTGGTTAAGAATCCCCCATATTCCATTTGGGTATTTTGTGGGGGATTCTTAAAAATTTGTGGGGGATTCATAACAAACTGTGGGTGGTTTTTAGCAAATATGGGGAATAATGAACAAATATCCAACATGGGAGATGACAACTATTGTAGGAGAATCCCCCACAATTGTAAAGAATCCCCCATAGTTTGTCTAGAGTCCACCATAAACTGTTGTATATGGGGGATTATTTAACAAAAGTGGGGGATTATTAGCAAACTGTGTTGGGTTTAGCAAATTTGGGAAATAATGAATAAATATGCAACATAGGAGATAACAACTATTGAAGGGGAATCCCCCACAATTGTAAAGAATCCGCCACATTTTATCTAGAGTCCCCCACAAACTGTTGTATATGGGGGATTCTATACAAACTGTGGGGTATAATTAATAAACATGGAGAATGACGAATAAATTGTTAATAATCCCTCATATTGGTTAAAAATCCCCCATATTCAATCGGGCTATTCTGTGGGGGATCGTTAACAAACAGTGGGGGATTCTAAACTAACTATGGGGGATTTTAAGCAAATTTGGGGAATAATGAACAAATATGCAATATGGGAGATGACAACTATTGTAAGGGAACTCCCCACAATTTTCAAGAATCCCCCACAGTTGTCTTGAGTCCCCTACGAACTATGGGTTATGGAGGATTCTTAACTAACTGTGCGGTATAATTAACAAATAGGGAATGATGAACAAATTGTTAAGAATCCCTCACATTGGTTAAGAATCCCCCATATTCCATTGGGGTATTTTGTGGGGGATTCATAAAAATTTGTGGAGGATTCTTAACAAACTGTGGGTGGTTTTAGAAAATATGGGGAATAATGAACAAATATGCAACATAGGAGATGACAACTATTGTAAGGGAATCCCCCACAATTGTAAAGATTTCCCCATAGTTTGTCTAGAGTCCCCCACAAACTATGGGGTATAATTAACAAACATGGCGAATGATGAACAAATTGTTAAGAATCACTCATATTGGATAAGAATCCCCCATATTTAATTGGGGTATTTTGTGGGGGATCTTTAACAAACAGTGGGAGATTCTAAACAAACTGTGGGGGATTTTAAGCAAATATGGAGAACAATGAACAAATATGCAATATGGGAAATGATAACTATTGTAGGGGAATTCACCACAATTGTCAAGAATCCCCCACAGTTGTCATGACTCCACCACAAACTATTGGTAATGGAGGATTCTTAACTAACTGTGGGTTATAATTAACAAATATGGGGAATGATGAATAAATTGTTAAGAATCCCTCACATTGGTTAAGAATCCCCCATATTCTATTGGGGTATTTTGTGGGGGATCCTTAACAAAAGTGGGGGATTCTTTTAAATTTGTGGGTGATTCTAAACAAACTGTGGGGGATTTTAAGCAAATATGGGGAATAATGAACAAATATGCAAAATATGGGAGATGACGACTATTGTAGGGGAATTCTCCTAAATTGTCAAGAATCCCCCACAGTTATCTTGAGTACCCCACAAACTATGCGATATAGAGGATTCTTAACTAACTATGGGGTATAACTAACAAATATGGGAAATGATGAATAAATTGGTAAGAATCCCTCACATTGGTTAAGAATCCCCCATATTCCATTGGGGTATTTTGCGGGGGATCCTTAACAAAAGTGGAGGATTCTTAACTAACTGTCGGGTATAATTAACTAATATGGGGAATGATGAACAAATTGTTAAGAATCCCTCACATTGGTTAAGAATCCCCCATATTCCATTGGGGTATTTTGTGGGAGATCCTTAACAAAAGTGGGGGATTCTTAAAATTTTGTGGGGGATTCTTAACAAACTGTGGGTGGTTTTAGAAAATATGGGGAATAATGAGCAAATATGCAACATTTGAGATGACAACTATTGTAGAGGAATCCCCCAAAATTGTAAAGAATCCCCCATAGTTTGTCTAGAGTCCCCCACAAACTGTGGGGTATAATTAACAAACATGGAGAATGAATAACAAATTGTTAAGAATCCCTCATATTGGTTAAGAATCCCCCATATTCAATTGGGGTATTCTGTGGGGGATCCTTAACAAACAGTGGGGGATTCTAAACAAACTGTGGGGGATTTTAAGCAAATATGGGGAATAATGAACAAATATGCAATATGGGAGATGACAACTATTGTAGAGGAATTCCCCACAATTGTCAAGAATCCCCCACAGTTGTCTTGAGTCCCCTACAAACTATGGGTTATGGAGGATTCTTAACTAACTGTGCGGTATAATTAACAAATGGGGAATGATGAATAAATTGTTATGAATACCTCACATTGGTTAAGAATCCCCCCATGTTCCATTGGGGTATTTTGTGGGGGATCCTTATCAAAAGAGGAGGATTCTTAACTAACTGTGGGGGTATAATTAAAAAATATGGGGAATGATGAATAAATTGTCAAGAATCCGTCACATTGGTTAAGAATCCCCAATATTTTATTGGGGTATTTTGTGGAGGATCCTTAACAAAAGTGGGGGATTCTTACAAATTTGTGGGGGATTCTTAACACACAGTGGGGGATTCTTATAAATTTGTGGGGGATTCTAAACAAACTGTGACGGATTTTAAGCAACTATGGGGAATAATGAACAAATATGCAATATGGGAGATGACAACTATTGTAGAGGAATTCTCCACAATTGTCTAGAATCCCCCACAGTTATCTTGAGTCCCCCACAGTTATCTTAACCAATGTAAGGGATTCTTAACTAACTGTGGGGTGTAATTAACAAATATGGGAAATGATGAATAAATTGGTAAGAATCCCTCACATTGGTTAAGAATCCCCCATATTCCATTGGGGTATTTTGTGGGGGATCCTTAACAAAAGTGGAGGATTCTTAACTAACTGTCGGGTATAATTAGCAAATATGGGGAATGATGAACAAATTGTTATGAATCCCTCACATTGGTTAAGAATCCCTCATATTCTATTGGGGTATTTTGTTGGGGATCCTTAACAAAATATTGAGTCCCCCACAAATATGTAATATGGGAGATGACAACTATTGTAGGGGAATTCCCCACAATTGTTAAGAATCCCCCACAGTTGTCTTGAGTCCCCTACAAACTATGAGTTATGGAAGATTCATAACTAACTGTCCGGTATAATTAACTAATATGGGGAATGATGAACAAATTATTAAGAATCCCTCACATTGGTTAAGAATCCCCCATATTCCATTGGGGTATTTTGTGGGGGATCCTTAACAAAAGTGGAGGATTCTTAACTAACTGTCGGGTATAATTAACTAATATGGGGAACGATGAACAAATTGTTAAGAATCTCTCACATTGGTTAAGAATCCCCCATATTCCATTGGGGTATTTTATGGGGGATCCATAACAAAAGTGGAGGATTATTAACTAACTGTGGGGTATAATTAACAAATATGGGGAATGATGAACAAATTGTTAAAAATCCCTCACATTGGTTAAGAATCCCCCATATTTTATTGGGGTATTTTGTGGGGGATCCGTAACAAAAGTGGGGGATTCTTTAAAATTTGTGGGGGATTCTTAACAAACAGTGGGGGATTCTTATAAATTTGTGGGGGATTCTAAACAAACTGTGGCGGATTTTAAGAAATATGGGGAATAATGAAGAAATATGCAATATGGGAGATGACAATTATTGTAGGGGAATTCCCCACAATTGTAAAGAATCCCCCACAGTTATCTAGAGTCCCCCACAAACTGTGGGGTATAATTAATAAACATAGAGAATGAATAACAAATTGTTCAGAATCCCTCATATTGGTTAAGAATCCCCCATATTCAATTGGGGTATTCTGTGGGGGATCCTTAACAAACAGTGGGGGATTCTAAACAAACTGTGGGGGATTTTAAGCAAATATGGGGAATAATGAACAAATATGCAATATGGGATATGAGAACTATTGTAGAGGAATTCCCCACAATTGTCAAGAATCCCTCACAGTTGTCTTGAGTCCCCTACAAACTATGGGTTATGGAGGATTCTTAACTAACTGTGCGGTATAATTAACAAATGAGGAATGATGAATAAATTGTTATGAATACCTCACATTGGTTAAGAATCCCCCCATGTTCCATTGGGGTATTTTGTGGGGGATCCTTATCAAAAGAGGAGGATTCTTAACTAACTGTGGGGGTATAATTAAAAAATATGGGGAATGATGAATAAATTGTCAAGAATCCGTCACATTGGTTAAGAATCCCCAATATTTTATTGGGGTATTTGGTGAAGGATCCTTAACAAAAGTGGGGGATTCTTTACACACAGTGGGGGATTCTTATAAATTTGTGGGGGATTCTAAACAAACTGTGACGGATTTTAAGCAATTATGGGGAATAATGAACAAATATGCAATATGGGAGATGACAACTATTGTAGAGAAATTCCCCACAATTGTCAAGAATCCCCCACAGTTATCTTGAGTCCCCCACCGTTATCTTAACCAATGTGAGGGATTCTTAACAAACTGTGGGGTGTAATTAACAAATATGGGAAATGATGAATAAATTGGTAAGAATCCCTCACATTGGTTAAGAATCCCCCATATTCCATTGGGGTATTTTGTGGGGGATCCTTAACAAAAGTGGAGGATTCTTAACTAACTGTCGGGTATAATTAGCAAATATGGGGAATGATGAACAAATTGTTATGAATCTCTCACATTGGTTAAGAATCCCCCATATTCTATTGGGGTATTTTGTTGGGGATCCTTAACAAAATATTGAGTCCCCCACAAATCTGTAATATGGGAGATGACAAATATTGTAGGGGAATTCCCCACAATTGTCAAGAATCCCCCACAGTTGTCTTGAGTCCCCTACAAACTATGAGTTATGGAGGATTCTTAACTAACTGTCCGATATAATTAACTAATATGGGGAATGATGAACAAATTATTAAGAATCCCTCACATTGGTTAAGAATCCCCCATATTCCATTGGGGTATTTTGTGGGGGATCCTTAACAAAAGTGGAGGATTCTTAACTAACTGTCGGGTATAATTAACTAATATGGGGAATGATGAACAAATTGTTAAGAATCTCTCACATTGGTTAAGAATCCCCCATATTCCATTGGGGTATTTTATGGTGGATCCATAACAAAAGTGGTGGATTCTTAACTAACTGTGGGGTATAATTAACAAATATGGGGAATGATGAACAAATTGTTAAAAATCCCTCACATTGGTTAAGAATCCTCCATATTCTATTGGGGTATTTTGTGGGGGATCCGTAACAAAAGTGGGGGATTCTTTAAAATTTGTGGGGGATTCTTAACAAACAGTGGGGGATTCTTATAAATTTGTGGGGGATTCTAAATAAACTGTGGGGGATTTTAAGAAATATGGGGAATAATTAAGAAATATGCAATATGGGTGATGACAATTATCGTAGGGGAATTCCCCACAATTGTAAAGAATCCCCCACAGTTATCTTGAGTCCCCCACAAACTATGGGATATGGAGGATTCTTAACTAACTGTGGGGTATGATTAACAAATATGGGAAATGATGAATAAATTGTTAAGAATCCCTCACATTGGTTAAGAATCCCCCATATTCCATTGGGGTATTTTGTGGGGGATCCTTAACAAAAGTGGAGGATTCTTAACTAACTGTGGGGTATAATTAACAAATATGGGGGATGATGAAAAATTGTTAAGAATCCCTAACATTGGTTAAGAATCCCCTATATTCCATTTGGGTATTTTGTGGGGATCCTTAACAAAAGTGTGGGGTTCTTAAAAATTTGTGGGGGATTCTTAACAAACTGTGGGTGGTTTTAGCAAATATGGAGAATAATGAACAAATATGCAACATGGGAGATGACAACCATTGTAATGGAATCCCCCACAATTGTAAATAATACCCCACTGTTTGTCTAGAGTACCCCACAAACTGTTGTGTATGGGGGATTCTTAAGAAACTGTGGGGTATAATTAACAAACATGGAGAACGATGAACAAATTGTTAAGAATCCCTAAAATTGGTTAAGAATCCCACATATTCCATTGGGGTATTTTGTGGGGGATCATTAACGAAAGTGGGGGATTCTTAACAAAAGTGTGGGACTCTTAAAAATTTATGGGAGATTATTAACAAACTGTGGGTGGTTTTAGCAAATATGGGGAATAATGAACAAATATGCAACATGGGAGATTACAACTATTGTAGGGAACCCCCACAATTGTAAGGAATTCCCCACAGTTTGTCTAGAGTCCCCCACAAACTGGCGTTTATGGGGGATTCTTTAACAAAAGTTGGGGATTCTTAACAAACTGTGAGGGGTTTTAGAAAATATAAGGAATATTGAACAAATATGTAACATGGGAGATAACTATTGTAGGGGAATCCTCTACAATTGTAAAGAATCCCCCACTATTTGTCTAGAGTCCCCCACAAACTGGTGTATATTGGGGATTCTTAACAAACTGTGGTGTATAATTAACAAACATGAAGAATGATGAACAAATATGCAACATGGGAGATAACAACTATTGTAGGGGGATCCTCCACAATTGTAAAGAATCCCCACAGTTTGTCTAGAGTCTCCCACAAACTGTTGTATATGGGGGATTCTTAACATACTGTGGGGTATAATTAACAAACATGGAGAATGATGAACAAATTGTTAAGAATCCCTCATATTGGTTAAGAATTCCCCATATTCAATTGGGGTATTCTGTGGGGGATCCTTAACAAATAGTGGGGGATTCTAAACAAATTGTGAGGGATTTTAAGCAAATATGGGGAATAATGAACAAATATGCAATATGGGAGATGACAACTATTGTAGAAAAATTCCCCACAATTGTCAAGAATCCCCCGCTGTTGTCTTGAGTCCCACACAAACTATGGGTTATGGAGGATTCTGAACTAACTGTGGGGTATAATTAATAAATATGGGGAATGATAAATAAATTGTTAAGAATCCAAAACATCGGTTAAGAATCCCCCATATTCCATTGGGGTATTTTGTGGGTGATACTTAACCAAAGTGGAGGATTCTTAACTAACTATGGGGTATAATTAACAAATAAGGGGAATGATGAACAAATTGTTAAGAATCCCTCACATTGGTTAAGAATCTCTTATATTCCATTGGGGTGTTTTGTGGGGGATCCTTAACAAAAGTGGGGGATTCTTAAAAATTTGTGGGGGATTCTTAACAAACAGTGGGGGATTCCTATAAATTTGTGAGGGATTCTAAACAAACTATGGGGGATTTTAAGCAAATATGGGGAATAATGAACAAATATGCAATATGGGAGATGACAACTATTGTAGGGAAATTCTCCACAATTGTCAAGAATCCCCCACAGTTGTCTTGAGTCCCCCACAAACTATGGGATATGAAGGATTCTTAACTAACTGTGGGGTATAATTAACAAATATGGGAAATGATGAATAAATTGTTAAGAATCCCTCACATTGGTTAAGAATCCCCATATTCCATTGGGTATTTTGTGGGGGATCCTTAACAAAATTGGAAGATTCTTAACTAACTGTGGAGTATAATTAACAAATATGGAGAATGATAAACAAATTATTAAGAATCACTCACATTGGTTAAGAATCCCCCATATTCCATTGGGGTATTTTGTGGGGGATCCTTAACTAAAGTGGGGGATTTTTTAAAATTTGTGGGGGATTCTTAACAAACTGTGGGGTACAATTAACAAACATGGAGAAAGATGGACAAATTGTTAAGAATCCCTCATATTGGTTAAGAATCCCTCATACTCCATTGGGGTATTTTGTGGGGGATTATCAACAAAAGTGTGGGATTCTTAAAAATTTGTGGGGGATTCTTAACAAACTGTGGGTGATTTTCACAAATATGGGGAATAATGAACAAATATGCAACATGGGAGATGACAACTATTGTAGGGGAATCCCCCACAATTGTAAAGAATCCCCCACAATTTGTCTAGAGTCCCCCACAAACTGTCGTATGTGGGGGAATCTTTAACAAAGGTGGGGGATTCTTAACAAACTGTAGGGGGTTTTAGTAAATATGGTGACTAATGAACAAATATGCAACATAGGAGATAACTATTGTTGGGCAATCCCCCACAATTGTAAAGAATCCCCCTCAGTTTGTCTATAGTCCCCCACAAACTGGTGTATATGGAGGATACTTAACAAACTGTGGGGTATAATTAACAAACATGGAGAATGATGAAAAAATTGTTAAGAATACCTCACGTTGGTTAAAAATCCCCCGTATTCCAGTGGTGTATTTTGTGGGGGATCCTTAACAAACAGTGGGGGATTCTTATAAATTTGTGGGGGATTCTAAACAAACTTTGAGAGATTTTAAGCAAATATGGGGAATAATGAACAAATATGCAACATAGGTGATGACAACCATTGTGGGGAATTCCCCACAATTGACAAGAATCCTTCACAGTTGTCTTGAGTCCCAACAAACTATGGGATATGGAGGATTCTTAACTAACTGTGGGGTATAATTAACAAATATGGGGAATGATTAACAAATTGTTAAGAGTCCCTCACATTGGTTAAGAATCCTCCATATTCCATTAGGGTATTTTGTGGGGGGATCCTTAAAAAAAGTGGGGGATTCTTACAAATTTGTGGGGGATTCTTAACAAACTGTGGGTTGTTTTAGCAAATATGGGGAATAATGAACAAATATTCAACACGAGAGATGTCAAATATTGAAGGGGAATCCCCCAAAATTGTAAAGAATCCCCCACAGTTTTTCTAGAGTCCCCCAAAAACTGTTGTATATGGGGGATTCTTTAACAAAAGTGGGGGATTCTTAACCAACTGTGGGGGGTTTTAGAAAATATGGAGAGTAATGAACAAATATGCACCATGGGAGATGACAACTATTGTAGGGAAATCCCCGACAAATGTAAAGAATCCCCCGCAGTTTGGCTAGAGTCCCCCACAAAATGTTGTATATGGGGGATTCTTAACAAACTGTGTGGTATAATTAACAAACAAGAAGAATGATGAACAAATTGTTAAGAATCCCCCATATTTCGTTGGGGTATTCTGTGGGGGATCCTTAACAAACAGTGGGGGATTCTAAACAAACTGTAATAATGAACAAATATGCAATATGGGAGATGACAACTATTATAGGGGAATTCCCCACAATTGTCAAGAATCCACCACAGTTGTCTTGAGTCCCCCACAAACTATGGGATATGTAGGATTCTTAACTAACTGTGGGTTATAATTAACAAATATGGGAAATGATGAATAAATTGTTAAGAATCCCTCACATTGGTTAAGAATCCCCCATATTCCATTGGGGTATTTTGTGGGGGATCCTTAACGAAGTGGAGGATTGTTAACTAACTGTGGGGTATAATTAACAAATATGGGGAATGATGAACAAATTGTTAAGAATCCCTCACATTGGTTAAGAATCCCCCATATTCCATTGGAGTATTTTGTAGGGGATCCTTAACAAACGTGGGGGATTCTTAAAAATTTGTGGGGGATTCTTAACAAACTGTGGGTGGTTTAGCAAATATGGTGAAGAATGAACAAATATACAACATGAGAGATGACAACTATTGTAGGGTATCCCCCACAATTGTAAAGTATCCCCAACAGTTTGTCTAGAGTCCCCCATAAACTGTTATATATGGGGGATTCTTAACAAATTGTGGAGTATAATAAACAAACATGGAGAATGATGAACAAATTATTAAGAATCCCTCATACTGGTTAAGAATCCCCCATATTCCATTGGGGTATTTTGTGGGGGATACTTAACAAAAGTGGGGGATTCTTAAAAATTTGTGGGGAATTACTAAGAAAACTATGGGTGATTTTTGCAAATATGGGGAATAATGAACAAATAAGCAACATGGGAGATGACAACTATTGTAGGGGAATCCCCCACAATTGTAAAGAATCCCCCACAGTTTGTCTAGAGTCCCCCACAAACAGTCGTATCTGGGGGATTCTTTAACAAAAGTGGGGGATTCTTAACAAACTGTGGGGGGTTTTTTAGCAAATATGGGGAATAATGAACTAATATGCAACATGGGAGATGACAACTATTGTTGGGGAATCCCCCACAAAAGAAATCCCCCATAGTTTGTCTAGAGTCCCCCACAAACTGTTGTATATTGGAGATTATTTAACAAAAGTGGGGATTCTAAACAAACGGTGTGGGGTTTTAGCAAATATGAGGAATAATGAACAAATATGAAACATGGGAGATGACAACTATTGTAGGGGAACCCCCACAATTGTAAAAATCCCCCACAGTTTGTCTAGATTCCCCCACAAACTGTGTATATGGGGTATTCTTAACAAACTGTGGGGTATAATTAACAAACATGTAGAATGATGAACAAATTGTTAAGAATCCCTCACATTGGTTAAGAATCCCCCATATTCCATTGGGGTATTCTGTGGGGGATTCTTATAAATTTGTGGGGGATTCTAAATAAACTGTGAGGGATATTAAGCAAATATGGAGAATAATGAACAAATATGCAACATGAGAGATGAGAACCATTGTAGGAAATTCCCCACAATGGTCAAGAATCCCCCACAATTGTCTTGAGTCCCCGACAAACTATGGGATATGGAGGATTCTTAACTAACAGTGGTGTATAATTAACAAATATGGGGAATGATGAACAAATTGTTAAGAATCCCTCACATTGGTTAAGAATCCCCCATATTCCATTAGGGTATTTTGTCGGGGATCCTTAACAAAGTGGGGGATTCTAAAAAATTTGTGGAGGATTCTAAACAAACTGTGGGTGGTTTTAGCAAATATGGGGAATAATGAACAAATATGCAACATTGGAGATGACGACTATTGTAGGAGAATCCCCCACAATTGTAAAGAATTCCGCACAGTTTGTCTTGAGTCCCCTACAAACTGTTGTATATGGGGGATTATCTAACAAAAGTAGGGAATTCTTAGGAAACTGTGTGGTGTTTTAGCAAAATATGGGGAATAATGAACAAATATGAAACATGGGAGATGACAACTATTGTTGGGGAATCCCCCACAGTTTGTCTAGAGTCCCCCACAAACTGTTGTATATGGGGGATTCTTAACTAACTGTGCGGCATAATTAACAAACATGGAGAATGATGAACAAATAAGAATCCCTCACATTGGTTAAGAATCCCCCATATTCCATTAGGGTATTCTGTGGTGGATTCTTATAAATTTGTGGGGGATTCTAAACAAACTGTGAGGGATATTAAGCAAATATGAGGAATAATGAACAAATATGCAACATGGGAGATGAGAACCATTGTAGGGAATTCCCCACAATTGTCAAGAATCCCCCACAATTGTCTTGAGTCCCCCACAAACTATGGAATATGGAGGATTCTTAACTAACAGTGGTGTATAATTAACAAATATGGGGAATGATTAACAAATTGTTAAGAATCCCTCACATTGGTTAAGAATCCCCCATAATCCATTGGGATATTTTGTGGGGTATCCTTAACAAAAGTGGAGGATTCTTAACTAACTGTGGGGTATAATTAACAAATATGGTGAATGATGAAAAAATTGTTAAGAATCCCTCACATTGGTTAAGAATCCCCCATATTCCATTAGGGTATTTTTGTGGGGATCCTTAACAAAAGTAGGGGATTCTTAACTAACTGTGGGGTATAATTAACAAATATGGGGAATGATGAACAAATTGTTAAGAATCCCTCATATTCTATTGGGGCATTTTGTGGGGGATCCTTAACAAAAGTGGGGGATTCTTAAAAATTGGTGGGGGATTCTTAACAAATATAGGGGGATTCTTATAAATTTGCCGGCGATTCTAAACAAACTTTGGGGGATTTTTAGCAAATATGGGGAATAATGAACAAATATGCAATATGGGAGATGACAACTATTGTAGAGGAATTCACCACAATTTTCAAGAATCCTCCACAGTTGTCTTGAATCCCCCACAAACTATGGGATATGGAGGATTATTAACTAACTGTGGGGTTTCTTAACAAATATGGGGAATGATGAATAAATTGTTAAGAATCCCTCACATTGGTTAAGAATCCCCCATATTCCATTGAGATATTTTGTGGGGTATCCTTAACAAAAGTGGAGAATTCTTAACTAACTGTGGGATATAATAAACAAATATGGTGAATGATGAAAAAATTGTTAAGAATCCCTCACATTGGTTAAGAATCCCCCATATTCCATTGGGGTATTTTGTAGGGGATCCTTATTAAAAGTGCGAGATTCTTAAAAATTTGAGGGGGATTCTTAATAAACAGTGGCTGGTTTTAGTAAATATGGGGAACAATGAACAAATGTGCAACACGGGAGATGACAACTATTGTAGGGGAATCCCCCAAAATTGTAAAGAATCCCCCACAGTTTGTCTAGAGGCCCCCAAAAACTGTTGTATATGGGGGATTTTTTAACAAAAGTGTGGGATTCTTAACCAACTGTGGGGCGTTTTAGCAAATATGGGGAATAATGAACAAATATGCAATATGGGAGATGACAACTATTGTAGGGGAATCCCCCAAAATTGTAAAGTATCCCCCACAGTTTCTCTAGTGTCCCCCACAAACTGTTTTATATGGGGGATTCTTAACAAACTGTGGGGTATAATAAACAAATATGATGAATGATGAACAAATTGCTAAGAATCCCTCATATTGGTTAAGAATCCCCCATATTCCATTGGGGTATTCTGTGGGGGATCCTTAACAAACAGTGGGGGATTCTTATAAATTGGTGGGGGATTCTAAAAAAACTGTAAGGGATTTTAAGCAAATATGGAGAATAATTAACAAATATGCCACATGAGAGATGACAACTATTGTAGGGCAATTCCCCACAATTGTCAAGAATCCCCCACAATTGTCTTGAGCCCCGAGAAACTATGGGTTATGGAGAATTATTAACTAACAGTGGTGTGTAATTAACAAATATGGGTAATGATGAACAAACTGTTAAGAATCTCTCACATTGGTTAATAATCCCCCATATTCCATTAGGGTATTTTGTGGGGGATCCTTAACAAAAGTGGGGGATTCTTAACTAACTGTGCGGCATAATTAACAAACATAGTGAATGATGAACAAATTAGAATCCCTCACATTGGTTAAAAATCCCCCATATTCCATTGGGGTATTCTGTGGGGGATTATTATAAATTTGTGGGGTATTCTAAACAAACTGTGAGGGATATTAAGCAAATATGGGGAATAATGAACAAATATGCAACATGGGAGATGAGAACCATTGTAGGGAATTCCCCACAATTGTCAAGAATCCCCCACAATTGTCTTGAGTCCCCCACAAACTATGGGATATGGAGGATTCTTAACTAACAGTGGTGTATAATTAACAAATATGGGGAATGATGAACAAATTGTTAAGAATCCCTCACATTGGTTAAGAATCCCCCATATTCCATTGGGATATTTTGTGGGGTATCCTTAACAAAAGTGGAGGATTCTTAACTAACTGTGGGGAATAATTAACAAATATGGGGAATGATGAATAAATTGTTAAGAATCCCTCATATTGGTTAAGAATCCCCCATATTCCATTGGGGTATTTTGTGGAGGATCCATAACAAAAGTGGAGAATTCTTAACTAACTGTGGGGTATAATTAACAAATATGGGGAATGATGAACAAATTGTTAAGAATCCCTCGCATTGGTTAAGAATCCCCCATATTCCATTGGGGTATTTTGTGGGGGATCCTTAACAAAAGTGGGGGATTTTTAAAAATTTGTGGGGGATTCTTAAAAAACTGAGGGTGATTTTAGCAAATATGGGGAATAATAAACAAATATGCAACATGGGAGATAACAACTATTGTAGGGGAATCCCCCACAATTGTAAAGAATCCACCACAGTTTGTCTAGAGTCCTCCACAAACTGTTGTATATGGGGGATTTTTAACAAACACTGGGGTATAATTAACAAACAAGGAGAACGATGAACAAATTGTTAAGAATCCCTCACATTGGTTTAGAATCCCCCATATTCCATTGGGGTATTCTGTGGGGGATTCTTAACAAACAGTGGGGATTCTTATAAATTTGTGGGGGATTCTAAACAAACTGTGAGGGATATTAAGCAAATATGGGGAATAATGAACAAATATGCAACATTGAGATGATAACCATTGTGGGGAATTCCCCACAATTGTCAAGAATCCCCCACAATTGTCTTGAGTCCCCCCCAATCTATGGGATATGGAGAATTCTTAACTAACAGTGGTGTATAATTAACAAATATGGGGATTGATGAACAAATTGTTAAGAATCCCTCACATTGGTTACTAATCCCTCATATTCCATTAGGGTATTTTGTGGGGGATCCTTAACAAAAGTGGGGGATTCGAAAAAATTTGTGGAGGATTCTTAACAAACTGTTGTATATGGAGGATTCTTAACAAACATGAAGTGTGATGAACAAATTGTTAAGAATCCCTCATATTGGTTAAAAATCCCCCATATTCCATTGGAGTATTTTGTGGGGGATCCTTAACAAACAGTGGGGGATTCTTATGAATTGGTGGGGGATTCTAAACAAACTGTGGGGGATTTTAAGCAAATATGGAAATAATGAACAAAAATGCAACATGGGAGATGACAACTATTGTAGGGGAATTCCCCACAATTGTCAAGAATCCCCCACAGTTGTCTTCAGTCCCCCACAAACTATGGGATATGGAGGATTCTTAACTAACTGTGGGGTATAATTAACAAATATGGGGAATGATGAACAAACTGTTAAGAATCCCTCACATTGGTTAATAATCTCCCATATTCTATTAGGATATTTTGTGGGTGATCCTTAACAAAAGTGGGGGATTCGAAAAAATTTGTGGAGGATTCTTAACAAACTGTGGGTGGATTTTAGCAAATATGGGGAATAATGAACAAATATGCAACATGAGAGATGACAACTATTGTAGGGGAATCTCCCACAATTGTAAAGAATTCCCCTCAGTTTGTCTAGAGCCCCCCACAAACTGTTGTATATGGGGGATTCTTCAACAAAAGTGGGGGATTCTTAACAAACTGTGGGGGGTTTTAGCAAATATGGGGAATAATGAACAAATATGCAACATGGGAGATGATAACTATTGTAGGGGAATCCACCACAATTGTAAAAATCCCCCAAAGTTTGTCTAGAGTCTCCCACAAACTATTATATATGGGGGATTCTTAACAAACTGTGGGGTATAATTAACAAACATGAAGTATGATGAACAAATTCTTAAGAATCCCTCATATTGGTTAAGAATCCCCAATATTCCATTAGGGTATTCTGTGGGGGATCCTTAACAAACAGTGGGGGATTCTCATGAATTGGTGGGGGATTCTAAACAAACTATAGGGGATTTTAAGCAAATATGGGAAATAATGAACAAATATGCAACATGGGAGATGACAACTATTGTAGGGAAATTCCCCACAATTGTCAAGAATCCCCCACAGTTGTCTTGAGTCCCCCACAAACTATGGGATATAGAGGATTCTTAACTAACTGTGGGGTATAATTAACAAATATGGGGAATGATGAATAAATTGTTAAGAATCCCTCACATTGGTTAAGAATCCCCCATATTCCATTGGGGTATTTTGTGGAGGATCCATAACAAAAGTGGAGGATTCTTAACTAACTGTGGGGTATAATTAACAAATATGGGGAATGATGAACAAATTGTTAAGAATCCCTCACATTGGTTAAGAATACCCCATATTCCATTGGGGTATTTTGTGGGGGATCCTTAACAAAAGTGGGGGATTCTTAAAAGTTTGTGGAGGATTCTTAAAAAACTGAGGGTGATTTTAGCAAATATGGGAAATAATAAACAAATATACAACATGGGAGATGACAACTATTGTAGGGGAATCCCCCACAATTGTAAAGAATCCCCCACAGTTTGTCTTGAGTGCCCCACAAAATGTTGTATATGGGGAATTATTTAACAAAAGTGGGAAATTCTTAGGAAACTGTGTGGGGTTTTAGCAATATATGGGGAATAATGAACAAATATGCAACATGGGAGTTGACAACTATTGTAAGGAAATCCCCCACAATTGTAAAGAATCCCCCACAGTTTGTCTAGAGTCCCCCACAAACTGTTGTATATGGGGGATTTTTAACAAACTGTGGGGTATAATTAACAAACAAGGAGACTGATGAACAAATTGTTAAGAATCCCTCACATTGGTTAAGAATCCCCCATATTCCATTGGGGTATTCTGTGGGGGATCCTTAACAAACAGTGGGGGATTCTAAACAAACTGTGAGGGATATTAAGCAAATATGGGGAATAATGAACAAATATGCAACATTGAGATGAGAACCATTGTGGGGAATTCCCCACAATTGTCAAGAATCCCCCACAATTATCTTGAGTCCCCCACAATCTATGGGATATGGAGAATTATTAACTAACATTGGTTAATTAACAAATATGGGGAATGATGAACAAATTGTTAAGAATCCCTCACATTGGTTAATAATCCCCCATATTCGATTAGGGTATTTTGTGGGGGATCTTTGTCGAATCCTGGTAAAAGTAAAGTACCATTCAAAAAAAGGCACGAAGAAGGTCGGTGCTAGTTGTGCTCAATGGTGAGCTACCTACGTATTCCAACGGGAATCACAACAGGGCGTAGTTCGGTAAAGGACAATATACAAGTATAAATAATCACACAGATGAATGCACCTATCCTATCATTATGCACGTGTTGAAGCAGTCTCATGCTCTAGCTCTCAAGTGCGATGATTTAGAATTATACTATTTTCTCTAGTGACAAAGATGCGTTCTACGCCTTAAATTTTCTATTCTGATGCCGCCCTATTCTGGGAAAGCCACGATTGATATAGATGCATTTCATGCCTTACACTGTTTATCGATTAATGAAATATTTAACACGGATGCGTTTTCTGTGCTTAATTCTTTGGTGTTTTCCAAGAATTATCTGATCGATTTGGATGCACTTTGCTCCTTATACCCCGTTGTCGTGTCAGGAATTGAGATGTTTTAAGAGATTGAGATGCACTTCTCTCTTTATACTCCAGTGTCTTATCAAGAATTGAGCTTTTTGAAAGACTAAGATGTGCTTCGCGCCTTATACTCTGGTGTTTTATCAAGAACTAATTGATAAGTCAGAATCGCTCAGATTCGATGATTCCAAATCGTAGAATATAGTCTGTTACAGCGGGCGGCACTCGGAGAGTTATCCGCGACTGAGTGTTGTTCCGGCAATCACTGACTGCCGGTGCGGTACTCAGCAAGTGCTGTCGGCTTCGCCGCGTGCCGGCTGTGGACACGCGGAATTCCACCTCTTGTTTGTATTGAAATTGTTTTGAAAAGGAAAGGAAAAGGTCTGTTGAAAATAGATACAGAGTCGCCACTTGGTCTTTGAGAAACCAAGAAACCTAATTTTGACTCATCCAAATGGATAAAGTGCACCGGCCCTTCATAACCAAAGAACTTGGCTCGGGGTTTTGGTACGAGAGAGGAAGGAGCCTTTGTCGCGACCAAAACACCCTCAACTCGCCCCATCTCTCGACAGGCCTCAATATAGAAAAATTGTGGACATTGGTTAATGTGGACATTGGTTGGACATTAAACAATAAATGTGGACATTGGTTATATCAGTTTGGACCATCATAATACATTGTTGAACATTCGCAGGTTAACGTTGGACAATCTAGAAAATTGTTGGACATTTGAAGAACATATTTGGACACTAAGATATTATATTTGGACATAAAACGAAATTAAATATTTGGACATTTCCACCCATGTTGGACATTTGTATTCGTAGCATTATTTAGGAACAGATCGAATTAATATTCAACTATTCTTTCATAATGTTCAATTATCTTCAGTGAAATGTCCACAGGCTTTTTTACATGTCCAAGAATAACCGGGGAATGTCCAAGCATGTTTTAACATGGTCCAAACTTGTTTTATAATGTTCACATTTACTGTCTTAATGTCCAAAGACAGTTTGAATGTCCAAACTTGTTTCCTTAGTGTCCAAAATTCTGGGGTAATAATTGAATTCAATATTTGAACAACGTTGGATACTCATAAAACAAGTCTGGACATTCAAAATTATGATTGGACATTAAACAATAAATGTGAACATATTGCTAAGAGAGTCGAACATTGAAAGAACAAGTTTGAAAATTAGGAAACACCGTTGGAACATTCACAGAAAATTTTTGAACATTTGGACGAAATAATTGGATATTCTGAGGTAATATTTGAATATTGAAAGAACCAATTTGAACAACGTCGTCCAAGATTAAGACATTTGGATGCCATATTTAGACATTATATAAAACAATTTGCACATTCACGGCGACATTTGCACATGATATTCAATATTTGAACAAAAAAAAGAAAATATTGGAGAACAACATGGATACTCATAAAACATGGTTGGATATTCGCAGGTTAACAATGAACAATCTAAAAAAATTATTGGACATTTGAAGATTATATTTGGAAAAATGAGTTCCTATTTGGACATAAAACGAAAACATTTGAACTTTCCACTTAGTACCATTATTTAGAAACTGATCGAACCAATCTGGACATTCAAAAAATATCTAATTATTCCCTTGTAATGTTTAAATATCCAAACTTGTTTTTTAACGTGTCCAACGTTGTTCCATGAATGTCCAAATTCTGCGCCTATGTTGGACAGTTAGAAAACAAGTTTGGATATTAAGACAAATAATGTGGAAATCCTTAACAAACAGTGAGGGATTCTTAAAAATTTGTGGGAGATTATTAACAAACTGTGGGGGGATTTTTAGCAAATATGGTAAATAATGAATGTAACATGGGAGATGACAACTATTGTAGGGGAATTCCCCACAATTGTAAAAAATCTCCCACAGTTTGTCTATACTCCCGGACAAACTGCGGGATATGAGGGATTCTTAACAAATATGGGGAATGATGAACAAATTGTTCAGAATCCCCCATATTCCATTAGAATCCTCCACAAATTGTTATAAATTCCTCCACATTGGTTAGCAAACAGTGGGGGATCCTTAGCAAACAGTGGAGGATTCTTAACAAAGTGTGGGGGATTTTTAACAAATATGGCGAATAATGAACAAATATGCAACAAGAAAGATGACAACCGTTGTAGGGGAATCCCCCACAATTGTAAAGAATCCCCCACAGTTTGTCTTCAGTCCCCCACAAACTGTTGTATATGGGGGATTCTTAACAAACTATGGGGTATAATTAACAAACATGGAGATTGATGAACAAATTGTTAAGAATTCCTCACATTGGATAAGAATCCCCCATATTCCATAAGAATCCTCCAAAAATTGTTACAAATCCCCCACATTGATTAAGAATCCCCCACAGTTTATTTTGAATCACCCACATTGGTTAAGAGTTACCAACAGTTTTTTAAGAATCCTCAACAATTCATAACGAACTAAAGAATCCCCCACAGTTTGTCTACAGTTCCCCACAAACTGTGGGATATGAGGGATTCTTAACAAACTGTGGGTACAATTAATAAATATGAACCAATTATTGAGAATCCCCCATATTCTATTGGGGTATTCTGTGGGGGAACCTTAATAAACAGTGGGAGATTCTAATAAATTTGTGGGGAATTCTAAACAAACTGTGGGGATTTTAAGCAAATATGGGAAGTAATGAACAAATATTCAACATGGGAGATGACAACTATTGTAGGGAAATTCCCCACAATTGTCAAGAATCCCCCACAGTTTGTCTACAATTCCCCGCAAACTGTGGGATATGAGGATTCTTAACTAACTGTGGGGTATAATTAACAAATATAGGGAATGATGAACAAATTGTTAAGAATCCCTCACAGTGGTTAAGACTCCCCCATATTCCATTAGGGAATTTCGTGGGGGATTCTTAACAAACTGTGGAGGGTTATAGCAAATATGGGGAATAATGAACAATTATGCAACATGGGAGATGACAACTATTGTAGGGAAACTCCCACAATTGTAAAGAATCTCCCACAGTTTGTCTAGAGTCCCCCACAAACTGTTGTATATGGGTGATTCTTAACAAACTGTGGTGTATAATTAACAAACATGGAGGATGATGAACAAATTATTAAGAATCCCTCACATTGGTTAAGAATCCCCTATATTCCATTGGGGTATTCTCTGGGGGATTCTTAACAAACAGTGGCGGATTCTTATAAATTTGTGGGGGTTTCTAAACAAATTGTTAGGGATTTTAAGCAAATATGGGGAATAATGAACAAATATGCAACATGGGAGATGACAACTATTGTGGGAAATTCCCCACAATTGTCAAGAATCCCCCACAGTTGTCTTGAGTCCCCCACAAACTATGGGATATGGAGGATTCTTAACTAACTGTGGGGTATAATTAAAAAATATGGAGAATAATGAACAAATTGTTAAGAATCCCTCACATTGGTTAAGAATCCCCCATACCATTGGTGTATTTTGTGGGGGATCCTTAACAAAAGTGGGGGATTCCTAAAAATTTGTGGGGGATTTAACAAACTATGGGAGAATTTAGCAAATATAGGGAATAATGAACAAATATGCAACATGGGAGATGACAACTATTGTAGGGGAATCCCCCATAATTGTAAAGAATCCCCCACAGTTTGTCTAGAGTCCCCCACAAACTGTCGTATATGGGGGATTCTTTATCAAAAGTGGGGGATTCTTAACAAACTGTGGGAGATTTTAGCAAATATATTGAATAATGAACAAATATGCAACATGGGAGATAACTATTGTAGGGGAATCCCCCACAATTGTAAAGAATTCCCCACAGTTTATCTAGAGTCCACCACAAACTGGTGTATATAGGGGATTCTTAACAAACTGTGGGGTATAATTAACAAACATGGAGAATGATGAACTAATTGTTAAGAATACCTCACATTGGTTAAGAATCCCCCGTATTCCATTGGGGCATTCTGTGGGGGATCCTTAACAAATAGTGGGGGATTCTTATAAATTTGAGGGGGATTCTAAACAAACTGTTAGGGATTTTAAGCAAATATGGGGAATAATGAACAAATATGCAACATGGGAGATGACAACTATTGTGGAAAATTCCCCACAATTGTCAAGAATCCCCCACAGTTGTCTTGAGTCCCCCACAAACTATGGGATATGGAGGATTATTAACTAACTGTGGGGTATAACTAACAAATATGCGGAATGATGAACAAATTGTTAAGAATCCCTCACATTGGTTACAAATCTCCCATATTCCATTGGGGTATTTTGTGGGGGGATCCTTAACAAAATTGGGGGATTCTTAAAAATTTGTGGGGGATTCTTAACAAACTGTGGGTGGTTTTAGCAAATATAGGGAATAATGAACAAATATGCAATAGGGGAGATGACAACTATTGTAGGGGAATCCCCCACAATTGAAAAGAATCCCAAACAGTTTGTCTAGAGTCCCGCACAAACTGTTGTATATGGAGGATTCTTAACAAACTGTGGGGTATAATTAACAAACATAGAGAATGATGAACAAATTGTTAAGAATCCCTCATATTGGTTAAGAATCCCCCATATTCCATTGGGGTATTCTGTGGGGGATCCTTAACAAACAGTGGGGGATTCTTATAAATTGGTGGGTGATTCTAAACAAATTGTGGGGAATTTTAAGCAAATATGAGGAATAATGAACAAATATGCAATATGAGAGATGACAACTATTGTAGGGGAATTCCCCATAATTATCAAGAATACCCCACAGTTGTCTTGAGTCCCCCACAAACTATGGGATATGGAGGATTCTTAATTAACTATGGGGTATAATTAACAAATATGGGGAATAATGAACGAATTGTTAAGAATCCCTCACATTGGTTAAGAATCCCCCATATACCATTGGGGTATTTTGTGGGGGATGCTTAACAAAAGTGGGGGATTCCTAAAAATTTGTGGGGGATTTAACAAACTATGGGTGAATTTAGCAAATATAGGGAATAACGAACAAATATGCAACATGGGAGATGACAACTATTGTAGAGGAATCCCCCATAATTGTAAAGAATCCCCCACAGTTTGTCTAGAGTCCCCCACAAACTGTCGTATATGGGGGATTCTTTATCAAAAGTGGAGGATTCTTAACAAACTGTGGGAGATTTTAGCAAATATATTGAATAATGAACAAATATGCAACATGGGAGATAACTATTGTAGGGGAATCCCCTACAATTGTAAAGAATCTCCCACAGTTTATCTAGAGTCCACCACAAACTGGTGTATATAGGGGATTCTTAACAAACTGTGGGGTATAATTAACAAACATGGAGAATGATGAACAAATTGTTAAGAATACCTCACATTGGTGAAGAATCCCCCGTATTCCATTGGGGCATTCTGTGGGGGATCCTTAACAAACAGTGGGGGATTCTTATAAATTTGTGGGAGATTCTATACAAACTGTAAGGGATTTTAAGTAAATATAGGGAATAATGAACAAATATGCAACATGGGAGATGACAACCAATGTGGGGAATTCCCCACAATTGTCAAGAATCCCCCACAGTTGTCTTGAGTCCCCCACAAACTATGGGATATGGAGGATTCTTAACTAACTGTGGGGGTGTAATTAACAAATATGGGGAATAATGAACAAATTGTTAAGAATCCCTCACATTGGTTAAGAATCCCACATATTCCATTGGGGTATTTTGTGGGGGATCCTTAACAAAAGTGGGGGATTCTTAAAAATTTGTGAGGGATTCTTAACAAATTATGGGTGGTTTTAGCAAATATGCAGAATAATGAACAAATATGCAACATGGGAGATGATCACTATTGTAGGCGAATCCCCTACAATTGTAAAGAATTCGCCACTATTTGTCTTGAGTCCCCCAGAAATTTTGTATATGGGGGATTCTTCAACAAAAGTGGGGGATTCTTAACAAACTGTGGGGGTTTTAGCAAATATGGGGAATAATGAACAAATTTGCAACATGGGAGATGACAACTATTATAGGGGTATCACCCACAATTGAAAAGAATCCCCCACAGTTTGTCTAGAGTCCCCAACAAACTGTTGTACATGGAGATTCTTAACAAACTGTGGGGTGTAATTAACAAACATGAAGAATGATGAACAATTGTTAAAAATCCCTCATATTGGTTAAGAATCCCCCATATTCCATTGGGGTATTCTGTGGCGATCCTTAACAAACTGTGGGGATTCTTATAAATTGGTAGGGGATTCTAAACAAACTGTGGGGGATTTTAAGCAAATATGAGGAATAATGAACAAATATGCAATATGAGAGATGACAACCACAAGTATCAATAATCCCCCACAGTTGTCTTGAGTCCCCCACAAACTATGGGATATGGAGGATTCTTAACTAACTGTGGGGTATAATTAACAAATATGGGGAATGATGAATAAATTTGTAAGAATCTCTCACATTGGTTAAGAATCCCCCATATTCCAATGGGGTATTTTGTGGAGGATCCTTAACAAAAATAGAGGATTCTTAACTAACTGTGGGGTTTATTTAACAAATATGGGGATTGATGAACAAATTGTTAAGAATCCCCCATATTCCATTTGGGTATTTTGTGGGGGATACTTAACAAAAGTGGGGGATTCTTAAAAATTTGTGGGGGATTCTTAACAAACTGTGGGTGGTTTTAGCTAATATGGGGAATAATGAACAAATATCCAACATGGGAGATGACAACTATTGTAGGGGAATCCCCCACAAATGTAAAGAATCCCCCATAGTTTGTCTAGAGTCCCCCATAAACTATTGTATATGGGGGATTATTTAACAAAAGTGGGGGATTATTAGCAAACTGTGTTGGGTTTAGCAAATTTGGGGAATAATGAACAAATATGCAACATAGGAGATAACAATCTAGAGTCCCCCACAAACTGTTGTATATGGGGGATTCTTAACAAACTGTGGGGTATAATTAACAAACATGGAGAATGAAGAATAAATTGTTAATAATCCCTCATATTGGTTAAAAATCCCCCATAATCAATTGGGCTATTTTGTGGGAGATCCTTAACAAACTGTGGGGGATTCTAAACTAACTATGGGGGATTTTAAGCAAATTTTGGGAATAATGAACAAATACGCAATATGGGTGATGACAACTATTGTAGGGGAATTCCTCACAATTGTCAAGAATCCCCCACAGTTGTCTTGAGTACCCTACAAACTATGGGTTATGGAGGATTCTTAACTAACTGTGCGGTATAATTAACAAATGGGGAATGATAAATAAATTGTTATGAATACCTCACGTTGGTTAAGAATCCCCCCATGTTCCATTGGGGTATTTTGTGGGGGATCCTTCACAAAAATGGAGGATTCTTAACTAACTGTGGGGGTATAATTAACGAATATGGGGAATGATAAATAAATTGTCAAGAATCTCTCACATTGGTTAAGAATCCCCAATATTCTATTGGGGTATTTTGTGGAGGATCCTTAACAAAAGTGGGGGATTCTTAAAAATTTGTGGGGGATTCTTAACAAACAGTGGGGGATTCTTATAAACTTGTGGGGGATTCTAAACAAACTGTGGGAGATTTTAAGCAAATATGGGGAATAATAAACAAATATGCAGTATGGGAGATGACAACTATTGTAGGGGAATTCCCCACAATTGTCAAGAATCCCCCACAGTTATCTTGAGTGCCCCACAAACTATGGGACATGGAGGATACTTAACTAACTGTGGGGTATAATTAACAAATATGGGAAATGATGAATAAATTGGTAAGAATCCCTCACATTGGTTAAGAATCCCCCATATTCCATTGGGGTATTTTGTGGGGGATCCTTCACAAAAGTGGAGGGTTCTTAACTAACTGTCGGTTATAATTAACAAATATGGGAAATGATGAACAAATTGTTAAGAATCCCTCACATTGGTTAAGAATCCCCCATATTCCATTGGGGTATTTTGTGGGGGATCCTTAACAAAAGTTGGGGATTCTTAACTAACTGTGGGGGTATAATTATCAAATATGGGGAATGATGAACAAATTGTTAAGAATCCCTCACATTGGTTAAGAATCCCCCATATTCTATTGGGGTATTTTGTGGGGGATCCTTCACAAAAGTGGGGGATTCTTATATATTTGTGCGGAATTCTAAACAAACAGTGGTGGATTTTAAGAAAATATCAGGAATAATGAACAAATATGCAATATGGGAGATGTCAACTATTGTAGGGGAATTCCCCACAATTGTCAAGAATCCCCCACAGTTATCTTGAGTCCCCCACAAACTATGGGATATGGAGGATTCTTAACAAACTGTGGGGTATAAT
This sequence comes from Hydrangea macrophylla, assembly GCA_033977485.1. Classification (NCBI taxonomy): domain Eukaryota; kingdom Viridiplantae; phylum Streptophyta; class Magnoliopsida; order Cornales; family Hydrangeaceae; genus Hydrangea; species Hydrangea macrophylla. The sequence goes on from CM066986.1 coordinate 86,368,330, forward strand.
TAACAAACATGGAGAATGATGAACAAATTGTTAAGAATCCCTCACATTGGTTAAGAATCCCCCATATTCCATTAGAATCCTCCAAATATTGTTACAAATCCCCCACATTGATTAAGAATCCCCCACAGTTTATTTTGAATCACCCACATTGGTTAAGAGTTAGCAATAGTTTGTTAAGAATCCTCAACAATTCATAACGAACAAAAGAATCCCCCACAGTTTGTCTATAGTTCCCCACAAACTGTGGGATATGAGAGATTCTTAACAAACTGTGGGTATAATTAATAAATATGAACAAATTGTTAAGAATCCCCCATATTCTGTTGGGGTATTCTGTGGGGGATCCTTAATAAACAGTGGGAGATTTTAATAAATTTGTGGGGGATTCTAAACAAACTGTGGGGGATTTTAAGCAAATATGGGAAATAATGAACAAATATTTAACATGGGAGATGACAACTATTGTAGGAAAATTCCCCACAATTGTCAAGAATCCCCCACAGTTTGTCTACAGATCCCCACAAACTGTGGGATATGAGGATTCTTAACTAACTGTGGGGTATAATTAACAAATATAGTGAATGATGAACAAATTGTTAAGAATCCCTTATAGTGGTTAATACTCCCCCATATTCCATTAGGGTATTTTGTGGGAGATTCTTAACAAACTGTGGAGGGTTTTAGCAAATATGGGGAATAATGAACAAATATGCAACATGAGAGATGACAACTATTGTAGGGGAATCCCCCACAATTGTAAAGAATCCCCCACAGTTTGTCTAGAGTGCCCCACAAACTGTTTTATATGGGGGATTCTTAACAAACTGTGGGGTATAATTAACAAACATGGAGAATGATGAACAAATTATTAAGAATCCCTCACATTGGTTAAGAATCCCCTATATTCCATTGGGGTATTCTCTGGGGATCCTTAACAAACAGTGGGGGATTCTTAGAAATTTGTGGGGGATTCTAAACAAACTTTAAGGGATTTTAAGCAAATATGGGGAATAATGAACAAATATGCAACATGGGAGATGACAACTATTGTGAGAAATTCCCCACAATTGTCAAGAATCCCCCATAGTTTGTCTAGAGTCCCCCACAAACTGTTGTATATGGGAGATTATTTAACAAAAGTTGGAGATTCTAAACAAACGGTGTGGTGTTTTAGCAAATATGGGGAATAATGAACAAATATGCAACATGGGAGATGACAACTATTGTAGGGGAATCCCCCACAATTGCAAAGAATCCCCCACAGTTTGTCTAGAGTCCCCCACAAACTGTTGTATATGGGGGATTCTTAACAAACTGTGGGGTATAATTTACACACATGGAGAATGATGAACAAATTGTTAGGAACCCCTCATATTGGTTAAGGATCCCCCATATTCAATTGGGGTATTCTGTGGGGGATCCTTAACAAACAGTGGGTGATTCTAAACAAACAGTAGGGGATTTTAAGCAAATATGGAGAATATTGTACAAATATTCAATATGGGACGACAACTATTGTAGGGGAATTCCCCACAATTGTCAAGAATTCCCCACAGTTGTCTTTAGTCCCCCACAAACTATGGGTTATAGAGGATTATTAACTAACTGTGGGGTATAATTAACAAATATGGGGAATGATGAATATATTGTTAAGAATCCCTCACATTGGTTAAGAATCCCCCGTATTTCATTGGGGTATTTTGTAGGGATGCTTAACAAAAGTGGAGGATTCTTAACTAACTGTGGGGTATAATTAAAAAATATGGGGAATGATGAACAAATTATTAAGAATCCCTCACATTGGTTAGAAATCCCCTGTATTCCATTGGGGTATTTTGTGGGGGATCCTTAACAAAAGTAAGGGATTCTTAAAAATTTGTGGGGGATTCTTAACTAACAGTGGGGGATTCTTATAAATATTTGGGGGATTCTAAACAAACTATGGGGGATTTTAAGCAAATATGGGGAATAATGAACAAATATGCAATATGGGAGATGACAACTATTGTAGGAGAATTCCCTACAATTGTCAAGAATCTCCCACAGTTGTCTTGAGTCCCCCACAAACTATGGGATATTGAGGATTCTTAACTAACTGTGGGGTATAATTAACTAATATGGGAAATGATGAATAAATTGTTAAGAATCCCTCACATTGGTTAAGAATCCCCCATATTCCATTGGGTATTTTGTGGGGGATCCTTAACAAAAGTGGGGGATTCTTAAAAATTTGTGATGGATTCTTAACAAACTGCGGGTGGTTTTAGCAAATATGGAGAATATTGAACAAATATGCAACATAGGAGATGACAACCATTGTAGGGGAATCCCCCACAATTGTAAAGAATACCCCACAGTTTGTCTAGAGTCCCCCACAAACTGTTGTGTATGGGGGATTCTTAACAAACTGTGGGGTATAATTAAAAAACATGGAGAACGATGAACAAATTGTTAATAATCCCTAATATTGGTTAAGAATCCCCCATATTCCATTGGAGTATTTTGTGGGGGATCATTAACGAAAGTGGTGGATTCTTAACAAAAGTGTGGGACACTTAAAAATTTATGGAAGATTTTTAACAAACTGTGGGTGGTTTTAGCAAATATGGGGAATAATGAACAAATATGCAACATGGGAGATGACAACTATTGTTGGGAACCCCCACAATTGTAAACAATTCCCTACAGTTTGTCAAGAGTCCCCCACAAGCTGGCGTATATGGGGGATTCTTTAACAAAAGTGGGGGATTCTTTACAAATTGTGAGGGGTTTTAGAAAATATAGGGAATAATGAACAAATATGTAACATGGGAGATAACTATTGTAGGGAAATCCTCTACAATTGTAAAGAATCCCCCATTGTTTGTCTAGAGTCCCCCACAAACTGGTGTATATTTGGGATTCTTAACAAACTGTGGGGTATAATTAACAAACATGGAGAATGATGAACAAATTGTTAACAATACCTCACATTAGTTAAGAATCCCCCATATTCCATTGGGGTATTCTGTGGGGGTTCCTTAACAAACAGTGGGGGATTCGTATAAATTTGTGGGGGATTCTAAACAAACTGTGAGGGATTTCAAGCAAATACAGGGTATAATGAACAAATATGCAACATGGGAGATGACAACTATTGTGAGGAATTCCCCACAATTGTCAAGAATCCCCCACAGTTGTCTTGAGTCCCCCACAAACTATGGGATATGGAGGATTCTTAACTAACTGTGGGGTATAATTAACAAATATGGGGAATGATGAATAAATTGTTAAGAATCCCTCACATTGGTTAAGAATCCCCCATATTCCATTGGGGAATTTTGTGAAGGGTTCTTAACTAAATGTGGGGTATAATTAACAAATTTGGGGAATGATGAACAAATTGTGAAAAATCCCTCACATTGGTTAAGAATCCCCCATATTCCATTGGGGTATTTTGTGAGGGATCCTTAATAAAAGTGGGTGATTCTTAAAAATTTGTGGAGATTCTTAACAAACTGTTGGTGGTTTTAACAAATATCGGGAATAATGCACAAATATGCAACATGGGAGATGACAACTATTGTAGGGGAATTCCCCACAATTGTAAAGAATCCCCCAAAGTTTGTCTTGAGTTCCCTACAAACTGTTGTATATGGGAGATTATTTAACAAAAGTGGGGAATTCTTAGCAAACTGTGTGGGGATTTAGCAAATATAGGGAATAATGAACAAATATACAACATGGGAGATGACAACTATTGTAGGGGGATCCTCCACAATTGTAAAGAATCCCCCACAGTTTGTCTGGAGTCTCCCACAAAATGTTGTATATGGGGGATTCTTAACAAACTGTGGGGTATAATTAACAGACATGGAGAATGATGAACATATAGTTAAGAATCCCTCATATTGGTTAAGAATCCCTCATATTCAATTGGGGTATTTTGTGGGGGATCCTTAACAAACAGTGGGTGATTCTAAACAAACAGTGGGGGATTTTAAGCAAATATGGGGAATAATGAACAAATATGCAATATGGGAGATGACAACTATTGTAGAAAATTCCCCACAATTGTCAAGAATCCCCCGCAGTTGTCTTGAGTCCCACACAAACTATGGGTTATGGAGGATTCTGAACTAACTGTGGGGTATAATTAATAAATATGGGGAATGATAAATAAATTGTTAAGAATCCCAAACATTGGTTAAGAATCCCGCATACTCCATTGTGGTATTTTGTGGGGGATCCTTAACAAAAGTGGAGGATTCTTAACTAACTGTGGGGTATAAGTAACAAATAAGGGGAATGATGAACAAATTGTTAAGAATTCCTCACATTAGTTAAGAATCCCCTATATTCCATTGGGGTATTTGTGGGGGATCCTTAACAAAACTGGGGGATTCTTAAAAATTTGTGGGGGATTCTTAACAAACAGTGGGGGATTCCTATAAATTTGTGAGGGATTCTAAACAAATATGGAGAATAATGAACAAATATGCAATATGGGAGATGACAACTATTGTAGAAGAATTCCCCACAATTGTCAATAATCCCCCATAGTTGTCTTGAGTCCCCCACAAACTATGGGATATAGAGGATTCTTAACTAACTGTGGGGTATAATTAAGAAATATGGAAAATTATGAATAAATTGTTAAGAATCCCTCACATTGGTTAAGAATCCCCCATATTCCATTAGGTACTTTGTGGGGATCCTTAACAAAAGTGGAGGATTTTTAACTAAATGTGGTGTATAATTAACAAATATGGGGAATGATGAACAAATTATTAAGAATCTCACACGTTGGTTAAGAATCCCCCATATTCCATTGGGGTATTTTGTGAGGTATCCTAAACAAAAGTGGGGGATTCTTAAAAATTTGTTGGGGATTATTGAAAAATTGTGGGTGGTTTTAGCAAATATGGGGAATAATGAACAAATATGCAACATGGGAGATAACAACTATTGTAGGGGAATCCCCCACAATTGTAAATAATCCACCATAATTTGTCTAAAGTCACCCACAGACTGTTGTATATGGGGGATGATTTAACAAAAGTGGGAAATTTTAAACAAATTGTGTGGGGTTTTAGCAAATATGGGGAATAATGAATAAAATATGCAACATGGGAGATGACAAATATTGTAGGGGAATCCCCCACAATAGTAAACAATAACCCACAGTTTGTCTAGAGTCTCTCACAAACTGTTGTATATGGGGATTCTTAAGAAACTGTGGCGTATAATTAACAAACATGGAGAATGATGAACAAATTGTTAAGAATCCCTCATAATGGTTAAGAATCCCCCATATTCAATTGGGGTATTCTGTGGAGACCCTTAATAAATAGTGGAGGATTCTAAACAAACTGTGGGGAATTTTAAGCAAATATGGAGAATAATGTACAAATATGCAATATGGGAGATGACGACTATTGGAGGGGAATTCCACACAAATGTCAAGAATCCCCCACAGTTGTCTTTAGTCCCCCACAAACTGTGGGTTATGGAGGATTCTTAACTAACTGTGGGGTAAAATTTGCAAATATGGGAAATGATGAATAAATTGTTAAGAATCCCTCACATTGGTGAAGAATCACCCCTATTTCATTAGGGTATTTTGTCGGGATCCTTAACAAAAGTGGAGGATTCTTAACTAACTGTGGGGTATAATTAACAAATATGGGGAATGATGAACAAATTGTTAAGAATCCCTCACATTGGTTAATAATCCGCCATATTCCATTGGGGCATTTTGTGGGGGATCTTTAACCAAAGTGGGGGATTCTTAAAAATATGTGGGTGATTGTTAACAAACAGTGGGGGATTCTTATAAATTTGTGGGGGATTCTAAATAAACTGTGAGGGATTTTAAGCAAATATGGAAAATAATGAACAAATATGCAATATGGGAGATGACAACTATTGTAGGGGAATTCCCCACAATTGTCAAGAATCCGCCACAGTTGTCTTGAGTCCCCCACAAACTATGGGATATGGAGGATTCTTAACTAACTGTGGGGTATAATTAAGAAATATGGGGAATGATAAATAAATTGTTAAGAATCCCAAACATTGGTTAAGAATCCCGCATACTCCATTGGGGTATTTTGTGGGGGATCCTTAACAAAAGTGGAGGATTCTTAACTAACTGTGGGGTATAAGTAACAAATAAGGGGAATGATGAACAAATTGTTAAGAATCCCTCACATTAGTTAAGAATCCCCTATATTCCATTGGGGTATTTTGTTGGGGATCCTTAACAAAACTGGGGGATTCTTAAAAATTTGTGGGGATTCTTAACAAACAGTGGGGGATTCCTATAAATTTGTGAGGGATTCTAAACAAACTATGGGGGATTTTAAACAAATATGGAGAATAATGAACAAATATGCAATATGGGAGATTACAACTATTGTAGAAGAATTCCCCACAATTGTCAAGAATCCCCCATAGTTGTCTTAAGTCCCCCACAAACTATGGGATATGGAGGATTCTTAACTAACTGTGGGGTATAATTAAGAAATATGGGAAATTATGAATAAATTGTTAAGAATCCCTCACATTGGTTAAGAATCCCCCATATTCTATTGGGTATTTTGTGGGGGATCCTGAACAAAAGAGGAAGATTCTTAACTAACTGTGGGGTATAATTAACAAATATGGAAAATGATGAACAAATTGTTAAGAATCCCTCACATTTGTTAAGAATCCCCCATATTCCATTGGGGTATTTTGTGAGGGATCCTAAACAAAAGTGGGGGATTCTTAAAAATTTGTGGGGATTATTAACAAACTGTGGCTGGTTTTAGCAAATATGGGGAATAATGAACAAATATGCAACATGGGAGGTGATAACTATTGTAGGGGAATCCCCCACAGTTGTAAAGAATCCCCCATAATTTGTCTAGAGTCCCCCACAAACTGTTGTATATGGGGGATTAATTAACAAATGTGGGGGATTCTAAACAAACTGTGTGGGGTTTTAGCAAATATGGGGAATAATGAATAAAATATGCAGCATGGGAGATGAAAAATATTGTAGGGGAATCCCCCACAATTGTAAAGAATCCCCACAGTTTGTCTAGAGTCCCCCACAAACTGTTGTATATAGGGGATTCTTAAGGAACTGTGGCCTATAATTAACAAACATGGAGAATGATGAACAAATTGTTAAGAATCCCTCATATTGGTTAAGAATCCCCCATATTCAATTGGGGTATTCTGTGGGGGATCCTTAATAAATAGTGGGGGATTCTAAACAAACTGTGGGGGATTTTAAACAAATATGGAGAATAATGTACAAATATGCAATATGGGAGATGACAACGATTGTAGGAAAATTCCACACAAATGTCAAGAATCCCCCACAGTTGACTTTAGTCCCCCACAAACTATAGGTTATGGAGGATTCTTAACTAACTGTGGGGTATAATTAGCAAATATGGGGAATGATGAATAAATTGTTAAGAATCCCTCACATTGGTTAAGAATCCCCCATATTTCATTGGGGTATTTTGTCGGGATCCTTAACAAAAGTCGAGGATTCTTAACTAACTGTGGGGTATAATTAACAAATATGGGGAATGATGAACAAATTGTTAAGAATCCCTCACATTGGTTAATAATCCCCCATATTCCATTGGGGTATTTTGTGGGGGATCCTTAACAAAAGTGGGGGATTCTTAAAAATTTGTGGGGGATTCTTAGCAAACAGTGGGGGATTCTTATAAATTTCTGGGGGATTCTAAACAAACTGTGGTGAATTTTAAGCAAATAAGGGGAATAATAAACAAATATGCAATATGGGAGATGACAACTATTGTAGGGGAATTCCCCACAATTGTCAAGAATCCCCCACAGTTGTCTTGAGTCCCCCACAAACTATGGGATATGGAGGATTCTTAACTAACTGTGGGGTAGAATTAACAAAAATGGGAAATGGTGAATGAATTGTTAAGAATCCCTCACAATGGTTAAGAATCCCCCATATTCCATTGGGGTATTTTACGGGGATCCTTAACAAAAGTGGAGGATTCTTAACTAACTGTGGGGTATAATTAACAAATATGGGAAATGATGAACAAATTGTTAAGAATCCCTCACATTGGTTAAGAATCCCCCATATTCCATTGGGGTATTTTGTGGGGGATCCTTAACAAAAGTGGGGGATTCTTAAAAATTTGTGGGGGATTGTTAACAAACAGTGGGGGATTCTTATAAATTTGTGGGGGATTCTAAATAAACTGTGAGGGATTTTAAGCAAATATTGTAAATAATGAACAAATATGCAATATGGGAGATGACAACTATTGTTGGGGAATTCCCCACAATTGTCAAGAATCCCCCACAGTTGTCTTGAGTCCCCCACAAACTATGGGATATGGAGGATTCTTAACTAACTGTGGGGTATAATTAAGAAATATGGGAAATGATGAATAAATTGTTAAGTATCCCTCACATTGGTTAAGAATCCCCCATATTCTATTGGGTATTTTATGGGGGATCCTGAACAAAAGAGGGGGATTCTTAACTAACTGTGGGGTATAATTAACAAATATGGGGAATGATGAACAAATTGTTAAGAATCCCTCACATTTGTTAAGAATCCCCCATATTCCATTGGGGTATTTTGTGAGGGATCCTAAACAAAAGTGGAGGATTCTTAAAAATTTGTGGGGATTATTAACAAACTGTGGGTGGTTTTAGCAAATATGGGGAATAATGAACAAATATGCAACATGGGAGGTGACAACTATTGTAGGGGAATCCCCCACAATTGTAAAGAATCCCCCACAATTGTAAAGAGTCCCCCACAAATTGTTGTATATGGGGGATTATTTAACAAAAGTGGGGGATTCTAAACAAACGGTGTGGGGTTTTAGCAAATGTGGGGAATAATGAACAAATATGCAACATGGGAGATGACAACTATTGTAGGGGAATCCCCCACAATTGTAAAGAATCCCCCACAGTTTGTCTAGAGTCCCCCACAAACTGTTGTATATGGGGGATTCTTAAAAAACTGTGGTGTATAATTAACAAACATGGAGAATGATGAACAAATTGTTAAAAACCCCTCATATTGGTTAAGAATCCCCCATATTCAATTGGGGTATTCTGTGGGGGATACTTAACAAACAGTGGGGGATTCTAAACAGACAGTAGGGGATTTTAAGCAAATATGGAGAGTAATGTACAAATATGCAATATGGGACGACAACTATTGTAGGGGAATTCCCCACAATTGTCAAAAATCCCCCACAGTTGTCTTTAGTCCCCCACAAACTATGGGTTATGGAGGATTCTTAACTAGCTGTGCGGTATAATTAACAAATATGGGGATTGATGACTAAATTGTTGAGAATCCCTCACATTGGTTATGAATCCCCCATATTTCATTGGGCTATTTTGTAGGGATCCTTAAAAAAAGTGGAGGATTCTTAACTAACTGTGGGGTATAATTAACAAATATGGGGAATGATGAACAAATTCTTATGAATCCCTCACATTGGTTAGAAATCCCCTATATTCCATTGGGGTATTTTGTGGGGGAACCTTAGCAAAAGTGAGGGATTCTTAAAAATTTGTGAGGGATTCTTTATTAACAGTGGTCGATTCTTATAAATATTTGGGGGATTCTAAACAAACTGTGGGGGATTTTAAGCAAATATGGGGAATAATGAACAAATATGCAATATGAGAGATGACAACTATTGTAGGGGAATTCCCCATAATTGTCAATAATCTCCCACAGTTGTCTTGAGTCCTCCACAAACTATGGGATATGGAGGATTCTTAACTAACTGTGGGGTATAATTCACAAATATGGGAAATGATGAATAAATTGTTAAGAATCCCTCACATTGGTTAAGAATTCCCCATATTCCATTGGGTTTTTTGTGGGGGATCCTTAACAAAAGTGGAGGATTCTTAAATAACTGTGGGGTATAATTAACAAATATGGGGAATGATGAACAAATTGTTAAGAATCCCTCACATTGGTTAAGAATCCCCCATATTCCATTGGGGTGTTTTGTGAGGGATCCTTAACAAAAGTGGGGGATTCTTAAAAATTTGTGGGGGATTATTAACAAACTGTGGGTGGATTTAGCAAATATGGGGAATAATGAACAAATATGCAACATAGGAGATGACAACTATTGTAGGGGAATCCCCCACAATTGTAAAGAATCCCCCATAGTTTGTCTAGAGTCCCCCACAAACTGTTGTATATGGGGGATTATTTAACAAAAGTGGGGGATTCTAAACAAACTGTGTGGGGTTTTAGCAAATGTGGGGAATGATGAACAAATATACAACATGGGAGATGACAACTATTGTAGGGGAATCCCCCACAATTGTAAAGAATCCCATGATTCGAGGTTAAAAATGCATATTTATAGTGTATTACGTGGTCTTTTATGCATACTTTTATCCCCGAAGTCCCTAAATTTAGGTGCATTCTTATAACAATGTTCTTTTTATTGTGTTAATGCTAAACTATATATTTTTGCATGGTTTTATAGGTATTAGGATGTAAATCAATGAAATGGAGCTAAAGAAAGTGATTCTGGTGAAGAGAACAACAGAAGCAACTGGGAAAACGCCAATTTTGACAATGATGACTTCAGATTTGGAAGATTTTCCCAGAGATATAAAATGTATATCTTTGAGTTACGGTCGCGTGGCCACAAACGGGAGGTCAATCCGAGGTCCGAGTAAAAAGTTATGGCTATTCTCCCATCGGTGCGCAGTGCTGTCAAAATCAGAGAGTTCAATCGATTGAAGAAGAGTTCAATCGATTGAACCTTCGATCGATCGAACTAAGCTCGATCGATCAAACTTTATATTCACCCAAAAGTTGCGTAAACTCTGCGGGAACCCTATATATAAGCCGTTTTGTCGCCAGACGAAGGGAGGACGCTCCAGAACGCAGAAAACAGCAGTTTAGGGTAGTTTTAGAGTTAGATTAGGAGTAGTTTAGGTTAGATTAATGTTTTTCTTCCTCCTTTTCATTATTATATTGAAGATTGTTCAAGATTCAAGTTTGTTTCAAGTTTAATACAAGTTGTAATCAGATTATTCCAGGTTTTTTCCTTCCCTTTTCTTTATTTCATTGTTTATTACTCTAGTTGTTATGATTGTTTGGTTTGACTCTTTCTGTATTAGTTTAATCATGTTTCCGTAGTTTAGACGTTGGAAATATGTGATGAAACATTGAATCCCAGCCTCTGCCATGCAATCTTTAGAAAACTTGGGCTCGATCGATCGAAGGTATTTCGATCGATCGAACCAGGGCCATAGTCAAGCGATCGAAGGCATTTCGATCGATTGAAGGATCAGGCAGTCCGATCGATCGAGAGCGCTTCGATCGATCGAACATGTTAAATCCTGAGATGATTCTTTCAAGTATTCCATGACTTTCTGTTTTAGAAATCTGTCATCAAATTATCCCAATAAGCTCAGTTTGTCACAACAGTTTTTAGAACTTAAAGCCTTAAGGCCTTTTCTTCAATGACTTTTGAAAACCACTTTGAATGCTAACACCATTTAGAGTGCAAGTAATAACCATTGTTTTAAACCGTCTTCTATGTATTTTAAATCACATGTGATGATATAGTCCCGGCCATGAAAGGGCTATTGATTCTATATCTTTAGAAAAATACGGAATACTGAAAAGGAATGAACTCCATAGAACATTAATGAGTATGCATGGTAGATGGTTAGGATCAATGTGGATTCACGTGTTTCCAACACCTTTAATTTAGTTGTTGAATTATTATGTTTCTTTATGTTTAGTTTATTATTTAGTTTAATTTAATTAATTAGGATTTAGTCACTACTACAATTAAACTTTTCTTTTTCTTTAGGTTGTAACTTAGTAGATATTCTTCCTATTCCTTCCCTGTGGGATAGACAAGGACTTATCCAATATTACTTGCACGATCACCTACACTTGGGTGTTGCACAAGAGCGCACAACTTTTTAGTCGTGTCATCCCCCACAGTTTGTCTAGAGTCCCCCACAAACTGTTGTATATGGGGATTCTTAAGAAACTGTGGCGTATAATTAACAAACATGGAGAATGATGAACAAATTGTTAAGAATCCCTCATATTGGTTAAGAATCCCCCATATTCAATTGGGGTATTCTGTGGGGGATCCTTAACAAATAGTGGGGGATTCTAAACAAACTGTGGGGGATTTTAAGCAAATATGGAAAATAATGTACAAATATGCAATATGGGAGATGACAACTATTGTATGGGTATTCCACACAAAAGTCAAGAATCCCCCACAGTTGTCTTTAGTCCCCCACAAACTATGGGTTATGGAGGATTCTTAACTAACTGTGGGCAAAATTAACAAATATGGGGAATGATGAATAAATTGTTAAGAATCCCTCACATTGGTTAAGAATTCCCCATATTTCATTGGGGTATTTTGTGGGGATCCTTAACAAAAGTGGAGGATTCTTAACTAACTGTGGGGTATAATTAACAAATATGGGGAATGATTAACAAATATGCAATATGGGAGATGACAACTATTATAGGGGAATTCCCCACAATTGTCCAGAATCCCCCACAGTTGTCTTGAGTCCCCCAAAAACTATGGAATATGGAGGATTCTTAACTAACTGTGGGTTAATAATTAACAAAAATGGGAAATGATGAATAAATTGTAACGAATCACCCATATTCCATTGGGGTATTTTGTGGGAGATCCTTAACAAAAGTGGAGGATTCTTAACTAACTGTGGAGTATAATTAACAAATATGGGAAATGATGAACAAATTGTTAAGAATCCCTCACATTGGTTAAGAATCCCCCATATTCCATTGGGGTATTTTGTGAGGGATCCTAAACAAAAGTGGGGGATTCTTAAAAATTTATGGGGGATTATTAACAAACTGTTGGTGGATTTAGCAAATATGGGGAATAATGAACAAATATGCAACATGGGAGATGACAACTATTGTAGGGGAATCCCCACAATTGTAAAGAATCCCCCATAGTTTGTCTAGAGTCCCCCACAAACTGTTGTATATGGGTGATTATTTAACAAAAGTGAGGGATTCTAAACAAACTGTGTGGGGCTTTAGCAATTATGGGGAATAATGAACAAATATGCAACATGGGAGATGACAACTATTGTAGGAGAATCCCCCACAATTGTAAAAAATCACCCACACTTTGTCTAGAGTCCCCCACAAACTGTTGTATATGGAGGATTCTTAAGAAACTGTGGGGTATAATTAACAAACATGGAGAATGATGAACAAATTGTTAAGAATCCCTCATATTGGTTAAGAATCCCCCATATTCAATTGGGGTATTCTGTGGGGGATCCTTAACAAATAGTGGGGGATACTAAACAAACTGTGGGGGATTTTAAGCAAATATGGAGAATAATGTACAAATATGCAATATGGAAGATGACAACTATTGTAGGGAAATTCCACACAAATGTCAAGAATCCTCCACAGTTGTCTTTAGTCCCCCACAAACTATGGGTTATGGAGGATTCTTAACTAACTGTGGGGTATAATTAACAAATATGCGGAATGATGAATAAATTGTTAAGAATCCCTCACATTGGTTAAGAATCCCCCATATTTCATTAGGGTATTTTTTGGGAATCCTTAACAAAAGTGGAGGATTCTTAACTACCGGTGGGGTATAATTAACAAATATGGGGAATGATGAACAAATTGTTAAGAATCCCTCACATTGGTTAAGAATCCCCCATATTCCATTGGGGTATTTTGTGGGGGATCCTTAACAAAAGTGGGGGATTCTTAAAAATTTGTGGGGGATTCTTAACAAACAGTGGAGGATTCTTATAAATTTTTGGGGGATTCTAAACAAACTGTCGGGGATTTTAAGCAAGTATGGGGAATAATGAACAAATATGCAATATGGGAGATGACAACTATTGTAGTGGAATTCCCCACAATTGTCAAGAATCCCCACAGTTGTCTTGAGTCCTCCACAAACTATGGGATATGGAAGATTCTTAACTAACTGTGGGGTATAATTAACAAAAATGGGAAATGATGAATAAATTGTTAAGAATCCCTCACATTGGTTGAGAATCCCCCATATTCCATTGGGGTATTTTGTGGGGGATCCTTAACAAAAGTGGAGGATTCATAAATAACTCTGGGGTATAATTAACAACTATGGGGAAGATGAACAAATTGTTAAGAATCTCTCACATTGGTTAAGAATCCACCATATTCCATTGGGGTATTTTGTGAGGGATCCTTAACAAAAGTGGGGGGATTCTTAAAAATTTGTGGGGGATTATTAACAAACTGTGGGTGGATTTAGCAAATATGGTGAATAATGAACAAATATGCAACATGGGAGATAACAACTATTGTATGGGAATCCCCCATAGTTTGTCTAGAGTCCCCCACAAACTGTTGTATATGGGGGATTATTTAACAAAAGTGGGGGATTCTAAACAAACTGTGTGGGGTTTTAGCTAATATGGGGAATAATGAACAAATGTGCAACATGGGAGATGACAACTATTGTAGGGGAATCCCCCACAATTGTAAAGAATCCCCCACAGTTTGTCTAGAGTCCCCCACAAACTGTTGTATATGGGGGATTCTTAAGAAACTGTGGGGTATAATTAACAAACATGGAGAATAATGAACAAATTGTTAAGAATCCCTCATATTGGTTAAGAATCCCCCATATTCAATTGGGGTATTCTGTGGGGGATCCTTAACAAATAGTGGGAGATTCTAAGCAAATTGTGGGGGATTTTAAGCAAATATGGAGAATAATGTTCAAATATGCATTATGGGAGATGACAACTATTGTATGGGAATTCTACACAAAAGTCAAGAATCCCCCACAGTTGTCTTTAATCCCCCACAAACTATGGGTTATGGAGGATTCTTAACTAACTGTGGGGTATAATTAACAAATATGGGGAATGATGAATAAATTGTTAAGAATCCCTCACATTGGTTAAGAATTCCCCATATTTCATTGGGGTATTTTGTGGGGATCCTTAACAAAAGTGGAGGATTCTTAACGAACTGTGGGGTATAATTAACAAATATGGGGAATGATGAACAAATTGTTGAGAATCCTTCACATTGGTTAATAATCCCCCATATTCCATTGAGGTATTTTGTGGGGATCCTTTACAAAAGTGGGGGATTCTTATAAATTTATGGGGGATTCTTAACAAACAGTGGGGGATTCTTATAAATTTTTGGGGGATTCTAAACAAACTGTGGGAGATTTTTAGCAAATATGGGGAATAATGAACAAATATGCAATATGGGAGATGACAACTATTGTAGGGGAATTACCCACAATTGTCAAGAATCACCCACAGTTGTCTTGAGTCCCCCACAAACAATAGAATATGGAGAATTCTTAACTAACTGTGGGTTAATAATTAACAAAAATGGGAAATGATGAATAAATTGTTACGAATCCCTCACATTGGTTAATAATCCCCCATATTCCATTGGGGTATTTTGTGGGAGATCCTTAACAAAAGTGGAGGATTCTTAATTAACTGTGGGGTATAATTAACAAATATGGGAAATGATGAACAAATTGTTAAGAATCCCTCACATTGGTTAAGAATCCCCCATATTCCATTGGGGTATTTTGTGAGGGATCCTTAACAAAAGTGGGGGATTCTTAACAAACTGTGGATGGTTTTAGCAAATATGGGGAATAATGAAAAATATGCAACACGGGAGATGACAACTATTGTAGGAGAATCCCCCACAATTGTAAAGAATCCCCCATAGTTTGTCTAGATTCCGCCACAAACTGTTGTATATGGGAG
This sequence comes from Hydrangea macrophylla, assembly GCA_033977485.1. Lineage (NCBI taxonomy): Eukaryota > Viridiplantae > Streptophyta > Magnoliopsida > Cornales > Hydrangeaceae > Hydrangea > Hydrangea macrophylla. Next base: position 86,384,146 of record CM066986.1, read on the forward strand.
ATTATTTAACAAAAGTGGGGGATTCTTAACAAACGGTGTGGGGTTTTAGCAAATATGGGGAATAATGAACAAATATGAAACATAGGAGATGATAACTATTGTAGGGGAATTCCCCCACAATTGTAAAGAATCTCCCACAGTTTGTCTAGAGTCCGCCACAAACTGTTGTATATGGGGGATTCTTAACAAACTGTGGAGTATAATTAAAAAAACATGGAGAATGATGAACAAATTGTTAAGAACCACTCATATTGGTTAAGAATCCCCCATATTCAATTGTGGTATTCTGTGGGGGATCCTTAACAAACAGTGGGGGATTCTAAACAAACAGAAGGGGATTTTATGCAAATATGGAGAATAATGTACAAATATGCAATATGGGACGATAACTATTGTAGGGGAATTCCACACAATTGTCAAGAATCCCCCACAGTTGTCTTTAGTCCTCCACAAACTATGGGTTATGGAGGATTCTTAACTAACTGTGGGGTATAATTAACAAATATGGGGAATGATGAATAAATTGTTAAGAATCTCTCACATTGGTTAAGAATCCCCCATATTTCATTGGGGTATTTTGTCGGGATCCTTAACAAAAATGGAGGTTTCTTAACGAACTGTGGGGTATAATTAATAAATATGGGGAATGATAAACAAATTGTTAAGAATCCTTCACATTGGTTAGAAATTCCCTATATTCCATTGGGGTATTTTGTGGGGGGATCCTTAACAAAAGTGAGGGATTCTTAAAAATTTGTGGGGGATTCTCAACTAACAGTTGGAGATTCTTATAAATATTTGGGGGATTCTAAACAAACTGTGGGGAATTTTAAGAAAATATGGGGAATAATGAACAAATATGCAATATGGGAGATGACCACGATTGTAAGGGAATTCCCCACAATTGTCAAGAATCTCCCACATTTGTCTTGAATCCCCCACAAACTATGGGATATGGAGGATTCTTAACTAACTGTGTGGTATAATTAACAAATATGGGAAATGATGAATATATTGTTAAGAATCCCTCACATTGGTTAAGAATCCCCCATATTCCATTGGGTATTTTGTGGGGGATCCTTAACAAAAGTGGAGGATTCTTAAATAACTGTGGGGTATAATTAACAAATATGGGGAATGATAAACAAATTGTTAAGAATCCCTCACATTGGTTAGAAATTCCCTATATTCCATTGGGGTATTTTGTGGGGGGATCCTTAACAAAAGTGAGGGATTCTTAAAAATTTGTGGGGGATTCTCAACTAACAGTTGGAGATTCTTATAAATATTTGGGGGATTCTAAACAAACTGTGGGGAATTTTAAGAAAATATGGGGAATAATGAACAAATATGCAATATGGGAGATGACCACGATTGTAAGGGAATTCCCCACAATTGTCAAAAATCTCCCACATTTGTCTTGAATCCCCCACAAACTATGGGATATGGAGGATTCTTAACTAACTGTGTGGTATAATTAACAAATATGGGAAATGATGAATATATTGCTAAGAATCCCTCACATTGGTTAAGAATCCCCCATATTCCATTGGGTATTTTGTGGGGGATCCTTAACAAAAGTGGAGGATTCTTAAATAACTGTGGGGTATAATTAACAAATATGGGGAATAATGAACAAATTGTTAAGAATCCCTCACATTGGTTAAGAATCCCCCATATTCCATTGGGGTGTTTTTTGAGGGATCCTTAACAAAAGTGGGGGATTCTTAAAAATTTGTGGGGGATTATTAACATACTGTGGGTGGTTTTAGCAATTATGGGGAATAATGAACAAATATGCAACATGGGAGATGACAACTATTGTAGGGGAATCCCCCACAATTGTAAAGAATCCCCCATAGTTTGTCTAGAGTCCCCCACAAACTGTTGTATATGGGGGATTATTTAACAAAAGTGGGGGATTCTAAACAAACTGTGTAAGGTTTTAGCAAATATGGGGAATAATGAACAAATATGCAACATGGGAGATGACAACTATTGTAGGGGAATCCCCCGCAATTGTAAAGAATCCCCCACAGTTTGTCTAGAGTCCCCCACAAACTGTTGTATATGGGGGATTCTTAAGAAACTGTGGGGTATAATTAACAAATATGGAGAATGATGAACAAATTGTAAAGAATCCCTCATATTGGTTAAGAATCCCCCATATTCAATTGGGGTATTCTGTGGGGGATCCTTAACAAATAGTGGGGGATTCTAAACAAACTGTGGGGGATTTTAAGCAAATATGGAGAATATTGTACAAATATACAATATGGGAGATGACAACTATTGTAGGGAATTACACACAAATGTCAAGAATCCCTCACAGTTGTCTTTAGTCCCCCACAAACTATGGGTTATGGAGGATTCTTAACTAACTGTGGGGTATAGATAACAAATATGGGAATTGATGAATAAATTGTTAAGAATCCCTCACATTGGTTAAGAATCCCCCATATTTTATTGGGGTATTTTGTGGGAATCCTTAACAAAAGTGGAGGATTCTTAACTACCTGTGGGATATAATTAACAAATATGGGGAATGATGAATAAATTGTTAAGAATCCCTCACATTGGTTAAGAATCACCCATATTCCATTGGGGTATTTTGTGGGGGATCCTTAACAAAAGTGGGGGATTCTTAAAAATTTGTGGGGGATTCTGATAAATTTTTGGGAGATTCTAAACAAACTGTGGGAGATTTTAAGCAAATATGGGGAATAATGAACTAATATGCAATATGGGAGATGAAAACTATTGCAGGGGAATTCCCCACAATTGTCAAGAATCCCCCACAGTTGTCTTGAGTCCCCCACAAACTATGGAATATGGAGGATTCTTAACTAACTGTGAGGTATAATTAACAAAAATGGGAAATGTTGAATGAATTGTTACGAATCTCTCACATTGGTTAAGAATCCCCAATATTGCATTTGGGTATTTTGTGGGAGAATCTTAACAAAAGTGGAGGATTCTTAACTAACTGTGGGGTATAATTAACAAATATGGGAAATGATAAACAAATTGTTAAGAATCCCTCACATTGGTTAAGAATCCCCCATATTCCATTGGGGTATTTTGTGAGGGATCCTTAACAAAAGTGGGGGATTCTTAAAAATTTGTGGGGAATTCTTAACAAACTGTGGGTGGTTTTAGCAAATAAGGGGAATAATGAACAAATATGCAACATGGGAGATGACAACTATTGTAGGGGAATCCCCCACAATTGTAAAGAATCCCCCATAGTTTGTCTAGAGTCCCCCACAAACGGTTGTATATGGGGGATTATTTTACAAAAGTGGGGGATTCTAAACAAACGGTGTGGGGTTTTAGCAAATATGAGGAATAATGAACAAATATGCAACATGGGAGATGACAACTATTGTAGGAGAATTCCCCACAATTGTAAAGAATCCCCCACAGTTTGTCTAGAGTCCCCCACAAACTGTTGTACATGGGGGATTCTTAACAAACTGTGGAGTATAATTAAAAAAGTATGGAGAATGATGAACAAATTGTTAAGAAACCCTCATATTGGTTAAGAATCCCCCATATTCAATTGGGGTATTCTGTGGGGGATCCTTAACAAACAGTGGGGGATTCTAAACAAACAGTAGGAGATTTTAAGCAAATATGGAGAATAATGTACAAATATGCAATATGGAACGACAACTATTGTAGGGGAATTCCCCATAACTGTCAAGAATCCCCCACAGTTGTCTTTAGTCCCCCGCAAACTATGGGTTATGGAGGATTCTTAACTAACTGTGGGGTACAATTGACCAATATGGGGAATGATGAATAAATTGTTAAGAATCCCTCACATTGTTTAAGAATCCCCATATTTCATTGGTGTAGGGATCCTTAACAAAAGTAAAGGATTCTTAACTAACTGTGGGGTATAATTTACAAATATGGGGGATGATGAACAAATTGTTAAGAATCCCTCACATTGGTTAGAAATCCCCTATATTCCATTGGGTATTTTGTGGAGGCTCCTTAACAAAAGTGAGGGATTCATAAAAATTTGTGGGGGATTCTTAACTAACAGTTGGGGATTCTTATAAATATTTGGGGGATTCTAAACAAACTGTGGGGGATTTTAAGCAAATATGGGGAATAATGAACAAATATGCAATATGTGAGATGACAACTATTGTGGGGGAATTTCCCACAATTGTCAAGAATCTCCCACAGTTGTCTTGAGTCCCCCACAAACTATGGGATATGGAGGATTCTTAACTAACTGTGGGGTATAATTTACAAATATGGGAAATGATGAATAAATTGTTAAGAATCCCTCACATTGGTAAAGAATCCCCCATATTCCATTGGGTATTTTGTGGGGGATCCTTAACAAAAGTGGAGGATTCTTAAATAACTGTGGGGTATAATTAACAAATATGGGGAATGATAAACAAATTGTTAAGAATCCCTCACATTGGTTAAGAATCCCCCATATTCCATTGGGGTATTTTGTGAGGGATCCTTAACAAAAGTGGGGGATTCTTAAAAATTTGTGGGGGATTATTAACAAACTGTGGGTGGTTTTAGCAATTATGGGGAATAATGAATAATATGCAACTTGGGAGATGGCAACTATTGTAGGGAATCCCCCACAATTGTAAAGAATCCCCTATAGTTTGTCTAGAGTCCCACACAAACTGTTGTATATGGGTGATTATTTAACAAAAGTTGGAGATTCTAAACAAACTGTGTGGGGTTTTAGCAAATATGGGCAATAATGAACAAATATGTAACATGGGACATGACAACTATTGTAAGGGAATCCCCCACAATTGTAAAGAATCCCCCACAGTTTGGCTAGAATCCCCCACAAACTGTTGTATATGGAGGATTCTTTAGAAACTGTGGGTTATAATTAAAAAACATGGGGAATGATGAATAAATTGTTAAGAATCCCTCACATTGGTTAAGAATCCCCATATTTCATTGGGGTATTTTGTAGGGATCCTTAACAAAAGTGGAGAATTCTTAACTAACTGTGGGGTATAATTAACAAATATGGGGAATGATGAACAAATTGTTAAGAATCCCTCACATTGGTTAGAAATCCCCTATATTTCATTGGGTATTTTGTGGAGGATCCTTAACAAAAGTGGGGGATTCTTAAAAATTTGTGGGGGATTCTTAACTAACAGTTGGGGATTCTTATAAATATTTGGGGGATTCTAAACAAACTGTGGTGGATTTTAAGCAAATATGGGGAATAATGAACAAATATGCAATATGTGAGATGACAACTATTGTGGGGAAATTCACCACAATTGTCAAGAATCTCCCACAGTTGTCTTGAGTACCCCACAAACTTTGGGATATGGAGGATTCTTAACTAACTGTGGGGTATAAGTAACAAATATGGGAAATGATGAATAAATTGTTAAGAATCCCTCACATTGGTTAAGAATCCCCCATATTCCATTGGGTATTTTGTGGGGGATCCTTAACAAAAGTGGAGGATTCTTAAATAACTGTGGGGTATAATTAACAAGAAGGGGGAATGATGAACAAATTGTTAAGAATCCCTCACATTGGTTAAGAATCCCCTATATTCCATTGGGGTATTTTGTGAGAGATCCTTAACAAAAGTGGGGGATTCATAAAAATTAGTGGGGGATTATTAAAAAACTGTGGGTGGTTTTAGCAATTATGGGGAATAATGAACAAATATGCAACTTGGGAGATGACAACTATTGTAGGGGAATCCCCCACAATTGTAAAGAATCCCCTATAGTTTGTCTAGAGTCCCCCACAAACTGTTGTATATGGGGGATTATTTAAATAAAAGTGTGGGATTCTAAACAAACTGTGTGGGGTTTTAGCAAATATGGGCAATAATGAACAAATATGCAACATGGAAGATGACAACTATTGTAGGGGAATCCCCCACAATTGTAAAGAATCCCCCACAGTTTGTCTAGAGTCCCCCACAAACTGTTGTATATGGAGGGTTTTTTAGAAACTGTGGGGTATAATTAACAAACATGGAGAATGATGAGCAAATTGTTAAGAATCCCTCATATTGGTTAAGAATCCCCAATATTCAATTGGGATATTACGTTGGGGATCCTTAACAAATAGTGGGGGATTCTAAACAAACTGTGGGGGATTTTAAGCAAATATGGAGAATAATGTTCAAATATGCAATATGGGAGATGACAACTATTGTAGGGGAATTCCCCACAATTGTCAAGAATCCCCCACAGTTGTCTTTAGTCCCCCACAAACTATGGGTTATGGAGGATTCTTAACTAACTGTGGGGTATAATTAACTAATATGGGGAATGATGAATAAATTGTTAAGAATCCCTCACATTGGTTAAGAATACACCTTATTTCATTGGGGTATTTTGTAGGGATCCTTAACAAAAGTGGAGGATTCTTAACTAACTGTGGGGTATAATTAACAAATATGGGGAATGATGAACAAATTGTTAAGAATCCCTCACATTGGTTAGAAATCCCCTATATTCCATTGGGGTATTTTGTGGGGAATCCTTAACAAAAGTGAGGGATTCTTACAAATTTGTTGGAGATTCTTAACTAACAGTGGGGGATTCTTATAAATATTTGGGGGATTCTAAACAAACCGTGGGGGATTTTAAGCAAGTATGGGGAATAATGAACAAATATACAATATGGGAGATAACAATATTGTAGTGGAATTCCCCACAATTGTCAAGAATCTCCCACAGTTGTCTTGAGTCCCCACAAACTATGGGATATGGAGGATTCTTAACTAACTAGGGGGTATAATAAACAAATATGGAAAATGATGAATAAATTGTTAAGAATCTCTCACATTGGTTAAGAATCCCCAATATTCCATTGGGTATATTGTGGGGGATCCTTAACAAAAGTGGAGGATTCTTAACTAACTGTGGGGTATAATTAACAAATATGGGGAATGATGAACAAATTGTTAAGAATCCCTCACATTGGTTAGAAATCCCCTATATTCCATTGGGGTATTTTGTGGGGAATCCTTAACAAAAGTGAGGGATTCTTACAAATTTGTTGGAGATTCTTAACTAACAGTGGGGGATTCTTATAAATATTTGGGGGATTCTAAACAAACCGTGGGGGATTTTAAGCAAGTATGGGGAATAATGAACAAATATGCAATATGGGAGAGAACAATATTGTAGTGGAATTCCCCACAATTGTCAAGAATCTCCCACAGTTGTCTTGAGTCCCCACAAACTATGGGATATGGAGGATTCTTAACTAACTATGGGGTATAATAAACAAATATGGAAAATGATGAATAAATTGTTAAGAATCTCTCACATTGGTTAAGAATCCCCTATATTCCATTGGGTATTTTGTGGGGGATCCTTAACAAAAGTGGAGGATTCTTAAATAACTGTGGGGTATAATTAACAAATATGGGGAATGATGAACAAATTGTTAAGAATCACTCACATTGGTTAATAATCCCCTATATTCCATTGGGGTATTTTGTGAGGGATCCTTAACAAAAGTGGGGGATTATTAACAAACTGTGGGTGGTTTTAGAAATTATGGAGAATAATGAACAAATATGCAACATGGGATATGACAACTATTGTAGGGGAATCCCCCACAATTGTAAAGAATCCCCCACAGTTTGTCTAGAATCCCCCACAAACTGTTGTATATGGGGCATTCTTAAGAAACTGTGGGGTATAATTAATAAACACGGAGAAAGATGAACAATCGTTAAGAATCCCTCATATTGGTTAAGAATCCCCCATATTCAATTGGGGTATTCTGTGGGGATCCTTAACAAATAGTGGGGCATTCTAAACAAACTGTGGGGGATTTTAAGCAAATATGGAGAATAATGTACAAATATGCAATATGGGAGATGACGACTATTGTAGGGGAATTCCACACAAATGTCAAGAATCCCCCACAGTTGTCTTTAGTCCCCCACAAACTATGGGTTATGGAGGATTCTTAACTAACTGTGGGGTATAATTAGCAAATATGGGGAATGATGAATAAATTGTTTTAAGAATCCCTCACATTGGTTAAGAATCCCCCATATTTCATTTGGGTATTTTGTCGGGATCCTTAACAAAAGTGGAGGATTCTTAACCAACTGTGGGGTATAATTAACAAATATGGGGAATGATGAACAAATTGTTATGAATCCCTCACATTGGTTAATAATCCCCCATATTCCATTGGGGTATTTTGTGGGGGATCCTTAACAAAAGTGGAGGATTCTTAAAAATTTGTAGGGGATTCTTAACAAACAGTGGGGGAATCTTATAAATTTGTGGGGGATTCTAAACAAACTGTGAGAATTTTAAGCAAATATGGGAAATAATAAACAAATATACAATATGGGAGATAACAACTATTGTAGGGGAATTTCCCACAATTGTCAAGAATCCCCCACAGTTGTCTTGAGTCCCCAACAAACTATGGGATATGGAGGATTCTTAACTAACTGTGGAGTATAATTAACAAATATGGGGAATGATGAACAAATTGTTAAGAATCCCTCACATTGGCTAATAATCCCTCATATTCCATTGGGGTATTTTGTGTGGGATCCTTAACAAAAGTGGAGGATTCTTAAAAATTTGTGGCGGATTCATAACAAACAGTGGGGGATTCTTATAAATTTGTGGGGATTCTAAACAAACTGTGAGGAATTTTAAACAAATATGGGAATAATGAACAAATATGCAATATGGGAGATGACAACTATTGTAGGGGAATTCCCCACAATTGTCAAGAATCCCCCACAGTTGTCTTGAGTCCCCAACAAACTATGGGATATGGAGGATTCTTAACTAACTGTGGGGTATAATTAACAAATGTGGGGAATGATGAACAAATTGTTAAGAATCCCTCACATTTGTTAAGAATCCCTCATATTCCATTGGGGCATTTTGTGAGGGATCCTAAACAAAAGTGGGGGATTCTTAAAAATTTTTTGGGGGATTATTAACAAACTGTGGGTGGTTTTAGCAAATATGGGGAATAATGAACAAATATGTAACATGGGAGATGACAACTATTGTAGTGGAATCCCCCACAATTGTAAAGAATCCCCCATAATTTGTCAAGAGTCCCCCACAAACTGTTGTATATGGGGGTTTATTTAACAAAAGTGGGGATTCTAAACAAACTGTGTGGGGTTTTAGCAAATATGGGGAATAGTGAATAAAATATGCAACATGGGAGATGACAACTATTGTAGGGGAATCCCCCACAAACTGTTGTATATGGGGGATTCTTAAGAAACTGTGGGGTATAATTAACAAACATGGAGAATCCCTCACAAATTGTTAAGAATCCCTCATATTGGTTAAGAATCCCCCATATTCAATTGGGGTATTCTGTGGGGGATCCTTAACAAATTGTGGGGATTCTAAACAAACTGTGGGGGATTTTAATCAAATATGAAGAATAATGTACAAATATGTAATATGGGAGATGACAACTATTGTAGGGGAATTCCACACAAATGTCAAGAATCCCCCACATTTGCCTTTAGTCCCCACAAACTATGGGTTATGGAGGATTCTTAACTAACTGTGGGGTACAATTAACAAATATGGGGGATGATGAACAAATTGTTAAGAATCCCTCACATTAGTTAAGAATCCCACATATTCCATTGGGGTATTTTGTGGGGGATCCTTAACAAAAGTGGGGGATTCTTAAAAATTTGTGGGGGATCCTTAACAAAAGTAGGGGATTCTTACAAATTTTTGGGGGATTCTAAACAAACTGTGGGATATTTTAAGCAAATATGGGGAATAATGAACAAATATGCAATATGGGAGATGACAACTTTTGTAGGGGAATTCCCCACAATTGTCAAGAATCCCCCACAGTTGTCTTGAGTCCCCCACAAACTATGGGATATGGAGGATTCTTAACTAACTGTGGGTATAATTAACAAAAATGGGAAATGATGAATAAATTTTTAAGAATCCCTCACATTGGTTAAGAATCCCCCATATTCCATTGGGGTATTTTGTGGGGGATCCTTAACAAAAGTGGAGGATTCTTAAATAACTGTGGGGTATAATTAACAAATACGTGGAATGATGAACAAATTGTTAAGAATCTCTCACATTGGTTAAGAATCCCCCATATTCCATTGGGGTATTTTGTGAGGGATCCTAAACAAAAGTGGGGGATTCTTAAAAATTTATGGGGGATTATTAACAAACTGTTGGTGGATTTAGCAAATATGGGGAATAATGAACAAATATGCAACATGGGAGATGACAACTATTGTAGGGGAATCCCCACAATTGTAAAGAATCCCCCATAGTTTGTCTAGAGTCCCCCACAAACTGTTGTATATGGGTGATTATTTAACAAAAGTGAGGGATTCTAAACAAACTGTGTGGGGCTTTAGCAATTATGGGGAATAATGAACAAATATGCAACATGGGAGATGACAACTATTGTAGGGGAATCCCCCACAATTGTAAAAAATCCCCCACACTTTGTCTAGAGTCCCCCACAAACTGTTGTATATGGCGGATTCTTAAGAAACTGTGGGGTATAATTAACAAACATGGAGAATGATGAACAAATTGTTAAGAATCCCTCATATTGGTTAAGAATCCCCCATATTCAATTGGGGGTATTCTGTAGGGGATCCTTAACAAATAGTGGGGGATTCTAAACAAACTGTGGGGGATTTTAAGCAAATATGGAGGATAATTTACAAATATGCAATATGGGAGATGAAAACTATTGTAGGGGAATTCCACACAAAAGTCAAGAATCCCCACAGTTGTCTTTAGTCCCCCACAAACTATGGGTTATGGAGGATTCTTAACTAACTGTGGGCTGTAAATAACAAATATGGGGAATGATGAATAAATTGTTAAGAATCCCTCACATTGGTTAAAAATTCCCCATATTTCATTGGGGTATTTTGTGGGGATCCTTAACAAAAGTGGAGGATTCTTAACTAACTGTGGGGTATAATTAACAAATATGGGGAATGATGAACAAATTGTTAAGAATCCCCCACATTGGTTAATAATCCCCCATTTTCCATTGGCGTATTTTGTGGGGGATCCTTAACAAAAGTGAGACAGTCTTAAAAATTTATGGGGGATTTTTAACAAACAGTGGGGGATTCTTATAAATTTTTGGGGGATTCTAAACAAACAGTTGGGGATTTTAAGCAAATATGGGGAATAACGAACAAATATGCAATATGGGAGATGACAACTATTGTAGAGAAATTCCCCACCATTGTCAAGAATCCCCCACAGTTTTCTTGAGTCCCCCACAAACTATGGGATATGGAGGATTCTTAACTAACTGTGGGGTATAATTAACAAAAATGGGAAATAATGAATAAATTGTTAAGAATCTCTCACATTGGTTAAGAATCCCCATATTCCATTGGGTATTTTGTGGGGGATCCTTAACAAAAGTGGAGGATTCTTAAATAACTGTGGGGTATAATTAACAAATATGGGGAATGATGAACAAATTGTTAAGAATCCCTCACATTGGTTAAGAATCCCCTATATTCCATTGGGGTATTTTGTGAGGGATCCTTAACAAAAGTGGGGATTCTTAAAAATTTGTGGGGGATTATTAACAAACTGTGGGTGGTTTTAGAAATTATGGGGAATAATGAACAAATATGCAACATGGGAGATGACAACTATTGTAGGGGAATCCCCACAATTTTAAAGAATCCCCCATAGTTTGTCTAGAGTCCCCCACAAACTGTTGTATATGGGTGATTATTTAACAAAAGTGAGGGATTCTAAACAAACTGTGTGGGGCTTTAGCAATTATGGGGAATAATGAACAAATATGCAACATGGGAGATGACAACTATTGTAGGGGAATCCCCCACAATTGTAAAAAATCCCCCACACTTTGTCTAGAGTCCCCCACAAACTGTTGTATATGGAGGATTCTTAAGAAACTGTGGGGTATAATTAACAAACATGGAGAATGATGAACAAATTGTTAAGAATCCCTCATATTGGTTAAGAATCCCCCATATTCAATTGGGGGTATTCTGTATGGGATCCTTAACAAATAGTGGGGGATTCTAAACAAACTGTGGGGGATTTTAGGCAAATATGGAGGATAATTTACAAATATGCAATATGGGAGATGAAAACTATTGTAGGGGAATTCCACACAAAAGTCAAGAATCCCCACAGTTGTCTTTAGTCCCCCACAAACTATGGGTTATGGAGGATTCTTAACTAACTGTGGGGTGTAAATAACAAATATGGGGAATGATGAATAAATTGTTAAGAATCCCTCACATTGGTTAAAAATTCCCCATATTTCATTGGGGTATTTTGTGGGGATCCTTAACAAAAGTGGAGGATTCTTAACTAACTGTGGGGTATAACTAACAAATATGGGGAATGATGAACAAATTGTTAAGAATCCCCCACATTGGTTAATAATCCCCCATTTTCCATTGGCGTATTTTGTGGGGGATCCTTAACAAAAGTGGGGCAGTCTTAAAAATTTATGGGGGATTCTTAACAAACAGTGGAGGATTCTTATAAATTTTTGGGGGATTCTAAACAAACAGTGGGGGATTTTAAGCAAATATGGGGAATAACGAACAAATATGCAATATGGGAGATGACAACTATTTTTAGAGAAATTCCCCACCATTGTCAAGAATCCCCCACAGTTGTCTTGAGTCCCCCACAAACTATGGGATATGGAGAATTCTTAACTAACTGTGGGGTATAATTAACAAAAATGGGAAATGATGAATAAATTGTTAAGAATCCCTCACATTTGTTAAGAATCCCCCATATTCCATTGGGGTATTTTGTGGGGGATCCTTAACAAAAGTGGAGGATTCTTAATTAACTGTGGGGTACAATTAACAAATATGGGGAATGATGAACAAATTGTTAAGAATCCCTCACATTGGTTAAGAATCCCCATATTCCATTGGGGTATTTTGTGAGGGATCCTTAACAAAAGTGGGGGATTCTTAAAAATTTGTGGGGGATTCTTAACAAACTGTGGGTGGTTTTAGCAAATATGGGGAATAATGAACAAATATGCAACATGGGAGATGACAACTATTGTAGGGGAATCCCCCACAATTGTAAAGAATCCCCAATAGTTTGTCTAGAGTCCCCCACAAACTTTTGTATATGGGAGATTATTTAACTAAAGTGGGGGATTTCTAAACAAACGGTGTGGGGTTTTAGCAAATATGGGGAATAATGAACAAATATGCAACAAGGGAGATGACAACTATTGTAGGGGAATCCCCCACAATTGTAAAGAATCCCCCACAGTTTGTCTAGAGTCCCCCACAAACTGTTGTATATGGGGGATTCTTAATAAACTGTGGGGTATAATTAACAAACATGGAGAATAATGAACAAATTGTTAAGAACCCCTCATATTGGTTAATGTTGGAATTAGAGCGTTATTACAGGATGTTATATAGGTCATGTTGACCATAATTATTATGAGATTATTCTCTTTAATTAGTTTCCTTTTATAAGTAATCCTTGTAATCTATATAAACCTTGTGATTGTGATTGTAAATAATACAATTAGGTTTTACCATAATTTCATTTTGGTATCAGAGCCTACCACCTCCCAGTCCAGCCGCAACACCACCACCACCTCCCAGCCCAGCTGCAACACCACCACCACTTCCCTGCCCTTGTCGCCGCCCCTCCCAGCCTAGCCGACCCTTTTTCTTCCCTCCCATCCTAGCCCGGAACCCCCACAGAGGCAGCGAGCTCCTGTCTCTCTCCTCCTAGCTCTTTTCGCAGCCTTTGGCTGCTGTCCCTTGTTCACAGCCTGTTGGGCTGCTGTCTCATCTCTCTGGGGTGATGTATTAGAGCATCTGTGTGCTCTTTTTCTTCTATTTGTTTAACCGAGTGTCCAGCTGCTTATTGTTCTATCGCCGAGTGTCCGGCTGCCCATTATTTTTTAGCCGAGTGTCCGACTGCCCACTGATTTGCGGTTGTTTGCTTCTTCTTGTTGTGCTCTCATGGCTACCACTGGGACAGATAAGGATTCTTCTTCCGCTGTTAAGGCTCTGCGCCCTGATCTCTCTCTTCCCCATACTGGACTTGCCCAACGTGTTACCAGTGTATTGCTCAATGGGAAGAATTTTCACGCTTGGTCTAATTCTTTTCGACTCTTTCTAGGCAGAAAGCGTAAGATTGGGTGGTTATTGGGCAAGGAGAAGTCACCTGCTGAAAGTGATCCTAAGTATGATGAATGGTATACCGACAACTGTATCATTTTGGGATGGATGTTCAACTCTATGGATGAGCGTGTTTACAACATGTTTATGTACCACCGCAATGTTTTCGACCTCTGGACTGCCCTAAATAAGATGTATGCTCATTCTCACAGCGATTCTCGCATTTTTGAGCTCTACCAGGATATCTCACATGCTTCCCAGTCCACCTTGGGACTCTCTGTAGCGGACTTTTTTGGGTATCTGCAGATGCGTTGGGAGGAGCTCTCTCAGTATGAGCCCATTACTGACTTCCCTAATGATGGTGCTGTGGAGTCCAGGCGCCTTGACCGCCGACATACCTACCAATTTTTGATGGGACTGAAGCCCGAATTTGAGGCTCTTCGCACCCAGATCCTTAATACTGTCCCATTGCCCTCTTTATTTGAGGCTTTTGCCACTGTGGAAGGTGATGAGCGCCGTCGTCGTATCAGTTCTCCTATGCCGGCTCCTGCACCACCTTCTTCTCCGTCTGTGCCTGATCAGATGGCATTTGCTGCTCCTTCTGGCCCTCGTCCCACTGGGTCTCGTTTTTTCTGCAAGCACTGTCATAAGCCCGGCCATACCATTGATCGTTGTTTTGAGCTTCATCCAGAGTTGAAACAACAATTTGCTAGGAGCCGACCTCCTGTCGGCCGTGGGAAAGGTACTCCTTGCACAGGGGCTGTGGTTGAGGTTACTTCACCTTCCCTTGATTTTGGGCAGCTTCAGGCCCAGATTGCTCAGCTGCAGTCTCATTTGGGCCTGGGTTCTTCCTCCTCATCTTCTAGTCCCACGGCTGCCATTGCCACAGGTACACCTACTGCTCTTCATGGTAAGTCAGCTCAACCCACCTGGATTCTGGATTCTGGTGCTAATAACCATATGACTGGTGAGTCTTCTGTTTTTGTCTCTTCGTTTACCTCAATTGATCAGTCTGTATGTATTGCTGATGGCACTTCTGTTCCTATTCGGAGTCAGGGTGATGCTCAGTTGTCTCCCGATATCACTCTCTCCTCGGTCTATTATATTCCTAACTTTACATATAGTCTTCTTTCAGTCAATAGTCTTGCTAAAGATCATAATTGTGCTGTTGTGTTCTTACCTACGTGTTGCTATTTGCAGGACCTGACTTCGAAGAAGATTTTTGGCAGGGGGTATGAGCGTGATGGCCTCTATTACTTTGATGCTCCTTCGTCTTCCCGGGTGTCCTCCAGCTTGCAAGCTACTGTTTTACCTTTTTCTCTTAGTTCTGTCTTACCAGACTCAAATAAATATGTTTTTTCCCTTAAGACTTTAGACTTGTGGCATGCTCGTCTTGGACATGCAAATTTTCAGTATTTATGTTGGTTATTCCCTCCTTTAAATAAAGCTTGCAAAGACTTTCAATTTAAATGTGTGGTTTGTGAATTGTCTAAGCATACTCGTACTTCATATATTTCACGCATGGATAGAGCACCTAGTGCGTTCGATCTTATTCATTCTGATATATGGGGCCCCTCACCTGTTACCTCTTTGTCCCAACATCGTTATTATGTCACATTCATTGATGACTACACTAGGTGCACTTGGGTCTATCTTATGAAGAAAAAATCTGAAGTGTTTTCTCACTTTAGAAATTTTTTACAAATGGTTAAAACTCAATTTAAAACTATTGTGTGTAATATACGGTCAGATAATGGTCGAGAATACATCACTGATGAATTTAGGGCTGCTCTTAATAAAGATGGGATACTCCAACAACTTACCTGTCCCTATACTCCTGAACAAAATGGTGTGGCGGAGCGTAAAAACTGTCACATCATGGCTGTAGTTCGATGTCTGTTATGTGGTATGAATGTCCCTAAATATTTTTGGCATATGGCTGTCCTTACTGCTACCTACCTTATTAACCGTACTCCTAGTCGTGTCCTCAATGGACAGGCACCTCTTCATGTCCTTAAGCCCGATGCTATTCTTTTTCCTATTTTACCACGTGTGTTTGGGTGTACATGCTTTGTTCAGAATAGGAGTCCTTCTCGCACCAAACTTGATAATAAAGCTGTTCGTTGCATTTTTTTTGGGGTATTCCTCTATGTCCAAGGGATATCGGTGTTATGATCCTGTCACTCGTCATTTATATCATTCTTTGGATGTGACTTTTTTGGAAGATGTTCCTTTCTTTCCAGGTTCGTCTCCTTCTATGGCAGAGGCACCGGTGGAGGCCGTGGCGGATGATGATTCTATTTTACCTCGTCCGGTTCCCATTCTTGACTCCACCAGTGACTCTCTGCCACCTGTTATCACTAGTGATCCATCTCAGGTATACTCTCGCCGTCCACGCCTTGCTGACCCCCTGCCAACAACTTCTCCGGATTCAGGTATTTCTTGTCCTCCTTTATCTACTACTGCCACTCCTAACCTGGTTCCTCCCCGTTATCCCACTCGTGTTCGTCGCCTCCCTGCTCGTTTTCTTTTGGCTGATAGTTCTAACCATCCCATTTCCAAGTATGTCTCTTATCAGGGTCTATCGGCATCTTATCAGTCATTTCTTAGTCAGGTGGATTCTGTTCCTATTCCTCGTTCTGTTCGTGAGGCTCTCCAGGATCCTCAGTGGGTAGCTGCTATGCAAGCAGAAATGGATGCTCTGCAGCGCAATAAGACGTGGGAACTAGTTGACCTTCCGGCTGGTGAGCGCACTGTTGGTTGTAAATGGGTTTTCAGCCTTAAATTTTTAGCTGATGGGACAGTTGATCGCTATAAGGCTAGACTGGTTGCTAAGGGTTTTACTCAAGTTCCTGGCAAAGATTTTGGTGCCACTTTTGCACCTGTGGCTAAACTGATGACTGTTCGCCTTCTGGTTTCCTTAGCTGCTTCCTATTCTTGGCCTCTACACCAACTTGACGTCAAAAATGCATTTCTTAATGGTGATCTGTCTGAGACTATTTATATGGATCCTCCGCCAGGTTTTCGGGCTCAGGGGGAGTGTTCTAGGAAAGTTTGTCGCCTAAGGAAGTCTCTTTATGGTCTGAAGCAATCTCCCCGTGCATGGTTTAGTCGGTTTAGTGATGTGATTCTTAGCATGGGATTTTCTCGGTGTCATTCAGATCACACATGCTTTATTCGTCGCCAGTCTCAAGGGAAATGCATTATTGTGTCAGTATATGTTGATGATATTATTATTACTGGTAATGATGCATCTGGAATAGTTCAAGTGAAGTGTGCTCTTGGGAAATCATTCGATGTTAAGGATTTGGGTCCTCTTCGTTACTTTCTTGGTATTGAGGTTGCTAGGTTTCGCCAAGGTATATCCTTATCTCAAAGGAAGTATTCACTTGACCTTCTTTAGGACACGGGTATGCTTGGGTGTAGACCTGCTTCTTCTCCTATGGACCCAAACGTGAAGTTAACTTCAGAAATGGGAGAGCTTTTGCCTGATCCTTCGATATATCAGCGTCTTGTGGGTCGTCTAATCTATTTGACGAACACAAGGCCAGATCTTACTTTTGCTGTTAGTGTTGTGAGCCAATTCATGCATTCTCCACGCACTTCTCACTTGGATGTTGTCTACCATATCCTCAGATATCTCAAGACTTGTCCTGGTCTTGGGCTTTTCTTTAACGCAGGAGCACAGTCTGGCCTTTCCTGCTTTACAGACGCAGATTATGCAGGCTCTAGGAGTGATAGGCATTCTACGTCTGGTTTCTGTACCTTCCGTGGGGATCATCTTATATCTTGGAAGAGCAAGAAGCAAGCGGTTGTTTCGCGCTCTTCTGCTGAAGCTGAATATCGTGCCATGGCTCAGGGCACATGTGAGCTTCTATGGCTTCGATCTCTTATGGATGAGTTGGGCTTTCCAATTGTGGGTTCATCCACTTTGTTTTGTGATAATAAGTCCGCCATTATGTTGTCATCTGACTCCGTTCTTCATGAGAGAACTAAACATGTGGAGGTTGATGTTCATTTTATTCGGGAAAAAGTGCGATCTAGGGTTGTTATACCAAGCTTTGTTCGGTCGTCTGATCAAACTGCTGATGTGTTTACTAAATCTGTTGGTCCATCGCTTCTTCAATCTTCTATTGGCAAGCTGGGTCTCGTTGATGTCTTCGCTCCAGCTTGAGGGGGAGTGTTGGAATTAGAGCGTTATTACAGGATGTTATATATGTCATGTTGACCATAATTATTATGAGATTATTCTCTTTAATTAGTTTCCTTTTATAAGTAATCCTTGTAATCTATATAAACCTTGTGATTGTGATTGTAAATAATACAATTAGGTTTTACCATAATTTCATTTGTTAAGAATCCCCCAAATTCAATTGGGGTATTCTGTGGGGGATCCTTAACAAAAGTGAGGGATTTTTACATATTTGTGGGGGATTCTTAACTAACAGTGGGGGATTCTTATAAATATTTGGGGGATTCTAAACAAACTGTCGGGGATTTTAAGCAAGTATGGGGAATAATAAACAAATATGCAATATGGGAGATGACAATATTGTAGTGGAATTCCCCACAATTGTCAAGAATCTCTCACAGTTGTCTTGAGTCCCCCACAAACTATGGGATATGGAGGATTCTTTACTAACTGTGCGGAATAATTAACAAATATGGGAAATGATGAATAAATTGTTAAGAATCTCTCACATTGGTTAAGAATCCCCCATATTCCATTGGGTATTTTGTGGGGGATCCTTAACAAAAGTGGAGGATTCTTAAATAACAGTGGGGTATAATTAACAAATATGGGGAATGATGAACAAATTGTTAAGAATCCCTCACATTGGTTAAGAATCCCCTATATTCCATTGGGGTATTTTGTGAGGGATCCTTAACAAAAGTGGAGATTCTTAAAAATTTGTGGGGGATTATTAACAAACTGTGGGTGGTTTTAGAAATTATGGGGAATAATGAACAAATATGCAACATGGGAGATGACAATTATTGTAGGGGAATCCCCCACAATTGTAAAGAATCCCCCATAGTTTGTCTAGAGTCCCCCACAAACTGTTGTACATGAGGGATTATTTAACAAAAGTGGGGGATTCTAAACAAACTGTGTGGGGTTTTAGCAAATATGGGGAATAATAAACAAATATGCAACATGGGAGATGACAACTATTGTAGGGGAATCCCCCACAATTGTAAAGAATCCCCCATAGTTTGTCTAGAATCCCCCACAAACTGTTGTATATGGGGGATTCGTAATAAAACTGTGGGGTATAATTAACAACACATGGAGAAATATGAACAAATTGTTAAGAATCCCACATATTGGTTAAGAATCCCCCATATTCAATTGGGGTATTCTGTGGGGGATCCTTAACAAATAGTGGGGCATTCTAAACAAACTGTAGGGGATTTTAAGCAAATATAGAGAAAATTGTACAAATATGCAATATGGAAGATGACAACTATTGTATGGGAATTCCACACAAATGTCAAGAATCTCCCATAGTTGTCTTTAGTCCCCCACAAACAATGGGTTATGGAGGATTCTTAACTAACTGTGGGGTATAATTAACAAATATGGGGAATGATGAATAAATTGTTAAGAATCCCTTACAATGGTTAAGAATCTCCCGTATTTCATTGGGGTATTTTGTGGGGATCCTTAACAAAAGTGGAGGATTCTTAAAAATTTGTGGGGGATTCTAAACAAACTGTGGGGGATTTTAAGCAAATGTGGAGAATAATTTACAAATATGCAATATGAGAGATGACAACTATTGTAGGTGAATTCCACACAAATGTAAAGAATCCCCCACAGTTGTCTTTAGTCCCCCACAAACTATGGGTTGTGGAGGATTCTTAACTAACTGTGGGGTATAATTAACAAATATGGGGAATGATGAATGAATTGTTAAGAATCCCTCACATTGGTTAAGAATCCGCTATATTCCATTGGGGTATTTTGTGAGGTATCCTTAACAAAAGTGGGGGATTCTTAAAAATTTATGGGGGATTCTTAACAAACTGTGGGTGGTTTTAGCAAACATGGGGAATAATGAACAAATATGCAACATGGGAGATGACAACTATTGTAAGGGTATCCTCCACAATTGTAAAGAATCCCCCATAGTTTGTCTAGAGTCCCCCACAAACTGGTGTATATGGGAGATTATTTAACAAAAGTGGGGTATTCTAAACAAACTGTGTGGGTTTTAGCAAGTATGGGAAATAATGAACAAATATGCTACAAGGGAGATAACAACTATTGTAGGGGAATCCCCCACAGTTTGTCTAGAGTCCCCCACAAACTGTTGTATATGGGGATTCTTAACAAACTGTGAGGTATAATTAACAAACATGGAGAATGATGAACAAATTGTTAAGAACCCCTCATATTGCTTAAGAATTCCCATATATTCAATTGGGGTATTCTGTGGGGGATCCTTAACAAACAGTGGTGGATTCAAAACAAACAGTAGGGGATTTTAAACAAATACGGAGAATAATGTACAAATATGCAATATGGGACGACAACTATTGTCGGGGAATTCCCCACAATTGTCAAGAATCCCCCGCAGTTGTCTTTAGTCCCCCACAAACTATTGGTTATGGAGGATTCTTAACTAACTGTGGGGTATAATTAATAAATATGGGGAATGATAAATAAATTGTTAAGAATCCCAAACATTGGTTAAGAATCCCGCATATTCCATTGGGGTATTTTGTGGGGGATCTTTAACAAAAGTGGAGGATTCTTAACTAACTGTGGGGTATAATTAACAAATAAGGGGAATGATGAACAAATTGTTAAGAATCCCTCACATTGGTTAAGAATCCCCTACATTCCATTGGGGTATTTTGAGGGGGATCCTTGACAAAAGTGGGGGATTCTTAAAAATTTGTGGGGGATTCTTAACAAACAGTGGAGGATTCCTATAAATTTGTGAGGGATTCTAAATAAAATATGTGGAACTTTAAGCAAATATGGAGAATAATGAACAAATATGCAATATGAGAGATGACAACTATTGTAGAAGAATTCCCCACAATTGTCAAGAATCCCCCAGAGTTGTCTTGAGTCCCCCACAAACTATGGGATATGGAGGATTCTTAACTAACTGTGGGGTATAATTAAGAAATATGGGAAATGATGAATAAATTGTTAAGAATCCCTCACATTGGTTAAGAATCCCCCATATTCCATTGGGTATTTTGTGGGGGATCCTGAACAAAAGTGGAGGATTCTTAACTAACTGTGGGGTATAATTAACTAATATGGGGAATGATGATTAATTGTTAAGAATCCGACACATTGGTTAAGAATCACCCATATTCCAATGGGGTATTTTGTGAGGGATCCTAAACAAAAGTGGAGGATTCTTAAAAATTTGTGGGGGATTATTAACAAACTGTGGGTGGTTTTAGCAAATATGGGGAATAGTGAACAAATATACAACATGGGAGATAACAACTATTGTAGGGGAATCCCCCACAATTGTAAATAATTCCCCATAATTTGTCTAGAGTCTCCCACAAACTGTTGTATATGGGGGATTATTTAACAAAAGTGGGGGATTCTAAACAAACTGTGTGGGGTTTTAGCAAATATGGGGAATACTGAATAAAATATGAAACATGGGCGATGACAAATATTGTAGCGGAATCCCCCACAATTGTAAACAATCCCCCACAGTTTGTCTAGAGTCCCTCACAAACTATTGTATATGGGGGATTTTTAAGAAACTGTGGCGTATAATTAACAAACATGGAGAATGATGAACAAATTGTTAAGAATCCCTCATATTGGTTAAGAATCCCCCATATTCAATTGGGGTATTCTGTGGGGGATCCTTAACAAAAGTGGGGGATTCTAAACAAACTGTGGGGGATTTTAATCAAATATGGAGAATAATGTACAAATATGTAATATGGGAGATGTCAACTATTGCAGTGGAATTTCACACAAATGTCAAGAATCTCCCACATTTGTCTTTAGTCCCCCACAAACTATGGGTTATGGAGGATTCTTAACTAACTGTGGGGTATAATTAACAAATTGGGGGATGATAAACAAATTGTTAAGAATCCCTCACTTTAGTTAAGAATCCCCCATATTCCATTGGAGTATTTTGTGGGGGATCCTTAACAAAAGTTGAGGATTCTTAAATAACTGTGTGGTATAATTAACAAATATGGGGAATGATGAACAAATTGTTAAGAATCCCACACATTGGTTAAGAATCCCCCATATTTCATTGGGGTATTTTCTGAGGAAGCCTAAACAAAAGTGAGGGATTCTTAAAAATTTGTGGAGGATTATTAACACACTGTGGGTGGATTTAGTAAATATGGGGAATAATGAACAAATATGCAACATGTGAGATGACAACTATTGTAGGGGAATCCCACACAATTGTAAAGAATCCCCCATAGTTTGTCTAGAGTCCCCCACAAACTTTTGTATATGGGGGATTATTTAACAAAAGTGGGGGATTCTAAACAAACTGTGTGGGGTTTTAGCAAATATGGGGAATAATGAACAAATATTCAAAATGGGAGATGACAACTATTGTAGGGGAATCCCCTACAATTGTAAAGAATCCCCCACAGTTTGTCTAGAGTCCCTCACAAAATGTTGTATATGGGGGATTCTTAAGAAACTGTGGCGTATAATTAACAAACATGGAGAATGATGAACAAATTGTTAAGAATCCCTCATATTGGTTAAGAATCCCCCATATTCAATTGGGGTGTTCTGTGGAGGATTCTAAAGAAACTGTGGGGGATTTTAATCAAATATGGAGAATAATGTACAAATATGTAATATGAGAGATGACAACTATTGTAGAAGAATTCCCCATAATTGTCAAGAATCCCCCATAGTTGTCTTGAGTCCCCCACAAACTATGGGATATGGGGGATTCTTAACTAACTGTGGGGTATAATTAAGAAATATGGGAAATGATGAATAAATTGTTAAGAATCCCTCACATTGGTTAAGAATCCCCCATATTCCATTGGGTATTTTCTAGGGGATCCTTAACAAAAGTGGAGGATTCTTAACTAACTGTGGGGTATAACTAACAAATATGGGGAATGATGAACAAATTATTAAGAATCCCACACAATGGTTAAGAATCCCCCATATTCCATTTGGGTATTTTGTGAGGGATCCTAAACAAAAGTGGGGGATTCTTAAAAATTTGTGGGGGATTATTAACAAACTGTGGGTGGTTTTAGCAAATATGGAGAATAATGAACAAATATGCAACATTGGAGATGACAACTATTATAGGGCAATCCCCCACAATTTTAAAGAATCCCCCGTAATTTTTCAAGAGTCCCCCACAAACTGTAGTATATGGGGGAATTTTTGACAAACGTTGGGGATTCTAAACAAACTGTGTGGGGTTTTAGCAAATATGGGGAATAATGAATAAAATATGCAACATGGGAGATGACAAATATTGTAGGGGAATCCCCCACAATTGTAAACAATCCCCCACAGTTTGTCTAGAGTCCCTCACAAACTCTTGTATATTGGGGATTCTTAAGAAACTGTGGCGTAGAATTAACAAACATGGAGAATGATGAACAAATTGTTAAGAATCCCTCATATTGGTTAAGAATCCCCCATATTCAATTGGGGTATTCTGTGGGGGATCCTTAACAAATAGTGGGGATTCTAAACAAACTGTGGGGGATTTTTAGCAAATATGGGAAATAATGAACAAATATGCAATATGGGAGATGACGACTATTGTAGGGGAATTCCACACAAATGTCAAGAATCCCCCACGGTTGTCTTTAGTCCCCCACAAACTATGGGTTATGGAGGATTCTTAACTAACTGTGGGGTATAATTTGCAAATATGGGGAATGATGAATAAATTGTTAAGAATTCCTCACATTGGTTAAGAATCCCCCATATTTCATTTGGGTATTTTTTCGGGATCCTTAACAAAAGTGGAGGATTTTTAACCAACTGTGGGGTATAATTAACAAATATGGGGAATGATGAACAAATTGTTAAGAATCCCTCACATTGGTTAATAATCCCCCATATTCCATTGGGGTATTTTGTGGGGGATCCTTAACAAAAGTGGAGGATTCTTAAAAATTTGTAGGGGATTCTTACCAAACAGTGGGGGAATCTTATAAATTTGTGGGGGATTCTAAACAAACTGTGAGGATTTTAAGCAAATATGGGAAATAATAAACAAATATACAATATTGGAGATAACAACTATTGTAGGGGAATTTCCTACAATTGTCAAGAATCTCCCACAGTTGTCTTGAGTCCCCCACAAACTATGGGATATGGAGGATTCTTAACTAACTGTGGGGTATAATTAAGAAATACGGGAAATGATGAATAAATTGTTAAGAATCACTCACATTGGTTAAGAATCCCCCATATTCCTTTGGGTATTTTGTGGGGGATCCTGAACAAAAGTGGTGGATTCTTAACTAACTGTGGGGTATAATTAACAAATATGGTGAATGATGAACAAATTGTTAAGAATCCTTCACATTTGTTAAGAATCCCCCATATTCCATTGGGGTATTTTGTGAGGGATCCTAAACAAAAGTGGGGGATTCATAAAAATTTGTGGGGGATTTTTAACAAACTGTGGGTGGTTTTAACAAATATGGGGAATAATGAACAAATATGCAACATGGGAGATGACAACTATTGTAGGGGAATCCCCCACAATTTTAAAGAATCCCCCGTAATTTTTCAAGAGTCCCCCACAAACTGTAGTATATGGGGAATTATTTAACAAAAGTGGGGGATTCTAAACAAACTGTGTGGGGTTTTAGCAAATATGGGGAATAATGAATAAAATATGCAACATGGGAGATGATAAATATTGTAGGGGAATCCCCCACAATTGTAAAGAATCCCCCACAGTTTGTCTAGAGTCCCCTACAAACTGTTGTATATGGGGGATTTTAAGATACTGTGGCCTATAATTAACAAACATGGAGAATGATGAACTTATTGTTAAGAATCCCTCATATTGGTTAAGAATCCCCCATATTCAATTGGGGTATTCTGTGGGGGATCCTTAACAAATAGTGGGGGATTCTAAACAAACTGTGGGGGATTTTAATCAAATATGGAGAATAATGTACAAATATGTAATATGGGAGATGACAACTATTGTAGGGGAATTCCACACAAATGTCAAGAATCCCCCACATTTGTCTTTAGTCCCCCACAAACTATGGGTTATGGAGGATTCTTAACTAACTGTGGGGTACAATTAGCAAATATGGTGAATGATGAATAAATTGTTAAGAATCCCTCACATTGGTTAAGAATCCCCCATATTTCATTGGGGTTTTTTGTCGGGATCCTTAACAAAAGTGGAGGATTCCTAACTAACTGTGGGGTATAATTAACAAATATGGGGAATAATGAACAAATTGTTAAGAATCCCTCACATTGGTTAATAATCCCCTATATTCCATTGGGGTATTTTGTGGGGGATCCTTAACAAAAGTGAAGGATTCTTAAAAATTTGTGGGGGATTCTTAACAAACAGTGGGGGATTCTTATAAATCTGAGGGGAATTCTAAACAAACTGTGGGGGATTTTTAGCAAATATGGGGAATAATAAACAAATATGCAATATGGGAAATGACAACTATTGTAGGGGAATTCCCCACAATTGTCAAGAATCCCCCTCAGTTGTCTTGAGTCCCCCACAAACTATGGGATATGGAGGATTCTTAACTGACTGTGGGGTAGAATTAACACCAATGGGAAATGATGAATAAATTGTTAAGAATCCCTCACATTGGTTAAGAATCCCCCACATTTCATTGGGGTATTTTGTAGGGATCCTTAACAAAAGTGGAGGATTCTTAACTAAGTGTGGGGTATAATTAACAAATATGGGGAATGATGAACAAATTTTTAAGAATCCCTCACATTGGTTAAAAATCCCCTATATTACATTGGGGTATTTTGTGGGGGATCCTTTACAAAAGTGAGGGATTCTTAAAAATTTGTGGTGGATTCTTAACTAACAGTTGGGGATTCTTATAAATATTTAGGGGATTCTAAACAAACTGTGGGGGATTTTAAGCAAATATGGAAAATAATGAACAAATATACAATATGGGAGATGACAATTATTGTAGGAGAATTCCCCACAATTGTCAAGAATCTCCCACAGTTGTCTTGAGTCCCCCACAAACTAAGGGATATGGAAGATTCTTAACTAACTGTGGGGTATAATTAACAAAATGGGAAATGATGAATAAATTGTTAAGAATCGCTCACATTGGTTAAGAATCCCCCATATTCTATTGGGTATTTTGTGGGGGATCCTTAACAAAAGTGGAGGATTTTTAAATAACTGTGGGGTATAATTAACAAATATGGGGAATGATGAACAAATTGTTAAGAATCCCTCACATTGGTTAAGAATCCCCCATATTCCATTGGGTTATTTTGTGAGGGATCCTTAACAAAAGTGGGGGATTTTTAAAAGTTTGTTGGGGATTATGAACAAACTTTTGGTGGTTTTAGCAATTATGGGGAATAATGAACAAATATGCAACATGGGAGATGACAACGATTGAAGGGGAATCCCCCACAATTGTAAAGAATCCCCCATAGTTTGTCTAGAGTCCCCCACAAACTGTTGTATATGGGAGATTATTTAACAAAAGTGGGGGATTCTAAACAAACTGTGTGGGGTTTTAGCAAATATGGGGAATAATGAACAAATATGCAACATGGGAGATGACAACTATTGTAGGGGAATCCACCACAATTGTAAAGAATCCCCCACAGTTTGTCTAGAGTCCCCCACAAACTGTTGTATATGGGGGATTTTTAAGAAACTATGGGGTATAATTAACAAACATGGAGAATGATGAACAAATTGTTAAGAATCCCTCATATTGGTTACGAATCCCCCATATTCAATTGGGGTATTCTGTGGGGGATCCTTAACAAATAGTGGGGGATTCTAAACAAACTGTGGGGGATTTTAAGCTAAATATGGAGAATAATGAACAAATATGCAATATGGGAGATGACAACTATTGTTGTGGAATTCCACACAAATGTCAAGAATCCCCCACAGTTGTCTTTAGTCCCCCACAAACTATGGGTTATGGAGGATTCTTAACTAATTGTGGGGTATAATTAACAAATATGGGGAATGATGAATAAATTGTTAAGAATCCCTCACATTGGTTAAGAATCCCCCATATTTCATTGGGGTATTTTTTGGGAATCCTTAACAAAAGTGGAGGATTCTTAACTACTTGTGGGTATAATTAACAAATATGGGGAATGATGAACAAATTGTTAAGAATCCCTCACATTGGTTAAGAATCCCCCATATTTCATTGGGGTATTTTGTGATGGATACTTAACAAAAGTGGGGGATTCTTAAAAATTTTTGGGGGATTCTTAACAAACAGTGGGGGATTCTTATAAATTTTGGGGGGATTCTAAACAAACTGTGGGAGATTTTAAGCAAATATGGGGAGTAATGAACAAATATGCAATATGGGAGATGACAACTATTGTAGGGAATTCCCCACCATTGTCAAGAATCCCCCACAGTTGTCTTGAGTCCCCCACAAACTATGGGATATGAAGGATTCTTAACTAACTGTGGGGTATAATTAACAAAAATGGGAAATGATGAAAAAATTGTTAAGAATCCCTCACATTGGTTTAGAATCCCCCAT
Source organism: Hydrangea macrophylla (assembly GCA_033977485.1). NCBI lineage: Eukaryota > Viridiplantae > Streptophyta > Magnoliopsida > Cornales > Hydrangeaceae > Hydrangea > Hydrangea macrophylla. The sequence goes on from CM066986.1 coordinate 86,412,044, forward strand.
ATTACATTGGGGTATTTTGTGGGGGATCCTTAATAAAAGTGGAGGATTCTTAAATAACTTTGGGGTATAATTAACAAATATGGGGAATGATGAACAAATTGTTAAGAATCTCTAACATTGGTTAAGAATCCCTCATATTCCATTGGGGTATTTTGTGAGGGATCCTTAACAAAAGTTGGGGATTCTTAAAAATTTGTTGGGGATTACTAACAAACTGTGGGTGGATTTAGCAAATATGGGGATTAATGAACAAATATGCACCATGGGAGATGACAACTATTGTAGGGGAATCCCCCACAATTGTAAAGAATCCCCCATAGTTTGTCTAGAGTCCCCCACAAACTGTTGTATATGGGGGATTATTTAACAAAAGTGGGGGATTCTAAACAAACTGTGTGCGGTTTTAGCAAAGATGGCGAATAATGAACAAATATGCAACATGGGAGATGACAACTATTGTAGGGGAATCCCCCACAATTGTAAAGAATCCCCTACAGTTTGTCTAGAGTCCCCCACAAACTGTTGTATATGGGGATTCTTAAGAAACTGTGGGGTATAATTAACAAACATGGAGAATGATGAACAAATTGTTAAGAATCCCTCATATTGGTTTCGAATCCCCCATATTCAATTGGGGTATTATGTGGGGGGATCCTTAACAAATAGTGGGGGATTCTAAACAAACTGTGGAGGATTTTAAGCAAATATGGAGAATAATGAACAAATATGCAATATGGGAGATGACAACTATTGTAGCGAATTCCCCACAATTGTCAAGAATCCCCCACAGTTGTCTTGAGTCCCACAAAAACTATGGGATATGGAGGATTCTTAACTAACTGTGGGGTATAATTAAGAAATATGGGAAATGATGAATAAATTGTTAAGAATCCCTCACATTGGTTAAGAATCCCCCATATTCCATTGGGTATTTTGTGGGGGATCCTTAACAAAAGTGGAGGATTCTTAACTAACTGTGGGGTATAATTAAAAAATATGGGGAATGATGAACAAATTGTTAAGAATCCCTCACATTAGTTAAGAATCCCCCATATTCCATTGGGGTATTTTGTGAGGGATCCTAAACAAAAGTGGGGGATTCTTAAAATTTATGGGGGATTATTAACAAATTGTGGTTGGTTATAGCAAATATGGGGAATAATGAACAAATATGCAACATGGGAGATGACAAATATTGTATGGGAATCCCCCATAATTGTAAAGAATCCCCCACAGTTTGTCTAGAGTCCCCCACAAACTGTTGTATATGGGGGATTTTAAGATACTGTGGCCTATAATTAACAAACATGGAGAATGATTAACAAATTGTTAAGAATCCCCATATTCAATTGGGGTGTTCTGTGGGGAATCCTTAACAAAAAGTGGAGGATTCTAAACAAACTGTGGGAGATTTTAAGCAAATATGGAGAATAATGTACAAATATGCAATATGGGAGACGACAACTATTGTAGGGGAATTTCCCACAATTGTCGAGAATCCCCCACAGTTGTCTTTAGTCCCCCACAAACTATGGGTTATTGAGGATTCTTAACTAGCTGTGGGGTACAATTAACAAATATGGGGATTGATGAATAAATTGTTGATAATCCCTCACATTGGTTAAGATTTCCCCATATTTCATTGGGATATTTTGTAGGGATCCTTAACAAAAGTGGAGGATTCTTAACTGACTGTGGGGTATAATTAACAAATATGGGGAATGATGAACAAATTGTTAAGAATCCCTCACATTGGTTAGAATTCCCCTATATTCCATTAGGGTATTTTGTGGGGGATTCTTAACAAAAGTGAGGGATTCTTAAAAATTTGTGAGGGATTCTTAACTAACAGTGGGGGATTCTTATAAATATTTGGGGGATTCTAAACAAATTATGGGGGATTTTAAGCAAATATGGGGAATATTGAACAAATATGCAATATCAGAGATGACAACTATTGTAGGGGAATTCTCCACAATTGTCAAGAATCTCCCACAATTGTCTTGAGTTCTCCACAAACTATAAGATAAGGAGGATTCTTAACTAACTGTGGGGTATAATTAACAAACATGGGAAATGATGAATTAATTGTTAAGAATCCCTCACATTGGTTAAGAATCCCCCATTTTCCATTGGGTATTTTGTGGGGATCCTTAACAAAAGTGGAGGATTCTTAACTAACTGTGGGATATAAATAACAAATATGGGGAATGATGAACAAATTGTTAAGAATCCCTCAGATTGGTTAAGAATCCCCCAAATTCCATTGGGGTGTTTTGTGAGGGATCCTTAACAAAAGTGGGGGATTCTAAAAAATTTGTGGGTGATTATTAATAAACTGTGGGTGGATTTAGCAAATATGGGGAATAATGAACAAATATGCAACATGGGAGATGACAACTATTGTAGGGGAATCCCCCACAATTGTAAAGAATCCCCCATAGTTTGTCTAGAGTCCCCCAAAACTGTTGTATATGGGGGATTATTTAACAAAAGTGGGGGATTCTAAACAAACTGTGTACGGTTTTAGCAAATATGATGAACAAATTGTTAAGAATCCCTCACATTGGTTAGAAATCCCCTATATTCCATTAGGGTATTTTGTGGGGGATTCTTAACAAAAGTGAGGGATTCTTAAAAATTTGTGAGGGATTCTTAACTAACAGTGGGGGATTCTTATAAATATTTGGGGGATTCTAAACAAACTATGAGGGATTTTAAGCAAATATGGGGAATAATGAACAAATATGTAATATGAGAGATGACAACTATTGTAGGGGAATTCCCCACAATTGTCAAGAATCTCCCACAGTTGTCTTGAGTTCTCCACAAACTATGGGATATGGAGGATTCTTAACTAACTGTGGGGTATAATTAACAAACACGGAAAATGATGAATAAATTGTTAAGAATCCCTCACATTGGTTAAGAATCCCCCATATTCCATTGGGTATTTTGTGGGGGATCCTTAACAAAAGTGGAGGATTCTTAACTAACTGTGGGGTATAATTAACAAATATGGGGAATGATGAACAAATTGTTAAGAATCCCTCAGATTGGTTAAGAATCCCCCAAATTCCATTGGGGTGTTTTGTGAGGGATCCTTAACAAAAGTGGGTGATTCTTAAAAATTTGTGGGGGATTCTTAACAAACTGTTGGTGGTTTTAGCAAATATGGGGAATAATGAACAATTATGCAACATGGGAGATCACAACTATTGTAGGGGAATCCCCCACAATTGTAAAGAATCCCCCACAGTTTGTCTAGCGTCCCCCACAAACTGTTGTATATGGGGGATTTTTAAGAAACTGTGGGGTATAATTAACAAACATGGAGAATGATGAACAAATTGTTAAGAATCCCTCATATTGGTTAAGAATCCCCCATATTCAATTGGGGTATTCTATGGGGGGATCCTTAACAAATAGTGGGAGATTCTAAACAAACTGTGGGGATTTTAAGCAAATATGGAGAATAATGTACAAATATGCAATATGGGAGATGACAAATATTGCAGGAGAATTCCCCACAAATGTCAAGAATTCCCCACAGTTGTATTTAATCCCCCACAAACTATGGGTTATGGAGGATTCTTAACTAACTGTGGGGTATAATTAACAAATATGTGGAATGATGAATAAATTGTTAAGAATCCCTCACATTGGTTAAGAATCCCCCACATTTCATTGGGGTATTTTGTGGGGATCCTTAACAAAAGTGGAGGATTCTTAACTAACTGTGGGATATAAATAACAAATATGGGGAATGATGAACAAATTGTTAAGAATCCCTCAGATTGGTTAAGAATCCCCCAAATTCCATTGGGGTGTTTTGTGAGGGATCCTTAACAAAAGTGGGGGATTCTAAAAAATTTGTGGGTGATTATTAATAAACTGTGGGTGGATTTAGCAAATATGGGGAATAATGAACAAATATGCAACATGGGAGATGACAACTATTGTAGGGGAATCCCCCACAATTGTAAAGAATCCCCCATAGTTTGTCTAGAGTCCCCCAAAACTGTTGTATATGGGGGATTATTTAACAAAAGTGGGGGATTCTAAACAAACTGTGTACGGTTTTAGCAAATATGATGAACAAATTGTTAAGAATCCCTCACATTGGTTAGAAATCCCCTATATTCCATTAGGGTATTTTGTGGGGGATTCTTAACAAAAGTGAGGGATTCTTAAAAATTTGTGAGGGATTCTTAACTAACAGTGGGGGATTCTTATAAATATTTGGGGGATTCTAAACAAACTATGAGGGATTTTAAGCAAATATGGGGAATAATGAACAAATATGTAATATGAGAGATGACAACTATTGTAGGGGAATTCCCCACAATTGTCAAGAATCTCCCACAGTTGTCTTGAGTTCTCCACAAACTATGGGATATGGAGGATTCTTAACTAACTGTGGGGTATAATTAACAAACACGGAAAATGATGAATAAATTGTTAAGAATCCCTCACATTGGTTAAGAATCCCCCATATTCCATTGGGTATTTTGTGGGGGATCCTTAACAAAAGTGGAGGATTCTTAACTAACTGTGGGGTATAATTAACAAATATGGGGAATGATGAACAAATTGTTAAGAATCCCTCAGATTGGTTAAGAATCCCCCAAATTCCATTGGGGTGTTTTGTGAGGGATCCTTAACAAAAGTGGGTGATTCTTAAAAATTTGTGGGGGATTCTTAACAAACTGTTGGTGGTTTTAGCAAATATGGGGAATAATGAACAATTATGCAACATGGGAGATCACAACTATTGTAGGGGAATCCCCCACAATTGTAAAGAATCCCCCACAGTTTGTCTAGCGTCCCCCACAAACTGTTGTATATGGGGGATTTTTAAGAAACTGTGGGGTATAATTAACAAACATGGAGAATGATGAACAAATTGTTAAGAATCCCTCATATTGGTTAAGAATCCCCCATATTCAATTGGGGTATTCTATGGGGGGATCCTTAACAAATAGTGGGAGATTCTAAACAAACTGTGGGGATTTTAAGCAAATATGGAGAATAATGTACAAATATGCAATATGGGAGATGACAAATATTGCAGGAGAATTCCCCACAAATGTCAAGAATTCCCCACAGTTGTATTTAATCCCCCACAAACTATGGGTTATGGAGGATTCTTAACTAACTGTGGGGTATAATTAACAAATATGTGGAATGATGAATAAATTGTTAAGAATCCCTCACATTGGTTAAGAATCCCCCACATTTCATTGGGGTATTTTGTGGGGATCCTTAACAAAAGTGGAGGATTCTTAACTAACTGTGGGATATAAATAACAAATATGGGGAATGATGAACAAATTGTTAAGAATCCCTCAGATTGGTTAAGAATCCCCCAAATTCCATTGGGGTGTTTTGTGAGGGATCCTTAACAAAAGTGGGGGATTCTAAAAAATTTGTGGGTGATTATTAATAAACTGTGGGTGGATTTAGCAAATATGGGGAATAATGAACAAATATGCAACATGGGAGATGACAACTATTGTAGGGGAATCCCCCACAATTGTAAAGAATCCCCCATAGTTTGTCTAGAGTCCCCCAAAACTGTTGTATATGGGGGATTATTTAACAAAAGTGGGGGATTCTAAACAAACTGTGTACGGTTTTAGCAAATATGATGAACAAATTGTTAAGAATCCCTCACATTGGTTAGAAATCCCCTATATTCCATTAGGGTATTTTGTGGGGGATTCTTAACAAAAGTGAGGGATTCTTAAAAATTTGTGAGGGATTCTTAACTAACAGTGGGGGATTCTTATAAATATTTGGGGGATTCTAAACAAACTATGAGGGATTTTAAGCAAATATGGGGAATAATGAACAAATATGTAATATGAGAGATGACAACTATTGTAGGGGAATTCCCCACAATTGTCAAGAATCTCCCACAGTTGTCTTGAGTTCTCCACAAACTATGGGATATGGAGGATTCTTAACTAACTGTGGGGTATAATTAACAAACACGGAAAATGATGAATAAATTGTTAAGAATCCCTCACATTGGTTAAGAATCCCCCATATTCCATTGGGTATTTTGTGGGGGATCCTTAACAAAAGTGGAGGATTCTTAACTAACTGTGGGGTATAATTAACAAATATGGGGAATGATGAACAAATTGTTAAGAATCCCTCAGATTGGTTAAGAATCCCCCAAATTCCATTGGGGTGTTTTGTGAGGGATCCTTAACAAAAGTGGGTGATTCTTAAAAATTTGTGGGGGATTCTTAACAAACTGTTGGTGGTTTTAGCAAATATGGGGAATAATGAACAATTATGCAACATGGGAGATCACAACTATTGTAGGGGAATCCCCCACAATTGTAAAGAATCCCCCACAGTTTGTCTAGCGTCCCCCACAAACTGTTGTATATGGGGGATTTTTAAGAAACTGTGGGGTATAATTAACAAACATGGAGAATGATGAACAAATTGTTAAGAATCCCTCATATTGGTTAAGAATCCCCCATATTCAATTGGGGTATTCTATGGGGGGATCCTTAACAAATAGTGGGAGATTCTAAACAAACTGTGGGGATTTTAAGCAAATATGGAGAATAATGTACAAATATGCAATATGGGAGATGACAACTATTGCAGGAGAATTCCCCACAAATGTCAAGAATTCCCCACAGTTGTATTTAATCCCCCACAAACTATGGGTTATGGAGGATTCTTAACTAACTGTGGGGTATAATTAACAAATATGTGGAATGATGAATAAATTGTTAATCACATTGGTTAAGAATCCCCCACATTTCATTGGGGTATTTTGTAGGGATCCTTAACAAAAGTGGAGGATTCTTCACTAAGTGTGGGGTATAATTAACAAATATGGGGAATGATGAACAAATTGTTAAGAATCCCTCACATTGGTTAATAATTCCCCATATTCCATTGGGGTATTTTGTGGGGGATCCTTTACAAAGGTGGGGGATTCTTAAAAATTTATGGTGGATTTTTAATAAACAGTAGAGGATTCTTATAAATTTTTGGGGGATTCTAAACAAATTGTGGGAGATTTTAAGCAAATATGGGGAATAATGAACAAATATGCAATATGGGAGATGACAACTATTGTGGGGGAATTCTCCACAATTGTCAAGAATCCCCCACAGTTGTCTTGAGTCCCCGACAAACTATGGGATATGGAGGATTCTTAACTAACTGTGGTGTATAATTAACAAATATGGCGAATGATGAACAAACTGTTAAGAATCCCTCACATTGGTTAATAATCCCCCATATTCCATTAGGGCATTTTGTGGGGGATCCTTAACAAAAGTGGGGGATTCGAAAAAATTTGTGGAGGATTCTTAAAAAACTGTGGGTGGATTTTAGCAAATATGAGGAATAATGAACAAATATGCAACATGGGAGATGACAATTATTGTAGGGGAATCCCCCACAATTGTAAAGAATTCCCCACAGTTTGTCTAGAGTCCCCCACAAGCTGTTGTATATGGTGGATTCTTAACAAAATATGAGGTATAATTAACAAACATGGAGAATGATGAACAAATTGTCAAGAATACCTCACATTGGTTAAGAATCCCCCATATTCCATTGGTGTATTCTGTGGGGGATCCTTAACAAACAATGGGGATTATTATAAATTTGTGGGGGATTCTAAACAAACTGTGAAAGATATTAAGCAAATATGGGGAATAATGAACAAATATGCAACATTGAGATGAGAATCATTGTGGGGAATTCCCCACAATTGTCAAGAATCCCCCACAATTGTCTTGAGTCCCCCACAAACTATGGGATATGGAGAATTCTTAACTAACAGTGGTGTATAATTAACAAATATGGGGAATGGTGAACAAACTGTTAAGAATCCCTCACATTGGTTTATAATCCCCCATATTCCATAAGGGTATTTTGTGGGGGATACTTAACAAAAGTGGAGGATTCTAAAAAATTTATGGAGGATTCTTAACAAACTGTGGGTGGTTTTAGCAAATATGGGGAATAATGAACAAATATGCAACATGGGAGATGACAATTATTGTAGGGGAATCCCCCACAATTGTAAAGAATTCCCCACAGTTTGTCTAGAGTTCCCCACAAACTGTTGTATATGGGGATTCTTCAACAAAAGTGTGGGATTCAAAACAAACTGTGGGGGGTTTTAGCAAATATGGGGAATAATTAACAAATATCCCATATGGAAGATGATAACTATTGGAGGGGAATCCCCCACAATTGTAAAAATCCCCCAAAGTTTGTCTAGAGTCACCCACAAACTGTTGTATATGGAGGATTCTAAACAAACTGTGGGGTATAATTAACAAACATGAAGTGTGATAAACAAATTGTTAAGAATCTCTCATATTGGTTATGAATCCCCCATATTCAATTGGGGTTTTCTGTGGGGGATCCTTAACAAACAGTGGGGGATTCTTATGAATTGGTGGAGGATTCTAAACAAACTGTGGGGGATTTTAAGCAAATATGAGAAATAAAGAATAAATATGCGACATGGGAGATGACAACTATTGTAGAGGAATTCCCCACAATTTTCAAGAATCCCCCACAGTTGTCTTGAGTCCCCCACAAACTATGGGATATGGAGGATTCTTAACTAACTGTGGTGTATAATTAACAAATATGGGGAATGATGAACAAACTGTTAAGAATCCCTCACATTGGTTAATAATCCCCCATATTCCATTAGGGTATTTTGTGGGGGATCCTTAACAAAAGTGGGGGATTCGAAAAAATTTGGGGAGTATTCTTAACAAACTGTGGGTGGATTTTAGCAAATATGGGGAATATTGAACAAATATGCAACATGGGAGATGACGGCTATTGTAGGGGAATCCCCCACAATTGTAAAGAATTCCCCACAGTTTGTCTAGAGTCCCCCACAAGCTGTTGTATATGGTGGATTCTTAAAAAACTGTGGGGTATAATTAACAAACATGGAGAATGATGAACAAATTGTCAAGAATCCCTCACATTGGTTAAGAATCCCCCAAATTCCATTGGTGTATTTTGTTGGGGATCCTTAACAAATAATGGGGGATTATTATAAATTTGTGGGGGATTCTAAACAAACTGTGAGGGATATTAAGCAAATATGGGGAATAATGAACAATTATGCAAAATTGAGATGAGAACCATTGTGGGGAATTCCCCACAATTGTCAAGAATCCCCCACAATTGTCTTGAGTCCCCCACAAACTATGGGATATGGAGAATTCTTAACTAACAGTGGTGTATAATTAACAAATATGGGGAATGATGAGCAAACTGTTAAGAATCCCTCACATTGGTTAATAATCCCCCATATTCCATTAGGGTATTTTGTGGGCGATCCTTAACAAAAGTGCGGGATTCGAAAAAATTTGTGGAGGATTCTTAACAAACTGTGGGTGGATTTTAGCAAATATGGAGAATAATAAACAAATATGCAACATGGGAGATGACAACTTTTGTATGGGAATCCCCCACAATTGTAAAAAATTCCCCACAGTTTATCTAGAGTCCCCCACAAACTGTTGTATATGGGGGATTCTTCAACAAAAGTGGGGATTCTTAAAAAACTGTGGGGGGTTTTAGCAAATATTAGGAATAATGAACAAATATGCAACATGGGAGATGATAACTATTGTAGGGAAATCCCCCACAATTGTAAAAATCCCACAAAGTTTGTCTAGAGTCCCCCACAAACTGTTGCATATGGGGGATTCTTAACAAATTGTGGGGTATAATTAACAAACATGAAGTATGATGAACAAATTGTTAAGAATCCCTCATATTGGTTAAGAATCCCCCATATTCAATTAGGGTATTCTGTGGGGGATTCTTAACAAACAGTGGGGGATTCTCATGAATTGGTGGGGGATTCTAAATAAACTATGGGGGATTTTAAGCAAATATGGGAAGTAATGAACAAATATGCAACATGGGAGATGACAACTATTGTAGGGGAATTCCCCACAATTGTCAAGAATCCCCCACAGTTGTCTTGAGTCCCCCACAAACTATGGGATATGGAGGATTCTTAACTAACTGTGGGTTACAATTAACAAATATGGGGAATGATGAATAAATTGTTAAGAATCCCTCACATTGGTTAAGAATCCCCCATATTCCATTGGGGTATTTTGTGTAGGATCCATAACAAAAGTGGAGGATTTTTAACTAACTGTGGGGTATAATTAACAAATATGGGGAATGATGAACAAATTGTTAAGAATCCCTCACATTAGTTAAGAATCCCCCATATTCCATTGGGGTATTTTGTGGGGGATCCTTAACAAAAGTGGGGATTCTTAAAAATTTGTGGGGGATTCTTAAAAAACTGAGGGTGATTTTAGCAAATATGGGGAATAATAAACAAACATGCAACATGGGAGATGACAACTATTGTAGGGGAATCCCCCACAATTGTAAAGAATCCGCCACAGTTTGTTTTGAGTGCCCTACAAACTGTTGTATATGAGGAATTATTTAACAAAAGTGGGGAATTCTTAGGAAACTGTGTGGGGTTTTAGCAATATATGGGGAATAATGAACAAATATGCAACATGTGAGAAGACAACTATTGTAGGGGAATCCCCCACAATTGTAAAGAATCCCCCAAAGTTTATCTAGAGTCCCCCACAAACTGTTGTATATGGGGGATTTTTAACAAACAGTGGGGTATAATCAACAAACAAGGAGAATGATGAACAAATTGTTAAGAATCCCTCACATTGGTTAAGAATCCCCATATTCCATTGGGGTATTCTGTGGGGGATCCTTAACAAACAGTGGGGGATTCTTATAAATTTGTGGGGGATTCTAAACAATCTGTGAAGGATATTAATCAAATATGGGGAATAATGAACAAATATGCAATATTGAGATGAGAACCATTGTGGGGAATTCCCCACAATTGTCAAGAATCCCCCACAATTGTCTTGAGTTCCCCACAAACTATGGGATATGTAGAATTCTTTACTAACAGTGGTGTATAATTAACAAATATGGGGAATGATCAACAAACTGTTAAGAATCCCTCACATTGGTTAATAATCCCCCATATTCCATTAGGGTATTTTGTGGGGGATCCTTAACAAAAGTGGGGGATTCGAAAAAATTAGTGGAGGATTCTTAACAAACTGTGGGTGGATTTTAGCAAATATGGGGCATAATGAACAAATTTGCAACATGGGAGATGACAACTATTGTATGGGAATCCCCCACAATTGTAAAGAATTCCCCACAGTTTATCTAGAGTCCCACACAAACTGTTGTATATGGGGGATTCTTCTACAAAAGTTGGGGATTCTTAACAAACTGTGGGGGGGTTTTAGCAAATATGGAAAATAATGAACAAATATGCAACATGGGAGATGATAACTATTGTAGTGGAATCCCCCACAATTGTAAAAATCCCCCACAATTGTAAAAATCCCACAAAGTTTGTCTAGAGTCCCCCACAAAATGTTGTATATGGAGGATTCTTAACAAACTGTGGGGTATAATTAACAAACTTGAAGTGTGATGAACAAATTGTTAAGAATCCCTCATATTGGTTAAGAATCCCCCATATTCCATTGGGGTATTCGTTGGGGGATCCTTAACAAACAGTGGGGGATTCTTATGAATTGGTGGGGGATTCTAAACAAACTGTGGGGGATTTTAAGCAAATATGGGAAATAATGAACAAATATGCAACATGGGAGATGACAACTATTGTAGGGAATTGATCGGGAGAGAACAAATCCCAATTATACGCCTTAACTCACATTTGTTGGTCGTTTTTATCCTGTTTTTATGTAATTTTATTTTATTTTCTATTTTCTATCAGGTTTTAGAAGAAAACAGGTATATGAGGTTAAACAAGGTGAAAAAACAGGAAGAAAGAAGCAGAAAAAGACACCTCGCGCGCGCGGTCCGCGGGCGCGAAAATCTGATAATCGCCCGCGCGATCCGCTCGCACGAGACCCCCAATAACTCGCTCGCGCGATCCGCGCGCGTGAGGTCCCCAATGTCGCGCTCGCGCGATCCGTGCGCGTGAGGTCCCCAATGTCGCGCTCGCGCGACCCGCTCGCGCGATATGTGTAAAAACCAAAGTTGCGTATTTCAGTATTCTAAGGAGTCCTGTGCAGACGAAATCACTGGAAGACATCCAGATTGGAAATAACTGCTGTTTCAGTGCAATACGAAGAAAGAAAGGCTTCTAAAAACCCTTGTAAACTATATATATCTAGTTTTTATGATTTTTAAGGGTTACACACCTTGAGAGCAATTCATCAATACATACATTCAGCACTTTTTGAAGGCAAGAGGAAGGTTTCTAATAGCTTACATCAACTCCATCTTCATGCTTTCACCTATCATGAGCAACTAAACTCCTCATCTAGGGTTTCAATGAAACCCTAGCTATGTAAAGGGGGATTCTACGCTTCTTTATTCTAAGATTTTATGTTTATGGATAGTGATTGTATGTTAGGGGATTTTATATGATCAGTTTTTAATGTTAATAATCAAGAGTACTTTGGATCTATTCTTGTCTTAGATTTTTCCTTATACTTATTGAACTCAATAGTCCTTGATATCTGTGATTGATAGGAGTATTTACATACAATGGTGCTTATGTGATTGTGATGTTTACTTCTTTTATAATCCATGCTTAGGAAAGATGAGTTATGCTACACCCTAGTTATAGGTAGATGATTCATGTGAACCGTAGATGGATTATGTTTAGATTAAACTAACGATATCTTCTTGACGATACTATTGGGCTTGTAGCTACAATAGATCATAACTATCCAAAACATAGAACTTAGAATAAGAGGTTTAGACCCTCAATGCATAGTTAGTGGTGGATTTGTAATCCTAGGTCCCATCTCCATATATTTACATCAATTTCCAAAGTTTGCATTTAAGTTTACTTAGATTTAATTTTAGATCTTATTTATATAAATTCATAGTTTAATTCATAGTTTAAAGTAGTAGTGATAATCAAATCCTGAATCAATTCAACTTCCAATTTTCTTATAACTATATAGATTAGATTTTAGTAATTAAAGGATTAAAATTTAACAATCTCTGTGGGTTCGACCTTTACTTTCCACACTACAAATCTTTCGAAAGTAAAGCATAAATAAGCACACTTTTATATCTTGATTCTGACGAGATCAATTTTTGGCGCCGTTGCCGGGGATTGAAATAATCTTTGCCGTTAATTATTAGAATCATAATTTACTTAGTTAGTAATTAGTAGTTTCATTTTATTTTCTTTGTTTTTTGTTTTACTTTTGAGTCGCTAAATTTATCCTTGTCCTGCAGTTCACAAGTCATCAAGATCTAGTACGTTCGAGTGGAGCAGCTGTGCACGCCAACGGAGCTTACGCGAACCTGAAAAGAAAAGTGAAATAAAAAAATCAAAAACAAGTAAATTCGCTAAGTTTTAAATTTCGCATCAACCACTGTAAGTCAGGGCGCTGAGACGCATTACTTGCATTAGGGTAGGTGTGGAGTGAGCACTGCATTAGCTAGGAAACCCGGGGCGCTGGGCTTGACGCGGTCATTGCATTACAGGATAAATTCATGCATCATATTAGTCTTGTGTGCTTGCATGCTTGGTTATTAGCGTAGCTATTTTTGTTTTCTTTTATTGAGTCAACCCTTAGTGTATGTTTGGTACTCGTTCAACTAATCCTAAATTAAATCCGCTTAATCTCGAACTTGAACGTACACTTAGAGGTCTTAAGTCATCAACCCAAGCTGCGAGAGCTCGGTTGATGTTAGACGACGAGTCCACGCCGGAACCGTCATCTTCATTTGAAGTAGAAATCCGTAGTACGCGTAATCGCTTAAGAAATTAAAACAATAAAAATCGAACCTATTCCGATGGCCGATTTTGGACAAAACCGGAATAATGGGAATAATCGGAATGAGGGGGATAATCCTAACATACCCCCACCACCACCATTAAAGGACTATTTCACTCCTACGGCCTATACACCACCGTCGTGTATTGCATTGCCGGAAGTGACGACAGCTCATTTTGAAATTAAATCCTCAACTATTGCGCTCCTGCCGTCATTTTACGGGCGTGTTAAGGAAGACCCGTATAATCACCTACGCGAATTTCAGGGTATTTGTGCGACTTTAAAGATTCAGAACTTAACAGATGATGAATTGAAAATGCGCCTGTTTCCGTTTTCACATAAAGATAAAGCGAAGTATTGGCTCCAATCGTTGGAGCCAAATTCAATAAGAACATGGGAAGAGTTGCAAACTGCGTTCCTACAAAAGTTTTTCCCCATAACTAGAACGAATCAAATTAGAAAATCAATAACTAATTTTACAATGCAAGATGGGGAGACACTTTACGATACGTGGGAACAGTTTAAAGAACTCTTACGCTCTTGCCCTCATCACCAGATACCTAAATGGCAGCTGGTGTAAGTCTTTTATGAAGGATTAATTCCTGCCGTTCGAAATACCGTCGATGCTATTTGTGCGGGGACGTTCCTCCACAAAAGTGCCGATGAGGCATGGAAGATATTTGAAACATTAAGTGAAAACTCTATGCATCAAGCGGTATCCATACGACCTGAAGGACACATTCTACCTAATCCAAAGAGAGAGGCGAAAGTTGAGTCTAACCATTCGTATGAAATTCAAGAACTAAATAGAAAAATGGACCAACTTATGATGATGGGCCGCATGCAAGGCCCACCTCCTTCTGCAGAAGTATGCCAGTTATGCTCAGATTCGTCACATTCAACATTAGCATGCCCGTCCGCATCCCAGTTCCCGGAATTTGTAGAACAGCATATAAATGCGGTTCAACAGTTCCAACGACCTAATTATAACCCCACGGGGTATAAACCAAACACGACATGGGGACCTCATCCGAACCTTTCTTGGAACTCCAATAGTGAGAAACCGTACTCGAAACCTGATACGACTAATTTCCCTAATGCGTATAAACCATAATCTAATCAGTATCAGCCGCCTCCGAACCAACAAAGTCAATACCAACAGCTTCCCTTCCGTGCTAATCCTCCTAGGGATAAAACCTTCGAAGAGAGCGTGTTGGCATCATTAAAAACTTTAGAGGCCCAATCACAATCGCAGTCTCAACTTGTAGCGAAATTAGAGTCCCAAATGGGACAATTAGCTAATACATTAAATAGGCGTAATGAGGGAAAATTACCAAGTCAACCTGTTCAAAATCCTAAAGGTCAGTATGAGGTGAGTTCGGCGAGTGATCAAGTGAACGCTGTCTCAACAAGGACCACTGAACGTCCTGAGGAGGTCGTACCTCCTCCCGAGGCGAGAAAAGATAAAGGGAAAGAAAAGGAAAAAGGTGAAAAGGAAGAGAATTCGACTCCAGATTCAAAAGACGTTAATCCTTTGATATCAAATAAAACACCTAAAGCAGTAAACCCTTCCGATTATGTGCCTAGGATGCCATTTCCACCGAGCGGGGAAGCCCCGGCTCACTTCACTAAAAAGAGCACGAAACCGGAAGATATACTTGAAATATTTAAAGAAGTCAAAATCAATATTCCCCTACTAGAGGCGATTAAACAGATACCCCCGTATGCTAAGTTCTTAAAGGATCTATGCACTCAGAAAAGGAAATCCAAAAACCATCTATCTAAGAAAGTGTTCCTAACAGAAAAGGTTAGTTCCCTATTTACCACTAACACTCTTAAATATAAAGACCCGGGTACTCCAACCATCGCTTGTCACATAGGTGATAAATACATTCACCGGGCTCTTCTTGATTTAGGGGCGAGTGTGAATTTGATACCCTATTCAGTTTACGAACATTTGGGTTTAGGAGAACTGAAACCGACTACGGCCACTTTACAACTAGCCGATAGGTCAATTAAAGTTCCACGGGGGGTAGTAGAGAATGTATTGGTAAAAGTTGATAAATGCTATTATCCGGTCGATTTTATCGTACTAGACACCGAACCCGTCCTAGATGCGAGTAAACAAGTTCCAGTCATTCTAGGACGCCCTTTCCTAGCTACGGCTAATTCAATTATTAATTGTAGGACTGGTGTGATGGATATAACTTTTGGGAACATGACCGTGCGTCTTAACGTCTTTAATGCATCGAATCAACCATATAGAGATGATGAAGAGGCAGATTGCTATGCCATAGACTTAATAGATGAATTAGTCGAAGAGGCAGCGCCTTTTATGTTAACTAAGGAAGCGTTGGAAGCATGCTTGTCACATTTCAATTTTAATGATTTCAACATTGACACAAATATTGAAGATGTAAACACTCTATTGGAATCAGTAAATACAACCAATGCACTTCCATGGAAACCTAAACTAGAAGCTTTACCGCCTCTTGCACATGAACCGGCCCTACCATCCATTGATTATCCTCCGACACTCGAACTTAAGCCGTTGCCGGATTCTTTAAAATATGCATTCTTAGGGAATAACGCAACCCTTCCTGTTATAATAGCGTCAAACTTAACTGAACTTCAGGAAATACAACTAATAAAGGTTCTAGGAGATCATAAAAAGGCGATTGGATGGACGGTCGCTGATCTAAAAGGAATTGACCCGTCAGTGTGCATGTATAAAATAAATTTAGAAGAAAATGCTAAACCATCTAGGGAAATGCAAAGACGTCTCAACCCTAATATGAAAGAAGTGGTTATGAAGGAAGTGATTAAACTCTTGGATGCCGGTATTATATACCCGATCTCCGATAGTAATTGGGTCAGCCCAACTCAGGTTGTCCCAAAGAAATCAGGTATTACGGTTGTACCCAACGAAAAAGGAATCCTTATACCAACCCGTCAAACTACCGGTTGGCGGGTTTGCATTGACTATAGAAAACTTAACACGATGACTCGTAAGGATCACTTCCCCCTTCCATTTATTGATCAAATCCTTGAACGTCTGTCCGGTCAGAGCTATTATTGTTTCTTAGATGGATACTCTGGTTACAACCAGGTGCCCGTTTATCCCGATGACCAAGAAAAGACAACGTTCACTTGCCCTTTTGGCACCTTTGCTTACCGACGTATGCCGTTTGGCTTGTGCAATGCACCGGCAACCTTTCAACGGTGTATGATGGCAATTTTCTCGGACATGGTAGAGAAATTTCTCGAGGTATTTATGGACGATTTCTCCGTTTTCGGACCTACATTCGATGAATGCCTCCAAAATCTGACAAAAGTCCTCGCCCGATGCGAGGAAGCAAATTTAGTATTAAGTTGGGAGAAGAGCCATTTCATGGTTCAGGAGGGAATAGTCTTGGGTCACGTTGTTTCCAAAAGAGGCATAGAGGTTGATAAGGCGAAAGTCGAGTTAATAGACAAACTTCCACCGCCATCATCCATTCGTCAGATCCGTTCCTTTCTAGGTCACGCTGGTTTTTATAGACGATTTATCAAAGACTTTAGTAAAATTTCACGCCCCTTATGCAACTTGCTTGCCAAGGATGTTCCTTTTGTCTTTGATAATGATTGCCTGAAGGCTTTTGAAACATTGCGCACCTTACTATCCACGGCTCTGGTAATCCAGTCCCCTGATTGGGCATTACCGTTTGAATTGATGTGTGATGCTTCTGACTATGCCGTTGGAGCTGTTTTGGGACAAAAAGTGAATAAAATTCCTCACGTAATTTATTATGCGAGTAAAACACTAAACGACGCGCAATTGAACTACACAACAACTGAAAAAGAATTACTTGCGGTTGTGTTTGCCCTTGACAAATTCCGTTCGTATTTATTGGGTTCGAAAGTCATCGTTTATACAGATCATGCGGCATTGCGTCATTTGCTAAATAAGAAAGAAACGAAACCGAGGTTAATCCGATGGATTCTACTCCTTCAAGAGTTTAATTATGAAATACGGGATAAAAAGGGTTCTGAAAACGTTGTAGACGACCACTTGTCACGAATTCTTATAGAATCAACCGACAATACCGCTTTAAAGGATTCGTTTCCAGACGAACAATTATTCGCGTTATCTACCGTAAATCGTCCGTAGTTTAGTGACATCGTCAATTTCTTAGCTACGGGATATATCCCGAACAAATGGTCTCATTTAGATAAAGATCGATTCTTCTCTCAAATTAAACATTACTATTGGGACGACCCACTGTTATTTAAACACTGTCCTGATCAAATTATACGACGTTGTGTTCCGGAAAGTGAATTCAAATCCATATTAAATTTTTGTCATTCTCTAGAATGCGGAGGTCACTTTGGTGGCCGTCGTACGGCCGCTAAAGTCCTCCAAAGTGGGTTATATTGGCCAACATTGTTTAAAGACGCACATGAATTCTGTCAGAACTGCGTACGTTGCCAACAAACAGGGAACATGTCACATCGTGATGCGATGCCCATGACCCCAATCCTTATTATAGAAATATTTGACGTTTGGGGCATCGATTTTATGGGTCCGTTCCCGTCGTCTTGTGGTTTCGAATACATTTTAGTCGCGGTCGACTATGTTTCTAAGTGGGTGGAGGCAGTAGCGACAAGAACCAACGACCATAAAGTTGTGGTTTCTTTTATTAAAGATAATATATTTTGTCGATTTGGCACCCCACGAGCGATTATAAGCGATGGGGGTAAACACTTCTGTAATCGTTACTTCGAAGCCCTAGTCCGCAAATATTCTGTCACCCACAAAGTAGGAACCGCATATCATCCACAAACCCAAGGCCAAGTTGAAGTGTCTAATAGGGAGGTCAAAAGTATATTAGAAAAAATGGTACGTCCAGACCGTAAAGATTGGTCACAACGACTGACCAATGCGCTCTGGGCTTATCGTACAGCGTTTAAAACCCCTATTGGGATGTCTCCTTACCGATTAGTGTTTGGAAAAGCGTGCCACTTACCAGTGGAACTCGAACATCGATCATATTGGGCCGTGAAAACTTTTAACCAAGATATAAAAGCGGCAGGATGTCATCGTAAACTTCAATTGCAAGAGCTTGAAGAATTGAGAAACGAGGCGTACGAGAATTCAAGAATCTATAAAGAACGATCTAAAGCTTTTCACAATAAAATGATTTTAAGAAAGAATTTTGAGGTCGGGCAACGCGTCTGGTTGTTCAATTCGAAATTACGATTATTCCCGGGAAAGCTACGGTCCCGATGGGACGGTCCGTTTACTATAACGCAAGTGTTCCCGCATGGAGCGATCGAAATCCAAGATATGAACGGGGGAACACCGTTCAAAGTAAATGGTCAACGGCTTAAGCCGTATCAAACCGAGGAGACGGATGGAAGAGAAATTGAGTCTATAGACCTGGTAGATCCGGTCTATCTCGATTGAGCACATGCATCGGTCGAGCTAGCGACGTAAAACTTAGCGCTTCTTGGGAGGCAACCCAAGCATTAGTTAGAATTTTTTTTCAATTTTGTACACCATTTAGTAGCTTTTGGCCATGGTCTGAACATCTGAATGTCCAGTAGATGCAAAGTTTAAATTTTATAACATATATACAAGAAAACAGAAAAGAAAATTGAGAAATTAGCATCTCGCGCGCGCGGCCCGCTCGCGCGAGACATCGCTCGCGCGGTCCGCTCGCGCGAGATATCCCCTTAGCCAAAACTTTTGGAACGTCTTTAAAGGGACCCTCAGTGTTTTCTCGCGCCAGAAATCGCGCCCGTGAGGTACTCGCTAGAGCGGCCCGCTCGCGCGAAATTTCCCCTTAGAAAAAATTTATTTTAGCTTCTAAATAGAAGCCTCAGCTTCTGTTCGCGCTCGAAATCGCGCGAGCGAGGCTCTCGCTGGAGCGGCCCGCTCGAGCGAAGCTGAGACTTAGAAAAATTCTTAACTACTATAAAAAAGAAACCTCAGCTTTTCCTCGCGGAGGGATCCGCGCCCGCGAGGTTCGCTCGCGCGGTCCGCTCGCGCGAGGTTTGCGTTTCTTTATATAGAGGGCTGTGCCCTAATTTCTCTGAACGTTTCTCTCTCTCTCTCTTTATCTGCGTCTCTCTCCCCCTCTCGGCGACACTCTCTCTCTCATCCATCCACCACAACCCACCACGAACCACATACACCCCCACTATCTCCACCACAGTTTCGCCGACCACTGTCGGCCTGCCTCCTCCATCAAGACATCATCATCATCAACCACATCAAGCCGCCGCAGTCCACCACATCCACACGAAACCGAGGCCAAAACCCCCTTCCTCATCTTGAATCGTAAATCACAGGTACTCACACACTTATACATACACATCTACACATATATATATATGCATAGATACATACATAGTTCCACATATATAGGTGTATATACCCACATACACTCACTAATCTTACTTAGGGGTAGAAATTTGGGGTTATCAAAACCCTAAACTTAAAATCTACACACACACGGAACCTAATTGTATACCAGATATATATATGAGTTCATATATAGGACACATTGATTTTTCACAAAGAACAACATATACATTGATTAATTAGGGTTTGTGATTTGGAATATACATATTTATCTGCATACACACGCACACACTCAGCCTTCTTGACCCAAGACCCTGATTTTACCAACCATAAGCTTATTTAGGGCTTTCGAATTGAACTATTGTCTCTTTGCATTTGTACGATCATTTTTAGGTTATATATCTAGATCCAGATATAAACAAGTGTTTTTGACAAACATACATGTGCTGACTCAAATCTTCACGCACTCTGCTAGGTTTTGTGAATTTAGGGAAGTTCTTATGTCTCCATGTGTTTTCACATATATGATTTCACTTATATTGCCTTTGATCTTGATCTACTCGTGTAATCAAAATCAAATTTTGACTCACTCCTAGACGAACACACAGGAATTTCTAAACCCTAACCCCATAATTGGGTATGTGACCGAGAATGTAAAGTCCTATCTTGGTTAATTAAGACTTGATATGTGAGGGTAATCTTATCTACATAAGTTCATACATCTGTCAATATCTTTACAGAGTTGAAACTAGATACATGAATATTTTGATATTTTGATGTAGATCTGGATATTTTAATATACGTACATACATGAATGCATATTCTTACATGCATCAGTACGCGCATATTCACTCTTCCCGAAATTATGAGGCACTGATAGTTAAGAGTACACCAGTATATCCCATATCATCACACAATTGAGGTACAACTATACGCACACACTTGAAGTGCTCCATGGACGAGTCCACAACTTTACCTACTTTTGTTATGCATGGATAATAATTTTGAAAGTTATGGGTCTTTTCAATAAAAATCTAAACGTACCTTGAACTTAACACGTACACTGAACTTTCGTGAGTTTACTCTTGTACAATGTTCATTTGAATTTCACGATAACGTTAAAACTCGTCAACTGATATTTGAACAAAATATATAATAGTATTCATTCCTGACCACGTAGGAAACCGAGTTAGTTCAAGAATAATTTGTACTACGATTGTACTTCTCAGAGCTTGAAATTCTAGGTGCATCTTTTGAATCCATACTACTTTTTGTGAGAAAATTGTCGAGTTTCAGAGTTATTTACATACATATATTGCAAAACCAGGTGTCAGAAACTAACTAATGGGTGTGTAAAGTAATAGATATGTTAAGTATGATTCAAAGTTGATGAAATCTTTATGCTTTTCACATTAGTTAAACGAAGCACGCACCAAACACTTAGAATTTCCTATCTCATCCAACTACTGTTAGTAAATCCGACTTTTACAATTCTATACATTAACTCTAAACACGCGGCAAATACCCCGTGACTTGCCGCAAAGTGTGTGCCCTTGTCGGGACAGTGGGTGGGAAGGGATCGGCTCTTCTCACAGTTGCTGGGTGTTCCCCCGTGAACCCCAATTTCTTTTGAAACTGTTGAATATTTGTTGATTGTGTCCCTTACCGGGATTGTTTTTCTTGCAGGTGACCCCTTCCCCCTACCCCTTTCTTTTTCTTTTTCTGGGCATAGACCAATTTTAAAGCCGACATTTTCAATTTTTTTCTAAAAATCCGTACCTTCTTTTTTTTAAATATGACCAAAAGAACCGTACGATCCGCTTCTTCGTCCCAACCGCCACAGAAAAAAGCCAAAGGCAAGGAAAAACAGACTGACCCACCACCACCGCCCCCAGACGACCCTAACCCAAACGAATTAGGCCCTAAGTATGCCACCCGCGGCCTCAATTACGAGGCCTCTATAGATGCTGAGTACTTCGCGTCTGATAAAGACATGAAGTGGGGCCATAGTAACCTAGTAGCCCGAAAGCTGGCCCCACAGCTCTATTATAGAAACCCAGACCTAATTAGTTACCCCCGATTCGTCCGCCTCTTCTACCAAAACCTCCGCTACCATAAACAATCCCTCAGCCAACACGCCTTCTTGTCCACCACCATAGATGGCCACGACATTACCCTAAACCCAGACAACATCGCTGAAATCCTTCAACTCCCCTCCCACTCATACCAAGTTCCTAAATTGACCATTCTCAACAAAGCCCACTCCTTCATTCATATCATTCAGGACATGTGTGGCGGCCGCTCTGGTTCGGGGCAATCTATTCGACGATCGCATATGCCCCGCCATATGTGGTTCGTCGACCATGTCTTTAAACGAAACCTGTACCCCCTTGGTCATGAGCAAGAACGGACCAAGGAAATTCACCATGCCCTCCACGCTGTTTATCGCAGCGATTGGTTCCACCCTGGTTTGATTATTATGGAGGGCATGCGTCTTGCGGCTCATGCCATTGACCACTCCCTTGATTCTAAACTTCTTTTGCCCTATCCTCGCACTATCACCGCTATTCTCCGGGCTAAGGCCTTTCCTATTCCTGCCGATGAGCCTATTGACTCACATATTCCAGAGTTCGCTTCCGCTGATTGGAAGCTGAGTTTGGATCGACTAGACCTGGAGGTTAGGAGAGCCCGAGAGCAGGCCCAGGCCCGTCGAGAGCAGGCAGCCCAGCGTCCACCCCCTCCTGAGGATTCCCCGTACGCTTGGACGTATGGGGATGTGTGCGCTTTCCGAGGTGAGACGCTGCGTTTGCAGTCCTACATGAGGTCCTTTTTCCAGCTTCATCATCCTGATCAGCTGGAGGACATTCTTGCTCAGGGAGAGGCAGCTTACTAGTCCGCGTTTCCGCGACAGGCGCAGCAGGTGGCTGAGGAGGGAGTTGAGGAGTAGGGGGAGGTACAGGGTGAGGAGGAGGCTGGAGATGCTAGTGACGATGACGATGGGAGTGCTGGTGATGGGGATGGTGATGGTACTACGGGGCAGGGGAGTACTGGGTTGGAGTTGATGTTGATTGAGGGTGGTGATGACTGAGTAGGTTTTGGTTGGGGGGGGATTCGACATTTATTTTTTCCTTTTTCATGTATTTGGATGGGGAGATTTAGACATTTTCAGACATTCGGGCCTGTATATTATTTTATTTAGTTGTTTTTTCTGTTTATTTAGTCTTTTGGTTATTATTAGAATTTTGCTGTACCCGGCTTCGATCGGTTTAGATTATTTCTTCTTATTTTATTTCCTTTGGGTCTGTAAATAATTTATTTTGTGCTTTTCTTTTGTTTGTGGTTTGCTATATGTCTGGAACATTATAGTTACTTCACTGATCTTATTGTCATGTACTGCTTATGATGCTTTACTTCATTACTTATCACAACTTCACAAGCAGTCAGTCAGTAATTAGTAATTATCAAACCCATTGCACGCTAACAGGAATTGCTTCAACTCAGGTTTGGGGGAAATGATGCTGAAATGTCCATTAAATATTCCGAATTATTAATTAAAAGTGAATATGATTTAATCTTGATCTAAATTATTAAACGTTAACCTATTCACTACGTTGACTCTCAGCGCATGTAACTGCTTAATAATTTAGGTTTATACATTTAAGGGTAGATCATTTTTGGTATATATTATTATAATCCTGAATATCACCTATGTTTTTCATGACTAATACCTTACGCTAATTATGCTTCAGTTGTGACGTTTTGTATGTTTCAGGACATATCGCTACTACATAGACATACAGTACCCAAAATCCTCGTTTCTCCTTCTTCTCTTTTCACTATGGATCATCCTATTTCCCCTCCCACTTCACCTGATAGGGTGTCTAGCCAGTCGAGTTACTATTCTGACTCCAGCTCGTCTTCTGATACTCCTATACTTAGTTCTAGGCGAGCCAAACTTGACGGCCCGGTCGGTCGTCCCGGCTGGTGTCGTCGTCGTCCTCGTAGGCCCATTCTTAGCTATTCTGATTCTTCTGACGAGGATGACTTGTTTGGCGATGACCCTACTTCTCTTGATGGCCCTTATGGCACTCCCCCTACATCCTCCGAGTCGTCTTCGTCTGAATCGGCCGAGTCCTCGACCGATGATGACGATGAGGATGTTGTCGCAGGTGTCTCTGTTATTTCTTTATCTGACCCTATTGAGTCTAGTGTGCTTTCACCTGAGGTTACCTATCCATATAGGAACCTACCTGATTATGTGTCGGACGTTGTTCGACAACGTCCGGGTCACCCTGACTTGTCTCTTGAGGACGTTGCTTCGATATTCGCGCCGTATTCCGGTCCTGAGGATGATAGGGTGGATTTGGGTCCGAGTGTCGTTGAGGAGATTGAGGAGGGTCAGAGTCTGGATGTCCATGATGATTTTGATGTGGTAGGACCATCGTTCGACCCAGCGGAGCATCCAGAGTGGGAGCTTGTGGATTGGTACTATCGATCTGCCGTACAGCCTTTGTCAGATATTTTCCGTGGAGTGGACGTCCTGGTGATCTTCTATGCGGACTGCATCCATGTCATTGTCATGTTCCCCTCTGCATAGGGACATGCAGTGATTTGGTTTGGGGGGAGTATATGGATATTCCATTTTATGTTTTTGTTTCGTTTTATTCGTATTTCAGTTTATTTTTGTTAATTTTCTTTTATTCGTTATTTCATTCATTTGTTAGTTCTTTTAATTCATTGTAGTAGTTCTATAATAAATGAAGTAGTTCTATAAAAAAAAATAGAAGTAGTAATAATAAATGAAAAAAAAAACATTGTAGTAGTTCTATAAATAAATAAAGTCAGTTTCTTAATACTGTTCAATATTGCATTCCTTTTGATTATAATTAGATTTCGTTGGAACTTTGAGAATTAAGGGAGTATATAATCGAATGCCTATCGAAGTTATGAGAATACGTCTTGAGAATTGTATATCATTAGAATCATTGTTTTATATCTTATACTTGCATATTTTGCACTGCACGTACTATATGGATACACTGCACGTACTATATGGATACATATTAACATTGAACTGTAATATAGCTTGGATGTCTAAATAGTAAAAAGTGTGGAGACTAAACCCGGTGAGCTATTGAGCCTATCATTCTTTGTGAGGGTTTAAATTTATCGAATCTCTTTGACACATCGCGCTATCTCGTTGATTGGTCTCATTATTTCTTCATTTTGATTGAAAGTCGAGTGAGTATTAGAATTACCATGTTTTAAAAATATATATATATATATTTTCCTTTTATATTATAACATTGAAAAATCATGTAACCTTAGAAAAGGACACTAGGCCATCTGTTCTAATAACCCTTTTTGACCTTTGGCCTACCCTTTATAAATTTTTTTTTTATATCCCTTGTTAACTCATTTGAGCCGTTTTAAACAAGCCGTTTCTTTGTTCACCTATTATCCTACCCACTCCGATATGGAGTTCGCCATTATTAAATATTACCTACCCTATGTCCAAAAGTAGCTAGAGAATAGGTTGCATAAAGAAATTGGGCTATTAAACGACTAGAAAAAATAAATGAGTACGATGTATGGAGTAGTAGAAAAAAAAAGGATCTAAAAATAAAAAATAAAAAAAAAAAAGAAAGAAAAAAGAAGGGATATGATTCTCTTGAAAGAGATATAAAAAAAAAAGGAAGAGGAAAAAAAAAGAGTAATAAAAATAGTCGTGATAGTAAAGCCCGTGCGTTACATATTAAGGCTACTCCTAGGTACTTACGGACATTTTTGAATCCCTTTTACCTTTCTTTTCCAAGCTTTAACCCTTGACCAACATTACAACCCGTATAAAGCCCTAGTTGATTCTATGGAACTATGATTTGGATATGTGACCGATAAGGAAAAGGAAGTAAAGGCATGGTAGTAATAATATTTACTTGACGATCAATATCTATTCATGAGACTAGTTTATTTCTGTCGTGTCGTACGTTGTTGAGAGTCGTATGCGAATTTATTTGTTTTGTATAGTAATTCTTTCTCGCATATATCTAAATGAGTGCTTACACCTGTTTCAAAGTAATTTTATTTTGGAGTGTAATTAACAACGTGAGATTTGTAGTCAAAGCATCACTAATTAGCCATCTGAGTTATGTTTCACGTTCCTAGTTGCTGTGTATCCACTTGACTACTACCTCACACACATGCGAGTCTTCGATATATCCTATTGATTCTGGTGATATATGTTTTCGGATTATTTCTTATAGTATAAGAGGCATATGATTGTTTTACTCTTGAAAATTTTAAAAGGTTTCATTTGAGGTTGATTTATCTAAAAAGGAATGTGACATTGAAATATTTAAATTTTGAATAAGATTTTTACAAGTTAATAAATATGGTTGTGGGTGACTTGTTGACGAGAACCCTCACGAGACTTCACTCGTCCGACTAGGGACACCTAGAGGTTTAAAAGGCTTGTTGCACAGGCTAAGTGCAATCGTTATCCATACGAAAATGGAGTAGGAATTTTATTATTTGTAGTTTTATTTCCTTTTTGCTCGAGGACTAGCAAAATGTAGGTTTGGGGGTGTGATCGGGAGAGAACAAATCCCAATTATACGCCTTAACTCACATTTGTTGGTCGTTTTTATCCTGTTTTTATGTAATTTTACTTTATTTTCTATTTTCTATCAGGTTTTAGAAGAAAACAGGTATATGAGGTTAAACAAGGTGAAAAAGCAGGAAGAAAGAAGCAGAAAAAGACACCTCGCGCGCGCGGTCCGCAGGCGCGAAAATCTGATAATCGCTCGCGCGATCCGCTCGCGCGAGACCCCCAATAACTCGCTCGCGCGATCCGCGCGCGCGAGGTCCCCAATGTCGCGCTCGCGCGACCCGCTCGCGCGATATGTGTAAAAACCAAAGTTGCGTATTTCAGTATTCTAAGGAGTCCTGTGCAGACGAAATCACTGGAAGACGTCCAGATTGGAAATAACTGCTGTTTCAGTGCAATACGAAGAAAGAAAGGCTTCTAAAAACCCTTGTAAACTATATATATCTAGTTTTTATGATTTTTAAGGGTTACACACCTTGAGAGCAATTCATCAATACATACATTCAGCACTTTTTGAAGGCAAGAGGAAGGTTTCTAATGGCTTACATCAACTCCATCTTCATGCTTTCACCTATCATGAGCAACTAAACTCCTCATCTAGGGTTTCAATGAAACCCTAGCTATGTAAAGGGGGATTCTACGCTTCTTTATTCTAAGATTTTATGTTTATGGATAGTGATTATATGTTGGGGGATTTTATATGATCAGTTTTTAATGTTAATAATCAAGAGTACTTTGGATCTATTCTTGTCTTAGATTTTTCCTTATACTTATTGAACTCAATAGTCCTTGATATCTGTGATTGATAGGAGTATTTACATACAATGGTGCTTATGTGATTGTGATGTTTACTTCTTTTATAATCCATGCTTAGGAAAGATGAGTTATGCTACACCCTAGTTATAGGTAGATGATTCATGTGAACCGTAGATGGATTATGTTTAGATTAAACTAACGATATCTTCTTGACGATACTATTGGGCTTGTAGCTACAATAGATCATAACTATCCAAAACATAGAACTTAGAATAAGAGGTTTAGACCCTCAATGCATAGTTAGTGGTGGATTTGTAATCCTAGGTCCCATCTCCATATATTTACATCAATTTCCAAAGTTTGCATTTAAGTTTACTTAGATTTAATTTTAGATCTTATTCATATAAATTCATAGTTTAATTCATAGTTTAAAGTAGTAGTGATAATCAAAACCTGAATCAATTCAACTTCCAATTTTCTTATAACTATATAGATTAGATTTTAGTAATTAAAGGATTAAAATTTAACAATCTCTGTGGGTTCGACCTTTACTTTCCACACTACAAATCTTTCGAAAGTAAAGCATAAATAAGCACACTTTTATATCTTGATTCTGACGAGATCAGGAATTCTCCACAATTGTCAAGAATCCCCCACAGTTGTCTTGAGTCCCCCACAAACTATGGGATATGGAGGATTCTTAACTAAATGTGGGGAACAATTAACAAATATGGGGAATGATGAATAAATTGTTAAGAATCCCTCACATTGGTTAAGAATCCCCCATATTCCATTGGGGTATTTTGTGGAGGATCCATAACAAAAGTGGAGGATTCTTAACTAACTGTGGGGTATAATTAACAAATATGAGGAATGATGAACAAATTGTTAAGAATCCCTCACATTGGTTAAGAATCCCCCATATTCCATTGGGGTATTTTGTGGGGGATCCTTAACAAAAGTGGGGATTCTTAAAAATTTGTGGGGGATTCTTAAAAAACTGAGGGTGATTTTAGCAAATATGGGGAATAATAAACAAATATGCAACATGGGAGATGACAACTATTGTAGGGGAATCCCCCACAATTGTAAAGAATCCCCCACAGTTTGTCTTGAGTGCCCTACAAACTGTTGTAAATGGGGAATTATTTAACAAAAGTGGGGAATTCTTAGGAAACTGTGTGGGGTTTTAGCAATATATGGGGAATAATGAACAAATATGCAACATGGGAGATGACAACTATTGTAGGGGAATCCCCCACAATTGTAAAGAATCCCCCACAGTTTGTCTAGAGTTCCCCACAAACTGTTGTATATGAGGGATTTTTAACAAACAGTGGGGTATAATTAACAAACAAGGAGAATGATGAACAAATTGTTATGTATCTCTCACATTGGTTAAGAATCCCTCATATTCCATTGGGGTATTCTGTGGGGAATCCTCAACAAACAGTGGGGGATTCTTATAAATTTGTGGGGCATTCTAAACAAACTGTGAAGGATATTAAGCAAATATGGGGAATAATGAACAAATATGCAATGTTGAGATAAGAACCATTGTGGAGAATTCCCCACAATTGTCAAGAATCCCACACAATTGTCTTGAGTTCCCCACAAACTATGGGATATGGAGAATTCTTAACTGATAGTGGTGTATAATTAACAAATATGGGGAATGATGAACAAGCTGTTAAGAATCCCTCACATTGGTTAATAATCCCCCATATTCCATTAGGGTATTTTGTGGGGGATCCTTAACAAAAGTGGGGGATTCGAAAAAATTTGTGGAGGATTCTTAACAAACTGTGGGTGAATTTTAGCAAATATGGGGAATAATGAACAAATATACAACATGAGAGATGACTACTATTGTATGGGAATCCCCCACAATTGTAAAGAATTCTCCACAGTTTGTCTAGAGTCCCCCACAAACTGTTGTATATGGGAGATTCTTCAACAAAAGTGGGGGATTCTGAACAAACTGTGGGGGGTTTTAGCAAATATGGGAAATAATGAACAAATATGCAACATGGGAGATGATAACGATTGTAGGGGAATCCCTCACAATTGTAAAAATCCCCCAAAGTTTGTCTAGAGTCCCCCACAAACTGTTTTATAGGGGATTCTTAACAAACTCTGGGGTATAATTAACAAACATGAAGTATGATGAACAAATTGTTAAGAATCCCTCATATTGGTTAAGAATCCCCCATATTCCATTAGGGTATTATGTGGGGGATCCTTAACAAACAGTGGGGGATTCTCATGAATTGGTGGGGGATTCTAAACAAACGATGGGTGATTTTAAGCAAATATGGGAAATAATGAACAAATATGCAACATGGGAGATGACAACTATTGTAGGGGAATTCCCCACAATTGCCAAGAATCCCGCACAGTTGTCTTGAGTCTCCCACAAACTATGGGATATGGAGGATTCTTTAACTAACTGTGGGGTATAATTAACAAATATGGGGAATGATGAATAAATTGTTAAGAATCTCTTACATTGGTTAAGAATCCCCCATATTCCATTGGGGTATTTTATGGAGGATCCATAACAAAAGTGGAGGATTCTTAACTAACTGTGGGGTATAATTAACAAATATGGGGAATGATGAACAAATTGTTAAGAATCCCTCACATTGGTTAAGAATCCCCCATATTCCAATGGAGTATTTTGTGGGGGATCCTTAACAAAAGTGGGGGATTCTTAAAAAACTGAGGGTGATTTTAGCAAATATGGGGAATGATAAACAAATATGCAACATGGGAGATGACAACTATTGTAGGGGAATCCCCCACAATTGTAAAGAATCCCCCACAGTTTGTCTTGAGTGCCCCACAAACTGTTGTATATGGGGAATTATTTAGCAAAAGTGGGGAATTCTTAGGTAACAGTGTGGGGTTTTAGCAATATATGGGGAATAATGAACAAATATGCAACATGGGAGATGACAACTATTGTAGGGGAATCCCCCACAATTGTAAAGAATCCCCCACAGTTTGTCTAGAGTCCCCCACAAACTGTTGTATATGGGGGATTTTTAACAAACAGTGGGGTATAATTAACTAACAAGGAGAATGATGAATAAATTGTTAAGAATCCCTCACATTGGTTAAGAATCCCCCATATTCCATTGGGGTATTCTGTGGGGGATCCTTAACAAACAGAGGGGGATTCTAAACAAGCTGTGAAGGATATTAAGCAAATATGGGGAATAAAGAACAAATATGCAATATTGAGATGAGAACCATTGTGGGGAATTCCCCACAATTGTCAAGAATCCCCCACAATTGTCTTAAGTCCCCCACAATCTATGGGATATGGAGAATTCTTAACTAACAGTGGTGTATAATTAACAAATATGGGGAATGATGAACAAATTGTTAAGAATCCCTCACATTGGTTAATAATCCCCCATATTCCATTAGGGTATTTTGTGGGGGGATCCTTAACAAAAGTGGGGGATTCTAAAAAATTTGTGGAGGATTCTTAACAAACTCTGGGTGGATTTAGCAAATATAGGAAATAATGAACAAATATGCAACATGGGAGATGACAATTATTGTAGGGGAATCCCCCACAATTGTAAAGAATTCCCCACAGTTTGTCTAGAGTCCCCCACAAACTGTTGTATATGGGGGATTCTTCTACAAAAGTGGGGGATTCAAAACAAACTGTGGGGGGTTTAGCAAATATGGGGAATAATTAACAAATATGCCACATGGGAGATGATAACTTGTCACACCCCCAACCCGCTTCGGGCGAGTTGGGACACGTGTAACAAGCCCACTCGTCAAAACACCCTTAATTCACTAAGAAAAACATGGATTAGACCTCATTAAACAGCTCCGTTGACACAAAACAGACCCAAGGGTAAAATGGTCATTAATAAAGTATAGCAAATTTTATATGAAAAGATATCTCTTTGAGTCTCGGTTCCAACGCAAAAAATGGCACGCGAATCCGAATTTTCTAGAGTGAGTTATGTCCGTTTCCGTAAAAGCCGTCAGTGCTGAATCTGAACCAGCGGATCGATCCGCCCCAGATCCGGATCGATCCGGTTTTAGCAGAAAGTCATTTTCTGCAGTTCCAGATGTCCCGGATCGATCCGCACATGACCCGGATCGATCCGGATCCTCCAGAATTGCTTTCTTGCTGCTAAAAACACCAGATTTTGACTTCAAACCAACTCCAAACATAACCAAACTTTGGAGAAACATTAAGGACCCTTAATCAAAACACTTTTAAATGTTTTAAGACATCAACATACTCATGTTACTAAAGACCATCAATCAAAATACATCAACTCCTCTTGTGATTCATAGTTCATCCCAAAATCCATGTTTCTCTCAATTACACACACAACCCTTCTATATAAAGAAAACCAAGTTAAACTTACAATCAAAATCATTAAGGTTCTTCCAAGCTACTCTTAATACACATGACTTGTAACTAGCAACCATGATACATGGTTTGCTATACAACCAAACACAAACCCCCAACTTGACATATTACAAACTTTCTCCAAACAAGAGTAAAAAATGCTGTCAAAACTTGATGTAACCATACCAAATCCTCATAGCCACATCCAAAACCATTTAGGAAATATTCCCAAGTGTCCCAAAACTTTACCCAAACATCATAAGAGTTTTCCCAACCATTTCCTAACATTTGAAAAGTAGTTTAACCATATACAATCCATAGAATTTCAACTAGGAACCTTAATTTACATTCAAGTTCATATTCTTAAAACATACATAAACATTGATCCATAAGGAGAAACCAAGTTAGTTTTCAACAAAACTTACCCTTCAAATCCTTCAACTTCTTACCCAAACTAACTACTAACATAGAGAATTACATAAGTTCCTTCATATTGACATTAAACTCATGAGTCAAGGTTTCAATTCACAAGTTAGGGATACTAACCCACAAGTTATACTATATTACAAGTTTAAAACATATTTACAAGTTCTAATTCTCTCCCCCATTCCCGAGCACGTCACCTTCTCTCCGGGTATTGCTCCGTACCTGCGGTGGTTATTCAATAACCACAACAGAAAACATATTTTTCGTTTAAGCTTTCGCTTAGTGAAAGAACTAATCATGCTATTGGGATGCTTATTATGCAAATGCAACAATCAATATAAACAACAACAAAATTGATCTCCGGGAAGTCAAGTCATTCCAGCCACCACCCCCGGGTCCTTCTCACCCCGGATCTTTCTCACTTTTGGCGCATATAGCGCAACACACACACTCTTGTGACCCCGAAGGCGTCACCGGCATATCATTGTGGTCGTCACCACGCCCCACTCATTGAGGGCTTCCTGTCCCTTACATATGGGACCTATAAATGGTGACCACTACTTGACTTCCCTTTGATCCACATAAGCATTTAAACAACTTAGCACATAAGCATAACAAATTCACATGCATGACATGCTTTTTACCCAAATTTATCAAAATACATATGCATAAACAAGAATTTAGCAACTACTAGCAACAATTACCACATGAACATAACTAAACATCCAATTTTGAGATTAGAACACTCACCTCTTCCATTTACTAGCGAATTAAGCTTAGAAATCCCAATTCCTTCCGAGTTTTAGCTCAATTCTTAACAGGTGATAATCCTACATAAGTTTGGTACCAAAAACATCGTCTATCAAGAACGGTCACCAGAAGAACGTTGCCGAAAATGAAAATAAATTACGTGCATGTGATCCTCTTACCTCCACGAGTCCAAAAGTGGTCTCGGATCGTGAATCCGACGTCCAACGGCGACGGAACGGTGCCAAACGTCCGACGGAAACCCCCGCCGTCTTCATTCTCCCTTTCTCTACGTGTCTCTCTCTCTACAATTTGGTTATACTGATTGTCATGAGTCATCCAACTCATTTAGGAGATATGGATCCAAAGTTTTTGGCTTCTTTTCATTTACACCCCCAAACCTTTCTAATGGTTTATTATGACACCCCCAAAGTAATTATGTTAATTACCCACATTTTCTAAGTGGATTTAATTTATATCACGCGTGGGTCCCAAATGTGGTACCACATATATCATGAGGTTGCTATTAAACCTATCAATTATGAAACATATTCAAATACGCCCTCACATGGGTACCCAAACTGGTCCCCTTTACCTATCATAAGACATAAAAAATATCTTTAAGCATTTAAACAATTATCCATTTAAACATGTAATGCCATCTATATGCAATTCACATCATTTAGACCATCGTCAGGTCCCACTTTTTATACCAGTCCTTCTTATCACAGGACTTTCATCTGTGTCCGCATTTGAACACCTTTTTACATGTGGGTTCATAACCCCACCTTAAATCATTTTATGCACTCATTATCATTAATTAACATATACTAATATCGCACTAATCTTCTTTTTCCGGTACGGGTGTTACATAACTATTGTAGGGGAATCCCCCATAATTGTAAAAATACCCCAAAGTTTATCTAGAGTCCCCCACAAACTGTTGTATATGGAGGATTCTTAACAAACTGTGGGGTATAATTAACAAACATGAAGTGTGAAGAACAAATTGTTAAGAATCCCTCATATTGGTTAAGAATCCCCCATATTCCATTGGGGTATTCTGTAGGGGGATCCTTAACAAACAGTGGGGGATTCTTATGAATTGGTGGGGGATTCTAAACAAACTGTGGGGGATTTTAAGCAAATATGGGAAATAATGAACAAATATGCAATATGGGAGATGACAACTATTGTAGGGGAATTCCCCACAATTGTCAAGAATCCCCCACAGTTGTCTTGGGTCCCCCACGAACTATGGGATATGGAGGATTCTTAACTATCTGTGGGGTATAATTAACAAATATGGGGAATGATGAACAAACTGTTAAGAATCCCTCACATTGGTTAATAATCCCCCATATTCCATTAGGGTATTTTGTGGGGGATCCTTAACAAAAGTGGGGGATTCGAAAAAATTTGTGGAGGATTCTTAACAAACTGTGGGTGGATTTTAGCAAATATGGGGAATAATGAACAAATATGCAACATGGGAGATGAAAACTATTGTAGGGGAATCCCCCACAATTGTAAAGAATTCCCCACAGTTTGTCTAGAGTCCCCCACAAACTGTTGTATATGGGGGATTCTTCAACAAAGAAGGGGATTCTTAACAAACTGTGGGGGGTTTTTAGGAAATATGGGGAATAATGAACAAATATGCAACATGGGAGATGATAACTATTGTAGGGGAATCCCCCACAATTGTAAAACTATCCCAAAGTTTGTCTAGAGTCCCCCACAAACTGTTGTATATGGGGTATTCTTAACAAACTGTGGGGTATAAGTAACAAACATGAAGTATGATGAACAAATTGTTCAAAATCCCTCATATTGGTTAAGAATCCCCCATATTCCATTAGGGTATTCTGTGGGGGATCCTTAACAAACAGTGGGGGATTCTCATGAATTGGTGGGGGATTCTAAACAAACTATGGGAGATTTTAAGCAAATATGGGAAATAATGAACAAATATGCAACATGGGAGATGACAACTATTGTAGGGGAATTCCCCACAATTGTCAAGAATCCCCCACAGTTGTCTTGAGTCCCCCACAAACTATGGGATATGGAGGATTCTTAACCAATATGGGGAATGATGAATAAATTGTTAAGAATCCCTCACATTGGTTAAGAATCCCCCATATTCCATTGGGGTATTTTGTGGAGGATCCATAACAAAAGTGGAGGATTCTTAACTAACTATGGGGTATAA
The DNA here is from genome assembly GCA_033977485.1 of Hydrangea macrophylla. NCBI lineage: Eukaryota > Viridiplantae > Streptophyta > Magnoliopsida > Cornales > Hydrangeaceae > Hydrangea > Hydrangea macrophylla. The sequence goes on from CM066986.1 coordinate 86,447,399, forward strand.
TTAACAAATATGGGGAATGATGAACAAATTGTTAAGAATCCCTCACATTGGTTAAGAATCCCCCATATTCCATTGGGGTATTTTGTGGGAGATCCTTAACAAAAGTGGGGGATTCTTAAAAATTTGTGGAGGATTCTTAAAAACCTGTGGGTGATTTTAGCAAATATGGGGAATAGTAAACAAATATGCAACATGGGAGATGACAACTATTGTGGGAGAATCCCCCAAAATTGTAAAGAATCCCCCACAATTTGTCTTGAGTGCCCCACAAACTGTTGTATATGGGGAATTATTTAACAAAAGTGGGGAATTCTTAGGAAACTGTGTGGGGTTTTAGTAATATATGGGGAATAATGAACAAATACGCAACATGGGAGATGACAACTATTGTAGGGGAATCCCCCACAATTGTAAAGAATCCCCCACAGTTTGTCTAGAGTCCCCCACAAACTGTTGTATATGGGGGATTTTTAACAAACAGTGGGGTATAATTAACAAACAAGGAGAATGATGAACAAATTGTTAAGAATCCCTCACATTGGTTAAGAATCTCCCATATTCCATTGGGGTATTCTGTGGGGGATCCTTAACAAACAGTGGGGGATTCTTATAAATTCGTGGTGGATTCTAAACAAACTGTGAGGGATATTAAGCAAATATGGGGAATAATGAACAAACATGCAACATTGAGATGAGAACCATTGTGGGGAATTCCCCACAATTGTCAAGAATCCCCCACAATTGTCTTGAGTCCCCCACAATCTATGGGATATGGAGAATTCTTAACTAGCAGTGGTGTATAATTAACAAATATGGGGAATGATGAACAAATTGTTAAGAATCCCTCACATTGGTTAATAATCCCCCATATTCCATTAGGGTATTTTGTGGGGGATCCTTAACAAAAGTGGGGGATTCTAAAAAATTTGTGGAGGATTTCTAACAAACTGTGGGTGGTTTTAGCAAATATGGGGAATAATGAATAAATATGCAACATGGGTGATGACAATTATTGTAGGGAATCCCCCACAATTGTAAAGAATTCCCCACAGTTTGTCTAGAGTCCCCCACAAACTGTTGTATATGGGGGATTTTTCAACAAAAGTGGGGAATTCTTAGGAAACTGTGTGGGGTTTTATCAATATATGGGGAATAATGAACAAATATACAACATGGGTGATGACCATTATTGTAAGGGAATCCCCCACAATTGTAAAGAATCCCCCACAGTTTGTCTTGATTGCCCCACAAACTGTTGTATATGGGGAATTATTTAACAAAAGTGGGGAATTCTTAGGAAACTGTGTGGGGTTTTAGCAATATATAGGGAATAATGAACAAATATGCAACATGGGAGATGACAACTATTGTAGGGGAATCCCCCACAATTGTAAAGAATCCCCCACAGTTTGTCTAGAGTCCCCCACAAACTGTAGTATATGGGGGATTTTTAACAAACAGTGGGGTATAATTAACAAACAAGGAGAATGATGAACAAATTGTTAAGAATCCCTCACATTGGTTAAGAATCTCCCATATTCCATTGGGGTATTCTGTGGGGGATCCATAACAAACATTGGGGGATTCTTATAAATTCGTGAGGGATTCTAACCAAACTGTGAGGGATATTAAGCAAATATGGGGAATAATGAACAAACATGCAACATTGAGATGAGAACCATTGTGGGGAATTCCCCACAATTGTCAAGAATCCCCCACAATTGTCTTGAGTCCCCCACAATCTATGGGATATGTAGAATTCTTAACTAGCAGTGGTGTATAATTAACAAATATGGGGAATGATGAACAAATTGTTAAGAATCCCTCACATTGGTTAATAATCCCCCATATTCCATTAGGGTATTTTGTGGGGGATCCTTAACAAAAGTGGGGGATTCTAAAAAATTTGTGGAGGATTCCTAACAAACTGTGGGTGGTTTTAGAAAATATGGGGAATAATGAATAAATATGAAACATGGGTGATGACAATTATTGTAGGGAATCCCCCACAATTGTAAAGAATTCCCCACAGTTTGTCTAGAGTCCCCCACAAACTGTTGTATATGGGGGATTTTTCAACAAAAGTGGGGAATTCTTAGGAAACTGTGTGGGGTTTTAGCAATATATGGGGAATAATGAACAAATATGCAACATGGGTGATGACAATTATTGCAAGGGAATCCCCCACAATTGTAAAGAATCCCCCACTGTTTGTCTTGATTGCCCCACAAACTGTTGTATATGGGCAATTATTTAACAAAAGTGGGAATTCTTAGGAAACCTTGTGGGGTTTTAGCAATATATGGGGAATAATGAACAAATATGCAACATGGGAGATGACAACTATTGTAGGGGAATCCCCCATAATTGTAAAGAATCCCCCACAGTTTGTCTAGAATCCCCCACAAACTGTTGTATATGGGGGATTTTTAACAAACAGTGGGGTATAATTAACAAACAAGGAGAATGATGAACAAATTGTTAAGAATCCCTCACATTGGTTAAGAATCCCTCATATTCCATTGGGGTATTCTGTGGGGGATCCTTAACAAACAGTGGGGGATTCTTATAAATTCGTGAGGGATTCTAAACAAACTGTGAGGGATATTAAGCAAATATGGGGAATAATGAACAAACATGCAACATTGAGATGAGAACCATTGTGGGGAATTCCCCACAATTGTCAAGAATCCCCCACAATTGTCTTGAGTCCCCCACAATCTATGGGATATGGAGAATTCTTAACTAACAATGGTGTATAATTAACAAATATGGGGAATGATGAACAAATTGTTAAGAATCCCTCACATTGGTTAATAATCTCCCATATTCCATTAGGGTATTTTGTGGGGGATCCTTAACAAAAGTGGGGGATTCTAAAAAATTTGTGGAGGATTCTTAACAAACTGTGGGTGGATTTTAGCAAATATGGGGAATAATGAACAAATATGCAACATGGGAGATAAAAACTATTGTAGGGGAATCCCCCACAATTGTAAAGAATTCCCCACAGTTTGTCTAGAGTCCCCCACAAACTGTTGTATATGGGGGATTCTTCAACAAAGTGGGGGATTCTTAACAAACTGTGGGGGGTTTTTAGGAAATATGGGAAATAATGAACAAATATGCAACATGGGAGATGATAACTATTGTAGGGGAATCCCCCACAATTGTAAAACTACCCCAAAGTTTGTCTAGAGTCCCCCACAAACTGTTGTATATGGGGTATTCTTAACAAACTGTGGGGTATAATTAACAAACATGAAGTATGATGAACAAATTGTTAAAAATCCCTCATATTGGTTAAGAATCCCTCATATTGGTTAAGAATCCCCCATAGTCCATTAGGGTATTCTGTGGGGGATCCTTAACAAATAGTGGGGGATTCTCATGAATTGGTGGGTGATTCTAAACAAACTATGGGAGATTTTAAGCAAATATGGGAAATTATGAACAAAGATACAACATGGGAGATGACAACTATTGTAGGGGAATTCCCCACAATTGTCAAGAATCCCCCACAGCTGTCTTGAGTCCCCTACAAACTATGGGATATGGAGAATTCTTAACCAATATGGGGAATGATGAATAAATTGTTAAGAATCTCTCACATTGGTTAAGAATCCCCCATATTCCATTGGGGTATTTTGTAGAGGATCCATAACAAAAGTGGAGGATTCTTAACTAACTGTGGGGTATAATTAACAAATATGGAGAATGATGAACAAATTGTTAAGAATCCCTCACATTGGTTAAGTATCCCCCATATTCCATTGGGGTATTTTGTGGGGGATCCTTAACAAAAGTGGGGGATTCTTAAAAATTTGTGGAGGATTCTTAAAAAATTATGGGTGATTTTAGCAAATATGGGGAATAGTAAACAAATATGCAACATGGGAGATTACAACTATTGTAGGTGAATCCCCCACAATTGTAAAGAATCCCCCACAGTTTGTCTTGAGTGCCCCACAAACTGTTGTATATGGGCAATTATTTAACAAAAGTGGGGAATTCTTAGCAAACTGTGTGGGGTTTTAGCAATATATGGGGAATAATGAACAAATATGCAACATGGGAGATGACAACTATTGTAGGGGAATCCCCCACAATTGTAAAGAATCCCCCATAGTTTGTCTAGAGTTCCCCACAAACTGTTGTGTATGGTGGATTTTTAACAAACAGTGGGGTGTAATTAACAAACAAGGAGAATGATGAACAAATTGTTAAGAATCCGTCACATTGGTTAAGAATCCCCCATATTCCATTGGGGTATTCTGTGGGGGATCCTTAACAAACAGTGGGGGATTCTTATAAATTCGTGGGGGATTCTAAACAAACTGTGAGGGATATTAAGCAAATATGGGGAATAATGAACAAACATGCAACATTGAGATGAGAACCATGGTGGGGAATTCCCCACAATTGTCAAGAATCCCCCACAATTGTCATGAGTCCCCCACAATCTATGGGTTATGGAGAATTCTTAACTGGCAGTGGTGTATAATTAACAAATATGGGGAATGATGAACAAATTGTTAAGAATCCCTCACATTGGTTAATAATCCCCCATATTCCATTAGGGTATTTTGTGGGGGATCCTTAACAAGAGTGGGGGATTCTAAAAAATTTGTGGAGGATTCTTAACAAACTGTGGGTGGTTTTAGCAAATATGGGGAACAATGAATAAATATGCAACATGGGTGATGACAATTATTGTAGGGAATCCCCCACAATTGTAAAGAATTCCCCACAGTTTGTCTAGAGTCCCCCACAAACTGTTGTATATGGGGGATTTTTCAACAAAAGTGGGGAATTCTTAGGAAACTGTGTGGGGTTTTAGCAATATATGGGGAATAATGAACAAATATGCAACATGGGTGATGACAATTATTGTAGGAGAATCCCCTACAAATGTAAAGAATCCCCCACAGTTTGTCTTGATTGCCCCACAAACTGTTGTACATGGGCAATTATTTAACAAAAGTGGGGAATTCTTAGGAAACTGTGTGGGGTTTTAGCAATATATGAGGAATAATGAACAAATATGCAACATGGGAGATGACAACTATTGTAGGGGAATCCCCCATAATTGTAAAGAATCCCCCACTGTTTGTCTAGAGTCCCCCACAAACTGTTGTATATGGGGGATTTTTAACAAACAGTGGGGTATAATTAACAAACAAGGAGAATGATGAACAAATTGTTAAGAATCCCTCACATTGGTTAAGAATTCCCCATATTCCATTGGGGTATTTTGTGGGGGATCCTTAACAAACAGTGGGGGATTCTTATAAATTCGTGGGAGATTCTAAACAAACTGTGAGAGATATTAAGCAAATATGGGGAATAATGAACAAATATGCAACATTGAGATGAGAACCATTGTGGGGAATTCCCCACAATTGTCAAGAATCCCCCACAATTGTCTTGAGTCCCCCACAATCTATGGGACATGGAGAATTCTTAACTAACAATGGTGTATAATTAACAAATATGGAGAATGATGAACAAATTGTTAAGAATCCCTCACATTGGTTAATAATCCCCCATATTCCATTAGGGTATTTTGTGGGGGATCCTTAACAAAAGTGGGGGATTCAAAAAAATTTGTGGAGGATTCTTAACAAACTGTGGGTGGTTTTAGCAAATATGGAGAATAATGAATAAATATGCAACATGGGTGATGACAACTATTGTAGGGAATCCCCCACAATTGTAAAGAATTCCCCACAGTTTGTCTAGAGTCCCCCACAAACTGTTGTATATGGGGATTTTTCAACAAAAGTGGGGGATTCAAAACAAACTGTGGGGGGTTTTAGCAAATATGGGGAATAATTAACAAATATGCCACATGGGAGATGATAACTATTGTAGGGGAATCCCCCACAATTGTAAAAATCCCCCAAAGTTTGTCTAGAGTCCCCCACAAACTGTTGTATATGGAGGATTCTTAACAAACTATGGGGTGTAATTAACAAACATGAAGTGTGATGAACAAATCGTTAAGAATCCCTCATATTGGTTAAGAATCCCCCATATTCCATTGGGGTATTCTGTGGGGGATCCTTAACAAACAGTGGGGGATTCTTATGAATTGGTAGGGGATTCTAAACAAACTGTGGGGGATTTTAAGCAAATATGGGAAATAATGAACAAATATGGAACAAGGGATATGACAACTATTGTAGGGGAATTCCCCACAATTGTCAAGAATCCCCCACAGTTGTCTTGAGTCCCCCACAAACTATGGGATATGGAGAATTCTTAACTAACAGTGGTGTATAATTAACAAATATGGGGAATGATGAACGAACTGTTAAGAATCCCTCACATTGGTTAAGAATCCCCATATTCCATTGGGGTATTTTGTGGGGGATCCTTAACAAAACTGAGGGTGATTTTAGCAAATATGGGGAATAATAAACAAATATGCAACATGGGAGATGACAACTATTGTAGGGGAATCCCCCACAATTGTAAAGAATCCCCCACAGTTTGTCTTGAGTGCCCCACAAACTGTTGTATATGGGGAATTATTTAACAAAAGTGGGGAATTCTTAGGAAACTGTGTGGGGTTTTAGCAATATATGGGGAATAATGAACAAATATGCAACATGGGAGATGACAACTATTGTACTGGAATCCTCCACAATTGTAAAGAATCCTCCACAGTTTGTCAAGAGTCCCCCACAAACTGTTGTATATGGGGGATTTTTAACAAACAGTGGGGTATAATTAACAAACAAGGAGAATGATGAACAAATTGTTAAGAATCCCCCATATTCCATTGGGGTATTCTGTGGGGGATCCTTAACAAATAGTGGGGGATTCTTATAAATTTGTAGGGGATTCTAAACAAACTGTGAGGGATATTAAGCAAATATGGATAATAATGAACAAATATGCTACATTGAGATGAGAACCATTGTGGGGAATTCCCCACAATTATCTTGAGTCCCCCACAATCTATGGGACATGGAGAATTCTTAACTAAAAGTGGTGTATAATTTACAAATATGAGGAATGATGAACAAATTGTTAAGAATCCCTCACATTGGTTAATAATCCCCCATATTCCATTAGGGTATTTTGTGTGGGATCCTTAACAAAAGTGGGGGATTCTAAAAATTTTGTGGAGGATTCTTAACAAACTGTGGGTGGTTTTAGCAAATATGAGGAATAATGAACAAATATGCAACATGGGAGATGACAATTATTGTAGGGGAATCCCCAACAATTGTAAAGAATTCCCCACTGTTTGTCTAGAGTCCCCCACAAACTGTTGTATATGGGGGATTCTTCAACAAAAGTGGGGGATTCAAAACAAACTGTGGGGGGTTTTTAGCAAATATGGGGAATAATTAACAAATATGCCACATGGGAGATGATAACAGTTGTAGGGGAATCCCCCACAATTGTAAAAATCCCCCAAAGTTTGTCTAGAGTCCCTAACAAACTGTTGTATATGGAGGATTCTTAACAAACTGTGGGGTATAATTAACAAACATGAAGTGTGATGAACAAATTGTTAAGAATCCCTCATATTGGTTAAGAATCCCCCATATTCCATTGGGGTATTCTGTGGGGGATCCTTAACAAACAGTGGGGGATTCTTATGAATTGGTGGGGGATTCTAAACAAACTGTGGGGGATTTTAAGCAAATATGGGAAATAATGAACAAATATGCAACATGGGAGATGACAACTGTTGTAGGGGAATTCCCCACAATTGTGAAGAATCCCCCACAGTTGTCTTGAGTCCCCCACAAACTATGGGATATGGAGGATTCTTAACTAACTGTGGGGTACAATTAACAAATATGGGGAATGATGAATAAATTTTTAAGAATCCCTCACATTGGTTAAGAATCCCCCATATTCCATTGGGGTATTTTGTAGGGGATCATTAACAAAAGTGGAGGATTCTTAACTAACTGTGAGGTATAATTAACAAATATGGGGAATGATGAACAAATTGTTAAGAATCCCTCACATTGGTTAAGAATCCCTCATATTCTATTGGGGTATTTTGTGGGGGATACTTAACAAAAGTGGGGGATTCTTAAAAATTTGTGGGGGGTTCTTAACAAACAGTCGGGGATTCTTATAAATTTGTGGGGGATTCTAAACAAACTGTAGGGAATTTTAAGCAAATATGGGAAATAATGAACAAATATGCAATATGGGAGATGACAACTATTGTAGGGGAATTCCCCACAATTGTCAAGAATCCCCCACAGTTGTCTTGGGTCCCCCACAAACTATGGGATATGTAGGATTATTAACTAACTGTGGGGTATAATTAACAAATATGGGGAATGATGAATAAATTGTTAAGAATCCCTCACATTGGTTAAGAATCCCCATATTTCATTGGGGTATTTTGCGGGGGATCCTTAACAAAAGTGAAGGATTTTTAACTAACTGTGGGGTGTAATTAATAAATATGGGGAATGATGAACAAATTGTTAAGAATCCCTCACATTGGTTAAGAATACCCCATATTCCATTGGGGCATTTTGTGGGGGATCCTTAACAAAAGTGGGGGATTATTAAAAATTTGTGGGGGGATTCTTAACAAACTGTGGGTGGTTTTAGCAAATATGGGGAATAATTAACAAATATGCAACATGGGAGATGACAACTATTGTAGGGGAATCCCCCACAATTGTAAAGAATCCCCCACAGTTTTATCTAGAGTCCCCCACAAACTGTTGTATATGGGGGATTCTTTAACAAAAGTGGGGGATTCTTAACAAACTGTGGGGGATTTTAGCAAATATGGGGAATAATGAACAAATATGCAAAATGGGAGATGACAACTATTGTAGGGGAATCCCCCACAATTGTAAAGAATCCCCCACAGTTTGTCTAAAGTCCCCCACAAACAGTTGTATATGAGGGATTCTTAACAAACTGTGGGGTATAATTAACAAACATGGAGAATGATGATCAAATTATTAAGAATCCCTTATATTGGTTGAGAATCCCCCATATTCCATTGAGGTATTCTGTGGGGGACCCTTGACAAACCGTGGGGGATTTTTATAAATTTGTGGGGGATTCTAAACAAACTGTGGGGGATTTTAAGCAAATATGGGGAATAATGAACAAATATGCAACATGGGAGATGACAACTGTTTTAGGGGAAATCCCCACAATTGTCAAGCATCCCCCACAGCTATCTTGAGTCCCCCACAAACTATGGGATATGGAGGATTCTTAACTAACTATGGGGTATAATTAACAAATATGAGGAATGATGAATAAATTGTTAAGAATCCCTCACATTTGTTAAGAATCCCCCATATTCCATTGGGGTATTTTGTGGGGGATCCTTAGCGAAAGTGGGGGATTCTTAAAATTTTGTGGGGGATTCTTAACAAACTGTAGAGGGTTTTAGCAAATATGGGGAATAATTAACAAATATGCAATATGGGAGATGACAACTATTGTTGGGGAATCCCCCACAATTGTAAAGAATCCCCCACAATTAACCTGCGAATGTTCAATAATATATTATGATGGTCCAAACGCTTTTTAACCAATGTCCACATTTATTGTTTAATGTCCAATCAGCTTGAACATATTTGTAAGAGAGTTGGACATTTATGATGGATATTTTTGAATGTCCAGATTGCTTCGATCAGTTCCTAAATAATGGTACTATGTCGAAATGTCCAAATGTTTTCATTTTATGTCCATGTATTAATTCATGTGTCCAAATATAATCTTTGAATGTCCAATTCTTTTTTTAGATTGTTCAACGTTAACCTGCTAGGAACTAATTGGATATTTTTTGAATGTCCAGATTGGTTCGATCAGTTCCTAAATAATGGTACAAGTGGATATGCCCAAATGTTTTCATTTTATGTCCAAATTTTAACTCATTTGTCCAAATATAATTTTCAAATGTCAAATCCTCTTTTTAGATTGTTCGAAAAATGTGGACATTCGAAAAAATAAGTTTGGACCTCTATAAAAAATGTTTGGACATTGCAAGGTTCAGCTTGAACATATTTGTAAGAGAGTTGGACATTGAAAGAACAAGTTTGAAAATTACGAAACACAGTTGGAACATTCACAGCAAGAATTTGAACATCTGGACTAAATAATTGGATATTCTGAGGTAATATTTGAATATTGAAAGAATAAATTTGAACACATCATGGAAAATTTAGACATTTAGATGCCATATTTGGACATTCATGGAACCAATTTGCACATTCACGGCGACATTTGCACATGGCTATTCAATATTGGAACATATAAAAGAAAATATTGGACATTCATAGAACAATGTTGGATACTCAGAAAACAAGTTTGGATATTTGTATTCATAGCATTATTTTGGAACAGATCGAGCCAATCTTATTTGTCCTACCAACTTAAAATGTAAAACACAAAATTTTACATACAACCACTTAATCATTTTCCTTCGAAATTTAGTAACCCAATTTCTCACCGTATATCTCATCCTATTTTGTGGTTCTTTTGTAGATATGTGGTGCCTTGGGTACATTGTGGTGGGAATGAGAGTTTTGAGGGGGGGGGGAGTGGGGAAGACAGAGGGGTAATTGGCGGAACCTAAATACTACACAGGTTTCCTGTTCAAATGCAATGTCCTGGCGCTCAACAATATACTGGAATATAGCATAATCCCCCCATGTTCCCTAATGCATTAAAGTCCTCTTCACTAGGTCTGTCCTCCCATAAGATTGGACATGCTTGCTTAAGAGACATTTGGATGCCATATTTAGACATTATATGTCCAAATATTAAATCTCAGTGTCCAAATATGTTCTCCCAATGTCCAACAATTTTTCTAGATTGTCCAACGTTAACATGCGAATGTTCAACAATGTATTATGATGGTCCAAACTTATTGAACGAATGCTCACATTTATTGTATAATGTCCAATCATATTTTTGAATGTCCAAACTTGTTTTCTGAGTATCCAACGTTGTTCAAATATTGAATAGCCATGTGCAAATATCGCCATAAATGTGCAAATTGGTTCCTATAATGTCCAAATATAGGAGCCAAGCTTATTTATTAAAGGTCCACATTAATTGTCTTAATATCCAAATTTTATTCTTAAGTGTCCAACGTTATTCCATGAATATCCAAAATTTGCGGTAAAGTTCAAATATTGATTATCAAATGTGCAAATGTCACTATGAATGTGGAAATTGGATGTCCAAATATGGCAAGTGAGTGGCCAAGGAAGGCTACACACTATGGGAAGTTTGTCCCACATCCGCCTGGGTGTGGAAAAGTAATGTGCTATATATGTGTGGTTCTAAGTCTCCCTAGTAAGAGGCCTTTTGGGTAGTGACCCAAGAACAAATCCATGCGGGTTTGGGCCCAAAGCGGACAATATCTTACTGAGCGAGACTTTGGTCGTGATAGAATGGTATGAGAGCTAGACCCAGCCGGAAGTGTGCCAACGCGAATGTTGGGCCCTAAGGGGGGTGGAATGTAACGACCCTGGTGTTGTGGGCGGGCTGTTGTAGGTGCCTTTATTATGGCTGCAATAAGTGCTGGCAGGCTACACACTATGGGAAGTTTGTCCCACATCGCCTGGGTGTGGAAAAGTAATGTGCTATATATGTGTGGTTCTAAGTCTCCCTAGTAAGAGGCCTTTTGGGTAGTGACCCAAGAACAAATCGTACGGGTTTGGGCCCAAAGCGAACAGTATCTTACTAAAAGAGACTTGGGTTGTGACAGAGATAGAGAGAGAGAGAGAAAGAGAAAGAGGAGAGAATATGAAGCATGAGAGTCGGAGACATCTTCTTATAAAGATAGAGATAGAGAAAGAGTTCCTCCTATCCTACTAAGGCGGAAGGAGTACATGATATGTCAATTTTAAATCCCTTCATTATTTCTCCTTTTTGTGTGCGTGAAATATTAGTATCATCTTCAATACTAATTGTCCCTCCTCTTTCCCAAGATGCCCCTCACTCTTTCTAACCTTTCCATCTTCGCCTTCTCAATTAACCAGCCTTAATGTCATTCTCTCTCCTCCATTTCCCTCTCTATTCATTCATTCTCTGTTTAATCAAGGGGCCATGCCAAGAGAGTAGGTGGAGAAGTCATGTACGATCAGAGATCGTGATATTTGTGAAAAGGTTGCTCTTGGTATGGCTTCAACATTTTCCAAACACTTTTTAATGTTCAAATATTGATTATCAATGTGCTCGATTTATGTTCATAGATATGTACTTCATGGAGTTGATTATGTACACCATCTAATTGGTTAGAACCATCATCTCGATGCTTCACTGTGCACACCCACTTGCACCCCACAATCCTCTTTCCTTTAGGTAACATGATCAACTCCCAAGTGCCAGTCTTTCGAAGAGCTTTCATCTCTTCAATCATGGCATATTTCCACTTGGAATCGGCAAGAGCCTCCTGTACAAAGTTAGGAACACTAACAGAGGAAATTTTGGAAAGAAAGGCTTTATAGGAAGGAGATAGATGAGAATAAGACACAAAGTTAGATATAGGATGTTGAGTACAGGATCTAAAACCCTTTCTAACAGTAATAAAAACATCTAAATCATCTAAGTCGAGAGAGGGTGTATTAGAGGAATTACATAAGCAGTGGAAGAGGAGAAATAGGAGCATATGGTATGCCTAAGTTCTACTATAGTACGAGCAAACGGTGCACTAAACATTCTTTTATAGTGAAATTAGAAATCTACTCCAAACTCTCTAGATCAGAAAAATGGGTTTAATCAAAGCATTCATGTTGGGCACAATCTATGGGGTCTATGTTGCCCAGAAGTACAACGTCCCCAACATCCGAGAACTCGTCGATTGTTTTGTGGTTCTCTGTTGAACTGCGATTATTTTAAGGGAAGTGATTGATGTTTTTGTCTATTTTGTAGGTTTGATTTATTGTGTGATTACAGTGCTATAACATAATTTTGTAACTTAACCCTCCATTTATTTTAATGTAAAATATTTTTCAAGAAATGCTTTCACCTTATTCGAAAAGTGAAAGCATTTTACGGAAAAAAAAAATTTCCATCAAAACAAATGGAGTCTCTGTTGTTCGGCAATAGGCATTTATGGGTTTTGGCCAATCAACACATTTTGTGTAATGGTGTTTTGTCCTACACATTAAGGGAAGGTAACAAGTGTGTGGACATTTATGGATTTTGGCAAGTCGGCACATTTTATGTATTTAGATGAACCTCCACTTGAGGTTATAGCTTTTTGCTAGTGGATATTAGTGGTGTAGCCTTCATTAGAGCGCATTAACTTTCTATTTATTCCTATTTAACCAAAAAAAAAAACTAGGTGTGAAGGGCTACCTGTTTCTCCTATGATGATTGAGTTGGAGATGGGGATAGTTGAGGGAAAGGAACCCAAAATAGAGAAAGTAGAGCTTGTTGCACCAGAAAGAGAGAGGGTGTATCAGAGGAATTACTTGAATCTTCATCACTTAGAGAGAATGGCAGTGGAAGAGGAGAAATACGAGCAGTACTACGAGGTGGTTGGAACTTATGAAAGACTATGATTTGAAGATTCAATATCACCCGGGGAAAGCCAATGTAGTGGCCGATGCCTTGAGTCGAAAGTCGTCTGGAAACTTAGCTTATACCTTAACAGCACAAAAAGAGCTGGTCAGAGAATTTGAACAATTAGAACTTGAAGTAATTCCTAGAGCCAAGGGTGGTTTGATGGCTGCAATTATTGCACAACCAAATCTAATTGGTGAAATAAAGTCAAATCAACTTCTCGATCCAGAATTTAAGAAAATTGTGGATGAGTTACCTGAAAGCAAAAGGCCAGAATTTAGTTTTCATGATGGTGTCTTAAAGTACATCAACCGTTTGTGTGTACCAAAAGTTGGAGATCTGAGAAATAAAGTTATGGAAGAAGCCCACAATGCAAGATATGCAGTACATCCAGGTAGTACCAAAATGTACCGAGACTTGCAAGAAGTATATTGGTGGAGTGGTATGAAACGAGAAGTAGCGGAATTTGTGTCGAAGTGTATGACTTGTGAAAAGGTAAAACTGGAACATCAACGACTCGGAGGAGAACTTCATCCTCTAGACATACCGAAATGGAAATGGGAACATATCACGATGGATTTCGTATCGGGTTTCCAAAATCTCAAAAGTCAAATGATAGTATTTGGGTTATTGTGGACCGGTTGACTAAGTCAGCCCATTTTCTACCTGTCAAGACCAAAGATCCATCAAAACTTGCAGAGATTTATATTAGAGAAATTATACGGCTTCATGGAGCACCGATTTTGATAGTGTCGGACCGTGACACTCGATTCGTGTCCAGATTTTGGGAAAGCTTACATAGAGCCATGGGGACAGCCTTGCATTTCAGTACCGCGTTTCATCCCCAGACCGATGGTTAGTCCGAAAGGGTGATTCAAATTCTGGAAGATATGGTAAATATTCATTTCATATAATATGCTTCCAGTCTAACATCTCCTTTAATAAGAACACTATTCTCATAAAAGAGATTGAGGCTGAACCACCTCCCATTTGAATAGTAAACAATAATGAGACTAAACATGTTCAAATTTTTTTTTAATGCATTAATGGTGCCAAAAGGACCAATCAAGGAAGACCAAATCCATAGTCCACCTATCACCACAGTATCGAAACAACGGTGGTGGGGCCATGGCATTAGGACCACGGTGGTCACTTGATCTGATCACCGGCCGGTCATCACAATCAAACATTAGCTCCAAGTCCGATTACTTCCCCGGATACCTTCTTAGAAGCTGCACAATTTCCCAAATAGTGAACACATCTCTTGCATGTATAGATTTATTGTACTTTTCAATATAAACCTTTCCCTTCAAAATAACCAATCTAAAGTGCGCCGTCCTTTTAGCTCTCTCCACCATGTCTCTTGTTATTTCGGCTGCCTTAAATGGCCTTAAATCGTCGTGAATCCATCGAAAATAATCCGTGCATGTCGAATTATTTGATGGGTCATCATATTCGGATTCAAATGAAATTGGGTAATTAGATGGACATGCTTGAGTAACATTTCCATTGGAACAATTGAGTGGGAATTCAATTCTCTTTGGCAATTTTCTATGCTCTTTAGAGATAACAATTGGGTCTTGAGTCTCATTCCAAACAGAAGAAGTATTAATCTACATACAACCCAAAAAAAGAAAAAAAGAAATTAAGAAATTTATTTCAAGATCTAGAGCAATGAAGGTATGACAAAAACCAATTTTTATAATATGAGTATGAGAAGGTTTGTTTTGGCTATGAAGTTTGGAAACACTTACTGAATTGATCTGTGAAGAAGAGAAAAGGGCAGTAATGAAAAGGATGACTAGGAAAAGAATTGTAATAGTTGCAGGTCCCTTCTTTAATGGTGGTCTCCATATAATAGATGTGCTGCTTTCAAGTCCAGTTTGCTTCCGTGGGGTAGTGGAAAGTCGCTGCATTGATTTTATTTTATTTTTTTTGAATAATACATAGAGTCTCTGTATCTAATAATCCATATACATACAGCTTTTGCAATATTACCCAGAAGATCTAGAAAAAGCATAAAGTTTTATGATTTGAGCCAAACTAGACTTGTTCAGAGGGTTGGAAGAATAGTTTAGTTGGGTGTATTTCAATGAAGATTGAATATTCTTCCCATTGGAACTTTTCAATAGATTAATGGGTTCAATGTGCAGTTGTCTGGAATCATTATTGTTGAAATACTTTTTTGTTTGTGACTTGGGGAAACTAATAGAATGATGAAAAGTCAAAAAAAAGATAACCATTGATTTCTTCTTGCCCACAAATAATGTCTCCACCCCTATTTTTGTATTTTACTTCCTGAGAGTTGAAAAGAGTATCGTAAATCTTAAGATTGTAATACGTATTACTAGTACAGTAGCATTTTCATTATGAAATACTTAAGCCATTTGACTTATATGGAAGACTAAGGAGCTGTTTGGGAAGGCAAAGAACGTGTTCTGTGGTTCAAAAGTGAACAGGTTTACATATTCAATTGTTGAGTAGAGAGCCTTTTGTTTGTCCGGGAATCCAATCTTAACCTAAATCACATCTGAAATTGAAACTGGTACGTTGGTGTTTATAAGAACCAGATAGAAATAGTAGTCTTTTTCATGAACTTTTTTTTTTCTCTCCTGACTGCTGGTTGCATTTAATGTGTATTTAATTTTTATGTTTTAGAATTTATAGAAGAAGCAAATCCGCTGGAAGTGGAGCCCACAATTATTGAAGATTAGTAATCCAATTGTTAATTTCCCTCAGCTCTCAGTTTTTTTTGCAAATATGGTGAGAAACTTGTCCCTTTTGTCCTCTTCCTATTCTATTCTCAAATATTTAATTGTTATTTGTATTTGATATACAAATTTGTTTCTCAGTGCAGGTTATGGGGAATATAATTGAGTTTTGCCTTTTGAAGAAAGAGAACTATGAGTTTTTAGTGGTTTACTTGACAAATTGTGATTAATACTCAATAGGCCTGCTTCGCTACTAAACGTTAAAAAGGGGAAAAAAATGAAAAGGGAAGCAGTACCTTCACTGCTGAAAAGCCCCTTCACTAGTTTGACCCCTTCCCCAGTTTGATGTGAAGAATGCCTTCTTGCATGGTGATTTAGAAGAAGAAGTTTATATGGATATCCCTCCAGGATTCGAGGACTCCAAAACAGATGGGAAGGTTTGTAGGCTTAAAAAATCTTTGTATGGTCTCAAATAGTCTCCTAGAGCTTGGTTCGAGAGGTTTACACGGGCTATGCTTCGGGTTTGGGTTTAGACAGAGTCATACAGATCACACATTGTTCATCAAACACTCATCGTTGGGTAAGACTACTACCCTTATTGTCTATGTTGATGATATTGTGCTGACAGGGGATGACTTGGAAGAAATGGAAAGGTTGAAGAAGCAGTTAGCTTATTTATTTGTCTCATACTCATCCAGATATTGCTTTTGTCGTTAGTGTTGTCAGTCAGTTTATGCATTCTCCAAAATGAAAAAAAAAAAAAAAAAAAAAAAAAGGGGTACAATTAGAGCTTCTTAAACATTTATTAATAACACTTACATGACAATTAGAGCTTCTTAAACATTTTTCGTTTTATGTCCAAATATTAACTCATTTGTCCAAATATAATTTTCAATAGTCAAAGCCTCTTTTTAGATTGTTCAATGTTAGCCTGCGAATGGCCAAACACGTTTTATGAGTATCCAACGTTGTTCTATGAATGTTCAATATATTTTTTTTTTGTTCAAATATTGAATATCCATGTGCAAATGTCGTCGTGAATGTGCAAATTGGTTTATATAATGTCTAAATATGGCATCCAAATGTCTTAATTTTGGATGACGTTGTTCAAATTGGTTCTTTCTATATTCAAATATTACCTCAGAATATCCAATTATTTCATCCAGACGTTCAAATATTTTCTGTGAATGCTTCAACGGTGTTTCCTTATTTTCAAACTTGTTCTTTCAATGTTCAACTCTCTTAGGAATATGTTCACATTTATTGTTTAATGTCCAATCATAATTTTGAATGTCCAAACTTGTTTTCTGAGTATCCAACGTTGTTCAAATATTGAATTCAAATATTACCCCAGAATTTTGGACACTAAGGAAACAAGTTTGGACATTCAAACTGGCTTTGGACATTGAGACAGTAAATGTTAACATTATAAAACAAGTTTGGACCATGTTAAAACATGCTTGGACATTCCCCGGTTATTCTTGGACATGTAAGGAAGACTGTGGACATTTCACTGAAGATAATTGAACATTATGAAAGAATAATTGAACATTAGTTCGATCTGTTCCTAAATAATGCTACGAATACAAATGTCCAATATGGGTGGAAATGTCCAAATAATTAATTTCGTTTGATGTCCAAATATTATATCTTAGTGTCCAAATATGTTCTCCCAATGTCCAACAATTTTTCTAGATTGTCCAACGTTAACCTGCGAATGTTCAACAATGTATTATGATGGTCCAAACTTATTGAACGAATGTCCACATTTATTGTTTAATGTCCAATCATATTTTTGAATGTCCAAACTTGTTTTCTGAGTATCCAACGTTGTTCAAATATTGAATAGCCATGTGCAAATGTCGCCATAAATGTGCAAATTGGTTCCTATAATGTCCAAATATAGGGGTCCAAGCTTATTTATCAAATGTCCACATTAATTGTCTTAATATCCAAACTTTTTTGTTAAGTGTCCAACGTTGTTCCATGAATATCCAAAATTTGCGGTAAAGTTCAAATATTGATTATCAAATGTGCAAATGTCACTGTGAATGTGGAAATTGGTTCCATTTACGTCCAAATATGGCAAGTGAGTGTCCAAAGGTATGTGTCGGGCTTTACCTGACACTGAGCCAGGCATGGAAGACGAGGGGTGTGTCACCCCAGGACCGATGGCCAGGGTCCACACCGGGATGGGCTAGCAGGCCACTTCCATCTTCTTCATGATTTGGTTCGGGGCTTGGCGGGCTTCGGGCCAGGTCGTGTTTGAACAATAAAAAGAAAATATTGGACATTCATAGAACAACGTCGGATACTCATAAAACATGTTTGGACATTCGCGGGTTAATGTTGAACAATAGAAAAGGAGTATTGGACATTTGACGATTTTATATTTGGACAAATGAGTTAGTATTTGGACAAAAAAACGAAAATATTTGGACATTTCCACTTAGTACCATTATTTAGGAACTGATCAAAACAATCTGGACATTCAAAAATATCCAATGATTCCCTTATAATGTTCAAATATCCAAACTTATTTTTTTACGTGTCCAACAGTGTTCCATGAATGTCCAAATTCTGCAGCAACGTTGGACAATTAGAAAACTAGTTTGGATATTAAGACAAATAATGTGCACATACGATAAAAATGTTGGCATTGAAAGAACGAGTTTGAAAATTACAGTTGGAACATTCACAGCTAAAATTTGAACATCGGGATGAAATAATTGGATATTCTGAGGTAATATTTGAATATTGAAAGGACCAATTTGAACAACATTATGCAAAATTTAGACATTCGGAAGCCATAATTGGACATTATAGGAACCAGTTTGCACATTCACTGCGACATTTGCACATGGCTATTCAATATTTGAACAACGTTGGTTACTCAGAAAACAAGTTTGGACATTCAAAAATATGATTGGACATTAAACAATAAATGTGGACCTTCGTTCAATAAGTTTGGACCATCGTAATACATCATTGAACATTCGCAGGTTAACGTTGAACAATCTAGAAAAAGTATTGGACATTTGAAGAACATATTTGGACATAAAACGAAATTAATTATTTGGACATTTCCACCCATATTGGACAATTGTATTCGTAGCATTATTTAGGAACAGATCGAACTAATCTGGACATTCAAAATGTCCAGTTATTCATTCGTAATGTTCAATTATCTTCAGGGAAATGTCCACATTTTCTCTTTATATGTTTAAGAATAACTAGGGAATGTCCAAGCATGTTTTAACATGGTCCAAACTTGTTTTGCAAGGTCATCCATTTCTCTGGATTGCAATCAATTAAGCTTGGGCACTGCAAGCTCATTGAGGAAATTATGATTAGCGAGGACAAGTTGATCCATTTCTCTAGTGTTGATATGGGTCATGTCTTTCTTGCATTGTAGTAGGGATAATACTTTGATTACTAGCCAATGCAGATAAATTCAAGTCAGACTTGATGAAGATTTCAATGACTACTTTGAGTTCAAAAACACTATGCCAGGATAAGGAACATTTTGCAAAATTGGCAGTTGATGTTGTTATAAGCATGCTAATTTTGATGGTATTGAGCGTAAAGGTGTCAAACGGATCTGCTTCAGTCCGGCGTGCTGATTTTGGATTGCAATGATCTCGTATTGAGCGCTTGACTATAGTTATTGGTGGTAAAGATTGCATCAATCTTTGACAATCCAGAATCGGTACAAGGATTTTGATGATGATATGGGTCATCCATTTCTCTGAATTGTAATGATTTTGATGGTTTTGAGCATGCTGATTTTAATGGTACTGAGCGCTTGACTTTAGTTATTGGTATGATGAGATTGCTTCAACCTTTGACTGTAATACCTGTAATTTCTCTACGTGCAATAATACGAGTTTTATGAATTTCTATATCTGGTCTATTATTATATTATTAATTTATTTGTGTGACTGTATCAGTGTAATGTAATTACTAATTAGACTATAATCACTGCACCGACTCGACCGTAATTAGAATTAACTTAGTCCCGTACTTAGACCCGGACATTAGAAATAATACCCGTCTGCACGTAAACTGAGATTGACACGCATAACGAGGAACTTATGCACGCAAACCGAGAAAGTAGCACGTAACCCAAGGTGGGCCCCACATGGCCGGCCACATGGAAGCTACATGCAACCCCATTGACACATGTCACCACCCCATGTGACACTTGTCCACTTATAGGACACTTGTCCTAGCATGCATACATGCATGTGACACCTAGCATAAGTCTTGCATTATATAAGCTTCCATGCATATACATTTTTAGTTCTTTTAGACATTACAATCTGCATTTAGAGAGGAAGCTAGGAGACTTACATGTCCATGAGAAAAATAGAAGAGAAGAAAGAGGATTAGAAGAGGAGGAAGAAGAAGATTCCATCACTTAAAGCTTGTGTTCAAGCTTCCTAAGCTCAAATCCAAAGCCCAAGCTCAATTTCAAGTTTAAGTGAGTATTCTAACTCACTTTAGAACCTATATAGTATGTAGTAATGTTTAGCAAGTGTTTGATGTTGTATTTTGAGGTTCTATGCAACATGCAAGTCAAATTTTCAAATCTGGGAAGCAGAAACTTCCAGCAGAGTGTTGTTTAGTAAAACAAACATTTCGAGCAGTTAGAAAATGGGAATGAGGCTAGGTTTTTTTGTGGAGAAAGCTAACTCATTTATCTACAAATAACTCTTCTATAGCTCAGTCTAAAAATCACTTCTTCATAGGTGAAATGTACATGCAACGAAGTACTTTAAATCTGAGAAACAGAAACCTCCAGCAGAATGTAGTTTAGTAAAATGAGTGTTTTAAGCAGCTCCGAAATCTGAATTAAGCTAGGTTTTTTTGTGGAGAAAGCTAACTCATTTATCTACAAATAACTCTTCTATAGCCCGGTCTAAAAATGAATCCTTGATAGGTGAAATGCACATGCAACGAAGTACTATAAATCTGGGACAGAGCAGTCCGAAAATATAGAAATGTCTAAGTAAAATAAATGTTTTGAGCAGTTCAAAAATGCAATTAAAGCTAGATTTTTTTGTACATGAAGCTAATCCAATTATCTACAATGTTCTAGTTTTGAGTTTGATCTACAAATCAATTTATCATGTCCAAATAAATCATATCAATTCAGTCAACATAGTAAAATTAATTCCTGGCAGATTGTATAACTACTTGTATGATGTGTTTATTAATGATGCTTGCTTACCGATACCTGTGTGGATATGGATATCTTGTGCTATGGTAGTGCTATCGAGTAGATGAGTATGTTAGGGGCTTCATATATATATATATATTATTGGTATTAAATCCACGAGCTACACGCTAGGTTTCCGTTGTTATGAATATAGTGTGATGACCATAGAGAGTTCATACCCAAGCTATAAGTATGATGTACGGCACGATTATTGCGTTGATAGTGATTGGATAAGTTTCCATTGTAAGTATATTACGACATAAAACAGGATGACGGATGTATAAACGTAACTTCGAAAGTATATATTCGGAAGTCCTTTAATGTACTAAATTCCGAAATGAGTGACGAATGCGCGGTCGGGAAAATGTAAGGGTCGACTGTGCTATGTTAGAAGCAGATTATGCTAAGGATAATTGTCGGATAGGTAATCTGGGTAGCGGAGGCCAGGATAGTGAGAAAAAGGCCTGGTTGACGAATGTAAAATTTGTGTATCATTTCGACTCTTCGTGACGAAATTGATATGGTCTTCGTGACGTATGTATCATTTTGATTCTTCGTGAAGAAATTGATACGGTCTTCGTGACGTGTGTATCATTTTGATCCTTCGTGACAAAATGGATATGGTCTTCGTGATGTGTGTATCAACCGCGGAGGCCGGGATAGTGAGTAAAGGGTGTGATTGATTGGTTGTGAAGTGATGACTATTGGGTATCCTTTCGAGTCTTCAGGACGAAAGGGGGTATAGGTAAACACTTCGGTTCTTTGTGATGGAGAAGTGGTGGTTTTTAGAGTGAAGACTCCTTTCGGTTCTTCGTGATGGATTGGATGTTCTTGCACTCCGTAAACACTTCGGTTCTTTGTGATGGAGAAGTGGTGGTTTTTAGAGTGAAGACTCCTTTCAGTTCTTAGTGATGCATTGGATGTTCTTGCACTCCGTAAACGTTTCAGTTCTTCGTGATGATGAAACGGTATTTCTTAAAGTGAAGACTCCTTTCGGTTCTTCGTGATGGAATGGATGTTCTTGCACTCCGTAAACACTTCGGTTCTTTGTGATGGAGAAGTGGTGGTTTTTAGAGTGAAGACTCCTTTCGGTTCTTCGTGATGGATTGGATGTTCTTGCACTCCGTAAACACTTCGGTTCTTTGTGATGGAGAAGTGGTGGTTTTTAGAGTGAAGACTCCTTTCAGTTCTTAGTGATGGATTGGATGTTCTTGCACTCCGTAAACGTTTCAGTTCTTCGTGATGATGAAACGGTATTTCTTAAAGTGAAGACTCCTTTCGGTTCTTAGTGATGGAATGGATGTTCTTGCACTCCGTAAACGTTTCAGTTCTTCGTGATGATGAAACGGTATTTCTTAAAGTGAAGACTCCTTTCGGTTCTTAGTGATGGAATGGATGTTCTTGCACTCCGTAAACGCTTCGGAACTTCGTGATTGAGAAGTGGTGGTTCTTTGTGACCAGGTGGTTGGTGAAAGATGTTTTGGTTGATGAGAGATGGTTTGGTTAGTACAAGATGGTTCCATGAAGGTTGTGGGAACACTCTGGTTCTTCGTGACAAAGTGAAGGTTACAAGTGTTTTGGTTAATGAAAGATGGTTTAGTCAGTGCGAGATGGTTTGGTTAATAAAAGATGGTTTGATCAGTGTAAGATGGTTTGGTTAATGAAAGAGGGATTGGTTACAATTGGCAAGTACAAAGTGATTTAGTTGTATAATAGTGACAGCCTTTTTGGTGTTGTTGATTGGAGTTAGAACTCCGAAATAGACTTCAGTAATGGACTGTGATAATGTTCCGAGATGTTGAAGTGAGTTGTATCGATTGTTTGTTTTCTCTTCGAATGCCTGTATGGGCACGTAAGTGGTTATAGTCCGACGGTGAGAACGAGAGAGAACTTTAATAGACGTAATAAAAAGTAGTAAATATATTCCTTATTGTGTGTGACTATATAAGTTCCATTTGATTTAGTTTTCTCACTCAGCTTTCATAAGCTGACGACGTTCATGTCGCTGGACATTCCCATGTCCAGCTTATCCAGGTGATGAGTACACGGGTGCTGCTACGCAAGAGGAGATCATGGAGGAAGGGTACACCGAAGATGGCTATGGATATGCTAGTTAGAGAGAAGACTAGTGGATGTCTGTGTAAATGTTTTTGGTTGTAACCTCTAGCAGAGGATTTCATCTATCTTTTGTAATAGTTCTGTAATGCCCTAGAGCCATAAGACTCTGATGTATCTACCATGATGTAACAGTTAACTAGTATTGTGGCCTCTTATTATAATATATCCTTGTTAGCTACTGTTGGTTTTATCCCTTTCGTTATGTTGTTTATTATTAGCATTTGGTGAGGACAATTCGGTAATGCAACCAGTCACGTGCCTCAGGGTCCAAGATGGAAAATTCAAAATTTTTCCCTATTTTGGCTACGCCGGGGCGTGACAGGGATTTTTGGTATCAGAGCTTTAGGTTAAGACATGTACACCGATTGTCCTACACACTTAAGTGATAAACTGTTAGACCTTTTTCCATCCATAAAGACATGAACCTTAAGATAGTTTTGTGATTAGCATGGTACCTTATTACATCCCGGATGGATATGGAGGATGGGGTTGATGAGGAGATTGACCCAGCAGTGGGTATTGACCTAGCCGAGGATGTTGACCCAATAGAGGGTGCTGGTGAGGGGGAAGCAATGATAGTCATGGAGGCTGGAAAGCCAGAGGTTGAGGATGACTCTAAGGATGCAGATATAGAGCCTTTGGATAAGGATGAAGATGAGATGGTTGTTAAGTTTGACCCGTACTTGGACTGGGTTCCACCTATGGAGATTCCAATCTTTGATGATGTTCTACCATATAAGTCAGATATGAAGGACTTTTGGGATAGGACTCCCAGGATCTAGAGCTTTACTTGTATTAGGACTAGTAGTCCATCTTTTTGTGTATATAGTATGTACCCAGGCATATAACATAAACTAGTGGTAGTGTGTATGCCTTTCTATGTAAATATTTGAAGTTATCTATAAAGATTTGTTTCCTCTACTTGATGAAATGTATTTATTTGATATATACTCATATTAGAATTGTTAGCTATACCTTATATCGTTTATATATCTTGTAACCATAGTTAGGACTGGAGGGTAACCAGTAGTTATTCAGTTAGGTTCATAACACACAAAAAGATGATAAGTCAGCCACCTCAGCTTAGGAATGGACCAAGGGGAAGACCTCTGACCCGTTTCCAAGGAAACAAACACCCGTGGAATAGTGGTAAGAAACCAGGACACACCTTTCCCCGGAATAAGCATGCAAAACCAACTGCACCACAAGTACCAACCACTACTACTGGGAACAACAAGGATGGATGTTTCAATTGTGGGATCCCCGGACTACACAGTCCCCAGAAGCAACAACCTATTCGAAGATCAATTTATTATTCGGATACCACCAGTTACTCGTTAGGCCTGAGGATCTACCAAAGACGGCTTTCAGGACAAGATATGGGCATTATGAGTTTTAGTTATGCCTTTTGGATTAATTAATGCCCCGGCTGTATTCATGGATTTGATGGATAGGGGGTTTAGACCTTACTTGGATAAATTCATCATCGTGTTTATTGACGACATCCTCATTTATTTGAAGAGTGAAGAAGAGCACGAGAAGCATGTACAGATTGCACTTCAGACACTTAGAGAGAATCACCTTTATGCCAAGTGTAGTAAGTGTGAGTTTTGGCTAAAGGAAGTTAAGGTCTTGGGGCATGTAGTTTCATAGAATGGGATTTCTGTGGACTCAACAAAAACGGACACAGTTTTTGATTGGAATAGACTAACCAACACATCAACGTACGAAGTTTCCTCGGATTGGCTGGATACTACAGGAGATCCATGGAAGATTCTCAAAGGTTACGTCTCCTTTAACCGAACTAACGAAAAAGGACTCAGAGTTTGAGTGGAAGGGCAAGCACAAACGTACCTTTCAGGAACTAAAGGAGAGGTTGATCTCAGCGCCAGCGCTAGCTATACCCAAGAGTGGTGAACAGTACACTATCTACAATGACGCATCATATCAAGGATTAGGATGTGTACTTATGCAGAATGGTCAGGTGATCGCTTATGGATCCAGACAATTAAAGCCACATGAGTTGGACTACCTAACGCACGATTTAGAATTGGCTGCAATTGTCTTTGCACTTAAGATTTAGAAGCACTGTCTCTACAAAGAGAAGTTTGACTTGTTTTCGGATCACAAAAGCTTGAGATACTTGTTCTCTCAAAAGGAACTAAACATAAGACAAGGATGCTGGATGGAGCTACTTAACGACTATGACTTTAATTTGCAATACCACCCCAGTAAAGCAAATTTGGTCGTAGATGCTCTGAGCAGGAAACCCCGAGGGTTTATTACCCCACTTTTAATCAAGGAATGGAAAGCCTTAGAAGTTTTAGCAGAATTTGACATTCAGGCAGCAAGACCAGATAAGGGACGACCTTTTGGACGTCTTATAGAGCAACCAACCCTCATTCATCAAATACTCGAAGCTCAAAAGAAGGATGAAGGATTGAGAAAATGGTTTGAGAAGGCGAAAGCAAAGAATCCGTACAAACAGAAGAAAGGAAAATACATGAAAATAAGAAGTCAAAATGGTTTGCACTCATGTAGCACCGTAGCAGTGTATTTGTGCTCTTGTATTGAATATATATAGATATATTTATAAATAGGGAATTGCATTTCATCATAAACCGTACAAACAGAAGAAAGGAAAATACATGAAAATAAGCACAAAAATCTTTTAAGTTGTACTATAGCTACAATAATAAAACTCTATTATGTCATCCAGGTAAGGCCTGGGTGGGCATATTTGCACTCATGTAGCACAGTAGCAGTGTATTTGTGCTCTTGTATTGAATATATATATATATATAGATATATTTATTTATAAATAAGGAATTGCATTTCGTCATAAACAGTACAAACAAACAAAAGAAAGAAAAATACATAGGGATTAATTTCCAAGTTGGCTTATAGAATGGACCTATTTCTAGAAAGGCAACAATAAATGACTAAAATCTAAAAGACCCTTTTTTTTTAAAAGGGCAAATTACATTTTAGTCCATTAAACTATATACTTGTTTTCAATCGGGTCCATAAACATTTTTTTTTTTTTTGCAATTGGGTCCTTGAACTTCAAAACTTCATTCAATCCGACCTAAATCCTGACAGTGTTAGCTTAAATTATTAGAAATTGTCACGTACGTTGCGCGTAATGCTTACTTATCACATGTTTGGTTAAGACACATGAGAGACTGTGAATGACTAAAACATGATGTGATTTTGGGTGTGATTGAATGCAATTTTGGATCTAGTCGAATGTGTTTTCGAATTTGATTGAACGCGATTTCGGATCTGATTGAATGCGATTTTTTGCACTATTCACAACCTTCCATGCTTGTCTTAACCTAACATGTGATATGTAAGCATTACGCGCAATGTACGTGACAATTTCTATAAGGGAATTACTGGATATTTTTTAATGTCCAGATTGGTTCGATCAGTTCCTAAATAATGGTACTAAGTGGAAATGTCCAAATGTTTTCATTTTATGTCCAAGTATTAACTCATTTGTCCAAATATAATCTTCAAATGTCCAATCCTTTTTTTAGATTGAGTTAACCTGCTAGGGAATAATTGGATATTTTTTGAATGTCCAGATTGGTTCGATCAGTTCCTAAATAATGGTACCAAGTGGATATGTCCAAATATTTTCATTTTATGTCCAAATTTTAACTCATTTGTCCAAATATAATTTTCAAATGTCAAATCCTCTTTTTAGATTGTTCTAAAAATGTGGACATTCAAAAAATAAGTTTGGACCTCTATAAAAAAATGTTTGGACATTGCAAGGTTCAGCTTGAACATATTTGTAAGAGAGTTGGACATTGAAAGAACAAGTTTGAAAATTACGAAACACAGTTGGAACATTCACAGCAAGAATTTGAACATCTGGACTAAATAATTGGATATTATGAGGTAATATTTGAATATTGAAAGAACAAATTTGAACACATCATGCAAAATTTAGACATTCATGGAACCAATTTGCACATTCACGGCGACATTTGCACATGGCTATTCAATATTGGAACATATAAAAGAAAATATTGGACATTCATAGAACAATGTTGGATACTCAGAAAACAAGTTTGAATATTCGTATTCGTAGCATTATTTTGGAACAGATCGAGCCAATCTAGACATTTAAAATGTCCAATTATTCCATTATAATGTTCAAACTACTATGAAATATCCAAAATTGATCTTTATATGTCCGAGAATAAAAAAGGGAATGTCCAAGCATGTTTTATCTGTTAGGGATATATACTAAAAGCCATGCTTTATGTAGTTGATTTATTTATTCATTTAATAAAATTAATTAATCCATTTTTTTATGAGAATCTGTGTGGGCAATGTTTGTATTATATTATTTATTTAATATTATGCATGTGTGTCTCTCATTCTGTATAGTAGGTGGTTTGGTGTGTAGAGTTCGGCTTACACACGGAAGATCAAGCCATCAGATATTATAGAATGTAAGATTTTGGTTTACAGTCTTAGATGGGATTGGACACACCATCGGTAGGACTGCAGCATGGTGTTGTAGTAGGTTTGTCTTGCCTACGGAAAACGGTATAGTTTCAACTCACCATGCTGGTACATTTTGTGTATTAAACGGGACCGACTTGGAGTAATTATCTTTATACTGACTTATAAGATAATTAATACCTCATGATTATTATGAGTGCTTATGCTCTAAATCCTAAGTTAATTTGTAAACACGTACATTTGATATTTACACTTTGATCCCTAAAAGGGTGAGATCCTTAAATGGGTCAATATCTCATTGGATTGGGTGGCAATATTAATTGTGTGGTGGATATTAATTAATGATGGAATCCATGTCTCAATTTTGGGATTGATGATATCCCCTTGAGAAAGCTTATAAGTTTTGATTATGTCAAACCCTGCAGGTGGATTTTGTATCCGACATATCAGATAAGTTAAGCAGAGGATCTCAAGGAATTTTAAGAAATTAATTAAATATGATTGTCAGTAATTATTTAATTAATGGATATCTGTAATCTTAACGTGGGGATATAATAAGAATTTAATAACATGGAGCTCGAAATATATTTTTGAGATAAGGGTAGGAGTGCAATTATAATTCTTTAGTGGTATGAATTATAATTTATGGAAATAGGAATCTGATTCAGTTCAAATTAGGGTTTCCTAATTCCATAAGGAAGCCTATTCCTTATTGACTTCTTATGGTCCCTATCGTAGCCTATATTTATGCTGCTTAGGCTCTCTCCTCAGTTTGGATTTTTCCATCAAGAGTATTATAACTCGGAATAGAAAAGAGAGCGTAAAAAGAGAGAGCAGAAACATAAAGGATTTTGAAGGAGCCCACACTCAGTTTGATATTCTGGCAGCGAAGGAATACGGTAGAAGATCGTGAGCTGTTATCGAACCCGTGTTCTCGATTCGTCTACTACAGCAATCTGTTTTAGCAGTTTAAGGTAACCCTAGTTCCGCCCTTGTAGGGTTATTGTAGTTTTCACGTAATTTTTTTGCAGTACCAACTTATACACACTGTCAATGGATTCTGGGAACGCAGTTTCCTAACATTATCATGGTCCAAACTTGTTTTTCAATGTTAACATTTACTGTCTCAATGTCCAAAAATAGTTTGATTGTCCAAACTTGTTTCTTTAGTGTCCAAAATTTGCTTTTTGTGTTCAAACATTGATTATTAATGTACAAATACCGCCGGGAATGTGCAAGTTGGTTCTTTCAATATTAAAATATTTCCCCAGAATATGCTCTTTAAATGCAACTCATTTAACGTTAACCTTCTAGGGAATGATTGGATATTTTTGAAAGTCCAGATTGGTTCGATCAGTTCCTAAATAATGGTACTAAGTGGATATGTCAAAATATTTTCGTTTATGTCCAAATATTAACTCATTTGTCCAAATATAATTTTCAAAAGTCAAAGCCTCTTTTTAGATTGTTCAATGTTAGCATGCGAATGTCCAAGCACGTTTTATGAGTATCCAACGTTGTTCTATGAATGTCCAATATATTCTTTTTTTGTTCAAATATTGAATATCCATGTGCAAATGTCGCCGTGAATGTGCAAATTGGTTTATATAATGTCTAAATATGGCATCCAAATGTCTTAATTTTGGACAACGTTGTTCAAATTGGTTCTTTCAACATTCAAATATTACCTCAGAATATCCAATAATTTCGTCCAGATGTTCAAATATTTTCTGTGAATGTTCCAACGGTGTTTCCTAATTTTCAAACTTGTTCTTTCAATGTTCAACTCTCTTAGGAATATGTTCACATTTATTGTTTAATGTCCAATCATAATTTTGAATGTCCAAACTTGTTTTATGAGTATCCAACGTTGTTCAAATATTGAATTCAAATATTACCCCAGAATTTTGAACACTATGGAAACAAGTTTGGACATTCAAATTGGCTTTGGACATTAAGACAGTAAATGTGAACATTATAAAACAAGTTTGGACCATGTTAAAACATGCTTGGACATTCCCCGGTTATTCTTGGACATGTAAAGAAGACTGTGGACATTCACTGAAGATAATTGAACATTATGAAAGAATAATTGAACATTAGTTCGATCTGTTCCTAAATAATGCTACGAATACAAATGTCCAATATGGGTGGAAATGTCCAAATAATTAATTTCGTTTGATGTCCAAATATTATATCTTAGTGTCCAAATATGTTCTCCCAATGTCCAACAATTTTTCTAGATTGTCCAACGTTAACCTGCGAATGTTCAACAATGTATTATGATGGTCCAAACTTATTGAACGAATGTCCACATTTATTGTTTAATGTCCAATCATATTTTTGAATGTCCAAACTTGTTTTCTGAGTATCCAACGTTGTTCAAATATTGAATAGCCATGGGCAAATATCGCCATAAATGTGCAAATTGGTTCCTATAATGTCCAAATATAGGGGTCTAAATTTATTTATCAAATGTCCACATTAATTATCTTAGTATCCAAACTTTTTTCTTAAGTGTCCAACGTTGTTCCATGAATATCCAAAATTTGCGGTAAAGTTCAAATATTGATTATCAAATGTACAAATGTCACTGTGAATGTGGAAATTGGATGTCCAAATATGGCAAGTGAGTATCCAAGGAAGGCTACACACTATGGGAAGTTTGTCCCACATCGCCTGGGTGTGGAAAAGTAATGTGCTATATATGTGTGGTTCTAAGTTTCCCTAGTAAGAGGCATTTTGGGTAGTGACCCAAGAACAAATCCATGCGGGTTTGGGTCCAAAGCGGACAATATCTTATTGAGCGAGACTTTGGTCGTGATAGAATGGTATCAGAGCTAGACCCAGCTGGAAGTGTGCCAACGCGGACGTTGGGCCCTAAGGGGGGTGGAATGTAACGACCCTGGTATTATAGCTGCAGTAAGTGCTGGCAGGCTACACACTATGGGAAGTTTGTCCCACATCGCCTGGGTGTGGAAAAGTAATGTGATATATATGTGTGGTTCTAAGTCTCCCTAGTAAGAGGCCTTTTGGGTAGTGAACCAAGAACAAATCGTGCGGGTTTGGGCCCAAAGCGGACAATATCTTACTGAACGAGACTTGGGTCATGACAGAGACAGAGAGAGAGGAGAGAATATGAAACGTGAGAGTCAGAGACATCTTCTTATAAAGATAGAGATAGAGAAAGAGTTCCTCCTATTCTACTAGGACGGAAGGAGTACATGATATGTCAATTTTAAATCCCTTCATTATTTTTCCTTTTTGTGTGCGTGAAATATTAGTATCATCTTCAATACTAATTATCCCTCCTCCTTCCCAAGATGCCCCTCACTCTTTCTAACCTTTCCATCTTCGCCTTCTCAATTAACTAGCCTTAATCTCATTCTCTCTCCTCCATTTCCCTCTCTATTCATTCATTCTCTATTTAATCAAGGGGCCATACCAAGAGAGTAGGTGGAGAAGTCATGTACGATTAGAGATCGTGATATTAGTGAAAAGGTTGCTCTTGGTATGGCTTCAACATTGTCCAAACACTTTTTAATGCTCAAATATTGATTATCAATGTGCTCGATTTATGTTCATAGATATGTACTTCATGGAGTTGATTATGTACACCATCTAATTGATTAGAACCATCAGCTCGATGCTTCACTGTGTACACCCACTTGCACCCCCAGTCCTCTTTCCTTTAGGTAACATGGTCAACTCCCAAGTGCTAGTCTTTCGAAGAGCTTTCATCTCTTCAATCATGGCATATTTCCACTTGGACCGGCAAGAGCCTCCTGTACAAAGTTAGGAACACTAACAGAGGAAATTTTGGAAAGAAAGGCTTTATAGGAAGAAGATAGATGAGAATAAGACACAAAGTTAGATATAGGATGTTGAGTACAGGATCTAAAACCCTTTCTAACAGCAATAGAAACATCAAAATCATCTAAGTCGAGAGAGGGTGTATTAGAAGAATTACATAAGGGAGTGGAAGAGAAGAAGTAGGAGCATATAGTATGCCTAAGTTCTACTATAGTACGAGCAAACGGTGCACTAAACATTCTTTTATAGTGAAATTAGAAATCTACTCCAAATTCTCTATTAGAAATCTACTCCAAATTCTTTAGATCAGAAAAATGGGTTTAATCAAAGCATTCATGTTGGGCACAATCTATGGGCTCTATGTTGCCCAGAAGTACAACGTCCCCAACATCCGAGAACTCGTCGATTGTTTTGTGGTTCTCTGTTGGGCTGCGATTATTTTAAGGGAAGTGATTGATGTTTTTGTCTATTTTGTAGGTTTGATTTGTTGGGTGATTGCAGTGCTATAACGTAATTTTGTAACTTAACCCTCCATTTATTTTAATGTAAAATATTTTTCAAGAAATGTTTTCACCTTATTTGAAAAGTGAAAGCATTTTACGGAAAAAAAAAAATTTCCATCAAAACAAATGGAGTCTGTGTTGTTCGGCAATCGGCATTTATGGGTTTTGGCCAATCAACACATTTTGTGTAATGGTGTTTTGTCCCACACATTAAGGGAAGGTAACAAGTGTGTGGACATTTATGATTTTGGCCAGTCGGCACATTTTGTGTATTTAGATGAACCTCCGCTTGAGGTTATAGCTTTTTGCTAGTGGATATTAGTGGTGTAGCCTTCTTTAGAGGGCATTAACTTTCTGTTTATTCCTATTTAACCAAAAAAAAACTAGGTGTGAAGGGCTACATGTTTCTCCTATGATGATTGAGTTGGAGATGGGGATAGTTGAGGGAGAGGAACCCAAAATAGAAAAAGTAGAGCTTGTTGCACCAGAAAGAGAGAGGGTGTATCAGAGGAATTACTTGAATCTTCATCACTTAGAGAGAATGGCAGTGGAAGAGGAGAAATACGAACAGTACTATGAGGTGGTCGGAACTTATGAAAGACTATGATTTGAAGATTCAATATCACCCGGGGAAAGCCAATGTAGTGGCCGATGCCTTGAGCCGAAAGTCGTCTGGAAACTTAGCTTATACCTTAACAGCACAAGAAGAGCTGGTGAGAGAATTTGAACAATTAGAACTTTAAGTAATTCCTAGAGTCAAGGGTGGTTTGATGGCTGCGATTATTGCACAGACAGAAAATGTGAACATTTGAAAAACAAGTTTAGACCATGATAAAACATGCTTGGACATTTGCAGGTTATTTTTGGAACTATAAAGAGAATGTTGGACATTCAAGGACAAATTTTAAAATTAGGAAACACCGTTGGAACATTTGAAGCCGATATTTCAACATTATAATTGAATGTCCAGATTGGTTCGATTTGTTCCAAAATAATGCTACTAATGTCCAAATATTGGAGGAAATATCCAAATGTTTCTTTTTTATGTCCAAATTGTGAATATCCCAACTGTTTTTCCTAATTTTCACAATTTTTCCTAAAATGTCTAAATCATTTTTTTTTGTCCAAATTTATCTTGCGAATGTCAACATATTTTGTGAAGGTCCAAACTTATTTTTCAAATGTCCACATTTATTTTCTTAATGTCCAAGCCTATTCTATTAATGTTCAAATTTTTCTTACCAATGTCTAATGTTAAATTTTTTGTTGTCCTAGTCATTTCAATTAATGTCCAAACTTTCCCTACACTTGTCAAAGATTATTCAATGATTCCTGGCGTAGTGTTTTTGAACTCAAAGTAGTCATTGCAATCTTCATCAAGTCTGACTTGAATTTATCTGCATTGGCTAGTAATCAAAGTATTATCCTTGTTACAATGCAAGAAAGACATGACCCATATCAACACCAGAGAAATGGATCAACTTGTCCTCGATAATCATAATTTCCTCAATGAGCCTGCAGTGCCGAAGCTTAACTGATTCTGGATTGTCAAAGGTTTATGCAATCTCACCACCAATGACTAAAGTCAAGTGCTCAATACCATCAAAATCAGCATGCTCAATGGCAAGTACCCCGGCTTTAGCGAAGAGTTCCTCTTGGGAATTGTAGATTCACAATGACAATTAATAATTGAACATAAAGAACAAAGTTTGGACCTTCACAAAAGATATTTGGACATTCCTAGGTTATATTAGGAAATGAGTTGGACATTTAAAGACACATTCTGAGGAAATATTTGAATATTGCAAGAATCAACTTGCACATTTGAGGTGGTATTTGCACATTGATAATCAATGTTTGAACATTAAAAGCAAATTTTGGACACTAAGGAAACAAGTTTGGACATTCAAACTGTTTCTGGACATTAATACAGTAAATGTGTACATTGAAAAACATGTTTGGACCATGATAAAATATGCTTGAACATCCCTGGTTATTCTTGGACATATAAAGATCAATTTTGGACATTTCACAGAAGATATTTGAATATAAAAAGCAAAGTTTGTATCTTCACATAAGATATTTGAACATAAAGAACAAAGTTTGGTCCTTCACAAAAGATATTTGGACATTCCCAGGTTATATTAGGAAATGAGTTGGACATTTAAAGAACACATTCTGAGGAAATATTTGAATATTGAAAGTACCAACTTGCACATTCCCGGCGGTATTTGCACATTAACAATCAATGTTTGAACATAAAAAGCAAATTTTGGACACTAAAGAAACAAGTTTGGACAATCAAACTGTTTTTGGACATTAAGACAGTAAATGTGAACATTGAAAAACAAGTTTGGACCATGATAAAACATGCTTGGACATTCCCTGGTTATTCTCGGACATATAAAGATCAATTTTGGATATTCACAGCAGTTTGAACATTATAATGGAATAATTGGACATAGAGTAAATATTCTCACAAAGTTATTACTCATTAATATGATTAGGTTATTCAAGGGTCGATTGATATTCTAATTCAAAAAACCCTTTTTTATTAGTTTTCCAGAAAGTCATTAATAAAATAAAAAAGGGAATTATACATATTTTCTGTGAAAACAGGCATATCTACTATGTTTAGCCATCTACTTAACTCCTGTGTTTCAGGCACCTACCTTCTGAGTAGGCAGCTACTTTCTGTCAGAAGTTGTTGCCTCATGTGCTGTCACGACTATTTTCTGTCAAAACAGGCACCGACTCTCTATTTTAAGCCTCTACTCTATTTAGCCATCTACTTCTTGCATGTGTTGTCCTTTACAAATACATTTATTTTTCCAAAAGGTAGAAGTAAATTCATGATCATAAGCACGTTACTAAGCACAGGAGCAAGTATTACGACTGGTGGGAGCAAGTATATATAAGCGAAAGAACAAGTCCTACACATTTCTTAAATCATAGCAACGTCCATAGAAGTTAGTCATGACAGCACATAAGGCAACGACTTCTGCCAGAAAGTAGCTGCCTAGAAGTTGTTGCCTCATGTGCTGTCACGACTAATTGTTTATGTTCCCGTTTAATGTTTTTTAAAAAAATTGTGCGTACATTCAGCACGTCCTTTTGTCATTTTCTAATCTTTTAAAAAAATGCACGTGCCTTTGGCACGTCCGTTCTAATTTTTTAAAATTTGTGTGTGCATTCAGGTATCTGACGCCTGAATTCACAACTCACTGGTGTCTGTTTGACTTGACAACTCAAATGAAGCTAACATGTGACTTAAATCTAACATGATATACGTATGCCCTATATAGGAGGTCAATCCGGTCGACATAGGTCCCAGTTGGATGGACCCAATTGAAAAGTTTCTCACGAGCAGGGGGGGGGGGAAGAATGTAGACTCTTTGATTTGTCTACACACAAATTTAATACTTACATCTTTTCTGATTGATGGAAAGAGCTCAACAATATAGAGACCCTGGACTTCGGAACACCACAATCGGACAACAAATGAACCCAGGATCACGGTTTTCCAAACTTCAATAGGAATACATCAAGCCATAGAGGTTAATCAACAACAATTTCAACTCTTCTTCTAAAAACTAAATTTTGACAAGAAAAGAAAAGGCAAAGATTTAGCCAATAGAGGCCAACCTAAATATCTCAAGCCATAGAGGCTAATAAATACAAGAAGCCAACGAAGGCTAATACAAACCAAATATCCAAAGCATGAATAAAAACATCCAATATTCATAATAGTCTAAATAACAACTAGAACAAGGAAATCGATTAAGAAAAGTAACGTTCTATTGATCGAAGTCATTTCGATCGATTGAAGAAAAGCCAAGTTCGATCGATTAAAGTTACTTTAATCGATTGAGAACAGGCTGTGTTCGACTGCTCGAACACTGTTCCATCGATTGAACACAGTATTATTCCAGAGTTTGAACTGGGCCACTCACGCACGTTCAGGGTCTGTTCTATCTTGCCGAAACTAATATATACGAACATATCTATGTTAATAAGTGAGTATAAACACTCACCGTTAACGTCGATGACGCCGGCGAGCTCGGGGTAGCCGCGGGTGGTCTCGGGGTGAGTTCTCTCTCTCCTCTCTCTCTTCTCCTTCTTTGTCTCCTCTCTTCTGCTCCTCTTCTTTTTCTCATTTCTTCTCTGTCTCTTGCTGGCCAGAGTGTCAGTGAGGGAGTGTTTGTGTATATATATGGGTGTGTATGTATATATAAGTGTGTGTATATATATAAGCTATAAATATCTCTCTCTAACTCTCTGCTAGTTCAAAAACCTTGGGAGTGAGTGTATATGATACATATATAGGAAGAGGGAAGTACAGGTGGCAACACACGTATACTAAACATACCACCTTCGATCGATTGAGATGAGTTCGATCGATTGAGAACAGGTCGGTCAGGGTTCGATTGATTGAGATCAGTTCAATTGCTTGAAAAAGGAGACACATCATCATTTCAGGTCGGCAGAGCTTCGATCGGTTGAAGTGGGTTTGATCGCTCGAAGGAAACAAAGTTCAATCAATTGAAAGTTGTTCGATCGCTTGAACTTGAAATTACAGGAAATGTAAAGACAAGCACATTGAATCTTATTGATATTAAAAGGGTACAAAAGTGAAAATGAAAATACAGGATATTACATCGGTTGAGTTCGGGCAAGTCTTGGATTTGAGTTTCTGCAGAATGTGCTGCAGGAGGGATAAACAGTCGACTGGTCCAGGGTCCAGTCGACTGGAGACCTGTTTAACAAAATATTTTCTTCATTTTTCAAAGGACCCCAGTCGACTGGGTGAAAAAATAGTCGACTGGTTTGTGTTCCAAATCTCGACATTCTGCTTGACACCGTCTAGTTGACCAGATGGGTACTAGTCGACTGGAAGTTAGACTCCACAGTCGACTGGGTCCCCGAGTCCTAGAGGTACCAATCGCCCAGGCAAGTGCTAGTCAACTACAATTTTGACACGACAGTCGACTGGGTCCCTAACACAGTCGACTATACTGGCTATTAATAATTTAGGCTCTCTGTATTTTGTATTTCCAATCGACCGAATCTCTGATTAGTCGACTGGATTACTGGTTCCAAAAGGGGTGTTTCTTTAAGTGTTTTCAAATGCACAAAATTTTTTATAACTCTGAATTTCATGGATTTTACTTATGTTTTTCGTTGCTATTTACTTTAATTGAATTAGATGAGCCTTGGTGGCATGCCACGTGTCCTATTTTCACCCATAGCAGGATGGGTCGTGACATTTATTAGTATCAGAGC
Source organism: Hydrangea macrophylla (assembly GCA_033977485.1). Taxonomy (NCBI): domain Eukaryota; kingdom Viridiplantae; phylum Streptophyta; class Magnoliopsida; order Cornales; family Hydrangeaceae; genus Hydrangea; species Hydrangea macrophylla. The sequence goes on from CM066986.1 coordinate 86,485,063, forward strand.
TATAGGTTAAAAAAACTTTGGGAACGTTCGATGATGAGTGAAGTGTTGAATGTTTCAACATATATTCTAGATTGCATCTATACATTGTAGAGATGTTTGATGCATATGGTATCTTGATACACATACATGGTTATATTTATTATCATACATGCATAGTGTTTATGCATTGAGGTTGACAGGATTGTACAATCATGAGTGATGGTCACTACACCAAAATAGCACTTTTCTAACGCACAGGGTTTTGGTTTTCTAACGGTAAATTACCGTTACAAATTTGTAATGGTGAATTACCGTTAGAAATGCATACATACCGTTAGAAATATTCACCTCTGGGTAATTTTGGATTTCTCACATGAATAAAATAAACACTAATGGTATATTACCGTTACAAATAGGTCCAATTTAAAAATTGCTTAAAGAAAATATTAAAAGATAAAAGAAAAGAAAAGAAAATCCCGCTTGGTTTTTATTTGAGCGGGAAGAGAAGAAAAAGAGAGAGTGAGAGAGAGATATAAAGGGGAAAGAGAGAGAGAGAGAGAGAGAGAGAGAGAGAGAAGTAGAGAGCCGACCGCCGACCGCCGGACAGGTAAAAAGATCCGTCTTCCTCGTTCTCTCATCCTTCTCCCTCTCTCTCTCTCCCTCTCCCTCTCCCTCTTACCAGATCTACATCGGTCAGGCCGGTATTCAGGTCGGAACGCTTTACTGCCTCGAACATGGCGTTCAAGTAAGTATTTGATCCCCATTTTCAATTGAAATCATTAGATTCATTACAATTTTTGTTAAATGGGTTTTGATTTTTGTTGTCAAAATCTTGCTGCCCGATGGACAAATGCCCAGTGACAAAACAGTCGGTAGCGGGGATGACACCTTTAACACCTTTTTCAACAAGATCGGCACAGGAAAACATGTCCCTCGTGCTATTTTCTTGGATTTGGAGCCCACCGTCATCGACGAGGTTCGAACTGTCACTTACCGCCAGTTGTTCCACCCAAAACAACTCATCAGCGGCAAAGAAGATGCTGCCAATAACTTCACCAGAGGCCACTACACAAGTAAGAAATTTCAAATCAATCCTTCAAATGGGTATATATATATATATAATATTTATATGTATTTTCTTCTTGTGGATATAAACAGTTGGGAAAGAGATCGTGGATTTGTGCCTCGATTGGATCCGGAAGCTTACAGACAACTGTACTGGGCTTCAGGGGTTCTTGGTTTTCCATGATATTGGTGGTGGTACGGGTTCGGGTCTCGGATCTCTGCTACTTGAGAGGCTCTCTGTGGACTATGGAAAGAAATCGAAGCTCAGTTTCACTGTACTTTACCCTTCCCCTCAAGTTTCAACCTCTGTTGTTGAACCTTACAACTCTGTTCTCTCAACCCATTTGCTCTTAGAGCACACTGATGTTGCTATAATGCTTGACAATGAGGCAATTTATGATATTTATCGCCGATTTCTTGACATTGAGAGACCCACACACACCAATCTCAACAGGCTTGTTTCTCAGGTATAAATTCGTGTGTATAGATACATATCAATATCAATATATATATATATGTTCATTTTTGATGATCTGATTTGGGTTTTCTTGTTTGTATCCAGGTGATTTTGTCTCTGACAGCTTCTCTCCGTTTTGATGGAGCTCTGAATATGGATGTGAATGAGTTCCAGACCAATGTGGATCTGATTTGGGTATGTGTGTCTCTCTACTTTGTGAGTCAGAGTCACTAAAATGGGGTTAACATAATATATACAAAGGAAAGAAAGATATTTCCTTCCCCATTTCCTTTCATCATATTAATCTATCCTACCAAACATGCATGGCATTAGTTTAAAAGACTCTTCATAACCAAAAACAAAAGGGTAACATAACATTCCTTACATTGAAATTTTTATTTTTGAGCAAAAAATTTGGGCCAAAATTCTATTTGTGAAATGCCATTTTTATCTAGTCTAACTAGAAAAGTTTATTCAATGGAATAATAGATAAGAAAATTAAAAATAAATAAATAAAATGACGAATTATATACTCATGTTTTGGTTTTGGTTTTGTTTTTGTTTTTTTATTTTTTTATCCCGTCGTGTTTTTACTGGCTTACTGCATGTTAATTTTAGGGGTCTATGTGTTGACTATAAATTAATGAATGTCATGTTCAATTGTACCTAACCTTAACCTTCTTTTTTTTCATTACAAGAGGTGAGGTTTGAACTCCGAACCTATGCATTGGAGGGTCACTTATGTGCCAGCCCTTTGCCAGCTAGGCTATGCCTCATTGCCTACCTAACCTTAACCTTAAGTGTAAAGTGTAAAGTGTATTTAATGATCTATTTTTTTCAAAAAAGAAAAATAAAAAGAAAAAACTCTAATGAGGCTTTAAACCTTTCCTCCACTTGGAAATTGGTAAAACACAACAATTAGCTATTAAGGTACAGGTGGTCATGAATATTAGAAGCATTTAATTTAGAGATGGTGACCCATTTTGGACAATTGGTGTCTTAAATCATACGTGACATGCATTAATTTAAATATGAACATTTATAAATAGTTTTCATTACATAAAGGATGATTAACTGTGGCTGCTCGTCTTAGGCAAGAAGGAATGAACATGGATCAAAATAGTTTATAATATAATTTTGTCAATTACCAGGATTCTATCCTAGGTTTTTTTTTTTTTTACTATTTTGACTGCCAAAATTGCTAACATTATATAGTGCCAAATTGGTTTTTTTACTAGCTTTTCTCAATCACTTTCTCGAGCTTACAATAAGCTACCTTGTAATGTACATGTTTGTGTCATTGCAACAAAAATAAAAATGCGAAATACCATACATGGTTCCAAGATTTTTTTCTTATAAATCATTTTTTTCCTTCTTCATGTTTATGTTTTTAATTTCACAGATGAAGAGCTGGAAAGCTTAGGAAAAAGACACACAGGCAGCTGAGTACCTGATCGTGAATGGTACCTGCAAAACATAGGGTATATATATATGTAATAATGTGTAACATAGTGTATATATGTATGTAATAATGTGTAGATATAACAGTCTTCCACTTTCTTTGATTTGGGTGTTTGAAATTTATGTAAATTCGTGAGTGTCAATCTTTGGGCTATTGTTGAATTCAATTTATGAACAACCTTAGTGTATTGATTTATATCAATACATGTATGACACAATACATATCATGAATATAATTACATATATATGAGTAAAGGCTACAGGTGTAATGTAAGTAACCACGCGGAGAAGTCATCCTAAATGATGAATAAGATCCATGTCATTCTGACTCAGACTTGTCCCCATATCATAAAATCTTAAATTTAAGGATAAATTACATAGACACCCCTTATGTATTACACTTTCTCAATAATACCCTTAAACTAAAAAAAAACCTCAACAAACTAACCCTTCAACTCTTTCTAAGGGGCTATTTGAGGGGGTCAAATTGAGAAGATCTTTCTATTTAATGACGAAAGGTAGTTAGCTATTCATTTGCCAAACAATTTGGTGAAAAATGTTGAGTTCTTATGCTTTCAAACATGGTGGATATATATAGGATATTGGAGAAGCACAAAGGTACATTTAGTCACATCGATAACAAAAAGGTATGAGCAATCTCAAGGTCCTCAATCTACATTTTAACTATTTGGATGATCAATTTGGATATTTGTTCAATTAGTTATAAGTTATGATTCAATTAACAGATCCCAACTCACCTAGATTGGTTTGTATGGTGTCCTTGGGATGCTTTCTGCACCAAAGTCGATCCAAATGGAATCAAAGAGGGTCTTCAAAGGTATATATGACAAAGTCACTCACATTTGTGTTGTAATTCATATGAGAAGTTGTCTCTAACTTTGTATGTTTGAATGCTTTTGTGACTATTTTTTGGAAGGTGGATGTTCGCCAAAGTTTCTAATCATCGATGACGGTTGGCAAGACAATGTGAATGAATTCAGAAAAGAAGGCGAACCAATTATTGAAGGAACACAGTAAGTCTTCTCCTTATTATATATCAGATCATAAACCTTACAGAACATGGAATTTATTAATTTAATTAAATTCCTGTGTTAATTAATTATCATTCCATATGCTGCTTCTGTGAATCAAACAAAGGTTCGCAACCACATTAGTGGATATCAAAGAAAACATCAAGTTCAAGAACTCAGCCGCGGACGGTTCTTGCAATGATCTCCAAGAATTTATCCAAAGTCATCAAAGAAAAATACGGGTTGAAGTAGGTTCAAGATTTACAACTATAATTTTTCTAATTTTCTCTTAGTTACATTTTTTGCCGTCTATTATGCGTGCCAGATTTGTATACGTGTGGCACACTTTAGCCGGATATTGGGGAGGGGTCCTTCTATCATCCGAAATAATGAAAAAATACAATCCCAAGATGGAATATCCAGTTCAGTCCCCCGGTGACATCGGGAATCTTAGAGGCATAATCACAAACACCTTGGAAAAATACAGAGTTGGACTTATCGACCCTCAAAGAATATATGACTTCTATAATGATTTGCATACCTATCTTGCAACTATTGGAGTGGATGGTGTGAATGTGGATGCTCAGAACTTAATACAAACCTTAGGTTCTAGACATGGAGGCCATGTGTCGATAAGGAGTCAGTATCAACAAGCACTTTATGAGTCTATCGCGAAGAACTTCAAAGACAATAACTTAATTTGCTGCATGTGTCATAATTCAGATTTGATTTACAGGTTTGCCTACTATTTCTTTTCATATATACATATATATATATATATAGCATTTCAAAATGTGTTCCGACTTTGAAAGTTTCGTTTGTAATTACTTTGGGTTTTTTCAGCTCGAAGAAAAGTGCAACTGCAAGAGCTTCGGAGGATTTCATGCCAAATGAACCGGCTTTTCAGACCTTACATATTGCTTCAGTGTCTTTTAGTAGTCTTCTTCTTGGGGAGATTGTGGTGCCTGACTGGGACATGTTCCATGTAATTTTTCTTCTATATGTGCACTTTTACAATCTGTTCACTCCTTAACCAAACTTTTTTTGACAACATTAATTCATAGATGACATTGTGATTTACTATGTTAAACCACTCCGTTTGCCAATGTTCATAGGCACGTCAAAACATTATGAATTTATATAGAGAAATACGGCACTTGAGATACTAGCAAATGGAGCTACTACTCTATGATTGAAGTTTTTTTTTAACAACTATATCAGTTGAAGAACACTTTTAAAGTATTTTTCTTTCTTCATTTCAGAGCAACCATAGTACTGCTAACTTTCATGGTGCCGCGAGAGGATTGGGTTATGTTAGGTGAGCCAGTGGAGAATCAAGTGTTCAATTTTTGTTTATGTTTTAGAGATGGGTAGTATTTTCAATAAGTTCAAGTAAGAAGTCCTTTAATCCGATCATATACTAATATGACAGCGACAAGCCCGGCAACCATGATTTCAAAATCCTAAGAAAGCTTGTATTGCCTGATGGTTCTGTACTCAGAGTTAGATATGCCGACCAACCAACTCAAGACTGTCTGTTTAAGGACTCTGTCATGGATGGGAAAAGGTAATATATATGTTCCCTGTCTTAGTGTCTCCTCTTGAAATTCTAAGGCTATGTTTTGTTTTTTATTGAGGGAAAAGAAAGAGAACCATAAAGGAAAGTGTTTTCTTTTGTTTGGTTACCAAGGAAAATCATGACGAAAACAAGGAGGAAAAGATTTTGTTTTTGTTTTTTGTTTTTTGTTTTTTATTTTCAAGGAAAAGAAAGTATAGTGGGACTGGGACCTGCGTAAGTCACGTTCCTCTCTTTTTTCTAGGTTACTATAATATTTTGAAAGTTTTTTTACTTTTAATGTTTTTGAAACATGGACGAAAACATACATGAAATAGTTTTCCTTCTTATTTTCCTTTCCCTTTTATTTTCCCTCAAAGAACCCGCAAATCAAACAAAGCCTAAAAGTCAATAAATCACTTCATTTTGGCTTAAGTCTTATATGTCTAACTTTTTTTTTTTGCTTGATTCTGCAGTCTTCTGAAGATATGGAACTTGAACAAGCTATGTGGAGTCGTAGGCGTTTTCAATTGTCAAGAAGCCGGAATTTGGCCAATGAAACAAGTTGATCCAGACACACAAATCTCCACATCCACCAATGATACAGTTGGGGAGCATATTTTAATATTTATGTTTGGATTTAGAAATAGTTTGCATTTAAGGATAATTATGCCTATTTTGGATTACATTTTTTGTATTTAATATAGATTGAGCTTGTATTTATTATGGTTTGGATTTGAGCTTATTATATATGTTTATAGTAAATGTGATGTGGCTGTGATGGAAATTAGGTGCAAATAAAATTTGAGAGCATATTTTAGTATTTATGTTTTTCATATTTAAAATAATTACTAACGGATAATTTCCGTAAGTATTCTTACACATGTGTTAGAAAACAAACCGTTAGTAATAAAATTACTAACGGTTTCTATCCGTTAGTAATTGTCTCGAAAGTGTTAGAAACTGTCATGTTACATACCGTTAGTAATGAAATTACTAACGGTAATTTACCGTTAGTATTTTTGTATATAAAAGTGTTAGAAAATAAACCGTTAGAATAAATATTACTAACGGAATATTTCCGTTAAGAATAATAAATTACTAACGGTAAATTACCGTTAGTAAACATATTACTAACGGTAAACGGTAAATTACCGTTAGTAAAAATAAATTTCCTAACGAAACATTACCGTTAGAAATTCCGTTAGAATTATTAGCCACACTCTATTACTAACGGTAAATTACAGTTAGTAATGTGCTCTTTTGGTGTAGTGGGTGACCGAGGTCTATCGCCACATACTCGACGAATGAACCACATGACAGAAAATGGTCAAAAACATCGGAGACTTGGTTCAGAATTTAATAGAGCGGTCATGTAATAACCTGCATTTTCATTTATTGGCATTGTCATATTTAATTTTCATTATCTACTTTTTATTATTACAATTCTTATGTGTAGAATTTATTCTCGCTTGATTTCATATTTGGAATTCTTATTGCGGCCAAACTGCAATTTTACAAAATTAGCAATACCTGTGTTGGATTTCAAAACTGTATTTCAAAACGGTGGAAATGTTTTCTTTTAATTCAAATTGTATTTTTATAAAGCCAGAAAATCATTCCTTACATTAAAATGAATTTTCTGTATTTTTGAGGTGATTACCGCACCGCAGAAATACCAGTTTACTTTCAAAATTGCCCGCGCTGTGCTAAACTTACACAGATTTTGGAAGTGATGTAAAGCAAGATTTGACATACACTTTATTTCTATTTATGGTAACTCATCATTGGTTAAGGCATTGTTTGGGAATGTTTAACTTGTGTGTGTTATGTTGTGCCATAAGCTAAGTTTCCCAAACACCCAACTTGCCCCCTATGAACCTACTTGACTCTTCAGAATCTGTTGAGTTGTATAACTCATGTATAAACGTATGTATATATCTATCAGTACTTATGTTATACTTGGTGTAGAATAAATTTGAATACAAATGCATTTGTAGAGTATAATTCACACTACATGGGCACCAAGTTCTTCCAATTGTGCTTCTATATATGCACCCTTTACACTCTCACACTACACATTCTGCACACACAAATTCCAGAAAGAGTTGGAGAGTTCTATTTCCAGAAAATTTTAGAGAGAGAGAAGGAACTTCATCATCATATCTTGCAACTTCTATTGGATTTCTTAGCTTGTTATTTCTTTCTCAACATCTATTTGCATCTCCAATCTCAGTGAGTATTTTAAACTCACCTAGAATGTAATTTCATAGTTCAATTACTGTTTATATGCTTGAATCATGAAACACCATGGTTGATTTCACCTATGAACTCCATAGCTCTGAAAATCAAGATTTTTCAATCTCAACCAAAATCTGTTTTCTTAGATAATAATGAAAGATTATGGTGTAATTAGACTATGTTTAAAGTATTGAGGCCTAATTTGTTCATATGAAAAAGTATATAAAAATTAAGTTTTACCATCTTTTAATCTTTCATAAAATTCAAGAGTTATAGATTGAATCATGTAAAATTGACTTTGGATTCTTAATCATTGTGAAAAACTAAAGAGATTCATATATAATAAGGTAGGGTAACTTACAGAATCGAAAATGGGTCAAAAGGACCCTGAATTTCTGAAACAGGGCATTCTCCACGAAGAAGATGAAGTCTCTGCTGAAACTCGCCACTCGCACGCGCGATCGCGCGAGAGAGGGTCGCGCGAGCGGACCGCACGAGCGACTCCTCGCTCGAGCGACCCGCGCGTGCGAGGTGTGTGTATCCAGGCAGACAGAAGAGATTATATAAGAAACATAAAAAATAGGCAGGTCGCGCGAGCGACCCATCGCGCGAGCAGCCCATGCGCGCGACATCTGGCAGTTTCTAGTTTTTGCTTGTTTTGTGATAAGGGACTGTTTGGGGTAAAATTTATATGTTGTTTGAGTATTGTTTGGGAAATTTATTAAATCAGAGTCTTAATTTAATATGTTTGAACGATTAAAACAATGTATTGTGACTTATCAATCCCCGTACGCACGTCGATTATATAATTCAGTTAATTTCCTCATGTTTTAAAGTTTCATGACATACATGTGGTGTCAATTGTACATGCATGGTGAGTGTGAATGTTGGTCAGTGTGGAAAAGAGTAATGGTCAGTGTGGCATAGTGAGTGCGGTTGAGATTGTGTTGTGCACACTCCCTGGCAAGTGAGTACCAAAGTGTGTTGTGATTGAGATTGCGGCGATGGTGTCTTTGAAATGCGATGGTGGCAAAACTGAACACTCCCTGACGACCATGGTAGCGTCAAAGTGTGTAAAGGCGAACTTGGACATTCCCTGGCATCCATGGAAGTGCTAAAGTGTGGCCTACGGACACTCCCTGATACCCGAGTCTGAATACTGCGTGAGGGTTCCTCCGGTATTTGCATGGCGGATTAGGTAGTCAAAGTGTGAGGCAATGGACACTCCCTGGTACCCCGGACCAAAGTGTGAGGCAAACTGGACATTCCCTGGCACCCCTGTGCTAAAGTGTGGCTATCGGAGTATTTCAAAGATACCGGTGTGTGATGGTGGGTTGTTGGGTTTTGTCGAGAGAAAAGAGTCGGTAAGATGAGATGGTGCATTGTTCTCATACACAGTCACATATACGAGACTTATATCTTTTAAATAATATTGTGGTTGTTTCTTAAAATGAACTCATTGCTTTAATATTGAATTATATGAGAAATGGAAAGAGGTAAGTGAATATGTGTTACATTCAAAGTTATGTTTTTAATACTCACCAGCTTCTTGAAGCTGACGACGTTGATGCGTCCTGGACATTCGTGTTCAGGTTTTTCAGGTTATGAACAGGTTGAGCATTACGACTATGCGAATTGAGAAAACAACTGCTGGGAACAGAATCTACTTTCATATGCTTTTAGTTGAACTGATTTTGTAATAAGAATGTATGTATTAGATATTAAGTTATTGTTTTATTTCAAGGCGGTCTGTGCCTTTAGATGACCCGTGCTGTAATATATATTTATTAAGTTAGAAAAATTTTATAAGCCTTGATTGCTCTACTATGATTATTATGTTTTGTTGTTCGACGTTTAGGACGGAATCGATCCTTCAAACTGTCGCGACCTACGGGTCCATAAAGGAAATTAAACGCTTTCCTTTTTTATGCTACGTCGGGGTGTGACAGGTCACCTCCAACACCTTCATTCGAAGCAGCACCGAGAGCTATGGTACATGCTCCAGAGAACAAGAGTGGACGACCTGTGTCCGAACAGTTCACTAGAAAGAAACTACAATCTAATGAAGGTAGCACTAAAAGGGACCCTTCGAGATTTGAGTATGCAAAGACCATCGAAGAAACTACAATAGATTAAAAATACCACTCAAAAGAAACAATCTAAGACAATGTAGGTAGCATTGAAAAATTTAACCGATGATAAGTTTATTAATTGAACAAGTTTTAGCTCTCTTCAATCAAAAAATTAAAGAACATGTTGTGTATAAATTGGAAAATGTTGCACATAATGGCCATTGTGGATTCAAAACTTGCAGTGAATTATTAGGTATGAGTAACAATCGATGACGGATGGAAGGATGTTAGGGGATCTATGTTGGATGAACTAAGGATGCATAGAAAATCTTACATTTTATTAGTTAAGTGGTGAAAAAAAGTGCAAGGTGGTAGAAAAAGGATGTGGAAAAATGAATTGGATGTAATTCCCTGAAAATGGGTCTACTATTTGCTAGCATGTTCAACTGTGTTTTTTTGTATTCTCTTACCCTTACAATCTTGCACGTATTTACCTTTTGAGAATGGGGCTAGCAGTTGATTTTCAGATTATTCCTATTATTTTGTATGATGATTCTCACTTAATGAAGATCTTTCTGAACAAGATGCACCAATTCCAAAGGTTATGCCATGGTGGTATAAAATTCAATCTGATGATGCATCTAATTGGATAGTTTTGGTAAATTCCATAGTTAGCGATTGGGAAGATCGTGTCAGTTGTCCATAGTTTAATTTATTTTTGTTAATTTGAAGTCGTACACTTTTTTCATTATAAATAAAGTCGTAATATATTAATATTTTGGTGTGTTTGTGAAAAATTATAAAATAAGCTTAAGTATGTTATACTTGCTTTATATCTTTTTTATTATTATTATATTTGTGCACTCTTACCATTATGGTTTGACTCACTCTTTTTTTTATATACTTACCTAGATTGTGGTAGGACATACACACACTCTACACACACACACACACACACACACATACATACACGAGCGCGCGCGCGCATCCCACCCCAACCCAACCTCTAAGCTCTACAATGGTCCACAACAAAACCCAACAAGGGCCACTCATTTCGACTGACGAACAACAAGGGGCAAGCAAATAAATCCACCCACAATCTCCCCACTAGGGAAAAAGAAGTCATACCAATTAAACTAGATCCACTTGATTGGGTTGACTCACTCATATAGTCATAAAACTGCTTACAAACATATAGCAATGCCATTATTTGTATGGGCAATTATTGGATATCATTTATCCGTCAAGCACTAGAGTCATATAATGATAATAATCAAATTATTTTGTCACTATGATAAAGCTTCAATTGTGCTTGAACTGGGGCTACCCAGCTAATCGTGGTTTTTAAAAATAAAAATTAAAAAAAAAAGGCCTCATTTGTTGTAGCTTTAATTAAGCTGAGAAGCTATAATCTCAAAAGCATTTAAATTCCCTATTTTTGAAAAATTAGCTTATTTTTAACTTTTTGTTATTTTCTATTTAAAATAAACTGTAAGCTAAAACTTGTTTCGTGCAACTTAAGTTTATAATAAGGTAGAAGCTAGTAAGTTCAGTTTTGAAGTTGCAACTAGGGTGTGTATCGGTCGATTCAGTTTGATCGATCGGTTCGATTTTCTTTTTGTGAATATATTTTTGAAAACTGACGTACTAAGCTCGGTTTGCTCGGTTGGTCGGTTCAGGCTCTGATTTTTTTTAATAGCTCTAGCTGCAACAAGCAAGACCAAAATAAGTTTAAGTATTGTTTTAAGTTTTTGTTCTTTAATTTAAATTTGGGTGCTCTTACATATATGGTTGTACTTACTAAATTAAAATATAGAGAAGAGTGTCGATAAAAGTACATTAAGATATAGAGAAGAGTGCCGATAAAAGTACATTTATTTTTTAATTAGGGCACTTAATTTTAAGTTAAAAAATCAATTTTTAACCTTTTACTTTTAATTAGTAATGGCACCTCACTTATTTTAATACATATTATATTTTTACAAATAAACTTAACCCACCCCAACTGATAAAAATTAGTGCAAAATAAACTAAAACCACCCCTAACTGACAAAAATCAGTGCAACATAGTTCTCGACATACACAACTTAAATCCAAACCCACTTCCAAAAAAAAATCTGAACTCCCTAATAGCCATAGCAACTAAGGAGATCAACAGAATCAAGCATTAACACTGGTATGAAAGCAATATAACCATGAAAAATCAAGAATTTGAATCATAGCATGATATTCAATAATACAGCACTAGCTCAATATTAATAGTGGTGTGAAGGATCTGAATCTTTGCAAGCATGAAGCGATCGCCTCAATATTGTAATTTGTTTTAGCTCTCTAATAAATAAAAAATTATTTTATTTTATGTTCTATTCAGTCCTGGCTTTTAAGTTAATTCAAGTTATTAGAATACAATAATATTCAGTCTTCGTGCTGGTTCCAAGAGTTGGTGGTGTATTATTGAATATCATGCTATGGTTCAAGTTCTTGATTTTTCACGGTTATATTGATTTCATACCAGTGTTGATACTTGATTCTGTTGATCTCCTTAGTTGCTATGGCTCTGAGGAAGTTCAAATTTCTTTTGGAGGTGAGTTTGGATTTAAGTTGTGTATATCGAGAACTATGTTGCACTGATTTTTATCAGTTGGGGGTGGTTCAAGTTTATTTTGCACTGATTTCTGTCAGTTAGAGTGGTTTAAGTTTATTTGTAAAATATAATATGTAGTAAAATAAGTGAGGTGCCCTTACTAATTAAGGTAAAAGATAAAAATTAATGTTTTAACTTAAAATTAGGTGCCCTAATTAAAAAATGAACGTGCCTTTATCGGCACCCTATAGAGAATTCTCTCTCTCTCTCTCTCTCTCTCTCTCTCTCTCTCTCTCTCTCTCTCTCTCTCTCTCTCTCTCTCTCTCTCTCTGTGGCGTCACTATGGCTTTGAAGCTTTGAAGTCTAATTTCATTAATTTTTGGGAAAAATTAAATAGAAGTCCCTACTTTAGAAGAAATAAAGGATAAGTACAAGTGGTTTGAATTTAAGAGGATAAGGTCAATCATTTTTGAATTACATGGCCATAAGTACATTTTTAAACTGAAAATAATGATATTAGCATATTTGCCTCCGTCACTCATGCGTTGCTATTTTGCCACCTCATCACGTTTTTCAAGGAAGTTTTTTTTCTAACTTTAAAATGTCATAACTTTCAAACCACAACTCCATTTTAAATAAAATTTATATATTTGTAATCTAGAAGGGAAGATCTATCAAACAAGATCCATAGCGACTATGAAAAAATATTTTTAAAAAAATTCATGTTACTGTCGGACCACTATAACGTAATGTCATTGTCTCTTTTGCGACAGTGACATAATACTACCTTCTTCTTTTTTTTAGCATTTGATGATATATTACTATCTTTGACTAGATAGTAACATCTTAAAATTGGCCATAATTTTGTGATTATTAGGTCAATTTAAAGAAATGTTATTATTGACGACATATTACAGTTTCTTTGTTCAATACCATGTTACTCATTTTTAATGGTATGTTACTGTTTTTTGCATGGGGATAGTTTTTAAAAACAGTAACATCTACTAAATGACCCTAATTTTGTAACAATGATGTTAGTGTCTTTATAAAAACAAGTTTTTGATAATATGTTACTGTATTTACTTGAAAAGTATTGTAACGGTAGTGTCATCTGATGAAATGGCTGGAATTTTGTAATTATTTGGCCAATTTGAAGAAATACTACTGTCGATAGTATCATATTACTGTCTCATATTACTGATTTAACCTAGGCAACACTTACAGACATCAATTTTTTTTTTAAAGAATTTTATAGGCACTATGAATCTTGTTTGATAGATATTATTTTGTAGCTTATGAATATATTATTTTTATTAAAAATAATAATTTGTAGTTTAGGAGTTATGGCAATTTATAGTTTGAAAACAAACAATAACTAACTTCCTTAAATTATGGGCTGATGTGGCATATATATGTGTAGTGTAATTGTTGAACATAAGGAATGTGGGCATTTTTGTCCACTAAAAATCACAGGGACCTTTGGCATTAAAAAATAATAATAATAAAAAAACCCGTAGCGATCTATCCCTATTATGATCCAACGTGGGGACCTATGGCCAGCTGCCCATTAATGTTTTTTAATTAATGGAGTACAAGACATTTTATTCTTCTCAGTGTCCTATTAGAAATATAATTATAGAATTTACTTTAGGAATAATTAACTTTCAGTCTATTTTTTGTATTGATCAAATTTAAAATTTAATCTATTGCTTTTTTGAAATGATTTTTTTTTTTTTTGTTAAATTTAAGTGACGTTTTGGAACAAGTCGTCATAATGTTGGGAGCAACTTTTCTAAACATAGAGTGTTAATTGTTTCAAAGTTGGGTGCAACTCTTTTCATCATTAATTGGGAGCAACTCTTCACAATGTTGGGAGTAATTATCACAAGATTTTGGTGCAAATTCATAACGTTGAAAACATAAAGTAGACTAATTTACAAAATAACGTTGATGAATTTTTAATTCTTTAGTTATTTTTAATATTTTTTAAATTTTAAAAAAATAGTTGATTGACTTTTAAATTTTATATAAAAATTTGACTTTTTTTTAATTATTCCTTTACTCTATTGAGGACCAAAAAGACGAAAAAAGGTTGAAGAAACAAATGGATCCCACATCTGTGTAAAGTAGTTATCTTTTATCAAGAATTGTGTAATTAATGTTGCTGCTTCACTCCAATAATAATAGCAACAAACAGACGCGGAGTTGGACAATTGGGTGTCGTTAAAGTCATTGAGTCCGGCTAAGCCGTCTCAATTTATTCTCAATCCATTTTATACTATGGAGTATTTGTTAGTCCAAATCCAGTGCAAATGCATGGAATAAATTTCAGAAAATACAAAAATAAGAAATGTGTTCTCTCTTGTTTCCATTTTATACATTTTTTAGGATTTGAATTTGTAACTAAGGCAGGAGGAGAGTTAGGTGATAACCTAATTAAGTGGTGAAAATAAAAATTTTTAACACTTAATTTTTTTTTAGTGTGTTTGATAATGTACTATTTAATTAAAAAAGCAGTAAAAAAATCCACTGAAAATGTAAAGTGAAAATTTTCTACTGAAAATAATCACTGAATGCAGTCTACTTTAGTTGTTGAAACACTGCTTTCAGTATTGCAAATATAAATCACTTAGAATTTTCAGTACTTAAATTCAGCACTTAATTTTCAGTACTTAATTTTCAGTTTTATCAAACACACCCTTAGTATTAGCCATCTCGATTAGAACTTCAGTCCTTCCATTTTGTGCAATTTACTAGTCCTACATCCGTGCAAATACACAAAATACTTGTTAGAAAATAATACAAAAAAAAATGATTTTACTTAATAAAAAAGATAAAAAATAAATAAAAAATAAAATAAGTAATGATCAGAATGAAAAATTGAAGAAAAAGCACTAAGTTATGTAACAAAATTAATTAAATAAAAAGACTCCATAATTATTTGAGAATAAATTGGTAAAATTTAAAACGTTTAAAAAAAAAAAAAAAGAAAGAAAAGACACAAGAGATATTACAGACTTTATGAATAATATTTAAGAAATTAAAAAATTTAAACTTTTTTATTTTGGGTGTTGGCATGTGACGGCACGTGACAACCAAGCCTTATACGGAGTAATTCATATGTATAACGATATATATGATGACTTACATTTGAGGTTTATAAATGTGCTATAGTGTCCCAACAAAAATAATAATAATAATAATAATAATAATAATACTTCCGTCCCATATTTTGAGCCTTGTATTCCATTTTGGGATGTCCCAAAATCAGTGTCCACTTTCCTAAATTGGTATATATATTTTACTTACTTTCCAAAACTACCCTTCCTTGAAATCTACTCTAAGACAAAACTAAAAAAGTTGTTGTAATGATTAGGGCCAATTGTAGAAAGTAGGTGTAGATTCTTTTTATCCCCTTAATAAGTTGAGTTCCTAAAAGTGGACTCAAAATATGGGACGGAGGGAGAATAATAAGACTAGCTCTATTGCAAGAGCAGAAATAGCTAATGTCAGAGCAAAAAATGTCGCTAAAAATTTTAGGAACATTTTTTTCATCTTAAAATTTTTAACGACACTTTTTGCTCTTACATTAGTCATTGCTGTTCTGGCAATAGTATTATCCAAAAAAAAATAATGTGCTACATTTTTCAGTGGGCCTTAATTTTCCATTTAGTTAGTAGGTTTTAGCTCCTCCAACCATAGCCCAAACTTATCGGAACTCATATTTGGAAAGGGTCTTAAGCCCATCCCTTGTTCAAGCAACTTTATGTCTCATTCAAGTTGTTATCCAAAATCTGGAGATAGATTCTTTAAGAGTGAATTGGGCAATTGTATTTTGATCCTTGCCTTCAATAAGTGCTTCTTTAATTGAAGAAAGATCAATGAAAAATAAAGTGAGGTACCTGATTGCACTTTATTTCAATCGCTTTTTCAAGACTTTATAAGAATAGTTGAACTAATTGAATATTCTTGTTTTGCATGTCGGTCCGGGTTGTTACTAGGTTATTTT
Source organism: Hydrangea macrophylla (assembly GCA_033977485.1). Lineage (NCBI taxonomy): Eukaryota > Viridiplantae > Streptophyta > Magnoliopsida > Cornales > Hydrangeaceae > Hydrangea > Hydrangea macrophylla. Next base: position 86,501,517 of record CM066986.1, read on the forward strand.
GAATTTGGAGAATTCTTGGATATATAATATGGTTTGGTTATACATATAACATAGTGGCTTTAGGTAAGAAATATTTATTTCCGGTAATAAACATTAATTTGTTCCCATCAAAATCATTCAGAACAAATAGTTTTTATCACGGAATAAATGCTTCTTAGCTAATACTTAAATATTTTAGGTACAATCAAACCACTATAGTATACAGTGTACCAAAGAATTAATATTCTCCTATGAATTTTGGATAATATGGTGGAATACAGAATCCGCAGTACTCTTTTTCGTAGATTGAGCTTAGATGTTTTATTTAAGATGTGTCTGCCACAAATAAACTAACTTTTTATCCGTGTACATGTATAACTACAGTTACATATAAAGTCTTTGTTGTTAAAAGAACAAACAAACTACTCCATTATATAAGTACTTGAGATGTGGAGAGAGAGAGAAAATAAAAACCAATTGAGATGGAGCTAATAGATAACACTATAAAACCATCTCTGAGTTATTTGCTTTATAGAGCATAATAATGGTTCTGTCAATCTCTGACTTATGTCTTAATGTGCAAAAACATCATCTTAGTCCTAAAAGCGGACGCAATTAATTAATAAAACTTACTTTTTTTTTAAAGAAATCAAAATTATATATATTAGAATTGACACATTCTCAAGATCCGAAAGGATGATATTATTACAATTGTGAAAATGAAAATGCATTCCAAACGCACCCATCCTTACTCACTAAGTCAGTACACAAATTTGGAAGAAAAGGAAGAAGATGATGACCGGCTTGTGTTGAACAACCTTGACATGGTCCATGGCTGATGTTTCACTGACTTTATAATTGAAAGGTAGCGATGGTCCAGATCAACTAACTTTAAGTTGAGGTCCCCACGAGATAGGCAATAGGTTCTCAGTTCTGTCCCAAGAACCTGAAGAGGTTGTCCATAGGTCAGAGAAGAATGAAGTGGTAACCCTCCATTTTGCAAGGATTGCATGTTCTGATGCTAATTCTTCTAGCCACACATCTGCTGTGCATGAACCAGTTGGGGAGGTTGGAAATTACTTCCAGGAAGTGGAGGAGGATGAAGTTGAGAAGGATGAGTTAGAGGAGGAGTTTAATACGAATTATGAGGATGCGTCCTTCAATCCGGAAAGCTCCATGTCTTCCAAAAAGAAGAAGAAAGCAGCAAAGACGAATTTCAGAGGAAGCCACCATAAGAGTCGTCGACGACAATAGGTTTTCTTTGATTTGAGGATGGTTGGTAGCCTTTTGGCTAATGGTAGCTTCGTTTGTTGGTGTTTGATTTCCTTTTTCCATTCTTGGTGTTTTGCATTCGAAACATGTTTTTGATCCTATTGTAACATCCTGAGGTATGACCCTTTTTTTGGATTGAATTAACCTATTTCTGAAAAAAAAAAAAAAAACTTTAAGTTGAGGTGCACCAGCTAAAAAAGATGCTATGAATTGTCTTTAAGGGTCTGTTTGGAAATGCATAAAAAAGGATCAAGTTCAATACATTTCTCATTTTTTATCTGGTTATTTTGAAACCAGTATCATGTTGGTTTGAACATATATTTATATATATATATATATATATGTAATGGATCTTTTGAAACCAATATCATGTTGATGTGAACATACATGTTTCAAGTGAAAATTTATATTGGCACAGACTCCCACCCAATTAAAAGGAATTTACCAAGACATGAATATATAGAATCTATTTAATTTTGATCCCACATGACTGATTCTGAGTGGTCCCAAACAGCCCCCCATAGTTCATGTACGTGCATATGACATTCAGACATTGTTAAAGTAACCATGATTTAATGTTTAATGTTTTCATGATGTGATCGAACATTCAAAATCCACAAACCGTGTGAGGTCTTTTTAGGCTTACTTTGATCCCATTTTGGTGCTTTTTTCTTTATTAAAGCACAATTTTATATTAATTTATTTGGTAACTGATACACCCAAAATTATGGGCAGTTTCCTACTCAGTTTGGAAGACTAATGAAAAGTGCAACTGTTTCCTAATCCAATTAGGAAACCCCCACAATTAATGTCAATCAATCCTAATACAATTAGGAAACCTACTTGATTGGTGTCAATCACATCCAAATGGGATTATACTTCCTTATCTATGTATGAGTAGGTCTCTTACATCTATAAAAGAGACCTCTCACCCCTCATGAAGGGGACGGCCAATAATCTGTAGTCTACACAGCACCTCTACAAAATTCACCATTATACGCATACTCCCGGCCGGTATTACTGGTAGTGTCGCCCCTCTTTGTTGGCTCGCCAGGCCCGCCGGAGATCTGCTAGTGAACGTGCTCAGACACACCCGTGGATGTAGGTACCTTCATTAACAGGGCCGAACCACATACAAAAAATAGTCTTTCACTCTCTCTCCCTCTCTCCTAAATTGCTCTACTTTACTCTTACCAATTTTTGGCATCATCAGCTTGGCGCCGTCTGTGGGAAACGACAATTCTTCTCATCAACAAATTCTTGACTGATCAATATGCCACCAAAGAAGGGAAAGAAGGCTGCGCATCAGTCCGACCGGGATGTTCCTTCGGCCCCGGCGTCGACTGCAGCAATCCTGACATCTGAGCAAATCACCGCAACCCTCACACAACTCTTGGAGGGCCAGCGTCAAATCCAGCAACAGATCGAAGCACTGCTAGCCCAGCAAAGCAATCCTCCAACGGCCGGGAAGCGACCCGGGAACATTGCGTACGGTCGAGAACTAATCTTGACCAGACAACGTGCCCGAGCCAACCCGTCCCGTGTTGAGGATGCCAGAGACATCAACAGCGGGCGTGGTGCCCGAAAGGAAAGGCAGGAGCATATGGCCCGGGAATCAGTCCGGGGTCACTCGGTCAAGAGCCGAGTTGTCCCTAGGAGAACGGTTACCCGAAGTCATAGCCGAGCCCGATCCCAGAGGACAGCACCCCGCCATGAAGAAGAAGCCTCTTCCACCAACCCGACCAGTTCCTCAGATACCGGTCGGGAAGGAGTGGAAGCCCGAATCAAGGACTTACAGAAGCAGATCGATGGAGTGGCCAAAAAGCTTGATCAAAACTGTGTTCCGAATCAAGCCAATACCGAGACAGAGTCACCATTCTCCAGCCAGATCACGAGGTTCTCCATCCCGCGTAAATTCAAGCAGCCTCGGCTAGATTCATACAACGGCTCGGGAAGCCCGGTCGACCACGTCCAGACCTACAAGGTCCAGATGGCCCTAGCAACCAACTCCGATGAGCTACATTGCCTAGCCTTCCCCAGCACTTTGAAAGGCCCGGCCATGCAGTGGTTCTACTCCTTGGAGCCCCGATCGGTCTGCAGTTTCAAACAACTCAGCAAGCAGTTCATCAACCAGTTCGCCGGTATGCATGAGCGGTCAAAGCCAGACATGCAGCTACTAACAGTCAGACAAAGGAGTAATGAGTCCCTCAAGGAGTTCACCGACCGGTTCAACCAACAGAAGCTTCAAATCCGCAATCTGAACGAGACAATTGCCATCCTAGCCTTCTGCTCGGGAGTTCAACACACCAAGTGCGCCGCGTCGTTCCACAAAAACCGACCGGAAACTTTGGTTGAGCTCTCTGAGAGGGTTGGAAAATATATTGACACTGAAGAGTTTCTGAAGACCAAATACACCGAGCAAGAAAGCAACGAGTCTTCCAGAAGTAAGCGAAAGCGAGATCAGCCCGGGAGTTCTGACAGTTCTTCCAGTTCACAGCGGTCTGAGTCCGGCAATTCCGACCCGACCACCGGTTCACAGCAGTTCGGGTCAGACAGCCCCGACCGGACCTCCAGCTCACAACAGGCATGGTTCGACAGTCCCGACCTGACCTCCAGTTCACATTGATCAGGATCAAGCAGTTCCGGCTTTGCCTCCAGCACATAAAAATCAAGAGCCCGATGATCCTGATCCGACCCCCGTCTCCATCATTCTAGATGAGCCCGACTACAGTGGTACTTGTCTGATCACCGCGTAAGGCTTCACCGATTGTCAGAGTTCATACAAAGTCCTCGGGCCTAACCCCGAGGCATCTACAAAGTCCTCGGGCATGACCCCGAGGCATCTACGAAGTCCTCGGGCCTAACCCCGAGGCATGCAAAGACCTCGGGCCTAACCCCGAGGCATGCAAAGACCTCGGGCCTAACCCCGAGGCATCTCAAAAGATCTCGGCCTCCGAACCCAGGCACTCAAAAGACCTCGAGCTCCGAACTCAGGCACTCAAAAGACCTCGGGCTCCGAACCCAGGCACCAAAGACCTCGGGGTCACGCCCGAGGCACCGGCTTCACTTAGGTCCAGCCGACGATGGGGGCAAACCCCCTAGGTGGCTGATGATGGCAAGCTTCAAAAGACCCTGCAACCACCATGTTCCAGGTCGGTTACCTACAGATCATAGCCTCTTTAAGACCCTCGTCTTAGCGAAAGCTTGGGGGGCAAGATGGCGTAGTGAACTAAACAGGTAATCACATCGGGTATCTACAGGCCTCGCGGATAACCAAGTCAAAATCTTGGACAACCCGAGCACCTACAATACTCAGAGGCATTAACTCCACTTAGGTCCAGACCGACGATAGAGGTGACTAAAATCTCTTAGGTTGGCCGACGATAGAGGAGCAAAAGGACCCTAAAGCACCGTGATTTAGGTCGACTCCACCAACATGGTCAAGCTCTTCTCCCAACAGTCTTGACGAAGGCTGGTCGGGCGGAAGACAACCATCCTGGGGAGTTAACATGAAAAAAGGACCCTAGAGCAATACGCTTTAGGTCGGCTTTTCCAACATGGTAAAATCTTTCTACCCACAGCCTTGACGAAGGTTTACGGGCAGAAGATAACCATCCTGGGAGCTAACTCAAGCAAAAAAAGACTCCGAAGTAGGCCGAGTCTCAACTCTCGGTCACTTCCCGAGCATTCAAAGACTCCGAATTAGGCCGGGTCTCAACTCCCGCTCAGTTCCCGAGCACCTAAAAGTCCCGAGCTAGGCAAGGACTCAACTCTCAGCCAGTTCCCGAGGACTCACCAGGCTCAGAAGCCCCGAGGCAGCTTCCACAGGCACTCAGACAGCGGCAAGTAACATCAAACTGATTTCCAAACTTGGCCCGATATAGCATCTGGCCAATCTTGGAAATGGGGGGCAGCTGATACACCCAAAATTATGGGCAGTTTCCTACTCAGTTTGGAAGACTAATGGAAAGTGCAACTGTTTCCTAATCCAATTAGGAAACCCCCACAATTAATGTCAATCAATCCTAATACAATTAAGAAACCTACTTGATTGGTGTCAATCACATCCTAATGGGGTTATACTTCCTTATCTATGTATGAGTAGGTCTCTTACATCTATAAAAGAGACCTCTCACCCCTCATGAAGGGGACGGCCAATAATCTGTAGTCTACACAGCACCTCTACAAAATTCACCATTATACGCATACTCCCGGCCGGTATTACTGGTAGTGCCGCCCCTCTTTGTTGGCTCACCAGGCCCGCCGGAGATCTGCTAGTGAACGTGCTCAGACACACCCGTGGATGTAGGTACCTTCATTAACAGGGCCGAACCACATACAAAAAATAGTCTTTCACTCTCTCTCCCTCTCTCCTAAATTGCTCTACTTTACTCTTACCAATTTTTGACATCATCAGTAACTAATTTAAGAGTTTTGTAAAATTTGAAATTAGGGTTTTTTTTGGGGGAGTGGGGAAGGGGGGCGGTTGATTTTTTTTTTCCAAAAGTAATGTGTCATTTGTAAAAAATTATCAAACAACTTAATAATAAATTTCATAAAATACTTTTAAAAAGCCACGTGGGGGCCAAGCCAAACTAAGCCTTAATCATGATTTGTCTTTTAGAATGTTTCCTTTAATAGCTTTTTAACTTTCTTTCCTTTAAAAAAAGAGATAAGCATGTTGGGCATTTACATAAATTTTGTGCAATAGTATTTCTTTATTGTAAAGGCAACAAATTTATTAAGAACAATAAACAGCCACACAGGTTACAGGCATATATAGTAGCCAACAAATTTATTGCACAACAAATATATATACATATATATATATATATATATTTGGTGTAATAATAACATTTGTGAAATTCAGATAATAGCCATATAGGGGAGAAATTTAAATATTTGCCAAACCACCAGAGAGTAGCTTTTAATCACTTTTGAATCTATTTTGTTTAAAACATATGCGCCGAAAGTCATTTGATTCATTTCACACAAAGAGAGATTGAGAAGAGAAATTATTCCACGTGAGCGTGCCTCTTTCTCTCTCTCCACTACTAGATCAAAAGAAGAGATCGAGTGAAGTAAAAGAAGAAAGGGCCGTGACTGTTACTAATAAGAATCTAATTGAAGATCCATCCGGATGTATACCTGGATCGATATACTTTTCCGATCACCTGCTATTGGTGCTTGCTCTAGTGCTTATATATAGTCTCGTATACGGATCTGGATTGCAATCTCAATATGGAAGGTATGCTGATGGTAGTGCCCATGACATTTTTACCAGGGAGCGGAGCCAGGAATTGGCTAGGGGGGCCTAGGCTATGCGGGGGTTCGGGGCAGCGCCCCCGAAAAAAAATTTTTGGGGTCTATTTATACATAATTGATAATTTTTTTAGGGTCTACTTGTCTATAATTGTGATTTTTTGGGGATATGCTTATAATATAAGTCTATTCGGTGACACGTAAATATTGTGTAGTGTCTTTCAAAGTTTTAAGGGGGTCTATTTCTAAAATGCATAAAATTATCACACTAAAAGTGTAATTTTTAAAAAATTTAGGCGCATTTCCTTTGAGTTGTATATACATGTATATCAATATACATACAGTTGATGACATTAAATTGGGCCTTAGACCCCTTGCAGAGACTTAAACATAAGTTGAGGGGGGGCCTAAACATAAGTTGAGGGAGGCCTAAATGTAAAACCTATAACACATGTAGGGTAAAATTTTAATTGCCAAAAAGTGAGTGGGGGCACGTGCCCCCACTGGCCCTTCTAAGCCTCCGCCCCTGATCTTTACTTTAGGTGGATCGATTTTCTTTGCTACCTTTATAACTGCTGGTAATCCCGAGTGAATTTAGTACTCCCTCCGTCCAATATTTAGAGTCTCTTTTGGGAATTCCAACTTATTAATGAGACAACTTTGATTTTAGTGAGATTTTCAACTTTTCAATGTTGCCCTTTTTAAAATTCAAAATTATAGTGTCACATCAAAACAAAGAGAGAGAAGAGTTGGATATAATAAAGGACAAATTTGAAAAGTGTGTATTAAAGTACTTTGACTTTTCAAAGAGGACTCTTAAAATGGGACATCAAAAAATTGCATCAAAGATTCTTAATATGAGACAGAGGGAGTAAACAGTAAGACATATATGGAATTTACAAAAATACTTAAATCACAATAAAATTCATTACATGTTGTAACGGTCACACAACATAATTTCTTTATGCCTACGTGAATGTGATATACTTTAGTTAAAAGGGCTTTGGCAGCTTTGCTATCTAGAAACAAAATCTGACCAAAGAACGATCCCAAAATGTGTGAGATTAGACATCATAACGTGCATGGACTTCATTTGGAATCTTATCACATGCTACGTGTCAGTCCTTTACATAGATATCTCATTCGTAGGTGATCAAGATACAGATGTACTCCATTGACTTTGGAGAGAGAGAGAGAGAGAGAGAGAGAGTCCCATGTTTGGTGATAAGAAGAATGCTTTTTCATGTCGGCCTGATGGTAACCAATTTTCATGCAACAACCAGGTTCTGATTTTGATTTGTTTCTTGACCTCCTTTTCAACCTCCCAAGATTATCTTAGTGAGTAGTGATTTACGTTGGGAAAAATACCATTCTCACACAACGGAAGTTTGAAGTAGCGGGAACATCTGAAATTATTGTTTGGAAAAGACACTCCAATATACATGTAAAAGTAAGGGTGTCAATTTGCGATCCGACACGGTAATCCGACACGAAAATAAACGGGTTTGGGTGACCCGTATAAGGGTACGGGTCATAAACGAGTCGACCCGTTTGACACGATTAATAAACGGGTTGAAGCGGGTCAACCCGTCTAATCCGTTTGACCCGATTAAATATTTAAGTGCAGTTAAGAATAGTTACCAACTTACCAAACAAGTAAATTTATATATAATAATTAATAACTAATGTAATAAAAAAATAATAATAATAATTAATACTCCGTAACTAATAAGGGAGGGAGGAAGCTGGAGTCTAGAATCATTCATGCATCAAGCATTGCATAAAATTAAAAAAATAAAAATAAATAAATAAAAAGGAGGAAGCCCGCCAGGATTGTTGGATTGGGAGGGAAACAAATTAGCCAATTAGACAAATATAACTGTTAATCTTGATTCTTGATGGATGGCAAGTGAAGAAATTTAATTTATACAGTTAGTAAAATCAACATTTTTTCTTATTCACTTTGTTTGGATGTGCTTGGGTGTTAAGTTTATAATAGTTGGATATTGTTACATTTGTAGTATTTTGGTATTTAAGATGTACGTATTAATAATTAATACATTTGATGGAAGACTTGTTTGTGTTCTTAGTAGGACTCTAAGCTTTTTTTGAATAACCGAACTGAGGTAATCGGTCGGTTTTCTTAAAATTACCTACAATTAAAAAATCGACCGCCCAAATTGGCGAAATCAACCGAACCGACCACTTCGGTTGGTTTCTAAAATATGAAAAAATCAAAAGTAAAAAAAATAAAAATTCAAACCTAACCGAACCGAACTGATGACACCCTACACAGGTTAGACGAGTTAAACGGGTGACCCGTGTATAACCCGACACAATTATGACACGTTAAGAATGACACGATTATGACCCAACACGATAATGACCCGACACGATTATGACCCAACATAACCCGATTGCCACCCCTATGTAAAAGACACACTCATACAGTATTTAACAGATACATCAGAGAAAAATATACACATATTTGTACGTGGTTCGGCCAAACACTACCTACGTCTACACCTGAGAGATCTGCTCTTTCATTATGAGAGAATAACTGGTACAAGACACTATTGAGTTAAATCACATAACTCAATCCCAATTAAAGACACTTGTACACTATCACTCCCTAACACTATGAACAACCCTCACATAAAACCCCAGTGATTAGTGTCCCAAGCCCCAAAGGGGACACCCTCTCTCTCACAAGAAATTATTCAATGAGTTAGAGTGTTTGTTTTACCATGCGATTCCATACATAATTCCCAGTATGGAGCCACGGATCCTTTGCACCGTTACACCACGTCAGCATGCGGATGTGGTGTGACCATTTAATCCAAACCATATATTTTGCCCCTTAATTCAAGGGGATCAGGATAAGTGGTTAGCAAGATTTTAAATTTCAAATTCCCCTCCCCCACTTTCTCCCTCTTGTCATGATCCCCTTGAAAATAAAGAGCACATGTATGGTTTAGAATATGGTCACACGACATCAGACATCATGCATATATATATGGGATTCGGTAACTTACAACATAGGAGACTTTTAGCGACTAAAAACAAGGTTTTAGTGACGAAATTTTTCGTCGCTAAAAGTTGAAACCTTTAGCAACAAAAATTTTGTCGCTAAAAATCTATTTTTTGTCACTAAAAGGGCTGCTGTATGCTACTAACTTTCAACCATCGTGTTATAAGTTAGCAGCCCTTATATATATATATATATATATATATACACGGTTAAACAACTTGCCATCTTACTGATGAAGAGTTAAACACCATCACGCCGCCACCATTGCATGGAGATAAAGGGATTGATATATATAATACAGTGCATTTGATTGTAATGCATTTGATGCTAAAAATATTTTCCATATAAGGGGATTACCATCAATTTTAGTGCAAAAATTCTTTGATGCTAAAAATACAGTGCATTTGATATATATAAGGGGTTGCTATCCTACAACATGAAGATTGTAGGATACCATTATCCACTAATTTTTAGTGACCAATAAAAATATTTTTAGCGACAAAAAAATAAATAAAAAATAAAAAACTTTTAACGACAAATCTTTTTAAAATATTTCGTCGCTAAAGATGAAATATTTCGTCGCTAAAGGATGTTATGTTGTAAACTTGCAAGTTAGCATTCCTCATATATATATATATATATATATATATAATTCTACACTCAACCCCATATATATCCAACGTACGTAATCATATCCAGCTGGTGGTCGCCGGGGGTGGTGGTCGTCGGGGGTGGTGGTCGCCGAGAGTGGGGTCGCCGGGAGAGGAAGAGAGGAGTCGCCGAGAGAGGAAAAGTTCTCTGCTTTTTGTATATCCAAAATGATTTGGGAATTTAGGGCATGGAGCCCAAAAACTCACGCCTAATTATTAGCATAGTTTTTTTTTCAAATAAAAATTATTTGTGGTAGATAAGTGCGTTTATGTCACGAATAGAAATATATTTGTGTTGAATAGGTGCATTTCTGTCACGAACATAAATTTATTTGTGTCGCTTCGGTACGCTTCTGTCACGAATAATAATGTATTTGTATTGAATACATTTATGTCACAAAATATGTCACAAGTAAGTTTTTGGTGACGGAATTGTATCCATAACAAACACTATCGTCACAAAAGACTTGTTTTCTTGTAGTGTATCCAACATACGTAATCATATAATTTATAATTCTTAGAGTTCTTGAATCATACCAAGTCATTCAATTGTTATTATCATTTTTAAAATACTATTATGGTTTTTAATTTTGTATATATAATTTGATTTTCAACTAATCTAACAATGTCCGGTTTATAAATTTTGGAGTGAAAAAGACAAACCAGGTTATGAGAATATCACTATTTGGGTTAGTTAAAACGCAAAAAAAAAAAAAGTTATTGCATAGTCCAGTCGAATAATGCTACACACACACCCATTTGCACAACCATTTGCACAACACTGCTTAAAAATGTTGGACTTTGTGCTGAAAAGCCTGTACACACAAAATGGTGTACAGTGTGTGTGCAGACTTTTTAGCACAAAGTCTAACATTTTTAAGCAGTGTTGTGCAAATGGTTGTGCAAATGGGTGTGTGTGTATCATTGTTGTAGTCGAAAATCATCATTTCAGTCATCAAAAAACTGACATTGTAGTTTTGGTGAGGGTGTGATGTGATGATAACTTTGGCCACAGCTTTTGTTGGCGATTGCAGGCACCACATTATCGTTATGATCTATATAATAACCGGACCATACAATACTTTTAGAAAAAAAATAAAATAAAAACCTTCTGAGTCACTGCGAGTGAAAACCATATGGGCCACATCCAAGGGCGGATCACAAGTAGAGCTGTGGTGCCCTAAAGTCACCCCCTTCCACCCATTTATAAATATATAGATAATATAATATAGGTGTGATGTGGCATTAGTAATAGAATTCATACGCCACGTGGTATGTTATAATAGTATAGTATAAAATTACAGATATACATATACATATACATATACAATGTGGATATTAGATGGCAGCATCCCCTTCATTTATTTTTTTATTTTTTTTGACTGGCTAATATCATTAAAGAAATCAATGAGCCAAGAACCCATATTTACAATACATCCACTCATATACTAAACAAAACCCCCAAAACCCCTTAGTTTACCCAGGTTCCCCAAATGAAATGCCTTGTCCTATGAAGACTTTCATTAGGAGAATCAGGTAGCAACTCACCCAAATTGCCCCAAAAAACCCCTAAAAACCCCTATACACAGCCCCAAAAAAACCAGCAAGAAATACATGAACCAAGACTGCTGACCGCTGAGAGCAAAATGACCTGCCAAAAGACTCCAATGGGTCTTAAAAAAACAGCCATCCAAATGGATTAACCACCAAATTTGGAAGCAAACTCCAAGCCCAACTGTAGACATCTCTGTGAAGCATCCCCTTCATTTATGATTTCTGCACTTTAATTCTCTCTTGATTATCCCTACTATTTTGTATTTCACTTTTTAACACTACTAACAGTAAATTATCCCTAATTCTCCCCTTTAATATATAACAAATTTAGGCAGATAAATAAAAACAATTCTAACAAGGCCCTATGTTTTAAAAAAAACGAAAACCCCACATCTCTTCAAAGTCTCCCATCTTTTTGTCCTGAGTAATGTTAGGTATACCTAAACGGGATACCTAAATTATCCACCTGCTGATGTGGATTTCCAAAACTATTTATCAGTTACCAAACAAAGTTCCGATTAATTTCAAAACTGCCACGGCATATCAACAGGTGGCTAGTTTAGGTGTCACGTGTAGGTGTACCTAGCATTACTAACCCATTCCCTCTGCTCTATCTCTCTGTATTTTTTCTCCATGACCGTCCCCTCTTAAAGTAAAAAAGTATGTGAGAAGAAGAATGTGGAAAGTTGGATGACTGGTTGAGAAGGACAATTCACTGTATATGTGATATTATTTTGATAAGAAAACAAATTAGGAGAGGTTTCATTATCTCACTCTAAAATTGCTTGCTAATTAATAGGGATGGCAATTTTTCCCGCCCCGCTCCGCTCCTAATAGAACGGGTTTGGAGGAGTTATAATAAGAGTAGAAGTGGATTTGGTATGGAAATACAAAAACCCTATAGGAGTCGGAGCGGAGTTGGTATCCATGAAATACTACCACTTAAAACCCGCGCCCGCCCCGATTAAATCATTAAGTTACTAAACTACCCTCACGGTTACAATTATTTACAAAAAAATCAGGGCATATATATACATCTTTTTGTCTTCAGTATTAATATTTAATTTGTAAATTGTGATTAACAAATTTAGAATCATTTGCGTGAGTGATTTTTAGGAAATCAAGCCAAAATATAAGTGGGGTTTGAATTATAAAAGAGCATTTAATTTTGGAATGGTGATTAGCAAACGGAGTAGGAGTATAATAGGAGTACCCGATAGTAAACGGAGTAGGAGTGGAGTAGGAGTTGGTATTTTACTTAAACGGGAGGGGGCGGAGTCGGAGTAGGAGGAAAATAAATAGAGTAGGAGTTGGTATAGGGGGACTCCATACCAACTCCGACCCGTTGACATCCCTACTAATTAACATCTCTCCTATGTTCTCACTTCTATTAATTTGTAAGAATGTGTGTTCATCAAAGTTTACATCATTGTTCACATCCTTATAGACAAGGATATCATATAAGAAGTTATGTTCAATGGCTGAAATTGGTAAGTAAAATACATTATGTATGTGTGTGTTGCAATGATGGGTTGGGTCCGTTGGGAAAGATCAGTGAGAGTGGAAGAGACTTGGGCCGTGGAGTGAGTGTTCTGTTATTTTTATTGCTCTCTTTTATATATTAGTACTTCAATTTCTTAGTGTGTTGTGTGTGCAGGTGCTCAAGGTATGAAAAATATTGCTACAAATTTCTGTGTTACAACATATGGTTATCTAAACGAGGTTACAGAAGATAGTTAGATGACAAACATGAAATAGGATATAATATGCATATAAGTATATATATATATATATATATCTACATACATGGATACAATATTAACACTTTAAAATGAACAATAAACACTTGCCAACTTCGCATGCAGTTCGTTATCACCCTACTTGAAAATGACTTAGTCTCAAATCTAAACTTATAAAAATATAATAAAACTAATAAACAACTTCAAACAAATGCACATATTACAATTATAAAATTAAAATCTGAGGTTTTTTTTTCTCTTTAATAACAAATCTGTAGTTTTACAAGTATCGAAAATGGTGAGAATGCTGCAGATATAGCAAAAGGACTCGAATTATGACTCAGAGTGAGTTATTTTGTAAGTTCCCTTTAGTCTAATTTTGTTTTCTCTTTTAATTTCTGTGACTCACGGTGCTCTTTGCAAAGAAATGAAAACAAATAACAAATACTAACTGTATGTACGATTAAAATTGTTGATTTATTTACATAAGAAGTTCATGATGAATGTAGAGGTTTATGCAAAATACATTCACCATAAATAATTTTTCACACACCCGTGCATAGCACCGGCCAACACTAGTTTTATGGTAAATAAAAGTTTTTACGCTGCAAAAAAAATGTAGATGATGTGTGTACTTAGACCCCCAAATATTTATAAATATATATATATATATATATATATGAGTAATATATTTATTCAATTGTAATCCAGCAAACCTTGAAAATTTGTCCTACCACCTCAAAAAGTTTATTAAAAAGAAAAAAAAATGAAAAAAAAAATAAGAAGAAAAAAAAGAAATATGTATTAATAAACCCAAAAACATTCGTCTGAGGGCGCTGCCCCCAATCCATTGTAGAGTACTTCTGCCACTGTACATATATCAACTAAATTCCAATCCCTCCTAAATATAAATCCTGACTTCGCCCTTAACCACATCATCAACTATCTCCAAACTATTGGACTACGCACATGTCAACCCGTGGAGTGTAGACAATAATAAGAGTAAATATTATAATTAATATAAAAGTGATACCACATCGTCCGTATATTCTCGTATGACTAATACACATGGGTATTGTTTGTATCGACACATATTTTCTTTAAAATTAGAACATGTACTTAATTAATAACCTTTAGCTTATTGATTTGTAATATCACATTAACAAAATATTAATCGTCGTAACGACCAAGTAATTTTTTCCTTCATGACTAAGACTGAAATGCCAATCTTTCTTGGGACCCATAAATCTACGTCACCAGCAGGTGTCCCTCAAAAAACCAATGAGGCAATGACTACACCACTAGTAATGTCACCCGACTCAAAGATATGTACAAACCAAAATTCTATAACCAAAATGCCCTTAGTGGACCACCACACCACCATTGCCAATTGTCCTTAAATACAACTGTCCTAACATCTCATATCTTCCCTTTCCTCCTGATCTTACCTCTCTCTCCTATCTATAAGCAGTTTTCCGGCCATGTTGTCCAGTTTTCCAGCAATGTCCACCTCGGACGGGTTGCTCGAAATCCCATTTTCGCCTTTCGAGGGTGGTTTTACACCATGGGAATATTTCCAAGATTCTCCTTTTCTATTTCCTCATGATCAAGAACTGGTATTTTCCCCCATAACCCCACAAGAACCGGTCTTATTCAACTCCGGTTCACAAACCTCCAACTCAAAGAATATTGTTGTTGTTCCTTCAAATTCTGGTTCGGATGATCCGATGAGTCGGCCGACATTATTCACTAATGACGACGATCGGAAGAGAAAGCGGATGATATCAAACCAGGAATCGGCAAGGCGGTCCCGCATGCGAAAACAGAGGCATTTGGAGAACTTGAAGAACCAATTGAACCAAATGAGAATCGTGAACCAGGAACTGATGAACCGGGTGCGTATTTTCACCCATCACTGCCGAATCGTAAAGAGAGATAATGATAGGCTGCAGACGGAGTCCGTTATGCTTGGGGAGAAACTGTGGGTCCTACGTCAACTTTTGCTTGTTGAACAACTTCATCAATAGTTCGATTCTCATCTTATGCATGGCGCCAATGCGATAACGTTACGGTCCATCGAGCAACAAAACCCAGGCCACCATCATTTGGTTAATTATACATAAGAATGCGACTCAGAAAAGAATCGGTTTTATCTAATTTTATGTTTGTACAATACTCTAAGTGTGACTTAAAAATTGCCAAAAAAATTAGTAGTTCTTTGTCATGACCTTAGCAAGTGACCATTGTAGTTTTATGTTGACCGTTAGATGTACAAGTTGTGAAAATCAATCTAAACCGTAGATTCAATTTAATAGGATGTGTCGTTTGATTAAGTCGGTTAGTAAAAGACTTGTACATAAATGCTTGTTGCAACTCTATTTTGGGGAATGAGAATACAAATTTACTCTCTCTCTCTCTCTCTCTCTACAATTTCTGTTTTTCTCTATTTCTTGGCTCTTCTTTCTTCTCCTTGTCATTTCTATAACTCTAGATTTCTTTGTAATGGTTACCATTCAATAGATTTGAAAAGTAAGGATTTGAGCTACTTACATTCTTATGATAAATGACATATGGTACATAGTTGGTTTTTTTTTTTAGTAATTATAAAAATCAGTTAAATATGAGAATGAGGTTGAATTTGGACTTGAACATCTTAGTTTTATCACAAGAATCAAAACATGAAGATCAACCGACGTTGTATATATATGTCTTCTCTCTTTGATTTCTGTAAATTGTAAGTTGCTGGAGGAACCGAAGTTGAGGGGTTTAGCAGGTTGTTTAATTGCGAAAAATGGAGGATTTCGGCAAAACCGAAAATTGTCATATTGTAAAGATTTAGTGCCCGTTTGGGTTAGCTAATTCATTATAAAGTGATTATTTTTTTTAAGTGAATGTTATTTAAGTAATGAAATATTAACATGTTTGGTGTTTGGGTTAGCTAAACTAATAAGTGATTGTTCTTCTAAACAAATGTTTTGATATGGAAGCTAAAAAAAGTAGTTGTTTGTATAAAATGACCAAAAATAACATGTGATGAATTTTTTTCAACTATTTTGTTTTCAAGTGGCTGTAAAATATTTTGTGTCTTTTAACAAATTAAAAGTGAAATAATTGATTGTTTGAAAAATTAAATATCGAATTTTTTCAGTTGATTTTCAGCTTAATTTTCAATTGAATTTTTTAGCTGAGTTGTTTAAGTTTTCAATTTTAAGCTAACTCAAACACTTCAGTTTTTTTTTCTTCTTAATATCCGAAATTCATCACTTAATCTTTATGTTTCAAATAGCCCAACCAGACTCTTAGACTGTGTTTGGCTTATTTAATTAAAAGCTTTATCACCCAGGGCGGATGTATTGAGGGGGTAAGCCCCCCCAAAAAAAAAATAGAAATTTCCTATTTTCTTTTAGTTTTTAGTTTTGACAAATTTTACGACATATCAAAGTATAATATATTCAATTTCTTGGCCCCAATTTGAATTAATAAAGCGTCATTTTGTTGGTCCTTTAGTGTCATTTAGTATTATATTTTCATAAGTGCTATTTGATAATTAAAATGTGGCATCTAGTTATAATTTTAGGTGCCAATATTTGTTAGTTACTCTATATAACTTTATATTTGATAGTAATAGGTCCCAAAGTATTGCAATTTTGATGTATAACTTTGATGTATGTATCATACAATCAGGACCAACCTAGCATTACTCTACTTTTTATACCAATGAAAATAAAATAATGCTAGGTACACTTAAAAACATATATCTAAAAAGAACATAACCTGATGTAGATCTCCTAAAATACTTCATATATAGGAGGCTCATATGGAGTATTTTTTAGGAGTTCCTCATCAGATTGTGTTCTTTTTAAATACAATTTTTAGATGAAAAAGCATTAGTCATGCAAATAAATATACCAATCAACCTTTTCTTTTATAAACTTGATTGGTCTTGGATTATATACATAGAAGATAGGAGCTTTAATAAATAGTAATTAATGAAGAGATTGGTGACTATATACTTTGATAGGTCTATGAGGAGCACAAGTTGTGGTCAAAGACGTAATCAAATCTGTCCATATATAACAAAAGAGGACACAATTAATGAAGAGATTAGTGATACTTTGATAGGTCTATTAGGAGCACAAGTTGTGATCAAAGACGTAATCAAATCTGTCCATATATAACAAAAGAGGACACAAAAGGTAACTTAGGTAAGCACCATTTTAATTCCGCTTTCAATATTATATATATACTAGTTGGAGCCTTGCGCGTTGCGCAGGGAATTTAATTGTGTCGTTTCATGTGGTTAAGTGGTTGTTAAAAATGTATACTAAAATGTTAAAACAGTTAAATAGGAAACTGTAAATATAACTATTTAATCTAAAACTCTTCTCACGGAAAAAGTTGATAATTCTGACTATCTTATAAATGAGTAGTAAAAGTATTTAATAAAGCGCCACTAAAAATATATGACAAAGTAGGATATTTCCTCAAAAAAAAAAAGGTCATGAATGTGTTTGTAGGCCTTAATTGATATTCGAATACAATCTATAAATCCTAAATTTGAGGGAAGAAGTTGACCAAGATGTAAATATTAGTGACCAATTCATAATAGCTACTAAAATAGCCACTTTATTTGACATTTTAAATATTCCAGAACATAAATATTAGAGAAGAAATCAAGAAGTTGACCAAAATGTGAAATTAGTGACCAATTCCTAAATAGCTACCAAAATTGTCACTTTTTAAAGCTTTTTTAAAGTGAATAATAAATACAGTATTCCAAAACTTGCTGACCTAAATGCAATTACACATATTACAATATATGAATCCTAAATTTGAGAGAAGAAGTTGAGCAAATTGTAAATATTAGTGACCAATTCCTAAATAACCACTAAAATAGCCACTTTTTTTAAAATTTATGAAATGAATAATAAATATCCCAAAAAATATTGACCCAAATGTAATTAGACACAAATTGTTGATTGAAACCTCATTTGAGAGAAGAAGTTGACCAAATTATATATATTAGTGATCAATTCCTAAATAGCCACCAAAATAGCCACTTTTGTTGACTTTTTTTAAGTCAATAATAAATATCCCAAAAATTATTGACCCAAATATAATTAGACACAAGAATGTTGATTAAAACCTCATTATTATATTAAATAAAATTTCAAAAGCTGACTTGAATGTAATTATTTGTCCAAAATGACAGATTTACCCTCAGATAAATCAATATATCCTTACAATTTGATTGAAACCTCATTTGAGAGAAGAAGTTGATCAAATTATAAATATTAGTGATCAATTCCTAAATAGCCACCAAAATAGCCACTTTTGTTGACTTTTTCTTAAGTCAATAATAAATATACCAAAAATTATTGACCCAAATGTAATTAGACACAAGATTGTTGATTAAAATCTCATTATTATATTAAATAAAATTTCAAAAGCTGACTTGAATGTAATTATTTGTCCAAAATGACAGATTTACCCTCAGATAAATCAATATATCATTACGATGTATAGATAGATATATGGGTAATTATGGTGTTGTGAAGGGCAAAAGAGGAAGTTCATATTTTTTGACGTGCTTGTTTATTCGTTTGTATAGTATAGTAGAGATATATATATAATATTGCTCAACTAAGCCTTAGTTTGGCCCCCATGTGGTATTTTAAAAGTAACGTATGAAATTTATTATTAAGTTGTTTGATAATTTTATACAAGTGACACACCTACTCTTTAAAAATACATCATAAAACCAAAAAGCAACCTTGAACTTTTAAAAGCTTCATTCTAGAGTTTGGAAAAGCTACCCTAAAAAAAGCCCTAGGTTCAATTTCTGCAAAATTCATAAACTAATTGCCAAATAAATTAACATGAAATTATACTTTAAAAAAAAGAAGCACTAAAATGGAGGCCAAACTAAACCTAAGACCAACTTCAATTAATGAAGGTAGAAAATTAATGTCTACGCGGCTAACGTTAAACTCCGAAAAGAGTCACCAAAGGAGGAAGCAAAACATGGGATCAAGTTTGCTATACCTTACGAAGGGATAAAAAGGTCTAGTGGTATAACCTCCTTTTTTTATGGGGGAGAAGAGGGATTCAAATCTCTTGAAAGAGAGTGGGGAGGAAATTTTTTCCTGCTTATGTTTTGAAGAATTGCCCCTTGTTCCAATTTGGGGTATTCCGTTAAACTTTGTTTATGTGTGTACGTTAATGTATCTAGGTAAGTCATAAAAAAAATAAATAAATAAATAAAAATTAATAAAATAAAATAAAAATTTTAAAATTAAGTCTGCTATGCCTTTGTTTGAGGTAGTAACTTGTAGCCAGTAGCAAAATATACGTGGAATATTTTAATCAACAATGATCTCGTACAAGTACCCACAGTTCCCACACCAAATATGGCCTACAGTAGCACTATTAAAAAAAAAAATTTATGAGTATAGATTAAGGCATCGATGGGGTGCATCGAAATAGTATATTGAACGATCGGTGCCGCCCATTTTGATGAGCCTCACGCGTGCAGGGCTCATCGATTGTTCAGTGTACCATTTCGGTGCACCTGATCGGTACCTCTAGCACTGTTGTTTTTTTATTTTGGTTGCTGAAATACACTAGCACTACCACACACCACTTCGACCACTGCCCACTCTACCAAATCCACCATGCCAAAAACAACTAGCCCTCCATTTCTGCGGTCACTCAAATACTCCAGTGTTTGGCAAAATCACTTTGCTAAGGAGAGGATAGTGGGGAATTGGATTAATAGTCTCATTTAATTGAATAGTCCAGTGTTTGACAAGACTACTTTGCTCGGGACTAATTGTCCATTTTAAATTAATAGTCCCTAATATAGGGGACTAAGTTATACCATAGGGGATGTGATATTATTAGTCCCGGGACTATCAATTAAATGAGAATTGTCCAATCTCTCCCCCGCCATCCAAACATGGCCTATTTGGATTATTTCCTGTTTATTCCTCACTCATTTTCAATCTCACCCAATTTCTATGGTCACTCAATAAATTTAAACCTTTCTACTATTAATGAATTTAATTTAGAAAATTAAAATTAAAACTTCAATTTTTTAAAATTATATTTTACAGCCATAATCGATTATAACGAAAATATATGGTGTAAACATTCACAAAGAAATGTTGTACAATCCCAAGGGGGACTCGTAGGGGTGGCCATGGGTCGGGTGAGTCGAGTGTGACCCCCCAACCGACTATCCATCCGAATTCCATCGGGTGATGAGTGTAGCACCCGTCACCCATTCGTAAAGTCAGGTGAAACCGATCTGTCGATTTCGGGTGGAGTCGGGTTGGTTTCGGGTGAAACCCAACAAAGAGCATGTAACATGCTGAAACACTTTTTATAACCTATTTGTACAACCTATTTTCCAATTTTTTTGTAAACTTTTACAATAATAATAACAACGTATTAGCTAGTTTATTATAATCCCACATCAAGAAACCATACAAATTACAACATCAAGTTCATAAAAGACTTGATAAAATATATATATATATATATATATATTAACCATATTCCGAAAAAAAAAAACAAAAACAAAAACAAAAACAAAAACAAAAAAAAAAAAAAAAAAAAAAAAACCAAAATAACAATAGTAATACTAAAAGTCTAGCATAAGTCTTAAAAAAAAATTTATACTAGGGGATGCATATACCTAGTCGGGTCGAGTCGGGTCGGGTCATTAATACATAAAATCTCCATCCGACTCGAAGTTGGTCGGGTCTAACAATTGGAACCCGTGACTCCACCCGCACCCTATACAAATCGACTCGAAAAACTCGATTGGTCGAGTCGGGTCAAATTTCACGGGTCATCGGTTTTTTTGGCCAGCCCTAGGGACTCGAGTCTAAACAAAGAAAGCAACTTAAAATGTTGAAAACGAAGATAAATAGTGAATGTAAATTAATAAAAGGATTGATAGATAAGATAAATACAAGAAGAGATAAAAAGAGATACGCCTGCCCCTTACATATAGGGGTGGTAATCGGGTCGAGTCGGGTCATACACGGGTCACCCGTTTAACCCGTGTAGAGGTGTCATCGGTTCAGTTTGGTTAATTTTTTTTTTTCATGTTTTGAAAACCAACCAAAGTGGTCAGTTTTTTTCGCCCTTTGGTCGATTTTGCCAATGTGGGCGGTCGGATCCGTTTTTTAGTTGTAGGTAATTCAAAGAAAACCGATAAGTTAGCTTGATTCGGTTATTCGAAAAAACAACTTTAGTTTTTTTTTTATTCTTTTTTTTTAATAAATATTTATTTTATTCTTATTTGTATTTTAGACTTCCAGGTTATAAAAAAAAAATTAGAACTAAAAAAAAAATGTCCCAACCGCACTTAATCGGGTCAAACGGGTTAGAAGGGTTGACCCGCTTAAAGTGTGACACAATCCGTTTATTAATCGTATCAAACGAGTCGATTCAATTATGACCCGCGCCCTTATATATAAGGGTCACCCAAACCCTTTTATTTTCGTGTCGGGTGAAAAGTTGTCATCCCTACCTACATATATGCCTTCTCCCACAATGAAACTCATAACACCGTACTCCAAAATTCCTTTTGGTGTAGAACAGATTATAGAGAATGCTATCTATCAATGAAATACTGTACAAGCCTATCCCACTACACAAGGCCTAAATTGAGAAACAACTTACACTTTAAAGACTTGTTATGTTCTCGTGTGAAAATTTTTTAGGATGTTGTCTTGGATTAAAATTTTTCTTCCAAAATATTCTTCTAATTTAACTATTATTCTGGAGATTTAAAAAATTGGAATAATTAATTATAGTGATCTCTTTAAGGTAAAAATATATTGACCTTCATTGTGGTAAGCAATTAATTTTACACTAAACTCCCCCAGGGGACTCTAACAAAGAAGATTTTACATGCAAAATTACCAATGTATCCCCAAAAATAAAATAGAATTCATCAATTCAAAAAATCAACATAGGTACATGTACACATAAATTCTATATGGGCCGGAGTTGGACATGGTTTTTATGAGCAATGCTATGCTTCCCAAATTGATTCTAAATTTGATTTCAAAATGCTTTGTCAGTTATATATTACATGCATGTAGTGGCATGTGGTATCACCAGTCGCTATAACAGCATGAGTAACCCTATATTTTGGAGTGTATATTGATAAATGAGACTTGGTATTATTCTTGTATACTTGTTAAACATTTATTCTTCTGTTGGACAATTCTTGGTCCCAATCGATTGCCCTTGTAACACAATCAATTGCCACTTTTTGACTCACAATCGATTGCCATGTTTCACAATCGATTGCCACCCTGCCAACCTGAATCCATGGCGTGGCACTATCTCAAACGATTGCCCTTTATCCACTCGATTGTCCTCATAAATATCTGATATCAATCGATTGCCACTAGTCTCAATCAATTGCCATTGTTTTCCAATTTGCTTCGTGTTTTGACACGTGGCACTTCCTTTTTCCCTATATATATGAGTTCATTTCTTGCCTTGGGGTTGTTTTTACAGTTCTAGAGAGAAAAGAGTGCTTGTATATCATATATACGCACACCTATACACACATACATATATCCATATATACACCACATACATACACCTACACTATTGGACAAAGAGAAAGAAGATAGGAAGAAGCAGAGAAGGAAAATGAGAAGAGACGGAAAAAGAAGAGACTGAAACTAAAAGAGACAGAGGAGAAAAAGAAGAGAGAACTCAAGCTCCATAGCCAAACACACACCACCCACACTTTCTAGGTGAGTTCTAACTCACTTGGTCCCCTTTCTATTAATGTTATACAAGTCTTAAAGAATGAAAGACGTAGCAAACATCTTTCCAAATGTTTATTAATTCTGCTGGACTAAGCTTCTACTGGAGAGACGAAGTCCCAATCGATTGGACTTTTTCTCAATCGATTGCTATCTGAACCTAATCGAGTGCTAAAGGTTGCAATCAATTGGCATAGTTTTGGATCCAATCGATTGTCATTTTCTCCCAATCGATTGTTATAGTTTTTATCCCGACCAATTGGACCCCTGTCCTAATCGATTAGAAGTGTCCGATCATGACTAGTTCTCTTGTTTATTACATAAGTTGTTCAATTATTCTGAAATCGTTTTATACTTCCGATATGGGACTATGGGATAATCAGGAATAATGTGACATCAAAGATAGTGTGACTAAGGAGTAATGGATGAATAGTATGACATTAAATATTATGTCGTTCATAAAGGAGTTTGAAATCCTTTTCATTTCAATCAGGGTAGTCAAGCCACATGGGACTGTCATCTATTGTTAGCTGTACAAACAATAAGTAGGTTTGATAAGTTCTGGGATTTCTTAGGGGAATGAGCATTGGCCAATCATATGTCCTTAAAAGTGATGGACTGGTCATATGTACTTAAAAGCGGTGGACCGGACCAATTAGCTCGAAGATTGTTGGTAATCGAATCATATGTCCTTAAAAGCGATGGACTGGTCATATGTCCTTAAAAGCGGTGGACTAGGATTACTGGTAGACATTGTTAAGTGGTGGCAATAGAGCTGATGTCACACCCCAACCCACCTCGTGCGAATTAGGACACGTGTAACAATGCTACTAGCGCCCAATTACATTAATAGGTAATAAACCTTGTTAGTTATTAAGAAACACCATGATTTACACTAACGGCAACCCGTCTCATGCGGATTAGGACACATGTACAATGCTACTAGCGCCCAATTACATTAATAAGTAATCAACCATGTTAGCTATTAAGAAAAACCATGATTTACACTAACGAAAAAGACCTTGCTGAGACAAAACAGCCCAAGGGCAAAATGATCATTAATAAAAGTTTGTAAAATATTATACCAAAAGATAGGTCTTTGAGTCCCGATTCCAACGCAAAAAACGGTGCAGGAATCCGATTTTTCTAGAAAGAGTTATGCATGTTTCCATAAAAGGCGACGTACTGTGAAAAACCTAGGCGGATCGATCCGCCCATAACCCGAATCGATCTGTACTTCTTTTTTTTGGCAGTAAGTCCCTCGAAAAGGGCCGGATCGATCCGGGCTCTGCAGAACCTATTTTTGCTACTAAAATCTCTGTCAAAACATGTCCAATTCATATCCAATCCAATCCAAACTCCATGGAACATTAGGAAATCATTCTAAACACACTTTCAAACATGTTTTAACATCAACCAAGCTTGAATGACATGAACTCAACCACAATTGACTCAATCAACCATGAATTCAACTCCTTTTTGAATCAAACAAGTTTTAGCAAACTTAACACTTACCAAAACTAGTATTTCACAAGAGCAAGATGGAATTGAACTCAGACTACAACTAATATAATATACACAAATGGATCTTGTTCAAAACACTTCCGACACAATCCGAGCTTGACGGTACAGTTAAACCTAACAACTCCCGCATATTCAACCAAAACATAGGAATTTATACAAGATTTTCCAAGTTCAACTCCAAACCACCAAATTACAAGTTAAAGGTTACAACTCATAAATAGAACCAAAGTTCCAACATTGTCATTAAAGAAACTACAATTTACATCATTTTACAAGTTTTAAGAGAGTTCATATGCACAAGTCCCAAATCTCC
The DNA here is from genome assembly GCA_033977485.1 of Hydrangea macrophylla. Lineage (NCBI taxonomy): Eukaryota > Viridiplantae > Streptophyta > Magnoliopsida > Cornales > Hydrangeaceae > Hydrangea > Hydrangea macrophylla. Next base: position 86,526,641 of record CM066986.1, read on the forward strand.
CCTATCTCTCCCATCTCTCCCAACGCATGTTATTTCCTCTCCGGGAATAGCTCCAAACCTGAGGTGGTTGTTATTTACCACAACAGAAAAGAAAATTGGTTTTCTTAAGCATTACGCTTAGTGAGCAATTCTAAACATGATTGAATGTTTAACATGTGCAATGCAACAATTTAACCATGTATCTCATATTTGTAATCGACGAATCACCGGTTCAATGACTCATTCAAACCCGAAGACCTTCTTGTGGTCCCGTGGTACTTCTATTCCTTGGACTTCCGTATTTATCGGATTCTTCCTCTTCACCACCCTTATTACTCCCAACAATGAGTCATTTCCCCGGTGTTCATTGATTACCATGTAAGCATATAAACACATAAGCATGTAAGCACAACAAATTCTCATATAATTGACATGCAATTGATAATCTAACATCTTCATGAATCTAAGCATAAGTATTCAACACCAATTATCATTGAAGCATTATATACATAAAATCCCAATCATTCTTTAGTTAAAAAAACTCACCTTTCACAGATTCTACCCAAAATCAGCCCAAGAATCGAAAATTTCATCAAATTCAAGCTAAATTCCTATTCCAAAGAGATTCCTACATGAACTCGATAGACGACGTCTCACCGATTAGTATGAGCTACCAAAACTACGACGACTAAAACGTAAATTAAAGGTATAGGAACGATCGTCTCACCTCCACAAGTTTGAAAACGGCTTCGGTTCACAAATTGGACAAACGGCGACGACGAAACGGCGGAAAAACGACGTTGGCGTCTCGTCTCCGTCTTCTCTCCCGAGCTCTCTCTTGTTTTCTTTGATTTTCTGAAAATGGAGACTACTCCATTATTTGACACACACACATGCATTGAGCATGAGGTGTCTTAGCCTTATTTTTTCTATGTTTTTCATTTACACCCCCGGATCTTTTAAGTTCTTATTATGAAATCCCCCAAACATTCCATTATCTATCCAATTATCTAATGAGTGTTTGTCTAAGTCCCGTATAGGTCCCAACGTGGATCCACATATTTTGTGAAATTGCTATCACACCTACTAGTTATGAACCCTTTTCATTTATACCCTTATGTGATTATCCAAACTAACACCAAATGCAAACATATAACATTATATAATATGAGAGCATTTTAGGAAAATAATCATGTAATCATATAAATGCATTTAATCACGTAAAATACAAATATTTTTATCCGGGCCCTTCACTGGGTCCCACTTCATTAACTGTCCCTCCTTACTGGGGACTTTTCCTAATGGTGTCCTTCTCTGAACACTTTTCCCACGGGCGAGTCCAAGCCTCCCCTTAATCCGTTTTATACACTAATTATATGAATTAATGCATTTAAAATTAATGATAATTACCCCCTTTTTCTCAGGTACATGTGTTACATTTCTCCCTCCCTAAAATGGAGTTTAGTCCCCAAACTTACTCTTACCTCAAGAATCAAATAGATGAGGGTACTTTGCTCGGATTTCATCCTCCCGTTCCCAAGTAGCTTCCTCTATTGAATGGCTTCACCATTGAACCATAACAAGTGGAATCACCTTAGTTCTCAAGACTTGATCTTTTCTATCAAGAATCTGTACTGGATGCTCCACATAAGTCAAATCTTTCTGAATTTTCAACGGCTCTGGAATGATAACATTTTTGAATCCGGCACATAACGTCGAAGCATTGACACGTGGAACACGTTATGAACGATCGCCAACTCTTGTGGCAATTCCAACCGATAAGCTAACGATCCTACCCGGTTAAGAATCAAATAAGGCTCAACATACCTCAGACTGAGCTTACCTCGCTTACCAAACCGTGCTATACCTTTTGAAGGCGATACCTTCAAAAATACATAATCACCCACTCCAAATTCCAATGGTCTTCTACATGTATCCACGTAACTTTTGTAATGACTCTGAGCCGTTTAAAACCGCTGCTTAATCAATCGAATTTTATCGGTAGTGATTTGAACTATTTCCAGTCCCAAAAGTTGTTTCTCTCCAACTTCTGTCCAACACACCGGCGATCTACATTTCCTACCATATAGTGCCTCATAAGGCGTAATTCCAATGCTAGTTTGAAAGCTGATGTTATAAGAAAATTCAATCAACGGTAAATGAGTTTCCCAATCGGCCCTGAAATCCATAACACATACTCTCAACATGTCTTCTAAAATCTGAATTACCCTTTCTGATTGACCATCGGCCTGGGATGAAATGTTGTACTAAAACGTAAAGTTGTCCCCATAGCCCTCTGTAAACTCTCCCAAAATCTCGACATAAACCGAGTGCCATGATCTGACACTATTGATACTGGTGCCCCGTGAAGTCTAATAATTTCTTTGATATAAATCTCTGCAAGTTTTGATGGATCCTTGGTCTTGATATGTAAGAAATTGGCTGACTTAGTCAATCGGTCTACGATGACCCAAATGCTATCATTCGACTTTTGAGATTTTGGAAACCCCGATACGAAATCCATCGTAATATGCTCCTACTTCCACTCCGGTATCTCCTGAGGATGTGGTTTTCCTCCGGGTCGTTGATGTTCTATTTTCACTTTCTGACATGTCATACACTTAGCAACGAATTTCTCTATTTCTTACTTCATACCACTCCACCAATAAATGTCTCGTAAATCTCGGTACATTTTGGTACTACCCGGATGTACTGAATATCTGGTGATGTGAGCTTCTTCCATAACTCTGTCTCTCAATTCACCAACTTTAGTCACACATAAACGGTTGATATATCTCAAAACACTGTCTTGAAAGATGAACTCTAGCCTTCTACCCTCAAGTAACTCATCTACAATTTTCTTGAATTCTGGGTCTAAAAGCTAATTAGTCTTGATTTCACTAATTAAGCACGATTGTGCAACAATTGTAGCCATTAAACCACATTTAATTCTGGGAATAACTTCGAGTTCTAATTGTTCAAATTCTCTCGTTAGTTTCTCCTGTGCTGTTAAGGTACAAACTAAATTTTTCAACGACTTCCGGCTCAAGGCATCGGCAACTATATTCGCTTTTCCAGGGTGATGTTGAATCTTCAATTCATAATCTTTTATAAGTTCCAACTACCTCCTTTGTCGCATATTAAGGTCTCTCTGAGTGAATAGATATTTCAGACTTTTATGATCGGTAAAGATTTCACAAGTCTCCTCATACAAACGAGGAGATTTCCTTGGTCAAGGAAAGGATGAGAACCGCTCAGAGCCGGTATAAGAGTTATGCTGATCGACGCCGGAAAGATTTGGAGTTCAGTGTTGGAGATCACGTGCTTCTCAAGGTTTCACCAACCCGAGGAGTGATACGTTTTGGTCTCAAGAGAGGGAAATTAGCTCCGCGTTTCATTGGACCATTTGAGATTTTGGAACGTGTCGGGAAAGTAGCTTATCGACTGGCGCTACCACTGAAGATGTCTGGGGTTCACAACGTGTTTCACGTGAGTATGTTGAGGAAGTACATACGCGACCCCTCGCATGTGGTTAGTTATGACGATATTGAAACGAGTCATAACATTTCTTACAAGGAGAGACCTGTGAAAATTCTAGATCAGAGTATCAAGAAGCTGAGAAATAAAGATATCCTGTTGGTGAAGGTTCAGTGGAATCACCATGACAAGAATGAAGCCTCGTGGGAAGTTGAAGCTGATATGAAGAAGAGATACCTGGAGTTGTTTCAGGACTAGTCATCCTTGATTTCGGGGACGAAATCCTGTTTAAGGGAGGAAGGGTGTAATAACCTGCATTTCCGTTTAATTTAAAATTCATGTCCATATTTAATTTATTTGTATTTGCACGGGCATATTTAAATTCAATTAGCATTGTCTGCTTTTATTTTAATTTCAGCCACATGTTTGGGAATATTAATTTCTTATCTAATTCACATTTATATTTTATTGGGGGCCAAACTGCAAATTTTCAAAATTTGTAATACCTGTGAGGATTTCAAAGTCTGTATTTCAAAACGGTGAAAATAACTTCTATCGACTCAATCGGTATTTTTATGAAACCAGAAATCAATTCTTAAGTTAAAATGAATTTTCTGTGTTTTTGTGGTGACCACCGCGCCCCGAAAATACCAGTTTATGTTCAAAACTGTCCACGCTGTGTTAAACTTCCACAGATTTTGGAAGTGACCAATTGGACAATTGCTTTATTTCTAATTATGGAAACTCATCATTGGTTAAAGCATTGTTTGGGAATGCTTTGTGTGTATGTGTATATCTTATGCCATAAGCCAAATTCCCAAACACACTCAATTGACCCCTACTACTCTAATTGACCTTTCACAATCTAGAGAGTTTAGTTGTGCATCAGTATATATGCTCATACGTATGTATATGTGCTGTTAATATTAGAGGGTTTAAGGATTTGATAACTCAATTAAGCTTGCTAAGTGAGTTCTTAATTTTGCTTGGTCTCCAAGTTCTTGTAGCTCTATATATACACACACAACTCACAGATTTTTACACTACACATTCTGCACTCCAAGTTCAGAGAGTTAAGAGAAAGCTTGAGAGTTAAATACAGAAAATTATAGAGAGAGGAAGCTTCAAAACTCCATAGCCAAAGCTTGGAGTATTTCTTATTTGAGCTTATCTTTCTCAACACCCACACATTCTTATCAATCAGTGAGTATTTTCAACTCACTATGAATGTAATTTCATGCTTAATTTCTGTGTGTGTAGCCTAGTATGTAAAACCTCCATGGAAATTTTACGTATGAAAGTTCATAGCTTGAAATCAAGATTTTCAAACCTTAATCTAAATCCGTTTTCAGAGATGAATATCAAAGATTACAGTATGTATTGACTATGGTTAAAGTTTTAGAGCTTAATTTATTCACATGAGAAAGTATATAAGGAAATAAGTTTTGACATGTTTTAGTTTTTCATGAAATTGGAGAGTTATAGATTGATTCATGTTAAATTGATAATGGATTCTTAATCCTTGTGAAAAACCAAAGAGAATCATATACTATAAGGCCTAGTAACTCACAGAATGGAAATGGGTCAATTTAGACCCTGTTTTGCTGAAACAGGGCATTCTCCACGAAGAAGATGAAGTCTCTGCTTCATCTCGCGCCACGATCGCGCGCGCGAGAATCGCGCGAGCGGCCCGCGCGAGCGACCCCTCGCGCGAGCGATCCGCGCGAGCGAGGTATGCGTCCCCAGGCAATCAGTAAAGTTTATATATATAAATTGAAATTTGGACAGGTCGCGCGAGAACCCCTTCGCGCGAGCGATCCGCGCGCGCGACCTTGGCTGTTTCAGGCAGATAGAAAAGTTTATATTATAAAAGGAAAAATGGGCATATCGCGCGCGCGATCTGCGCGAGCGACCTTTCGCGCGAGCGGCCCGCGCGCGCGAGTTCTGGCAGTTTGTGATTTTTGTCTGTCTTGTGTTTAAGGACTGTTTGGTTCAACTTTTAAGTACTGTTAAGGTCCTGTTTGGGAAATCTAGTAAATCAGAACTCTTTTGGTTATGTTAGAATGATTAAAACATCGTATTATGACTTATCAATCCCCGTATGCGCGTTGTTCTTTTAATTCAGCATTTTTGCTTTCGTTTAAGTGCATATCATTCATATGGGGTCAGCGGTACATGCATGTGGATGTCAGTCAGTGTGGAAAGAGTAATGGTCAGTGTGGAAAGAGTACGAGGTTGTGGTTGAGACTGTGGTTGTGGTTGTGGTTGTGGTTGAGGTTGAGGTTGTGGTTGAGAATTGTGGTGAGGGTATCTTTGAAATGCGACGGTGGCAAATATGGACACTCCCTGACGCCCATGGAAGAGTTAAAGTGTGTGACGCCGAACTCGGACATTCCCTGGCACCCATGGTAGTGCTAAAGTGTGGCCTACGGACACTCCCTGATAACTCGAGTCTGGATACTGCGTGAGGGGTTGCCCCGGTATTTGCATGGCGGTTAGGGTATTCAAAGTGTGAGGCATTGGACACTCCCTGGTACCCCGGACCAAAGTGTGAGGCAAACTGGACACTCCCTGGCGCCCCGTTGCTAAAGTGTGGCTATCTTAGTGTTTCAAAGATACCAGGAGTAAGATAGTGGGTTGTTGTGGCTGTCGAGAGAAAAGAGTCGGCAAGATGAGTGTGGTGCATTGTCTCATACATGAGTATTGGTTTTATGAATAAACAACTTTTAACATATTCCTTGTTGTTTATTAATTAAATTCTCTTTATGGTCACACTATTGATTTTACAAAACTGAAAATGGAAAACGGTAATTGGGTATGTTTTACATTTAAAGTCATGTTTTTAATACTCACCAGCTTCTTGAAGCTGACGACGTTGATGCGTCCTGGACATTCGTGTTCAGGCTTTTCAGGTTATAACCAGGAGGAATCGTACGACTATGCTAATTGAGAATGGCTGCTTTTGGAATGAGGAAACTGTTTTAATGTCTTATGTTTTTAATTACATGTTTTAAGTTATGGACCATTTTGTAATAAGGATGACTGTAACAGACTTTAAGCTATTGTTTTGTTTCAAGGCGGTCTGTGCCTTTAGATGACCTGTGCTGTAATATTGTTTAAGTTAGAAATATATTTGTAAAGCCTTGATTGCTCTACTCTGATTATTATGTTTTGTTGTTCGACGTTTGGGACGGAATCGATCCTTCAAACTGTCACGACCTACGGGTCCATAAAGGAAATTAAACGCTTTCCTTATTTATGCTACGTCGGGGCGTGACAATTTCTTCTCATGAGGTCTCAACTATCGTGAAGCATAAGATATCATCTTATCATCTTGTGTCAAAACGCATCCTAAGCCTTGGTGAGAAGCATCACTGTAAATTCTGAAATTTTCGGTACTAGTCGAAATTACAAGTATTGGTGTCATGGTTAGCTTCTTCTTTAATTTCAAGAAACATTCTTCATATTCCTTGTTCCATTTGAACGGTATATCTTTTCTCATCAACTTGGTCCTTGGAGTCGCAATTCTAGAAAAGTCTTTAACAAACCTTCTATAGTATCCAGCCAACCCCAAGAAACTTCGAATCTCTGACACATTTGTCGATCACGACCAATTAATAACAGCTTCAATCTTCTGTGGATTTACAAAAAGGCCCTCTTTAGAGATCACATGCCCTAAGAATATGACGCTTGTCAACCAAAAATCGTTTTTCTTTAATTTTCCAAATAAATGCTTCTCTCAGAGTCGATGCAAAACTAATCTCAAGTGATGTTCATGCTCCTCTGGACTCTTAGAATAAATGAGAATGTCATTAATGAAAACTATTACAAACTCATCCAAATATGATTTAAACACACGGTTCATAAAATCCATGAAGACGGCAGGCACATTAGTAACCCCAAACGACATCACTATGAATTTATAGTGTTCCTATCGGGTCCTAAAGGTTGTCTTCTCTACATCCTCTGCTTTAACTTTCAGTTGATGATACCCTGACCTCAAGTCAATCTTTGAAAATACCTGAGCCCCTTGAAGCTGATCAAATAGATCGTCGATACGTGGCAACGGGTACTTATTCTTGATTGTTACTTTGTTGATTTCCCGATAATCAATGCACATACGCATTGTACCATCCTTCTTCTTCACAAATAATACCGGTGCACCCCACGGAGATACGCTAGGCCGAATAAAACCCTTGTCGAGCAGTTCCTGTAACTGAATCTTCAACTCTTCAACTTAACTAGTGCCATTCGATATGGTGCTCGTGAGGTAGGTTATGTTCCCAGTTACATCAATACCAAATTCAATCTCTCAATTGATTAATACACTAGGCAACTCTTTTGGAAATACATCCGAAATTCTCTAACAATTGGAATATCTTTAAGTTTTAAATCAGGGACTCTAGTATCAAGTATACTACATAGAAATCCCCGACAACCCTTCCTTAACAAACGACAAGCCTCAATGGCTGACACAATATATGGTGGTGCTACAACTCCCTTGCCTTGAAAATAAAATACTTCCTGATTCGAAATACGAAACACTACATCCTTGTTATTGCAATCAATATTAGCATAATTAGCCGCAAACCAATCCATACCCAATATAACATCAAAATGTTGGATTACCAATGGCACCAAATCAACAGTTAATTCCTTACCATTCATGTTAAATCCACAATTCCTAAATACCCCCAAACTAACCAATGGAGCCCCCAACGGTATTGCAACATATAGATCATAATCCAGAAACTCTAATAGCTTATCTAGGCATTTAGTAAAGTGGTGTGATACAAACGAGTGTGTGGATCCCGAATCTACAAGTACATTTGCTAGGTATGAGCAAATGAGAACCATACCTGAAACGACAGTGTCAACTGAAGTGGTCTCTCCCGGCCTGAGTTGATACGACCATGCCTCCCGCTGCTCTCTCCTTGGAGGTTGTTGAGTAGGTCTCAGTGTAATAGCACTTGCCGCATATGAACCAGAACTTGAAGCTCCTTGACGTTTGGTAGGATAACCTTTCGCTTGGTGCCCCAACTCCTTGCAAGTAAAGCATCGGCCCATAATATCCATGTTCTGGTTTGGACAATTTCTTGCTATGTATCCCGGTTGACGGCATATAGTACAAGTGATCGGGTTTGGCAGTTGATTGCTTCGGCCCCAATGAAATTTTTGACAAGTCTGACACCTCAGTTTATTCCCACCGGAACCACTACCAATACTAGTCGATGTTCCTCCTGAACTCTGCCTTTTTGTACTCCCTTGACTACTGAGCTAACTCAACCTAGCCCTTTTGTTTTGTTGACTTGGTGGTGGTGGTAATTTGAAGTGTACCCAAGATCTCTTTCAACTATGGAGGCAATATTAAGTGCCTTAGCAAACATCTCCAATCGGAACACGGTCACTCGTCCCTGGATATCACTTTGAAGCCCCGCCACAAATTTTCTTGCTTTCACTTTCTCAGTTGTTATCATATCCCCTCCGCAAACCGTCCCAAGCTCGTAAATTGTGTTAAATATTCGAGAACTGACTTTCCCCCTTGCACCAACTCCATAAACTCTTGAGCCTTTTGATCCCCAAATGATTCTAAAAAGTATTTTTCATTAAATATCTTCAGAAAGTGATCCCATGTAGTCGGTTGATCGGGTCCCAACTTAGTACGCCACAAATATTGTGCTTCATCCTTTAGTGTATCGGCTATAAACAACACATTTTGTTCCTCTGTACATGGTAATACCCTGAATATTTTCTCCATATTAGAAATCCAAAAGTTTACCTTCATTGGGTTGGCTTCTCCACGGAATATTGTCGACTTCAGCTTATGAAATTTAGAAAGAATGACAACTTTTTCTTTCAGATTTGGATTCGGTCGTACCGGCCTTTTTTTGATAACATGAGTTTCGGCGACTCGAACCAATCCCTCAATTGCTTGTTCAACTCGTTCCATTCGGTTTGAGGTGTCACCTCCAAACATAATGCTTGGCACCCACATATATTACACACACACACACATACACACACACACACACACGTTACTTTTAAGAAACACATGGTATGCTAATCAACATTAAAAGCATGCTAAGTAAACATGTATGCATGTTTATGCAACTATGTGTTGTTGTGTGCACACTACACGTCGTACGTCTCTCGTCCCCAAAGGCTCTAGCCTACTGCTCTGATACCAAAAATCGCCACACCCCAACCCTTCTTGTGCGGATTAGGACACGTGTAACAATGATACTAGTGCCCAATTACATTAATAGGTAATAAATCATGTTAGTTATTAAGAAAAACCATGATTTACACTAACGGAAAAGACCTTAATGAGACAAAACAGCCCAAGGGCAAAATGGTCATTAAGAAAAGTTTGTAAAATTTTATACCAAAAGATAGGTCTTTGAGTCCTAGTTCTAATGCAAAAAATGGCGCGCAAATTTGATTTTTCTAGAAAGAGTTATGCAGGCGACATGCTGTGAAAAGCCTAGGCGGATCGATCCGCCTATAGACACCCCATTTTGTCGGCTATCAGATTTAGGAGACCCATATCTTGGTGGTTCACAATGATCGAAAATGACTCAAAAAGGACTCCCGAAAGTTAGTTCTATCTCTCGAAATGCTCAGGAAGTGGTACATATGACCAAAATGCCCTTGAAAGCCCAAACACTCCCAGATTTAGACCGAAAGTTCTAGAAACATGCTATATCATAAGAAAAGTCATAAAACAAGTTTTCAAGCAAAATTAAATGAAATCGTCAGCTTCCAGAGACCCCCAAAAGTCCCAGAACCCAGCAGAGTCGACAGATTGTGGACACGCAGAATTCCGCTTTCCTTGGTTTTGATTTGAAATTGTTTTGAAAGGAAATGAAAAGGAGGTCTGTTGAAAACAGATACAGAGTCGCCACTTGGTCTTTAAGGAACCAAGAAACCTAATTTTGACTCACCCAAACGGATAAAGGGCACCGACCTTTCATAACCAAAGAAATTGGCTCGAGATTTTGGTACGAGAGAGGAAGGAGCCTTTGTCACGACTAATACACCCTCAACTAGCCCCGTCTCTCGATGAGCCTCAATTAGCATCCAAATAATCATCTTATACTATGTTTGGTTCGATAGTTAATATTTATGATAGGTATATTACATCACATAAGAATTTTGAAATGGAAGATCAAAAGATAAGATATCATTCATAAAATCTAGACCAAATACCACACAATGCAAAAGTGAAAGATCACACAAACAAACCTAGGAAAAATCGTCTAATTATGTATCAAATAATCAAGTTTTCCTAATCTAAAGGGGACATGAATTGTTCTTGAAACAAATTAATCAAAGAAATCAACAAAATGTTTAGCAAGCTAATATGATGCATGTTAATCTTTGAGAAAAGAAGACCCCTCAATCCCCGGGACAGATGAGAGGGAAGAATTAATCGAGGGGGAGCATGAACGTATGATCTAGTTCATTCCTTATAATCTTCTTAGATTAGTGGTCACAAAAACCCCAAATCTTGCATGAATGCAATGCATGATCCTAGGATGTGCAAAGATTGTTGTGTGTTTGTGTACATGGACTTTCTAAAGTGACTTATAAGTCTAAAAATATGAATGAATGCATGGAAGAAATGATCATGGATATGTACAAATGTAGTATGGACTACTTCCTAAGATATGAACAAATTTGGAGTTCATGTAAGCATCAAATCAAAGAATGAAAGTAAAAGAATGTTTTCTGTGAATAGTGGACAGAACATTGACTTGGTCTTGTGGAAACTGAAAAGTAGGGTTAGGGATGTTTTAAATGCATGATTTTTTTATGGAGATCATCCTTATTGTGTCCAGAACATAAATCAAAAAGTCAATCTTTAATAACTATTATAGATTAAGAGAAATCAAATAAACAATAGAGGTTACTCAGAAACAGAGTCCGTACTGTCGACTGAAATGTTGAAAAATCTTAGAAAATGAAAGCAAAAGATCTAGAGGCCCATATTATACAGAAAGTTTCCTAAGACATTGCAGTTTAAGGAAAAAAAATACATTGGGACCACTCTTTTTGGAAAAGGTTTTTGGAAAATAAGTTGAAAGTCAACCAAGCTGCTGTGACAGTAAAGACAGAATGTTTGGAAGGAATGTTTGGACAAAAATGGACTGCTTTCAAGTGCTTTCAAGTCAATCCAAAAATCACGGGTGTTCTATAATGAGTTAGGAAGACTTTCCAAGTGGTCTTGCATCCATACCTTGAGTATTGAACTCAGAATAATTCTTTGAAATTAAACAACTCACCGTTTTGAAGATTTTTTTTAGAGAAAAAAGGTTTATTTCTTGGAATCCCAAATATTGGGATTTTAGAGGGGTTTTGAAATAGGGATTTTGAAAGTATATTTTCAGCACTCAAAGAGGATTAAAACTCCTTAGAACATCGACATCAAACTCATTTGGAGAACATCCAAGATTGTTGGAAAGACTTATTTTATTTTGGAAATAACCTCAAGAATACATGGGGATGTATTGAGGTTGTAATCATCATCTATCAAACATGTTTTTGAGGTCAAGAGCTACTATCCATAAGGATTCACTCACCTCAAACTTCATGTCCTCATCTAGATGATGATGAACTAGTAAGTAAACAAGAAAAAGAAAAAGAAATGAGAAAAGAGGAGATGAACATCAACGTAAACAAACAAGTATATAACAATCAATAGATGATATTCATGATGATTTTGGACTTGTAGCTTGATGTTTCACTCATATATGGTGACTTTGGACATGGAAGTAGCTTTCTCTCTCATAAATACCCACTAAAATGGTAGTTGGGTGTATTGAATGTGAAGTAAATAGAAGTAATGAAGTAAAAACAAAGTTTAGAACTCACTTTCTTGTTTGAAAATCAAGTAATGAAGCTTCTTTTCTCTCTATTCTATCCTTGTCTCTACAACTTTCTCTCTAAAACTTTTCAAAGCTTGCATTTGACACCCCCTAAATGAGAAGTCAAAGGGGGTTTATATAGGCCAATTAGGAGTGGTTTGGGATTTTAGAAGTACTCCCATTGGTCCCAAACAACTGAAAACATAGAGCTACGTCGTTTTGGTTTCTAATTAATCAAAATGGACCCCCAAAAGAAATTACAAAAATAGACTATTTTGGAGGAGAGTGCCGCGGCGGCACTGGGCCCATGCTGCGGCGGCACTGCTCCTCATTCGTCCAGATAATTCTTTTTAGGCTCCCAGATGTTCCGGTATTCGCGAAAAGACCCTATTTTGTCTGAAATTCACAGAAAATGCATACGAACTCTAAACTGAGCTTGTAATATACCGTTGAAAAGGTAATGGAGTCTATTTTCTATAAAAAAAAATAGTTTGAAGATAGGTCACTTTGAAAAGTTTTGCGGTATTCGCGATAAAAGCCGATTTGATCGTCTTTTTCACATTTGAAAATTCATAATAAATTCGTTTTAAATCCAGAAATTATGTACGATATACCATTGGAAAGCTATTGACCTCTAGTATCCATGAATTTTTTTTTAAAATGATGCAGTACTCTGGTTTCAAAGTCAACTTTTAGGTCAAATCGGTCAAACTTGGGATTCCCGAGAAGTTTCGGGAACCTCCGGGAGCTCCCCAGAGTTGACGTTTCATCAGATTTTCTTTAAAAACTCATTTTAGTACTTTCCACATGATCTAGAATGATCCCAAAACTTTTCGGCGAATTTGGATGATTTCGGTCAAACCTGGTCAAACTTCAGTCAAATCGGTCAACGGGGACTTTTCGGGAACTTCCGAGACTTCCTGGGGTCTCTAGAAGCTGACGATTTCATCTGATTTTACTTGAAAACTTATTTTATGACTTTTCTTATGACATAGCATGTTTCCAAAACTTTTGGTCCAAATCTGGGAGTGTTTGGGCTTTCAAGGGCATTTTGGTCATATGTACCACTTCCTGAGCATTTCGAGAGATAGAACTAACTTCCGGGAGTCCTTTTTGAGTCATTTTCGATCATTGTGAACCACCAAGCTATGGGTCTCCGAAATCTGATAGCCGACAAAATGGGGTGTCTACAATTTGCCCCTCTTTGGCATGAACTTGCGAGGCAACGCATGTCGCAAGCGAGTGCCAAAGCTTTGAAGAGACAGGTTTTTTTGGAGGCTATAGATTTAGAATAAAAAAAGCATTGCAAAAGATGCAATGATAGAAAATACGATGCTGAGGTCAGTGTTGGTTGCGCTCCGCGTGAGCTGTCTACGTATCCCAAGGGGAATCAGACCAGGACATATTTCGGGGCACAAAGGAACAAATCGCACATGCACAACAAGACAGGCGGATGCTATGCAATGTATGGATGTGATATGAATTGTGTCCTGAGTCCTATCATGTCTAGTGTTCTAATCCTAGTGTAAACTAATGCTGTAGGGTGTACCACTCCGAGTGGACTTTTGTCTTGTCTGTGTTGTATTTTAAAGTGCTTGTGGTCAGTGGGCTTGGTGATCTACGCTTCGCTACAACTAATAGACTTGTGAGGGATCTCGACCTGGAGGTCTTAGCCAATGAAGAGCGTGGTGCTCAAAGTGATACTGTGGTTTTCAAAAGAATGCATGTGGTATGTTTACCACTCCTAGTGGGCTTTGTGATTTGTGTGTGTTGCGACCGATGGGCTATGTGTCATGTTATCACCAATTTGTTGTGTTGGGTGAAATGACCCTCTTGACTCAACTCGTGCTCCCCTTAATTGTGATACTATGGACTCGGTGACTCTCAGATTCTCAATGGTGCTTCTCAAATTTCAATGATGATCCTAAATTCTTAACGGTGTTCTTCAAATCTCAACGATGCTCCTCAAATCATCAACGATGCTCTTCCATTCTTCAATAATGCTCCTCAACACACCCGATGCTCCTCTTTAACAATACTCCTCAACACTTCCGATGTTCCTCGATGTTATTCCACTTTTCAATGATACTTCTCAACTCTTCTGATGTTCCTCGATGCTCCAACAATGCTTCTCAATTCTTCTGATGTTCCTTGATGCTCCAACAATGCTTCTCAACTCTCCTAATGTTACTCGATGCTCCTCCAATCTCTGGGCCCTAAAACATCCTCACAAAATATAACATCAGCAAACCTGGACTCTCAGCCCAAAAATACCCCAACAACACATCTTATCAAAACATCTGGACTCTGAGCCCCAAAACACATTTTATCAACACTCCTCATCAACACATCTGGACTTTGGGCCCTAAAACACCTCAACAACACATCTCATTGACATACCTCATCAACACATCAGCAATAGTTTCTTGGTGTTGGCGATATTTCCTCCGATTAGCTGCCTTGAGAAACAACTATTAGTTTGTAGTTTGCAACCACTTACGAGTTTATGCCACTCGTACTTGGGACACTTCTCATGTTGCGACCTTGACTAGTGTAGTAATAATGTTTGGTACTTCTGCTTGTATCCAGTTTTTTTTTTATAATTGGGAATCACCTTTAACCCACACATTTGAGACCTTCAGGACAAATGGACTTAATAGGAACGACAAGGAAAGTTGGGTTAGTTTATATGAAACCTCGATCTCTGACACACTTTTGATCAGATTACTACTAACTCAAACAAAAAAGGATTGACCTGGATATGAAATTATCAAATTGCCACAATCCAATGTGCCTTCATCATGAATGATGTACTGCTCATCTTTTATGTTTACTCCTTATCTTAATATGACAGCACTTTGCTGATAAATCTGGTTTTTGAAAATTCATCCCTATTAATCTAATCAATTCTCTACTTCTCCTAGGAAGTGCTTTGAATTAGTGCCTTAACTTTTAGAATAAAAGATGCTCTATTTCAAAATTTTTAAAACAACTTGGTGGCTTGAAAACTCGCCCTTAGTATGAAGGGATCGTGTTAGGCAAACAGAGTTTGCCCCTAGTTTGAGGTATAGGAAGTAGAATTCATAGGCAAACGAGGTGGGTGATCGAAGTTTGCCCCTAGTTTGAATGATGGTTTATTGGAGGTTCTGGGCAAACGAGGTAGGTGACCGAAGTTTGCCCCTTGTATGAAGGGTAGATAGTAAAATTCAGGCAAACGAGGTGGGTAGCCGAAGTTTTCCCCTAATGTGGAAGGTGATTTCTGGCTTGAGGCAAGGACCGTGACTTTAATCTCTCGTATGCTCATAACTTTTGCCTAAGCACTGGTGAAGTGACCTAGCGAGCTATTTTCTCTCTTTTGTTATTGCTCACTCTGGATTTAGATCTAATTTTTGCCTAGGCGTCCCTTCAGATTTTTGACCTAGTGAGCCATCCTTCTTTTCTTTTTGAAAGTCTGCCTACGTACCCCCGAGTAGAGATCAGGTCCAACGAAGTTCGGGCCAGGACCTTAAAAGAAGACGGGGTTGATTATGATGGTGTTGACCGAACCGATGCTGTTGCCTATGTATCCCCAAGTGGGAATCAGGTCGAGCATAGTTCAAGGCAAGGCTTGACAGAAATTGGATTGATTATGATGGTGTCGACCGAACCGATGCGATTGCCTACGTATCCTCGAGTAGGAATCAAGTCGAGCGTAGTTCAAGGCAAGGTTTGAAAGAAAAGGGGGTTTTTCAAACCAATCGTCATACAAGTTTAACTTTGGGTCACTTGTGATAGCCCTGAATAAGAGGATTCAATTTCGATCTCCCTTTCTTTTCTTTTTCTTTTGAGGATTGATCCTTTTCACTTTTGCCTAGCCAGTCAATTTTTCTTATCACATAGTCAATTCATGTGAGATCTTTCGATCATAATCTCACAATTTCATAATGTGCATGTTAGCTCTCAAAATTTATTTGTGGTCGTTCGGAGCTTTTTGAAATGTGATCTAGACACATTCTTGTGATGTACCTTGAAGTGTACAATTTTCTGTATCACCAAAATTTTCTTACTTTCATTTTCCCCATCATTTTGACTGGCTAAGGTCAGATCTTGGAAATCAGTACCTTTTCAGCTCTAACTTTTGCCTAGGAGCCCTTTCGGGTTTTCAACCTAGCGAGCTTTTTCTTTTCTTTTCTTCTTTTCTTTTTTCTTTTCTTTTTTTTTTTTGAAAGTGGAGATGAAATTTACTGAAATATTTGGCTACCATCAAGGACTAAGTCTGGATTGGTTTCAATTGTACAGATTGCATGGCTATCAATTGGGTTAGGCCCAAGGCTTTGAAATGGCGGAAAAGGATGTTGGGCAAGCCCCAAGTCAGTTGCAAGTATGTCTTTTCGAGATTTGAGTAAAAGCATCATTAAATTATTAAAGTAAGACTATTCAATTCTCGGCTCTTCTTCGGGGTCAGCGCGGAATTAACTTTGACCTTTTCAGGATTCTTTTTTTGTTTGATGCAAAAATTTATTAGTAGAATAATATCCATGGTAATTTGAAAAGTGACATATCAATTCAATGATTCATGCATTTATGGCTAGACACATCAGATTAGGCAAAACGAGATTTCATTCCATCAGAAGAGAAGGATTACATTACTTGATACAGACTCACAACAACTTGATGACAGACAGACTTGACCACAAGACTAAACTTGAAATATATTCAAAACATAGGACAGACTCAACTTGACTCGACCTGGTCTCAAATAGAGTGTCACAGTGACTCGCTTATTCTGATCATTATTTTTAGCAGAAGTTCCAAACACTATCAACTCACCGCGTAGCTTCAACAATCACTGGCCTCAGCGAAGGGGATCATTTGAAAGGACCAGCCAGGGGCTTAGGTGACATGGGGTTGAATGGGTGGTGGCTCAATGATTCTTCGGTCAATGAGGTCTTAGATATCATGGCGAAGACGTATGCATCGGTCGGTGTCATGGCCTGGGCCTTGGTGGTAGGCACATCGTTTAGACAAGTCACAATTAGGTGGTGGGGGATCGGCACAATGCTGAAGGAGTTGGAGGTGTCCCTTTTTTAGCAGGTGGCCTAAGGCTACGGAGGGGGAGATATCTAGCTTGGAAAATTCACGGGGTACCGTATTTTGGTAAGGGCGGCTAGGCGAGCTGGTTTGGTTTGTGAGCTGGTATGGTTGGGGAGAATAGGCCATGGGTTGGTTACTATGGGCGTTGACATCCGAAGGGTTTCGGGAGTAGTCAGGTCTCTTGGACTGGCTTTGTGATTCTTCATTCTTGATTTTCCCTTCCCTAATTGCATCCTCAATTCTAGTCCCAATCTTAAATAGTTCTTCAAATGTTGAGATGGAGTGGTAGAATAGTTTCTCATGGTAGAGCGGTAGTAGATTCTTGATCAACATCCGGACTTGTTCCTTTTCGACTAGTCGGTGGGTCATTTGGGCCACTTTGTTCCTTCATCTGCTCAAGAACGCAGCGAAGGACTCATTGAAGTTCTGCCAGGTAGTCTCCAGATCCCGAATGGTGACATCGAGCTCTTGGTTATAGGAGTAATGATCAACGAAGACCTGGACTATATCTTCCCAAGTCTGCGTCTTAGAAACCTCCAAGGTCAGAAACCAAGATAGAGCAGCCTTGGCGAGGGTTTGAGGGAACAACATTGCGATGTGCTCATGGGTGCAGCCCATTGATTGGAAAACACTCATGCAGAACTTTACGTGGCTCTTCGGATTCCCAGTTCCATCAAAATGATCAATTTCAGGCATCTTGAAGTTCTTAGGTAGCTTTAATTTGTTGGGCTCAAACAATCCTTCTAGATCTAACATGTAATCGTCGACCCCTTTACTCTTTCTAAGTATGTTCTCAAGCTTGTCGACCTTATCCAGTTTTTCTTGAATTTTCTTGTTAAGTGCAGGCGGTGGGGCCCCATTGAACCAGTCATCATCTATATTATTCTCATGTATACCAACGGGAGGTGGTACAAACCCTAGTGGCGGTGGCGGTGGCGGCATGAATCCCGGTGGTGGTGGGAACCCAGATGGATACTGTGGCTGCTATTGTTTCAATTCTTCCATGAAGGCTAAAACTTGGGCCAACCAGTCAGACTGTTGGTTGATCATTTCATTCATTCTTGTTTCCAAACCTTCTGGATCCATAACGCTAACTTTTAATGAAGTGATTCTGATAAGGCGGCTCCCTGATCCTGTGACCCACAACGCAGATCCTAGGTGCTTAGAACTTATACTGACATATAGATGTAAAAAGATTGTGTGTTAGACTTTGACAGTGAGGACTGACTAGTGTATAGACCGATTATCACAGTGTGTGCAGACTGATGAAGCAAGCATGCGGATGTAAGCCCTAATCTACATGATGCTCCTACTCCTAACAGATATCAATTAAACAAGTAAGGTCCTAGCCATACAGAGTGTGCTAACTTTACTTTCTAATATGATCACCAAGGGTAAGAGGAATTTCTAGAGGTTATGAAAGTTTCTATAAGAAACAGGGATTTCTGGTTGATTTGGACTGAACTGCTGGGAGAAACTGGTATTTTGGGTATTTTTTGACAGAGTTTCTGGGAGAAATTGTGATTTTGGGCATTTAAGAGTTTTCGGGGAAAAGAGGGGTTTCTGGGTGTCTTGGACAGAGTTGCTAAGAGAAGCAGGGATTTGGAAGATTCTGAAGAATTTGTAGAAGTTATGGGAGCTTCTAGGAGAAATAGGGATTTTTGGTTGATTTGGACTGATCTTCTGGGAAAACGGGTATATTTGGGTGAATTAGATAGAGTTTTTGGGAGAAATATGTATATCAGAGTTGCTGGAAAAAACTGAGATTTCTGGGTAATCTAGGAGATTTGGACGGAGTTTCTAGTAGAAACTGGTGTATTTGGGAAATCTGGGTGATTTGGACAGAGTTTCTGGGAGAACCTGGTATATTTGGGAAATCTGGAAGATTTGGACAGAGCTTCTGGGAAACAGGTATATTTAGGAAATCTCAAAGATTTGGATAGAGTTTCTGGGAGAAACTATTATATCTGGGAAATCTGGGAGATTTGGACGGAGATTTTGGGAGAAACTGGTACATTTGAGAATTTCTGAGTGTTTTGGGAAATCTGGGCAGAGTTTTTGGGAGAAACTGGTACATTTAGGAATTTCTGGGAAATTTAGACAAAGTTTCTGAGAGAAACTGGGATATCTGGATAAGTTGGGCAGAGTTTCTAGGAGAAACAGGTGTATAAGACAGGAGCATGTGATGATGGTGATCATACTATCTAGCAAGTTTTCATACTCCTATGTTTTAGGACCAACAAACAAGGTTTGTGGTGTATATCTTTGAAAACATGGAGCAGACATCCTTGTCATGGTGCCTAGACATGTCAACTCAATGTAATCACATGTGAGTGATTGCCTTGGGAATCATAAGAAAGAGGTTCTGTTCTATGCCACATAGGCATCTACACCGTGGAGGTAATCCCACATAGCTTGGTGGTTCACAATGATCGAAAACTACTCAAAAAAGACTCCCAGAAGTTAGTTCTATCTCTCGAACCAGGAAGTGGTACATATGACCAAAATACACTTGAAAACCCAAACACTCTCAGATTTGGACCGAAAGTTCTGGAAACATGCTTTGTCGTAAGGAAAGTCATAAAACGAGTTTTCAAGCAAAATCGGATAAAATTGTCAGCTCCCAGAGACCCCCAGAAGTCCCGAAAGTTCACGGAAAGTCCCCGTTGACCGGTTTGACCGACGTTTGACCAGGTTTGACCAAGGTTTGATTGAAATCATCCAAATTCACCGAAAAGTTTCGGGATCATTCTAGATCATGTGGAAAGTACTAAAATGAGTTTTTAAATAAAACGTCAACTGTGGGGAGCTCCCGGAGGTTCCCGAAACTTCCCGGGAATCTAAGTTTGACCGATTTGACCTAAAAGTTGACTTTGAAACCAGAGCACCGTATTATTTTTCAAATATTTTTCATGGATACTAGAGGTCAATAGCTTTCCAACGGTATCTAGCACATAATTTCTGGATTTAAAACGAATTTATTATGAATTTTCGAAGATGAAAAAGACGATCAAATCGGCTTTTATCGCGAATACCGCAAAACTTTTCAATGTGATCTATCTCCAAACTATTTTGTTTACGGAAAATAGACACTATTACCTTACCAACGGTATATCACAAGCTTAGTTTGGAGTTCGTATGCATTTTCTGTGAATTTCAGACGAAATAGGGCCTTTTCGCGAACACTGGAACCTCTGGGGGCCTAGAAAGAATTATCTGGACGAATGAGGAGCAGTGCCGCCGCGGCACTGGTCCACTATTGCCGCGGCACAGGCCAGTGCCTCCGCGACACTCTCCTCCAGAACAGTCCATTTTTGCAATTTCTTTTGGGGGTCCATTTTGATTAATTAGAAACCAAAACGACGTAGCTCTATGTTTTCAGTTGTTTAGGACCAATTGGAGTACTTCTAAAATCCCAAAACCATCCCAAATTGGGCTATATAAACCCCCCTTGACTTCTCACTTAGGAGGTGCCAAATGCAAGCTTTGAAAAGTTTTAAAGAGAAAGTTGTAGAGATAAGGTTAGAATAGAGAGAAAAGAAGCTTCCTTATTTGATTTTCAAACAAGAAAGTGAGTTCTAAACTTTGTTTTTACTTCATTACTTTTATTTACTTCACATTCAATACACCCAACTACCATTTTAGTGGGTATTTATGAGAGAGAAAACTACTTCCATGTCCAAAGTCACCATATATGAGTGAAACATCAAGTACAAGTCCAAAATCATTATGAATATCATATATTGATTGTTATATACTTGTTTGTTTACTTTGATGTTCATCTCCTCTTATCTCATTTCTTCTTCTTTTTCTTGTTTACTTACTAGTTCATCATCATCTAGATGAGGACATGAAGTTTGAGGTGAGTGAATCCTTATAGATAGTAGCTCTTGACCTCAAAAACATGTTTGATAGATGATGATTTCAACTTCAGTACAATATTCCTATGTATTCTTGAAGTTGTCTTCAAAATGAAAACAATGCTCTCCAACAATCTTGGAGGTTCTTGATATGAGTTCAATATTGATATTTCAAGTGGTCATAATCTTTATTTAAATGCTGAAAATATACTTTCAAAATCTCTATTTCAAAACCCCTCATAAACCCCTATTTTGATTTTAAGAAATAAAACCCTTGTTTTCTCAAGAAATCTTCAAAATAGTGAATGATCCGAGTTCAAAGATTTCTTTAGAACTCAATACTCAATGTATAGATGCAAGACCACTTGAAAAGTCTTCCTAACTCATTATAGAACACCCATGATTTTTGGTTTGACTTGGAAATACTTGGAAGTGGTCCATTTGGACCCAAACATTCTCTCCAGATATTCTGTTTTTGCTCTCACAGCAGCTTGGTTGACTTTCAACTTATTTTACAGAAAACTTTTCTAAAAGGAGTGGTCCCAACTCATTTTTCCCTTGAACTTCAGTGTCTTAGGGAACTTTTTGTATAATATGGGCCTCTTGATCTTTTGTTTTCAGTTTCTAAGATTTTTCAACATTTCAGTCGACAGTACGAACTCTGTTTCCGAGTAACCTCTATTGTTTATATGATTTCTTTCATTATGTAATAGTTATTGAGGATTGGCTTTTGGATATGTGTTCTAGATACAATAAATATGATCTCCATAAAAAAATCATTCATTGAAAACATTCCTAACCCTACTTCTCATTTTCCACAAGATCAAGTCATTGTTCTGTCCACTATTCACAGCAAGCATTCTTTTACTTTCATTCTTTGATTTGATGCTTACATGCACTCCAAATTTGTTCATATCTTAGGAAGTAGTTCATACTACATTTGTATGCATCCTATAATTATTTCTTTCAAGCATTCATGCATATTTTTTTTAGACTTCTAAGTCATTTTAGAAATCCATGAACACAAACACACTACTACCTTGCACATCCTAAGACCATACATTACATCCATGCATGATTTGGGGTTTTTGTGACTCCTAATCTAAGAAGGTTATAAGGAATGAATTTGATCTTACGTTCATGCTCCCCCTCGATTAATTCTTCCTTTCTCATCCGTCCCGGGGATTAAGAGATCTTCTTTTCTCAAAGATTAACATGCATCATATTAGCTTGCTGAGCATTTTTTTTTATTTCTTTGACTTATTTGTTTCAAGAAAAATTCATGTCCCCTTAGATTAGAAAAACTTTATTACTTGATATGTGATTAGACGATTTTTTCCTAGGTTTGTTTGTGTGATCTTTCACCTTTGCATTGTGTGATATTTGGCTTAGATCTTATGAATGATATCTTATCTTTTGATCTTCTATTTCAAGATTCTTATGTAATGTAATATACTATCATAGTATTAATTATCGAACCATACATAGTATAAGATGATTATTTGGATGTTAATTGAGGTCCGTTGAAAGACAGGGCGAGTTGAGGGTGTTTTAGTCTTGACAAAGGCTCCTTCCACTCTCGTACCAAAACCTCGAGCCAAGTTCTTTGGTTATGAAAGGTTGGTGCCCTTTATCCGTTTGGGTGAGTCAAATTAGGTTTCTTGGTTCCTCAAAGACTAAGTGGCGACTCTGTATTTGTTTTCAACAGACCTTTACCTCTTTTCCAAATCAATTTCAAAATAGAGGAAAATCAATTCCGAAACCCCGCCGTAAAAAGAAACCGGGGGTGGGCTCACGGAGGCCGCGTGTCCACACCGCCCTTAACCTGGATCGATTCGTACTCCTGTTTTTTGGTAGTAAGTCCCTCGAAAAGGGCCGGATCGACCCGCACTTTAACTTAGATCGATCCGGGGCTCTGCAGAACCTGTTTTTGCTGCTAAAATCTCTGCCAAAACATGTCCAATTCATATCTAATCCAAACCAAACTCCATGGAACATTAGGAAATCATTCTAAACACACTCTCAAATATGTTTTAATATCAACCAAGCATGAATGACATGAACTCAACCACAATTGACTCAATCAACCATGAATTCAACTCCTTTTTGAATCAAACAAGTTTTAGCAAACTTAACACTTACCAAAACTAGTATTTCACAAGAGCAAGATGGAATTGAACTCAAACTATAACTAACATAATATACACAAATGGAACTTGTCCAAAATAGTTCCGACACAATACGGGCTTACCGGTACAGTTCAACCTAACAACTCCCATATATTCAACCAAAACATAGGAATTTATACAAGATTTTCCAAATTCAACTCCAAACCACCAAATTACAAGTTAAAGGTTACGACTCATAAATACAACCAAAGTTCCAACATTATCATTAGAGAAACTACAATTTACATCATTTTACAAGTTTTAAGAGAGTTCATATGCACAAGTTTTAAGAGAGTTCATATGCACAACATTATCATTAGAGAAACTACAACCAAAGTTCATATGCAATGCAATAATTTAACCACATATCTCATATTTGTAATCGTCGAATCACCGGTTCAATGACTCATTCAAATCTGAAGACCTTCATGTGGTCCCGTGGGACTTCTATTCCTTGGACTTTTGTATTTATCGGATTCTTCCGCTTCACCACCCTTATTACTCCCAACAATGATTCATTTCCCCGGTGTTCATTGATTAGCATGTAAGCATATAAACACATAAGCATGTAAGCACAACAAATTCTCATATAATTGACATGTAATTGATAATCTAGCATCTTCATGAGTTCTAAGCATAAGTATTCAACACCAATTATCATTGAAGCATTATATACATAAAATCTCAATCATTCTTTAGTTAGAAAAACTCACCTCTCACAGAGTCTACCCAAAATCAGCTCAAGAATGGAAAATATTACCAAATTCAAGCTCAATTCCTATTCCAAAGAGATTCCTACATGAACTCGGTAGACAACGTCTCACCAATTAGTATGAACTACCAAAACTACGACGACTAAACGTAAATTAAAGGTATAGGAACGATCGTCTCACCTCCACGAGTCCAAAAAAGGCTTCGGTTCACAAATTGGACGAACGGCGGCAACGGAACGGTGGAAAAACAACGTTGGTGTCGGAACGGTGGAAAAACAACGTTGGTGTCTCGTCTCCGTCTTCTCTCCTAAGCTCTCTCTCGTTTTCTTTGATTTTCTGAAAATGGAGACTACTCCATTACTTGACACACATACATGCATTGAGCATAAGGTGTCTTAGCCTTATTTTTTCAATGTTTTTTATTTACACCCCCAGATCTTTTAATCTTAATATGAAATCCCCCAAACATTCCATTATCTACCCAATTATCTAATGAGTGTTTGTCTAAGTCCCGTATAGGTCCCAACGTGGGTCCCACATATTTTGTGAAATTGCTATCGCACCTACTAGTTATGAACCATTTTCATTTATACCCTTATGTGAGTATCCAAACTAATACCAAATGCTAACATATAACATTATATAATATAAGAGTATTTTAGGCAAATATTCATGTAATTATATAAATACATTTAATCACGTAAAATGTAAATATTTTTATCCGGGCCCTTCACTAGGTCCCACTTCATTAACTGTCCTTCCTCACTGGAGACTTTTCCTAATGGTGTCCTTCTCTGAACACTTTTTTCACGGGCGAGTCCAAGCCGTCCCTTAATCCATTTTATACACTAATTATATAAATTAATGCATTTAAAAATGATAATTACCCCTTTTCCCGGGTATGGGTGTTACAGCTGATGTTTCTTTGCTCAAAGCGTTAAATCTTTGACATGTGGTGGACTGTTCATATGTTCTTAAAAGTGGGGATGGACTAACGTGGTATCTATGACATGCGGTAGACTAGGAATATGTAATACCCGTACCCAAAGAAATGAGATAATATCCGCTTTGCATGCATTAATTAGTATAATTAATAGCATGTGATAATTTGGGTAAGCTCCTGTTACCCCGACGTGTTAAGTGCTTGCATTTAGTTATGTGATTAAATAAATTGCATTTAGTTGGACAGATATGAAGTGGGATCCACGGGAGGTCCGGATTAAATAAATTGCATTTAGTTGTATTTATGTGATTAAATAAATATTTGTTTAATTGCTTTAATATTTTATTGTTAGTTGCAATCTTTTATGGTGACAGTTCGGGTACCCGTGTGAGAGTGAATTGGAATTAGATTCATAACTAGTAAGTTAGCTAGCAAATTCACAAAATATGTGGGACCACGTTTGGGACTCACGCGTGACATAGACAAATTCGCATATAGATATTGGGTAGTTAATACAATTATTTAGGGGATTTCATAATAAAAGTTTAAGGAAATGTTGGGGGTGCAAATGTAAATAAACAAAATTTGGCTTAGAAAGCCTAAGAGGTTGACACCTCTAGCAATGACTCATCCCCTATATGTGACGTTGAAGTGAGAAAAGGCCCGGAATCTTGGGTCCGTTACGATGGTGTCCAGTTACTTGACATATCAGCGACTAATATTATCATGGTGTTGTTTAGATATTGTATATGCCACATTTTATACTTGTAGACACCCCATTTTGTCGGCTATCAGATTTAGGAGACCCATAGCTTGGTGGTTCACAATGATCGAAAAAGACTCAAAAGGACTCCTGGAAGTTAGTTCTATCTCTCAAAATGCTCAGAATGACCAAAATACCCCTGAAAGCCCAAAAAGCTCCCAGATTTGGACCAAAAGCTCTGGAAACATACTACGTCGTAAGAAAAATGATAAAATGAGTTTTTAAGAAAAATTGGATGAAATTGTCAGCTCCCAGAGACCCCCGGAAGTCCCAGAAGTTCTCGGAAAGTCCCCGTTGACCGGTTTGACCAAGGTTTGACCAGGTTTGACCAAGGTTTGACCAAGTTTGACCAAGTTTGACCAAAATCGTGTGAATTCTCCATAATCATTCTAAATCACGAGAAAAGTATTAAAATAAGTTCTAAAAGAAAATCGAGCGAAAACGTCAGCTCTTGGGAACTCCCGGAGGTTTCCAGAACTTCCCGGGAATCTCAGGTTTGACCAGTTTGACCAAAATTTGACTTTGGAACCGGAGCACTGTAACATTTTTTAAACATTTTTCACGGATACTAGAGTTCAATAGCTTTCCAACGGTATATCGCACATAATTTCTGGATTTAAAACGAATTTATTATGAATTTCCAAAGGCGAAAAAGGCGATCAAATCGGCTTTTATCGTGAATACCGCAAAAATTTTCAAAGTGACCTATCCCCAAACTATTTTTTATGTAAATTAGACTCCATTACCTTTCCAATGGTATATCACAACCTCAATTTGGAGTTCGTATGCATTTTCTGTGAATTTCGGACGAAATAGGGCCTTTTCGCGAATACCGGAACATCTGGGGGCCTAAACAGCATTATCCGGACGAAGGAAGAGCAGTGCCGCCGCGGCACTGGCCCAGTTCCGGCACTGGCCCACTGCCACCGCGGCACTCTCCTCCAGAACAGCATGTTTTTGTAATTTATTTTGGGGGTCCAATTTGATATATTAGAAATCAAAACGACGTAGTTTTGGTTTCCAGCTTATTTTGGACCAATGGGAGACCATTTTAAACTTTTTAAAACTCCATTTACC
Source organism: Hydrangea macrophylla (assembly GCA_033977485.1). Classification (NCBI taxonomy): domain Eukaryota; kingdom Viridiplantae; phylum Streptophyta; class Magnoliopsida; order Cornales; family Hydrangeaceae; genus Hydrangea; species Hydrangea macrophylla. Next base: position 86,553,561 of record CM066986.1, read on the forward strand.
ACCCCTCCTTTGCCTATAAAAGAAGCCATTTACTTCCATTTAGAGGGGAGACATGGAAGCTTAGAGAGAGTTTAGGAAGAAACTCTAGAGAAATATAGAGAGAGAAAAAGAAGAAGTATTCTTCTTCTTCCATTTTTTTTCAATCAAAGTGAGTTCTAATCTTGTTTTCCTCCACCATTCTTCTATATACTTCATCATCAACATACCCAATCACCATTTCTCTAAACATTTTTAAGTTAGGAAGCTACTTCCATATCCAAATGTCTATATCTATGAGTGAAACACCAAGCTACAAGTTCAATACATTATGAATATCATCTATTGATCATTATCTACTTGCTTGTTTATACAATGTCCATCTCTTCTTACCTCATTTCTTTTTGACTTTTCTTTATTTACTTACTAGTTCATCATCATCTAAATGATGACATGAAGTTTGAGGTGAGTGAATCCTTATGGATAGTAGCTCTTGACCTCAAAAACATGTTTGATAGATGATGATCATAACTTCAATACCTTCAAGGTATTCTTGAAGTTATGTTCAAAATAAAAATGAATCTCTCCAATAATATTGGGAGTTCTTTGATGATTCAAGGTTGGATGAGGTTCTAAGTGGTTACATGGTCATCTCAAGAGTTCAAGTTCATGCTTTGAACATCTATTTCAAAACCCCCAATCAAGAACTCAAACTCTATTTCAAAACCCAAATCCATTTTCTTCAAGAATGATCCAAAACAGTGAGCTGTTCAGATTCAAAGATTTGTTTTGAATTAAATACTTGAGTTATGATGATGAAACCACTTGGAAAATCTTCCTAAGACATCATAGTTTGTCCCCAATTTTTCCCATCAATTATAGAGATCTGAAAGTATTTGTTTTGGATGTGAGAAGTTCATATTCATAATCTGCCTCTATTCTCATAGAATATTCACCCAACTTCTTGCACTTATTCTGAATATTTTCCTCACTGTACATATATCTTTTCTATTTTTTTTATGAAACTTAGGTGTCTTAGGAAACTTTTGGTATATAATGGGTCATTATAAACCATTTCTTTGATTTATGAAAAATCATACAAAATCAGTCAACAGTGCAGCTTTTGTTTCTGAGTCATGTGTACATTCTGATTTTTTTTCTTTTAATCTGTGATAGCTATTGAGGTTTGGATTTTTGGGTAATTTTCTAGACACAATAAGGATGATCTCTGATTTTTTCCACATTTTCCTAGGCATGTTTGACCTCCCATTATGATGTTACAAAGTAATGCATACAGTCTGTCCACTATTCACAGCATGTCATTTTTTTTTACTTTCACACTTTGATGCAACACTCTCTTGTATCTAGATGAAACCATATCCCATGAACATGTTCTTTACCACTTTTAGCATGCTATATCATATCATGTATCTTCTATACTCTCATGTATCATACTCCGATAGATTCTTGAGTTTGGTTTCTAAATAAAACCATATTTTGCAAATACTTGGGAAGTTCTTGAAATAAGTTAGGAATTGATATTCCAAGTGGTTAGAATATTCATCCAAGTTCTGGAAGTATACTTTCAAAATCCCCATTTCAAAACCCCCCTCTTAAACCCCTCATTTTGATTTCAAGAAATAAACTTTGTTTTTCTCAAAGCCCTCAAAATAGTGAGTCATTTAACTTCAAGGAATTATTTTGAGTTCAATACTCAATGTATGAATGCAAGACCACTTGGAAAGTCTTTCTAACTCATTATAGAACATCCATGATTTTTGTCTTTACTTGGAAGCACTTGAAAAGGGTCCATTCTTGCCCAAACATTCCTTCCAAACATTCTGCCTCTGCTGTCACAACAGCTAGGGCCACTTCCAACTTGTTTTACAGACAACTTTTCCAAAAGGGGTGGTCCTAACTTATTTTTCCCTTACACTTCAATGTCTTAGGGAACTTTATGTATAAAATGGGCCTCTAGATCATTAGTTTTCATTTTCTAAGATTTTTCAACATTTCAGTCAACGGTACTGACTCTTTTTCTGAGTGACCTTCATTGTTTATATGATTTCTCTCAATCTATGATAGCCATCCAAGATTGGCCTTTTGGATTGTGTTATAGACACAATAAGTAAGATCTCCATAAAAAATCATGCATTGAAAACATTCCTAACCCCTCGTTTCAAATTCCAAAAGATCATGCTACTGTTCTGTCTAGTATTCACAGCAAGCACATTTCAACTTTCATTCTTTGATTTGATGCTCATATGCATTCCAAATTAGTTCATATCTTAGGAAGTAGTTCATACTACATTTTTACATATCCCATGTTAATTTCATTCATTCATTCATACACATTTTAGACTTCTAAGTCACTCTAGGAATCCATGTACCCAAAACACACTACAACCTTTGCACATTTTAGAAACATACATTGCATTCATGCAAGATTTGGGGTTTTTGTAACTCTTAATCTAAGAAGATTATAAGGAATGAACTCGACCACACGTTTATGCTTCCCCTTTGATCTAATCATCCTTTCTCATCCGTCCCGGGGATCGAGAGGTCTTCTTTTCTCAAAGAATAACATGCATCATACTAGCTTGTTAAGCATATTTTGATTTCTTTGTTTATTTATTTTAAGAACGATTCATGTCCCCTTTAGATTAAGGAAACTTAATTACTTGATACGTGATTAGATGATTTTTCCTAGGTTTATTTGTGTGATCTTTCCCTTTACATTGCATGATATTTGACTTAGATCTTATGAATGATATTTTATCTTTTGATCTTCCATTTCAATTTTCTTTTGTGATGTAATATACTATCATAGTATTAATTGTCGAACCATACATAGTATAAGATGATTATTTGGATGCTAATTGAGGCTAGTCGAAAGACGGGGCGAGTTGAGGGTGTTTTAGTCGCGACAAAGGCTCCTTCCTCTCTCGTACCAAAACCCCGAACCAAGTTCTTTGGTTATGAAGGGCCGGTGCCCTTTATCCATTTGGGTGAGTCAAAATTAGGTTTCTTGGTTCCTTAAAGACCAAGTAGCGACTCTGTATCTGTTTTCAACAGACCTATTTTCTCTTTCTTTGATCCAAATCAAATTTCAAAACCCAAACAAGTGGTGGAAGCCCGGTGTCCACAATACTCCAATGGCACGGTTAAAGTATTCACTAAGCGTAAGCTTAAAACAAAATTGTTTTATGTGTGATTATTGAATAACCACCGCAGGTACCGATCGTGATGAGGGAAAGAAGTGATCAGGAGTCCGGGTAAAGGGTCATTTTGGTTGTATGTTCATAGGCATGCAATTATGTTAGCCTTGAAGGAGTTGGAACTTATGCTTATAAGTTGTAGTTATAAATAGTTTTGCTGGGAGAACAAGTTGTATTTGGGTTGCAAACTTCTTTTGTAAGTTGTAAAATGCTAAGCACAGACTTTTAATTCTTTAAGATGTGGTTGGGAGCTTGTTGGTATGTTACATGTTTTTCCCATTGTGTTTAAGTTGTTTGAACATTTGAACTCATGTTGTAAGAAGTGAAGTTGTGTTTGAGTTGGAAGTCATGTTGGTGAATGTGTGTGTGCTTGTAATATGGAACTTGATTTCAACTTGAGTTGTAAAAAGAGTTGTAGTTTAGTTTGAACAAGTGGTTTTGTAAGGGTATTGAACTTGTTTCCAACTAGTTTCTATGCTAATATTAGTTTTGACAAAAGTAAGAATTTGGTTGCTTGATTTATCCAAATGAAGTTGAATTTATAATCTATAAAGTGATAATGGTGTTTTTACATGCTTGGTTAATGTTGGAGGAACTTGAGTAGGTGTTTGAAGTGTTTTTCCTAAGTATCACGAAGTTTGGTTTGAGTTTTGGTATGTTTGGACTTGAAAAACAAAGGGTTTTAGCAGCAAAATTAAGTTCTGCAGAACCCGAATCGATCCGGGTTAAAGGGCGGATCGATCCGGACTTCTTAGAGGACATTCTGCGTGAAAATGTCATAACGGATCGATCCAGGTTTAAAGGGCGGATCAATCCGCCTATGTTTTCACAGCACGTCGGCTTTTACGGAAACGCGTATAACTCTTTCTAGAAAATTCAGATTTGTGCGCCATTTTTTGCGTTGGAACCGGGACTCAAAGATCTTTCTTTTGGTATAATATTTTACTATATTTTCTGAATGACCATTTTGCCCTTGGGCCTGTTTTGTCACAGCAAAACCTTTTAATGACACTTAATTACTATTTTTTTTTTTGCTAATTGGTATAGTTTGGGGAGCATATAGTCTTGTTACACTTGTCCTAATCGGCCGGGGTAGGTTGGGGTGTGATAGAATATGTTCTTAAAAGCGGTGGATAGAGTATTGGTGTATCCAGGAGTATTACACTCAAGTCTGTTTCTCATGAATCGGTATGGATAAGTTTTCGTATAATAAGACGTGGAATCGGATAACGAATGGTTCTAAAAAAACAAAGATACCATTGTAGAACTATATCTTATTCAACTCATAACTTGTTATTACTTTATATAACTGGTACCTCATTAGTGTCTATTTACTCAGCTCTCAGTAAGCTGACGACTGTTATTGCCTGGATATTCCCCGCCCAGACTACCCTATTCATCATACTACAGGTGATGAGTCCTATGACGACGGCTACTACCCGGAGGGGGAATACACAGAGGGCGGTTCCACTGATGTCGGATATACTGGGGAAGACTATTACGCTGACGATTACATCTACGTCAGCTGAAGACGTAGATAGTTATTAGTTTCTATATTCTTGTTAGACTTTATTTATAAGTTTTGCAACTAGGCATAGTTTGTCCTAAGATATTTGTATTTCTGTGATAAACTCTGATGTAATAATTAGATTATTTAAATCATGATCAGTAGTTGTAGTTTTGTTCTTTGTTTCTACCTATTATTTAGAACTGTACGGTGTAAACAATTCAGTGACTTCACCCGACATTCTCTACGGACTCAAAAAGAAAATTTTATTTTTCTGTATTTTTGCTATTTCGGGGCATGATAGCATGTGTTACAACTGTTAAACCATTTGAGAACCAAATTTTGTATTCAAATATAGAAATCATACAGGGTTGGCCCTGGGCATAGGCGATGTAAGCGGTCGCCTAGGGCCTCCAAATTTTGGTGTTTAATGAGGGCCCCAATTTAATCAAGGAAAATTACAAGGTCTCAATTTTGAAAAAAAAAATTATGTGTAATATGTTGGTCCAAAAGACCAACCCAAAAATTTAGAAAAAATAATTACATATAAAATATTGGCCCAACTGTAATCCAACACACCCTAAATATTTGTCCCAACTCATTTTCATTTCATCTCTTAGTTTAGCCCGCCTAAATTATTTTACCATCATACCAAACTTTACAAATTTCAATCAACAATCAACCCTTATTACTATTAGGTTTTATTTGGTTCATGGATTTAGCGAGGGAGAGAAAAGAAGAAAGGAAATCGAAAAAGAAAATTAATTCTCTAGTATTTTCCCTTGTGTTTCATCCATGATTAATAATATCGAAAATTAATAATATTTAAAATATGAGTACTGCCATGTTTATCAAATTTTGTATCCTAAGTGGTTCTCAAACACGTGGTAGTAGGCCCACCTGATTTTGATGGGAGGATGTTGAAGTCCTCCCACCGTTATTGAATATGATCATGCCGCCACATGTTTCTCTTTCTTTTTTTTTTTTTTTTTTGGTACAAACAAAAAGTGTTTTTAACCAACACCAAATCACACAACTTTTAAAACGATTGTAAAATATCACAAAAAACCTATTATTTTTAATACAGAAAAACTTACCTATGAAAATAGGTAAATAAATAAAAATTAAAAAAAAAAACCTCGGGTCACTGCCGTGAACTCCCCTCCCCGTATTGATCTGTTGCAAAAGAGTCTTGCTTGAAGAGCTCGCCTGGGGCCCCCAAATGGTCAGGGCCGGTCCTGAAATCATAGCACTATAAGACAAAAGACCAAAAAGGGTATTTTGTAAGGGTAAATTATACTTTATACCCATGTAGTTTGGGTGCAATATCACTTTGGTCCTTGTAGTTTCAATTTTGTCACTTTAGGTTTTGATAGTTTTAGTTTAGGTTCAATGCAACCCTTTCACCAAATTTTCTTACAATTTTTAACAATAATAGATCATATGATGCACACGTGAGGTATAATTAGAGACATAATGATAAATTTACTTTGAAAAATTACACTTGACACACATATTGAACTTAAATCTATCAAAAATTGTAAGAAATTTTGATGAATGGACTACATTAAACCTAAATTGAAACTGTAATAACCAAAGTGACAAAATTAAAACTACAAGGACCAAAATGAAGTCATACCGACAAATTCAAACTACAAGTGCAAAATATAATTTACCATTTTTGTAATTAAGCCCCTTTTTTTTTCTTTTTTCTTTTTTTTTTTTCGGGTTCAGAGCCTTCACGAAGTAGTGTATCCAAACAAATACTCATTACACACTAGTCGCTGAACTGTCCCTTAACGACATCGTTTAGAGCGTGACAAGAAACTTTTTTCCTGCCTCACGAAACTATCTGGTTTTGAGCACAACTGCACAAACACACACCCACACACACACACAATTCATAACCCCTCGGCCATCTCTCTCTCTCTCTCTCTCTCTAACAATGGCGATGATGATACCATCACAAACCCTAACTTTTGCTCAACCTCTTTCTCTCTATTCTTCATCGTCTAACCGATTATTCCCATCCCAATATGTCTCTCTTCCTTCCTATCACTCCATCTCCACCGTCCATTCTCCAAATCCAACGAATCGGAACCACCGATCGCCTCTCGTCGCAAGAGCTTCTTCTTCGGTTGCCTTGAGCGAGGACATCGGTGATATCCTCGGTGATGTTAGCATCTTCACCGCCTCCGGTGAATCGGTCATGTTCAAGGACCTCTGGGATCAAAACGAGGTTATTGAATATATATATATATATATATATTATGTATCTATATGTTTCATTTCTCTTCCAAGTAGTTCAAGTTTTATGAATTCATGTGCTCTAATCTGTTCAGCTTACTTGAATTTTACTTGAATTATTGGTGATTAAATTATTGATATATAATTGAGTTCATTGTTGATGGCTTTCTGATTTTAGTTCCAACTACTGGGATAAATGATCAATCCATGATTAATTATAGATAAGTGAACTAACTCCTGTATATGTAGCAAATCAGATATTTTTTGTAAATATCCAGTAACCACCAAATTTAGTGACTACTGAAACTCACTCTCCAACAGGGTTGTTCAAATGAGTATGCAAAATGATTAGGTGAAATATAAGTATGCATTTTCGCAAATTATGGGAGGAGAGAGAGGGTAACCAAATTTTGGAGGGAAGATTATATCCATTGGGTTACTCATTTGACTACTATTGTTGGAGTACATTTTCAATTATGGGAGGAGAGAGAGGGTAACCAAATTTTGGAGGGAAGATTATATCCATTGGGTTACTCATTTGACTACTATCGTTGGAGTACATTTGGTGAAAATAACCATTTGGGTAATCAAAGACACGATTATAATCATGTGCATAGGTGTTACTTAATTCCTAAGCATGCATGTTTTAATTTCTCATTGCATATGTGTGAAACAAATCTTATTGCCAAAAAGTGTCGGTCGTAGGCATACACTAGATATGCCCTACACGTATGGGATATGTCAAAATCTTACTTCTCAAAGCACTTGTTTTTCCTAGTATCACAAAAAGCATGTTTAAAGATAAGGATTGTATGGTCCGTATCCACATGTATTACTATGGTTGATGAAACAAATGACAGCCCGTAGCCACACTCTTAGTAATTTTTTAAGTTGGACACTTGTAGACACGCACAATAATAGATTTGTGCCAAATGCTAATACGCACGGACATGGTGCTACGTGAGCACGTGGACACGATATTTCTCAAAAAAGTAGGATACGAATACGTCGGGAAACTTAGCATTTTGTATTTTCAACATTAGATATATTTTACCATGTAATATAAACCTAACATTATTCTAATCAAAATTGGCATAAAAACATACTCCGTATAAATCACAACAATAATATGGCATTATTAATAATAAAGCCAATAAATAAAATTTAAGAAATTATTATAAAAATTTATACAAAATTATTTTTGAAAATACACGCAGCGTGTCCCACGTGTGTCGTATGCTTGTCCTCCACGTGTCAACTGCTTGTTCACTTCTGAAAAAAAGAGTGAAGTATTCAAACTCGTTTTTAAGAGTATCCGACACGTGTCAGAGTGTATCCGTATTGAAATAGAGTCTGTGTTGGTGTTTCATACTTCATAGTTCAAATGTAATATTTGAAATATATAAAATAAATAAAATAAAATAAAAACCGTTATATCATCTAATTTTAAAAATTTTCCTCTTGTTTTACACTTTATTGGAGTGGTAAAGCTTTGGATTTTCGAAAGCATAAACATGAAAAGTTAAGTTTTTTATTATTCAGATAATTAGGCTTTTTAAGAGTGAGTTGTTTCACCTTTTGGAATTGGGTATTATTAGCATTTATTTTAGTCCAAGTATTTTTGCACTTTTTATGTATTCATGTCCTACTTTTTGTGTTCTATACCTTTGTGTTTGTATCATGTCGTATCGATGTTCCCTAGTTGTTATGAGGCCATGTCAAAAAAAAGTTATATAGTTGATTGGAGATGCCTTGAGTTGTTCAGCAGTCAACAATCTTATGTAGTCACTTAATTGTGTTTTTAGGCTAAAAATCATTTTAGGTCCCTACAAATATACTAAGGTTTACTTTGGACCGTGTATTAGTAATTGAAACACTTAAGGCCTTCGATTTGTATCACGTGGCAATTGAGGATACAATTGTTAACGGCATAAAAAAAAATATAACTGAATGGACAACGTGGCTCAAAACAATTAAGGTTTAAACCACTTTAGTACCCTGTGAACACAAAATATTCATTTTGGGCAATCCAAGTGGTTCATCCCGTTGTATTTTTGCTCATTGTTTACAAATCGAGGGTCTTAAGTGTTTCAATTAATAATACAGGACCCAAAACGAAACTTTGGTATGTTTAAAGGGTACTATAATTTATTTTAGCCTGCCTTAATTTTAGAATAAAAAAATAAAAACAAACAAAAAGAAAAGAAAAGAAAAAAAAAATGCTATGAAGTGGTAAGCATATGAAGCCCCAAGTTTAATGCACTTTTCAAAATCCCAAAAATACTGAAGTATTTTTACGATTAAATATTGAAAAATGTTATCACGGATTTTCCATTTGTTATTCCCTTCGACGCCCTTCGTTCCTTTCTTCTTTTGTTATTGGCTTATGATGTCAAAGTTCTTCATTGGAGTGCTAGCCGCTAGAAGCAGACATATCTTATTCTTCTCATGCCAACTTTTTCCCCTTTTCCAGGGAATGGCTGTCATTGCGCTTTTGAGGCATTTTGGATGCCCTTGCTGGTGGATCATCAACACCATATTGTTGATTAGAGAACAAGGCTCAAATACATTCCCCAAATTTCATTTTGTTCCTCTATTATCAGTTGGATCACTTAACGCCCTTGATGTTTTATATCCATTTCAATTTAAGATGTTCGATAACAGATATAACTGTTTTAAGGCTTTAACTACTTGTCTTAATTGAAATCGACTGTCCTTAATTAAAACCGATGTAAGCATCAAGGTCTTAAATGATGCAATTATAAATAGACGGCCTACAATGAAATTTTAGGAAAATTTTGGGTACCAAAGTGTATTTGAACCCGAAAAAAATAAAAATAAAAATAAAAATGAAAATGAAAATAAAAGATTGCACAACTAATTTGAATTTTGTTGTTGAGTCGTGGTTTTTTCCTTTTGCTTCTTCTGGTTTTCTTTTCAGCTGGGAACTTGCTTCAGCTCTTAAGGAATCGAAACAGCGATTTGACAATGCTGGAGTGAAGCTAATCGCCGTTGGTGTTGGAACTCCTAACAAAGCTCGTATTCTCGCTGAACGGGTAGGCTTTATTTTCTTTCTGTGTTTTGTTGCTGCTCTTTGGAACTAGGAACTTTGTGTACCTGTTTGAAGGAAATCTTTGTTTCATAATAGGCTCGTCTATGTTGAGCCATATTATTTTCTTTATAGCTCATCTCAGGTTCATTTATTTATCCTTAGATGCTCTATAAGGCACTGTTTGGTTTATGGATTTAAAGGAAAGGAAATGAAAGGGCATGACCAAGGAAAACAAATTTTTTTGTTTGTTAATAAGTAAAATCGTGAGAAAAATAGGAAGGAAAAGAAAAAAAGAAAGGAAAGTTAGTTCCCTCCTATATATTTTTCTCTATTCTTATATAATATTAAAAATTTGAAATTTTGGAATTATAGTTGTAACTTAAAAAAGGGAGGGAAGTAACTCAGGAAATTGAAAACTTATAATTTATTTCGTACTCTTTTCTCTTTTACGTCTCTAAATACATAAACCAAACACAGCCTTAATGTTTTGAAAATTGATCTGTCTTTTTCAACAAGACAATGGACTACATAATGGACCTTTCCTTCCATTAAATCAGGTCATTTTCAGACTTCCGAACTAGTGTATATCATGCGGTTTTAGTTCAAGGAGATAATTTGTTGATTCTCTTGGATTTCGTATTTTTCTTTTCTTCACTATTTAGTTCTTATGAGTTTGACCTAGTGTTGGAGGGGCAATCGTTTTAATTCTGTCTTTTCACTTTTCTTTTTTCTATATGTAGCTGGTAGTAGTAGTATTTTGTGATGGAATGGTCTCTTCATAGATGAATAGATTCTTGTTAGTGTTCCTGAGAGTCTTGGCTTGAGTGTTTACATGATCTCAATTGAGGTGCTAATGTGGAGATTCTTTCGGAGTTATCACTCACTGGAGTTGAATTCTTCTCTGTGTGTGTGTGGTGCATGAGTTTACCATGAGCGTCTAGTAATTCTATGGACTCTGACTTTCTTTGTTCTCTGTGTTTTAATGGTTAGTTACCATTTCCATTGGATTGCCTATATGCTGATCCTGACCGCAAGGTATGACTGTGTCTTTATCTATTACACTTGTTGTATAAATAGTGTTTTATTACTTGCTGTCAACTTTAACGGTTTACTTTCATACCAGGCATATGATGTTTTGGGCTTATATTACGGCTTTGGCCGTACATTTTTCAACCCAGCCAGCGTAATCTTCTCGGCTCTTTTCTCTGGAAAGTGCTATTTAGTTTGACATATGATTTATTTGAATGGTGTTCGTAATATTTGACTTCCTTCTGACTAAACTTTGTTATGACAGGCTAAAGTGTTTTCCAGATATGAGGCTCTACAGAAGGCTGTGAAGAACTATACCATTGAAGCCACCCCAGATGATAGAAGTAGTGTCTTACAACAGGTTTGACCCATCTACATTCTTGGTGAATACCAACTCACCTATAAGTCATTGACTTCATTACTTGGGCCTGTTTGGTTGTCCTTGATTGCAATAATTGCATTCTATTGTTTGTATAGAATTTTACAAAAAAGATGGTGAGCTTGAATGGTTTCATTTAGAAATAGGATGCTTGTCTCAGAGATGATGCTTGCAATCATAAATTTTGGCATTCTAGAAAAAGGTAGAAATGGCCACATAAGAAGAAATATGGTGAAGTTTCCTATTTTTATAAATGGAGTCATTCATGGTGATGAATTTTGCTTCAAGATTCAACATAAAATCTGAATTAAACTATTCAAATTCAAATGACAACCAAACAAGCCCTAAAACTCTTATGCTCCATATGGAACAAAAATGACTTTTATTCCTTATTCCTTTGTGTGTGCATCAATAATGATCTATTGCAGAAGTAGAGAGAAAAAGAATGAAAGAGAGGTTGAGATGGAAATAGAAATATGATAGTGTGATAGTTATCTATTAAGAACTTAAGAAGCATGGGATTTTGTCAACCGCATCCCATTCCCTCGTATGCAAATCTCTACCTTGAACGCGAAAGCATCCAACACTTGCGTTATTGCAAAAAGAAAACAGAATTATAGTATATTAGAATAAGTTGAAACTGAATAGTATAATCTGCTTGGGTAATACTTGGGATACAACTTTTACACAACCTTCCTAAAAGATGTGTGCATATCTCTCTTGTGATGTCACTGGACCCCACAGTGACATAGGAGAGAGATAGACACATCTTTTAGGTTGTGTAGAAAAAGTTGTGTGAAGGTTGTGTCCCAAGTATTACTCAATTTGCTTATTATTGCTGGAAATGCATTCAGAAAATGGCATTCCGAACACAAACTTGTATATTTATGCTTCTCTCTGTACTAGGGAGGGATGTTAGTCTTCAAAGGGAAGCAGTTATTGTATGCACGGAAAGATGAAGGTACAGGCGATCATGCCCCTCTAGACGACATCTTGGATATCTGCTGCAAAGTTCCAGTTGCATGAAGCTTTACTGCAATAGTTTTTTACCTGTTCTGGAAACGACACTCATATGGAGTTATGATTGTGGCAAGACCATGAAAAGATGATGATATTTTCTATCATCATTTATATGGACATGTGTATAGCTAATTAGATCAGATTCTCATTGTGTGTACCGTCTATCAGATATGTGTGTATATATATATACAGTCAGGCTATGGAAAGTGCGCCCTCTCTTTATGCCTTTGTTTTGACCGTCAGATCGTATTTTCATTAAGGGCAGTTTTGTCATTTCACAATTTTTAAATACGATCCAACGGTCAAAACAGAGACTCTCTTAATTAAAGAGAGGGCGCCCTCTCCTTAAAATTTTTGTATATATATATATGTGTGTGTGTGTGTGTATGTATATGTGATCTTCATTTATTGGCACAACCTCTCTAGGGAGTTGCACATTATGGTAGTTTGATAAGCATGGGGATTTATGCATTAGAGACACTTTGACAGGCTTTGGACAAAAGATAAATGGTTAGCATTCTGATTAGTTAATGCTACATAAATGGAAGGAGCCATCTTCTTTGTTAATGTGAACTTTTGTTTACTATGAGAAGTTTATGTTATTGTACGTAGGCGTAGTTTCCTAATGAATACATATTTTGATTTATCTACCGCTGTTTAATAATTCTCGAGTGACTTTGAAGTTGTCTTGATATTTTTGTTGTAGGAAATAGGAATGAAACCCCGATTATCTAGCATAGGTGAATATTTTTCATACTACTTCCAAGTATTCAAAATAGTATGAATAATTGCGTTGGTGTTTGGGCACAAACAAATCTTACAAACACAATCTATATACACCACAATTTGTTTATCTCTCTCCTGATAGCGTCTACTGACTGTGGGGTCTGGAAAACAATAGTTGGGAACAGAACGTTGTTCATATTCTTCTTAACCTCGGTTTTCTTATTGTTTTTTTTTTTTGGTATTTAGTCCATGGTTCCCTCAAAGCCTTTACTAGTAATGTGATAGGGAACTTCCTAAAGCAATAACCACCAAGAAAAGTCCAATCAGAGAGAAATGTTCTATCTTCATATATTGAGACAGTAATCCAAGTTTTCTCTGACCAATGCCTACACAATCATTAAAAAAATTCGCTCAGCTTCCATAAAAATAAGAAGTTAAATATGTTCAACAAAAAGTTAAAACACCTTCAGCAGGGTCAGCATATGATTCAAAAGTTTTCATACAAGGAAAACAATCAACCTTCTTATCCTCGGATCTCATAAAGTCAAAACATAATTAATTCAATAAAAGCAGTTATGTTATAGAAGGAAGTCCAAGAGAACAGTTACGCCATGTCACCGACTATAACATCACTAATACAATTTTTGCTGATGTGGAATAGGATTCTCCTAGAAATAGGGGGGACAAATGGACTGATAAAGGTGTCTGATTGACTTGGGATTCTACATCACCTCTATAACCGTTGCAACCAATATTTTTCCTAAAAGCTGCACCCAGTTATCCTCGGCTCTCAGGGTCAGCATAGGTTGTATTGAACAGCAGAAGCTGCACCTAGTTATAGAAAACACTATACCACATATTTTGACGGATATACATGTCCTGTTATGGACAAATGTTGTCATAGTGTTCTGTGGTAAAAGCTCAGGTTAACAAGCATGAGAACAAGTTGAGTCGTTGGGTAGCCAATTTGGGAAAATAAAACTGAAAAGCCAGAGGCTAGGTTTGTAATCAATGTATCCCTCCCAAAACCTTGAACTAATTGGACGACCAATGTACAGTGGCCAAAATCCCTATTTTCTTCTCGTGTACAGGTCGATCAGAGGCCCAGCTTCCTACCTTCTGTCCAAATTTTTAGTGTTCTGGGCCCCTGAAAATTGGGATTGGAATGAGATCAGACGGCCACCATTGGGGCGGATAGTGTAATAGCTTCAGTTAGAGCATGACACTAAACTGAGACAGACTCGATAGTCCCAAGAAGAGTTCCGCATACTAGTCCAGTCCAAACAAAAAAAAAACAGACCAACGTAACGCAAACCGTAGTTCATCGTTAGCCTTCTCCACTTTTTACAAACTGCAAATGGAACCTTGATCTTCCAAAGCTTACTGGACTTTATGTATTAACTAACAGGAGTCCGTGAGGTATTTCTGTAACGGATATACTAATGAATATAACCACTTTAGACTATCATGATGAAAAAATTGACAATAATGTTCGACCTATTGTTTCCACCTTTTCTTGGTGTGTTTTTTCTAATGTGAAATGGTAACAGTTTCCTGACCTGGCCTCCGACAACAACAATTCACATTCTAACATTGCCACAAAAACAAAATTTCAGATATTCTAACCTTAACTTTGCATCTGCATAAATTTTTTTTTTTCTCGTATTCACGTGTTTCCAACTTTTTTGCGGCATGTTACTTTGTTTATGTTGCAATGCCAAGAGAACTTTTGTTATTAAAGAAAGTCACCAAGCAGGAACCAATTCCTGAAATGAATCTTCAAGCTCTATAGCAATAAACTCAAACAAACCAAGGATTAATATTGTTTTTTTTTTTTTTTTTTTTTTTTGAAGTTTTGGCACACAAGGGGGTGGTTCGACTGTGATAGGGTTAAGACTAAAACTGCTTCTATAACTACAGAAAATTATTTGAGATTTTGCATAACAGATATTACATCTTGAATTGTGATATTTCATACTTTGCTGATACCTACAACTCATAAAACTGCTGCAAGTCCAGAAATGATAATATCACCCCATCACATATTCACATTACGTTTCATGGATAAGTGAGAGAGAGAGAGAGAGAGAGAGAGAGAGAGAGAGAGAGAGAGAGAGAGAGAGACCCACAGCCAAAACCAGGAATGGAATGACTTCCATATTGATAAACTCTGATATATAAACTCAAAAAACACTCAGCAAAGAAATCCACAATGAGTGGAACTTAGCCAATCTTCTAACAGAGGAATACAAAATAGGACTAACACAGAGTTTAAATAAGCATCTACTAACTGCCACATAGCACACAATATACACACCTCCAGAAAATACTCACTAGCAAACTTTGATACATCCTAGACTCACGCAACTACTCAGACCCAAAGCTCCACAATTACAAAATATTAGGAACTAACATTTGAAAGTTACTAAAATAACTGAAACAACTGAATAAACTACATGACCCATCTAGACCATGATTGAATTAGATTCCAACAAAGAAGACGGGTAGATAGGAACATAAAGGCAATCAACGTCTTTTTGGGATGCAAAGGTCACCATGTGCTTTAGGGCATGACGGAGTGAAGACATTGTTTAAAAGCAGGTTCCATGCTGCATTCGGGTCCTGAGTTGAGAACATGGTCCAAGTAGCAAGGGAATTCTCATATCTACTATGAGTGATGCGATTGAACTTCTTCACATTCTTGTTCTTTTTTATGTCATGCGGGTCAATGTCGAAAGTGAAGATATCTCCGTAAGGCCTCATAGAGTGCACGAAGAGAGGCAAAGAGATGGGTTCAACAGACACTGCAGCAAGATCCGCAGTCACAACGATGCTCTTTCCATCCGGACTGAAGAATGGATGGTTCACATGCCCTGCCGCATCACTTCCACTTCCTATCACTCTTACCACAACTGATGGATCGTTCGCCTTCACTAGAAACATCGCAAAGTATCCTGGGTCAAGATTATTGTCACTTTCTGGTGCATATTTAGGCTTGTCGCGGGTTGACGAGAATACTATCCAATCTCCCCTTGGGGACCATTGGCAATGTGTGTCAGTCCAAGGCCCATTTGTTAGCCTTGTTATTTTGCCTTCTCCAAAGTCCCCTGCTTGTGCATCCTCCATTATGTATAGATTCTTGTATCCTTTATTCCCTCCATCTCTTGTTGATCGAAAAACTAATTTCGTCCCTGTTACAATTTTCAACCCATACGTACAAGTATTGGAAACTACATTATATTATAATAAAGGGTCTTTTGTGATTCAAAAGCATATTATTATAATGAACAATACTTAGTTGCTGACTTGCTAATGGGTTGCCCAAGGATTGGTGAAACAATTAATGTATAAGGATTTCTTTTTACGAATTGAACTTGAAGTGGGACTCGTCATTAAGTTGACAAAATATTTACAATACTTAATGGATAAACCCTCTGTTGTATGATTCGATACGATTCACCAAGGAAATGATACGAATCGATAAACGAATCTAACTATAGCAAGAATCGAACATTCGCAAGTGAATCATATGATTTGATTCACGATTCTTACGATTTGCTTGACTAGCAAGCGCAAAACTGATTTTTCCATTTTTATTCTTTTTTGTTTTTTGATTTTTGATTTTTGATTTTTGATTTTTTTTAAATTTTGATTAGGATATGTTTATACAAGCCTAGAAAAAAAGAAAAAAAAAAAAAGAAGATATTTTATTGGCTTTTTTTAATTCATTACTGAATCTTACGATTCGCGAATTCTGATTCAATTCAGGATACGAATCCCGATTTGACAACCATGGATAAACCGAGTCCACCAATTCTTGAACAACATATCATCTCGGTGAGGAGCCAAGTTTTTATTGTTCTATTATAATTGGTATTTGGAAAGGAATCTAGAAGGAACTAGTAGGAAGTTACCGTCTGGATTGGTGGATGGGAAGGCATTATTGAAATCTTTTGTGAGCTGTCGACGATGTTGTGCACCACTGGACACGGTGGGGATGTCGTAGATGTCTAGTCTTTTGTCAGCGTTGAAAGAAGGTCCCATGTTAACATATAGTATATCCTTTTGTGGATCTTGGTTCCAAACTGGCGAGAAGATGTTGTTCGGGCCTTTCGTCTACATAAATAAAACTCATCAGCTATCAATGATAAAATACAATTGCCCATTAATACAAGTATTATTCTTTGTTACACCTCGTAAACAATACGCAACCCTTTGTTATCAGCTACCCACACAGCCTTGAACTCATTGTCAACAAATGCAAGCTTGGAGCCGTCTTTGGAAAATGTTGGAAACACTCCCGACACCCTGAACAGTCCTACATCCGGATGCGGAGAGTCGAGCTTGTCAGACTGTCTTTGGATATCGTCTCCACTCTGTCACGAGTAACAATCGTAGTAGGCTCTTAAGTTAAACATGGCTAGAAAAAAGAACTCAAAGTTTGAAATTAAAGTGGTTGGTTTACCTTGAGAAGGTTGCTCTTGCAACGATGGTAACCGATGCGCTTCCCACCATCTATCACAAAGGGGTTGAAATGGTCAGCCTTTGGTATGGTTTTTTGAGTGATTTTTATGGATTCTTGTGGTCCAGTTGAATCAAACTCAAAAATCTCAATGTGTCGATACTCATGTGCTTCTACCCGGACGTCACTGAACTCTGATTTCTGACGAATAGTTGCCACTGCCACTGTGGTGGCGTTGATGGCTGCTGGAGTTATCGCATGAATTCTGTCCGGGGTCACACGAGGGGTGTCTGATGTCAAACCGTTGCTAATGTCAGCTCGGAACACACCCCAAAATTCCCCAACCTTGCGGTGGAAAAATATGACATTGTCATTTCCCCACGTCGGCCACCCACCATTCCTTACAACCAACCTACGGTTGAAGGGCTTCTCTACGTTCATCACAAAAATGTCAGTCTTTAGATCTTCGATCTCGCCATCCCAACCACCCTTTCTCTGGAACGACGCCACCGCTATCTTCTTTCCGGATGGTTGCACCGAGGGGCTTAAATCAGCTTGCGCTGTTGATGCCGAATAAGGACAAAATCAGCTTTCTCTACAAATTAAGTTCATAGCAACAAAAAAAAAAAAGGCATCCTATATATTGTTATCCAAAAATATATAGAATGCATACAGTGTATAAATCTAAAATCTGAAACACATAAGTAAATACTGTAAACAAAACTGAACCTGGTATAGATGCAATACAGAATAATAGATCGAGTCTAGAGTTGGACATTATGTCCTTAAGACAACTATGTCCCGCATTGGTGCTCACAGATTTGCAGCATGTCTCTCAGGATATAACGATATCCCCCTTACTATAGAAGCACTTCAAATACCAAGGTTCCAGCGAACCATACTAGTGTTTGTACTCTCTTAGACATTGGCAAAATGTATATATATATATATATATAATATGTATGAACTATGCAATATTCTCTAGATTAATTCACTCTAATTCTAAATGAATGAATGTTGGTTGTATATATAGGCCAATAGGTAACTGTTGGTGAATACTATAGTCATGGCAGTGAATAGTCATGAACAGTCATAGCTAGTCAGTAGTCACTTAAGGGACTGTTTGGCACGACCAAACTCAACCAGGGGTGGAGCCACGTGCAGCCCAGGGTGGGCATTGGTCCCCTAAAGTTTTCAAAATCACACTTCTAGCTTTAGGATTTTGTGATTTTCTAAATTAGGGCCACCCGGAAATTAGAAAAACACCCTATAATATTTTGGTTTAGTAGGCCTTAATTATTTTACAAATATGTCTTTTAAAAATTATAAAATTACATTCTTACCCTGAAATAGGTTTTTTTTTTTTTTTTCAAATGTCCACTAACATCTTTCTCTTCCTTTAATATATTCCCTAAAAAATTATTCTCTCATTCTCTCCAAAACGATCAAACATTTGTTTAGGGAAAAAGGTCATTTTCTTCTATAAAAAAAATGTACAAAAAAAAAAAAAAAATGGCACTATTGCCACTCCACCATCATTGAACTAAGGCACTCTATAGTACCACTCTATAGTACCACTCTTAAAGCATGTGGTACCATGCATGTAATGCATGGCATACATGGTACCACATGCTCTGAGAGTTGTACATTGAAGTGCCTTAGTTCAATGATGGCGTGGCAATAACAATTCCCAAAAATAGATCAATGATGGAGTGCCTTAGTTTTTCTTCTCAAAAACTATATCCCCCTTTCTTCTACCCCCTCTCTCTATCATGATCTCCCCCTATGACATAACCTCACATATTCACAGAATAAGTCCTAAGGCGCGCAAGTGGTGCTGCTCCGAGGAGGGAGATATGAATATGTGAATTGGAGAATTTGTGAATTGAGGAATATAACCAAAAAATAATAGAATCGGGGAATATTTGTGAATTTTTTTTAAGGGATATTTATAAATACTTGAATTAGGATACTTGTGAATTTGTGATTTATGTTGAATTGAGAAATTTATGTATAATAAGGTTACCAAAAAAAAAAAAAAAAATCAACTCAACGCAACCATCATAATTTTCATTCAATTTTTCCAACATATTGTATATAGGTATATAGTAGTAGTAAAAGAATGGGGGGAATTAAGGAACCTGATGGGGTGAGGCGGTGGGTTATTCCGGTCTTAAGATGGGTTTTATAGACAGCAGTCCAAGGCTGACGACGATCATCAGCGGGGTCCTTGGTTAAGACATAGACGATATAATCACCTGCAATGCAACCACTGTCTTCCATTCGAACACCATTGAATGTGCCGAACACGTCAGCCAAACTGAACACTTTTGTTACTACTGTGTTTTTGTTTTTGTTGTGGATGTGGTTGTCATCATTATCATCATCATTAGCATCGAAGCAGCGGCGGAGGAGAGCTATGTGTAGCGTTTCGAGGTTGTTGGCTCGTTCGGAGACGAAAACCATGCCCGAGAGACGACCTGAATCATCGGACACCGAAGCTAATTTTGGGCGGTGCTTGAGAATTGTGTTGAGAGGCGCCGATGGAATGTGTTGGCCGTTGTAATTGTAGGACACTCCGTCACTCATGTGAACCTCATGATCATCATCATCTTGCTTCGACGACCTCTGCCCAATCGGAATCGGTAACGAAAATATGTCCAGCGGCACCGGTGGTCGATAAGTTGCGGAGAAGGCAATGCTACCTCTCTTCTCTGCCATCTACACGATTTCTATTTCGGGCAACATGGAAACGTGGCCAAGTCTTTCTGTAAGTCAACTCTCTCTCTCTCTCACTCTTCTTATTCTTTCTTTCTTTCAATCTTTTTATTTTTTTTTTAGAAAAGGTTTGCTCATCATGCTTTATGCTCACTCAAGCATCTTGGGTTCAGCATCTCATCCAAGATTTATATTAAACAATGATTGGGGTTCAGGATTAAACATCTGGCTAACAAAAATATTTGCATGATATTTAATTTTGAGTTCCACTGTATTAGTCAATGAAATATTTGGAGTGAAATTCAAAATTAAACAATATTTAATCTTAAATCCTACTGTATTAACCAATAAAATACTTGAGTAAGCGTAATATACCAACTATTTTTTAAATGAGCAAAAAAGCGCTCTGGTTTTTTTTTTTAGGCATAGGGAACGGAATTTGTATTATTATATTTATCCGCAATCAATTCACACCACTGACAACCACATGAATTTAGGTGGAGTCTTTTTATTTTTATATTTTGGTGAAGTCAATGTAGTAGAATAGTACAAAAATGAATTTAAACTTGGAGAGCATTTTTTCCAAACTTATTTTGGTCACTCATTATTCATTTAGGTTTTTATTAGATGATATGTGTATTATTTTATTCTCATTTTATTCTTATACTATTAATATAATTACTAAAATTGGACATATGTCACTCAATGATGGCTTGAATGATCAATGAGTGACCAAAACAAGATGAGAAAAAATACTCTCTTAAATTTGTTGATCTAATTAAAGGCCCATCTAATGTGATTGGTTGAAACATTTAAAACTCATTAAAAATAAGGGGTACACTATGGAGTCATTAACGTTTCATTAATTCTTGGGTGGTTCTGCGCATGATTTTTGTATGTAGAAATTACATATCCAAAGGATACAACTCTAGAAAAGGGACCATAAGTTTGGCAAACGAATCATTCTTAGAATTGCGATTATTCGATTCTCCAAGAGAAGCATTTGAGATGTTGGAGAATTATAGTCTAGATTCATTCATTACCCTAATTATATCCACATACATTATACTTTATCGTCGTACTATATTGTACTTTAGGATTGTATGAGCCCCATTCTGTTGTAACACCTTAATACAATTTTCTTCCAATTCCCTCAACTAATCTTCCATGGTATCAGAGCCATACAACCTTGATGACCTCCTCTACCTCTCTTAGCACAGAATAATCACCATCATAGAATCAATACCCAATTGTCCAGAATAATCATCAAGGCCCAATTGTCTATAATCATCATTAACATCAATTGCTCTCCTACACATCACCATCACAGAATCAACATCATCATCAACCCAATTCCTTGGCACCCTGATACAAATAAATCGTCCAGAACTACCGCCCAGAACCAACGCCTACCACTCATCACTGCTAATCACCACCGCAGCCCAGAACCACAACCCAGAGTCACTACCTACCACCACCATCATCATCCCCATCAACCCAGAATCACCACCTACCACCACCCACTGCCACTCGCCATCGCCGCACCCTTCTTCTGCCGCTGACCAGAATCACCGCCCAAAACCACCACCTCCCATCCTCAACCACAACAGCCCAGAACTACCGCCTACCACCACCCACTGTCACATCAGTACGTCCTTACCACCCACTGCCACCATCGCCCCAAACCTCGCTGCTCTCTCAAACCCCACACCCAAATAGCTCAAAGCGCATTATCCCCTTTAACCCCTAATAAAAGACCCGACCCGCAAAACCAGACCCAAATTTGAGCCATTTAACCCAATTCAGACCCGACCCAGACCTAGACCCAACCCGCAAACTGACCTAGACCCAGAATCAGCCCCATTGCAGCCTGGTTCTTAGTGTCTTAATTCGATTCTTGACTAATGTCGACGCCCGAAATCCATTTCTGTCCTTACATTTTCCCTTACAAGCTATCGGTTCCACCTCTTCCTATTTCCTATGGAGCGCACCGACACTTCGCAACCTATTTCCATCACTACGGATGGAACGAACTATATCCCTTGGGCCCAAGCCATGTCTAGTTTTTTGTGGGAACACAAGCTTTGGTGTATTACCATTGATGATATTACCGAACCCACTCATATAACAAGCGGGATAAAACCAAATTTGTAGACCGTCTTGAAGATTGGGATAGCAAGAACCACCAAATTATCACTTGGGTCCGCAACACCTGTGCTACTTCTATCAGTCTCCAATTTGGCATATTCACCACTACAAAATCTCTTTGGGATTTTTTGGCCACGCATTACACCACAGCTGATCTGGCTCATCAATATCAACTTTTCAGTACTCTTCACCGCATGAAACAACAACCTGGGCAGACAATCAATAGTTTTCTCTCCGAGATACACGATGTCTGGGATCACCTCACTTCTTTCGGACTAAACTTTTTCGATGCCACTTTTGCCAAAATTTTCACAACTTATCGTGATCGTCAGTGCCTGGTTCTTTTCTTGATGGCTCTTACTGACGATTTTGAGCATGTTCGATCATCTCTACTTCATCGAAGTCCGTTATCGACTCTAGATCAAGCAGTCACTGAACTTCTCTCTGAAGAAACTCGTCTTGGTCCTCGCAAAACACCTACTACTGACAGTGTTCTCATTACTCCCAAAAGACCTCCTTTTGACACTCCTCATCGGGGGTATTCACCTAAAATTCGTTCTCAATCCATTTACCAATCCAAGAATCATTCTCAATTCAAACAAACTTACCCTCCTACCCCTGATTCCTCCAAACCATGGTGCAACTACTGCAAAATAGGTGGACACACTCTCTTGGATTGTTGTGTCCGCATTTGCAAATACTGCCATAAGCAAGGTCCAGGTCATCCTCAGTATGACTGCTCCTAACACCCTGCCAAACAACACTCCATGCCTCGAGGTAGTTCCTCCAAATCTGCTGCTACTACAGCTGACCATTCATCATCCACTGCTCCTTTTGCCAAAGAGATTTCTGTCTCTCACATTGAGGATATTGTCAAACAGATCCTTGCTTAGTCTGGTAATTCACCCTCTACCGCTCTATCAGTCACTTCAGGTAACTCATCTTGGTTCTTTGAATCTGGGTGTTGTAATCATATGACACCTGACCTCACTCTTTTCTCTACCAAACATTTAGCTGTTCACACACCAACCATTCAAACTGCTAATGGTACTTCAATGTCTGTTAGCCATATAGGGAAGATTTCCACATCAAATACTTCATTTCCAGATACATATTACATTCCCAAGTTAACTCTAAATCTTATATCTGTTGGTCAACTGGGTGACTTTGGTCTTACGGTTCTTTTCTCGCCTTCTGGTTGTTGTGTGTAGGACCTACAGACGGGATAGACACTTGGGATAGGTCGTAAGGTCGGACGACTCTTTGAGCTTCTCAATCTTCACATTCCCTCACACCTCGCCTCATCCATCCAAACAACTGCTCAATTTACTTTCAGTCCATCACTCAGTCTCTGGCACTCCCGTCTTGGACATGCCTCTGTCGGGCGTCGACAAACGTTACTGTCTAGTGGTCAGTTAGGTTCTGTTAATAAGGAACATTTTGATTATCTTCCCTGTCAACTTTCAAAATAATCGGCATTGTCATTCAATAAAAGTGATTCATTTTCCTCTGCTCCTTTTGATTTAGTTCATTCTGATGTTTAGGGCCCTTCACCAACTGCCACAATAAGAGGCTCCAGATATTTTGTTATTTTTATTGATGATTACTCTCGCTACACTTGGATATTTCTCATGCGTAGTCGGTCTAAATTACCTTAATTATATTTTGATTTTGCTACTATGATTAAAACTCAATTCTCATACAATATCAAAGTATTTCGTGCTGACAATGTGTCTGAATACACTTACTCTGGAGTCCTTAGTTTTCTTCGACAACATGGTTCTCTTCCACATCGTTCTTGCCCCGGCACCTCACAATAAAATGGTCGTGCCGAGCACAAACATCGAGATATTCTAAATAATGTTCGCACTCTCCTTACATCTGCTTCTTGTCCTAAGCGTTTTTAGGGAGAGGCTGCTCTTACAGCTGTTTACACCAAGAATCGTGTTCCTAGTCCTATCATTGGAAATTGGTCCCCACATGGGCATCTCTATGGTCACTCTCCTGACTATAGCACACTCAAGGTCTTTGGTTATGTTTGTTTTGTTCTTCTTCAACCATATGAGTGCACGAAACTAGAGTCTAGATCCCGCCTATGTTGTTTCTTAGGATATGGTATTGAACAAAAGGGATACCGATGTTGGGATCCATATTCCAAACGTCTTCGCGTATTCAGACATGTTGTCTTCTGGGAACACAAGATGTTCTCTTCTATGTCCAAGTTCCAACTAGCTTCTGATAATACTCCCATTTTCTTCACTGATCCTTCAACAGACCTGTTCCCAGACTCTACTGATACTATTCTACCTCCTGAAATACCACCCCCATCTCCGTCCTCATCTCCGTCATCTCCTTCCATAAATATTCTGCCTGAGTCATCCATCTTGCCCTTTCTTGAGCTGCCTGTTCCAATTGATGGATCCGCTCCTGCACCTGATCCGTCCCTCTGATAAAGTAACTGGGTAAAAACTCCTTCAGTTCATCTTCATGATTATGTTGCTTTTTCTACCATTCTTTCTCATCATGAACCTCAGTCTTATCGTGAGGCTAGTACTAATCCTCTTTGAAAAAAAATCAATAGATGATGAATTACAAGCACTAGAACAAAATCACACATGGGATTTGGTGAGCTTGTCATAAGGCAAAAATTCTATGGGGTACAAGTGGGTTTACAAGATCAAAACTCACTCAGAAGGATCCATTGATCGCTACAGAGCCCGTCTAGTAGCCAAGGGCTTTACCCAGGAGTATGGGATTGATTATGAGGAAACATTTGCCCCAGTTGCCCGCCTCACTTCTGTCCGCAGCCTTATTGCAGTAGTTGTCGTTCACCGTTGGGACTTATCCCAAATGGATGTCAAAAATGCATTTCTCAATGGTGAACTCACTAAAGAAGTTTATATGCGTCCCCCTCCTGATTATCATCACCAGTTTCATCAAGTTTGCAAACTCCGTCGAGCACTCTATGGTCTCAAGCAAGCTCCACGGGCTTGGTTTGCAAAATTCAGCACTATTGTTGAGGGTTTTGGGTTCACTATCAGCCCATATGATTCGGCACTTTTCATTCGCCGAACTGACCGAGGCATTATTCTCCTTCTCCTCTACGTGGATGATATGATCATCACTGGGAATGATACTTCTGGAATACATGTATGAACCTTACCCTTCTGTTGATGAACTAGTGTCCCAATCAATTGGAACATTTTCCCAATCAAATGTATTTTTGATTGGGAATACCATGTATAAATTTGACACCATATCTTATTATTAAATATGTATAAATTGTAATACCATGTGTTTTCGTATGTATATGAATGTATGAGACTTAGTATTATTCCTGGAATACATGTATGAATGTCACACCCCAACCTGCCCCGGTGGATTAGGACACGTGTAACAAGCCTATGCACACCCAAAATACATTAGTAAGCAATAAACCATGTTAGTTATTAAGAAAAACCATGATTTAAACCAGCGGAAAAGACCTTGTTGTGATAAAACAGCCCCAAGGGCAAAATGGTCATTTAGAAAAGTTTATAAAATTTTATACCAAAAGATAGGTCTTTGCGTTCCGGTTCCAACGCAAAAAAATAGCGCGTAAATCCAATTTTTCTAGAAAGAGTTATGCACGTTTCTGTAAAAGGCGACGTGCTGTGAAAAGCCTAGGCGGATCGATCCGCCCTTAATCCGGATCGATTCGTATTGCAGTTTTTTGGCAGTAAGTCCCTTGAAAAGTTCCGGATCGATCCTTCCTTTAACCCGGATCGATCCGGGTTCTGCAGAACAGCTTTTTGCTGCTAAAAACTCTATCAAAACATTCTCAATTCATACTTAAACAATACCAAACCACTTGGGACTTCAAAAAAACATTTCAAACATATTTCTAAACATGTTTAAACATAAACCAAACTTGTGAAACATATACACAACTACATTTGGATCAATATAATCCATGAACTCAATTCATTTGAATCAAAACAAACTTTAAAGCCTTGAAACTCAATTCTCATCAAAAGTTCATAAAATTTGTTGAGAATGAACTCAAAGCTAAAACAGTATCATACACAAAACCAAAACTTGTCCACAATACTAATGACATGATATAAACTTGCCGGATCGGCCCAACACGACAACTTTCGCATAAACAACCCAAACATGGAAATATACATAAGTGTTTTCAACTCAACTCCAAAATCACCAAATAACAAGTTGGAAGAACTAAACCTCTTGGTTACCAGCTAATAACTAATCCACCATTTTAGGAAATAATAATTACAACATATTACAAGTTAAAAGAGAGTTCACATGTTCTAGCCCCAAATCTCCCCCATCTCTCCCATCTCTCCCAACGCTTGTCATTTTCTCTTCGGGAATTGCTCCGAACCTGTGGTAGTTGTTATGTACCACAACAGAAATAGGAAAACGATTTTCTTAAGTATTACGCTTAGTGAGCAATTCTAAACATGATTGAATGCTTAACATGTGCAATGCTACAATTTAACCACATATCTTATATTCGTAATCGCCGAATCACCGGTTCTATGACTCATTCAAACCCGAAGACCTTTCCTTGGTCCTGTGGTCACTTCTATTCCTTGGACTTTCGTATTTATAAGATTCTTCCTCTTCTCTCCTTATTATTCCCAACAATGAGTCATTTTCCCGGTGTTCATTGATTACCATGTAAGCATATAAACATATAAGCATGTAAGCATAACAAATTCTCTTATAATTAACATGCAATTGATAATCTAGCATCTTCATGAGTTCTAAGCATAAATATGCAACACCAATTATCATTGAAGCATTATACACATTGATATGCACAAAAATATCAGGTTAAAGTTAGGCCTCGCCACCTCAGCAAAGAGAAGCCAAGTCATCTTGAATTTGGACTAACTATACAGCCATCCCGAGCTGTTATGCAAAATCGCTCGGTTTGGTCGTAAGTTCGGTCATTCTTTCCAAATGGACCCCACATGGGCGCTCCCCCAATAGGAGTGATTGCTTGGTCAGCAAGCCTCCAGGTAGTTTCCTATCCCAGTTAGAAGACTAAATGGAAGGAGCAGGCAGTTTCCTAAACCACTTAGGAAACACCCCTAAATTCATGTAAATTAAGTTGTAAATAGATTAGGCTTCCTAATCTATAAACTTACCTTGTACGGGTGGTCTCTTGCACCTATAAAAGAGGCCACCCGCCCCCATTGAAATGGGTCGCATTAAAAAACCAACAGAACAGCATACTACTCTCACTCATACGTATACACCCGGTCGGTTTCACTGGTAGTTCCACCCAAACTGTTGGCTCACCAGGCCCGTCGGTGATCTGCTAGTGAAGCGCTCCGACGCACCCGTGGACGTAGGTCACCTCATTAACGAGGCTGAACCACATGCAAACTTCATTGTGTCTGACTCTTTCGTATATTTCTTCTTATCCAAATTTCGGCATCATCAGTTTGGCGCCGTTTGTGGGAAATCGATAAGTTTTTCACCAACAAATTTCTTGACTGATCAACATGCCACCGAAGACGGGTAAGAAAAATACTGCCCAGGCCGGTCAGGAGAACTTGCAACTCGAGCAGCAGGCCGCCTCCATGACCTCCGAACAAGTGACAGAGGCGCTCACGCAACTTCTGGAAGGCCAGCGGCAAACCCAGCAGCAAATCGAAGTGTTGTTGACCCTACAGGAAAAGCGTCCTCAATCTGAGAACCAGCCCGAGAAGAGTGCCCCCGACCGGGAGCCCGCACGAGTCCGGAACCATACCCACTCTATGCTGATGTCCCCGTCGGATTGGGAACACGTCTGGGATGGTGACCGTAGCAGAGCGCCCAGGCGTACTAGGCGGCGAGCTCGGACCAATCCTCACCGGATGGAAGATGCTAGAGATATCATCAACAAATGACACGCCGCCAGAGGGGAGGAATCAGGACAAAAGGCCCAAGAATCGGCCAAAGACCCCCCCTCGGTCAGCAGCCGGGGAGATCTTAGGCACACAATTACTCGGAGTCGGAGCCGGGTTCTATCCCCGAGGACGACTCACTTCGAGGAGGAGACCTCATCATCAGACCCGACGTACCGCTCAGATATAGAAAGGAGAACCGGGCTAGATGTAAAGGCCCAGATTGAGGACTTACAATAGCAAATCGAAAAACTGAACCGCAAGTAGTTCCACAATCATACCAATACAGAGACCGAGTCGCCCTACACCGCTCAGGTCACCGCATTCCCCATTCCGCAAAAATTCGAACTGCCACATCTCAGCTCTTATGATGGTTCAGGGAGCCCAGTGGATCATGTCCGCACTTACAAGGCTCAGATGGCGCTAGTCACCACGGTCGACGAGTTACTGTGTCTGGCCTTCCCCAGTACCCTTAAAGGCCCAGCCACGCAGTGGTTCCATACTCTGAAACCCCGAACGGTTGATGACTTCAAGACATTGAGCAAGCTCTTCATCAGCTAGTTTGTGGGGATGCTCGACCGATCACAATCGGACACCCAGCTGCTTACCGTCAAGCAACGAAAGGGAGAGTCCTTGAGGGAGTACGTGGACTGTTTCAATCAACAGAGGCTCCAGATTCGCAACCTGAACGAAATGGCCGCAATCATGGCTTTCTACTCGGGGGTTCAACATACCAAAGTTGCTACGTCATTCCACTGTGACCGACCGGCACCCTGGTGGAACTCTCAGAGAGGGTTGGAAAGTACATCGACACGGAGGAGTTTCTGAACCCTTATCACCTCTGCTCGGAGACTCCGTCCATACTTTCAGGCCCACGTCATTGTGGTCCTCACAGACTAACCTCTCCACAGGATTTTGAGCAAGCCGGAGACGTCCGAGAGGCTCATTAAATGGGCCTTGGAGTTAGAAGAGTTTGAAGTGATCTACCGACCCGGACGACGATCAAAGGACAAGCTGTCACAGATTTTCTCATTGAGTTCACATACCCGGAGGAACCGGTAGAAGAGCTCGACTCGCCAGATCTACCGCACAGGATACACTCAGACATCCCAACTTAGACACTTTACGTGGACGGGTCTTCCAACAAATAGAGTAGCGGGGCAGGGATCATCCTAACCACACCGGATGGGATCCAGCTCGGGTATGGGCTTAGGTTCGAATTCAAGGCCTCCAATAACGAGGCCGAGTACGAAGCCCTGCTGGTCAGACTAGAAATGGCAACTTCAATGGGTTCATTGCAGGTTTAAGGGTACAGCGACTCTTAGCTCGTGGTAAATCAAGTCAATTAAGAGTATGAGGCTCGAGAAAATTACATGATAGCTTATCTAGCCCTTGTCCAAGAAATTTCAAAGAAACTTCAGGGGGTTCTCCGACACGCAGATACCTAGGGAGGAGAACACTAGGGCCGACCGATTAGCCCGCCTTGCTTCATCTTTTGAGTCCGACTTGCCCAGGATAAGGATAGAGTACCTACCCAAGCCAAGTGTGTTCAACTCGGAATGCATGGAGGTAGAACCGGTTGCCTCAAAACCTAGCTGGATGGACCCAATCATGGCATTTCTGGCAACAAGCGCGTGACCAGACAGAAAGGAAGAAGCCTGCCGAGTTAAATACCGAGCGACAAGGTACCACGTCATTGATAGCATTCTCTACAAAAGGGGATTTTTTATACCGTACCTCCATTGTGTCCACCCTTAACAGGTACAAGCAGTACTGTATAAAATCCAAGAAGGGGTGTACGGGAGCCATATCAGAGGTCGGGCACTCTCACGAAAAGCCTTGCTGCAAGGTTACTACTGGTCGACCATGGCCAAAGTCTCTCAAGAATACATCAAGAGGTGTGATACATGCCAAAGGTTTTCTCCCATGATCAGCCCTCCTGGCGAATTTCAGACTCCAATCCTTAGCCCCTGGCCATTTGCTCAGTGGAGTATTGACATCGTCGGTCCTCTCCCAAAGGGAAAAGGACAAGTCAAATTCGGCGTCATAGCCGTGGACTACTTCACCAAGTGGGCGGAGGCCGAGCCCTTGGCAACAATCACCGAGAAGAAAATGGAAAGCTTCATGGAGAGGAATATCCTTAACAGGTTCGGCGTCCCCCGGGTTCTGGTTAGTGACAACGGTAGACAATTTGACACCCCGGTATTCAAGCAGTTCTGCTCGGGCTACTGGATATCCAATCACTACTCATCCCCCGAGCACCCCCAGGCCAATGGCCAAGCCGAGGTGACCAACCAGACTATTCTTCAGTCAATCAAAACGAGGCTTGAAAGCCCCAAAGGACTATGGGCAGAGGAACTACCGACTCTCCTATGGGCCTACCGCACTATCCCCCGAGCGACAACAGGCGAAACGCCGTTCTCTCTAACCTACAACTTTGAGGTAGTGGTCCCTACAGAGCTTCGGTTACCTACTTACCGGGTGGCAAATTTTAGCGAGCTAGACAGTAAAGATGCCCTAAGGGCGGAACTTCACTTGGTAGAAGAGAAAAGGGACCGAGCGTATCTGAAAGTGGCAGCCTACAAGCAGAGAGTCTCCCTATACTGTAACAGCAAGGTGAAGCATCGCAGTTTCCAGATAGGAGATCTGGTTCTGAAGGCAGTCAACCAGGCCATGAAAGTCCCGAGCCATAGAAAGTTGGGGCCAAACTGGGAAGGTCCATACCTAGTTACCCGAGTCAACCGCCCGGGCACCTATTAGTTACAAACCCTAGACGAGCACGAACTCTCTCATCCTTAGAAGGTGCAGCACCTCTGTAAGTACTTCCAGTAAAGCATAATAATAATGTTGGCTAGGTACCATATAGCTCGACCCGAGCATATCTATTCATGTCGTAATAAAAGTTTCTTTTTTCATCAAACAACTCTTCTCCGTGCTTGCTCACTTAAAAAGACCTCGGGGTCAGACCCCAGACACTTAAAAGACCTCGGGGTCAGATCCCAGGCACTTAAAATGACCTCGGGGTCAGACCCCAGGTACTTAAATAGACCTCGGGTCCAAAACCCGAGGCACAAGCTTCGCTTAGGTCCAACCTACAAGGGGGGCAATGCCTCATAGGTGGCTGATGATGGTAAGTCCCAAAAGACCCTGCAACCACCCATGTTCCAGGTCGGTTTCCTACGCTCACCCCTCTATAAGCTAGCCTTAGCAAAAGCTTGGGGGGCAAGGCAGGCTAAACAGGAAATCACACCAGATACTAACAGGACTTGGAATCCTAGAACACTTCTAACATTCCTAAGTACATACAGTACCCAGAGAAACAGCCCGGGTAGTAAACAGTCACAAACCTATACTGTATCCGAGCGGGACCCCTATATCAGGTCCCTGAAAGACTAAGTGTTCTCTACTGGTTACAGTCCTAACTTTTGCTAAGGCAAGGTTCCTACGGGATTTACAACCGGTCGGTCACAGGCAATCACAAATAGGCATTCAAGTGCAAAAATAGTTGATGGAAAGACTGGTCTCAAGGACCTTTTACTTAATTAAAAAATAGTTTGTACAACTTGGGAGGCAATTGTAGTAGCCTCCCAAAAAAAACAGCAAAGAGGGAAATAGAAAATACAATTCAGGGACTAAGCGTCGTCAATCTCGACCACATCTTTAGTCTCTCCAGTCTCTCACAGCGGAGCAGCTCCTTAGCCCAGAACCGAGCTTCCGCCCGGGGCGGTAAAACCGTCAGCAACTTTGGCCAAGGCGGTGGAGTTGTCAGCTTTGTCGGTTGGGGCGGCAGCATCGACAGCAGCAGGATCGAGGTTCCATTAGTCCGAATCAATCTCCTCATAGGACAAGATGTCCGCCTTCGCTTGAGGTCCTCATAGCCTTGGAAGAAGCCGTCATCAAAAGCCTCCTCCGTGGCTCCCGCTACCGTTGCCTCAGTCGCAGCCTTTGCCTTAGCCTTTACAGCAGTCACAATGGCCCGAGAAGCCTCCAAATCCGCCAGGGCAGTCGCCAACTCTGTCTGGGATGCACCAAGGCTTAGGGCCAAGCCCTTCACCTTATCCTTCTCCAAAGCCAGGGCATTTTGCCTGGCCTCCGAGGTCGCTCGCTCTTCAGACAGAGCGGCTTTAGCAGCAGCGACCCTCCCGACCAAAGATGGCTGGAAGGACTCAGCCCCTGCGGCCATGCAGCCAACCTGCAAAGAATCCAAGATGGTTAGTTAACAAGTTAAACACAGGAGAAGTTGTGGTAAAGAATAGCAGAAACGCCAAGTGCTTACCATATGGGAAAGACTGTATAACCATCCCTGAAACGCCTCGGGAGACATGTTTGCACACGCCTCCACCTGGATGGGGAGAAGGGCGAACTTGACCCTTTCCCTGATCACTGTCGATTCCTCAACTGGCACCCCGGACGGTATTCCCACTCGGGGGGGAAGTCTTGGCCACCATCACATGGGGAGATGAAGTACCGACGAGTTCTGGATTTGCCTCAGCGAGTGTTCGCTGCCCAAGGCTTCCGCGGCAAGCCATTTCCTTGTGCCACCACCAACCGGACGACAGCAGCAGCAGTAGTAGTGGCCTGCCTCTCTCTCAACTGTTCAAAATTCCTCTTTAGGTCCATTTATGCAAAAGAAAAGCAGCCACGAAGTCAATAATCCGAGCAACGAGACAATGGAGGATAACCAAAATTAAGTTGTCGATTAAACTTTTACCCGGGATGATTGAGGAAAAGACAGGGGCCTCGGCGGGGTGTTCTGGTTGGTGATGGCCTCTCTGATCTCCCGAGCGGGTTAGAACGTCCCAAATGTTGATAGGACGGTCTGTCAAGCTTCTGATTTTCTCTTGGCACTCCCCGGGAATACTGGGTAGGCTGGCTGACCAACTACAACGCAAAATGTAACGCATTTAGTCTCAAATCAAAGTAAAGAAAGTGAGCAGAAGTTACTACACTAGCTTACCCCTTAGTTCTCCCGCCTAGGAAGTCCTCATCTGGATCCCCGGGGCCCGCTCACAGAGTCCAAGGGTGGATACTTGGAAGAATCTATTCTTCCAACCCTTGTTGTTGCTCAGGCAATTCATTATGATCTTTTTCCCCTACCGAGCCCCGAGAGAAAAGAACCCGGTCTCCCCATGTATGGGGAAACGATCGGTGCATCCAGATAAACTCCTGGATGGTAAGCCCATACCCAAACTTGGGGCCAAAGAGAGATGGACTCCATGAGGAATCTCTAACTGTTCAGGGCCAGCTGCCCCAGGGCGATCCCCAAGTATATAAGGACGTCCCGAGCGACCGGATGGAGGGGAATGCAGAACCCAGCCATGAAGATGTCCTCATATAAGGTGGTGAAATCCCGCTGGTAGATTTGGGCTCCGCCGACATTCACAGCCAGGGAGCAATAGTCGGGAAGGCTGTACATATCTCTAATGCGGCTAAGATCTTTAGTACGTAGGGTGGACAGGATGAACTCACTGGCGAAGGCCACCTCGGGGTCGGGTTCCCCTGGTGTTTCATCACTCGAACCCCGGGAAATAGAAGCAATAGGGTCTCCCTGGTCCGACTCATCGTCAGATAGACGGATTGGGATTCTGCCCTCGCTATGGTGATCAGAGGGGGATGTGGACGGCGGACTCAGACTTGTGTCCGGCATCTCTAACCCGGACCGCTCATCCTCCGACCGAGAAGACGAGTCAAAACTAGAGTGACACATCCTTGGGGTTTCGGTGACTGGGCCAGGAAGTAGAGAACGACCTAGTTATGGGTCAGAAACTCCGAGTCTGAGGTACAAAGGGGGCAGGGTTATCAACCTAAAAGGCAGAAAGTATATAATCTTAAAGACAAGGTGACACTCAGTCAGAACTACCCGGGGACAGCCCGCTCGGTTTAACCTATCTAACGTACCTCCCAACTTGAAGAAAGAACAGAACCTGAGAAAGAAAAGGTCCCACTCCTGTTCTAACCTAAGAGGGTTCGCCCTCTCCAGCCTCGCTCAGAAAAGAAGAGAAAAAGGTATAAGAAGAAGAAGAGGATGATGAACTGAAACTGAAAAGGGAACACTTACAAGGATTAGCGCAGAAGAAGAGCTTGGGAAGCTTTACCGGACACTTTTCTCCTCTCAAACCGCTTGGTATCTCTATCAATTGGTAGCAGGAATCCCAGAAATGAACAAGTGTTCTTTATATAGGGAGCGCGGATGGTCCAGATTAATTTAGATCTAACGGCCAGGAATTTTTCTCGCCTAAACCTGCCGACAACTGTCATCTCGGCCACGCAGAACGTCTCCTTAAAAGACGCACCCAATTAATGCCAGATGTGACGGTCCGGTTACGACGTGACTATTCGGTTACGTTCATACCACCCTCGTTGGATCATGACTAGGCCAGTGACCAGGTGACATGTGGCAGAAGTTGGTCCCGGGCCCACAATAGCCACCACTAGGTCCTGACCCCGGAAGACCAGCTCAATCGATCACGACCCGGGTAGCAACCCGGGGCCATTTCCCGAACGGTTTTTTAGAAGTAGTCTTAATTTTCAAACCTCATCCGATAGAGCATCCCATTAGTTTCGAAAATGGGGAGCAACTAATATGCACAAAAATATCAGGTCAAAGTCAGGCCTCGCCACCTCAGCAAAGAGAAGCCAAGTCATCTTGAATTTAGACTGACTACACAGCCATCCCAGGCTGTTATGCAAAATCGCCCGGTTTGGTGGTAAGTCCGGTCATTCTTTCCAGATGGACCCCACATGGGCGCGCCCCAGTAGGCGTGATTGCTTGGTCAGCAAGCCTCCAGACAGTTTCCTATCCCAGTTAGAAGACTAAATGGAAGGAGCAGGCAGTTTCCTAAACCACTTAGGAAACACCGCTAAATTCATGCAAATTAAGCTGTAAATAGATTAGGCTTCCTAATCTATAAACTTACCTTGTACGGGTGGTCTTTTGCACCAATAAAAGTGGCCACCCGCCCCCATTGAAAGGAGTCGCATTAAAAAACCAACAGAACAACATACTACTCTCACTCATACGCATACACCCGGTCGGTTTCACTGGTAGTGCCGCCCAAACTGTTGGCTCACCAGGCCCGCCAGTGATCTGCTAGTGAAGCGCTCCGACGCACCCGTGGACGTAGGTCACCTCATTAACAGGGCCGAACCACATACAAACTTCATTGTGTTTGACTCTTTCGTATATTTCTTCTTATCCAAATTTTGGCATCATCACACATAAAACCCCAATCATTCTTTAGTTAAAAAAGCTCACCTTAGCAAGAACTACCCAAATTAAGCCAAGAAGATGCTGAATTTTACCAAATTAAAGCTCAATTCCTACTCCCAAGTGAATCCTACATGAACTCGATAGACGGTGTCTCACCGATTAGTATGAGCTACCAAAATCTGACAATTTAAGTGTAAATTAAAGGTATAGAAACAATCGACTCACCTCCACGAGTCCGAAAACGGCTTCGGTTCACGAATTGAACGAACGACGGCGATGGAACGGCGGAAAAACAACGTCGGCGTCTCATCTCTGTCTTCTCTCCCGAGCTCTCTCTTGTTTTGTTTTAATTTTCTGTAATTTTTAGTTTGGAGAGTCTTCTCCTATTGACACACACATGTAATGCATGTTGTGTGGTGTCAATCCCACATTTTTTCTAACTTTTCATTTACACCCTCCAAATTTCTTAGGTTCCTATTATGAAAACCATTGAACATTTTATTAACTATCCAAAACTTAAGTGGGTATTTGTCTTAGTCCCGTATGGGTCCCAACGTAGTCCCAAACATTTTGTGAAGTTGCTATCACACCTACCAATTATAAGTCTTTTTCAGTTATACCCTTATTTGGGTGTCCAAACTAATGCTAACACGTAACAATATATTATGAAAGCAACTTAACAAATATCTATGTAGCCATATAAAATGCATTTAATCATTTAGAACTCAAATTACTAATTAGCCCTTCATTGGGTCCCATTCCAATACATGTCCCACCTCACTGGGGACTTTTCCAAATGGTGTCCTTCTATGAACACTTATCATATAGGAGAGTCCAAGCCTCCCCTTGATCCGTTTTATACACTAATTATATTAATTAATACATATAACAATGATAATTACCCCTTTTTTTCGGGTACGGGTGTTACAATGAACCTTACCCTTCTGTTGATGAACTTAGTGTCCCAATCGATTGGAACATTTTCCCAATCGATTGCCCAATCTGGTATGCCAATCAATTGCCCATTTTCCCAATCGATTGAACTCCTGCCGATATAACCAATCGATTGCCCCTTTGCCAATCGATTGTCTTCATAAATATCTGCATCCAATCGATTGCCCCCAAGTCCCAATCGATTAGTCGGGAGCTGAACTTGGTTTATATGAGGTTTTGACGTGTGGCACTCTTTTCCCTCTATATATATAAGTTCATTTCGTGCTTGTGAGGTTGTTTGACAGTTTTGGGGAGAGAGGATAATATCCTATATATACACTCATACACACACACACACACACACATATATATATACCCACATATATGTATCCATACACACACTATCTAGGTAGAGGAGAAAGAAAAGAAGAGAAGGAAAAGAAGAAGAAGAAGAAAAAGAAGAAAAGAAAGGCAGAAATAAGAGAAGTGAAGAGGCAGAAAGGCAGAGAAAGGATAAGAGAGAGAGAGAGCGAGCTTGAGGCCATAGCCACTCCATACACATACACACACCTTGGTGAGTCCCAAACTTACTTGGTCTCATTTATATGTAATTTTACATATTTTAAAGAAAAAAAGAAAGACGTAGCAAAACGCGTCCCCCCGAACGACTAATTCTGGACTGCCAGTCTCACTGGAGAAGACGAAGTCCCAATCAATTGGACTTTTTCCCAATCGATTGGACTTTTATCCAATCAATTGCTATTAGTTATATCCCAATCGATTGCTAAAGTTTGCAATCGATTGGCATTGATTGTGATCCAATCTATTAAACTTTTTCCCAATCGATTGTTACTACTTTTATCCCAATCAATTCGACCTATATCCCATCGATTGGAAGTTACATAATGTGGATATTCTCTATTAGTTAGTATATGAACTGTTTAACTATTCAGATTTCGTTTTATACTTCCTATATGCGACTATAAGATAACAAAGAGAATAATGGAACATTATAGAATAATATGGATAACATATATTGCAATGTGATAATGAGATAGAGTAATGTGAGAATGTTTCATGACGTTAGATGTGTGTTGATCATGAACGAGTTTCATATTCGTTCATTACAATCAGAGAAGTCAAGTTACAATGGGATGTGATGTATCAATATTAGTATGGAACTTAGGTAGGATTGATAAGTTCTGGGAATTGTACGATGGGCAGACACTTGTTCATGATATCCTTAAAAGTGGTGGACTATGCATATGTCCTTAAAAGTGGTAGGATGTGCATATGCCCTTAAAAGAAAATGCCTTCAACTGTGCTCTTCGACCTTATTAACCTTGGGTGCAAACTTGCTAGTTCCATCCTGCCTCTTGGCAGGTGTACTCTTACCATTGTGTTTAGGCCCACTAACCTTGCGCTCACTTCCACTTATGGAAGTTTGTGGTCAAGAGTGTAGCAATACGGTTCGCCTTACATTTTGGCACTCCATATTTAGCTCAACATGTTGGGAAATGTCAAAAACAAAAATTTAACATTTCCATTGTGGATCATGATTTATTTCCTGTGGTCCTGTGAATCAAGCAATGAATTACTCATAGCCTGAAAATGTAGTTCGAGAGTAAAGATGTTCCTAGCAATCTGATATCACGAATCACACTGACATCGACCTTAGATGTTCAGTCATCGTGTACTTAGAACGTCCCCTTTACTTTCCCAAACGTCATAACTAGATACTCAATCTAATAGTGAATGTGTCACTGAAAACAAATTCAAGCTGATCCCACAATTCTTTGGCTATTGGGTAGTACTTATACTTCCCAACAGGATTATGGTGCATGCTGCTTATCACAAAATGCGTGCTATGATCCTACTCGAGCCAAGTACTATGGGCTTTCAAGGTTATAACGATGTTGGACCTGAGGCCCATTACTCAGTTAAATAGGTTGGACCATAGAATAAGCCTAAAGCCCATAAGCTCTTACTCATTCTGTAGGTGTGTTACTTTTCAGTGTCATATTACAAAAATTAGTCCCTTTTAAACTTGTTATCTTTCGAAAGATTAACAGATTAATGCATTAATTGTCCATTCATTTGATCCAGATTAATGCATTAATCACAAACACCAAGCACTCATGCGGTCTATTTAAAAATGAATGGACTAATCCATCGCTCCATTTAAGGAGGAGGATTAGAGGTCTCGGGTCATCCAATCACAAACAATAATTAAAGCAAGACCAACAATACAATGAGCCTCTAAGAAATAATAAAATTTACAATAAAATAATTATTGCACAGCCCGGATAGCTCTTATATGCTAAGTAAAATCAATAAAAAAAATATCTGAATTTTTCACTAATTTTAACAAAATTTTTTAGCTCTTAAAACATATTTAAAAATCAATTCATTAAGGGCTTTTAAATTAACAATTAATTTAAAACCTTATGGAAAAATTTAAATAACTGAAAAACTGATTTTTCATTATAAATAAAGACTTTCCAAAAATTTTATCAAGGCCCAAAAGGGTTTTAAAATAATTTAGAGAGTGTCAGTGTAAGGCTCAGTGAATGAACATAACATGTTTAAAAGATCTCAAAAGGAATTGTATATTCTTGAAAGAAGGATATAACAATTGGAATGACATTTATATAATGAATACAAAGTAAAAGAGAATCAACATTATCGATATGAAATACGACGTAAATGAGAAGTCAATGATATTGAATTAAAATTGTTTGATATGAATGTCAAATTACCAACCACCCACTCATGCACACTGATGTTGTCAAAATCAAGTTCTTATTTAACCCTATTAAAAACGTAGTATGTTGGAAGTAGGGTGTCGAGTCCATAGGGATTGATACAAGAACAAAGTTTGGGAAGTTTAGTAACTAATTATAATGCTCAAAAGAAAGAAATAAGAAAAGATGATAAAGAAAAGGAGAAAAAATGACTTTGCGTCTTGCGGTTTTTTGTTTGGTTTTTGGAGAAGAGAAGTGTAAATAAATACTAATCTAAAAAGCAATAGGTTGGTTCCCCCCCATCTTGGGTCACAACAAGATGAAATGGACTAATGTTTTAAGCACACTCTAAGGTAACATCTCATTGTGACATATTATCAAACACAAGGAGTGCATCTATGTGATCGATAAAAGGAGCTTTGAGATTTCTATAGAAACGGATTTGGAGCTAACGTTTGACTATCAAGGATGCATGACATACAAGATGAAGCCTCTATGGCTTCTAATCCGAATGATTTGTCCACCCTACACTAACTAATCTACTTGGTGGACAAATCACCTGTGAAGCCTTCAAAAGATAGTATTTAAAACCCAAGAGTTTGAACAATCAAAGATGCTTGACATCAAAGATGAAGACCCCAAGTTATAAATCCCACACACAACATTTATCAAACACATGGAGTGCAAAACACAAGTTTACATAATATTCCATATGAAATACATAAGGTAGAATTCAAAGTCTAAGTTTTGATAATCAAAGATGCAATACAAATAACATGAAGCCCTTAGTTTTGAATATTACACAAATGAACCCTAGAAATGCTACCACATTAAATCTAAGAGCTCATGATCCACAACCTAAGTAATCTAACCAATGATAGAAAGCATAGCAATATCATCAAAAGAGAAGAGATAGAAAATATACCTAGCCATTAAACTTCAATCCAAGCTTCAAGTTTATACAAAGGAAGAAGAAATGGAAGGGAACCTAAGTGGGTTCCAAAAATGAGAGAAGGAGAAGAATGTTGGGAGAAAAAAA
The DNA here is from genome assembly GCA_033977485.1 of Hydrangea macrophylla. Classification (NCBI taxonomy): domain Eukaryota; kingdom Viridiplantae; phylum Streptophyta; class Magnoliopsida; order Cornales; family Hydrangeaceae; genus Hydrangea; species Hydrangea macrophylla. The sequence continues at coordinate 86,593,869 of CM066986.1, forward strand.
CACAAGATCCCTAAAATAAAACTGTCTCTATCTATTTATACAAAACTCATATAATAGCAAACTTGTAATTAAAAAGGGGGCAAAACACAGCAGGGGCTGATCGATCCGCGGCTTGTGGCCGGATCGATCCGACATTCCAAAACGTAAGCAGAATCTCCGTCCAAAATCGTGGATCAATCCGCGTGTAAAAGCCGGATCGATCTGGCTTTGCGAGAAGACGTCTCCAGGTCCATGGGCAGTAGCAGATCGATCCGCCTTAAGAACCCGGATCGATCCGGTTTTGCAGAGTGGTTATTCTTTCCCTTTTCATGAGGTGAGAACCAAAATTCTTGCTTTCAACTTTGAACAAGTTCCCAATTCCTACAAGAAAGAGGCTTTTATTAGCAACAAGTGAACAAAAAATAAGATCAACAAAAGTACAATTTATCCATTAAGTCTCCCAGTATAAGTGATAATTTGTGTCCAATAAGGGTAAAATCATGAAGTTAAGAATGAAATATTGGATACGAATTACACACATTTTTTTATTACATCGCACAATTATCAAAGGCAATACTACAATCGGGCTCAATTCATTGTATACATAGGCTATACTTTATAATTTATTGTAATGGTAAATGACAATGAATAAATGACAGGATGGCATATAAAATCTAAATAACAATGTACATGGATAAAGGAACATATTGTATGATAACGTAGAAAGTCTGGGTTATGACATACAATGAGCATAAACCTGTTCAGTGGAACCAAACAACAATATTCCCAATTGAATAATAGCAATTTCATAATATTAATAATCTAAGATAGAATCAGATTCACTCGAGAGGAGTAGAATCAGCAATAGAAATATGAATCACTCACCTTGATAACTTAAAATTTTGATGATGAGATAGTTCCTACATCAATAGGGGTAAAAGAGTTAAACATATAAGCAAAATGTGCAAGTGTAGGAGTAAAACAATAATTAAAGTTTTCCTAGGGGTATTTTGGTAATTTGCTAAAATTATATTAAAAACTTCACTATGGATATCTTTATACTATTCTAAGTCCAACGCCACTGACTAGGCACAATTTGGAGTTCAGGCAATTTCTATCTCAAAAGTGGGGTTTCCTACATAATCGTGGGTCATACAAATAAGCTGTATTTTAAACAGTATCAGATTGTCTCCAAACTTTTAAATAAAATACTAGACGTTATTCTAAGACTCTAGAAATCGAAGGCGTATTTTTCAAAATTACAGATAATTAGTTATGAATTTTTAATTGAAAAATGCTATTTTTAAAATAGTCATACTTGGATCTTAATCCCATTTCAATACCCATATATATATATATATATATTATACATGAAACTATTTTTAATAGCCACATAATGAGTATAAGGGTAATTTTGTAATTTTTTGTATTTTTAAAATTACCATAGGTATTTTAAATGATAATATTTCTATTTAAATGGATTAATAAATAGAAATAAAAATACTAGTATTAGGTTTAATCATTTAAAACAGTGTCAACACCCTTAAGTAATTATAGGAATTTGTCTGAATTAATAAAGGTCCATAGATTATTTAATACTAATTCTACATATTAAATAAACATGTATTTCATATTAAAATAGTATTAAAATATATTTAATATTACTTATAAAATATCGCCCGAATCATTGAAAACATTACTCTATCGGTTGCTTTAGATTTTAGTTCATTAAGCTCTACCTATCTAGAAATAGATCCATTTTAAAATTAAATCTATAAATTAGTCACTCACATATTTTAAGGGCATAAATACCCCCACTCCCATAAATCAGGATTTTAAATTAAAAACCCAGATTTGTTATATATATACATATATGTATATATATATAGAGAGAGAGATTTGGGGGTGTGGGGGGGGGGGGGGGGGGGGGGGGGGGTAATTAACAGAGAAAAATTATGCGAGAGAGAGAGAAAGAAAAGTGAAAAATTCCTCACTTTAAAATACATCACAGACCATAAGTGAGAAATTTCTTAATAACATAATACAAAATTCTATATATTATCATGAGAAATTCTCATTTCTAACCATAATGAGAAATTTCTCACTTTAAAAGGCATCACTGACGATAAGTGAGAAATTTTATCTGTTATGGTGAGAAATTCTCACTTCTAAAATTTTTTATGGAAGTGTGTAATGTACTAATGAAAATTTTTGAATGCTCTAATGACAAATTAAAATTAGTCACTTATTAATGTAAATTTCTCACTTTTTGGTGAGAAATTCCCAGTTCTAGAATTTTGATAGAAGTTTAATAATACAAATTTCTCACCAAAAAAAAAAAAAAAATCTCACCTTCAAAACTCAAAACGTAAACCTCCACACAAATCAAATATACAAACACTTAATTCAGTTGAGACTGACCCTCCATCATGATCAACGATTCACCCACGCTTTGCACAATCATGACTCGATGGTGAGGAAAACGACAAGGTGGAGATCACTGCCTATGTGGAGCCTCTGGTGTTTTCTTGATATTGATTGTGAATGCGATTGTTGGGGTTTGGCAAGAGAATAATGCCGAGAAAGCATTAGAGGCTCTTAAAGAAATTCAATCGAAACAAGCCACTGTGATTCATAATGGAGAGAGAGAGAGAGAGAGAGAAAGATCGTTAGATAATGTGTGTGTGTGTGTGTGTGAGAGAGAGAGAGAGAGAGAGAGAGAAGAGAGAGGACATATAATTCATTTATTAGGAAGTAGAGAGAGAAAGATATATATATATATATACAGAGAGAGAGAGAGAGAGAGAAGAGAGGCTTATTTCTCCCTGTTTCTCCTTCGACAGTCTCTCTCTCTCTCTCTGAAACTTTATGTGTGTATGTGTGCGTGTAAGGGAGAGTGAGCTGCATGATTGTTATAGTAGACTATGGATAGGGGGAAATGGGGTAGATAGCTAGGTAATTGGTGTTAGAATAATTTCCATTTATTATTTATATTGTACCTTACCATTCTCTGTGTCTAAGTTCGTACTGTACTACACTGTACTACTTTTGTACTACACTTGTACTATGTCCTCTCACTAGCCTATATAAGGGTGCTGTCTATAAAGTTATTATACACATCAACATAATACAATATTCCCTCTCTCTCTATTCTTTCATGGTATCAGAGCCATAAACTTTTGGTGACCCACTCTCACTACTCTTTGCATTGCCGCCGGTCTCCTTCCCCAGCACCGCCACTGCTGCAATCAAACCACCACCAAATACCTCACTATAATCAACCCACCAAAATCTACAACAAACCAATCCAGACCCCACTGAACCCCAACTTCCCTGATCACTTTTGAATCTACATCACTATACTTACCAACCCTTTTGACCCCACCACCATCACACCAAAATACACGTTTACACTAACCTACAGTCAATTTTGGTAGACTTTGGCACACAATTTTTTGGGTCCCACCACCAACCAACTCCATCATCATCCATCCCTAGCACAACATCAATCCGCCACCAAACCTGACCCTTCCTTTCTTCTGCGATTCTCAATCCCATCCACACCACCGAATCTCCATCTCTCCAATCAACACATCATCACCACCACTGACCGAATCACACCAACACCAATCAACCCCTGCCTAGACCATCTACCCAGATCAGTCCACTGCCACCATTGACCGAAACACACCAACACCAATCAGACCCGCTGCCAAAATCATCTACCCAAATCTGTTCACTGTCACAATATCACACCCCCTTCATCATAACCAAATCTCTATCGAACCATCATCATAAGCACAAACAAACCAAAGTCCATCTCAACATACGCCCACCATTCTCCTATTCATATACCCACCAACCCTAACCTCTTGATCCATCACCCAAGCCTCAACCCAACCCAATCCAAACCCAATGGAGCGCAACGATGCTTCCCAACCTATTTCCACCACTATGGATGGCACGAACTATGTCAACTGGGCACAAGCAATGTCTAGTTTTTTGCGCGGACGTAAACTTTGGCGCATCGTTACTGGTGATATCACCGAACCCAAACCAAACGAAGGAGAAGATAAGGCCAAATTTGCTGATCGGCTTGAGGATTGGGATAGTAAAAATCACCAAATTATAACTTGGGTCCGTAACACCTGTGCCAATTCTATAAGTCTCCAATTTGGCAGATTCACCACTGCCAAATCTCTTTGGGATTTTTTGGCCCAGCGTTATACCACTGCTGACTTGGCTCACCAATATCAGCTATTAAGCACCCTCCACCGTATGAAACAACAACCCGGGAAGACTATCAACAGCTTTCTCTCTGAGATCTACCATGTCTAGGATCAACTCACTTCTTCCGAACCGAATTTTTCCGATGCCACTAGTGCCGAGATATTCACAACTTATCGTGATCGTCAGCGCCTGGTTCTTTTCTTGATGGCTCTTACTGACGACTTTGAGCATGTTCGCGCATCTCTCCTCCATCGCAGTCCTCTACCGACTCTCGACCAGGCAGTCACTGAACTTCTCTCCGAGGAAACTCGCCTTGGCCCTCACAAAACACCGGCTACCGATAGTGTTCTTGCTACTTCCAAAGAACCTTCTTCTAATACTGTCCTTGTTACTTATCGGGGATATTCACCTAAGAATCGTGTTCAATCCAATTATCAATACAAGAATCATCCTCAATCTAAACATCATTACCCTCCTAACTCCGACTCCTCCAAACCATGGTGCAACTACTACAAAATTGGTGGACACACTCTCTTGGATTGTCGCATCCGCATTTGCAAATACTGTCAGAAGCAAGGTCCGGGTCATTTGCAATATGATTGCTCCCAATATCCTGCCAAAAAGCACTCCATGCCTCGCAGTGATTCATCCAAATCTGCTGCTACTACAGCCGACCATTCATCATCCAATGCTTTTGCCGAAGGACTCACTGTCTCTCACGTGGAAGATATTGTCAAACAAATCCTCGCTCAATCTAGTAATCCCACTCCTACTGCTCTCTCCGTCACTTCAGGTAATTCATCCTGGTTTTTTGACTCTGGCTGTTGTAATCATATGACACCGGATCCCACTATTTTCACTACCACAAACTCTGCCTCTCACACACCAACTATTCAAACCGCTGATGGTTCTCCAATGTCGGTTAGTCATATAGGCATGGTTTCCACCTCTAATACTTCACTTCCTCACACTTATTGCATTCCCAAACTCACTATGAATCTTTTGTCTGTTGGGCAATTGTGTGATCTTGGTCTTACTATTCTTTTCTCCTCCTCTGGTTGTTGTGTGCAGGATCCACGGACGGGGCGGACTCTTGGGATAGGCCGTAAAGTTGGACGACTTTTTGAGCTCGTCAATCTCCACATCCTAACTCACCTCACCCACTCTATTCAAACAGCTGCTCCAGTCTCCACCAGTTCTCCTATTAGTCTCTGGCACTCTCGTCTTGGTCATGCCTCTATTGGTCGCCTGCAACCTTTAGTTTCTAGTGGTCAATTAGGACTTGTTCATAAGGAAACATTTGATTGTCTTCCATGTCAACTTTCAAAACAAACAGTATTGCAATTCAATAAAAGTGATTCTTTTTCTTCTGCTCCTTTTGACTTAATTCATTCAGATGTTTGGGGACCTTCTCCCACTATCACTATGGGAGGATCAAGATACTTTGTTATTTTTATTGATGATTATTCTCGTTATACTTGGATTTTTCTCATGCGCAACCGGTCTGAGCTACCTCAACTATATTTTGATTTTGCTACTATGGTTAAAACTCAATTTTCTTGCAATATCAAAGTTTTTCGTGCAGACAATGCTGCTGAATACACTGATACTGGAGTTCTTAATTTCTTACGCCAACATGGCTCTCTCCCACATCGTTCTTGCCCAGGCACCTCCCAACAAAATGGTCGTGCTGAGCGGAAACACCGTGATATTCTAAACACTGTTCGTACCCTCCTTACTTCTGCCTCCTGTCCCGAACGTTTTTGGGGGGAAGCCGCTCTTACAGCTGTCTACACCAAGAATCGTGTTCCATCCCAATCATTGACAATCAATCTCCATATGAACGACTTTATGGTCATTTACCTGATTATAGTACACTCAAGGTTTTTGGCAGTGCTTGCTTTGTTCTTCTTCAACCTCATGAATGCACCAACTTAGAGTCTCGTTCCCGCCTATGCTGCTTCCTTGGATATGGTATTGAACACAAAGGATACATGTATTGGGATCCTTACTCTAAACGTCTCTGTGTGTCCAGGCATGTTATCTTCTGGGAACACAAGATGTTCTCCTCTATGTCCAAATTTCACCTCTCACCCGATACTACTCCCCTTCTCTTCACTGATCCTTCGGTAGACTTGTTCCAGAAAGTGCAGATACGGATCAACCTTCTACCATATCCATATCTCCTGAGTTACCTGCTCCTACTGATGATGCTCCTGAGTCACCCACCTTGTCCTCTCCTGAGCTGCCTGCCCCGACTGCTGGTCCTGCTCCACCTCTCCGACGAAGTGACCGGGTAAAAACTCCTTCTATTCATCTTCGTGATTATGCTGCTTTTTCTACAATCCTTTCTCATCATGAACCTCAGCCTTACCGTGAGGCAAGCTCTAATCCTCTTTGGCAGAAAGCAATGGATGATGAATTGCAAGCACTTAAACAAAATCACACATGAGATTTGGTAGAAATACCAAGTGGCAAAAATGCTATGGGATGCAAGTGGGTTTACAAGATCAAAACTCACTCAGACGGATCCATTGACCGCTACAAAGCCCGCCTTGTAGCCAAAGGTTTTACCCAGGAGTATGGGATTGATTATGAGGAAACATTTGCTCCAGTTGCCCGTCTTACTTCTGTTCGCAGCCTCATTGCCGTTGCTGCAGTCCGCCGTTGGGATTTATTTCAAATGGACGTCAAAAATGCATTCCTAAATGGTGATCTCACTGAAGAAGTCTATATGCGTCCTCCTCCTGGTTATCATCATCATTCCCACCAAGTCTGCAAACTCCGTAAAGCTCTGTATGGCCTCAAACAAGCTCCACGAGCCTGGTTTGCAAAGTTCAGCACAATTGTTGAAGGCTTCGGTTTCACAGCCAGCTCCTATGATTCGGCTCTATTCATTCGCCGAACTAATCAGGGCATTATACTTCTTCTCCTCTACGTGGATGATATGATTATCACTGGAGATGATACACCTGGAATTCTGGGCCTCAAAACTCATCTAAGCCAGCATGTTGAAATGAAAGATCTAGGCAAACTCAACTATTTTTTGGGACTTGAGATCACTTCCAATTCTGACTGCTACTATCTCTCACAAGCCAAGTACTCTTCTGATCTTCTTACTCGTGCGGGAATTACAGATAACAAGACCAGTCCTACACCTCTTGAGCTCAACTCCAAACTCACTCCTATGGATGGTACTCTTCTAGATGATCCCACGTTATACCGCCAACTAGTTGGGAGTCTAGTCTATCTCACAGTAACTCGGCCTGATATTGCCTATACAGTCCATATTGTCAGCCAATTTCTCTCTGCCCCTCGATCGTCTCACTATGCTGCTGTTCTTCGCATTCTTCGTTATCTCAAGGGAACAATGTTTCATGGTCTGCATTTTTCTGCTCATTCCTCACTCGAGCTCTGTGCTTATTCTGATGTAGATTGGGCAGGAGACCCGACTGATCGACGATCCACTACAGGGTATTGCTTCTTTCTTGGTGATTCTTTTATCTCTTGGCGAAGTAAAAAGCAAACGGTTGTTGCTCGCTCAAGTACAGAAGCAGAATATCGAGCCCTAGCAGATGCTACTCAAGAACTACTCTGGTTCCGTTGGTTACTTGAAGACCTGGGTGTTACTCATTCCAATGCTACTATTATCCACTGTGATAATCAGAGTGCTATTCAGATTGCGCACAACGATGTTTTTCACGAACGCACTAAGCACATTGAGATCGACTGTCACTTTGTGCGCCATCACCTCACCAGTGGCACCATTCGACTTGTCTCAGTATCTTCCGCTGATCAAACTGCTGATATCTTCACCAAAACTCATCATCCAGGACGTCTTCAGGATCTAGTTTCCAAACTCAAGATGATCTCAATCTTACCACCTTGAGTTTGAGGGGGGCTGTTAGAATAATTTCCATTTATTATTTATATTGTACCTTACCATTCTCTGTGTCTAGGTTCGTACTGTACTACACTGTACTACTTTTGTACTACACTTGTACTATGTCCTCTTACTAGCCTATATAAGAGTGCTCTCTGTAAAGTTATTATACACATCAACATAATACAATATTCCCTCTCTCTCTCTCTTCTTTCATTGGGTTATGAGTGACCTCATCACAAGATATCCACATCTCAACATATCAGTTGCACACGAAATCATTAGGCTATGTATAATCTTAAGGGTTGTTTGGTTGGTTTTAATGGATGACCAGTTGGTCTAAAGAGACACAAAAGTGACGTGATAATTTAGTAATTTTTGGGTTATTACAACCGGCTCTTGCCTTTTCTTAGTTTTTTATTTTATTTTTTATTTTATTCATTTCTTTTTATATTTTCCCCCCCTGAAAATCTTTATCTAATTCATTCTTGCTCCAAAAATTACAAGTAAAATATCTTCAGAAAGGTTTCAAAGCCTAGAACAAATGAGATTCATTCCGAAGACCTAATTTTCTTGATTTTTTTAATAGAAAATTTGTACTTTCCTTTTTTAAAAAATAGTAGTAAAATAAGATAATTGAGTTCTTCAACCTCTTCTCTTGGATCTAAGGACTATCCCAAGTGCTCTTGTTTCTTTATCATGCGTATTCCCACTCAAAGGTCACAGGAATCCATTCTTAGAGAGTTTTTTGGTCTTTTTAGTTTGAAATAGGTTTAAAAAAAAAAGTTTTCAGAAGTTCGTGAAGCATCCTTTGAAGACCGTCCAATTATGCCAGACAGTATCATCACTGCATCCAAGGGTGATTCTCAACAATTCGGTCAAAATTGGGGTGTCTACAATATGCATTGTGCAAAATGAATTGTTATACATAATGGAATTAGGTAGATAAACAAAATAGAATAAAACATCTAAAAATTCAGATTGACGGTATTACTTCGATTATTTATTCAACCTAGACCGATTTAATGTCTGGTTCTCTGGTCGAACCGCCTGAATGGTTTTGATAACTATGATATCTATATCTATAATCTATTTAATAAAAAGTAGTTAAACACACTCTTGTTCATGGATGGTTTCTAAATTTTTTTTTTTTCCTGTTTTAAGTGGACTCACAATTGATTTTCTCTCTTCAATTCTTTCTTTTCTCTTTCTTTTTTTGGACTCACGTCCGTTTCCAACTTTTCTTGATTGGACTCCCATGTGGATTAGTAACATGTTTCTTGAGAGTTACAATAATCATCTATTAAGAAATGATAGCTAGGTCTCTCTCAATATTTTTTTGGGGGGGATAATTATATTTTAGTCTATTTTTTGTGTAAAAAATAAAAGTCAGTCAAATACATTTTTGCAATTAAAAAAATGTCAACTTTTTGTGCAAAATTAATAATCATCAAGTTTTACACAATGTTGTGAGTAACTCTTTATGACGTCGGGGATCAACTTTTCACAACGTGGAAAACAACTATTTATAACGTTGTTACTTTGGATATCAACTCTGCACAAAATCGAGAGCAACTCATCACAACACTGGGAGCATATTCACAACATTTTGGTGCAAGTTCACAATGAATAAACATAAAGCAGATTGAAACATAAATCAACTTTTTTTTTTTAAATTTTGTTGACGTCTTTTTAAACGTTTTAATTATTATTGACATTTTTTCAATTTTGAAAAAGTAGTAAAATAACTATTAAAATTTTCACATAAAGTTGACTGAAGTCTAATTATCCCTTCTTCTTCTTTTTTTTCTTTTTCTTTTATTTTTCAAATTATCATTCTAGCAAATAATAGGACTCTTAACTACACTTCTAATATCAATTCTTAGCTGTATAGGATACTTTTTAAAGACTAACGATTTATTTTCTTTTTCTTATTATTATTATTATCATTTTTTTTTTGCATTCCTTATCAACAGTATAGGTAACTTTAATTCTATCAGCAACTATTCTAGATAAGATATGCATCCAAAAAAATTTCCCTACTTAAAGACTTGGTAAGACTTGGTTATCCATTTAACATTCTGACAGTAAAACTTAACTGACTATTTATAGCTTTATGAAAAGTACTATTTTATCGTTAATATTAATACTAATTTGTATAACTGTTATCATTATTTAAGTTCCACAGGAAAGATTTATCAAAAAATAAGTTCTACAAGAAAGATAAACTCCTTCATGCAGTTAGACAAATCGACTAGACTCTTTTTGGTTCATGGATATAGTAACGAAAAAGCGGATAAAATAGAAAGAAAAACGCTAGTGGTTATTGGATGCGGAAGTTGTCTCCACTAGTTAATGTTTATCAAGGAAGTTACATAAGTAGGGAATTTACTACAAGGTTGGAAGTTACAATCTCCATCTATACATACACACAATGACAACCACTGTGAAGATTTGCTCGCACCAAACAATCCCTTAGCGGCTACAGATCTAACTCATCCACTATTTTTCTTTCCTTTTTTTTTTCGAAAAAATGGTAAATTAATTCCAAAAAATGGGTCAAACCCTAAGATATTACAGAAAGCTCAATACATGCTAAGAATGCAGAAGACAGAACAATGGAACCAGGAACAACAAGCAATCAAAGCTACATAAAAGAAAATAAAGCATCATGGGCTAGGAGCAGCAAATTTGCAAACAAGTCTCCCTTAACCCTACAAACAAGAACACATCATTCAAGTACGATGGCGACCCTTAGGCCGATTTTTACTAAAGTTCATCTTTGCTTCCTTTTTCTTTCCTTTTAGTGGCTTATGTATTAGTTTTTGTTTTATGTTATTGTCTAGCCTTTGTTTCCATAGGTTCCATCTTTTATAATTTGATTTTCGTTAATGGTAGCCTTTTTCATTTTAATTTCCAATTTCTATTCGTTCTATTAATGTTTTTATCACTCAACCAAATTTCTCGCATCAGAGTGTTTGGATCTTAAGGGAAGGGTCATCCCTACTTCCCAACATCGCCTGATCCGTATCAAACAACATTTAGGGATCGTTTTGGTTACACGTTTGGATCTTCGTACAAAGCCCCTGGCACACCCGGTCAAAGTAATTTTAGCCAAAACAATTTGTTTGCTTAATGAGAAAAAAAAAATGTGAAAGAAATCGAGTGACAAATAAATTATGATTTTGAATTTATGTTTCCTTTTTCTTCCTCTTTATTGAGTTACTATACGTCTAAAACAAATTACCTGCTAATGTCCTTTAAACATGGAGTACATGCTTCAAAAAAATGGAAGGAAAATGCTTCTTTTCTTCTTTTTCTAAAAGTTGCAAATCACACCGCGTAAATCAAATTCAATTTCAACCACTAACAACCCTTTTACTTATATGATATCACGATTTATCTTTCAACCTTTCCACATTATCCCTAATAAAAATAGGGATATTCAGGTCATAGATGATAGACCTCTAAAAAGTAAGTGTATTAGTCAAAAACTCACATGATTTGGCCATTTTTTAAAAAGCCTCTCACTACTTCTTTGTTCAGCGAAAAGACCTCTGATAGATAAAAACAAATAATATTATATGTTCATCAACAGATAATATTTACAAAAACGACCATAATTTCCTCATTTTTTTGGGCCTTTTGGGATGTTTTTTTTTTCCTTTTCTATTTCATGTATTTCTTTTAGATCTACGTGTTGGATTTGAAAATTTTATAATAAAAAAAAAAGATAAGTTATAGCCTGATTTTGAGATTTTATCTATCTAACAGATAATATTATCTGTTTGCAGATAAATAATATTTTCTGTCAATTTTAAACCACCATAAATTTCTCAATTCTTGGGTTTTTTGGGTGATTTTTTTATTTCCTGTATTTTTTCGAGATATATGCATCTATGGTATCATTTTTACAAAATAATAATATATTTTTATTATATTTATGTGAAAAAAAAAATGCAATTTTCTATATTTGTTTAATGGGGGAATTATTAGAAAATCCTAAAAGTAACTCTCATAAGTTTCAAACTCCAATTCGTTTGACCATTTTTTAAAAAGGACAAAAGGAATCTAAATCAGTACTTGTACGGTATAAGTGGGCGCACCATAGAAGATCTCGCCCCCTCACGCGCCTCCACGCGCCCGCCCACGCGCCCCCACTCGCCCACTTTCTCCAAAAGCTGCTCGCACCGTGCGAGCAGCGTACCGTAGTATTTATAATTTCGAAAAATGTTTTTAAACTTTAAACATCCATAACTTTTGCCCTATAACTCCAATTTTCGCAAATTTTATACCGTTGGAATCGTGTCGACGAGAGCTACAAAACTAGTACCATTGTTGATATGTTTTGAGGAAAAAAAAATCATATTTTTACATACATAAATAATAAGTGAAATTTCACTTGATATATATGAAATATTAAGTGAAATTTCACTCAATTCTAGAGCTTTAAAAGCTCTCCTTAAAACAGTCCTAAATTCAATTTTTGCAAATCTCATAAAACTCGTTACCAAATGAATTAACATGAAATTGTGCTTTAAAAAGTAGAAGCACCAAAATGGGGGTCAAACTAAGCCTTAATGTTCATGTACGAGTTAAGTGAAATTTCACTAAATATTCATGTAGGCATGGTGATTTGTTTTTTGTTTTTTTTAAACAATTCATATTTTGTTAAAATAAGCAAATTTCATAATCAATTATAAAACACAATTTTTCAACCAAAAACAAATGCAGGAATTCTCGTTAAAATCGTCTTTTTTAAAATTTATTGTTGATATGTTTTGAGAAAAAAGATTTTCATGTTTTTACATACATAAATAATAAGTGAAATTTCACTTGATATACATAAATGTTAAGTGAAATTTCACTTGATATACATAAAATATTAAGTGAAATTTCACTCAATTCTAAAGCTTTTAAAAACTCTCCCCAAAAAAGCCCTAAGTTCCATTTTTGTATAGCTCATAAACTAGTTACCAAATGATTGAACATGAAATTGTGCTTTAAAAAATGAGAAGCACCAAAATGGGGCCAAACTAAGCCTTAATGAGGTATCAATGACTTTATTGCTATTCGTATTTTTTTAATTTTTTTTTTTTCAAAACATATAAATTTGGCATACATAAATATTAAATGAAAATTCAATGAACTCGTACATGCTTTCTTCCAGAAAAACTTGAAGTTAAACTTAACATTCGTATACTCGTTTAGTGAGATTTCACTTAGTAGGTTAAGTGAAAATTCACTAACTATCCCAAAGGTCGATAGAAGTAACTCTCTAGAGTTAAGGTATAATTTGATACTTTGTTAAAAAGTCCCCAAGTGTCAATTTAAGTAAAATTTCACTTAATATTCATATACAAGTTCAGTGAAATTTCACTTAATATTTTTATATGCCAAGTGAATTTTTACTTTTTTTTTTCTCTTTTATATTAAACAATGCATATTTCCTTTATAAAAAAAATCAAATTTCACAAATCAATTATAAAACATAGTTTTTCAATCCAAACAAATGCAAAATTCTTGTAAAAATTCACTAAAACTCTCCTTAAGAACAAAGTGAACATTCGGTTTTTTTTTCTTCACATCATATCAACTTGGCATACGTGAATATAACGTGAAAATTCAATAACCCATACACAAATATTATGTGAAAATTTTATTAGATTCGTCTAGAGCATAATATGTAAAAATAAGAATTTTTTTCTTTTGCTCAAAAGGTATCAACAATGGTACTAGTTTTGTAGCTCTCGTCGACACGGTTCCAACGGTATAAAATTTGTAAGAAACAGAGTTGTAGATCAAAAGTTATGGATGTTTAAAGGTTAAAAATGCATTTTCGAAATGGATATTATATGGTACAGCCACTCACACGGTGTGAGTGGCTGAAACCATAAAAACGCGCGCGTGGGCTGGGAATATGTGGGATATCCTATAGTGCATGCACTTGTACCGTGTGAGCACTGAATTAGATTCCTTTTGTCCTTTTTAGAAAGTGGTCAAACCAATTGGAGTTTAAAACTTTTGAGAGTTAGTTGAGGGGTTTTCTAACAATTATCTATTGTTTAATTTTAGTTTTTCTCTATTATTTCATGGTCTATATTAATCTCGTTTGATAGATCTCATTTTGTTGATTGCAAAACATCAATTTTTTTTTTAAAAAAAAAAAGGATTTTTCAATTTTAAAAAAAAAAAAAAAAGTATTTGTAGAACAAAAGTTCAATTTGAAGTTGTTTTGGCATAAATATAACTTAATGAGTTAAAGAAAAGCAGTATGAGTTTTAGCTTGAAAGAATTTTATTTGATAGGGTTATGATAAAGCTTCCATAAAAATATTCAATAATGCTTAGGTGACCGAAAATGTGCACAGAATATGTGCATCGAAAAATCGTGGACATTTATTTCGGTGACCCCCACGCAAAAGTGTGTGGGGTTCACTGAAATGAATGACCCTGATTTTTCAGTGCACATTTTCGGTGACTGTAGCATTATTGAAAAATATTTGTATTTTTTTTTTTGGGGGAATTATTAGAAAATACTAAAAGTAACTCTCATGAGTTTCAAACTCCAATTTGTTTGACCATTTGTTAAAAAGGACAAAAAGAATCTAAATCAGTGCTCGTACGGTATAAATGCGCACACCATAGAAAAATTCGTGCATACATTCAGCCTCCACGAGCCCCACGCGCCCGCCCACGCGCGCCCACTCGCCCATCTTCTCCCAAAAGCTGCTCGCACCGTGCGAGCAGCGTACTGTAGTATTTCTAATTTCGAAAATTGTTTTTAAACTTTAAACATCCATAACTTTTGACCTATAACTCCATTTTTCGCAAATTTTATACCGTTGGAATCGTGTCGACGAGAGCTACAAAACTAGTACCATTGTTGATATGTTTTGAGAAAAAAAAAATTCATATTTTTATATACATGAATAATAAGTGAAATTTCACTTGATAAACATAAAATATTAAGTGAAATTTCACTCAATTCTAGAACTTTTAAAAGCTCTCCCAAAAAGGCCCTAAGTTCAATTTTTGCAAAGCTCATAAACTAGTTACCAAATGAATTAACATGAAATTGTGCTTTAAAAAAGAAGAAGCACCAAAATGGGGGCCAAACTAAGCCTTCATGTTCATGAGTTAAGTGAAATTTCACTAAATATTCATGTTGGCATGGTGATTTGTTTTTTTTTTTTTTTAAACAATACATATTTTGTTAAAATAAGCAAATTTCATAATCAATTATAAAACTCAAATTTTCAACCAAAACAAATGCAAGAATTCTTGTTAAAATTCGTCTTTTTTTTTAACTTTATTGTTGATATGTTTTGAGAAAAAAGATTTTCATATTTTTACATACATAAATAACAAGTGAAATTTCACTTAATATACATAAAATATTAAGTGAAATTTCACTTGATATGCATAAAATGTTAAGTGAAATTCCACTTGATATACATAAAAATATTAAGTGAAATTTCACTCAATTCTAGAGCTTTTAAAAACTCTCTCCAAAAAAGCTCTAAGTTCCATTTTTGCAAAGCTCATAAACTAGTTACCAAATGAATTAACATGAAATTGTGTTTTAAAAAAGGAGAAGCACCAAAATGGGGGCCAAACTAAGCCTTAATGAGGTAGCAATGGCTTTATTGACATTCGTCTTTTTTTTAATTTTTTTTTTCTCAAAACATATAAATTTGGCATACATAAATATTAAGTGATAATTCACTGAACCTGTACATGCGTTCTTCCTGAAAAACTTGAAGTTAAACTTAACATTTGTGTACTCGTTCAGTGAGATTTCACTTAGTATGTCAAATGAAAATTCACTAACTATTCCAAAAGTTGCTAGAAGTAACTCTCTAGAGTTTAAGATCTAATTTGATACTTACTTTGTTAAAAAGTTGCTCAAGTGTCAATTTGTAAAATTTCACTTAATATTCATGTACAAGTTCAGTGAAATTTCACTTAATATTCATATATGCCAATTGAAATTTCACTTTTTTTTTTCCCTTTTATATTAAACAATGCATATTTCGTTAAAAAAAAAATCAAATTTCACAAATTAATTATAAAACATAGTTTTTCAACCCAAACAAATGCAAAATTCTTGTGAAATTTCACTAAAACTCTCCTTAAGAACAAAGTGAAAATTCAAATTTTTTTTTTTTCCTCACAACATAGCAACTTGGCAAATGTGAATATTACGTG
Organism: Hydrangea macrophylla; assembly: GCA_033977485.1. Lineage (NCBI taxonomy): Eukaryota > Viridiplantae > Streptophyta > Magnoliopsida > Cornales > Hydrangeaceae > Hydrangea > Hydrangea macrophylla. The sequence goes on from CM066986.1 coordinate 86,610,171, forward strand.
AAAAATCAATAACCCATACACGAATATTATGTGAAAATTCTATTAAGTTCATTTAGAACATGGTATGTAAAAATAAGAGTTTTTTTCTTTTGCTCAAAAGGTATCAACAATGGTACTAGTTTTGTAGCTCTCGTCGACACGGTTCCAACGGTATAAAATTTGTAAGAAACAGAGTTGTAGATCAAAAGTTATGGGGGTTTAAAGTTTAAAAAAACTTTTTCGAAATGGATATGATATGGTACAGCCACTCACACGGTGTGAGTGGCTGAAAACCAAGAACGCGCGCGTGAAGGGTGATGTTCACATGGGATTTTTTATGGTACGTGCACTTATACCGTGTGAGCACTGACAAGATTCCTTTTGTCCTTTTTAGAAAATGGTCAAACATTTTGGAGTTTAAAACTTATGAGGGTTACTTGTAGGGATTTTCCAACAATTTTCTATTTTTTTTTTTGGAATATGGAAAATAGTCAAAATACTTGTACGTTTACACTTTTGTATATATAGTAAAAAAAAAATTCGTACGATTCCTTTCTTTTTTAAAAAAGCTTGGTTTAGTTTCATTTGGTTACTATCTCTACGATGTTAAAGTAGTTAAGCATGACATGTATATAATTTTATTTTGGGTATACGATTCTCTTTTTCTCAAGCTTACATAACTAGATAATAAACTTGATTAGGAGTTTGTTCAATTTCAAACACTCTGAACTATCCAAATCTTCATTATCTTCCTTTTTAATTTTAATAATATCTTTGATAGCTAATACCTAAAACAAAAACATCACAATGCATTGTTGTTTGTTTGAGTGTGGGTTACAAGCTATTAGTTAGTACGAGTAGTTTTTTTTTCTTTGTTGGTGAGGAATTAAATTTAGTTATAGGGTTTTGTTTTCTTAGCTTCATGGCATATGTGAATGGAAAATTATTTGTTGGAGGAGTTTCTATGGAGACAACCGCGGAGGCATTGAAAGAGCACTTCAGCATCTATGGAGAAGTTGAGGAGTGTGAGATTAGGAAGGACAAAAGAACAAGGATTGGAAGGGGTTTTGGTTTTGTCAAATTCACTGACCCATCTGTGGTTGATAGAGTTCTTCAAGACGAGCACAAAATTCTTGGAAGAACGGTAAGCCTAACAATCATACTTCTACTTTTCAACATTATATATATATATATATATATGTACACGTATGCTTCTTGTGCGGATTACTTCTACTTTTCAACATTATATATATATATGTACACGTATGCTTCTTGTGCGGATTAAGTTGTGGATTTCTGTTTCCAGGATTGGATCAAGTTTGTGGCTGGAAACAGACGTCCACAACACAAGAAGCGGACTGGATATATATATATATATATATATGCATACACATACATGCTTGTTCGTGTATGCATATATGTATATGAGTGCAGGGCGCGGAACTAGGAGTTTGCCTTTGGGGTGTCCAGTTATTACATAGGTTATCTAACAATGACATACGGGGTTTCCGGCTGCGCCCTGAGATGATTTTTTTGGTTCTATTTATACATGAGTGTACCTTTTTTTGATTTTTTTTGTTCTATTTATATATGAGTATACCTTTTTTTTTTCTTATCAGTAAGAGTGATAAGACTACAAATTTACTATGTGAGGTTATTTTGTATTGTTTAAGAGTTGTTGGAGGTTGAGTTTATCATAATGAGTGGTCTAATTGTACAAAGTAATGCTATTCTATCCAAATCTTGTATCCCAAATGATTCTCAAACACATGTGGTTGAAGTTTAGAGTTGAAAGAATGCAATAAAATAATTTAACGGAAATGACTTCAACAAAGTGAAAATGTGAACAATGTCATAATGAGTGAGTGTGTGTGTGTGTGTGTGTGTGAAATATTCTGTTATTGTCTCACAATATATGATATACATGTTCGAACCCATACTCTTATTAAGTTTCCTTTCAATTGCCAAACAATTGGAAAGTTAAAATACAATTTTTGCAAATTCACTCAATTTGATTACAAAAAGAAGAGAGTGCTTGTAACTAATTACATCAAAGTGGATATATAAATAGAGAGATCATACCATATTTCAATTCTAACGTTTTTTTTTTGTTAGTATTTTATGTTCTTGATTTTTGTCAATGTTATTTATATAATATGTTTGTATATAGGTTTCTTATCTCTTTCCTTTTACTTCTCCGTTTTTCGCTTTTTTTTTTTTGTGAGTGTGAGTGTGTGTGTGTGTGTGCGCGCGCGCGTGCGTGCGTGTGTATGCAGAATTTCATTAACAGTGATTATATATGTGTATAGGTAGAGGTAAAACGTGCACTACCCAAATTTGAGAAGCCCCAAGTCCAATACTGTCAAGGTTGCGGACGACACTACCTTCAACAACAGCCGAATAATGGTTCATTCGCGAACTTCAATGGAAATTCCAATGATGAATTAAACACTAAGAAAATATTTGTTGGTGGTTTACCACAAAACTTAACCAAAGAGGAATTTAAGAGTTTTTTCCAAAGTTTTGGTGAAATTACGGATTTGGTCTTGATGTACGACAAAGAGAACAACAGATCCAGAGGCTTTGGGTTCGTCACATTCGAATCAGAGGAAGCTGTGGAAAGTGTTTTGAAGAAGAATTTTCATAAATTGAATGATAAGTCTGTGGAGGTTAAGAGAGCTAAGCCTAAAGAGAGGATTCCGAGTCATAGTTACACTTATAACAGTGGCAATAATACTCAAAGTCATAGCTTTGGGCTTTCTAATTGCTGCTACTATTGTACAGCACCTTATGGAAATGTTTTTGGGTATTCATATGGCTATGGAGGGTACCCTTATGATTTTGGGTACCCTTATAATTATCATAGTCCTATGTCTTACGGAACTTGTGTGTTTTATCCAACATACAAGAGTAATCGTGCATTTGCCTATTATGGCTGCGGTTGGTCTGCGGGGCTTGTGGATGTGCCTATTAATGGTGATTGTAGCGATCGTGGAACTCTGACGTCTGTAGTGAATCACAACCCAATCTGCAATGATTTTGGAGAGATTGTTAAAATTGTGGAAAGTGAAGATTATGCTGCTGATGATGATTCGTCGAATTTGGAAAGTCAAAATGATAATGGAACTCCGACGCCTATGGTGAATCATACCGTCCAAATCGACGATGACTTTGGAGAGAGTGTTAAAATTGTGGAGATTGTGGATTATGCTGATGAGTCATCGATTTTGGAAAGTCGGGATGTTGCAAATGGTCAGTCTCAAATGTTGTAATGCTAGTTGACTCCTTTGTGTGCGCTGGCCGAATATTCAGGTCAGTGAACTTCTATACTTGAATTGTTTCGGCATTGTTTACATTTTTGCTATGTTCAAGTCATTTTCATTCCTGCCTTTTAGAACTGATGAGATGATTTAAGTTACATCTCTACTTGTTAATAGTTGAAATAAGTGAAATGAGGTCAATAAAGTTTCCGTTCATCTTTATATATGCGTTAATAATGTGAGCTATCTGAATCGTATGGCTCGAGAGTTCATTTTTTTATTATTGTGCTTCTAAATTTTCTGTGTTGTATTTTGGTTGATGTTGGTCTAACTTACTAACCATGTTTACGTATAATAATCACGACAGATATGTTAGTCTATTTTGCAATCTGATGAAACCATATCGTAATTAACTTGTTTAAGATATAAAATCGTTCGGTTTGTCTATAGAATAATTTTCAATGAAAATAATCGTTCGATATGCAGACCTAACAGTAGTGTAAATGCCTATTGTTATTCATAGCTGCATTACAAAGACTTCCGATAACATATAGGGAGAAAATCTGGAAAAAAAAAATGTCTTGTAGTTCATTGGTTGTTTCACTTTCCTGAGAAAGAAAGGAAAAGGAAAAAAAAAAAAAAAGAATCGTTTTGCTCAAATTTATTAAATATATATGGAGCAACGTGATGCTTCCCAAATTTTGTATTCCAAAATATGGTTCCCAACAAATGTGACAGCGGGACCACCTTCAATAATAGTGGAACCATTTCAACATTATCCAATGAAAATCAAGTAGACCCACAGGCACATATGTTGGAAACCACATTTTGGTCTCAAATTGGGAAGCATCGCATTACTATAATATATAGCTGGAATTGAGATGTGTTTATCTTCAAGATCTTTGGATTATGGTACAGTGGTGCTTAAGTATTATGGTACAGCCATTACCTAGAGTTAACTAGCTGTATGTATAGTCATACATACCTTCTTCTTTTTTCATGTTAAGGTGAAGTGGAAGATCAAAATTGACTTTAATATACTAAAAAAATATGGTAGCTGGTGGTTTTAGAGTGACTGTAGTCTTTAGACAGAGAAGGGTGGAGAAAGGAGATTAATTTAGGCTTGTCCACTAACTGATCAAAATTGAGAGATAACTGTTCTCTCAGTAATTTTTTTTTTTCCTTTCAAATTTTCATCTTAAAATCTTCGTTTGTGACGTGCAGAAACTGTCAATGTTGTTAAAGCTAATGTGTCCTATAAGTGTATTGGTGTACTAGCTAGAGTTAATATTTTTTTTCCCAAGTATCCAGTGGTAGGATTTTAGGCTTGTCCACTGTGCTCAACAAAATTTTCATATGTGCTCAACAAAATTTTGGTTCTTTATTCGAACGGATCCGAAGGCCCCAAAGGCTCTGTTTGGTTTGCGGATTTGGGTAACCCTCTCCCTCCCTCCCTCTGTGTGTGTGTGGTTTTTGTAGGTAGAGCTGATCTTTGATTTTGAGCTGGAATGATATGAGGTAACATAGTTTATTAATTTCCACAAACCCAATGTGGAATGTTTCAAAAATAGTCCATTTTTTTTCCTCCCCCTGGATTAGTGATTAGCTGGGGTCTAGATGTGGGAAAACCAAAGCCAACTCCAAATTCCTTCATTTTGTAATTTCCCCTGCATTAGTTCTATGATTTTGTTTAAATCCCATTTTACGTCTTTTTCACATCTCTCTATATTTTTCTATCACAATAATCGGGTAGTGGTCACGGGTTCGAATCTGAAAATAGCCTGGGGTAAGGCTGCGTACATCTCACCCTCTCCAGACCCCGCAATGGCAGGAGTCTCGTGCACTGGGCAGCCCTTTTAATAATCGGGTAGTGGTGCTTACCTGCACGAAAGAACTACTATTTGTTGTACACTTTGATTTGGTATAATTGACATTTTGCTGCAAATTCATGCAGGTCCTATCATTCTTATGGAGATCTGAAGGATGTGATCTAATAATCTCCAGAAACTCAAGAGTTATAAGATCCAGAAACAAACTACAAATTTGTGGTATGCTATGCTTCCCAGTGTCATGAGCTACCACTGACTTCACATACATATACATTCACTTTTTAAAGAAAAGTACAGGACTTTTAACTGATTTTATGGTTGGTGCCTTTGACCATATGATATGCAGCTTCTTTTATCTTTCTTCTTCTTTTTTTTTTTCCCCTCTAAAGGGTTTGTTTGGTTTGCAGATTCATTGAAGGAAAGGAATTCAAGAAGGAAAACTTGTTCCCTTGTGTTTTCCCTCCTGTTTCCCTCCATGCTTAAATATCATTAAAAGTAAAGAAATAATAATAAAAATTAAAATTAAAAATAAAAAATAAAAAATTTGTGAAAAAACATCCTAACCTAAGAAAGAAAGGGTAGAAAGTGACTCACAAAATTAAAAATTTGTTCTCACTATATTTTATTTTCCTCAATATTTTCTCTTACTAATTATTGAAGGATGGAGGAAAACATAAGAGAACTAGTTTTCCTTCTTGTTTTCTTTTCCCTTTTTTTTTTTTTTTTTTTTTTCCTTCAATGAATTTGTAAACCGAATAAAGCCTTAATCCAGAGTTTAATCTCCCTTCTGTTTATTACATGTCTTCTGCTTTTGGTATCTGTAAAAACCTTGATAAAGCCTGGAAAATCAACTTTTCCAAATTAAATTTATTTTTCAAAATTTTCACCAAGGTACCATCACTGTTTAGCAGAAATCACAACCAAATTTTTACTTTTTTTTTTTTTTTTTTTTTGTTAAACTTTTTTCTTATGTATATATTATACCTTATAGACGTCCATTGGGTGATACAATGCTAGGTTGAATAGATATATGCAAACGAAGAGACCTAACAGCTTAGTTGACAAAGAAAGAGACACCATTAACATTCTGAAATGACTATATTACTTTTGCCATTTGGATTTTATATATACAACCAAGACATTGTTTAAAAATGGTATCCTAACCTTTTATGACATGAAAGGTTACAAACAAACTATCCCCAACTAATTAGCCGGCCAGTCTTCAAGGATATAAGCATATCCTCTATAGTATATTCTGAATTCTAAAACTAAACTACACAAAACATAGATTTTCACTAATCTCATCCCTTATAAAGATGACAAGAATAAAAATTCGAAACCACAAGAGAGAATAATGAGTCACCGGAAGGTTGTCCTAGTCACCGGTTGTGCCAAAGGCGGTATTGGTTATGAGTACTGCAAGGCATTCGCAGAGCAAAACTGTCGTGTATTTGCCTCTGACATCTCCCACCGTGTGCATGACATGTCAGAACTTCAATCGGAGGAAATCGAGACACTTGAGCTTGACGTTTCATCTGATGAGAGTGTGGCATCAGCTCTGAACACTGTCATATCAAAACATGGTCGTATAGATATTTTGATCAACAATGCCGGAATAGGAAGTACGGGCCCTTTAGCTGAGCTTCCATTAGATGCAATTCGAAAAGCTTATGAAATCAACACATTAGGACAACTTAGGATGGTGCAACATGTAGTGCCTCACATGGCTTCCCAACGCAGTGGCAAAATCGTAAATATTGGGAGCGTTGTGGGCAAAGTTCCGACCCCTTGGGCCGGTTCTTACTGTTCCAGTAAGGCAGCGGTGCATGCTATAACAAACACTTTGCGTGTTGAGTTAAGGCCGTTTGGTATCAACGTGGTATTGGTCATGCCTGGCGCTGTAAGATCGAATTTTGGAAGTAATAGCACAGAGAGATTAGCCAATTATGATTGGAAACTATACAATGATTTTAAGGAGTCCATCGCAGAGCGAGCTAGGGCTTCACAGGGCGGTAAAGCAACGGATGCTACAATTTTCGCGAGGCATGTAGCTAAGAAAGTTTTGAGCTCTAGACCACCTAAGCAGGTTGTTTTTGGTCATATGACTGGTTTGTTTACCGTGCTTTCATGGTCACCTCTTTGGATGAGAGACCTTTTTTTTACGACTCGGTTCAACCTCAACAAGAAATTCTAAGTATTAATTGCTCGTCTGTTACATGTTACTCATGTAATCTTAATCTATTAAGTGTTGGACAATGTGTATGAATAGAAATGTCTGTGAGCTCATGTTTGGGTCCTTTGTTTTATTACCCATAATTTGACTGTATACCTTGTGTGTTCTGACTAATATATAATTCAAGTTTTTGGGCCCTTTAAAATTTGTGGTCATCATAAGATTAGAACAAGAAGGTGAAAAAACACAAATTTGCTGCTAGTTGGAAGACACAATTAGTGGGGCAGGACTGAACAAAATATGTGACCCCTACATTGAGCTAATCACAATAATAAAGTAATTTGAATGGCCAACCTTGATTTATATATATCAAGGAAGTCATTGGGTAAAAGAAATTAAAATCTTTAAAACAGAAAATTAGTAGATTTATTACAAGATAGGACTTTGGAGTATTAACTTCCTCCTGGGAAGTAACCCTCTCTCTTATATTTACCGCATTACCGGAACTTTGATATAGGAAGTCTCTTTTTTCCTTTTTTCTTTCTTTTGGTAAATAGCCATGAGAATTGAATCTGAGACATTTTCTTTTCAGATGTGATGCTAGCATTAATAATTACACCATAATAATCGACAACCGTCTCTTTATAATCCAAAAATTTTCAATTTGTATGACAGGAGATTCAACCTCTCATATACTCCGTATAATAGTTTTGCAATTTGGACGAACTAACCCGAGCTCAGCTCGAGCCCAACTTGGTATTTAAAGTTCCATTTCCTCTTTAGATGGAACCTTAAAAACACCTACTTGATATTTTATTTTAATATTTTTTTTTATTTTTTTTATTTTTACTGAAAACTTGATATTTATACATAAGACTAGATTTGGGCCTGAGCTTTGGGATGGGATGCTAAGCAATGGCTAGAATCAATAGAGACTGGTTTCGATTACACGCCAATTTTAGCTAGAAGCTTGTAGTGTCCCACCTAAAAAATTTAGCAGTAAGCTTGTAGTGTCCCACCTAAATTTTTGTTGTTCAACTATGTGGAATGTGAAATATCACATTCCAATAGAATCAATATGGTAATGGTTTCGATTACTACGCCAATTTGGTCCCTCAAGTTTTTAAATAGAATCAATACGGTAATGGTCTAAATGTTTAATTCTGTGAGAAAAGTTGAAGGAATTCATCCATTACTTTGCACCGTCAGACTTCTTAGGAGCAAAAGCATAACACTATCAATCTCCCCACTTCACTTATCAGTATAATTGTGTGTAGTTAAATTTTCTGATAGAATAAGATATTTAGACCATACTACTTCTATTTAAAAAATTCGGTGGTGTTCTGTAATCTGTATTTAAGTCAAATTTTTATGTTACTATGCTCGACATAACGGACCTAAGGCCATCCAATTTGGAATAAGAAAGATAACACAACTTCAATGACCTTTCGGCTGAGTGTGGGGCCTGTGGGCCATATTATTAACATTCTTTTGGTGCAAAGCATACTCATCATGTCCACAACTTAACATCAACTTAACATGGTGTTAAAGTTTAGTCAGAGCAAAGCAAATTTATTTATTTTCAATAAATAAAAAAAAATACAAATCTTCTATGGACTTTAGTTAACTATTACCACCCAAAAAAAAAGGGAAGGCACCAAATGCCAAAACAGAGAAATAATGAAGATTTGGCTGTGTGGTCTTTAGGGGGCATTAATAGTGTCTTAACTAGTAAGTACCCCAAATGATTTAATTCTTGCACAGTTTATTATTTGTGAAAGTTTTTAAGTGTGTCTGATCTGTTTAGTTTGTAAATCACCATCCAAACAGGTCCTACCTAATGAAACGGGTTTGTCTAGCATAATCCAGCTAACGTCCAATTCCAATACTGTTTGATATTGAGAGGTGGCATAGGAATGAAATTGTCCCACCCATTGCTATCCACAGAAAAGGTTTGACATTGTTATCTTAACAGTCCCATATATATATATATATGTGATAATAAAGGATGGGCCTCTTGTTTGACTATCCATCAATTGAGTGATACATACATACTTTCTATTTTATAATCCAGTACGTTGGTTGTATCATACTGGAACTAAGACTTACTACATATTGTTAATACTAAGTGACATTCTATAAAATTTACTTAAATCATACCTTGTTGCTACCAAATGATAATTCAGAAACAAAATTGATACTCTCATAACTTTTTTCACAATTAACATATTTTGATCTAGATCCTTTGTGGGACTCATGTGAGACCCTCATGAGATTCACCAAAATTAAGGGTCAAAATATATGATTGTGGAAATGGTTGTGAAAAAGGTTGTGGGTGTAACATTACTCATCCAAAAAAGGTATCATCAAATGGCACAAAATATTACGAAGTATAATTTGTTTTGAGCCGAATTGGGTCTTAGACCCCTCCATTGCATAGCTCGAGTTTTCGACTCCCACTCATTTCCCCTTGTATTCAATAAATAAAAAAAATGGCACCAAAATTATACCATCTTGTTACCATCCAATTAAATCGAACATAATATACGAATAACAATCAAAAGTGTAAGGGTGTATTGTAAAGTTTTTCAGATATTTATTAATTTGCTGTCCTACTACACGAAAGTTGGAAAATAAGATTCTAATTAATTTAAGTGGACAAGATAAATCTTCACTATCTCATAAAAATAAAGATACTAAAGTAATTTTGTTGAATGAGGCTACTAAATGACTTTTCCATTATCAATTTCTATAATAAAAAAAATAAAAAAAATCAATCACTCTTTGCAAGATGTGTCAAAGCAAAAATTGAACTTCCACACAATATGGTCCCCTCTTTTCCCTTCTTTTTAAAAGCAATTGAACTTCAAAAAGTCGTGGTTTTTTCTTTTCCCCTTCTTTTTCTTGCTCCATGCCTTGTAGCAATCAAGGAATTGCGTAAAAGAGAGACAGCAATGCTAGATGCACAATAATTTGTATAATGACTTGTGTAAATATATAGCACATGGTTGGATTTTGTGCTGAAAAGTCTGCACACATAAAAAAAGGTGTGCAGGCTTTTCAGCACAAAGTCCAACTTTGAGCTGCATATTTGTACAAATCGTTGTACAAATCATCGTGCACCTAGTATTTTTCACAAAAAAAAAAAAAAAAACTCTTTGGATCCATTGGCTCACCGCTCATGAATTACATATTTAATGTGTACGTAGGGTTCCTTTGGCATTAGTTTTTGCTTATGTAATTTAATCGTTGAAAATTTACTTTTGGCCAAATACATGTGGGAGTGGAATTGTTTTTAATAAGGGTGGAACCACTTCAACATTCTCCAATCAAAATCTACTGAGCGCACTGCCACATGTATTAAGGATCTAAAATTTAGGAAGCATAAAATTTAGGAAGCATAACATGTATTAAGTGTAAATAAAATATGCAGCACATAGCACATAATTGGGTTAAGGACACATACGGCTTTTAAAGTGTATATACATTTGGTTTGAGCTCACCATCAGTTATTAGCTATAGCTACATGGGCGGAGGCATATAAGATCTAGGGTGGGTTCAGACCCCTTCTAAACTTTTAGAAATTATAAAATTACATATAATTTTTTTTTTATAAACTTTAGAAATAGACCTTCTTAAAATTCACACAGCCCCTCCCCTTGAACTTTTAAAAATTCTAGATTTAGATGTAATATTTTATAGATTTTAGACACATCCCTCCCTAAACTTTTGAAAATTCTAGATTTAAAAGTAATATTTTACAGGTTTTAGAAATAGACCCCTTAAAATTACATAATTTTACCAAATTAGGGGTGTTAAATCAATTCTGTTGGGCCCATGTACGTGATTTGATTTGGGCCAAAGTGTAATGAAAAAAAGAGAGGGAAAACCTTTTGTGTCAAATTTTTCAAAAGGCTCTTTTGTTTGCCTCCAATTTTCAAAGAGAAACCAAAAGCTAGAGTTTTTACTCTTGTCCCACATAGGAGAATTAGAGGAACCTCAAAGGCCATATATATAGATGTGTGTTGTCTAAGGGTTGGACCCTTAGGGGTACCCAATTTTGTGGATGGGTGAGGACCTAGACCCAATCCATAAAACACACACACGCGCGCGCCGCCGCCCCGCTCCGTTCCGGGCCGGGCTTGGGCTTGGGCCTTTGGTCCACTCCTATATATCTTTTTACAGAATATATATTTTTATTTTTGGAATTTAAACATTTAGGCAAGTAGCTTTTGACTTGGGCATGGTTTGTGGGATTTGTTTCCTTTTCCACAATTTCCTCCCTGGTCTTTCTCTCCCAATTATTTCTCCAACGTTCTGAAAAATCTTTTCTATATATTCAGAGCTTTTGCTCTCGTTTTAAATATACATACAACAGAGAAGAAACAAAACAGTTTACAAAAGAGAGAGGAGAAAAATAGTTTTTTGTCCTTCAATTTTTCTGTTTCCGAGCAACTATTCTGAAAGGGTGAGAGTATTTCGATCTTCCTCCGTGCAAGGAATTTCGAGACAGAGGCGAATTCTGGGGCTGACTTTATCCTGGGGACGGCGTGGCCTTTCTGAACAGCTAGCACAAGTTTTTGGGGCAGAGCCGCGAAACGTCTTAAAGAGAGTGACATTGTCCGCGACTCAACCCAAGAAATCGTTACAAGAGGGCTACAGCTTCTGGTAATATCATTCCATTACAATCTCTGATACAATAAATTCTACTTACAATTTTACATTTTTACGCATAATTATATATAGGTAGACTCAAAAAAAATCGCCTAAACCCCGTATGATCTAGGCCCTCCCTGATCAAAAATCCTGACTCCGCCCCTGTATAGCTAGCTACCAGTATACATGTATATATGTATCACTTTTTGTGAATTAGTTAGACAGTACACTTTTGTCCTTACCAAGCATTGTCTTCCAGTATATACTGTTTCGTTAAATATTGTCATTTTTATGTACATTATTTGGGTAAAGAATGCAATAGTGGGTAAGTTTCTTGCTCATCAAATTATGCAAATTTGATGGACGTACAACAAGAGTGGCCGAGCTATTATTTTCCGTAGTCGGCATGCTAATTTTTTACTGCAGCGGATATTACTTGTAGAGGACGTGCATTATCTCAAAAGAACGAAGCCGTACCTCATCTTGAATAGTACCCTCTTATCGATTGGTGGATTTTGAAGGTCACTTTAATATTAGTCTCTAACATTATTAAATTGCAGTGAAAAATTTTTAGCTATCGTCCAGTGGTTTAAATGTATCCTCTGTTAAACTTTTAATTGTAACACCTTACAAAAATCAGTTAAAAAACAATGGTTTTCACAGTTACATCTATTTGACATCAATTACAGAAATTCGGTATCAAAATAGTGCTAAAATAATAAAATGTATGAAGCAACGAAGACATTAAATATGACTTAGTATTATTTTGGAGTTTGTGCTTATGTGGAAAAGATTTCCCTCGAAAATAGATGTCAAATGGACAAATGAAGGAGTTTGATTGTGTTGGAATACCATGGTCCATGTTAGACCATCTCTAATCCTAGAACCAAACCCATGCATGTCAAATTCAAATGTGATTCAAAATCCTTCAAATCTCCTCAAATCTTAGAATCAAGCCCATACTAAATTGAGCTTTACCCAAATTCTATACAAAATTGATACGAAGTCAAGGCCTTGCCTTTGCGTCGTCGAAAAGTCGATTATTGTGTTATCTTGCTTGGTTTTGCTCTTGCCGGATATGGAGGATGGGGGCTATTTTGGGATGAAGAGAGGGGTAGAGAGAGAGAGGTATGAGATTATTTTGGGTGCAATTTGTGTATATTGGACATAGCTACCTGGGATCACTGTGAGCCAAAATGGAGTAGGATGATCATTTTCTAAAAGGATTTGGGTGCCCATTGGAGAGGCTTATGCCAAAACCAAGCTTTTACTCAAAGTTTACGTAAAGTTTGGATAAAATTATGGGTAAAACAACGGGACATGGTCCTCGTGTGTACAATGAAAATGACTTAAATAACCACTATTTTTGGTAAATGTATGGTACATCCTAAATCACTAGTATGTATCGTAGACGAGCCCAATTCACTAAACTTTGGACCTATCAAAATCACACAGAGAGAAAACAACGCAATCCTGTACTCTTCGTTGCTTACTTTTCTTGCTTGGTTCCCCACATTATTAATTAGGGCAACGCGCACCTATTTTATTCTCCATATTCATTTTTTAATGAAAATTTTTAGTTATAAATATATTCTTATACAAAATGATATATAAAGACAAATTAAATATAAAAAAATTTTAAAAAATGACTACTCTCTACACCCACTTATTTCAAAAAAATCTTAACTTATCAACACTTCTCTAGAAAATCTCTTGATTACATTCCATTGTAATATATATATATATAAAGAGAGAGAGAGAGAGAGAGAGAGAGAGAGAGAGGGGGTTGGAGGGAGGAGGGGACAGGCGGGGGCCATGGTCCCTGAAGATTTTCTAAAATTACACTTTAGTATATATAGTTTTTGAAATTCTAAAATCCCCCCCCCCTAAATTTGATATGATTATTAGGTATCCCCAAAAAATATTGGTTTGGCTCAAAATAAGAATTTTATGTTGGGTTTGTGAAGTCTGATCCACTCCGATACCGGGGGTTCAGGGGACAGGCCCCCCAAGTTTATTTCGGGTCAAGGGTATTATAGTAATTTTCATGTAACCCTAGTGGGATATATTATCCCTTCTATGTGCAACCGCAGTGTGTAGAGTGCTGTTTTTTTAGAGAGAATACTTGTAATCCTTTCTGTTCATTGATTATAGTGAACTAGTGTGAGTGGTTGTGGACGTAGGCAATTTGACCGAACCATAGGGTATATCTTGTGTCGTGGTTTGTTTGTTTCTTGCTTGCTTTCTGTGTGTGTTTGCATTGTGTATTACAGGTCATATTCACAACAATTGGTATCAGAGTGAGGTTGTAGACCAGTGGCTTACAATGGTAGAGGAAGGGAAGGTTAAGATTGAGAAGTTCAATAGTTCGAACTTTGCTTTCTAGAAGATGCAGATTGAAGATGTGCTATACCGGAAGGATCTATACCTACCTATCGAAGGCACGAAACCAGCATATATGAAAGACGAAGATTGGGCTGTACTAGATCGTAAAGCCTTGGGAACCGTACGATTGAGTTTATCACCATCGGTTGCTTCAAACATCACGAAGGAGAAGACGACAGCAGGGTTGTTCGCAGCTCTAGAGAAGATGCACGAAAAGTCCTTTGCATCTAAAGTCTATTTAATGAAGAAGTTGTTCAATCTAAAGATGGAAGATGATGCTATCATTGCCGAACATTTGAACGAGTTCAATACCATAACAATCCAATTAGAGTCTGTGAAAATTGTATTTGATGATGAGGTAAAAGCCTTGTTACTTCTGTCAAGTTTTCCAGACAGTTGGAATGGACTGGTTGTGGTAGTAAGCAATTCATCCGGGTCCTCGGTGCTAAAATTTGAAGATATGGCTGGGTTTGTTTTGGGAGAAGAAGCTCGTAGAAGGGGAAGACGCAACTTCTGGTTCAGCATTGAATGCAGAAGAAAGAGGCAGAAAATTGAACAGGGGCAACAATAAAAATTGGAACAATGGTTCTCGTGGGAGATCAAAATCTTGCGGACATAATAAGAAATTAGTTGAATGCTGGGATTGTGGTGAAAAAGGGCACTACAAGACAGATTGTAAAAATCCGAGAAAGCAGCAGAATGGCAACAATCAAGGGGGTGGGAACACCGCAAACATTGCTGAAGATGAGGATAGTAATGCCTTGATTTGTGTAGCAGATTCTCGCAGTGAGTCATGGATTTTAGACTCGGGAGCTTCATTCCATGCCACCCCATGCATGGACGTCCTTCAGAATTATGTGCAAGGAAACTTCGAAAAAGTCTATTTAGGTGATGACAAGGCCTGCAATATTGTTGGGAAGGGTGATGTGCAGATTACTCAAACCAATGGGACAGTGTTAAATTTGAAGGATTTCAGACATGTGCCTAGTTTGACAAGGAACTTGATTTCGGTTGGGCAGTTGTCCGAAACTGGAGTGGTAACGTCATTCACGGCAGATTCTTGGAAGATGAGCAAAGGGGCCATAGTTTTGGCTCGTGGTAAGAAAGAAGGCACCCTCTATGTCTCCTCGGGTACCTACAGTAGCATAACAGTGGCGTCGTCTAGAATTTATGCTAGTACATGGCATAGAAGACTTGGTCATATGAGTGAGAAAGGAATGAAGGTGCTGATGAAGGAAGGAAAACTACCTGGGTTGATGTAACACCCTGTATTTTACTTTCTTTTAATAAATAAATATTTCATTTCATTTCCATGTGTATTTGGTTTTATTTCTTTTTATAAATTTTTATTTGGGGTCAAACTGTAATTTCCAAAATATTTTCTATGGTTTCAAAATCAATATCTATATTTTTGTATAACCCAGGATTTATTTCCTACACTAATGTAATCTTCTGTATTTTTATATCAACCATAAAATACCAGTTTTGTTTTAAAATCTGCGACTATATCGCATGTTGGATGAGGGAGCACGTGAGCTCAACCTCACCGGGTAATTTCTACCCATTGCTTGGAGCCCAAAACAATGGGTTTATATATATGAATAACAATGTCTCTCTCTCACTCACTGTGTCTCTCTCAAATCTCCCTCAAACTCTCCTAATTCTCTCAATCACTCTCTTGATCACTCTCTCAAGAACACACATAACACACATACAGTATATACATATACACATACATAGTTATATATATATATCTCTAGATCAGATCAAGAGCGGGAGTAATTTCGAAACGACAGAATTAACGGCGGAATTTATCTGTCTCAAATTCTTTGTACTAGCGCCCTCTGTGAGTATTATAAACTCACTCGCCATGTTTATATACGTGTATTTCAGTATATATAGGTGTGTATATGTGTATATATATGTATTTCACCATTGAAGCTTGAAATTGGAGTTTTGTCAAACTCAACCAAATTCAATTCCGTGAATTGATTTTGGAAGATCTTTGTCCCAATAGGCCACGGTTCAAATCCTACACAGTAATTCATCCGTATCGCGACGTACGGTTGATTTAAAGTTTTGACACCCTCACTTTAATCGCGAATATTTAGAGATATAATCCGTATTAATTAAAATTGATCGCGTATTCTTAATCTACGCGGAAAACTGAAGAGATCCATATATTGCACGACATGTTTGAGACAGAATCTGAAAATGGGTAAATTTCAGTCCAGAATTGAAAACAGGGGAAAAACGAAGAAGATGACTTTCTGCAAGAACTCGCGCGCGCGACCCGCTCGCGCGAGGATCGCTGGCGCGGCCCGCTCGCGCGAAACCATCCCCCCCTTCGCGCGCGCGATCCGCTCGCGCGACCTGTTCTTCCCATTCGCGCGCGCGATCCGCTCGCGCGATTTATTCTCCCCTTCGCGCGCGCGACCCGCTCGCGCGACCTGGCAGTTTGAGCAGTTTTTGTATTTTCTTATTAGGGACTGTTTGGAAAATGTTTTAAAGTTTTTAAAAGAACTGTTTGGCAAATGTATTGTTTTAAAGGCTTATGTTTTAAGAATTGTACGAACAAGAACAACTAAGATCGAAATTTATGCTCGTACGATTATCCGGCTTTGTGATTAATTAATAGTGTTATTTATGAAACATTGACATACATATTAGGGTCGAGGTTGCGTCAACATGCATGTGTATGAGAAAGTGTGAAAAGAGTAAAGAGTGGCGGTCTGGTGTGCGACCTCAATATCGATCGGATATTATTCCTGGTATTGGAGGCGATATGGTTGTATACGACTTAGATATCGATCGGATAGTATTCCTGGTATCTAAGGCGCGCGTTTCGGATATTGATCGGATAGTATTCCTGATATCCGAAGCGATGGTGATAGTGTTGAGTACGGCTTAGATATCGATCGGATATTATTCCTGGTATCTAAGGCGCTTGTTTCGGATATCGATCGGATAGTATTCCTGGTATCCGAAATGATGGTATTGAGTGTGGCTTAGATATCGATCGGATATTATTCCTGGTATCTGAAGCAATAGTTTGGTGTGCTGTTTTAGATATCGATCGAATATTATTCCTGGTATCTGAAACAATAGTTTGGTATGTTGTTTTGGATATCGATCGGATAGTATTCCTGGTATCTGAGATAATGGTTTGGTTGAGTTGGGTCTTGTTGAGAGAAAAGAGTCAGAAAGATGAGATATTACATTGTTCATGCACGGTCGCATACTGATTGCTTACTATATTTTCCCATGGCTTATGTTGGAATTGGAACCTTGAATTTATTACTGTTAATGTTAATTTGTATCTTTGTCCTATATGCTTATATATATATATATATATATACATTGCGAGCACTTGTTTATTTTGCTCACCAGCTTTCATAAGCTGACGGCGTTGATGCGTCCTGGACTGTATGTCCAGATTTTCAGGGTCAGGAGCAGCCAGGGTATTTTGACTATGCTACTTAGAGTTAGGAGACTTTCCAGGAGGCTGCTTTGTATTTCCTATGTCTTTTAAATTTGAGGTTGCAATAGACTTTATGATAGATTTGAATAAGGGCGGTTTGTGCCACAAGACTTAACTGATGTAATAGTTTAGTAAGTTTTAAATTCAGAGCTTATGTTTATTAGTATCCTTTTCTCTAGAAATGCTGTTTAAGTTATTTGTTTGCAAGGACAATTGGTCATACTCACTTGTCACGACCTACGAGTCCATAAAGGAAATTAA
The DNA here is from genome assembly GCA_033977485.1 of Hydrangea macrophylla. Classification (NCBI taxonomy): domain Eukaryota; kingdom Viridiplantae; phylum Streptophyta; class Magnoliopsida; order Cornales; family Hydrangeaceae; genus Hydrangea; species Hydrangea macrophylla. Next base: position 86,628,195 of record CM066986.1, read on the forward strand.
ATGCTTTCCTGTATTATGCTACGTCGGGGCGTGACAGGCTTTTTGGTATCAGAGCCAGGTTATGGCTCGACCAATTGTCCAGAACACATAGGATCTCCCGTTAAGATAGAATTAAGATAAGATAGTTCGACTTCATTCCGTGTTTAGTCGTTTCCTATCGTTTAGAATTTTCCTTCTTCTCGAGAGGTTGACCGATTTCTTGTTGATCAATGGATAGGCACCGTTCTCTATATCATATGGCTGGAAGAAATCTCAGGAATCGTCCCGCTATTGAAGATGCACCCCCGGTAGTAGATCCAACCGGAATGTTTGAGGCTTTTGTAAGAAGATTGGAGAGGGTTAGTGATCAGAATGCGAGGAACAATAATCAGAATGGGAATCACAACGGGAATGGAAGGCAAGCCCACCAGACTGGAGAGAAGCTTCTCAAGGAGTTTCGCGCTCTGCGACCTGAGTATTTCGCTGGGACTGATGAACCCTGGCAAGCGGAACAGTGGCTACGCCAGATGGAGCGTATCTTTGAGACTATAGAGTGCACGGATCTGGAGAAGAAGCGTCTGGCTATCTTTCAGCTGTCTTACGCAGCGGCTGATTGGTGGGATGCAGAAAAGGCGACCATAGGGGAAGAAGCTGCAAGGAGAATGCCGTGGGTGGTGTTCAAGGAAAGGTTTCTCGAGAAATATTTTCCTGAAGAAGAGAAGGACAAGAGAGAGAAAGAGTTTATGGAGTTGACTCAAGGGAATCTGACTGTCCGTGAGTACACCACTCGGTTTGAGCGTCTGTCTCGCTTTGCTCCACATATGGTGGACACACCCCAGAGGAAAATCAAGAAGTATCACCGATGTCTCAACTTGTCTCTCCGACATCTGACTATGGGGCATTTGGGCCAGTCATTTGAAGCCCTGGTGAGATTGGCTACGGGGTTGGAGAATGATGGGTGTCAGAATTCGAAGCCATTTGGAAATCGACCTTCGCAGAAGGGCTATCCCGGACAGAAACCTGGGTACCCTCAAGGACAGAAAAGGACCTGGGATGGGGGGAAGAAACCTCAACAGACACAAGCAGTACAGCAATATCCGTCTCGAGCAACAGGAGGGGACAACAACAACTGCTTCAATTGTGGTAATCCCGGTCACCGAGCTAAAGATTGCAGGGCAACTAGGCGTGCTGATCGTCCTGGAATTGTGTGCTATAATTGTGGCATGCCAGGTCACATAAGTCCGGAATGCAAGGCTCCTAGGAGAGGCAATTACGGTCAGCAAGGACAGGCCCGCCTGAATGCTGTTATTCCCGAGGCTGCTGGCTATGAAGAAACAGGATATGAAGAAGGTGCTTATGAGGAAGAACCGCCTGAGCAACGAGCAGTGGAAGGTACTGTAACCTTGTTTAACTCTCATGTTAAAGTTTTATTCGACACGGGTGCTACACATTCCTTTATATCTGTTAAGACTGTTCGGAAGTTGGGTTTAGTACCGCAACGTTTAGAGGAAGCTTTGAGTGCTGTCTCACCCTTAGGGGCCACAGTCAAGTTATTACATGTATGTAAGGATTGTCCTCTACGGTTAGGAGACCGAGAACTTTTGGCAAGATTGGTGGTTCTGTCGATGAAGGAGTTCGATATAATCCTGGGAATGGATTGGCTAGAGAAGAATCATTCGAAGTTGGATTGTGCAAGGAAGAGGATCACATTTGCGGACAATGGGAATCGATCCTTTGATTTCCAATGTAACCCTTCAGGTGATATGTTCCTCACCAAATGCCTAGCAAACATTGAGGTTGTCAGTGCAGAGGTGACAGTATCATCAATCCCGGTGATCAAGGAATTTGAGGAAGTATTCCGAGATATTTCAGGATTACCGCCGGAAAGGGACATAGAATTCTGTGTGGAATTGGTGCCAGGCACTCGACCTATAACCAAGGTTCCCTACAGGATGGCCCCTACGGAGTTATTGGAGCTGAAAGAACAAGTTCAAGAACTTGAGAAATTGGGTTTTGTTCGTCCAAGTACTTCACCCTGGGGAGCACCAGTGTTGTTTGTGAAGAAGAAGGATGGGACAATGCGGTTGTGTATTGACTACCGAGAATTGAATAAGGTTACTATCAAGAATAAGTATCCCTTACCTCGGATAGACGATATGTTCGATCAATTGCAAGGAGCCACGACCTTTTCTAAGATTGATCTACGGTCAGGGTATCACCAGTTGAGGGTACGGAAGGAAGACATACCTAAGACTGCTTTCAGGACGAGATACGGACACTATGAGTTCTTAGTGATGCCGTTTGGGATGACGAATGCTCCGGCTGTGTTTATGGACTTGATGAACAGAGTATTCAAGCCCTATTTGGATCAATTCGTTATTGTCTTTATTGATGATATTTTGATCTATTCCAAGTCAGAGGAAGAGCACGAACAACATCTAAGGATCGCGTTGCAGACTCTCAAAGATCACCGCCTGTATGCTAAATTTAGCAAGTGTGAATTCTGGCTCCAGGAAGTTAAGTTCCTCGGGCATGTGATCTCACAACAAGGAATCGCAGTTGACTCCTCAAAGACCGATGCAGTGGCGAATTGGACTCGGCCGACCAATGCTACAGAAGTCAGAAGTTTTCTGGGACTCGCCGGTTACTATCGGAGATTTGTAGAGGGTTTTTCAAAGATAGCAGCCCCGTTAACTGGGTTGACTAAGAAAGATTTGAAGTTTGAATGGACTGATAAGCATGAACGCGTTTTTCTGGAATTGAAAGAGAGATTGACAACAGCGCCAGTGCTTGCGATACCAAAGGATGGTGAGAAGTTCACTATTTTTAGTGACGCCTCGTATCAAGGATTGGGATGTGTCCTTATGCAAGACGGAAAGGTCATAGCCTATGGTTCACGACAGTTGAAGCCGAATGAATTGAATTACCCAACTCATGATTTGGAACTGGCGGCAGTCGTGTTCGCACTTAAGATCTGGAGACACTACCTCTATGGGGAGAAGTTTGATTTATTCTCAGACCACAAGAGCCTTAAGTATTTGTTTACTCAGAAGGAGTTGAACATGAGACAACGCCGGTGGATGGAGTTGATCAAGGACTACGACTTTACATTAGAGTACCACCCTGGTAAGGCTAACGTAGTCGCTGACGCCCTAAGTCGGAAACCTCGAGGAACGATTGCCTTATTGATGATGAGGGAATGGAAAGCTTTAGAGGCAATCGCAGAATTTGATATGCAGATTTTAGAGGGAAGTGCCGGGCAGCACTTTGGATGCCTCATAGTACAACCAACACTTGTGAGTCGAATCATCGAAGCCCAGAAGAAAGATGAGAAGTTTCAACATGGTTCGCCAAGATGTTAGAGAAGGACCCAACAGAATGGAAGGTTGGGGCCGATGGAGGGCACCGATGTCGAGACAGATTGTGTGTGCCAGATTCTGGAGATTTGAGAAAAGATATTCTCGAAGAAGCACATAAATCGAGACTGACAGTACACCCAGGAGGAACAAAGATGTATAAGGATTTGAAGAGAAACTTCTGGTGGGAAGGGATGAAGCGAGAAGTAGCCGAGTTTGTGTCTAAATGTTTGACTTGTCAACAAGTGAAGGCCGAACATCAGAGACCCTTAGGATTGTTACAACCCCTACCTGTTCCAGGATGGAAGTGGGAACACATAACTATGGATTTCGTGGTTGGATTACCCCGATCACAACAGAATCATGACGCGATTTGGGTAATTGTGGATCGTTTGACGAAGTCCGCACACTTTATCGCGTACAATATGACTTACCCAGTAGAAAGGATGAGTCGAATGTATCTTCAGCAAGTGGTGCGACTGCACGGTGCGCCTGTGTCAATTGTATCAGACCGCGATGCACGTTTTACCTCAGGATTTTGGGAAAGTTTGCAGAAGGCTATGGGAACTTCACTCAAGATGAGTACTGCTTTCCATCCTCAGACCGATGGACAGACCGAGCGTGTTAATCAAATTATGGAAGATATGCTCAGAGCTTGTGCAATCGACTTTGAAGAGTCTTGGGAGACGCACTTGCCGTTAGTTGAATTTGCGTATAACAACAGTTATCACTCGAGTATCGGGATGGCGCCGTTTGAAGCTTTGTACGGACGGCCATGTCGATCTCCATTGTGTTGGGCTGAAGTGGGAGACACGGAACTTTTGGGACCAGATTTGGTGAGAGAGACCAATGAGAAGATCTCACTGGTCAAGGAAAGGATGAAAACTGCACAGAGTAGGCATAAGAGTTATGCGGATCGGCGTCGAAAGGACTTGGAGTTCAGTATCGGTGATCACGTACTCCTTAAGGTTTCACCTGTTCGGGGAGTAATACGTTTTGGTCAGAAAAGAGGTAAGTTGGCACCTCGTTTCATCGGACCATTCGAGATTTTGGAGCGTGTTGGGAAAGTGGCTTATCGGCTCGCGTTGCCACCAAAGATGTCTGGTGTTCATAACGTGTTCCATGTCAGTATGTTAAGGAAATACATACGGGACCCTTCACATGTGGTTAATTTTGATGATATTGAGACGAGTCAGAATATTGTCTACAAGGATAGACCTGTGAGGATTCTTGACCAGAGTATCAAGAGGCTCAGAAGAAGAGACGTTCCTTTGGTTAAGGTTCAGTGGAGGCATCATGACGAGGGAGAAGCGTCGTGGGAGTTAGAGTCAGACATGAGGACTAGATACCCCGAGTTGTTTCAGGATTAGTTAGCTCAGATTTCGGGGCGAAATCTCTGTTAAGGTGGGTAGAGTGTAACACCCTGTATTTTACTTTCTTTTAATAAATAAATATTTCATTTCATTTCCATGTGTATTTGGTTTTATTTCTTTTTATAAATTTTTATTTGGGGTCAAACTGTAATTTCCAAAATATTTTCTATGGTTTCAAAATCAATATCTATATTTTTGTATAACCCAGGATTTATTTCCTACACTAATGTAATCTTCTGTATTTTTATATCAACCATAAAATACCAGTTTTGTTTTAAAATCTGCGACTATATCGCATGTTGGATGAGGGAGCACGTGAGCTCAACCTCACCGGGTAATTTCTACCCATTGCTTGGAGCCCAAAACAATGGGTTTATATATATGAATAACAGTGTCTCTCTCTCACTCACTGTGTCTCTCTCAAATCTCCCTCAAACTCTCCTAATTCTCTCAATCATTCTCTTGATCACTCTCTCAAGAACACACATAACACACATACAGTATATACATATACACATACATAGTTATATATATATATCTCTAGATCAGATCAAGAGCGGGAGTAATTTCGAAACGACGGAATTAACGGCGGAATTTATCTGTCTCAAATTCTTTGTACTAGCGCCCTCTGTGAGTATTATAAACTCACTCGCCATGTTTATATACGTGTATTTCAGTATATATAGGTGTGTATATGTGTATATATATGTATTTCACCATTGAAGCTTGAAATTGGAGTTTTGTCAAACTCAACCAAATTCAATTCCGTGAATTGATTTTGGAAGATCTTTGTCCCAATAGGCCACGGTTCAAATCCTACACAGTAATTCATCCGTATCGCGACGTACGGTTGATTTAAAGTTTTGACACCCTCACTTTAATCGCGAATATTTAGAGATATAATCCGTATTAATTAAAATTGATCGCGTATTCTTAATCTACGCGGAAAACTGAAGAGATCCATATATTGCACGACATGTTTGAGACAGAATCTGAAAATGGGTAAATTTCAGTCCAGAATTGAAAACAGGGGAAAAACGAAGAAGATGACTTTCTGCAAGAACTCGCGCGCGCGACCCGCTCGCGCGAGGATCGCTGGCGCGGCCCGCTCGCGCGAAACCATCCCCCCCTTCGCGCGCGCGATCCGCTCGCGCGACCTGTTCTTCCCATTCGCGCGCGCGATCCGCTCGCGCGATTTATTCTCCCCTTCGCGCGCGCGACCCGCTCGCGCGACCTGGCAGTTTGAGCAGTTTTTGTATTTTCTTATTAGGGACTGTTTGGAAAATGTTTTAAAGTTTTTAAAAGAACTGTTTGGCAAATGTATTGTTTTAAAGGCTTATGTTTTAAGAATTGTACGAACAAGAACAACTAAGATCGAAATTTATGCTCGTACGATTATCCGGCTTTGTGATTAATTAATAGTGTTATTTATGAAACATTGACATACATATTAGGGTCGAGGTTGCGTCAACATGCATGTGTATGAGAAAGTGTGAAAAGAGTAAAGAGTGGCGGTCTGGTGTGCGACCTCAATATCGATCGGATATTATTCCTGGTATTGGAGGCGATATGGTTGTATACGACTTAGATATCGATCGGATAGTATTCCTGGTATCTAAGGCGCGCGTTTCGGATATTGATCGGATAGTATTCCTGATATCCGAAGCGATGGTGATAGTGTTGAGTACGGCTTAGATATCGATCGGATATTATTCCTGGTATCTAAGGCGCTTGTTTCGGATATCGATCGGATAGTATTCCTGGTATCTGAAATGATGGTATTGAGTGTGGCTTAGATATCGATCGGATATTATTCCTGGTATCTGAAGCAATAGTTTGGTGTGCTGTTTTAGATATCGATCGAATATTATTCCTGGTATCTGAAACAATAGTTTGGTATGTTGTTTTGGATATCGATCGGATAGTATTCCTGGTATCTGAGATAATGGTTTGGTTGAGTTGGGTCTTGTTGAGAGAAAAGAGTCAGAAAGATGAGATATTACATTGTTCATGCACGGTCGCATACTGATTGCTTACTATATTTTCCCATGGCTTATGTTGGAATTGGAACCTTGAATTTATTACTGTTAATGTTAATTTGTATCTTTGTCCTATATGATTATATATATATATATACATTGCGAGCACTTGTTTATTTTGCTCACCAGCTTTCATAAGCTGACGGCGTTGATGCGTCCTGGACTGTATGTCCAGATTTTCAGGGTCAGGAGCAGCCAGGGTATTTTGACTATGCTACTTAGAGTCAGGAGACTTTCCAGGAGGCTGCTTTGTATTTCCTATGTCTTTTAAATTTGAGGTTGCAATAGACTTTATGATAGATTTGAATAAGGGCGGTTTGTGCCACAAGACTTAACTGATGTAATAGTTTAGTAAGTTTTAAATTCAGAGCTTATGTTTATTAGTATCCTTTTCTCTAGAAATGCTGTTTAAGTTATTTGTTTGCAGGGACAATTGGTCATACTCACTTGTCACGACCTACGAGTCCATAAAGGAAATTAAATGTCACGCCCCGGAGTAGCCAAAAATAGGGAAAATTTAAAATTTCCTTTCTGGACCCATAGGGAATGACGAGTTACATTAACTGATTGTCATTTCTACATTCTACACATAGTAACAGAGTAAGCGGAAGCATAAAAACATCTATTGGTGTTCTTCATTAGAACTCAAATGTTTGGGATCTAGTTATTACATCATGAGTCTAAATAAAAGATCTATAAGGCAGTCTAGGGCGATCTATATACAATACATATCTAAAGCATTACCTCATATAGGAGACAATAAAGCAAGTTAAGTAATTCTAAATAAGACTATATCGGAGTCCTTCGCTTCAACTTGTACATCTGCCGCGTCCCTTTGGGTAGACCTCGTCTTGAGAGTCGTCACCTGTGAAATCTAGACGTGATATGTCCAGGGCAGGAAGGAGAGCCGTTAGCTTTTGAAGCTAAGTGAGTTGACCTAACCGATCACTCCTAATACAAACAATAATGTACAAGTACAACAGATATCCCGAACTAACATTTGATAAGCATTATCTCTATACATATGATTTATGACATGATAATATGAGTGAGATACGACACGATGCACCATCGATATATTCGACTTTACTCAACCACAGACACCACAACTGACTCATGTGACTTGTTACATTACCAGTGTAACGCCGTTAGCTCAGAGTAGAATGATTACGTTGCTATCGTCGCCTAGCAGGGCCCTATAGCAGTTTTGGTTTTAAAAAGAGTGTAATCATTGGACTCTTGGGTCCTCGTGACCTTGCCGGGAGAATAGAATAGTTACAGCGCTATCGTCGCCTAGCAGGGCCCTATAGCATTTGAAAGGTAACTATTGTATTCTGATGGATACATTGCTATCGTCGCCTAGCATGGCCCTATAGCGTATCATCATCAACTCATATACAACTTCAATGATTTCAATGGAAACTCTGGCTATCGTCGCCTAGCAGGGCCCTATAGCAGTTTCATCGTTGTTCCCATTTACTTGACTGTACCATTCGGACCTCCGCGGTCCATTCAATGTATATGTTGATATGCTTGGGTCAATCTCCGTGACTAACCATGCAGACATCAATGTTGACATCAAGACTCGACCATGTTCATATGAATGTTCATGTGACTATAGAAACAGAAATCATGATAACAAGAATATCAGCGAATATTTAACTAAGCATGGAGTATAGTTAACTAACATGCGTTCATTATATAAGAAACAATCTCAATGTTCATATAACTAATACTTATCAGTATCGTCCACACAGGACGTACTGAACATACATATATGATCAAAGAATAATTCTATAATATACCAAGTGAGTTAGGACGACTCACCTCGAAGCGGTTGCGTAAAAACAAGCATAGCGGTTCCTACAAAGCATTAAGATTACATAGAACATTGATTAATAAGTCTATTAAAAATCAGGGGCACAATGGTAATTGTGCCGGGTGGGTTCCTAAACCTCAACATGATGATCTAGACATCATTTTGAGTCCAACGCCATTGACTAGACTCAAATAGGAGTCCGTCGCATAAAAAGGCTGGATTTTCTATACCAGTTCGGGCCCTAAAGATAAGCTGTATTTTTTACCGTGTCGAAAGGTCACCAAATTTTAAAGGGATGTTCTAGACATTATTCTAAGACTCTAGGAATTGACCGCGTATTTTTCTGGGCTATGGTTTATTTATTATGAATTTCTGAAGTTTAAAACGTCTAATAATAGATTGCGGGGTCCCATAATTATAAAATATAGTTTAGGGAGACATTAGGTCCTTATAAATATTTTTAATAAATACTAGGCCTTAAAATAGGCTAGTGGTATTTTTCTCCTAATTTTCGGAACTCGTTTGGTATTTAAAATAATTAAAACAATGACAACCAACTCCGTATAATTTATTAAAATAACGAAGTTTAGTTTTATAATTTGTTAAATTATAAAACAGTCTTTTATGTCCTTAGGACATAATATAAGATTTCTCGGATTTTAAAATAGGCCAATAGATATTTATTATCTATTTATCATAATTCAAAACTATTAGTTATAATTTATAGAAGTCCAAATAAATAATAACTATAATATATTAATACTAAAGTTTGAGTTTTATAAATAAATAATTTATATAACAATGGCATTAGGCCTCGGGATCAACAACATAATTTTCCCATATTTAAAATGGGCATTAGGCATTTATTACTCATTTATTATAATTATGAACTATTTCTTATTATTTATTTAAAACTAAATAAATAATAAGAAATAGTTCATAATTATAATAAATGAGTAATAAATGCCTAATGCCCATTTTAAATATGGGAAAATTATGTTGTTGATCCCGAGGCCTAATGCCATTGTTATATAAATTATTTATTTATAAAACTCAAACTTTAGTATTAATATATTATAGTTATTATTTATTTGGACTTCTATAAATTATAACTAATAGTTTTGAATTATGATAAATAGATAATAAATATCTATTGGCCTATTTTAAAATCCGAGAAATCTTATATTATGTCCTAAGGACATAAAAGACTGTTTTATAATTTAACAAATTATAAAACTAAACTTCGTTATTTTAATAAATTATACGGAGTTGGTTGTCATTGTTTTAATTATTTTAAATACCAAACGAGTTCCGAAAATTAGGAGAAAAATACCACTAGCCTATTTTAAGGCCTAGTATTTATTAAAAATATTTATAAGGACCTAATGTCTCCCTAAACTATATTTTATAATTATGGGACCCCGCAATCTATTATTAGACGTTTTAAACTTCAGAAATTCATAATAAATAAACCATAGCCCAGAAAAATACGCGGTCAATTCCTAGAGTCTTAGAATAATGTCTAGAACATCCCTTTAAAATTTGGTGACCTTTCGACACGGTCAAAAATACAGCTTATCTTTAGGGCCCGAACTGGTATAGAAAATCCAGCCTTTTTATGCGACGGACTCCTATTTGAGTCTAGTCAATGGCGTTGGACTCAAAATGATGTCTAGATCATCATGTTGAGGTTTAGGAACCCACCCGGCACAATTACCATTGTGCCCCTGATTTTTAATAGACTTATTAATCAATGTTCTATGTAATCTTAATGCTTTGTAGGAACCGCTACGCTTGTTTTTACGCAACCGCTTCGAGGTGAGTCGTCCTAACTCACTTGGTATATTATAGAATTATTCTTTGATCATATATGTATGTTCAGTACGTCCTGTGTGGACGATACTGATAAGTATTAGTTATATGAACATTGAGATTGTTTCTTATATAATGAACGCATGTTAGTTAACTATACTCCATGCTTAGTTAAATATTCGCTGATATTCTTGTTATCATGATTTCTGTTTCTATAGTCACATGAACATTCATATGAACATGGTCGAGTCTTGATGTCAACATTGATGTCTGCATGGTTAGTCACGGAGATTGACCCAAGCATATCAACATATACATTGAATGGACCGCGGAGGTCCGAATGGTACAGTCAAGTAAATGGGAACAACGATGAAACTGCTATAGGGCCCTGCTAGGCGACGATAGCCAGAGTTTCCATTGAAATCATTGAAGTTGTATATGAGTTGATGATGATACGCTATAGGGCCATGCTAGGCGACGATAGCAATGTATCCATCAGAATACAATAGTTACCTTTCAAATGCTATAGGGCCCTGCTAGGCGACGATAGCGCTGTAACTATTCTATTCTCCCGGCAAGGTCACGAGGACCCAAGAGTCCAATGATTACACTCTTTTTAAAACCAAAACTGCTATAGGGCCCTGCTAGGCGACGATAGCAACGTAATCATTCTACTCTGAGCTAACGGCGTTACACTGGTAATGTAACAAGTCACATGAGTCAGTTGTGGTGTCTGTGGTTGAGTAAAGTCGAATATATCGATGGTGCATCGTGTCGTATCTCACTCATATTATCATGTCATAAATCATATGTATAGAGATAATGCTTATCAAATGTTAGTTCGGGATATCTGTTGTACTTGTACATTATTGTTTGTATTAGGAGTGATCGGTTAGGTCAACTCACTTAGCTTCAAAAGCTAACGGCTCTCCTTCCTACCCTGGACATATCACGTCTAGATTTCACAGGTGACGACTCTCAAGACGAGGTCTACCCAAAGGGACGCGGCAGATGTACAAGTTGAAGCGAAGGACTCCGATATAGTCTTATTTAGAATTACTTAACTTGCTTTATTGTCTCCTATATGAGGTAATGCTTTAGATATGTATTGTATATAGATCGCCCTAGACTGCCTTATAGATCTTTTATTTAGACTCATGATGTAATAACTAGATCCCAAACATTTGAGTTCTAATGAAGAACACCAATAGATGTTTTTATGCTTCCGCTTACTCTGTTACTATGTGTAGAATGTAGAAATGACAATCAGTTAATGTAACTCGTCATTCCCTATGGGTCCAGAAAGGAAATTTTAAATTTTCCCTATTTTTGGCTACTCCGGGGCGTGACATTAAATGCTTTCCTGTATTATGCTACGTCGGGGCGTGACAGTTGAAGTATCTTGATCTGGACTTTTGTGAAGATTGCATTTTGGGAAAACAGAAGAAAGTCAGTTTTACCAAGGTGGCAAGGACTCCAAAATCAGAACGATTGAAATTGGTCCATACTGATGTATGGGGACCATCTAAGGTACATTCTCTTGGTGGCTCTCGCTATTTTGTCACTTTCATATATGATGCTACTAGAAAATTGTGGGTGTATTTCATAAAGCGTAAATCTGATGTGTTTGGTACTTTCAAGAATTGGAAAGCTTTGGTTGAAAATGAGACAGGGTTAAAGCTAAAGTGTCTCAAGTCCGATAATGGTGGTGAGTACTGTGATGATGACTTTGAGTCATATTGTGCTGCAAATGGGATTTGAAAACTGAAAACAATCCCGAGGAAGCCAAGGCAGAATGGAGTGGCTGAGCGCATGAATAGAACGATCCTAGAGCGTGCAAGGAGCATGAGAATAAATGCTGGGCTACCTAAGCAATTCTGGGCTGATGTAGTAAACACTGTCGTGTATTTGATCAACAGGGGACCTTCAGTTGCTTTGAATTGTGGTTTGCCAGAAGAGCCTTGGACTGGAAAAGAGGTAAATCTCTCTCATCTTCACATTTTTGGTTGCACTGCTTATGTACACATTGAACCTGAGAACAAGGGTAAGCATGATCCTAAGTCTAGGAAGGGTTACTTCATTGGCTATGGCACTGATAGTTATGGCTATATATTGTGGGACTTTGAAAAATAGAAAACAGTGAGGAGTATGGATGTAGTGTTCAATGAGTCTGTTTTGTACAAAGATAGACTTGGTCATCAATAGGAGAATACTAAAAATTCAGATTCTGTAGAGTTTGAGGAGATTTCATATAAGAATGTTTTGAAAACCCAAGATGTGAACATACAACCTACACCGCAGGAAGAACCACAAACTCCCCCTCCGAGGAAGTCTACTAGAGTTAGTAAGCCTGTAATACGCTATTCACCTTTAATGAATTTTTTATTATTAATTGATTGTGGTGAACCAGAATGTTTTGAGGAAGGTTTACAGGTTGAGACCAGGGAGAAGTGGGAGCATGCCATGGATGATGAGATGTATTCTCTTTCATCAAACCAGATGTGGGATCTTGTCCAGTTGCCAAAGGGGAAGTCAGCTTTGCACAACATATGGGTTGAAACAGGCCCCAAGGCAGTGGTATAGAAAGTTTGACACTTTTATGGCAAAAGATGGTTTTACTAGATGTCATTCAGACCATTGCTGTTATTTTAAGAAGCTTGCTACATCGTATCTCATATTGCTTTTGTATGTAGATAATATGCTTGTTGTAGGATCAAGCATGGAAGAGATTTCAAATCTCAAGGCACAGTTGTCCAAGGAATTTGCTATGAAGGATTTGGGAAATGCAAAGAAAATTCTTGGGATGAGAATCAGCAGGGACAGGGTAAACAGGAAGTTGGAACTATCACAGGCAGAATATGTTGACAAGGTTCTGAAAAGGTTTAACATGGAAAATGCTAAACCAGTTAGCACTCCTTTGGCAAGTCACTTCAAACTTTCCAAAGATCAAGCAGCAGTCACAGATGAAAACCGTAAGTACATGGCTAGAGTACCTTACGCATCAGCAGTAGGCATCTTGATGTATGCTATGGTCTGTACAATGCCAAACATTGCTCATACAGTGGGAGTAGTGAGCAGATTTATGGCAGATCCAAGCAAGGAGCATTGGGAAGGTATTAAGTGGATTCTGAGGTACCTTAGAGGCACTAAAGATGTGGCATTATGTTATGATGGTTCAGATATTCGTAATCAGGGCTATGTGGATTCAGATTTGGCAGGGGATATTGACAGGAGGAAGAGCACTACAGGGTATGTGTTTACTTTGGGCAGTGCAGCAGTCAGTTGGGTCTCTAGACTACAGAAAATTGTAACCATCTCCACGACAGAGGCAGAGTATGTGGCAGCCACTGAGGCTTGCAAAGAAATGGTATGGTTAAGGAATTTCATGAAAGAAATTGGTAAGGAACAAGAGGGGGGTTCTCAGTTGTTCAGTGATAGTCAAAGTGCAATTTATCTTGCAAAGAATCCAGCTTTTCACTCGAGAACCAAGCACATCGACATCAAGTACCATTTCATTCGCTCTCTTTTAGAGGATGGACAGTTCACTTTGGAGAAAATTCATACAAACGATAATCCTGCAGATATGTTTACCAAGGGGGTCACTGTGGAGAAGTTGAAGAAAGGATCAGCTTCTATTTGTCTTCAAGACTAGAAGGCAATGATTTCTCACACCAGCACTATTTGTTTCGATGGAGGTGATAACTATTTCTTTCTCTCTCAGATCAGTCTTCAAGTGGGAGATTGTTGGGTTTGTGAAGTCTGATCCACTCCTATACCGGGGGTTCAGGGGTCGGGCCCCCTGAGTTTATTTCGGGCCAAGGGTATTATAGTAATTTTCATGTAACCCTAGTGGGATATATTATCCCTTCTATGTGCAGCCGCAATGTGTAGAGTGCTATTTTTTAAGAGAGAAAACTTGTAATCCTTTCTGTTCGTTGATTATAGTGAACTGGTGTGAGAGGCTGTGGACGTAGACAATTTGGCTGAACCACAGAGTATATCTTGTGTCGTGATTTGTTTGTTTCTTACTTTCTGTGTGTGTTTGCATAGTGTGTTACTGTCACACCCGTCCCGGAAAATGCATTCATTTTAAAATGCATATTTGAATTGTGAGAATTATTAATGTTGATTAATAATTGAGGAATTGGTTGACCATGGTCAACGAAGGGTGTCAAGTGAGGACACGGTGATTCGATATCCATTGAGGCATTCGTAAGAATTAAATGACATTTATGTGATTAAATGTTATTTGAAATATCTGGTATTTTATGAATAGTAATTTACCTGTGTAGTATAATTCTGGTAATTTTGATACTGTTAGAGATCGTTTTGAGAACTGTGGTGAGAACGTTAGTGACACGTTAACTAAAAAGGTAGGTTGTGTAGAGATTCCACAGAATTTAGTTTTCAGACGTTATTTTGGACCCAAACGAAACCTAGCCGAAAACTTTTGAAACTTATAGTTTTCACTCGTAAAGGCATAAAATGGACGTGTGCGAAGTTTCAAGGATTAATTAGAAGATTTGAGAAACTTGCGGGGAGGTAAGCGTAATTTCCCGAAAGTTGCCTATATATATAGATGAGGATGAGAATTCATTCTCATCCAAATCCAAACAAATATCTAGAGAGAGGAGAGAGAAGGGAGATTTAGTTGCCACGGGCTTTGCGACGACAAACGGCGACCGTTCGTCTGTCAGATTTTCACCAAATTCCAGATTTGAACTCGTGGAGGTAAGACCTACGTTTTGATACTACTTAGGCCACGTTTGGCAAAGTTTTTATGAAAAGTTAATTTTAAGAATCTGGGAAAAACATGTCTATACTTGTAGGAATCGTTTAAGATCGGAGATCTGACGTTTATTTGGTCTTCTTGTACTTCTCCTGAAGTGTGAGAGCTATAGCTCAAGGTATGAATTCCGAACCTATGTAATATAGACAATTTTGGATGTTTTAGATGTTTTGTATGATTTGTGATCTGGGCAAACTTATGTGTTAAATTAGGCCCGTTAAATTTAGCGAGTACGTATAGAAAAGCACGGTGACATGATTATGTGAGCATGCTAAATGTCTATGTGGGTCAAAGGGGAGTTTGATATAATTTTACGCCGGTGCACGCCTCTCGATGTTTGAGAGTTTACAGTAGTGACGACTACTTGCTTGGTGTGGGAAGTGGCCAACCAGAACAGATGGATGCAATGGTTGAGTGATTCTTGGCTAACCATTGGCATTGCGGTTTAAGATTTAAGACTTGCCGATATACTGGGTGAATGCGTATTTCTCTCCCCGGAGACTAAATTATGTGATTTAGATGTTTAAAACATGAATTGCCTCATATGCATTTGTTTAGAATTGTACACTCAGCATATAACTGAGTAGTGGAGACTTCCTCCATTGCAGGTGAAAAGAAAAAGGGCAAGAAGAAACGTGAGGAGTAAGGCCGAGGAACGCCGGGGAAAATACTTGTATATGCTTTTGTTTTAAATCCTAAACTTGTGTAAGGATTGGTAATTGTAATAATATGTTGTAATAGAACCATAGGTTAGTTCTATAGTATTGTAATCTTGTAATTGAACGTCTGTAGTTATGTTTAATACGTTAAAAATCAGTTGTGGTTGTGATTGTGGTTGGTATTGAGTAGCAGAACTTGTTAATTTTCAATACAGGCTGCCCAACAGGGGAGCAGTCGACTGGACCCAAGGTCAGTCGACTGGATCTCGGAGAATTGAGACACTGAAAGTATTTTATAAGAAAAGCAGTCGACTGATTCCTTGGACAGTCGACTGAACACTGTAGATTTTTGACTACTGCTTCCATTAATTGAAAAGCAGTCGACTGGGTCTCCAGGTCAGTCGACTGGACCCCTTGGCAATATGTTGTATTTTTGTTCTGCTTGACATAGTCGACTGAGCAGTCGACTGGACCCTATTACAGTCGACTGGGAAGTCGACTGAGCCTCTGGTTTCAAAACTATTTTCTTTTGAATGTGTTTTCAATTGTCAAAACTTTTTATAACTCCAATTTTCAATGGATTCGTCCACTCTGAGGGAAATGTTCCTAAGTTTTAAATACCAGGGTGCTTTTAAGAATCTTTCCGCTGCGTATAATTATATTAATGTTTGGATGAGCCTTGGTGGCGTGCCACGTGTCCTAATTCCACGCGTAGTGGGATGGGTCGTGACATTTAGTGGTATCAAAGCTATAGGTAACAAAACTTTGGGAACGTTCGACGACGAGTGGAGTGTTGAGGGAATTGTCACATGCTTTCAATTGCATTCATACATATTAGAGATGTTTGATGTTTATGGTATGTTGTATACATACATGATGATTTTATTTGTCATACATGCATAGTGTTTATGCATTGAGAACTACAGGATTGTAATCATGAGTGACGAAGAGCGAGAACTATCACCGCACACTCGACGCATGAATAACATGGCAGAAATGATGGGGAATATGGGTGACATGATCCGAAATATATTCGAACGATTACCTCCAACACCTCCATTGGAGCCAGAGCCGATAGTAGTAGTTCATGCGCCTGAGAATAAGGGTATAAGATCGATATCTGAACAGTTTTCGAGGAAGAAACCTATAGAATTTCATGGGACGCCTGATACAACGTTGGCAGAACATTGGGTCATGGACATGGAACGAATTTTTCGATCTATTCTGATGTCAGATAGGGAGAAGATTGAGAACGCAAGCGACGTATTGAGGGGTGAAGCTCAGAACTGGTGGGTAAATGTATTAGATCAAGGAGCACCAATTACGTGGGAAGGGTTTAAGGCATAATTCAATCGCCGATTCTTTCCGCGAGCCGCCTACAATGCAAAGAAGCGAGAGTTTGATAACCTCAAGCAAGGAGACATGACTGTAACGGAGTATACCTCCAAGTATAACGCGTTATTGAGATTTGGTAAGGGTTCAGTGCCCGAAGAGGAAGATAGGGCAAGAAAATTTGAAGAAGGTTTAAGGGATAATATCCGTTTGAGAGTAGAGACTTACGAGCATTCAACTGTTGCCGCAGTACAACAAACGGCACTTGTAGCCGAAAGGGGAATGGAGAGATCGAGGCAAAATCAGCAAAACCAACAAGGAAAGAGAAACCACGAGGGTAATAACCGGAACTATGATGGACCTTTCAAGAGGCCGTTTGCAAAAGGCTCTAACTCTAGTTTCAGTGGGTTCAGGAAGCTGGCAAGTAATATACCATTGTGTCCACTATGCAACCGACCACATACTGGTCGATGTTTTATGACAAATTACCAGAACAAAGCCCAAGGGATGGGCAGTGCAAGTGTTACACCTGATATGAGGGGCAAGTGCTACGATTGTGGGATGTTTGGACATCAATCTAAGGAGTGCCCGAGGAAGCGTCCTCAGCAAGGAGCTAGTTCTATGGCTTCTAGTGGGTCGAAGCCTAGACAGACTAACGATGGGGGACAAAGGACTGAACAACGTCAAGGAAGAGCCTATCAGATGACCCCAGGAGATATGACTGCTTCAGAGACAGTGGTCTCAGGTATGGTGCTTGTATGTTCACACTTAGCACGCATACTTGTTGACTCAGGATCTACGCATTCATTTGTATCGCATACCTTTGTTGAACATTTGAATGTTAAATCGGCACCGTTAGGATATGAATTGTCTATTGCTGTACCACTTAGTAAATCGATAATGACGTCTACTGTATATAAGAACTGTGAAATCAAATTAGGCGAGAAGTTGATGACCGTAGACCTTATACCGATTGTGGTGAATCATTTCGATGTTATATTGGGGATGGATTGGTTAGCCCTTAACCAAGCTACGATAGATTGTGAGCGGAAAGAAGTTAATTTTCGATCACCGGTACATGGGAGCTTTTGTTTCCAAGGGAGTGGGGTTATACCGCCACCGTACTTGATTTCAGTTATCCGAGCGGGGAAGTTATTGAAAAAGGGATGTCAAGGATTCCTATGTTCAGTGACTGATGTCTCAGCAACCGAATCAAGAATAGAAGATATTCCAGTAGTACGGGAGTATCCAGATGTATTTCGAGATGACTTACCGGACGTCCTGATTGAGAGGGAAATTGAATTCACCATTGAGGTAAAGCCAGATTCAAGGTCGGTATCAAAAGCACCGTATAGAATGGAACCAGTAGAACTGAAAGAACTGAAAGTTCAACTACAAGAGTTACTTGACAAGGGTTTCATTCGACCTAGTATTTCACCGTGGGGAGCTCCAGTATTGTTTGTAAAGAAGAAAGATGGTTCGATGAGAATGTGTATTGATTACCGGGAACTGAACAAGTTGACTATCAAGAACAAGTATCCACTACCCAGAATTGATGATTTATTTGATCAACTTCGTGGGGCACAAGTATTCTCCAAGATAGACCTGAGATCGGGTTATCATCAATTGAAGGTAAAGGCCGAAGATGTTGAGAAAACAGCTTTCAGAACGCGTTATGGACACTATGAGTTCTTAGTTATGCCATTTGGAGTTACAAATGCACCAGCCGCGTTCATGGATCTTATAAATCGAGTATTCAAGGATTATTTGGATGACTTTGTGATAGTATTCATTGACGATATCCTTATCTATTCACCGAGTGAGGTAGAACACGAGAATCACTTGAGTTTGATACTTCAAAGATTGCGAGAGAAACAATTATTTGGGAAATTCAAGAAATGTGAATTTTGGTTACCTAGTATTACTTTTCTTGGTCATGTGATCGACAAGAATGGAGTATCAGTTGATCCTCACAAGGTAGAAGCTGTATCTAATTGGCAAAGACCGACTTCCGTATCTGAAATTCGAAGTTTCTTAGGACTAGCGGGATACTACCGCCGTTTTATTGAAAATTTCTCGAAAATTTCATTGCCTATGACAAAGTTAATGAGAAAGGGGGTTACGTTTGAGTGGAGTCAAGAATGTGAAGACAGTTTTCAAGAATTGAAAGCACGACTAACGAGAGCACCTATTCTGACGATACCATCCGGAACCGAGGGGTTTGTGATCTATAGTGATGCGTCGCATCAAGGGTTGGGATGCGTGTTGATGCAAGGTGGTAAAGTGATTGCTTATGCTTCTAGACAGTTGAAGACACATGAGATTAATTATCCGACTCACGATCTCGAATTAGCTGCGGTGATTCATGCTTTGAAGATTTGGAGACACTACTTGTACGGGGAAAAGTGTGAGATATTCACAGACCACAAGAGTTTGAAATATATTTTCACCCAACGGGATTTGAATATGAGACAACGAAGATGGTTAGAGTTGATGAAGGATTACGATCTTTCGATAGAGTACCATCCGGGAAAGGCAAACGTAGTAGCCGATGCGTTAAGCCGGAAGACGACAAGGAACTTAGCCGACGAGCTAACACAACAAAGAGAATTGGTCAAGGAGATGGAGCGTTTGGAACTGGATGTAATTTCAGAGACCAACGATGGCTTAATGATGGCGATCATAGCACACCCAAACATTCTAGATGAGATTAAAGCAGAACAGTTCAATGATGTCTACCTGTGTAGAATGAGAGACGAGATACCTTTGGGAAAACGACCGGGGTTTATTGTGAAACAAGGAGTATTAGTACTTGGGGATCGTTTGTGTGTACCGAACGTGAAAGACTTGAAAGAGCGACTTTTAGAGGAGGCTCACAGTACTAAATATTCAATTCATCCGGGAAGTAACAAGATGTACCGAAACTTGCGAGAAAACTTCTGGTGGAGAGGTATGAAGCGAGAGGTTGCTAAGTTTGTATCCGAATGTTCGGCATGTCAACAGGTCAAAGCAGAGAGACAAGTACCCGCAGGGTTACTACAACCATTGCCAGTGTCGGAATGGAAGTGGGACGAGATCACGATGGATTTTGTTTCGGGATTTCCGCGATCGCATAACAAGAACGACAAAATTTGGGTTATAGTTGACAGATTGACGAAATCAGCTCATTTTCTTCCAATTAAGACGACTAAGCCGTCCAAGTTAGCAGAGTTGTATGTGAAAGAGATTGTAAGACTACACGGGGTTCCAGCAGTGATTATATCGGATCGTGATAGTAGTTTTACATCAAGGTTTTGGGGAAGTTTGCAAGAAGCTATGGGTACGAAGTTGAGTTTCAGTACCGCATTTCATCCTCAGACCGACGGGCAGTCAGAGCGGACGATTCAGACCTTAGAGGATATGTTGAGATTGTGTGTCCTAGATTTTGGGAGTGATTGGGAGAAACACTTACCATTAATCGAATTTGCTTACAACAACGGTTTTCAGTCAAGTATCGGGATGGCACCGTATGAAGCTTTGTATGGACGTAAATGTCGGTCACCGGTTTGTTGGACCGAGGTTGGGGAAAGAAGATTGATAGGACCTGAGATAATACAGTTGACTACTGAGAAAGTGAAGTTAATCCAGGAGCGACTTAAGGTGGTTCCGAGTCGTTATAAGAGTTATGCGGACTCTAAACGACGACCGATGACATTTGAAGTAGGAGACTTTGTATACTTACGAGTATCGCCTTCGAAAGGCATTGTCTGATTTGGGAAGCGGGGAAAACTTAACCCAAGATTCGTAGGACCATTTGAGATCCTAGAGAAAGTAGGACCAGTGGCTTACCGACTAGCCTTATCATCTGAGTTAGCGTTTGTGCACAATGTGTTTCATGTGTCGATGTTGAGACGGTGTATGACGGATACGAGAAAGATCATCGTACCGGAACCATTGCAAATCCAAGAAGACTTGACTTATGTGGAGCATCCAGTAAGGATCTTGGACAGAAAAGAGCGAGTGTTGAGAACGAAGACAATTCCAATGGTGAAAGTATTGTGGCATAGTCATACGGTTGAGGAAGCTACGTGGGAGAACGAGGAAGAAATGAGGAACGAGTATCCGCACCTTTTCGACTCTTGAGGTATAAGTTTGGGGACAAACTTCCTTTTTGGAGGGGAGAGTTGTCACACCCGTCCCGGAAAATGCATTCATTTTAAAATGCATATTTGAATTGTGAGAATTATTAATGTTGATTAATAATTGAGGAATTGGTTGACCATGGTCAACGAAGGGTGTCAAGTGAGGACACGGTGATTCGATATCCATTGAGGCATTCGTAAGAATTAAATGACATTTATGTGATTAAATGTTATTTGAAATATCTGGTATTTTATGAATAGTAATTTACCTGTGTAGTATAATTCTGGTAATTTTGATACTGTTAGAGATCGTTTTGAGAACTGTGGTGAGAACGTGAGTGACACGTTAACTAAAAAGGTAGGTTGTGTAGAGATTCCACAGAATTTAGTTTTCAGACGTTATTTTGGACCCAAACGAAACCTAGCCGAAAACTTTTGAAACTTATAGTTTTCACTCGTAAAGGCATAAAATGGACGTGTGCGAAGTTTCAAGGATTAATTAGAAGATTTGAGAAACTTGCGGGGAGGTAAGCGTAATTTCCCGAAAGTTGCCTATATATATAGATGAGGATGAGAATTCATTCTCATCCAAATCCAAACAAATATCTAGAGAGAGGAGAGAGAAGGGAGATTTAGTTGCCACGGGCTTTGCGACGACAAACGGCGACCGTTCGTCTGTCAGATTTTCACCAAATTCCAGATTTGAACTCGTGGAGGTAAGACCTACGTTTTGATACTACTTAGGCCACGTTTGACAAAGTTTTTCTGAAAAGTTAATTTTAAGAATCTGGGAAAAATATGTCTATACTTGTAGGAATCGTTTAAGATCGGAGATCTGACGTTTATTTGGTCTTCTTGTACTTCTCCTGAAGTTTGAGAGCTATAGCTCGAGGTATGAATTCCGAACCTATGTAATATAGACAATTTTGGATGTTTTAGATGTTTTGTATGATTTGTGATCCGGGCAAACTTATGTGTTAAATTAGGCCCGTTAAATTTAGCGAGTACGTATAGAAAAGCACGGTGACATGATTATGTGAGCATGCTAAATGTCTATGTGGGTCAAAGGGGAGTTTGATATAATTTTACGCCGGTGCACGCCTCTCGATGTTTGAGAGTTTACAGTAGTGACGACTACTTGCTTGGTGTGGGAAGTGGCCAACCAGAGCAGATGGATGCAATGGTTGAGTGATTCTTGGCTAACCATTGGCATTGCGGTTTAAGATTTAAGACTTGCCGATATACTGGGTGAATGCGTATTTCTCTCCCCGGAGACTAAATTATGTGATTTAGATGTTTAAAACATGAATTGCCTCATATGCATTTGTTTAGAATTGTACACTCAGCATATAGCTGAGCAGTGGAGACTTCCTCCATTGCAGGTGAAAAGAAAAAGGGCAAGAAGAAACGTGAGGAGTAAGGCCGAGGAACGCCGGGGAAAATACTTGTATATGCTTTTGTTTTAAATCCTAAACTTGTGTAAGGATTGGTAATTGTAATAATATGTTGTAATAGAACCATAGGTTAGTTCTATAGTATTGTAATCTTGTAATTGAAAGTCTGTAGTTATGTTTAATACGTTAAAAATCAGTTGTGGTTGTGATTGTGGTTGGTATTGAGTAGCAGAACTTGTTAATTTTCAATACAGGCTGCCCAACAGGGGAGCAGTCGACTGGACCCAAGGTCAGTCGACTGGATCTCGGGGAATTGAGACACTGAAAGTATTTTATAAGAAAAGCAGTCGACTGATTCCTTGGACAGTCGACTGAACACTGTAGATTTTTGACTACTGCTTCCATTAATTGAAAAGCAGTCGACTGGGTCTCCAGGTCAGTCGACTGGACCCCTTGGCAATATGTTGTATTTTTGTTCTGCTTGACATAATCGACTGAGCAGTCGACTGGACCCTATTACAGTCGACTGGGAAGTCGACTGAGCCTCTGGTTTCAAAACTATTTTCTTTTGAATGTGTTTTCAATTGTCAAAACTTTTTATAACTCCAATTTTCAATGGATTCGTCAACTCTGAGGGAAATGTTCCTAAGTTTTAAATACCAGGGTGCTTTTAAGAATCTTTCCGCTGCGTATAATTATATTAATGTTTGGATGAGCCTTGGTGGCGTGCCACGTGTCCTAATTCCACGCGTAGTGGGATGGGTCGTGACAGTTACAGGTCATATTCGCAACATTTTGTATCTTGTATATATTGGCTCAATTGTAATCGAATTACTCAAAAATTGAAATAAATATTCCGTATATAATATGTTATATTGGCCTAATTGTAATCTAACACATCCTAAATATTTAGACCAATAATATTTCTCTACACTTACTATTTGAACCAACCCATGTTATTTTACCACATTGATCTCTTCTTTCTCATGTACCATTGAAACCAATCC
This sequence comes from Hydrangea macrophylla, assembly GCA_033977485.1. Taxonomy (NCBI): domain Eukaryota; kingdom Viridiplantae; phylum Streptophyta; class Magnoliopsida; order Cornales; family Hydrangeaceae; genus Hydrangea; species Hydrangea macrophylla. The sequence continues at coordinate 86,651,875 of CM066986.1, forward strand.
AAATTGTTTTATTATGAACGCAAACTTTATACATTAGCACTTCACATTAAAAAAAAAATAAAGGAAAGAAAAGAAAAGAAAAAAAAAAGGTAGCGATACCAATTAACCCAACCTACTACAAGCATCGTAGAATTACGAATAGATCCAAAAAAATTTCGCATCAGGAGCGCTGTCCCCGAACCCCTCACGTGTGTTTGTTTATACAATATACATAATAGAAAAAATTGCACATAGAAATTAAACTCCAAATGGATTTAAATCAATGACTGAAATAACGTCACTTATTCCAACGAATCCCAATGTCCAGTGCAATGACCTCATTTGTTTCAATGAAGGACTTCTCTGCACCAAATGTAAATTCATGTAGAACAGATGCAAGCAACAAAGGGTCAATTGACTCAACTTTAATTACTTGCGTGTCATTTACAATTAAGGGATGTGATGATTTCTTTATTGATTGTGGAGAGAGTTCCGTAATGGATACTTCGAGTGAAAGATTTGTGTACGTATAACGGTATATACAAGAGTTATATATAGATATACACCCTTGTATATATAGTAAGGGTAATTTTTTAGTGACAACTTTTATACAACTTTCATACAACCTTTTAAAAAATGCGTTTATCTCTCTCATGTGTCACTGTGGGTCCAATGACATCACAGGAGAGAGATAGACACATCTTTTTAAGAGGTTGTATAAAAGTTGCCACTAACGAATTACTCAGTAAGTAATAGAGTGTGTTTATATTTGAATAATAGAAAGGTGGAGCATAGAGGAAGGTTGGTGTATATAGTAATAAGAAATGGTGATGAGTTATAAGATAAGGTTATTTTGGGAATGAATAATGGGAGTAGAGGGTAAATTATTTTAATTTAAGTTAGGGTGGTGGATGTAGAGAGCAAGATGGTGTAAAGAATAAAATAGGTGGGTGTGAAAATAATTCCCTATTAATTAATATTGAAGAAAAAAAAAACTTGATTAAATGCCCAATATGCCCTTTCCACATCCTTATTGGCAAATGTTACCATACAACCAAATGGATTGGTTGTATGGTACAAACAAGTATAACCAAACCATTTGACATGTAATAGTAAGAAATGTTTGTACAAAATGTCACAAGTTTAAAATTTCCTTAAATGGTCACTTTCTAATTTTGTCTTTAGATGTGATGGGTGTTTGACTTTTTGTTTATTTTGAGGCCACAAATAAATACTACTTTGTCTTTATTATAAGGCTAGTTTTGGAAAGTAAGTAAAAAGTTATATGCCAATTTAGGAAAGTGGATACTTATTTTGGGACATCCAAAAAAGTAAATGTAGACACTTATTATAGAACGAAGAGAGTATATAAATATTTCTTATTATAGTATAAACATTTCTTACTAATAATTGTTTAATTGTACTATACACTTATACAAGCAAACCACTCGGTTGTATGTATGAAAGAATTCCCTCATCCTTATTAGGTGTTGTCGCTATCTTGCACCCGCACTAAAGTCACCTCTCACATTCGTGCCAAACTATTACTCCTACTTTCATTTTCTCCAAACCCAAGTTAGTGCTCCCCCACACTCTCTCTTTCTTTCTCTCCTCCAACTCCAAGTCCTCTCTCTATCGTCCAGATGGCCTAACCCCAAACAAAAAGAATACTAGTAGTTCTTTCTTCTTCATTTTTTGGTCAAAAAAAAAAAAAAAGAAAAAAAAGGTAGTTCAAGACTTTCTTTTACAACCACTACTCTCTCTCTAAAGTGCGCCCCACCCCCCCAAAAAAAAAAAAGAGAGAACTGAAAATTTACCTATTTTCCTGTTGCTCACCTCAAATCCTCTCTGCTCTGAGAGAATCAGAAGCATACAAGGTCCGATTTTCACTCACTCATCTCTCTAGTGTGTACCCTGCTAACGTGCGCCTTCACTTGTCACAACAGGAAACTCTAAGATGGATGGGTTGGACTTGTTGAGCCTGTTGTTACTGTGGCTGCTAACGTGCGCCGGAATCCCAACCACAAACCCAGATCCAGACGACGAGCGTTGTTTGACCCACCTAAGCGAGTCCATACAGGACCCAAACCATAATCTCCAGAACTGGTCCAAACCCATCTTCACTAACCCATGCTCAGGCTTCACCTCCTCTCTCCAAGGAGCTACCTGCAATAACGGCCGCATCTACAAGCTCTCACTCTCTAACCTCTCTCTAAAAGGGGCAATCTCCCCTTACCTCTCCAACTGCACAAACCTCCAATCACTCGACCTCTCCTCCAACTCTCTCACCGGACCCATCCCCCCGGAGCTCCAGTACCTCGTAAACCTCGCCGTCCTCAACCTCTCCGACAACCGTCTCTCCGGCGAAATCCCACAACAGCTCGCTCTCTGCGCATACCTCAACGTCATAGATCTACACAATAACCTCATCGTGGGTCCCATTCCGACCCAACTCGCCCTCCTGGTTCGGCTCTCCGTCCTCGATTTGTCGAATAACAGGCTGTCCGGTCCGATTCCGATCCAACTCGGTAATCGGAGCGGAAATTTGCCCGGGTTCAATGCGAGCTCGTATGAGGGTAATAAGGGGCTTTATGGGTACCCTTTGCCGCCATTGAAGAGCAGAGGGTTGTCGATCTTGGCCATTGTGGGGATCGGATTGGGAAGTGGATTGGTGAGCTTGGTGCTGAGTTTTAGCGCTGTGTGTATATGGTTGAGAGTTACAGACACCAAGATGATGACTACCCCTGAAGAAGGCAAAATTAGTCAGCTCATGCCTGATTATTGAGCTGGAGGTATGTCTTTGATTTGGAGATATATATATATATATATATGTATATATGTGTATGTGGGGCTAGGTATATATATCATGGCTTCGGTTTTTACAGATCCTCTGATCTTCTTCTCTCTTTTGTTGACAAACCTTTTTGGGTCTTTTGTGGGTATTTAGCAATTTTCCCTTTTCATAACAATTAACAATGTACAAAAGCATTAAATTAAACACAATTCATGTACTATGAGTTCAACTTCTAGTGAAATACTCAAGCTCTTTCATTCATTCTGATCTATGTTGTTGTTTCCTCAGTGATTCAGTCTCTCTCTCTCTCTATCTATACATGTCTATCTGTCTATCTATGTGGGGGTAGAGTTTGATTGCTGCACTCAACCGTGTTATTTTGTTTAATGTGTGCTATATAACACATACGACTCTGTGTTTGAAGTTTGAACTGTTGGGTGAACTTGTTTCAGAATCTTCTGTGATACATGCTAGTGGTTGGAGATGTATAATACATGCAATTAATTAAGGGGTAAATTATGTAAACACCCCCTCAACTATGACCCGTTTTCACTAATACCCCCTAAACTATTTTTTTGAACAAACTGACCCCTTTAAGTATTCTCGTTTGTTACTAATACCCCCTCCATTAGATTTGCTGTCAAAAACTTAACATAAACAGTCACGTGAGGGGCACAATTATGTGACTTTCCTTTTTTGCCCCCCCCCCCCACCCACACACACACACACACACACTATTAGCCATTGCTTGTGATGCTTACAAAAAGAGACCCAGGTCCAACTCTCTCCCTCTGTCTTCTTCAGGACATCACTGGCTAGAAAGCCATCTAGCTGCCAATGTATAGCTCCATGACTACCGATTCGATTCCAGAAAAAAATTAAATCAAGTCTGAACACAATCTTACCTACAATCTTCCAATTTTGAGAAAGCGCTGATCTATATATGTATATATATGTATATATATGCATTAGGTAGCCCTGTAATTGAACATCTATATATATATATATATATATGTATCGGTCTTTTTCTCTGTACATGTAAGACTCATGAACATATATCAAACAGAGTGTATACGATATATCAGTTTTTTTCTCTGTACATGTAAGACTCGTGAACATATATCAAACAGAGTGTATACGATCTATGTATATATATATATATGTTCATGAGTCTTACAGAGTGTATACAATATATACAATATATATGTCTGTTTATCATAGTCAAAATCATTAATTGACCATATAATTTGTAATTGGGTTCTTCATCTAATTGATCATAGTGTTCATATTTGGAAAATGGTTTATCTTTCTTTAATTTATAGAACCATATTTCAGTTTGATTTTGAAATCATAAAACGAAAAAAAAAAAAAAAAAAAAAAAAAAAACCTAGAATGTGAAGAGTATTTTTGGAATCTCAAAACCCTACACATTTTCGGAATCAAAACGGTAAGGGTAAGTTTTCTGTACCCTTTGAGATCATTTATTTTGAAATCACTAGAATGTGAATTTTTTGAAAATCTCAAATCCCTAAAAATTTTTAGAATAGGAAAATAACTTACAGAAACCTTTCAATGGACTATATTTTTTCAACCATCAAGCTTGACACACGATTTTAGATGATCACAGCAAACTATTTGGGCTTGCCTTCAATCTCTCTCACGCTTTCTGGTGAAGTCGAGAGGTAAGGGACAAGTGATGAGGGTAAGGGTGCTTAGGTAATTTCCCAAGTTCGGTCCATTCCGATAGTTAGTATGGCCCCTCAAATACATGAGGGGGTCAGTTTGTTCAACAAAATAGTTTAGGGGTATTAGTGAAAATGAGTCATAATTGAGGGGGTGTTTTCATAATTTACCCTTAATTAAGCTCTAAAATGGTGCAAGACTCAATTTGGTTCCCATAAAAAATAAAAAATAAAAAAACAAAAACAAAAAAACTAATTTGGTTAAAATATTTTTGGACCATATTTTGAGATCTACTTGTAACATTTAGCAACCAATACTACTAAAATGTGTGATAAATCCAAAAAATCACTAATTACAATCTGGAATTTTTCACTTGTTTATTACTCAATGGAGTAATCCAATACTTCTTAAATTTTTTATCTCAAATGTTTTTCAAATGCACATGGCAGTGGCGGTGACAGTAGTCAGTGGGTCTATTAGATTTTGATTGGAGGATGTTGAATAGACCCACAGTCGTCCCACTGCCATATGTATTTGGGTTTCAAAATTTGGAAAGCATAGCATTACTCACTAATAAATAAGGTAATGTTATGCTTCCCAAATCTTTATCCTAAATCCTAATCCCAAATGATGTGATTGTGGACCCACTGAATTTTGATTAAATAATGTTGAACTGGTCCCTACTGAATTTTGATTAATGATGTTGAATTGGTCTCCATCATTATTATTAGTGAGTTCATAGTCACATCATTTGGGATGGGAATCTGCGATTAGGATTTGGGAAACATAGCATTACTCTTTATTGCTGAGCAAAAAAAAAAAAAAGCATTACTCTTTATTAGTACATGAGCAATGCTATGTTTTTCAAATTTCTATCACAAAAGTGCTGTCCAAATGATATTGTAGTGGAATCAGGTAAATAACTTTCAATTAAAATTCAACTACTTCCACTATATTAAATCTAGCTCCATTACCATATTATCAGGAAGTACTTTTGGAATAGAAATTTGGGAAGTATAGCATTAATCTTTAGTACATTAACACTTTGGAATTATGTGTGGATGTATTACAATTCAAACCTTGGTGCATTGAGTGCATTGACTAAATTGGGCTCGAAAGGGAGCAGCACCACAACATGTTGCATAATTTTTTTTAATATGTGGAGGGGATGGGGTTTGAACTCCGAACCTATGTATTAGAGTGGACTTATATATGTCAAACTCTGCCACTTCAGCTATACCAATCTATGCACATGTTGTAGAATTTGATTGTCATTAAGACATTCTTAGCAAAAATCCACTCACTATTTTGATTCAAATTCACAATTCCAATACTATTAGAACTAGATTTGTAGCCCGTTCGATGCACGAGAATTTATCCCAATGAATTTGGCTTTTAAGTCTAAAAAAATCCGCAAATTAGCGGGGCAGTGGAACGGGGAGCGGTCAGTGGGGCAGTCCACGAGTTTTTTAGGCTTCAAAACCCGCGGATCTACGGGGCGTGGGTCAGCGGGGTATCATGTATGTGTGTATATTTAGAGATATATGTGTATATATATATATATATTTATATAGATTAGATATTGATAAGATTGAAATGGTTTAAAAAGATATAAGGGGAGAGAGAGAGAGAGATAGATAGATTATACATCTATATCTTATTAATTTTAGATATATGAAAAATAGAAAGAAAAAAAAAAAAAGAATAACACAAAAAAGTGGAAAAATATCACAGAATCGCCACTTGGCAGGCGTCTGATGTCTGATTCCACTTTAAATATATATATATGTATGTATATTAGATTGAGTAGAATTGCATAACTCACACACAGTTTATAATTGTGAGGCACTTGCTTCCGATTTGGTAAAGTTGTGATTTTCGTTTTTTAGTCTTTGAAATTCAGGAAAAAAAAAAAAAAAAAAATTGAAGTTAGTTTTTGTTTTTATAAAAACTGAAAGCCACCTCTTTTTGTTTTTGTTTTTGTTTTTATTTTTGTTTTTGTTTTCATTTTCTGGCCAATTTATTTGTCATTTTCATTAAAAAAAGAAAAGAGAGAGAGAGAGGTATCAAACAGGCCGGGCCGAGCCGGCCGGCTCGGTTATAAACCCCGACCGATAGGCCCGAGCCACCATGTCTGGTCCGGGGCGGACACCCCCACTCCTGTCCACGGCCCGGCCCACTCTCTAGTCCGAAGCACGGCCCAGCTCGCTAGCCCGCCCGCTTGCCTGACACGAAAGCCTGACATTTTTTACACTAAAAATGACTAAGCCCGATGCTCGGCCGGGCCCAATCCTAAGCCCGGCCCTAGTAGGCCCGAGCCATCGGTCCAGGGTGGACACACCCCCTCCCCGACCCGGCCCAAAAATCCGATTGGGTCCGCTTTGACCGAGCCTGACACGGCCCGACCCGATTGACACCTCTAGAGAGAGAGAGAAAGAGAGAATGATTATCAAATACGTTATCGTTTTCGCCTTAAAAAAAGGGTAAATTATGCTAGCACTCTGTCAACTATGAACTTTTTTCAAATACATCACCCCCCCCCCCCACGGTTGTCCTCCAAACAAACAAATACTTTTGTATCATGTTACCAATACATGATATAAAAGTGTTAAAAATATGATAATTTTGCCTTTCCTTTGAGTTGTTGAAAATTTTAGAACAAAATTGTCTAAAATTTTGTGCACAACTAATGGCAATTATATATGCAACAAAGAACAATTTTAAACTAAAACCTCCAATGACTCAAAGAATGGATAAATAAATATCATGTTATTAATATTTTTTTTTATCATATACTGCTCACATAATACAAAAATATTGCTTTTGGACAGAATTTTAACAGAAGGGGTGATAGTGAAAAAATGTGAAAATTGAAGGGGCCAATTTGTTGAGTTTTATAGTTTAATGAGCATATTTGAAAAAGAGCCATAATTGACGAAGTGTTACTGTAATTTACCCAATAAAAAAAATAACAAATACCAAATCAAACACGTTTTTAATTTTCGTTTTCAATAAAGTGATACTAAAAACTAAAAACTGAAAACTGAAAAATACAGCATTACCAAAGGGGCCTAAGCTGAGGAATTTCTGTCCCTCAGTGTAGTTCCATGGTTGGTGAAACTGCTCACGTGGTTATAATTGTTGTGGTGCGTTGGTCATATGATCCTGTTCCATTCTCCTAATCTCAGGAAGTTTTACAATAATTCTGTGTAATTCATCCTTTTTAGCTTTCTTTTAACATCACCAGTACTATTGTATTTCACTTGCTTAAATATGGTGGAATGGTCATGTGGATTTATTGCAAAATTGAATAATAAGCAAACAAAACAAGATAAGATAAGATTGAAAGGGATCTGATCCAAAATCAAAGGCAGTTGCTTTCACTCACTTCTCCTTAATTCCCCCTACAAAAAAGTTTTTTTCTACTTGGTCTGTTCTAATAAAATCATAGTAGCTTCCCTTTCAAATGAAAAAAAAAAAAAACCATAGTAGCATCATTTTTCTATTTTTAGGTAAGTTGGGGAAATGCATAAAAAAAACAAAAAGGATCAGCTTCAGTTAACTCTCATATTTTATCTGGTTTTATAATATGATAAATGGTACGATCTTAGGAGAGATTTTAGATTGACAAGGAATCTCGAGCAATATAAAAGTATCTACCAAACACAAAATCGGTTTTTAACCTTCTCAAATAGTCTTGATACTGAAACATTTGTACTTTTGCTGTTATTTCATTTACTTTTCTATCAATTTCTTATCAAAGCTACTATGGTTCTCAAATTTAATTCTCAATATATGTGGCTGGACATTGGGCTCACGTTCAAATATGATGAGATTCCTAATTTGCATTGGAATATATATTTTTTTTGTATGGTAGTGTCGCTGTCACAAGCGTTGAGAACCAATTGGGGTCAAAGATTTGGAAACTATAAGGCCTCGTTTGGTGGTCAGAATAAGAGACAGTGTATGATAACTTTTATCCTATTCAGTATTTGGTGGCGCAATCGGACAGGATAAAATAATCCTAAACTAGGCTTTTATCCCATAGAGAGTGTGATAGCTCTAGCCTATGAGAGAGGTGGTATTATGTGGAATTAGAAGTTTGGGATCACTTCTAAGGACAATATATATATATATATATATATTAATAATAGTAAATTTTTTTCCAAAGTTTGGAAATGGGGGTTTTGATCAAAGTTTTTTCAAGAATCATAGCTTCAAAGTGTGTGTGTGTGAGTGTTTATCATCATCTATTCAACATTGCATTGGAAGTATGGGTTACTACTCATAAGATTTCACCCACACCCAAATAGACAATGTCATCATCTAGATGATGTGAAAATGAAATAAACAAAGAAAATAAAATAGAAATGAGGTCAAGAAGAGATGAGCAATATGATGAAGTAATAATCAAAAGCAAGCATATTGATGAACCTCTAGCATGATATCCCTCTCATACATGAGTATATATTGACATGGAAATCACTCCTCTAACTTCTAAAGCTCAAGAACTAGGATGAATATGTGTTGGGTGATTGAAAAAAGACTTAGTTTTATGAAAACTCAAGTAAGAAACTCACTCTTGATGGAAAATTAGAAGAAGAAGTCACTCTCTCTCTCTCTTCTTCTTTTCTCTTTAAATCTATCCTTTCGGAGTGTTCAAGAAAACCGAAAAAATAAAAATCGACCGAAACCAAATCGACAAACACCAATTTGTCGATTTTTTATAGTGCACAAGTTAAAACCGACCGAAAACTGACCAAACCACCTAAAAACGACCTACTAAAACCGAATGGTTGGTTTTAAAATCATAAAAAAAAAAAATAATAATAATAATAAAATAAAATAAAAAAACGGAAAACCGACCGCGAACACCCCTACTATCCCCCCACACAAATTTTTATCTCTTCAACTAAGCTCCCCAAAAATGGATGATGGAGAGGGGTTTATATAGGCCAACTTGGGGGGTAAATGGAGTTTAAAAAGGTTTCTAATTGATCCTAAATCGCTGGGAATCAAAACTATGTCGATTTGAGTTTTGAAAATTATCAAAAATTCCCAAAAAAAAAAAAGAAATAAAAAAATTGGGGTCAGGGGACCAGTGCCTAGGCAACACTGGGCATGTGCCGCGGTGGATGTCAACCCCATTTGATACAAAATTTTCATTTAAGCCCCCGAAACTTCTGGTATTCACGAAAATGCCATATTTCTTTTGAAATTCATAAAAAAAATGCATACAAACTCCAAATTGAGCTTGTGATATACCATTGGAAAGGTAGTGAGGCCTAATTTCTATAAATATATATATAGTTCAGAGTCGGGTCACTTTAGAAAAATTTTCAATATTTGCAGTTAAAGCCAATTTGACCACCTTTTTCGCCTTTGGTAATTCATAACAAATCCACTTTGAGTCCAAACATTATGAGTGATATGCCGTTAGAAAGCTATTGACCTTTTGTATTTAGTATTTACTAAAAAAATATTTCAAAGTTGCAACGGCGCTTTGGTTTTTTGGGTCAAACTTTGGGTCAAATGGTGCATTTTTTAGAAGTTCCGGCCATGTTTGGGAGCCTTCGGGAATTGACGTTTCTGTCCGATTTTTTTTTAAAACACTTTTTTGGACTTTTTAGATGACATTGAATGATTTTCGAGGTTTTTGGACTAATTTTGGGATTTTCAGGTTTTTAGGAGCATTTTGGTCATTTGCATCAGTTTTTGAGCTTTTTGAGAGATAGAGGTGATATCCAGGTGTCTATCTATGCGTCTTTTCAATTATCAAGGATCGCCATGCTAGTGGATTTCTAAGTCTGCCACCCATCAAAATGGGGTGTCTATAGTTTGTAAACGAATAATATTGTATGGTCAAATAGATAATAGCTAGAACATGTGGCTGCAATTACTTGTTTTTGCACAATTCTCAAGTATAATGCAAAGATCTTGGAAAAAACATGAAAAAAAAAATCATCTAAAAGGCCCAAAAAAAAGTCAGAAAATTATGGTTGTTTAATTCAAACAAATTAAAGCTCAAAACGAGGCTCCAAATTACTTGTTTTTCCACATTTTTCTAATCCAATGCAAATATCTCAAAAAATACATGAAATAAAAAATCCACCAAAAGGAGCAAAGAATGAGAAACTTGCAACCATCTAAAGTTGACATTTTTCAAACAGATAATATTCGTTGTTCAAACTAGATTATCCGTTTTCATTATTTGAGATTCAAAATTTCTGTTTTTTGAAAAATTAGCAAGTTCAATGCGGAGATCTTGAAAATATACAAAAAATAATTAAATCAAAACTGAAAAAAAAAAAAACCCCCAAAAATGCTAGAAAAAAAAAAGTTATGGCCATCTAATTTTTTTCAATAAGATAATATTATGTTTGGATCAGATATATATTTTCGCCTGTTTTGAGGCTTAAATATGCCCCTTTTTTGCAAAATTGGCAAGTCCAATGTGTAGATTCAACCAAAAATAAAAATAAATAAATAAATAAATGCATGACTTAAAAAAAAAAAAAAAAAAAACCCACCCAAAAAGGCCCAAAATAAGAAAGTTATGACCATCTAAAGTTGCATTTTTCAAACAAAAATATTATCAATCATACATAACATATAAAATCGCTGAACAGCCAATTAAAAAGTTTGATTTTTTCCCCCTTCAAAATCTTATATTACATATAGATTTTGTTTTAAAGATCTCGATTTCACAATTCCAAAGATACTTATTTTATGAAAAACGAGTTTCAAATTTGAAAGTTAAGAATTTTAATTTTAAAGAAAAATAATGATAATATGACATAACTAACTCTCAAGGTGTAAATATGAATGTAGAAAAAAAAAAAAAAGTGAGGAAGAACTTTAATTTGGCACCCAAAAACTAGTGAAGGAACTAAGCTTCAAAAGCCATGTTTTTGCTTGTACCACCTCAAAATGAGGGATTTCTCACCAAATTCTCTCTCTCTCTCTCTCTCTCTCTCTCTCTCTCTCTCTCTCTCTCTCTCTCTCTCTCTCTCTCTCTCTCTCTCTCTCCTTCTTCTTCTTCAAAAGTCTTATAAGAATAGACTTTTTTTTTGGTCTTAGGTCCAAGCCATTTTGTATTTAAGTTAAAAATCCTAAACAAAAACTTCACTTAACTAGTTATGTAAAAATTGAAATGTTTACTTTCGATTTTTACATAATATATATATATATTTTTTATAGCTCAATTTTTACATAACTAGCTATGTGAATTTTGTACCATAATGATTTCATTTTATGAAAATTTGGTATTAAATCCCTCCTTAACAAATGTACTTGATATTAGGTCATAAAGGAAACTTTTATGGTCACAAGTCCTTCACTTTAAGGATTCTGTTATTACAAGTCCTTCACCTCCACCACCACCACTATGATTGCCATCGCCATCGCCATCGCCATCGCTGCCGAGATCTAAGTCCAAATCCAGATTTGAGATCTAGATTTAGATGCGACCTCCTCCGTGACCACCTTCTTCTTCTTCACCTCTCTCTCTCTCTCTCTCTACCTTGGTTTTTTCCAAGACCAAACTTGAGAAAATTCTTAAAAAAAGTTTGAGAGATACTTTCTCAACATTAGTGGTGGATCGGAGATAATTGAGTTATGGCAATGGTGGCTGGTCGAAGAGGTGTAGATAAAAGAGTCGGGGGAGAGGGGGTTGATGGAAGATTGAGGTATGGTTGGCACTTTTGCAAAGGAAGAATTAGATAGGTTGTGCTGAGAAATTTGAGTATTGGTTTCTGTAATTAAGGAATTTCTCAACTTTTATGTTGAAAAATTTCTCAACATAAAATTTGAAAATTTTCAAAATTACAGAACCTGTGTATGGACTGAGGTGATGGAGGTGGAATGGTGTTGCCCCGATCTGGATGTGATGGCTTGGTTGTGAAGAGATTCATCAGGTGAGGCCATGGTGGTGGTCGTCGGAGGTCAGGTGAGGTTGTGGTGGTGATGGGTTGGGGTCAAGCATGGTTGTGGTAGTGGTTGCCGGAAGCCAAGCAAGGACATGGTGGCGGTCGTTGGAGGTCAGACGAGGTCGGCAGAGCTCACGCGAGATCGTGGTGGTGGTCGCTGGAGGTCAGGCTAGGTTGACGACTTTGATTGGTATACATTTCACTTGTTTTTGCATGAGGTATTTGTGTCAATGTAACAAGTAACAACCAATGGAACTAATCCGAAATACTTTTAGTAGATGTACTAAAACCCCTAAAAGACTTATAATTTGGATTTATCACTAATTGTCCCCTTGATTTTAGGGTAAATGTCACTTGCCTCCCCTGAGGTTTGGCATTAATAAACTTACCTCCCCTCGCATTTCAGGAATCTCACTAACCTCCCTTATTTTAAAATTTTACTATCCCCTCTTAACAAATCGTTAGAAAAATTAAGGAAATTTAACACTAAAATTCAAAAATAAGGGAGGTAAGTGAGATTTTTGAAAGATGAGAGGAGATATGTGTATTAAAGCCAAACCTCAGGAGGGGGCATGTGATATTTACCCTTGATTTTATTAGTATGTTTTACTTATCTGGAACTTTTGGCCAAAATTAAAAAATTAGATCACCCTGTAAACTTTTTACCAAATTTCTATGAGCACTATTAGGCATACACATTTTTGTACATTCAGTTTTAAATGTATGTACCATGTGCTATGTAAGTAGTACACAAAAAAGTGTAAAAAATTCAAACAACACAAGATATATATATTTAAAATAAAGTGTATGCAAAACTGTGTATGCCTAGCATTATTGAATTTCTATTTCTGTTTTATTCTGTACATTACTAACCACTCATTGAGCCACTTGCCAGACCGTTGGCCTATTGGCTCGAACCAACAAACAAAAGGTGCACCATAATATAACCACCTTCTTCACTCCCACATGTGACACCATCAACCAAAACCTGCCCCCTTCCATATCAAACCCAAAAACACTTCATGAACACAAACAGTATTTGAATGCTCAAAGTGAACTTCTCTTCAAATGTTGAGATTGAGAACCATCTCTCACATACGAGCTTCTCTCAGATCATCTCTCCCTCAAACCCTAACCCATTTCTCTCAAAAACCCTCTTCGTCTTCAACCCCAATCGACCACCCATCATCACTTTCAATCCGATCAACACAATCCATTTCAACCCTCTCGTCGCCGTTCTCAAATTCGCCGCTGCGGCGGCGACATGACGATTCACAGGCCACAGACGAGCTCAACAGGGACCCCGAGAGCCCTCCGAAGCTGTTTGTAGTCCAGCCGAGGCTCCGGCCGGACACCCTCTTGCAGGCGAAGCTCGAAGAAGCTCTTAACCTCGCGAATTCGCTTGAAGAACAGCGAGATGGGTATTTTGATACTGAGCTTTGCGAGAAAGAGTTGCCCCCTCATGTTGTTGTTCAGAATCCAGCTGCTAGATCGATTCGTGCAGGTTTGTTCTTTTGAATTTTTGGGTAATTTTACTTTGTGGAGGGTCCAGTTTTGTTATCGTTTTTAGAATTGTTTTGATAATAGTACTTGGGGTTTTGATGTTTTCGCTTGATTTGAGCATTTATAAGATTGTGTGCTTAGTTTGCTGATTATTCGTTTTGGGACACTATCATAATATGAAATGGGATTTTTGGAATTTTGTATTTGGACTAGGAGGATAGTTTTGGTGGACTATTTTGTAACATAGTTCAACTTATCAAGAAATTGTAATGTTGGATAAAACATGCTTGAACTGTCTAAATTCTTGAAGATATCTAAATAGCCGAGTAAATATATCAACACAATGGTGATACCACGTCATCGTGCCACCACATTAATATACATGAGTATAATGCTTGTGTGGATACATCTTTTCCTTAAAATTAGGAGTGACATTTGTGACTTCTTATTGGTTTGTGATACAACTCCAGCAAAAAACAGTTTTAACGAATATTTGCTCATAACCAGGGCTAAAAGAAGAAAGAATTCTTTAGGAAACAATACCAAGTTGCCCCTATCTCATTTTTCTTTGGAATTCTGGGTCGTTCACATTTACATCCTGGTGTATCCATTTTGTGTGTGTATATACATATATATATATATATATATATCTAGATATTCACACATCTGTTTTTAATTATGTCACAGACACATATTTCGGACCAGGGACCGTGAGTACAATTAAATGCCACCTAAATGCGCTGGAATCAGAGGCAAGGAGCTTTACATTTCAGCTGTATGATCGGTGGATACCTGTTTGGATTTATTGCATATGTAGCATGTTATTGAAGCAATGTAACAAGTAATGGCATGACCATGTTGTTTTAACAGGATGGATTTGATGGTGTATTTGTGAATGCAATTTTATCTGGGGTTCAGCAACGGAATTTAGAGGCAAGTTGCGCTTGTTTGATGTTGATTCTTAACCAATTTTTTTTAGTTAGACAAATTAAAGCAAAGGCTGCAAAGCCTTTTTGCTACTTTTCTCCAAGGCTCCATTTGGTTTGTTAAAGAGAAGGGAAGGAAAACAAGAAGGAAAATATTTCCCTATTGTTTATCCTCTTGTTTTCCTCCACACTTCAGTAGCATTATAATTTAAACAGTTTGAACTTTAATAGAAGCCCAAGAAAAGAAGAAAGTAAGTGACTCACAAAATTAAAAAAAATTTGATTTTATTTTCATCCTCTTTTATTTTCTTCCCTGGTTTACTCACTGTTTTCCTTACCAACCAAAGAAGCAAAGAGAAGCATTTTCCTCAATGTTCTCTTTTTCTCTCCCTCACCAAATCCATGACCCAAACATACCCCAAAAGAAAATCTGACCGGTGAATGATTTGCTTGTATTCCTGTTCTGTTTCACAGCGTGCATGGGGAAAACCTGTTTTGGACCGTGTTGCCATCATCATAGAGATATTCAATGCTCATGCCTTCACTAAGGAAGCAAAGCTACAGGTATTGTTATAATCTCATTCTATACCTCTCAGTTTCAGTTTTTCTTCATGCGCCGAATGGTGCTGAATCTGTGGCTACTTCGTCTGTATTCCTTTAATTCTACAGGCTGAGTTAGCAGCTCTAATGTATAAGAAGACCAGGCTTGTCCGAGTACGTGGGCCTGATGGACGTTATACTTTTGGTTCTACTGGAGAAGCTGAAGTTGTTAGTGCCCGAGGGTAATGCTCTTTTTGGTACAAAAGTGACTTCTTTTTGTATTAGATGTATCATTTTGATGTATCCTATATATATAGAGAGAGAAAAAAGTGAAAGAGGGGTAGAGATGAAGACAGGAATATTATAGAGTGAGAGTTATTCACGAATCACTATAGTAGCTGTGGAGCATGAGGTTCCGTCAACTCCAAAGTCATGGCCTCATGTGCAAAACACCATCTCCAACTTAAAAGCAAAAGCAAGTAAGACTTGCTTTTTTTTTTTTTTTTGAAGTAAAATTTATTATTAAAATGCATCTTTCAAAATACTGCAACTACAATTGATGAGAATGCATTCCAAGCACACCCTAACTTATCCAACTTATTGTGCAAAAAGTTTAAATTTAAAATGCTAAACTAGGAAGTTGGGGGAATCGTTACATTTTTAATAGTCACTTACCAGTTACCACATGAAATTCTTAGTCATTTTTGGTGGGTTTAGAGATAACTTAGCATTAGTGAATACCAGGTTCTAAGTTTCTGGAAGAACATTCTCAAGCCTGTTTAGTCTCTGATGCTGCAAGAAGGTGCTCTATTCATACGTTGCAGTTGAACATGTAGATATATAGGTATACTTGTGCTTCCTTAATGAAGTCCTTCATGGACTTCAGCTTTGGCTGAAAGAGATCAAATTAAGAAGGTTACAAGGAGCATGAGGAATCTCCTATTTGGACTGGAGATCTCATTAATTACCGGTTGTGATTGCTTGATGATTTTTTGAACTGCAACTTCCAACTTTTGAACTCTTTCCCTTTTGTTGGTGATATTTTTTTGAACAGATACTAAATAAGCAGACGAATGTGGCATTTAGGAAGTATAGTAGGGTCCACCTTGAGGATAATTTTACGACTGGGCATTAGCAAAATTGACATGGGCTACAAAAGTTGGAAAAATATGATAGAATGTGATTTGGGTGGAACTATATTCTTGGTTAGCCCAAAATGGAGAAACAAGATAGATATGGTTGACGGGAAATTGTTTGGGAGGATACTCTGTTGAGTTTTTGAGGCAAACGGTTGTTTCGAATTATATCCGGAAGTGCATGTTCATAAATTTTTTTTTTTTGCAACACAATCTAGACAATTTTTCTTAGTTTAGTTGTTTTTGTGCAAAGAGCAAACTTAGCTTTATATACTCTCAGGAGTTGCAGTATTTTGTCTGACCTGTTCAAATGAGAAGTACATTTGGGCATGGACCTAATGATCCAGATTTTGGGTTTGTGTCAACTTTGGACAAGACCAGTGTTATAAATATCGGCCTAGATGGCCACCTAGGCGGCGCCTAGGCGCTAGGCGGTGCCCTGCCACCTGGATTTTCTCCTAGGTGTTTGAAAAATCGCCCAACATATTAGGCGGGGGTCTAGGCGAGAGTAGGCGGGATTAGGAGGGCTAGGCGAGCTGGTGTGAGATTGTAATTTTGTTAAAATAAGAAGGGAAAAAAATTACTCACGGTTACATCAAACATTAGTGTATGTATATACAATTAATGTTTAAGTTAATTATTAATAAATCCCTAATAGTTTTTTAAATATTAAAAACCTTCTCATAATGTTGACTTATTTCCAAAAAACACCACAAAGCCTTTATATAGATCTATTATTTGGACCCCAAATCTATAATTATTCTTAAATAACACTACATAACTGGTATATATATGATATATCTATTATATAATTAATTTAAAAAAAATCCGCCTAGGCGTCCACCTAGGCCCCTAGGCACTAGGCCCCCCTCAGTCGCCCGACTAGCGCCTAGCGAGTTTTAGAACATTGTACAAGACACAAGATCAACTTCTTTTTTACATTAATGATTGTTAAGCATGTGACAAGATATTCCTGCCCAATGTTGGACCCATCTATGTCAAATTGTTACGATGCCTCTCCCTTGTCTCTAATCGTTCTCGTCAACAAGCGCATTGAGAAGTGCTATTATGATATAATCCTTAAACGTTGCTTTATGAGATGATATTATAGTTGGTTATACCTCTTAATTTTATTGTAGTTGATTCGAGCTTCATGCTCCAATTCTCGTAAGATTGGCCAAAAATAGTTTACTGACAGTAGTATAGACGAATGAAAAATGGGGTGCATCATAGTATTTTCTTTTTACTGCATTATATACATACAGTTCCATGAACTTTGTGTGCGCTTTTGCATGTATTTTCACCTCACCTATGAATACATGTGTGTCAATTTCGTATAGCTACATATATACAATATCACATCTACACCTTGCAGGAGAGGAAGTGGGGGACGTGGTTTTATTAGTGGTGCTGGTGAAACTGAACTTCAGCTACAACGTCGAAGGTGTGCTTCTTGACACTGATCCTGAATTTATCCAAGTTTCCAGATGCTTAGTTTTTATTGCCTGCAGAATTATTCGTAATTCTTTCAGAATGAAAATCTGAAGTTTGTGAAACCAGACAACAATTTTTCTGCTACATATATTCAAATGCTGATTAATACTTGATATTCTTGTCATTATTTTATTTCGAATAGTTAAGGTAGACAATTTTGCTTTGCATTATACGGTGTTTTATTCAAGGCTTAGGAGATTAAAGTCTACTTATGCTTGATGAAGTTTTCAGCGGAGTTAGTACAACTGTACAAGTATTTATGACTCTATGAGAGCTCTTGTCCATGTCATCTCAAAAT
Organism: Hydrangea macrophylla; assembly: GCA_033977485.1. Taxonomy (NCBI): domain Eukaryota; kingdom Viridiplantae; phylum Streptophyta; class Magnoliopsida; order Cornales; family Hydrangeaceae; genus Hydrangea; species Hydrangea macrophylla. The sequence continues at coordinate 86,670,156 of CM066986.1, forward strand.
GTTCTTTATCAAAGTGTCATTGGCTCAAAGCTCCTCTGTTTTCAGCTTGGTTGTGACCCATATCTGAAACCATCTGAGACTATATATCAATTTTCAGAATCAAAAGATCTAATTATGGCTGAATCAAACTTGTAGTTATGGAGATTTCTGATGAAAGGTATAATCTGTTAAGACTGTTATATGCCAATAATTTAACAAGATACACAAAGTATGTCATTGATTTAGGAATATAATACAACATGCATTTGTCTCGGTCCTCGGATGCAGATTAATCAGATCACATCTCAGTTAACTTTATTTAGGTTCCACTTATTCAGATTTAAACTCGTGTTTGCTACGTGTCGCTGGGCTCAAACACATATCATGAAAATTTGCATGGAGTCTAACCTTCTTATCGGCTTAATCAATGAAAGTCTCTAGTACTTGCTTTGTGTATCATGTATGTCTATCCTAAATGGTTTTTGCTTCTTTGGAGCCAGGAAATTTCCAACATGTAAAGAAATGCATTTTCTACTCATAATTTATTTATTTATTTTTATATTAAAGGAGGTATTAATATTTTTCCCTTGCTAGTTTGTGTAAGTTATGACTTGTGTGTCACACTGACACTTCAGACTGTTATAATAGATACCGAAAATAATCTACACATTCCACTGTCAATAAGTTATAGTTTAACTTGAAAGCACATGTCTCTTCGCTTTAATAACACCGTAATTTCAGAATTTTAGAACGGCGGAGTCAGTTATTGTCAGAAATAAAAGAAGTTCGCCGTACCCGTGCTTTACAGCGTGCTGCTCGTAGGAGACATGGAGGCTCCAATGGTGAAGCCATGGCCACTGTTGCTGTTGTTGGGTACACAAATGCTGTAGGTGGTCAATATATAAACTCATCTGTCACCATAAATTATAGCACAATGCTTTGTTACTAACATGTGTGTGTATATATTCTTTTCTCAGGGGAAGTCTACGTTAGTGAGTGCACTCTCGGACAGTGATCTATATAGTGACGACCGGTATATGATCTGTCATTCAGACTTTGATACCATACTCTCTCTCTCTCTCTCTCTCTCTCTCTCTCTCTCTCTCTCTGTCTCTCCTTAATATGTTCTTTTCAACATCCAATTATTTATTTCTTGCTATTTTTTTGAGCTCAACTTGGAATTTCTATTTTCGCAGATTGTTTGCAACAGTTGATCCTAAATTAAGAAGTGTTATTCTTCCATCGGGGTAATGTGATCAATAATGCTTTGTTTGGTTTGCGAATTTAGAGAAGGAAAAGAAAAAGGAAAAAGAATAAAACTAGTTCCCTTGTGTTCTCCTCCGTACTTAATAAATAACATAAACAATGTCTCAATTTTTTGGATGTAATTGTAACTTAAAAAAAAGATGGGAAGAAAAAGCAAAATCCAAATTTATAATTTGTCTCTCTAACTTTTCTTTTTCTGTTTCCCATTTTCCTCACTATTTCCTTTTTAACCAAACAAAGAAAAGTGTTTTCCTTACTTTACCTCACTAAATCCATGAACCAAAGAGAGCCTTAAGAGCATTCTTTGTGCTTCCTCTACTGTCTGAAATTTGAAGAAATAGTATTATATTTATGCATATACTGATGGTAATCATCTGGACTTACTGCTGATCTGATTTTAACTGCTTAATGTTCAGGAGGAAGGTTCTTCTCAGTGATACGGTGGGGTTTATATCTGATTTACCTGTGCAGGTAATTGGAAAGTTTATGCTATTCTGTTGCTCAAGGCTCTGATTGGTACATGGATTTTTAGGGGGGAAATAATTGAAAACACAGAGAAGAACAATATTTTGTGTGTGTGTGGTTAACAAGGAAAACAAAGAGGAGAATAGAAAAGAAAAGAAAAGAAATGAAATGAAAATAGAGTGAAAATAACATAAGAAATTTTAGATTTTGGGAGTCACTTTTCTTGAGTTTATATTACAGTTCCAAATTGTCTAATATCTGATGTTATTTAAGTGTGAAAGAAAACTCGCAACAGTATAGTTTTCCTTTCATTTCCTTTCCCTTCCATAAACCAGCAGACCAAAGTAGCCTGAAATGATCAATCACTGTAATTTGTCTTATTTATCACCCGCAATTTTTCCCCCCCCTGTAGTTGGTGGAAGCATTTCATGCAACCTTGGAAGAAGTAGTGGAAGCTGACCTCCTTGTGGTACGAACTGACTGGTCTTTCTTTGTTTGTATTAAAGATATTGCATATCTGATCTGTGGCACTCACATATGGAATGGGGCATCCCCGTCTAGTTTATTGCCTGCACTACCACTTTCAGATGAAGTAGACTTAAGTTTTCTGATTGGATCCAATCCGGCCTATATTGTGTAAGCAATCTTGATACCATACAACTTTGTCATTCCCCAGAGTAGAAAAGGTTATGAAGAAATAGAAAAACTAAAAAAAATAAAAAAAATTTGAGTCATGGTGAGAAAATAAAAAGAAAGCACAAGTACAGATCAAGCAAAAGGGTCAAATTTTACATCTTTCATCTTTGTAGAAGTTTTCTGGCCAACTACTGCTTTCAGCTTATCAAAGGACTTGTGTGATAATATTATAGAGTTTCCATTTTCATGTTTGGAAATTTGTAATTAACACTTCCTGACAGCTTAATACTTGTTTGACTTGGTAATAAGACACCCACTATTTGTAACTGAAAATGGCTTGCCCTTGAATCTTCAAGGGGCTGCTTGGGAAGGCTCAGAGCCAGTTCTGTGTTCCAACCGGTTCTAGATAATGAAGTGTTTAATAGTTGATGCTCTTTCATTGAATAGCAGTCTGCGCACGATCTAATATCACTCTTAAAACATATTCTTTGTCAAACCAACATGATGTTGGTTTTCATACAAACCAAATAGAAAGTGAGAGTGGGACTGAATCTGATCCTATTTGTTTTTTGTGTTCCCTAACAGTCTTGAAAATAATTGTGGAAGATAACAAATGGATATGCGAAGACACTTAAAATTACTCTGTTATATGTTCCACTCACTTGAATCCATGTCTTGCTGCCACAGTTATATTTATGCCATGTACTAATAGGTTCCATCTGAAGCTATGTGATAGTTTTTCCTGCCCTTTTTTGCAGCATGTATTGGACTCCAGTGCACCGGATCTTGATGAGCATAGGAAAACTGTCTTGCAAGTTCTTCAGCAGATAGGAGTATCCAAGGAGAAGCTTCAGAATATGATTGAAGTTTGGAATAAGGTATGTCCTCAACCCCCTTTGCTAGAATGCAAATATATATATATATATACACACACACATAGGGAGAGGATCTTAAGTGCGCTGGCTTTTAAGCCTAAAAAACCCGCGGGTCAGCGGGGTGGCAGGACGGGGCGCGGGTTAGCGGGGCAACCCGCGGGTTTTTTAGGCTTAAAAAGCTAGTGCACTGGGTCAGTGCACTTAAGATCCTCTCCCTACAAACATATATTAACCTACTACATTTCCAGAAGTACGCACTTTTAAATGGACAAAAATACTTTGCCCTGAACCCTAATTAACGGAGGACTTTTCTTGTCATTTAAAAGTGAACACAAGATATATGTGTATTGTGTATATATATATATATATATATAGGGAGAGGATTTTAAGTGCACTGGCTTTTAAGCCTAAAAAATCTGCGGGGCGGCCGGACGGGGTGCGGGTCAGCAGGGCAGCCCGCGGGTTTTTTTTAGGCTTAAAAGTCTGTGCACTGAGGCAATGGATTCTACCTAGTGCACTTAAGATCCTCTCCCTATATATATATTGCGTGTAGTTAAGTTAAATAACAATCAGACGGAAAAAACAAAGCAATCTCTTGTAAACTTGTATGATCTGAATCAGATTGATCTTCATGATGAGGGAATGGGTGCTGACAAGTATTTAGATGATGGAGTCAGCAGTTTCTCTGGAGCAGAAGACGAAGATGTTGATGATTGTGATGATAATAGTAATGATAACGAGTCATGTGAGCTATCAAGAGGAGATCTAGAAGAGGCCATGATGGATGATCAAGAAGGCGATTGCTCTGATGGTTGGCTCTCATCGGGAGATGGGCAAGACACCATGTATTCCTCTATGGGATGGGAAACACCTGATCACCCACCGAGTGAGTTGTCAAAAGACCCGAGGAGAACTGAAAAGGATTTCGATTCTCTACCCCAAACTGGTCCTCATGCTAAAACATCTGCCGTAATGGGAGTCGGTCTGCAAGAATTGCTTGAGATCATTGATGCAAATCTAGAGAGAGAAAATGTAGTGGAAAAGAGTGTTTTTGATCGCAAATGGAGGCCCCCTTGAACAGAAGATTCTGGCATAGCAGTTGAACAGTAACGTGCGTTTTGGGCAAAGTTGGTTTTGAACTTGTCTTTATGCCTTGTCCAAAGTCGACTTCAAAGGCCTATTGGCTAAAGATAATAAACAACTCCGGCAAAAGCTCTTTTAGGATCACTTGGGAAGCTTAAAAATTGGAGTGAGCTTATCGATTTTCTCATTGCTACCCGGTATACTTCGAGAGTTCTGAATCACATAAAGCCTAGAGATTCTATGGCGCAGTTACGTATAATAATTATAGATAAATGTGTTCGTCTAATTTGTGGATTATGCTATTGCTTTTGTAAGAAAATGAGGGACTAATTTGTTGTTATTGCTGTACACTACATTAGAGGCTGTTAATGTAAGACAATTCAGTTATAACCATTAACCAAACATGATTCCATTTTGGCAGTTTTGTTGCAACCATAGCTGTTTCAAACTTTCAATATGGACATTACCGATCACAAGCCTTTTGTATGAGCATGAATTTGCTAAGAGCCCATTTGGAATGGATTCAAATTGTGCGGTGGGATCGCAATTCGAAGAAGCTGTTTTGGGCTGCTTTGCGAAATTAGCATTAGAGATACGTTTAAATAAGCAAAAGAGACACACACACACACACACCAAATTGTCTTATTTGGCCATCGCGGAAGCAGCGAAGGAGTTTGGGTGTGTTTGATAACTCAATTGAGTGGTGAAAATAAAAATTTTCAGCATTTAATTTTTTTCAGTACGTTTGATAATGTACCACTTAATTGAAAAGACAATAAAAAAATCCACTGAAAACGTTAAGTAAAAATTTTGTACTGAAAATAATCACTGAATACAGTCTATTTTAGTTCTTAAAATATTGTTTTCAGTATAACAAATACAAATCACTTAAATTTATTCAGCACTTAATTTTCAGTTTTATCAAATGCATCCTTAACTCTAAATGACTAAATGTAACAACCTTGGACTGGCATTTTAGGCAAGTAAAGTTGATGCAGAATTCTATAGCCTGTGCTATCATTGGATGTTTTCTGTGATCATCGATGGTAATGGTTGGTGGAACAACATATACATGTGGTACAGTTTGTAAAGCATCTGGGAATTAAATTTGCTGTCAATTTGGGAATCGTAGGTTCATTCAAATACGTACTCAAGGGGAGGGAGTATAGAATGAGGGTGGGCCCAGGCCCCCCCTCCAAAAAAAAAAAAAAGAAAAAAAAAGAAACCTTGTTAGGGAACAAATTAAAACAAAAAACCAATTCTACACATATTAAGTATAAGTAGACCCAAAACAAAAATTGCCCATATGTATAATTTTATACATAAAATTGCTTCATTTTTAATTTTATACATAAAATCAATTCTACACATAATTATGTATAAGAAGACCTAAAAAAAATCGCATCTGAAGCGCTACCCCCGGATTATGCAAGTACTAATGGGTGATTGGTATCTTGATTGAATGTTAGCCAAGCAGAAATCTGACAAATGATTGCATCTATATTGAATTTTAAAATTTCCCTAATTTTAAAATTAGTGAGGGACTAGTGCTTCCCAGAAATCGAGTTTCAGGTATAGTTAGGATTTGTTTGATTATTGAATTTAGTGGGAGAAAAAAAGAAAAATATGGAGGAAATCATTTTCCTTTGTTTGGTTAATAAGGAAAACGATGAGGAAAATAATAAATAAAAATAAAATAAAAAGAAAGAAAAGAAAATAAGTTAAAAAATAAATCAAATATTTTGAACGTTGAGAGGCATTTCTCTTCCTTTATTTAAAAATTGCAACAATATTTAAAATGTATTTTTAAATTTTTAACGTATTTATAAAAATAAAAAAAAACACAAAAAATCTAATTTTTGTTTTCCCCTTTCCCTCACGAAATCATTCAACCAAACAGTCTTAGTGAATCAATAGTAGTATTTGGTGGACTTTATCTTGCATGCATTTGTATAAAGTTCTTCCCAATGATCTTTTAGTTGTCTTTTCGATAAAAAAAAAAACCCTATAATTAATCTTTGTAGTACTATCTATACAAACAAAATTGAATGTATGAGTTAGTAAAGTCTTTTGGGTTTGGTATGATGATATTGAGTTTTATGGCTAGAGAGAGGGTGACCCATTGCGCTGCCAATCATTGGAAAAAGAAGAATAAATTTAATTGATATGCAAAAGAGTCCAACTAATGCCTTTGAAGTTGGAATCCACTCATTTTTGAGCCAAGAACCCATGTACTTCTATTTAATATCATTGGAACTACGGGTCATCGATACCATTATTTGCAATGGAAGATCACTCCCAAACTCTTTTTCTTCGTGGAAAGTTGTTAAATTTGCTTGATTTATTAATTATGAGGGCACAATTTAGTTTAATGGGTACTTTTTTGTTCTCTGGTCAATCCCATCCCCATTGAAGTCATTCATTCTTTTGTTTTTGAGGTTAGACATCAAAGGGGATGTGATGATTTTGACTCTGTTTCTTGTGTTTCTGTTTCTGTTAATTAATAAATTTGCCTTTCTAGCAAAAAAAAAAAAAAAATTGAACGACAGGGGCAACTTGGGCGGGACTCAAAGGGTTTTGGCTCTGCCTATGCCCAAGCCCGAATGCACGCAGTCTGCCCAAGTCCGAGCCTGACATAAACCCGAATTTTTCAACCCGAACCCGAGCCCAAATTGAGCCCGAATTCCATTTTTTTTTTTGTGCAAATTGATTTTAAGTATGTAAACAACAATATGTGGAGTATCAAATCTCTTTTTTTGTTTAGATTTGGGAAAAAAGGTTCATCTATTAATTTAGTGCTTGAATAATATCTAATAGTGTATTCTTATCACTATAATGTCAAAAATAATACATAAATAGAATTCGGGATCGGGCTCGGGCTCCACAGGTTAGCAAAATTCTGCCCAAACCCAATCCGAATTAAATTCGGGCTTGCACTATTCTACCCAAATCCGCCCATGATGAAAGTACTATAGACCCAAACCTGATAATATTTTAGCCGAACTCGGACTGATCACGAATTCGCCTCGCCGAGTTGAACCCCTAAGTTGAACATTACTACATCAATCTAAATAAACTTCATATATGTCATGTGTCCATATATGTATATCACTTATGTATGTACGTATTGAGATATTATTTGTTTGCAAACCTACAAACAAAATATGATTATATATATATATATATATATAAATTTTGTCGAAAATCAGAGAGGGCGTTATCTCTTTATTAAAGTGAGGGTTTTTGTTTTGACTGTCGAATCTTATTTAAAAACTAGATTTGACGGCCAAAACAGAGGCCCTCTCTTTAATAAAGAGATGGAGCACTCTTTAGAGCCTGACTGTAAAGGCCCTCTCTTTAATAAAGAGAGGGAGCCCTCTTTAAAGTCTGACTGTAAAAAGAGGGAGACCTTTTTAGAGCCTGACTGTAAATTTTGTTAACAAGTAAACTTTATATGTATTATTAGTACTCAACCAAACAAAAGATAAGTGCAAGAAAGAAAAAAATCATTGACCTAATGTTTTCCTCCATCTATATATATATATATATATATATACGAAAATTCTCTAGAGAGGGCGCCCTCTCTTTATTAAAAAGAGGACCTTTGTTTTGGCCGTCGGATCGTGTTTTCATTAAGGGCAGTGTTGTCATTTTACAGTTTTTAAACACGATCCGACGGTCAAAACAAAAGCCATCTCTTTAATAAAGAGAGGGCGCCCTCTTTAGAGCCTGACTGTATATATATATATATATATATATATATAAGATAATAAATTAAATTTTCAAATCTAGTACAAAACTAAGAAAACATAAGAGAAGACGGACTGTGTAAAAAATGAGAATCTGTCTTCTAACTCTGTTTCTTAAGATCCGCTTAAGATCCAGACCATCTAAAAAACATCATGAATTTTAAAATGAAAAATATAAATCTACCTATAAGAACAACTATAATGAAATCTCCTTTTAATCCAAAAGTAATTCATTCGTGATGATGAATCTTATTTCAAAATAATATATAAACAATGAATAAATTTATTCGATTTTTCGTGACAACCAAACATAGCCTAGTAATTCTCAAACATGCTAAGACCTGTAGTAGTATATATTTACAATAAGATCACTGCCGACACTTGTCCCGTTGATTATACATATTATTATGATAAATTACAAAAAAACCCCACGACGCGCTTTATACCGCCCACACAAATGATTAGTACGCTCTTAATTCAACCTTATATTTTCCTTAAAAAAAAAATTGTTTTCTTTAGATTTCAGGTGTGTTTGATAAAATTTAAAATTAAGTACTGAAAATTAAGTATTAAATTTAAGTGTTGAAAATTTTAAATGATTTGTATTAGTAAAATTTAAAATGGTGTTTCATGAATTAAAATAACAATATTGATATAGATGCACACCAAAAGAAACACCGAACGACACATTGTGCTTTAAATACATGTACCCTGTATTGTTTTAATTTTTCACCCTTTTTTGTGCATTACTTACACAGCACATGATACATGCATTTAAAGCTGATGTGTCGTTTAGGGTGTTGTTTGGTGTGTATCCCTATTATTTTTGTTAAAATAAATTGCATTCAGTGATTATTTTCAGTAGAAAATTTTCACTTAATATTTTCAGTAAATTTTTTTACAACTTTTTAAATTAAATGGTATATTATCAAACGCACTAAAAAAAAAATTAAATACTAAAATTTTTTATTTTCACCACTTAATTGATTATCAAACACACCCTCCATCTCTACACACTATATATATACAACACAAATACACATACAGTATTCACCTCTCTCTCTCTGTCTCTCTCTCTCTCTCTCACACACACACACACACACACACACGCACAGAGTATATAACAGATCCAAGATCCAGATATTAGATCCTGAATGTGGTGAATTCGATTGGTTATCTGAAGGTTATTTTTTAACTCATTGCTACAGTGTTGAATTCCGAATCTGCATTTATGTTTCCGCAATTCAATTTCTATGGTGATTTTATTTTTTATTTTTCTTTCGTGTTTGAGTTAATATTTGTTGATTCGTATTGCTCCAATTATCAATTTTTCTTCAGGTTTTGGTTATACTAGTTAGTGATTTAATACTACATTTGATTATATTTTCGGTTTTGAATTTTTGTATTCTATCTCGGGTGATTATAATGCAGGCTATTGGTACAAACTTTAGCCGATCTGATTTTTATTATTGTTTTTTGATGGCAGATGCTTACAAATTTCCTAGAATTTTATTGTTTCATTTGTACACCTTTGATTCCAATTGTTAAGGATGAAATCATGAATGTGATGTATCTATAGTTTTATATATTTGGCTCATTAGCTTGAACTGTTGTAGTTTTTAACTGAAAGACTGCAGCTAACTGAATTTCGGAATGCTTGAACGTTAAGTTCGGTTACATCTTGTAAAGAATGCAATTTTAGAGGCCAACCTGATAGGAGCCAAGATAAAAAAATTTCATTTTGGGACATGGGTTATATAAGTTTTGAATTTTTTTTTTCCCCTTGGAAATGTAATGTAAATTTTGACAAGTTTCATTGTATTTGTAATATCCAAATCATTAGGAGTACTTCATTTTGTGTCTCTCTGTCAATGAATTTTGACATGAAAAACGTGTACGCGTACTTCATTTTGGGTTAAGCTATTGTTACCTTGTACAGTTTTTGGTACTGATTTTACTTTTGTTCTACAATTTTGAGTGCCTCCCTATCTGTCTTTTGGCCTAGGATTGCTGATCTTATCCTTGCTTGTTTCTTTCATATCAGTGTGAAGTCTTGTACTCTTGTTGTTCTTTACACAAGTAGTCATGTCACGGAGGCATACTCATCCGACGCGGCGCTTTGTGGGCAGTGGAAGCAATCCTTTTGCGGCTTATTTACATCCCAAATCACGTATTTCTCCGTTAGTTCCCGTTGTCCTTGTTGTTCTGGTACTTCTCTATTTTTACATCTTACTTTTTATATCTTTCACTTCGTAACTTGACTAGCGATGGACTTCTTTCGGAGATTATGAAAGCATAAGCCCAATTGTTCTTTCAACTTCAATTGTACACATAATATTCTCACTAGCTCTTGAAGATCATACAACGTGCTGCAGTTCTACGTCATGCTCTTAATTATTATTAATATATTTTTATTATTTGTTTTCTGAAAAAATTTCAGGGCGTAGTGCTTTTCGTAGGCCATTTCTATGGCGGCTCAGGTATGTATTTGTTTTCCCCCAAAATAAATGATATTTGGCTTTTAGATTCTGAGTGCTAGTAGGATTTCGAGCTTTATTTATGTTGTTATAAATAGCTATGAGACAACTTGAACTCAGGTATCTTATTCTTATACTTGATGCTTAAACTTTCAAAACATTTGCGATGTGTGTAGTTCTTGGGATATTTGCTTACCACTTTATAGTTATTTTCCTCTTTATGCTTCCATTTGTTGACTGAATTGTTGCTCTTCACATAGGTATACTTGGGGGCGCCAAGGCTGTCAGTAAGGTTGAAGGTACGTATGTTGCTTCTCTCAACTATTTATTTATTTTCAGTTATTTTATTTTATTTTATTATATAAATATATATTTTCATTTGTGAAACTGATACTTTTAACAGTTTGCTTAATTTGGAGGGTGATTGTAACTTCCTATACCAACAATGGAATTTTTACAAATATTCTTGAAGTGTCGGGAATTGGATATCTGATAGTTTAACACATTTTTTTGTTAAATCAAGTATTGTTAGATCCATATAATTATCGCATCGGGGATCTGACAGACCGAGTTAGATAGGAGTCACATTGACAATTATTAGGCATTCTATATGTTCCTTCTACATCTGCGAAACTGATACTTTAGCAGTTTGCTGAATTTGGGCTGATGTTATAGCTTCCTACACCAGCAATGGAGTTTTTCAGATAGTCTTAAAATGTTGGGTATTGGGGAATCTTATTTTTCTTGAGATGTTGCGAACATTATATCAACTGGTTTGAGTAGTTTTACTTCTCTTAACTCTTAAGGATTCAAAATATTAAGCAATTATGGAGCACCGATAGTAGAAATTTTCTCGGCTTGTGTCTGTCTGTGCTTCGTCCGGTTCATTTAAGCATAGGGTTCATATCTTGAAGACAAAATGAATGCAGCTCGAAGAATGAGTTGATAGGAGCTTTAGAAAATTGTTAATTCAGGGCAATATTTTGTATCATCTGCTCTAAAAGGTAAGCTCGTTGATTCAGCACCCAAAGAAGGTCAGAAAAGTTTTCGTATCTTTAAGGACTAAGATTTTTAATTTCTACATTTTCGAAACAAAAGATTTCTGCCCCGCCTGGAATTTAAGCATGACTAGAAGATAATCCTCAAAACTCAAAAGTAACATGTAGACACAAAAGCAAAATGCGGAACAAGAAGAATATGCTCTACACATTTCACCAAAAATTTAGAGTTAAGAGCATCTACAGTAAAAATAAGACGAGTAATTATTTCTAATGTCCAAAAGAGATGTTCTCAATTTTTCTCTATGGCTTCTTTGATTAATAGAAATCCCGGTTCAAGCCGTCTCATAGGTTATCCTTAGTACGAAAGTTTCAAATGCTCTACCCATTCAAATACGGATATATGCCTTATTTCAATTTTCGGCAGATCTATGCAAATAATTGATTTTAGTAAGGGTTTTTTAAGATTGTAAAGGTCTGTTGATAGCCGTCGGTCCTTAATTGATATATATTAATTGTTTGTACTTTTATTTTAGATATCCTAATAATGACACTGCTAAAGCTACTAATCATTGCCATTTCTAAAAAGTTCAAAAGTTCCAAACCACTTTCAACTTCAACCGCCTTTTGATGTGAATTTTTAACACCTAATTATTTTAACAAAACCAATTTGGAAGCGTTAAAGTTTGCACTTCCGAAAATCAATAGCTTTTTAACCCCAATAAATTAGGAAAAAAACCTGAACTTTTACTACATTGCATTTTCACCTATTGTGTCTTAGCTTGCAAATGTTTCTCAGTGTGTCCAAACCCTTTGACAGAAAAAAAATAACAAAATAAGACATGCTAGTGGACATGTATGACACATGCCAAGGCATGTTTGGGGCATGTTGGTGTCTAATACATGTAGGACATGGTCATCTGACCTTTCTAGATTTGTCCGTGCTTCGTATTCTGGAAGATTATTAATTTTGGCTTTCCGATATGAAATTTCTGTATCAGAAGGAAAATCAAAAAACTTCTTGAGATCAGAGTTTTTTGTTTCAGTTCCATCCAATCGAAGTATTGGCTAAACATAAGACTTATATTTTTGGAGTAGACCGCGGGAAACTATTTGATAGTTGGAATTCCTTCTTTAACTTGGAAGCAATTAATTTGTAGGTGACTACACTTGCACATCAGAAGTTCAGAGGGCAATACCTTTTCTAAAGAAAGCATATGGTGATGCCATGCGCAAAGTTTTGCATGTGGGCCCTGATTCTTGTTCAGTGATCTCTAAGTTGGTGAAAGAAGAGGAAACAGAAGCGTGGGGTGTGGAACCATATGACATAGAGGATGCTGATGTGGGCTGCAAAAGACTTGTGCATAAAGGCGTTGTACGTGTGGCTGATATCAAATTTCCACTTCCGTACAGGGCAAAGTCATTTTCTCTTGTTATTGTGTCTGATGCATTGGATTATCTCTCCCCAAAGTACCTGAATAAAACTCTTCCGGAATTGGCGAGGGTGTCTTCTGATGGCCTTGTTATTTTTACTGGTAATTTTCTTGTTAAATTTTTCCAGTACATATATAGAGAATGTCGGTAAAAAAACCTTGATTTCATAAATAGAGATTAATGTAAGATGACGTATCTTTCGACCACTTGCAGTCTTTCACTCTATCTACTCCCCTTTGATCAATCAATTAAGAACATCAGTTGTCAGTTGCTAAATATCATAGCAAGAGATCAGCTCTTATTCTCTCTCTCTCTCTCTCTCTCTCTCACACACACACACACACACACACACACACACACACACACTCACGGACGTGCATGGATATACTCACATTGGTTGGTGGGAAGTTTTGAACTGAAACAAAATTAAGTCCCTGCAATATCTTTTCGTAGTATATGACCTTTACATTTATATACATAGGTTCACACGTTAGAAACTTCATGGTACTTGCCTTTTTTCACACCACAGTAATGAAAAGTGATATACTCCCTTTGTAGTATAAAATATTAATCTCGACGATTATATCTACAATTAAGTGGATATAGCATCACTTCTATGTTCTATTTGTCCATGAGATCTCATGAACTCTTTTGCTTCAACACTCATTCTATGTAGTTTCTTTGATGTTATAATTTGCTTCAGCACTCATTATATGTAAATTTTCTGGTGTTACAATTTGCTTCAGCACTCTTTAAATGCTTCTACTTAAAGCAACTTGTGCTTTTTATAGTTTATACATACTTTACTTAAGTTCTCACTCCTTTCATGTTTAGGTTATCCTGGTCAACAGAGAGCTAAAGTTGCAGAGCTATCCAAATTTGGGCGTCCTGTAAGTGGTTCCCTGCAGCTTGTGCAATTTCAACCTGCTTCAATAATTTGATAAATTTAACATACATTGCATGATCTAACCAATGTTCTAAATATCGCTAGGCGCGGAGCCTAGGCGGAAAAATATTTTAAAGCAAAAGAAATAATATAGAGACAATTCTGATATCAAAAAATTAATACCAGCAAACTAAGCTTCCAACTCTTCTTCTCCATATCGCTCCAATACTCTCTCTCCATCAGACTCAAACTCATACTCCTCAACACCCTCTACTTCTGTATCCTTATCTAATACAACTTGCATTGCAACTTATCCAAATTTTCACGATCCATAGTTATCACATAGTCCCATCCAACATCATCTGAATTTCGGTTTAGAAGTTGGTCCGATTGAGACATTAGTCGCAGTCGTTTCTCTCTCTCTCTCTCTCTCTCTTCAAGTTTTGAAGTGGTATTTTAAATTAAATGTCTTCTTGTGAAGTTCTCAAGACAATTTCCGAGAAAGCAGCTTATTGACATTACAATTGGTTAGATAGTAGTATGCAATTAGTTTAATTTTGAATTATTTATCCAATTGAAAAGGCTAGATTTTCTTCTGTGTTTTTCAGATATTGCTTTAGGATAATGTTGCTGCAAGTATCCATAAATGGTGTGGTGTATAATCAGAAATTATAATGTGGAGTCATAGGAGCCATATAGAGGTCAACTGTTTTGTTAGTCTGACTCAACTCATTCTTTGGTCACCCCATTGTCTTTTAAAGGTTAAATATGCAAAGCAATTCATATTTTATGTCTAATGCTTGGGATGAAATTACCCTTGTAAAATTCCCAACGGCAAGTTATAAATTTCTTATCAAGTAGTACAATTGTGGCTGCAGAATATTTTTATCTGAACAAAATTCATGAATGGTCCCGAATTCAAACAGTTGAAAGTTGCAACTATATACCAGAAAAAAGAAAAAAAGAATAAGAAAAATTCAAAAAGTTGAAACTGACTTTGTTAGGTTGAGTAGTGCACATTGTCGGGTTTTGCTAAGAGAAAAGGAGAAGAGAATCTAGTCCACAACCCTCAAAAGATATTCAGAAAAAAGTGGATGTTGCAGCACTTTCAGACATCAATGAAGTGCTACTATTGCAACTGTGATGGGGTGTGTTTAGGTTTTTGGCGGCATTTTTGGTCCTTGTTTCGGCTCAGCAGTCTTTTTCTTCTTTTTATTTGCTTGCTATTTTATTATTCTTAAGGAATGATACATTTCAACTTTATATTGACATTCTTCAATGTTTCAATTTTGAAGGCCAAAATGCGAAGCTCGTCTTGGTGGGTACGATATTTTGTTCAGACCAGCTTAGAGGAGAATGAAGCTGCCATTAAGAAGTTCGAGCAGGCTGCGATCAAAAAGTCGTACAAGCCCAGCTGTCAAGTGTTCCATCTCAACTCATATCATTGATCTTCGCAAGATTTAATGTCATCTTTTTTTTGGTAGTTTCTGCAGCGTCAAAAAAAAAAAAAGTTCCAAATGGTGGCCAATACAGGGATAATCCAACGTGGCGGACGAGATTTTGATTATGTCATCTTATGATGTTTTATTTTAAGTTATACGTATTCATATTTGTGTTGTGTTCTTTAATGTTATACATATTCATCAATTGAAATTGTGAAGTTACCCAGAAGTGGAAAATTTCACTTGCATTACTTGGCTACTATTATTAGCCTTTCTCAGTCTGCGCATTGCTGTAGCTCAATCAAAGTCACATCTTTTACCCATAGAGCAACACTGGTCTGATTTCTTTTTTATTCACTGAATTCTTAAAGTGTTTAAGCCTTTTGTTATTAGTATTATTTTTATTTTATTCTATTTGTGGGAAAGTGCCATTCGAATAATTTGTCGCCATAGAAAACATATTTTACCAATGTTCCATTTGTGACCTTTGTGATTTTGTGAACACCAAAATGGAAGGTCTACTGAAGATAAAAGGGAAAAAGAAACAAATAAAAACAAAAACGAAAAGTCACTAGCAAAATGAAAAAAACATTCTCCTTTATTTACTGTACTTCTTATTTTCTTAGTTATTTACTTGGCAACCAAATAAATTTCTCCCTTTTTTTTTTCTTTACTAAATACATGAATCAAACAGAAGATAAAGAGAGTCTTTTTGTTGGCTCCCAAACCAGAGTACACATCTTTTCTTACATTTGTATACAAGCGAGTTCTAATCTAACTTTCTTACAAGTTTCTATTGCTTCAATTCTGACTTGCATGAAACACAATTTCAAGAACAATGCTCCAAAAATATTTTAGACTTCAATCTAACAAGTGACAGAGTAAAGTTTTCATGATTTGACTTTCATACATGAGAAGCTCAAGAAATCATTCATTTCATGTCATGCCTCTTAATAAGAGACATTCTGAATAAATCACCAATAGTCCCCACATGAACAGTGCCCATCCTTGAAACAATGAAACCTATGAGCATCCCTCACAGTAATCTCTCTCCCTGTAATTTTAGATATACATTTGATAGCATTATGACAATCCCCACATATCCTAAGGTTCTTCACAACCAATATAGGCTCTCCTTCCCTAGTTGAAATCAACCCAAACGCAACCGCGAGCTTTTCACTATGATGTCCTAGTCTCATCTCTCTCTCTCCTTCCCTATTTCCAGCATCCCTAAGTAAAGCCCATTTCACATCCGGCACATACCCTTCTCGTTTCATCTTCTTCATCATCTCTTCCAAGAACTCGTAAATTTTATTTATCAACGGGTGTGAACTATCTTCAGCCACAAACACATGTACTCTCTTATTGATTTCAATCCAACTACAACCTGGTTTTTTCTTCACACCCTTATCGTGCATACGTTTTCTGATTATCGCCACCTCATCCCATCTCCCGGCAGTAGCATACATGTTTGCGAGCATTACATACGGAGCAGCATTTGAAGGTTCTAATTGTATACACTGTTTGGCTGCCTTCTCGGCTAGCTCTATGTTTCCATGAATTCTACAAGAACCGAGCAATGTAGCCCAACTGATTGAGCCAGGATCATATGGCATTGTCTCAATCATCCTCTCGGCTTCACTCAATTCACCAGCTCGACCCAAAAGGTCAATCATGCACGAATAATGGTCTACTTCTGGTTCAATCCCGAAATTCTCTCTCATTATTTTGAAATACTTCCGCCCTTCCTCAACTTTTCCGGTGTGTGCACAAGCAGAAAGAACTGAAATGAAGGTTATACTTGAAGGTGAGATACTTTTCTCGAGCATCTTTTCAAAAAGAAGCAATGATTCTATTCCAACCCCATGTTGAGCATACCCTGCAATCATTGAATTTAAAGATACTGTATTATGCTCCGGCATCCTATCAAATAATTTCCTAGCATCTCTCAAATTCCCACATTTTGAGTACAATGCTATGAGGGCATTATTAACTGAAATTCGATTTGATGGTATATCGGATTTGAGTGCCAACCCATGAATTTGTTTCCCCTGAGACGGTGATGACAAGTTAGAACACGAACTAATCACACAGACAAAGCTGCAATCATCAGGGCGGTGACCAGCACGTTGCAATTGTCTAAAACAATCAAGTGCCTCCTCAGAGTACTCCTCATTTTGGGAATACCCAGAAACCATTGTGTTCCAAAGAACCAAGTCCGGCTCAAAAATTTCTTGAAACACCTTTCTACAATCCGACATACCACCTCGACACTTCGAATACAAATCAATCAAACCACTACCCACGTGTGGATTCTCATGGAACCCTGTTTTGATCAAGTGAGCATGAAATTGATGCCCACCTTTTAAATCCTCCAAACAAGTAAAAGCAGTCAAAACACTCGCCAAAGTAAACATGTCAACATTCAAATCCCTCCGAATCATTTCCAAATACAATTCCAGAGCTTTCAATCCTTCCCGGTGCTGCCCATAAGCCACAATCATAGAATTCCAAGAAACCTCATCTTTAATCTCACCCATATCATAAAAAATCCGTTTCGCCTCATCCAAACACCCATGCTTGCTATAATAAGTTACAAGCGAATTATTCACCGAAACATAAGAATCAAACCCACCCGAAATCGCCAAACAATGAAGCTGAGTAATCAAAGAAACATCATCACAACAAGCCGTGATCGACCCAGAAAAGGTGAACCCATCCATTTCAAGACCCATGTCTCTCATCTCCAGAAACAATCGAATTGCGGGCACGGTGTCTCCCACATCCGCGTAAGCCGAAATGAGGGTGTTGTAAGAGACAAGGTCTGGTTGGGGAATTTGGTCGAACAGTTGGTGGGCAATGAGGGGTTTCGATTCTTTGGCATAGGCTGCGATGATGGCGTTGAAGGAGAAGACGTTTGGGTCTTGGGTGGCGGTGAAGGCTTTCCGAGCGGCGGAGAGGCGGCCGGACTTGGAGTAGAGGAGGATGAAGTGGTTGGAGAGGTAGGTGGAAGGTGGGATTAGAGACTTTATGTATAGTGTTTGGAGTTTTTTGCCTGTTGTGAGGTCTCTCTGTGAAATGCATGTTTTTAAAATTTGGCGGAAGTTTTGGAGAATGCATGAGATTTGGTTCATCAAAGTATCCAAAAGCAAATGGCATTAGTCTTCCAGAACTTTGTATAGGAGGTTTAATTTATTCCTTGTAATCAAATGATGTACATTTTAATTTGAACTTTCCATGGAGAACAAATGTTATAGAACTTCGAGGAGTGAACACGTTTTGGGTATAAAAGTGTGAAAACTTAGAGCTGGAATTTTTATTTTTTATTATAAAAGAGGTAATTATAGGGTAATTTTCTTGTCAAACACATTTCTTTAAGAAGTAATCTTTGCATGACCAACTTCCCAAATTTCTAATGTACATAAGAAGAAAATTTCCATTAGAAGAAATGGAAATTTTCTTCTTATGTTTCCTTTGAGCTTTGATGGATGACGGCATTTTTGCTCATCTATTTTTGTTTCGGAAAACACTTGGGTGCAGTAATCTCAGTCCTGTGCAAACTGTGTCTCTCACAGTTTGCACAGTGTTTGCACAGTTTTCAAAAAAATTGAAATAGTTTGGAAAAAAACACTGTGCAAACTGTGAGAGGCACAGTTTGCACAGGACTGAGCTCACTGCACCTAAGTGTTTTCCTTTTGTTTCATCATTGCTCACCCAGACATCATTGGGTGACAACTGACACATCTTATTTCATTTCCATTTTTTTTGCCCATGTACTAACTACATAATTACTGGAATGAAACACGTGTTACCTAATAAAAGCCTGTGTGAATAATAATAGATCAAAAATGAGTGAGCAAATATGCTCTAAAAAATTCTATCATGCCAAAATAGTTATCCACTCGGCTAAAACTTGCTGGAAGTGAGTGGGCGTACGCGTGCCTGGAAAAAGAAAGGATAAATTACAAACACTCTCAACTATGACCACCCTTTTTTTCTTTTTCTTTCATGTAAATTACATAAACATTCGTTCAAGTGTGACTCGTTTCTGACTTACTACCTTAAACTATTTTACCCGATCAGTTAATCGTACCCTTCTAAGTATTATATTTTGACATTGTCACGTCCCGGAGTAGCCAAAAATAGGAAAAATTTAAAATTTCCTTTCTGGTCCCGTAGGGAATGACGAGTTACATAAAACTGACCTGTCCGTGCAACATACTAATAAAATATATCAGAGTAAGGAATTTGCAAAAACGTCTAATGGTATTCATGGGGGAACTTAAAGTGTTTTGCTACATAAGCTATTACAGAAGTTCCAAATGAAAACCACAAAAGATAAGTTGGGCGATTGACTCCAGTCAAATTATTACATCAACCAAAAGGTAGTTTAAAACATAAAAGAAGTCTTGATACAGAAGTAGGCCAGAGTCCTCGTCCTAACTGGCAAACCCGTAACCTTCGTTATCATACTCTTCCTGATAGTCTGCCTCAGGATCATCTTCCTGATAGTTCCCATCTTGAGTATAGTGATATTCACCTTCAGGGTTACCTTGATAGTCCTCCTCATTATAACCTAGACGTAAAATGTCCAGGGCAAGGAATGAGCCGTTAGCTTTCGAAGCTAAGTGAAATCGTCTTAACCGATTACTCTTAATACATTTAAGGATATACATGTACAACAATATCTGGAAACAATATTAATGAGCATATGACATGGTAGTATAACGACACAATGCAATATCGATATATTCGACTTGTACTCAACCATGGACACCACAACTGACTCATGTGAGTTGTTACATTACTAGTGTAACGCCGTTAGCTCAGAGTAGAATGATTACGTTGCTATCGTCGCCTAGCAGGGTCTTATAGCAAATTTTGGTTTTAAAAGAGTGTAATCATTGAACTCTTAGGTCCTCGTGACCTTGTCGGGAGAATAGAATAGTTACAGTGCTATCGTCACCTAACAGGGCCCTATAGCATTAGAAAGGTAACTATTGTATTCAAGTTCAGATGGATACTTTGCTACCGTCGCCTAGCAGGGCCCTATAGCGTATCAACCATCAATTCATACATAACTTCAATGATTTCAATGGAAACTCTGGCTATCGTCGCCTAGCAGTGCCCTATAGCAGTTTCATCGTTGTTCCCATTTACTTGACTGCACCACTCGAACCACTGCGGTCCATTCAATGTGTGTAATGATATGACTGGGTTAGTCCCCGTGACTAACCATGCAGACGTCAATATTGACATCAAGACTCGACTATGTTCATATGAATGTCCGTATGATTGTATAAACGAGAAGTCACGATAAACAAGAATATCAACGAATATTAATTAAGCATGGAGTATAGTTAACTAACATGCGCTCATCATATAAGTAAGAATCCCAACATTCACATAACTAATACTTATTAGTATCGCCCACACAGGACGCCCTGGGCATACATATATGAACAAATAATAATTCTATAATATACCAAGTGAGTTAGGACAACTCACTTTGAAGCGGGTGCGTAAAAACAAGCGTAGTGGTGGTTCCTACAAAGCATATAAATTTGTAGAAAGTTGATTAATAAGCGTACTAGAATTAAGGGCATAATGGTAATTGTGCCGGGTGGGTTCCTAAATCTCAACATGATGATCTAGACATCATTCTGAGTCTAATGCCATTGACTAGACTCAAATCAGAGTCCGTCGCATAAAAGGTTGGATTTTCTATACCAGTTTGGACCCTAAAGATAAGCTGTATTTTTGACCGTGTCGAAAGGTCACCAAATTTTAAGGGGATGTTCTAGACATTATTCTAAGACTCTAGGAACTGACCGCGTATTTTTCTGAGCTACGGTTTATTTCTTATGAATTTCTGAAGTTTAAATCGTCTAATAATAGACTGCGGGGTCCCATAATTATAAAATATAATTTAGGGGGACATTTGACCCTTTTAAATATTTTTATTAAATACTAGGCCTTAAATAGGCTAGTGGTATTTTTCTCGTAATTTTCGAGACTCGTTTGGTATTTTAAATAGTTAAAATACAACCAAATTGGGCTTTTAATAATAATTAATAATTATTAATAATACAAAAGTTTGGGTTTTATAAATAATAATTTATAATATAAAGGTACTAGGCCTTTGGAAAATTTAATTTAATTTTCCCATATTTAAAAAGTGGTCATTAGGTATTTATCACCTAATTACTTTAATTTAAAACTATCACTTATTATTTATTTAAACTAATAAATAATAAGTATACTATATACGAATAATTCTTAATTTCATAATATAAGAATATTATCAAAAATAATATTCCAAATTATTAAAATATGATTTATAGTATTTTAAAAACTATTTTTAGATATTTAAAACTATTTTTGAAACAATTCATAACTTATTTATAATCATTTATTTATATGTAGTAATAATAAATAATACATATAATACTAATCTATATTAACAGAATTAATAATACACTAATTATTACTAAGACAATATATAAATTCGTAAATCAGGGTTAATAGAATAATTAATTATTAAAAACAGATATATAAAACCTTAATTAAGATTAACAGATTAATTAATAATATAAAATAATTAATTATAATAAAAAGAAAAGACCCACGGGTCTACTCAAATCCGGCCCGAACGCAATGGGCTATCCATTTAAAGACTCAGAGGAGTCCATGGTCAAAAACTCGCGGGTCAACCCGAACTGAACCTAATCGTAAACGGGTTAACCGTTTATGCTTAGTAATTTATTCAGACCCAAACTCAAACCCGAATCCATTTTTACTCACAAATGTACCCACCCAGTCACGACCCGAACCCGACCCATCAAATATGGTCGGATCCGAAGTGAAACGACGTCGTTTCATTAAGTGACTTTCGGGTTATTTTAAACGACCCGACCCGTTTTCGATTAAAACGATATAACCCGAATAAAAATGGGTCTGTACCACGGTTTAAGCTTGGGGTACAAGCCTTTAAAGCCCTAGGGTTCCAGTTGTCTTCTCCAGCGTCTGGCCCGCCGCGGGCAAGGCGCGATTTCACCGGAAAACTTCAAATGGCCATATCTTGGCCATTTCTCCATGGAAATTTCTCTACCCAACGCCAAAATGCTTGGTTTGGGACCCTCTATCACATAGTATAAGCTAGGTTCGTGATTCATTCGTTTCCTATACCTACGGTTGGATTATTCTTTTTCAATTTATAAGGAATAATGGTCTGCATGGTGGACCAAACGTGTACCATTCTAAAAACTGTTCATGGGGGACCTATCTGGGATCAAGGGGGTCTGTTTGGCATAATTTTTAGGCCCTGTGGTTGTAGTTGAAACTCGAGCTCCGGTGAGGGAGCTCTAATGGTGATTCTGGAGTAACAAGAGCCTTAGGCTCTGTTTGGTTTGTGCACAAAGGTCTGGGAGGGTGTATGGGTATATAAAAATAAACAGAGGGTGGGGGGTTTAGCTGAGGAAGCCTCGGTTTCTCTCTCTCTCTCTCTCTTCCTTACCTCCGGCGAGCTCCCTCTCCTCCTCCTCCTCCTCCTCCTCCTCCTCTGCGTCTCTCTCAACTCTCATGCATACATATAGATATATATATATATATATACACAGATTTGTAATCTGTTGGACTGATAAGAGGAGGGGGGGGGGGGGGGGGATGTGATTGATTAGAGAGGGGGGAAGTAAGTGAACCGGCGGGTAAGGGAGGTGTTTGGGTAATGCCCGACGGGTTTGGGGGGGGAGGGGGGGGGGGGGGGGGGGGGGGGGGGGGGGTGTGTGTGGTTTAATTGGGTAGGTTAGATACCCAATAGGTATAGGTATGATGGGGTAGTACAAAGCCATTTAGGGAAATATTCTAACTTTCCATTTATGTGTGGTTTGCCGTCACTTGGCTATACGTGCCACGTAGTCTAATTTACACAGATTTTACGGATTCACGTGCAACGTCAGTCCGAGGTTGAAACTTACAGTCTGAGTTATTAGATACGCACGTGTATATGATCATGTTCTGGAATTACGAAATTAAATACCGGAATGTACGGACAAACGTACGGGGACTAATTTTATTAATACAGGAATTTTACGGGTATTACAGACATTCACACCCATTCAGTTAGATTTCCATTAAAAAAAAAAGTAATAGAAATGTGTCACATGACAATCATGTGACTATTTTAAAGATATTCTCTTTCAATTTTACCCTTTGTTAAATTTTC
Source organism: Hydrangea macrophylla (assembly GCA_033977485.1). NCBI lineage: Eukaryota > Viridiplantae > Streptophyta > Magnoliopsida > Cornales > Hydrangeaceae > Hydrangea > Hydrangea macrophylla. Next base: position 86,693,670 of record CM066986.1, read on the forward strand.
AAATTTTCTCCTAATTTTTCTTCAACAAAATAGCTTCATGGAAATTGAATCAGCAACTTTATTGAAGTTTTTTTTAACATGTCTACTATCTAGATCGTTACCTTACCTAGATCATCAACGTGAATCGGATTTCGATGGGTGCGACGAACTATAATGCAAAGTCAATGGGTTGAGAAACCCTAGCACCCAGACTTTGTGGGGAGAGAGAGAGAGAGAGAGTTCTCACGGTGGTGGGTATCTAGCAGAACAAGTTGCACCTAAAGCAATTCTCGAAACTGAAGTAGGAGAAAACATGTGTCTCGTGTTAAACATCTTGCTCTATTCTTCTTCAACAAATGCACATGTTGTACTTCTAAATAACATTAAAATTTTAAATCTTTGAGAAATTTGGTTAATATAATGCAAAACAGCTTATGGAATTATAATTTATCTACTTTTTTTTTTTTGCTAAAATATAATTTATCTACTTAAGTTGAAGTCTAATTATATCAAAGGGTTACAGTCTTATAGAGGGGTGTGTGCGTTTGGTAAGAGAGGGAATTTTACTTTGGTGGGAATGGATGGCTATAAATGGGCAAATAAGTCAATTCACCTGTGCTATTAACGATGTTAGTTAACATTTGTTGGTTGGTTCACTATTGTTGTTTAAGGGGTATTAGTGAAAATAGGTAATAGTTGAGGGGGTGATGGCAAAAATTATGACCCTTTTTTTTTTTAACTAAACTCCCGACCAAAAAAATTTGACCAACCTGACCCCAAATCTATAAGAATTTAATTAGAGACTAATGTTGAACATGCCAAAGTTAGATCCGAGATTTAATCAAAAAAGCATTGAGCTTTATCTTGAATGCTATACACATTTTTTAAATATATATATATATATACATATATAATTTATGTGTATATGTTGTAAAAGCATCTCATCGTTGCAATTGTTCATGCACAAGCACATATAAAGCATACACAACCATCAATGTCCGATGTCAAAGCCCTTGCTCCGGAGATTTAAGGCTTTTGAAAACAGGGACACAAGAAGATCCAGATCGTTACTTGGTCAAATCCTATGTTAAAACTCTGAACAATGTTATGCTTATCAAATTTTATATCGTAAATGCTTTGTAAATACATTTGACAATGGGTTTACTAAATTCTGATCAGATGATGTTGAAGTGACCTTACAGTAATCCCACTGTCATATGTACTTAGGAAGCATTTGTGATGCAAAATTTGGGAAGTATATATAACATTACTACTCTAAATTAACCTCATGAATCTATTCTTCTCTTCCTATTTTGATAATATTATTATGGGTTTTATTAACATGTGCCCTTAGGACATATGTTAAGAGTATAGGGGGCTACTAACTTAAATATGATGTTTGTAGATTTGTAGCGTACAATAGCCTCTTTAGCGACAAAAAACAGGTTTTTAGTGACGAAATTTTCGTTGATAAAGGTTTCACCTTTTAGCGATGAAAAATTCGTCACTAAAAGCTTATTTTTCGTTGCTAAAAGTCTCATGTGCTGTAAGTTAGCAAATCCCATATATATATATATATGTATGTGTGTGTGTTGATTGGTTCTAGAATTGAGTTCGGCCGGTCCATCCCAACCCGATGCCAATTGGTTATGCATATGTAAACAAGTTTGCTAACTTTAACGACCATAATGCTCCCAAATTTTCAAGAAATTACATTCTTATGTTTGTGAGTGTCAATGTCATTAAGATAACCAAATAGGAGTAATGGAGATTAGTTTATTAATGGAGATTACTAGATTAGTTTATTAATGTTGAGTTTATTTTATTTTATTTTATTAATGCCAGGTCAGCGGGCGGTGGGGCGGGGCGTGGATTCTTTAGGTTCAAAAGTTCAGTGCACTAGATTAGTGCACTTACCGAATATACCTAAGAGTCTCTCTCTCTTTCTCTCTCTCCCTCTCTCTCTCTATATATATATACATATATATAATAGGGAATTGTTATTGCCACTCTATCGTTGAACTAAGACATTCCATGGTACCATTCTTAGAGCATGTAGTACCATGTATGCAATGCATGACATACATGGTACCACATGTTCTAAGAGTGGTACCATGGAGTGCCTTAGTTCAATGATGGAGTGAAAATATCATCACCCATATAATATTTAAAGGTTATAACCATTGTCCCGGCTTGAACGCCTTAATCACCAATTACTTGGTGTTTATTATCATTATCCTTTTTTTTTCTTCGAAAAACTGGTAAATATAATCCAAAAAGGGATGTACAAAAATACAAGGGGCATACCCCGGCCAAGATATAACAAAGAGCTCAGAGCATGTGGGACTGTGGCAAAGAAAGCCATACAAAAGAAGGCAAAAGCCTAAAGCAATGTCACATACAGACTTAGAACAAATCCAAATCTATACAAAAAAACCGAAAGCTCAAAGGAATTTAAGCAAACCCTTATTTCCATGGTTGTACATATAAGCCAAGTTGGGAATGATTTTTCCACTGAGATCTAATCTAGAAATTGATCTGTGATATCACATTTTGCAACAATTGTTCTTTTGGAGTGGAGTCTCCATGAAAAGTTCTGTAATTCCTCTCCCCCCATAAACCATAGACCGCAACTCCAAGGCAGATTTTAGGGATAGCATGTTGAATATTTTCCCCTGCCAATGCTAGGCGGGGGTAGTAATTTTCGACACGACACGGCAACCCGACACGAAATTAAACGGGTTTGGGTGACCTGTATAAGGGCACGGGTCATAAACGAGTCGACCCGTGTGACACGATTAATAAACGGGTTGAAGCGGGACTGTAAACTTTATAATAGTTGGATATTGTTATATTTGTAATATTTTGGTATTTAAGACGTACGTTTTAATAATTGATACATTTTATGAAAGACTTGTTTGTGTTCTTAGTAGGACTGTAAACTTTTTTCGAATAACCGAACCAAGCTAACCCGTCGGATTTTTTAAAATTACCTACAACTAAAAAACCAATCCGACTGCTCAAATTGGCAAAATCGACCGAACCGACCACTTCGGTTGGTTTTCAAAACATGAAAAAATCAAAAATAAAATCCGATCCGATCCGAACCGAACCGATGACACCCTACACGGGTTAGACGGGTTAAACAGGTAACCCGTGTATGACCCGGCACGATTATAACCCGACACGATTATGACACGTTAAGAATGACACGATTATAACCCGACACGACAATGACCCGACACGATTATGACCCGACACGATTATGACCCGACCCGACACAACCCGATTGCCACCCCTAAATTGCTAGGCCATCCATTGTATCGTAGTGTTCCAATCAGTCCTATTCTATCTCAAGTCGCATCTATGCATCAAATCCTGCCAAATAAAAGAGGAATTAGTATACTCAAAAAATAAGTGGTTATGAGATTCCATTTGGCTATGGCAAAACACACAAGCTAGAGGACCAGGAGTATAAGTATAGATCTTGTCATGGGTTGCAAGCTTATGTTGGACGGCAATCCATAAATTGAAGTTTTGCCTGGGAGTGCATCCTGAGAACCAAATAAGTTTATGCCAAAGAACCACATGGGAGGTCTCTCTAATATGATCCCAAATTTTTGCAAATACAAATTTATCAGTGGGAGAGATTATCCAGGAGACACTGTCTGACATACCGGTAGGTTTATACATATTAGATAAGAGAATTCGAACTTCATTTAACTCAATAGAGTTTGAAGTGGGCCAATTCCAATCATTATTATTGATTATGGCTGCAACTTTAGCTTTAGGATCAATAGCAGCATCATAAGCAATTCTACTTGTATATTTTTCAAACAAAGGGCCAGAAGGGAGCTAATTGTCAAACCAAAGGGAAGTATGTCAACCATCTCCTATCTTATGAATAAGTAAAGGACGAGCAATATCTCTAAGTTTCAACAGTTTCCTCCAATACCAAGAACATTGCCCAGGGGGTTTTACTTCCCAAAAACTTTTAGTTTTGATCAAATACATGTGCACCCACTTTGATCACAAGGAAATATTTTGGGGATCAAGCAGGTTCCCAATATGTTTTAAATTCAGGATAGTATTAGTAAAGAAGTGTTAGGGATATATACTAAAAGTCATGCTTTATGTAGTTGATTTATTATTCATTTAATAAAATCAGTTAATCCATTTTTTATGAGAATCTGTGTGGGCAATATTAGTATTATATTGTTTATTTAATATTATGCATGTGTGTCTTTCACTCTACATAGTAGGCGGTTTGGTGTGTAGAGTTTGGCTTGCACAGGGAAGATCAGACCATCGGATCTTGTGGAATGTAAGATTTTGGTTTACAGTCTTAGATGGATTGGACACACCATCGGTAGGACTGTAGCATGATGTTGTAGTAGGTTTGTCTTGACTGCGGGAAACGGTATAGTTTCAACTCACCATACTGGTACATTTTGTGTATTAAACGAGACCGATTTGGGGTAATTATCTTTATACTGACTTATCAGATAATTAATACCTCATAACTATTATAAGTGCTTATGCTCTAAATCCTAAGTTATTTTATGGACACGTACATTTGATATTTACACTTTGATCCCTAAAAGGGTGAGATCCTTAAATGGGTCAATATCTCATTGGATTGGGTGACAATATTAATTGTGTGGTGGATATTAATTAATGATGGAATCCATGTCTCAATTTTGGGATTGATGATATCTCCTTGAGAAAGCTTATAAGTTTTGATTATGTCAAACTTTGCAGGTGGATTTTGTATCCGACATATCGGATAAGTTAAGCAGAGGATCTCAAGGAATTTTAAGAGATTAATTAAATATGATTGTCAGTAATTATATTTAATTAATGGATATCTGTAATCTTAACATGGGGAGAAAATAAACATTTAATAACATGGAGCTCGAAATATATTTTTAAGATAAGGGTAGGAGTGCAATTATAATTCTTTAGTGGTATGAATTATAATTTATGGAAATAGGAATCTGATTCAATTTGAATTGGGGTTTCCTAATTCCATAAGGAAGTCTATTCCTTATTGACTTCTTATGATCCCTATCGTAGCCTATATATACGCTGCTTTGGCTCTCTTCTCAGTTTGCGTTTTTCCATCAAGAGTATTACAACTCGGAATAGAAACGAGAGCGTAAAAAGAGAGAGCAGAAACATAAAGGATTTCGAAGGAGCCCACACTCAGTTCGATATTCTGGCAATAAAGGAATATGGTAGAAGATCGTGAGCTGTTATCGAGCCCGTTTTCTCGATTCGTCTACTACAGCAATCCGTTTTAACAGTTTAAGGTAACCTTAGTTCTGCCCTTGTAGGGTTATTGTAGTTTTCACGTAATTTTTTTTGCAGTACCAACTTATACTCGCTGTCAATGGATTCTGGGAACGCAGTTTTCTAACAAGAAGACACTGTTAAACCCCAAACCACCCTCCTTCTTAGGTTTGCACACATTGGCCCAGGCAATTTTTGCTCCAGGCCCCTTTCAGAGGTACCAGACCAAAGAAACCTCATTAACGTTTGATCCATCTGTTTAAGAACACTTTTAGGTAAAATGAACATCCCTGACCAAAACCGTTGGATCCCTGTCAGAATATATAGACTGGATCAGTTGAGCCCTACTTGCAAAAGACAAGAGCTTAGATTTTCAGGAGTTGATCCTAGAACAAATATTATTAACCAGTTCATCACAGTGAATCTTTTTAAGTTTGGTGGTTATCAATGGAACTCCAAGATATCGCATGGGAAGAGTACCTTTGGTAAACTGGAGTTCAGCCAGGAATGCATCAGTTAACTGATCATCAATACTAGAGAAGAAACACAACTTTTGGTATTGTTGGCTTGAAGCCCAGAAAATTCATAGAACTGATTTAGAGTGGTTCTAACAGTCGTAGCTGAGGCAACATTTCCATTATGCAAGATAATTAAGTCATCCTCAAAACAGAGATGAGATATTTTTATTTTATCACATTTCCAATGGTAGGTAAAAGAGCCATTTTAAAAATTATGGTGAAATAATTGGCTTAAGGCCTCCATGATAAGAACAAACAAGTAGGGGGATAAAGGATCACCTTGTCTAAGGCCCTTTTTCCCATCAAAGTAACACACTGATTTCCCATTAAAATTAATGGAGTATCGAGGAGTAGTAATGCAAGCTCTAATCCATTTAGTTAAATTGGGAGAAAAACCAAAGACATCAAATAAGTCAAACATAAAATCCCAATTTACACTATCATAAGCCTTTAAGAGGTCAACCTTGGCAGCAGCTCTAGATTTTTGCCACCCATTTTGTGATAATCTCTTAACAAATCTTGTGCCAACATCACATTATCACTCATTTTCCTACCTTTAACAAATGCAGATTGAGCTTGGTCAGTAATAGTAGGAAGGATAGCTTTGAGTCTATTAGAAATAATTTTAGAAATACATTTGTCTATGGTATTACAGCATGAGATTAGTCTAAAGTCCACCATCTTAGAGGGATAAGGGACTTTAGGAATCAAAGCTATAATAGTAGCATTAGATTCTCTAAGCATATCACCAGTATAGAAGAACTCAAGAATAGCTTTAGTAACTGAAGCCCCAACAGTAGACCATTAATGTTTAACGAAGTGAGCATTGAAACCATCAGGTCCAGGAGCTTTATTACTATGCATACTGACGAAAGTTTCTTTTATCTCATCAATAGTAGGGATCCTATCTAGGCCTTCCAAAGAAGTTTCTGGAATTCTTTTATAGATAATTCTCCTCAAGGCATCAATCCCAGGGTAATGATTATTTGCAGTGGTACCTAGAAGATCTGTAAAGTGTCTAATTGCTTCTGACTTAGCTTCCTCATTATTACAGGTAAATGAGCCATAAGGTTTTTGAAATTTAAAAATTCTTTCTTGTTCCTTCTATTTTTAATATGTTGGAAGAAAAATCTAGAATTCTTATCACCAACCTCTAGCCATTGATGTCTAGATTTCTGTTTAAGAGTTTATTCCTCAATCCAAATACATATCTGGAATTCAGTCAAACAAATTTTTTGTTCAGAAATGAGGGAAGAGTCATGAGGGTTTTTTAAGGAGGTCAGATTGAATTAATTTTAAAGCTTCTCTAGCTCTATCAGTCAACAATCTTTCCTTACCCATAAAATTCTTACTAAGATTTTTCAGATCATGTTTTACCATTCTAAGATTGTGACAAATTTGATATTGGGCAGTGCCACTAACATTAGTATTCCAGGCCTCAGAAACAGTTTCTGTAATAACCTGCATTTTCATTTATTTATCTGTATTTGCATTTCATATTAAAATCAAATTATATTGGCTGCGGTTATTAATTTTGATTCTCATATGTTAAACCTTGTTATTGGTCTAAATTCATATTTGAATTCTTTTGGGGTCAAAACTGCAATTTTATAAATTTAGCAATACCTGTGTTGGATTTTAAAAAACTGTATTTCAAAACGGTGGAAATGTTTGCTTCTGACTCAATCAGTATTTTTATGAAACCGGAAAATCAATTCCTACGTTAAAATGAATTTTCTGTATTTTTGTGATGAACACTGCGCCCCGAAAATACCAGTTTCTGTTCAAAACTGTCCGCGCTGTGTTGAACTTCCACAGATTTTGGAAGTGACGTAAAGTGTAATCGGACATTTGCTTTATTCCATTTATGGAAACTAATCATTAGTTAGATCCTTGTTTGGCTATGCTTATATTGCATGTGTATGCTTGTACCTATAAGCTGTTTTTCCCAAACAAATGGTCTTGACCCCTACTACTCTAATTTACCCCTTCACAGAACTTGACCCCCAACTTCTATACTTGCTATGTTATATATATACCCCTCATACACACTAAAATATGGAGAATGAGTTCTATTTAACAAACTATCACACACATATTCTCATTCTGCACTGAATGCACAGAGAGAAAAGAGAGAGTATGAGAGTTCCTTATTACTGAAATTTTAGAGAGAGAGAAGCTCTTAATCCCCATAGCCAAAGCTTTGGGTTTGAAATTCTTAGCTTGTTATCCTTTTTCAACAATTCTTCAATCTCTAATCTCTGTGAGTATTTTAAACTCACTCCAAATGTAATTTGTGCTCAATTACTATTTGTATGTATGTATATGTTGATTCACCATTGTTAATTCTCAGAAAACTTGAAGCTTGAAAAACATGGATTTTCCAAACTTAACCAAAATTCATTTTCTGAATGAAATATGAAAGATTATAGTATGTCGAGTATACGATTGTAAAATTAGAGCTTAATTTGTTCGTATGACGACGTATGATTAGAATGAAATTTTCGTCTACTCTCGGTTTTTCGTAAAATCCGAGAGTTACGGATCGATTCACGTTAAATTGGCTGTAGATTCTTAATCCTTGTTAAAAACTGAAGAAATCCATATATGATATGTTATATATACTTCAGTTTTTGAAAATAGGACAAAAGACCCCTTAATTTCTGAAATAGGAAAAAACCAGCGAGGAAGACGAAGACACTGCTGAAACTCGCGCTCGAGCTGTGTGTTTTCTGGCAGAAAGAAAAGATTTTAAAAGAAAAACGAAAAATAGGCAAATCACGCGAGTGGCCTGAGCGAGCAACCCTTCGTGCGAGCGGCCTGCGCAAGCGAGGTGGCTGGTTTCAGGCAGACAGAAAAGGTTTTAAAAGAAAAAGAAAAATTAGGCAAATCGCGCGAGCGACCCTTCGCGCAAGTAGCCCGCGCGCGTGACTTCTGACAGTTTATAGTTTTTGCTTGTCTTATGTTAAGGAACTGTTTGGGTGATGTTTTATGAACTTTTAAAGCTCTGTTTTGGAAATATACTAAAACAGAATCCTATTTGGTTATGTTTGGACGATTAAAATTATGTACTATGACTTATCAATCCCCTTACACACGCTGTTTCTATATTTCAGTGATTTACTTTATGTTTAAAGTTTCATGACATACATGTGAAGTCAGTTGTACATGCATGGTGAGTGTGAATGTTGGTCAGTGTGTAAAAGAGTAATGGTCAGTGTGGTATAGAGTGTGTGGTTGAGATTGTGTTGTGGACACTCCCTGGTAAGTGAGTACCAAAGTGTATTGTGGTTGAGATTGCGGCTAGAGTGTCTTTGAAATGCGACGGTAGCAAAACTGGACACTCCCTGACAACCATGGTAGCGTCAAAGTGTGTGACGCCGAACTTGGACATTCCCTGCCACCCATGGTAGTACTAAAGTGTGGCCTACAGACACTCCCTGGTACCCGAGTCTGGATACTGTGTGATGTATTTGCGAGGCGAATTAGGTACTAAAGTGGGAGGCATTGGACATTCCCTGGCAGCCCGTGCTAAAGTGTGAGGCAAGCTGGACATTCCCTGGCATCCCTGTGCTTAAGTGTGGCTATCGAAGTATTTCAAAGATACTGGTGTGAGATGGTGGGTTGTTGTGTTTGTCGCGAGAAAAGAGTCGGTAAGATGAGAAGGTGCATTATTTTCATACACGGTCTCATATATGTGAATTATAGCTTACCAATGATATTGTGGTTGTTTTCTAAAATGAACTCTTTACTCTAATGTAAACTTGTTGAATTAAATGGGAATTTGAAATGGCAAATGAGTATGTTTTACATTCAAAGTTATGTTTTTAATACTCACCAACTTCTTGAAACTGACAGCGTTGATGCGCCCTGGACATTCGTGTTCAAGCTTTTCAGGTTTTGATCAAGTGGAACATTATGATAATGCAAACTGAGAACGGCTGCTTTGGAAGATAGAACTGTTATCAATATCCTATGCTTTAGTTTATGAACTGTTTTGTAATAAGGATGACTGTAATAGATGTTAAGTTATTGTTTTGATTTAAGGCGATTTGTGCCTCTAGAGACCCCGTGCTGTAATAACTATTAAGTTAGAAAAATTTTGTAAGCCTTGATTGCTCTGCTTTGATTATTATGTTTTTGTTGTTGACGTTTGGGATGGAATCGATCCTTCAAACTGTCACAACCTACGGGTCCATAAAGGAAATTAAACGCTTTCCTTATTTATGCTACGTTAGGGCATGGCAGTTTCATTATAAGAATCAAGCTTAGTCCAGAAATTAAAGAAACTGAAAGGTTTACCCTGCCTCCTATTAATCTTATCTAAGTAGAGGATAAGGGATGAGTGATCAGAAATATCTGGCTTCTGGAAGTGAACATATGAATCTATAAAGTTGTCCAACCAAGCTGGATTTACAAGAGCTCTGTCCAACTTACGTTGGGTATAGTTCGGTCTGCCATACCTTTTATTACTCCAAGTGTAAAATTCTCCCAAGTATCTCAGATTGGCTAAGCTTAAGGAATGCACAACATTGTTAAAGTCAGCAATATCAGAGTTTAGGCTATAATTTGCATAAACTTCCATGGTATTTAAAACCACATTAAAATCCCCAAGGAAAACTTAGTTAATTTTAGGGTCCCTATTGAAAATAGATTTTAGTGCAGACCAAAGCTCCAGTCTATCCTGACCAGTGTTAAGACCATAAATAAAAGTTGCCTCAAATTGAATACTCTGATCATCATTTTCAATGTATACCTGAATAAATTGGGAGGAACATCTAAGGACTTTGAGATTGATTTTATTTGGGTTCTACCCTACCCATATTCTACCTACAGAATCCAGGGTGCTATTGGTGATGAGACTCCAGTCCTTAAAAACTTTCTTTTTAATTTTTTCCTCATTTGATTGCCTAACCTTAGTTTTAATAAGGCCAAGGACATCAATGTTATTGAGAGAAATGAGTTTTGCAACCTCAGACTGTTTAGTGGGTAGGTTGAGAACCCTCATATTCTATGAGCTTATAATCATTAAGAACGTTTGTGAGGTTTATTCCGTTGATCGGAAGACTTAACTTTCTTGTTCTTCATAGGAGGAGAGATTTTAGATTTACCTGCAGAATATGAAGAGGAAGAAATGTGACCTGAGTATATAGTGGGCATTGGTGTGCCTGGATCTGAAATTTTTGATTTAGGTATAGGAGTTCCTTGGGAAGAGCTGTCATCCCTGCCAAAAGTTTGTTGCATTTCATCTTTAAGAGAGCCTTTGGAATTTTCTTCTATAGGAGAGACTGTAGGACTAGTAGATTCCAGAGCTTGCTTTTGTTGTGTCACTGGAGGTGGTAGTTCTTTATCAACCCTTGAGCTAGAAGATTTGGAGTACTCAATTTTGTCATCTTGCATGGTGTTCACCACAATGGCTACATCAGCAATACTAGAAACAGTCTCTTTGTTGGGCACTTCTGGATCTATATCAACAGCTTCTACCTCTAAAGCTGGTTTGTTGAGTTCCCCCACTTCTTTGACATTAGGCTGTGTATCTAGATCATGGTGCACCTCTCCTAGAATGCCTGTATTAAAAGAGCTCACATTCCCAGTTATATCTTTGAAAAAAGAGCATTCAGCAACCTTTAATCTCGAGAAGGTATTTGCCTCAGGAAATTTGGGGAGTTTGTTCATACTAGGAGCCTGGGTAGTGTTGTTGTCCCCCATCATAGCTAGGATTTCTCTGTTTTGTTTATCACTGGAGTTCCCCCTCAGGTTATTATCAGGAATTGAAGAAGTTGAGGGAGCCAAAGAGCCTTGTTCAACATTGCCTTCTTCAGTAATAATCTTGCCTTTGGTTTTAGTCATCCAGACACCTTCAAGATCAGGGACTTAGGCTGCTTTATCTTTGTTTTCTTGTATGGGTGGGTTCTGTACTTTCTGCCCCTTAGCAATTTTGGCACAATCATGGCCAAACTTCTTACATTTAGCACACCTTATTGAATTCCATTGATATTCTACTGAGAGAGTTATAGTGGCCAGTTCACCACTATTTAGGTCTTCGAATCCAATGTCAAAACATTTGAGGAGATCATGTTCAGCTGAAACCTCAATACAAATACGAGCATAAGAAATTCTCCTACAGCTGGCAGTCATTCTATCAACTTGTAAGGGTTTGCCAATAGCACTGGCAATATGGCTAAGCCCGTCCACATTCCAGTACTCAAGAGGAATGCTAAAAATATACACCCAGATTGGAACAGTGGAAGGAGCTTCCTTGTCAAGCTGCAGTCCAGGTTGCCAATTCCTCAGCATTATGGGCTGCCCTGCAACATGCCATGGGCCCCCTTCGAACACAGCTCCACTCTCAGCAAGGGAATTAAATTTTAAGAAAAAATGACCTCCATCCATGGCTAACATATCACAAAGGCCACTTTTAGTCCACATCCGAGAAGTAGCATTTTGCACTAAAGAGTAGGGAAGTTTAAAGTATCTCACTAAGGTGTTCTCCCACTCTTTACTACCAACATTTGCAATATCCTTATGGAGAGAGACTTTGAATCTGTTAGCACCAACCTTAGGTTTAATATAATTTAGCTTAAGGCCTTTAGAAGCAGTACCTTTAACTAAAGAGGCCCAACTAGTGACAAGTGGAGGAGACATAGCAGACTTGGTGCATGCCTGCTGTAAAAGGTGAGTAGAATTAGTGGCCTCATTTCCGGCATGGCAGCTTGCGTGTAAGTGGGGGTCTTGCGTGTTATTTGTGGTCGCTAAAGCTATCACATGACAATCTTGGGGAGACAAGGCTCCTAAAGTTTTGGCACCAGCGTGTGCCTTAGTAAATGTAAACTTTTCTTTATGACCGTTGGGAATCAAAGTGGGTGACAACTCAGGAGCGTGGGTTGCACTTGCCATAAACACTTGGGGCAATGGGTTGGGATGTGTAATTGGATCAAGCTTTGCTTTTGAAAAGTTTTTTTCAATGACTGGGTCAACCTCCATTACCGAGAGTACTTTATCTTGGTTAGCTATGACATCTTTTTTCACTTTTGGTCCACCACCACAAGAATCAAAAGGTTCAGAATGATAACCTTTCTTAGTAATCTTATCAAACGAATTGGAGGCAAGCAACATGGGAGAAGAATCATCAAGAACAGTAGCGGACCTAGTGAGAGATTTAGTGTGGGTTTGGATAGGGATCCAAGCTTTCTTTTCTCCTTTCCCAAAATATTCATCACTTGAACTACCATTGGTACCACAATTGTCAAAATGCTGAAATTGGTGTCTTCTCCAGTCCGCTCTAGATCTGAACCCACCCTTTCTGCCCCCAAATTTATAAGAAGTTCTTCCTAAACTGGACCTACCCCTAGAATCAAAAGGAACATAGGTCATAGTTTGCATAGTTTGAAGGTCTTTCTTATCGTTCATTAATTTCTGGATTTGGGCTTGAGCAATCTTCAAGTGCTCCTTAAGTAATCATTGGACTCCTTCAGTAAGTTGTTATGATGTTCATGATCAGATTGCTCACCCTCTTCAGAATTAACCATTTCACCTTCTTCCATATCAACTTGAACCTTAGTAGAAGTAATATTGTCCTAATCTTCAGGGATCTCTAGATCTTCCTCAGTATACTTGTTAGAAGTAGATTTTGAATCAGTTGAGCTAGCATTTAATTTTGAGATTTCTTGAATACCTTCATCACTAATCCCATAAACCACTGATTTGGAAGGATTTGAAATAATAAAGTCACACCCAGTAGAAACATCCATCATGGTTTGTACATTATCCTTTTCCACTAGATGAGGGGAAAAGCTCTTGAACACCTGAGCTAACTTGTCGAACATGGAATGAAGTAGGCTTAGCAACATTTATAACTTTCACAGCTTGATGTCTCTTAGGATCTGTAGCTTTTATGGGATCATCAACAACATTGCCATCAGACTTTGAGGAACATTGTGTCTTCTTCCATAGATCGCCAACAAAATAATTTGCATACGGATCTTTAGGCGGTCCTCGACGTCTTGAAGATTTTTTAATTGTCTCTAGAGTCATCCCTCATAGTGATTTCACCAAGGCGGCTGCGGAGGCCGACGACGGTGTTGTAGCGGTGATGGAGAAGTTTAGAGAGAGTGTGTGATAAGAGCTTGAATTAGAGAGAGAATTCTCCTAACCCATTTATTATCATTATCTATAATGTACCTTTTCTTTAATTAATCAAGATTTTTTCTTTTTTAAGTTTTTGGATGTTCGTTTGAAGGCTATTTCTGTTTAGTTTCTTTTTATTAAGAATCATTCTTCCATACTTTACAGGTACCATATAAAACATTAATTATTGACTATGGTATTAGTTTTTGCATAGGAGGTACTAATTACACCCATTTAATTACTTTTTAAGTCCATGTGAATTCTCGGGAAGAGTTGTATATTCACTATTACGGAGTACTAGTTATTAGACAAACCCTCTTAGAGAGAACTTCTCTCTCTACAGTATTTTATAAACTCTAGTAGCAGTCATCTTCCTCTCCTTCTCCACTCTCCCCTCCTTTGTCCGGCCAGCCCTCCCCCTTTGCCTCTTCGATCTCCTTCCTCCATTCCCTTGTTTTTTTTGTCCTGTTTCAAATAAAGTTTTGTTTGGCTCTTCCACTTCCTCTGTGAATTTTTCCCTTTCCTGTGTGAAGGTTATTTAGGGAATCTCCTTCCCTTTTTCTTTGATCTTGCCTTACTCCTTTTTCCTTTTCCTGTCAGGCATCTCTTTAGTTTTAAGATGATAGATGTAGGTCAGATCATTCTTAAAATAGTAGATTGGCTTTTTGGTCTTTATTGGGACTTGATTGGTGGCTTTGGAGCTCTCTTCTACAGCTGTGCAGTTTTCCGTTGTTCAGTTTATGATACCATGGTAACTTTTCAAGCAATTTTGGTTTCCCCTTTGGTGAAGTTTCTGCACTTGTTTGAGCTTGGTTTGTGCCATCTTCTTTTTCTTAGGGTGGTCTACACCATCTACAAGGTTAAAGTTGCATTGTGTTCCTGTCTTCGGCCCCTCGTGGCACAATGGTGGTATTCTCGTGCAGCTAGCGGAGTGTTCTGTGATCGCTTATGCTTCTCTTTCTTTTTTTGTTGGTTTTTTTTTTTGGGTGATGGCAAAGCACCCACATGAGCCATGCACACACACAAGGAAATTGGGGGGGGGGGGGGGGGGGGGGGAGGAGGCATAGACCCACAACCCAAACAAGCCCCACAAGGCAAACTCCCCAAAGGGAGGGCTCCCATAGGAGTCGAACCTACTCCTAAGGGAGGACTTCCCTTTCTATTGTTCCTTTAGTTGTTTTGCTTTTCCTTTTTTTATTTTTTTATTTTATATATATATATATATATATTTGTGTTGTGGTCTTTGTAATGTTTGGTTATTATTAATGAATGTTAGTTTTGAAAGAAAAAAAAAAGGCACTCTTAGTTTGGGCTGGCGCTTTAATTCTAGGGCTGCTCAAAATTCACTTATTCACCTGACTCACCCGTAGCCTTATTTTTTTATTTTTAAACAATGTGGGTGGAGTCTCGGGTCTTGGGGTGGAAACCCGACAGTTTCGGGTGAAGTCACGGGTTTAAGGGGGTGGAAACCCGATTCACCTGACCCGACTCGAAACACAAATAATTTTTAAAAATATATGTAATATGCTTATATCATTATATTTATCATGTATTATATAGTCTTTAATATATATATATATATATGTTATATTCTTATATCAATAAAACATGTCACTAGTAGAGAAATAAAAATATTAAAACTATCAAAGTAGCACATAACTATATTTTTATTTTTTGTTTTGTCAAAGCTTTGGTTAGCACATGACCTTATAGACAAAGTCATTCAAAGTAAAAATAAATAAATGAAATATAGACAAAGTCATTCAAAGTAAAAATAAATAAATAAAATATAGACAAAGTCATGTATAAAGCAAATGTTTGATTGAGACAAATAAGACAGTCGGGTTTGACCTGACTAGACCCAATCACCCGATGAATCGAGTGCACCCGACAAAGCGAGTGGATGACGGATGACAGGAGGACAAACCTGACTATATTCGAATGAATTAACGGATGAGGGTCAAACCCGACTCACCCGACTCGCGAGCACCCTTATTTAATCATTTTCCTTAAAATAGAGGTGCGGGACATTAGTAAAGTGACACTTGTCTCATTTTTTAAAACACAAAAATCAAAGTGAAACTAGGTCCAAAATATGATGGGGTAAAGTGTAATTTTAACCATTTTTTATTATCAAGATAATCAACACGCGGATAAGCAAATATTTAAAAAGTTTTTGACAAAAGTGAGAATTTTTAGACATCACACATTCAATAAGAATCTGCTATGCAATTACGGAGTACTTTATATTTAATTAAGTTGCAGAAAGTTTGACATTTTGCTTTGAGATTTTAGTGTCAGATATGGTTAAAGGAAGACTTCCAATATCATTCAGTCCCTTATGTTTTCTTGATGTCAGTGCTTACACAATTTATTTTATTCTTAGCAACTTTTTTTTGAAGCTGTGACTAGTTTTTTTGGTCTTCTAATGTTTCAAAGGTTAAGATTTTAATTTTCTTTTCATTTCTTGTTATTTCCTCTATTGAGATTATGATCCTAAATCGAGAATTTAAAGTCGGGAGCTTCGGCTATAGTCTACTCAAATAAAACTCTTCAAAGTTAAAATACATGTTACTTTTTTTTTTATCGCATTAGGCCCTTTTTATGATCAAATTACTATAAATTTTGTTATACAAATCCTTTTTTTTTTGTAAAATTTGATGTTTTGGAATCAGCAAAATGAGATCTATCAAACGAATTCAATATTGACCATGAAATATTAGAAAAAAAAAAAAAAAAAAAAAAAAACCTAAACATCAAACAAATATGAAAAAATTGTATTTTTTCACATACATATAATAAAAACATATTTCATTCGTACAATTGGCACTATAGCTGCATAGATCTTAAAAAAAAATACATGAAACCAAAAAAAAAATCACCTAAAAATCCAAGAATTGAGAAAGTTATGATAGTTTAAAGTTGGCAGATAATATTATCTGTTACACACACAGATAACAGATAATATTATCAATAAGATAGATAAAATCTCAAAATCAGGCTACAACTTAACATTCCTTTTGTAAAATTTCCAAGCCCATTGCGTAAATCTCAAAGAAATACATGAAATCAAAAATAAATAAATAAATAAATCACCAAAAAACCCAATAATTGAGAAAGTTATGGTGGTTTAAAGTTAACAAATAACAATAATGATAGGTGCATAACGAATTGCACAAACGTGCAGTACATGGTTGGACCTTGTGCCGAAAAGCCTACACACACCTTTTTGTGTGTGCAGGTTTTTCAGCACACGGTCCAATCATGTGCTGCACGTTTGTGCAATTTATTGTGTGCGTATCATTTCTCAACAAATAATATTATCTGTCAGTGTCAACTGATAATATTATCTGCCTGAAAGATAAAATGAAAAACGAAGTTCCAAATTACTTTTTTTTTTTGTGCACAATTTTCAGGTTTTAATCCCAGGAAGTTGAAGTCACAACGGAGCAACATCGAGTTATTACTACGTATAAAACTAATCAGCGCTATGCAAATTCTATATGAATCTAATTTTTGGTCCGTGCTATTTTTGAGTTCAGTATTCTGGACTGTCACAAAATGCGGTCCACTTTAAGAATTCAATGAGAAGATTTAAGGATTTTTGTTCACTTTTAAAAATTAAAACTATCAAAAACCTATAAAATATATATATTATATATATATATATATGTATATATATAAAGAAGAAGAAGGAAGAAATGAATGTAAGTTTAATTAGAGGTGGTTTTTAAAATGATGTCCTCTGATAAATTTGAATTTTCAAAGATGTGTCCCTAATTAAAATATTAATAAATAAATAAAAATGTACCATATAATTAGTAACTGATCAATTAGTCCTTGCATCAATCTGCTTCAAAATCTAAAACTTTGTACCAAGACAATATAACTAGTGATGTCAACATAATATATCATTCTTGCCAGTGATATTTGTTTTATGATGATTATTATTATTATTATTATTATTATTATTATTATTATTATTATTATTATTACTACTACTACTACTATTGCTAGTATTATTTTTTATATTTATGCTCTATATCTGAATTGTCAAGGGAGCAATTCATATGTGAGAGTTCTATTCTTCTGATTTTTCCTTTCTTTGATATGAATGACTTTAATGGCATGGAAAATCCATGTAAAAAAGAGTTGAATTTTTATCTTGTTTTCACATACAATTGCCGTCTTTGTATTTTTATTTTTTTTTTGGCTCTATTTTGGCCTTTGGCTGTTGATTATGTTTTTAGCCACATATATTTGTCTAATGCCCCAAGGCTTTTGAGCTAAATTTCCAGCCAAGATTTTTAATTTGTACTTATTATTAATAACATTTACATTTGTGACATTTTGAATTCACTTGTGTTGACTCTTAAAAAAATTAAAGATCTATGAATTTGTCATAGAAGATAAAAAGAGATAGAGAGAGTGGAAAGATCTAACTACGTACCTCAAGCTAGATCGTAGAATCACGAGTGGGTTGCCTTGAAACCTCAAGCTCAACCCAACCAATTAATCTTTTCAAGTCCACCAAAATGAGATAGGACCGAGCGGGTCGAATTTACATACCTAATTGTATTCAATTTAAAAGAATAAGTAAAATCATTTTCGTTTAAATAAAATGATAAAATAATTTATTTAAGATTCTTTATAAATTAATTTAGCAGTATCCTCAAGGTAACAAATTAAACTTAAGAATTAGAAATTTAAAACATGTGAAAGTTTAATATATCCAACTATTATACATGGGTGGGGGCAGCGTCTTTAATTAATCGTAGAAATGGAAGGAAAAAAGAATTCGTTGATCTATGATCATTAATTTCAAGAGGAAAACAATCCATCAATTAGTCAACATAATTACAGATTATAAAAATATTTAGATTAAAGAGTTCCACCACTATCCTTGTGGCTTCATTAAGATATTGATTCAAGAGTTGGTTCCACATAGACTACTAAGTTTCTGTGTTCATTGACAAAATTAAGTGGTAGTTTCAAATAATGTCAACATAGTTGAACAAATTTTAGGCAAAAAGTCTTTAGTTAGGACTATAGTTTGATTAGATTGGTAACAACCACATATTTAAATCTAATATTTATAAAGTTTACCACTAAGGCTTAGATTGGCCTCCATTTTGGTGCTTCTCCTTTTTTAAAGCACAATTACATGTTAATTTATTTGGTAACTAATTTATGAGCTTTGCAAAAATTGAACTTATGACTTTTTTTTTTCTTTTTTTTTTTTGGGGGGGAGGGGGCAACTTTTAAAAGCTTAAGGTTGTTTTTTTGGTTTCAAGATATTTTTTTGAAGAATAATTGTCACTTGTACAAAATTATCAAACAACTTAATAATAAATTTCATAAACTACTTTTAAAAAGCCACGTGGAGGCCAAACTAAGCCTAACTGTGCTTTGCCTTTTCAAAGCTTTTAAGTTTTAACTAATGGCTAGTGCTCTGCCGACCCTCTTTCATTCATACATCGATCTCTCCAATACATTGATTTCTTGTATGCGAAATCTTGATTAGTTAAAGTTGATCAGACATTTATAATTATTCAAAACTCCATAATAAAAAAATTCCGGAAAATATTGATAAGATGCTAATGACGATGATTGATAATGTAATAGCATTCCAAGGGCATGCAAATCCACTCAGGGATCCCACTACAATTAATATGATCTCAATCTGCATTGGAAACTAAATTGGGACAACAACATTACTGTTAAGAATTCTAAAACAAATGAGAATCTAAACAATATCTTATACACAAGAATATTTTGAATTTTTTTTTTCTATAATCACAAACAGAAGCGCATGCAGAAATTCAAAGTTGGGGAGCTTGGCATAGATAACACTGGAAAATTGCACCTTAGAGAGGCTGAGATCCTAATCCTAGCACGGTATTGAGACGATTTTTTTGGATCTATTTATATGTACTTTTGTGTAGATTATATAAATTAATGCTATAAAAATTAACACAAACATTACCGGGCTATTCAAGCTCTGACAGACCTTGTTAGACAGGAAAACCCAACGGTTTTATTTCTTATGGAAACAAAACTTGGCTCTAGAAAGATGGAGAGAATCAAGGACCGGATTAAATTCAGAAACATGTTGGTGGTTGACTCTAATGGTAGAAGTGGTGGCTTAGCTCTTTTATGGAATGAAGATTGGAATATTCAAATTCAATCCTATTCTCACCATCATATTGATTGTACGGTTTTTGGCTAACTGGGATCTATGGGCACCCAGAAACGAATAAGAGGTATGTGGTCTGGAATTTATTGAAACATTTTCGTTCTCTACTTTCTCTGCCATGGGTTTGCATGGGAGACATGAACGAGATAATGTACAATTGGGAAAAGGAAGGGGGAAAATGCAGACTACAATCACAAATTGCCACCTTCCGTGAGACTTTGGAATCATGCCGACTTCAAGATTTGGGCTATAATGGTGCTTTGTTCACATAGACCAAGGTAAGTGATAGAGAGAATTATGTGGCAGAGAGACTTGATCGTTGTGTGGCCAATCATAGATGGATTACAACCTTCACATCTACGATAGTCACTCATTGCTCATCCCTAAGTTCTGATCATATACCAATCCTTCTACAATTGGACACCCTTGCCAAGGTGATTAAGAAATTTCCTCGGCCTTTCAGATTTGAGCCATTTTGGGGTAAGGACGAGGAATGCTACAAAGTGGTGGAAGAAGGTTGGGGACCAAATAGAGCTACTGAAAGACTTGATGGTGTTGCAACAAATCTCAGACATACAACAACTTTTCTTAAAAATTGGAGCACTCGGATATTCGGTTATATTCCCAGCGCATGAAAGATTGTCGATCGAGGTTGAATGAAATTGGATTAACAAGGGGGAGAGAGTCGCTAATGGAAGAAAAGCAACTTCGAAAGGAATTGGGTGATTTACTTGATAAGGAAGAGCAATACTAGAGACAAAGATCTAGAGCAGATTGGATAAGGGATGGAGATCGTAATACACCATTCTTCTATTCCAAAGCTTCACAACGAAATAAATGTAACCAAATTCTTGGAATTTTTAATCATTCCAATACTTGACTAGACAAGGAAGATGAGATTGACACAACTATTATTGGTTATTTTTTAAGAAATTTTCAAATCTCATGAGGACATTCAAATGAATTGTGTGGTGGAAACAGTTCAACAAGTGGTAACAGATAACATGAATACTCACCTAATGCGTGCCTTCTCGAGAGAAGAGGTTCTGGAAGCACTCAAACAAATGCACCCAACTAAATTACCAGGCCCTGATGGTATGCCCGCTATCTTTTACCAAAAATATTGACATATTGTTGGTCATAGTGTCGTCTCTGCAGTCCTTGATTTCTTTAATAATGGCACTATGATCAATAAAACAAATTTTACCCACTTAGTCCTTATCCCAAAGATCAAAAACCCCAAAAGGGTATATGATTTTAGACCAATCGCTCTTTGCAATGTCATTTACAAGACTATTTCAAAGACATTGGCTAATAGATTAAAAGTTATGTTGGGAGATATCATTTCGGCCAATCAAAGTGCTTTTGTCATGGGCAGGCTCATTACTGATAATGTTTTACTTGCCTTTGAGACTTTGCATCATATTAAACAAAAAAATAGTGGAAAGAAAGGTCTCATGGCTATTAAATTAGATATGAGCAAGGCGTATGATCGTGTTGAATGGTGTTTAGTTGACGGTCTGATGAGAAAAATGGGTTTCAATGAGCGATGGATTGCCTTAATGATGGCATGTATAACTACAGTTTCAGACTCAGTTTTGATTAATGGCAGACCTAAGGGACTTATTTGTAACAACCTGCATTTTAATTTACATTTCACATTCAATTTGTATTCCTGGTGTTAATTTAAACTGCTAATCGCATGATTTGAATTTTAATAACTCGTTTTGATTCATGTTGAAATTCTTATTGGGGTCAAACTGTAATCACTACACCAAAAGGGCACATTACTAACGGTAATTTACCGTTAGTAAAATTATTCCTAACGGTAATTTACCGTTAGAAATAGAGCGTGGCTAATAATTCTAACGGAATTTCTAACGGTAATGTTCCGTTAGGAAAATTATTTTTATTAACGGTAAATTACCGTTAGTAATATGTTTACTAACGGTAATTTATCGTTAGTAATTTATTATTCTTAACGGAAATATTCCGTTAGTAATATTTATTCTAACGGTTTATTTCCTAACACTTTTATATACAAAAATACTAACGGTAAATTACCGTTAGTAATTTCATTACTAACGGTATGTAACATGACACTTTCTAACACTTTCGAGACAATTACTAACGGATATAAACCGTTAGTAATTTTATTACTAACGGTTTGTTTTCTAACACATGTGTAAGAATACCAACAGAAATTATCCGTTAGTAATTATTTTAAATATGAAAAACATAAATACTAAAATATGCTCCCAAATTTTATTTGCACCTAATTTCCATCACAACCATATCACATTTACTATAAACATATATAATAAGCTCAAATCCAAACCATAATAAATACAAGCTCAATCTATATTAAATACAAAAAATATAATCCAAAATAGGCATAATTATCCTTAAATAAAAACTATTTCTAAATCCAAACATAAATATTAAAATATGCTCCCCAACTGTATCATTGGTGGATGTGGAGATTTGTGTGTCTGGATCAACTTGTTTCATTGGCCAAATTCCGGCTTCTTGGCAATTGAAAACACCTACGACTCCACATAGCTTGTTCAAGTTCCATATCTTTAGAAGACTGCAGAATCAAGCAAAAAAAAAGTTAGACATATAAGACTTAGCTAAAATGAAGTGATTTATTGACTTTTAGGCTTTGTTTGATTTGCGGGTTCATTGAGGGAAAATAAAATGGAATGGAAAACAAGAAGGAAAACTATTTCCTGTATGTTTTCGTTCATGTTTCAAAAACATTTAAAGTAAAAAACTTTCAAAATATTACTGTAACCTAGAAAAAAGAGAGGAACGTGACTTACGCAGGTCCCAGTCCCACTGTACTTTCTTTTCCTTGAAAATAAAAAACAAAAAACAAAAACAAAATCTTTTCCTCCTTGTTTTCGTCATGATTTTCGTTGGTAACCAAACAAAAGAAAACACTTTCCTTTATGGTTCTCTTTCTTTTCCCTCAATAAAAAACAAAACATAGCCTTAGAATTTCAAGAGGAGACACTAAGACAGGGAACATATATATTACCTTTTCCCATCCATGACAGGGTCCTTAAACAGACAGTCTCGAGTTGGTCGGTCGACATATCTAACTCTGAGTACAGAACCATCAGGCAATACAAGCTTTCTTAGGATTTTGAAATCATGGTTGCCGGGCTTGTCGCTGTCATATTAGTATATGATCGGATTAAAGGACTTCTTACTTGAACTTATTGAAAATACTACCCATCTCTAAAACGTAAACAAAAATTGAACACTTGATTCGCCTCTGGCTCACCTAACATAACCCAATGCTCTCGCGGCACCATGAAAGTTAGCAGTACTATGGTTGCTCTGAAATGAAGAAAGAAAAATACTTTAAAAGTGTTCTTCAACTGATACAGTTGTTAAAAAAAAAACTTCAATCATAGAGTAGTAGCTCCATTTCCCAATATTTGCGAAATATGGTGCTACATAAAATTTTAGTCATCACATGAGGGTGCTCTTATTTCCCAATATTTGCGAAATATGGTTTCCAACACATGTGGTTGATGGGAGCACCAAAAAGAGTGGTGTCACTGAATTTTTATTTTGTATTTTGTTCCCACGACCACGTGTTGGGAACCAATACATGGATGAAATGAATCTGGCCTAGCCAAAAACACAAAAGAAAATTCCAATTCCTGGAATGGTTTCTGCTTGATTCAAAAGTTGTTTAGTTACTTTCCACCATTCGAAGGTGATTGTAATAAAAACTCGATCTTTCAACATTAGTAATTACAATTACTTCAATTAATATTAGAGCACACGAACTAAAAGTAAAAAACCAAACATAAAAAAGTAGTCGGCACTGTGTGCGTGGAGTGCGAAGCAGTGAGTGTGTGCGTTGTGCGTGTGGCTGTCCGCATGTGCTGTGGGCGTGGGGTGATGTACACGTGTATTGTGCCCATGCTGTGTTGTGTGCGGATGTGCATGTGGCATGATCGGGGGTGTTCACATTCTGTGGTGCACAACTGGGACAAAAGCCATTTGCTGCGATTGAATCATATAAGCAGAAGTTGGGTCAAACGGGACCTTACCTGATTTGATTTTGTCGAGAGCTTGAACGAGTGCCCTCCTTATCTTGGTGAAGTACTGAATGAAAGAAAAAAAAAAACCAGAGGAATCAGCAAGCAGTGTTTTGTTGAACTATTCATTACATTGACTATATATATACATATGATATGAGAATACATAATAAAAGTAACATGCATATACCTTGGCTAAGAGATGAAGACAGTGCTCAATTAGTATGGAAATGGCTATCAATAAAAAGCACACTGTTGCCACAGCCCATGTTTGTGTAGATTCAAGGCTCACCTCCTCTGTTTCTCTAGCCATATCTCTCTCTCTCCCTCTCTCTCTCTCTCTCTCTCTCTCTAGATTTTTGGTGGTCAGGTAACCTGGGTGTCTGTTGTTGTAGTAGAATGTTCGAAACAATATTTATTTAGGGATTGAGACTCAGGCCCAGGGGAGAGAGAGTATTAAAATTGAACCACGGATATATGTATATGTCTATAGTATACATGGATATGTATATGGATATATACACATGTATGTGTACATTTGTAAGTTTATGTGCAGATTTATACACAAAATTCCCAATTTTACTACCATGGAGGCACCTCCAATTCTCCATTCATACATAAATGAAGAAACCCACTCTCTCCTCATCACGTTTATCTCTCCACAATTCTCCATTTATACATAGGAATCCAACTAATAAATATGTTCTAATCTAATCTAATAAGATTATATATATCTCGTTCCTCACTTTAATCCATAAAAATTTGAAATTTGTACATGTATGTGTTCTTCCCCAAATCTAGTTGGAATTTGCCCCTATATGTTCTCTTCCCCAAATCTGATGTTAAACTGTGAAGGTGATGGGCTTGTACTTGAGGTGTTGGGTAGGGGTGAAGGATCATATTTCAAGAAGGGAGAAGATCCATAGTTGGGTTCAATAACTCCACTACTCCAGTGATACACACGTTTTTACACACACACATACGCACACACACTTTCTGATATATGTATCGACTGAAAATGTATTTGTTTGGATAGGTTTGAAGAAATATCATTGGTTTGAATTCAAAATTAATTGGTCAAATCAAATAAATAACTCATATATTTAGAACCTCACTGAGAATGGTGTACGAAATACTTACAAGCCCTAAATTAGAGTCCCCTTCTTAGCTCATTCGTACATACTTCAGACATATCTGTTCAGAGATAAACATACAATGGTTAATAAGAAAAGATCTAATCAGATCTGTGTACAAGAAAGAGATGGAAAGGGTATAAGAACAGATCGAAGAGTGTGTGTATGTGTTGAATAGAGAGAGAGAGAGAGTGTGTGTGTGTGTGTGCGTGTCAATTGAACAGATCTAAGCGTGTGAGAGATTGTATGAATGTATGTGAGGGAGATTGTGTATGTGTGTGTGTCGAAATAGTGTGTGTGTGTGTGTGTGCGCGCGCGCGTCTCAATCCACCGATCTGAGTGTGGGAGATTGAGAGTGTGTGAGTGTGGTCTTACCAGATCGACGGCGGTGGGCGGCGAGCTTCACTGGCTACGGCGGCCGGCAGGAAGCAGGCGCTTCTCTCTCTCTCTTTTCTCTTCCCCTTTCTCTCTCTCTCTCTCTCTCTCTCTCTCTTCTATTTCCTCGATTTAGCCAACGATAAATTTGGTTTGTGAAAATTCTTTCTTTTCTTTTCTTTTTTTTATATGGAATTTTAATTTTGGTTCAACTTTCTAACGGTAATTTTCGATTAGTATGTATTTACTTACCGTTAGTAAATTCAAAATTACTTAGATCTGAAAATTACTAACGAAATTTGTATATTTCTAACGGAAATTTACCATTACAAATTTGTAATGGTAAATTACCGTTAGTAAACCTAAAACCTTTGTGTTAGAAAATTGGCTAAATGGTGTAGTGAATTTCATAAAATTTAGCAATACCTGTGTTAGATTTCAAAGTCGGTATTTCAAAACGGTGGAAATGTTTTCTTTTAATTCAAACCGTATTTTTATAAAATCAGGAAACCATTTCTTACGTTAAAATGAATTTTCTGTATTTTTGGGGTGACCACCGCACCATGAAAATACCAGTTTATGTCCAAAACTGTCCGCGCTGCGTTGAACTTTCACAGATTTTGGAAGTGATATAAAGCAATATTTGACACTTGCTTTACTTTCCATTTATGGTAACTCATCATTGGATAAGGCATTGTTTGGGAATGATTAACTTGTGTGTGTTATGTTGTGCCTAAAAGCTAATTACCCAAACAAACATACTTAACCTCTACCTACCTATACTTGGCCTTTGGATCAGTTGTAGAGTTGATATACACTGTGATACGTATGTATATAGTTATAGCAACTCATGTTTAGGCTGTGCATTCATTAGTTATTTTTTTAACTAAATTGAATTAAGAGTAATTGTAGAGTAAACTTGAAACAACTTGGGCACCAAGTTGTAGTTTTGCTATTTATAACTCACACTCTCATTCACAAGCTGCACAATTGCCTTTACAAACTGAATTTCAGAGCATTAGAGAGAAACACAGAGAGTTGGTTTAGAGAGAGAGAACTCTATCACCATAGCTTGCAAACTTCAATTTGGATTTCTCTATTTGCTTCTCTTTCTCAACTAATTCTTCAATCTCTGATCTCAGTGAGTATTACTAACTCACTCAGAATGTAATTCACCATTGATCTACTATTTTGTGTAGTTAATTTGTGATCACCATTTTTGAGTTCACGTTGGAAGTTCCATAGCTTGAAAATCATAACTTTTCAAACTCAACCAAAATCTGTTCTTGTAGATAATAATGAAAGATTATAGTATATATAGACTATGGTTAAAGTATTAGAGCTTAATTTGTTCATAAGAAAAAGTATATTAGAAATTAAGTTTTGACATCATTTAGTTTTTTCGTAAAATCCGAGAACTACGGTTTGATTCATGTTAAATTGGTTATGGATTCGTAATACTCGTCGAAAAACGAAGAGATTCATATGTTGCATGATATGTATACTTACAGATTGCAAAATGGGTCAAAAACCCTGAATTTCTGAAACAGAGCAGTTCTGACGAAGAAGAAGAAGCCTCTACTTCATCTCGCGCGCGCGAGCCGGGTGGTTTCAGGCAATAAAAAAGTTTTATAAAAGAAAAATGAAAATTAGAAAGATCGCGCGATCCCCCTGTATTCTGGCAAATGGAAAAGTTTTAATAAAGAAAAGGAAAATTGGGCATATCGCGCGAGCAGCCCGCGCGCGCGACCCCTAGCGCGCGACTTTGGGCAGTTTCTAGTTTTTGCTTGTTTTGTGTTAAGGAACTGTTTGGGTAATATTTTATGAATTTTTTAAAGCTCTGTTTGGGAAATTTACTAAAACAGAATCCTATTTGGGTATGTTTGGACGGTTAAAACGTTGTATTGAAACTTATCAATCCCCGTACGCACGTTGTTTATATAATTCAGTGATTTGTCTCATGTTTTAGAGGTTCATGACATACATGTGGAGTCAGTTGTATATGCATGGTGAGTGTGAATGTTGGTCAGTATGGATAAGAGTAATGGTCAGTGTGGCATAGTGAGTGCGGTTGAGATTGTGTTGTGGACACTCCTTGATAAGTGAGTACCAAAGTGTGTTGTGATTGAGATTGCGGCGAGGTTGTCTTTGAAATGTGACGGTGGCAAAACTGGACACCCCCTGACGACCATGGTAGCATCTAAGTGTGTGAAGCCGAACTTGGACATTCCCTGACACCCATGGAAGTGCTAAAGTGTGGCCTACGGACACTCCCTGATACCCGAGTCTGGATACTGCGTGAGGGTTCCTCCGATATTTGCATGACGGATTAGGTAGTCAAAGTGGGAGGCAATGGACACTCCCTGGTACCCCGGACCAAAGTGTGAGGCAAACTAGACATTCCCTAGCACCCCTGTGCTAAAGTGTGGCTATCTTAGCGTTTAAAAGATACTGGTGTGTGATAGTGGATTGTTGGGTGTTGTCGAGAGAAAATAGTCGGTAAGATGAGATGGTGCATTGTCCTCATGCACGGTCACATATATGTGAATCATATCTTTTAAATAATATTGTGCTTGTTTCCTAAAATGAACTCCTCGTTTTAATATAAACTTGTGGATTTAATGAAAATGGTAAATGAGTATATGTTACATTCAAAGTTATGTTTTTAGTACTCACCAGCTTCTTGAAGCTGACGACGTTGATGCGTCCTGGACATTCGTGTTCAGGTTTTTCAGGTTATGATCAGGCTGAACATTATGATTATGCTAATTGAGAATGGCTGCTTGGAAGAAAATTTGTTATCTCTATACTCCATGTTTTAAGTTATAAACTGTTTTGTAATAAGGATGGCTATAATAGATATTAAGTTATTGTTTTCATTTAAGGCAGTTTGTGCCTTTAGAGACCCCGTGCTGTAATATGTAATAAGTTAGAAAAATATTTGTAAGCCTTGACTGCTCAACTTTGATTATATGTTTTTGTTGTTCGATGTTTGGGGCGGAATCGATCCTTCAAATTGTCGCGACCTACGGGTCCATAAAGGAAATTAAACGCTTTCCATATTTATGCTACGTCGGGGCGTGACATTATTAAGTCATCTAGAGGGCATCGGCAAGGGGATCCAATGTCACCATATTTGTTTATTATATGCACGGAAGGGTTTTCTGCACTCATGAATCGGGAAGATCAATTTCATGGGATCCGTGGTCTTTCAATTTGTAGACAAGCCCCAAGAATCAATCATCTTTTCTTTATAGACGATAGTATGATCTTCTGTGAGGCAAGGATCAAAGAATGTTGTACCATTAAGAAGGTTCTCAGAGAGTATGAAGTGGATTCGGGGCAAAAAGTTAATATTGATAAGTCCGGGGTTACTTTTAGCAAAAATGTTTCGAATTCTTCTCGCTACTTGAATCTCTCGAATTCCAGCATGTGGATATGCATGAAAAATATTTAGGACTGCCAACTATTATCGAAAAATCAAAGAAGCAAGTTTTTCGGTTTATCAAGGATAGGGTCTGGAAAAAAATTGGAAGGCTGGAAGGTCTCTTTTCTCACGCACGCAAGAAGAGAAACCCTTATCAAATCCGTGGCTCAAGCTATTCCTTCTTATGTGATGAACTGTTTTAAACTTCCAATTAGTATCTGTAAAGACATCCAAGCTATGATAAACCGATTTTGGTGGGCTAACGATGTGGAGAAAAGGAAAATTCATTGGATTAAGAAAGAAGTTTTATGCTCAGCTAAGGCAATTGGTGGAATGGGTTTCGAACCTTTGAACTTTTCAATACTGCTCTTTTGGACAAACAGTGTTGGCGGCTCTTGAAATGCAAAGACTCACTGTTCTTTAAAGTTTTAAGGCCAAATACTTTCCCAAGTGTGATTTTAACCAAGCTGTGATTGGTCATAATGTCTCTTTTACTTGGCGAAGCATTTTTAATGCTTGGAAAAAACTTGAAAGGGGTTTTACATGGAGAATCGGTAGAGGTGATAAATTCGGAATTTGGGAGGATAGATGGCTTCCAAAGCCTTCATCGTATAAGGTGGTTTCACCTATTAAGTACTTACCAGGTAATACAAAAGTGGCCACGCTGATTGATTAGGATACGAATTGGTGGAATGTCAACTTGAACAACCAACATTTTTTGGAACATGAGGTGGAACAAGTTATCAAAATCCCAGTTGATACAAGAAGTGATGATACACTTATCTAGATTGGAAATGATATAGGGATATACTCAGTGAAAAGTGCATACAATAAACTCACTCAATGGGTCGAAGAGGAGAAAGGGGGTGTTGGTACTTCGACAATCCATGAGAAAGGTAAACCTTGGAAACTAATTTGGAAGATGCAGACAGTCCCAAAGGTTCACCATTTCATGTGGAGAGTGTACAGAGGTATCAACACCGTCTTCGAAAATCTTGAAAAAAGAGGTATACCAACTGAGAAGTGGTGCCCTGGATGCAAAATGCACTCTGAGACAACGTTACATGCTTTAAGAGATTGTAAGTGGGTGCGGAAGATTTGGAAATTTTTTCTTGGTGATGGGTCGATTTTACGAATACCCTTCCCAGATTTCCAAACATGCATGGTGGGATTATGTTGTGGAGGTGATCGAGCCTAAAAAGTTGCCTCTTTTATGCTATGCGACTTGGACTATCTGGGTTTAACACAACAAGTTGGTTTTTGAAGGAATGAGATGCACACCTGATGAGACAGTGAATGCTGCTATCAATTTAACTGTGGAATATGAAAACTCTTTGGGAGAGGGATTGGCTAACTCAAGAGATATTTCAAGACCCAAATGGCAACTACCTCTACCAGGTATAATGAAGATTAATAGTGATGGGGCTTTTTTGCAAGAAGGAATGAAGACAGGAATGGGGGCCATTATCAGAGATCATAAGGGCGATGTGGTGACTGCTACTGCAAAGAATGGTCAACCGTGTTTATCGGTGGTGATGGCAGAGGCTCTGGCACTTAAGCAAGTAGTACAATTGGCTAGAGAGATGGACTTGGTAAGGTGATTTTTGAGGTTGATTCCATAACTCTCACTACCAAGTCAAAAAAGGTGAGCCTTGCAATGCGTCCCATGGAATTATTATTGAAGATATCAAGCAAATGTTAAGGTGTTTTGAGAAAGTTACTGTGCAACTTATTAATAGAAAATGTAATTCTATTGCCCATGCCTTCGCAAAATTTAGCTTGACAATTAAAGAAACTGCTACTTGGTACCATAGTTGTCCTCCTTGTGTTGTTAACTTCTGTCCATTTGGACAAAGATTTATAAACTTCCATTTTACTCTATAAAAAAAAAAACAAAGGATTTTCTGATTTATTTATTTATTCATTATTATTATTATTATTATTTTTTGTTTGGGGGGGGGGGGGGGGGGGGGGGGGAGTCGCTTAAGCGTAAATTTATTTTTATTTTTAAAGGTATATCTCAAATATATTATAATATAGGGGGGCTCAAGCCCCCTTTTGACCCTTGATGGATCCACCCCGAATCACAAAAATGAATTTCCATTAAACGTGCTTAGACGAATAGGAACTTATGCCACGTCATGGTCAATGGTGGAGTTGTTGTTTTTATTTTTTTTATTTATTATTTATTTATTTTTTATGGGAGCTAAGAAGACGGAAAAAATTAGGATTAATTAAATTTAGCCTACTGTGCATCATTTCTAAGTAAGTCATATCCTTTTTGCATATTGATAGGACGTCTGCTTAAAGTAAAAAAAAAAAAAAAAAAATAGAAACACATCAACTTTTACCTTTTAAAAAACTATGAGACCAAATTACCCTTTTGTGATCAAACACCAACAAACCCAATCATCCCAAAACTAGTATCCTCCCAACACAACAGATGAAATAAAACCAACCCAATCTGAAGAAATTCCAAGCCAAAACTATCCATGATCACAAGAAAATAAAACAACTGATTTGAACCTCCAATCATTGATATTCAAACCAAAAAAGCAAATCACAAAATCAACCACCTTCACCATATGGCCGCCACATGGCCGCCATCACCATAAGGCCGCCGCCAACACCACCAACAGGCCGCCGCAATCACCACAAGGCCACTATCACCGAGGCCACTACCACTGCTACAACAGAACCCTCTCCTCATTCTTCATCAAACAAACCTCCATTTTCACTCCCAAAACCCTAGCCCCATTAACCCCTATTTCCTTTATGTTAGGTCAATATAGACATTTTAATCTTGACCACTGAGGGCAGTTTGGTTCAATAGTTTTGTAAAATGTTAAAGTTGATGTGTTTCTAATTTTTGTACTTTAAATAGACATCATATCAATATGCAAAAAGGGCATGACTAACTTAGAAATAATGCACATATAATAGACTGAAATTTAATTAACCAAAAAAAATCATGTTGTGCCATATGCAATACTATCATGTAGATGTACTACATATCAATGACATACAAAAAAAAAAAAAATTCAAAATTTGAGGTAGCGTCTAGCGTTCATCTAGCTCTCTCTTGATCCTGGCACGGTAGTGAGTTTTGCTTCCCGACTATTTTCAAATCAATCATGGTCTTTTTTTGTCCTTTTGAGCCCAACCTCCTTTAGCCAAGTGCAGAAGATGAACTATCTTAGGCTTAGTTTGGCCTCCATGTGGTACTTTTCTTTTTTTAAAGCACAATTTCATGTTAATTTAATTGGTAACTAGTTTATGAGCTTTGCAAAAATTGAACTTAGGACTTTTTTGGAGGGAGTTTCTAAAAGCTCTAGAATGGAGCTTTTAAAAGCTCAAGGTTGCCTTTTGATTTCATGATGTTTTTTTAAAGAGTAGTGTGTCACTTGTATAAAATTATCAAAGAACTTAGTAATAAATTTCATAAACTACTTTTAAAAAGCCACGTGGGAGCCAAACTAAGCCTTAATAGCGTTGATCTTCAAGAAGCTAGATAGCCAGTCAAAGTCCACTTTTTGAGCTTCAGCAGGCTAGGTATCTCACTAGCTATTTTGGCCAATTAGCTAAAATTTTCAATTAACTAGCCAAATTAGATTTTAGGCTTAATTACATTTTGCACCTTTATAATTATGAAGTTAGATTTGTCAATTTGATCTTGAGTAATATTTGGGACACAATTTTCATACAACTTTCATTCAACCTCTCCAAAAGATGTGTCTATCTCTCTCCTGTGATGTCACTGGACCCCACAGTAACACAAGAAAGAGATAGACACATCTTTTAGGGAGGTTGTATGTTAGATTTGTCAATTTGATCTTGAGTAATATTTGGGACACAATCTTCATACAACTTTCATTCAACCTCTCCAAAAGATGTGTCTATCTCTCTCCTGTGATGTCACTGGACCCCACAGTAACACATGAAAGAGATAGACACATCTTTTAGGGAGGTTGTATGAAAGTTGTATGAAGGTTGTGCCCCAAATATTACCCTTTGATCTTTGAACTTTGTAAGACAATTTGGTCCTTTCATTTACGCTTTGTGGCAATGTGGTCTAACCCTCACATTCGGTTAAACAAAAAATATAATAAAAAAATATAGACCGAAGTGAGTCGGGCTTGTGAAACGTGAGATCAATAGGAGGGCAAATCAGGAAAATCACAACATTATATACTACCAATTAATGTTATATACAAAATGGGAATTGATTTTGACACTTCAAAAGTTATCATTGGCACTCCATGTAGTGCATCAACTGTATGGTACTACATGCACTGAATGTGGTACAATGGAGTGCCAATGGTAACTTTTAGAGTGCGAAAATCAGTTTCCTTACAAAATAATGACCCTGCTTCTGCTTAAAATCTCTATTTGTCCCTGTTTCTGCTTAAAATCTCGGTGAAATCTTAAATCAAACCTTCATTCCAAAAGACAAAAATGAATGTTTTTTTTTTACGTTTGATCGATTCTCTCTGGCCAATAGGGTGTCATTGATGATTTTTGTTCGAAAAATACAGATGGCGCCACTGTTAATACTTAATACATTCAAGTTTTTGAAGTTCAAACCAGTGACCAAAGAAGAAAAGTTGGAGGAAGAAGTTGGGATAACAGGGATAGAGCCTGTTTGGCGCTACGATAGCTTTGCGTGCGATTGCAATAACTTGGCAATAGGCTATAGATTTTGTGATAATAGATTATGGTCAAAATAAATTATGATAATTGTGGTATTTGAATAAAGTAGTGTAAAGTGATTATGTTAGCATAATAGATTATGTAAGCGTTTGGTTGCATAGATGCAAAATTGATTTTTATGTCCAAAAGACAATTTTGTGCTCTTCTATTGTGACAATGGATTAGTTGGTTTACTTTGATAAAAAACCATTTAATTAATTGTTAAACTATTAAATTAACACATTACTAAATAAGAAAATAAAATCATACATTAATTGATTATATGATTACAATTAGTAAATATATTAATTAAATATTATTCTATTTTAGTTAGTTTAGTTTGAATACTAAGTATACTTATTTGTTATTAAATACTATTCTATCCTCTCTTTTTTTTTGGGTCTTTTGTCTCAAAATCAAAACACCTTTGTGACAAAAGTGGGTTTAGTAGGTTAGAGTTAGGGCCCGTTTGATAAAATTGAAAATTAAGTACTGAAAATTAAGTGCTGAATTTTAAGTGATTGAATTTACAATACTGAAAACAGTGCTTCAAGTGCTTAAATAGATTGTACTTAGTGATTATTTTTAGTGGAAAATTTTCACTTAAAGTTTTCAATGATTTTTTCGTTGTTTTTTCATTAAGTGATACATTATCAAACGTACAGAATAGAAATAAATGCTGAAACTTTTCATTTTCAGCATTTTATTGGGTTATCAATCACACCGCTAGTAACACCCCACTTTAAAGAAACTCTCCATTGTTTTAATTCTCTCTGAAGGGAGACTGGAACCCACAACCACCCCAATGGGGGGAGGGGCCCTGGCCAACTCGGCTAACCGAGCTAGTTATTCTATTAATTCTATCCTAGTTAGTTTTGTCTCTTTAAGGGATTTTTTTTGGTATTAAATACTAAGAGCATCTCTAATGCAAAAAATTATTTTTTCCATCTCAAAGCTATAATTTGACACTACTACAGTACCAAAAAGCTATATTTTGACAATACTGCTCTAATGGTAGATTTCATCCAAACTACCAAATTTTGGATCAACAACCATTCTCCTAGTCAACTTTCACCTACAATACTGCTAAATGCTAGTATGCATGTTTGTAATAAAATGTTAATCTATGAATCTCTACGGCTTAATGAATTCAACAAGAACTTAACATTTTCATTAATCATAACAAAATAATAATAATAATAATAAAACATAATCATGGAGATGGAGACACTCAATTATTTTGTGACTGCAAGTTACCAACAATTGGATCTTGGTTGACACTCAACCAACCATTGTAAGGAAAAAAAAATGATAATAAAATTGGACAATAGAACACAATATAAAAATGGGGTTCAAGTTTTTTATTTATGGACATTTGGAAGGGTATAAAAGTAAAAAATAAAAAATATATCCGTTGATATTGCAAATATTTGTGGGGGCCATTCATTTGACAAAAGTCATTTGAGCTCTAAAATTTGACAATGTAAATGACTTTGTCATTTTTTAGTAGAGCATTTGGCCTTACATTAGAGTGGGTTAAATTTAATAAGCTATCATTTTATGACTTTGGTAGTAGATTTAGTAGCTCCATTGGAAATGCTCTAAGGACATGGGTATTTTAGGCAAAATATACTCACAGTGTCCGTTGAAGTCAGAGGAGTGGAGAGCAATTTCAGAAATTAAAGGAAATGTGCAGAGAATTTCATAAACTTGGGCCGTTAAACACTTGTCCTGTAGTGGGGACATGAGGGTAATTGTTCAAGAAGTACAGGGGTACTCCTGTCATTTGGCAGTGTGTTGGCTAGTCCAATTTGATTGCGATTTCTTAAAGCTGGGTGACCCCAGATTGTTCATATCGCGCCAAAAACGCGGATTCGAAAGCGTTTGCAATTGAATTTCACTTCTCAAACAAGCCATGATTAGCTTTTGACGTCAAACGCTATTGGAAAGCTGTTATATGGACACGCCAAACAGGCTCATAGTCGAAAAAAGAAAAAAATAATAGTAATAATAAAAATACAAAAAACCATTGGTTTGAATTAAAAAGAAGTTGAAATTTTTGAGAAGAGAGTGTAACAATTGGAGAAGGTAGTGCCATTTTGGGGGCCTGGATACAAATTATCGTAAAAAAAAAATAAAAAAAATTACTTGACATATTATATATACCAATATAAATTATGTTATATTATTTTGAGTGGGGCTCAAAGCTGTTTTATGAGTGGCTTGTGGTCAATGGAGAAGGTGAAAGAACAAAACAATGAGAGAAAATTATAAAAGTTTGACAACTTGCCGAAGACCTCAGGTCTTTAATCTTAATTGGGTTGGAAGATTTGAGAGATGAGTTGTTGTCGACAGTGCGTGGCGGGCGCTCAATTGTGTATTAAATGGAAGAGTCATATGATATATGTTGTAATCCCTCACCATCTGATTCTCTCTCTAAGCTCTTTTAGAGTGTAGAAACTTATAACTACTACTACCTAGCTATATGGATATATAATATATATATATATATATATATAAATGAGAGAGTTTCAGGAATTTAGACGTACATGTGAAAAGAGGGAGACCAGGGTGAAAGTGAAGTCTGGCCCGTCTGGGGGTGTACTGCAGTTCACATCACGTGTCACCCACGTGTCTATTTTTTGTTTGAACAGTGCTAGATTATTATCTTTAAGGAGTTATTTGTCCTCACTTATAAAGAGTTTGTTACAGAGTTTTTTTTAACAAATCTCTTCCAAGATACAACAATGTCTGAAAATCTACCAGATAGTAATTTTGAAAATTTTTGGGAAAGCCTCTAAGAAATTGACTTCAACTGACACATGAAATGATTTAGAGAAAATGCATATTTAGGATTTTTCACACACCTAAAATGAATAACTCACTTGTCTTACGTATACCACTTGGTATCTCTTGGTTATATCATTTCATTAGGCATGTATCTTTTCATAATAGGTACTCTTAAAGAGTAGTGATCTTAATCCAAAAAACACCCCTTAAATGTTGTCTTTCACATTCTCTAAATAAACAATACTCCCTCCGTCCCAATTTGTGAATCCTGTATTCCATTTTGGGATGTCCCAAAATTAGTGTCCACTTCCTTATTTGGTATACAAGTTTATTTACTTTCCAAAACTATCCTTCACTGAAATCTACGTACCAAGACAAAACTAAAAAAAGTAGTTGTAATGATTAGGAGTAATTGTAGAAAGTAGGTGTAAATTCTTCTTGTCCCCTTAATAAGTTGAGTTCCCGAAGATGGACTCACAAAATGGGATGGACGGAGTAATAAACATTTATATACATTTTAATATTACAAACTATATTACTATTTATAAAAAGATACAACACACCCACACCAATTCCAGGCGTTATATGGGTCTTACACGAGACCCACATAAATTAAAGGTTAGAATGTATTGAGTGTGGAATTTGGTGTGAAATTTAATGTGAGTGTAGCATTTCTGTTTGTGGTTATCTTTTAATAGAAGTTTAAAAGGTTGGATTGACATTGATGCAAATAAAAAAAAAATTAAAGGACTGAATTATTGAAATTAAAAACGTAGGGACCAAAAATTAACACAACCATCAAACTATAAGGCTATAAAATGTTATTTATATAAGCCCTAGATTTTATACCATACCAATTGGCACAAATCTCAATCATAAAAAATAATAATAATAATCATAAAATAAAATGACTAGTTAAAATAGAAAGCATTACTGGAAGTGATATTATTAATTGAAATAAGTAGCTAAAATGATTAATTTGCACTATACTACATTCAGCAACCGCATTCTTCAGGTGGCTGTACTGACATTAATACAATATGAATAGACAGTCACCAATAAGTTTTCCAATTTTTTTTTTTTTTTGTTGGATTTACATGAGATGGATTTATATGCATGATATCTATACAATATATATGTGCCTTGACAGCTCTTTACTTATCGTAAAATTAAGGACATAAAGATAAAAATAAAGGAATGCAGCCACTTTTGGATGCCCTACAAGCTAGAGCCCAGCGAGTTGAGGCCAAAACGTCAAAGCACCTTTCCAACTTTACTACTGCCTTTTTCATGGAGATTGGAGGGACTTTGTGATAGTCACAATTCAACCCATGTGTCACCAACCATTTATTTTGATCTGTACCTTTTATGTCTCTCTATATAGTAATAAATTGGACAAAAAAGCTCTATTATTTTTATTTTTATTTTAAATTAGAGTAATTATTAAGTCTTGAAAACAATAGTGCATGTAAGCTAACATCCTAGGGTATGGCCCTTTTTTTCGTTAATTAACCATTTTTCCGAAAAAAAAATCGCGTGCGGGAGAAATACACTGCTATTACTATGACGGTTGTGTTGTTTTTCTGCATTTTGTCATTGTTAAGAAAATTTTGTTGTCTTGATATATGTCTATGTGCGCGTACGACTTCAATGTGAGATAGTACTCATGTTCATTTCAAAATAAATTTTAAGAGAATACCTAGTTTTCAACTTTGTGGTAACTCAAATTTGTCCATTTCGTAATTTTTAATATATTCTCAATTCTAGTGAATTAGGTTTGAGTTGTAGCATTTCACTTTGAGTAATATTTGAGACATTAACAAATTCTACTAACACTCGCTTCTAATATTGTTGTTTCACTTTTATCAACCAAATAGACTTTTATTTTAGGTTCTGTTTGGATAGAGAGAAGTTAATTAAGAGAACAGATGAAAGACTTTTGCCACCCTTTTTGGATCAACAGCACGAAGACTTGAAATCTGTGCCAGTGGAGAATATATGTTTTTATCACATCTCAGTTTAAAGCTCTTAAATATATATTTATGAATATTGCTATGCTTTTCAAATTTTTATACCAAAAATGTTCTCAAATGATGTGGTAGTGAGGTCATGTCTAATACAGTAGGATCAGTTGAATTTTGATTCGAAGTTGTTTACCTGGTCGCACTGCCACATCATTTGAGAAGCATTAATTTTTAGAATAGCAATTTGGGAAACATAACAATATTAATATTATCATTTACTATTGAGCACCAAACACCCAAAAGAATTGTGGTCCAGAAAGTACAGTAGAAAAAGAACCTAGTAGAGATAAATTCTATACAAATCAACAGCCAACATGAGAAATCTCAGTAGTAGTCAGGTATGAAAGTGATAGTTTAAAACAAACAAAATATACAATAAATTGATGGACTTCAAATTTATTACAACACACTAAGACTGAAGTTCTATGATGATAACAAATTTGCACCACAATATTGCTGTTATTGCAATCGAAAGTACCTCGACTCTTCGAATTCGCTATCTTGCACCATCCCTGCAGGTTGGTAAGGTTCATAATTGGAAGCCATAGGAGGGTATACCAAAGAGCTTATATCTCCATAGCTTGTACTTTCTGCAGAACTACTGTTATTGCTAGCATTGACCATGTCCACTCTAGAAAAACTCTCCAATTCATCAATTGTGAAGTTGTTAAGCCCTTGTATCATGTTCGGTTCTTCACCATTTATGACATATTGGGTGTTTGGCAATTGGGAAAAAGTACTATTCATGGGCATTAATGAGGAGGAAAAAGTTCCAATGGAATTATCATATAGTTGATCTAGGGTTCCAAAAGGGTACTCAAAATTTGTGAAATTATTGTTGTTTGGAAGTTGATGATGATGATGATGATCAGAAAATTTTCCTCCCAATTTCACTAGCAAATTCTTGATCAGAGCTTGGTCCTTTGAACGAGTCTCTTCGTTTAAATTGGCCACAGACATGGCGACAGGTAGCTGCGGCCAGTAAAGAACTTGGTTCAGGGGCTCAGATACCATGAAACTAGTCTCTATCTCTCTCTTCGTCTCTTGCTTGAGAGCGCTTGCTTGACGAGCTTGCTTCTCCTTCCTTTGCTTGCCTATAAGCTTTTTCTTCAATCTCGTGTTCCAGTAATTTTTTATATCATTATCTGTTCTTCCTGGTAATTGTGCCGCGATAATTGACCACCTTTACAATTAAAAAAAAAAAAAAATGCATGTTCAATCTTTTTTTACCTACAAATTAATTATTCAGCCCTAAAAGGGGAAAGTTACCTAGCTAGATATGTTTATATATACTAGGAAGACGGTCCGTGCAATGCACGGAGCGTTGGATTTTGTAGAAAAAATATAATATACATTTTTTTTAATGTGGACAAGAAAGAAAATAAGTTTTATTAATTCTTAAGATGGTGTTAGAAAAATATGATTTAACAACAACTATATTAATTGATGTTAACCTACAATTTAAGGCTCTTTTCTGTAACGTATAGATAATAAATATATATATAAATATATATATATATGTATATATATACATACATATATACAAAAAGGGTAATATAAAAAAGGCAAAAGGGTAATTTGGTAATTTGATTAACAAAAGAGTAATTTGCAAAAGGCTTAAACGGTAATTGATTATTCAATTTGTGATTGTACATACTTTAAACTTTTAGACTCTTTTCTTTAACGTATAGATAAAATATATATATATATATATATATATAGGCGCACACACACACGCACGCACACTCGTATATACAAAAGTGTAATTTGGTAATTTGATTTAACAAAATGGTAATTTGTAAAAGGTATAAGGGTAATTAGATTATTAATATATATCGTAATATAATAAAAGGGTTTTTGGTAATTCAATTTAACAAACGAGAATTTATAATTGTAAATAATTTAAACTTCAAGCTCTTTTCTTTAAGGTATAGAAATAAAGGGTAATTTGCATAAGGTATAAGAGTAATTTGGCTATGCAATTTATAATTGTACACAATTTTATTCAATTTTGGTATATAATATATTCAATATATAATATAATAAAACAATATATGAATATATATATATACATACAAGGGTAGTTTACAAAAGGAAAAAGGGCAATTTGATAATTCAATTTATAACTGTACACACTTTAAATAATTAATAATAATAGTAATAAATTATAATATGTATATATACATATACACATATATACAAAATGGTAATTTACAAAAAAAAAAAAAAAAAAAAAAGGGTAATTTGTAATTCAATTTTAACAAATGGGTAATTTGTTTATTCAATTTATAATTATACACACTTTAAACTTTGAAAAAAGGGTACTTTACAAAAGACAAAATGGTAATTTTAATAATATAATAATATAATGTATGTATATATATACACACAAGGGTAATTACAAAGGGTAAAATGGTAATTTGATAATTCTATTTTAGAAAAGGATAATTTGGTAATTCGATTTCTAATTGTACACACTTTAAACACATAAATAATAATAAATTATAATATGTATACATATATATACACACACACATATACGAAAAGATAATTCACAAAAGTAACTTAAGGCTTGTTTGGTAATTATAGGATTTCCTTAAAAGTTGTCTTAAGACTCAAACAAGCCTTGCCAAACAAGCATTAAATTTCAAAAGTAATGTAAGACTTGTTTTAGAAAAGTGATTGAAGGCTTGTTTGGTAATTCAAAAATTCCCTAAAAAGTTGCCTTAAGGCTCAAACAAGCCTTACCAAACATGCATTAATTTATAAAAGTTATATATAGCTTGTTTGGTAATTCAAAGAAATAGTACAAAAAACACAAACAAATGTTAGTGTTTTGTTTGGGAAAACCAAAAAAACAAAAACAAAACAAAACGAAACAAGGCATAACCCAATTCGGGTTGTGTTGTGCCTTGTTTGTGTTAGTGGTTTATTTGGGAAAACCCAAAAGAATAAAAACAAAACAAAACAAAACAAGTTAATGACTAAGAACGAAAAACCATACAAACCACAAAGCCAAAAAGCGGTTGTGCCAAACAAGGCACAACCTACAATTTGTTGACTTTTGGGTGTTTTGAACCAAATTGTAAATATTTGCAATTATTGCTTGAAAAGTTGATTGATTGTAGATTAAATAATTTTAAAAGTTGAATCAAATTTTAAATGTTTGTAATTATTGGTTGAAAAGTTGATTGAATGATCATTTCTAAAATAATTTAATTTTAAAAGTTGACCTAATAATAATAAGGGTTGTTTTGTGGGTGAAATGACCAACCTACCCTCACAAAAGGACAAAAACTCAAAATAATCATTAAAGAAAAATGGAACAAAAGATAAAAGTAAGGGTAAAATCGTCATTTCAAACAAATCAAGAAATGCCAAAATTGGACAAAATTGAAATTGAAGCCACCCCTAAGCCTCTTTTATAGTATAGTGTGGTTGAAAAGTTGATTGAATGATCATTTCTAAAATAATTTAATTTTAAAAGTTGACCTAATAATAATAAGGGTTGTTTTGTGGGTGAAATGACCAACCTACCCTCACAAAAGGACAAAAACTCAAAATAATCATTAAAGAAAAATGGAACAAAAGATAAAAGTAAGGGTAAAATCGTCATTTCAAACAAATCAAGAAATGCCAAAATTGGACAAAATTGAAATTGAAGCC
The DNA here is from genome assembly GCA_033977485.1 of Hydrangea macrophylla. NCBI lineage: Eukaryota > Viridiplantae > Streptophyta > Magnoliopsida > Cornales > Hydrangeaceae > Hydrangea > Hydrangea macrophylla. The sequence continues at coordinate 86,735,947 of CM066986.1, forward strand.
ACCCCTAAGCCTCTTTTATAGTATAGTGTAGATATATATATACATGTTTGAAAGAAAGGTACCTGCTTCCAATACTTGTATATAGATTGCAAATTATGTCATCTTCTTCCTCTGAAAACCCTCCATGCCTGATGTTTGGCCTCAGATAATTCAGCCATCTTAAACGACAACTCTTCCCGCATCTTTTAAGGCCTAAAACCACACATCAACGTACATCCCATTTAGTGTAAATATCAAAGGGATGTGTGTATATTTATATACATGTATATCTATCTATCTATCTATCTATATATATGTGATCAATTAATTTGAGTGTACGTACCTATTTTTTGGGGTAAGGCAATCCAGTTGCCGCCAGTGCCGTGTTCTTCGATGTAAGATTTGAGCTTGGAGTCTTCCTCGGGAGACCATGGCCCTCTCTTTACATTGGCTTTGTCACAGCAAGGAGCTCTTCCCATGTTTTCTGTGTGTTGTGTTGTGTTGTGTTGTTCTTCTTAGGTGATAATTTGCCTAAGTTCTGTTTATTGGTGATTGTGTACTCAATAAGAGAGAGAGAGAGAGAGAGAGAGAGGAGACTATAATGGCTGGAGAAGGAAGGACATGGAACCGGATTTCAAAAAGGTGATTGGAAAAAAGATGAAGCTTTATGCATAAAATAAAGAAGAAATATAGAATTTCAGAACAGTAGACATAGTTTTTTCTCCTTGTCTTTCTTATTCTAGAATCAATTGTTATTCTTTATAGGCAATCCCTATAAAAAAATATAAACTGGTAAAAAAAAAACAGTAATTGAAAACAGAAATTGAATTAAACTCACTGTTACAGAATATAGAAACAATGATTTGAGACAAAATCCGAGTCCAGCGAACTGTTTCCTTAAGACGAATTTGCTCCCTCTCGGTGTATAAGGTTGATGAACAATCGTCTTCCAAGATAGAACAGATTTTCAATTCTGTAGAAGTTGCACTTCAATCTCCAGAATACAGCGAACACAAAACTATATAATACTCGAACAACAATGATATGCATTGCAGTGAAAGAGAGATTAATTTTCCGTGCTTATGAAATGTAACCAGAGGAGTATATATAAACAGTGTAGTGACTGTTCGAATCAACACATCCAAACAGAGCATTGCAACTATTGGAGAGGTGACTGTACGAATCAACACATCCAAACAGAGCATTGCAACTGTTTGGAGTGGTGACTGTACGAAACAACACAACCAAGCAGGGCCTTATTTGGAGGGAAATTCAAATGAATTTTCTCCAAAAAGAATAGTAATTTCAAAGAGGCCCAAGCCCAAGACCATGGACCCACGGCCCAAGCCCAACCGGTCGGTCGACGGCGGCGCGTGCAGGGTAAATCCCACAAAGGCCTAGGTCCTCCCCCTTAACAAAAGTGGGTACCCCAAAGGGGCACGCCCCTTAGGAGAATTCCCTCTTAAATATATCCTTAAGTTGTTTTGTGTTTTTCCTATGTGGGACAACCAATATTTCCCACATTTTCCTCCTACACCAATGTTTCACATGGGCCACTTTGGATGACAATTTCTCATTCATCCCTTATTGGATTTCAACATGTAAATATACGTCATTCATCTCCTCATGGAAGAGAACGAATTCCAATGTGGTCCGGCCCCAAAGAACGTGTGGGATCCACCTTAAATTGTAACCAAAGTTTCCATAAAACTAGTTAAATGAAATCCAATTTTCCAAACATCAACTAATACAATTTAGAATTTAGAGCATCATCTCTCTTTCTCATCTTATACTTGGTAAATATTTTTGTCAGGCAAATTAAATTTGTGGAGCATTGTTGTTTTCCACATAAAAATAAATTAAGAATTCTGAATTTTGAATTTGAAAAAACAAACATATATGGAATTCCTAGTTTCTTTTGAAGTTTTCCATTTTTTTTTTGGCTCAACTGAAGTATTCCGTTATTAAAATAGAATTGTGACAACATTTGAAATACAGGGAATATAGTGAAAAATAGACTAAAAACAAGAGATGTATCTGTAATTAATCCTAAAAATAAATTATCTCACTTGTTGAATATAATCTCAATGCCATAGTATTTTAGCACCACCAAGGGGAGATATATATATATATATATATATATAAGGTGAGGATCTAAAGTGAACTAGGTAATTGAGTGAACTTATTCAATGAACTGACTTTTAAGCCCGAAAGAACCCGAGTGTCAGGGCACACGGATCAGCGGATCAACCCGCGGGTTCTTTCAGGCTTAAAAGTCAGTTCACTGGGTAAGTTCACTCAACCCAGTTTACTTTAGATCCTCTCCCTACATATATATATATATATATATATAGTACTGTTAGGTACATCTAAACTATTCACTTGCTGATGTAGATTTCCAAAACTATTCATCAGTTACCAAACAAAGTATTAATTTCAAAACTGCCACGACACATTAACAAGTGGATAGTTTAGGTGTTCAGTTTAAGTGTACCTACCATTACTCATATATATATATATATATATATATATACGAAAATTCTCTAAGGAGGGCGCCCTCTCTTTATTAAAGAAAGGACTTCTATTTTGCTGTCGGATCGTATTTTCATTAAGGGCAGTGTTATCATTTCACATTTTTTAAACACGATCTCACGACCAAAAAAGATATCCTCTCTTTAATATAAAAGAAAGGACACTCTCTTTAAAGCTGTGTGTATATATAATATAAAAACTTTGAGAACTATATATAGTACGTGCATCACTCATTGTTCCCTGACATATGCATGATGGTAATTGAATGGACGCATATTTATCAAGCTTACCTAAATCAAACCTGAATTATAAATTACCTTTTAATGAAAATACTAGGCTGGCAACTGAGACTGTCACATTGTACAGTGATTATGTGGTTTGATTTTTCAATAATATGGATTTGTGTGGCCCATATTTGTAAGTAAATGACTAATATTTGTTGATTTTATGCAACATGTTCTCTCCTCGCCTTTTCTTGTCATATGCCTCTATTTATAGGGTCACATGGCCATAGAGTGTATTTTGCTCACTTATTTTTTATTCACCCAGCTACACTAGTCTTTTAACACGAACGTGTCTCATTTACATCCTATATATTTAGCAATTGTGTTGATAGAGTATATACATGGGCAAAATGGGGCACGTGTCAGAAAACTATTAGTGAGTAAGCAATGGGTAAGAAAATTGCTCTCCATGACCTTATGTAATTGAAGCATTTTCTTAAAAAATCGGACTGAATCGGTCGGTTCAACCGATTGAACTGTCAACCGATTAAGAGACAGTTCAATTTGAACCGTTCAATTGGAAAATTCCAAAAATGGTTCTATTTTTCAAAAATCGGAAAATCCGACTATTGAACCGGTGATTGAACTGGTAACACCGGTAGTTGAACAGGAAATTGGAATTTTTTAAAAATTTTTTATTTAAAATTAAAATTAATTTTTTTATATAATTATGACTTTACGGTTCAATTTCGGTTGATCCAACGTGACACGTCTAAATACAGGAAGCAAAGTGAAAAACAGACTAAATACAAGAGATGTATCTGTAATTAACCCTAAAAATAAATGATCTCTCACTTGTTGAATATAATCCCAATGCCATAGTATTTTAGAACCTCCTAGGGGAGATATATATATATATATATATATGGGTAACGTTAGACTCATACTCAAATCTCACACCCGTTCATCCACATCCTAATGTGGACCAATGGGGAGAGGAGAGAGATTGTATCACACACATTCATCCACACCCTGATGTAGATCAATGGGGAGTGGAGAGAAACTATAAAGTGGTGTGGACCACAATGGATTCCACAGTCTCTCTCCTCTCCCCATTGGTCCACATCAGGGTGTGGATGAACGGGTGTGAGATTTGGGTGTGGGTCTAGCATTACCCTATATATATATATATATATATAATAGGGCAAATTACACTTTAATCCATTAAACTATAACAAGTTTTCAATTGGATCCATAAACTTTTTTTTTTGTTTTGCAATTGGGTCCTTGAACTTCAAAAATTCATTTAATCAGACCAAATTCAGACACTGTTAGCTTAAACAATTAGAAATTGAAACGTATGTTGTGCGTAATGCTTATCTGTCACATGTTAGGTTAAGACAAACACGGGAGAATGTGAACAATGCAAAAAATTGCTTTCAATCATATCTGAAATCGCGTTCAATCAAATTCGAAAACACATTCGACTAGATCCAAAATTGCATTCAATTATACCCATAATCACATAATTTTTTAGCCATTCACAGTCTTCCGTGTTTGTCTTAACTTAACACGTGACAGATAAGTATCACGCGCAACGTACGTGACAATTTCTAATAATTTAAGCTAACAGTATCAGAATTTGGGTTTGCTTGAATGAATTTTTAAAGTTCGTGAACCCAATTGCAAAAAAAAAAATTATAGATCCAATTAAAAACAGGTATATAGTTTAATGGACTAAAGTATAATTTGGCCAATATAATATAAAAACTTTGAGAACTATACATAGTACGTGCATTACTCGTTGTTCCTTGACACGTGCATGATGGTAATTGAATGGACCCATAGTTGTCAAGCTTACATAAATTACCTTTCAATGAAAATATTAGGCTGGCAATTGAGACTGTCACATTGTATAGTCATGCCGATGTGGTATGATTTTTCAATAATATAGGTTGGTGTGGTCCATATCTGTGGGTAAATGACTAGTATTTGTTAATTTTATGCAACATGTCATATTTCCTCTCCGCCTTTTCTTGTCATATGCCTCTATTTATAGGGTCACATGGTCATAGAGTGTATTTTTGTTCACTTATTTTTTGTTCACCCAACAACACAAGTCATTTAACACGTGTCTCATTCGCATCCTATATATTCAGCAATTGTGTTGATAGAGTATAATAGGGGCAAAATGAGGCACGTGTCATAAAACTATTAGTGGGTGAGCAATGGGTAAGAAAAATTGCTCTCCATAACCAATATGATTGAAGCATTGTCTTTAAAAAAATCGGACCGGACTGGTCGGTTCAACCGATTGGAGCTAAAATTAATCGTAGGTATACACGGGCGGAATCAAAAAGTTGCTTTTAGGAAGCCCAGTGGTACGCATCACTCTCCAGGCAAATTATTTTTGGATCGATTTATAAATATTTTTGGGTATGATGTTTTGTATAAAAGGACTACAATTTTATTATATGAGGTTGACAGTTGAGGGGTTTGGTTTTTGTAATCTTTATACAATGCGTATTATAATTCTTTAATTTATGGCTTATCACAGTGACTGTAGAATTTGTAAATATGCGTGAACTATTCGTTAAAGAGTACTGCTGTGCTTTCCAAATTTAGTTTCTAAATGGCATAACAGTTGTACCTGCCACATGCTACGGTTGTGATTGAGAGTATATGCCACAAAATGGATGCAACTGACAAAGTATTTGGTAACCAAATTTAGGATTTATATATATATATATATATATATATATAGTTTTTGGAGACATGGGATGACGGGATTCATATTTGGGATTCATAGCATTACTCTTTTTAAAATTTTAAAAATTGAGGGGTCAATACGTAAATTAATTTTGAAAATATACAATTTACATATACATAATCAAACTTTAAGATAAGAAAATAAAAAATTATAGGCCTCTAAGCAGTTCCACCCCTACGTAGATAGGACTCTTGAGAGTAGAGTAGGAGTGTTTGCGGTCGATTTGTTCAATTTTTTAGTGATTTTAAAACAGACCATTCAGTTTCGGTAGGTCGATTTTAAGCGATTTTGGTCGATTTTTGCTCGATTTTAGTTTTATACACTACTTTGAAAAATTGACCAATTGGTGTTTGGTCGATTTGGTTTCGATCGATTTTCGGTATTCTTGAACACCCCTAGCCCCTAGGGTAGAGTACCGAATTTAGATTTTGCATTTAGTTCTCAAACGATTTAACAGTTGTATTATATTATATGTATATTTGATAACTAAATTTGAATTAGAAAGCATAGCATTATTCTGCATACATAAAGCTTAATTGCTGTGAAAGATAGGAATCCAATTATGATACTTAATCACTCATTTCATCTCAAATTTAGAGTTTACTATTCTATTCTGGGATTTTCTAAAATTATTGTATACTTTCCTAATTTGAAATACAATTTTTGTTTATTTTCCAAAACTACTCTGCTTTAAAATCTACATCAAAATATAATTAAAAAAGTTATCATAATAATTATGAACAATTGTAGAAGATTAATGTAGATTATTTTTATTCACTTAAAAAATTGAATTCTCAAAGTGCTGACTCTAATGAGGAACGCTAGGCACACATTTCAAACCACACCTCAAAGTCTCCAACCACATTATATGCTTTAAATATATGTATTATATGTTATTTGAACTTTTCACACTTTTTTATGCACCACTCACACAGCATATGATACATATATTTAAAGTAAAAGTGTAATTTGAAGTGTAATTTGAAGTTTGTGATTAGCATTTCTCGACTCTATTGGGACGGAGATTAATCGAAGGTGGGTTGGACATTTGTCAATGGAGGACCCACACTAGATAAAATGTGTATAGGTTTAGTAGTAGCAAATTCAAAAGTGAAAGGGACAGCCAGTATCACAATCACATCTATGCCGTCACTATATTGACAGTCATTAGTGCCTGCCGGGTGTATATGAACCTTGTGGTTTCTCTGTGATTTCCTTTTGGTAAAATATTGAATCGGACGTAGCGCGCGCGCGCGCACACATATATATATATATATATATATATATGCATATATACCATAAATATTAGTACTATGAAATATACTCCTTTTTATTATGGACCATCTGTGTAAAAAGGGTGATGGTGATTTCTTTAAAGTTTGGTATGGCCCATTTTGCGTTTGCAGTGTTAAAAGGTTATTAATCTCGTCTATATCACATAATCGGTTAGAGTTTAGAAATTTGACAAAAAAAAATGGCCCACCTAATTTGCTGTATATGGAGAAGTATTGAGTTTTCTTTCACACAAGCATGATCATCTCAGATATTGAAATTAAACTAGAGATTATTTATTTGTGGTTTTATTACTAATTATGACTGGTTCATTATACAATTAGTGTTTGGGGTTAGAGATCGAGGAAAATCTTATTTTTCATCGATGAAGTTATTACCAAAAAAAAATAAAGTAGTAAATTCGCCAAAGTTTTAGGCATTGGAAGTGTGTTTTAAAAAAAAAAAAATGTGTGTGACCAATTAGAAGAGATCTTATTCTATGACCAACAAAAAGAACCCGGATATTATATTTTTGATTTCCTATTTATCTCTGATATTGGAATAATTGAGTTAAAAAAAATTAAATGAATAAATAAAACACTTATTAGTAAAACGTACTCAAAACAAAATCCTTATGCTATATATATAACTAAAAGTAATGTAAAATTTTATGTTGAGTGTTTTACTAAAATAAAAAACTGATTCAACTTTTTTTATTTTTTCTTTTTCTTTTTTGGTCAAAAAATCAAATTCAACTTAAGACAAAGAAGCATTTATTTTACAAACTTTTGACTAAAATCTCCGTCAGGAGAAAATATGGTGAGAAAATTTTCCACTATAGAAAATGATATCTTGATTCCATTGAAATTCATTTCCCAAAAGGAGTTAATTTTATGGTTTCCCAGGAAAAGACAATAGGGTCAGAGGAGAGAGAGAGAGAGAGAGAGAGAGAGAGAGAGAGAGAGGTGGGGCGGTGGCCAACCAAGAAGACTTGTGCCCTCCTTTCCGTATTGAAAACTTTCACTTTAGGATCAACTTTATTTACTTGAAGGGCAATTTGAATCCAAAGGAAGCAACAAAAACAGTGAATTCAACACCCAAATCAATAATAAATGATAAATTAAAGCTATCTCTGACTTTTAACCATTACATTGGAGTTAAAGTCAGTCTTGATCATCTTTTATTTGGGCGTTCTTTCAACTTTTAATTGCTATAATTCCATTTTTTCTGTTATCTAATTTTCATCTATATAACTAGTCAATAACCCATAATGTATATAGATTGTATAATGTATGAACCAACCATAATAAGTCGGGGCTTAATAAATATGTTGCTATTTATTTCCATAGAGAGCAGATTAAACAAATTTTAATAACAATAAAAAAATAATAATAAAATAACTCCAAAAATATATAGAGAACTTAAATTTCAATCATATTTTCCTAAAATTTATCTGGACCGATTTCCAAATATTCGGACCCAAGGTATGAAAAACAAAATGACAAATAGATTGATGGAAAGCAGAAATTAAAGTTAGCACAACATAGAAAATTTAGCCAAAACAATCTAAAACTACGTACTAACTCTAAAAGTCATGAATAGATAGACAAATAAGAAAAACAATAGAAATTGCAAGAAGAAATGGTGTCAAAACATGATGAACCTTACTATAAAAATATAAAGCCAAATTTCACTTGCCTTGCCTCTAGCCTTGCAATAGGGCTTTCTGGAATCAAATTTGTTTAACAACATAAGCAAATGGACAATTTGGTGTACAGTAATATACAAAATGAGCATTAGGAAACTATCTGCTACAATTGTGATTACTGGAACAAAAGCTAAATGTATTAAATATCCACTGATAATAATTAAAAAATAAAATAAAACAAAAAAAAAGTGGGGCTAAAAACACCCACATTTTTGCTATGTACACTTATCTCACTTTAAATTTATGCATTTTTTAAGGAATTTGTATTGTTTTATTGTTTAATATTTTTGTGCATTTTTTAAGGAATTTGTATTGTTTAAAAAAAAATTAAACAATAAAATATGAGTGCACCTAGCAAAAATATAAGTGTATTTAGCCCTACCCTAAAAAAATGGTACAAAATATCCTATGGTAGGAGATGCTTATCGAATGCCTTGAGAAGAACAATAATGATATGCACATTATTTCACACTTTTTCACACTCAACAATCATGACCCTTAATTCCAGTGGACCTTGTGTGCTCTTACATGGAACCCATGTGAGATCTACATAGGATCCACTGGAATCAAAATCCAAGATCGTTGGGTGTGAAATTGTGTTGGTATCAAAGCAGTTACAACGCAACTCCCATATGGCCTCCCAAAGTCAAAAAAATGGCTTTCGGCCTCTCAAATTATAGCATCGTCAAATATTCTCTTAAATATGAGAGAAGATTTGGCGTTTGCCACATCAGATTTTTATTGGTAAGTGTGCCCAACAACCATTTTTTGCCCATTTTCTATGTTAGTTGACTAGAAAAATGATAATTATGATAATAAAAAAAATAGCATTTTGAATGAAATGTACTATTAGAGTAGAATTGTCAAAATTTAGCATTTTTACACTACAACAATGTGTAATTATAACTTTGATGGAGAAAAAGTAACAGATTGTATTGGAGTTGCTCTCATTATTGCTGTGTGTGGAAAGGTTTTTGACTTCATGATTTAGATATATATAATAGATTTGTTCTCTTGTACGTAAGCATATTGACCTACTCATTTTGATTCTTTGAAGGAGCCCTTTTTATGGTTTTATTAAGCTATATAGCTCAATAGTTAAAAACAGGTCTTTATTAAGCTCCCTTTTACTTTCTTCTCAGGGCATTCTTCACTTTAGAAAGTACATCGATTGATTAGTCCAAAGATTATATTAGTATTTTCTGTATATTTAGATAGAGGATTAGGCTTTTTAGTGTGCTGGATAAGTGCATTGGACTTTTTAAGCCTAACAAATTTGCGAGTCAGTGGAACAGTGGGATAGGTCAGCTGGCTAAACAAGTGTCTGCTTGATAATCAATTATTTCTATTATTTGAAAATGTTGAACTTTTTAGCAATAAACTTTTTAAGGCTTCAAATAAAATTAGATTTTTCAAAAACTAAAAGGAAGAAAAGGAAGATTAATTTTACAAACAACCAATTGTAGGGTGTATTTTTTTTTTTTTTTTGACAAAATTAAAAAAAATCTCTAATTCTCACACCAATACCACACTTAACAATGTTTCAAACAAATCTCTATAAAAAAAATACTCATCCGTCTTAAAATAAGTGTCCACATTTCCTTTTTTTGGATATCTCAAAATAAGTGTCCAATTTTGAAAATCAATTATAATATTTAATAAATTTCCTATAATACCCTTACAATAAAGACAAAGTTATGTGTGGTCCCAAAATAATTAGGAAAGTTAAATACTCATCACGTCTAAGGGTAAAATAGGAAAGTGGCTATGTAATGGACAAAAAAAATTAATGTAATACATTTTTTCTTAAACAATATGCAAACTTGTAGTGAACACTTATTTAAAGATGGATGAAGTATTTCATTTTTTTTATAAAAAAAATCTCTTATTGCGACAGGAGGTCCCAATTGACTTTCAACATTGAAAGGGGCCTTCATCATTGTCTGAGTTATGGTGATTCGCTCTTCGAGTGAGCCGCTCAGGCAATTGCGCTGATTTTGAAATTATTTCCTGTTTTGATTAAGAAATTGTGTCAGCTTAGAAAACGTGTATAAGCTTATATATTCTAATTTTTTTTATTATATTTTGTGTGTCAATGATGTGTCTAGTGAGAGCACTACCCAAGAGATCGCTTATTAAAGCCCCTATTGTAACCCTAGAGTACGTATTATTAATACTCTGCAAGGTGACATAGCCCGATTTTGTGTGAATCACATAGAAATCTGCATTCCCGTGTGTCCTTACTTTTGCTTGTTCGCATCTCATTGAGATCCTGAGAAGGGAATTTGGCTATTCTGCATTGTTGATCAAATTTCCAATAAAGAGTTCTTGGATTCAATTATTGCATGCTAAAGCTTATTTGATCTTTTTTTTTTTTTTTTGGTCATTACAAAAAAGGGAAGGGGCGATTCAAGGTTGTTCCCGCTCAAAGACATGAAGAGGATTTGGTGGTTGCCATCCAAATGAACTCAGACAGGATGAAGTACTAACCATAGGCCCCTATGCATAGTGATTTTGTCACGCCCCGACGTAGCATAAATAAGGAAAGCGTTTAATTTCCTTTATGGACCCGTAGGTCGCAACAATTTGAAGGATCGATTCCGTCCCAAACGTCGAACAACAAAACATAATAATAATCAGAGCAGAGCAATCAAGGCTTATAAAATTTTCTAACTTAATAAATATTACAGCACTGGGTCATCTAAAGGCACAAACCGCCTTGAAAACAAAATAATAGCTTAATGCCTATTACAGTCAATCTTATTACAAACCAGTGCATAACTTAAAACATATAACTTAAAATATACAATGACAATAACAGTTTTTCTTCCAGAAGCAGCCGTTCTCAATTAGCATAGTCATAAGGCTCAGCATAGTCGTAACCTGAAAAGCCTGAACACGAATGTCCAGGACGCATCAACGTCGTCAGCTTCGAGAAGCTGGTGAGTATTAAAAACATAACTTTGAATGTAAAACATACTCATTTACCATTTTCCAAATCCCTTTTTAATACAACGAGTTTACATTAGAGTAAAGAGTTCATTTTAGAAAACAACAACAATATCATTTGAAAGCTATAATTCACATATATGTGACCGTGTATGAAAACAATGCATCAAACTCATCTTACCGACTCTTTTCTCTCGACAAAACCCAACAACCCACTACCACACACCGATATCTTTGAAACACTAAAATAGCCACACTTTAGCACAGGGGTGCCAGGGAATGTCCAGTTTGCCTCACACTTTGGTCCAGGGCACCAGGGAGTGTCCATTGCCTCACACTTTGACTACCTAATCCGCCATGCAAATATCGGAGGAACCCTCACGCAGTATCCAGACTCGGGTATCAGGGAGTGTCCGTAGGCCACACTTTAGCACTTCCATGGGTGCCAGGGAATGTCCAAGTTCGGCTTCACACACTTTGACGCTACCATGGTCATCAGGGAGTGTCCAGTTTTGCCACCGTCGCATTTCAAAGACAACCTCGCCGCAATTTCAATCACATCACACTTTGGTATACAACAACCAGGGAGTGTCCACACCACAATCTCAACCGCACTCACTATGCCATACTGACCATTACTCTTTTCCACACTGACCTACATTCACACTCACCATGCATGTACAACTACCACCTGTGGACACCGGGCTTCTGCCTCTTTGTTGGGTTTTGAAATTGATCAAAGAAAGAAAATGGTCTGTTGAAAACAGATACAGAGTCGCCACTTGGTCTTTAAGGAACCAAGAAACCTAATTTTGACTCAACCAAATGGATAAGGGCACTGGCCCTTCATAACCAAAGAACTCGGTTCGGGGTTTTGGTACGAGAGAGGAAGGAGCCTTTGTCGCGACTAAAACACCATCAACTCGCCCTGTCTTTCGACGGGCCTCAATTAGCATCCAAATAATCATCTTATACTATGTATGGTTCAACAATTAATAATATGATAATATATTACATCACATAAGAAACTTGAAATGGAAGATCTAAAGATAAGATATCATTCATAAGATCTAAGCCAAATATCATGCAATGTAAAGTAAAAAGATCACACTAACAAACCTAGGAAAAATCGTCTAATCATATATCAAATAATCAAGACTTCCTAATCTAAAAGGGGGACATGAATTTTTCTTGAAACAAATAATCAAAGAAATCTAAATATGCTTAGCAAGCTAGTATGATGCATGTTAATCTTTGAGAAAAGAAGATCCCTCAATCCCCGGGACGGATGAGAAAGGATGATTAGATCAAGGGGAAGCATGAACGTGTGATCGTGATCATTCCTTATAATCTTCTTAGATTAAGAGTTACAAAAACCCCAAATCTTGCATGAATGCAATGTATGTATCTAAAATGTGCAAAGGTTGTAGTGTGTTTTGTGTACATGGATTTCTAGAATGACTTAGAAGTCTAAAATGTGTATGAATGAATGAATGAAATCAATATGGGATATGTACAAATATAGTATGAACTACTTCCTAAGATATGAACTAATTTGGAATGTATGTAGCCATCAAATCAAAGAATGAAAGTTGAAATGTGCTTGCTGTGAATAGTGGACAGAACAGTAGCATGATCTTTTGGAAATTGTAAAGAGGGGTTAGAAATGTTTTCAGTGCATGATTTTTTATGGAGATCTTCCTTATTGTGTCTAGAACACTACCCAAAAAGCTAATCTTTAATAACTATCACAGATTGAGAGAAATCATATGAACAATGGAGGTCACTCAAAAATAGAGTCCGTACTGTCGACTGAAATGTTGAAAAATCTTAGAAAATGAAAAAAGATGATCTAGGCGCCCATTTTATACAGAAAGTTCCCTAAGACATTGAAGTTTAAGGGAAAAATAAGTTAGGACCACCCCTTTTGGAAAAGTTTTTCTGAAAAAGGAGTTGGAAGTTAACCAAGCTGCTATGACAACAGAGGCAGAATGTCTGGAATGAATGTTTGGGTCCAAATGGACCATTTTCAAGTACTTCCAAGTCAAACCAAAAATCATGGGTGTTCTCTAATGAGTTAGGAAGATTTTCCAAGTGGCCTTGCATCCATACATTGAGTATTGAGTTCTAGAGAAATTTTTGAACTCAGATCACTCACTGTTTTGACTCACTGTTTTGAAGATTTTGGGAATAACTTGAGTTTTCTTTCTTGAAATCAAAATGAGAGGGATTAAGAGGGGTTTTGAAATAGAGGTTTTGAAAGTATATTTTCAACATCAAAATAGAGATTATGACCTCTTGGAATATCAACATCAAACTCATCATCAAAAACCCCCAATATTATTGGAGAAATTCATTTTTATTTGAACATAACTTCAAGGATACCTTGGAGGTATTGAAGTTATAATCATCATCTATCAAACATGTTTTTGAGGTCAAGAGCTACTATCCATAAGGATTCACTCACCTCAAACTTCATGTCATCATATAGATGATGATGAACTAGTAAGTAAATAAAGAAAATAAAAAGAAATCAGATTAAGAAGAGATGAACATAATATGAACAAGCAAGTAAATAACAATCAATAGATGATAATCAATATGATTTTGGACTTGTAGCTTGGTGTTTCACTCATAGATTTTGACATTTAGACATGGAAGTAGCTTCCGAACTCAAGAATGCTCAAGAATGGTGATTGGGGGTGTTTGGAATGTGAAGTATGAGAGAGGTAATGGAAGAATACAAGATTAAAACTCACTTTCTATAGCAAAATAGTAGGAGGAAGCTCCTTTTCTCTCTTCTAAACCTATCTCTATCTCTCTTCTTCTCTACAACTTTTCAAGCTTTTACACTTGGCCCCCCTAAAATGAAGAGCAATGGGGGGTTTAAATAGGCCAATTTGGGGTGGTTTTGGGGTTTTAGAAGTACTCACATTGGTCCCAAATAACTGTGAACACAAAACTATGTCGTTTTGGCTTTGAATTAATCAAATTGGACCCCCAAAAAAATTACAAAAATAGACTCTGTGAGGGTTGAGTGCCGCGGTGGCACTGGGCCTGTGCCGCGGTGGCACTGCTTCTCAGACGCCCAGAAATTTACGTTTAGGCCCCCAGAGGTTCCGGTATTCGCGAAAAGGCCCTATTTCGCCCGAAATTCACAGAAAATGCATACAAACTCCAAATTGAGATTGTGATATACCGTTGGAAAGGTAATGGAGTCTATTTTACATAAAAAAAAAATAGTTCGGGGATAGGTCACTTTGAAAAGTTTTGCGGTATTTGCGATAAAGACCGATTTGATCACCTTTTTCGCCTTTAGAAATTTATAATAAATTCGTTTTAAATCCAGAAATTATGTGCGATATACCATTGGAGAGCTATTGACCTCTAGTATCCATGAAAAATGTTTGAAAATTCTTTCGATGCCCCGGTTCCAAAGTCAAATTTTGGTCAAACTGGTCAAACTTGGGATTTCCGGGAAGTTCTGGAAACCTCCGGGAGTTTCCGGGAGCTGACGTTTTCGCTCGATTTTCTTTTGGAACTTGTTTTAATACTTTTCTCATGATTTAGAATGATTCGGGTGAATTTGGACGACTTCGGTCAAACTTGGTCAACCTTGGTCAAACCGGTCAACGGGGACTTTCCGGGAACTTCCGGGGGTCTCTGGGAGTTGACGATTTCATCCGATTTTTCTTAAAAACTCATTTTATCGCTTTTCTTACGATGTAGCATGTTTTCAGAACTTTGGGGCCAAATCTGGGAGTGTTTGGACTTTCAGGGGTATTTTGGTCATTCTGAGCATTTTGAGAGATAGAACTAACTTCCAGGAGTCCTTTTGAGTCTTTTTCGATCATTGTGAACCACCAAGCTATGGGTCTCCTAAATCTGATAGCCGACAAAATGGGGTGTCTACAATTTGCCCCTCTTTGGCATGAACTTGCGAGGCAACGCATGTCGCAAGCGAGTGCCAAAGCTTTAAAGAGACAGGTCTTTTGGAGGCTATAGATTTAGGATTAAAAAGCGTTGCAAAAGATGCAATGATGCTGAGGCTAGTGCTGGTCGTGCTCTGCGTGAGCTGCCTACGTATCCCAAGGAGAATCAGACCAGGGCGTAGTTCAGGGCACAAAGGAACCAATCACACATGCACATACAACAATCAGGCAGATGCTATGCTAAAAGAGTGATATGCAATGCATGGATGTGATATGATTGTGTATATGAGTCCTATCATGCCTAGTATTCCGATCCTAGTATGAGCGGGTGCTGTAGGGTATGCCATTCCGAGTGGGCTGGTATTGTGCTAGTGTTTGCGACTGTGGTGTGGTGGATGACTCGGATAAAGACATCAAGGTTTAGAAGACTCTGGGTCTAGGGGCAAACTTCTGGAATTTGGGAAGTGTGCTTTGTGAGCAAAACGGATCGGACGCGGGGTCCTCGAGGATGATAACTAAAGATAACCGACAAGTGAGGGAGCTCACGATAACTGACAATTTGAGGAAACCAGAGCTCGCGCGGGCCGCTCGCGCGGTATACCCAATTTTCCTTTTCTTATATAAGCCTTTCTGTCTGCCTGGGGACGCAAGGGTCGCGCGCGCGGATCGCTCGCGCGGGCCGCTCGCGCGATCGTGGCGCGAGATGAAGCAGAGGCTTCATCTTCCTCGCAGAAACTGCTCTGTTTCAGATTTCAGGGGTCTTTTTGACCCATTTTCGGATCCAACAATTCATAGGACATGTAATATATGATTCTCTTTAGATTTTCACAAGGATTATGAATCCATGATCAATTTTATATGAATCAATCTATAACTCTTGAATTTTATGAAAAATTAAAAGTTGTCAAAACTTAATTTCTAATATACTTTCTCATGTGATCAATCTAGACTCTAAAACTTTGGGTATAGCATATATGACAAGTAATCTATCATAGTTATCCATACAAACTGATTTTGGTTGAGTTTTGGAAATCATGATTTTTCAAGTTATGAACGCTAACATAAAATTTCCATGGTGGTTTTACATACTAAGCTACACCCACAGAAATTAAGCATGTAATTACATTCATAGTGAGTTAATAATACTCACTGTGATAAGAGAATAGAGTATATGTTGAGAAAGATAGCAAAATAGAAGCCAAATTGGAGCTTGGCTATGGAAGTCTTGAGCTTCTCTCTCTATATTTTCTGAATTGGTGAACTCTCTGCACTCTCTCTTTTCTCTCTGTGATATGTGTGTTCAGAATGTGCAGTGGGTAGATACATATATAGAAGCTGAATGGGGATGAACTTGGGCTCCAAGTTCCTTAATTTCTATACACTACAAGAGTTACACAGCACCTATAGCTGTGATCCTCTAAAAAAAAAAAAACAAACGTATGTGCACTGATGTATAAATCATATACCTCTACAGATTAACTAAGAGACATTATAGGTTCCTAGAGGTCAATTAAAAGTGTTTGGGAAAACAACACTTAAGGCACAAACTAATACATAACATAAAGCCACAACCAAACAAGGCTCTAAACAATCATTAGTTTGCCATAAATGGAAAGTAAAGTGTGTGTCAAATCTAACTTTACATCACTTCCACAATCTGTGGAAGTTTAGCACAGTGTGGATAGCTTTGGATATAAACTGGTATTTTCGGGGCGCAGTGATCACCCCAAAAATACAGAAATTCATTTTAACGTAGGAAGTGATTTCCTAGTTTCATAAAAATACTGATTGAGTTAAAAGAAAACATTTCCACCTTTTTGAAATACAGTTTTGAAATTTAACACAGGCGTTGCTAAATTTTATAAAATTGCAGTTTGGCCCCAATAAGAAATCAAACATGAAATCAGGCAAGAAATGAGTTTCACACATAAGAATTGAAATTAAAATAAAAGCAGATAATGTATATTTAATTTTAAATATGACAATGCAATTAGATGAAAATGCAGGTTATTACACCCTTCCTCCCTTAAACAGGATTTCGTCCCCGAAATCAAGACTAACTAGTCCTGAAACAATTCTGGGTACTTCTTCCTCATCTCAGCCCCAACTTCCCACGAGGCTTCGTTCTCGTCATGGTGATTCCACTGAACCTTCACCAACGGGATATCCTTATTCCTCAACTTCTTGATACTCTGATCTAGAATCTTCACAGGTCTTTCCTTATAAGAAACGTTATGACTTGTCTCAATAGCGTCATAACTAACCACGTGTGAGGGATCTCGTATGTACTTTCTCAGCATACTCACATGAAATACATTGTGAACCCCAGACATCTTCGGTGGTAGCGCCAGTCGATAGGCTACTTTCCCAACACGATCCAAAATCTCAAACGGTCCAATGAAACGCGGAGCTAACTTCCCTCTCTTGAGACCAAAACGTACCACTCCTCGGGTTGGTGAAGCCTTAAGGAGTACGTAATCTCCAACATTAAACTCCAAATCTTTCCGGCGTTGATCAGCATAACTCTTATACCGGCTCTGAGCGGTTCTCATCCTTTCCTTGACCAAGGAAATCTTTTCGTTGGTTTCTCTAACCAAATCTGGTCCCAACAATTCTGTATCTCCCACCTCTGCCCAACACAATGGAGAACGACATGGTCGTCCGTACAATGCTTCGAACGGAGCCATCCCGATACTCGTGTGATAACTATTATTATAGGCAAATTCAACCAACGACAAGTGTGTCTCCCAAGATTCTTCAAAATCGATAACACAAGCCCTAAGCATATCCTCCATGATCTGATTCACACGCTTTGTTTGTCCATCTGTCTGAGGGTGAAAAGCAGTGCTCATCTTGAGCGAGGTTCCCATGGCTTCTTGTAGACTCTCCCAAAATCCAGAAGTAAAACGTGCGTCACGGTCCGACACAATTGACACAGGTGCACCATGATGTCGCACAACTTGTTGTATGTACATCTGGCTCATCTTCTCTACCGGGTAAGTCATACTATAAGCAATAAAATGGGCAGACTTCGTCAATCAATCCACGATTACCCAAATGGCGTCATGACTCTGCTGTGATCGAGGCAATCCTACTACAAAATCCATCGTAATGTGCTCTCACTTCCAACCAGGAATAGGTAGTGGTTGCAACAATCCCGAAGGTCTCTGATGTTCGGCCTTGACTTGTTGACACATCAAACACTTGGATACAAATTCGGCCACATCCTTCTTCATACACAGTTCCATCAGAAATTTCTTTTCAAATCTTTATACATCTTTGTTCCTCCCGGGTGAACTGTATATCTGGACTTATGTGCTTCTGCCACAATATCCTTCCTTAGCTTTCCAACATCTGGCACACATAATCTATTCCTGCAACGATATCCTCCATCAACTCCCACCTTTCATTCTGTCGGGTCTTTCTTTGACATCTTCACGAACTATGTCTGAAACTTCTCATCTTCTTTCTGAGCTCCAATAATGTGGTCGATGAGGATAGGCTGTAGGATAAGACATCCGAAAAGTTGTCCTTCTCTTTCCTCAGCACTCTGTACCTCGAACTCCACCAATGTCTCCAACGCTCGCCATTCTCTAACCATTAATGAGGCGATTGTCTCACGAGTCTGCCGACTCAAGGCATCAGCAACCACATTAGCTTTACCGGGGTGGTATTCTAACGTGAAGTCGTAATCTTTGATCAGCTCCATCCATCTGCGTTGCCTCATGTTCAACTCTTTCTGTGTGAACAAATACTTCAGGCTCTTGTGATCGGAGAATAGATCAAACTTCTCACCGTAGAGATAGTGTCTCCAAATCTTGAGTGCAAATACTACTGCCGCCAACTCCAAATCATGAATGGGATAGTTCAACTCATTCGGCTTCAGCTGTCTAGATCCGTATGCGATAATTCTCATCAGGCTTGGGTATAGCTAGTACTGGTGCAGTTGTGAGTCTCTCTTTCAACTCCAGAAAAGTGCGTTCATGCTTCTCTGTCCACTCGAACTTCAAATTCTTCTTCATCAACCCGGTTAAAGGTGCTGCTATCTTGGAGAATCCCTCAACAAATCTTCTGTAATAGCCTACGAGTCCAAGGAAACTCCGAACCTCTATAGGGTTGCTCGGCCTAACCCAGTTTGACACAGCATCGGTTTTGGACGAATCTACTGAAAATCCTTGAGATGATACCTTGTGTCCCAAAAACTTCACTTCTTGTAACCAGAACTCGCACTTACTGAACTTGGCATACAAGTGGTGGTCCTTAAGCGTCTGCATCGCAATCCGTAGATGTTGTTCGTGTTCTTCTGCTGATTTAGAATAGATCAAAATATCATCTATAAAGACGATAACAAACTGATCCAAATAAGGCTTGAATACCCTGTTCATCAGATCCATAAACACTGACGGGGCATTCATCATTCCAAACGGCATCACCAGAAATTCATAATGACCATATCGGGTTCTGAAAGCAGTCTTAGGTATGTCTTCCTTCCGTACCCTCAGCTGATGATATCCCGACCATAGGTCTATCTTGGAAAACGCCGTAGCTCCTTGTAGTTGATCAAACAAATCGTCAATCCGAGGTAAGGGATACTTGTTCTTGATAGTCACACGGTTCAATTCTCTGTAGTCGATACATAACCTGAGCGTCCCATCCTTCTTCTTCACAAATAACACCGGCACTACCCAAGGCGATGTACTTGGACGTACAAAACCTAGGTTCTCGAGCTCTTGAACTTGTTCCTTCAATTCTAACAGTTCGGTGGGGGCATTCTGTAGGGAACCTTCGTAATCGGTACGGTACCCGGTATAAGCTCAATACAGAACTCTATACTTCTCTCGGGCAGTAAACTAGAAACATCTTGAAATACTTCTTCGAAGTCCTTGACTACAGGTATAGACGACACTGTCGCTTCGGTACTGACGACTTTAATGTTCGCTAAACATCTGGTGAGGAACATATCTCCCGAAGGGTTACATTGAAAATCAAAGGGCTGATTCTCATTGTCGGGGAATGTAATTATCTTCCTCGCACAATCCAACTTTACTTGATTCTGAGAGAGCCAATCCATTCCTAGGATTATGTCGAACTCCTTCATCGATAGGACGATCATCCTTACAGGGATTTCACGGTCTCCTAGCCGTAGAGGACAATCCTTGCACACGTGCCCTAATCTGACTGCAGCTCCTAATGGCGAAGTAGCCTTCAAAGCTTTGTCTAAGCGATGAGGTAAGATACCCTATCTCCGAATTGTGTTAACAAATATGAACGAAAGAGCAGCACCCGTATCAAATAACACTTTAACATGGGAGTTAAATAGAGTTAATGTACCTTCCACTGCTTGCTGATCAAGTTGGGCTTCTCCATAATTTCCTTCTTCATACACAGTTCCATCATATCCAGCGGCATTTGGAATAACAGCATTCAAGCGAGTCTGACCTTGTTGACCATAAGTCACCTGCTTAGGGGCAGTACAGAACTTGCTGATGTGACCTGGTTCACCACAGTTGAAGCAGACTATTCCTTGCTGAGCAGCACGCCTTGGTGCCTTGCAATCTCGAGCCAGATGACCAGGGTTGCCACAGTTGAAACATTTTCCAGCATTACTACCTTCTCCTACTCGAGGTTGAGTCGGATAGGTGATAGCTTGAGTTCTCTTGCTTCCGTCAAAATTCCTCTTCTGCCCTTGGGTACGGTTCATTAGTGGTCTATTCCCAAAATTACCCCTTTGAGGCGGTCAGAATTCAAATTGCTTACGGTTCACTCGAGCGTCTTCTTCTAGATCAGTAGCCAAGCCAACCAATCCCTCAAACGACTTATCTAGGTAACCGAGAGTCAGGCGGCGAATTTGCGGTGCCAGCCCTTGGTTATACTTCCGTATCTTCTTGTCTTCAGTATCAACCAGGTGTGGAGCAAACCGAGACAGTCTTTCGAACTGTGTGGTGTACTCTTGCACCGACTTAGTTCCTTGCGTCAGGTCCATGAATTCCTTCTCTCTTCTATGTCTCTCCGTAGCCAGGAAATACTTCTCCAAAAATCTCCCCTTGAACGCAGTCCACATCATTCCCGTAGCAGCTGTGTTCCCAATAGTGGCTATCACCGAGTCCCACCAATCTGCGGCAGCATCAGTTAATTGAAAGGTAGCTAACCTCCTCTTATCCATCTCGTTATACTGGACAGCCTCGAACATATGGTCCATTTGCCTTAACCATTGTTCGGCTTTCCAAGGTTCTGCGGTACCCGCAAACTGCTCAGGCCTTAGAGCGCGGAATCTCTCCAACAGTTTGTCTCCAGTCTGGCGGTCTCGTCGGTTGTCATTCGTATTACTGATTCTTTTCAAACGTCTGACAAATGCTTCGAACATCCCTGTAGGATCGGCAGCCTCAGGTGCTCCCTCGATTAAATTCATGTTCCTCCTTAGTCCTCCAGCCATTCTATGCATGATAGTGATAGTAGAATGAGAAACATGCATGCAACAGTACTATGAAGCAATTCAAATGACGACAACATTCAAAAGAGTATATTTCATATATATAACTTCTTGTCAAGTTGATACAAAAAGCATGAATGATCAGATCAATGCCTACCCTATCTGTATGGGTTAGGACGCATGCAAGAGTTAATGTTACAAAAACGGGGTCATTGCCCTACACTCTAATGCATGTAATTACAGTTTGCAAAAAGAGATAGAGCTAATAGTCAAAAGTAGTTCATATGTACAAAGTCATATCTAGAACGTCAATCGTCTCCATAAGCAGCTATCAGGAGATATATCGAATCAACGGGGCGAAATCGCTGCACAAAGAACGGACCAACCCCATCATAGCCGTGAGAGGTCGATGATGAAGCAGGCACAGGGGCATCGGCCTCAACTACCATCTCCTCAGGTAAGGCTAGCTCAAGTGCTAGCTCAGCCTCTAGGTCAGCGGCTAAGTCGCCTAGACCTATGCCATCTTCTACAGCCTCCCCACCTACTGGGACCAAATGAACAACCTCAGCATCGTCCTTAGCAATGGGAACCACCGGCAGAGGCATCTCTAGCTGAGCCAGATGGACATGCACAATCTGGATCTCGAGGGGGAGGTAGAAAGCGTCGCTATCGACCAACCTCAAAATCTCAACCAAAACCAAGCGCTGAGCCTTTGCAAAGTAACGAAGCTCTAGGCAGATACGAGTCAAGTTAATTAAGCCTACCACGTGAACCTGGTGCCATAAATCAGATACTACGGTCGCTGTGGCCAACTGCTCAATGGCCGCATGATATAAGTCGAGGAAAGCTAGGACCACTGCCCCAGGTGTCACAAAGTGTCCCCCAAATCCGTCTGGTATATATAATGGATGAGCTGGGTCCATACCTGATAAGAAGGTACTATTTAAGTAAGGACAAAGATAATCTTCGGCGTTTGGGTAACTGAGTCTATCCTCCCTGTCGTATCATCGGGTGTGTAATACTTAATGGAATGTGGAATCGGGTCTATACTGGTAAACCCTAACCTGGCTAAACTTATTCTGAGATAACCTGACTCTGATACCACTAAATCCTGTCACGCCCCGACGTAGCATAAATAAGGAAAGCATTTAATTTCTTTTATGGACCCGTAGGTCGCGACAATTTGAAGGATCGATTCCGTCCCAAACGTCGAACAGCAAAACATAATAATAATCATAGCAGAGCAATCAAGGCTTATAAAATTTTCTAACTTAATAAATATTACAGCACTGGGTCATCTAAAGGCACAAACCGCCTTGAAAACAAAATAATAGCTTAATGTCTATTACAGTCATCCTTATTACAAACCAGTTCATAACTTAAAACATATAACTTAAAATATATAATGACAATAACAGTTTCTCTTCCAGAAGCAGCCGTTCTCAATTAGCATAGTCATAAGGCTCAGCATAGTCGTAACCTGAAAAGCCTGAACACGAATGTCCAGGACGCATCAACGTCGTCAGCTTCGAGAAGCTGGTGAGTATTAAAAACATAACTTTGAATGTAAAACATACTCATTTACCATTTTCCAAATCCCTACAACGAGTTTACATTAGAGTAAAGAGTTCATTTTAGAAAACAACAACAATATCATTTGAAAGCTATAATTCACATATATGTGATCGTGTATGAAAACAATGCACCAAACTCATCTTACCGACTCTTTTCTCTCGACAAAACCCAACAATCCACCACCACACACCGGTATCTTTGAAACACTAAAATAGCCACACTTTAGCACAGGGGTGCCAGGGAATGTCCAGTTTGCCTCACACTTTGGTCCGGGGTACCAGGGAGTGTCCATTACCTCACACTTTGACTACCTAATCCGCCATGCAAATACCGGAGGAACCCTCACGCAGTATCTAGACTCGAGTATCAGGGAGTGTCGGTAGGCCATACTTTAGCACTTCCATGGGTGCCAGCGAATGTCCAAGTTCGGCTTCACACACTTTGACGCTACCATGGTCGTCAGGGAGTGTCCAGTTTTGCCACCGTCGCATTTCAAAGACACCATCGCCGCAATCTCAATCACATCACACTTTGGTATACAACAACCAGGGAGTGTCCACACCACAATCTCAACCGCACTCACTATGCCATACTGACCATTACTCTTTTCCACACTGACCTACATTCACACTCACCATGCATGTACAACTACCACCATATGTATGTCATGAAACTTTAAAACGTTAGGCAATTCACCGATTTATACAAACGACGCGCGTACAGGAGTTGATAAATCACAATACAAAGTTTTAATCGTTCAAGCATAACCAATTAAGATTCTAATTTAATAAATTCCCAAACAGAGCTTTAATAGTCCTTAAAAGTTAAACCAAACAGTCCCTTAACAGAAAGCAAATAAAAACAAGAAACTGCCAGAAGTCGCGCGCGCGGGCCGCTCGCTCGATCTGCCCATTTTCCTTTTTCTTATATAAACTTTTTCTGTCTTCCTGGAAACACGAAGCTCGCGCGCGCGGGCCGCTTGCGCGAGGGGTCGCTCGCGCGGGCCGCTCGCGCGTTCGCAGAAACTGCTCTGTTTCAGATTTCAGGGGTCTTTTTGACCCATTTTCGGATCCAACAATTCATAGGACATGTATTAGATGATTCTCTTTAGATTTTCACAAGGATTATGAATCCATGATCAATTTTATATGAATCAATCTATAACTCTTGAATTTTATGAAAAATTAAAAGTTGTCAAAACTTAATTTCTAATATACTTTCTCATGTGATCAATCTAGACTCTAAAACTTTGGGTATAGCATATATGACAAGTAATCTATCATAGTTATCCATACAAACTGATTTTGGTTGAGTTTTGGAAATCATGATTTTTCAAGTTATGAACGCTAACATAAAATTTCCATGGTGGTTTTACATACTAAGCTACACCCACAGAAATTAAGCATGTAATTACATTCATAGTGAGTTAATAATACTCACTGTGATAAGAGAATAGAGTGTATGTTGAGAAAGACAGCAAAATAGAAGCCAAATTGGAGCTTGGCTATGGAAGTCTTGAGCTTCTCTCTCTATATTTTCTGAATTGGTGAACTCTCTGCACTCTCTCTTTTCTCTATGTGATATGTGTGTTCAGAATGTGCAGTGGGTAGATACATATATAGAAGCTGAATGGGGATGAACTTGGGCTCCAAGTTCCTTAATTTCTATACACTACAAGAGTTACACAGCACCTATAGCTGTGATCCTCCAAAAAAAAAAAAACAAACGTATGTGCACTGATGTATAAATCATATACCTCTACAGATTAACTAAGAGACATTATAGGTTCCTAGGGGTCAATTAAAAGTGTTTGGGAAAACAACACTTAAGGCACAAACTAATACATAACATAGAGCCACAACCAAACAAGGCTCTAAACAATCATTAGTTTGCCATAAATGGAAAGTAAAGTGTGTGTCAAATCTAACTTTACATCACTTCCACAATCTGTGGAAGTTTAGCACAGTGTGGACAGCTTTGGATATAAACTGGTATTTTCGGGGCGCAGTGATCACCCCAAAAATACAGAAATTCATTTTAACGTAGGAAGTGATTTCCTAGTTTCATAAAAATACTGATTGAGTTAAAAGAAAACATTTCCACCTTTTTGAAATACAGTTTTGAAATTTAACACAGGCGTTGCTAAATTTTATAAAATTGCAGTTTGACCCCAATAAGAATTCAAACATGAAATCAGGCAAGAAATAAGTTTCACACATAATAATTGAAATTAAATTTTGGGCCTGCCAACGCAGTCCCAAACGACCTCTTAATAGCGAATTTGGAGACCTCAAAGTCCACACCATTTGAGAAATTGTAGTTGCGATTAGTGAAAACAGCCCAGACGCTCTCCCAAATAGAGAGCATTGTTGCTCCAACAATACTAGATCCGCACAAAATAATCAAGGTCCTTTATTCCAGTGTGCTCTATGTGGAGAACACATGGATCCCACACGGAATCCACCAAAATCAAAATTCAGGATTATTTTTTGTGTATGTAGCATTACTCTTTTTATTCACCCTCAGTCTTTACTAGATGACATGTGTCATATTCCAGTATTTGTGTTAACGATACAGGGGAAAGTCACTCAGTAGAAGTTTGAGCGAGCAAATATGCTCATCTTCCAAACAGCCCTTTAATAGTATGAGTATAAACTGTCTGATCCTTAACATCTCACTGTGCACCTTCTGCCTGCTCCACACTCTCTCCCCCTCTGTCTCTCTTTCTCTATGTATATATATCACTCTCTCTATCTCTGTCTCTAATTCTCTACTTCAGAGCTAAGTATTGTACCTGCAAACAAGCCAAATGTCCACCATTGCTGTTTACCAACAAATTTTTTTTTTTAACTAATGTCCACCATTGGTTGCGATAATCGTAAAATTGAAGCAGCAAAACAGCACTTTGATGTTGTAAGGAAGTGCAAGTTCTCAATCGGTGAAACAATCCCCAATCTTCTCAATCGGTGAAACAATCCCCAATTCTTTAACTAAAGATTGATAATTATGGCTCTGATATTACTTGTTGAGAATTTAATCTGGATCCGAATTCTCATATACGAACGCAGAAACATATCTAACAATAATTAACTTAAAAATCAAAGAAAACACATATTTATGTGATTGGAAAAATTCATGCTTAAATCCACCACTAAGAGAAATGTACTTTATTATGGGAGAAATGAGTACATGATCACACCCTCATAAATACCAAAGAACCCTTATTTCTGTCACCCTAAAACTGGTACATGGTACATGACCACATGGGACCCTCACTATAATTCCTAGATGTTTAAAAAAAAGCATACTGTAATTCTAAAATTTTCTTGTGAATTTTTTTTTAATTCAATTTGTTTTGCATGAAGATTTGCCTTCACTCTAAAGTGTATCTGTGCATTTATTCACACACACACACACAAAAGTGAAGAGAAATAAAAAGCAAGGATATTTACATTCAGTCAATTTTTTGAATGAAAATTGAGTGTGCTACTTTTTTAAAATTAAAAAAATATCAATAAAAATTTTTAACAAAGTTTTAAAAGTATCAACTTTTGAAGAGTCATTTTGTTTTGTAGTCTACTTCATGTTGGATTAGTTTATTGGGTTTAAATATTTGTGGGTTATTTATTTATTTGGGTTATAGCATTTGTTAAAACCAAGCAATTGGGCCATGGGCCTCTTTATGTCAAAAACCCAAACCCAAGCTAAAGTTTGATTTTTACAATTATCCCACATTGAAATTTTACAAGAGTTTTCTACTCCTTTTATATACTTTCCTTTCATAAGCTAGTAAACTTGTATTTGGGGAAATGCTCTCTCACGCGCGCGCAGAGGGAGGGGGGGGGGGGTTTGCAAATCTTGGGTTCAGACCGTCCGATTTGGCTTAAAAATTGTGACAACGAATGTACCTCTAATTGTACACTCGCGCATAGGGGTGGTATTGTCACGTTTTTGCAATTGATATTAAATTTTTTGGACTGTTGGAGTATTCTGCACATGCTAAAATCTAATATGACTGTTTTTAATCCAATATGACTGTTGGCACTATTTATTTTCTATATTATATAATATGACTGTTGGAAAGTCATTAGGATCTTAATCTGTTTGCTCCCACTCATCCAGTTTTAGATACAACAAAAACATAACCTTCTTCCTATCAATTTTTCTACTCTCTTTTCTTTTCTTCACTGATTTTTCTGGACCAATTTCTGAGCACTCAATTTGCTCTTCCAATTCAAGTGCATGTTTGGAAGAGTTGGTTGCTGAATCCTGGAGAACATAGCGCTGTGACTTTGTGCATCGAGTCACTGACTTAGAGGGGCGGAATTGTTCTTAAGGACAGTGGAATACATTGCACGCCTCAACCAAAAAATCATAGTTTCATCCTTCAATTTCCAACAATCTTAAGAACAATATGGATGTTGCTATGATTGCTGCGAAGTCACTGCCTGATGTTTCCAAGATTGATCGCTTCGATGGTACATGTTTCAAGCGTTGGCAACAAAAGGTGCGTTCCACTTTGGACGTGCACAACTTAGCGCATATTCTGACAGAAGAGCAACCGATCCTTGGGTCCGAAGAATATGAGCAGAATTTTCCGATTTGGGAGAAAGGAACAAAATATGTCGTCATACAATTCTTAGCACCCTCTCTAATGAATTGTTTGACATATATTGCAACTATAAAAATGCGGAAGAAATTTGGGATTTGTTACATAAAAAATATATAGTAGAAGATGCTGAAAATCAAAAGTATGCCATAGGCAATTTTTCGAATTTCCAAATAAATGAAGAAAAGGATGTTTCATCCCAAATACATGATTTTCACGTTCTTGTCAATGATCTCAAAATCGAAGAAATCACTTTGCCTGAAAACTTTTATTGCCAGATTTCTTATTGAAAGGTTGCCGGAGTCATGGAAAGATTATAAAAATAATCTTAAACACAAGAGGAAGCACATGACTCTTGAAAATGTTATTGTCCACATTCGTATTGAAGAAAAGAATAGGCTTAGGGACAAGGCTAATCTTGCTAAGGAAATTGTTTCCAAGACTAATTTGATAGAGTGTGGTTCAAGCAAACCTCAATTTTGTTCCCAACAAAATTTCAAAGGAAAAAATAATTTTTCTAAATTTAATAAAAATAAGACTAATCAGAGCTTCCAAACTCCTACTCTTCCTTTCTTCAAGAGGAAAGGAAATTGTTTTGTTTGTGGAAACCCAAGTCACTATGCCTCCCAATGTAAATTCAGAAAGGGGCTTCTTCCTCCTCCTAAGGCAAATTTGGTAGAAGCAAACGATGGAGATATCATAGCTGCTGTTGTTTCACAAATCCTTATGGCAGCAACTTCCAAGGATTAGGTCATTGATTCTGGAGCAACACGACACATTTGTGGAGACAGAAATGCCTTCAACTCATATACTCCTCTTAAAAATGGTGAAGAACAAGTTTTTATGGGAGATTCTTCTGCTGCACCGGTGGTTGGTAAAGGGAAAGTTCTTCTTAAACTCACTCAGGAAAAACCCTCTCTCTTAGTGATGTGTTACATGTTCCTAATATTCGTGTTAATTTGGTGTATGTTGCTTTGCTTGGTAAGATTGGAATTAAGCTTATTTTTTAGTCCGATAAAATAGTTATGACTAAGAATGGCATGTTTATTGGTAAGGGGTACTGTAACCAAGGACTGTTTATTTTGAATGTCCTTAATGTCGTTAATGATATTACATCTTCTTCTGCTTATATGGTGAATTCTTTTGATTTGTGGCATACTAGACTAGGACATGTGAATATGTCTTATATTAAAAAAAATGAGAGAATTAGGATTAATTCATAACATGACAGATTCTAGTAATGTGAAATGTGAAATATGTGTTGAATCCAAATCAACAAAGAAGTCTTGTAAATCTGTGAAAAGAGAATCTGAATTGTTAGGATTAATTCATTCTGACTTAGGTGACTTAAAAAATACAATGACTAAAGGTGGTAAAAAAATATTATATTATTTTTGTAGATGACTACTCTAGATATACTATTTTATATTTACTTCGATCTAAAGATGAAGCATGCGATATGTTTATTAAATATAAATCAGAAGTTGAAAATCAGTTGAATAAAAAGATAAAAAGGCTTAGGTCTGATAGAGGAGAAGAATATGAAGATGGACTTCTTAGTGATTTTTGTGAGAAACATGGTATTATTCATGAGACTATACATCCTTACTCTCCTGCCTCTAATGGGGTAGCCGAAAGGAAACAATAGAACTTTAAAAGAAATGATGAATGCTTTGTTGATTAGTTCTGGAGCTCCTCCTAATTTATGGGGAGAAGCTATTTTATCTGCATGCTTTATTCAAAATAGAGTACCTTATAAGAAAATTGGTGCAACACCTTATGAGTTATGGAAAGGTTATGCACCAGATTTAAAATATTTAAAAGTTTGGGGTTGTATAGCTAAGGTTCTATTACATGAACCTGAAAATAGGAAAATTGGTCCTAAAACTTTTGATTGTATGTTTATTGGTTATGCTTATAATAGTGCTGCTTATAGATTCTTAGTTGTTAAAAGTGATGTTATGGATCCTAATACAATAGTTGAATCTAAGAATGCAGACTTTTTTTAGCATGTTTTTCCTTTAAAAACTCGTGTAGATAAAATTGCTCATGTACCTGAAATTGCTTCTTTGGATGAGTCTGTTGATAATGAAAATGTTGAAGTTGAATTGAGAAGGAGTAAAAGGGTTAGAAAAGAAACAAATCTGGGAGATTATTTTTATACTTTTCTTGTTGAAGATGATCCTCTTACTTACACACAAGCTATTACTTCTCATGATTCAACATTTTGGAAAGAAGCTATTAACAATGAATTATAGTCTATTTTATCTAATCATACTTGGGACTTAGTGGACCTACCTCCTGGTTCTAAAGCTATTGGATGTAAATGGATTTTTAAAAAGAAGCTTAAACCAGATAAGTCCATTGATAAGTATAAAGCTAGATTGGTAGCTAAAGGATATTCACAAAAGAAAGATATTGATTATTTTGATACTTTTGCTCCTGTAACTCGAATTTCTTCTATTCGAATTTTAATTGCTTTACCTGCTATTCATAACTTGGTAATTCATCAAATAGATGTTAAGACAGCTTTTTTAAATGGTGATTTGAATGAAGAAATTTATATGGATCAACCGGAAGGATATGTTGTTTCTGGTAATGAACATAAAGTTTGCAAACTTGTGAAATCTTTGTATGGTCTTAAACAAGCACCAAAACAATGGCATGAAAAATTTGATCAAGTTTTATTATCTAATGGTTTTTTGATCAATGAGGCAGATAAATGTGTTTATAGTAAATTTGATGACTATGTTGGTGTTATTATCTGCCTATGTTGATGACATGCTTATTATGGGTACTTGCTTAGATGTTGTGATTGAAACTAAAAAGTTTCTTTCTTATAGCTTTGATATGAAAGATATGGGTGAGGCAGATTTTATACTTGGTATTAAAATCAAAAAATCTAATAGAGGGATTATGCTCTCACAAGAGCATTATGTGGAGAAAATTTTAAAGAAATTTGATCATTTTGATTGTAAATCTATTTCTACTCCATGTGATGCTAATTCTAAATTAAAGAAGAATAAAGAAGCTAGTATTTCTCAGAACGAGTATGCACAAGTCATTGGTAGTTTAATGTACTTGATGAATTGTACTCGTCCTGACATTGCATATGCGGTTAGTAGGTTAAGTCGATATACTCAAAGTCCACACAGAGAGCATTGGACAGCTTTAAACAGAATACTTAAATATTTGAAAGGAACAAATAATTATGGTTAATGATTTTTTGGTTTGCCTGCAGTTTTAGAAGGACATAGCGATGCTAATTGGATTTCAGATTTAGATGAGACGAAATCAACTAGTGGGTTTATCTTTATGCTTAGTGGAGGTGCAGTTTCTTGGAAGTCGTCCTAGCAAACTTGCACAGCTAAGTAAAATGATGGAATCGAAGTTTGTGGCTCTTGAGAAAGCTGGTACCGAGGCTGAGTGGTTAAGAAACTTCTTAGCAGATGTTCCTATTTGGAATAAGCCAGTTCCATCGGTATCTTTACACTGTGATAGCCAGGCCGCCATTGGTCGAGCTATGAATAAGTCCTATAATGGCAAGAGTAGGCATATACGCCTAAGACACAATATTGTAAGGCAGCTACTTGATGATGCAGTAATATCTCTCAATTTTGTAAGGTCAGAAGTTAATTTGGCTGACCCTTTAACAAAACCACTAGGGAGAAAACTAGTGTATAAAACATCGAGGGGAATGGGGCTTATGCCTATAACAAAAATCAACAATGATGGTAACCCAACCTATGTAATTGGAGAACCCAAGAAATAGGTTCATATGGGTAATAACAAGTCATTGGTTGATTTAAGATGCACTATAATTTAATTATCTTTTGTCCATTCCTATGGTGTATAGTGCAATTACAATGTGTAAAGGTTGAGTTAAACTCTTAATGAAATTCATAGTTCATATTATTTGGATGGTATGTTTAATTGCAATACATACTTGATGGATTCACCTATATTAGTGTGAAAGTGGGCCACTTTCTATGAAAACTTAGGCAAGTTTTCTAGAGCACTTATGAAAAACCAGGACAGGCGCACGGCCTAGAGGCGCCACACCGATTAGAGTTGCTTAGATTCTGAGAGATCAATGTGGGTGTAAGACGATTGATTTACGATAAAGGGATTATTGTTCATAGAAATGTTATTTCACCAAATTCCTGTAATATTCCTAGGGACTGGTTCATAGCCCTAAAGGCACCAGTTCTGATGCATTGACGTCTCATGCTCCATTTTTTTTTTCTTGTTTGAATTTTTGAAATAGAGGGGGATTGTGGATTAGTTTATTGGGTTTAAATATTTGTGGGTTATTTATTTGTTTGGGTTATAGCATTTGTTAAAACCAAGCAATTGGGCCATGGGCCTCTTTATTTCAAAAACCCAAACCCAAGCTAAAGTTTGATTTTTACAACTATCCCACATTGAAATTTTAAAAGAGTTTTCTACTCCTTTTATATAATTTCCTTTCATAAGCTAGTAAGCTTGTATTGGGGAAATACTCTCTCACGTGCTATAGACACCCCAAATTTGACCAAACGTCGAGTTTAGGAGAGCGCCACCTCCACGTCCGATGATGATAAGGACCGAAAGATTCGAAGTATAAGGCGCGTAGCGCATCTCAGTCAATCAGACGATTCTTGAAAGACAACGAAGTATAAGGCGCGAAGCGCATCTCAGTCTTTCAAAAAGCGTGGTTCCTGATTCGACGCCGGAGTATAAGGCGCGTAGCGCATCTCAGTCGATCAGACGATTCTTGGAAGACAACAGAGTATAAGGCGCGAAGCGCATCTCAGTCTTTCAAAAAGTGTGGTTCCTGATTCGACGCCGGAGTATAAGGCGCGTAGCGCATCTCAGTCGATCAGACGATTCTTGGAAGACAACGGAGTATAAGGCGCGAAGCGCATCTCAGTCTTTTAAAAAGCGTGGTTCCTGATTCGACGCCAGAGTATAAGGCGCGTAGCGCATCTCAGTCGATCAGACGATCTTGGAAGACAACGGAGTATAAGGTGAGAAGCGCATCTCAGTCTTTTAAAAAGCGTGGTTCCTGATTCGACGCCGGAGTATAAGGCACGTAGCACATCTCATCAGATGATTCTTGGAAGACACCAGAGTATAAGGTGTGAAGCACATCTCAGTCTTTCAGTGTGCTACCTGGTTTGACACTGGAGTATAAGGCGCGTAGCGCATCTCAGTCTATTAGATGACTCTTGAAGAATAGCGGGGAATTAAACATAGGAAGCGCATCTATGACCGTTGTGATTTACCCAGAATAAAATGACATTATAAGTAGAATGACAGAAACAACAACATGTTGCTGAGACATTATATGAACTACGAGATTGGTTGAGCACGTGCATCACGATAAGATAGGTGCATTCATCCGTATGGTTACTTGTGCTTGTGTATGTTTGGCTCCCGCCCAAACTATGTCTTGGTCTGATTCCTGATGGGATACGTAGGCAGCTCGTTATATAGAGCACGACCAATTAGAACTCCGCTGCGCGCATGTTCTCTTTTTGCAACGCATTTTGTTTTTTACCTAAATTCGACGGTCTGGTCAAAGGCTTGTCTTCACACAGGCTTCGACATTCGCTTGTGAAACGCGTTGCTCCACAAGCTCTGTCGAAGAGGGGCAAACTGTAGACACCCCAATTTTGACCAAACGTCGAGTTTAGGAGAGCGCTACCTCCACGTCCGATGATGATAAGGACCAAAAGATTTGAAGTATTCCAAGCTCTTCAAAAAGTTCTACAAACACAATAAAATTTCACAGAAGGAAGAAAATACTAGGTATTTAGGAGAATTCAGGTATAAAACATCTTTTTTTGG
Source organism: Hydrangea macrophylla (assembly GCA_033977485.1). Taxonomy (NCBI): domain Eukaryota; kingdom Viridiplantae; phylum Streptophyta; class Magnoliopsida; order Cornales; family Hydrangeaceae; genus Hydrangea; species Hydrangea macrophylla. The sequence continues at coordinate 86,769,759 of CM066986.1, forward strand.
AAAAGATCTTCGAAAAGAAGTTTCTTTGAGAAAAAAGAAGAAAGAAAAGACCTAAAAAGGAAGTTCAACAAAAAATGGCACACGGAAGTATTTCGCGGCACTCAGTGAGTGTCGAACGACATTCAGTGAGTGTCGAACGGCAGTCATCGAATGCCGGCCCGGCATTCACTGAGTGCTGCCGACAATCTCTGATTGTCGTTTGCTTTAATAGTCCGTATTTCGTGGTACAATACGTATATGTATGCGGATAAAAACAAAAAAAACTGATAAAGAAAGGCTGACTAAAATGCGGCAATTAATAATTTGACGCGGTACTTACTGAGAACCGCGCGGCAGTCATGGAATGCCGTCGCGGCTTTCACGGAGTGCCACAGCGGCATCCACGGACTGCCGCAAAAGATTTTTTACTGCCGCCCTGTGCAGCAGTCTGTCTATTTTCAGGAAGTACGTATTGTACCACCAAATGAGACATTTACACCTGTCTTTTACTCCGAATTCACTAAAAATACTTGGTAATTTTTGTCTATAAATGAGAGAGGATCTTCCTTGGGAGAGATATACAAAAAATAGGGGAGGAAGAGACCAAAAGAGAAAAAAAATTATTGGGGGAATTTGATAGGAATTTAGGAGAACTTTTGAGAGAAGAACATTTGGGTTGAAGAGAGAACATTGGGAGGAGAGCTTAAAGAAGAGCTTGGAAGATCTTCAAAATATAGAAGTTTGAGGATAGCTGGAGGTGAAAACTCTACTCTTGTTAGTTTTTTTTATGGATTTAGAGCACTTGCTCTCTTAGTTTTCTTGATCTCATTTCCTCTTTTTGTTTATACTTTTCTCTTGAGATTCTTGGAGATCTTCAATATCTCTCTTGAAAGCTCTCTTAGTTTTCTTGATCCCCAATGACCATCAAATGGTAGGAGAAGTGGTTTGGTTTAAACCCAACTTCATGGTTTAATAGTTGGGGTTAACAAATAAAAGTTGAACTTGATAAATGAAAACAGTGAGTTCACAAACTATTTTTGATCAAAGATTTTTAGTTCAAAATCTAACTGTTGAAATCAAGTGAAACCAACGGGAAAGTGTCAATAACACAATATTCTACCACTGCAATTTTTGTTTTAAGGTGGTTTCATGTTTAAAGTGGTTTGGTCATGAGTTTTGTGAAGTAACAATAATCTGTCCAGAATTTCAGAATAGCAAATTCGTTTTAAAATTAATAGATTAAGACCTTAACAAAGTTTCTTTGACTTCTAATAATTTTTTCTATGAGGTTTAATGTGTTAGGAAGATACCCTAAAAAGAACAAAGCATTTCTAATCTTTTTGCTATTTTTAAAAAATCAAACAATATCTCTGGACAGAGAGTTGTACATCTCTGAGTGATGTCTGGTTCTTGTCCTTTTCCAAGAGATCTAACCGTTAAAACTTTGATTTTCTTTTTGATTTGGAAACTAGACTCACAGAGGCATCTTGTGTCCAAAATTCACCGACATCAAACCGTGGGAAGCATGCTTTTTCATTTTTTTAAAGTTCTGGTCTGCTCTCTGCAATTTTCAGAATTTTATGACATATTTGACCAACTTTGTAAATAATAGCCCAAATGATTCTCCTATGACTTAGGGCTTAAGCTATATCTTAATAATGATTAATTAGGCTTAAATCCAGAGGCTAAGTGATCCAAATTAGTGATTAAATCCATGTTTTATTCTTGTTCATATTCATTCATTCATGTACATTAATGCTTATAATTAGAACTAGTTATTGGATAAAGTTGGATTTCATGCTTTCTAGATCTAAGCTAGAGAATTAGGATTGATTGTTTGATATCATATTATTATGTGAAGCATGTGGACTAATCTTTGTTTTGTAGCGCATTTGAGGTACAATTTCTCATCTCTTCTCTAGTTTATTTCATTTATTGATTTTCTTGATTTCCGACTCCATGCGCGACACCTTGGACTAGGTCTTGCCTTATGTGTTTATATGCGTTAGAGACCTTTTCTTAGGTTTATTTTATATGTATGCATTGCACATTTAAATTCGCAGCTGGATCCCGGGTAAGTTTCCTAATTCCCTATTTGCACACCATCTTGCTTGCTATTTGAACTATGTGGCTTATGAATGATATTTTGTCGTTAGCAATCTTGCACCCTTTTCAACATGCTTGTGTAATGTATTATTTATATATATGTATTAGTTGAGGGCACACTTAGATTATTAATTCGATTAAAAAGGATGATAAGTAGAGGCCTATCACGAGATAGGATGAAAGGGGGTGTTTTAGTCCGCTGGGCTCCTTCCCCTTTCATTCCATAATCCCCGGACCCAGATTATCTTTGGTTTCGCAAAAGATCGGTTGCTTCAAAATGGTTTCTTAATTTTCCTTTTAAAAATTAAGTGGCGACTCATTTGTTTTGAATTTGAAATTTGAAAAAGAATTTTAAAAAAAAAGAAAAGCTGTGGGTAAGGAAGAAAATTGCGATATCCACAATCTGGCGACTCTGCTGGGGATCGAACCCAGAATCTCTGGTTTCGTAGACCAGAATTTTGATTTTGGGTTTACTTGAGGATTAGACTTGAAAACATCCTTTTAATTAAATTAATTAATCTTTGTGTGCCTATTGCATTGTACTTGCATGTCCAACCAGTCGATCACACGGAACTATGACCTTGGAGGCTCGGGGCAACCCGGTCGGTCAAGTTATCATGGGACTGTGTGATCACCCTTGATCTCGTACCATGTGTTGGTATATGAAGCATCCTATCGGATGTGTGTCAAGGGTCCCTTATTCGACCAAAACCCAGCCTTTGCATAGTAGCTGCCATAGAACCTTTCAAATCTTAGGAAATCAATTCTTGATTAGGATTATATGCTAGGAAGTTTTGTATGCCCGGAAAGGGATTACTTGAGACGATGACGATGCTTGCCTGATAGAAGATGTGTAAACTCTTAATCACTTTTGAGCAATTCCCTTCGTGTCCCGCGACATCTGGGGAACATGTTGAACCTTGATTATAAGATTACATCTCTTATATCATGTTTAGCTAAGCATCATTGACCTTGTATGTATCTGAATTCATGGAAAGTACGGTGATAATCTGATCATGTGATCCTTCTACCTGGAAAATTTTAAATCCATCTTTGAAAGCAAACGGATTTTTGCCATCTTTATTCCAAAGTTTTCAATCGCTTTTTCAAAAAAAATCTTTGGAGTTCACTTTTTGATTAAAGCTTCAAACTAATCTTTGTTAAAGTGTATTTTCTTCTAAGAAAAAATCCAAAAATTTTGGGAATTGTGTTTGGAAGAAATGCTCTTTAAATGAATTTCAGAGCAAAATTTCAATCCAATCACCTTTATTGAGAAATATTTTCAGATCCTCTTTTTAATAAAAGATTCAAAATCCTTGAGAATTGTTTTTGAAAAATCTCATCATTTAAAGAAATGCTTTTCAAATGAATTTCAATTTTTTTTTTAATACCCAACCTTTGAAGGGGTAGTGAGGATCACAATGAGAGGTGAAATTGGCGCATTTGACATGAATGAGGATTTTATGTGCTTATGTGTTTATGTGTTAGGATTAGATTTTTCGTTTCTTTGGCATATAGAATAGGCACACACACACACACACACACACACACACACACACACACACATGCATTGCATCCGTGTGACATATGAATCATTCATGAGCATTTCACTTGGCATAAAAATTTAATAAAATCAATAGAAGTATAAGATTCTCTTGAGAAAATCAGTCAAATTTGATTAAAGATAAGTATTGTTGTAATCGAAATAGCACCCGAGTCAAGCACTGTTTGGTACAGAGATTCAAACACGAGATTAGTCAGGAAGGAACAGATAATAGGAAGAGAGATGTTTATGCACATATGTTGCTAGTAAGGTGATAGTGTTTTGAAATACTGCTGCTAAATCAAATGTGGATGCTCCTGGGGACCCAATAATTTGAAAATCGTCTGTGACACTCCAGTTGAGACCAAGTCAAATCCAGTCTGTAGTCGAGTTATGTTAAGTTGGAGTCAAATGTCAAGTCCAGTCGAGTCTTCTGGTCAGTCTGTTATCAAGTTTGTTTGCAAGTCTTTGTCGAGTTTATCGAGTCGAGTGATGTAATCCTCTTTCTCTACTAGTTGAATAAAATCTCATTTTTCTTGGTTCAGTGTGCTAAGTCGTGAATGTATGGATCATTAAGCCAAAAAAAAAGTCACTTTTTCAAACGATCATGGAAAATACTTTGTTAATAAATCCTTGCATTGAAAAGGATCCCAAGCGATCAAGCAAATTCTGTGCCAAATCCAAAGAGGAGTAGAGAATTGATTAGCTTTACTTTAAGAATTTAAAGATGCTCTTGCTCAATCTTGAAAAGATGAACTTGGAACTTGAAGCTTGCTCACCATCCCCTTCTCTCAAATACCAAGCCTAAAAGATGAGCCCAACCAGTCTAAAGCCATAAACTTGGTCCTTGATGGTAGCCAGACATTTTAAATGAACTTCTTATTCCAAAAAAAAAAGAAAAAAAAAAGAAAAAAGAGCTCGCTAGGATGAAAACCCGAAAGGGCGCCTAGGCAAAAGTTAGAGCACAAAAAAAGAAAAAGAAAAAGAAAAAGAAGAAAAAGCTCGCTATGATGAAAACCTGGAAGGGCGCCTAGGAAAAAGTTAGAGCACAAATAAGATGCGTGTTGATTTCAAAAATCATAATCCTAGCCAGTCAAATCATGGAAAGAATAAGAGATAGTAAGGTAGAGGAAAGAAAGAAAAGAGAAAAGAAAAGGCAGAGAATAGATAAGATTAAGAATTCTTGAGCACTTCAAAGTAGATCATTGGCACATGAACTATCTCAAGGCTTTGTGTTGTTCTAAACAAAGAAAAGAAATTGGAAATAAAAAGCGAAACTTATCAGTTTCAAAATTTTCGTGAAAGGCTCAAACACTAAGTGAGCCTAAAACAATACAGAGATATCTTTGAAAAACAAATAAAGAATTGAAGGGGTGATATTACTTTGTGAATATAATAGAGTATGAATAAAACATGATGAGAGTTGTAAAGATTAACTGGCTAGTGAAAAGGTTAAAAAAATCAACCGTCAAATAAAAAAGAAGAAAAGAAAAGAGAAAAGAGAATAAAGGAAAAAGTAGTTCATCATGCTACACAAGGGCTACCACAAGTGACATGCACTCCCTAGACCCAATTGGCAACATGGCTCGAAAAGCCCACCAATTCTTGAAGCCTAATTTTTTCAAGACCTCCAGAGTACTTGAACTACACTCGACCTAATTCCCACTTGGGGATACGTAGGCAACCTATCTGGTTCGGTCACCACCATCATCATAATATGGTGTGCTCTTTCAGGCCTTGGCCATATTACCTTGGACCTGATTTCCTATTCAGGGATAAGTTGAATCCTTTGCGCATATGGTTATGATCTTTTAAAAACTAGAAGCAAACTTGCATTTGCCATGGACCACATATGTATTGCCAAACTAGGGGCAAACAAAGTTTGCCAATCAGCATTGGGACATCACCGTTCAGCCCATCACATTCATGATGATTACCTCTAGATTGGGAGTAAATGCATTGTTCTCAAGGCCCTTGGGATGAGCCTATTTGCCCTTAAGACTAGGGGGAAACTTTGTTTGCTGAAAGCCCCATTTTACCCTAGAAGCGAGCCCCAAGTCTCTTTCAAACTAAGGGCAAGCTCTGTTTGCCAAATACAAGTTCTCAAGTCACCAAGTCTGTTTTGAAACGCTTTGAAATGGAGTGTCTTTTATTCTATAAGCTAAAGCACTAATTTGAAGCATACTCTAGATAGGCAAAGAATTCAATAAAGGGGAAGTTTTCAAAATTTTGATTTATCAGCAAAGTACTACCATTTGTAAGATAATGAATAAACGAAAGGTGAGATAATACATTATTCACGATGAAAGCACATTGATTCATAAATGTAGAATTTTCGTCAGTCATCTTGAATAACTGGCTTTGTCAAGTCTGTCCTCCCTTAATGAATCAGTAATGATCTCAAATGTGTGGGTTTAAGATGATGAATAAAGATTTGAAAAGTCTCCATAAGCATCCCACGAGCAATGCAAGCAGGAGTTTAAAACACTATCACAATACAATGCTAAAAGTGGAAATATGAGAATAGTCCAAGACTAGGGGCAAGGGTGACTTCCCTCTTTTGACACAACCATTATGTTTCTTCCAAATGGTCTGCAAGTGCAGAAAATCATGCTTTCAAGAGACTACTAGGGCAGTACAAACCTCGTCAGCTCCATTCAAATTCTTTGAGTCCGAGGACTCCCCGTTTTTGTAAAATCAATTCTTTGAGTCCATGGACTCCCCATTTTAGTAAAATCTGAGTCTGTGGACTCCCTGTTTTGTTAAATTAATTCTTTAAGTCCGAGGACTACCCATTTTTGTAAAATCAATTCTTTGAGTCCGAGGACTACCCATTTTTGTAAAATCATTTCTTTGAGTCCGAGGATTGCCCATTTAAAAAAAAAACTATTTCTTTGAGTCTGTGTGACTCCATTTGTATAAAAGTAAAGTTTGTTGAGTCCGTGTGACTTCGTTTGAATAAAGAAATAAAATTTCGAGTCCGCGTGACTCCGTCTTTGTGAAATATGAAATCTTGAGTCTGCATGACTCTGTTTGCGTAAAACGTGAGTTTGTTGGGTCTGTATGACTCCGTTTGCGTAAAAATATGAATTTTTGAGTCCGTGTGACTTCGTTTGAATAACGAAATGAAATTTCGAGTCCGCGTGACTCCATCTTTGTGAAATATGAAATTTCAAGTCCGCATGACTCCGTTTTATGTAAAATGTGAATTTGTTGGGTCCGTGGGACTCCATTTATGTAAAATACTGAGTTCTTGAGTCCGCGTGACTACGTCTTTTTAAAATATATATATATATATATATATATATGAATTTTTTTAGTCCGTATGACTTCATGTTTATAGAATGTAAATTTTTGAGTCCATATGAATCTGTGTTTGAGAAATGTGAAAATTTTCAAAATCATATGACTCTCCTTTGTAAAATGTGAATCAGTGTGACTCCTCCTTTGGAAATAGGAACTGTTTCAAGTTGAATCGACTCCGAACTCTGGATTTTGAGAATTTGAATTTGTTTGAGTCTAACTGACTCCTGATTCATGAGTTTGAACTAAATTGAGCCTGATTGACTCCCAATTTTGTGAAGCAGAAATTCTTTGAGTTTTATAAACCCCTAATTTTGTGAAACTAAAATTCTTTGAGTCTGATTCACTCCAATTTTGTGAAACAGGAATTCTTTGAATCTGATTGACTTATGAATTGGTGAAATAGAAATTGTTTAAGTCTGATTGAATTCCAATTTTAGAATATGGAACTGAAATGAGTCTGACTGACTCCAGATTTTGAAAAGTTGAATTGAATTGAATTGAATCTGACTAACTTCTGATTTTAGAATTTTAATAAAACTGAGTCTGACCGACTCCGATGAACTGAATTGAACTGATTGACTCCTAATTTCATAAATTGAACTGAATTGAATTATATTGAGTCTAATTTGACTCTCGATTTTGGGAATTGAAATGAATTGAGTTTGATTTAACTCCTGATTTTGAAAATTGGAATTTTTTTGTTGAGTCAAAATTGACTCTGATTAAGAAAATTTGAAATGTAATAAATTAACCCTCGATTTTGAAATAGGAAATTCTTTGAGTCCGTGTGACTCCATTTGTATAAAAAGTGAATTCTTGTTGAGTCCTTGTGACTCCGTGAATTTCATTGAGTCCGAGTGACTCTGTTGTCGAAAAATGCAAATTTTGAGTCCAAATGACTCCGTGGTTGTAAAATGCGAGTTTTTGAGTCCTAGTGACTCCGTTGTTGTGGAAATGTGGATCCATAGATCCGAATGACTCTTTTGTTTTGAAATGTGAATCTATTGACTCCTTGTGTAAGAAAATTGAATTTTTGGGTCCACGTAACTCCCTTTAAATTTGTGAGTCTGCTTAAATTTTGTTGGAATTGAATTCTTTGAGTCTAACCGACTCCGAACTTTCGAAAGTTTGGGCTAAAATTGATCTAACTATCGCTAGATTTAATGTTAAATTAAGTTGAATCTGATTGGCTCCCGATTGCGAAAATTAAAATCATTAAGTCCGTCTGACTCTCGATTCATGAAAGTCTAACTTAGCACCCGAGCTTAGAAATTGAATTGAATTGAGTCTGATTGACTCCTAATACTAGAAAAATTCATTTGAGTCTGATTGACTCCAGATTTTAGAGTTTTTGAATCAAATTGAGTCTGTTTTTTAAATTGAAATTCTTTGAGTCTAATCGACTTCCAATTTTAGATTTGAGTCCGATTGACTCTCGGTGTTGTGAAATAGAATCCGATTCGAGTCCAATTGACTCCTGTTCTAAAAATTTGAAATTATTTTGAGTCTGTTTGACTCCGATTTTGAAATTAGAAATTCTGCTGAGTATGATTGACTCATGATTTGGAGTTGGGAATTCTTTTGAGTCTGATATGGCTCATGTTTTTGGAAATTAGAGATTCTTTTGAGTCTGATTGGCTTATGTTTTTTTATAAATTAGAAATTCTTTTGAGTCTGGTTGACTCCCAATCTTGTGAAATAGAAATTCTTTTAGTTCGATTGACTCCCAATTTTTGTAAAAATTCTTTTGTGAAATAGAAATCCTTTAAAGTCTAATTTTGTGAATTTAAATTTCTTTGAGTTCGATTGACTTCTGGTTTTGTTCGATTTTGGGAAATAGGAATTGAATCAAGTCTGATTGACATCTGATTTAGGATTTGAATTTGAACTAGATTTGAGTCAAATTGACTCCGGACTTGGTGAAATTGAATTTGTTTGAGTCTGGCTGATTCCTGATTTCATAAATGAATTAAGTCAAGTCTAGGCGACTCCTAGCATTTGAATTTGAACTCAAATTGAGTCGAATTGACTCCGAACTTGGAGAAATTGAGTTTATTTGAGTCTGACTGACTCTTGATCGAAATTTGAAAAAAATAATTATTATTAAGCTCGATTGACTACCAATTTTGGAAAATTGAATTAAATTGAGTCTAACTGATTCTCGATTTTTGAAATTGACGTGGATTTGGGTTTGAAATAATTTAAGCCAATCGGACTCCCGATTTAGAAATTTGAAGTAAGTTGAGTCTGAAGTACTAGACTCCAAATTTTTGAAAGTAAAAGGAATGAAATTTGTTTGACTAAGAAGAGAAATTGTTGAGTCTAATAGATTCTCGATTTTAGAAAATCAAATTAAGTCTGAAGGACTCTAGATTTTTGGAATTGAACTAATTCGAGTCTGACTGACTCCAATTTTTGAATTAAATTAACTATGATTGACTCCCGATTTTGAAAATTGAAATGAATTTGAGTCTGATTGAACCCGAATTAAGAGCAAACATATCCGATAAGGCCGAAGGGCTACGGATCATTGTGAGAAAACATATCCGATGGGGCCGAAGGGCTGCGGATTTTTCAGAGCAAACTCACTCGACACCGGAGTATAAGACGCGAAACGCATCTCAGTCTTTCAAAAAGCGTGGTTCCTGATTCGACGCCGAAGTATAAGGCGCGTAGCGCATCTCAGTCGATCAGATGATTCTTGGAAGACAACGGAGTATAAGGCGCGAAGCGCATCTCAGTCTTTCAAAAAGCGTGGTTCCTGATTCGACGCCGGAGTATAAGGCGTGTAGCGCATCTCAGTCAATCAGACGATTCTTGCAAGACAATGGAGTATAAGGCGCGAAGCGCATCTCAGTCTTTCAAAAAGCGTGGTTCCTGATTCGACACCGGAGTATAAGGCGCGTAGCGCATCTCAGTCGATCAGACGATTCTTGGAAGACAACAGAGTATAAGGTGCGAAGCGCATCTCAGTCTTTCAAAAAGCGTGGTTCCTGATTCGACGCCGGAGTATAAGGCGCGTAGCGCATCTCAGTCGATCAGACGATTCTTGGAAGACAACAGAGTATAAGGCGCGAAGCACATCTCAGTCTTTTAAAAAGTGTGGTTCCTGATTCGACGCCTGAGTATAAGGCGCGTAGCACATCTCAGTCAATTAGACGATTCTTGGAAGACAACGGAGTATAAGGCGCGAAGTGCATCTCAGTCTTTCAAAAAGCGTGGTTCCTGATATGACGCCGGAGTATAAGGCGTGTAGCGCATATCAGTCAATCAGACGATTCTTGGAAGACAACGAAGTATAAGGCGCGAAGCGCATCTCAGTCTTTCAAAAAGCGTGGTTCCTGATTCGACGCTAGAGTATAAGGCGCGTAGCGCATCTCAGTCGATCAGACGATTCCCGGAAGACAACGGAGTATAAGGCGCGAAGCGCATCTCAGTCTTTCAAAAAGCGTGGTTCCTGATTCGACGCTGGAGTATAAGGCCCGTAGTGCATCTTAGTCGATCAGACGATTCTTGGAAGACAATGGAGTATAAGGCGCTAAGCGCATCTCAGTCTTTTAAAAAGCGTGGTTCCTGATTTGACGCCGGAGTATAAGGCGTGTAGCGCATCTCAGTCAATCAGACGATTCTTGGAAGACAACGGAGTATAAGGCGCGAAGCGCATCTTAGTCTTTCAAAAAGGTGGTTCCTGATTCGATGCCGGAGTATAAGGCGCGTAGCGCATCTCAGTCGATCAGACGATTCTTGGAAGACAACAAAGTATAAGGCGCGAAGCGCATCTCAGTCTTTCAAAAAGCGTGGTTCCTGATTCGACGCCGGAGTATAAGGCGCGTAGCGCATCTCAGTCAATCAGACGATTCTTGGAATACAACGGAGTATAAGGCGCAAAGTGTTAGGTTTGTGCCCTCAAACCATTACTATATGTATTAGACATTAGCATTTTAATATATGGATATCAGTTTTACATTTTATGATGTATGCTTCTTTCATGAGATGATTGTTTAATCCATAAGTTTCATAGTAAGTATTTCGTGTGTGTATGAGATACATACAATGAGATACGAATTACTATTCTTTGATACTTAAAGCTTGTCACAGTGGATGATGAGACTGGATATCTCATCAGGTATACACTGTAGCATCATTAACTACCATTGGATGGAGTGATAAATCTCAATCACTAGAGTGTGACTCTTGGTTAGTATGTTAGTGCTTATAGTGCATTGACGGACCTGAGTTTCCTATTGACGCTCAATGCTGTCAACAGTCAATAGGAACTCATAACTTGTATAAGGTATGTGTTCTCAATCTTGAGACGATTATGAACACAGGTTGTGGATATGACTGCTTTGACTTACCAATCAGTGAGGTCTATAGAAGATCAACACCTGGGTATCTTGGGTATGTCATGTTCATAAGGTTGTGAACATATATTGTCAAGATAGAATCTACCCTCTGATTCAGAGTAAGCATTCCCTTGAGAATGTCACCAAGTCGATTACTGAGTACTGCAGTCTTGTTGATAAGAGTTATCAACATGTTTGGTAATCATGAGAGGTGAATGGGACTCAAGGATTATAAGAAGTAATCATGATTCAGGTTGACAGTAACTGTTTATCCGACTACCTGAATATGATTGCGAATGCTGACGGTAGAGGGACATTAGTGCAACATAGAAGTCTAGTTATCGCTTCGGATATGTTCTTTTGCGTTGGAGTTCAGTTATCGTTTTATAGTGGAGTAAACGTTAACTGATCAGTCGATTAATTTTGCTGATCAAAGAGTTTGGTCATGGGAGTTAATCAACTGATCTGAGCCAACAATAAAGAGCCTAGGAGGTCCCACTCTTAGCTCCGCTAGGATGCTTGGAAAGGCAAATGAGGATGTTGTCAAGACAGGTTCGATCGATTGAAGTCTAGACAGGTTCGATGGATTGAAGATGGTTCGATCGATCGAATGTTCGATCGATGGAAGCCACTTCGATCGCTCGAGAGCTAGGTCGGTTCTGGGAATCTATAAATAAGGCAGCTGCGTTCTGAAAAAGAGGTTGTTCGTCGTTTTGAACGTCAGAAGCTGCAGAAACTATTTTGGAGCCCCAAAACCTTCTGTATCCTCTCCATTAGGGTTCCCACCAACCCTAGCCCTTCCTGCGAGCATCCATAGGAGTCATAAGAGTGAAGACCATCTAGTGGAGGCTGCTGGAAGTCAGAGATTTCAGAATTGGGTTCAAGACAATAAGGTATAATTCTTGTCCCCTCTTGTACGCATCTATAGAGTTGATGGGTAGTAGATCCGGGCATGCCAATTAAGTTTTATAACTTGATTTTCCACTGCGCGTTTAAACTTAGAACTTAAACCGGTTTTTCCAACACAAAGCTCATCTCAGTCTTTCAAAAAGCGTGGTTCCTGATTCGACGCCGGAGTATAAGGCGCGTAGTGCATCTCAGTCAATCAGACGATTCTTGGAAGACAACGGATTATAAGGCGCAAAGCGCATCTCAGTCTTTCAAAAAGCGTGGTTCCTGATTCGACGTCAGAGTATAAGGCACGTAGCGCATCTCTGTCGATCAGACGATTCTTAGAAGACAACGGAGTATAAGGCGCGAAGCGCATCTCAGTCTTTTAAAAAGCGTGGTTCCTGATTCGACGCCGGAGTATAAGGCGCGTAGCGCATCTCAGTCGATCATACGATTCTTGGAAGACAACGGAGTATAGGGCGCGAAGCGCATCTCAGTCTTTTAAAAAGCGTGGTTCCTGATTCGACGCCGGAGTATAAGGCGCGTAGCGCATCTTAGTCGATCAGATGATTCTTGGAAGACACCGGTGTATAAGGCGCGAAGCGCATCTCGGTCTTTCAGTGTGCTACCTGGTTTGACACCGGAGTATAAGGCGCGTAGCGCATCTCAGTCGATTAGATGACTCTTGAAGAATGGCGAGGAATTAAACATAGGAAGCGCATCTATGACGGTTGTGACTGACCCAGAATAGAATGACATTATAAGTAGAATGACAGAAACAACAACATGTTGCTGAGACATTATATGAACTACGAGATTGGTTAAGCACGTGCATCACGACAAGATAGGTGCATTCATCCATATGGTTACTTGTGCTTGTGTATGTTTGGCTCCCGCCCGAACTACGTCTTGGTCTGATTCCTGATGGGATACGTAGGCAGCTCGTTATATAGAGCACGACCAATTAGAACTCCGCTGCGCGCATGTTCTCTTTTTGCAACGCATTTTGTTTTTTTACCTATATTCGACGGTCTGGTCAAAGGCTTGTCTTCACACAGGCTTCGACATTCGCTTATGAAACGCGTTGCTCCACAAGCTCTGTCGAAGACGGGCAAACTGTAGAAACCCCAATTTTGACCAAACGTCGAGTTTAGGAGAGCGCCACCTCCACGTTCGATGATGATAAGGACCGAAAGATTCGAAGTATTCCAAGCTCTTCAGAAAGTTCTCCAAACATAATAAAATTTCACAGAAGGAAGAAAATACCAGGTATTTAGGATAATTCAGGTATAAAACATCTTTTTTTGGAAAAGATCTTCAAAAATAAGTTTCTTTGAGAAAAAGGAAGAAAGAAAAGACCTAAAAAGGAAGTTCAACAAAAAACGGCACACGGAAGTATTTCGCGGCACTCAGTGAGTGCCGAACAGCATTCAGTGAGTGCCGAACGGCAGTCATCGAATGCCGGCCCGGCATTCATTGAGTTCCGCCGACAATCTCTGACTGCCGTTTGCTTTAACAGTCCGTATTTCATGGTACAATACGTATATGTATGCGGATAAAAACAAAAAAACTGATAAAGTAAGGCTGACTAAAACGCGGCAATCAATAATTTGGCGCGGCACTTACTGAGAACCGCGCGGCAGTCATGGAATGTCGCCACGGCTTTCACAGAGTGCCGCAGCGGCATCCACGGACTGCCACAAAAGATTTTTGACTGCCGCCCTATGCAGCAGTCTGTCTATTTTCAGGAAGTACGTATTGTACCACCAAATGAGATATTTACACCTGTCTTTTACTCCGAATTCACTGAAAATACTTGGTAATTTTTGTCTATAAAAGAGGGAGGATCTTCCTTGGGAGAGATATACAAAAAATGGGGGAGGAAGAGACCAAAAGAGAAAAAAAAAATATTGGGGGAATTTGAGAGGAATTTAGGAGAACTTTTGAGAGAAGAACATTTGGGTAGAAGAGAGAACATTGGGAGGAGAGCTTAAAGAAGAGCTTGGAAGATCTTCAAAATATAGAAGTTTGAGGATAGTTGGAGGTGAAAACTCTACTCTTGTTAGTTTTTTTATGGATTTAGAGCACTTGCTCTCTTAGTTTTCTTGATCTCATTTCCTCTTTTTGTTTATACTTTTCTCTTAAGATTCTTGGAGATCTTCAATATCTCTCTTGAAAGCTCTTGAGTTTGATCTTTTGAATCTCATGTAAGCTTATGCTTCACATGGGAGTCAAAGTTTGATCATCACTTCACTATGTAAACAAATAGGTGGATCCAAGTCCATATTCATGACTTGGATTCTCTAACTTAAAATTTCATGGGGTCTTCTCTATATCCTCTTGAAGTTCATGAGCTAGTTCTTTGATTCTTCTTCTCTTTTTCTTGTTTATGTTCTTCTCTTGAGACTCTTGCGGATCTTCCATATCTCACTTGAATCTCATGAGTTTGATCTTTTAGTCTCATGTAAGCTTATGATTCACATGAGATTTAAAGTTGATCATCATTTTAGTAAGAACAAGTATGTGAATCCAAACCCCTACCATGGTTTGGGTCCTCTAAGCTTGAGTTTTCATGGAGTCTCCTTATATTCCTTGAAAACTCATGAGTTTTAGTCATCTCTTGCTCCCCAATGACCATCAAATGGTAGGAGAAGTGGTTTGGTTTAAACCCAACTTCATGGTTTAATAGTTGGGGTTAACAAATAAAAGTTAAACTTGATAAATGAAAACAGTGAGTTCACAAACTATTTTTGATCAAAGATTTTTAGTTCAAAATCTAACCGTTGAAATCAAGTGAAACCAACGGGAAAGTGTCAATAACACAATATTCTACCACTGTAATTTTTGTTTTAAGGTGGTTTCATGTTTAAAGTGGTTTGGTCATGAGTTTTGTGAAGTAACAATAATCTGTCCAGAATTTCAGAACAGCAAATTCGTTTTAAAATTAATAGATTAGGACTTTAACAAAGTTTCTTTGACTTCAAATAATTTTTTATATGAGGTGTAATGTGTTAGGAAGATACCCTAAAAAGAAC
Source organism: Hydrangea macrophylla (assembly GCA_033977485.1). Taxonomy (NCBI): domain Eukaryota; kingdom Viridiplantae; phylum Streptophyta; class Magnoliopsida; order Cornales; family Hydrangeaceae; genus Hydrangea; species Hydrangea macrophylla. The sequence continues at coordinate 86,784,965 of CM066986.1, forward strand.
AAAGCATTTCTAATCTTTTTGCTATTTTTAAAAAATCAAACAATATCTCTGGACAGAGAGTTGTACATCTCTGAGTGATGTCTGGTTCTTGTCCTTTTCCCAGAGATCTAACCGTTAAAATTTTGATTTTCTTTTTGATTTAGAAACTAGACTCACAAAGGCATCTTGTGTCCAAAATTCACCGACATCAAACCATGGGATACATGCTTTTTCTTTTTTTAAAGTTCTGGTCTGCTCTCTGCAATTTTTAGAATTTTATGACATATTTGACCAAATTTGTAAATAATGGCCCAAATGATTCTCCTATGACTTAGGGCTTAAACCATATCTTAAAAATGATTAATTAGGCTTAAATCCAGAGGCTAAGTGATCCAAATTAGTGATTAAATCCATGTTTTATTCTTGTTCATATTCATTCATTCAAGTACATTAATGCTTATAATTAGAACTAGTTATTGGATAAAGTTGGATTTCATGCTTGCTAGATCTAAGCTAGAGAATTAGGATTGATTGTTTGATATCATATTATTATGTGAAGCATGTTGACTAATCTTTGTTTTGTAGCGCATTTGAGGTACAATTTCTCATCTCTTCTCTAGTTTATTTCATTTGTTGATTTTCTTGATTTTCGACTCCATGCGCGACACCTTGGACTAGGTCTTGCCTTATGTGTTTATATGCGTTAGAGATATTTTCTTAGGTTTATTTTATATGTATACATTGCACATTTAAATTCGCAGCTGGATCCCGGGTAAGTTTCCTAATTCCCTATTTGCACACCATCTTGCTTGCTATTTGAACTATGTGGCTTATGAATGATATTTTGTCGTTAGCAATCTTGCACCCTTTTCAACATGCTTGTGTAATGTATTATTTATATATATGTATTAGTTGAGGGCACACTTAGATTATTAATTCGATTAAAAAGGATGATGAGTAGAGGCCTATCACGAGATAGGATGAAAGGGGATGTTTTAGTCCGCTGGGCTCCTTCCCCTTTCATTCCATAATCCCCGGACCCAGATTATCTTTGGTTTCGCAAAAGATCGGTTGCTTCAAAATGGTTTCTTAATTTTCCTTTTAAAAATTAAGTGGCGACTCATTTGTTTTGAATTTGAAATTTGAAAAAGAATTTTAAAAAAAAGAAAAGCTGTGGGTAAGGAAGAAAATTGCGATATCCACACGCGCGCGCAGGAGGGGTGCAAATCTTGGGTTCGGACCGTCTGATTTGGCTTAAAAATTGTGACTTGCGCGTGCACGTCCTACGAACACAAATGCACCTCGAATTATACACTCGCGCATAGGGGTGGTACTGTCACGTTTTTGCAACTGATATTAAATTTTTTAGACTGTTGGAGTATTCTGCACATGCTAAAATCTAATATGATTGTTGGAGTATTAAACTGTTTTTAATCCAATATGACTGTTGGCATTATTTATTTTCTGTATTATATAATATGACTGTTGGAGAGTCATTAGGATCTTAATCTGTTTGCTCCCACTCATCCAGTTTTAGAAACAACAAAAACATAATCTTCTTCCTGTCAATTTTTCTACTCTCTTTTCTTTTCTTCACCGATTTTTCTGGACCAATTTCTGAGCACTCAATTTGCTCTTCCAATTCAAGTGCATGTTTGGAAGAGTTGGTTGCTGAATCCTGGAGAACATAGCATTGTGACCTTGTGCATCGAGTCACTGCCTTAGAGGGGCGGAATTGTTCTTAAGGACAGTGCAATACATTGCACGCCTCAACCAAAAAATCATAGTTTCATTCTTCAATTTCCAACACTTCATGCTTTCATCGTTGTGAACTTGAACTTTAATATTTTAAAAATTGCTCCCAACGTCGTGAAGATTTGCTCCTAACATTGCGAAGACTTATTCCCGACTTTCTAACGATTTGAACCTTACGTTTAGAGTTACTCTCAACGTTTCAAGAAGTTGCTCCCTACTACAAATAGTTGCTCCAAAAAGTCATAAAAATTATGACTTTTTACTTTTAAATTTGTACAAAAAGTGGACTAATAGTTAATTATCCCTAAAAATAATTATTCACTACCTTGAGGATTCATCTATCTTACTCATTGACACAATATAAAAGAAGCTTGAAAACTCTCTCTTGAAGTTGAATTGAGAAGGAGTCTAAACCAAACGGAACTTCATGTACTCGAAATTTATTAAAAACGAGAAGTGAAGGAGATAAAGAGAGAAAGAATGGGAGAGGGAGAGATTGGGAGAGAGATATTGAAAACATTTCTTTTTTATAGCAAAGTGAACTAATCCGGCAAGGATTTAATTGAAATGCGACAAGTCCGGCAAGGACAAAACAAACATAACCGAATCCAGCAAGGATTCAAAATAAAAGAACAATGAGTCCGACAAGGACAAACCAAACACAACCGAATCCCGCAAGGATTCAAATTAACACACAAACATACAACTTTAGAAGAAATGCTACGGTCTCGGAAACGTAATTATATAATATAAATAAGTTGAACAAGTATGAAAGGTAAGGACTAACACTTGTCCATCAAATTTACAACAAGGCTTCCCAATGACAAAATTATGAAAGTCCAAGCTTTAGAAGTTTTGTAATAAAGTTAGTACAAGAAGTTTCCTTTAGTGCACTAAACTATTATAAACTTTCCAAAGGGCTAAATTCACATGAGTGCTATCCTTTTACATAGCTAAGCACGGGTCTTCAAAATAGAACAAAAGATGTCAACATCTACGCGTTGGGTCACATATGCCCTTTGCCTTTATCAAGCTCACCTGAAAAATGCTTTGTCGTTTTTATGAAAACGACGGCTCGTAGGAAACATTGTAACAAGTTTATATGCTATCCATGACTAAAATGAAATGAGGTGCAATGGATCGCCACCACGGCTACAATGAAATGATTAAAGCCGCAAGGCTATGCGTCATATGTGCACATCTCTCTCATTATCAGACCATGAGCCACCCACGCATGGAGTGTAGCATACCAACTTCCGGGAGCCAGTCAAATATAGCTGGAGTTTGAATGTTTCTAAGGGTCATTCTCCCTGTCTCACATCACAACCCATGTCCGGATTTCTTAAATAAAATTCCCTCGCATGGGGTTTTTTTCCTTTTAAAACAAAACGTTAATGTCGTGATAATGTAATGCTTGCCGATTGGACCTCAATACAAATGATGTTAACAATGACATTATGGTTGACCCACTACAATAAATTGAGTAATAATTCTAGTCCATTAGATATGATATCAAAGGTCTCAAAAAATGTAATTATATTTCATAATTAAAAATTCCTAGCAAGGATTTCTAAACTAACGTCCTAGCATGTGTTTACACATAAAGGGAGCATCCTAAGCACATCTAGCATCACATAATCAAGTTTAGTAAAATCTAAACATGTAATTCACAATTTGGAATACAACTCTAAATTTACAACTTTAGAGAAAAACTAATGCATGTGTCCAAATTACTATCCTAACATCCCTCTAATTACATTTAGCACCCCAAAATCACAACTTGCACAACTAAGGCATAAAAATCACATTTAGTCATAATAATTCTTACATTACAACTTTGGGAAAACCTCTTGCATGTGTTTAAATTATTCTCTTAACACCATTTTGATCACATATAACACACCAAAACCACAACTTACACAACCAAGGCATATAAATTATATTTAGGCAAACTAACCCTAACATTACAACTTAGGGAAGATTCCTATTACATATTTCTAAGTTCTCTCCTAGCAATAAAGTGAACTCAAGACATCTTAGACAAGTATAACATATAGAATTGCACAATGTAAACCTACCTCAAAGAAGATTTTTCCAAAATAAATGGAAATCACCCTAATTTGAGAAAGAACCCAAGGACTCCAAATGGCCTCAAAAAAGTGAAAAGGGAGGTCCTAGGGAGCTCAAGAACCCACTGCATATACTACTCCATCAATGGAACTCCATGGTTAAAGAGGAAGAATTTTGGAGCTCTATGTAATTTGGGAAAACTATGGTAATGGTCACCAAAATGAATTTCGTGGGTATCACTAGAAAACTCTTGAAAATTTAAGAATGTTTTGTGAAAGAGTAAAGATTGGGACACACCCAAAGACACATCTCTTGGATTGTGTCCCAAAAGTTGTGTCTTTGGGTGTGTCCCAAGTATTACCCTTTGTGAAATAGAAAAACTCACGAAAATCAGTCTTTGGAGGTCTATTTGAAGCTAGAAGGGAGGGGTTCCATGGAGGTTTTTGTGTGTATACCCAATAGATATAGAAGAAACATGGAGAAGAAGAAGAGAGAGAGAAAGAAAAGAAAAAAAAATGAGGAGAGAGAGGAGAGTTGGCCGGCTCTTTAAGTGGGAGTGGGGTCCACCATTTTTTTTTGTTTAGTCTTCGTTTTGTATTTAATGTGTAGAGGTGTAATGCATGTTCGTGTGTGTGTGTGGTCTACTTCTACACACTCAATTTAAAACATGTACACACTTTATCATTAAGTTATTAAAATATATTTATATATATAAATAAAATAAAACCAAATAAGAAAAGAAAATAAATAGATAAATAAATATAGTAACACAAGTTAAGACAATTTTAAATACTACCCAATTTAATTAACGGTTCGCATATAAGCCTTTAAATACAATTTTACCCTTAATTAAAATTTTGAGTTATGACATCTATAGAAATTATTTTCTATATTTATGGAACTTATGGATTGACATCCAAAAAAATATTATAAATAGCAATAAAATGAAATATACATTTATTAATGAAAATAAAATTACAGGGTGTTACAGATCAAAACAAAGATATCCTTTATAATCAAGAGTGTAGCCTAGGAAAACATGTTGATGTGTCCTGGGTTCAAGCTTATTATGAGTAAATGGTCTAAGATAAAGATAACAGACACAACCAAAATTTTTGAGGAAAGAGTAATCAGGTGGAGCTCCAAACAGAAGTTCCCAGGGTGATTTCCCAGAAGTGATGGGGCTAGGCTTGTGATTGATTAAGAAAACAGTTACTGCAAATGCATGAAACCGGAACTATATAAGAAGTGAAGCGTGAGAAATAAGTGCAAGAGTTGTCTCTACTATATGTCTATGTTTTCTTTCAGCAATACCAATCTGTTAAGGAGTGTAGGGATAAGACTTCTGATGATGAATGCCACTTGTGGTGAGAATGGATTGGAATAAAAAAAAACTAATGTATTCTCCACCACCATCAGATCTTAAAATTTTAATTTTGGTTCGCATCAGATTTTCAATATAGAGCTTATACTTCTGAGAAACATACACAACTTCAGACTTGTTATGTAAAGGAAAGATCCAACAGTATCTGGTATAATTATCTATAAAGGAAACATAATAGCGAAATCCATCTACGAATTTAGAGGGGCAGGACCCCAAACATCATAATGTAAAATTTCTAAAGGAGCTTGAGCTATAGTTTTAGAACTATCAAAATGAAGCTTTGCCATCTTACCATGAAGGCAATGTTGATAGGAAATAGAATGTGGCTCAGTCTCTAGATTAGAAATTGATGCTTTATTTAGAATTTGCTACAGATTTGAATTGGAGGGGTGGCCCATTCTAGCATGCCAATGAGGATTAGTCACTTTGGTGCCAAGATGAGCTTGAAAGGAAGCATAATCAAAGAGTCCAATAAGTGGATAAAGACCATTTTTACTAGGGCCTTGGTAGAGGACCTTCCCCGAGGAATTGTCCTGAATACGAAAAGAATTAGCATGGAAAACAAAGTGACAATTGTTGTGTAAGCACACCTTATGTACATATAGCAAATTTGTGACAATTGAAGGAACATGGAAAACATTATGGAGATTAAAGATATGAGGAGTATTGATTTGAGAATTACCAGTATGAGATATGTTCAAACTTTATCCATTACCTACTGAGACCTTATCAACACTAAAATATTCTTGAGGCGGGTTGAGTTTGCTTAGGTCAGAAGTGATGTGACTAGTGGCCCTGAATCAGAGAGCCACATGCCAGAGTTTGGAGTAGAAAAATCAGTGTACTGTGGAAACTAAAGAGTATTGGCAGCCATTACAGAGAGTTGACATGGTGGAAGTCTGCCCTGATATGAGTAATTCATTCGGTGATAGCAATCAATGGTACTAAGATTTGGCTTATTGCAGATTTGGCAAGTAGCTTGTTGTCTCGGTCCTAGAACTGACCTATTCTGAAACTGATTTCATTTTAGGAGAAGTTTTGGTTCGTAGAATTATTCATATAATTTGTACCTCGTCCTCTGAAATTTCCATCATGACCTCCATTAAACCTTCCACCTCCTTGGCCTCTGTAATTATTGTTACCTACCACAAAAACCAAAACCACAACCAAAAATTGATTACTAGATGGACGAAATTGAAACGAAGCCATGGCAGAGCATTGACAATCTTGTGTGGATTGCAGATGAGTTGCCTCAAGTGTTTGTTCTTGTGCTTTCAACAAAACATGAAGATCATCAATTGAGAGATAGTCTGATCGTGTAGGAATTGCAGTTTTGAATCCATTGTATGCAGCTGGTAATCCATTAAGCGTATAGAGCAACATATCCTCATCATCAACGTTAATAGATACAGCGATCAATTTTATTGTGTAATTGCATTATTTTCTGAAAATAGACATCGATTGAATCTACTTTCTTAGAGATTGTTTGAATATCATACTTCAAATGTGAGACCTAGAACCAAATAGGGTGATTTAAATTAATTAGTAAAGCGAATGCGATACAAAAATTACATATATTTTATTTTATTTTATTTTTATGGGTATTTATATTTGTAAAATGTGGGTTTATATTGTTAATTATTGATACTTTGGGGTCCTAAGATGATATGGAGAAGTTGGGGACTCAAGTGCATGTTTTAAGAAATGTTGGGGGTGTTAAACATAATTTGTAAAAAAGTTAAAAATCAGTCTTTAGGGAGACATACATATGTTTCACTCACTGTATGTTTTGAGGGTTTACAAAAAAAAAAAAAAAAAAGAAGAAGAAGAAAAGAAAAGAGAGAAGAAGAACAAGAGTTTGAAGAAATCTTGAACCTCTAACAATCAACACATTCAATTGAGCAAGAATTTCAAGTTACAAAGGGAAGAACAAGTGGATATGTCTCTCTCTCTAGGGTTCTTTGCTATTTGGGGGTTTTAGATGTTGATTTTTGTAATATGAAATTTAATGTTTAAATTCATGTTTAAACTTTGCTAAGATGATTCTTGAGTCATATATATGATATAGTATGAATCCTACATGATAAATTTGAGTTTTGAGTAAGTTTGAAAAATGGGTTTTTTTAGGGTTTGTAAAAAATCCAAAAATTGAAAGTTTGGGTGTTTGATTTTTGTTGGGTTTTGGAGTTGTTTGAGTGTTTATATATGATTTATATACCATTAGGATCCTTGGTTTCAAGTTGGGTAAAGATTGGTTGTGAATTGGAGATTTCACCATTGTTATGTTCTTGAAGCTTTCAAGAGCTTGAAGAAGAAGTTTTGGGTATATTTGAAATCTAAAAATTGGTCTAGAATTGGGTTTTTTTTTAGTTTGATAGATGGGATGATGATATTGAGATAGGTTCTTGAATGCTATAAGTGAATTGTGGGTTAGAAATTCATGAAATTCATGATTTTGGGTTGTTTTGGGTCTTGGTATTATAAGAACAAAACAGGGGCTGCTCTGAAAAGAATTAAAATTGGTTTGTGAAATCAATATTTAAGTTTCAATTTGATTACAAATTATGCTCATTAGCCTATACATGCAATAGAACCTAATTATTTAAGATTTCAGGTTCAGAGGCAAGTGGGAGCGCCCCGAAAGAGCCGCCGGAGCGAGCGGAGTAAATCGTTGCACTTATTTTCATAAAGACTCGAGGTGGGTTTTTCTGGAAACCATAATAATGTAGTATGGACATTACTTGTTGAGTTTATATTTTAGTTGAATGAAAATCTTAAGTGGGTTGTATAAAATACATATATTGGGCATGGAACGAATATTCTATGTCATGCACATGCGTAGCGAAAGTGATAAAAATCCCAGTAGCAAAACTTGGAAACGGCCAAAAGAGCCGAGCGAAATGGGCCCGGGTGCGTGCGTCATTTCATTTATGGGAATGCATTGCATTAGCGTATATGTTTATTTGAATTACCTTGGATGCGGATTAGGTGGTGACTTGAATGTTTATATTGCATTATTCTTGGTTTTCTAGCTGTGAGCCAAGGGTTGCTCACACCCACACAGGCCTTTTTGCAGGTACTGCGGTGTAGACGCCACTGCCGTAAGTCTCGAGTTGTTGTGTATGTCTAGGATGTATGTGCGTCATTTTGGATTGGCTTGTTGGTTTGGTAAACGTTTGTATTAAACTTAAGTTGTTAATGGATTTATGTAAGTGAACTTTGATTGAAGATTTGAGTAATGTTTATGATGTAAATGTTTGAGGTTGGGTTGGTATATATTTGAATTTTTGATATCAGGTTAGTACGGACATTGTGTTGATGGATTTATGCGTATGTTTTGGATTTTCTAGATTTGTAAAATATGTTGCGTTCTTGAGAAATCCATGATTTTATTTTGGATTAAGAAATAGGAATTTGTTTATGATGTTTATAGTTATGTTTGGTTGTGTATTAGAGGCCTAAAAGTGATATGTTTGAAATGGTTGAAATATCCCCTTTGGGTTGGAAGTTTGGTGGTTTTAAAAAAAAAAAAAATGAAGTTTTGTGGCTTAAGCCAAGAAAAAAATAATAATAATAATAATATTAATAATAAATATTGATATGTTGGCTTTTACGGAAACAAGTACAATTTTCTCTAGAAAACTCGAAATCGCACACCGCTCAAACCGTTGGAACCGTGTCTCAAATATTTTCTTTTTGAAATTATATTTGGGCAAAAAATTTTAAATGACCTTTTTGCCCTTGGGATTAAACTTTACATAGACTTTATTTAGTAGTTTTTTTATTATTTGTGTTTAGCGGGGTTTTCGCGAGCGTTCCGGTTACAGCGGGTCGGGGCGCTACATCAAATATAAAATATTAGATCTCGCGATGGAAGAAAATTGCTTCTCAAGAGTGGTTCATACTACTCTGGAGGTGTTTTTGCCAACAACAATGGATAGAACACTTTCTGTTAGAGTTGCATTGATGAGAGTTACACGAGCTTGATCTTGGATCTTCTAAGATTGATACAGAGGATAAGAAAATTCTTCTTCTGACTCATTCAAGAGGAATTGAAGAGGACATGGTTGAGTTCCATCTAAAAAACCAAAGAGTGGATGTCTGCGAAAGATTGATAAAATTTGATATTTCCAGATAATGTAGTTTGATCCATCAAGTTTGAATGTGATGAGATTCGTGATGTTAGAGAGAAGAAAAAGTGGATTTACAGAGGTAACAGGAGAGGAATTTGAGGTTGAAGACGAAGCTGTTGAATTCGCCATTGATGGACATTTGTCCTTCTAAAGCTTTGATACCATAAATGAATTGCAGAAACAATAAACAAACTAACTCATCTCATTCTCATTAATTGATTCCATAAATACAAAATCATACTTATATATAGGCAAATTCAGATAATCATCTCAAACAGAAAAGCCGCCAAAGTTAGTTACAATATATTGCCACTTGGCTGCCACTTGTCAAGTTGTTACAATGGTAAGGGACTATTTGGGAAGATGGTTAACACACAATTCATGGACAATGGAGACAAACCCAAACAAGTCCTCAACTGACTAAAAACTAATAAGCAATATTCTTATAGGAGTTGTAAATGAACATTCGGGTTGGGTATGTAAGTTAGGTACGTGATTTGGATAAATATGGTAAGTATTAATTATAAAATAGATTTTTAGTCTAAATACTTGATTTGGGATCTTTTCTGCTTAAAGACCAGGCCGACTTTAATTTTGGCCAAAACTCATCCACTAACGAAACATAAGTACTTCTAATACTTTGGCCAATGTAATTGAATAAAATCAAGACCAAAATACCCTTTATCACTTCCAAGCCGTTACACACACATACACACACACAAAGAGATAGAGAGAGAGTATAGCGTCTGACGAAGCATCAACCGAGCAAGCGTCGTCCGGCAAAGCGAGAAGCGACCGGCGAGCATCAGTGATGGTAGGGGTCCGACGATGGTGGGGTCGAGGGACTGATGTGCGAAGCAGAGTCCGTTCGATAAAATCTCTCTGCTTTTCGATCAACTCCAAACCCTAGATTGCAGCCACGGCCGGATAGAGGTAAACATCCATCATGCAAGGTGAGGAGGAGGCGTACTATTGTCCATCTTTTGCTATCTCCAAACCCTAGAAGTTTTGCACACAAAGCTTGAGAAACCCCAAAAATGGAGATTGAACACCAATTAAAGTAAGGCCTGGAAGATATCATTCCCAACTCATGAAATCAACGAAATGGTTTAGGCTATATTTGGTACACAATCGAGGCTCTGTTTGGAAAGGGATAGAAGTTACAGTTCATCTCATCTTCATTTTTTTTTTTTTTTGGACAAAAGTTCATCCCATCTTCAATGATTTGCAAATTGGCAAAAACTCTGTTTGGCAAAGGGTAAGTTTTGTAAGAATTTCTTTATGTTTGGCTCATATGGATTCTGGGTTAACTAACATGGATTTATTTTAGTTTTTGTTTGACAAATTATTTGGGATTAAAATTTGGTAAACATATAAATTGTGTGAAATTTCACACAGCTTCTTTCATGTGAAATTTTACATAGTTTTTTGTTTTTATTTTTATTTTTTATGTGAATTTCATATTACTTTCCTCCCCCTTTAGGCCTTGACATTTATGTTATCTCATGTGACCACTAATTATTTGAATTATAAGTAGTTATGTGAATTTTCACATAACGTAATGTTATCTCTTGAAAACCAATTGGGATACAAAATTCGAAAAGCATAACATTACTCATTTTGAAAAGTTGTGTGAAATTTCACATTACCTATGGAACCACTTGTGTTAGACACTAATTGGGATACAAAATCTGGAAAGCATAACATGACTCATTTTGAAAAGTTATGTGAAATTTCACATAACTTTTTTAGCATGAAATTTCACACAACTTTTTTAGTAGGAAATTTCACATCACTCGTTTAGTATGAAATCTCACACAACTTTTTAAGTATGAAATTTCACATATTGTTTTAAGTATGAAATTTCACATCACTCTTTTTTTCAGACTTTCATATTAACAATGGTACTTGTTTGATAGATTTAGTCAAGTAGATTCTAAAAATACAATTTTTAACAAAAACTAATGCTTAAATTAAAAGTTGTTAATTTTTAAAGTTTACAAATCTTTTTAAAAAGTTAGTTAGAAAGGTCTAACGTTAATAGTACACAATAACACATAAATGCACGTGAGTTTTGATGAGTTGGTACCTTTTTAAAGTTTAAAATTGATTTCTACATTTTTAAAGTTTAAAATTATGTTTGAAAAGTGAGTTGGTACCTTTTTTTTTTGCTAAGTGTAGTGATGAGGGCTAGTTTTTGGAGAATACTAGCCTGATAAAGAATAGAATTGGTCAATCTTAACCCCGTATCTCTAGTTTTACTTTATCTATCTCTTTACGTAATGATATATTTCCTTGGTATGTTGTTATTGTTGGCCCAAATATGGAAACCTTAGAGAGGGGGTGAATAAGATTTTAGCAAAAAATTAACCTTTTAAAAACTTAATAGCAAATTAAACACAAACACAAACAATAAAGTAAAGAGAGAAGGGAAGAGACACTTGCAAACCGAGTTTTCAAGTGGTTCGGCAATCCGCACACCGCGGCCTATGTTCACCCCTCAAGAACACCTCTTGAGGATTCCTTTAATCCAACCTACTTCACGAGTATAGATCAAACCGTTACAAGAGCCTTCAATCTCTCCCAAAGAAGAACACATCTTCTTTGCACACAGGGGTTACTAACCCTCACTCTTTACAATGATTTGAATTATAAATGATAACTCTCTCTCTAGAGTGGATGGATAAAATGTATCTCACACAACAACTCCTTAATGAGTAGATAATACAAATGAAAGCTCTCTACAATTTGCTCTCTCAAGAATTACAATTGAAATCAAGAACAAATTGATATTTCACTCAAACTAAGGCTCAATTGTGAATGATGATTAAACAAGATGTTTGAATGATTTTGTTAATGTTACTACATGTTTATGACTCTTAAAAACATCCCTATATATAGTTTTTGGAAGATTAGAGCTGTTGGAAGTGATTAGGGGGTTTAATAACAATTTTTAGAGAGTTTAGAAAACTAGCCGTTAGTGCATTCTGCGCGTTTCAATCGACTGGATCGAAGGTTCGGTCGATTGGAAAGTTTATAATAGAGAAGAGGCATTCTGTGACAATTCCAGTCGACTGAACAGTGCTTCGGTCGACTGAACATTACCTTCGGTCGACTGGACCCTTCAAAAATCAGTCGACTGGTTTTCTGCTGGTTTTTGGCAGACTGACAACTCTTTACTAAAACGGCCATAACTCCATCTACATAACTCATTTTTACAATCCATTTGAAGATTCGGAAACTAGATTCAAATACCTTTCCAACCATATAAAATTCAACATCTAGTTCTTTACCAATTAGATCAAGTTTGGCTTTAAATATGACCTATCTGCGCAAGGGTCTTTGTTTTGACTTAGCCACTTGAAAACTTTTGTGAAATTAATTTAATTGAGTGTTATACGTATGTTTAGGTCCTTGAGAGTATTTTAAAGTGTAAGAGCAAGGATCCTAAAGTATAATTAAAGTTACTTGAACCCTTATGAGTGATTGATCAAAATGCTTACAAGTAAATCCTAGCCTTCAAGCTTGATCCTTGTTGAGCATATCACTCTTGGGCTTCACCATATGTTGTCTCATGAACTCAAACAAAGTTAGAACATTTGAGATCTCTATCAAGAGATTAGCACAATGAAAATGACTTGATAATAGTTTAGAAAAGAACAATTACAAAACATGCTATTATCAATAGATTTGTCATCATCAAAACAAATATCAATAATGCCTTAAAGAAATTCAAGGCTAAAAATTTCTCCATTTTTTATGATGTCAAAACAGAGATATAGCCATAAAAGCACAATAAGAGTCATTTTCATGTTATCATTCAAAGTAAAAAGATATACAAAATATGAATCCATGAATGATAACTTTCTAACACTATCTATTATCATTTTCCTCATTTTTGAATATCTCTCTATTTAATTCTCTATTCAATTTCCCCCTTTTTTACAACAACAAAAAGATTGGGGTTTGAACTAAATGTTCCCCCTTAAGATAAGCAAACATGTCATGGAGTCAACATAAAGATACCCAAATACCAAATGTGATACCAAATCAACAAAAGTGAACATAGTAATATGTTCCCCCTCAACATATGCATATATGAATAAATATCAATTATAAGATCAAAATTATGCATAATCTCATTAGGATGATGGAATTACTAAGAACATCAAAACAACATGTCATTTGAAATGCAAGCATTGATTTCATAATCAAAACAAATTTATGTGATAAACCAAATATGATTAGCATGCTATCAAAATCAAGAGGAATATCAAAACAAATTAATATATCCTACTCCTACTAGGCTTAAGGTGAGAGATTTAACCATTGTCCAAGCACCTTTTGGATGCAACATTTGTCGAGGAGGTAGGAGAAGATCCCTTCACAATTCAAACCATGTTAATTTTCTTCGAAATGAACATTTATGATTAACATGCCCCTTTTTTTCATGCAATAGTGACAAATTACAAGAGGGGTATTCTCATTTTGGTTTGAAGCTTTAACAAAGAAATTCTTGTGAGAATTTTAAGAATTTGAAGTAGAAGGTGTGGACTTTACAAAAAAGCTTTTGTACTTTCTTTTCCTTGTATGTGGATTAAATCCCAAACTGGCCTTGTCAAAAACACATTTTTGCTTTCCCAAAAGCATATTCAAATTTTGTTCACCTTATGTAAATTTGGCCAAAGTTTTTGTCAAATCTTCAATCTCCTTTCTCAATTCAACCTTTTCTTTTTCAATAAATTCACTTGAAGGTTGACACAAGCTTTTCTTTTCTTTCATTTTGAGATTTTAAATCATCTAATTGCCTTTTCAACTCCACAATTTCTTTTTCAAGCTCATTTTGAAGATTGTGCTCTTGAAACATGTTTTTCATTTCAATCTTCAAAGATTCATTTTGAGATTTCAAAATATTTAACTCATTTGAAAGTATTGAATAATTCTTTTTAAGAGAAATGTGTTTGATTCCCAAATTCTCTAACTCCTCATGTAATTCTTTAAATGCACTTTGAAGTTCATCATAATCAGGAGATTGAGTAATTGAGGTTGGTTTAGAATTTACCTCATTTGTTAGAGCTACTTCTTAGTTGCTTGAGTCGTCATCGGATAAGCCACTATCCGAGTCATCCCAAGTGGCCTTGATTGCCTTTTTATTCTTTTCCTCATCTTCTCCATTGGCAAATAGGCACACATAGCTTTTCTCGAGACAAAGATTATCTTCTCGAATTTCTCTCACTTGTGACTCTTTCTCTCTTTGTTGTTGATCTTGACCTTCAATATCTTCTACAACTTCATCAACATTGTTTTCTTCAAAAATTTGGTTAGTACCATTTTGCATAGTTTCAAGAGATAACCAAATTTCATTAGCATTAGAGCATGAAAGAATTCTATTATATGCGGTATAATCTAAAGCATCATATAGAGTTTTCATAGCTCTAAGATTCCATAGAAAGTTATTTTGTTCACTTTCATTCCATTCAATCTTTGGTTTAGGAGAAAAACTATTTTTAACAATACTCCAAAAATTATAAGCAAATGAAAGAAAATAAATTTCTATTCTCCTCTTCCAGTGATCATACCTATAATCACTTAACGATGGAGGAGTGCTAATACAAAATCCATTTTCAAAAAATGTAGTTTCCATGGATCTTAACTCAAAAATTTTCAAAACCTTTTGAAAATAGAAGAGCCGGAGCTCTGATACCAATTGTTGGCCCAAATATGGAAACCTTAGGGGGGGGGGGGGTGAATAAGGTTTTAGCTGAAAATTAACCTTTTAAAAATTTTAATAGCAAATTAAACACAATCACAAACAATAAAGTAAAGAGAGAAGGGAAGAGACACTTGCAAATCGAGTTTTCAAGTGGTTCGGCAATCCGCACACCGTGGCCTACGTCCACCCCTCAAGAACACCTCTTAAGGATTCCTTTAATCTGACCTACTTCACGGGTGTAAATCAAACCGTTAAAAGAGCCTTCAATCTCTCCCAAAGAAGAACACCTTTTCCAAAGAAGAACACCTCTTCTTTGCACACATGGGTTACTAACCCTCACTCTTTACAATAATTTGAATTACAAATGATAACTCTCTCTCTAGAGTGGATGGATAAAAATATAGCTCACACAACAACTCCTTAATGAGTGGATAATACAAATGAAAGCTCTCTACAATTTGCTCCTCAAGAATTACAATTGAAATTAAGAACAAATTGATTTTTCTCTCAAACTAAGGCTCAATTGTGAATGATGATTAAACAAGATGTTTGAATGATTTTGTTAATGTTACTACATGTTTATGACTCTTAAAAACATCCCTATATATAGTTTTTGAAAGATTATAGTCGTTGGAAGTGATTAGGGGGTTTAATAACAATTTTTAGAGAGTTTAGAAAACTAGTCGTTAGTGTATTCTGCACGTTTCAGTCGACTGGATCGAAGGTTCGGTCGACTGAAAAGTTTATAACAGAGAAGAGGCATTCTGTGACAATTCTATTCGACTGAACAGTGCTCCAGTCGACTGAACATTACCTTCGGTCGACTGGACCCGTCAAAAATCAATCAACTAGTTTTCTGCTGGTTTTTGGCAGACTAACACCTCTTTACTAAAACGGCCATAACTCCCTCTACAAAACTCGTTTTTGTGATCCGTTTGAAGATTTGAAAACTAGATTCAAATACCTTTCCAACCATAAAAAGACTCAACATCTAGTTCCTCACCAATTAGATTAGGTTTGGATTTAAATATGACCTATCTGCGCATGGGTCTTTGTTTTGACTTAGCCACTTGAAAACTTTTGTGAAATGAATTTAATTGAGTGGTCTAAGTATGTTTAGGTCCTTAAGAGTATTTTAAAGTTTAAGAGCAAGGATCCTAAAGTATAATTAAAGTTACTTGAGCCCCTATGAGTGATTGATCAAAATGCTTACAAGTAAATCCTAGTCTTCAACCAAGGATAGAAAAATCTTCAAGTCTTCAAGCTTGATCCTTGTTGAGCTCCATCGCTCTTGGGCTTCACCATATACTATCTCATGAACTCAAACAAAGTTAGAACATTTAAGATCTCTACCAAGAGATTATCACAATGAAAATGACTTGATAATAGCTTAGAATAGAACAATTACAAAACATGTTATTATCAATAGATTTGTCATCATCAAAACAAATATCAATAGTGCCTTAAAGAAATTCAAGGCTAGCAATTGTGTTTAGTGTTGTTTTATGCAGGTTTCAGAAGCTGAATTGTTAACAGGTTGAAAAAGGGATAGTGAAAAAATAAAGAGGATATTTCAAAGTTAAACTCAAAGTACCAATCGATTGCCATCCTTTTGTAATCGATTGCCATCTCTTCCTAACAAATTGATTGCCATTACTAAGCAATCGATTGTCTTAAATACCAATCAATTGACTTCAGATCCAATCGATTGGTAGGGACTGATAGTCAAACCTCTTTAATGGAACAGAATCTCAGCAAATCATGGATTAATACGGCGACCAACCGTTACAGGATGAACCTAGATTTCCTTAGCTCGGGGATAGACTAATATATATAGGGGAGAGTTATAGGAGTGAGGGGTTAGCTCATTTTTATTTGGTTTTGTAGGTTTTCATTTGGATTTTTCTTACATTTTGCAAACAACTTCAAGTTTTAAGATTCTGTATCCTGATTTCAGTGTTCAATTCAAGTTCTACCTACATTTTCATTATTGCTCTGAGATTAGTAATTGTATTTTGTTAAGTTCTCTGTTTGAATCAACATATTATTTAATTTCTATGGTTGAATCCCTATCTAAATTTAGTTTCATCAACATGTCCTTCTATGTTTATGTTTCTGCATATAATATTATTCTAGCGTAGATCTCTAGTGGGAACAACGTGAAGAAATGTTGTTTTCCCAGCCATTGCCATGAATCAAAATAAAAGACTATGGCAATCCATTGGAAATAGATCCCAATCGATTGCCCCTGAGTAAACCCAATCGAGTGGTATCTTATACCAATCGATTGTGAGACATTCCATGCCAATCGATTTCTGTCTATGGCAATCGACTGGTAGACACATGTCTTGGGCATAACCTTTTCAGTATTCCAGTGACTTATGCTTCAAGAACTTAACCCCAGTTAATCTTCAAAAGTTTAAATTGCAAACAGATTTTGAAATGTAAGTCCTTAAAACTAGTTAACTCAATGAATGTATGTGATTAACATATTCAAATATTTTATACTCGATTTGTTCATCATGGTTCAAGGTTTTAAATAATGATTATTTTCGTAAAAGTTATTCAAACCACTAGTCATGTACAATTTACATGGCTAGTGTCTAGATTTCTGAACTTACTCAATTTCAAAATAAGGCATGCTAGAAAGGGAAAGCCCCATTTGTACGTGAATGTTAAAACATGGTAGTGGTTGGGACAATGTAGATTCACACGTTCCCAACACCTTTTCATACAAAGTTTTAAATCCAAAGTCTCATTCTAGTTAATTTAGTTATCATTTAATTTTATTTAATTTAGTTCAATCTCGAATACAGTAGGATCGTTAGAACCTCTACTTCAAGAAATCATCTTTTATTTCTTTTAGGTCTCAATCTAGAAGTTTCTGTCCCTATTTCCGTTCCTAGGGATATGACATGGTCTTACCAGTTTATACTCGACGTGACCGTCCACACTTAGATGTACTCATAAGAGCACACACCATTTCAGTCGTGTCATATAGTGAGTTGGTACTTGACTACTTGGTGTTGATGTACAATTATTGTTTCGGAAATGAAGAAGACACGTGAAAGCTCAGGGGCATTTTTGTCTCCCAAAATCGGTGAGGAGTTATTTCTTCAATGTTTTAGCACATGGAGCTCTTGCTAAAATCGCACCTCCGCATGGAGTTTTTGCTAATTATCCATTCTAAAATAAGGGATAATAAAAGTAATTGAAAGTAGAGAGTTTCGAATTTCTAAAAAAGTGCGAAAATCACAGTTCTGAGAAATTCTGAGTTATGACTTCTCAAAATAGACATTCTAGAGATACACTTCTTATCAATAAGTTCAATAGTTTTGTTTTTTTCGAAACCCCATTCCCAAAAAAACTTTCCAAACACCTTGTAAGTAGGGGTGCATACGAGCCGAGCCAAGCCTGCACGCAAGCTTTTTCACTAGCTCGCGAGCTTGCTCACGAGCTCAAACGAGCTGAGCTTTTAAGTGTTCACAAGCTTTCTCGCAAGCTTTTTAACGACATTTTTCGTCTCGTATCCACCCCTCGTTGTAAGTCTCCTTTTGAAACCACATTTGGGAAACGGCGACCACATTTGGGAACCCAATTGCTTGATTGAGCTTTCAAAATGGAAATTAGCTTGTACTCCGTAGAATAATAATCTCTCGCAAACAGCCCCGTAAGGAGTATAAACTGTGAATATATCAAATAAAGAGAACAACAAAGGGAAAAGAGAAAAGAGAGCTAGAGTTTCTCATAACACAAAACTGAATGAATGAATACAATAGAAAAAGAAGAAAGAACAATAGTATATCTAGGTATACCCTAATATAAGGAAAAAGACTAAACTACCCTAAAGCTAAATAAAATGAATTATAATATAATAGCTAACTCTAATACCCCCCTTCCCCTCACCCCCCCCCCCCCCCCCCCCCCCCCAAACTGACGATGCTGCAGCTAGAAGCATAGAGAGCGGAAGAAGAAACAAAAGGCAAAGTGATAGCTCCATGCTTAAGGTGATGACGAGTAATATGACAATCAATCTCTATATGCTTGGTCCTCTCATGAAAAACTGAATTATGGGCAATCTGAATAGCACTCTTATTATCACAATACATAGGTGAAGGGAGAGGAAGAGAGACACCCATATCTGTAAGTAATCGATGTAACCAAATAACCTCACGGGTAGTCGAAGCCATAGCACGATACTCAGCTTCTGTGGAAGACACAACAACAACATCTTACTCTTCCAAGAAATGAGAGAATCACCCAAAAATATACAAAATCCAGTAACAGACTTGCGATCTATGGGATCACCGGCCCAATCAACAACAGAGTATGCACGCAGCTCCAAGGAAAAAGATGATGAAAGTCAAAGACTTTAAAACCGAGTGCCCCTCAAGTACCTCAAAATACGATGAACAGCAGTCCAATGAACTATAGTAGAGGAAGTAACAAACTGACTAACAACATGAACAACATGAGCAATATCCGGACGAGTTATAGTAAGATAAACCCAGCTACCAACAATAGTGCGATATAAGGTAGGATCAGGTAAAGGAAAGCCATCAGAAGGGGAAAGACGAACATTAAGCTCCAAAGGGGTATCAACAATCTTATTATCAATGAGGCGAGCACGCTCAAGAATGTCACCTGTATACTTAGACTGAGAAAGAAGATAACCTTTTGGAGAATCATACGCGATAACGTAGTGGACCTAAGTCCTTCATTTCAAAACAAGTAGCTAATTCAGACTTCAACATTGTAATCCCATCAACATCATCACCAGTAATAATCATGTCATCAACATACAAAGAAAGCATAATATGACCAGCGTTGGTACACCTGATAAAGAGAGCTGAATCATACGCACTCAGGGAAAACCCAAATGAGGTAATCATAGTGGAAAACTTCTCAAACCAAATGAGCTGAATCATACGCACTCGAGGGGCTTGTTTAAGACCATATAAGGCTTTCTTAAGCCTGCAAACTTCACTAGGACCATGAGGAACACCCAGAGGAGGAACCATATAAACCTCCTCTTGGAGGTCTCCATTAAAGAAAGCATTTTTAACATCCATCTGAGTTATATGCCACTGACAAACAGAAGCAACTGCAATAAGAGTACGAATAGAAGTCATTTTAGCAACAAGAGCAAAAGTCTCCTCGTAATCCATACCATACTGTTGGAAAAAACCCTTAGCAACCAATCTTCCTTTGTAGCGCTCAACAGACCCATCTAACTTAGTTTTGATTTTATAAACCCAACGAGAACCCATAGCGGTCTTACCAGAAGGTAAGGGAACCAAACTCCAAGTGTCTGTCTTATATAATGCAGAGAGTTCCTCTGTCATAGCCTGCTGCCAAAGAGGATCAAGAGTTGCATCTTTATAGGATAGAGGCTCAGAGAGATCATGAACTGAAGCTAAAAAGGAAGCAAAAGAATCCGAATAACAAGAATAAACAAAATCAGGTGATTGAGTGGACTTACGAGTGCGAGCAGGATAGCGAGGAGGTTCCACAGCCTCAGCAGGTGCTTGGGTGGCCTCCGGAAGGGAGGTAGCATCAGGCGGCAAGGAACCAGTATCAGCAGAAGTAGAACCATGAGGCGAGACAATATCAGTGTTACATGGGGCTGGAGAGGGCACAGTATCGGTATCATCAGAGAATGGATCAAAATGAATGAGATCAGATTTAGTCAATTCATGATGATTATCAGGAATAGAAAAGAAGGGTATGTGCTCAAGAAACACAACATGGCGAGAGACATATAGTTTCTTAGTAACTGGGTCAAAGCAACGATATCCCTTCTGACCCTCACCATAACCTAGGAAAATACAAATAGCAGACTTTGGTGATAGTTTGGTACGCTCTACACAAGGTCGAAGGACAAAACAAGTACAACCAAACACCTTTAAGGAAGAATAATCAGGAGCATGCCCATACAATTTTTCAAAAAGTGACAGACCTGAGCAGTGAGAGGATGGAATTTTATTAATCAAATTGACAGCAGTAAGGATAGCTTCTCCCCAAAAATCACTAGGGACATATGCAGTAAATAAAAGAGAGCGAGTAGTTTCAACAATATGCCTATGTTTCCTTTCAGCAACACCATTTTGCTCAAGAGTATCAGTACAAGAGGACTGGTGAATAGTTCCATCTAAAGCAAGCAACTCACGAAATTTATAATAGGTATACTCTCCACCTAAATCACATCTAAAATATTTGATGACAGCAGAATGTTGAGTTTTGACAAAAAGTAATGTAAATATCAAAGAAGTCTGAACGACGTTTCATAAGATAAACCCAATAGTAACGAGTGCAATCATCAATAAACGATACATAATATCGAGACCCCCCCCCCTCCCCCCTTGTAGTAACAGGAAAGGGTCCCCACACATCAGAATAAACTAAATCAAATGGTGCAAGAGAATAAGAAATACTTCTATTAAAAGGTAAAGCTGAAAATTTTGCCAGTTTACAACCACTACAATCAGAAATGTCATGAGTTTGTAAATCTCCTAATTTTCCTGTAGAAGCTAAATATTTTAAACGAGAGGTTGAACATGACCAAGGCGAGAATGCCATAAATAAAAACTAGATGAAGATAAACTCAAACGAAAGGATGACAAGTCAACACTAGAAGCTGCAACCACTGATACATTGAGCTTGTCCAAGATGTATAATCTCCCTTGCCTACGGCCTGTCCCAATCAGCATCTGAGACTACGGATCCTGCACATGACAAAAAGTATAAGAAAAAAAGACTAAGTAACCTGCATCACAAAGCTGACAACAGAAACAAGATTCATAGTAAGTTTGGGAATGTGGTAAACACTAGAGAGGGATACATGAGGTGTGACAACAGACCCAACACTTGTTAATGGCATGGGTGTACCATCAGCAGTCATAACAAGCAAAGAGGAAACAGGACATAAAGAATCAAAAGATGAAAAATCAGGTGACATATGATTAGAAGAGTCTAAGACCCAAATACCTGAGGACATACCTAGTGAAGAGGTGGCCATAGTATGTGGCTGTGTGGTAAGGAACTTCTGAAATTGCTCAGCAAGGGAGGTCATGGACGGAGTGGATAGGGAAGGGGAACCGGGTCCAAATGAGTTTGATGGTGGTACACCTGCTGCAGTATTAGGCTGTGGAGGCCTATACGAACGCTACTGAGATTGGTTGTCAGATTTCCAATGAGAAGGCTGTGGTTACTATTGTTGTGGTGGTCGACTATTGGAGGACTGGTTGCTGCTATTGGGTTGGTTTGCTCGACCCAACCTAGGACACTGAGCCTTTCAATGACCCTTCTCCTTACAGTAGCTGCATACATCACTACCAACTCTCGAGTAAGGCTTATTCTGATTGTTGGACAGTGGTCGAAAATGAGCTGCTAAAATAGATGGAGTAAAGTCGGGGAGAGTTCCCTTTCCAGACTGAGTCTTGAGACATATTTCCTCAGCGACTAACTCATGGACAACAGAATCAACTGACGGAAGTGGGCTACGATGGAGAATGGACCCACGAAGGCCCTCAAAATCATCACGTAGAGCCATAAAAACTGAACCAGACGTTGTTCCTCCCTACTAGCAATATATGGTGCAAACGCCTACAATTCGGGTGGCTCCATGAGAGCCAACTAATCCCAAACATCTGTTATTGTAGAATAGAACTCCTGAATACTCAAATTTTTCTGTTCAATGGCACGGATATTACACTCTAATTGGTACCTTTTTGTAAAATTCGACTGTGTAAACAGTTTAGCCAAATGATCCCACACCTCCTTTGCATATTCAAACTTTGTCAATTGCATACCTATCGAGGGAGCAACGGAGTTGTTGATCCAAGTAATGATTTTTGAATTATTTGTTTCCCAAACATCTAGCAATTCTGTAAATTTATCAACATTTTCATTCATAGGTTTACTAAAATCCCCATTGATATAACCTCACGTCTTTTTCCCCTTCAGAAAATTTTTCATCACATAATTCCAATATGCAAAATTCTTTCCATCGAGTTTAACACTAATCGCTTGAAGCGAATCATCGCGTTCAACAGCCATTACGAAAACGAAGCAATTAAATAACTCAAAACAAACGAACCAAAATCAAAGACAGATCCCAAAAAAAAAAAAAAGAACCAGAATTGGTGACAGATCCAAAAACGAACGCGAATCAGTGCGAGATTCAAATACGAAGCCGAATCAACGAGAAATCCAAAAACGAACCAGAATCATCCGACAAAAAAATAGTTGGATCTGTGAAAAACGTGGATGAGATTTAAACCTGCTTTGATACCATGTGAATATATCAAATAAAGAGAACAACAAAAGAAAAAGAGAAAAGAGAGCTAGAGTTTCTCATAACACAAAACTGAATGAATTGATGAATACAATAAAAAAAGAAGAAAAAACAATAATATATCTAGTATACCTTAATATAAGGAAAAAGAATAAACTAACCAAAACTAAATAAAACTAATTATAACATAATAGCAAAGTCTAATATAAACTAACTGTTTACCACGAACCACTTGTCAGTTGTCACTTCATAATCTTTTGTAAAATACTTCCTCCGTCTCATAATAAGTGTCCATTTTTATTTTGCACATTGTTTAAGAAAGTTATATTATTTTAATTTTTTTGGTTCATTAAATGGTTACTTTCCAATTTTGCCCTTAGATGTGATGAGTGTTTGACTTTTTGCTTGTTTTGAGGCCACAAATAAATACTACTTTGTCTTTATTATAAGGGTAATTTTGGAAAATAAGTAAAAGTTATATGTCCATTTAAGAAAATAAACACTTATTGTGGGACATCCAAAAAAAGAAATGTGTACATTTGTTATGGGACGGTGGGATTATATCTCATGATTACAGTTGCCTCTAAAACCCTCCATATATCTCTCCACTTGCTTCTTCTACCTTCTGCCTGCTCCACACTCTCGGACTCTCTCTCTCTCTCTCTCTCTAAATATATGTACGGAGTATCTGTCTCTGTCTCTAATTCTCTACTTCACAGTTGAGTATCGTATATTCGTATGTGTTAAAGAAGCCAAATGTCCACCATTGCTGGCGATCATCGGAAAATTGAGGCAGCAAAACAGCACATTGACGATATAAGGAAGCGAAAGTTCTCAATCGGTGAAAAAAATCCCAAATCCTTAAACTGAAGACCTTCACAATGCAGTCACCAGCCTCTCCTCTGAGCTCTACACCAAAGATGTCCATTTCCTCATGTAGCTCATTCAGGTGTCCATTTCCTCATGTAGCTCATTCAGGTAACCCCAACCCCCCCACCCCCCCCCCCCCCCCCCTCTCTCTCTCTCTCTACATATACATATATATATATATATATATATTTTTCAAATCAATTCCTTGATGTATTATATTATATGTGCAGAATGCGGAAGACAATGAGTATTTAGAGGGTGTAAAGCCAACCCTAGAATTTGTGATAACAAGTAAGGACATAACTGGGGTTGGTGCTCCAGCGACACTGTTGATGTTCAACAATGAGGTTGGTTTCTCTAAGGCCAACATTGATTCCCTTTGCAGTGTTGGTCGATCCACTAAGAAGGGCCGCAGGGTTCAGACCTTCATTGGTGAGAAAGGTATATTCAGTGATTTACAACATATATTGTGCTTTAATTTTGGGGATACTGAAAAATTAAGAGCTGAATTTTAATTTTAAGCTTTTGAATTTACAGTACTGAAAATAGTTTTTCAAATATTGAAATAGACTGCATTTAGTGATTATTTTCAGTAGAAATTTTTCGCTTAAAGTTTTCGGTGGTTTTTTGGCTGCTTTTCAATTAAGTGGTACTTTATCAAACGCACTAAGAAAAAGTAAGTGCTGAAAATTTTCATTTTCACCACTTAATTGGGTTATCAAAGTCACCCTTACTCTTGCTATAGTTAAGGTTATTTTCACTGCAGCCTGTATTTTCATGTTGACACCAATTCCCCATTTCCTTTGAAAGTGCCACCGGCCCACCGTTAGTAAATATAGGGAACAAAAGTTAGTTTTCTTAGATATTTTAACATTAGTTAATTGCAGATACACCCCTGTGTTGGCTCCATTTTGTTCCTTACATTTAACATATTTATCGACGGCTCCACGCTAGTCCAAACCAATGTTGTCAAATCGTGAATCGAATCATGAATCGGTTTGCCAAAATTATGAATCGTGAATCGAATCGAATAGTGAATCGTAAGATTCACTTTTTTAGAAACTAGATTGGCGTATTTTTTAATATGCATATAGACACATGTATATATATAGTCTATATAGATGTATGTTTAAAACACATGTATATAAAAATGTATGTTTAAAACACATATAAATACAATGTGTTATTTTTTTTAGGATGTGAAGCCCAACACTTCACATACATACATGAATGTGAATAGGAAAAAGGAAAAAACATTGAACAATGCATGAATGGAATTATTGGTGATTTGCTAATAAAAAGCTTTACATTTTCTAATTAGTAACCTATTTATTTATACAGTTTTAAAAGTTTTATATGTAAAAATTATTTCACAACTTAATAAACTGTAAACTAATACACTTGAAGAACATAATTGGCATGTAACAAATAAGACAACACCTTTTCCTTAAATTTGTTAGCGAAGCTGATAAATTTTATGAATAGTATGAATCGTATGAATCATATCGTGAATCGTATGAATCGAATCGTGAATCAGACGATTCAATGCGATTCCGATTCATATGCACGATTCGAATCGTTGGGCATGAGAATCGAATCGAATCGTATGAATTGAATCGTGAATCGTAAGATTCTAACAACCATGGTCCAAACTATTAACGGCACATTTGAAACTGCAGCAGTCACGGTGAATGGCCTGAGAGCGGGGGTGTAATTGTAATTTCCCATAATTTGTTCTAATTTTGGAACAGGAAACTGTGTTTTCACTTTTCATTCTTTCGGTTTCATCTTAATCAAATAACCATCCAAGTATCAAACACAGATTAGGACTCTGTTTCTGTTAGTTTCTGTTGCAAACTCATACGCCCACGGGTACATAAAGAAAAGAAAGGAAAAATAGATGGACAGAAATAAATTTACCAAAGAGTAAATGTATCATAAACCTCCACATTGGGTAAATTAGAGTACGAATTTGCTAACGGAATCGGCCTGATGTCCCATTTGAATGGCTAGCTTAGTTGCAAGTTTGAGCTACACATTCTAGTGGGGTTGTTCAGTTTTTCTCTTTCTGCAACCTTTACTGATGAGATATCCTTTTATACGGTATGTTTTACACTTAAACTTCCTGTTAAGTCACCAACTGGTCCAAAAGCTTAAGCTGTTTGACAATGAGCCCAATAACATATGTCAGTCACCTCCTTCAAGTGCGACTCGTATTGCTTGTAGAGGGGGATAAACTAAACTCCATTATAGTGGAGACAAAAATCAAAGTGCAAATATGCACACACCAAAGCGGATATAGAGACTGGAATCTTGAATCTGAGACCTCCCACAAACAAGGCTATGATACAGTTTTAAGTCACCAACTGTTCCAAAAGCTTAAACTGTTAGAGAATGGGCCAAACAATGTGTATAAAGCTTCAACACTTTCTTCTATTTGAAATATCCATTTGACAGTATCACATCAAAAATCTCTCTAATTGAACATTTTTTCAGAAGGTTTTGTTATCCTCGTCAGTTGTTAGACATACCTATTAGATATGCAACAAAAGCCACAAGTCCAATGGATATCTTATAGCCAAGCCCATGTTGTATGATGTCACCTTAGTACTTGAAAAGTTTCAGTGGGTCTCCACTTTTTTTTCTCTTTTTTTTTTTTCTCTTCTTGTTTTCAGGTTGAAAATGCATTTGGTTACCACCCTAGACCTCTCACAAATATTTGCGTAGGGTGCATTTGAAATTAGGCACCATTGCCCGTTTACCAACCTTCAACTCTCTCCATTGTAGGAGCAGTGTCAAGGTCTCTATGTGCTTAAGCATACAGAAAGTGAGGGGGCATAAGCTATGAACAGTAGGAATCCATCAAGAAAAACGACACCGTAGGCTTACAACCCTTTGATAATATGCTACTCCAAACCCTAATAAAGAAACGGGAATACAAGAACATAAGAGAATTACTTGAAAGAGAAAATTTGAGTTGGTCAACTTTGGAAATTAGGTACCCAAAAAAAATCAACATTTCCCTGCCACAAATGGTATCTAGAACAGATACTTCTAGGCAAAGTTACCAAAATAGAAGTTGTGAAAAATGTGATATTCGAGGTCTGAACGAATTTTTTTGCTTGAAAATCGGACTACGTCACCAGGGGCAGAGCCAAGAAGTTGCACCTAGGGGGGCTGAGCACACAGTCCCTATGTTTGTTGGTAAAAGGGCCAAAATGGGGGTTTTGGGGCAACGCCCCCTAGGCGAATTTCTTTGGGGTATATTTATATATTTTTTAGGTTTATTTGTACATATTGTCACTTTTTTTCGATACCAAATTCGGATCACATACTGTAATTCGTAAAGCTTAGATTGGTGTTAAATCAATTTGGTTTTGGGCTAAACTGAGAAGTGAAAAAAAAAATGTGTTGGACCAAATATTTAAGGTGAGTTAGGTTAGAATCGATCAATAATAGTTCAGCTTCTCTTTATTTGGAATTGATAACTTCACTAATAGTTTAGGTGGATTAGGTTACACTTAGCGTTATAATGTGTATATTAGCATGGACCATTATATAAAAGTTACTATATTGAAGGGGCCAATATGCATGTTAATTTCAAACTTTACAATAAACTTACATAATTTATTCAAAACTTTTGTAAGGGCCATATATATGTAATATGTATAATTATTACAAATATATAGGGTAAAATTGTAAAGTTTGCAAAATCTTGCGGGGACCATGGCCTGTCTTCACGATGCTCCGCCCCTGTACGTCACGGTGATAGTGGTTAGTAGCGATTAGATTTGTTTGTCATACGGTTTCAGGTTTAGATATGGGAAATCTTGGGTATGGCCCTCTGGGCATGTTGCCCCGAGCAGTTGTGTAGCAATTGGACCCGGCGATCCCACTGATTCAAAATGCCTCAACAATATATTCTACACCGGAAAGTTACCAACAATAGAGACATAAAGGACCATGATAAACCTCCCTGTTATTCAGTCTCTTAGCTTTTACAGCTGGTTCTTTTTCTATTTCTTCTATTTGTTGTCTGCATACAAACACATTTGATACAATGCAATTGCCCTGCTATAACATTTTGTGAGACACATTATCAAATTGTGCTATTAGAACCTAAGAAGTGGGTTTATAGGAATTATATTTGTTAAGAATAGCCAAACTTGGTAATTCTTTCACTGTTTGTTCCCATTCATTGTTAACATGAGCAGCATTTCGGGTTTTATCATTTCTCGGAGCACCAGGTCTGGCTTTCTAGATGTGCCATAATTTTCATTTGTCACGTGGTTGGAAATTATGATACCATGTGGCTGGTGTGCATGTATCTTATCTGGATGTCTATATTGATGTTCCATTTTGTAAGCTATGAATCATGATTGCTTTTTTAGATAGCTCTTTCAAAAACATTATGGCTCCTACTTAGTTGCATTTCGCACCTCGCAGGAATTGGGTTTAAGAGTGTCTTTCTTGTCAGCGCATGGCCATATATATATTTAGCAATGGGTACCAAATTAGGTTCAGTGAAGTTCCTAACGAAGACTGCAGTATAGGGTATATTGTCCCGGAGTGGATTGCTATAAAACCAACTGTTTCAGATCTACAAAGTACGTACGGGTCTAACAAAACCCTTCCAGGCACGACGATAATTCTCCCCCTGAAGCCTGAGAAATTGAAAGCTGTGAGAGAACAACTCTCAATGATCCACCCAGAAGTTCTGCTCTTCTTACACAAGATCAAAAGACTCTCAGTACGAGAAAATAGTGGTACTTCGGGCTTAGCAGACATTGTTTCTGCAATTTCAATCTCTAGTGAGACTAATCTCATTCTTCTAGCACCCAAGGGGCAGATTCACGAGTGGTTCATCTTTGTGTTCAGGAGGAAGCAGAAACAGTTGAGGCCAAGTGCCGCTATTTCATACATAGGCAAGTCTTTCCTGTAAATCCTCTGAATGTTGTGGATTCTAGGAAGGATTTAAAAGAATGGGTCGTGTCTTTGGCTTTCCCATTCGGTGATAGATTAAAGAGAGGGACTTCATCTGTTGGAATCTTTGCCTTCCTGCCTACTGCAATGGTGACCAACTTTCCTTTCATAGTGCAGGTGGACTTCATACTTGCATCTTCAAGAGAAGCCATACTCTTGGATAACAAGTGGAATTCCGGTATCCTTGACATCATTCCCGCCTCTTTTGTTTGTGCTCTTACTACTTGTATGGAGTCCCCTGAAACTGCCAAGTTTTTCCCCATTGTTCGAGTACTTGAATTCTTGCCTGCACGACAGTCTTCTCTCAAAGAACTAAATAAAGTGAGAGAGTCTATCAGAGTCAAGGTGAAGTTACAGCGCATTGTTCCTTATGAATCATTCTCGACTGAGCAAACGGTTTTCTGTGAGCCATGTAATGCCATTAGGATCTTACCGAAGTTCCAGGAAATCCTGCGCTGTATCAAGGAACTAAGTGGTCCTATAAGTGGTATATCTTCCCAAGGAAAGTTTGTCTTGCATAATTCAGTAGACCACAGAAAATATGATGAAGTTTTGGATTTTCTGGGAGTATCTGTTGGTAGTTATGAATGGTATGGGATATGCATTCAAAGATGCAACCTAATGTCCTGTGCTTCTGCAGATGTATATGTGGAACTTCTTTGCTTTCTTGCTGATTACTGGAAATATTTGGCACTTTGGACTGTTCAGAACATACCTCTTCTGAAGTACGTTACTTGGAACGAGGACGTTTTGCCTTGCAGTGTTTCGCAAATTGAAACCGCAGATTTGAAAGTTCACCTTGCCTGGGAATCTCGAGAACATGTTTGGCTAAACAAATGGAACCTAGAAATGAGGTGCCCAAATAATATGTACTTTATCCCTGATGCAACAGTAATTGCTCTTCTAGTACATGAGAGACGAGTTACCTTAAAAACATGGCTGATGAAGGTAGGTGTAGTGGTCACCGATGTTTCTACACACTGTTCAAGACTCTTTAACTTTCTTGGAACAGATAAGGACCCAAAACTTGCAATTTCAGTAGCTCAACTTGTTTATCATTCCTTTTTGAAGAATTTTATTGGAGTTGATAAAATATCTGGAGTTTTACAGTATATGCCCGTTGTTGATGTAAGAAATATGTGGGCCATACGGGCACCCACATACATTGGACCGGGTCCAATGGGCCATGGCTCTTGGAGCCCTAGGGTTTGGATATGTGTGTGTATATATATATGATATAAACACAACATATTGATCTCTCCCTAACATCACAGTAGCCTCTCTATCTCTCTCTCCCTACGGTTTCTCTCTCTAGCTAATCACCAAGGAGCTTGGGATTTAGAACGTGACTGTCATGGGGATGGCTCAAGAAGCGTCCTCTACGACCTAGGCGATGCATAAGAGAGTACACGGAGGCAACATGGAGCAGCAGTTCGTGGGTGAAGGCACCGGGCTCGTAACAACACCGTTCGGCGATCCGTCGGGTTATTCCGCTAGGTAAGTGACCTAAACCCGTCTCGTATGCTTGCGTGCATATTTTTCAACATTGGTATCAGAGCCATATAGGTTGTTGATTCGCCCGTAGATCACCCATATTGAATCTGCCATTAAAGCTTAACCAAGCTTTTTACACAAATTTTGAAAATTGATTTTGAAGTGGGTCTGATACAAAACTCCAATAGGGGTTCGAAATTTTGGTATGGTTGTGTTCCTAATGGTCCCGAGAGTCCCCCCATGAAGTCTCATGGGTTGATTATCTCCAATGAGGGAGAAAATCAAAACCCTAATTTTTTTTTTGAATCTAGAAAATCAATAATTTCAGAAGCTTTATGCTTTTTTTTTTGGACTGATTGATTATGTTTTCGAATTTGTTTTTAAACATATTATTATTTTTTGTTGGATAAGCTTTCCAATGGTATATGATTCAAAAGATTTAGACTCATATCCGCACCGTGGTGGCCTTGCAATGTTCGGATTGCGCAAAGCCAGCGGGCTGCGCAGCTTTTTCCTAAAGATGGAGGAGATGAACAGTGTATCATTTGGGGCCCACTCACGTGATATATGTTGGTTAAGTGTGTTATGTACACACGTATGGCCGGATAGGTCCAATGTGACCATAATGCCTTAATTGGCTACTGTGGCTCCTTTGTTTATTATTATTATTATTTTTATTGGATTTAAAGACTTTCCAAACAGTCCTTACAAAGTGCCAAAAAGATTAATTGACATTCACGTTCTACATAAATTTTTTCATATCCTGGAATGTGTTATGAGTTTTGATCCTTACAAAACAGACTTGGTTTTTTAATTATTTATTTAAACTCCAAAGTTTGTTAAAAACAAAGGTTTTAATTAGTTTAAAATCCATAAAAAATAAATATTCTTGAATATGTTTTTTTCAGTGTTTAGTACACTGTTTGAGACTCTAAGATAATTTTTGTGTAAATTATCATGTATTTATGGTATTTTAGAGCATATAATTAATGTTTATGGACGTTTATTTAATTGCTTAAAATAGCCATAATTTATTATTAATTTTTGTAATTAATATGGGACATAAGGGACACTGTTTTAAGACCATGTAAAATTTTTTGGGACCCATAGATAATTTTTGGTAAATTATCTCAATCATATTAATATTTTAGAGCATATAATTACGTGTTTTTGTACACGTATTAAAATTGCTTAAAATGTTTTTATTGATTATTAGTTCAAGGAATTAATACAATGTGTTTAGAACACTAGTGGTAGCTTGAGAAAATTATTTTAGTTGATTTTCTCGCTCTTTGGGACATATTTTAGAGCATATACATTGTGTTGAATACACAATATTAATTGCTTAAAATATAACCAATTAAAGTTGTTAATTCTTGAATTTAATGTCTAGTGTTTTTTATACACTAATTGGAGACTTGAGAAAATTTTATGAATTATCTCATTTTTTTGGTATTTTAGAGCATAAAATTTATGCATATGGGCATTTATTTAATTGCTGAAAATAGCCAAAATAGATTATTAATTTTTAAAATTAATATGGGGTGTTTAGAACACCATATTAGACCACTTAAAATCTTTGGAGAACAAATTCCTTGAATTTTTTGTATTTTTAGGAACTTTGTTGCTCATAGTTAATTTTGTTTAACTAAATCAATTTATTTCGTTAAATTGATTCAAAATGTTTTTTGGGCCTTGGTGAAATTCCAAAAATTTTTATTCATAATGAAAAATCTGTTTTTCAGTTAATTAAATTTTCCATAAGGTTTAAATTAATTTGTTAATTTAAAAGGCCCTCAGTAAATTGGTTTTAAATTATGATTTAAGACCTAAAATTAGGTTAAAATTAATGAAAAAAAATCAGAATTTTTTCATTGATTTTACTTAGCTTATGCGAGCTATCCGGGCTGTGCAATAATCATTTTATTGCACATTTTATTATTTTAGAGGCTCATTGCATTGTTGGTCACGTTTAATTACTGTTGTTTGTGATTGGTTGACCCTATGACCTCTAATTCCTCCTCCTTAAGTGGAGTGACCGATGAGTCCATTCATTTTATAATAAGACCACATGAGTGCTTGATGTGTGTGATTGATACATTTTAATCTGGCTTAAATGAATGGACAATAATTGACAATTTATAGAGCTTGTGTCCTCACGATGTATGTTTAAGGCTGTTCTTGTATATGTTTATGAACAAAGCATCCCTATTTTTTATGGGCTATAAATGTAATGTGAGGACGAGGGTTTTATTTCTTGTATTGGAAAAGCCTACTTGTAAAGGGATGGTTTTCTTTGTTCATAAATCATACACTTGAATTACCTTAACATGAGCTCTAAGTTGTCAATTCGGACCCACGTGGGGGTCCATGCGCATTTTTGTTGTATGGCGCACTTAATATTACTGTGGATGATCTTAGATAGGTAATTGTACCATCTAATTGATGTTTGTTTAGAAAAATCAATTATAAAAAGTTTTTCTTGATTTACAAAATTAAGATTTGATTAATGAGCAATAGCGAATTTTTTGGTCTTAAATTGTAGAAAGGGAAAAACTAATTTGTAATTGGATTTTAAAACAAACCTTATGAAATGTGCAAATAATAATGTCAACCCCTTGCGCATGTTCTCAAATAATATTCTTCAAATTTTTTGGATTCACAAAAACAAATATTTTCCAAACCACACTTTGTCGATCTTTAAAAAGGTAACAAGTTTAAAAGGGACTAATTTTTGTAATATGGCACTGTAAAGTGACACACCGATAGAATGAGTAAGAGTTTGTGGGCTTTAGGCTTATTCTATGGTCCAATCCATTAAACCGAATAATGGGCCTCCGGCCCAATATTATTATAACCTTAATAGCCTATAATACTTGGCTCGAGAAGGATCATAGCACGCGCTTTATGATAAGCAGCATGCACCATGATCTTGTTGGGAAGTATATGTATTACCCAATAGCCAAGGTATTATGAGATCAGCTCAAATTTATTTTCGATGGCACATTCACTACTAGATTAAGCATCTAGTTATGAAGTTCGGGAAAGTAAAGGAAACGTTCCAAGTACACGATGACTGGACATCTAAGGTCGATGACAGGTATGATTCGTGATTTCAGAATACTCGGAACATCTTTACTGGCGAACTGCAGTTTCAGGCTATGATTAGTTCTTTGCCTAATTCGCGGGTCCGTAGAAAACAAATCATGATCCACAACGGAAATGTCAAATTTTTGGTTTTGACATTTTCTGACATGTTGAGCTGAATACAGAGCGCCAAAAAGGTAAGGCGAACCGTATAGCTACACTCTTGACCACGACTTCCATAAGTGCAAGTAAGCGCAAGACCAGTGGGCCTAAACGCAATGGTAAGGGTAAACCCGCTTAGAGGCAGGGTAGGGCCAGCAAGTTTGCGCCCAAGGCTGACAAGGTGGAAGAGCGCAATCGAGGGCGTTTTTCAGTTCGGTGGTAATAGGATGGACATTTTTGGGTGGTAGTGTTACTAGGACATGGTTATCTAAGGATAACTGCTTAAGAATTGTTTTCATAAATTCTAGTTTTCTCTGTTAATTCATTTATTCTGAGACATAGCATGCTAGACTTGAATGCATAGGATGTGATAGGATGACTTGATTAGCTCGAGAAGCCCTTTTGGGCCTACTCGCTAAGGTTGACCTACCTATGTGTGAGTCTTGCTTAGTTGGCAAAGCATGCCGAAAGCCTTTTAGAGAGGCTATTAGAGCTACTCAAGCATTAGAACTAGTTCACTCAGATATCTGTGGACCTATGATTGTAAAGGCACGTCATGGCGCCTCTTATTTTCTCACTTTTATAGATGATTTCGCGCGATGTGAGGATCGCGAGTGCTTATCTAATCAGTTCTGGGAATTGTGTGAGGAAAAAGGGGATACGCAGACAACTTTCTGTTACGGAAACTCCGCAACAATATGATGTTGCAGAAATAAGGAATAGGACATTCCTAGATATGGCTAGGACTATGATGGCGCAAGTCAACCTCCCAAAGTTGTTTTGGGAGGATGTACTCTTGATTGCTGCCTACATACTAGAGTGCCTCTCCTCAGTCAATTCCTTCTACCCCCTTTATGAGCCGTGGAAAGGCGGAAAGCTCATTTTAGAGCATTTGCGCCCGTGGAGCTCAGGAGGCTATGTTCACTATACCTCGCATAAGTACGAGAAACTACGCTCGAGAGCTAGAAAGCATACCTATATAAGGAATTCTAATAGCTCGACAGCCTATGTTACGTATAAAGAACAAACGGGTATAGGAATGACAGAAATGGTACCACATGATATTGAGAATGACTTCCCCAGATTTGTATTACTAAGAGAGATCTTGACCTCTATGAGTTGGAGGATGTTGAAGACAACATACCATCTTTAAGCGAGGGTGGGGAGATTAAGAATCCACATCCAATAATCGCTATAAAATGGTACTAGTCTCCACCCGAGTGGGAGTACACCGCTAGACGCTAATGGGAGTGTACCAGATAGTGGGAGTGCACCACTAGGCACTCAAGATTCTCAGGTAGTACACTGTATGGTGATGAGGAAAACGTTCCCTATCGCTATTTTGAAATCGAGGAAGACATTTTCATATGTGTGCAAATGTGTGCACAAGTGGATGAGGATGAGTCTGCTTCTTTTGTTGAAGCGTTTTTTCTTCGTCTGTTGAAGCTGAGTGGATAGTTGCTATGCTAGATGAGATGAGTTCTATGGACGCGAATAAGGTCTGGGAGTTAGTTGACAATCCGCCTGTGCGTAAGACGATTGGAGACAAGTGTGTTTTCAAAATCTAGCGTAAGGCAGATGGTTCAATTGACAAGTATTAGGCGCGCCTTGTGGCGATAGTTTGTACCCAGAGAGGGTATAGACCATGGAAACATGTTCTCCCAAAGGGTGAGATCTGACTCCATTCGCCTTATCCTAGCAATTGTTGCATATTTAGTTTTTGAACCTTTTTAGTTGGATGTTTAAACTGTTCTTTTCTCAATGGAGAACAAGACGACGAGATAAATATGGATCATCCCATTGGTGTTGTGACCAAAGGGAATGAGCGCAAAAGTGTACTGTCTCAAACGATCTATTTATTATCTCAAATCGTCTAGGCAGTGGTACAATGTGTGTACATTAAATGGTCCAAGGAAAGTGTTTTAATTCTTTATATGTTGATGACGTCCTTTTAGCTAGGAATGAGATGAGTTCCATTGTCGCCACTTGAGAGTGGTTGTCCTCTCAGTTTGAGATTGAGGATATGGGTGATTCCAACTATGTGTTGGAAGTTTAGACTGTGAGATATTGTTCTCAGAAGTTCCTCTGTTTGTCTCGAGGGACTTACAAGATGTAGGTTCTTGAACATTTTCACATGAAAAACTGAAAACCTATAGACATCCCATTTTTGGGGGACTCACCTTGACCTTAGATCAATGTCTTAAGAATAATGAGAAGAGGAAACAAATGTCTAGTTTGCCATATCCGTCCGCAATAGGGAATCTGAAGTATGCTAATGTGTGTACTCGGTCAGATGTCTGCTATGCGGTTGGTTTAATTAGTCGTTGCCGTAGCAACCATGGTCCTGTCACTAAAGAGTAGTGAAAAGTATCTTGCGATATGTTCGCAGGAGTACTGTGGACCTTGCCTTATGCTATCCACGATGGAAGTATAATATGTGTGGTGTGCTTTGTAGCTGTTAAAGAAGCTGTTTTGATTGCAGATTTTTTGCAGTGGCTAGGCTCTTTATCTCATAGTGATGAGGTTGTGCTCATCGAAGGTGATAGCACGTAAGCCTGAGCATATGCAAAAGATTTCAAAAATCATTCTGGCACGTGTCACATTTGAGATGTGGTTTGCGCAAAGGGAAGTTGTCTTAAGGCACATCTCCATTGGGGGATTTGATGTGCTTAGACATTTTATTGTGGTTTTGACATTATTATTCAAGTTTTTATAAACTAGTTGTTTTCCATATATATATCTGTTATAAGTGGAACGGATGCACATTTCTTATATGTCACCGGGCTTGAATCGACCTGCTCACACGGGTGATTCACCTTGGCGCCGAGATAGCGAAGTAGGACATGCGTGTCTATGGCGCTTAGATGGCGAGCAAGATGAGACATTTGTGTTCATGGCGCTTAGATAGCTAGCTAGGACATGTTTGTCCATAGCGCTTAGAAAGCGAGCTTGAACACTTATATCTACGCAGTATAAGAACAGCGAGCTAGATATAAACCCTTTTATTTCTATATGTCGCCTTAGATGGATCTAAGATGAGACCTTATACGTGGTCGAACATAGAGATATCCCACGACTCTATGTAGCCTGTTAATAGCCGAATGTGAGTTTTTAGACGGGCGCTAAGAGAAGCGACTGTGCTGGGAGACTCAGGTTAGACGTTTTGTGTAACGTCTAGACTAAGATTCGTATGGCGTTACTTGTTTTTCCAAACACAGAGTGACATGCCCATTTTTATGGAAGGACGCCATAACATACATTTCATACTGTATGTACTTTTGCGATCGATTGTGGAGCAGTGAATGGATTCCTCTTCATTGCTGTGTGAGCCATGTAGCATATCCAAGACATTGGTTATCCTACAAACTGGTTGCCTTCACGACTTGAGACTATGTCATGAAGAGGACGCTTGATGACAGCTACTTTAGCATGCTATCCTAGGACGACGAGACAATTCCGTTCTATGGGGCGTGTCTGGGCAAGCGGTCAAGTTAGTCGGATTGACATGTGGGCTCAGGGAAGACCATTCAATAACACACCATGTTTTTGTGACTCATTAGCAGGCCTGCGACAATCGTATTTTGTTACTGATATGTCATGAGTACATTACATTGAGGTGGTGCAGCAATTCTTTTCACCGAGGGATTGAGAATGCTGTGTCCGGTGTGGTTGAATCGTCTAAGGCATACACGAGAAGCTTCCGAGTGATGTGTCTTGCTGGTTATGGTGATGATTTGGCATTACACTCCTGTCGCTGTACTTTCTTTTCGTAAGGTCGCACGTTCTATTTCCCTGTATGAAGAGATGAGAAGTTCTGTTTCGAGAGATTGGTTTTAGTACTAGCCCTATGTGGGTGAGTGGGAGATGTAAGAAATATGTGGGCCATACGGGCACCCACATACATTGGACCGGGTCCAATGGGCCATGGCTCTTGGAGCCCTAGGGTTTGGATATGTGTGTGTATATATATATGATATAAACACAACATATTGATCTCTCCCTAACATCACAGTAGCCTCTCTATCTCTCTCTCCCTACGGTTTCTCTCTCTAGCTAATCACCAAGGAGCTTGGGATTTAGAACGTGACTGTCATGGGGATGGCTCAAGAAGCGTCCTCTACGACCTAGGCGATGCATAAGAGAGTACACGGAGGCAACATGGAGCAGCAGTTCGTGGGTGAAGGCACCGGGCTCGTAACAACACCGTTCGGCGATCCGTCGGGTTATTCCGCTAGGTAAGTGACCTAAACCCGTCTCGTATGCTTGCGTGCATATTTTTCAACAGTTGATATATCTGGGAATGTAAGTCACTGCATGACGTGTCTCGTACATGCTTCGAAAAGCAAGTGGGTGAAGCTGTTTGGCTCCAGTGATGAAATTATTGCACAAGTTGGTCCACGGAATAACGTAGCTGAAGCTAATTGTTGTGGAAAGTATGTTGAACTTGGGGAGGTATATGCTGAAGCAGCTGAGTTTGCTGGAGGGTGTATACCACAAAATGAACTTTTAAACTTCCTCATAAAGCATGGTAAAGTTACTGATTTGCCCGATATATTACCTCCAGACATGGCACTACAAGTGGCTTCCACTCAACTAACATGTGTTGAGGCTCTATTGCTTCTGGACTGAATCCAATATTTGAGAGCTAAGAAGTGTTGCTGCCTACAAAGTAGAATTTGGCCGGAGGAATACCAGATGCCTGTGAAGTTCATCGAAAGCATACAGACCGGAAGTGGATGAAGGCATACTCGGGCGTTAGATCTCCATCCGAATGCTATCTCTATAATGGAACCAAGGTGTCTACTCTCTTGGAAATGGGAAAAGCTCTCAAGGCTTTATCAGCCGTAGATGAAGAGTATTATAAGGACAGGATCGGATCATTTAAAGATGAGTTAGGGTTCATTGGAGTTCAAATGGGTAAGAAGAATACGTATAAGCTCTTAAATTGATCACTTTAGACCTCTTGTTTCCCCCCAATGAGTGGAAAGTTGGCACTTTCACTCCTTACCTTTGTTAGGTATTCAGAAAAAAAGAATAAACGAAATGAATTTCTGGAAACTCTACGAGATGGCAAATGGATGAAAACAAATCAAGGCTATGTTACTCCCACTGGATCTGTTTTTCTGAAATCTAATATTAGAGAATCTATTTCACAAATTACAGATCTGAAAGTTGTTGATATAACACATTATGGTCAACGACTTAGTTATTTCGTTGATGAGCTCAAGTTACTCGGCATTGTAGTGCATATGGGAGACGTGCATAAACTCATATTAAAACATTTCAGGTTTCCTAAAGTTCTCAGTGACTTGCGCAAGGATGCAGTGTTTTGGTTACTTATTGCATCCGGCGGATGGGCCCCGCATCTTCTTGCTTGACAGAGAAAATTAAGTGCGAGCCATGGATGAAAACAAGTTCTGGTTTTAGATGTCTCTCAGAATCAGTTCTACCCGATCACAAATGGGGCGATTAGTGAAAATTGTTCCTGTACCCATAATTGATGAACCCTACTATGGAAGCAAGATTGGGTCATTTAAGGCAGAACTAGAGACAATGGGGGTGACCGTAGATCTGGAGCAGGCACGTGATATTGTTATCAGAAAACTCAAGTCCCTTGTGTCATCCAGCGGTTTAAGTGCTGATACTGTGATGTCACTTCTGAATTATATGAGGTGCATGTGCGTAACAAAGCCTGCACAGCTTTCTCATCTAATAAGCTGCTTGTCTGGTGAGAAATGGTTGAAAACTTCTCAAGGTTATAAATCTGCTTCAGATGCTATTCTGTTCGTTTCGAATTGGGGAACACTTTCACAGTATGTCGATCTTCCTCTTATTGATGTCTCCTTCTATGGTGCAACAATCTTATCATTCAAGGATGAACTGAAGATGCTTGGTGTTGTGGTTAATTTCGATGAAGGAGCTCATTTTATTGCACGGGGTTTAAAATTCCCGACTGAGCCGTTATTTGTATCAGCGGACAGTGCTCGTTCATTGCTACATTGTGTACGTCTCTATAAAAAGCACTGGATCATCTGACCAGTTTTTATTTGAACATTTTTTCAAGAGATTAAGAGGAAGTAAATGGGTGAAAACACACATGGGCTACAGATCCCCGGACGAATCTCTGCTGTTCAATCCAGAGTGGAAATGCTATCTAGAAGAAGATGATGGTCCCTTCATAGATCAAAGTTTTTATGGAAGTCTTGACCCTTCGGAGATGGAAGACATTAAATATTTAGGCGTGAAAACGGATACCAAAGAAGTTGGAAATCTGATAGTCCAGGATCTTACTTCCCATTCTCTCAAACTTCTACTGTTTTGAGAATCTACGGATTTCTAGACAAATTCAAGTGGAGTCCGAATTCACACGAGTATTATACGTCTCAGTTATGGATCCCGGATCAAGACGGAACAGGTGGAGGAAAATGGTTTAGCAACTGTGTCTGTGTGCTTCATGATAGGGATAATCTATTCGGCTCTCTTTTGAATGTTCTTGACAAATATTACGACAAGGACCTACAACCGTTCTTGTCAACCTTTGGAGTAGATGAATTTCCGGAGCTTAGC
Source organism: Hydrangea macrophylla (assembly GCA_033977485.1). NCBI lineage: Eukaryota > Viridiplantae > Streptophyta > Magnoliopsida > Cornales > Hydrangeaceae > Hydrangea > Hydrangea macrophylla. Next base: position 86,825,458 of record CM066986.1, read on the forward strand.
ACATATATGGAACTCTGGAACAACTGGGTCAGAACTAAGCACTATGTTTCTTCTGTGGAGTTAAGGTCTTTTTGGGGATATATATCAGAAAATTGGAACGATTTCACTAAGAAGACCATCAAACGAAATATAGCAGTGTTACCTGCAACCACAGTTTCCGGGACTATTCATTTGGTGAAGAAAGAAGAAGTTTTTATTCCGGATGACCTGCAACTCAAAAGGTCATTGACAGAGGTAACTTAGGTAAGTGAAAAGCCACTATTCGTGTGGTATCCTCAGAATGGATTCGCAACCACTACTAAACTGTACAAGATTTACAAATGTCTTGGAGTCCAAAAAATATCCGAAGCTGTTCATATTTCAGTGAACGGTGAATTCCAAAAGATGGGTTTGGAGGACGCAGTGATTGGGAGGCCGTTGATCAAAATTGTATTGGCTTTCCTTAGGAGTCCTGTTATTAGTATGCCGATGAAACAAAGGCACGTGAAGGCAAAATCTCTCATTGATTTCTTAACATTTGGGACTGACAGACCAATTATGGCGTGCTACAGGTTGGAGTTACCTCACTAAATGAGAGTTTGTATGCTGTAATAAGAAAGACAGTACTGTGGGACACGAGCTCGAGGAGTGTACTGCTTCATAAACCAAGCTGGGAAATAGGACAGAAAGATATAGAAATCATCACCGATTTTGCCCGAGCAATTTCAGAGGCCGTTCTACCTAATAGTACTGATCTTGGGGATAATCTTTGCAAAATTATTAAGATGGGTTTTGTATTTGGGTTCAAGGAGGATATGGTGGACTCATTGCTTGTGACGGAAAACCTTGAGCTATCTGCTGAGGACAAAAAATTCCTTGATTGTGCATTTCTTCCTGTGAAGTTATCCTCTCCTGTTTCCAAGAATGAGTCGTTCATCGTATTGGAATCACCGTGTACACCAGAAACTCGTCTTTGTAAGAGGCCACGTAACAACTGAAACACTCTTGGCCCCTCTTTTGTACGACAGTAGAAAATAGTAGTGCTAAAGATGTCTTTTGTGTATATAAATACATGTATATCTGAATATGGATATATAGTTTGGTGGAAATGTGATTTTTGAAGGTAAAATTTTACTTAACACTTGGTCGTTCAGTTCTTCACCTTTTTCTGTTTCTATTTGCAGCATACTATTTAAGTAGTTTAGTAGCGTTAGCCATCTGAAGCCAGAAATTGTTGTCTTCCTGTGAAACTAATTGTATATATTCCAAGTGCTTACTGTTACTGAAGTTACTTTCCCCACAAGACCTTGAACGTGTTGTTGGGAAACTTCCTGGAAACAGTATCATTTACTTACTCTCTCTTTCTTTCCCCGTTTTTTTTTTTTTTTTTTTTTTTTTTTTGTGAGATTTAAATTTAAAAAATCTGTGATAGTACAAACAATGCTGGAGATGTCCTCGCACCATCAACACCGACCATGTGAAATTATATTGGGTTAGTTTTGTCCATTTCTTGATGGTGAGTTCTATGTTGTTATCCCAGTGTGTTCTTAATGATGAGTTTAATGTATTACCGAAGATTACGGCTTCTACCAGCACTGTTCTGGAGGAAGTTTATGTGAAGTATTTGTTCGTCATGTAGTGTTGACATTTAAGTCTTTCAATATTCTCATTTCTCTCCTCATATGAACTCTACTTTCTTTTTTTTGTAGAATCTCTTCCTCTCGTCCATTGATCGCGAGAGTACTCATCCAGACCATCTTTTTGTTTTGACTTGAACTTAATAACCAGTGAGTTCTGTGTCTTCCTTGAAGGTACTCTAATTCTATCCAGTTAAAAGAATTGCATTTTTCTTTTTTGTGTTTCTTTCTTTCCTTGACAGCCTCGTAGACCATGGGTCCTATGTACTTTGATTTTCTTTTTGGTCATAAAGAAAACTTGTAGTATTGGCAATTTTAAGCAATGTTGTCAAATCTTGAATCGAGGAGTCGTAAATCGGTTTGCCAAAATTATGAATCATGAATCGAATCGAATCTAAGATTCACATTTTTAGAGAATAAATAATAATATAATTGTATTTGCATATGAAATCATATATATACATAGTTGTATGTATATACCATAAACCGACTAAGTCAAAGCCCCGTGACGCATAATCAATAGCAAGAAATTGTCGGTAACCGTCCGTGAGTGACCGGGATTCAAGTTGTTTAGCCCGCGACCCCCCCCCCCACCCCCCCCCCCCCCCCCCCCCCTAAACTACAATTGAATGCCCCTCTTTTGAAAATGAAAGCAGAGTCAGATTCGATGAGTGGAGAGAAAGCAGAATCCCTACGTCTTTGATTTGAAGAAAGTATGAATCTACTTCTTGATCTTTTAATGAGTTGAGCAAGGCTGGCTTTCCCGAATGCAGGTGATGAAGATTGGTTTAAGCCTGTCTTTAAAAAGCGCGGGGCTTTGTGAAGAAAATGCCCCTCTGTTGATAGGGACCGGATCCGGGGAACGACGGATGATGGAACGGTGAGCTAAGGATCGACCACAGCTAGGTCTTCTGATTCAAGTGTTCTTTTTTTTTTTTTTTTTTTAGGATGTGAAGCCCATCACTCCGGAAAAAGGAACAAACATAAGGTCAATTCTCATACTGCTGATTTGCTGATAAAATGCGTGGCGTTATCTGACTAGTCACCTTTTTATCTTCACAGAAGCATAAGCTTTATATGTAGTAATTGTATAACAAATTAACTTCTTGTAAACTAATATAAAGTGAAGAATAGGACATAGTAACACGAGCTACATTTTAGACAACACCTTTTTTTTTTTTTTTTCATTTTTTTAACGAAACTCATAATTTTTATGAATCGTGTGAATCATATGAATCCAATCGTGAATCGTCCATGAATCGGACGATTCTGACGATTCAATGCAATTTCCGATTAGGCACGATTCGAATCGTTCGGTATGATAATCGAATCGTGAATCTTTACGATTCTAACAACCACAAGTATATTCCCTTCGTTCTCTAATGTGTTAAACATTGAGGAATATTTTACATTTTACAAGGAGGGGAGAGGAAAAAACAGCTTGGCGGTAAAACTTTAGGTAGACATGATTCTTGTTCAGCTATTCAAAGAAGTTGTTTCATGCATTTCATCTTTTCGTTATGGCACAACTAGAAGCAATTCTTGTGTAGTATTCGAGTTCTAGGTGAAATTGAATTTTTTGAAAAGTTTACAGCCAGTGGCAAATTTTCCAGGGGTTCTTATCTGCATATTGACATGCACTGCAATATGGATATTATGATTCTATCGTCACATTTATTGATGTACCACTTGATACGTCACATTTATCATTGTACCCTTGTTATGTCACATTTATCGTTGTACCCTTGTTACATGCAGTTTCTTGTTGATATTTTGTGAGGTTTAGTTCTTTTTGGTGTATTTTTAGACATCCTACCATAAGTGGAGAAGTTCAAGCATCTTGCACAAACAACTGCTTAAAATCTCTCTTTTGACAAATGTATACTAATTGTTTGATAGTGAACAGAATGTTCCTGAATCTTTCAATGCTAGTATTTCTTCCCTATACTAATTTGAATTAAAACCCTTTTAGTATCTGTCCGTCAATCATGATGTTTGATCAATAGCAAAACGTTTGGGACTGCATAAAAGAGGATCAGATTTAGTCACACTTTCATTTCCTCTCTGGTTTTATGCAGCCAATATCATTTTGGTTGGACATAAAACCTGTTTCAAGGAGGAAAAAAAGAATATTATTGGGCATGGACTATTGTACAATAAAAGGTGGTTCGGACCAGTTCATTGAAAAATCACAGCCCCAGTTCTGAGCCTTCCCAGACAGTCCCATGATGCGGCTACCGAGTCACTATAAAAACACATTAAGAGCTACATTTGGATTCTCAAGTAAATTTCATGATTCTGTCATTAGTACTTATTGTTTGTTTTTCTCTCTGCTCTCTCCCCTCATTTGTAGCAAGATTTATAGCTCCAAGTCTGGATATTTATGTGATGTTGTAATTGGTAGATTTTGTAGGGTGATTACCTATTGGAATCGTTTTGTTAATCTTATTAGTTAGAGTCTACTTTTAAGCTAATCATTGTGTACTGTCCGATACTGAGCTGTGACATATTGTCTTTGGAGGTTTGCTTTGTTGGTGATTTTGTGACTTTTGGTTAGTTGTGTTGTGGGGTGTTTTGGGCAAAATAGAGTTCCTCTCTTTGGTGGAGGAGATTAAGGGTTGCGGGGATTTGAGATCTATTTGCTGGCAGTTCTGCAGTTTTTGGGATTGTATGTTCTGTGATCGTAGCCAGATCATTTATTTAATATAATTCCTTAAAAAAAAAAAATAATAATAAGGGTTCCTCCGTATGTGTTATAACTAGTCTTAGCTATGAAATGACAATCTTGTCGCTAATTTTTGGGTTAATTGCATTTTATCCCCAGTGGTTCAAAAGTGGACACTTAATCCTTTGTGATTTTGGGTTACAGTGAAACTATTAGGATTTCTCTCATTATAGTCCCATATAAGGATTAAGTGTTAAAATTAGGGTATGTTTGATAACCCAATTAAGTGCTGAAAATGAAAATATACAACACTTATTCTTTTTCAGTGCTTTTGATAACATACCACTTAATTGAAAAAGCAGCCAAAAAACCACTGAAAACTTTAAGTGAAAAATTTCTACTGAAAATAATTACTGAATGCATTCTATTTCAGTAGTTGAAGCATTGTTTTCAGTATTACAAATTCAATCACTTAAAATTTTCAGTACTTAAAATTCAGTACTTAATTTTCAGCACTTAATTTTCAGTTTTATCAAACACACCCTTAGTCTCTCATAGGAGAGTTTAAGTAGAAAAAATTAAGGGTTAGTTAATATTTAGTCCTTTATATACATCCATTCTAGAAATAGGCCCAACTTATAAGCTCTTTTAAGAATTAGTCCTATATTTTTTAAGACCAAAATACCCTCGGTGCAGTTTTTAAATTCATATATATATATGTAGAAATTACTCTCCATAAATAGGAAACAATTTCCTTTCTCACTAGTTTATCTCACCAAATTCCAATTTCTCACAAGATCTATACTTCCACTTCTCATCATCATCAAAATCCATCCATATAAATCTTGAGAAAATCTTACGACCCAAAAGACGATCGCCATGGGAGAAATTTCTCAACGATCTTGCACATATTCACAGAAGCTTCTTAATGAATTTCATGAAAATTTCAATCTGGGTTTGCATTTCAAGCTACGGTTTCTGCGATTTAACTTAGGGTTTGATCAGAGGCACGATGGCGTAGCGGCGGAGATGAGTAGAATGGGTAAGAATCCTATGGCTTTACAAGCTTGATTTGATATGCATTTTTCTCAACCAATTTTACTATTTCTCATGGTTTTTTTGGATATTCATAAAACAGTGACAATTTCGAATGAACTAGACTTTGTAAAATCTTGAAAATTTTGGACAAAAATGTGTAAAATTTCGATATTGAGATATTTGACATGCCCAACACTTTGTTTCCCTGGATTTTCATTATTTCTCATTTGTTTGTTGAATATTCATAAAAGACTGATATTTTTTTAATAAACTACAATTTGTAAAAGTGTGAGAAATTTCATAAAAATGTGTATAAACAACACTGAGAAATTTCACACTTATTCTGGTGATCAAAGTAAGAGAAATTTCAATCACAGCTTTAATTCTGATGGGTTTATGTAACATTTGTTTTCAGCTTGTTCAAGCAAGGTTTAGAAGAATCCAAGAACACCAGCTGTGACGACATGAGCAATGTTTAGGCGTACAATTTGCAATTTTTTTTTTTTTTTGGACAGAAGACATTACCATGGTGTAATGTATAAACAATATTTCGGCTAATTAGTTTTTTGAACAGCATGAATTATTGTGGATGTATTTGACAGTAGATGTTATCATGGTCTTTTTGTTTTGTCCTCGTCAATTGTAATTTTTTTTGTTGATATTTCAAAAATGGTGAGAAATTTCTAACCAAAATCTCCGTGAATAAACTGATTGTAAAAACAAGAATAAAAAATTACTCACTTTATTATACATCGTTCAGTAACAAATGATTACTTCTCTCTATACTATTCTAAAAATAAATGTGAATTACTCACGCTGTGACTGAACGTAAAATGACAATATCACTCTCCATCTTATTAATAAACAAACACAGATACTAAAAAATTCACACCAATATCAGCACCAGTAAAAAAAAGTGAGAAATTTCTCACTATTCACACAAAAACTGAAATGATAAGAAACCTTAACGATTGACGTACAAAATTTGAATCCAATTTTATTGTTAATCAGATAATATGTTAGATTTGCAATAAATCAACAACAAATATACAACACAAGTATTCAGTCAAAACAAACATTTAAAATTTCAAACAATATAATTTCAACAAACCATTATTGGAATCACGCATGAATCAAGGGCCCATAACTCTACATCCCTCTTATTCAGCAACTCATTATCATGATTTATAATTAAGCCTAAAAATCAGCACAACATATTATCTTATCTAAAAATAGTAAATTTTCAAATAAATTAAAACTCTAAATGAGATAAGGGCATATTCGTCCAAAAATATGTCAGAATATTAGAGAAAATAACTAATTCTTAATATTCTGTTAGATCAAGGGATCAATTTCATAACACCAAATTCAATATGGACTTAATCTATTATAGGCACTAATTGGAGGACTAATTCGTAGATTTCTATAAAATTAATACTATATGGACAGTTAATCCCAAAATTAACATCACAAGCAAAGATGGAAGTTTGAAAGTAATTTCGAAAAAAAAATTTAATACATGTGATATTTTAGCTTAAATTTAGTCCAGTCCATCTCAAAGTTTGAGAAATTTTTTAATACGTGTAAAAAATTTGCCCAAATGTAGTCTAGCCCATAATAATTATTTATGTGATAATTTAGCCCAAGCCCATCACAATATTTTTATTTTTTATTTTTTATAAAAAAAAAAATTGAAATTATAGATTAATTAGAAGATGTCATAGCAATCAGATTTTGGATGTTAAAAAGGAGTTTCTCCCATCCAAACCTTTGGTTCATTACAAGTTCAAGCAGTCCTAGCTAAAGACATGAGCAACATCATTGCCATCTCTCCACTAGTTGAAGTTTGTACCCTTTTCAACTCGTATGCTTATTACTTGCGAAGAGTAATGCTATACTTCTCAAATCAAAATCTCAAATCTCCATCCTAAATAAATCCAGTGAGCCTGTTGATTATTATGAGGTCATTTCAACATCTTTCAATCAAAATTTAATAAACCCACTACCACATCATTGGAGATAAATGGTTCATTTCCTTCTTAAAAAGGCTTTGTGCTATTACAAATCATGAGCTCAGTACAAACAATATGACCATCAAAATCGTCCGCTTGGTTCTTGCAAGTTCAAATAATACACCTACAAGAATCCATTTCCATTATTATCATCTAGCACAATACGCATATTATAAAGTCGTAGACATGCAAGCAACAATTTTTTGCTTAAAATAACCCTTACATTCACTTCAGAACACAAACTGTATGAATTTGATTAAAACCATCTATAGTTGGGCAATAAAAACAGATGGTGGAAGACCTAATATTTCCTATACCTCATAGAATTGCTGTAATTTGTACTAGGTCAAGGTACATTAATATAGTGGCAATCAAGTATACATCACTTGTCCCGGGGCCTTGAATTTAAATGAATCTCTGGTATCTGGGCCGTAACTATTTTCATGGTGACACCATATTTAACCGTCTTTGAAGCTCCTCAACAAGCATATTTCTAGGGACGTCATCCTCTTTATTGGCTCCAATGTCTTTTAATCTCACAGACACAACCCCATTATTTATTTCACGTTCACCCACAATGACCATGAAAGGGATACGAGACTCTTTGACCCGGTCAATGTGTTTTTGAAATCGTTTAGTAAGCATGTATTCCGCTTTCACTTTGGCATTCCACAGTTCGCTTACGAGCTCTGCAGCAAGAGATAGGTCATCCCCAAGAATACTCACCAGCACCTGAGTTTCAGTAGCTCGGGTTGCCTACCAAGCAACAATGATATAATTAATAATACCTTGCTCAATATTTTACAGTGACCAAAAAGAGAGAAAAAAATGAAGTTTTCCTTGGAAAGATTCACCAGTAAAAAAAATTGATAACGGCCACCCTATGGGGAAAAAAATTAAAAAAGATTTTTAGAATAATGGATTGGTAAGAGAATAAATATGGAACGGCTGAACAAATTGAACTGATGAGATTTTGTGCAGGGTGTAATTGAAAATAAAAATGGAATTAATGCTGAGACAACCAAGCCGAACTATATCTCAATTACGTTACCATATACTACTAGCACATCTTTTGTCATTTGACAAAGAAAAGAAAGTAAAATCAGAAGCTAGTTTCATGCCAGGATTGTTCAACCAACTGTTTCAGTTCACCATATTCAGTTGAGATGCCAAAAAGTGAGAAAGCAATAAACATTATCAAAAGGGTATTAAATGTTTTATCAAAAATTCGGCCTTGAAAAAATTAGATTGTTGAGCATCTCAATTTGTGGCTCTTTCTTGTTATTTTGCCTTAATTGTCATAACTATTATTCTTGGTCAAGCCTTTTGACATGATCTTTATAGGTTTCCTTCCCATGTGTACTAGAAGAACACATAACGCAGACAATCAGAACCCCTGTACATGTAACAAAATAATAATAATAATTAAAAACAATAAAAATTAATCAACTTTTGTGTGGAAATACACAAAATGGGTATTAGGTCAATTAATCCTGTAAGAGCAAACTGCCACTAAATAAGAGGGCAGCTTGGCTTTCTACACACTTGAAGTTTCTGCTATTAGGATTTTGTTGTACTTGGTGTGCTCATTTATTTCAGGAGACGATCTTGAAAAAGCTTCTAACCAAGCCTATTGCAAGTCGAACTTGAGTAGCATATTACATTAGACAGAGTATTGGTTCATTAAGCTGAGTTTGAGCTGAGCGTAATAAGTCAACTCTTTAAAATTTATTTAAGATTGGCCTGCTTATGTCTTAGGCGATCTCAAATGAGCCTCATACCGAACTGACCCTGAGGCATTGTTGTGAAAACCGGACCGGACCGGCCAGTCGAACCGGTTGACCTGCCACCCGGGCATCAAAACGGTCCGGTTTGAACCGCAAAACTGCTATGAATCAAAAACCGTTCTGTTTGGCAAGAACCGTTTGAACCGGCCGGTTGAACTGGATTTTTAAAAAACCGTTCACGGTTTTGCAGAACCGACCGGTTTGTTAAGACGAAGATTTGCAATCAAAACCAGATCTGATCTTGCATTTTTGGTCTTTCAGACTAATTGTGATTCATTTCTTTCTTCCTGTCGACGTCTGCATGCGCCTAGCCTAGCAATCGTTGTCCCTCTTCTGGTCGTGCACCATCGTACACCACACCTGTAATGGTTATAAACCAATGGGGGCCACCGTGATAACAGCTCTTTTGGCCGTGCGCCATCGTCCCTCTAATGGTTGTTTGCTTTAGCCTTCTATATATTATTAGAGCCGCCGTTGATGTTCTCTATGAAAAGATTCGTTGGCCTTTCAAATGGAGAGCCGCCATTGATGCCACTTGTGAAATGGTTCTACCTACAAACCCTAATGTTTCCTTTAGCCTTTTTAAGTATTTTAGAGAGAGAAACAATGGGGCCCAGCATGACTCCTATAAAGTGAGGCAAGTCGGATGTCAAATTTCATCCCAATTAGATTTGTAAACAATCAAAAGCCAAAAAAATTAGTTTTGTAAAAAATCCAATGATACGTTTTTGTATTTTTTATATATTATTGATGTTTATTAATATATATATTTATTATATAATTATGATGTCACGGTTTGACTACTGTTCACCCGATGGTTGAGCCAGTAATCCGTGACCCAGCCATTTTTCCGGTTCATCGAACGGTCCAATTTTCAAAACATTGCCCTGAGGTGAACTCATGTTGCCTGTTTTAATTTACAACCCAGTTTACAACCGTAGTTACAACTCTCTATCTCGTTTGAAAGCGAAACCCTAGACCTTCTACTAAGGAGGCGCGGAATGGCCGCGGCGGCGCTGTCTAACCGATGTCATCCCTTCGCTTTTGCTCCACCCTTCTATTGTCCTCATAAAGCTGAGTTTGAGTTGAGCGTAATAAGTCAACACTTCAAAATATATTTAAGATTGGCCTTCTCATCTCTTGAGGCGATCTCGAATGAACCTCATACGGAACTGACCCTGAGGTGAACTCATGTAGCTTGTTTTAATTTACAACCCAGTTAACAACTCTCTATCTCGTTTGAAAGCGAAACCCTAAACCGTCTACTAAGGAGGCGCAGGGTGGCAGCGACAGCGTTATATGACCCATGTCATCCCTTCGCTTTTACTCCACCCTTCTGTTGTCCTCCTCCTCCTCCTCCTCCTCCTCTCTCTCTCTCTCTCTCTCTCTCTCTCTCTCTCTCTCTCTCTCTCTCTCTCTCTCTCTCTCTCTCTCTCGTCCTCCATTGATACTTTGTCTTTCCTTTTTTTTTGGGATCTTTTCGCCCCCTGTTTCATTTTGCTTGGTTTTCGTTTCCACCCATACCTACTTGTTTTACTCTATTTCCTTCAGATCCTTTGCTCTTATAATTTTTGCTGTCAAATGGTATCTTAGCAGGGTGTGGTGGGTGGGGTGGTAGACGTTTGGTGGAAACTTTGTTGCTTGTTGTGGGAGTTTGTGTTTTTGTTTGTGGGTCTGGGCTTTTTCAAATTATGGCGGTGGTGGCTTTTTTAGTTGGCTTGGTGTTTCCTATGGCGACTTTTTCCTTTGTGGGCATAAGTTTTAATGTAATTTGGGCTTTTTGGGAGTGGTCAGTAGCTAATTTAGGAATTGTTATTAGGGTGACAGAAAACAGACTGCACCAAATCTCTCCAGTGTAAAAACCGAACTGAAACCGATTGGTTTCCATGAAAATCCCATCGAACCGAATCGTTTTCACCCCTAATTGTTATAGGCTATACATTGGTTTTATGGGGTGGAGAGTGTGTGGGACTTTGGTTGGTCAGGATGTGTTGAGCATAACGGGGGAGTCCTGCATCCTGGTTTTAATGAATTGTGAACTGGGTCTAGGTTAATACGAAATGCTTGATTTGGCCTTCTGCTTGGTCGCAACTATTGCATTTCGGCATTGGTTTTAATTACACGAGTTGTTGAAGCTTCGGTACTGTTTGACGTGAGTAGCTTTGGTGGTATTTACCTTATGCGGTGATGCTTTATTTTGCTTTTTCCTCTATTTTAGTGCTCTGTTTGGGTGGACAATTTTGTTCTTTCCTTTTTGAGTGTTGCGGTGGTTTTGTGCATGACGTGTGGTGGCTCGGTCATGGTTTCTCATTGTGCTGCTATATGTGATGATCGTTTCAGATTTGTTGTTATGTTCCTTTGATTTGTGGGTGTGGGTGCTTTGGAAATGTTGGGGTACGAGATAGTATTTTGTCAGTGTTGACATTATGGGTGGTAATTTTTATTGAGTGTTGTGGGTTCTTTGACATGGTGGTCATGCATCTGAAGTGTTTGTTTTTTGGGGAGTGCTTAGGCACTACTTATTCCTGGGTCCTTGCTCGTTTGGGGCTAGCGCTTTGGCACTTTCTCCGGAGAGAGGCCGAAAGTGTGTAGTTCGGAGGGGCCTCGGGTGATGAATACCTCTCAGGCATACCGTCTTATTAGGATTTCGACAGTGAGGTAGTCGGTAATTGGCAGTACGGTGATAGACTCTAAGACTAGTATGTGCACTACCAGTGACGGCACTGGGAGAGAAGCTGGCTGACATGTAAATTTTCAAAATCAAAATGGAATTTTTGATGTGTTGTGATAACAAGCCAAATGGCCATGAATTGACTTGGGCGTAAGGAAAAGGTTATGACTACTGTTTTGTAGTTTGGACTAAAATCTCTCTTTCCACCACTCTTTTTTCTCTCTTTGTTAAAGGGTATATGTGTAAATATAGTATATGTATATATGTGGTGGTCCCACGTTGGTTAAAGAGAAAACAGTATAGGTTAGATCCCTATATAAAGGATCATTGTATTCTCTCATGTTATGTTGAATATAGCAAAAGAGATATTCCTATCATACTTTTCATCTTAACATGGTATCAGAGCCTCCCGCCTCTGGGCGTGCTCATTATCTTTGTTTTTCCGCCTTCTTCGTGAATCAAGAAGTTCAGATTGTCAAATCTTCTTGAAGATTTGATTTGATTTCTTCGTTAAACATAAACCCTAACCCTAGCAGCCACTATTCACGATCATTGTTCATCGGTACTATTCACGATCACTGTTCATCTGCACTATTCACAATCACTGTTCATCACTAATATTCAGAGTCACTGTTCATCGGCACTATTCGCAGTCACTATTCATCGGCTACTATTCACAGTTACTATTCACGGCTATTGTTCATTATTTTTCAACAACTATGGATTCCAAAACTACTACCCAACTCACTAATCGTAAGTTGAACGATAACAACTTCCTTCAATGGTCCAATGCTATTACCATGTCCCTTACGGGCTTAGGCCACGATGCCCATCTTACTAAGACTCCACCTACCGTCGATGAAAAAGCCGCTAAGGCATGGAAACAACTGGACGCTCAACTTGTGACTCTTATCTGGAATTCCATGGAACCGGATGTTGCCGATTTATGCAATCACTTGAGCTCTGTTAAGGAACTTTGGGAGTATCTCCACCTTCTTTACTCAAGTAACTTAACACGGATGTATGACTTGTCCTCTCAATATTTCAAGCTTGAGCATAATATTTGTTTGTTACCGATTATTTTGCTGCTATGAAACGGTTACATGAAGAGTTGAATACTGTTATGCCCCCTACCACCAGTGTTCAGGATCAACAGAAACAGAGGGAATAAATGATGGTTATGAAGTCTCTTGCTGGTCTCAAACCAGAATATGAAGCTATTCGGTCTCAAATTCTTGGGAGTGATAGTCTTCCTACTTTTGCCGAGACATATCAGCGTATTCTAAGGAGCACCCCTCGGGACCCACCTCCCTCCCCTTCGCTTGTTGATCGCTCCACCCTTATTACTCAGACTCCACCAGCTCCCGGTAGGGGTGGTGGTCCAAACCGCAGAAGACGTGGAGGGGGATTTCGGGGTGGTCGTCCTGGCCGTGGTAGAGGTCAAAACTCTCCAATGCATTTATTGTTTTCGGGATGGGCATAGCAGAGACACATGATGGCAGCTCCATGGTCGTCCTCCTCAGGTTGCGAATGCTACCATCTCTAATTCTGGGTACTCTCCTGTTACTACTCCTATAGATACCGTTTCTATTCCTCGTGAGGAATACTCCCAGTTGCTTCAGTATCAGGCAGCACACCAGGCATCCACCTCATCTGCTTCCTTAGCGCAGCATGGAGGTACACATACTGCTTGCATTACTTCAAGTTCTTTCTCGAGGGTAATTGATTCTGGCGCTAGTAATCATTTGACAGGTATATCTAGTCTTTTTACATCTATCCGACTGTCATCGTCTCTTCCCCCAATCACTTTAGCGGATGAGTCCTCGACTCCTGTTGAAGGAATCGGGACGGCTCAACCCTCTTCGTCTTTATCCTTGTCTTCCATTTTGTACATACCTCGTTCGTCCTTTAATTTAATGTCTGTTGGTCAGTTGACTAAGGATCTTAACTGTTGTGTCTCTTTTTTTCCTGATTCTGCTCTTATTCAGGATTTGATGGCTCGGAAGACGATTGGCGTCAGGTATGAGCCCAATGGCCTCTATTACTTTGATGGTGATCCTGTCCCTGCTCCTTCACCCACTACATGTCCTGCTACCGTTTCACCTCATCAGATCCACTGCCGCCTCGGTCACCCTTCATTGGCTAATTTGAAGCTCTTAGTTCCTAGTTTAAGTTCTTTACAGTCTTTAGAGTGTGAGTCGTGTCAGTTGGGGAAGCATCACCGTGTTCAATTTGCTCCCCGGGTCAATAAAATAGCGTCTAGTCCTTTTCAATTAGTGCATTCTGATGTATGAGGTCCTCACCGTATAGCCTCCCAAAAGGGGTATCGGTAGTTTGTTACCTTTGTGGATGATTATTCAACAGGAACTTGGCTATATTTAATGAAAAGTCGTTCCGAGTTATTTTCTATTTTTTGTGCTGAAATTAAAACTCAATTTGGTGTGCCAATTCGTGTTCTTCGAAGTGATAATGCAAAGGAATATTATTCTGACCCTTTCAGTACTTTTATGACACATTCTGGCATGATTCATCAATCTTCTTGTGTACACACGCCACAACAAAATGGTGTTGCCGAGAGGAAAAACAGGCACCTATTAGAAGTCACACGCACTCTGTTATTTGAAATGTGTGTTCCAAAAATTTTTTGGGGGGATGTTGTCCTCACTGCTTGTTATTTGATTAACCGTATGCCATTTTCAATTCTCAATGACCACACACCACATTTCAGCTTGTACCCTGTTGAGTCACCCTTCTCGATCGTTCGGCGTGTTTTTCGGTGTGTTTGCTTTGTTCGTCAGCTGGCTCCTGGTACTGACAAATTAGACCCACGAGCCATTCGGTGTATTTTCTTGGGATACTCTAGGACTCAGAAAGGGTACCATTGTTACAGTCCTTTCCTTCATCGGTACTTTGTCTCTGCCAATGTCACATTCTTCGAGTCTAAACCCTTTTACTCAGAGTCCCACTCGGCTACTGATCCAGATTTTATGCTTCCTGTTCCTCTTCCTGTCTCTCCTATCCCAACTACTACTACACCAACTCATGATGCTTCCACCCGTTTATCTCAGCCTGATTTGCATGTTTATACTCGTCGTCCACGTCCAGAGACTCTATTGGACTCCGCTACTCCGCCTACGCCTACCGTGTCCTCAGATCCGCCATCTTCTTCTCCAGAACCGACTGATTTAGATCTTCCCATTGCTCTCAGAAGAGTAAGCGTTCTTGTACTACTTCTCATCCTATTTCTAACTTTGTGTTTTATGATCATTTATCTCCTATATTTTCTTCATTTGTTGCTTCCGTGTTTACCATATCTATTTCTAAGAATGTTGCAGAGGCACTTACCCATTCTGGTTGGAACCAAGATTGCCTCTGTTCGCCTTTTCACCTCACTGGCCACTACTTATCACTGGCCCCTTCATCAGTTGGATGTTAAGAACGCGTTTCTTAATGGTACCCTCCTTGAGGAGGTTTACATGGAGCAACCACCTGGGTTTGTTGCTCAGTTGGTTGCTCAAGGGGAGTCTAGTCTGGTTTGCAAATTAAAAAAAAAGTCTCTTTATGGTGTGAAGCAGTCTCCTTGTGCTTGGTTTGGCAGGTTCAATGATGTAATTGCTGAGTTTGGTCTTCAGAGATGTGGTGTTGACCATTCTGTTTTCTATAGGCACACTGTAGCGGGGAAGATCTTGTTAATTATGTTGTTGATATCGTCATTACTGGTGATGACCCTAAGGGCATTCAGGAGTTGAAATCCTTCTTACAAATCAAGTTTCAGACGAAAGACTTGGGACAACTTAGGTATTTCTTAGGCATTGAGGTGGCCAGGTCAAGTGAAGGGATCTACTTATCTCAGACAGGAATGTTGGAATCAAAACCTTTGGATACTCCCATGGATCCCAATTCCAAATTATTGCCAGATCAAGGGGAGCTACTTGATGATCCAGGACAGTACAGACGCTTAGTTGGGAAACTTAACTATCTAACGGTCACGAGACCTGATGTTGCCTTTGCAGTTAATGTAATCAGTCAGTTTATGGACTCTCCTCGAACTACATATTGGGATGCAGTGATACGAATCTTGAGGTACCTCAAGGGGGCCCCAGGCCGTGGTTTGTTGTATAAGGATCATGGTCACATTCGAGTTGAGAGCAACACAAATGTAGATTGGGTCGGATCTCCTAGTGATAGAAGGTCTACTACAGGGTACTGTGTACTTGTTGGAGGAAATCTTGTGTCCTGGAAAAGCAAGAAACAAACTGTTGTTGCTAGATCTAGTGTTGAGTCAGAATATAGGGCTATGGCGCATACTACTTGTGAGTTAGTATGGATGAAGCATTTGTTGGAGGAACTTGGGTTCACTCAATCCGAACCTATGAACCTATTTTGTGATAACCAGGCAGCGGTTCATATTGCTTCTAATCCTGTGTTTCATGAGAGGACGAAACACATTGAAGTTGATTGTCACTTTGCTCGTGAAAAGCTCCTACAGAAAGTGATTAATACAATTCATGTTAAATCTGCAGACCAATTAGCGGTTTTTTACTAAAGCATTGGGTGGGACAAGTGTGAAATATATTTGTAACAAGCTAGGTGCATATGATATGTATGCTCTAGCTTGAGGGGGAGTGTTAAAGGGTATATGTGTAAATATAGTACATGTATATATGTGGTTGTCCCACATCGGTTAAAGAGAAAACAGTCTAGGTTAGATCAAGCCTATATAAAGGCTCATTGTATTCTCTCATGTTATGTTGAATATACTAAAAGAGATATTCCCATCATACTTTTCATCTTTACACTCTTCAATTCTACTAAAATCTCTCTCTCTCTCTCCCTCTCTCTCTCTCTCTCTCTCTCATTGCTGGGGTTGGGTGTTTTGGGATGGAGAGAAACTGAACGTGGTTAGTTGTTTGGGAATTTAGAGAGAGAAACCAAACTTAGATGGGTTTTGTGGAGGTTAGAGAGAGAAACCAAATGGAATGACATCTTTGCCCCAAATTAAACATCACGTTGCCACTCATGTGATGAAATACTGCTGAGTTTTTGACGGATGCAAACGGATGGACAAAATTGAAACTACTTAAAAACATAAAGGACGAAATTGACAAAATTGTAAACGCAGAGACAAAGTTGACACAATGTGTACAGTTCAAGGGTATAAAATGTAATTAAGCCAAAGATTCATATCTCCAATAGCCAAGCCTTGGTGGTGTTTTAAATTGAGGGGTGATTTGTAGTCTTAGTTTTTCCCGATGTTCTAAAAATTGCTAGGCGGTAGGTGGGCGGTGTGGGGGCCTAGGCGAAAATTTTATTTTAAACAAAATTAATAATATTCTTATATAAAAAACTCACATAACAGCAATCTAATTTATACCAACAAAATAATAAGTTCTTAGCATTTAGCAACAATTGAGAAAATAAGTACTTACTAAAGAAGAAAACAAGTAAGAAAGGATGAAGAAAAATAAATGTAAAAGCAGGGGCCGCCTAGGTCCAGCCTAATAATTTGGACGATTTTTACTAACGCCTACAGGAAAATCACGGCGGTCGGGCTCCGCCAAGCGCCTAGGCCGATTTTTAGGACACTTGTTTGTTTGTCTTTTGAGGGGATCCTTTAAGGATTGCGGGTGAAATTTTTGGGTGTTTTTGCGGGATTTGTAATCCTTTTTATCTTTGCAGTCTAATATTAACCGTAGTTACTACAGTTCGGTAGAAACATGCCTTCCGCCCTTGTCATGAATTTTTTAAACGAAGCTCAAATGAGCATCTTTGATAATATTTACTCATGACATTTCATGGCATATGAAGGCATGTTAATAATTACTTCCAACGCTTTCCAATTTTAGAGGAAAACTACTTCTAGGGCTAGCAATTCAGGCCCGAGCCCCGTAAACCCACAAATAAGAGCAGTCGAGCCTAACAAAATTGAGCAGCAGGCTGTAACGGGTAAACATTTAGTCACCTTATTAGCGGGCCGTTATAGCCCGTTCGTTTTGAAATTACAAGCCCGATCTATAGTTGTAATGGAGCATTGTACTGCCTTTAAAGTTTTAAATGGTCAAAGCCCTAATTTTTAAACAAAGACCATTCTCTCTCTTCACCAACCCAGCCGCAGCTCCCCTCCTCTCTCTCTCTCTCTCTATCTTTCTCTCTCTCTAGCAGTTTCTCAACTCTCTAGCAAGATTTCAAGAAACAAAGATTGAAGATAAATACTCTGATCCAGAGTATGTGAAGATTACATAGCATATATAGGTGAATTTTGGTTTGCTTTGATAGTTTGATTCACTTGTCTTCTTCTTAGGTTCATTTTTCCATACATAATATATATGTATATGTATATGCATATGTATATGGATATGGCTATGGCTATCATTCTTTTTTCTTTTCCCTTTGGAGTTTAATACATCCTTGAAAGGGCAGGAGTCAAAATTGTTGATTTCTTTCATTACAGGGGGGGGGGGGGGGGGGGGAGTTAAACAAGACTTTAGCACAAACACCTAAAAAAGGGGGGGTTATGTTTCATGACCCGACCTGGCCACAAATAAACCCGACTCAGACCTACCCAGAACCCGGTCCGAACCTGCCCAGGCCCGCCCATTTGCCAGGCCTAACTACTTCCATAATGGTTTCCCTAAATTTTTCTTCCTCTAATAACAATAAAAACTAAAAATTATCATACTATAAATGGAACTCAAGAAAAGAGGAGGAAAACGACTCAAAAAATTGAAATATCTTAATTGAGTTTCCATCCTATTATCTTTTCCTTCTTACTTTCCTCATGTATTTCCTTGCTAACAAATCAAAGAAACCTCCTTTTTGCTTGGTGTTCTCTTTTCTTTTCCCTCACTAAGTCTATGAACCAAACAGAACCTAACTCTGAGAAAGAGTGGAATACGAACTGTTTTTGTTTTGTTTTGTTTTGTTGGGGGGGGGGGGGGGGGGGGGGGGGGCGTGGTTGTACGAATACCAACTGTTACATACGTTCAACAGTACAGTTTTGTGTAATAGTCACCTGGTTACGGTCTTTCTGAAGCTGCTCCATTATGGTGAATACACGTTCTATTCCTAAGCTTACACCAACTGCAGGAACCTGCTTTGTACCAAACATCCCTATAAGGTTGTCATATCGTCCCCCAGCAGCAATTGAACCAACCTGAGGACATAGATAAGCTAGATTAGCTAAAGCGATACAACATGGTCAACACGTGAATACACACCATAGAGAGATAGTAAATAGGAGACAGCGCGAGAGAGAGAGAGAGAGAGAGAGAGTATATATAACAATTGCATGTCAAGAGGGCACTGGCAGCTCAACCTAATATCTGGTTGAATATAGGGTTATTTGAGATGCTAACAACAAATCAACATATCTCATATGATCAAAAGTAAATCCCATACTATGGAAAGGGGGACTAACATACATCTAGCAGTCTCAATTACCGAGTCCGTTAGATATTGCTTTCGAAATAAGATTTAATTTCTTTAATAGATTTTCTCAAAATTAAGCTGTTTTTCCAGCTTTCAAGTGGATTCAATTTTTGAAGAAACTATGAAAAAATATTTTGCCAATACTCAAACATCTGAACAATCCCTGAAGAGTGGTGGTTGGTCCCATATGATAAGTTATGAATTACAATACGCAGTAAAACATTCCCTGGAACCCACTAAACCATGCAACTAAAGACTCACAGAATCAATGACAGGTGGTAGCACTCTGCACATCTATTACTATATATAAAAGCTGAGAGCGTAGGCCAAAAGTAATCTGAGAGTGACACGTGTCACTACTCATTTATGTTGACTCTTTAACCATTTTATCAATCCTTAATCATTCTCTCCACACCAATGGACTCCTATGGCAGCAGGGATATCAAAATGACCCGTCGGGCCCGGCCTGGCCTGACATTGATCGGGCTTGGGCGGGTTTGGGCTTTGGCCCACGGTCTCATGTCTCTTTACGGGCCGGATTGTGCTCGGGTCGAGTTTAAGAGTTCACAATACATGCTCGGTCCTATGCCCCAAGGTAGAGCCTAATGAGCGCTTTAAATTTATCCTAAAATGGTATAAATACACTACTATATCGGTAACCATTTTTTTTTTTTTGTAGGTTGGAAATAACTTTCAATAAAGCAACTTGCAAATTTTACATTTTAATACTTGAAAACGACCAATATTTTTATTACTGGGAAGCTTCTAATCAGGCTTTTATGCGGGCCTCGAGCCAAGCTTTGGTTGGGTTGGGCCTCGGGCTTCAAAAGATAGGCACAGGCCCTACCCAGGATGGTAGGGCCAGGCTAGCCCAACCTCGGGCTTGGACCAGACTTAATGCCCATTTTTCGAGCTGGGCTTCTGGCCACCCATCGGACCGGATTTTTTTTTACACATATATTGCAGTGGGTGTTACTAGGCACATACTACCATTTAATTGGTACATGAGGACTCTTCCTATATTTAAATTGTGTACTGTATTCAATTCAATTAAATATTTTATTATGATCATTTTGAAAGGCTGTTCTTTCTTTTTTTCTTTTTTTTCGACCCATCCCATGAATTTGTATTACTTCTTCCACAGTTTGTATAAGCTTACAAATTTTTTTTTAAACCTATATGGTGATTTCTAAGTTTTCATGAAAAGTACTCACAATTTGAAGAAAAACACTATTAATTTGTATAAACGGATCGATTTTGGGTAAAATTTTGTATAAGCTATGCGAAACATTTTACAAAGACAATTACAAATGTGTATTTTTAATCGAACTTCCAATGATAACAATATTCATCACCAGTATTTTTGATTTGTTAAAAGTACAATGTATCCGCGCATTGCGCGGGATACATGCTAGTTATTTACTGATTGTGGAGACTTATACACGCTTATTGTCACTCATATTCTGAATTATAATGTTGTCACATGTTATATTTTGAGACTTTTAAAGTCCTTCATATCAAGTACGCTTTTTTAGAAGTGAACAAGGTGAAGAAAGCTCTGTTACGTGGGCTCTTCTTAATGGATTGAAGTACCCGTGTCATCGGCTTAACACCCAGACAAGGGTATGGGATGTGTCCAACACTTCTGGTTGGGCTCTCACCAAGCAAGAAGTATGTCGGCTACTTGTATAGTAGCATAGAAATATGTCTAATTATATTCCTTCTTCTAGCTACAAAGTTTTTCTAAAATAGACGAAATACTAATGTTTAAGTCTTATTATTACATAGAAACACAATTTTCTCTTACAAGTATAGGAAAGATAATAGATTTATTGCCGTATCCGTAGATTCATGAACTTGGAAAGTGTGACGCACAGACATGTACCCACACCCGTACCTGAAGCCATGTAACATAGGAAGAAAGTGCCCAGAATCTGACAAAAACTGAAACCAAGAACGAGATACAAAAGCTAGCTAGCCCCAAACAGAAAAGATAACTGACAAGTGACAACTATTCAAATAACAGATAAGTTTCTTTGTGAATGCCATAACAAGTAAAATACTTAGCAAAGAAAATTCAGTAGCTAAACTAAAAAGTCACCTGTGTGGCCCCTTTAAAAACAGCTTCAAATATGACTCCCGTATAGTAATCAAGACCTCTGGCAAGACTCAAATCAAAAACAACTTTGTCGACACACTTCGACTTTTCTAGAGCTTTAAATAATATCTCCAATTCATTCAGCGCATCAAGAGATCCATTATTTTCCAGAAACTTGCTGCCTTCCTGTTTAAGCTTATATAATATATCCAACGGGGGACCCCTTTCCTTTACAAAGGTGCCAATTTTATCTGCTACCTCAACAGTTAAGCCCTTCTCATCCACCTACAGGTATTGACATAGACTTTACCACCAAAACTTAAAATGGTAGTAGTAAAGACTTGAACAATATCATCAAAAAAAAATGAAGCAACAAGAAACTAAACCTGAACCAAGATTCAAGCAGCACTCCGGATCAAAACGTAATTGTGTAAACAAATAGGGAATGAAGATGAAAGATCAATAAGTTTTGAGGCTCAAGAAACCTAACATCATTGTGTAACACACATTTTATGTTCGTTCAGGCTTTGTCATTGACCTTCAATGTAGAATATCAAATATGATGAATAACTATAGGTTGAAACATAAGATGGAATTTGTGAACTTCATATAGATAATTATATCTCTTCTTGACATATTTCTGGTTCAAACTGTTGGCCATAACCAAGATGACTCCCTCGAACGGTCCCACAATTGCCATTCACCGCGACAAGACCACTACCCATTACATAAATATATAGATAATATGCATCCTCACATGAGAAGATACTCTCGTGCAAGGTCACACACATCTTACAACATGGCGAGTTGTTACACAAGAGACTACGAGAGGATGTTGTCCCGCCTCCGTTATGTGAAAAGGACTCATAAATAATGTAGGTTTATCTCCGCAAATTCTGATGTAGGTTTGTCTTCACCCAGATGCTTAATAGTAAGCCACGTGCAAGAAACCATAGGGAAAATTAAGCCATATGTAAGAAGATTTATTTAATAACCGTACACTGTTTTAAGAAGTAAATGTAAACATTATAACACAGGCTTGGCTTCACACCCTGACCCTAGGAAGCATGGACTCTTCTAATAGGTCGAAGCAACCGCACACCATATGTACCCGCGCCCGCATTGGCTTGAATTATTTTTGGATGCGGTAGGGTGTTTCTTTGAATATATATATACAATTTTTTACACAAGGGACTCTTTAACATAATTTTAGAAACGCTAGTATTACTTATTTTATACGTGTTATTCATCTTAATTGCATAAAGAAATAGAGACAAAGTACAGTTTTCAAAGTATTTGAAATAGATTTTTAACAATTTATAATAAGTACCCCGCACCCTCAACCTTATTTTTGAAAACTTGACGAATCCCATGTACCCACATCAGTATCCCTACACCCGCACTGGTGCTGCATAGAACAGTAGTAAATATCAACACTATAACATAGGCTTGTCTTCACACCCTGATACTAACAGTAATATGTAATATTTATTTACCTGTCAAAAGGAGCTAACAACTAATATCTAATAGTAAAGGAATTTGCCTATACTTGAATTCTGTTTCTTACGAAAGACGATGAGGGAAATAGAAATGCAATTGAGACTAAAGAATAAAAAAGATGATGGTAAGTTGAGGAATAAAGTGTTGATGATGATAAGAAAAATTAAGATATTGACTAACAGTGTGTTTGGACATCCGTTATATAGAGTGCAGTTTTGCTCACCCTCATTTCCCATTGGCTAATGCAGTGGGGCCAGTACTTTACACCATTAATTAACTCTCATTTAATCCTGCGTCCCACTGCATTTGCCAATGGGAGAGGAGGATGAGCAAAGGTGAGCAATTTTGATTTGAGCAAAAATGTATTCCATTATATATTTGAGAATGAACCCATTATGAGTTGGCCTATTTAGTGTGTTCGGTTGTCAAAATTAACAAGTTTCACTTCATTATAGAAAACCCAACTAAGGTAATTTTTTCAAAAAACTTGAAATGCTCTTATTAACCGCTGAGAAAGTAAGTCTTGACACCTCTCGCAGCCAGCCCGGGAGACATTCATTGACGTCGAATCATGGTGAATCTATCTCTCCTCTCCTTCTCTATCCCCATTAGTCATCATATATATAATATGCGTATATGTATATACATGTACGCACTTATATGGTTAAGGTTACTAACCAACCAACGGTACATAAATTTAATCAAGTCATTTGTAAATTTACAAATTCAGAACCATCTAATACGAAGTACAATAATTCATAAAGTTAGACACTTTCATAAAGTTAGGCACTTCGTGCAACCAAAAGCACCATAATTGTGTCAGACTTAATTTTAAATGTATGTGTCCATTTAAATTAGTTTTTTAAAAAAAAATTAAGCTTCGGAGGAACCGGTGACTTACAAAGTTACAACTATTATTGCTACTAGTACTATTCTTATTACTTCTTGCAAAGGAAAAGACAGGAGTTCCTGACGCTCACTGATGAGTGTCTGGAGGAATAGTTGTGACCAATACCAACAGAAGGTGCATGTTCTCCTTACCATTTCCTTTCTTATTTGCTCGAATGGTTGCTTGTCTAACTTGTCAATACTTGAACATATAGTTCTGAATTTTTCCGGTGGCACTCCACAAATATCCAGCATTCCATCTAGTAACTTTCTATGATTCAATTTCACCTGTTTAAAAATAAAAAATAAATAAAAAACAAAACAAAACAAAATCAAAAGATGAAAGGCAATCACTATTAACAAGAGCAGTTTTCAGTAGATTCAAATTACAAAATGCAACATAATACAGAACATGAAGAGAAGCCAGCTAACGAGCAACCATATAGGTGCTCATTCAAGTGACCAACTAACCACTTGCTTAACAATAACTCTAGCCTCCAAGGGACCAAGGCACAAACTGGAGACCAGAGATAACTTTGAAACGTTGTCTTAAATAATCAGTATCATAATAGCTGAAATTTGCAATTCTTTTCAATGTTATTTATCTGCCGTAATTCCCATATAGATCGACCACCTGCCATTATTTATCACAGAGGATAGAAAGTAGTTAAGGCATTTAAGCTCATATAAGTGCACGGAACACAGATACCTAAGAAGCACCGATACGGACACGCGACACGGACACGACACGACACGACACGACACGGATACGCCGATACGGCATTTCTAAAAAAAGCAGGATACGATACGTTGGGGACACGATTTTTAAAATATATTTTTTTGAAATATATGTTTACCATGTCTTATCAAAATTGGCATAAAAGCACATAAATCACAACAATACTATGAAATTATCAAAAACAACAAAGCAAATGAATAAAATTGAAAAACATCTTCATTAATATGTTAAAAAATTTTCATCAACCAAGTGTCAAAGCACATTGTCATTTGCTAACTACTAAGTAATGTGTGCACTTGTCCCCCAAGTATGTCCATCTACATAAACCAAGTACCAAAAGATATTTGCTAACTTGTGTCCACTAGTATATAGCCCAAAAAATATATTTGTGATCATGAATTACGTTCCAAAAAATACCGGCTAATTACTAAATAGTAACTAGTAGTACTCTATATGTCCCAAAAAGATGTCCATCCATTCATTCTTCAATTGCCTCATCACCATCATCAGTAAATATCGGGTCGGGTTGTCGTTTTCTCTTTCGATACTGATACGAGTGCCAAAACAGAGTGTCGGTGCTCCATAGACCGTTGGTTACCCACCAATGGTGGATGAAATCAACATCCGTAAAAACTCTCATGACCTACTTGAGTATCCGACACGTGTCCAAAGAGTATCGGAGAGTGTCGGTGTCGGATACGTATCCGACACTGATACGTAGGGCAAAAGAGAGTGTCGGTGCTTCATAGATAGATACGACACGATGCAGACACGAAAACATGGAGAATTTTAGTAAAAAAAATTGTAGGATACATATACTACTAGGACAGAACGAGTTAAAGATTATATCTTTTTATTTAGTTGTACTAAGACACCTAGCCACATCCATACTCGTTTCCTAAATCGTTAAATAAACCCATTACTTATTTCTAAAATTCTTAAAACTGTCCAAAGGAGCACCGAGCCTTGTCCAGCCCCCATGTGGGACGCATGTCTGGTGTGTTTCAAATGTAATAAAAATTTAAGACGCGCTTTTTCAAGTGTCGGAGACACGTCGTCGTGTGCCAAACATGGACACAGCCCCCAAATAGAAGTGACCATGCTACATAGTAGTTTAGGCCATGAAAATTATGGGCTTGAGTAAGAATCCAAATACAATATTAAATTGAAAACTTATTTAAGGACATAAGTAGCCAAAATAGATGATGATTAGGACAATAATTACCTCATAGTCCCCAATGTTTAGCTCATCCAGAAGTTCAGTCAAAATCTTTACAACCTCAAAGTCAGGCCCCATTTTTTCGTACTGACCAGCAATATCAAAGTCACATTGATAGAATTCACGGTACCTTCCCTTTGATGGATTATCCCTTCTATACACCTTAGCTATTTGATACCTTTTGAAAGATGTGATGCCATTCATAGCTACAAATCTCGCAAATGGGACGGTTAAATCATACCGCAATGAACAAAGCTCTCCACCCTGTTAACAAGGTTTTTTTTTATTTTAGAAAAAAAGGCTAATAAGAAGTCCAGATATGATCTGGTCTTTCTATCTATATATAAAGTAAATAATAAAAATTTCCATATGGTTTGTTTTTTAAAGTTCTAAACACCACTATCATTTAAAAAATACACAAGCTCTGCATTCGTGCAATATCATTTTGTTTAGTAAATAGAATACAAAAGCTCAAGTTGCAACTTCCCAAAGAAAATCCAAACTTACCTTTTCTACCACAAGAAAATTTTCTTCTGCATAATAGCCATTTAACTACTAACAACTGCGTTTGTCCAGAATCTGGCAAACGGTCTGGCAACTATATTTGGACATCCAAACATGTCCAAACGGGCTCAAAGAGAGGGGTACAGGGAAGTACTTTGTCATTCCCCTGGAAAGACCAGTTCTAGTCATTTCAGAATCAAGGCAGATTATTATACTTATGCTGTGTGGCCATTTTAAGGAAAACATTGATTTTTATCATATACAACTTTGATTTGTGCTAACTAGGGTTTAGAAGGGCGGATTGAACTTCCACTAGGAAATAAACCTTTCAATAACATCTAACAATAGGTCTAATGGAATGCCAATGATTTTGCTAAGCAAGCATCCGAATTGCAATCAATGCATTTATTTGCAAAACTAACACAAATATGTAAGAACTTCATAACTCACTTAGTCCATTCCATTGTTCCTCAAAACCATTTAGTTAGCCATGATACATGTGTTGATATTAGTCATCATCACAGAAAAGTGTTATTCTTTTATTCGAACTTTATCACAAAACATTGCCAAACTGTTGCAAGTTTTACAATAATCATTCTACATCCATAAAATAGCAAAGTTAATTCCATTGTAGAAAACATGCCCCGCTACTTTTAAAGTTTAAAAAAAAAAAGTAATCCTTTGGCAAGTTTCTATTGACATTATGGTCTCTTCTTGACCTTACTTTGAAGACAACAGTTTAATATCAAACCACTAGTCGGGTATGACAAGGTATTCACAATATCCAAATTTAAACATAAAAAAGTTAAATCAGATCTCTCGGAATGAAAATGATGTAATAACCAAAGTAAAATTGGATTCAAAGTCAACTGTGTACATAATTTAAACGTCAAGTCAGATCAGCTAATAACCACCATGTTTTATGTCAAAACATGCTTTGTGGTGAAAATGGATAAAACACTAACAAAGATAAATATCCCGAGTCCCCACTACCACTAAGAAAAAGAATTCAGTAAAGCCCACTCAGCAACCATCGTACAATGCACATATTTCAACAGATATGGCCAATAAAAAAAGAATCTAAATGAGAAGTACGACTCAGTCAAAGGAATAACACCAACAACTATGACAGCTAAAAACTCCCAACAATGGAAACATAATTTCAAAAGCAAAGGGACACAACCTTGAATCAACAACCAAAGTATTACCTGATCAGCAAGATCATAAATCAACTTGGAATCTTCCCCATATTTTCCCATAAGAGTCTCCCTTAATTCAAAGGCAGGAGTATCCAGGGCCATGGCCCCATGCCGCTTAAAAACTTCCATTATAATTGAGAATGCTTTCTCTCTTATTGCCATCTGTTCTTTTGCAAAATCACGAGTACCCTGATATGTAATGTAACAAAATAATTCAAGAAATTAGAGTTTGATCATACAATCAAACATCATCATATTTGTGGAAACAAAAAAAAAATTTGGATGGGTGTAATTTATAAAAAGATCTCTAACAGCGCCAAAGGGGTCGACATTGTACACAGAATATATACAAAGTGCCACGAAGGAGGAAGAAAGAAAAAAAAAATCACGGAGGCATAATTAAAAGGACTACCCATCCACGGAAAAAATAAATAATAAATGAAATGACAGGAGTTAATCAAGCTATGTACAAGCTGGCTGAGTGCCTACATTAAAGTAAAAAAAAAACAGTGTGCCTAACTACTTAGGGTTGGCAAGATGAATCATGTTTCGCCTATCCGCTTTCTTCAAAATTATTAGTCTCACTTAAATCATAAGCTACCGTACTTTTCCTTACAGCTCTACGGTACCAATTTTTTTGTCCCCTAACATTACTTAAAAAGTGAAAACTAACTCTTTCTGATGCAACCATCGAGTGGGAGCATAAAACTCTTCCAAAACTTTAGGTAAAATTGTAAATAAACTATATTGTTTTTCCCTAAAGTAGCCAATTTATATTCCCAACAACATTAAAAGACCGCATTAACTACCTTCTAAAATTAATTCTACCATACATGGAATAATACAAGACTTAAGGTTATTCTACAACCGCTAAGAAACATCCAAAAATAAGAATACATCAAAGTTCTTCAAAAAGGCTTCTCCTAGAACATCGAAATAACCATTCTAAATATCGGTGAAAGGTAAACTTTGCCACAATTAGATGCCTTTGTCACCAAGTGCATCCTTCTCCTGCTTACTGTAGAAAGAAATTAGGGCAAAAACTTAGGGAGACAACATGTCTTCCCTTTCTTTTATTCATTCAATGTCTCATAAAATAATTACACCAAGAACCTACTAAACCTTAAAATATAAAATAAGCGACAATAATAATAATAAAAAATAAACAACTCTCAACACTCCCCCTCAAGCTGGTGCGAAGATATCCCTCATACCCAACTTGCTAAGAGCGAAGTAAAACTGTCTACTCCCAACTCCCTTGGTGAGAATATCTGCCAATTGGTCACCTGTCTTCACAAAAGGAGTACATATTATACCATTATTGAGGTTTTCCTTAATGAAGTGTCTATCTATCTCCATATGCTTAGTTCGGTCGTGCTGAACTGAATTATGAGGTATATTAATGGCAGCCTTATTATCACAGTATAGGCGTATCGTGTCTGTCCGATCGAGTCTCAGATCTCTCAACAATAATCTAATCCATAAAAGTACACACACACACTTTGGGCCATAGCCCTGAATTCAGCCTCGGCACTAAATCTCGCTACCACATTCTGCTTCTTACACCGCCAAGTAACAAGATTACCTCCCACAAAGGTACAATACCCTAAAGTGGACCTCCTATCAGGAATTGAACATACCCAAGCAGCATCAGTGTATGCTTCCACTCTAAGGTGATCATGTTTGCCAAAAAATAAGCCCTTCCCAGGAGCAAACTTTAAATATCGAAGAATCTGGAGCACAGCATCTAAATGAGATTCACGTGGAG
The DNA here is from genome assembly GCA_033977485.1 of Hydrangea macrophylla. Lineage (NCBI taxonomy): Eukaryota > Viridiplantae > Streptophyta > Magnoliopsida > Cornales > Hydrangeaceae > Hydrangea > Hydrangea macrophylla. The sequence continues at coordinate 86,854,590 of CM066986.1, forward strand.
CGTACATGAACTGGCTGACCACACTGACAGCAAAAGCAATGTCAGGACGAGTATGAACCAGATAAATAAGCTTACCCACTAATCTCTGATATCTCCCTTTGTCAACCAACACTCCACTACAATCATCACTAAGCTTCTGGTTCAGTTCTATCGGAGTGTCACAAGCTCTGCTTCCAAGCATTACAGTTTCCTTTAACATATCAAGAACATATTTCTTTGGGAAATGAAGATCCCATGCTTGGATCTAGCCACTTCAATTCCCAAAAAATACTCCAGTGCTCCTAGATCTTTAATTTCGAATTCTTTGGCCAGGTACTTCTTCAACTGTTGCACTTCTTCCAAGTCATCCCCTGTAAGCACAATATCATCAACATATACGTTGAGAGCAGTGGTCTTACCCTGTGTGGAATGCTTAATGAACAGTGTGTGATCCGCCTGACTTTGTTTGAAGCCATATCTACGCATAGCCTGAGTGAACCTCTCAAACCAAGCCCTTGGGGATTGTTTGAGACTATATAATGACTTCCTACGCCTACACACTTTTCCCACTGTGTGTGAGTCCTCAAAACTATGAGGCACATCCATATATACTTCTTCCTCAAGATCACCATGTAAGAAGGCATTCTTCACATCAAACTGGTGAAGAGGCCAATCAAGATTGGCTACAAGTGAGAGAAGTATCCTGACTGAGTTCATTTTAGCAACTGGTGCAAATGTCTACTCATAATCCACCCCATATTGTTTGAGTGATGCCCTTTGCAACAAGACGTGCTTTATACCTCTCAACAGAACCACCTGACCTGTGCTTCACTGTATATACCCATTTGCACCCCACAGTTCGTTTTCCCTTAGGTAACTCTGTCAATTCCTAAGTGCCATTCTTACGAAGAGCTTTCATCTCTTCAATCATGGCAAGTTTCCACTTGGGATCAGTGAGAGCATCCTAAAAATGGTTAGGTACACAAACAGAAGAAATTTTTGAAACAACGGCTCTATAGGACGGAGACAAGTGTGAGTAGGACACAAAGTTAGATATAGAATGTTAAGTACAAGACCTAATACCTTTACGAATAGCAATGGGTACATCTAGATCATCAGACTCAGTAAGAGATGTTGTATCAATACCTGAATCTTCATCAGTTAGAGGGAATGACAGTGGAAGAATAGGAGAAGTCGTCTCTTTAGCAAGAGAAGAAGAAACAGTGTCTCTAGTCTTTCTTTTACTCCATGTTCCCTTGGAATAAACCAACAACACTTTCTCCTCTGGAGCGGTTTTTTCTCCCTCTCCTCCTCCTCCTCCTCCTCCTCCTCCTCCTCACACCCTTTTTCTCCCTCTTACTCCTTCTCACACCCTATAGCTCCCTTTGACGCACCTTTTTTTGTGATAATCTCAATTTCACCCACAACAATCGTAGGTAATGTGAACACAGGTATCTCTTCCTCACACCTCTGCTCCCCCTGAAGAGATAGCTAGGAACCCTGGAAGTAAGTTTGTGATTCAAAGAAGGTGACATCCATAGACACAAACCATTTTCGAGACGGAGGATGATAGCACTCATACCCCTTTTGAGTAGGAGAGTAACCTACAAACACGCACTTAAGAGCTCGAGGGTCCAACTTCCCACAAGTGGGAGACTGGTTATGAACAAAACATACAGAGCCGAAAACCCGAGGAGGAATAGAGAATAATGTGAAAGAGTTGGAGAGCACTTCAATTGGTGCTTTCTTATTCAACACACGGGTAGGAAGACTATTAATAAGTTATGCAGCCGTTAAGACTGCCTCACCCCAGTAAGACTTAGGGGCTTATCCCGAGAAGAGCATGGTACGAGCAGTTTCTAACAAATGACGATTCTTGCGTTCTACCACCCCATTTTGATGCGGGGTGTCATTGCAAGAAGTTTGATGAATTATTCCCTGAGAACTAGAAAATTCACCAAGACCAGAATCAATGTACTCACCACCATTATCAGAACGCAAAATTTTTATGACTGCCCCAAACCGAGTACGAATCATTTGATGGAAAGCTTTGAAAACAAAAAACACTTCCCTTTTTTCTTTTAACATGTAAATCCACGTGACGAAAGAAATCATCTATGAACGTAACAAACCATCTATGACCTTTTAACGACACCAAACGAGATGGACCCCAGACATCGGAATGAACTAAAGCAAAAGGAACTGAACTTGTAGTGGAACTTGGAGGAAAAGAGGCACGATGATGCTTTCCAAGTTCACAAGACTCGCATAAAAAATAAGACACCTTTTCATTTAGTACAACTGAGGGAAACAAATGTTGAAGCAAAGAAAGGGGAGGGTGTCCCAACCGTTTGTGCCAAAGCCATATGTCTTTGGCTTTATTATTAGAAACCACGGTATGGTGTGCTAACTGCTCTCCTAAATCTAAGATATAGAGATCATTCTCCACTCTACCACTGCCAATTGTCCTTTTCGTGACAAGATACTGAAAGACACAATGGTCAGGGAAAAAAGTAATACTACAACTTAAGTCATAAGTAATGTAACTGATAGATAAAAGGTTTGTGGAGAAAGTGGGAACATGTTAAACTGATGACAATGATAATGAAGGAGTAGCATGAAATAAACCTTTTCCCGAGACTGAGGAAAAAGTTCCATCGTCGGGAAAAGGTTCCATCAGCAATACGAACTTTGTCCTGACCTGAATAAGGTGTATAAGTAGAAAAAAAAATATCTGAAGACCTAGACATATGATCAGAAGCTTCTGAATCAATAATCCAAGGTAAGGAAGAGTGAGATAGAAAAGCTCTCGCTGAGTTGGCTAAGTTACCTGAATGGGCAAACGAAGAGAAGCAACTGTAGATGTAGACAGAGCACTACAGGCCATCAGGTTCGGAGTAGCATCCTCAAACTCTATGCTGGAATTAGAAGCAGAGTGATCACCCTAGGCTGGAAGGGCTGTATCTACCACTGATGAAATAAATGATGGCTGCCCGGAAGAAGCAGAAATAACAGAATGACGACTCTTCTCATTCTGCACAACATAACTGTAATACTTGTAAATTTCTTTCTATTTTATTAATGTAATTTCCAGACTGTACGCGCTAGACTGTGTTTATTATTTTTCAAATTTCGTAATATTAATACGTATTTTAAATTCCCGGTGTCAATTAATTTTATTAAAGCAGTTTATATTATAATTATGATATTTATATTATGTTTTATTTTATTGCACGTTAATTAGACTCGGACTGTATTTAGACCCAGATTGGAATTTACACGCGAACCCGTAATTTTACCTGTGTTGCACGTACTCCGAGAGTGTGCGCAATTCGAGATACGTCACTTCAGTCATATCGGTCAATCCCTTGAATTTGGGAAAGCAACCAACCACCAATCCCCTCCCACACTCAACCTCCATACCTCCCCAACAACCCCCATCACTCCCTACCAAATTCACATGTGTGTTTGTGAGTGCACAGTGAGTGGCAGTGAGTGGACTGTGTGTTCCAGTAAGAGAAGTGCACAGTGTGTGCGAGTGTTGAATAGTGTGTATGCATGCATGTGTGTGTGTTTGTATGTAATGAGTGATGTGTGTGTGTCATGTGTGTGGTGTGTGAATTGTGTGGCAGTGTGTTTGATGTGGTAGGTTTGTGTGTGGTATAGTGTGTATATATATTTACATATTTATATATTAACCACCAATTCCCTCCCCCTATAGGCTATAAATACACTACCCCTCCCCCTCATTTCTATGGTTACCCCAAAGTCAAGAGAAATAAAAGAAAAGAGTGAGAGAAGGAGAAAGAGTTGACCGAGAGTGAGAGAAGAAGAGGAAAGAAAGTCCGCCACACTGCGACCCCGACCCTACTGTGAGTTCCTAACTCACTTGGTATAAGATTAATACCTGTATTATCTTCACTTTGTTATTATTATTATAGGAAATATTGTGCTTAATATGTGGTGTCCCTAACCTAGGCCCGTATTATCAGTCTGTTTTTATTATTATTATCTTGTTAGTAATTTCTGGTTGATACCATGCTTAAACCAGTTGTACCGGACTAATGCCCGTGTTATGTGTTCCGTTATTATTATTATTATTATTACTATTATTAATTATTATTATAGCCCAGTAAATCTCATGTTTACATATGTACCCCAAAGGTTTATGTCCATATGGTTATTCCGTGAATAACATTATTATTATTATTATTATTATTTAATCCGGTTAGAACTCATGTATAATATATTGTACCAAATTAATGTCCGTGTTATATCGTCACTACTATTACTATTGTTCTTATTATTATTATTTATTTTGAATAAACCTCTTGCTTTAATATGTTGTACCACGAATATATTAATGTCCATATTATTATTCCGTGAATAATAATATTATAATTATTATTATTGTCCAACAAACCTCATGCTTCAATGGGTTGTACCCAAACATATTAATGTCCGATTTATTATTATTCTGTTTATTATTTATATTATTATTATTATTATTACTATTATTATTATTGTTTATTATTATCAGATGATTTACCTCATGCTTTAACGTGTTGTACTACGAGCTTAGGACTCGTACTATATTTCAAGATTAGCACCTGTTTAATTAACTTGTACCTCGTGCATGTCATATGAAACACCTCACGTAGAAGGCAGTGTCGTAACGTCAAGTCGACGTGTACGGGTATAGAGTCGGACGGTCGCGGAGACCAAGTCCGTATGCATTTGGAGTTATGTGTAGTCGACCGCGGAGGTCCGAAAGTTGATATGTAGTGAGTCGGTACTACCAAATGGAATTACAGGATCGCATGTCGGCGATAATTGCTACTATGGCCACGGAGAGGCAAACACGATAGCAAAGTAACCATGTTGATAAGAACAAATTGAGAAATGAATCAACACGGTTAGCCTGTAAGGCGAGATTACTGTTGCGGTCGCGACGACCAACGATAGTAAAGTAACCGTTTCGCAAATCGGCGACGATATTCATAATGCAAGGTCCCGGGGACCTAGAGTACTTGGTTAGCTTGTAGAGCGAGATTACTACTATGGCCACGGAGAAGCAAACAACGATAGTAAAGTAATCATAGCTCGACCCACTGGGCGAGTCACTCTAAGCCAACGGCGTTATACTGGTAATGTAACAAATTCAAGTGAGTCGGATGTTAAGTCGAGTGAAGTCGAATATATCGATGATGCATAGTTCACGCACGGTCTCAATATAATTCATTCAACGGTCACAACTATTCGCTATGTACTTTCGGATACGTGTTTTTATTAAGAGTGTTCAGTTAGGACGCTCACTTAGCTTTTATTAAAGCTAACGGCATACTACGCCCTTGACATTCCCACGTCTAGGCTTCACAGGATATGACTACCCGGAAGAAGACTATGAAGAAGAAGCCTTCGAAGAGGAGGCCTACAACGATGAAGGTTACGGCTATGCCAGTTAGAGGCGCAACTTCAAGGAAGAAGACTTAGTTGTCCCTTATAGATTTTTGTCCAGTTATACTAAGTTGTAAATTGGCGTCACACGCCTTCCCTTAACGATCTTACACTTTCTTTTGTCCTTACATGTAAAGATGTAAACGGCATCCAACGCCTTAATCTCTTTCGTTATTTTATCTTTTGAAACCACAAACTCTGATGTAATAGTTAGTAACCTTTTAATGTATATATTTAGTTTATGCTTCCGCTTAAGTCATTCTTTTGTTATCTAGTGTGTTGTGGACAATTAGTTAATGTAACTAGTCATAGCTTACGGACCCAGAAAGGAAAATTTTAAATTCCTCCTAATTTCTGCTACTCCGGGCCGTGACAATAACTAGGTGCTTTGACTCTCCCATTCGCGTAGCCCATCTTCCCTTTACTTCTCAACAAAATGGACACCGACTTCGACCATGCAAAGTACTTCTGACCATTGGAGAAAGAGGTTGTGATTTTTAGGATAGGGCTTTTTGGTGGAGCAACAATGGGGCTCTCAACCTTAGGCGTATGTAACCTTACTGTGGATTGACTAATAGCATTATCCATAATTCCAGAACGCCATGGTTCAAAAACTCGGCCGAAACCGAGTTAACTCGGCCGAGTCAACTCGGTTTCGCAGGGTCCCGATACGATATGACTCGGCGAGTCAAAGTCGAATCAAAAAAATTACGTATCGTGAGTTATCTCGGCCGATACGGACGAGATATTGGGAACTCGGCACAAATCGTCCGAAACGTGAATGATTGAGGAGAGAGAAAGCAAAAAATGGGTACCACATACCTTTTACTCTGTCTGAAATCCCATAAGGTACTCTGTAGGAGAACTCCAAGCTTCTCTTCATCTTAATCTCTCTCTCAAGTTTCAGATCTTCGGCAATCTTCTTCCATCTTCATCTCTCTCTCAAATTCTAGATCTGATTTGTGAAGAACTCCACTGACCCGAAGGTATGTCTCGTCGTCTCTGTGTGTGTGTCGCGATCTCGGCGTGTGTGTGTGTGTGTCGCAAACTGTGTGTGGGTGTGTGTGTGTCGCGATCTGTTTGTGGGTGTGTGTGTGTCGCGATCTGTGTGTGTGTGTGTGTATCGAGTATGTGTGTCGCGATCTCTGTGTGTGTGTGTGTATCGAGTGTGATTGTGTGTGTGTGTATCGATCTGTAATCGTGAGTGTGTGTCGAGTGTGTTTGTGTGTGTGTCGAGTGTGTTTGTGTGTGTGTCGATCTGATTTCGAGTGTGTTTGTGTGTGTCGATCTGGTTTTGTGTGTGTGATTCGAGTGTGTTTGTGTGTGTCGATCTGATTTTGTGTGTGTGAGTCTGTGTGTGATCTGATTGTTTGTGTGTGTGTGTGTTTGTGTGTGTGTGTATGTGTGTCGAGTGTGTGTCAAGGGGTTTGATTTAGGTTTTTAAGAGACACTGTGGTTTGGTCTTTGGTAGATCAAAGTGCTTCTATACATATATATATATATATATATATACACACATTATATATGTTAGGTTATTAAGTAAGTTTATTACACACTATATATACACACATTATATATGTTAGGTTATTAAGTAAGTTTATTACACACTAAAAAAAAATCTTAGGTTATTAAGTAGGGTTAGTGCACAAAAATATATATATATATATATAAATATATATTTTTTATATATATCAACATTCATATTTTTAATTGTTTTTTTCTTTCATTATATATCTTAGGGTATTAAGTAGGATTAGTGCACACACAAAAAAATATCAACATTTATTTTTTTTATTTTTTTCCATTTATACATCTTAGGGTATTAAGTAGGATTAGTGCACACACAAAAAAAAAGTATCAACATTTAAATTTATTTATTTAATTTTTTTTTTCATTATACATCTTAGGATATTAAGTAGGATTTGTGCACACAAAAAAAAAAAGTATCAACATTAATTTTTTTATTTGTTTTTTTTTTATTTTCCAATTATACATCTTAGGGTATTAAGTAGGATTAGTGCACACAAAAAAAAAATTAGTATCAACATTTAAATTTTTTTATTTTTTTCGCTAAATATTAAGTTATTTAGTATATAATAACAAAACACTTTGAATATCTATCTTATCTTAATATTCTAAAAAATAAAAAATAAAGTAAGACAAATATTATCTAAATAATATTCTAAATAATATATACATCTTAGGGGTAATAAGTAGGATTAGAGCACACACACACAAAAAAATAAAAAAAAAATAAAAAAAGGTATCAACATTTATTTATTTTATTTCTTTCTTTGTTTTTGCTAAATATTAAGTTATCTAAATTATATATACATTTTAGGGGTATCTAAATATATATATATATATATAAATTTCTTAAACTCATTGTATATCTATCTAAATTTCTTAACAAATATATATTTTTTTTTTAATTTAGAATGCCTCCAAAGCAAGACATTGGTTGGGATCATGGATCACCTGTTGGGGGAAATAAAAGGATCGCAATGTGCAACTATTGCGGCAAGATTATTCATGGCGGCGTCACGAGATTGAAGCAACATGTTGCTCGGGTATCGGGGCAAGTTGATTCATGTCCTAAAGTTTCAGAAGAAATTTCAAGATACGTAAGAAAACATCTCTCTGAAACTGGAAACGCAAGGGCTCTTGAGAAGAAGAAAAAAGAACAACTGATAGCAAGTCTTAGAGAGGACAGCTTATACGAAGAAGAGGAGAATGTTGAGGACGTTGATGATTACGTTATCAGACTGAATTGAAAAGGATGTGCACATCTAGTGAATGGGGTGAATACAATCGTGAGAAAAGTAGAAGAAGTATTTGTGCTGCAGTGTCTGATCTAATTTTGACTGATCGATTTTGGAGGAATGCTAAATTAGTACAGTCCATTATGGAACCGCTTGTTAGGGTTCTCAAAATCGTTGACCAAGATAAGAAGCCCACAATGTCCATCATCTACGAGGCAATGGATAGAGCTAAATTAGCAATAAAGGCGACAGTCAAAGACTATCAAAAATTTTGGGATGTCATTGATTATAGATGGGAGAGTCAATTACATAGGCACCTTCATGCAGCAGGTAAGTTATATATTCAAGTTAAACAATGAATTAACTGCGAGATTTGTATATTACAAAAGACTGATAAATTTGTTATCTTTGTCCTATCCAAACAGCATATTTTCTCAACCCTGCATTTCAATATTCCCATAATTTTTCAAAGCATCCAGAGGTACGACTTGGCTTGAAGGAAGTAATTAAGAGATTAGAGCCGGATGTGGAAAACCAAGCAAGGGCTATTAGTGAGGTATGAAATTGAACATTAAATATTCATTATATAAAAATGATGATTCCAATCGGGATTTTAAATTTGTAGATAAAAAATTACGTGGATGCAATAGGAGAGTTTGGACAACCTCTAACAAAGAAGGCTATAACAACATCTCTCCCAGGTTCTTGTTCTAATTTAAAGCAATGAGTTGATGAAGAATTTACTTTTCTAAATCTTAGCATGAGTTTTTATTTTTAATTTCCTAATTGCAGCTGAATGGTGGTATCATTATGGTGAGGAAGCTCCAAATCTGAGGCGAATTGCAATTAAAGTCCTCAGTCAGACTTGTTCTTCTTCAGGGTGTGAGCGAAATTGGAGCACGTGGTCAACAATTCACACCAAACTCCGTAATCGCTTGGCAATGAAGAAGTTGCATAAACTAGTCTTTGTGCACTATAATTTGCGGTTGCGGGTTAGGAATATTATGTATATGAAAGATAATGAGGATTATTATAATCCAATTGACCTAACTGGAATCTTCGGAGATGATGACATTTTAGATGCTTGGATTGAGGGGACAAAAATACCTGATCTTGATGATGACTTGACGTGGTTCAATGAAGGTATTCAAAATATTGATGAAGGTCGACAAGGAGGAGATGAACAAGAAGAAGAAGATAGTCCTCATGTTCCTTCAAGGCCGAAGCAATCTTTGGTCCAAAAAAAAGGGAAGGGTGTTGCACAGACCACTCGAACAATTTTTCCTAGTTCCAGCTCCAGTAGTGACGATGGTAATAATGATGATGATGATGGTGACACTGAAAGAAGAGGTGGTGATGATGACAGTGGTGATTATGGTGGCGACAGTGGTGGTGGTGGTGGGGGTGGTCATTCTAGCTTGCTCCGTGGAGATGATGAGTATTATGTCACACAAGACACAGACCATGGATATAGGCCGGGAATAGATGCACAACGTCAACATTTGGCTAGGCTAACTGAAATTTCGAGTGGTGATGATTTTTCTAGTGGACACAATGATAGTTTAGGTATTGACAATCAAATGCGTTCTATGGGGATAGGATTTCAGGATTACGGAGGATATGGAGTATACGGGCAACCAAACCATGCTAGTACAGGATATGGATATGGTTTTCACGGTGATCTTGGATATTCAAGTAGTAGCACTGGTAGTATGGGCCACCTACCACCAATACGACAGCTTGAGAGATCTACTAGTACCAGTACTGGTGGGTATTATGATCGTGCTCGTAGGAGGCATCGGGATACATCAGCTAGCACTGCCACCAGCGGTGGAGGAGGCTATAGTGGTTATGATTTGGGGCAGCATCATGATGGATCCTCGAGTAGTAGTGTTGAGTATCGAGGAGCTGGATACTATCATCCTACAGAGCCTGTCAATCCTTCTCAACCACAAAACCCATATTATGAATCATCCAGCCAGTCATCTCAACCTGAACCTTCAGATTATGCCTCTATTCTATTTGGGCGCCTTCACTTTCCATATCCACATACTGCGTTCAATAATCAAGGGAATAACGATGATGATTTCCAACCCCCACGACACTCCATGTGGCATTGATGTAGCATGTTATTATAATATATGTATTACTTGGTAGTATTGAACAATTTAGATCCAACTATGTGTGTACAATTATTAGACATTAGATCGGCAGCGTCTGAATTGAATGAGATGTGCTTCTTGTATGGTACATTGTGTAAAATGCCACAATCTATTAGGCCAATTATGCTATTTTTATTATTTTAGAATTTTCCATAATTTTTTCATATTTTTCTGAAGCTTAAATCTAGCGTATCGGAGCGTATCGCCCGATACCAGGCCGCATCGCCGCGACACCGAGTCATCACAACGGGATCCGATACCGCGACCGATACCGCGACTTTGAACCATGCAGAACGCAAAACAAGAAACCCTCAACAATCACAAAAGAATGGAGAAGATGGGGACTCACCAACGAGATCAAGGCACATACAATGTCAAATTACAGCACCATTCAGGTGCAAATAGTTCAGTATTAGACTGAGTACTGGTCCATACAGGGACCCCAAAATAAGAGAAAAAGAAAAAAGGCTGAAAAATTTAGGCTTCAATCAAAATGGCAGACTGATATAGAAGCTGGGTAGGGGCTGTTGGCTAAGGGAAAGAAGCTGGGGTTGGTGCAGGCTAAGCCAGTGTGGCTGCTGGGATGAGCCGAAGCCCTTGGAGGCTGCTCCGAGTGACTAGGTGCCCTGGGGGCTGCGCCGAAAGGCTAGAGGCCCTAGTGGGCTACGGCGCAAGGCTGGAGCATGGTTACCGGGATCGTGGTACCCCCCATGGAACCGCGATCCGGGATCTTGCGATCCAAATTGTGGTTCCTAGGGGATCCGGATCCCAGAATTCACGAACCAAACGAGAAGAAGATAAATAAAATCCTAACTTTTACATTGCTTGTTGGTTTTTGTTTAAGAGCTTTTGTGATATTTTCATTTGAGACTTAATTTGATCTTATTTTTCTAAACTTTGTGTGTTTGAAATTGATTATGTGAAGTCTTGTAATGATTTAGTACTATATATCTGTGTATAATTATTTACATAAGTGCTAATCGAACCAAAGATTCGAACCGAAGCGAATCACGAACCAAACAAGTGAACCAACTGAGACTACCCCCTCGTACCCCGAACCGAGCTAAGTGACGTACCACGCACCCGAACCCGTACCACGTACCGGGGTGAACCACGTTCCAGGTAACATTGGGCTGGAGGCCATGGTGGGCTGCGGCGAGATGGGTGGTGGTTGCTGGTGGTTGCTGGTGGTGGTTTGTGGTGGTGGCAAGAAAATCCCTCTTAGGGAGGCTCTGATACCATGTAGAAAGAAATTAGGGCAAAAACTTAGGGAGACAACATGTCTTCCCTTTCTTTTATAGTTTTATTCATTCAATGTCTCATAAAATAATTACACAGAGAACCCTACTAACCTTAAAATATAAAATAAGCGACAATAATAATAATAAAAATAAACAACTCTCAACACTTACTTTTCTACGTCTTTGTACTATTCTCTTTTAGTTTCATGTGAATACAAAGTTCAGACAATACACCACAAGCACGCCCCTACATGATCCAACAAGTTAACTTTCATGAATTACCTCATCTCTATGGACAATAATACATAGGTGAAGACAATGCAACTCTTTGGTATATCATCAACTCTCAGTCTTTACGCACACCATTTCTATTTCTAGCTCTATTAAAATTCTATCCAGAGTCCAGACAGATAGGTTATCTTAAATTCGTCTGACTATAAAGCTTCTCTCTGTACTTCTAGTTGTTCTTTTACTCCTATCCAAGTTTCATCCATTAATCATGTAATACCGCAAAATCATCCAACAATGAATCTCCCTAATGCTATGAATATTAAGTTTGATACACATTTTGAAGCAAATGATTGTCAATGTCCAACCATATTTGTCTTAAACTGATCCAGCACTTGGTCAGTGCAAATAACAAAAATTCACTCTTAACCAACAAGCTCAGCCATCAGGAACCTAGGGATAAGATGAGTGTCAAGAAGCACCACATCGAATAGCTGTTAACTTAGTTCATAAAACAAAAGCACAGCAGGGAAAACATCATTTTCAACTTAGCAGAGTTAGCACCACACCACCTCTAACTTCGGCCACATCAATAACATGCAGAGTACCTTTCCTACATAGTATGAGTATCAGGTCTAAAATAAACATAACACCTTAATAATAAGCTCAAAAGGTTGACATACAACAATTTTTGGCTTATTGCTTGGGCATCAAAGCACGGTGTGGTACATATCACATATGTATAATATGAGGCAGATTGTAGACTTCCTAAATAGATGTAAAGCAATAATAATAATGATCATACCGGTATGCACTTTAGAAAGTACAAAGAGGAAGTGTGGCATTATTACCTTTGGAAGCTTTGGAAGTCTTCTGCTTTCATTGCTTTCCACAATCTCTTTCACCTTCTGCAGTAATGTATCAAAACCCACATCCTTTGGGTTGAAAGTTGATAATAGAACCTGTGCCCATTTCTCCAATATGGATGAACTGTCAACTGTCTCACTCTCCCAACCCTGCAACCTATCCTTGATCACCTGCATCAAAACAGTAGTCCCTTTCCCAAGTACCTTCTTTCTCTTCTCACTCTTCTTTTCTGCTTTTGCATTTTCCCCATTAATCGCCACATCTGAAGGAACATTTCCTTGAGATTTTTCAATCAATTCACCCCCCTCGAGCGCAACGAATGAAATTGTTGCCTCCCAAGAAATAATCTTTCTAACCATTTCAAGTAAATTATTAATCTCGTGCAAAAACTTAATATAATTCTCTTCAAAAGCTGCCTGAGAAATCGACATGAGTAGACCCCTCAAATTTTCCAGATTTGGGCATTCCCTTTCAATCATTTCCATCAAACAAGTTCGCAAATTAGCATTACCCACCACATCAATATCAAGTTTCGCTCGGCAAAAACTATTGTCACCCAAATACTGAAGAGCCACCGCCAATGGGAACAATGAGGTGGCCAAAGCTTTCCCGGTCCCTCCACCACTTTTCCCTACTTTAACTGAACTAGAGGAATTCAATTCCACCCTGGTCCTAGAGTGAACCAATCTGGAAATCTCCCTCATACTTCCATGAACCTTTGGAATCTCGGAAACCGAATTGGACTCAAACTTCCCCCCAACCAATTTCGACCCATTAAGCAAAACCTTGACATCAGTGGCAACACCAATCTCATCTTTGGCTGTGAACCCATCACCGGAATCCATCAAATTGAAGGGAGAAACATCGGCCCTCAATGCCTCGCAAGACAAGGCGGCCACGGAGTCAGCGATAGTGGACAAAGCGGATGATTGGTGGTCCAAAATGGCGGAAATGCCATCGAGTGTGGCAGATGATGATAACAATTTCTCCAACACAAGGAGCTCATCCTCAGTGACATCAATGAAGGAGTCATTATCATCATTAGCATAATATGGAGTTGGTCGATTTAGCACATCGCGGATGAACAACAAAATGATGGGTCGAATAATAACAGCTCCGCCGCCGCCTCCGGAAAGCAAGAGATTGTTTAAGAAAAGTAAGAGAGAAGATCTGAATTCTTGTGGGGTTAGGTAGTTGGGAACTGAGAAGTGAAATTTGAGGAGGGAGGGGGCCTGATTGTGAATTGAGGATTTGGAGGAGGAGAGCCTATCGAGAGCGGATGAATCGATGCGTACCTGAGCAAGACCGTTCGCGACGGCGAACACTGAAGCTGAAGAGAGAGAAGACCCTTTACCGCCCACCGTTATCAGCCGTCTTCTTTCAGCTTCAGCCGCCATCGATTTCTCCAACGGTCGTGTTGTTGACGATGAGAGTGAGAGTGTGTGTATGTGACGGAGTCCAAATCTAGGGTTTTGTTGTCAGTTTTTCTATGAGAACATTTTTGTAATTTTGGTCCCCATTGCTCACCCGAGCTCTCACTGTATCACATGTGTCATTTCATAAAGATCAGGGTGAACAATGGATACCAAAATTGATGGAACAAAAATGTTATCTTTTTCTATTATGTTTTTTGGATGATACTTGAAGCATAATCAAAGTCACAATTTTTTTTTGTACAATTTTTATTTTGTGTCTATCTCTCTCTTAGTGGGCATAGTGGGGTCACTGGCACTGTGGGACCCAACAAAAGAGAGATAGACACAAAATAAAGGTTGTGCAAAAAAGGTTGTGGCTTTAGTTGTGCCTCAAATATTACTCATGTTTTTTAATATATTTTTGTTCACCCTTTTATTTTAGGGATACTTAATATATAGTCCATTATAGCCACCTTTCTAGAAATTGGTCCCTAGAATAACACAACTTAAAAATTAGTCCCTCACTTATTTAGAAGACCAAACTGCCCCTACATATATATATATATATATATATTCCCATGAAATCAGGATTTTAAATTCAAACCCATATCATTATATATAGAGAGAGAGATAGAGAGAGAGAAAGAGAGAAAACATGCTAGAGAGAGAAAGATGAAGACAGAGAGGAGAAAGAAGAGAGAGAGAGAGAGAGGTCGCAGCTCCGGCCCACCACCGCCAACGGCAACCACCCACCGCCTTCCTCCTCCTCCCCTCTCATCATCTCCAGCCACCCCTCTCTGCCGCCGACCACTCTATGGACAAATTTCTCACCAATTTGTGAGAAAAAAAATCCAAAATTCTCACAGAAATTGAATCGTTTAAGGCGCAAAAATTCGACTTCACCTTTGTTCTCGAAAATGCGAGTGGAAAGCAAGGTTATGGAACACATCATCAACAAAATCAACCGATCACAAAACGATAGAGAATTCGATTTCTCTTTGGACAAAATTTCTCACCCATTTGTGTTCAAAAATTGAAATTTCTCATGGAAATCAAAGCGTTTGAAGCATCACAACATAACTACTGCAATGTGAGAGTTATCTTGGATGGTCTAATCTAAGTATTTCTTATCTGAAATGGTTCATGGATTTGTTGTGCTGTAGATTTACACATTTTCATGAATTTGTATACATACATATAGTGTTGATGAGGATCTTCTTATTGTATAGGTTGTGACAAATTACTCACTTGCTATGTAGATTATTTTAGTGAGAAATTTCTCACTTGTATAGACTGCAATAAATAATTCATTTGTTATGTGGATAAAGTTAGTGAGAAATTTCTCACTTTTGTAGATTGTAATAAATTGCTCATTTGTTATGTAGTGAAATTAGTGAGAAATTTCTCACTTGTATAGGCAGTAAGAAATTACTTCCACATTGTATGTATATTAAATTAGTGAAAATTTTCACTTGTATAGACTGTAATCAATAGATAATTTATTATGTAAATGAAGTTAGTGAGAAATTTTGCACAAAAAAGTGAGAAATTCTCACATCACTCTATTAAACTGAAAATCCCTTGATTTTAGAGATATTAATTCTCTTATACATGATCTCCTAAAAATATGTTTTCCAAAACTGTATATAACACAAATTTTGGAAGTTTTTTGAATATACAAAACAATATTTACAAAAAAAAAAAAAAAAAAAAGGTGAGAAATTCTCACATTACACTGTTAAAACTGAAATCCCTTGATTTTAGGGATATCAATTATCTTATCCATTATTTCCTAAAACAAGTGAGTGATAAATTTGTCACCATCGCAATAAATTTGGCACACTATTAAATATCAGTGACAAATTTATCACGAACGTGTCTGTACAGTTATAACGAACTAAGCGATGATGCAAACAAATTTATCACATACGTGCCTGTACAAATTTATCACATTTTTAATCAACTGAACAAAACGATCAGATTCACTAAATATCCAATGAAGCGATGATGCAAACAATTCTTCTACTCAAGCTATGAACATGAAAACCATAGAAAATTGACAAAAAAATAACTTCTGCATATAAACTCCTCTCTCAACATATAAACTGAGAAGTATGTGAATCATGGTTGGTTAAAATATGCAAACAACCTTGATTTTAGGGATCATACTTTCCATATCTATAACTGCCTAAAATTCATAAAAGCTTATCTGTATTTTGAATGCACACTTATTGAGAATTTCCATCATTTAATATATATCCATAATTGCAAAAGGGCATACTCGTCCAAAAAATAATCTCCAAATTGGGGAAAAGGACTAATTTTTAAGTATCAACATAAATAAAGGATCAATTTCAGTGTTACAAAAAGTCAAAACACCAAATCTATATTGACCGAAATTTAAAGGACCAAATCTTAGGTTTCTATTTATTTTATTGGCTAATGCAGTTGGTCTAGTATTGAGTTCTACTGCATTAGTACTAATGAGAGAGTAGAGTGAACAATTTTTAGGTGAGCAAAATTGATATGTTTTGTGTTTTCGAGTTATGTGTTCTAACTTTTCAAATTTTGATTTTTGTTTTTTTGGTCTCGAATTCTCTCTTATTCAAGATAATTACTTGTGAATACAAAAATCAAATACCATAGTGTTATCATGTGAACCATGATAGTTTGGAACAAAAAAAAAATCTAGTAATTTGCATTTGGTAAACCGTATTTGTGAAAACAAAGTACTTAGAGCAACTACAGCGGTGTTAAAATATGTAGGGTAAAAATAGCCTAGTTTACAATACGAGTTTTGGGAGTCCATAGTGGTGTAGTGAGCAAACGGCGGAGAGAGTGTCCACTCCAATTGAAATGGCAGAGGCTCAATTGGCTAGCCCTCACACAAGCCCCACCAATCGACAGTCCCTCTGCCGACTCTTCCCAAACCGGCAAACCCTCTGCTCTCCAGCCGGCATTCCCTCCACCGTCTGTTCGTATGGTAAAAAAATTGGTGGTAGGCTAAAGTTAGTTTTCCTTACCAATTTTTACCGTAATTTGCATTTTGAGCTACATCATTGCAATTGTGTTGTACACTATCTCCCCTAATTTACCCTACCAATATACTCCGTTGCAGTTGCTCTTGTAAGTGATTCTTTAAAAAGTTATAACTATTTTTTTGTTACGACTCATCCCGCTATGGGCAGAAATAGGACACGTGGCACGCCACTAAGGCTCATCTAATTCATTAAATAACTATAGCAGCGGAAAAGAACTTAAAAGCAACAATGAGTGTTCAACTTGTTGAGCAAAAAAAAAAAGAGTGTTCAACTCCTTTGAAAACAAAACACTCTAAGCTGTAAAATCCGTATAAATTTTAAAAGTTAATTATATTTCGAAACAAGGATAAAGATGTTAAAAGTGACCCTAAAGGTACTCTAAGAACCAATTAGAAAATTTAAATAATTTTTAGAAGGGGTATAAAAAGAACACATGCAACAGTATTTTTGACCAGTCGAACTGCCTCGTTCAACCGGTCGAATGACCCTTTGACAGAATTCCTCCAATGCTGCAGAATTTTGCGTAAGGATCAAACAACATTACACTTTTGCAACACTTCCAACCATGCATACTTGATTCCAATCTTCCCAACCACAACAAGACTACAAGAATATGCATTTAGTTTGCTAAACTTTAAAAGAAATGAGAAGGAAAAACAATCTAAGGCTTGTTTGGGTCAATCCATAAAGCACATTTAACATTCATTCAAAAGATAAAGTTGGCATGTTAAGTATTCAAAACACAAACAGGAGTCCGGATACGGTTTAAACATAACTAAAAGAGATTTTTCAACATATTACAACATTGGAATGAAACCAACAACATGTAAAAGGACCGTTCCATCGTCCCACCGGCCTCACTCTTCTCACTTCTTCCTTCATTTCTTCTTTTCACCTGCAATGGAGTAAAGCTCCACTACTCAGCTATATGTTGAGTGCACAATTTCTAGCATATGCATATATGGCAATTCGTGCTTCAATATCATTAACCACATCGAATAGTCTCTAGGGAGAAACTATGCATTCATCCGGTAGCACCAAGTCCAAGCCTTAAACCGAGATGCCAACGGCAAATCCAAACCTACAACCATTGCATTCCAAGTGTCCTGGCAAATCCAAGCCTTACACAATACACAGTAGTCGTCGCTACTAAATTCTCAACCATCGAGAAGCTTACCGTGGCGTGAAATTGTATAAATCTCCCATTTGACCCACATAATCACCTAGCATGCTTATGTAAACAAATAGACATGCTTTTTCACAAATATTGATGTGCATAATTAATGGGCCTAAAACTAACACATGAATTATGCCCGGATCACAATTTCGCCTTTGATAATCAAAACATGAAAATTTTCTATATAACATAGGTTAGAAATTCATACCTCGAGCTATAGACTATAGTCCTAAAACTTTAAGGGAAGTACTAGAATACCAAAACCACATCGGATCTCCGATTATAATTGATTCCTAGCTACAAGTTTTCACAAGTTTTTCCCAAATTTCTAGAATTAGAATGTTTATAAAACTTAGTCAAATAAGGCCTAACAACTATCAAAACAAAGCTCTTACCTTGAGTAATCCGAATATGAAATTTGATTGAAAAGCAACAAGCGGAAGGTCGTCGATTGGCGTGGAAAAACTTGAAGCCAAGAAATCCCCCCCCCCCCCTTTTTTTCTCTTAACTAGGTTTTGAGAAAAAAAAATTACAAATGAAAATATCTCATGGGTTTTTATATATAGCCTTAACTCTCGGGAATTATGTTTAACTCCCCGCGAATTCTCTAATCCTTCGATTATCTCCCAAAACGTCTAAATTATTGAATCACGAGTGAAATCTCTATTCCATAAAAGTTTTCATCTAAATTCCATTTGTGTCCGTAATTACATTCGAAAACAATTTTCGTAGAATTTATAGATAACTTACCTTTTATCCAACGTATCACCTACGTTATCACTAAATAATAAAAAATGATCTTAAACAAGATTAAAATTATCATAAAGTACCCTACACTGGTAAAATCACTATTCACATATACCAGATTAAGTCAAATAACATTTAATCACATATAAATGACATTTAATCATCTCAATGCCTCATGAATTTCCACATTCTCGTGTCCTCAATTGAAACTCAACGTTGACTGACAGTCAACCCCATCCTAATTATTAATCAACATTAATAATTTTCAAAAATCAAATATGCATTTAAAAATGAATGTACTTTTTTCGACACGAGTGTGACATTTTTGTTTTGATAAAAATCTAATTTCTTTAGCTCTTTCAAAAAAACTTCGATCTATAGCTTTCTAAAATATCTTGTAACCCAAAAAGTGATTACTTTAGAGTCTGTTTGGTTACACAAATTATCTTATTTTAAAAATTGTTCCATTTTAAATTAACTAATTACGAATATGTTCATTTATGAATTGTTTAATTTAATTTTGTGTAATGTTTGGGTGGTCTCTAAAATAGAGTACTTCATTTGAAATTTGACAAGCCAACAAAATGGGACGAAGGTTGGAGGTGGACAGTGGACTCCTTGATGGGACCATGGTCATCTATTAACTATACTTAAAAGACAAGAGAAAAAGCTTTCATTTAGGCTATCCACTTGGAGCCAATGTGGCATTTTCTGATAAAAGAAAGAATCTTACGTGGCTCTCCAGTAAAAACCCTATACAAGATTTATGTTTTTCCTTTCAAAAATCCCTTGCAAACCTTCAATGACTTCTACTATTCCTCTTCCCAGTCATTACATTTATTGCCTTGGTTAATGTGCAATGCACCTTCATCCTAACCCAATTAATACTTTTCTCTCTTCCACTTCCCCTTCCCCTTAACGGTTTTTTTTATATCAAACTTTGATGGTTCATCTTCTCCATCTTCCCATTATAATTTAGTAGAAAAAAATAGCCTCTTTTACTCTACTTAATTTGTCTTTGAATGGATCAATCCAAATCCAAACCATTTCTTCTGCTGATTTTTTCTTTTCTTTCTTTCTTTATATTTTTTTTTCCATTATTTATTTATTTTTGTTGTTGCAGATAATGAAGATTGTTTACTTCCTCAACCCTTACTGAATGCTTTTGCTAATTTTTTTCCCCATCCTTGCAGATTTTGAACAGTCTGGATTCTTCGATGTGTTAGGTTGAAGTTTTTGCTCAAATTTATTCTGGAGTTTTTGAATATTCAAGGCTTCTAAAAAATTGATTTTCCCTTTCAGTGAGTATTTGAGTGTTTTTTTTAGGGATTCTAAGTATTTGAATTTTTCATTTAGATTATTTGATTTCAATATGTGGTTCTGTTTTTGGGTACTTTTTGTTCATACTGTGGTTAGACATTTGCTAAAGGGTCTGTTTTTGGTTTGGCAGAATGCATTGGGGGTAGTTTTACCTATAATCTCTTTGCATTGTAGGTGTTTGTCTATGAGCCTAAGAGACATGTGGCTCATTTCTGGGCATAGCCGCTTTTTATTTGACAACGTCATTCAGAAAGATTTGCAGGTGAATCTATGTATCATAAGATAGTGTGTTTTATAGTATGCATTATTCATCTAAGTTTGAGTTGTTGATTGTGGGTTTACAATTTGATACCACACATGCAATCAATTTTCAAATTAATTTTATAAGTTTGTGGATTGTATATTTTAACATGCTTTGTAATCTTTCATACTCTCAAATGTATAGTGATCTAAGTTTTTCAACTGCCTAAAAAGATCCAATGATTCAATCATAGACTTGCATTTATTTTTAGGAGAAACTAATACAACTTTGATAATTCATGTACATTGATAGAAAATGGTTATAACTTTGACTAGCTTTTCCGGCCCAAACAAGTCCTAATGAAATGACTTTTTTCCTTTTAGTTTTTCCTATTTCTAAATCATTGCGTGTTAATTTGTTATTTAAATACACGTTGTTGCTGATGATCTATACAATATACAAGTCATGCCTTTTTTCCTCGATCACTTAGTAGTAATTGTTTACTAAATTATGAGTGTTAGGACTAGCTTATTCACGCTTTTGAAAAAATCTCATTCTATTTTAAAGTATTAAAAAAAACTTTTGACTCTTTGAACAATCTCTTCTTCTAAAATCTGGTGAATATAAAAGTTTACTCAAATAGACTATTACAAATGAAACTTTTGTCGAATGACATGCTAATTAACATTTTTACAGCAAGACACTTCACAAATATTGAAAACAGCCCGTGCATAGCACGGGTTATCGACTAGTTTATATAATTTTCAAAACTATGCACATGAAAATGGATTGTTCCATGAAGTACGTTTATATTTACATATATATATAGAGAGAGAGAAAGAGAGGCAAACATAATTGTAGAGAGAGACAGAGAGAGCAAACTGTAGATGCATGTATATAAGTATTATATATACAAACAATATATAGAAGACATAAGAAGACATAATTGTAGAGAGAGAATATATAGCTCTACATATGAGAGACATATTATGCTGGGTTCATTATAGACATAAGAGATCAAGCTTTACCTCTGGGACCATGAAAGGTCGGGGTCGATCACCCCAATTTCGAATTTGATCATTTATCATCTTGAGAGAAATGACCTCATTTGAACTGTACATTAAAAAGTTAAATTTGTTCATTTTTTGAATTTGGTTATTTTGACACCCAACCACTTACAATTATCTCATTTGCAAATTAATTAATTCATAAATTGACTAATTCACAATTTTGGGGACAACCAAACGCCCCCTTAAAAACTGATCTAAATATACTCCTCATTTATATTGTGTATACAAGAGTTTTGCAAGAAATTACTGGGGCAACTGTCCCCCTCAAATCAAGGTGCATCCGCCCAGTCTAAATCCCCTCCCCCCCTCGTTAAATTTGCAACCATGAAGTTGAAGTAACATTAATCTCTCTTGTGACATTGCATGTGGGTTTTCAAAAATCAGACATCTTTCTTAGGACAACTCTATGTAGCACAATATTTAACACTCAATCTTTTTTTTTTTTTTTTTTGAGAAACATTTAACACTCTATCTTAATGTAGTGATTAATTTTAGGGTAAATTGTATTTTGCACCCTCAGACTATACCATATTTTGTACTTTGGTCCCTAAACTATCATTTTTTGCATTTTAGTCCTTCAACTATCATTTTGTGGCAGTTTGCCCCCTCTTTCACTTTCAGTGACGAAAAAATTCACTTTTTAGTGACACCAAAAGTGATGCTAAAAGTGAGGGAGGGAGCAAACTGCCACAAAATGATAGTTGAGGGACCAAAATGCGAAAAATGATAGTTTAGGGACCAAAGTGCAAAACATGGTATAGTTTGAGGGTGCAAAATGCAATTTATCCTTAATTTTAATTTTTGCATCAAACTCCAACCATGCTATGCACATGCATGCACACAACGCCGTCCATAACGACAACACAACAAGGGTATGTTAGCAAAAAAAATTTTGTGGGGCCTACTATGTTTTGTATATCAGTCCCTAAATCAATATACCAAAACACAAATCATAAATTCCCAAATCCACTCTCTCTCCTCTTCCTATTTCATGCTGAAATTTCTTTAGCCCTAAATCCCTAAAGCTCTACAGTCCTTGTTCCCCAAAGCTTCCACCGTCACCTCTCCGACCAACCACCGTCGAAGATCAGCCACCGTCGAGGATGACGGCAGCAACGACTGAGCTTCGACCATCTCCGTTATTCAATTTCTCTCTCATCTCTCGCTCATCTGTAAGTTTTCCCTTTCTTTTTCACACAAAGAATCATACATATTTACTTATTAGCATCGAGAAAGAAATGATTTTTGCAAGGTCAGTTCTTGAAATCGTATAGACCCAAAAAAACTCAAGTTTGGGCAGGGGTTTCCTCAACATTAGATAAAAGTACCATGGGACATTTTCTCAAACTTTTTGCTATATGGGTTTTTTTAAATTCATAACTACTGAGTAGCTTAATAAACTTTATCTATAGGTTTTCGAGAGTTTTAATTTAATTCTGTGAAGCATAAAGTGTAATTTCTGGTGTATTTTTGATAGAGAAGACAATAGGCAGTGAGGAAAAGAGTTTAAACAAAAGAAAGTGAAGCCAAAGGGCAGTGAGTTCTACAGACTCTTCTTATATAAGTAAAGTATTAACTACTACATGACAAAGCAAAGCATTAAAGACTTAAACGATTTCTAGTCTTAATGAACACAAACTGTTCTAGTACATTAATTCATACAATCATATTCACACAAATTGGTTATGTGATGTACAACAATGTCTTCATCAAGTAACAAAGCCCCTCCATTGAATTGATTGAAAGTGCCATTAAAGAAGTGTCAGTGTGGAAGAGTAGCAATATTGAAAACTTCACAAAAAGAATGGAACAAGGATTGTTAATTTTATTCATGCCATGGATATCTAGTAAGACTCAATTGATTGAATAGATTGCATTCCTAAATATATGATTTTTCTTCTAAGGTTCTTTTTATTAACAACTTATTTAATTCATATGATCATAAACAACCATGCAATTTCTTTCTATGGTGCGAAGACAACAGTAAGGAGGACGTTGAGGCTGATGCAACTTCATCAAAGTTTGTTGTCAACGAAAGTAAAGACCTTCGAAATGAAGTAAAGACAACAATACAACTTGCACAAAATCGAATATGTGTTGTGATGGAAAAACGGGTTTGAAAATAATTTAAACGCGCAGCGAAAAGATTAAGTTACAAAAACTTTATTGGCAGCCCAGGATCTACTACTCATCAATTCCATAGATGCGTACTAACAAGAGGGTACAAGAATTTATACCTCGGGTCTTGAACCCAATTCTGATTGTCTTTTTCCTTGATGGTGCAGTAGCCTCCACTAGGTTATCTTCACCCTTATGACTCTTGCGGATGCCTGCCGGAAGGACTAGGGTTGGGGGAACCCTAATAGAGAGGAAGGAGAGGGTTTGGGAGCTCTAAAATAGTTTCTACAGCTTCTGGTATGATAAAACGACGAACTCCTTTTTCTGGACACAGCTGCCCTATATATAGATTCCCAGAACTGACCTAACTTTCAACCGATTGAAGTGACTTCGATCGATCGAACCTGTCTTGACATGATCCTCAAGTGCCTTTCCAAACATCCTAGTGAAGCTAAGAGTAGGACCTCCTAGGCTCTTTATTGTTGGCTCAGACCAGTTGGCAATTCCCATGATCAAACTTTTTGATCAGCAAACTAACCAACTAGTCAGTTATCGTTTACTCCACTATAAAACGACAACTGAACTCCAACTCAAAAGAACAAATTTGAAGCGATAACTAGACTTGTATGGTGTACTAATGTCCCTCTACCGTCAGTATTCATAATCAGATTAAGGTAGTTGGATAACTGTTACTATAAACCTGAATCATGATTACTTCTTGTATTCCTTGAGTCCCATTCACCCTTCATGATTACCAAACATGTTGATAACTACTTATCAACAAGACTGCAATTCTCAGTAATCAACTTGGTGACATTCTCAAGAGAATGCTTACTCTTTAACAAAGGGTAGATTCTATCTTGACAATATATGTTTACAACCCTATAAACATGACATTCCCAAGATACCCAGGTGTTGATCTTTTATAGACCTCACTGATTGGTAAGTCAAAGCAGCCATATCCACAGTCTGTGTTCATAATCATCTCAAGATTGAGAACATGTACCTTATAGAAGTTATGATTTCCTATCGACTATTGATAGTCTTAAGTGTCAATATGAAAGCTCAGGTCCGTCAATGCACTATAAGCACCAGCATATTAACTAAGAGTTACACTCTAGTGATTGAGATTAAATCACTCCATCCAATGGTAGCTAAACATACTGTAGTGTATACCCGATGAGATATCCAATCTCATCATCCACTGTGACAAATTCAAGTATCAAAGAATAACAATTCGTATCTCACTTGTATGTATCTCATACATACATGAATTACTTACTATGATACTTATGGA
Organism: Hydrangea macrophylla; assembly: GCA_033977485.1. Taxonomy (NCBI): domain Eukaryota; kingdom Viridiplantae; phylum Streptophyta; class Magnoliopsida; order Cornales; family Hydrangeaceae; genus Hydrangea; species Hydrangea macrophylla. The sequence continues at coordinate 86,879,712 of CM066986.1, forward strand.
TTAACAATCATCTCATAAAATAAACATACATAATGAAATGTAAAGCTGATATCCATATATTAAATGTGTATTATCGTACCCGAAAAAGAAGACTGAATTTGGTCTTAATATGTGTTAATTAAAGATAATTAATGCATAAGACGTTTTAAGGTGGGGTTATGAACCCATAGATAAAAAAGGTATTCAAATGCGGACACAGATGAAAGTCCTGTGAAAGGCGGGACTCGTATAAAAATGGGACCCAATGAGGGTCTAATTTAAATAATTTGCATTTAGATGCCATTATATACTTATATGAATACTTGATTTAATGTTTAAAGATTATATTATGTCTTGTGATAACTTAAACAGACCAATTTGGGTACCCATGTGAGGGCTTATTTGAATAAAATTCATAATTGGTAGGTTTAATAGCAGCCTCATAATTTATGTGGGACCACGTTTGGGACCCACGCGAAACTTAGATTAAATCCTTTTGGAAAAGATGGGTAGTTAATGTAATTAACATAGGGGTTTCATAATAAAACTTAAAGAAAGTCAGGGGAGGTAAACATAATTAATGGAAACTTGATACAACACATATGTATGTGTTGATATGTGTCTCCAAGACACAAAACACAGCTAGGAATTTAGGAAAAAGAGAGAACGAGAGCTCCAAGTCGGCGACAAAAATTCTCGAAGATGTTTCTTGTCGTTTCTTCGCCGTCCGACGCCGGAACGATCCGAGACCATTTTTTGGACTCGTGGAGGTAAGAGAATCGGATGCACGTAATTTATTTTCATTTTCAGCAATGTTTTTATGGAAACTGTTCTTGATAGACGATGTTTGATGTATCAAACTTATGTAGGATTTACACCGGTGGAATTTGGGTTGGAAATTTGCTAAAGGTTGGAATTTCTAAGCCTAATTTGTTAGTAAATCGAAGAGGTGAGTGTTCTAATCCCAAAATTGGATGTTTAGCTATGTTCATGCGGTAATTGTTGCTAGTAGTTGCTAAATTCTTGCTTATGTATATGTATATTGATGAATTGGGGTAAAAATCATGTCAAGTATGTGAATTTGTTATGCTTAAATGTTAAGTTGTCTAAATGCCTATGTGGATCAAAGGGAAGTCAAGTAGTGGTCACCATTTATAGGTCCCATATGTAAGGGATAGGAAGTCCTCAATGAGTAGGATGTGGTGACGACCACAATGAAATGTCGGTGACGCCTTCGAGGTCACAAGAGAGTATGTGTGTTGTGCTATATGTGCCAAAAGTGATAAAGATCCAAGGTGAGAAGGACCCGGGGGTGGTGGCTGGAATGACTTAACTTTCCGGAGATCAATTTGTTGTTGTTTATAATGATTGTTGCATTTGCATATTAAACAATCCAATAGCATGATTAGTTCTCTCACTAAGTGAAAGCTTAAACAAAAATATATTTTCTGTTGTGGTTATTGAATAACCATCGCAGGTACCAAACGAGACGAGGAGAGGAAACGATCCGCACGACGGGTTGGGCGTGGGAGTTGTGTTCATGTGAATATGTTCATATGCCTAGCTAGTTTATGCTTAGAATTTGTCTTTTGTTGACAATGTAAATGTATCTTGGGTTCTTTTCGGAAACTTGTCATATGTAAAGTTGGGTGTTGTTGGTTGTCTATACATCAAACCTTGAGTTGAACTTGCAAGCTATAAGTTATGTATGTTAGGAGTGAATTTGAATGGAACTAAATAGTTTAGTTGTAAACTTGGACTTGGACACTCCTTGTTGTATTGACTTACAAATGTTGAGAACAAGTGGAGTTTAATGCCAAACTTGATCCATGAGCAAAATCTATGTGCTTGATTGTCAATGTATTGGATGTTAAAACAACTTTCAAAAGGGTTTGACATGGTTTTGGTAATGTTTTCTGATAAATTCTTCAAGGCCATGGTGTTTTGAACTCATCTTGGCAATTACCAATCCTTTTTTCCTTACTAGTTGGTAAAATTGGAGTTTTTATGGTTAGTTTCTCATTTAAATGAACATGGATGATGTTTTGAATGATTTGGAAAGATTTACAAATGTTATTGATATGTTTATGGGTGGTTGGGAGGTGTTCTCAAGAGTTTGGATGATGTTGGGAATCAATTTTGGAGCTTGAGAAATGTTTTGAACTGTTTTAGCAGCAGAAAAACTCATCTGCAGAAACTAGATCGATCTGGGTTTGGTGCGGATCGATCCGGAGCTTCTGGAGGTGCAGAAAATGAGAATCTGCCAAAACTGGATCGATCCGAATTTGGGGCGGATCTATCCGCTGGTCCAACTTTAGCCCAACGGCTTTTACGGAAACAAGCATAACTCTCTCTAGAAAATTCAGATTTGCACGTCATTTTTTGCGTTGGAATTGGGACTCAAAAACCTATCTTTTGGTATAAAATTTGCTATACTTTATTAATGACCATTTTGCCCTTGGGGCTGTTTTATGTCAACGGAGCTGTTTAATGAGGTCTAATCCATGTTTTTCTTAGCGAATTAAGGGTGTTTTGACGTGTGGGCTTGTTACACGTGTCCCAACTCGCCCGAGACGGGTTGGGGGTGTGACAAAATGTCAATGTCTCATACATAAAGTAATGGTTTGAGGGCACAAACCAAACAAACTCCCACTTCCACTCATAACCATTTAGGACTACATCTAAGACCTAGACTATCTAGATGACGATCAAAGACCTTCTGTGGCAAGGCCTTTGTAAATGGATCCGCAAGATTGTCAGCGGTGGCAATCTTGGTGACAGTCACATCTCCACGTTGAACAATATCTCGAATTAGATGATATTTTCACTCTACGTGCTTTCCCTTTTCGTGGTTCCTTGGCTCCTTGGACTAAGCCACTGCCCCACTATTATCACAGTATTGTGTAATAGGTAACAGCGACGCTGGTACCACCTCAAGCTCCATACGGAATTTCTTGAGCCAAACAAATTCCTTTACGGCTTCACAAGCAGCTACATACTCAGCTTCTGTAGTTGAGTCTGTAATGCATTTCTGCTTAATGCTCCTCCAACTAACAACACCACCTCCCAATGTAAAGAGATGTCCGGATGTCGACTTTCTTGAATCTTTATCTGACATAAAGTTCGATTCAGTGTATCCCACTGTAATTAACTCATTAACGCCATACATAAGCATGTAATCTTTTATCCTTCTCAAGTACTTGAGAATGTGCTTAATGACTGTCCAGTGTTCTGGACCTGGATTCGACTGATACCTGCTAACCATGTCAACGGCAAACCAGATATCTGGTCTAGTGCATAACATCGCATACATAAGACTTCCCACTGCTGAAGCATAGGAAATTCCTGCCATGCGATTCCTCTCCTCTTGTGTCTTTGGACACTGGGCCTTGGAGAACGCTAAACCATGCCTGAAAGGTAATAAACATTTCTTCGAATTATCCATTGAAAACCTAGTTAGCACCTTATCGATATAACCAGCTTGAGATAATCCCATTATCTTTTGCTTACGATCCCGAAAGAGCTTTATCCCAAGAATATACCTCGCCTCTCCTAGATCCTTCATATCAAAAGTACTAGCTAGCCAAACCTTTACCGTTGACAATGCCGCTACATCATTCCCAATGAGTAGAATATCGTCAACGTAAAGAACTAGAAAAGCCACCACTTTTCCTTCACACTTCTTGTATATAAAAGGCTCATCCAGATTCTGTATGAAGCCAATTAACTTGACCGCTTGGTAAAAACGAATGTTCCAACTTTTGGATGCTTGCTTAAGTCCATAAATCGACTTTTGCAATTTGCATACCAAGTTTCCTTTCCAACTAGCTATGAACCCTTCTAGTTGTTACATGTAGATGTCTTCCTCAAGATTGTCATTCAAGAATGCCGTCTTGACGTTCATCTTCCAGATCTCATAATCTAGACATGCAGCAATGGATAAGAGTATTCTGATGGACTTGAACATGGCTACCGGCGAGAAGGTTTTCTCATAGTCAATGCCCTCCCTCTGAGTATAACCTTTCGCTACAAGCCTAGCCTTAAAGGTCTCAACCTTTCCATCAGATCCTCTTTTCCTCTTATCGACCCACTTACAGCCAATGAGTTTAATATTGGCTAGAAGTTCTACAAGATCCCAGACCTGACTGGAATCCATAGATTCTAATTCAGCCTTCATAGCTTTAACTCAATGAGCTGAGTCTACATCAGCCATTGCCTCTTCGTATGTGGTAGGATCAGATTCAGATTCTATAGAGACAGTTTCAAAAACTTCTCCTAAGAACATGTATCTAATAGGTTGGCTGATAATCCTCCACTACGATGAGGTACCGGTGCAAAAATGGGTGAAGAAGTGGTATTTTCTTGTCCTACATCATTATCAACTATGGGTAGGACTGAGGGCTCTCCTTCTATTTATCTAAGATCTATCCTTCCCTTACGTTTATGGTTTATGATATAATCATCCTCCAAGAAAATAGCATTTGTACTAACCAACACTTTATGTTCTCTTGGATCATAAAAATACCACCCATAAGTTCCCTTTGGATACCCTACAAAGTAACATACTTCCGATCTAGAATCCAATTTGCTCATCTTTTCTTTCAGCACATGTACCAGACACCCCCTATCCGGAGATGTTGCAAAGAAGGCTTGCACCCAATCCGCATCTCTCGTGGTGTCCTGGGAACAGATTTGCTTGGTACTAGATTTAGTATGTATGTAGCAATTTCCAAAGCATAATCCCAAAGGAATAATGGCAACCCGGAATAACTCATCATTGACCTAGTCATGTCTAAAAAGAGTCCGATTTCTTCTCTCTACTACACCATTCTGCTGAGGCGTATCGGGTGCAGTCAACTGTGACAGAATCTCATTCTGTATGAGGTGATCAATAAACTCATTAGAGAGGTACTTGCCGCCTCGATCAGATCAAATGGCCTTGATATGTGTGCCTAACTGCTTCTCCACTTCAACCCTAAACTCTTTGAACTTTTCAAAGGCTTCAAATTTGTGCTGCATCAGGTACTGTAATACCTGCAATTTTCTTTTCTTTAATAATATTAGTTTTTGAATTTTTTGGCATTTGACTGTCTAACTTTATATTATTTTAATTACGTGACGATACTGACGTGTCATAGTGTTAGTAATTAGACCATAAGCACCACACCGGCTCGATCATAATAAGACTTAAACTAATTCCGTACCTGTACCTGGACATTAGAAATAATACCCGATTGCACGTAAATTGAGACCGACATGTATATCGAGGAACTTATGCACGCAAACCGAGAAAGTGGCATGAAACCCAAGGTGGGCCACACCATGGCCGGCCACATGGTGACACATGCAACACCCTAGACACATGTCACTTGTATCCTTGCCACTTGTCTATATGTTGGACACTTGTCCATGCATGCAACACCCTAACACATGCATGAAGACACCTAGCAACCACCTAGCCCTATTTATACATGCATACACACACACTACACCATCTTGGACACTTATAATCTGCACTTAGAAAGAGAGAGAGATAGGATATAAGAGATACATGGAGATAGAGAAGAAGAATTAAGAGGAAGTCTTCACCATTGAAGTTGAGTTCACGCTTCCTAAAGCTCAAATTCAACTTTCAAGCTAAATTTCAAGCTTTGGTGAGTATTCTAACTCACTTTAGAACCTATAAAATATGTAGTAAATGTTTAGTAAGTGTTTGATGTTGTATTTGAGGTTCTACGCAATATGCAAGTCAAATCTTTAAATATGAGAAACAGAAACCTCCAACAGAATGTAGTTTAGTAAAATGAGTGTTTTAAGCAGCTCCGAAATCTGAATCAAGCTAGGTTTTTGTATGGATAAAGCTAACTAATTTATATACAAATAACTCTTCTAAAGCTTAGTCTAAAAAGCACTCCTTCATAGGTAAAATGCGCATGCAATGCAGTACTATAAATCTGGGATAGAGCAGTCTGAAAATATAGAAATGTCTAAGTAAAATAAATATTTTGAGTAGTTCAAAAATGTAATTGAAGCTAGATATTGTTGTACATAAAGATAATCCAATTATATACAATGTTCTAGTTTTGAGTTTGATTTACAAAGCAATTTATCATGCCCAAATACATCATATCAATTCAGTTGACATTGTAAAATTAATTCCTGGCAGATTGTATAACTACATGTATGATGTGTTTATTGATGATGCTTGCTTTCAGGTACCTGTGTGGTTATGGATATCTTGTGCTATCGCGTAGATGAGTATGTTAAGGCTTTTGTCTATATGGTTATTGATATCAAATCCATGTTATAGATCTATGAGCTACATGCTATGTTTTTCCGTTGTCACGAATTTAGTGTATTGACCATTAAAAGTTCATACCCAAGCTTTTAGTATGTTGTACGACACAATTATTGCGTCGATAGCGATTAGGTAAGTTTCCATCGTAAGTATATTATAACAAAATAGAATGACGGATGTAAAACGTAACTTCGAAAGTATAAATGAAAGTAATTAACAAACTAAACTACGGAACGAGGACGCGAATGCGGTCCAGGATACGTACGGACTAGTTGTACTTTATCAGGAGCAGCGTATGTCAAGGATAAGTATTGGATAGGTAAACCAGGTCACGGGGGCCGAGAGGGTAAGAAAAAGGGATATGTTGTTGAGTTGTGAAGTGGTGACTCTTGAGTATCCTTTCGGTTCTTCATGACGAAAGGGATACGGTTAAAATGTGACTATTGTAAGTATCCTTTCGGTTCTTCGTGGCGAAAGGGATACGCGTAACGCTTTCGGTTCTTCGTGACAAAGCGGTGATTCTTTGAGTAAAGACTCCTTTCGGTTCTTCATGAGGAAATGGATGTTCTTGTACTCCGTAACGCTTTCGGTTCTTTGTGACGAAGCGGTGATTCTTTGAGTAAAGACTCCTTTCAGTTCTTCGTGAGGAAATTGATGTTCTTGTACTCTGTAATGCTTTCAGTTCTTCGTGACGAAGCGGTGATTCTTTGAGTAAAGACTCCTTTCGGTTCTTCGTGAGGAAATAGATGTTCTTGTACTCCGTAACGCTTTTCGGTTCTTCGTGACGAAGCAATGATTCTTTGAGTAAAGACTCATTTCGGTTCTTCGTGAGGAAATGAATGTTCTTGTACTCCATAACGCTTTCGATTCTTCATGACGAAGCAGTGATTCTTTGAGTAAAGACTCCTTTCGGTTCTTCGTGAGGAAATGGATGTTCTTGCACTCCGTAACACTTTCAATTCTTCGTGACGAAGCGGTGATTCCTTGAGTGAAGACTCCTTTCAGTTCTTCGTGACGAAATGGATGTTCTTGTACTCCTTAACACTTCGGTTCTTCGTGACGAAGTGGTTGATGAAAGATGTTTTGGTTGATGAAAGATGGTTTGGTGAGCAAGAGATACTTTGGGTTTGTAAATGACGTCGGATGTTAGAAATGAATGGTAGTGGCATTAAGAATGTCTAGACGGGTCTCCTGAATTGTTTGTATTCCTATAGAATACGTAGTCGGGTACGCTAATAGTTATAATTCGACGGAGAGAATGTAAAGATCCTAAAAGACATGTTGAAAGGTAGTAAATGTATTCTTATTGTGTTTTACTATATACGTTCCATTTGATTTAGCTTACTCACTCAGCTTTCATAAGCTGACGACGTTCATGTCGCTGGACATTCCCATGTCCAGCTTATCTAGGTGAGGAGTACCCAGGTTATAAAGCTACGCAAGAAGGAAACATTGAAGAAGATTACACTGAAGATGACTATGGTTATGCTAGTTAGAAAGAAGACTAGCAGTTATCCTCTGTAAATGTTTTTGATTATAACCAAAAGACTTAGCATATATTTCGTAATAGTTTTGCAAGGCCAAGAGCCATAAGACTCTGATGTATTTATGTCACGCCCCGACGTAGCATAAATATGGAAAGCATTTAATTTCCTTTATGGACCCGTAGGTCGCGACAGTTTGAAGGATCGATTCCGTCCCAAACGTCGAACAACAATAAACAATAATCAGAGTAGAGCAATCAAAGCTTACAAATATTTTCTAACTTATTACATATTATAGCACGGGGTTTCTAAAAGCACAAACCGCCTTAAATCAAAACAATAACTTAATATCTATTACAGTCATCCTTATTACAAAACAGTTTATAACTTAAAACATGGAGTATAGATAACTGTCTTTCCTCCAACCAGTCATTCTCAATTAGCATAATCATAATGTTCAGCCTGATCATAACCTGAAAAACCTGAACACGAATGTCCAGGACGCATCAACGTCATCAGCTTCAAGAAGCTGGTGAGTATTTAAAACATAATTTTGAATGTAACACATACTCATTTACCATTTTCCAATTCTCATTTAATTCAACAAGTTTATATTAAAGCAAGGAGTTCATTTTAGGAAACAAGCATAATATTATTTAAAAGATATAACTCGCATAAATGTGACCGTGTATGAGAACAATGCACCATCTCATCTTACCGACTCTTTTCTCTCGACAAAACCCAACAATCCACTATCACACACCAGTGTCTTTGAAACGCTAAGATAGCCACACTTTAGCACAGGGGTGCCAGGGAATGTCCAGTTTGCCTCACACTTTGGTCTGGGGTACCAGGGAGTGTCCATTGCCTCACACTTTGACTACCTAATCAGCCATGCAAATACCGGAAGAACCCTCGCCATACTTTAGCACTGCCATGGGTGCCAGGGAATGTCCAAGTTCGGCTTCACACACTTTGACGCTACCATGGTAGTCAGGGAGTGTCCAGTTTTGCCACCGTCGCATTTCAAAGTCACCCTCGTCGCAATCTCAATCACAACACACTTTGGTACTCACTTACCAGGGAGTGTCCACAACACAATCTCAACCGCACTCACTATGCCACACTGACCATTACTCTTTTCCATACAGACCAACATTCACACTCACCATTCATGTACAACTGACTCCACATGTATGTCATGAAACTTTAAAACATGAGGCAAATTACTGAATTATACAAACGACGTACATACGGAGACTGATAAGTCGTAATACAACGTTTTAATCGTCCAAACATACCCAAATAGGATTTTGTTTAAGTAAATTTCCCAAACAGAGCTTTAATAGTTCATAAAATATCACCCAAACAGTTCCTTAACACAAAACAAGCAAAAACTAGAAACTGCCAGAAGTCGCGCGCGCGGGCCACTCGCGTGAGGGGTCTCTCCCGCGGGCCGCTCGCGCGACCTGCCTATTTTTCATTTTTAATATATAAAATTTTCTGTCTGCCTGGAACGCACACCTCACGCGCGCAGGCTGCTCGCGCTAAGGGTCGCTGGCGCGGGTCGCTTGCATGATCGCGCGCGCGAGTTTTTACAGAGTCTTCATCTTCTTCGTCAAAACTGCTCTGTTTCAGTTTTAAGGGTCTAAATTGACCCATTTTCAATTCTGTAAGTTACTAAGCCTTATAATATATGGTTTTCTTCGATTTTTCACAAGGATTTTGATTCCATAATCAATTTAACATGAATCAATCTAAAACTCTATTAGTTTGTGAAAAACTAAAAGTTAACAAAAATTAATTTCTAATATACTTTTTCATATGAACAAATTAAGCTTCAATACTTTAGGCATAGTCTATATATACCATAATCTTTCATTATTATCTATAAAAGCGTATTTTGGTTAAGTTTGAAAAGTTATGAAACTTCAAACGTTTGATCATCAATGGAGATTATCAATCACATACACCCAAGCAGTAACTAAGCATGAATTACATTTAAGAGTGAGTTTAAAATACTCACTGTGTTTGTGTTTGAGATAAGTGTTGAGAAAGAAAGACCAATTAAGAAATCCTCTTGAGCTTGGCTATGGTGGATTGAAGCTTTCTTACTCTAGAAAATTCAGCAAGGTAAACTCTCAAGCTCTCTCTCTTCTTTCTGTGTTATGTGTGTGCTGAATGTGAGAGTTATGAGTGTGTGAGAGTGTATGTATATAGAGAGTAGATGAACTTGGAGGCCAAGAAAAACCTCTCTCACTCAACAAATTGATTTTGTTTTTCAATTTAACCCAGCTGCAGAATATACACACACACAGATACATACGTACATACTCTGATATATAACTCCACAGATAAGTCAAGAGCCAAATGTAGACTCCTAGGGGGTAATTGAAATTGTTTGGGAAAACCAGCTTTTGGCACAAGATCAACATACACCACATAAGCTTAACCAAACAAATCACAAACAAGTTGTCTAAGAATCACTTAACATGTTTGGCAAAAATAGCTTATGGCATAACAATATACATGTATACAAATGCATTCCCAAACAAGGCCCTCTTAATCATTAGTTGCCATTAATAGAAGTAAAGCACAAGTCATTTCACACTTTACGTCAATTCCAAACTCTATGCAATTTTAACGCGGCGCGGACAGTGTTGATCATAAACTGGTATTTTCGCGGCGCGGTGGTCACCCCAAAAATACAGAAAATTCATTTTAATGTAAGAAATAATTTTTCGGTTTTATAAAAATACTGATTAAGTTAAAAGCAAACATTTCCACCGTTTTGAAATATAGTTTTGAAATTCAACACAGGTGTCACTAAAGTTTACATAATTGCAGTCTTGCCCCAAAAATTCCCATATGAAATAAAACAAATAACCAGATTTAACACATGAGAATAGTAATTAAAATAAAAGCAGATAATGTATATTGATTTTAAATATGATACTGCAAATACAAACTAATTGTGGAAATAAAAATGCAGGTTGTTACAATTTATAATGATGTATTAACTAGCTAAGTACTTTGACTTCTCTTTGTAATATATTCCAGTAAGTAAATGATGGTGTTATCCTTTTATTATATTGTTTAGTTATTATTATTTGGTCATGGACAATTCGACACTGCAACCAGTCATGCGCCTCAGGGTCCAAGATGAAAATTTTAAAAAAAAATTCATATTTTGGCTATGCCGGGGCGTGACAGGTACACACATCCATACCTAGAGTGGTCATCAGTAAATGTTATGAGATACTCATAACCATCCCGTGCTCTAATATTTATTGGTCCACACACATCAGTATGAACTAATTCCAACAATGCATTGGTCCTATTGCCCTTTGTAGGAAAGGGTCTTTTGGTCATCTTACCCTCTAAACAAGACTCGCAGACTTCCATTGGTTGGAGAACCATATCGCCTAAGACTCATTCTTTGACTAGTCTGCCAATCCTATTTAAATTGATATGTCCAAGCCTCATATGCCAAAGCCTTGTTGGATTAGTGGAAGGTTCATTTCTTTCAGATGGTACAGTTACCATTGAGTTATTAAGTTCCATGCAAGAATTTTTAGAAATATTGGGAGTAATCACATATAAGCCGTTAGTTTTAACACCAGAACATATAAAAGAAGCATTTCTTTTAATGACAACTTCTGTTCCAAAATGAAAAGAATAAGTTTGATTAGATACATTTGAAGCAGAAATTAAATTACGTCTCATCAAAGGGACGTAAAGTACATCTGATAAAACTAAAGTCTTATTGTCTTCAAATTCTAAAACTACCACTCCTATAGCAACCGCAGATACAGTTGCTGTCACGCCCCGACGTAGCATAAATATGGAAACAGTTTAATTTCCTTTATGGACCCGTAGGTCGCGACAGTTTGAAGGATCGATTCTGTCCCAAACGTGGAACAACATAAAGCCAGGATCAGAGTAGAGCAATCAAGACTTACAAATATTTTCTAACTTATTACATATTACAATACGGGGTCAACTAAGGCATAAGCCGCCTTAAGACAAAACAATATCTATCGTCTATTACAGTCATCCTTATTACAAAATAGTTTACAACTTAAAACATAGGATATTGATAACAGTTCTATCTTCCAAAGCAGCTGCTCTCAGTTTGCATAATCGAAATGTTCCGCTTGCTCAAAACCTGAAAAGCCTGAACACGAATGTCCAGGGCGCATCGACGCCGTCAGCTTCAAGAAGCTGGTGAGTATTAAAAACATAACTTTGAATGTAACACATACTCATTTAACATTTTCCAATTCTCATTTAATCCAATAAGTTTACATTAAGGATAGGAGTTCATTTTGGAAAAACAACCACAATATCATATGAAAGATATAATTCACATATATGTGACTGTGTATAAGAACAATGCACCATATCATCTTACCGACTCTTTCTCTCGAAAAAACCCAACAACCCAACTTTCTCACACCAGTATCTTTGAAATACTCCGATAGCCATACTTTAGCACAGGGGTGCCAGGGAATGTCCAGTTTGCCTCACACTTTGGTCCGGGGTACCAGGGAGTGTCCAATGCCTCACACTTTAGTACTAATCCACCTCGCAAATACCGGAGGTAACCTCATGCAGTATCCAGACTTGGGTACCAGGGAGTGTCCATACTTTAGCACTACCATGGGTGCCAGGGAATGTCCAAGTTCGACTTCACACACCTTGACGCTACCATGGTTGTCAGGGAGTGTCCAATTTTGCCACCGTCGCAATACAAAGACACCCTCGCCGCAATCTCACTCACAACACACTTTGGTACTCATTTACTAGGGAGTGTCCACAACACAATCTCAATCGCACTCACTATACCACACTGACCATTACTCTTTTTCATGCTGACCAACATTCACACTCACCATGCATGTACAACTGACTCCAGATGTATGTCATAAACCATCCACAGAACATATGTAGTGCTAGGAATAATAACAAGGTATGCTTGGAAAAGAATTGGATTCATAATTGTTCCTAAATGACCAATTATACCCAAAATATAATCTGTTTTAACATTTTTCGCAAACAGAGCCTTAAAGACCCACAAGGTAACAACCAAACAGTTCCTTAATATGAAATAAGCAAAAACTAGAAACTATCAGAAGTCGCGCGCGCGGGTCGCTCGCGCGAGGGGTCGCTCGCGCGGGCCGCTTGCGCGATATGCTCATTTTTTATTTTATTATATGTGACTCTCGCTCCCGCGGTTATATTTAATATTGCTTTAACATGCATAATAATGAGTTAATGATAATTATAGTGTTATGTGACACATATTGGAAGTGGGTTTGACTCGCTAAGTTATTTTTGGGTGTCCAATTGGGACCCAAATTTGGCCAGTATGGCAATCCCAAGTTGGGATATATGTTGATGGGTCCCACCTGAGGTGGGACAATGATATGTGGAACACCCTATGTGCCTAAATGTTTATTAAGGCTTAACTGATTTATTATTTTATTGTTGTTAATATCATATTATTAGGTGATGACCACTTTTGGGGGTCAATTAGGGGTACCTTTGTGAGCACGAATTGAACACGTTACATAATAAGTAGGCTAATTAGCAATTTCATATAGATATATGGGACTACTTATGGGACACATGCGAGACCTAGATAAATACTCATTTAGGTTTGGGATAGTTTTAATATAGTTTCATAATTAATAGGGGTGTGATTGCAAAACTAGTAAACTTGCGGGGTTGTTATAATAAAATTAGAAAATTATATAAACAAGACACCTAGGGGATGACTAATCATCCCCAATATCTCTAAATTAGGTAGGAGGCAGTTCACGCAGAGGATTAGGTACGAGAATCGCAACGGAAAGACGGTGACGTTTTCGATAACGGTTGACGAGCCGAACGACGTTGGTTTTTAAAACAGGCTACATATTCGGACTCCTGGGGGTGAATCTAATCTATTGGTACTAATTTTATTGAGTTTTGTGACAGTTTTTCTGCGACCCTTTTTGGGATTTAAGCTCATAACTTGTAATTTATGTATAGGACTTGTACCTGGTTCGTAGTAGGGCTTTAATTTTTCAATTAGGAGCGAAACCCAAGAGGTGAGTGATGTTAATTTTGATATTTGGATGATTTTCATGTTGGGTTCAATTGTAATGCCAAAGCATGTCTAATTAGCATAATTTAATTTATTATTGGGCAAAATTCATGTGGTTAAATTAGGCCCAATTTATTTGTGAAAGCACGGTGTAATGATTAAATGAGCATGCTGAGTTGCCTATTTGGGTCAATGGAAATTGCTAGTTCTATACCACCATGAGGTAATCTTTGTGGTGACTACCACGGCCGCCAGTGGCCTATGGGACCGCACGTGTGAGGGCGTGGGTCATGACTAGTCACGTGGGCTTGGAGAGTGGAGCCGCAGGCTAGCCGATAGTGGTGGGAGTGAACTAGTAATTGCCAGAGACTATAGTTCTTTATAATATGTTGAATTGAGCGTGTTTATTATCCATAATCATGATTAGCATTACTCATTAAGCATATAGCTTATATATTGTAGTGGTTATTGAATAACCATCGTAGGTAATCACGGCGACGAATCGGGGAAGTGAGCCGGGAAGTGGCTGGCTAGTGTATGGGTTTTGGGGGTTGTTGTAACCTTGTTAATAGTTACTTGATTTTTAGTTTAAAACTTGCAATATAGTTGTAATTAGTCAGTTTTAATCTGAATGGTAGTACGAGTCATACTTTGGTTGGTTTAAGACTTATGTAATATTTCTAGTTAAGCTTTAAACTTTAGTCGGGTTGTAACTCAACTTCTGTAATATATGGTTGGACTGTGTTAGTTGGGATTGTGTTTTATCGTAGTGTTGCTTTGGCTAATGTTATTAGATTGGGACGTTTGAACTTGGAGATTTATTTCTTGGGTTGGTTGTAAATGGTTATATTTAGTATTGTTCTTAAATTATTTAAAAACTCTTACTTGTACTTGGAAGCTCATGCTCGTGACTTTGATTTTATTCTAAATGGTTTAAAGCATTAATGTTGATTTCAACTTGTCATTTGGTAATATTATTTGGGAATTTATTACTTGTTAAAACAAGGTTTTTTTTTTTGCTAATTGCAAAGACAGGATTTTTTATTTATTTATTATTATTATTGTGAGCTTCTTTGGTTTAAATTATTTTAAACTTATTTTGGAACTTTAATGACTTGGGTTAAGCCTTAGTGGCGTGCCACGTGTCCCAGGATCATCTGAGTGGTTCCGGGGCGTGACATTTAGTGGTATCAGAGTGGTAGGCTTAGAACCTTGGGTACGAGAGACGACGATTGAGAGTACGTGTAGATGTTGAGCATATAGATGCATGTCATGAATACATCATGGATTTGTTATTATGTTGTATTATAATATGTTGGCATAGCATACAATATATTTATTTGAATTGACTGACAGGTAAGAAAATGGATCCGAATCAGGAACATTCACCTGATTCGAGGTTGGACCAACTAGAAGATGTAGTAAGCAATTTTGTAAGAGCAGTAAGTGATCGAATGGGTGGTGATAGACCTGCAAACCCACAACCACGGGCCGAACGGGGAGTCATTGAACAATTTTATAAAAGAAAGCCGAGTCAGTTTGATGGAGGCCCAGATCCATCACAAGTTGATCATTGGGTAATGGATATGGAACGTATCTTTCGGGCAGTGGAGTGTACAGATGGGGAGAAGATAATGTGTGCTACTGATACTTTAAAAGGTGAAGCCCAGAACTGGTGGACAAATGTGATTGACCAAGGGGTACCAGAGACATGGGACAGATTTGTGAAAATTTCTATAAGCGGTACTTTCCAGCATCCGTTAAGACACAGTTGGGCCGTGAGTTTGCAAATTTGCAACAGGGGGTATGACAGTAAATAAGTATGCAGCAAAATATAATAATTTGCTCTGATTTGCACATCGAACAGTACCAAGGGAAGTGGATAGGGCACGAAAATTTGAAGAAGGACTACGGGATAATATTAGAAGCCGAGTGGATACACATCAACTTCGAAAAGTCGCTGATGTACAAGATGTTGCTTTGATCGCAGAGAGAGATATTGATAAGTACAAGCAAAGTCAACAAAGCAAACGACCAGCCAAAGGGAAGGGTAAAGGACAAGGTTTCTTTAAGAAGCCGTTCTCGCGAGGTTCTGGTTCCAGCTTGGGAGTTCAAAGGGGAAGTTCCTTTTCTAGGGAGAGTCGCCTTTTATGTCCAACTTGTAATCGTCAGCATGGGGGAGTGTGCCATTTTACACTTGTGTGTAATATCTGTAGGCAGAAGGGGCATATAGCAAGGAATTGCCCACAAGCTCGAACCCATAGTACAGGGAGCATAAATCCAGACATGAGGGGAAAATGCTTTGAATGTGGCCAGCTAGGACATCAAGCTAAAGATTGCCCAACAAGACAACAACGAGGGTCAGGTTCTGGAGCTTCAACTAGGGCAAAACCAGGAACAAGTATGAACACAGGGAAAGGACCTGAGCAAAGACAAGGAAGGTATTTCCGTCTAACACCGGGGGATGCCGCAGCTACTGATTCCGTGGTATCAGGTACATTACTCATTTACTCATACCCAGCGTATGTTTTAATAGATTCAGGTTCAACACATTCTTTTGTTGCACATGAATTTGTTAAATACTTAGACAGCATGTCAGAACCTTTAGGGTATGATTTGTCGATATCGTTACCCTTAAGTAAACCCATGGTGACCTCATCAATATTTAAAGCATGTGATATTAGGATAAATGATAGAGTTTTGACAGTGAATTTAATTCCGTTGACCATTAATTATTTTGATGCGATTTTGTGTATGGACTGGTTATCTGTGAACCAAGCAATCATCAATTGTGAACTAGAAAAGAGTTACTTTTCGACCAATGGGACAGGGGGAGTTTAGTTTCCAGGGAACTGGTGTAGTAGCACCACCATATTTGGTTTCAGCAATCCGGGCAGGCAAGTTGTTGAAACAAGGTTGTCGGGGGTTCTTATGTTCAATAATTGACATACGGGTCACAGGGACTAAAGTAGAAGATATTTCAGTTGTACAGGAATTCCCAGATGTCTTTCCTGAAGATCTACCTAATGTACTAGTTGATCGAGAAATAGAATTTACTATTGAAATAGCCTCGGGGTCTCAGCCAGTATCGAAAACACCGTACAGAATGGCACCGGTGGAGTTGAAAGAACTGAAGATTCAGTTGCAAGATCTTCTAGATAAGGGATTCATTCGGCCTAGTGTATCGCCAAGGGGTGCACCAATTTTGTTTGTTAAAAAGAAAGACGGGACTATGAGGATGTGTATCGATTATCGAGAACTAAACAAGCTAACTATTAAGAACAAATATCTGTTGCTTAGGATCGACGACTTGTTTGATCAGCTCCAAAGAGCCCAAGTCTTTTCCAAGATTGATTTGCGATCAGGTTACCATCAATTAAAAGTCAAAGAAGAGGATGTGGAGAAGACAGCGTTCAAGACCCATTATGGTCATTATGAATTTCTCGTCATGCCTTTTGGAGTTACAAACGCACCGACAGCATTTATGGATTTGATGAATCGAGTGTTCAAAGATTATCTGGACGAGTTTGTAATTATCTTCATAGATGATATCCTAATATATTCCAAGAGTGTACAAGATCACTAGAGGCATCTACGGTTAGTCCTACAACGACTCCGTGAAAAGAGCCTGTTAGGAAAGGTAAAGAAATGTGAATTTTGGTTAACTAAAATTGCATTTTTGGAACACGTAATATCAAAAGAGGGGGTGTTAGTGGATCCGCACAAGATTGAAGTTGTGGCCAATTGGAAGTCGCCAATAAGTGTGCCAGAAGTACGAAGCTTCTTGGGATTAGCTGGATATTACAGAAGGTTCGTGGAAAATTTTTCAAGGATTGCAATGCCAATGAAACAACTTATGCGAAAAGAAGTCCCTTTTGTTTGGAGTCCAGAGTGTGAGGAAAGCTTTGTTGAATTGAAGACTCGTTTGATGACGGCACCTATATTGACTATTCCTTCGGGGACTGAGTGGTTTGTGATATAAAGCGATGCTTCCTATCGAGGTTTGGGTTGTGTTTTGATGCAAAAAGAGCAAGGTAATTGCCTATGCTTCACAACAGTTAAGGCCACACGAAGTAAATTATCCAACACATGATCTTAAATTAGCGGCGGTTATCTTTGCTTTGAAGATTTGGAGGCATTATCTCTACGGGGGAAAGTGTGAAATTTACACTGATCATAAAAGTCTAAAGTATTTGTTTACACAAAAGGATTTGAATATGAGATAGAGGAGGTGGTTAGAGATAATGAAGGATTATGACTTGACAATCCAATATCATCCAGAGAAAGCTAATGTGGTGGCCGATGCGCTAAGTCGAAAGTCTACAAGCAATTTGGCTTATGCTTTGACTTCACAAGAAAAGGTAATTCGGGAAATGGAGCAGCTAAAGTTGTAGGTGATTCCAGAAACCAGAGGTGCTTTAATGTCAGCTATTATTGCACAACCATCTCTTATTGATGAAATTCGAGCCAAACAACTTCAAGATCCAATATTGAAGAAGGTTCATGATAAAATACCTGAGGGTAAGCAACCAGAATTTAGTTTTGAGAATGGTATGTTGAAATTCAGGAATCGGGTTTGTATACCCAATATAGATGGTATCAAGGAAGTAATTTTGGAAGAGCCACACAATACGAGGTACTCAATCCATCTGGGTAGCACTAAAATGTATCGTGATTTGAGAGAGATCTATTGGTGGTCAGGGATGAAACACGAAGTAGCAGAACATGTGGCAAAGTATGTGGCTTGTCAGAGGGTGAAGGTAGAACATCAAAAACCAGCGGGAAAATTGGAACCACTACCTATACCAGAGTAGAAATGGGAAAATATCACAATAGATTTCGTGGGAGGTTTACCGAGATCTAGAAAGTCAAATGACAGTGTATGGGTAATCGTTGATCGATTGACCAAGTCGGCACATTTTCTACCAATCAAGACTAATGATCCGAAGAAATTAGCTGAATTGTATGTTCAAGAAATTGTGAGACTTCATGGAGTTCCAGTATCTATAGTCTCTGATCGAGATAGTGCATTTACATCAAGATTTTGGCAAGGAATGTAGAGAGCGATGGGTACAAGATTGAGTTTCAGTACAACTTTTCATCCTCAAACCGATGGACAATCAGAACGTGTGATTCAGATACTGGAAGATATACTTCGACTTTGCGTTTTGGATTTTAAAGGTGATTGGGAAGAGCATTTGCCATTAGCTGAATTTGCTTATAATAATAGTTATCAATCCAGTATTAGGATGGCACCTTTTGAGGCTTTATATGGGCGTAACTGTCGCTCTCCACTTTATTGGACCGAGGTTGGTGAGAGGAGATTGATAGGGCCTGAAATTGTTAAGCAGACCACAGAAAAAAGATAAAGACAATACAACAACGGCTTCAAACAACTCAAAGTAGATATAAAAGCTATGCGAACTTAAAAAGAAGACCGATAGAGTTTGAAGTTGGGGATTTTGTATTCTTGAAAGTATCACCTTCAAAGGGTATTACGAGGTTTGGGAAACGTGGGAAGTTGAATCCAAGGTATGTTGGGCCATTTGAGATCATTGGAAGAGTTGGACTAGTAGCCTATCAGTTGGAATTGCCACCAGAATTAGCTAATGTGCATGATGTATTTCATATATCAATGTTAAGAAAATGTGTATCAGATCCAAAGAAAGTAATTATTCCAGAGCCATTGGAAGTCAGGGAAGACTTGACATATATCGAGCATCCAATCAAGATTCTTGACAGGAAAGAGCAAGTTTTGCGGACAAAGACTATTTCTTTAGTTATGGTGCTGTGGCGAAATCATTCTGTTGAGGAAGCCACGTGGGAAAGAGAAGATGAAATGAAAGAGAAGTATCCATTCTTGTTCAAAACCTGAGGTACTATGAGTTTGGGGACAAACTCATTTTTAAGGAGGGGAGAGATGTGACACACGCTCCCGCGGTTATATTTAATATTGCTTTAGCATGCATAATAATGAGTTAATGATAATTATAGTGTTATGTGACACATATTGGAAGTGGGTTTAACTCGCTAAGTTGTTTTTGGGTGTCCAATTTGGACCCAAATTTGGCCAGTATGGCAATCCCAAGTGGGATATGTGTTGATGGGTCCCACTTGAGATAGGACAATGATATGTGGAATACCCTATGTGCCTAAATGTTTATTAAGGTTTAACTGATTTATTATTTTATTGTTGTTAATATCATGTTATTAGGTGATGACCACTTTTGGGGGTCAATTAGGGGTACCTTTGTGAGCACGAATTGAACACGTTACATAATAAGTAGGCTAATTAGCAACTTCATATAAATATATGGGACCACTTATGGGACCCATGCGAGACCTAGATAAATACTCATTTAGGTTTGGGATAGTTTTAATATAGTTTCATAATTAATAGGGGTGTGATTGCAAAACTAGTAAACTTGCGGGGTTGTTATAATAAAATTAGAAAATTATATAAACAAGACACCTAGGGGATGACTAATCATCCCCAATATCTCTAAATTAGGTAGGAGGCAGTTCACGCAGAGGATTAGGTACGAGAATCGCAACGGAAAGACAATGACGTTTTCGACGCGGTTGACGAGCTGAACGACGTTGGTTTTTAAAATAGGCTACATATTCGGACTCCTGGGGGTGAGTCTAATCTATTGGTACTAATTTTATTGAGTTCTGTGACAGTTTTTCCGTGACCCTTTTTGGGGTTTAAGCTTATAACTTGTAATTTATGTATAGGACTTGTACCTGGTTCATAGTAGGGCTTTAATTTCTCAATTAGGAGCGAAAACCAAGAGGTGAGTGATGTTAATTTTGATATTTGGATGATTTTTATGTTGGGTTCAATTGTAATGCCAAAGCATGTCTAATTAGCATAATTTAATTTATTTAATTTATTATTGGGCAAAATTCATGTGGTTAAATTATGCTCAATTTATTTGTGAAAGCACGGTGTAATGATTAAATGAGCATGTTGAGTTGCCTATTTGGGTCAATGGAAATTGCTAGTTCTATACCACCATGAGGTCATCTTTGTGGTGACGACCACTGACAAACATTGAATATTGCACATTTATGTGCCAATATAATAGACATAATGCTCATTTAATCCCCCAATTCCCTAGCTTTACATGCATATTTGAATTAATATAATTTAATGGTGATGTCACTCAAATGCGTGTAAATATGTGTTTTTACATATTTTATATGTTTAGGTAAAAATGAAGTGAAATAAAGGGAAGTAAAGAAGTAACAATCACACTGTAGTATCTCCCATAGTTAGCCAACAGTGAATAGTAATGAACAGTAATGAATAGTAATTTTACTATTAAAAAAAAAAAAAAGCTGGTGAAACAAAATCAACATCCAAGCAGTGCTTGGGTGTTGACACTTTGCATATAACAATTTCCTTCTTTGCAGTTTGTGTTTTGTCAATGAAGATGTCAGAACAATGACGAAAATGGGACAAACAGGCGAGCACGGAGAAAAAAATTCCAACGCTGACGAACGCGATGATGATTCGTCTCTCAAATTTCGTCTATAAAAGATCCTACACCAAGCATCACAAAGAACACAAGAAACAATCACAACACAATCACTGTTAGGGAGAGAATAGTTTAGGGGAGGTTATTATGTGAGCACTTTATATTGTCCCTAGAAATAGGAAACTTTAGTTTTTCTTAGTTTTTTCTAGTTCTAGTAGTTGCAAAAATGTACTTTTATGTAATTGATGATTTCATGTTCCAAAAAGATATAGCAAAACTTTGTGTATTGTATTTCTTAAATTAAAATATTTATTTTCTTGTAGGACCTTTGTCACTTTGTGGTAGTAAAAATAGTCCTATTTAAATTTAGATTTAATATCTTTAGTCTAGTAGTACTTATAGTTGTCCCCTAAAATAGTTTGAAACTCCAAATTTCTAATTTTTATAGCAATATTTTCATTCACTAAAAGACAGATTTTGCGATAAAATGCCAGATTTCTTAGCCACGTAGTTGTTATAATTACCTACTAAAGTCCAAAAGTACACCATACCCATGTCTTACTCCCAAATTAGATTTGGATTTGGTTTGGCCTTGCTTGTGTTCTTGGAGTTCAACCACTGTGACCCCACAAGAATCCAAAGTCAAAGGTTTAGTATTTTATTATTAATTCAGTATTTCCATTTATGTATATTTTATTAGCCTAGTTGTACTAACCTTTGCTATTTTGCATATTCCACAAATTCAACCCCAGATCATGTTAAGTAAAGAAAATAATATAATAATATTAATTTTCACCTTTACCTTGGTTTTATAGCTTTAGTTTTAATTAAGCAGTCACTGTTTACACCTATTTAATTTATCTTTTATTTTTATTTTGAAGACAGTTTCAATTCCAAAATGGTAGGCTAAAATTTTAATTGGGGATATGTAATAAAAACTTAGAAACCACAGTTTCTGTGCACTAATTTTAAATGGGCAAATTTATCTAGATGGGTTGTTTTTCCATTTATGGCCAAAAATATCTATGTATCTATAGTTTATGACCATTTAACATGTTTATATACTATGGCTATATTGGGCTCAAAAGAGTACATATTTGAAATAAAAAGCCTAATTATGTGGATTGTTAAACTATGTCTTTTGTCATAAAAAACACCTAGCATACTCAAACAACTCATATGACAAAGTTAATATTTCAAATATGTGTTTATATATATATTTCTATCCAATAATGGATAGGCAATTGTGTAGAGGCAGAATGGTGGGGACTGGACGCCGAATAACCCACGTCCGCGGCGGGCACAGTTCGAACCTGGCTACTGCCCAATTGCCTTTTTATTTTTCTTTAAACCAAACGACGTCGTTTCATATCAAACCTGACACACTTGATATGACCCTGACTACTGAAAGTTTATTTTTAAATAAAGAATGACTCTGCAGTCTTAAATGCCAAATGCTTTTCAAATGCACAAAAATTGTGGGATCTAGTGTTGGTTTGCATATTCCCAATTCCTTTAAATCATTTCCCCCTAGTTAATTAATATTTCTTGTTTTTAATTGTTTTGCTTAAATATCTGTATTATTTACATCTTTCGCTATTATTAAATCTAAAAAGTTTATCTCACAAAAATTTAGCTTTTATTTATTTTTCTTCCTTTTCTTACTAGTATCTTAGTTAATTTATTTTGCACTGTTAAAATCTTTACCGTAAACTACTTAGAAAAAAAATAGATTTTAAATAGTTTATTGCAAAAAAAATATAAAAATTAGTAGTTTAGTAAAATCCCATAAAAATCCATCATCTTTTATTTTCTTTCTGTGACATAATAGTTATTGCCTATCTTTTTATTTCCGTTCCTTGTGGGTTCGACCTGGACTTCCAGAACTTTATTACTTGTATGATCACCTACACTTGGGTGTGATAAGAAAATGCGTCAATAGGATGTCGTCAACCACGGCCTCCAGAGGCCTATGGGACCGCACGTGTGAGGGCCTGGGTCATGACTAGTCACGTGGGCTTGGGGAGTGGAGCCGCGGGCTAGCCGGTAGTGGTGGGAGTGAACTAGTAATTGTCAGAGACTATAGTTCTTTGTAATATGTTGAATTGAGCGTGTTTATTATCCATAATCATGATTAGCATTACTCATTAAGCATATAGCTTATATATTGTAGTGGTTATTGAATAACCATCGTAGGTAATCACGGCGAGAAATCGGGGAAGTGAGCTGGGAAGTGGCTGGCTAGTGCATGGGTTTTGGGGGTTGTTGTAACCTTGTTAATAGTTACTTGCTTTTTAGTTTAAAACTTGCAATATAGTTGTAATTAATCGGTTTTAATCTGAATGGTAGTACGAGTCATGCTTTGGTTGGTTTAAGACTTATGTAATATTTCTAGTTAAGCTTTAAACTTTAGTCGGGTGTTTGCTGTAATTTGCGCGGGTGTGCCAGAGCCAAACAGGCTCGGTGTGTATGTGTGTATATGCGTGCAAACTAATTTCCTAACTGCTTGTGTGAGTGATACACAAGGCTTTCTGAATCTGACTTCTAACAGAGTGATTGTGTATAGTGAGTAGGAAAGTACCCTCACCGTAAAATCTTTAGCAGTACTGAAGCGCACAAGCTAAATAGTGTCGAGTTTAACAGGTAAACAATCACAAACAGATTAATAAAATTAAATTTTATTAATTGCTTGGAAAAAATAAACAGATCTAAAGAACAAACCAGAACAGGCTGATTATCCAAAAGAACAAAAAGAAATAACAAAAAGGGCAGACCTATTTGCTATGAAGGTTGAAAAACATAAAGACTTAAAGAGTGCTTTGAATGCTTTGAATGCTTCGAATGTAGTGTGTATGCTGTTTCGAGATGACGCGGAGTCCCCTGCTTTGTTGGCCTGCCTGAATATTTATAGCGGCCTTAGATGATTCCTAATTAGACAAGAACTCCTTAGCTTGCGCCCCAAGCTGCGTGATTGATTGGCTGATGATGGAAGAGACCTTTCTTATCTCTGATTTCTTCCTTATCCAGATTCTGATTGAATCAATCCCTTTAATTTAGGGATCAAATGTCTAAATCCAGCTGGACATGATCAGATTCATTTCCTGAACGGACTCTTGTTTCTAATAACTCTGAGATGACGTCATCCTGACAATTGTGGATAGCACCGCCTTCTCCTTTCAGTCCATCGGCCTCGTCAATTATTCTCCTGGATGAATCGAGCTTTACCCATGTCCATACTTTTCCTCATGCCCGATTACCTTTCTTCAAATGCTCATGGCCAATCGGGCTGCTACCACCATCCTTCACTACACGGTGTTCGATTGGTTTTCGTGTTGCTTAAATCCACCATCGGGCTAACAACGCATTGGGTTATTTCATTCCAAAGCCCGATAATCATCACACATGTTCATCTTTTCCATCGGGCTCTTCTTTCAATCACCCAACAGCCTTGTACCTATCATCGGTCTCACGTCTACGCTTAAGTCCGATGAATTATATATTCCTTAACCCGGCCTCCCTTCTATCCAGCTTCACACGGCTCGGGCTCAAGAACCCTTGACGGTTTTTGGGTACGAATATCGGGTTATAACTTAACTTCCGTAATATATGGTTGGACTGTGTTAGTTGGGATTATGTTTTATCGTAGTGTTGCTTTGGCTAATGTTATTAGATTGGGACGTTTGAACTTGGAGATTTATTTATTGGGTTGGTTGTAAATGGTTATATTTAGTATTTTTCTTAAATTATTTAAAAACTCTTGCTTGTACTTGGAAGCTCATGCTCGTGACTTTGATTTTATTCTAAATGGTTTAAAGCATTAATGTTGATTTCAACTTGTGATTTGGTAATATTATTTGGGAATTTATTACTTGTTAAAACATGGTTTGTTTTTTTGCTAATTGCAAAGACATGACTTTGTTTTTTTTGTTTTTATTATTATTGTTGAGCTTCTTTGGTTTAAGTTATTTTAAACTTATTTTAGAACTTTAATGACTGGGGTTAAGCCTTGGTGGCGTGCCATGTGTCCTAGGATCATCTGAGTGGTTCTGGGGGCGTGACATTATAAAAACTTTTCTTTCTGCCGGAAAACACACAGCTCGCGCGGATCGCTCGCGCGGATCGCTCGCGCGATTTGCCCTTTTTCAAATTTTCTCTTATAAAACTTTTCTTTCTGCCTGGAATCACCCACCTCGCGCGCGCGAGGTGGTGAAGTAACTTCGTCTTCTTACCTAGAATTCCCCTGTTTCAGTTTTAAGGAGGTCTTTTGACCCATTTTTGAATCCGTAAGTTACCATGCCTTATAATATATGAATCTCTTTGGTTTTTCACAAGGATTATGAATCTACAATCAATTTTACATGAATCAATCTATCACTTTAGAATTTTATGAAAGATTACAAGATGACAAAACTTAATTTCTAATATACTTTCTCCTATGAACAAATTAAGCTATAAAACTTTAAATATAGCATCTACAACATGTAATCTTTCATATTTATCTAAGAAAATGGATTTTGATTGAGATTGAAAAAAAATCTTGATCTCAAGCTATGGAGTTTCAAACGTGAAATTCAATCAATAGAGATTTTTAAATTAGGCAAATACACACAGTAATTGAGCACAAATTACATTTGGAGTGAGTTTAAAATACTTACAGAGATTGATTGAAGTATGTTTGTTGAGAAAGAATACAAGAACAAGAGAACTCCAAGCTTTGGCTATGGAGATTAAGCTTTCTCTCTCCAGAAATTAAAACTCTCAAGCTCTATCTTTTTCTCTCTGTGTTCTCTCTCTCACTCTCTCAATTTCAGTTGAAAGAATGCAGAATGGGAGATGTGTGTGAGTGTATGCAAGTATATAAACAAAACTCCCAACTTGGAGCCCAAGTTCTCCCTCCTACACTCTACAAATCTATTTTGTTTTTCAATTTATCCAAGCTGTAGAATATACACACACAGATACATACGTATATATGTACACTCTCACAAATTGAAGGGTCAAGTAGGCTAGTAGGGGTCAAAAGTTGAAATGTTTGGGAATGTAGCTTATGGCACTAGGAATGCACATACCCAACAACAGAATACAAATAAGGCATAAGTCAATGATTAGTTTCCATAAATGGAAATAAAGTGTATGTCAAATCTAACTTTACATAACTTCCAAAATCTGTGAAAGTTTAATCTGGCGTGGACAGTGTTGAACATAAACTGGTATTTTTGCGGCGCGGTGTTCGTCACAAAAATACATAAAATTCATTTTAACGTAGAAAATGATTTTTTGATTTTATAAAAATACTGATTGAGTCAAAAGAAAATATTTCCACCGTTTTGAAATACAATTTTAAAATCCAACACAGGTATTACTAAAATTTATAAATTTACAATTTGGCCCCAAAAAGAATTTGAAGCAAGTAATAAAATTCTAAACATGAGAATTGTAGATAAAAATGAAATCAGCAATACAGATTAAACATAGAAATTCAAATTAGATTTTAATATGTCAAATGCAAATACAAATAATTAGATGGAAATGCAGGTTATTACACCCTTCCTCCCTTAAACAGGATTTCGTCCCCGAAATCAAGATTAACTAGTCCTAAAACAACGCCGGGTACTTCTTCCTCATATCAGCTTCGACTTTCCACGAGGCTTCATTCTCGTCATGGTGATTCCACTGAACCTTCACCAACGGAATTTCCTTATTCCTCAACTTCTTGATACTCTGATCTAGAATCTTCACATGCCTCTCTTTGTAAGAAACGTTATAACTCGTCTCAATATCATCATAACTGACCACAGGCGAGGGGTCTCGTATGTACTTTCTCAGCATACTCACATGAAATACATTGTGAACCCCACACATCTTCGGTGGTAGAGCCAATAGATAAGCTACTTTTCCGACACGATCCAAAATCTCGAATGGTCCGATGAAACGTGGAGCTAATTTTCCTCTCTTGAGACCGAAGCGTACTACTCCTCGGGTCGGTGAAACCTTAAGGAGTATGTGATCTCCAACACTAAATTCCAAATCTTTCCGGCGTCGATCGGCATAACTCTTATACCGACTTTGAGCGGTTCTCATCCTTTCCTTAACCAAAGAAATCTTTTCGTTGGTTTATCTAACCAAATCTGGTCCCAACAATTCTGTATCTCCCACCTCTGCCCAACACAATGGAGAACGACATGGTCGTCCGTACAATGCTTTGAATGGAGCCATCCCGATACTCATGTGAGAACTATTGTTATAGGCAAATTCAACCAAAGGCAAGTGTGTTTCCCAAGATTCTTCAAATTCAATAACACAAGCCCTAAGCATATCCTCCATGATCTGATTGACACGCTCAGTTTGCCCATCTGTCTGAGGGTGAAAAGCAGTACTCATCTTGAGCGAGGTTCCCATAGCTTCTTGCAAGCTTTTCCAAAATCCAAAAGTAAAACGCACTTCACGGTCTGACCCAATCGACATAGGTGCACCGTGAAGTCGCACAACTTATTGTATGTACATCCGGCTCATCTGTTCTACCGGGTATGTCATACTATAAGCGATGAAATGTGTCGAATTAGTCAGTCGATCCACGATTACCCAAATGGCGTCATGATTCTGTTGTGATCGAGGCAATCCTACTACAAAATCCATCGTGATGTGCTCCCACTTCCAACCAGGAATAGGCAGTGGTTACAACAATCATGACGGTCTCTGATGTTCGGCTTTGACTTGTTGACACGTCAAACACGTGGATACAAATTCAGCCACGTCTTTCTTCATACCTTTCTACCAGAAATTTATCTTCAAGTCTTTGTACATTTTCGTTCCTTGGTGAACTGTATATTTTGACTTATGTGCTTCTTCCAGGATATCCTTCCTTAGCTCTCCATTACCTGGCACACATAATCTATTCCTGCACCGATATCCTCCATCGAATCCCACCTTCCATTCTGTCGGTTCTTTCTCCGACATCTTCGCAAACCATGTTTTGAAATTTCTCATCTTCTTTATGTGCTTCAATAATGCGGTCGATAAGAACGGGCTGTAGGATAAGACATTCGAACAATTGTCCTTCTCTTTCTTCAGCGCTCTGTACGTCGAACTCCTCCAACGCCTCCAATGCTCGCCATTCTCTAACCATTAAAGAGGCGATCGTCTCACGAGTCTACCGACTCAAAGCATCAGCGACTACATTAGCTTTACCAGGGTAGTACTCTAACATGAGGTCGTAATCTTTGATCAGTTCCATCCATCTGCGTTGCCTCATGTTCAACTCTTTCTGTATGAACAAATATTTCAAACTCTTGTGATCGGAGAACAAATCAAACTTCTTACCGTAGAGATAGTGTTTCCAAATCTTGAGTGCAAATACCACTGCCGCCAATTCCAAATCATGAATGGGATAGTTCAACTCGTTCGGCTTCAACTGTCAAGAGCCATAGGCGATAACTCTACTATCTTGCATAAGTACACACCCTAGTCCTTGATATGACGTGTCACTAAAGATAGTGAACTTCTCATCAGGCTTGGGTATGACTAGTACCGGTGCGGTAGTGAGTCTCTCTTTCAACTCTAGAAAGGCACGTTCATGTTTCTCTGTCCACTCGAATTTCAAATTCTTCTTCGTCAACCCAGTTAATGGTGCAGCTATTTTTGAAAACTCTTCAACAAATCTTCTGTAATAGCCTGCGAGTCCCAGAAAACTCCTAACCTCTGTAGGGTTGCTCGGCCTAACCCAGTTTGACACAGCATCTATCTTGGATGATTCCACAGAAATTCCCTGAGACGACACCTTGTGTCCCAAAAATTTCACTTCTTGTAACCAGAACTCATACTTACTGAACCTGGCATACAAGTGGTGGTCCTTGAGTGTCTGTATCGCAATCCGTAGGTGTTGCTCGTGTTCTTCTGCTGACTTAGAATAGATCAAAATATCATCAATGAAGACGATGACAAACCGATCTAAATAAGGCTTGAACACTCTGTTCATCAGATCCATAAACACTGTCGGGGCATTCGTCATTCCAAACAGCATTACCAAAAATTCATAGTGACCATATCGGGTTCTGAATGCTATCTTAGGTATGTCTTCCTTTCGTACCCTCAACTGATGATATCCCGACCTTAGGCCTATCTTGGAAAATGTCGTAGCTCCTTGTAGTTGATCAAATAAGTTGTCGATCCGGGGTAAGGGATAATTATTCTTGATAGTCACTCGGTTCAATTCTCTGTAATCGATACATAACCGAAGTGTTCCGTCTTTCTTCTTCACGAATAACACCGGTGCTCCCCAAGACGATGTACTTGGACGTACAAAACCTAGGTTCTTGAGCTCTTGAACTTGTTCCTTCAATTCCAACAGTTCGATGGGGGCCATCCTGTAGGGGACCTTGGTGATCGGAACAGTACCTAGTATAAGCTCAATACAGAACTCTATACTTCTCTCGGGTGGTAAACCAGAAACATCTTGAAATACTTCTTCGAAGTCCTTGACTACAGGTATAGACAACACTATCGCTTCTGTACTGACGACTTCGATGTTAGCCAAACACCTTGTGAGGAACATATGTAACACCCGTACCCGGGAAACGGGTAAATTACTGTGTTAATATGCATTAATTAATAAAATTAGTGAATAAAATGGATTAAGGGGAGGCTTGGACTCGCCCAAGTAAAAAGTGTTCAGAGAGGGACACTAGTTGGAAAAGTCCCCAGAGAGGTGGGACATGTATTGAAATTTAACCCATTGAAGGGTAAATTGGTAATTTGCATTTTAAGTGATTAAATGCATTTTTATGTGATTACATGGATATTTGCTAAGTTGCTTTCATATTACATGTTGATATGTGTTAGCATTAGTTTGGACACCCAAATAAGGGTATAAATGAAAAAGATGTAAAATTAGTAGGTGCGATAGCAATTTCACAAAATATGTGGGACCCACGTTGGGACCCATACGAAACTTAGACAAACCCTCATTAGATAATTGGGTAGTTAATGGAATGTTTGGGGGATTTCATAATAAGAACTTAATAAATTTCAGGGGTGTAAATGGGAATAGTGGGGAATTGAGGTGATGACACCTCAAACACATGCAAGCATGTGTCAATTGAGGGAGAGTCTCAATAATCTGCTGGAATTAATCCAGAGAAAACAGAGAGAGCACCGAGAGAAGACGAACACCGCCGCCGACCTCGTTTTTCCGTCGTTCCGTCGCCGCCGTTCGTCGGATTCGCGAACCAAAGCCGTTTTCGGACTCGTGGAGGTGAGACGAACGTTTCTATACCCTTAATTTATGTTTACTTTGCTGGATTTTGGTAGTTCATATTTGACGGTGAGACGTCGTCTACCGAAATCTTGTAGGAATTCACTTGGGGTAGAAATTGAGCTTGGATTGGGAGTAATTCAGCACATGTTAGCTTGAATTTGGGGTATAATCTTGGTAGAGGTGAGTTTTCTAGCCTAAAAATGATTGTGTTTAAGGTGGTCAATGAATCCTTGTATAACTTTGGTTGTTGATATCATGTTTAGAAGTTACTATATTGGTGGATTGTGAATTTCATATCAATTTTGTGAAAACCATATGTTGGTGCATGTTTATATGCTTATATGTCTATGTGGTAGTCAATGAGCACCGGGAAAATGGTTCATTGTTGGGAGTAATAAGGGTGGTGAAGAGGAAGAATCCGAGAAATACGGAAGTCCAAGGAATAGAAGTGGCCACGGGACCAAGGGAGGTCTTCGGGTCTGAATGAATCGTTAAATCGGTGACTCGGCGACTACAAATATGATTTATATGTTGATTGTTGCATTGCACATGTTAAACATTCAGTCATGCTTAGAATGCTCACTAAGCAAATTGCTTAAGAAAACCGTTTTCCTATTTCTGTTGTGGTACATAACAACCACCGCAGGTACGGAGCAATACCCGGAGAGAAAGTGACGTGCTCGGGATTGGGAAAGAGATTTGGGGTCTTGTAATTATGTTTATAACTTGTTATATAGTATAACTTGTGGGTTAGTATCTTTGACTTGTGAATGGGAGAGATGGGAGAGATGGGAGAGATGGGGGAGGTTTGTACCCCATGCTTGTAAATTACTTTTGAACTTGTACACAGATGTAAATTATGGTTTTACTTAAGTTGATGTTCATATTTGGACCCTAACTTGTATTTTGGAAAGTTTGGATGTGAATTTGAGAACCAATGTAAAATTCTTTTTGTTTTGCTCAAGTTGATGCAAGTTAATGGATTTGACCATCTCGGCAAGTCCGGGTGTGTCGTTAGTGTCTTGGACATGTTTCTTTAGTGTTTATAATGTTAGTTATGATTTTGAGTTGAATTCCAACAAGTTTTATAAACTTTGGATGAGAATTGAGTTTTAAAGTTGAAAAGTTTGTTTTTGAACCAAATGAAATGAGTTCATGGTTGATTTGATCAAATTGTGAATATGATTTTATGATCCATGCTTAACTTGAGTTTAAACATGTTTAGAAATGTGTTGGAGTTGATTTTCCAAAGTTTCATAAGGTTTCTATGAGTTTTGGTTATGAATTGGTAAGTTAAAAAACTTGTTTTGACAGCAAGCAAAATTTAGCAGTAGAATTGTGAAGGGATCGATCCGCGGTTTGTGAAGGGATCGATCCGCCCTTCCAAGGGAGCATTCTGCGAGAATGTCTAGTAAGTGGATCGATCTGCCCATAATGAAGGGATCGATCCGCCTTGTATTTTTCCCCAGCATGTCCGTTTTTACGGAAACATGCATAACTTCTTCTTCAAAACTCGGTTTCGCGTGCCGTTTGTTGCGTTGGAACCGGGACTCAAAATCCTAACTTTTGGTATCAAAATTTTACATACTTTATAAATGACCATTTTGCCCTTAGGGCCTATTTTGTAACAATAGAGTTGTTTAATGTGGTTAAACACACGTGTTTCTTAGTAATTCGCATATTTCTTTACAAATTAATGTAATTGGGAGCTTGTAGCATTGTTACACGTGTCCTAATCCGCACGAGGCGGGTTGGGGTGTGACAACATATCTCCCGAAGGGTTACATTAAAAATCAAAGGGTTGATTCTCATTGTCGGGGAATGTAATTCTCTTCCTCGCACAATCCAGCTTCGCTTGGTTCTGAGAGAGCCAATCCATTTCTAGGATTACGTCAAACTCCTTCATCGATACGACAATCAGCCTTGCAGGGATTCCACAGTTTCCTAGCTATAAAGGACAATCCTTGCATACGTGTCCTAACTTGACTGCAGCTCCTAATGGCGAGGTAGCCCTCAAAGCTTTCTCTAAACGATGAGGTAAGATACCCAATCTTCGAGTCGTATTAACAGATATGAACGAAAGAGCAGCACCCGTATCAAATAATACTTTAACATGGGAGTTAAATAGAGTCAAGGTACCTTCTACCGCTTGCTGATTAGGTTGAGCTTCTCCATAATTTCCTTCTTCGTACACAGTCCTATCATATCCAGCAGCATCAGAAATAACACCATTTACGCGAGTTTGTCCTTGTTGACCATAAGTCACCTGCTTGGGATCAGTGCAGAACTTGCTGATGTGACCGGTTTACCACAGTTATAACAGACTATATTCTGATAAGCAATGCGCTTAGGTGCCTTGCAATCTCGAGCCAAATGGTTGGGGGTACTGCAGTTAAAGCATCGTGTCACCCTCTTGGGTAAAGCACATCTTTTAGCAAAATGCCCGGGCAACTGGCAAACAGACCTGAAGTTTGGTTTTCCATCTCTTCTTCTCCGCTTTTGGTGCATTTTTCTCCTTATAGAGGTGACTCAAACTGCCGTGTTCTATCCATTGAGTCTCATTGTAATTATACCAACTGTGACCTGGTAGGTTGCAATTAGCACAGAGGCCGCTTGGCCTGCTTGTACTCTTGTCCTCAACGGGAGTCACCATTTCTTGGAACTTCCTCTTGCCTTGCTGTAGCTTAGATGACTTTACAAGGAAATTCTCGTACAGATGATCTCCTAATTGACCTATGGTGATTCTATTACCCACCTCCCAAAAGCTCAGAATAAGTGACTCGACCAAGCCGGTGGGGTCGACTTCTGAGGATAACAATTGGGATTGCCCGCATGATTGGTTCTTGGTTGCCTGAGACGACTCGGCCATCTATGCTCCTACACACAGCCTAACGGTTTAATATCACTATGTAATATACTCGTATTATAACATAAGCATATAACAACATCCAAGTATACATATTACACCAAACACGTATTCGTGCTAGGACTGTCTAATAGAAAGGAGGTCATATTCATATTCTCTTCCCAAGCTCTAAGCCATGGCTATGCTGACTGTTCCGAGATTTGACTCAGGAAGTTCGTCAGTGTCTAAGCTATTTATGAGGGTTTTGGCTTACCTCAACTTCTTAGGAACTCGGCTACTATCTGCCTATATGGTATTCATATATCATAACCAACTTGGATAATTTTCTAAATAGATGCACCCGAGGCTATTTGGCGACTGCTAACATTGTTGTTGTTGTGACAAAATAGGTACAATCGCTTCTACGATGAAACTAACCTGGATCACGAGTTTCTGAACTATGAACAATCGGTGCTAATCCACTAAAATCTGGAACCTGGTTGTTCGGTAAATCTAAATTGGGTAAATTAGACACGACTTAATCTTGATCGTATGGCTTAGTAAAAACTTAAAGCTAATCTATGTCACTAATCTGTGGCGTAAATAACCGAGCCTGGTCAAACTAGATAACCTGGCTCTGATACCACTAAATCCTGTCACGCCCCAACGTAGCATAAATATGGAAACAGTTTAATTTCCTTTATGGACCTGTAGGTCGCGACAGTTTGAAGGATCGATTCCGTCCCAAACATCGAACAACATAAAACCATAATCAGAGTAGAGCAATCAAGACTTACAAATATTTTCTAACTTATTACATATTACAATACGGGGTCAACTAAGGCACAAGCCGCCTTAAGACAAAACAATATCTATCGTCTATTATAGTCATCCTTATTACAAAATATATTATAACTTAAAACATAGGATATTGATAACAGTTCTATCTTCCAAAGCAGCCGTTCTCAATTTGCATAATTGAAATGTTCCGCTTCAAGAAGCTGGTGAGTATTAAAAACATAACTTTGAATATAACAAATACTCATTTACCATTTTCTAATTCTCATTTAATCCAATAAGTTTACATTAAGGATAGGAGTTCATTTAGGAAAAACAACCACAATATCATATGAAAGATATAATTCACATATATGTGACCGTGTATGAGAACAATGCACCATCTCATCTTACCGACTCTTTTCTCTCGACAAAACCCAACAACCCAACTTTCTCACACCAGTATCTTTGAAATACTCCGATAGCCACACTTTAGCACATGGGTGTCAGGGAATGTCCAGTTTGCCTCGCACTTTGGTCCAGGGTACCAGGGAGTGTCCAATGCCTCACACTTTAGTACCTAATTCGCCTCGCAAATACCGGAGGTAACCTCACGCAGTATCCAGACTCGGGTACCATGGAGTGTCTGTAGGCCACACTTTAGCACTACCATGGGTGCCAGGGAATGTCCAAGTTCGGCTTCACACACCTTGACGCTACCATGGTCATCAGGGAGTGTCCAGTTTTGCCACTGTCACATTTCAAAGACACCCTCGCTGCAATCTCACTCACAACACACTTTGGTACTCACTTACCAGGGAGTGTCTACAACACAATCTCAACCGCACTCACTATACCATACTGACCATTACTCTTTTCCATACTGACCAACATTCACACTCATCATGCATGTACAACTGACTCCACATGTATGTCATGAAACCACCCACAGAACACATGTAGTGCTAGGAATAATAACAAGGTATGCTTGGAAAAGAATTGGATTCATAATTGTTCCTAAATGACCAATCATACCCAAAATATAATATGTTTTAACATTTTTCGCAAACAAAGCCTTAAAGACCCACAAGGTAACAACCAAACAGTTCCTTAACATGAAATAAGCAAAAACCTAGAAACTGTCAGAAGTCGCGAGCGTGGGCCGCTCGCACGAGGGGTCGCTCGCTCGATATGCTCATTTTTTGTTTTATTATAAAAAACTTTTCTTTCTGCCAGAAAACACACAGCTCGCGCGTGCGGGCCACTCGCGCGATTTGCCTTTTTTCAAATTTTCTCTTATAAAACTTTTCTTTCTGCCTGGAATCACCCACCTCGCGCGCGCGCGCCATTAGCGCGACCCTCGCTCGCGCGATCGCGTGCGCGAGGTTGTGCAGTAACTTCGTCTTCTTCCCTAGAATTCCCCTGTTTCAGTTTTAAGGGGGTCTTTTGACCCATTTTTGAATCCGTAAGTTACCATGCCTTATAATATATGAATCTCTTCGATTTTTCGCAAGGATTATGAATCTACAATCAATTTTACATGAATCAATCTATCACTTTAGAATTTTATAAAAGATTACAAGATGACATAACTTAATTTCTAATATACTTTCTCCTATGAATAAATCAAGCTATAAAACTTTAAATATAGCATCTACAACATGTAATCTTTCATATTTATCTAAGAAAATGGATTTTGATTGAGATTGAAAAAAAATCTTGATCTCAAGCTATGGAGTTTCAAATGTGAAATTCAATCAATAGAGATTTTTAAATTAGGCAAATACACACAGTAATTGAGCACAAATTACATTTGGAGTGAGTTTAAAATACTCACAGAGATTGATTGAAGTATGTTTGTTGAGAAAGAATACAAGAACAAGAGAACTCCAAGCTTTGGCTATAAAGATTAAGCTTTCTCTCTCCAGAAATTAAAACTCTCAAGCTCTATCTTTTTCTCTCTGTGTTCTCTCTCTCACTCTCTCAATTTCAGTTGAAAGAATGCAGAATGGGAGTTGTGTGTGAGTGTATGCAAGTATATAAACAAAACTCCCAACTTGGAGCCCAAGTTCTCCCTCATACACTCTACAAATCTATTTTGTTTTTCAATTTATCCAAGCTGTAGAATATACACACACAGATACATACGTATATATGTACACTCTCACAAATTGAAGGGTCAAGTAGGCTAACAGGGGTCAAAAGTTGAAGTGTTAGGGAATGTAGCTTATGGCACTAGGAATGCACATACCCAACAGCAGAATCCAAACAAGGCATAAGTCAATGATTAGTTTCCATAAATGGAAATAAAGTGTATGTCAAATCTAACTTTACATCACTTCCAAAATTTGTGAAAGTTTAATTTGGCGCGGACAGTGTTGAACATAAACTGGTATTTTCGCGGCGCGGTGTTCGTCACAAAAATACATAAAATTCATTTTAACGTAGGAAATGATTTTCCGATTTTATAAAAATACTGATTGAGTCAAAAGAAAATATTTCCACCGTTTTGAAATATAGTTTTAAAATCCAACACAGGTATTACTAAAATTTATAAATTTACAATTTGGCCCCAAAAAGAATTTGAAGCAAGCAATAAAATTCTAAACATGAGAATTGTAGATAAAAATGAAATCAGCAATACAGATTAAACATAGAAATTCAAATTAGATTTTAACATGTCAAATGCAAATACAAATATTTAGATGGAAATGCAGGTTATTACAGTTGCGCTGAACCTAGAGTAAGTACGATCTCCTCATCACTGCATCTCCTGGTTGATCTGAACCCCTGCAATGAATTACAGATATGGTTAGTCGCACCAGAATCAATGCACTAAGTGTTTGAAGTATCCGTAATAAAACTTACTTCAATCACATGTGATTCAATCATACCTTGAACTCTTGTAGCTACGAATTCTGGACAGTTCCTCTTCCAGTGGCCTTTCTCACAGGATTGGAAACACTTTCCTTTGCCTTTGCCACCCACATTTCCTTTGCCCTTACCTTTTCCCTTAGATTTCGCAATCTTAGGGACCGGTCCAACGCTTGGACCACTAGTGCTTGCCTTCTTCTTCTTCCCTTTCTTTTCTTTTGGTGTAGATCGGGAAGAGGAAGAGCTTTTCTCAATGTTTAGAACGTTGCCCCCAGGCTTGATCACCCCTTCCGCTGCCAATAAGGAACTCATTAATTCGCTCATTGAGAAATTCATTTTATTCATATTATAGTTTAGTTTAAATTGAGTGAATGATGGCGACAGCGTATTGAGGATCATATCAACTTGGGTTTGTGCATTGATGTTGGCACATAGGGTCTCCAGCTCGTTCAAATAATCAATCATTTTCAAAACATGTTCTTTGACTGGAGTCCCTTCTGACATCTTAGCACTAATTATCTTCTACATAGCTACCTGTCTGGCAGGCTTGCCATACTCCCCAAACATCTTTTTTAGGGATTCGATAATGTCACTGGCAAAATTATTCGACTAGAATTGGTGTTGTAACACACCAGCCATTGAGGCCAGAATGTAACAACAAGCCATTCCATTCGACTTCTTCCACTTATCGAACTCGCGTCTAGCAGCATCCATAGCATTTGCAGCGGGTTCTTCAGGGTATGGGATGGTAAGGACATATATGTGATCCTCCGCAGTTAAAACAATGTCAATGATTTGTTTCCATTCTGTGTAGTTATTTCTAGTTAACTTGTTCTGAGTGAGTATGGTGGCAAGTGGACTAAATGCAGATCCAGGCATTATGATTTATTGTAAAATCGAAAGACAAAATAAATATGGAGTCCCTTCTGACATCTTAGCACTCATTATCTTCTGCATAGCTACCTGTCTGGATGGCCTGCCATGCTCCCCAAACATCTTTTTCAGGGATTCGATAATGTCACTGGCAAAATTATTCGACTGGAATTGGTGTTGTAACACACCAACCATTGAGGCCAAAATGTAGCAATTAGCCAATCCATTCGACTTCTTCCACTTATCGAACTCGCGTCTAGCAGCAGCCGTAGCATTTGCAGCGGGTTCTTCAGGGCATGGGATGGTGAGGACATGTATGTGATCCTCCGCAATTAAAACAATGTCAAGGATTCGTTTCCATTCTATGTAGTTATTTCCAATTAACTTGTTCTGAGTGAGTATGGTGACAAGTGGACTAAATGCAGATCCAGGCATTATGATTTACTGTAAAATCAAAAGACAAAATAAATATGGATATCAGGATTTAACAGTTTGAAATAAAAGAATCCTTTAAAAACTCTTATTTTAAAACAAAGTCGCCGGAGTATCAAAACGAAAGAGTAAAGCCTCCATGTGGCGGTCAATACTCGATCTTTCGATTAATCATGACTTGTTTGCTATACAACTCTTGCAAAATAAGTTATGACTACCGAACCTATTTGATCTCTAAGTTTCTGAATAATGCCCCGTGTGGGATCCCTATCCATAGCTTAGCTAGTGTATACCATTAACTAGGATCCAATCACAACCGCCTGAAGTACACCTCCGTGTGGTGGTCATCCTCTAACACGTCTGATTGATCCTATCCGTAGGAAGTTCTCATCTAGTAACCAATGAGTAGTGTACCCTCCGTGTGGAATGATCATCCTTAGCGAGGTGACACAGAAAACACTACTCATCTTACAGTGAACCGTTAATAGAAGATCGTGGGTGTTATTAATAAGACCCTCTCCCACTAGATTTAGTAAATAAGGATTTTACTTTTTGAAAAAAATGTTTCCATACATTACCCATAAACATCCAATGTTTACTAATGCGTTGAAACGGTTTTTTGAATTTTATTTTAGAAAATTTGTTTTATGTGCATGCAAGTAGTAACAATATAATTAAACGCCAATCACAAATCAAGCACACAAAACAAAAACTAAAATGAAAATAAAGGCATTCATATGCCTCTATCTCCCATAGCTCTATCTCCATAGAACCTCCTTCTTGGTTTGATCGCCTCCGGCTCCATCTTCATGGACAACAACATCTCGCTCCATCTTCATGGGCTTCCTAATTCTATTACATTGGACCTATGCTTCTTTCGAAACTTATAATTACCTAGAAACAATAAAATAAAAAGGCTAGAGAAACTGGTGCAGCATTCCTTTTCGTAGGATTGAAGTCGCATCGCCCTTTACATATGCCTCAAAACCAAACCAATAATTAAAACAATATACAATTATCCACCAATCACAAACATCTAAAAAATTAAAACTTTGATCTTGGTGCCATCGGAGATAGAAGATTAATCTTGCTGCAAAAGGGTTAGTCGTACGCATATCCATACATATATATATATATATAACTATTGAAACCTCTAATTGATTTGCATAGTACATAAACTCTTTACGTACTTCATTAAAACTTAAAACAGCATCTTAGTTCTCTGTCACACTTCGATCGATCGATAAAGGTACGATCGATCGATAAAGGTTCGATCGATCAAACTTTTGATCGATCGAACTTTCGATCGATCGAACTTTCGATCAATTGTACATAGTTCAATCGATTGAACTTTTCAGCTTCACAGAATGATTTTAAAACTTATACAACTATGAACTGAACACCTGGACAGAGAGTCACTCTCAATCGATCGAACAAAGTTCGATAGCTTGAGAACAGACGATCTTCAATCGATCGAACCCACCATGCATCCAATGCAGTCACAGATTTGTATTCTGCTGTGAAAACACTGCAGAAACAGATCTTTGTCAATGCTGTTTTGAAAAATAGTTCAAAAATCAGTATGCAAAACAAAACTAGTGTTCCAAAACGCACCTACAGATCCAAACAAGTGAGGCTCTGATACCAATTGATGGAAAAATAGGTTTAAAAATAATTTAAACACGCAGCGGAAAGGTTAAGTTACAAAAACTTTATTGGCAGCCCTGGATCTACTACTCATCAATTCCAGAGATGCATACTAACAAGAGGGTACAAGAATTTATACCTCAGGTCTTGAACCCAATTCTGATTGTCTTCTTCCTTGATGTTGCAGTAGCCTCCACTAGGTTATCTTCACCCTTATGACTCCTGCGGATGCCTGTCGAAAGGACTAGGGTTGGTGAAAACCCTAATAGAGAGGAATGAGAGGGTTTGGGAGCTCTAAAATAGTTTTTGCAGCTTCTGGTATGATAAAATGACGAACTCCTTTTTCTGGACGCAGCTGCCCTATTTATAGATTCCCAGAACCGACCTAACTTTCAAGCGATCGAAGTGGTTTTGATCGATTGAAGCTTCGATCAATTGAGTCACATTCGATCGATCGAACCTGTCTAGACTTCAATCGATAAAAACTCCTTTGATCGATCGAACCTGTCTTAACATGATCTTCAAGTGCCTTTCCAAACATCCTAGCGAAGCTAAGAGTGGGACCTCCTAGGCTCTTTATTGTTGGCTCAGAGCAGTTGGCAATTCCCATGATCAAACTCTTTGATCAACAAACTAACCAACTAGTCATTTATCGTTTACTCCACTATAAAACAATAACTGAACTCCAACTCAAAAGAACAAATCTGAAGCGATAACTAGACTTGTATGGTGTACTAATGTCCCTCTACTGTCAGCATTCATAATCAGATTTAGGTAGTCGGATAACTGTTACTATCAACCTGAATCATGATTACTTCTTGTATTCCTTGAGTCCCATTCACCCTTCATGATTACCAAACATGTTGATAACTACTTATCAACAAG
This sequence comes from Hydrangea macrophylla, assembly GCA_033977485.1. Taxonomy (NCBI): domain Eukaryota; kingdom Viridiplantae; phylum Streptophyta; class Magnoliopsida; order Cornales; family Hydrangeaceae; genus Hydrangea; species Hydrangea macrophylla. The sequence continues at coordinate 86,920,634 of CM066986.1, forward strand.
ACTGTAGTTCTCAGTAATCAACTTGGTGACATTCTCAAGAGAATGCTTACTCTTTAACAAAGGGTAGATTCTATCTTGATAATATATGTTCACAACCCTATGAACATGACATACCCAAGATACCCAAGTATTGATCTTTTATAGACCTCACTGATTGGTAAGTCAAAGCAGCCATATCCACAGTCTGTGTTCATAATCATCTCAAGATTGAGAACACGTACCTTATACAAGTAATGATTTCCTATCGACTGCTGACAGTCTTAAGTGTCAATAGGAAAGCTTAAGTCCATCAATGCACTATAAGCACCATCATATTAACTAAGAGTTACACTCTAGTGATTGAGATTAATCACTCTATCCAATGGTAGCTAAACATGCTGCAGTGTATACCCGATGAGATATCCAGTCTCATCATCCACTATGACAAATTATAAGTATCAAAGAATAACAATTTGTATCTCACTTGTATGTATCTCATACATACACGAATTACTTACTATGATACTTAAGGATTAACAATCATCTCATGAAATAAACATACACAATGAAATGTAAAGCTGATATCCATATATTAAATGTCAATGTCTCATATATAAAGTAATGGTTTGAGGGCACAAACCCAACATGTTGACCTCAAAAGAATGGGCAATAAGCTCTTGTTGAAGCTGCTTGTCATATTTGCTTTGATGTTTTTCTTAGCAAAACAAATGTAGTTTGGATCCATTTGAAAGGTTCTGTTTATTATATTATATTATATTTATTATTTTATTTATTTATAATTTGTCATGTTCTCTATCTGTAATGGGAATCAATGAAGAAGTTCATTAGGAATTGTGCCTAATAATTTGCAATTGTCATGTTATTTTATTTTTGCAAGTAGTCATGTGAGGTATCAAGCCATACCAAACATAGTTTTTTTTTCATCACAGTAGAATAAAGAATATCCAATACATAACAAGCCATATCAAACATAGTTTTTTTTTCATCACATTAGAATATATATAACATCCAATACATAACAAGCTATATCAAAGAAGTTTTTCTTAACATTAGAATAAATAACATCCAATAACTATGTAATTTCCTACATCCATTAACTGGTGACAACTCTATCATAAATTATATATACTTGATCATCACCATTGCATCTGGGAGGTGCATCTTTCTCATAGCTATCTATGTAATTTCTTGTGGAAGCAACAAAAAATAGGATTGAACAATTGTTGTAATATACCATATTGGATGCAGCAAAAAAGGGGATTGAGCAATTGTTGTAATATGCCTTGACCTTGTACCATTCTTGAAGCTGAGGAGTGCGTAGATGTGAAATCATATCCTACCCTCCAAAATGGATTCTGATAACCCTAAAAGAAGTAGAATTTTTACATACTTGGTTGGAAAGGAATTAAGCAAAGTCTATAGCTGTAAAGAAGAAAAGTGTATACCTAAAAGGGTAATACTTAGGACACACCCAAAGACACAACTTTTAGGACACAACCCAAAAGTTGTGTTTATATCTCTATCTTTTGGCTTGTGTCCCAAAAGATGTGTCTTTGGGTGTGTCCCAATCTTTACTTTACCTGAAATGCAAACTGCCCTCTAACCCCCATATATGGTTGAAATGCACATTGTCCTCCAATCCCCATATTTGGCTGAAATGCAAACTGTCCTCCAATCCCTATATTTGGCTATATTATAAAGCTCTCTTGTGTACCATGCTCATTCACTTGATCGCCATACCCCTAAACAAACGAAATTAAAAAATTATTGTATAAATAAAAAATAATAATTAATTCATATTTTGAAAGAGTAATTAATTCCCAACATATACATAAGTCGAGCTATTAGTCTTCTTTTTTGCCTTTGATTTTTTTTCAACTGCTTTCTTAACATTGCCAACTTTTCTTTTAACTGGCGGTCTACCCTTACTACGAGTAACCAAAGGATCGAGTATATTTGCACTCCCTTTTGAAATAACAATACCATCCCTGTGTGAGATTGACTCATTATTTATATTAGTAGTAACTGGCAGCGTGCTTCCACAAATTTTAGCATGCGCTCGGAACCCCCTTTTCAGTAGACATATATGTTCCATTACCACATCACACCAATCATCAGAATCTACTGCCACATCACACAAATCAAAGAACGCATTGCACATTTTATCATAATGACTTGCTTCGGGTTTGTCGGATGATCGGGAGAGAACTAATCCTATTTATACGCCTTAACGCGCATTTGTTAGTGCCTTTTTATCCTTTTTTGTATATTTTTACTTCGTTTTCTAGTTTCTGACAGGTTTTGGAAGAAATCAGCTAAACCAGGCTAAACAGGGTGAAAAGTCAGAAAGAAAGAAGCTGAAAAATGCAAGTCGCGCGCGCGGTCCGCGGGCGCGAGAATACCAGAAGTCGCTCGCGCGATCCGCTCGCGCGAGACCCCCAATAATTCGCTCGCGCGATCCGCGCGCGCGAAAGTCAAAACGTCGCGCTCGCGCGACCTGCTCGCGCGATATGCCCAAAAACCAAAGTTGCGTATTTCAGTATACTGAAGACTCCTGTACAAACGAGACTGCTAAACGACGTCCAGACTGTAAATTACATGCGTTTCAGTTCGTTTCGAGTTGTAAAGGCTTCCAAAACATGTTATAAATCTATATAAACTCTATTTTACTTCAATTAGAGGGTTGGCAATTAATATACACACATTCTACAACCATACTTCCAGCCCTTGAAGAGGGAGAAGCAAGGAGAAGAAGAAGAAGACCAAGGATTTCCATGGCCTCCTCCATCAACCTCTTGCTATCTACTACTTCTATGGCAGCTTAGATCATCGATCTAGGGTTTCAATGAAGCCCTAGATGAGTAATAGGGTTTTATTTATGCTTTTATTTTAGTTTTATTATGTATGGATGACAGTCACATGTTTAGAGGATTTTTATAAATAAATCGTACTTACATTGATTAAATCATTGCTTTCGGAATTTATTCTTGTCTTAGATCTATTTTGACTGTGATGTGCTCAACGATCTATTCTTGCTGTGCTTGTTTAGATTGTTTACATGTGATGGTGCTTTATTGATTCGTGCTATCAAGTATCCGAATAGTCCATGCCTAGGTTAGACAGATTAGATCACAACCCTAGTTTAGTGTGAGATGATTTGTGCTATCCGCAGATGGATTATGTTGGTGCTTGAACCATGATTATCTTCTTGTCGGAGGAATTGGGCTTGTAGCCACAATTCCCCATATTCATCCAATGTAATAAGCTAAAGTAATTCATAGATATTCCTATTATGAAACTAGTGGTGGATTTGCAATCCTAGGTTTCCTTTAAATATTATTTAAAACAATTTTAATTGCTTTCATAGTTTAGATCTACTTTTATTGTTATTAGTTTAATTAAATCTAAATCAAAATCCGTTTGTCCTAATTAATTAGACTTAGGTTTTAAAATTAAGTCGTTGTAGTAATCAATCTCTGTGGGTTCGACCTTTACTTCCACACTGCAAATCCTTTGAAAAGTAAAGAATACTTTTATATCTTGATTCTGACAAGATCAATTTTTGGCGCCGTTGCCGGGGATTGCATTACTACTCTTAGTTTTATAATCGTAGTTTAGTTAACTCGTAAATATTAGAGTAGTTTTTATTTTTCTTATTTTCTGTTTTGTTTTTAGTTACTAACTTGTTTTTTTTATTTTGTAGTCAACGTTTCCGAGTGGAGCAGCTAATTACATCAAAGGAGCTTACGCAAAAATAAAATAAAGAAAAAATTAAATAAATTGCTTCCTTTGGAATTCGCTTAAAACCGCTGTAAGTCAGGGCGCTGTGACGCACTATTTGCATTAGTTTAAGGTTAATTGCACTGCATTAGCTAGGAAACCCGGGGCGCTGGGCTTGACGCGGTCATTGCATTACAGGATAATTTGCATGCATCATAGTAGTTGTGTGCTTGTTGACCTAGTTGCGTGATTGCTCGCTATTTGTTTTTTTTTAGTTGAGTCAGTCTTTGTTTTTAGTTTCGTTTCTTTTGTTTTAGTTTATGTTAGGTACACGTTCAAATAAACCAGATTTAAAATCTTTCGATCTTGAACTTGAACGTACCTTAAGAACCAGTAAGTCCACAACCCAAGCTTCTATAGCTAGGTTGCAAGACGACGAATCAACTCCGATTCCGTCGTCGTTGTTTGAGGCCGAAATTCAGAGTACCCGTGAACGGATAAGGAAAACTCGAACTTTTCAAATTAAACCGATTAAAATGGCTGACGGTGGAAATAACAATAACAATCAAAATAACGGAGCTAATATGAATAATCCTAATATACCGCCACCACCTCCACTTAAAGATTATTTTATTCCGACGACTTACACGCCACAAACGTGTATTGAATTACCGGAGGCGACGACATCTCACTTTGAGATTAAGTCGTCTACCATCTCGCTACTTCCATCATTCCATGGCCGTCTAAATGAAGACCCTTATAAACACTTAGGAGATTTTCAGGACATATGCTCTACGTTGAAAATTCAAAATCTTACTGATGATGAATTAAAAATGCGGCTCTTTCCATTCTCATTAAAGGACAAAGCTAAATATTGGCTCCAATCTTTGGAGCCAAACACAATTAGAACATGGGAAGACTTACACACCGCATTTTTACAAAAGTTTTTCCCGATTATGCGTACAAACCAGATAAGAAAATCAATAACCAATTTTGTAATGCAAGATGGGGAATCACTTTACGACACGTGGGAAAAATTTAAAGAATTATTACGCTCGTGTCCACATCATCAAGTTCCTAAGTGGCAACTTGTTCAGGTTTTCTATGAGGGGCTTATTCCCTCTGTTAGGAACACCTTCGATGCCGTTTGTGCGGGAACCTTCCTACACAAAAGCGCCGACGAGGCCTGGAAAATGTTTGAAATGTTAAGCGAGAATTCGATGCACCAAACGGTGTCTGTCCGTTCGGAAGGATATCTTAATCAACCTAAGAGGGATGTAAAATTCGAGTCAAGTCAATCAATTGAAATAAAAGAATTATCTAACAAACTTGACCGACTTTTAACAATGAACCAAACGACAGCCCCACCCGCTCGTGAAATCTGTGCATTATGTTCTGATCCTTCACATTCGATACTTTCATGTCCATCGGCAAGTCAATTTCCGGAATTCGTGGAGCAACACATTAATTCTATTCAACAATACCCACGAACTAATTATAATGCAACTACTAATAATCCGGATGCGCCATGGAGAAACCACCCTAACTTCTCGTGGAAAAATAATAATAATAGTAATCCTAATGAGGCGACTAATTTTCCTAATGCATACCGACCTCAGTTTCAACCTAACCAATACCAACAACCGCCTCCTAATTCGAATCCTTCAAGGGGTAATATTTTTGAGGAAAAGGTATTGGCGTCCCTTAAGACTATTGAAACTCAAGTCCAAGCACAAGCACAAATAGTGCACTCACACACACAATCCATTGCGAAGCTTGAATCCCAAATGGGACAACTAGCTACTGTAGTGAGTCGTAGAAACGAGGGGACGTTGCCTAGTCAAACAATTCAAAACCCTAAGGGACAATATGAGGTTAAGGGGTCGAATGAACAAGTAAACGCCGTCTCAACTAGGATGACTACACGAGAGGAGGTGATAGAAACCCCTAGTGTGAATGAGAATGTGAAAGATATGAATATCAACTCTAACAAAGAGAAGGGTGAGGACGTGAGCCAAAATAAGAAAGAAAATGAACCGGTCCCAACAAATTATATTCCGAGAATGCCATATCCACCTAATGTTGAGGAACCGTCTAATCTTACATATAAAAAGTCTAAGGTTGAGGATATACTCGAGGTGTTTAAACAAGTTAAAATCAATATTCCTTTCCTCGATGCTATAAAACAAATTCCCGCTTATGCTAAATGTTTAAAAGACCTTTGCACTCAAAAGCGCAAAATACGGAGTCATACTCCTAAAAAGGTCTTCCTCACGGAAAAGGTAAGTTCTATTTTTCAACACTCACCTCCGAAATATAAGGATCCAGGTACGCCTACGATTTCATGTGTCATAGGTGACACTATCATCCATAGGGCTCTCCTTGACTTAGGTGCAAGTGTTAATCTCATACCTTATCACGTCTATCAACAATTAGGACTAGGTGAACTGAAACCTACGGCCGCTACTATACAATTAGCGGATCGTTCTATTAAAATACCTAGAGGAATCGTCGAGGATGTATTGGTTAAAGTTGATAAATGCTATTATCCTGTTGACTTCATGGTCCTTGACACTGAACCCGTGCTAGATGCTAGGAAACACACTCCTGTCATTCTAGGCCGTCCATTCTTAGCAACTGCTAACGCACGTGTTAATTGTCGGACGGGGGTAATGAAAGTGTCATTTGGGAACATGAATTTAAAATTGAACGTTTTTAACGCTATGGATCAACCTCTTAAAAACGACGATTCCCTATGTGAGGTGGAAGGTGAGGTAACACGGAATATTGCGCTTACCAAAGAAATAAACGTGAGTAACAAAAACGATATAGCGGACGATGATGAGTGGATGAATCCTAATCCCGTGGACCCTAATGCGGACTCCACTCGAAAGGTAAGAAATCGACTTGAACATAATGACAATCCGTCAATCGAATTACTTCGAAGCGACGTAGTTTCTGCGTACCATCGGGCTCTTCCTGACATTTTAAAGGGTTCACAGTCCGATTTACGGCCTCCATGAGTCTTATGCTAGAAAGGTCTAGCTAAAGACATAAAAGTTAGCGCTTCTTGGGAGGCAACCCAAGCTTTATGTTGTCCGTTCCTTTTATTTTTGGTCGTTTTTGGGTCTGTTTGTGTCTGTTTTAGACATTCTGGATAGGTTTGGGGGTTAGAATTAATGTATTTTAATAATATACACATAATTTTAGTTACAAAATAGAAAACACCAAACTCGCGCGCGCGGCCCGCTCGCGCGAGACATCGCTCGCGCGGTCCGCTGGCGCGAGTTTGTGCCTTAGGTGGTTTTCTTTGCTTTTCTTTATTATGAGCCTCAGGTTCTCCTCGCGCCTGGATTCGCGGGCGCGGGGTACCTCGCTCGCGCGAGATTAAAAAAAAAAAAAAAAAAAAAATTCGCTGGGAATTCGCGCGCGACGGCCGCTCGCGCGGACCGCTCGCGCGATTTCCCCAATTTCTGTTTTTTCTCTTTTATTTTCTGTATCTTTCCCCCATACTTGTTCTGATTATGTTTTTGTTTCTGTTTTGTTTATTTGTTTCAGTTTAGTTCAAGTTAGTCGTTGTTTTCCTTATTACATTTAAACTTTTTCGTTTATTTCTTTTCCATTTATTCGTTTAGTGTAATTTGGATTAGTTTTTCAATTTCTATTTTATATTTCTGTTTCTTTTCCTTTTAATAGTTTTGTTAGTTTCTTTTCGTTTATCTAGTAGTAACAGGTAACATTGAACTTTATTGTCACATTCCTTTGTGTTCACCTGTTCTATGCTTGTCCAGATCGAGGTATTATCGTTCCTTCCTTACGTACTCTCCTTTCTTTCATTTGATTGTTTCATTAGGGACAATGAAAGGTTTAGGTTTGGGGGTATGCACACACATGCACGTTATTATGTACTAAAATTTTAAAATTTTCAATAAGTGTGTTTAAATAAACGATATTACTGACGTTTTTGCAATTTTAATTTGATACTTCTTGTTCAATAACTTTGATTTGTTATAGAATGGTAAACAAGGGAAGATGTGATTAAATGTTTGCTAAAGTTATGATGAAACGTTTTAGGTTATGTATTATTTGAATCGTAGTTTTATATCATAGATTTGCACATAAACCTATGCACTGCACGTAGTCGCTTGAATACATGTTGGTTGTGAACTATAATATGATTCGGATTTCTAGATAACATATGGTGGAGACTAGACCCGGTGAGCTTTTGAGCCTATCTTTTCTTTTTCGAGGGTTATAAGTACATATTATCGAATTTCATTGAAATAGCGCATCTACTTGTTGTTTAGTCTCATTATTCTTGTTTTGGTTGATAGTCAAGTTAAAATATTTGTTACCATGCTAAATAATCTTCTGTCGTACATGTTGAAGAACCATATGACTATAGGACATGATGATAGGCCTTCTTTGTTTACTACCATCCGATAAATGAAAAATTTCCTTAGTTCGCCCTTTGAGCCATTGAAATGCCATTTCTTTCTTAAATTACCATTATCCTGTTTTTTGCTCCAATTTGGCCAACTTGGAGTTCACCCCTGAAAGATTGATCACCTTTTAGTGGTGATTAAGGCGATGTGTGATTGAGAATAAGAAGAAAATAAGATGATGTTTGGGGTTTGCCTTGTTAATTATTGAATATTCGTTTCAAAAGCAACGAGGAGGAAAAGAATAAAGAAAAAAAATAAAGAAGAGGAAGGTTGAAAATAAAAAAAAATGAAAGAAATATGGAATGAAGAGAAAGAAAAGATGAAAGTTTGTAGAAGAAGAATGAAAGAAATCGAACATGCCTTATAATGCCATTCTAAATCTACCCAATTAATCCGTTCTATCCTTTTTCATTACCTGAGCTACATTACAACCTTTGAAAAGTCCTATTTGATCCTAGGAAACATGGTTTGGATATGAAAACGATGGGAGAGGGATTAAAACATGGTAATGATTAATTTCTCTTGATTATTGGCATCTTATCGATGAGACTACTGTCTTTCGTGTCATGCGTCTTTTTCATGTCATATGTGAGCATTTCTCGTTTTGAAAATATATTTCCTTTGCTCCTATATATATTAGAAAAATTACACATGTTTCTGAGTGTTTCATTTGAGAGTGTAATTCATTGTGAGATTCGTAGTCGAAGCATAGTTAGATGGTCATCCGAGTTATATTCCAAGTTAATGACATGCGCGTGTTCATTTGACTACCATATCACACACGTGCAATTTTATGAGAAACTCTATTGATTTACACGATGCATGTGCTTGAGAGTGTTTTTCATGATGTATGTAGACGTTTGATTCCGTTTCTTTATGTTCGTTATTCTATTTCGAATCTTTGTTGTATAATAAGGAGTATTGAATTTTATGTTTTTCGTTTTTAATAAAACTTTTTAAATTTACAAGTTAATAAAGATGGTTGTGGGTAACTTGTTGACGAGAACCCTCACGAGACTTCACTCGTCCAACTAGGGACACCTAGGGGTTTAAAAGGCTTGTTGCATATGCTAAATGCAATCGTGATCCATACGAAAATGGAATAGATTTTTATTAGTACTTTTTATTTTAGTTTTGCTCGAGGACTAGCAAAATGTAGGTTTGGGGGTGTGATCGGGAGAGAACTAATCCTATTTATACGCCTTAACGCGCATTTGTTAGTGCCTTTTTATCCTGTTTTTGTATATTTTTACTTCGTTTTCTAGTTTCTGACAGGTTTTGGAAGAAATCAGCTAAACCAGGCTAAACAGGGTGAAAAGTCAGAAAGAAAGAAGCTGAAAAATGCAAGTCGCGCGCGCGGTCCGCGGGCGCGAGAATACCAGAAGTCGCTCGCGCGATCCGCTCGCGCGAGACCCCCAATAATTCGCTCGCGCGATCCGCGCGCGCGAAAGTCAAAACGTCGCGCTCGCGCGACCCGCTCGCGCGATATGCCCAAAAACCAAAGTTGCGTATTTCAGTATACTGAAGACTCCTGTGCAAACGAAACTGCTAAACGACGTCCAGACTGTAAATTACATGCATTTCAGTTCGTTTTGAGTTGTAAAGGCTTCCAAAACATGTTGTAAATCTATATAAACTCTATTTTACTTCAATTAGAGGGTTGGCAATTAATATACACACATTCTACAACCATACTTCCAGCCCTTGAAGAGGGAGAAGCAAGGAGAAGAAGAAGAAGACCAAGGATTTCCATGGCCTCCTCCATCAACCTCTTGCTATCTACTACTTCTATGGCAGCTTAGATCATCGATCTAGGGTTTCAATGAAGCCCTAGATGAGTAATAGGGTTTTATTTATGCTTTTATTTTAGTTTTATTATGTATGGATGACAGTCACATGTTTAGAGGATTTTTATAAATAAATCGTACTTACATTGATTAAATCATTGCTTTCGGAATTTATTCTTGTCTTAGATCTATTTTGACTGTGATGTGCTCAACGATCTATTCTTGCTGTGCTTGTTTAGATTGTTTACATGTGATGGTGCTTTATTGATTCGTGCTATCAAGTATCCGAATAGTCCATGCCTAGGTTAGACAGATTAGATCACAACCCTAGTTTAGTGTGAGATGATTTGTGCTATCCGCAGATGGATTATGTTGGTGCTTGAACCATGATTATCTTCTTGTCGGAGGAATTGGGCTTGTAGCCACAATTCCCCATATTCATCCAATGTAATAAGCTAAAGTAATTCATAGATATTCCTATTATGAAACTAGTGGTGGATTTGCAATCCTAGGTTTCCTTTAAATATTATTTAAAACAATTTTAATTGCTTTCATAGTTTAGATCTACTTTTATTGTTATTAGTTTAATTAAATCTAAATCAAAATCCGTTTGTCCTAATTAATTAGACTTAGGTTTTAAAATTAAGTCGTTGTAGTAATCAATCTCTGTGGGTTCGACCTTTACTTCCACACTGCAAATCCTTTGAAAAGTAAAGAATACTTTTATATCTTGATTCTGACAAGATCATCCGACCAATTATTATAACTGATTCACACTTTAGTGTATCCTTTTGACATTCTTGGTCCACCTTTGTAGGATGCATTTGGCAGGTACTGCATCATAAATCTCTATCTCAATATACACCATAAGTTGGTGCCTACACATAATTCCTCTAAACTCAAATAATCGACCATTACAATTAACTTCATTTATCACATCATTAAAGGTAAGCTTGAAAGTAGCAGACTTGTGCCTTTCTTCAACTTGAACCCATTCACCCACTTTGTATTCTCTAAAACCAACTTCCACAATCCCTAGTACAGTCAAATGACAACAAAGCTTCTCAAATATCTCATTGTGAAACTCCTTAAATTTGGCACGTGTATAAATATCTTGAAACTACTTCTCTAGCCCTATAGATAGCTTGAGTTATATGAATTGAACTCTTCTTGTTTTTCATTTTCTACCTTTTTGGCCAAGGCATTCTCGTATTGCTCTACAAATTGCTTCAAAGTGGTATTCGAGTTAATGTAGCCATCAAAGAAAGCGTGCATGCTTTCACTTCGCTGAGTGGTTGACATTCCAGCCCAAAAAATATCCTTCACAAAAATGAGTACCCACCTATTCCTCTCATCATACAACCCAAGTAACCATTCATTCATTACTTTGTAGTTGATATTTATCAATGAATTTTCCCAAGCATCTTCAAATTCTTCTTTGATAATGAATCATAAACAACATTTTGTATAATAAACTTGATTGATTCATATTCTTTGTATCCTTCCAATTTTTCAAGCAACTTCTTCATGATATGCCATAAGCACCATCAGAGTCGTGAATTAGGGAAAACAAACTCTATTGCTTTTTTCATGGGCTTTGTCTTGGTTTGTAGTTATTGTATTCGTTGGACAATCAGATATACATCTAAGTCAAGACTGAAATAACCAAATGAAGGTGTTAGTGTCTTCACTTAAGATTAATCCGCACCCTAGTAATACCGACTGCCCATGATGCTTCACCCCGACGAAAGGCACAAATGACATGTCATATTTATTAACCAAGTAAGTTATATCAAAGGTAACCACGTCACTAAATTCTTTAAATGATGTGCTACTCCTTGCATTCGCCCAAAATACATTCTTCAATCGACCTTCGTCATCTAAATCCATTATGTAGAAGAACTCGAAATTGTTAGATTGCATTTTTAAAAAATAGCTGTGCATTGCATTAGCATCACCTACCCCCAGTTATAAATGCCTAACTGTATAGATATAGTTTCTAATATCTTTCTCAATAAAAGATAAATTATCATGCCTCTACTGTTGATGTGTATCACATGTGGGATAATCCCATTAATTTAGGGATTATGATTTGGCTAAATTGCTTATGTGATTTGGTTTCTTTGATAGATCGAGTTGTATTACTTATCCACAAGTAATGGGTCAAAACTCTATATATAGGGATGTTGTATAAGAATTTAGGTAAGCCCTAGGTCTACCAAGTTGGGGGTCTCCCCTCATGGGGGTGCATGGTTTAGGGTGAGAGAGGTTTCTTTGTTTATTGAGAGTAGGTGTACAAAGGGTTTAAGGGTTGGGTTATGGGATTTAATTAATGTTTTCTTGTTCTGAATTTTATTCTCAATAGTGAAAGAATGGTCTCTCGGGTATGGATGTAGGCGGTTTTGCCAAACCACGTGGAAATTTGTGTTTTTCTTTGGTGTGCTTGTTTATTACTGTTGATGTGTGTATGTGTGTTTATTGGGAGAATTTGATCACCCGTTTTAAATTCCCAATATCCCCTGCCTCAACAACTAATGCATTAAATTTTTTGTTCACTCTGATTCCAGCTTTATCATTCAAATCTCCATTATTTAACATGTGGTTGCAAAAGCCTACTGGATTTGTAATGTCAGGAATTACTTGGACTTATCGTATGGTTATGGTCTAGTACAACCCTTTTCACGCACCACTTTCCATCGCGTGAATGAAATGCATTAAACTTAGCTTTGTAATTGATTTTTGAATTTAGCCGCATTTGTGTCGGGTTAGAAAATCTAATTCTTGTTGTCCCACCATGAGAACACTCAATCTGAATATGCATCAAGATCTCATCGACTTTCTTTAAGGTTTTCTTGACCACGACAAAACTTTTTTGCTTTGCATGCAATGCATAAAATCTCATGAGTTCATCTATAGAATCAAACTTCATCCCCTCCTTCGGCTCTTCTACTTTTTTTTTTCTTCATTAGGAATTGTTACCGCATTCTCATTCTTGTTTTCAATAACGTCCCCAGTGTTATTCACAAACCCACTTGATACTTCTTCATCTTCCAAGTATCTACAAAATAACATATATAATCAATTGGTTAGTATAATGTGTGGACATAAGATCAGACCTAAATAAAGAAAAGGAAAGTAACTCAGAAATTGGAAAGTAAAGTAGAAATTGGAATTTTAAAAAAAAAAGGCAAAAGCAACTTTGAGAAACATGGGTTCATGTTTGCTTATAATAGTGTATAATTACCACTATGGATGAATTATCGAATATAGATGAATTGTTCTCTTGAGTAATGTTTTCAATGTTTGGCTTGCTATACGACCAATGATGAATGATGACCCTTTTTAATTGCCACTGGTCAAATTAAATACACAGAATGTACTCAGAATAAGAAAGAGGTTAGAGCTAAATTAAATGGTGGAAGGCAAAAACCAAGAAGAGATTGGAAAAATTGTCTATTTACATAGACCAGACAACTCAAACCACCAATGACAAAAACTAAACTCATAATTTACAATAGAATAAATGAATTAATAAATAATATATCAGATCAAAAAATGTAATGTCCGTACCCAGAAAATAGAAGTAATAATTATTTTGCATGCATTAATTAGTATAATCAATTGCATATGATGATTTGGATGAGTTCCAGTTACCCCGATGTAATAAGTGCTTGATAAAGGGTACAGTTGGACAAATGTGAAACAGAACCCACAGGAAGTCCATATTGGATAAATTGCATTTAGTTGCATTTATATGATTAAATGGTAGACATGTGAATGTAAATGCGTACGTTATAATATATGTTGATGCCATATGATTATTTAATTGATAAAATATTAAGTGCTTTAATATTTTATTATTGTTCGTGATTATTTGTGGGACCAAATTGGGTACCCTTGTGAGGGTGTAATTGGATACGTGGCATAATTGGTAGGTTAATTAGTGCCTTCGTATAATATTTGGGACCACATTTGGGGCCCATACGTGACATAGACACATACCTACTTAGATATTTGGGGAGTTAATACAATTGTTAGGGGATTTCATAAAAAGAGTTTAGAGGTTGTGGGGGTGTAAGTGCGAATAATCTAAAATTTGGTTTTGATGACTTGAGAGGTAGACACCTCCCAAGCCTTGTCATCTTTTGCTTTATTAAAAAAAAAAGGAAAACAACACAAGTTTTATAAAGAGGGGGAGTTGGCAAGGGAGAGTAGAGACAGAAAGTTTACTCCGTCGTTCGGCTCGTGGTTTTTTCGCCGTCGGTACACTATTTCGCGAACCGAAGTCAAATTTGGACTCGCGGGGGTAAGCCTAACGTTATGGTATAATTTATTTTGAGTTTAATCAATAGATTTTTTCATGACCCAAATGGGTTGGTAATATTTAGTTTACCAAAATTGTGTAGGATTAACTACAGGTTCATATTTGGGCTAGATCTAGGAAAAATTCGGAGTTTCTAGGTTTATTTGATTATTCGTAGAGGTGAGTGCTCTAGTCCCAAAATTGGGTGTTTAATGTTGCTTATGTTATAGTTTGTGGTATTAGCATGTTTAAATCATGAATATGTAGAAAAGCATGTGGTTAATTATTGCTTAATATTTCAAGAATCCTAAATTTGTCATGTTGCTATGTTGAGATGCTTATGTGCTTATTTGGGTCAAAGGGTGTCAAGTGATAATCACCATTATTTAGCCCATATTTCAGGGACGTCATTCCTCAAATTAAAGGGGACGGTGGTGACTACTACAACAAATTGACTTCGGTCATGTGAGAGTGTGTAATATCGCTTTTAAAGCGACAACAATGTGAGAAAGGCTCGAAATCAGGGGTCCAGAACGAAGGTGACTGGTTACTTGACATGCCGACGACTAATTTTATTGTTGTGAATGCTTAAATATTGCATATGCTGCATTTCACACTCCGATAGCATGATTAGAATGTTCACTAAGTGAAAGCTTAAACAAATTTTATTTTATGTTGTGGTTATTGAATAACCATCGCAGGTGCGAATCGGGAAGAGGAGATGAAAAGATGGAGACTACAGGGCTGGGTCTAGCTTGTTTGTATGTTTATATGTGAGTATTTGAATAGACTTGTTGTAAGCTTAAAGTTTATGCTTTTAAATATGTTTAGAAATAAATGCTAGAATGAGTTTGTAATATTATATATTTAGTTGGGTTTTTGGTATTTTTTGGAATATTTTAAGAAATAAGTGCAGTAGGGGTTAAAATATTTTAGTTTATGAAAATAGAGTAAATGGTGCTGTAATAGGGGAAACTCTGCCCAAAGTACCATTCGACGGTTTCAAAACTTTGTTTTGTTTTTATTATTTTGTTTTACTAAAATGATATTTTACCTGTAGTACTTCAGTCAAAATGTTAACTTTTGGAACATTAATAAATGATTATTTGGTCCTTGTTGGCTTTGTTACACGTGTCCTAGCCCGCGGGAGCGGGTTGGAGTGTGACAAAAAATTTTGGTATCAGAGCAATAAGTTAGAGCCTTTGGGGACGAGAGACGAATACGACGTGTAAAAAAAATGCATGTGTATGATAATCATGACTCGTAGCTACATGTAAGGCATACATGTTTACAACACATAATTTAAATGTTGTTTATCATGCATAAAATGTTGCATGCATTCTACATATTATAATATACGGAGAGATGGTTGAAAGCTTCATTGTGATAAAATGGAGTGTCAAGGGAATTATTTTTCCATATGATGAATTAGTTCAGTAGGAAAGGGGGGATTGAGAATTTAGTAAGAAATTCTGAGTTTGAGAATATTAGGGTAATTTGGGTTAAGAAATCGAGAAGTTGAGTTAGTCATCCTGAAATGATTTTGATGTATTATATTATCGAGGGTATTGACTTGATGAAGAGTTATTGAGTATTGGGTTATGATTGTGGGTATGGATTTCCTTCTGAATGTTATCAAGTATTATTATTAGTGAAGATTATTTTTTTTACTTCCTGTCAAGGAATTGGGTATCTAGATTTCTTATGATTTATATGGGCATCATGAGCAGATACGGTATTATTATCTCTTAATTCTCCATTCATTCAGTAATGATCTTAGGAGTATTTATCGAGCTCCTTATATATTCTCTTGGGATTGAGAGTGAAGCATTGAGTTTGTCGTGGTGATAATAGGGGTGTTCAAAAAAATTGCCAAACCGAACCGACCGGCCGGTGCTGACCGAAATTAGCGATTTTGGTCGATTTATATTACAAGCAGTCGGTCCTCAGTTTTAGTGTTTAGAAAATCTCAATTTTCGGTTTTGTATCGGCTTTTGAAATTTTAAAATCGACACTGGTCGTATAACAACCTGCATTTTCATTTAATTTTAATTTGACATTTCTACAATAAATCTGTATTTGCATTGTCATATTTAAAATCAATATGTATTGTCTGCTTTTATTTCAATTACAATTCTCATATGTTAAATCTTGTTATTTGTTGTATTTCATATTAAAATTATTGTTGGGGTCAAACTGAAAATCCTACAATTTTAGTAATGCCTGCATTGGATTTCAAATCTGTATTTTAAAACGGTGACAATATTTACTGTGAACTCAAACTGTATTTTTATACAACCGAAAAATCATTTCTAACGTTAAAATGAATTTTCTGTATTTTTGTGGTGAACATCGCACCGTGAAAATACCAGTTCATGTTCAAAACTGTATGTGCCATGTTAAACTTCCACAGATTTTGGAAGTGATGTAAAACAAGATTTGACATATGCTTTACTTTCCATTTATGGCACGTAATGATTGGTTAGGCTTTGTTTGGGAATGGTAGTTAAGTGTGTCTTGTTTTATGCCTAGAAGCTAGCTTTCCCAAACAATTTTGAGATTTCCCCCTATTAGTCTATAACCACCCCTTCAAAACTTGAAAATGTGCATATACGTATGTAAATTGTGAGCTGTGTATATTGTGTTTATATGTTAATTAGAAAATCAAATCAATTTGTGGTTGTGTGTGAAGAGACTTGGAGCCCAAGCTCATCCATTGATCTCTCTATATATACACTCTTACACACACATTCAATCCATCTTTGAAGACTGAAATTGGGAGAGTGAGAGAGAGTTACACAGAGAATTTTCAGAAAATTTCTAGAGAGAGGAAGAACAATCCCCATAGCCAAAGCTTGGGTTTGAATCTCTTAGCCTACTATTCTTTATCAACAATTCTTCAATCTCTTAATCTAAGTGAGTATTTCTAACTCACTCGGAATGTAATTCACCCTTTATTTACTATTTTGTGTAGTTGATGTGTGATCACCATTTATGAGTTCACGTTTGAAGTTTCATAGCTTGAAATTCATAACTTTTCAAACTCAACCAAATTTTGTTTTTATAGATAATAATGGAAGATTATAATATATATATATATAGACTATGGTTAAAGTATTGAAGTCTAAATCATTCATGTAAGGAAGTATATTTGAAATCAAGTTTAACATCTTTTGATTTTTCGTAAAATTCGAGAGTCGTGTTTTGATTCATGTAAAATTGATTTAAGATTCATAATCCTTGTAGAAAAATGAAGAGATTCATATATTACTTGCCCTAATTAATTCGAATTTGCAAAATGGGTCAAAAAGACCATGAAATTCTGAAACAGGGGATTTTTGACGAAGAAGATGAAGCTATTGCGCGCGCGGCGCGCGAGGTGTGTGATTCCAGGCAGTAAGAAAAGTTTTTATAAATAAAATGAAAATTAGGCAGATCGCGTGGGCCGCGCGAGCGGCCGGCGAGCGCGACTTCTGACAGTTTCGGGTTTTTGCTTAATTTCTGTTAAGGGACTGTTTGGATGATGTTTTGTAAGTTTTTAAAGCTCTGTTTGGGAAATATGTTTAAAACAGATTATGTGTTGTTATGTTTTGGTTATCAAAGAGTGATTATGCTTTTAATTCTTTTCATATATACATGGCTATCATTCCCGGCATTTCATAAGTTTTGTTTATGGTTGCACGGCATTCATACGGTGTCAGTTGTACATACATGGTGAGTGTGAGTGTTGGTCTGTGTGGAAAAGAGTATGTGGTTGAGATTGTGTGGACACTCCCTGGTAATTGTGTACCAATGTGTGACGTGTTGAGATTACGGCTAAAGTGTCTTTGAAATGCGACGGTGGCAAAACTGGACACTCCCTGGCGCCCATGGTAGCGCTAAAGTATGTGACGCCGAACTTGGACATTCCCTGGCACCCATGGTAGTGCTAAAGTGTGGCCTACGGACACTCCCTGGTACCCGAGTCTGGATATTGCGTGAGGTTTCTTCCGGTATTTGCGAGGCGGATTAGGTACTAAAGTGTGAGGCATTGGACACTCCCTGGTACCTCGGACTAAAGTGTGAGGCAAACTGGACATTCCCTGGCACCCCTGTACTAAAGTGTGGCTATCGTAGTATTTCAAAGATACTGGTGTGAGAGAGTTGGGTTTTGTGTTGTCGAGAGAAAAGAGTCGATAAGATGAGTTGGTGCATTGTTTTCATACACGGTCACATGAAATATGATTTAAAGTTTACCAACGTTATTATTGTTATTTCAAATGAGAACTCCTTGTTGTGATATCTACCTATTGAATAATGGAAAATGATAAATGAGTATGCTTTACATTCAAGCATATGTTTTTAATACTCACCAGCTTCAATAAGCTGACGGCGTCGATGCGCCCTGGACATTCGTGTCCAGGCTTTTCAGGTTATAACCAGATGGAGCAGTATGACTATGCGAATTGATTTTGACTATCGAAAATGAAGAGATCATTTATTATTATTATTATTATATGTTTTTAAGTTATGAACTGAACTTTTGTAATAAGGATGACTGTAATAGACAATACTTATTATTTTGTTTCAAGGCGGTTTGTGCCTTTAGGAGACCACGTGCTGTAATAATTATTAAGTTAGAAAATTTTATAAGCCTTGATTGCTCAACTCTGATTTATATCATTATATGTTGTTCGACGTTTGGGACAGAATCAATCCTTCAAACTGTCTCGACCTACGGGTCCATAAAGGAAATTAAATGCTTTCCATATTTATGCTACGTCGGGGCGTGACAGGCGTCGGGGCGTGACAGGCCGAACCGACCGAAATCAGTACAAACATTTTATATCGCCCTGACTTGAAATACACTCTGGCAGTCTCAATCTCACAGCATATATATGCTTGACATGACCATACACTCTACTGACACTACTTGTAAAAGTGATACACTGTCCAAGATTTGCTTTAGTATTTTATTCATTCTTTAAGGCTCTATATTTTATACTTACACTACACTGCTGTAGACACCCCATTTTGTCGGCTATCAGATTTAGGAGACCCATAGCTTGGTGGTTCACAATGATCTAAAAATACTCTCCTGGAAGTTAGTTCTATCTCTCAAAATGCTCAGAATGACCAAAATACCCCTGAAAGCCCAAACACTCCCAGATTTGAACCAAATATTCTGGAAACACGCTACGTCATAAGAAAAGCAATAAAATGAGTTTTAAAGCAAAAACAGATGAAATCGTCAGCTCCCAGATACCCCCGGACCCAGAAAGTCCCTGTTGATCGGTTTGACCAAGGTTTGACCAGGTTTGACCAAGGATTGACCAAAATCGTCCAAATTCGTCCAAAAATTCTGAGATCACTCTTCATCATGTGAAAAGTACTAAAACAAGTTTTAAAAGAAAATCGGATGAAAACGTCAGTTCCTGGGATCTCCCAAAAGTTCCCAGAACTTCCTGGAGGTCCCTGATTTGACCAGTTTGACCAAAAGTTGACTTTGAAACCGGAGCACCGTATCATTTTTCAAATATTTTTCATGGATACTAGAGGTCAATAGCTTTCCAACGGTATATCGCACATAATTTCTGGATTTAAATGAATTTATTATGAATTTTCGAAGGTGGAAAAGGCGATCAAATTGGCTTTTATCGCAAATACCGCAAAACTTTTCAAAGTGACCTATCTTCAAACTATTTTTTTTATGTAAAATAGACTCCATTACCTTTTCAACGGTATATCACAACCTCAATTTGGAGTTCATATGCATTTTCTGTGAATATCGGACGAAATAGGGCCTTTTCGCGAATACCGGAACCTCTGGGGGCCTAAACAGGATTATCCAGACGATTGAGGAGCAGTGCCGCCGCGGCACAGGCCCAGTGCCGCCACGGCACTCTCCTCCAGAACAGTATATTTTTGTAATTTCTTTTGGGGGTTCATTTTGATTAATTGAAAACCAAAACGACGTAGTTCTATGTTCACAGATGTTTGGGATCAATGGGAGCACTTTCTAAACCCCAAACCACCCCAAATTGGCCTATATAAACCCCCCATTGCTCTTTATTTTGGGGGGGCCAAGTGCAAACTTAGAAGTTGTAGAGAGAAAGAGAGATAGAGATAGATTTAGAAGTGAGAAAAGAGCTTCCTCCTACTATTTTTCTATAGAAAGTGAGTTCCAATCTTGTTTTCCTCCACCATTCTTCTATATATTTCATCATCAATACACCCAACCACTATTTCTATAAGCATTTATGAGTTAGGAAGCTACTTCCATGTCCAAATGTCAACATCTATGAGTGAAACACCAAGCTACAAGTCCAATATCACATTGATTATCATCTATTAATTTGTTCATTTGCTTGCTTATATACAATGTTCATCTCTTCTTACCTCATTTCTTTTTTATTTTCTTTATTTACTTACTAGTTCATCATCATCTAGATGATGACATGAAGTTTGAGGTGAGTGAATCCTTATGGATAGTAGCTCTTGACCTCAAAAACATGTTTGATAGATGATGATTATAACTTCAATACCTCCAAGGTATCCTTGAAGTTATGTTCAAATAAAAATGAATCTCTACAATAATATTGGGGGTTCTTGATGATGAGTTTGATGTTGATATTCCAAGAGGTTATAATCTCTATTTGATGTTGAAAATATACTTTCAAAACCTCTATTTCAAAACCCCTCTTAAAACCCCTCATTTTGATCCCAAGAAAGAAAACTCTAGTTTTCCCCAAAATCTTCAAAGTAGTGAGTGATCTGAGTTCAAAGATTTCTCTATAACTCAATACTCAATGTATGGATGCAATACCACTTGGAAAGTCTTTCTAACTCATTAGAGAACACCCATGAGTTTTGGTTTGACTTGAAAATACTTGAAAATGGTCCATTTGGACCCAAACATCCCCTCCAGATATTCTGTTTTTACTGTCACAGCAGCTTAGTCTACTTTCAACTTGTTTTACAGAAAATTTTTCCAAAACGTGTGGTCTCAACTTATTTTTCCCTTGAACTTCAATGTCTTAGGGAACTTTCTGTATAAATTGGGCCTCTAGATCTTTTGTTTTCATTTTTTAAGATTTTTCAACATTTTAGTCGATAGTACGGACTCTGTTTCTGAGTGACCTCTATTTTTTATATGATTTCTCTCAATCTGTAATAGTTATTAAAGATTGACTTTTTGGGTTGTGTTCTAGACACAATAAGGAATATCCCCATAAAAATCATGCATTGAAAACATTCCTAACCCATGTTTTCAATTTTCAAAAGATCATGTTACTGTTCTGTCCACTATTCACAGCAAGCACACTTTTACTTCCCCCTTTGAATTGATGCTTACATGCACTCCAAATTAGCTCATGTCTTAGGAAGTAGTTCATACTACATTTGTACATATCCCATGATGATTTCATTCATTTATTCATACACATCCTAGACTTCTAAGTCATTCTAGAAATCCATGAACACAAAGCACACTACAACTTTTACACATTCTAGATACATACATTGCATCCATGCAAAGATTTGGGGTTTTTGTAACTCCTAATCTAAGAAGATTATAAGGAATGATCATAATCACACGCTCATGCTTCCCCTCGATCTAATCATCCTTTCTCATCCGTCCCGGGGATTGAGAGATCTTCTTGTTAGAATAATCTATTGTTTTATTTATGTTTATTCTGTATCTTACCATTTTTTAGTCTAGGTTCCTTTGTACTACCCTGTACTACACCCTTGTACTTCACCCTTGTACTATCTCTCTTAAGCCTATATAAAGGCTGGACTATGTATAGTTTGATAAATCAATACAGTATTCCCTCACTCTCTATTCTTTCATGGTATCAGAGCGATATAACCAACCAAACAGGCCCTAAATCTTTCCTAACCCTCAAGCCGCTGTCAATTGCATTACTATCCATACCTGCTACCTTATCAACTCATTTGATCCACCATCCATTTGATACAATCTGCTACATCATCATCAATATCACACACGATCATCACTACAATATCACAATCTGCCACCGAATTTCATTACCACTACCAAAACCATTACAATCTGTCTCATCCATTTTTCAATTGTTGCAAATATATTAAGTTATGTAAATACATCACCACTATCATCACTGATTGGTGATCTGGGCCCAAGCAATTACACCATTTTTCATCTCTTGGTGATTTGTTCATGCCATCATCGCTACTGCAATTCGGCCATCTGCATCAATATCACCACTGTCACCATTTGCCACCACTAATATCAATATAATACAAACCTTGTTTTTCTCTCTTTCTTATACTATTTCGTGGTATCCCAATCTACATCATACTTGATTTTTTTTTTTTAAACCAAAGACAGCCCACTATCCCTTAAGCCCACTACCACCCTTAAGCCCACCCACTACCACTCTTAAGCCCACTATTCCTTACCACATCATACCCAGTCTAATATCAACCTTAAAGCCCACTATCACCCACATTCCCCCCTTCTGCCAACCTATCTACTTTAAACTAAAGACATCCCACTACCACCCTTAAGCCCACCCACTACCACTCTTAAGCCCACCCACTACCACTCTCAAGCCCACTATTCCTCCCTAGCCCACTACCCTTCGACCCAACCTGTCCTCGCTCATCACTATGGAGCGCAATGATACCTCCCAACCCATTTCCACCACTATGGATGGTACAAACTATGTCATCTGGGCACAAGCCATGTCTAGTTTTCTGCGGGGACGCAAGCTTTGGCGTATTACCACTGGTGATATTACTGAACCCACCCAGACAGCAGAAGAGGATAACACCAAATTTGCAGACCGTCTTGAAGAATGGGATAGCAAGAATCATCAAATTATCACTTGGATTCGCAATACCTGTGCTAATTCTATCAGTCTCCAATTTGGCAGATTCACCACTGCCAAATCCCTCTGGGATTTTTTGGCCACGCGTTACACCACAGCTGATCTGGCTTATCAATTTCAGCTCTTAAGCACTCTTCACCGCATGAAACAACAACCCGGGCAGACAATCAACAACTTTCTCTCCGAGATACGCTATGTCTGGGATGAACTCACCTCTTCTGAACCAGATTTTATCGATGCCACCAATACTGAGATATTCTCTTCCTATCGCGATCGTCAGTGCCTAGTTCTCTTCTTGATGATTTTGAGCATGTTCACGCATCTCTCCTCCATCGGAGTCCTTTACCGACTCTCGATCAAGCAATCACTGAACTTCTCTCCGAGGAAACTCGCATTGGCCCTTGCAAAACTCCGGCTACCGACAGTGTTCTTGCTACTCCCAAAGGACCTTCTGACACGATCCTTGCTACTCATCGGGGGTATATATCCAAGAATCGTTCTCAATCATCTAATTACCAATCCAAGAATCATTTTCAGCGCAAAAATCACTACCCCTGCCTTCGACCCCTCCAAATCTTGGTGCAACTACTGTAAAATAGGTGGACACACTCTCTTGGATTGTCGTGTCCGCACCTGCAAATACTGTCAAAAGCAAGGTCCAGACCATCTTCAGTATGACTGCTCACAACACCCAGCTAAACAGCATTCCATGCCTCGGGGTGGTTCCTCAAAATCTGCTGCTACTACAGTCGACCACTCATCATCCAATGCTTTTGCCAAAGGGCTTACTGCTTCTCACGTGGAAGATATTGTCAAACGAATCCTCGCTCAATCTGGTAATCCCAATCCTACTGCTTTATCCGTCACTTCAGGTAATTCATCCTGGTTTTTTGACTCTGGATGTTGTAATCATATGACACCGGATCCCACTATTTTCACTACCATAATTTCTGTAACCCACACACCAACCATTCAAACCGTTGATGGTACTCTGATGTCGGTTAGTCATATAGGCATGGTTTCCACCTCTAATACTTCACTTCCTCACACTTATTGCATTCCCAAACTCACTCTGAATCTTATATCTGTTGGGCAACTGTGTGATCTTGGTCTTAATGTTCTTTTCTCCTCCTCTGGTTGTTGTGTGCAGGATCCACAGACGGGACGGACCCTTGGGATAGGTCGTAAAGTTGGACGACTCTTTGAGCTTTTCAATCTCCATATCCCAACTCACCTCACTCCCTCTATTCAGATAGCTGCTCCAGCCTCCTCCAGTTCTCCTCTTAGTCTCTGGCACTCTCGTCTTGGCCATGCCTCTGTTGGACGTCTGCAACCTTTAGTTTCTAGTGGTCAATTAGGACATATTAATAAGGACACATTTGATTGTCTTCCGTGTCAACTTTCAAAACAAACAGCATTGCAATTCAATAAAAGTAATTCTTTTTCATCTGCTCCTTTTGACCTTATTCATTCGGACGTTTGGGGCCCCTCTCCCACTGTTACTATGGGAGGATCAAGATATTTTGTTATTTTTATTGATGACTATTCTCGTTATACTTGGATTTTTCTCATGCGTAGTCGGTCTGAGCTGCCACAACTATATTTTGATTTTGCTACTATGGTTAAAACTCAATTTTCTTGCAATATCAAAGTTTTCGTGCAGACAATGCTGTTGAGTATACTGATAGTGGAGTTCTTAATTTCTTACGCCAACATGGTTCTCTTCCACATCGTTCTTGCCCAGGCACCTCCCAACAAAATGGTCGTGCTGAGTGGAAACACCGAGATATTTTAAACACTGTTCGTACCCTACTTACATCTGCCTCCTGTCCCGAACGTTTTTGGGGGAAAGCTGCTCTTACAGCTGTCTACACCAAGAATCGAGTTCCATCCCCAATCATTGACAATCAATCTCCATATGAGCGACTCTATGGTCATTCACCTGATTACAGTACACTCAAAGTTTTTGGCAGTGCTTGTTTTGTTCTCCTTCAACCTCACGAGCATACCAAGTTAGAGTCCCGTTCCCGCCTTTGTTGCTTCCTTGGATATGGTATTGAACACAAGGGATACCGGTGTTGGGATCCTTACTCCAAACGTCTCCGTGTGTCCAGGCACGTTATCTTCTGGGAACACAAGATGTTCTCCTCCATGTCTAAGTTTCACCTCTCACCCGATACTACTCTTCTTCTCTTCACTGATCCTTCGGTAGACTTATTTCCAGAAAGTACAGTTACAGATCAGCCTTCTACTATATCCACATCCCCTGAGTTACCTATCCCCGCTGATGATGCTCCTGAGTTATCCACCTTACCCTCTCCTGAGCTACCAGCCCCGACTGTTGGTCCTGCTCCTACACCTGCTCCACCTCTCTGTCGAAGTGACCGGGTAAAAACTCCCTCTATTCATCTTCGTGATTATGCTGCTTTTTCTATAATACTTTCTCATCATGAACCTCAGTTTTACCATGAGGCAAGCTCTAATCCTCTTTGGCAGAAAGCAATGGATGATGAATTACAGGCACTTGAGCAAAAATACACATGGGATTTGGTAGATTTACCAAGTGGCAAAAATGCTATGGGATGCAAGTGGGTTTACAAAATCAAAACTCACTCAGACGGATCCATTGATCGCTACAAAGCTCGTCTTGTAGCCAAAGGTTTTACCCAGGAGTATGGGATTGATTATGAGGAAACATTTTCCCCAGTTGCCCGTCTTACTTCTGTGCGCTGTCTCATTACCGTTGCCGCAGTTCGCCATTGGGATTTATTTTAAATGGATGTCAAAAATGCTTTCTTAAATGGTGATCTTACTGAAGAAATCTATATGCATCCTCATCCTGGTTATCCTCATCATTCCCATCAAGTCTGCAAACTCCGCAAAGCTTTGTATGGCCTCAAACAAGCTCCACGAGCATGGTTAGTGAAATTCAGCACAATTGTTGAGCGCTTCGATTTCACAGCCAACTCTTATGATTCGGCTCTATTCATTCGCCGAACTGACCAGGGCATCATACTTCTTCTCCTCTACGTGGATGACATGATTATCACTGGAGATGATACATCAGGAATCTTGGGTCTCAAAACTCACCTAAGCCAACGTGTTGAAATGAAAGATCTCGGCAAGCTAAACTATTTTTCGGGACTTGAGATCACTTCTAATTCTGAAGGTTACTACCTTTCTCAGGCCAAGTACTCCTCTGATCTTCTTACTCGTGCAAGACTCACAGACAACAAGACTAGTCCTACCCCTCTTGAGCTCAATTCTAAGCTCACTCCTATGGATGGTACTCTTTTAGAGGATCCCACTCTTTATCGTCAGATAGTTAGGAGTCTTGTCTATCTCACAGTTACACGACCTGATATTGCCTATGTAGTTTATATTGCCAGCCAATTTCTCTCTGCCCCTCGATCGTCTTACTATGCTACAGTTCTTTGCATTCTTTGCTATATTAAAGGAACATTGTTTCACGGCTTACACTTTTCTGCTCATTCCTCCCTCGAGCTCCGTGCTTATTCTGATGCAGATTGGGCAGGAGACCCCACTGATCGACGATCCACTACAGGCTATTGTTTCTTTCTTGGAGATTCTCTTATCTCCTGGCGAAGTAAAAAGCAAACGATTGTTGCTCGTTCAAGTACAGAAGCAGAGTATCGAGCCCTAGTTGATGCTACTCAAGAACTACTCTGGCTTCGTTGGTTACTTGAAGACTTGGGTGTTACTCATTCCAATGCCACTATTATTCACTGTGACAATCAGAGTGCTATTCAGATTACGCACAATGATGTTTTTCACGAATGCACTAAACACGTTGAGATCGACTGTCATTTTGTGCACCATCATCACTAGTGGCACCATTCGACTTGTCTCGGTTTCTTCTGCTGATCAGACTGCTGATATCTTCACCAAAACTCATCATCCAGGACGTCTTCAGGATTTAGTTTCCAAACTCAAGATGATCTCAATTTTACCACCTTGAGTTTGAGGGGGGTTGTTAGAATAATCTATTGCCTTATTTATGTTTATTCTGTATCTTACCATTTTTCAGTCTAGGTTCCTTTGTACTACCCTGTACTACACCCTTGTACTTCACCCTTGTACTATCTCTCTTAAGCCTATATAAAGGCTGGACTATGTATAGTTTGATAAATCAATACAATATTCCCTCACTCTCTATTCTTTCAAAGCATGCATCATTCTAGCTTGCTAAGCATATTTTGATTTCTTTGTTTATTTGATTCAATAACAATTCATGTCCCCCTTTAGATTAGGAAGTCTTGATTATTTGATACATGATTAGACGATTTTTCCTAGGCTTATTTGTGTGATCTTTCACTTTACATTGTATGATATTTGACTTAGATCTTATGAATGATATCTTATCTTTAGATCTTCCATTTCAAATTTTCTTATGTGATGTAATATACTATCATAGTATTAATTGTCGAACCATACATAGTATAAGATGATTATTTGGATGCTAATTGAGGCCCGTCGAAAGACGGAGCGAGTTGAGGGTGTTTTAGTCGCGACAAAGGCTCCTTCCTCTCTCGTACCAAAACCCCGAGCCAAGTTCTTTGGTTATGAAGGGCCGGTCCCCTTTATCCGTTTGGGTGAGTCAAAATTAGGTTTCTTGGTTCCTTAAAGACCAAGTGGCGACTCTGTATCTGTTTTCAATAGACCTTATTTTCTTTTTCTTTTCAAAACAACAATTTCAAACCTAAAAGGCGGGCCCCTCCCAAATGCCGGTGTCCACAACTGCACTACTTTATTCAATATATCACTTTTTTTCCCCTCTCTCTCAAAATCTGAGGATATCTATTCATCTCTCTCCCTCATACTCTGATCAACCCCTACACGCAAATAACACTTCTCAACATAACATTGATATGATAGTCTTACTTTCTCTTGAAGCGAGAAGGAAAAAAAATGGGGGACAACCTCACTTTCTCTCCCCTCTCCCTCGAACCTTCCAGGTTTTCATGGAAAACCTTCCTTATTCACGGTCACCGTTCCGATGATCTTCAGTCTTTCACCGTCCTTGTTAACTCCCAACAGTCACGATCTCCAGTCTTCCACTTGAACCCAAGGACTAGACCAAGGTACTGCTCTCGCTACCCCTCATCCCTTTCTCTCTTTCTTTGAGTCTATCTAACATTCATCACCCTCTAGAAAAACCCCCTAAAAATCCCATGATTTTCCAAATATACATTGTAATTTCTGATTGATTTACCCCCTTTTAACATACTTTGACAAAAAAAAACCCTCTTTTAAAGGATTGTGATCTTGCAAAACCGATACAACCGACCGGAACCGATTGCTACTCTGATGGTCGGTTTGAATATGGTACTATAATGATGCGGTCGAAATCGATTTTCATTTTTGCAAAACAGATTTGATCGATTCGGTTGTTACATTCTCCAAATAGCCGATCGAAACCGACCGTGAACAGCCCTAGGTGATAAGATATTTAGGGATTTATCCATTCGCTTGAATCATCTTGGGTTGTTGAGGAATCTCTCAACTCTACTTGGGTTATATCGGCTTGTCGATGAATCTCTCAACATAAATTTATTTATTTCTATTTTTTTGGGATGCCTATCTTATTATCGAATAATCATTGGTTCTCCAACATGTCAGTATGAATAGTAGATTTGGGGGTTAACTAAGCGTAACCGACTTTCCTATTGTGTTTCTAACGATTGGATATCACTATAGTTATAAATCATTCTTTTTGTGGTTAAGGATAGGGTTGATTGTGATCAAGACTAAGTAGTTATGTTGTGCGAATAACCAATTGGGTTGATTTGCTATACGGGGTATCTGAATTTTCTATCAGAGATCTGAATTTGAAAATGGGTTTACAAGTTTAATACTCCCTCCGTCCCATTTTATGTGTCCATCTTTCCTTTTTGGGATGTCCCAAAATTGTTGTCCACTTTCCTAAATTAGTATATAAATTTTACTTAGTTTTCCCAACTACCCTTCCTTGCAATCAATACCAAAATAAAATAATAATAAAAAGGTGCAATGATTATGGGCAATTATGGAAAGTAGGTGTAGATTCTTTTTGTCCCCTTAAATAGTTGGACTCCCCAAGATGGACACATAAAATGGGACGGAGGGAGTAAGTAGTAATATCTTTGATATCCAAACCACACCAAGATCCGTTTAACTACCATGTGCATTAGGTAATAGTATTCTTATTATTTCTTTGTACTTTATATGTAAGTAATCGAGATCTGACTATTGCACTACACTGTAGCAATTGTCAAGTATCCTAGTATAACACTGGAAACTTTCAGACTTTGGATTTAGCTACTAACAATGTAATAGAAATTTCTAAGATATTTGAATGGCGTTAAGTGAGTTTATATATGTTTAAATGAGTAGAAAATGTTTTGAAATTATCTTTTGTGAAAAAAAAACACTAATTTATTGTGAATCAGGAAGCGTTTAAAAATATTTTGATAAAAAGAAGTGGCTGGATTTGACCCAAATTGGGTAGAAGGGGAAAACTAGTGAAAAGAGGTTTGGAAAATATTTGGATTATATGATAGTTGTGTAAACGTTTTTATTCTATGGAGAGAGATTTTAAATGAATGCTATTGGGCTAAGAAGCTCAGATGAGTACATTACTTTTTTACTTTGGTTTTAAATTGGAATATTAAATTTGAAATGAATTACAAATGACTTTGGTAAGACTAATTTTTAAATTCTATACAAAAAGTTGCCTGAAAATGTAATTATCTTATATGATTATTTGTCTTAATTGCTTGAAATTGTATTCTTTCAAACTGTTTATTTGTGATCTATTGGTTAATTGCTTGAAAACAAAGTAAAAGTTTCAATAGAAATTTTGCTAATTTTTCATGGAAAATTATTGCAATAAGACAGAATTAAGTTAATTTTAATGGAAAATGATCAATTTTCAATTGGAAAATAGTGACAATCAAACAACACTAGATTTTTCATGAAAAATGCTAAATTTTTTTGCCAGAAAATAATTGCAATCAAACATGCCAAAATTTTATTTCTATGAAAAATGTTACTCCATATTTTAGCAAAAAAATAATTGCAATCAAACAGGCCAAAATTTTATTTCCATGAAAAATGTTTGATTTTTTAGCCAGAAAATAATTGGAATCAAACAGGCCAAAATTTTATTTCCATAAAAAAAATCTCAAAAAAAAAATTCATAGAAAAAAAAAATCTTTTCAACCCATTTTCTCGATTGTAATGAAATTTACTCACATTTTGGGAATTCAATTATATGATTGGGCTTTGGTATTGGAGATTAATTAGAAGAGTAATGCTATGCTTCCCAAATGATGTGGTAGTGGGGCCAGGTAAATAACGTTCAATCAAAATTCATGTGATCCCACTCCTACATCATTTGAGAAACACTTTTAAGATAGAAATTTAGGAAGGCAATAATGCTATGCACACATCACAAACCACAACACCAATCACAAAATATCACTTTTAAAGCACAAGGTCCCACATTTAACGTACATAGTACATAATATTATTAAGGTGTCTTGTCCTTAAATGTGGTGCCATATGATTTAAATGTGGTACTTAGAGCATCTGGTATGGACACTTTAAAGTGAACTCACTAAAATTTCCAAACACTCCACACGTGGACATTTACTGCCAGTTCTTACTAAAGTCTGACCTATAGAAAAGTGGTCACTATGAATATGTTAAAAACAATGACCAAAATTTCTCAAAAAAATAAAAATTCAATCAGCCAACGGTAACAATTGGTTTGTTAATGGTCAAAAATTATTTAATTGATTTTTTTACCTTTATTGTCGTGTTAAGCTGCTGGTCACAATTAGAGTACACTTAAAATCTGATTGTGAGACCCATTCTTTAGCAGGTTATTTAACTTGTTCAGTGCAAATATTTTTTCTACTATATTCTTAGAATCTGACCCAAATGCGACACTTAAAGTGTGTTATATATAGTTGATGTTAGTGGTTTGAAACGTGTGGTTAACATTATTTGAAGGAAGTATAGCATCACTCTTAACTAGAAAGAGTAATGGCTTGTCACTTCATAATCTTCAGCAAAATCTCATTCATAATTACAGTATACATTTGCCTCGTAAACCACTACTCCATAACACCCCCATCTATCTCTCTCTCTCTCCCTCTCTCTGCTTCACAGCTGAGTATTGTACGTGTAAAGAAAGCCAAATGTCCACCATTGCTGTTTACCAAAAAAAAAGAAAAAAATGTCCAACAATGCTAGCGATAATCGGAAAATTGAAGCAGCAAAACAGCACATTGATGATATAAGGAAGCGAAAGTTCTCAATCGGTGAAACAATTTCCAATCCTTTAACTGAAGACCTTCACAATGCAGTCACCAGCCTCTCCTCTGAGCTCTACACCAAAGATATCCATTTTCTCATGGAGCTCATTCAGGTCCCTCTTTCTCCCTCTCTATAATATATATATATTCAGCTTCACACTGGATTTTAAGCCTAACAAGCGACCCGTCAGCTGACGGCCAGTGCGCACTGGAGCCGGACACTCTATACATATATATCGATTTATACACACATACACATTCAATTCCTCGATATATATATATATATATATATCTATGTACATGCAGAATGCGGAAGACAATGAGTATTTAGAGGGTGTAAAGCCAACCCTAGAATTTGTGATAACAAGTGAGGACATAACAGGGGTTGGTGCTCCAGCGACACTGTTGGTGTTCAACAATGAGGTTGGTTTCTCTAAGGCCAACATTGATTCCCTTTGCAGTGTTGGCCGTTCCACTAAGAAGGGCCGCAGGGTTCAAGGCTTCATCGGAGAGAAAGGTATATATTCATTTATAATAGGGTTTGTAACAAATATTGTGGTTGGGCCATACGGACACCCACATTATATTGGACTGGGTCCAGAGAGGGCTAGCTTGGACGTCAAATAATGGGCTTTGGAGTCCCAAGCCTTATAGGTTTTTATGTGCCTATATATATGCATATATACTACATGGAAAACCTAATGAGACTAATACTTTCAGCAGCCCCTCTCTCTCTCTCACATTAGTCTCTCTCTCTACACACGGTTTCTCTCTCTAGCTAATCACCAAGGAGCTTGGGATTTAGAACGTGACTGTCATGGGGATGGCTCAAGAAGCATCCTCTACGACCTAGGCGATGTATAAGAGAGTACACGAAGGCAACATGGAGCAGCAGTTCGTGGGTGAAGACGCCGGGCTCGTAACAACACCGTTTGGCAATCCGTCGGGATATTCCGCTAGGTAAGTGACCTAAACCCGACTCGTATGCTTGTGTGCATATTATCTACATTGGTATCATAGCCTATAGGTGTTTGATTCGCCCGTAGATCATCCGAATTGAATCTGTCATTAAAGCTTAACCAAGCTTTTATCAAAACTTTGAAATTTTGATTTTGAAGTGGGTCTAATACAAAACTCCAATAGGGGTCCAATTTTTTGACATGGTTGTGTCCCATATGGTCCCTAGAGTCCCCCATATAAGTCCCATGGCTTGATTATCTCATACGGAGAAGAAATCTGAAAACCTAATTTTTGGATATTTTAAGAACGAGATTTTTTCAGCAACTTTCAGCCTCTTTTCTGGATGATTTACTCATCCAATCAGGCTATTTTTTGGCTTGATCATGTTCTACTCCGTGAGACCTTTCCAACCATATATAATACGCGTGATTTGGATCTATATCGAAGGAGATATAAGCCATCAAAGTTGGGGTTCACGCAGCAAGTTGCTGCGTTTTTTAGGGCTTCTTGGTGAAGAAGAAGACCCAGCGGGTCTCGCCCACTCGCGCCGGGGAGAGTGGGTCCCACTCGCCGGCCTTTCGTGGTCCGGCGACCATGATTCCGGCGAGTGTGGGTCCCCCTCGGGGTCCCGATCCTTAATATATTTTTTATTAAAATATTCCAGAATAAAAAATAATTATTTTCTAATTAAAACAGTTTCTGGTTATTAAAAATTGTATTTTTAATAGTTTAAGTTGTTTTAAATGGTTTAAAATTCTGGAAAAATGTGGAAAATTAATTTTTTATTTTTCCTATGTTAAGGACACTGTGTGGGACCAGAAATAATTTTATGGTAGATTATTTCATTGTTTTTGGTATTTTAGAGCATAAAAGATATGTTTTAAATATGTTTTTAATTGCTTAAAATATCCAAAAATGCATGTTATTTTTTGAAATTAATATATAGTGTCTAGTACACTGTAAGGGACTCTAAGATAATTTTTGTGTAAATTATCATGTATTTATGGTATTTTAGAGCATATAATTAATGTTTATGGACGTTGATTTAATTGCTTAAAATAGCCATAATACATTATTAATTTTTGTAATTAATATGGGACATAAGGGACACTGTTTTAAGACCATGTAAAATTTTGTGGGACCCATAGATAATTTTTGGTAAATTATCTCAATCATATTAATATTTTAGAGCATATAATTGTGTGTTTTTATACGCATATTAAATTGCTTAAAATATTTTTATTGATTATTAATTCAAGGAATTAACACAATGTGTTTAGAACACTAGTGGTAGCTTGAGAAAATTATTTTAGTGTATTTTCACGCTCTTTGGGGCATATTTTAGAGCATATATATTGTGTTGAATACGCAATATTAATTGCTTAAAATATAACCAATAAAGTTGTTAATTCTTGAATTTAATATCTTGTGTTTTTGTATACTAATTGGAGACTTGAGAAAATTTTATGAATTATCTCATTTTTTTGGTATTTTAGAGCATAAAATTTATGCATATGGGCATTTATTTAATTGCTGAAAATAGCCGAAATAGATTATTAATTTTTGAAATTAATATGGGGTGTTTAGAACACCATATTAGACCACTAAAAATCTCTGGAGAACAAATTCTTGAAATTTTTTGTATTTTTGGGAATTTTTGTTGCTCATAGTTAATTTTTGTTTAACTAGATCAATTTATTATGTTAAATTGATTCAAAATGTTTTTGGGCCTTGGTGAAATTCCGGAAATTTTTTATTTATAATGAAAAATCTGTTTTTCAATTAATTAAATTTTCCATAAGGTTTTAAATTAATTGTTAATTTAAAGGGCCCTTAATAATTTGGTTTTAAATTATGTTTTAAGACCTAAAATTGGGTTAAAATTAATGAAAAATTCAGAATTTTTCATTGATTTTACCTAGTTTATGGAAGCTATTCGGGCTGTGCAATAATCATTTTAATGCACATTTTATTTCTTTAGAGGCTCATTGCATTGTTGGTCACGTTTAATTACTGTTGTTTGTGATTGGTTGACCCTATGACCTCTAATTCCTCCTCCTTAAGTGGAGTGATGGATGAGTCCATTCATTTTATAATAGACCGCATGAGTGCTTGGTGTATGTGATTAATGCATTAATCTGGATTAATGAATTGACAATTAATTGACAATTTAAAGAGCTTGTGTCCTCACGATGTATGTTTAAGGTTGTTCTTGTATATGTTTATGAACAAAGCATCTCTATTTTTTAAGGGCTATACATGTAATGTGAGGACGAGGGTTGAATTTCTTGTATTTGGAAAAGCCTACTTGTAAAGGGATGGTTTTCTTTGTTCATACATCATACACTTGAATTACCTTATCATAAGCTCTAAGTTGTCAATTCGGACCCACGTGGGGGTCCATGCGCATTTTTGTTGTATGGCGCACTTAATATTACTGTGGATGATCTTAGATAGGTAATTGTACCATCTAATTGATGTTTGTTTAGAAAAATCAATTATAAAAAGTTTTTCTTGATTTACAAAATTAAGATTTGATTAATGAGCAATAGCGAATTTTTTGGTCTTAAATTGTAGAAAGGGGAAAACTCATTTGTAATTGGATTTTAAAACAAACCTTATGAAATGTGCAAATAATAATGTCAATCC
Organism: Hydrangea macrophylla; assembly: GCA_033977485.1. Classification (NCBI taxonomy): domain Eukaryota; kingdom Viridiplantae; phylum Streptophyta; class Magnoliopsida; order Cornales; family Hydrangeaceae; genus Hydrangea; species Hydrangea macrophylla. The sequence goes on from CM066986.1 coordinate 86,955,671, forward strand.
CTTGCGCATGTTCTCAAATATTCTTCAATTTTTTTTTGGATTCACAAAAACAAATGTTTTCCAAACCACACTTTGTCGATCTTTATAAAAGTAACAAGTTTAAAAGGGACTAATTTTTGTAATATGGCACTGTAAAGTAACACACCGATAGAATGAGTAAGAGCTCGTGGGCTTTAGACTTATTCTATGGTCCAACCCATTAAACCGAATAACGGGCCTCCGGCCCAATATCATTATAACCTTAATAGCCTATAATACCTGTCGAGAAGGATCATAGCACGCGCTTTGTGATAAGCAGCATGCACCATGATCTTGTTAGGAAGTATATGTACTACCCAATAGCCAAAGTATTATGAGATCGGCTCAAATTTGTTTTCGATGGCACATTCACTACTAGATTAAGCATCTAGTTATGAAGTTCGGGAAAGTAAAGGAAATGTTCCAAGTACACGATGACTGGACATCTAAGGTCGATGACAGGTATGATTCGTGATTTCAGAATACTCGGAACATCTTTACTGGCGAACTGCAGTTTCAGGCTATGATTAGTTCTTTGCCTGATTTGCGAGTCCATAGAAAACAAATCATGATCCACAACAGAAATGTCAAATTTTTTATTTTGACATTTTCTGACATGTTGAGCTGAATACGGAGCGCCAAAAAGGTGAGGCGAACCGTATAGCTACACTCTTGACCACTACTTCCATAAGTGGAAGTAAGCGCAAGGCCAGTGGGCCTAAACGCAATGGTAAGGGTAAACCCGCCTAGAGGCATGGTGGGGCCAGCAAGTTTGCGCCCAAGGCTAACAAGGTGGAAGAGCGTAATCGAGGGCGTTTTTCAGTTCGGTGGTAATAGGATGGACATTTTTTGGGTGGTAGTGTTACTAGGACATGGTTATCTAAGGATAACTGCTTAAGAATTGTTTTCATAAATTCTAGTTTTCTCTGTTAATTCATTTATTCTGAGACATAGCATGCTAGACTTGAACGCATAGGATGTGATAGGATGACTTGATTAGCTCGAGAAGCCCTTTTAGGCCCACTCGCTAAGGTTGACCTACCTATGTGTGAGTCTTGCTTAGTTGGCAAAGCATGCCAAAAGCCTTTTAGAGAGGCTATTAGAGCTACTCAAGCATTAGAGCTACTCAAGCATTAGAGCTAGTTCACTCAAATATCTGTGGACCTATGGTTGTAAAGGCACGTCATGGCGCCTCTTATTTTCTCACTTTTATAGATGATTTCGCGCGATGTGAGGATCGCGAGTATTTATCTAATCAGTTCTGGGAACTATGTGAGGAAAAAGGGGAAACGCAGACAACTTTCTATTCTGGAAACTCCGCAACAATATGGTGTTGTAGAAAGAAGGAATAGGACATTCCTAGATATGGCTAGGATTATGATGGCGCAAGTCAACCTCCCAATGTTGTTTTGGGGGGATGTACTCTTGATTGCTGCCTACATACGAGAGTGCCTCTCCTCAGTCATTTCCCTCTACCCCCTTATGAGCTATGGAAAGGTGAAAAGCTCATTTTGGAGCATTTGCGCCCGTGGAGCTCAGGAGGTCATGTTCACTATACCTCATATAAGTACGAGAAACTATGCTCTAGAGCTGGAAAGTATACCTTTATAAGGTATTCTAACAGCCCGACATGCTATGTTATGTATAATGAACAAACGGGTATAGGAATAACAGAAATGGTGCCACATGATATTGAGGATGACTTCCCCAGATTTGTATTACTAAGAGAAATCTTGACCTCTATGAGTTGGAGGATGTTGAAGACAACATACCATCTTTAAGCGAGGGTGGGGAGATTGAGATTCCACATCCTGTAATCGCTGTAAAATGGTACTAGTCTCCAGCCGAGTGGGAGTACACCGCTAGACACTAGTGGGAGTGTACCAGATAGTGGGAGTGCACCACTAGGCACTCAAGATTCTCAGGTAGTACACTGTATGGTGATTAGGAAAAAGTTCCCTATCACTATTTTGAAATTGAGGAAGACATTTTCATATGTGTGCAAATGTGTGCACAAGTGGATGAGGATGAGCCTGCTTCTTTTGTTGAAGCATTTTCCTTCGTCTGCTGAAGCTGAGTAGATAGTTGCTATGCCAGATGAGATGGGCTCTATGGACGAAAATAAAGTCTGGGAGTTAGTTGACATTCCGCCTATGCGTAAGACTATTGGAGACAAGTGTGTTTTAAAAATCTAATGCAAGGCAGATGGTTCAATTGACAAGTATTAGGCGCGCCTTGTGGTGATAGTTTGTACCCAGAGAGGGTATAGACCATGGAAACATGTTCTCCCAAAGGGTGAGATCTAACTCCATTCGCCTTATCCTAGCAATTGTCGCATATTTAGTTTTTGAACCTTTTTAGTTGGATGTTTAGACTGTTCTTTTCTCAATGGAGAACAAGACGACGAGATAAATATGGATCATCCCATTGGTGTTGTGACCAAAGGGAATGAGCGCAAAAGTGTGCTGTCTCAAACGATCTATTTATTATCTCAAATCGTCTAGGCAGTGGTACAATGTGTGTACATTAAATGGTCCAAGGAAAGTGTTTTAATTCTTTATATGTTGATGACGTCGTTTTAGCTGGGAATGAGATGAGTTCCATTGTCGCCACTTGAGAGTGGTTGTCCTCTCAGTTTGAGATTGAGGACATGGGTGATTCCAACTATGTGTTGGAAGTTTAGACTGTGAGATATTATTCTCAGAAGCTCCTCTGTTTGTCTCGAGGGACTTACAAGATGTAGATTCTTGAACGCTTTCACATGAAAAACTGAAAACCCATAGACATCCCATTTTTGGGGGACTCACCTTGACCTTAGATCAATGTCTTAAGAATAATGAGAAGAGGAAACAAATGTCCAGTTTGCCATATCCGTCCGCAATAGGGAATCTGAAGTATGCTAATGTGTGTACTCGGTCAGATGTCTGCGATGCGGTTGGTTTAATTAGTTGTTGCCGTAGCAACCATGGTCCTGTCACTAGAGAGTAGTGAAGAGTATCTTGCGATATGTTCGCAGGAGAACTGTGGACCTTGCCTTATGCTGTCCGCGATGGAAGCATAATATGTGGTGTGCTCTGCAGCTGTTAGAGAAGCTGTTTTGGTTTAAGAGTTTTTGCAGTGGCTAGGCTCTTTATCTCATAGTGATGAGGTTGTGTTTATCTACGATCATAGCACATAAGTCTGAGCATATGCAAAAGATCTCAAAGCCATTCTAGCACGTAGACATTCGTTTTTGTCACATTTTGAGATGTAGTTTGCGCAAAGGGAAGTTGTCTTGAGGCATATCTCCAATCGGGGGATTTGATGTGCTTAGACATTTTATTGTGGTATTGACATTATTATTCAAGTTTTTATAAACTAATTGGTTTCCATACATATATATTTGTTATATGAATGGAATGAATGCACATTTCTTATATGTCACCGGGCTTGAATCGACCTGCTCACACGGGTGATTCACCTTGGCGCCGAGATAGCGAACTAGGACATGCGTGTCCATGGCGCTTAGATGGCGAGCAAGATGAGATATTTGTGTTCACGGCGCTTAGATAGCTAGCTAGGACATGTGTGTTCATAGCGCTTAGAAAGCGAGCTTGAACACTTATATCTATGCAGTATAAGAACAGCGAGCTAGATATAAACCCTATTATTTCTATATGTCGCCTTAGATGGATCTAAGATGAGACCTTATACTTGGTCGAACATAGAGATATCCCACGACTCTATGTAGCCTGTTTACAGCCGAATGTGAGTTTTCAGACGGGCGCTAAAAGGAGCGACTGTGCTGGGAGACTCAGGTTAGACGTTTTGTGTAACGTCTAGACTAAGATTCGTATGGCGTTACTTGTTTTTTCAAACACAGAGTGACATGCCCATTTTGATGGAAGAACGCCATAGCATGCATATCGTACTGTATGTGCTTTCGCGATCGACTGTGGAGCAGTGAATGGATTCCTCTTCATTGTTGTGTGAGCCATGTAGCATATCCAAGACATTGGTTATCCTACAAACTGGTTGCCTTCACGACTTGAGACTATGTCATGAAGAGGACGCTTGATGACAGTTACTTTAGCATGCTATCCTAGGACGATGAGATTATTCCGTTCTATGGGGTGTGTCTGGGCAAGCGGTCAAGTTAGTCGGATTGACATGTGGGCTCAGGGAAGACCATTCAAGAACACACCATGTTTTTGTGACTCATTAGCAGGCCTGCGACAATCGTAATTTGTTACTGATATGTCATGAGTACATTACATTGAGGTGGTGCAGCAATTCTTTTCACCGAGGGATTGAGAATGCTGTGTCCGGTGTGGTTGAATCGTCTAAGGCATACACGAGAAGCTTCCGAGTGATGTGTCTTGCTGGTTATGGTGATGATTTGGCATTACACTCCTGTCGCTGTACTTTCTTTTCGTAAGGTCGCACGTTCTATTTCCCTGTATGAAGAGTTGAGAAGTTCCGTTGTGTTGAGAGATTGGTTTTTAGTACCAACCCTATGTGGGTGAGTGGGAGATGTAACAAATATTGTGATTGGGCCATACGGGCACCCACATTATATTGGACTGGGTCCAGAGAGGGCTAGCTTGGACGCCAAATAATGGGCTTTGGAGTCCCAAGCCTTATAGGTTTTTATGTGCCTATATATATGCATATATACTACATGGAAAACCTAATGAGACTAATACTTTCAGCAGCCCCTCTCTCTCTCTCACGTTAGTCTCTCTCTCTCTCTCTATACACACGGTTTCTCTCTCTAGCTAATCACCAAGGAGCTTGGGATTTAGAACGTGACTGTCATGGGGATGGCTCAAGAAGCATCCTCTATGACCTAGGCGATGCATAAGAGAGTACACGGAGGCAACATGGAGCAGCAGTTCGTGGGTGAAGACGCCGGGCTCGTAACAACACCGTTTGGCGATCCGTCGGGATATTCCGTTAGGTAAGTGACCTAAACCCGACTCGTATGCTTACGTGCACATTATCTACAGGGTTAATTACACTTTACCCCTGTGGTTTGGCTTGACTGGATGACACTTTACCGCTGTGCTTTAAAAGTGTAACCTCCCGTGCTTTCGGGGAAAGTGTCACCGCTACAGAATCTAATAGAAAATTAGCGACCATTTTACTCCCCTATGATTGTTGGAAATATTGTAGAAAATACAGCGGAAGGATTTCAAAAATTTTGTGGATCCTCACAGTGGTTGATTAATCAAACGATTAAATAAAACAATATTATTATTTTTTTATTCGTTACCTCAAACTCTGAAGTTGAAGATGATACAGTATAGCCTTTGTCGCCACCGGACCTTCACCGTTGTTCTCCAACCTTCAGATGCGTAGGAAGATGGTAGGAATCTTCCAAGCCACTCAAAGCTCTCAATATGGTGTATGTAAATTTTCTCAAAGCTCTCAATATGGTGTATGTAAATTTTCAGAACGTTTTTTTTTCTTAACAGATATGCTTGTATATATAAGATATGGATATAGAGATATAGTAGCACTAAACTTCTTATTTCTCTTAAATTCAAATTAAAAATTAATTTAAATTTAATATAGATAAATATATATATATTTATCTTCACAAAAAGATAAATTATCCATATATTTATATATATATATAAATATAATCTGTTATATACAAACACCATACACAGCTTTAGTATGCACCCTACGGTTAGGAGCCAACGATGGGATCTGATGGTCATCCCTTTTCCTGGCTTCCAATCACATCTTAGCCAATCTGATCAATCCTTGATCTAACTAAAACTGATTAATTACAGACACACCCTACTATAATGCTGTAATTGCACTCCAAGAAAATGGAAATTATATTAAGGCCCAACTCACTAAATTTATCTGCAAATATACCCCTCCACGTAAATAAGTAACACAAGGTAAAATAATTATTGACTGTCTACCTTTTTGGTCACCTATTATTTACCACTTTTGAAAACTCTAGTTATCCACAATCGATCACATATGAAAAGACTATACTACCCTTTTGCAAATAATTATTATTTAACTATAAATAATATATATAAAAAATGGTTTAGGAAAAACCCAACTGAGTACTCAGATTTCTGTGATCGAATGAAACTATCCAAAAGTTATCCAACATGGATTCCATATTGAAGATACACGTTCACAGACCTCATATACTAATCACCCAAAATACCGAGGTATTGATCCTAAGGTCTCACTATGTAGTATATCAAAGTAACTAGCATAAGAGTGCTGAGTCCATTTATCTCCTCAGAATTAAGAGTAATTTACAATTTAATGAACTAGATAAACAAACACTTAAGAGACAGTCATTCAGTGTAGTAGTCTAGTTAGCGATCCTGTTCAACGCATCAACCACGTTAACATATAAGTTGTGAGTTCAACCACTCCAATGACAGAGTCATGTCACCCCACCATGTAGCAACTATATGTTACAGCCGTCCATATGAATTGTCCCAAATTCATACTAACTGTGAACCAAGTTTCAAGTTGAAAGGAACTGATGATCACGAACTCCCATGTGTGAATCCTTTCCATACACCTAGATCATCTACAATTCAACTTGATGACACATCAATACACTGCTCATGTATTGAAATGATACAGGTATACCCATAATATGTAATAACAATCAATAATAAATTCAATTTATTAATAATAAAAAATCTTAACGAGTGGCTTTAAGGGCATACAATCCCAACAATGATTTGGTCTGACACTTTACCCCAATGGTTTGGCCCGATGACACTTTTAACCCCCTGTGCTTTCGGGGTAAAGTGTCAACTTAACACTCTCCATCAGAGATTCTGTAACGGTGACAGTTTACCCGAAAGCACAGGGGTTAAGTTGTCACATTTAAATCACATGGGGGTAAAGTGTAATCAACCATTTATAATATTCTTGTGCTTTTGTTTTTCCTAATTGGAACAGAAGAACTGTTTTTTCAGTCTTTCATCAATTCCATGTGAAATCAATTAACCATCCGCTCATCGAACATAGATTATGACACTGTTTCTGTTTGTTTCTTTTACTTGCTCATAGCACATGCACACAAAGAAAAGAAAGTAAAAATGGGTTCAGAGAAAGAAAATGGAAAATTACCACAAAGTAAGTCGATTATAAACCTCCATATTGAGTAAATTGGAGAACGAATTTGCCAACGGACTCAGCCTGATAGCTAAGTTGCAAGTTTGAGCTACACATTCTGGTGGAATTGTTGTTCAGCTTTTCTTTTTCTACAACTATAAGTGGTGAGATATCCATATATATATTTTATGTTTTTGTTAAGTCACCAACTAGTCTAAAAGCTTAAGCTGTTAGAAAATGAGCCCAACAATGTATGTCAAGCTTCAACACCCTCCCTCACGTGTTGGGGGACAAACTAAACTTCATTATCGAGGTGACAAATAACGAAGTACAAATATGCACACAAATGCGGATACAGTAACTAGAATCTCGAATCTGAGACCTCTCAGGCTCTCACAAATGAGGCTTTGATAGCATGTTAAGTCACCAGTTACTCTAAGAAGCTAATGCTGTTAGAGAATGGGCCAAACACTGTGTATAAACCTTCAACACTTACTTCAATTTGAAATATCCGTTTGACAGAGTATCATATCAAAGGTCGCTCTAACTGAACTTTTTTCAGAAGGTATTGTTGTCCTCTTTAGTTGTTAGACATGCCCATTAGATATGCAACAGAGTGGCATGTCCAATGGATCTCTGATACCCAATCCCATGTTGTATGATGGTCAACTTAGTGCTTGAAACGTTTCTCAATAATCATATCTTCACTTTATTTATTTATTTTTTCTTGTGTTTAATTTGAAAAGTGCTTTTGGTTACCACCCTAGACACTCGCCAATATTTGGAAGTCACGCACCATTGTCCGTTTACCAACCTTCAACTCTCTCCATTCTAGGAGCGGTGTCAAGTTCTCTATGTGCTTAAGCATACCGAAAGTGAGGGGGCATAAGCTATGAACAGTTGGAGTCCATCAACAAAAAGGACACCGTAAGCTTACAGCCCTTTTATAATATGCTACTTCAATCCCTAACAAAAAACGGGAGTAAAAGAAAATAAGAGAATCACTTGAAAGAGAAAATGTGGGTTAGACTCAACTTTGGCAATTAGGTTAAAAAAATGGGGGGAAAAAAAAAGAAAAAAGAAATCCTATCACAAATGGCGTCTAGAAAAGATACTTCTAGGCGAAGTTAACGAAACAGAAGTTGCGAAAAATGTAGAAAATGTGATCTTCGAGGTCTTAACTATTTTTTCCCCCTCAAAAGCAGACTATGTCAAGGTGATAGTGGTTGGATTTGGTTGTCATGCTGCTTCAGGTTAGATATGCGCAATCTGGGCTATGGGTTGTGGGCATGTGGCCCAGACTACCAGTTGTGTAGCAATTGGACTTCAGGCGATCCCACTGATTCAAAATGCCTCAGCAATATATTTCTACTCCAGAAAGTTACCAGCAATAGAGACATAAAGGACCATAACAAACCTCCCTGTTATTCAGTCTCTTAGCTTTTATAGCTGGTCCTTTTCAGTTTTTCTATTTCTTCTATTTTTCCTCTCCATATAAACACATCTCATATAAATGCAACTACCTTGCAATAATATTTTCTGAGACTCGGGATCAAATTGTACTGTTAGCACGTAAGAATTGGTTTGTGTAGAGATTCTTATTTGTCAAGAAGTGCCAAACTTGGTAATTCTTTCACTGTTTGTCCCCATTCAGTGTTATCATGACCAACATTTCGGGTTTTATCAGTTCTCCGGAGCACCAGGTCTACGTGTGTCATAATTTTCATCGGTCACGTGGTTGGAAATGATAGATATCATTTTGCTGGCGTGCATGTATCTCAGCCTAAAGTGCATTTTGATTTTTCATTTTATAAGCTATTTATCATGGTTACCTTTGTAGATAGCTCTTTCAACAACATTGTGGTTCCTACTTAGTCACATTTCGTACCTTGCAGGAATTGGGTTTAAGAGTGTCTTTCTTGTCAGTTCATGGCCATACATATTTAGCAATGGTTACCAAATCAGGTTCAGTGAAGTTCCTAATCAAGACTGCAGTATAGGGTATATTGTCCCGGAGTGGGTTGCTACAAAACCAATTGTCTCAGATCTACAAAGGACTTACGGGTCTAACAAAACCCTTCCAGGCACGACGATAATTCTCCCCATGAAGCCTGAGAAATTGGCAGCTGTGAGAGAACAACTCTCAAAGATCCACCCAGAAGTTCTGCTCTTCTTACACAAGATCAAAAGAATATCAATACTAGAAAATTGTGGTACTTCAGGCTTAGCAGACACTGTTTCTGCAATTTCAATCTCTAGTGAGACTAGTCTCATTTCTTCTAGCACCCAAGGGGCAGATTCACGAGTAGTTCATCTTTCTGTTCAGGAGGAAGCAGAAACAGGTGTGGCCAAGTGCTACTATTTCATACATAGGCAAGTCTTTCCGGTAAATCCTCTGAATGTTGTGGATTCTAGGAAGGGTTTAGCAGAATTGGTCGTGTCTTTGGCTTTCCCATTTGGTGATAGATTAAAGAGAGGGACTTCATCTGTTGGAATCTTTGCCTTCCTGCCTACTGCAATGGTGACCAACTTTCCTTTCATAGTGCAGGCGGACTTCATACTTGCGTCTTCAAGAGAAGCCATACTCTTGGATAACAAGTGGAATTCCGGCATCCTTGACATCATTCCCGCCTCTTTTGTTTGTGCTCTTACTACTTGTATGGAGTCCCCTGAGACTGCCAAGTTTTTCCCCATTGTTTGAGTACTTGAATTCTTGCCTGCACGACAGTCTTCTTTCAAAGAACTAAATAAAGTGAGAGAGTCTATCAGAGTCAAGGTGAATTTACAGCGCATTGTTCCTTATGAATCATTCTCGACTGAGCAAACAGTTTTCTGTGAGCCATGTAATGCCATTAGGATCTTACCAAAGTTCCGGGAAATCCTGTGCTGTATCAAGGAACTAAGTGGTCCTATAAGTGGTATTTCTTCCCAAGGAAAGTTTGTCTTGCACAGTTCTATGGACGGCGAAATCTATGATGAAGTTTGGGATTTTCTGGGAGTACGATATGTTTGTAAATATGACTGGTATGGAAAATGCATTCAAAATTGCAACCTAGTGTCCCGTGCCTCTGCAGATGTATATGTGGAGCTTCTTTGCTTTCTTGCTGATAACTTAAAAATTTTGCCACCTAGGTCAGTGCAGAGCATACCTCTTTTGAAGTACAATACATGGAATGGGGATGTTTGGTATTCCACTATTTTACAAATTAAAAAAGGTCAATCAAAGGTTCATCTTGCCTGGGAAGCTCAAGAACATGCCTGGCTAAACAAATGGAACCTAGGAATGAGGTGCCCAAATAATATGTTCTTTTTCCCTGATGTGACAGTAACTACTCTTCTAGGACATGCGGGACGGAATACCTTGCAAAGTTGGCTGTCCAAGGTAGGTGTGGTGATAACTGATGTTTCTGGATACTGTTCAAAACTTTTTATCTATTGTGGAACAAAATAAGGATCCCAAACTTGCAATTTCACTATCTCATCTTGTATATCTTTCCTTTATGAAGAATTATATTCGGGTTGAGGAGCTATCTGGGAATGTGAGTTTGTGCAAAAGGTGCCTCATGCCTGCTTCCAAAAGCAAATGGGTGAAGCTGTTTGGGTCTACTGACGAAATCGTTGGGGAATTTGAGCTATGGAGTACTGAAAGACTGGTGCAGCATGAACCTTCTGATTATCTCACGGACGTCGATGAAGATGAAGCTAATTGTTGTGGAATGTATGTTGAACTTGGGGAGGTATATGCTGAAGCTGCTGAGTTTGCTGGAGAGCGTATACCACAACATGAACTTTTAAACTTCCTCGTAAAGCATGGTAAAGTTACTGATTTGCCCGATATAGTACCCCAAGACATGGAACTACAATTGGCTTCCACTCAACTAACATCTGATCAGGCTCTGTTACTTTTGGAGTGGATCCGAAATTTGAGAGCTAAAAAGTATTGCTGCCAAAAAATTAGGAGGAGGAGGAAGAAGTACCAGATGCCTGTGAAGTTCATCGAAAGCATACGGAGCGGGAAGTGGATAAAGGCATTCTCTGGCTTCAGATCTCCATCCGAATGCTATCTCTACAATGGAACCAAGGTGTCTACTCTCTTGGAAATGGGAAAAGCCCTCAAGGCTTTGTCAGCTGTGGATGAAGAATACTATACAGACAAGATTGGAACATTTAAAGATGAGCTAATGTTCATTGGAGTTCAAATGGGTACCCAGAATACACATCAGCTCTTAATCGATCACTTTAGACCTCTTGTTTCCTCCCCAATGAGTGGAAATTTGGCACTTTCACTCCTTACCTTTGTTAGGTATGCAAAAGATAGTAATAAACTCGATCAAGACTTTCTGAAAACTCTACAAGATGGGAAATGGTTGAAAACAACTCAAGGATACGTTAATCCCATTGGATCTGTTTTTCTGTCATCAAGTATTAGAGAATCTGTTGCACAAATCACAGATCTGAATGTTGTTGATATAACACATTACGGTCGCCAGCTTAGTGATTTCGTGGATGAGCTCAAGTTACTCGGTGTTGTAGTGCATATGGAGGATGTGCACAAACTCATATTAGACCATTTCAGGTTTCCCAAAGTTCTCCACGACTTGCCAAACGATGCAGTATTTTTGTTACTTAAATGCATCCGGCGGATGGGGCCCACATCTGCTTGTTTGACGGAGAAAATTAAGTACCAGCCTTGGATTAAAACAATTTATGGTTTTGCACGCCCCTCGGAATCGGTTCTATGCGATCACAAATGGGGTGACTTAGTGAAAATTGTTCCTGTACCCATAATTGATGAAACCTACTATGGAAGCAAGATTGGGTCATTCAAGGCAGAACTAGAGACAATTGGGGTGACCGTAGATCTCGAGCAGGCTCGTGACATTGTTACAACTAAACTCAAGTCTCTTGTGTCTTCGAGTGGTTTAAGCGCTGATATTGTAATATCACTTCTGAATTATGTGAAGTGTGTGCGTCAAACAATGCCTTCACAACTATCCCATATAATAAGCTGCTTGTCGGGGCAGAAATGGTTGAAAACTTGTATGGGGTATAAGCATGCTTCAGATTCTATTCTTTTCGATTTGAAATGGGGAACAGTTTCAAAATATGTTGTTCTTCCTCTTATCGATGTCACCTACTATGGTGTGAAAATCCTATTGTTCAAGGATGAGCTGAAGTTGTTGGGTGTTGTGGTTAATTTCAATGAAGGAGTTCATTTTGTTGCACGGGGTTTAAAATTGCCGACAGAACCATTATGTGTATTAGCGGAGAGTGCTCGTTCATTGCTATATTGTGTCATGTCTGTTCGAAAAAGTATCGTATCGTTTGATGAAACTTTACTTGAACACTTTTTCAACAGATTAAGAGGAAGTAAATGGCTGAAAACGCACATGGGCTACAGATCTCCGAAACAATCTCTGCTTTTCGATCCAGACTGGAAATGCTACTTAGAAGAAAGTGATGGACCCTTCCTAGATCAAAGTTTTTATGGAACTTTTAACACTTCGGAAACGAATGCTCTGAAATTTTTAGGTGTGAAAACAGATACCAAAGAAGTTGGCAATATAATAGTCAATGATCTTACTTCCCACACTGAAACTTCTGCTGTATTGAGAATCTATTGGTTCCTAAACAAATTCAAGTGGAGTCCAAATTCACAAGAATATCATACATCTCAGTTATGGGTCCCGGATTCAGACGGAACAGGTGGAGGAAGATGGGTTTATAAATGGGCATGTGTGCTTCACGATAGAGACAATCTATTCGGCTGTCTTTTGAATGTTCTTGACAAATATTACGACAAGGACATACTACCTTTTTTGTCAACCTTTGGAGTAGATAAATTTCCAAACCTGTCTAGATATATGGTCCTGTGGAACAACTGGGTCAGAACGAAGCACGATGTTTCTTCTGTGGAGTTGAACTCGTTTTGGGGATACATATCAGAAAATTGGGACGATTATACCGAGAAGACCCTCAAAACAAGTATAAAAGTGTTACCTGCAACTACTATTTCTGGGAGTCTTCATTTGGTGAAGCAAGAAGAAGTTTTTATTCCGGACGACCTTCAGCTCAAAAGGTCATTGACAGAGGCAAGTGGAAAGCTGCTATTCGTCTGGTACCCCCAGAATGGCTTTTCATTACCTACTAAACTGTATGAGATATACAGATGTCTTGGGGTTCAAAAAATTTCTGAAGCTGTTCAGGTTTCGGTAAACGGTAAATTCGAAAAGATGGGTTTGGAGGACGGTGTGATCGGGAGACCATTGATCAAAATTGTGCTGGCTTTCCTTGCAAATCCTCTTATTTGTATGCCAGTGGAAGAAAGGCACATGAAGGCAAATTCTCTCATTGATATCTTGATATTTGGGACTGAGAAACTAATTGTGGTCGGCTATAGTTTGGAGTTACCCTCACTGAAAGAGAAATTGCATGTTGAAATCAGAAAGAGAGTGCTTTGGGACAAGAGCTCACGGAGACTGATTCTTCATAAACCAAGCTGGAAAAATGGACAGAAAGATATAGAATTCATAAACAATTTTGCCCAAGCAATTTCAGAGGCAGTTCTACCTAGGGGGTCCGATCTTGTGGATAGCCTGTGCAAAATAATTAGGATGGGTGTCGTATTTGGGTTCAAGGAGGATATGGTGGACTCTTTGCTGGTGGCAGAGAATCTTGAGCTATCTGCCGAGGACAAAAAATTCCTTGATTGTGCATTTGTTCCTGTGGAGTTATCTTCTCCCATTTCAAAGAATGGTACGATTATCAGATTGGAATCAAAGTGTACACCAGAAACTCCTCTTTATAAGAGGCCACGAAAAAACTGAAGCTCTCTTGGTTCCTCTTTTGTGTGCCAGTAGAAAGTAGTAGACTAGGTGTGCTAAAGATGTCTTTTGTGTATACAAATACATGTATGAGTACAGTCGGATATGTTTTGGTGGAATTTTGATATTAGAATGTAACATATTATGTTTACTACGCTGTTTCTTTCTGATCTGTAGTCTTTTTCTTTTTCTGCTTTCTATGCACCATTTAAGTGGTCTGAAGCCAAAAATTGTTGTCTTGTTGTAAAACTGAAGTATATTTTCCCTGGGCATGGGGATTAGTAAGTGCTAACTGGAGTTAATTTCCCCACAAGTCCTTGAAGTAAACGAGTAAGTGCCAGCACTTTTCTAGAGGAAGTTTATGGGAAGTAATTGTTATTTATGTAGTTTTGACATAATAGTGTTTCAATATTCTTATTTTCTCGCTTCATATGAACTCTATTTTTTTTTTATATGTAGAACCTCTTCCTATCATCCATTGATTACACTACTACTCATCCAGAACATCTTTTTATTTTGTTATCACCAGTGAGTTCTATCTCTTTCTTGGAAAAATATTCATTACAATAGTTATAAAATCCTACACGGTATCACAAGCCAATAGAAAGTTTGTGTAAATCCATTTGGCCCCCTATTTCCACTGGAATCCTTGTCCAACTCAGCAAAAAGTTAAAATCTGTGAGAGGGGATACAATCCCTATATGGTATCACAGTGATACCCAATATTTGCTCCTCTTTCTTCCGGGTACTCGATATTTCTCCAGTCAAAAGAATCGCATTTTCCCTTTTTGTGTTTGTTTCTTTCCTTCTCCTTTTCTAGTGATACGATCACACGAAAGTCTCGCTTTAAAATCCTCGTTTTAATAGCTATGCTCATAAACATGTTAGTATGATTTCATTGTCTTTATGAAATACCATGTCTTCGTTCTGGGTGTAAGTATGCCTCTTCCTGCAAGGTTCTGATCTGAAATTGGGCAGTTCACGCTAAGTGACAGTGTTGGTTCTTCACTTAGATTCGATACATGCCATTTCTGTGGAAATTTTATCTTGACAGGCTCGTAGTATCATGGGTCTTAAACTGATTTTCTTTTCAGTCAAGTTGAAAACTTGGTGTATTGGAAAATATAAGCATTATATCCGTTTCATTATCTGATGTATAGTTACACATACATTTTACTTTGTACATGCAGTTGCTTGTTCAACTTTTGTGAGGTTTAGTTCTTTTAGGCGTAGTGTATAGCATCCTACTATAAGTGGAGAAGTTCACATCTAGCATAAACACTTCAAACGCTTAGAATTTCTCTACTAATTGTTTGATAGTGAACAGAATGATCCTGAATCTTCAGTGCTAGTGTTTTCTTTCCCAGACTGTTTAATTTGAACTAAAACCCCTTTAGTCTTTCTCTGTCCATCAAGATGTTTGATCTATGGTAGTTACCTTTGGGGCTGCATAACATAGGCTCAGATTTAGTCACACTTTTCATTTCCTTTCTGGTTTTATGCAAGTAATGCAACCAATATCATTTTGATTTGACAAAGAACCTGTTTGAAGGACAACTTTGGATCAGGCATGGACTCTTCTACCATAAAAGGGCAATTACCAGTTGAACATATAGAACCAGTTCATTGAAGAACCACAAGATCGGTTTTGAGCCTTCCCCCACAGTCCCAGGGTGCCAAGTCACTATAGAGCTACATCTGGATTCTCAAGTAAACTTCATCTTTTCTATCAAACATCAATGACACATTTTTCTTCTCCCTCTCTCTCTCAGCAAGATTTATAGTACCAAGTCTATCAATAAAAGAAACTTTTGGTTTTATTTGGACATCTAAAAATACCTTGCTATAACATAGTTGTATCTTGTTGTAGTCCCACATCGCTTAGATATGTTGTTGCTTGTGCAGGTTGTAAGGCCTTAGTGCCCTTTTGCTTAATACCTGGGTTTTAAGGAGTTGAATGGGCTGGACTTTACAATTTGGTATCCGAGCCTTGTTTTCCCTATCTCCGTAATCCACGTGTGTGCCTTTGCCTCACGTGCGGGGGTTTGTTGTCATCCCACATCGCTTAGATGTATTGTTGCATGTGCGGGTTATAAGACCTTAGTTTCCCTCTCCTTAATACCTGGGTTTTAAGGAGTTAAATGGGGTGGGCTTAACAATTTGTTAAATTGGAGCATCCAACCCAAAATCAATTGGCAATGGGTGGAGTAGCCCCTTAAACTTATATATTGAGTAGCTAGGTTATAAGTTCCCGATGTGGAACAATCTCAACATATCTCGACATCTGAAAGTACCTTGCTAAAAAATCTAGTGTGTACTACCTATAGTCTGGTCTCTATTTTGAGCTCTCAAGTTTGATAAATTGACTCTGAAATCATATATACATGGCAGAGCTCACTTTGACTAGTGTTTCAGAAACTCTCTCATGATACCAGTGTTCCATTCCTGGAGGGTTGATTACTTGAGCTTTTCAGCAGCACTTTAAGTTATATACACTTGTCCTTTGGCTTAGTTTGGGGTCTATTAACTCGTGTAATTTGAGTGGAAATTGGTTTTGCTTAAATTCTTGATGAGAACCAGAAAATAGAATTAAGTGGTTCTGCGAATGACAGTTGCATTGCATATTCATGATTTGCGATGTACATAAATCGAGATTCGATATATCGGCTGATACTGAGTCATATCGAGCGTGTCAACTAGGTATTGAAGGAGCTGCACCGAATTTTCCTCCCGACTGTATCACGTTACAGCTCACATGTATCAGTATTGATCTTTGTGGATTATGTTTAACATTTCCACAAACAATCTACTTGCTTTTCAAAATGTAAAACATATGGTGTCTTAGAATTTGAATGGTTCCCATTATATCTATTTTTTAAAAAAGAGAGAGAGAGAGAGGAGAACATGCCACGTGGTCTATTGAGAACCGTAGAAACCATACAATAATATGTCTACGAGACATTTAATTATATAATTAAATTATTTTCCATGATTGATCACTACAAATGCCATTTATTTTAGCCTGCCTGAATGGAGCTTTATTCATTCAATCCATCTGTGCCATTTTATGGTTCTTGCATTTTCTTTTCACGCGCTGAAACTTGAGCTTGGAGACTATAATGTTGAAGAGCTGCATCTGAAGCACCAAACGTGTCTTTGTAAGTCTGAAAAAACTCGATGTATCGGAATGCTTTATACAGTTGGGGATTGGATGCACTAAGCAGCGCTTTGGCAGGTTGTATAATGCAATCAGGAGAAGGATTAAAAAAAGTCCCTATGGATGTCCTAGCTGCACTTGAATTTGTCACCATCCGATGTTCAACACTTTTTAACTCTCCATTACTGATAATCTACATATATACATGTCAAAAAAACATAGTTTTAAACTAGCTTCATTGAAATCGGAGTCAAATATCAACAAT
Organism: Hydrangea macrophylla; assembly: GCA_033977485.1. NCBI lineage: Eukaryota > Viridiplantae > Streptophyta > Magnoliopsida > Cornales > Hydrangeaceae > Hydrangea > Hydrangea macrophylla. The sequence continues at coordinate 86,973,024 of CM066986.1, forward strand.
TCTTCTAGCAAGAAATGAGGCAATCACATTACAGTACAATAATCTATGTGGTTTGCCCAAAGGCGTGTGTCACGGCAACAGATGAAAAGGCTCTGCAACAAACCAAATGGGTTTTGACCTGTTCAAGGCTCTACCTCAAGGCTCTGGTCTGGTATTTAGGGTGAAATCTTCAAAGGTGTTCGCTTTTTTCACGAGGCATCAAAAAGAGAACTAAAGGCGCGCTTTGTAAGCTTTATGCATTGCGGTGTGCGCCTCTTGCGAGTTTTCCAAAATTACGTACTTGCCTTTTTAAGAATTGTTATATGTTTGTTTGGTTCCTTTGTTATTTGATATGTGAATTTACCTTGCTGTTGGTTGGCTTGCAAGATATTATACAATATTACTTAATTAATTTGAACATTTCCTTTTATTTATGGTGTTAAATACACTTTTCTTATATTTTCAGTGATTACTTCTATTTTTTATATTTAGCATAATTGTTTCGATTTTTTTGTTCATTAAATTTGAAAAATCAAAAGCCTTACACCCTGCCCTGTGGAAACGCCTCGTTTAGTACTTTTCCCTTTTAAAGCATTGAAAAAAAAAAAGGCCCAAACCAAACCATGTGGTGGATATTGTGATAGTAGTGTTATTATTTATCTTAATAAGCTTTTAGTATAGGTGACAACATACTTATGTATAAACACTACAACAATGATACACCCACATCTCCAACCACACCTCCAATTACATCGTATGCTTTAAATGCACGTACCCTGTGCTGTGTAAGTGGTACACAGAAAAATATGAAAAAATCAAACAGCACAAGATACATGCATTTAAATGAGAGATACATGCATTTAAAGGAAGGATGTGGTTGGAGGTGTGAGTGTATCATATTGTAAACCCAATATACCTGTAGTTGGTCACATATGTTTGACCACTAATGCATTTGGAATAGGCTCAACACCTATCCATTGCCCATCCTTGAAGATTTGAAGACCATAAACTTATTGCTGAAGTATGGTTAAGAGGTTAGGGTCACAGTCAGGGCCGGCCCTGGGCCAAATTTTCCAAGCAATCGCATGGGGCCTCAATTCGAGGTCTCATTTTTAGGCCTATTTTTTTTTAATTTCTTCTTAATTTTTATGAAACTTATCATTTTTAGGCCTATTTTCTACCTAATTTTTATGAAACTTATCATTTTTAGGCCTATTTTCTTCCTAATTTCTATGAAACTTATCATTTTTAGGCCAATTTTCTTCTAATTTCTTCCTAATTTCAATGAAACTTAGTATAAAGGCCTCATTTTTTTGGCCCCTTTGAAAATTCGCTTAAGGCCTCGGGCAATTTTTGTCATCTCAGGGCCGGCCCTGGTCACAGTGTCCAAGAATTCCCCAGGTTAAACTTGGGTTCGGGCACGGCGGGTAATGATTAATCACCAATGCTTGCGAATTGCTTAGCTCTCCTCCAAAATAACCCAACTCAAGCCCCAGTCCTTCACATATCAAATACAAAATCCTCAACCCGACCTTCCTCACTTCAATTGAATATGACCCGACAACTTCTCTGAAAAGTTTTTCCAAGATACTCCTTAATTTAGTCATTCTAATTCAAGATTTACAAAATAATAATAATAATAATAATAATAATAATAATAATAATAATAAATCTATGGGTTAATTACACTCACCTGCCCTGTGTTTTACCTTAATTACACAGAGTTTCCTCGCATTTTGAGAAATTACAAGGGACCTCCCTTAAAATTAGTATTCTATAACATTTTCCCTCCTTAAAATTAATATTCTGCAACACTTTCTCCCCTTAAAGTGTAACCAAATACTAAGCACAAGGGAGGTTCGATCGTGTAATTTCCAAAAATATGAGGGAAGTCCGTGTAATTAAGGCAAAACACATGGGAGGTGAGTGTAATTAACCCTAAATCTATATGAATATTTGTAAAATTTACCGGTATTTTGCTGGCTTTTCAGGCCAAGATTGTATGTGTTTCTCCGTAGGATGACAAAGGTGTTTAAAACTAAAAGTGTCCTTCCACAAGTGAACTCCTCCTTAGAGAAAGTTCCAATTGTGTAGAGTCTGCAACTCTTATCTCGATCTTCAGAGTAAAAGCTTTTCTTGTCTTCCATTATTCCATAGGCATATTAAAGAACTCCTTGTACACACTCATTGTGTCCTTCATCAAATTTTCTGCTAGTCCATGGTTGATCACCTGTTTCAGTAATTAGTACTAGACTAATTAGTTCCCAAATCTAATTTTGTACGTACGTATTATCTATGCACGGATTTCCATATATTCTCTAGTTTTCTTTGCTTTTGAGCAACTCTGTCGATGTACTCCTAGTTCTGCGTGAATCATAAAAATCTTGTTTTCTAGTTTCAGAGGTGTGAATGGCCGGGTTTGTTTTTGAACTCATAATTTTCAGAACATCATCATCCTCTTCATATATTGGATGTGTAGAAAAATATACACGCAAGCATACGAGTCGGGTTTAGGTCACTTACCTAGTGGAATAACCCAACGGATCGTCGAACGGTGTTGTTACGAGCCCAGCGTCTTCACCCACGAACTATTGCTCCATGTTGCCTCCGTGTACTCCCTTATGTCTCGTATAGTCGTAGAGATGCTTCTTGAGCGATCCCCGATAATGCCACGTTCTAGATCCCTAGCACCTTTGGTGATTAGCTAGAAAGAGAAATTATGTATCTAGAGAGAGAGAGAGAAACTAACGTGAGAGAGAATGAGAGGCTGCTGAAAATTATTATTTTCATTAGGTTTTCCATGTAGTATATATGTGTATATATAGGCACATAAAAACCTACAGGGCTTAGGACTCCAAAGCCCATTACTTGGTGTCCAAGCCAAGCCTCTTTGGACCCAGTCCAATAACATGTAGGTGCCCGTTTGGCCCGACCACAATTTGTTACATCTCCCACTCACCCACATAGGATTAGTATTAAAATCAATCTCTCAACACAACGGAACTTCTCAACTCTTCATACAAGGAAATAGAACGTGCGACCTTACGAAAAGAAAGTACAGCGACAGGAGTGTAATGCCAAATCATCACCATAACCATCAAGACACATCACTCGGAAGCTTCTCGTGTTTGCCTTAGACGATTCAATCACACCGGACACAGCATTCTCAATCCCTCGGTGAAAAGAATTGCTGTACCACCTCAATGTAATGTACTCATGACATATCAGTAACAAATTACGATTGTCGCATGCCTGCTAATGAGTCACAAAAACATGGTGTGTTATTGAATGGTCTTCCCTGAGCCCACATATCAATCAGACTAACTTGACCGCTTGCCCAGACACACCCCATAGAACGGAATAATCTCATCGTCCTAGGATAGCATGCTAAAGTAACTGTCATCAAGCGTCCTCTTCATGACATAGTCTCAAGTCGTGAAGGCAACCAGTTTGTAGGATAACCAATGTCTTGGATATGCTACATGGCTCACACAACAATGAAGAGGAATCCATTCACTACTTCACAGTCGATCGCGAAAGCACATACAGTACGATATGTATGCTATGGCGTTCTTCCATCAAAATGGGCATGTCACTCTGTGTTTGGAAAAACAAGTAACGCCATACGAATCTTAGTCTAGACGTTACACAAAACGTCTAACCTGAGTCTCCCAGCACAGTCGCTCCTCTTAGCGCCTGTCTGAAAACTCACATTCGGCTGTAAACAGGCTACATAGAGTCGTGGGATATCTCTATGTTCGACCAAGTATAAGGTCTCATTTTAGATCCATCTAAGGCGACATATAGAAATAATAGGGTTTATATCTAGCTCGCTGTTCTTATACTGCGTAGATATAAGTGTTCAAGCTCGCTTTCTAAGCGCTATGGACACACATGTCCTAGCTAGCTATCTAAGCGCCATGAACACAAATGTCTCATCTTGCTCGCCATCTAAGCACCATGGACACGCATGTCCTAGTTCGCTATCTCGGCGCCAAGGTGAATCACCCGTGTGAGCAGGTCGATTCAAGCCCAGTGACATATAAGAAATGTGCATCCGTTCCACTTATAACAAATATATATGGAAAACAACTAGTTTATAAAAACTTGAATAATAATGTCAAAACCACAATAAAATGTCTAAGCACATCAAATCCCCCAATGGAGATGTGCCTTAAGACAACTTCCCTTTGCGCAAACCACATCTCAAATGTGACACGTGCTAGAATGGTTTTTGAAATCTTTTGCATATGCTCAGGCTTACGTGCTATCACCTTCGATGAGCACAACCTCATCACTATGAGATAAAGAGCCTAGCCACTGCAAAAACTCTTCAACCAAAACAGCTTCTTTAACAGCTGCAAAGCACACCACACATATTATACTTCCATCGTGGACAGCATAAGGCAAGGTCCACAGTACTCCTGCGAACATATCGCAAGATACTCTTCACTACTCTCTAATGACAGGACCATGGTTGCTACGGCAACGACTAATTAAACCAACTGCATAGCAGACATCTGACCGAGTACACACATTAGCATACTTCAGATTCCCTATTGCGGACGGATATGGCAAACTGGACATTTGTTTCCTCTTCTCATTATTCTTAAGACACTGATCTAAGGTCAAGGTAAGTCCCCCAAAAATGAGATGTCTATGGGTTTTCAATTTTTCATGTGAAAACGTTCAAGAACCTACATCTTGTAAGTCCCTCGAGACAAACAGAGGAGCTTCTGAGAACAATATCTCACGGTCTAAACTTCCAACACATAGTTGGAATCACCCATGTCCTCAATCTCAAACTGAGAGGACAACCACTCTCAAGTGGCGACAAGAACCTTTGATTTGTCTCCGCTCATGTGTCTAGAGCATCCACTATCCAAGAACCATCTATCCTTGCTTGAGGATTTTAAGCACACCTATAAAACAAGCTTAAGTATTCCTCTTTGGTACCCAATATTCGTTGGGTCCACTTTTGTTAGCAAGGGGAGATGTGGTTCCCTTTTCAATCCAAACTATAGTGGTTTTTTTTTTTTCCTATTTGGGCATTTATAGTTCACATGCCCCTTTCTCATGCAATAATGACAAGTCACATGAGGATTGGAATTGCTTGAGGTAGATCTTTTTGTAAAAATACTTTGATGAGATTTGTTTGAAGAACTAGAACTAGTAGAGGCATCACTTGAACATAAATTGATGTACTTCTTTTCTTTATAGGTAGGATTGAAACCTAATCTGGTTTTATCAAAAAGCACATCTTTGTTTTCCTAAAAGCATATTTAAATTTTGCTCTCCATGAGTGAATTTAGCCAAAGTTTTTGTCAAATCTTCAACTTGTTTGTTCAACTCAATGTTTTCCTTTTCAATATCATTTGAAGAAATGCTCCTTGAAGCTAGCATTTCATTTTCTTTTCTCAAAGATTCATTTTGTGATTTCAATTCACTAAGTTCATTTGAGAGAAAGGAAAAGTTCTTTTTGAGAGCTAGGTACTTGGTTCTCAAGCTTTCCAATTCCTCATGCAATTCGTCAAATGCATTTTGTAGCTCATCATTGTTATGAGATTCATTACAAGAGTAATAATTAGAGTCTACCTCATCACTTTCGTGTGCCATGAGACAAATGTTTGCAACTTCATCATCACTTGATTCATCTTTAGATGTCTCATTCTCGAAATCATCCCAAGTTGTTGCCTTCATTGCCTTTTTCTCCTTTTGCTTGAAGTTCTTCTTTAGCAATGGGCAATCTGCTTTGATGTGTCCGGGCTTTTTGTACTTGAAGCAAATGATTGGATCCTTCTTGGCTTCCATTTCCTTTTTTCCTGTTCTTGCAAAGGATTTGTCTCTTTTCAAGAACCTCTTGAATTTGCGAGTGATCATGGCCATCTCATCATCTTCATCACTATCATCGTCTTGGTCGTTTGAGGCCTTTAGACCTAAGTTCTTCTTTTTATCTTCATTGTCGAAGATGGCCAATTCCATTTCATGAGTAATAAGAGATCCCATGAGTTGTTCAATAGAGAGCCTTGAGAGTTCCTTTGCTTCTCGGACCGCTGTGACCTTTGGTTGCCAATGCTTTGTAGAGACCTAAGCACCTTCTCAATCATCTCTTCGTTAGGATAAGCTTTACCAAGATTTTTCAAACTATTGGTAATAGTAGTAAAGTGAGTTGACATTTCACTAGTAGTTTCATTTGGGAGCATTTTGAACATTTCATATGATTGAACAAGTAAACTAATCTTAGACTTCTTAACTTGATTAGTTCCTTCATGAGTGACTTCTAATTTGTCCCAAATTTCTTTAGCCGATTCACATGAAGAGATTCTATTGTACTCATTAGGGTCTAAGCCACAATATAGAAGATTCATAGACATAACATTCATTTTAATGAGTTTCTTGTCACCATCATTAGATTCATCTTTCGTTTTAGCAACGGTTTCGGTGCCTATGGTCTTAGTGGGAACATGGGGACCTTTGACTACGATTTGCCATAAATCGAAGTCTTGAGCAATAATGTAAATTCTCATCCTATTTTTTCAATAAGCATAGTTAGTTCCATTAAAGGAAGGAGGTCTTTGGGATGATTGTCCCTCACTATAAGTGATATTGGTACTTGTGGTTGCCATGTGATCTATGTGAAATCAATACTAGAGCCCTGATACCAATTGTTGGCCCAAAAGTAATCCTTAGAAGGGGGGGGGGGGGGGGGGGGGGGGTGAATAGGATTACTAACAATTAATAGCATATTAAAAACTAAAGCAAATGCAAAAACAATTATAACAATAATTAAAGAGAGAAAGAGAAGAACAAACCAAGTTTTTCAAGTGGTTCGGCAATCCGCAATCCGCGGCCTACGTGCACCCCTCAAGAACACCTTTTGAGGATTCCATTAATCAATCTTCTTTGGGTGAAGATTAAAACCACTCCTTATAAGTTCTTTTTGAACTCCTTGTTACACCTCCAACGAAAAATCCCTTCACTTGGAGCAAGGGTTACACCAACCCTCTTACAACTTCAATGATTTAATGAATGTTTGATTACAACTGAATAATATTCTCTTTGTAGAGTAGATGGAAATAATGGAAGCTCACAATAATAGCTCTTAAGGGATTACAAAATCAAATCTAGAGCTAGAAGCTTGAATCTTAAACAATTAGGGCTTTAATCTTTGATTGCAAATAAGTGAGTATTCAATAGGAATAATTAATTTTGCAACAACCAATTTGAATTGAGTATATATACTCTCTCAAGAAAATCTGAACGTTTAAGGTAGGTGGGAGCATTAAATGCATACAGAAAACATAGGAAAAGAGCCGTTACTGTTTCTGCACAGTAATCCAGTCGACTGGGCTCACGGTTCAGTCGACTAGAACTTTGAACTTAATGTTTGCGCCATAAAATCATTCGATGACAAAATGGTCCAGTCGACTGAAAAGTTTCAAGCAAAATGCTTGTTTTTTATGCAGAAACCAGTCGACTGAAAAATACAGGGTCCAGTCGACTGAAAGAATGTCCAGTCGACTGTTTTTCTAAAGAAAAACAGTTTGCTTGATTTGAAAGGTTTGTTCAATTTTAAGCCCTTGTTTTTTAGATTCAATCTAACCAACTTTACATAAATTCCTATAAGGGCAATACATGAAACAAATACTCTTCCACAAGACTTCCATAGAATATCCATCATCATTATTGAGCTCTGTTTGGACAACACACTGGATGAAATCATAAGTACTCAACTTGATAGTTTGTTAATCATAAAATATTACTTAGGGTAAAAACCCTTGGGGCTAACAGTTACAACAACCAGAATCAAAGAACCAAGAAAATGTACCAGGGGCACCAGGTAGAGCAGTGGGAAACGTAAACACATCAGAATGAGCAAGAACTCGTTTGATGATATCCAAAAGGAGGGAAACAGAGATGGATGAAGAGGCAGGAGACTCAGAATATGTCCTGGTTTGTGACAATATTTGCAGTGGTCGGGTTGGTTCGGGTCGGGTTTGGTCTGTGTTGGGTCGGGTCGGGTTGGATTCGGGTCGGGTCTTGAGCTGAGCCGGATTGGATCTAGGTTGGGTCTTGGGTCGGGTTCCGATTCGGGTCAGGTCGGGTATCGGGCATAATCTGAAAATTGTAGAATAAAAGGCAAGATCTGACTTTTACAGTCTACGAATCAGGAAAGAGAGAAAAAATAGATCTGGCGAAGGAGAGAGACAGATGGGCAGTAGTGATGTAAGTGGTGGTTGGTGAGATTGATTCTGTGGTGATTTGTGAGAGTGAGATGAGGATGGGGCTGGAGGTTTCGGTGGTGGTGATGTGTTCGGTGATGGTGTAGCCGAATTGGAGATGTGGCAGATTTGATGAAGGTTTGATGTAATTTTGTTTTGATAATGATAAAATGAATGGTGTTGACTTGATGATGATGATGATGATGGCAGCAGAATTAGTGCTGATTCGATAGTGATTTAGTGGCAGTGATACTGATATGAGTTGTGGCAGAATGATGGTTCGGTGGTGATAGGCAGATTGGAGATGATGGTGAATTGATGATTACTAATATGAGTTGTGGCAGGATCTTGGTTCGGTGGTGATAGGCAGATTGGTGATGATGGTGAATTGATGGTTTAGTTTGGGTGCTGATGATGTAGCGGCAAATTGGTATTGATGGGTTTGGTAGTGGTAACAATTGGATCAATGTTGGGTGTTGATGATGATATTGTGACAATGGGGTGAGGTTGATTCCAAGATGTTATGGCTCTGATATCATGTTAGAAAATAGAAAGATACAAGATTGTATTATATATTGATAAATCAAGGTGTATATGGTCTAACTTTTATATAAGTTTAAGAGAAAGTAATACAATGGTGATGTACATGGTAGTACAAAGTGAACCTAAACTAAAGGGAATTATTCTAACATAATGAGTTACACATATGGATAGAGGTGTCAAACGGGGCGGCCCGCCCCGCCCCGCCCCGCCCCGCCCCACCACATTGACGAATTGGGCAAATTTTGGCGAGCCACGGGGCGGATCGGCGAAATAGGCGGGGCGGGGCGAATTGACTCGGTAAGGGATATAGGGTGACTCGCCCCAACCCACTGATTCGTGGGTCAACGGGGCGAGGCGAGGCGGGGCGGCTAACTCGCGGGTTGGTTGGAGAATTAGCCCACGAGTTAGCCCGCGGGTTGCTTGCAAAAATTAATTTTTATTTTTAATAAAAAAAATTTCTAAAAAATAGTTTAATAAAGTACTTTATTTAAAAATAGTTTGTTGAAAAGAGTATTTGAAAACTATTTTTTTTTTAAAAAATATTTATTTTCTACTTAAAAGTTTAATAAAATTGTTTATTAATAAATAGTTTATTTGAAAACAATTAAATAAAAATGTTTTTTCACGGGTTAGTGAGGCGGGGCGGGGTGGGTCCGCGAGGCGAGACGCGTTACGAGGCGAGGTGAGGCGAGTTGGTGGTGAGTCGGTGGGTTAGACGAGTTGGGTCACAGGAAGAGTTATGGGTTGCAAAAATGAAAGTCGACCCGGACCCATACCCAATAAATTGAGTCACGAGCTGGATTTGTTCACGGGGCAGAACAAATTGCGACTCGTTTAATGACAAATTAGGACGGGCGGGACAATTCACCCCGTTTGACACCCCTACATATGGATATGGAATTAGAAGATTTACCTTTCTTCCAAGCTTCTGATATCAATGACGGCAGCCTTTGAATTGGCACTTCTCTCTCTATCTCCAATCTCTATGTATATGTTACTGTATCAGTTTTGTGGTATACATTTTGCCAGAGCAGAGACGGTTTTCTAATAGATGCGGGTTAGCGAGAGATAAGAAAGTTGCAGTTTGGGGCAGTTCTAATTTTGTACTCCGTAGTCCGTAATATGTTTTTGGGTATGAGTTATAGAAAATACAGTACTTTAAAATTTTGGTACTACCCTCGAACTCGAAGTCTCCCAAACAGCCTCTAAGTCCCCCGTTTGGAAACGACAATTGGTAACTCAATTGCTTGATTGGGCTTTCAACATTGGAAATTAATCAGAATAATCGCTCCCAAACGGTCCTGTAAGCAGTATAAACCAACTGATACTATCTAGGACAACAATGGCTTTGTCAGTTGTCATTTCATAATCTTCTGCAAAATCTATCTAATGATCATTACTCCTACATTACATTTGCCTCCAAAACCCTCCACTCTGCTTCTTCTACCTTCACTCTGCTCCACTCTCTCTCTCTCTCGCTGTATATATATATATATATATATCTGTTCTTCGCATATTCGTATGTGTTAAAAGAAGCCAAATGTCCACCATTGCTGGCGATCATCGGAAAATTGAGGCAGCAAAACAGCACATTGACGATATAAGGAAGCGAAAGTTCTCAATCGGTGAAACAATTCCCAATCCTTTAACTGAAGACCTTCACAATGCAGTCACCAGTCTCTCCTCTGAGCTCTACACCAAAGATGTCCATTTTCTCATGGAGCTCATTCAGGTTCCCCCTCTCTCTCCCTCTCTCTCCCTCTCTCTCTCTCTCTATCTCTCTACATATATATATATATATATATATTCAATTCAATTCCTTGATGTATTATATATATGTACATGCAGAATGCGGAAGACAACGAGTATATAGAGGGTGTAAAGCCAACCCTAGAATTTGTGATAACAAGTGAGGACATAACAGGGGTTGGTGCTCCAGCAACACTGTTGGTGTTCAACAATGAGGTTGGTTTCTCTAAGGCCAACATTGATTCCCTTTGCAGCGTCGGTCGATCCACTAAGAAGGGCCGCAGGGTTCAAGGCTTCATTGGAGAGAAAGGTATTCAGTAGTAATTTACATTACAACGTATTTCTTGTGCTTTAATTTTTGACGAAATTACAGTTACACCCCCTCTATATACTTAAGGCTATTTTCATATGGGTGATGCTATTGCCACTCCATTATTGAACCAATGCACTCCATGGTACCACTCTTAAATCATGTGGTACCATGCATGCCATGCATTACATACATGGTACCACATGCTCTAAGAGTGGTACTAAGGAGTGCTTTAGTTCAATGATGGAGTGGAAATAACAATTCCCTTTTCATATATATAAACATTCAAGTAAAACCGTCACAGATGTCAAATTGTTAAATTTAGCGCAACGATAGTTTACATAGTTATTTAAGGCATAATTGCATAATACATCCCCCGAAGTTTGGTCTCTGTCTCAATTTAGTCCTCTGGATTGCTTTATTTTGTCCCTGGAGTTTTGAAAGTGAGTCAAATCAACCAAACAACCCATTCTGTGAAAAGTTTGGACGGATTTTCACCATTTGCAGCTCATGCGCGACTTAGATTAGACAACAACTTGACTTCCACTTTTGCCCCTCATTAAGTCTCACATCATCTGCACATGGTGAAATTCTGTCCTATTTTGTTTACGGAATAGGGTGGTTGGATCGATTTGACTCACTTTCATAACTTCAGGGACAAAATTGAGACAATCGAAACTGTAGGGACTAAATGAGACAGAACCAAACTTCACAGGGTATATTTTGTAAAATTAAGTCTTATTTTAATATTGGGATGAGATAATTATACATACACCTCTCTGGTTAACACGTTTTACAGCCCCCATACAGGCTTTGTTCCATTAACTAATTTATTAGTGCTCGGACATTAGTCCAAACTATAGGGATGTGACACGTTTGAAACTATAGGTCACGGTAATATGGATACAGTAAAAATGGCCTTAAGAACAGGGGTATAAGTACAATTTTCTCTTTTTTTTTTCTTCCTAAACTGGAACAAGAAAAACCGTGTTTTCATTCTTTCAATTGCATCCGAAATCAAATAACCATCCAACTATCTAACACAGATTATGACTCTGTTTTCCCTAAAAAAAAAAAATATATATATATATATATATATATTACTTTTACAAGCTCATACGCTCATACTCACATACAAAAAGAAACGAAAAGGAAAATAGATGGAGAGAATCATAAACCTCCATTCTGAGTAAATTGGAGCACAAATTAGTCAATGGACTTGGCGAATGGCCCCTTTGAATAGGGCTAGCTTAGTTGCAAGTTTGAGCTACAGATTCTAATGGAATTGTGTTTAGTTTGTGTCCTTCAAAATGATGTGATGTCCATTTATATTGTATGTTTGATACTAAATTTGGAAGCATACATTGACAGAGTGTCATTTAGCAAATTGCTCCAATCAAACTTTAAAATCGGAAGGTTCTGTTTTCCTCTTGATATGTTAGACATGCCTATTAGATATGCAATATCTATGCCCATGTCCAATGGATATCTTATACCTATGCCCATGTTTGATGTCATGGAAGTACTTGAAACATTCTCAGTGTCAAATCAATGCTTAATGTTACCATATCTTCACATATAAAAATGTTTGGTTGCTGCCCTAGACCACTGATAATTTTTTTGGATAGCTAATTGTATTGCATTGAAAAGGCACAAAAGGGGGTGCAATCATGTACACTGGGAGTATTCATCTCAAGACAAACACAAAGACTCTCTCAAAAATAGAAAGGTAGAGAAGAAAAACACAAAAACTGCGGTTGTACTACAACAAAAATCTCCGGGAAAAATATGGAAAATAAAACTATAAGTCTATAATCACTAATAATAAAAAAAAGAAAAAGAAAAAGAAAAAGAAAAAGAAAAGAGACAACTAAAACCAGCTCCACCATTCAAAAACCAGAGAGGAGATAAACAACTACGTTCCGAGCTAAAATCAAGAAGAAGATGCAGAGCAAACAGGCTCAAATGTAAAGCTGGAATCTCGCCCCTGAGATAAATTGAATCTGAACTGAAACCAACTAGCTTTAGATGGTCCTTTAACATACAGCCAAAAGTACAACCGATGCTTCTCATACAAACGACAGAAAACTCCAAAAGTAGCCAAGACCCCATGGAAGAGATGACAACCAACCATCAAAGCCTTCCAAAAGACTCAAAATGTTGTTATAATTAAACATCATTACAACATCCTATAAAAAAAAAAAAAAAACCATCATTTACATCATCAATATCACTACCAAATCGTAAAAACCACAAGTTCAAAACAAGAAAAGCAAAGATTCATCCTATAAAAGGGCACAAAAACACAATCCTAAAAAATGGAAAAAATGATTTACAAAAAAGCCATCGTGTTGTACCCATGCCATGTCCACGCGTATCTGTGCCGTGTCCTCGCCATAAGGCATAAACACTGACAGAGCGTTGGATTAAATAAACGGACACATTTTTTGAAGTGTCGGGTACGTTCCCTGACGTGTCAAATTTGTGTCAGTGTCCGGTACGTACCCGGTACAGGTACGGGGGCCTAATGGAAGTACCCATGCTGCATGTGTGGGGAATATGAATACAAGACACAAGTTTTTGGCATGACTCTTGGCATTTAACCAATCAAAGTACTCTTTCTGCCAGTTTATGCCTCGGGGTATCTTTGATATTGTATATGGAGCAACTGACATTGAAATCACATTCATTAGTTACAAATGTTCTTATAACCTAAAATGATGATCTATGCAGCCGAAGTGGGAGAATGTTAGAATATTTACGTAATGTGGATGAGTATAGCTCATTCTGTTTCATGGTTAAAATTATATATTTGTCAGGATGCCTGATTTGTAGGAGCAGAACAGAATAGGTGAAGCGATTAATAGTTATTATCTAGAGATCACGTAAATCTGGTACACCTTGGGACATTTAGTGGTGGTGTTCTGATATGTGTGAACTTTTTTACTGCAATCTTATGGTTGATAATATGAACTTACTGCTAATAAATGAAAAGATGGTCCCTACTTCCGCTCATTATACCTATATTTTCGTCATTGAACTTGGCAACGATAAAGGCTAAAGATGAGAGTAAAAGAGTTCCTCGTGATAGAAAACTCTTTGTAGCAAGTGTTGATTTTCCCCCCTCTTTTTGGCTGAGCAATGCAAGTTGTCTGATTACTAGTTCTTAGTTTTTATTAATGAAATAAAACCATGTCCCGTTACTAAATTGAAAATAAAATGAATTGTTATTTCCCAGACAACATGTGACCAATGAGTTTACTAGTTCTTAACTTCTTACACATGTAACAATTTAAGCAATCAGTTAATCTAGGTGACCAATCACCATCGATCATCTATCAAGAATGCATTGGCTGTTTACCAACCTTATCTCTCTCTGTTCTAGGAGGTTTCAATTTCTGTATGTGCTTAAGCATACAGAAAGTGATGGAGCAGCTGCTATGAAGAGTTGGAATCCATCAACAAAGACAACACAATATGCTTGCAGTCCTTGTATAATACGCTAGTCCAAACCCTGATCCAATACAGGAACAAAAGAAAAAAGGAAAATTACTTAAAACAAAAAATATGAGTTGGACTGAACTTTGAAACTAGGTAACCAAAAAAGAATCCTGCCAAAAATGGCATCTCGAACAGATACTGCTATGCGAATTTATTACCTTAACAAAAATTACCATAACTGCGAAAAATATGATCTTCGATGTCTGAAGAAAGTTTTTTGTCCAAAAATCAGACTATGTCACGGTAATAGTGGTAAGATTTGATTGCCATGGTGTTTCAGACTCAATTTGGGCAATCTCTGGTATGGATATGGGTGTGTCGCCCAAACCAGCCGTAGTGTAGCAATTGGCTTTTGGTGGTACCAGTTTTTGAAAATGCCTTGACAAAATGTTCTAAACCAGTAAATTACCAGAAATAGAGACATAAAGGACCAAAATATACGTCCATGTTATTCAATCCCTTAGCTTTTACAGCTGGTACTTGTACTACTTCTTTTATTATTCCTCTCCGTATAAACACATTGCTTTTGAATGCAATTATCCTGCTATAACATTTACCGACTCATTGGCAAATTGTACAGCTTAAAACATAAAAAACGTAGTAAATCTTTCTCTGTTTACCTCATTTATTTTCGACATGCCCAACATTTCGGGCTTTTATCAGTTCTCCAAAGCACCAGGTGTACGTGTGCCATAATTTTCATCAGTCGCATGGTTGGAGATTATAGATACCGTGTGTCTGGTGTGCATGAATCTCTTACAAATGTCTATATTGCCTTTTTATTTGATCAATTATGAGTCATGGTTGCTTTTGTAGATAGCTCTTTAAACAACTGTATGTCTCCTCCTACTTAGAAGCATTTCGCACCTTGCAGGAATTGGGTTTAAGAGCGTCTTTCTTGTCAGCGCATGGCCATACATATTTAGCAATGGTTACCAAATTAGGTTCAGTGAAGATCCTAATCAAGACTGCAGTATAGGGTATATTGTACCGGAGTGGATTGCTACAAAACCAACTGTTTCAGATCTACAAAGTACTTACGGGTCTAACAAAACCCTTCCAGGCACAACGATTATTCTCCCCCTGAAGCCTGAGAAATTGGAAGGTGTGAGAGAACAACTCTCAAAGATCCACCCAGAAGTTCTGCTCTTCTTACACAAGATCAAAAGATTATCAGTACGAGAGAATAGTGGTACTTCATGCTTAACAGACACTGTTTCTGCAATTTCAGTCTCTAGTGAGACTAATCTCATTTCTTCTAGGACTCAAGGGGCAGATTCACGCATTGTCCATCTTTCTGTTCAGGAGGAAGAACAAAAAGCTGAGGCCAAATGCCGCTATTTCATTCATAGACAAGTCTTTCCGGTGAATCCTATAAATGTTGTGGATTCTAGGAAGGATTCAAAAGAATGGGTCGTGTCTTTGGCTTTCCCATTTGGTGATAGATTAAAGAGAGGGACGTCCTCTGTTGGGATATATGCCTTCCTGCCTACCGAAATGGTGACTAACTTTCCTTTCATAGTGCAGGCGGACTTCATACTTGCATCTTCAAGAGAAGCCATACTCTTGGATAATAAGTGGAATTCTGGTATCCTTGACATCATTCCTGCCTCTTTTGTTTCTGCTCTTACTTCTTGTATGGAATCCCCTGAGACTGCCAAGTTTTTCCCCATTGCTCGAGTACTTGAATTCTTGCCTGCACGACAGTCTTCCTTCAAGGAACTAAATAAAGTGAGAGAATCTATCAGAGTCAAGGTGAAGTCACAGCACATTGTTCCTTATGAGTCGTTCTCTACTGAGCAAATGGTTTACTGTGAGCCAAATACTGCTATTCGGATTTCACCAAACTTCCGGGAAATCCTATTCCGCATTAAGGAGCTCAGTGGTCCTATAACTGAGGTTTCTTCCCAAGGAAAGTTCGTCTTGCATAATTCTGTTGACCACAAAAAATATGATGAAGTTTGGGGTTTTCTGGGAGTATCTGTTGGTAGTTATGACTGGTATGGGATATGCATTCAAAGATGCAACCTAATGTCCCGTGCTTCTGCAGATGTATATGTGGAGCTTCTTTGCTTTCTTGCTGATAACTGGAAATATTGCCCACATTGGTCTGTTCATAACATACCTGTTCTCAAGTACGTTACCTGGAACGGGGACGTTTTGCCTTGCAGTGTTTCGCAAATTAAAAAAGCAAATTTAAAGGTTCAGCTTGCCTGGGAATCTCAAGAACATGCTTGGCTAAGCAAATGGAACCTAGAAATGAGGTGCCCAAATAATATGTACTTTATCCCTGATGCAATAGTAATTGCTCTTCTAGGACATGAGAGACGAGATACCTTGAAAACATGGCTGATATTGAAGGTAGGTGTATTGGTGACCGATGTTTCTACACATTGTTCAAGACTTTTTAGCTTTCTGGGAACAAATAAGGACCCAAAACTTGCAATTTCATTAGCTCATCTTGTATATCATTCCTTTTTGAAGAATTTTATTGGAGTTGATAAAATATCTGAAGTTTTACAGTATATGCCAGTTGTTGATATATCTGGGAATGTAAGTCAATGCATGACGTGTCTCATGCCTGCTTCCAAAAGCAAGTGGGTGAAGCTGTTTGGCTCCAGTGATGCAATTATTGCGCAATTTGATCCACGGAATAATGTAGCTGGAGCTAATTGTTGTGGAAAGTATGTTGAACTGGGGGAGGTATATGCTGAAGCTGCTCATAAATTTGTAGAGTGTACACCAGAAAATGTAGTATTAAACTTCCTCATAGAGCATGGTAAAGTTATTGATTTACCCGATTTATTACCTCCAGACATGGCACTACAAGTGGCTTCCACTCAACTAACATGTGATGAGGCTCTATTGCTTCTGGACTGGATCCGAAATTTGAGAGCTAAAAAGTATTGCTGCCTACACAGTAGAAGTATGTTGAAGGAGTCCCAGATGCCTGTGAAGTTCATCGAAAGCATACAGACCGGGAAGTGGATGAAGGCATACTCGGGATTTAGATCTCCATCTGAATGCTATCTCTATAATGGAACCAAGGCGTCTACTCTGTTGGAAATGGGAAAAGCTCTCAAGGCCTTATCAGCTGTCGATGAAGAGTATTATACGGACAGGGTCGGATCATTTAAAGATGAGCTAGTGTTCATTGGAGTTCAAATGGGTACCGAGAATACGTATCAGCTCTTAATCAATCACTTTAGACCTCTTGTTTGCTCCCCAATGAGTGGAAATTTGGCACTTTCACTCCTTACCTTTGTTAGGTATTCAAAAGAAAATAATAAACTAAAAGAATATTTTCTGAAAACTCTGCAAGATGGGAAATGGATGAAAACAAATCAAGGATATGCTTCTCCCATTGGATCTGTTTTTCTGACATCTAATATTAGAGAATCTATGTCACAAATCACAGATCTGAAAGTTGTTGATATAACACATTATGGTCAACCACTTGGTGGTTTCGTGGATGAGCTCAAGTTACTCGGCGTTATAGTGCATATGGAAGATGTGTATAAACTCATATTAGAACATTTCAGGTTTCCCAATGTTCTCACTGACTTGCGCAAGGATGCAGTTTTTTTGTTACTTAAATGCATCCAGCGGATGGGCCCCACATCTGCTTGTTTGACGGAGAAAATTAAGTGCCAGCCATGGATGAAAACAAGTTCTGGTTTTAGATGCCCCTCAGAGTCAGTTCTACCCAATCACAAATGGGGCGACTTAGTGAAAATTGTTCCTGTACCAATAATTGATGAATCTTACTATGGAAGCAAGATCGGTTCATTCAAGGCAGAACTGGAGATAATGGGGGTGACTGTAGATCTTGAGCAGGCACGTGATATTGTTATAAAAAAACTGAAGTCACTTATGTCATCCGGTGGTTTAAGTGCTGATACTGTGATATCACTTCTGAATTATATGAAGTGCATGTGCCAAACGAAGCCTTCACAGCTGTCCCATGTAATAAGCTGCTTGTCGGGTGAGAAATGGTTGAAAACTTCTCAGGGTTATAAATCTGCTTCAGACTCTATTATGTTTGATTCGAAATGGGGAAGCGTTTCACAATATGTCGATCTTCCCCTTATTGATGTTGCCTTCTATGGTGTAACAATCTTATCATTCAAGGATGAGCTCAAGTTGCTCGGTGTTGTGGTTAATTTCGATGAAGGAGCTCCTTTTATTGCACGAGGTTTAAAATTGCCGGCGGAGCCGTTATTTGTATCTGCGGACAGTGCTCGTTCATTGCTACGTTGTGTCACGTCTCTACTAAAAAGCACTAGATCATTTAACCAGTCTTCATTTGAACATTTTGTCAAGAGCGTAAGAGGAAGTAAATGGGTGAAAACACATATGGGCTACAGATCCCCAGACGAATCTCTGCTGTTCAATCCAGAGTGGAAATGCCATCTAGAAGAACATGATGGACCCTTCATAGATCAAAGTTTTTATGGAAATCTTAACACTTCGCAGATGGATGATCTAAAATTTTTAGGCGTGAAAACTGATACCAAAGAAGTTGGCAATCTGATCGTCCAGGATCTTACTTTCCATTCTCAAAGTTCTACTGTATTGAGAATCTACAGGTTCCTTGCCAAATTCAAGTGGAGTCCGAATTCCCATGAGTATTATACATCTCAGTTATGGATCCCGAATCAAGACGGAACAGGAAACTGGGTAAGTAATTGTGTCTGTGTGCTTCATGATAGGGACAATCTATTCGGCTCTCTTTTGAATGCTCTTGACAAATATTACGACAAGGACCTACTACCGTTCTTGTCAACCTTTGGAGTAGATAAATTTCCGGACCTTTATAGATATATGGAACTGTGGAACAACTGGGTCAGAACTAAGCACCGTGTTTCTTCTGTGGAGTTAAACTCCTTTTGGGGATACATATCAGAAAATTGGAACGATTTCACTAAGAAGACCATCAAACGAAATATAGCAGTGTTACCTGCAATCACAGTCTCTGGAACTCTTCATTTGGTGAAGAAAGAAGAAGTTTTTATTCCTGATGACCTGCAACTCAAAAGGTCTTTGACAGAGGTCAGTGGAAAACCACTATTCGTGTGGTATCCCCAGAACGGATTTTCATCGCCTACCAAACTGTATGAGATATACAGATGTCTTGGAGTTCAAAAAATTTCTGAAGCTGTTCATATTTCGGTGAACGGTGATTTTGAAAAGATGGATTTGGAGGACAGGGTGATTAGGAGGCCGTTGATCAAAATTGTATTGGCTTTCCTTATGAGCCCTCTAATTAGTATGCCGGTGGAACAAAGGCACATGAAGGCAAAATCTCTCATTGATATCTTAATATTTGGGACTGACAGACCAATTATGGTCTGCTATAGTTTGGAGTTACCCTCACTGAATGAGAGTTTGTATGCTGTAATAAGAAAGGCAGTACTGTGGGACAAGAGCTCAAGGAGACTACTGCTTCATAAATCAAGTTGGAAAAAAGGACAGAAAGATATACAACTCATCACCGATTTTGCCCGAGCAATTTCAGAGGTCGTTCTACCTAATTGTACTGATCTTGTGGACAATCTTTGCAAAGTTATTAAGATGGGTTTTGTATTTGGGTTCAAAGAGGATATGGTGGACTCATTGCTTGCGACGGAAAACCTTGAGCTATCTGCCAAGGACGAAAAATTCCTTAATTGTGTGTTTCCTCCTGTGAAGTTATCCTCTCCTGTTTCAAGGAATGATTTGATTATCATATTGGATTCACCGTGTACACCAGAAACTCGTCTTTATAAGAGGCCGCGTAACAACTGAAACGCTCTTGGCCACTCTTTTGTATGACAATAGAAAATAGTTGTGCTAAAGATGTCTTTTGTGTAAAGAAATATATGTACATATGAATATCGATATATGTTTTGGTGGAAATGGGATATTAGAAGGTAACATAGTACTTGTACATTTAGTCCTTCTGTTCTTTAGCCTTTTTCTTTTGAGAGCACTTTTGCTCGCCCAAATTTGGTTCACCATTGTTCACCCATGCCTTCACTGCCTGACATGTGTCTCATACAAGGGCAAAATGGGAATGAAAGGGGACACATGTCAGGCAGTGAATAGGCATGGGTGAGCAATGGTGAACCAAATTTGGGTGAGCAAAAGTGCTCTCTTTTCTTTTTCTGTATCTAAGTGGTTTAGTTGCGTAAGCCATCTGAAAGCCAGAAATTGTTGTCTTCTTGTGAAACTAATGAGTCTAATGTATATATTGATATTCCCAGGGGATGCATGAGTAAGTGCTAACTGGAGTTACTTTACTGGAGACAGTATTTACATACTATCACTGTTCTTCCCTCCCTTTTTTTCTTTCTTGTGTGTGTGTGTGTGTGTTAAATTAAAAAATCTGAGATAGTACAAACAATGCTGGAGATGTCCTCGCCCCATCGAAACACCAAGCATGTGACATTATATTGGATTAATTTTGTCCATTTCTTGAGTTTTGACATTTAAGTCTTTCAATATTTTCATTTTTCCGCCTCATGAACTCTAATTTTTTTCTCTCTTTTTTTTAAGAGCCTCTTCCTGCGTCGATTGATCACGTGAGTACTCGTCCAGATTTTTTTTTTGACTTGGAGTTGATCACCAGTATATTCTATCTCTTTCTTGAAGTTGAAGGTACTCTATTTCTCTCCAGTCAAAATAACTGCATTTTTTCTTTTCGTGTTTCTTTCTTTCCTTTTCTTTTTCTGATGATAGGAAAGTCTCGCTTCGTTATCTCCCTTTTAATAGCCATGCTCATAAACATGATAGTGTCATTTCTCTGCCCTTGTGAAATGCCATGTGTTCATTCTGGGTGTAAATATGCTTATTCTTGCAAGGTTCTGATCTAAAACTTTCTGTTTCGGGTTAACGACATTGTCCTTGCTTTAATTAGATTCAATACATGCCATTTCTGTGGAAAATTTACCAGGACAGCCTCGTAGTACCTTGGGTTATGTACATACTTCAACTGATTTTCTTTTTGGTCAAGTTGGAAACTTGGAGTAGTGGTAATTGCAAGTAATAGGATATCCGTCTCATTATCTAATGTGTTAAACATTGAGGAATAAGTATATCCACTTCATTATCTAATGTGTTAAACATTGAGGAACATTTTACGTTTTGCGGAAAAAAAAAAAAAAAGCTTGGCCGTACAAATTTAGGGAGACATGATTCTTGTTCAGCTATTCAGAGAACTTGTTGTTTTGTTACGTCATCTATTTGTAGTGGCACAACTAGAAGCAATTCTTGTATAGTTGTTCCAGTGTCAACTTGAGTTCAGGGCCGGCCCTTGGCACAAGCGGCCCAAGTGGCTGCTTTAGGCCTCAAAATTTTATTTTTGTCCAATTTCTATACCTATAACTGTTCCTGGAGACAGTATAGTTCTGGTCTGTATTTTCAGCTCTAAGTTAGGTAACTTAACTCTGGAATCACATATATGAGACAGAGTTCACTTTGACTACTTTTATTAGTATTTAATCTGGATTGCAGAAAACTCATGATGGGCAATTGATTACTGAAGCTTTTCAGCCGCACATCTAGTCTTTTACACTTCTACTTTCTCTTAGAGCCCGTTTGGGCTTACACGAGTTGAACCCGAGAATAGATTTTCAATGTCAAACGCTATTGTGGACGTGTTTGGGCGTGAGAGCTAATTGCAATAGCGAAATGGATCACAATTAGGAGCTGTTCCCTCGCGTTTCCGAAAAGCTGGAGGGGACCAGCTTTCTGTCAGAACGCGTGTTTAGTTTGGAGTCTATTAACTTGTGGGTAATTTCAATGGAAATAGGTTTCGCTTAAATTCTCGACGAGGTCAGAAAATAGAATTAAGTAGGGACAGAAAATCACTGGAAGACTTGGAAAGGTTCTGTGAACGAGGTTTATAGAAAACAGAAATATGTATAGAAAGTGGAATTGCATATTTATGATTTGCAATGTATGTAAATCAGGGTAAATATCAAGTCATATCGGCGGAGTCAACTCAGTATCGAACACTGAGTTTTCCTTGCATTACAACTTTTTTTTCCCAAATGACATTGTATCACGATACAACTCTCATGTGCCAGCTGATACACCCCGAGATGTCGTCTTCCAGTGATTTGATTTGGGTTGGTTTTTATGAGTTATTTAGATTAGATTTGTGTTGGGTTTGGCATTTGGGTTCAAATTTTAACCAAGTAGAAATTAGAAGTTGTGGTTTTGTAAGCATTTGGGTGTTGGTCTTTTTGGCTTATGGTTAGCATTATTACTTTTGTGTGTAGATTATGATTAAATTTGAAATTAGAAATACCTAAGGATTTAATTATTTTCTTCAAATTAGTTTTAGACCTTTTGTAACTTATGATACTTTGTTTAAATTATTTGCTAGAATAATTTATTCAGCGAAGGATATACTAATTTGCTTTTGTTTAATCACATGTCAGTATTGAATGGGTTATTTGATTGTGTTAGAACAATTGTTACTAATTATGCAGTTATGTTGTTGGACAATAGATCGGCAGCGTATGTACTGGATATTTATGTGAGGTTATAATTGCTAGATTGTGTAATGTGATTTATGCGTCGGACCTGCTATGTTATATTTTTATTTTCTAAAAAAATTTCATTATGTTTTCAAAAACTTTTTGGAACCTAATCTTAGTTTTTCTTGGGGTATTGCTCAATACTAGGCAGCAACCGAGTCGTCTCAAAGACCCTCCAAGACAACGTCTGCCATCGCAACTTTGAACCATGATGCTTGATGAATATAAATGTAAATGAAGGAGAAGTAAGATTAGTGGAAGATTAGGTAATATTATACAATTCAGATATCACATTTAAGTGATAACTGTGTTTTAACTTTCAGCTGTAGCAGTGTTCTTTTGAAGGGTTCAGGCCTATATAATTCATACCTCTAAACATTTATTTTTACCCCAAATGTGTTCCTATTATGCTTCCCAAATTTTTGTATCACAAATGTGTTGCCAACACATGTGAAGTGGATCCATTTGATTTTCATGGGAGGATGTTGAGGTGGTCCCACCATCAATGATGATGGTTTCACCATTGTCATATGTGTTGAGAACCAACCGGACTTGAATGCAAAATTTGAGAAACATAGTACGACTCTTTATGTTTGTGTTTAACGTGATTTAGTTGCTACCCGTTTGGGGTTGCTTGTCCTTTTTGCTTATGTGATTGTTTTCATTGATTATGGCAGAAGTGATTATGGTAGTACATGGAGTTTAATAGTGCAAATGGTTATGGCGTGAGAAAGACCAAGATTACTGAATTTAATTACCGGTAATTGTCGAACTTGTCGTTGCCATGAGCTTCGAGAAATGGATACAGATAATGATTTATTTATTTAATTATTTTTTATAGGTAAGAAAACAAGATTAAAATCAACTCTTCAATTCACCAAGTTAACTGCAAGGAACATAATATGGATAGCAGTGTTGTCCAGACCAAGTTTTAAGTAATTCGTCACATTATTACAATTTGATTGAAATTACTTCAAAATAAAAGTAAGATTTGTAGGATTCCAAAACTTAAATTAAGAAATTAACATAGATTCCAACTACTATTAACATTTTCTTTGCAGTTATGCTCTAGAAAGAACCGTTCCGATACTAACACATCCTGAGTTTCATTGTTGGCAAAGATTGGTCTTAGATCTCTTAGTTTTAGTTAAATCTGTTTTGCATGAAATTTTGGCTTCAATCTAAAGTTTATAGATGATGCATTATCTCCATCAAGAAAAAAAAGAGAGAAATAAAAGAGATTTTTTTAATACCTTGAGGATTCATCTATGTTACACATTGAACAAATTACAAAAAGAAACTACTAATCACTATTTTGAAAACTATGTCCAAACTATGGACAAAAAAAATAAGAGTGAACAATCTCATATGCAGAGCACGGTTTAGGTTACCACTGCAAAATGTCAAAATGCAAAACAGAACAACAGAAAGCCTACTTGAGCTCATCCACCCAATCCATTGTGTCCTTTGCAAGACCCATCTGTAGTCTTGTAAGTGCTGAATAAAGTTGTTCAGCCACAACTCCAATCCCACTGTTTCCATAACACACCCTACCAAAAACAAAACATCAAAAACAACTTATAATTCAATTGAGAGTTTTCAAGGCATTGTGGACACGATACGATATAGATTCACTTCATGAAGTGAGCCACCATAGTTATTTTGGTTGCTTCCAAAAGATTAAAATAGGTCAATCATCCAAATGAAGGAAACTTCTATGATATATCCTAGTGGTTTAGGATGTACCATACATCTCAGTTGTTTTGGTGCCAAATAGTTGTAACATGGTGCTAAAATGTTGTACCATTTGAAAGATAGTGGTTTTCAAAAGCCAAGGTGATTTTCAAATGGTACAAGTACAACAATCTTGTACCATGTTCCTAAATTACTTATCAAAGAAGATCACAAAATCAATCATCTGAAATTGGAAAGAAGAAAGGTAACTTCTTTTTGTCACTGGGGACAAGAGTAAACCTATAAATTAATGTGCAAAACTCTAAGTTTGAGTTACAAGGCAACAACTAACCACTTAGAAACTTAGGTGCCAAATATACATACGAGTTACATACAAGGCATTAATTACTTGCGAGTAATGCAAGGGGCACAACCCATTCTCACAACTCATTCACAACCATCTCTATCTCTCTCCTGGGTGGCACTGTGTGGTTTGGTTAAATTTCAATGGACCCCACGTGCCACCCAGGAGAGAGATAGAGTTGGTTGTGAATGAGTTGTGCCCCTAGCATTACTCATTACTAATTTCTGCCGTGTGTAACTTGAACATCAACCTTTCTCATCAAGATGACAACTAACCAATTGTTCTAATTGGACATGTAGAATACTGAACTTTACAAGAGGAAGATGAATTTTAGTACTTTATATATACTGTTACATACATCTGTTATAAATGAACTGCTCACTCGAAAATAAAAATTCTCAAGGAGAACTAAACATTACCTTTTACCAAGGTAGGTTATGCTGCCCACAGGTGATACGACCACAGCAGTTCCAGTACAGAAAACTTCATCGGCGTCCAGCAACTCATCCACTGTTACGTGTCGCTCCTCAACCTACACACAACCATTTCGGTATTAGGGGAAATGGTGAAGCAACTCCAATAACTCATTTGCAAGCTCGAGACGTCAGTAAGAAACTTAGGAACTGAAGGAAGACTTCAGATATGGTCATAAGCACATATTGTGGAGAGAGAGAGAGAGAGAGAGAGAGAGAGAGAGAGAGAGAGAGATGGATTTAAAAGATGGGAATAAAACAAGAAGGATAATGAAGCAAATCAAGTAAAATTAAGAAGCAATAATTTCAAACTTAGAAAAGGAAATCTTGAACCAGCATAAATATGTTGGGCCATACAGGTGCATTACTGAGAGTCTTCATGACTTGTACACATGTATTCAAATACTATTTAGAAATTAGCACGACCCTTTTTGATGAGTTTCACCAAGGCCATGGCTTAAGGCTCTATTTTGTTCATGGATTTAGTCTAGCCCACGTTTGTCTCGCGGATAGGATTATCCATCCCCTTTCACTATTAGTGGCCCATACAGTGGACTAATAATAGCACAACCCCACGGGATAAAATGGTGGCCCCATACGAGGAACTATTTAACTGAAACTGATAAGCCTTATAGTGGAAAAGGAAAAGAAAAGATTTTGAGGAAAATATTTTTCTTCGTTTGGTTAATAAGGAAAATATAAAGGAAAAGAAAATATGCTGAAAAAATAAATTAAAAATTGTGAACGGTGTGAGAGACTTTCCTTCCTCTTTTCTTCAGCTCCTATTATGTTTTGAAGATTTCTGATATCTTATGTCATTTAAACACGGAGGAAAACACTAGGGAAACTGTTCTCATTGTTGTTTTCTTTTCCTTTTCCTTTCCTTCTCTAATTCACGATTCAAATAGAGCCTAAAGAAAAAATACTTCGTTAAAGACTCCCAAGACATTCCATTCCTTGCCACAATCATTTACACAGTCGACAAAACCCAACGTCAAGGCCATACATGAATGGTTTTTTGGCAGAAGAGAACTTTTGCAGATATAGAACAGAACAAAGTTTACAAAGCAGCAAAACAATCTAAATCACAACTGTCCAATGTCTAATACTGATCAATTGATTCCATATCCACAATCACGTACCTGGAACCCTTGATTACGAGCAACATCAATAATGCTCTTCCGTGTAATGCCAGGTAGGATAGTCCCTTCTATTGCAGGAGCAGATATAACATTATCCTATTAAGCATAGTGAAAATGAAGCCACTTAAGCACATGGCCGTCTACTATAATGTTCTAAAGTGCCAAAAGTATAGAAACACATTCATCAGAAAGGCTACAACGTTAATAATTACAAATGTGTACTTACAAAACACCAATCATGATTGTGATACA
The DNA here is from genome assembly GCA_033977485.1 of Hydrangea macrophylla. Classification (NCBI taxonomy): domain Eukaryota; kingdom Viridiplantae; phylum Streptophyta; class Magnoliopsida; order Cornales; family Hydrangeaceae; genus Hydrangea; species Hydrangea macrophylla. The sequence goes on from CM066986.1 coordinate 86,999,758, forward strand.
CTACAGAGTTTTTGTAACACATACCAATTACAAGATGGAAAATAACATCTACTCCCTCTGTCCCATTTTATGTGTCCACCTTTGGGAGATCAACTTTTTAAGGGGACATAATTCTTAATTGTAAAAGAAAGGAAAATGATATATTGAATTCAATTTAAAAAATGATTACAAGAGGAGCCTAATATATATAGGCTTAGCTAGAAGCTACACTTTTACAATCTAACCGATGTGGGACACTATAACATTACACTATTTACAATATTATCCTCTAACACTCCCCCTCAAGCTGGAGCATACATATCATATGCACCAAGCTTGGCACATATATATTTAACCCGAGTCCCAACTAATGCTTTTGTGAACAAATCGGCTAACTAGTCCGCGGATTTCACGTGAACGGCATTGATTACTTTCTCTAGAAGTTTTTCCCGAACAAAATGACAATCAACCTCAATGTGTTTTGTCCTCTCGTGGAATACTGGATTGGAAGCTATATGAACGGCAGCTTGATTGTCACAAAGTAAATTCATAGGACAAGACTGAGTAAACCCAAGCTCTTCTAGTAGATGCTTCATCCACACTAATTCACACGTAGTATGTGCCATAGCCCTGTATTCAGACTCAGTACTCGACCTAGAAACTACTGTTTGCTTCTTGCTCTTCCAGGACACAAGATTACCACCAACCAAAACACAGTATCCTGTAGTGGATCTCCTATCACCAGGAGATCCAGCCCAATCAGCATCACTGTAGCTCTCAATACGTATATGACCGCGATCCTGGTACAATAAACCACGGCCTGGAGCTCCTTTGAGATACTTCAAAATACACATCACTGCCTCCCAATGTGTGGTACGAGGAGAACTCATGAACTGACTGATGACACTCACTGAAAAGGCAATGTCAGGTCTAGTAATAGTAAGATAATTAAGCTTACCAACCAGACGTCTATACTGCTTAGGATCCTCCAATAACTCCCCTTGATCTGATAGTAACTTGGTGTTAGGATCCATAGGAGACTCCACAAGTTTGGATCCTAACATCCCTGATTCTGATAGGAGACTAAGAACATACTTCCTTTGAGATAAGCAAATCCCTTCACTTGACCTGGCAACCTCAATACCCAAAAAATATCTAAGCTGCCCGAGGTCCTTGGTTTGAAATTTGTTTTGCAGAAATAACTTCAACTCCAAAATACCCTTGCAATCATCTCCGGTTATAACAATGTCATCAACATATACAAGCAAGAAGATTTTACCTGCTTTAGTATGTCGATAAAAGACTGAATGATCAACACTACATCTCTGGAGTCCAAATTCAGCAACTACATCACTGAACCTACCAAACCAGGCACGAGGAGACTGTTTCAGGCCATACAAAGATCTTCTTAATCTACATACTATATTCAACTCCCCCTGAGCAACAAACCCAGGTGGTTGCTCCATATATACCTCTTCCAACAAAGTGCCATTAAGGAAGGCATTCTTGACATCAAGCTGATGTAAGTGCCAGTGATATATGGCTGCAAGAGAAATGAGGAGACGAACAGAGGTGATCTTAGCCACAGGAGAGAACGTCTCGGAATAGTCAAGGCCATAAACCTGCGTATAGCCCTTGGCAACAAGGCGGGCTTTCAGGCGATCTATTGTGCCATCAGGGTGCACTTTAACAGTATAAACCCAACGGCATCCAACTACTGTCTTGCCCGAAGGAAGAGGAACTAAGTCCCAAGTACCAGTATCTCGTAAGGCAGACATCTCATCCTCCATTGCCTGTCTCCATCCGGAGTGGGTAAGAGCCTCTGCAACAGTGTTAGGAACAAACACAGAAGACAAAGAGGTAACAAACGAAGAAAAACCAGGAGACAGACGATTGTAAGAGACAAAGTTGGAAATAGGATGAGAAGTACAAGAGCGCTTACCCTTACGGAGAGCAATGGGAAGGTCAGATTCTGATGGAGGTGGATCTGAAGACGCAGAGGCGGTTGACGGAGTAGCAGAATCCGGAACGGTCCGAGGGCGGCGAGTGTATGTCTGCAAGTGTGGGCGATCCAGGCGGGAGGAAACCTCTGGGGTGGGAAGGACAGGGGATGTGGGAGGTATTGCAAGAGGTAAGGGAAGCATAAAATCAGGATCGCTCATAGAGTGGGACTCTGAATAGTATGGAGTGGACTCAAAACAGGTAACATCTGCTGACACAAAGAAACGGCGCAGGGTAGGGCTATAACAACTGTAACAAATATTGTGGTTGGGCCATACGGGCACCCACATTATATTGGACTGGGTCCAAAGAGGGCTGGCTTGGACGCCAAATAATGGGCTTTTGGAGTCTTAAGCCTTATAGGTTTTTATGTGCCTATATATACATATATATCACATGGAAAACCTAAGGATATTTCATATATTCACGTTAGTCTCTCTCTCTTTCTATCCCTACGGTTTATCTCTCTCTTGGCCATCACCAAAGGAGCCATGGGATTTAGCACGTGATACGTACGAGGACCGCTCTAGTAGTGATCTTCACGACCTACGCGAAGCATAAGAGAGTACACGGAGGCAACATGGAGCAGTAGTTCGTGGGTGAAGACGCCGGGCTTGTAACAACACCGTTCGACGATCCGTCGGGTTATTCCGCTAGGTAAGTGACTTAAACCCGTCTCGTATGCTTGCGTGCATATTATCTATATTGGTATCAGAGCCAATAGGTTGTTGGTTCGCCCGTATATCACCCAAAAACAAATCCACTATTGATGGATTTCAAGTTTTTTCATAAAACTTTGAAAAACCAATTTTCAAGTAGGTCTAATACAAAACTCCAATAGGGGTCCAAATTTTTGGCATGGTTGTGTCCCATATGGTCCCTAGAGTCCCTCCATAAAGTCCCATGGCCTGATTATCTCAAACGAGTGAGATATTGCAAAACCTAATTTTTTGGATCAATAAAAACGAATTTTTTTTTCCAAATTTGATCCAATTTTTCGGAAGATTTACTCAATCAATGTCTCTGTTTTTTGGCTTAAAATTGTAGTACTCCGTGAGAGCTTTCCAACGATATAAAATTTGTAAAATTTGGATCAATATTGAAGGAGATACGAGCATGCAAAGTCGGGGGGCGCGTAGCTTTTGCTGAAATTTTTTTAGGGTTTTTGGTGAAGAAGAAGACCCAGCAGGGCCTCGCCCACTCTCCCTGGCGCGAGTGGGACCCACTCGCCGGCCTACGGTGGTCCGGCGACAATGATTCCGACGAGTGTGGATCCCCCTCGGGGTCCCGGTCCTTAATATATTTTTTAAATATATTTTCCAGAACAATTTTTAATTATTTTATAATTAAAACAGTTTCTGGTTATTAAAATAAATAGTTTTAATGTTTTAAATCTCTTTTAATAGCTTTAAAATTATGAAAAATGTGGAAAATTAATTTTTTATTTTTCCTATCTTATGGACATTGTGTGGGACCAGAAATAATTTTATGGCAAATTGTTTCATTGATTTTGGTATTTTAGAGCATAAAATATGTGTTTTATATATGTTTTTAATTGCTTAAAATATCCAAAATTACATGTTAATTTTTTAAATTAATATATAGAGTCTAGTACACTATAAGGGACTCTAAGATAATTTTTTGTGTAAATTATCATGTATTTATGGCATTTTAGATCATATAATTAATGTTTATGGACGTTTATTTAATTGCTTAAAATGGCTATAATACATTATTAATTTTTGTAATTAATGTGGGACATAAGGGACACTGTTTTAAGACCATGTAAAATTGTGGGATCCACAGGTAATTTTTGGTAAATTATCTCAATCATATTAATATTTTAGAGTATATAATTGTGTGTTTTAGTACACATATTAAATTGCTTAAAATATTTTTATTGATTATTAGTTCAGGGAATTAACACAATGTGTTTAGAACACTAGTGGTTGCTTGAGAAAATTATTTTAGTGTATTTTCTCGCTCTTTGGGACGTATTTTAGAGCATATATGTTGTGTTGAGTATGCAATATTAATTGCTTAAAATATAACCAATTAAAGTTGTTAATTCTTGAATTTAATGTCTACTGTGTTTTGTACACTGATTGGAGACTTGAGAAAATTTTATGAATTATCTCATTTTTTGTTTTGGTATTTTAGAGCATAAAATTTATGCTTATGGGCATTTATTTAATTGCTTAAAATAGCCAAAATAGATTATTAATTTTTGAAATTAATATGGGGTGTTTGGAACACCATATTAGATCACTGAAAATCTTTGGAGAACAAATTCTTGAAATTTTTGTACTTTTAGGAATTTTGTTGCTCATATTTAATTTTGTTTAACTAAGATCAATTTATTATGTTAAATTGATCCAAAATGTTTTTGGGCCTTGGTGAAATTCCGGAAATTTTTATTTATAATGAAAATTTTGTTTTTCAATTAATTAAATTTTCCATAAGGTTTTAAATTGATTGTTAATTTAAAGGACCCTTAATAAATTGGTTTTAAATTATGTTTTAAGACCTAAAATTAGGTTTAAATTAATGAAAATTCAGGATTTTTTTTTCATTGATTTTACTTAGCTTATGGGAGCTATCTGGGCTGTACAATAATTATTTTATTGCAAATTTTATTGTTTCTTAGAGGCTCGTTGCATTGATTGGTCACGTTTAATTATTGTTGTTTGTGATTGGTTGACCCTATGACCTCTAATTCCTCCTCCTTAAGTGGAGTGACGAATGAGTCCATTCATTTTATAATAAGACCACATGAGTGCTTGATGTGTGTGATTAATACTTTTTAATCTGGCTTAAATGAATGGACAATAATTGACAATTAAAGAGCTTGTGTCCTCACGATGTATGTCTAAGATTGTTTCTGTGTATGTACATGAACAAAGCATCCCTATTTTTTTTATGGGCTATAAATGTAATGTGAGGACGAGGGTTTTATTTCTTGTATTGGAAAAGCCTACTTGTAAAGGGATGGTTTTCTTTGTTCATAAATCATATACTTGAATTACCTTAACATGAGCTCTAAGTTGCCAATTCGGACCCACGTGGGGGTCCATGCGCACTTTTGTTGTATGGCGCACTTTATATCTTGTGGATGATCTTAGATAGGTAATTTTACCATCTAATTGATGTTTGTTTAGAAAAATCAATTATAAAAAGTTTTTCTTGATTTACAAAATTAAGATTTGATTAATGAGCAATAGCGAATTTTTTGGTCTTAAATTGTAGAAAGGGGAAAACTCATTTGTAATTGGATTTTAAAACAAACCTTATGAAATGTGCAAATAATAACGTCAATCCCTTGCGCATGTTCTCAAATATTATTCTTTAATTTTTTTGGATTCACAAAAACAAATGTTTTCCAAACCACACTTTGTCGATCTTTATAAAAGTAACAAGTTTAAAATGGACTAAGTTTTGATAATATGGCACTGCAAAGTAACACACCAATAGAATGAGTAAGAGCTTATGGGCTTTATGCTTATTCTATGGTTCAACCCATTAAACCGAATAATGGGCCTCCGGTCCAATATCATTATAACCTTAATAGCCTATAATACTTGGTTCGAGAAGGATCATAGCACGCGCTTTATGATAAGCAGCATGCACCATGATCTTGTTGGGAAGTATATGTACTACCCAATAGCCAAAGTATTATGAGATCAGCTCAAATTTGTTTTCGATGGCACATTCACTACTAGATTAAGCATCTAGTTATGAAGTTCGGGAAAGTAAAGGAAACGTTCCAAGTACACGATGACTGGACATCTAAGGTCGATGACAGGTATGATTCGTGATTTCAGAATACTCGGAACATCTTTACTGGCGAACTGCAGTTTCAGGCTATGATTAGTTCTTTGCCTGATTCGCGGATCCATAGAAAACAAATCATGATCCACAAAGGAAATGTTAAATTTTTGGTTTTAACATTTTCTGACATGTTAAGCTGAATACGGAGCGCCAAAAAGGTAAGGTGAACCGTATAGTTATACTCTTGACCACGACTTCCATAAGTGGAAGTAAGCGCAAGGCCGGTGGGCCTAAATGCAATGGTAAGGGTAAACCCGCCTAGAGGCAGGGTGGGACTAGCAAGTTTGCGCCCAAGGCTAACAAGGTGGAAGAGCGCAATCGAGGGCGTTTTCCAGTTCGGTGGTAATAGGATGGATATCTTTAGATAATAGTGTTACTAGGACATGGTTATCTAGAGATAACTACTTAAGAATTTTTTTTTCATAATTCTGGTTTCCTCTGTTATTCATTTATTCTAAGACATAGCATGCTAGACTTGAACGCATAGGATTGATAGAATGACTTGATTAGCTCGAGAAGCCCTTTTTGGGCCCACTCGCTAAGGTTGACCTACCTATGTGTGAGTCTTGCTTAGTTGGCAAAGCATGCCGAAAGCCTTTTAGAGAGGCTATTAGAGCTACTCAAGCATTAGATCTAGTTCACTCAAATATATGTGGACCTATGGTTGTAAAGGCACGTCATGGCGCCTCTTATTTTCTCACTTTTATAGATGATTTCGCGCGATGTGAGGATCGCGAGTACTTATCTAATCAGTTCTGGGAATTGTGCGAGGAAAAAGGGGATACGCAGACAACTTTCTATTCCGGAACTCCGCAACAATATGATGTTGCAGAAAGAAGGAATAAGACATTCCTAGATATGGCTAGGATTATGATGGCGCAAGTCAACCTCCCAGTATTGTTTTGAGAGGATGTACTCTTGATTGCTGCCTACATAGTAGAGTGCCTCTCCTCAGTCAGTTCCTTCTACCCCCTTATGAGCTATGGAAAGGCGGAAAGCTCATTTTGGAGCATTTGCGCCCTTGGAGCTCAAGAGGTTATGTTCACTATACCTTGCATAAGTGCGAGAAACTACGCTCGAGAGCTAGAAAGCATACCTTTAAAAGGTATTCTAATAGCTCGACAGCCTATGTTTCGTATAATGAACAAACGGGTATAGGAATGACAGAAATGGTGCCACATGATATTGAGGATGACTTCCCCAGATTTGTATTACTAAGAGAAATCTTGACCTCCATGAGTTGGAGGATGTTGAAGACAACATACCATCTTTAAGCGAGGGTGGGGAGATTGAGATTCCACATCCAGTAATCGCTATAAAATGGTACTAGTCTCCAGCCGAGTAGGAGTACACCGCTAGACGCTAGTGGGAGTGTGCCAGATAGTGGGAGTGCACCACTAGGCACTCAAGATTATCAGGTAGTACACTGTATGGTGATGAGGAAAACGTTCCCTATCTCTATTTTGAAATTGAGGAAGACATTTTCATATGTGTGCAAATGTGTGCACAAGTGGATGAGGATGAGCCTGCTTCTTTTGTTGAAACGTTTTTCTTCGTCTGCTGAAGCTGAGTGGATAGTTACTATGCCAGACGAGATGAGCCCTATGGACGTAAATAAGGTCTAGGAGTTAGTTGACATTCCGCCTGTGCGTAAGGCTATTGGAGACAAGTGTGTTTACAAAATCTAATGCAAGGCAGATGGTTCAATTGACAAGTATTAGGCACGCCTTGTGGCAATAGTTTGTACCCAGAGAGGGTATAGACCATGGAAACATGTTCTCCCAAAGGGTGAGATCTGACTCCATTCGCCTTATCCTAGCAATTGTCGCATATTTAGTTTTTGAACCTTTTTAGTTGGATGTTTAAACTGTTCTTTTCTCAATGGAGAACAAGACGACGAGATAAATATGGATCATCCCATTGGTGTTGTGACCAAAGGGAATGAGCGCAAAAGTGTGTTGTCTCAAACGATCTATTTATTATCTTAAATCGTCTAGGCAGTGGTACAATGTGTGTACATTAAATGGTCCAAGGAAAGTGTTTTAATTCTTTATATGTTGATGACGTCCTTTTAACTGGGAATGAGAGGAGTTCCATTGTCGCCACTTGAGAGTGGTTGTCCTCTCAGTTTGAGATTGAGGACATGGGTGATTCCAACTATGTGTTGGAAGTTTAGACTGTGAGATATTGTTCTCAGAAGCTCCTCTGTTTGTCTCGAGGGACTTACAAGATGTAGGTTCTTGAACGTTTTCACATAAAAAACTGAAAACCCATAGACATCCCATTTTTGGGGGACTCACCTTGGCCTTAGATCAATGTCTTAAGAATAATGAGAAGAGGAAACAAATGTCCAATTTGCCATATGCGTCCGCAATAGGGAATCTGAAGTATGCTAATGTGTGTACTCAGTCAGATGTCTGCTATGCGGTTGGTTTAATTAGTCGTTGTCGTAGCAACCCTGGTCCTACCACTAGAGAGTAGTGAAGAGTATCTTGCGATATGTTCGCAGGACTGTGGACCTTGCCTTATGTTGTCCGCAATGGAAGCATAATATGTGGTGTGCTCTACAGCGGTTTGAGGAGCTGTTTTGGTTGAAGAGTTTTTAAAGTGGCTAGGCTCTTCACCTCATAGTGATGAGGTTGTGCTCATCTATAGTGATAGCACGTAAGTCTGAGCATATGCGAAAGATTTCAAAAACCATTCTAGCACGTGTCACATTTGAGATGTGGTTTGCGCAAAGGGAAGTTGTCTTAATGCACATCTCCATTGGGGGATTTGATGTGCTTAGACATTTCATTGTGGAATTGACATTATTATTCAAGTTTTTATAAACTAGTTGGTTTCCATATATATATTTATTATAAATGGAATGAATGCACATTTTTTATATGTCACCGGGCATGAATCGACCTACTCACACGGGTGATTCACCTTGGCGCCGAGATAGCGAACTAGGACATGCGTGTCCATGGCGCTTAGATGGCGAGCAAGATGAGACATTTGTGTTCATGGCGCTTAGATAGCTAGCTAGGACATGTGTGTCCATAGAGCTTAGAAAGCGAGCTTGAACACTTATATATACGCAGTATAAGAACAGCGAGCTAGATATAAACCCTATTGTTTCTATATGTCGCCTTAGATGGATCTAAGATGAGACCTTATACTTGGTCGAACATAGAGATATCCCACGACTCTATGTAGCCTGTTTACAGCCGAATGTGAGTTTTCAGATGGGCGCTAAGAGGAGCGACTGTGCTGGGAGACTCAGGTTAGACGTTTTGTGTAACGTCTAGACTAAGATTCGTATGGCGTTACTTGTTTTTCCAAACACAGAGTGACATGCCCATTTTGATGGAAGAACGCCATAGCATACATATCGTACTGTATGTGCTTTTGCGATCGATTGTGGAGCAGTGAATGGATTCCTCTTCATTGCCGTGTGAGCCATGTAGCATATCCAAGACATTGGTTATCCTACAAACTGGTTGCCTTCAGGACTTGAGACTATGTCATGAAGAGGACGCTTGATGACAGCTACTTTAGCATGCTATCCTAGGACGACGAGACAATTCCGTTCTATGGGGCGTGTCTGGGCAAGCGGTTAAGTTAGTCGGATTGACATGTGGGTTCAGGGAAGTGAAGGAAAAAATGGTTTAAAGTTAGATTTTAAACGCGCAGCGGAAATAGGTTAAGTTATAAAACTTTTGGCATTCCAGGATCTACTACTCGTCAATTCCATAGATGCGTACAAAGGGGTGCAAGAATTATACCTTAGTGTCTTGAACCCAATTCTGAAACTTTAACTTCCAGCAGCCTCCACTAGATGATCTTCACCCTTATGACTCCTGCGGATGCCTTCCGGAAAGACTAGGGTTGGTGGGAACCCTAATACAGAGGATAGGAAGGTTTTGGGAAGACTATTATAGTTTCTGCAGCTTCTGCGTATAAAAACGACGATCACTTACTTACAGAACGCAGCTGCCCTATTTATAGATTTCCAGAACCGACCTAGACTTCGATCGATCGAAGTGACTTCGATCGATCGAACCTTCGATCGATCGAACCATTCTCGATCGATCGAACCTGCTGACTTCAATCGATCGAACATACTTCGATCGATCGAACCTGTCTTAACAGCTTCCTCAAGTGTCTTTCCAAGCATCCTAGCGGAGCTAAGAGTGGGACCTCCTAGGCTCTTTATTGTTGGCTCAGACCAGTTTGTTAATTACCATGACCAAACTCTTTGATCAGCAAACTAACTAACTGGTCAGTTAACGTTTATTCCACTATAAAACGATAACTGAACTCCAACGCAAAAGAACATATCCGAAGCGATAACTAGACTTGTATGGTGTACTAATGTCCCTCTACCGTCAGCATTCGTAATCATATTCAGGTAGTCGGATAACTGTTACTGTCAACCTGAATCATGATTACTTCTTGTATTCCTTGAGTCCGATTCACCACTCATGATTACCAAACATGTTGATAACTCTTATCAACAAGACTGCAGTACTCAGTAATCAACTTGGTGACATTCTCAAGGGAATGCTTACTCTGAATCAGAGGGTAGATTCTATCTTGACAATATATGTTCACAACCCTAAGGACATGACATACCCAAGATACCCAGGTGTTGATCTTCTATAGACCTCACTGATTGGTAAGTTAAAGCAGCCATATCCATAGTCTGTGTTCATAATCATCTCAAGATTGAGAACATGTACCTTATACAAGTTATGAGTTCCTATTGACTGTTGACAGCCTTAAGCGTCAATAGGAAAGCTCAGGTCCGTCAATGCACTATAAGCACTAGCATATCAACTAAGAGCTACACTCTAGTGATTGAGATTAATCACTCCATCCAATGGTAGTTAAGTATGCTACAGTGTAGACCTGATGAGGTATCCAGTCTCATCATCCACTGTGACATATTCTAAGTATCAAAGAATAGTAATTCGTATCTCACTTGTGTGTATCTCATACACACACGAATTGCTTACTATGATACTTAAGGACAAAACAATCATCTCATGAAAGAAACATACACAATGAAATGTAAAGCTGATATCCATATATTATAATGCTAATGTCTCATACATAAAGTAATGGTTTGAGGGCACAAACCCAACAAACTCCCACTTGCACTCACAATCATTCAGAACTACATCTAAGACCTAGACTATCTAGATGACGATCAAAGACATTCTGTGGTAAGGCCTTTGTAAACGGATCAGCAAGATTGTCAGCGGTGGCAATCTTGGTGACAGTCACATCTCCACGTTGAACTATATCTCGGATTAGGTGATATTTCCGCTCTACGTGCTTTCCCTTCCCGTGGTTCCTTGGCTCCTTGGACTGAGCCACTGCCCCACTATTATCGCAGTATAGCGTAATAGGTGACAGCGACGCTGGTACCACCTCGAGTTCCATAAGGAACTTCTTGAGCCAAACAGCTTCCTTTGCGGCTTCACAAGCAGCCACATACTCAGCTTCTGTAGTTGAGTCTGCAATGCATTTCTGCTTAATGCTCCTCCAACTAACAGCACCACCTCCCAAGGTAAAGAGATGTCCGGATGTTGACTTTCTCGAATCTTTATCTGACATAAAGTCCGAGTCAGTGTATCCTACTGGAATTAACTCACTACCGCCGTACATAAGCATGTAATCTTTAGTTTTTCTCAAGTACTTAAGAATGTGCTTAACGGCTGTCCAGTGCTCTGGACCAGGATTCGATTGATACCTGCTAACCATGCCAATGGCAAAGCAGATATCTGGTCTAGTGCATAACATCACATACATGAGACGTCCCACTGCCGAGGCATAGGGAATTCCTGCCATGCGATTCCTCTCCTCTTGTGTCTTTGGACACTGGTCCTTGGAGAACGCTAAACCATGCCTGAAAGGTAACAAACCTTTCTTCGAATTATCCATTGAAAACCTAGTTAGCACTTTCTCGATATAACCAGCTTGAGATAATCCCATTATCTTTCGCTTGCGATCCCGAAAGAGCTTTATCCCAAGAATATAGCTCGCCTCTCCTAGATCCTTCATATCGAAAGTACTAGCTAGCCAAACCTTGACCGTTGACAGCTCCGCTACATCATTCCCAATGAGTAGAATGTCGTCAACGTAAAGCACAAGAAAAGCCACTACTTTCCCTTCACATTTCTTGTATACACAAGGCTCATCCAGATTCTGTATGAAACCAAACGACTTGACCGCTTGGTCAAATCGGATGTTCCAACTTCTGGATGCCTGCTTAAGCCCATAAATGGACTTTTGCAACTTGCATACCAAGTTACCTTTCCGACCAGCTATGAACCCTTCTGGTTGTTGCATATAGATGTCCTCCTCAAGATTGCCATTCAAGAATGCAGTCTTGACGTCCATCTGCCAGATTTCAAAATCTAGGCATGCAGCAATAGATAAGAGTATTCTGATGGACTTGAGCATGGCTACCGGCGAGAAGGTTTCCTCATAGTCAATGCCCTCCCTCTGAGTATAGCCTTTCGCCACAAGCCTTGCCTTAAAGGTCTCAACCTTTCCATCAGATCCTCTTTTCCTCTTATAGACCCACTTGCAGCCAATGGGTTTAATATTGGCTGGAAGTTCTACAAGATCCCAGACCTGATTGGAATCCATAGATTCCAATTCAGCCTTCATAGCTTTAATCCAATGAGCTGAATCAACATCAGCCATTGCCTCTTCGTAAGTGGTAGGATCAGATTCAGATTCTATGGAGACAGCTTCAAAAACTTCTCCTAAGAACATGTATCTATCAGGCTGGCTGATAATCCTCCCACTACGACGAGGTACCGGTGCGGAAATGGGTGAAGAAGTGGTATTTTCTTGATTTTCATCGTTATCAACTGCGGGTTGGACTGAGGGCTCTCCTTCTATCTCTCTAAGATCTATCCTTCCCTTAGGTTTATGGTTCATGATATAATCATCCTCCAAGAAAACAGCATTTGTACTAACAAACACTTTCTGTTCTCTTGGATCATAAAAATACCATCCATAAGTACCCTTTGGATACCCTACAAAGTAACATACTTCTGATCTAGAATCCAACTTGCTCATCTTTCCTTTGAGCACATGTGCCGGACACCCCCATATCCGGAGATGTTGCAAAGAAGGCTTGCGCCCAATCCACATCTCTCGTGGTGTCCTGGGAACAGATTTGCTTGGTACTAGATTTAGTATGTATGCAGCGGTTTCCAAAGCATAACCCCAAAGGAATAATGGCAACTCTGAATAACTCATCATCGACCTAGTCATGTCTAAAAGAGTCCGATTCCTTCTCTCCGCTACACCGTTCTGCTGAGGCGTACCAGGTGCAGTCAACTGTGACAGAATCCCATTCTGTACGAGGTGATCAATAAACTCATTAGAGAGGTACTCGCCACCTCGATCAGATCGAATGGCCTTGATATGTGTGCCCGATTGCTTCTCCACTTCAGCCCTAAACTCTTTGAACTTTTCAAAGGCTTCAGACTTGTGCTGCATTAGGTACACATATCCATACCTAGAGTGGTCATCGGTAAATGTTATGAAATACTCATAACCACCCCTTGCTCTAATATTTATTGGTCCACACACATCAGTATGAACTAATTCCAACAATGCATTGGTCCTGTTGCCCTTTGCAGGAAAGGGCCTTTTGGTCATCTTACCCTCCAAACAAGACTCGCAGACTTCCATTGGTTCGAGAACCAAATCGCCTAAGACCCCTTCTTTGACTAGTCTGCCAATCCTATTCAGATTGATATGGCCAAGCCTCATATGCCAAAGCCTTGTTGGATTAGTGGAAGGTCCCTTTCTTTTAGATGGTAAAGTTACCACTGAGTTATTAAGTTCCAAACAAGAATCTTTTGAAATATTGGGAGTAATCACATACAAACCATTTGATTTAACACCAGAACATATAAAAGAACTGCTTCTTTTAATGACAACTTCAGTTCCAAAATGAAAGGAATAACCATTATTCGTTAAATTAGAAACTGAAATTAAATTACGTCTCATTAAAGGGACGTAAAGTACATCTGATAAAATCAAAACTTTATTGTCTGAAAATTCTAAAACTACGACTCCTATAGCAACCGCAGATACGGTTGCGCTAGAACCTAGAGTAAGTACGATCTCCCCATCACTGCATTTCCTGGTTGATCTGAACCCCTGCAATGAATTACAGATATGGTTAGTCGCACCAGAATCAATGCACCAAGTGTTTGAAGTATCCGTAATAAAACTTACTTCAATCACATGTGATTCAATCATACCTTGAACTCTTGTAGCTAAGAATTCTGGACAGTTCCTCTTCCAGTGGCCCTTCTCACCGCATTGGAAACACTTTCCTTTGCCTTGGCCACCCACCTTCCCTTTGCCCTTACCTTTTCCCTTAGATTTTGCAATCTTAGGGACTGGTCCAACACTTGAACCACCAGTGCCAGCCTTCTTCTTTCCTTTCTTACCTTTGAGTGTAGATCGGGAAGAAGAAGCGCTTTTCTCAACGTTTAAAACGCTGCCCCCAGGTTTGATCACCCCTTCTGCTGCCAGTAAAGAACTCATTAATTCGCTCATTGAAAAAACCATTTGATTCATATTATAGTTAAGTTTGAATTGAGCGAATGATGGCGACAGCGAGTTGAGGATCATATCAACTTGGGTCTGTGCATCGATGTTGGCTCCCAAGGTCTCCAGTTCGTTTAAATAACCAATCATTTTTAAAACATGTTCTTTGACTGGAGTACCTTCCGACATCTTTGCACTCATTATCTTCTGCATGGCTACCTGTCTGGCAGGCCTGCCATGCTCCCCAAACATCTTTTTCAGGGATGTGATAATGTCACTGGCAGAATCATTCGATTGGAATTGGTGTTGTAACACACCAGCCATTGAGGCTAGAATGTAACAACGGGCCATTCCATTCGACTTCTTCCATTTGTCGAACTCGCGTCTGGCAGCTGCCGAAGCATTTGCCGCGGGTTCTTCAGGGCTTGGGGTGGTGAGGACATATATGTGATCCTCCGCAGTTAAAACGATGTCAAGGTTACGTTTCCATTCAGTGTAGTTATTTCCAGTTAACTTGTTTTGAGTGAGTATGGTGGCAAGTGGACTAAATGCAGATCCAGACATTATGATTACTGAAAATCAAACAAAATAAATATGGATATCAGAATTGACAGTTTGAAATAAAAGAATCCTTAAAACTCTTATTTAAAAACAAAGTCGCCGGAATATCGAAACGAAAGGATAAAGCCTCCGTGTGGTGGTCAATGTTCGATCTTTCGATTTATCATGACTTATCCTCTATGCAACTCTTGCAAAATAGCCATGACTCCCGAACCTATTTGATCTCTAAGTTTCTGAATAATGCCCCGTGTGGGATCCCTTATCCATAGCTTAGCTAGTGTGTACCATTAACTAGGATCCAATCACAACCATCTCAAGTAGCGCCTCCGTGTGGTGGTCACCCTCTAACACGTCTGATTGATCCTATCCATAGGAAGTTCACATCTAGTAACCAATGAGCAGTGTACCCTCCGTATGGAATGATCACCCCTGGCGAGGTGACACAGAATACACTACTCATCTTACAATGAACCGTTAATGGAAGATCGTGGGTGTTATTTGATAAGACCCTCTCCCACTAGATTTAGTAAATTAAGGATTTTGCTTTTGAAAAAAAATTTCCACACACTACCCATAAACATCCAATGTTTACTAATGTGTTGAAAACGGTTTTTGAATTTTGTTTTAGAAAACTTGTTTTAAGTGCATGCAACAATGTATTATACGCCAATCACAAAACAAGCACATAAAACAAAAAACTAAAATGAAATATAGGCATTCAAACAATGCCTCTATCTCCCATGGCTCTATTTCCATAGAACACCTTCTTGGTTTGGTCGCCTCCGGCTCCATCTCGATGGACAACGGCTCCTTGCTCCATCTTCATGGAATTTCTAATTCTATTACATTGGACCTATGCTTCTTTTGAAGCTTACAATTTATCTAGAAAAAGGAAATAGCAAAAAAGAAATAAAAGGCTAGGGAAACCGGTGCGACTTTCCTTTTCGTAGGATTGAAGCCGCAGCGCCCTTTACATACGCCTTAAAACCAAACCATTATTAAATTACAACATGCACCAATCTCAAACAATTTAAATATAAATATTTAAACGACTTGGTGCCATGGGAGATAGCGACTTATTTTGCTGCAAAAGGGTTAGTCGTACACACATCCACACATACATAACAAATATATGTAACTATTGGAACACTTAATTGATTCACACAGTATATAAACACTTTACATACTGAATTAGAACTTAAAACAGCATCTTACTTCTCTGTCACAGTTCGATCGATCGAAGACCGTTCGATCGCTCGAACCTTCGATCGATTGAACACTGTTCAATCGCTTGAACATTCTGTTTCACAGAATGATTTGAAAATTTTACAGAATATTTTAAAATTAAAGTTTTTAATTTCAAAACACTTTAAAACTGTGAAACAGAGAACCTGACAAAGTATCTATCTCGATCGATCGAACGAAGTTCGATCGATCGAATACCAGAAGGTTCGATCGATCGAAGACTGTTCGATCGATTGAGAACAGAATGTTCGATCGATCGAAACAAGTTCGATCGATCGAACCCACCTTGCATCCTATGCAATCACAGTTTTGTATTCTGCTGCGATAACACTACAGAAACAGATCTGTGACGATGCAGTTTCGAAAACAGTTCTAAAATCAACATGCAAATCAAAACTAGGGTTCCAAAAACGCATTTATAGATCCAAACGAGCGTGGCTCTGATACCAATTGAAGGAAAAAATGGTTTAAAGTTAGATTTTAAACGCGCAGCGGAAATAGGTTAAGTTATAAAACTTTTGGCATTCCAGGATCTACTACTCGTCAATTCCATAGATGCGTACAAAGGGGTGCAAGAATTATACCTTAGTGTCTTGAACCCAATTCTGAAACTTTAACTTCCAGCAGCCTCCACTAGATGATCTTCACCCTTATGACTCCTGCGGATGCCTTCCGGAAAGACTAGGGTTGGTGGGAACCCTAATACAGAGGATAGGAAGGTTTTGGGAAGACTATTATAGTTTCTGCAGCTTCTGCGTATAAAAACGACGATCACTTACTTCCAGAACGCAGCTGCCCTATTTATAGATTGCCAGAACCGACCTAGACTTCGATCGATCGAAGTGACTTTGATCGATCGAACCTTCGATCGATCGAACCATTCTCGATCGATCGAACCTGCTGACTTCAATCGATCGAACATACTTCGATCGATCGAACCTGTCTTAACAGCTTCCTCAAGTGTCTTTCCAAGCATCCTAGCGGAGCTAAGAGTGGGACCTCCTAGGCTCTTTATTGTTGGCTCAGACCAGTTTGTTAATTACCATGACCAAACTCTTTGATCAGCAAACTAACTAACTGGTCAGTTAACGTTTATTCCACTATAAAACGATAACTGAACTCCAACGCAAAAGAACATATCCGAAGCGATAACTAGACTTGTATGGTGTACTAATGTCCCTCTACCGTCAGCATTCGTAATCATATTCAGGTAGTCGGATAACTGTTACTGTCAACCTGAATCATGATTACTTCTTGTATTCCTTGAGTCCCATTCACCACTCATGATTACCAAACATGTTGATAACTCTTATCAATAAGACTGCAGTACTCAGTAATCAACTTGGTGACATTCTCAAGGGAATGCTTACTCTGAATCAGAGGGTAGATTCTATCTTGACAATATATGTTCACAACCCTAAGGACATGACATACCCAAGATACCCAGGTGTTGATCTTCTATAGACCTCACTGATTGGTAAGTCAAAGCAGCCATATCCATAGTCTGTGTTCATAATCATCTCAAGATTGAGAACATGTAACTTATACAAGTTATGAGTTCCTATTGACTGTTGACAGCCTTAAGCGTCAATAGGAAAGCTCAGGTCCGTCAATGCACTATAAGCACTAGCATATCAACTAAGAGCTACACTCTAGTGATTGAGATTAATCACTCCATCCAATGGTAGTTAAGTATGCTACAGTGTAGACCTGATGAGGTATCCAGTCTCATCATCCACTGTGACATATTCTAAGTATCAAAGAATAGTAATTCGTATTTCACTTGTGTGTATCTCATACACACACGAATTGCTTACTATGATACTTAAGGACAAAACAATCATCTCATGAAAGAAACATACACAATGAAATGTAAAGCTGATATCCATATATTATAATGCTAATGTCTCATACATAAAGTAATGGTTTGAGGGCACAAACCCAACAGGAAGACCATTCAATAACACACCATGTTTTTGTGACTCATTAGCAGGCCTGCGACAATCGTAATTTGTTACTGATATGTCATGAGTACATTACATTGAGGTGGTGCAGCGATTCTTTTCACCGAGGGATTGAGAATGCTGTGTCTGGTGTGGTTGAATCGTCTAAGGCATACACGAGAAGCTTCCGAGTGATGTGTCTTGCTGGTTATGGTGATGATTTGGCATTACACTCCTGTC
The DNA here is from genome assembly GCA_033977485.1 of Hydrangea macrophylla. Classification (NCBI taxonomy): domain Eukaryota; kingdom Viridiplantae; phylum Streptophyta; class Magnoliopsida; order Cornales; family Hydrangeaceae; genus Hydrangea; species Hydrangea macrophylla. The sequence continues at coordinate 87,018,129 of CM066986.1, forward strand.
GTTGTACTTTCTTTTCGTAAGGTCGCACGTTCTATTTCCCTGTATGAAGAGTTGAGAAGTTCCGTTGTGTTGAGAGATTGGTTTTAGTACCAACCCTATGTGGGTGAGTGGGAGATGTAACAAATATTGTGGTTGGGCCATACGGGCACCCACATTATATTGGACTGGGTCCAAAGAGGGCTGGCTTGGACGCCAAATAATGGGCTTTTGGAGTCTTAAGCCTTATAGGTTTTTATGTGCCTATATATACATATATATCACATGGAAAACCTAAGGATATTTCATATATTCACAGCAGCCTCTCTATCTCTAACTCACGTTAGTCTCTCTCTCTCTCTTTATCCCTACGGTTCATCTCTCTCTTGGCCATCACCAAAGGAGCCATGGGATTTAGCACGTGATACGTACGAGGATCGCTCTAGTAGTGATCTTCACGACCTACGCGAAGCATAAGAGAGTACATGGAGGCAACATGGAGCAGCAGTTCGTGGGTGAAGACGCCGGGCTTGTAACAACACCGTTCGGCGATCCGTCGGGTTATTCCGCTAGGTAAGTGACCTAAACCCATCTCGTATGCTTGCGTGCATATTATCTACAACAACGATAGCCTTTCTGAACACGAGAGTACCCTAAGAAAACACACTTAATAGTTAATAGCACGTAGGTCTAACTTGTCAGTGCCCGGGGTAAGCTGATGGACAAAACAAACACATCCGAAAACACGTGGACTAACTGGAAACAGAGACTCAGTAGGAAATAATGTAGCATGAGGAGTGCATCCATCTAGAACAGAGGAAGGCATACGATTAATTAAATGACAAGCAGTAAGAACTGCATCCCCCCAGTAACATTTTGGAACCCTCATTTCAAACAACAAGGTGCGGGTGACTTCTAACAAGTGACGGTTTTTCCTTTCTGCAACACCATTTTGCTGAGGTGTGTGCACACACGATGATTGGTGGAGCATCCCACATTTGCTCATGTAGGTGGTGAATGGATGAGAGAAATATTCCTGTGCATTATCACTACGAAGAATTTGAATAGGAACATTAAATTGAGTTTTAACTTCATTACAATATGCACAAAATATTGAAAATAACTCAGAACGATTTTTCATTAAATAAATCCACGTTATTCTGGAGAAATCATCAACAAAGCTAACAAAGTACCGATACCCCTTAATAGAGGTTATACGGTGTGGACCCCAAACATCTGAATGTACTAATTGAAATGGACAAGACACTCTTTTATTAACTTGAGGAGCAAATTGGACACGGTGATGCTTCCCCAACTGACACGACTCACACTCTAAAATAGACAAATGACTCAAACTAGGTACTAGCAGCTTCAAGTTGGCCAAAGAAGGATGTCCAAGGCGACAATGAATCTGGTGAGGAGATACTGTAGCAGAACAAGCAGTGGGAGAAGTGGGCGGTGGAGATGAACCATCAAAGTAGTAGAGACCATCGGATTCATGTAACCGGGGGCAATGAGGATGATTTTTCAAGAGATGAAAATTGGGTCGATATACCTGTGAGATGATCAGTGGCTCCAGAATCAATTACCCAAGGAGTAGAACGAGAGGTGAGACAAGCAGTGGAGGTACCTTTCTGAACAACAGAGGTACTAGGAGAAGATGCCTGCTGAGATGCCTGGAACTGTAAGAGCTGAGTATACTCGTCCCGAGAAACTGAAAACTGATCAGCCACAACTGGAGCGGAAGAATGAGTATCACCAGGAGTAGTAGTAGCAGCATGGGCAAACCGAGCAGGACGGCCAATAAGTTCCCAGCAAGTCTCCCGAGTATGACCATCCTTGTTGCAATTATCACAATGACGCATGGGGCCGCGACCACGACCTCCTCGTCCACCACGATAACCCCCTCCACGACGAGGAGCACCACCACCAGCCCGACCGATAGGATATTGTGAAGCCTGAGTAACAAGGGCTGAATGATCAGTAACGGGAGGAACAGGAATAATCGGATCCCGAGAAGTACTCCTCAAAACACGCTGATATGTCTCAGCAAGAGAAGGAAGAGTGGCACCACCAAGAATTTGAGACCGAACTGGCTCAAAATCATTCTTGAGACCTGCAAGAAATTTCATCACGGCCATTTGTTCACGCTGTTTCTGCTGTTCCTTCGCATCAGTAGTGATAGGAAGGACGCTATTCAACTCTTCAACCAACCGTTTAAACGAAGCAAAGTAATCAGTTACAGATAGATCACTCTGTTGCAACTGAAAATACTGAAAAGAGAGATCGTACATCCGAGTCAAATCACCGGAGTACAAGAGATGAGCATACTCCCAAATCTCCTTACATGTGCCCAAATGACCACACATGTCCGCAACCTGCGGTTCCATAGAATTCCAAATAAGTGCAACAATTTGAGCATCCATTTGTCTCCAATGCTTAATCGCCTTCTCATCGGTGGTAGGAGCAGACTCGGTAAGGTGATCATCAAAACCCAAGCCAGTGAGGGCAATATTGACAGCCCGGGACCATTGAAGGAAATTAGAGCCGTTTGACACTCAAATGGCACAAAATTAATGCAAAAGTTCTAAAGTACCCTTATTTGTTTTTTCTTTCCTTTTACATTTTGTTGGTACTTTGAAAATCAATAAGGCTAATTTTGGAAAGTAACTAAAAATTCATCATGAAATATTCTTAGTGGACAATAATTTTGGGATGGCCAAAAAAGGAAAGAACATATAATATGGGACAGAGGGGGTATAAGTGTACGGCCACTCTATTAAATAGTGGGCCTAGCACCCTCATTTTCCTTTATTTTTTTCTCTTCGCTAAGAATGGATGAAGGGAAAGTAATCGAGCTGTAAAGAAAAAAGACAAGCATGAAAATAATGGAATGAGAAAATGGATAATCATTAGAACTAGGGATACATATATACAATCATTGGCAGTACAAAGAGAAAGTCAAAGAATCATTGGTTCTAAAAATACAAGTGTTTAGTGAGTATCCACTTGTTGCACGGGAGGACAGTCTAATATCTTTATAAAACTGGTCATGTGTCAAACCAACATATAACCTTAGTTCTCACAAAACCAGATAAAATAAGAATGGGGCTGAACCAGGTCCTACTTTAAGCATTCCCAAACAGGCCCTTAGCCTATCACTAAACCATGGTTTAGTTCACGTGTTTTAGAAGAGCGGTTAATGAAGAAGAATTGCTTGTCTGACTTTGCACTTATATTTCAATAATAGGAACAATCAACTGGTTTAATAATCAACATGTACCTTCACAAGAAAAATATTACAAGAAGAAACCTCCTCCAGATATCTTTTGTGAACGGAATCATGGTAAAGCACATCAGAATAGCCTTTGGCCTTTGCAGCTGTCTGTGCCTTTAGAACCTAAAATTAAAAATTAGAGAGATAACAAGTATATATATAGCACCTACAAATTTTAATCCAAGTTCTAAGAACATGAATATCATGATTACCATCCTGATTCAAAAGAAGCATTAGGCTCACAACCGTGTAGGAATTGATATATATATATATATATATATGTAGTGCATTGCTAGCTTACCGCAGCATAGTTTCCTATGGTCTTCACACCTCCAGTACCACCGGGTGTTGCCCTATGCAGTTCAGTTTCAACCACCAAATTTATTGGTGCCAAACCTTCCTGGCTTAGATATTATGGTTATGGAGGAGTTAGCTCAAAATCCTACGAATTAGTAATCACGAAAGGCATAACCATGAAACATACAATATCATATTCATTAAAGGATGTGAATGTTAAAATGGAAATATATATATATATATATATATAGAGAGAGAGAGAGAGAGAGAATTTAATCTCCACTACTAGTAATGAGTGAAGGGACAAAAATGACATGAACTCACTTGTACGGGTAAGATATGTTTACAGAATTACGATCGAAGCTGGGGCCTTTGCCTTCTCAAAGGTTACCATTGCAGCATTTTAAAAAAAATCCCTCTGCTGACAAAGTTCCAAAACTAGCCTTTTCAGACGCAAACTCAACACTTTTCTTGGACTCCCTCATTTAATATGAGCCAAAAGATCTACATTCTCAGCATCACAAGGTAACTCGGTCTCAATTAGAAAAAGAAAGTCTTGACACTAATGGTATCTTCTTGAAGTAACCGAAGACTCTCATTAGATTCTTTCAAAATCCAAAATTTGGTCCAGTAAGGCCTAAAGGTAATTTAATTATTTTAATTCCAGTCATTCTTGTGGTGTCCCATTTTATTGGGATAACTATTAATTTTGGAGCATCAACACTATCTGAGCCTAGGGAGTGGCCTACCCAGCTAACCATTTCAAATTTAGCCAAATCGCTGAATAGTCAAATAAATTCTTATGCGTGTCTGTATATTTTAACACAATTCAAACGACCCGACACCATTATGCGGGACCAATATATCCTAACAGAGTCCAAATGAACCCGGTGCCAAGAAATGGGCCTAGAAATATTGAAAACTCGTAGGCTAGTTTAGAGACGAGGGTTGCTAAATATGTTACCAAATTTCTCACAACACCCTTGTTGTGTAGTGACTAGTGAGGTTATACATTTTGTTGTACAACAAATTTCTCACTACACCCTTCTTGTGTAGTGACTAGTGAGGAGTAAACTGTCATCTCTGTTGTACATTTTGTTATAGAGAAACTTGGTGGGTGCATTTAGCAACTCTCTTTAGATAATAATCAAACATAACAAACATGTACGCGATGGTGAAGGCTGAAGCAATACTAATTTATAGTATTGCTTCAGCCTTCAGAAGATCTACACCGAACAGTCACAGCAACAGGTAGGACCATAGTGTGAAGAGAGCTGGCTTTGCTCGGCGAAGGAGAGTCTCTTTGCATCTTTGCAAAGATCTATTGCATAAAAAATTATAAAAAACTCTTTCTGGTTTGATGTGTCTGTTGGACCATGATACAGGACATTTATGAGGATTGGAGATTGATGGAGAAAAATCATTAAACTAGCCCTAAACCTAAACTAAATTCTATCATAAAAAAAGGTTCTAGACAAAGATAAGAGATGAAGATAAGAAAATCACGTAACTTATCATTATTTCTAGATAATGATAACCCATCAAATCTAAAGCTATTCAAATAAATTAAAACAAACAAAGAGAAATGTTATTCGCACTTCAAAATTACTAAATGCACTCCATAGTACTACTCCCAGAGCATGTAGTATAATGCACTCCATGTAGTGCATTTAGTAATCCATGGAGTGCGAATAGCATTTCTCTTAAAACAAATTACATAACTAAACATCCCCCAGGATCAAAGACAAATAATCGGTGGGACCTTTTTGTTCTTCATTTAGACGTCACATTGTATACAGCTACTGAATTAATCATGATTCGAATGAGCAAAGACAACTTGCTGAACAAGATTGGACACTAATTGCAACAAGTACGCAAATGTAGAAAACTAACAAACCTTGAAATAGTTTCCAACAGGAGAAACATAAATCAGAAAAGTGTATTCTGGAGCTGGTGCAACACCCAGAACAGCACCGGTCCCCATTAGTAACGGTCTAATGTACAAGGAACCTTTACCTGGAGGAGGAATCTGAAATGGAGTATTATACCACACTGGTTAGAAATAAAATGATCAACTGAGAACCTTTTTGGGAAACGTTTTTCCTGTAAGAGATTGTTTAAATCGTTAAGATTGTTCGGATTTGCTTTTTCACGGCTTTTCAAAAAATCTGATTCTTTAAAGCTTAAAAAAAAACCACTTTTTTTAAAAAGCTCCAATTTGTAGCTTTTTTAAAAAAAATCTCTTTTTCCAAACAGTGGATATGAAAAAGCAAACTTAACCGGCTACTTACAAGAACAATTTTTACTCGAAAAGTTATAGTCATATCTTACCCAACGCTTGTTTGCTATTACAGTTGCCTTTACAGCTTCCACAAATTGTTCAACGGTTGGAGAAGGCATGCACATACGCTCTGCACCCATTCTTAACCGCAATGCATTTTCCTCGGGACGGAACAGTAAAATATTACCATCTTGTTTCCTATAAGCTTTCATACCTTCCAATAATCCCTAAGGGCAGATGCAGAAAAACTGAAAAAGGTAATTGGTCTTTCTAACATATGGAACCATACTAAACAAAGCTAGCGGTAGCTACAGCTTAAGAATCGAAATTTACTAATATAGCATCACCACAAATATTCTATCAAACAAGGCTCCACACAAGCAAGTTAACAATATAGTTTTCGAGGGTCACCACCAAAGTCTAAATCAACGATTGGAACAAGAATAGCATAGTCAAGTTGTAGAAAGCCATAATGAAAAACTAAAATTAGAGATAATGAGGAGTCGTAAAAAGACCACCTCATTAAATTCCTCAGAAGTGCTAGAGCACATTGAATCCAAGAAAGAAAGATGTCTTGATAAAAACAGTAGCTTCAAAATAAAAGAGGCACACAATTCTCCGAGGAACAAAATTGCAATAGGCAGGGGTCATTCCAATCAAATTCTGAGTACTTTTATAGACCATGGAATACCTCCTAATAAACAATCTTAGCAAGAATTATATAAGTACTACCATTTAAAACTTATTACTAACCTGCCCATAATTTAAGACTCCGGATGATGGGCTCAACTTAATGTTACCATATCGCCGTAATTCACCTTCCGAAAATTCTCCACCTCGAGAACATTTCATGCGATACATATAATCAGTAGGCATAAACTCGAATCCAAGGTTGTCCCAATCTATCTCAGCTAATTCCCATGCATCGCCGCTGTGTTAAAGAAGGCTTGTTAATACATGAAACACCTCATTAAGATAGAAAAATCATACAATTGGAATCTCAAACCTCTAGCTTAAACAAGTAATTAATAAAACAAAGCCCACGAGACATCAGAATGCTAGAGTGTCATAGTACACTTAAATTACTGATAAATCTCAAATTGTGAATGTTGCAAAAATGTGAAATAGAGACAGATAGTTTCCTAAATTATCATAAGACTCAATGGGAAGGTTTAGGAGACTTTATTATTATGGCAATGTAAATCCCACAATTATGGTAATACGTATAATTGTGGGATATATATTAGGAAGATTTGATATGATTTGATCTTATTGTGATCCCATGATTTATGGGACGTGATATTATTTTCTCCATCGCCACCCTATAAATATAGAGGTTGGGAGGCTTGTAATGGTATCTCAATACAATAACATCAAGATGTAGCCTTTTAGGATTCTTTGTGTTCCTCTTCTCTCTTGCCTATTTTCTATGTTTACTCGTTTATGAAATTCTATAGTGAAAAAATTGCTCGAATCAAAAACTCATACTATGTAAAAGTGATGCCACCTTTGTATGAACAAGCTGGAATTTTGATTTTAAGGTTTTATGACCAGACACATAACAAATATTCTTGGGTAGACTTCATTACGAGCAACTCCAACCCAAAGTCTTCAAATTCATCCTCATTTTAGCATCTTCTTCAATTTGAAGACGATAGGTTCCACTTTTTCAGTTTTGTATTCAAACCACACTCATCTTTGAATTTAGTACTCAATCTTCAAATCACTATTTTTCTGGTTAAGAAAATATAAATTCTTATGTTATGCTCCCATGTTATACAAAAATGCAATTATTTACCATACGATTATCCAACATTCAATCATCTATCACTTTAAAAAACATTAAATTAAAATCCAAATAAAAATAGATTAGAAAATAAATAAAATGCATAAACATAACAAAAATATTTAATAATAAAAGTACCAATAAAAAAAGCTAGCCGCGACTAGTGGAATTACAAGCAAAATCACTAGTAAAGTAGAAACTAAAGTACAATACGTCAACAACCAAAAAAATACATTGACAAATAAAAGTACATTAATCTACTAATGAAAACACGAAGCGCGACCAGTGAAACTTCAACTAATAATTCATGAGTTGTACGTTACTATAAAAATGATAGAGGGCATAATTTTAATTTGAAAAAAGTTGTAATTTTTAAAAATTGGCCACAAACATCATTGAAGTAGTGGAAGATATTCGAATTCTTCTTCACCATCATCAAATTTGAAGACAGGAAATAAAGACTAATCTTCATATCTTTAAATTTGAAGATGGGTGGTGGGTTGAAGTTGCTCGAACAAGGCCAGTTCTTGGAATTTGAACTGACTTAACTAGTTCAATCTTCAAAGCATCTTTGCTTCCATGTCAATTCCAAGAATCAGATCCCATGATGCCAAACACTGCCTAAAGAATGTTTGAAATGACAATATTACACACACCTTGCGGGAGAGGCCACTCGTACAGTTGTATTCTTAAGACTACCATTAGTTGCAAAATGAAGCTGCATTTGGAGCTGCACTTATACACAAATTTTTCATATGAGAATATACCAGTCATGGTACAACAAATTCAGTGAATCATTTGTATACATATAGGTGCGGAACCCTTCTTATTGCATTCGTTGGATCCAATTTTTATTAAGTGTATTGTAGTAATTTCACAGGATCCAGTGGCTAAAAACAGAAGTCCGCAACTTATTAAGTTGGGGACTTCCTCATAAGAAGCGGACTGCATATAGATGTGTGTGTGTGTGTGTGTGTGTGTGTGTGTGTGTGTGTATCTACTATACTATAAGAACACATAAGCAAGCATGCCAAAAAATATAAACTTCCGCTTTTGCCCTTGTGTTTCTCGTGAATTACTATAAATAAAAAATATATATATAAAATAAAACAAAATTAAAAAAAAAAAACACAAATGAATCAACTATATTACGTCTAAGTACATTTAGGTTCACAATATGACGGCTAATTACATTTTGGTCAACTTTCCCTTCTAAAAAATATATTTAAGTCAACTTTCAATTACAGTCCAATCAACTTTATTGCGGCTATCAACTATATTATGTCTAATTATATTTAGGTTCACAATATGCCGGCTAATTACATGTTGGTCATCTTTTCCTTTTAAAAATTATATTTCAGTCAACTTTATTGCGGTTATTTACATTTAAGTCAACTTTTTAATGAATTCAGCCAATTTTTTTTAATAGAAATTTCAAAATCAATCTATTCTATTTCGGCTATTTGGTCTTTGGTACCATTCATATAGTTTTGAGATTCCACAGCATAGTTCTTGTGCCTACGCAGCTTATTGGTTAATGATTATATGTTTATAGTTTTGCTCCCTATGAGCCATTATATGCAAAATTAATTGTACAAAATCACAATTTAATAATAAGTAAAAGTGTTTCCTTCAAAAGTAAAGTCATAGGCAAACTTATAGAAGTGGAAGCAATGTTTTTTCTACCTTAAGAGGAAACTTACATGCTGCTCATGTACGCAATGTCGAATAAATCTATACTACATAAAATTAAAATCCAGAGAATAAATTTATATAAAAATAGAATCTAAAATGGGAGCTACTGCGTGCGAGGCATGCAGTAACACACACACACACACATATATATACACTCACAAATAGGAGAATACAATCACTTAAAACATGTAATCATTGTAATCAGAAGTAGAATGAGAAGAAGAAGTAGAAGAATGTGGTTAACCTTGAGAGGTAGAGGGCAAAACTGACTTTTATCAATGAACAGAGGAGGAGAGAGAAGAGTTGCAGCGCTGCGTGATGGGCAGAGGACGTAATTGGGGTTGGGATGAACCCCTGCTGTGAAAATGGCGCCACTCTCCATCTTTCTCTCTCAAACCCTCTTGTGCTCCTCAAATGCAGAGAAGCAAAGTGGAAGAGTCAATATTTTGCAGCTTCACGTCTATCAATTTAAGTTGATTACTGGTTTGAAATTTTGAAACTTCCCACGTGTTTAATATTTTACACATGGAAAAAAACTTCAGGCTGTTAACTATGTCATGTTAGTGCAGTATTCCATACATGAACAGTGAAAATATTTTGCACAAAATCGTAATTTCACACTATTTTTACTATTTATATGTGAGAAACAACACAAGCAAAACAACACAAGCAGCACACAATAAACAGTAACAAAGTTGTTTCCCTTACACATTTATATTTCCCTCCCTTACATCATTCCACATTTCTCAGTACTTTCTTTTCTATTTTTCTTTTTTCTTTTTTTTTTTCTAAATTATATATGTAAATATGCATATAAATATACTAATAATGTAGAAATTATTTTTAGGAGAAATTAGAAAAAAGGTCATTAAGAGGAGGTTTGTTGAGATTAAGGACAACTTAAAGTGGACATTGGGGATAAATTCTCCCAATGTCCATAGACCAAAATACTCTTATCTTCATCATCTAACCCTAGCCAAACCCTTTCCACCGCCGACCACCACCCTAGTCATCTCTGGCCACTACCCTCGCTGTCTCCAGTGACCACCACTGCCATCTCCGGTGACCGCCGCCGGCCGTCATCCTCCTTCCTTCCTCCCCTACTTTAAACTCTCTCTCTCTCTCTCTCTCTCTCTCTCTCTCTACTAGATTTAAGAAGAAGAAGAAGAATAAGAAGAAGTGGAATACCTTTTAGCGCGGTCGACGGACATGGATGACGGCTGTCAGAAGGTGGACGGCAAATGTGGCCGATTTATCAGTTTTTGGTCGTGAAACTGGAGATATCCTAAGTCAAATTGGACTTAAGTTATTTGACTTCAGATATCTTAAGTCAAATTTAACTTAGGATAATTCTGAACTGAAATCACATTCAATATTGTATTTTTTCACTAAGAAAATTTACACATCCTCTTCTGAACCTGAGCACTTCCCCTTACTAAAAGAATTAAGTGAAATTTCATTGAGAAGGTTAAGTGAAATTTCACTTATGACAAATCGAAGATAAGGAAAATGTTACTCATCTTAAGTCAAATTTGACTTGGGATAATTTTGAATTGAAATTACATTCAATACTGTATTTTTTCACTAAGAAAATTTACACGACCTCTTCTGAACCTGAACACTTCCCCCCACTAAAAGAATTAAGTGAAATTTTACTGAGGAAGTTAAGTGAAGTTTTACTTAAAATTTCACTTATGACAAATCAAAGTTAAGTAAAATTTTACTCATCTTAAGTCAAATTTGACTTAGGATGATTCTGAACTGTAATTATATTCTACATTGTATTTTTTTCACAAAGAAAATTTAGACAACCTCTTCTGAACCTGAACACTTCCCCCCCCCCCCCCCCCCCCCCCCCCCCCCACTAAAAGAATTAAGTGAAATTTCACAGAGAAAGTTAAGGGAAATTTCATTTATGACAAATCAAAGTCAAGTAAAATTTTACTCATGTTAAGTCAAATTTGACTTAGTATATGTTACGTGGAAATTCTGCAGTAACCTCATCATGCCAATGGGGTGTGCGAGAATCATGAATGGTGGTTGTCGTCTTGCGTGGTGGTCGTCAGAGCTCGCAAGTTCCGACGATGGTGATGACATATAAATCTAGATCTAGAGTTTGACCGGTGATCTAGATCTAGATCTTGTTCGATGGCTATGGATGTGGTGGTCACGATGATGGTGATGGTGGTTGTGGTGGTTCTGACGACATCCATGGTGGCTGTGGTGGTGGTAGCAGGTGGCAATTGAGGTAGTGGTGGTGGTGGTCGATAGTGACGGTGGTGATGGTGGTGGTGGTGGTGGTGGTGGTGGTGTCGGTGGTAGAGGTGGACTGCTGGTGGTGGTGGTGAGAGAGAAAGAGATCTTAGAGAGAGTGGTGAGAGAGAAAGAGATCTTAAAGAGAGAGAGAGAGAGAATGAAACTGATTTTTTAAAACAGGGGTATTTTTGTCCCTAATAGAACTTGAGAAGTGAATTGTTAGAGGTATGGACTGGAGTGAAAAAATGCGCTTGGGTGTCCTTGTAGGGGTTATTATTAATGGGTTATCCTTAAAACCAAGAAGGACCAACCTTAGGGACCTTAGATCAAGCCTCCTTTATTTTTATACAATATAATTAATTTAAGTTTAGCTAAAATTTTAAATTTAAGCAAAGGTTCTATATCATGTATAAAAGTTGGTAGAGATGTGGTGGGATTGCATGTCTTCTAGAGATGTTGGACTTTCTTATACGAGTAATACTATGCTTCTCAAATTTCTCATCTCAAATATATGAGATAATGGATCAACTGATTTTTATTGGAAGATGTTGAAGTGATTTGGGAAGCATATAACATTACTTTTCTTATATATCCATTGTCTAATGAATGTTGATGCCGTGAGAAATGGACATCACTGACCATTGTAGGATTATATATATAGCATTAGGTTGGGGCGTACAACAGGGCAGCCAAGCCAAGCCTGATACGAGCCACATAACGAGTTGGCGAGCGGGGCAAGGCGAGATAACACGTGTAGACACCCCATTTTGTCGGCTAACAGATTTAGGAGGCCACAAGCATGTCAAACCTTGATGATTAGAAAGATTGGATTTTCATAGATTGCCTCTAACTCTCAAGAAATCAAAGAAATGACCAAAATGTCTCTAAAAGCTCAAAACTTTCCTGATTGGCTCAGAATCTCAGAAATCATTTGATGTTGTTCCAAACAAAAAAAAGTATTTTAAAAGATAAATATTTGAAATCGTAAGCTCCCGGAGACCCCCGAAAGTCCCGGAAGTTTCCAGAAAGTCTCCGTTGACCGATTTGACCAAGGTTTGACCAAGTTTGACCAGGGTTTGACCAAAATCATCCGAATTTGCCCAAAAATTCCGAGATCATCCTAGATCATCCTAGATCATGTGAAAAGTCTTAAAATATGTTTTAAAAGAAAATCGGACGGAAACGTCAGTCTTTGGAGGCTCCCAGAACTTCCCTGAATTTCCTGGAAGTGCACTGTTTGACTGATTTGACTGCAAGTTTGATCAAAAGTCAAAGTCTCCTTTTCGATGTTGAAATATTTTTATCAAATACTAGAGGTCAATAGCTTTCCAACGGTATATCGCACATAATTTCTGGATCTAAAACGAATTTGTTATGAATTTCTGAAGGTGAAAAATGGGTTCAATTCAACTTTTATCGCGAATACCGCAAAACATTCCAAAGTGACCCAACTCCAAACTATTTTTTTTATGGAAATTAGACCTCAATACCTTTCCAACGGTATATCACAATCTCAATTTGGATTTGGTATGAATTTCGGACGAAATAGGGCCGTTTCACGAATTTCGAGAGTTCTGGGGGCCAAAATGCAAATTTTGGTCAACGGGAGGGTTGACTTCTATGGCGGCACTGACCCACTACCGCAGTGGCACTGGCCGAGTGCCGTGGCGGCACTCTGAGTCATTTTTCAAATTTTTTGTAATTTTTGGTTAATTTTTGGGTTTTAATTCATATTTTCAATAAACAAAACGACATAGTTTTGATATTCTGAGATTTTGGACCAATTAGATACTTTTTAAAACCCAAAATACCTCCCCAAGTTAGCCTATGAATGAGACCCATTTGCTTCCATTTGGGGAAGAACTTGGAAGCCATTAGAGAGAGATATAGAGAGTTAGGGAGAAATAGAGAGAGGACTAGAGATTTTCTTCTTCAAAATCCAATTCAAATGTGAGTTTCAATTAGTTTTCTCAAAACTAAACTTGTGTTCACAAGATTTCAATTCATTTTCTTCATTTTCTTTGAGTTTTAGAGAGCAATCTACACCCACATACACACATATAAGAGGTTGAATGCTTGTGGTTCAACCATTGAATATCATCAATTGATTTGTTCATTTGCTTGCTTATATACAATGTTCATTTCTTCTTACCTCATTTCTTTTTAATTTTTTTTATTTATTTACTAGTTCATCATCATCTAGATGATGACATGAAGTTTGAGGTGGGTGAATCCTTATGGATAGTAGCTCTTGACCTCAAAAACATGTTTGATAGATGATGATTATAACCTCAATACATCTCTATGTATTCTTGAGGTTATTTCCAAAATAAAGCAAATCTTTCCAATAATCCTGGAGGTTATTTAAATGAGTTAGAGGTTGATATTACAAGTGGTTTTAATTCTCTTTGAGTGTTGAAAATATACTTTCAAAACCCCTATTTCAAAGCCCTCCTAAAACCCCCAATATTTGGATTCCAAGAAATAAACCTTGTTTTCTAAAAAATCTTCAAAACAGTGAGTCATGTAACTTCAAAGAATTATTCTAAGTTCAATACTCAATATATGAATGTAAGACCACTTGGAAAGTCTTCCTAACTCATTGGAGAACACCCATGATTTTTGTCTTGGCTTGGAAACACTTGGAAGGATTCCATTTTGGTCCAAACATTCTCTCCGGATATTCTGCCTTTACTGTCACAGCAGCTTGGTTAACTTTCAACTTGTTTTACAGAAAACCTTTCCAAACGGAGTGGTCTCAACTCATTTTCCCCTTGAACTTCAATGTCTTAGGGAACTTTATGTATAATATGGGCCTCTAGATGTTTTTTTTTTTTTTTTTTCATTTTTTAAGATTTTTTGACATTTCAGTCGACAGTACGAATTCTGTTTCTGAGTGACCTCTATTGTTTATATGATTTCTCTCAATATGAAATAGTTATTGAGGATTGGCTTTTTGATTTGTGTTCTAGACACAATAAGGATGATCTCCATAAAAAATCATGCATTGAAAACATTTTTAACCCTACTTTTCAAGTTCCACAAAACCAAGTCACTGTTCTGTCCACTATTCACAGCAAGTATACTTTTACTTCCATCCTTTGATTTAATGCTTATATGTACTTCAAATTAGTTCATATCTAAGGAAGTAGTCCATACTATATTTTTACATATCCCATGATGATTTCCTCCATGCATTCATTCATACTTTAGACTTCTAAGTCACTTTAGAAAGTCCATGTACACAAACACACTACAACCTTTGAACATTCTAAGACCATGCATTGCATCCATGCAAGATTTTGGATTTTTGTGACTCCTAATCTAAGAAGATTATAAGGAATAAATTTGATCACACGTTCATGCTTCCCTCGATCTAATCTTCCTTTCTCATCCGTCCGGGGGATTGAGAGGTCTTCTTTCCTCAAAAGATTAACATGCATCATTCTAGCTTGCTAAGAATATTTTTTATCTCTTTGTTTATTTGTTTCAAGAACAATTCATGTCCCCTTTGATTAAGAAAACTTGATTACTTGATATGTGATTAGACGTTTTTTCCTAAGTTTGTTTTGTGTGATCTTTCACTTTGCATTGTGTGATACTTGGCTTAGACTTATGAATGATATCTTATCTTTCGATCTTCCATTTTTAAGATTCTTATGTGATGTAATATACTATCATAGTATTATTTGTCAAACCAAACATAGTATAAGATGATTATTTGGATGCTAATTGAGGCCCGTCGAAAGACAGGGCGAGTTGAGGGTGTTTTAGTCGTGACAAAGGCTTCTTCCTCTCTCGTACCGAAACCCCAAGCCAAGTTCTTTGGTTATGAAGGGCCGGTGCATTTTATCCATTTGGGTGAGTCAAAATTAGGTTTCTTGGTTCCTTAAAGACCAAGTGGCGACTCTGTATTTGTTTTCAACAGACTTTTTTTCAAATCAATTTCAAAACAAAAGGAAAATCAATTCCGAAACCCGGCCGTAAGTAGAGACGGGGGTAGGCTCACGGAGGCCGCGTGTCTACAACACGTTAGGCCAAATGTTACATCATCTCTCATGATTATCATAATTGCATTTTTATATGTATGGATTAGTGTTAATTAACACTTGTTAGGGGTGAGTTACGGACTAACTAAACGGTTATGGGTGTCCGTATGGCGACACAAGATTGGAAAGTGGTGACCATTCCAATAGGGATTGTGTCACGACCCAGTCTCGCTCAGTAAGATATTGTCTGCTTTGTGTCCAAGCCCTCATAGTTTTGTTCTTCGGCCAATGCACAAAAGGCCTCTTATTAGGGAGACTTGGAACCTATCACTCCCGCCCCGAAAAATCCTTGTTTTAAAATACACTAATTAATTTCTTGAGAATTATTAATGTTTATTAATAATTCTGAATGAGGTTGACCGTGGGTTAACGGAAGGTGTCAAGTGAGGACACGGAAATCCGATAATCATGAGGAATTGGCATGAGTAAATGACATTTATGTGCATTAAATGTTATTTAACTAATTTGGTATATGTGAATAGTGAAATATACATGTGTAGTATAATTTCTGATAGTTTTGATCTTGTTAAAGATCATTTTTGAACGTTATAGTGTTAACGGTTAGGATTTGTTCCATGAAAGGTAGGTTATCTAGAAATTCCACGAAAATAGTTTTCGGATTACGAAGATAAAAGGAACCTAGACGAAAACTTTTATGAATTATAGATTTTCACTCGTGAAGCTATAACTTAGACGTGTAAGATGTTTTGGAGAATAATTACCAGATTTAAGAAATCGCGGGGAGTTAAACACAATTTTCGAGAATCGTATCTATATATAGAAAGCCAAGAGATATTTTTATTTTTACAAATTTTCTTCACAAAATATCCTAAGTGAGACTAAGGGAGATTTGGGGGGTTCTGAGCTTCACGACGCCAAACGACGATCGTTCGTCCTTCAGCTTTCGACCAAATTTCATATTTGGACTCCTTGAGGTAAGAGCTACATTTTGATACCACATAGGCCGTATTTGGATTAGTTTTATAAAATCCTAATTCTAGGAATTTGGGGAAAACACATGTATACTTATAGGAATCACTTGAGATCAAAAATTCGGCGTAGAATCGAACTTTTAGTAATTCCCTTAAAGTTATAGAACGATAGCTTAAGGTATGAATCCTGATCCTATGTATTATAGGAAATTTTCATGTTTTAAATATCTCGTGTGATATTTTGGATCCGAGAAAAATTCATGCATAAATTAGGCTCGTTAATTATGCACGTGAATATGCAAGAAAAGCACGTATATGTGATTATATGAGCATTTATGTATCTATGTGGGTCAAAGGGGGGATTGCTACAATTTCATCCGGGGGTAAGCTCTTCGATGTTTGAGGATTATAGTAGCGACGGCTACTGTGCATGGTTTGGGAGAATGCCTAGCTAGGGCACTGTGCATGGTTTGGGAGAAGGCCCAGCCAGGGCACTGGATGCGTGGTAAGGAGAAGGCCTTCTACGACATTGGTTTCATACTTCTATTACCGGATGGATATGTAACTCTCTCCCTAAAGACTAAATTATGTGTTTGATGTTTAGAGCATGAATTGTCATATATGCATTCGTTTATAATTGTGTACTCAGCATATAGCTGAGCAGTGGAGCTTGTTAGGAAATTGCGTTCCCAGAATCCGTTGATAGCGCGTATAAGTTGGTATTGCAAAAATTACGTGAAAGCTATAATAACCCTACAAGGGCGGAACTAGGGTTACCTTAAACTGCAAAAACGGATTGCTGTAGTAGACGAATTGAGAACACGGGCTCGATAACAGCTCATGATCTTCTACCGTATTCCTCTGCTGCCAGAATCTCGAACTGATCGAGTGTGGGCTCTTTCGAAATCCTTTCTGTTTTATTCTCTCTCTTTTTACACTCTATTTTCTATTCTGAGTTATAATACTCTTGATGGAAAAACGCAAACTGAGAAGAGAGCAAAGTAGCATATATATATATATATATATAGGCTACGATAGGGACCATAGGAAGTCAATAAGGAATAAGCTTCCTTATGGAATTAGGAAACCATAATTCGAACTGAATCAGATTCCTATTTCTAAAAATTATAAATCATACCACTAAAGAATTATAATTGAACTCCTACCCTTACCTCAAAAATATATTTTGAGCTCCATGTTATTAAATGCTTATTATATCCCCACGTTAAGATTACAGATATCTATTAATTAAATACAATTACTGACAATCATATTTAATTAATCTCTTAAAATTCCTTGAGATCCTGTACTTAACTTATCTGATATGTCGGATACAAAATTCACCTGCAGGGTTTGACATAATCAAAACTTATAAGCTTTCTCAAGGAAATATGATCAATCCCAAAATTGAGACATGGATTCCATCATTAATTAATATCCACCTCACAATTAATATTGTCACTCAATCCAATGAGAAATTGACCCATTTAAGGATCTCACCCTTTTAGGGATCAAAGTGTAAATATCAAATGTACGTGTTTATAAATTAACTTAGGATTTAGAGCATAAGCACTCATAATAGCCATGAGATATTAATTACTCCTATCTTATAAGTCAATACAAAGATAATTACCCCAAGTCAGTTTCATTTAATACACAAAGTGTATCTGCATAGTGAGATGGAACTATACCGTTTCCGGTAGTCAAAACAAACCTACTACATCACCATACTGTAGTCCTACTGATGGTGTGTCCAATCTCATCTAAGACTGTAAACCAAAATCTTACATTCTACAAGATTCAATGGTCTGATCTTCCATGTGTAAGCCGAACTCTACAAACCAAACCACCTATCATGAAGACTAAGAGACACACATGCACAATATTAAACAAACAATATAATACAAACATTGCCCACACAGATTCTCATAAAAATGGAATAACTAATATTATTAAAAGAATAATTCAACTACATAAAGCATGGCCTTTAGTATATATCCCTAACATAGCTTTACTTTGTAGGTGATAAGAAGAAAGGAAATAAAAAGCCAGAAGAGTGAGACCTATGGGGATGCCGGGGATCACCTCTTGTATATATATATTTTTCCATTCTAATGATGTAAAATGTAATTTTGAGGAGTTAGAACTATGCCCTGTCTTAATTTGGAAACCTTGGAAGGATTTTGAAAGGTTGTAATGGGTCGTGAATCTATTTGGTTTTGTTTAAAATGATTTAGAACTCTTGAGTTCATGTTTTGAATGTTAAACTTGTCAAGTTTGTATTTTTGGATGAATGTAATAGTACTTTGGGAATTGAACCAAACGAGCCTTAACTTATTTCATTTTCATTTCTTTTCAAAGTTTCGTGTATGTTCTTATAGCCGTGATATGGTTGGAACGGATTGGAATGAGTATGAGAATTTGAAGTGTTTACAATTCGTGACGGTTGATTGAACCTTAGGCAATATTCTGCCAAAAGGAGAAAGATTCTGCCAGGGGATCTTTCGACCAGTCGAACAGGGTAATTTGACTGGTCAAAAATGCTGTTGTATGCTTTCTTGTTACACTCCTTCCGGAAAACATTTAAATGTTCTAATTGGTTCCTAGAGTACCCTATTAACATATTACTCTTGTTTTGAAATATAATTAACTTTTCAAATTTATACGAATTTTACAACTTAAAGTGTATTGTTTTTAAAAGAGTTGAGTACTCATTGCTACTTTTAATTTTCCACTGCTATAGTGTTTTGATGAATCGGATGAGCCTTGGTGGCGTGCCATGTGTCCTATTTGTACACGTAGCGAGATGAGTCATGACAGAACCATACATATATGGCACATTAATTTTCCTCACCCACGCGATGTGGGATGAACTTCCCATAGTGTGTAGCTTGGCAACACTTACTATAGCCACAAAAGCACCTACAACAGCCTGTCCACAACACCAGGTTTGTTACATTCCACCCCCCTTAGGGCCCAACGTCCGTATTGGCACACTTCCGGTTGGGTTTAGCTCTGATGCCATTCTGTCATGACCCAATCTCACTTAATAAGATATTGTCTACTTTGGGTCCAAGCCCTCACAGTTTTGTTGTTGGGCCACTGCCCAAAAGGCCTCTTACTAGGGAGACTTGGAACCACACATATATGGCACATTACTTTTCCACACCCAGGCGATGTGGGATGAACTTCCATAGTGTGTAGCCTGCCAGAACTTACTGCAGCCACAAAGGCACCTACAGCAGCCCACCCACAACACCAGGGTCGTTACAATATGTGCTGAGAGTTCTATTACGGATGGAACGGTACAAAGTGAATGTGACCCAATGGGGTATAATGTGCTTAATTGCATTATTTGGTATAATTTATTTGACATGGAATGAATAATGCTAGGTACACCTAAACGGGATATCCACCTGCTGATGTGGATTTCCAAAATTATTCATCAGTTACCAAACAAAGTTTGAATTAATTTTAAAACTGCCATGACACGTCAGCAGGTGGATAGTTTAGGTCCACAAAACTAGTGTACTTGCATTTTTTGACATGGAATTCTTTGTTTATCTATTTTAAATATGGTTATTATGTGACCAAATAGGCGTATACTTGTGAGGATGAAATTGGATACATTTTCATAATTGGTAGGTGAATTAGCAATTTCACAGGAATTGAAGTAATTTAGTAAGTTGGTGGGGTGGTATCAGATATTGGGTAAACTTGAGGGAACATAAGTACAATTTTGACTAAAATGAAAGTTTCTTTAGAAGCTTTGGGAGATAAGAAGAGAGAAAATTTAGAAGCTTTGGGAGATAAAAAGAGAGAGAAATTGTATCTTCTCAACATTCACCGAGAGAGAAACGAGTGATAGAAAGGGGGGGGGGGGGGGGGGGAGAAGAGAAAATTTAGAAGCTTTGGGAGATAAAAAGAGAGAGAGAATTTATCTTCTCAACATTCACCGAGAGAGAAACGAGTGATAGAAAAAGAGGTGGGGGTGGGGGTGGGGGTGGGGGTGGGGGGGGTTATAGTTGAATTGATCTAGCAAACTTCACTAGTTCTTCAAATTGAAGCCATATCTGGGTAGCTTGAGATAAGGCTAACTCACCCATCTAGTTTAATTTGGTTTTAAACGTCGAATTTATTGCATCCCAGCTAATAAGTAATTTATAGTTTTTCGAAACATTTAGGAACTTGACGAGGTCTTGAATTGGGCTTTTATTTTAGCTTTTTGTACACGAATTAAGAAGGTAAATGATACTAATCATGTTCTTGAATGCTTTTGGATGTTTTAATTCATGGTGTGGGATAGAGAGTATGTTGAATTAGCTTAATAAAGCTTGTATAATGATATTTGAGTAATCATACTGCTAAAGGCATGTTAAATTGAGTTATTGAAGCATGTATAGCATGAATTGGGTGATTCCCATGTTGAAAGATTGATACTAGTTTGTGAAGTGAGCATGTTTATGTGGATTGAAAAGGGGACTTGTATATTTCACCATGAGTTGTGCTCCCAAAATGGGAAGGAATGTGTGGTGACTACGGGTCACGTGTGTGTCAAAAAGACACCGATTGAGCTCAAGATGCGGTATTGAGGGTAGTGGTGGAATAATATATGTACCTTGGAGATCGAAAGCATGTTATGTTGAGAAAGGGTGACGAGAAGGATGGGAAGTAAGACCGTGAAAAGGCTCGGGATTGTTTTTCATGTCCATACGTTTAAAGGCTTGTGTATAGTTTTGTTCAAGACCTATGTCGTAGTTTAGCGAGAATCAGAGTTTTGTGTAACTTTTTGGCTTTGTAATAGGAGCAAACACTTGTGTGTGGTTTGCTTTGTATGACTTGTAATGTTGGTGACTTTGAGTTGTATAAGCAAACGCTTTAGTTATGATTTTGTAAGAGTTGTAATTGCAAGTTGTGGAGCTCAAGGATTTGTAAGTTTATGTTGTAAGATGTTGTAGACCACTTGTGTATTAGTTGGTACATGATATGAAAGACATATTTTGTTCATATATCAGTTGGTTTTGGAAATCATAAAATCAAATGAGTTAGAGTTATCAAACGTGTAAATGTTTTTATGTGTAAACAAGTTTTGGATTTCAGCCTACAATTAAATAGTCCGATGGACTAGAACTTGGAATAGGTCGTGCCATGCCCAAATAGTAAAAATTGAGAAAAATTTAAGACATTTTTTTTGGATTCGTAGGTCGCGACTAGTTGAGCAGTGATGTCAACAAACATGCACAATCTAACATGTAGATAAGGGCAATAGTGGCGGACGTATCTTATCTCAAAAGAATATTCTAATCATAATTATTATTACAAATCACGAATATCCAGGCCTCAAGGCCAAAAACAACATTGTTTATTATAACTCCAAACTAAAACATAAAACAACATGACGAAAGTAGAATAGTATCAACTCTGGTCAACAACATCTCTAACACATCCAAAACCTTCAGCATACTCGTTCTCTGTAAAGTCTGGACATGGGAATGTTTAGGGTGTAAACACCATCAGCTTGTAAAAGTGAGTAAGCATCTAACGTAACGTATGAATATCGTAGATCATGTATAGGCGTGCTTAGAATTATAATATCATGGTAAGTATAGCATTACATATGAGTACACTAATTATATATATAACATATGACCCTCCATGAACAATTCAATCTCTATCGGTTGACCATGTGCCAGTCAATTCACCATGAAGGCTCTGATACCACTTATTGGGAATTTAACACGCGGAACCAAATTCTCTCAAAAACACACAGAAACACATAAACAGTAATTAAACATGCACACCAAAGAAAAGACACAAATTTCTACGTGGTTCGGCCAAACATACCCGAGAGATTCATTCTTTCTCTATGTTACAGTGAATAATTATGTCAGGTTCTTTGGGGTATTGAGTGGGGAATGTACAAGGGTCTTGTATTAGGGTCATGGGATTTAATCCATGTAACTTGGCTCAGATACCGCTTGTTGAGATTTACGCAGCGAAATTAAACGAGCACACAATAAAAAGAAAAATAACAAGGGAAAAAGAAAAGAAAAACACAAGAGAATTCTACGTGGTTCGGCAAAACCCTGCCTACGTCCACACCCAAAAGGTATTTCCTTTACTATTGAGAATAAAAAAAATGGTACAAGACTATTGTTGAATTAAATCACATAACCCAACCCCCTTGTTCTCACTATTTTTTTCCCTCTCTCTCACCACACGAGTGTATATTGCCCCACACAATATATATCACGTACATATATACATATGCTATACACGCCGAGTACTATAGGAGTCTCATGTAGACATCAATCACATGCTTGCATTATTCAATTGAATAGTATCAAATACCCAATCTAATCCTACTTGCATATATCTTATCAAAGAAGAAACCAAGTAGCCTGCAACCTCTTAATTCATGCATGCATGTAAATCGGCCAAACACATGATTATCATGGTGTGGATCCCAACAATCTCCACCTCCATACCATAAGAGAAAAAAATATCCCACCTTGAATAACCTGTCAAGATGCCCAAACCATTGGCCTAAAAAATCCCAGTTACACATACCGAATCAATATAGTCACAATTTGATTCACCACGGCTAATGACATGTGTAACTGTCTTCCATTAATGCCGGAGTATGGTCTCGATCCACCCCCTCCACCACCAGCAGTATTTTTCCCCTCACCATCTTCTGCTCCTTGGAAACATGTCACTCGTGTCTTCCCCTCCACTACAAAAGAAACACGCCTAGGGTACCCTTTTTTCCTGTGCACTCCGTTTCCAAACACCAATCGAGTTTTTCTTCATTGTACTTCCAATCAGACGATACAGCCCACCACACTTTTCTCCCTTCATAAGAACCATACAGCCATGTGTGATTTTCATGGCTCCACCTGCAGCAGAATATTTGTACCCTATGGATTCCATCTGGCTCAGTGATAATAGATTTTTTCGCATCTTTGGAACATATCTCATACCACCCAAAGTACGAACCACTCCATCGAACATTTTAATTCTAATCGTCCCAATACCCATAATTTTGCACGAGGACCCATCATCCAGTGACACCTTTCCCAAATTACCTTTTTGGAACTCATTAAAATATTCCCTCCTGAAGCATATATGGTTTGTACAACCAGAATCCACAATCCAATCATCACGAGAAATAGTGTGCATACCTTCGGAGACTGTGACGACATCTCCATCATCTCCCAATAAGACCAAAGAATTTTTACCATCACCATCTTTCCCACCATCATCCTTTCCTTTACGTTGAGGACAATATTTCTTGATGTGACCCAATTCTTTGCACAGATAGCATTGGACTTAACCCTGTCTAGAACTAGATCTAACCCTGCTGCTACCTTCAGATCTATCTTTCGTCCTTCCCCGATTCCCACTTGCTATATCCAAAGTAGCTTCATGTCCACCCTCACTAGTTGTCTTTCTCTAAGTGTCATGGGAACTAACTAACACAGTCTCATAGAAATAACGTATTTACGTTTATGAACAGCATATGACAGTAATACTAAATATATCTTTTCCTCTTTTTATTCAGACTTATTACTAATAGATTCCCATCGTTTCCCCATTCTAAGACTGATTGCACAATCTCTCAACTGACTATCTTGAACTGATTATATCAGCACAACATACCAGTGCTCTTGTTCACCGCTATACCGCTTTTAAGAACTCTTGCGAGCACCCACACATCGTTCTCATATAACGACTGGTCCATGGACATACCCATACTCTTGTTCACCGCTTTTAAGAACGCTTGCGAGTACGATACATACATGGCTCTGGTAAATATAAACCATGGGCGTGCCATAATTACTCTTGTTCACCGCTTTTAAGAACTCTTACTGTTCATCGCTTTTAAGAACTCTTGCGAGTACTGTGCACCCATAATTCTCACGATCCTGATCAAATCCTTGACATATACTTATCGGATTCAACCTGAGCGAATCATCAGCTCGACTCACACAACCTTGAACATACTAATCATCTTACTAACTCACTTCTCAGTTATCCAATACTACCTAGTATTATTATCTCCAATCTATCTCGTTATCGCGTCGTACTATTACTAACATTTCGAACCCGACTACGTTACTCACCATGTTATCTCAAATCTCATTATCGTATCCCATTACCTCCGTAATCCATAATATCGCATAATAGGAACATGGAACATGATCGGCGATAAATAGTTGTCGTTTATAGTTCTAAAAATACGCTTTGGTAGCCTATTTCATGTAGTTATTAAGTGATTTTTAATAAGTATTCTATATTTTGTAGGTTTTGGAGCTTTAATATGAGAATGCACAAAAATCCAATGATTAGTGGCTTTGGAAGTCATTCTGGGCTCAAAAGATGATTCCAGTGAAAGATGAATGCAGTAGCAGCGTCGGCAAATTATATTTTTGACAAGGAATAATTCAGATTTTAGAAATGTCTCCAGAGATATAAAATGTAGATCTTCGAGTTACGGACGCGTGGCCACAAACGGTGAGTCAATACGAGGTCCGAGTCAAATGTTATCGCAATTCTACGATCGGTGCGCAGAGTAGCAAAAATCTGAGAAAAATCTGGAAAATGCCCTGGTCGCTGGAGCGACCCCCGCGCGCGACCCGCTGAAAAAGTCAAAGTTGCGTATTTTGAGGTCCTGAAGAGCCCTGTGCGATCCGAATTGGCTGAAGACGTCCAGAAACGTAAAAACAGCTGTTTTAGTGCGATTTGACTTAGGAAAGCTTCCTAAATTCTTCCAAACTCTATATAAATCCTATTCTAAATCAAATTTAGATATACAAATCATTACACAACATTATACACAGCCATATACACAAAAACTCCAGCCATTGAAGAGAAAAAAGCAAGGAGAAGAAGAAGAAGACCAAGGATTCCCATGGCCTCCTCCATCAACCTCTTGCTGTTCATCAATTCTATGGCCAACTAAACCTAGATCTAGGGTTTCAATGAAACCCTAGCCAAGTAATAGGGTTTTATTTATGTTTTTATTTTAGTTTTATTATGTATGGATGATGATTACATGTTCCGAAAATTTTTATAAATAAATCGTGCTTCTAATTGATTAAATCATTACTTTCAAAGTTTACTCTTGTCTTAGATCTATTTTGACTGTGATGTGCTCAATGATCTATATTTGCTGTGCTTATATAGGTTATTTACATGTAATGGTGCTTTATTAAATTGTGCTATCAAGTATCCGAATAGTCCATGCCTAGGTTAGACGGATTATGTCACAACCCTAGTTTAGTGTGAAATAATTCGTGCTAACCGAAGATGGATTATGTTGGTGCTTGAACCATAGTTATTTTCTTGATGGAGGAATTGGGCTTGTAGCTACAATTCCCCATTATCATCCAACTTAATAATCTAATTGAATGCATAAATATTCCTATTATGAAGCTAGTGGTGGATTTGCAATCCTAGGTTCCTTTAAACATATTTACAAAAACACTTTTAAATCGCTTTCATAATTTAGATCTATTTTATTGTTCTTAGTTTAATTAAATTCAAAATCAAAATCTCATTTTTATATTTAATTAGATTTAGGTTTTAAAATTAAGAGTCGTAGTATGTGGGTTCGACCTTTGCTTTCACTACTACAAATCCTTAGAAAAGTAAAGTACACTTTTTATATCTTGATATTGACAACATCAATTTTTGGCGCCGTTGCCGGGGATTGCAAATTACTACCTTCAGTTTTAAAATCTTAGTTTAGTTAATTCGTAAATATTAGATTAGGTTTTCTTTTTCTTATTTTTCGTTTTATTTTGAGTCACTAACTTTTCTTTTTATTTTGTAGTTTCTCGAGTCATCAAATTCTAATGTTTCCGGGAGGAATAGCTTAGCGCATCAAAGGAGCTTACGCGAAAAAATATAAATAAAATATACTACCTTCGTCCCATTTTATGTGTCCCTTTTTGGGAATCCAACTATTTAAGGGGACAAAGGGAATCTACACCTACTTTCCACAATTACCCATAATCATTGCACTTTCTTTTTTGTTTTGTTTTGTTTTGGTATTGGTTGTAAGGAAGGGCAATTTGGGAAACTAAGTAAAATTTATATACTAATTTAAGAAAGTGGACAACAATTTTGGGACATATCAAAATAGAAAGGGGGACACATAAAATGGGACGGAGGGAGTAATAAATTGCTTCTTGTGAAACTCGCTTTAAACCACTGTAAGTCAGGGCGCTGTGATGCACTATTTGCATTAGTTTAGGGTTAATTGCACTTCATTAGCTAGGACACCCAGGGCGCTGGGAATTGATGTGGTCACTGCATTACAGGATAATTTACATGCATTACAGGATAATTTACATGCATCACAGTATTTGAGTGCTTGTTATCTTAGTTGCTTGATTGCTATTTGTTTTTTTTTATTATTTGAGTCAGTTTTTGTTTTTAGTTTATTTTCTTCTAGTTTATGTTTGGTACACGCTCAAGTAAACCGGAATTAAAACCTTGCGATCTTGAACTTGAACGTACATTAAGAGTTAACAAGTATTCAAACATAACTTCTAGAACTAGGTTAAACATAGACGACGAATTAACTCCGAAACCATCGTCGTTGTTTGAGTCCGAAATACGTAGTACTCTTAAAAACCTAAAGAAACCACGCTTTATTAACGTAGAACCTATTCCAATGGCCGACATTAGAAATAATCAGAATAATGGAAATAACAATAATAACCCTAATATACCGCCACCTCCTCCGCTTAAAGATTATTTTATTCCTACGACTTACACGCCACAGGCTGGTATCGAATTACCGGAGGTGACGACATCTCACTTTGAGATAAAGTCGTCTACCATCTCGCTACTTCCTTCTTTCCATGGCCGTATAAATGAAGACCCTTATCAGCACTTAGGGGATTTCCAAGATATGTGCTCTACTTTAAAAATCCAACATTTCACTGATGATGAATTAAAACTGCGTCTCTTCCCATTCTCTTTAATGGATAAAGCGAAGTATTGGCTTCAATCACTTGAGCCAAACACGATTAAAACTTGGGAAGCCTTACACAATGCATTTTTACAAAAGTTTTTCCCAATCACAAGAACTAATCAGATAAGAAAATCTATAACTAATTTTGTGATGCAAGATGGGGAAACACTTTATGACACATGGGAGAAATTTAAAGAATTATTACGTTCCTGTCCACATCATCAGGTTCCTAAGTGGCAATTGGTACAGGTCTTTTACGAGGGACTTATTCCCTCAGTCCGTAATACCGTCGATGCCGTTTGTGCAGGTACCTTCCTACACAAAAGCGCCGACGAGGCTTGAAAAATTTTTGAAACGTTAAGCGAGAACTCGATGCATCAGGCTGTGTCGGTACGTTTTGAGGGGTATCATCTGCAACCCAAACGTGAGGTAAAGTTTGAGTCAAGTCACTCAATAGAATTTCAAGAATTATCTAAAAAACTTGACCGACTTTTAACAATGAACCAAACGTCAGCCCCACCCGCTCATGAAGTATGTGCAATATGTTCCGATCCGTCACATTCTATCCTTGCATGTCCATCGGCAAGTCAATTTTCGGAATTCATAGAGCAACACATTAATTCTATTCAACAATACCCACGAAATAATTATAATTCGACTACTAATAATCCGGACGCGCCATGGAGAAACCATCCTAACTTCTCGTGGAAAAATAATAATAATAATCCTAATGAGGCGACTAATTTTCCTAATACTTATCGACCCCAATATCAACAAATTCAATACCAACACCCACCTCCTAATCCTAACCCTCCAAGGGATAATGCTTTTGAGGCTTCGGTGTTGGCATCCCTTAAAAACATAGAAACTCAAGTCCAAGCACAGGCACAAATAGTGCACTCTCATACACAATCCATTACAAAGCTTGAGTCCCAAATGGGACAAATAGCTACTGCGGTGAGTCGTAGAAACGAGGAGAAGTTGCTTGCGCAAACTGTTTAAAACCCTAAGGGACAATACGAAAAGGGGGGGTCGAGTGAGAGCGTGAACGTTGTTTCAACTAGGACGACTACTCGAGATGAGGAAGTTGTTGTAATTCCAGATGAGGTTGAGAAAGATAAAAATATAAATTTGAATAAGGAAAAGGGTGAGGACGTGAGTAGGAAGAGAAAAGAAAATGAACCGGTCCCAACGAATTATATTTCAAGAATGCCATATCCACCAAACGTTGAGGGACCGTCACATTTGTCTAAGAAAGGATAAAAAATGGAAGATATACTCGAGGTGTTTAAACAAGTAAAAATTAATATTCCATTCCTTGATGCTATAAAACAAATTCCCGCTTATGCTAAATGTTTAAAAGACCTTTGCACTCAAAAGCGTAAGCTGCGCAGTCATATTCCGAAAAAGGTATTCCTCACAGAAAAAGTAAGCTCCATTTTCCAACACGCTACTCCAAAGTATAAGGATCCTGGTACGCCAACTATTTCATGTGTCATAGGTGACACTGTCATCCATCGGGCTCTCCTTGACTTAGGAGCTCGTGTTAGCCTCTTACCTTACCACGTCTACAAACAACTAGGACTAAGTGAACTTAAACCTACGGCCGCTACTATATAATTAGCGGATCGTTCTATTAAAATACCTAGAGGAATCATCGAGGACGTCTTAGTTAAAGTTGATAAATGCTATTATCCTGTTGACTTCATGATCCTTGACACTGAACCGGTGCTAGATGCTAGGAAGCACACTCCGGTCATCTTAGGTCGTCCATTCTTAGCAACCACTAACGCTCGTGTTAACTGTCGGACGGGGGTAATGAAGGTGTCATTTGGGAACATGAACTTAAAATTAAACGTTTTTAATGCTATGGATCAACCTCCTAAAGACGACGATTACCTATGTGAGGCGGAATGTGAGGTAAGACGGAATATTGAGCCTAATAAAGAACTGAATATGGGTGAGGAAAATAATATAATTCGTAATGAGCGGATGAATCCTGACAACCAAGACCCGAATGATGAATTTACTCGAAAGGTAAGGAATTGATTTGAACATAATCAGGGAGAACCGTCGGTCGAATTAATTCAAAGCGACATTATTTCTGCTTATCACCTGGCTCTTCCTGATATCCTTAGGGGTACAAAGTCTGATTTTCAACCTCCATAAATCTTGAGCTAAAACGGTTTAGCTAAAGACGTAAAAGATAGCGCTTTTTGGGAGGCAACCCAAGCTTTAATTCGTTTGTTTTAATGATTTTTGACTATTTTTGGGTCGTTTTGGTCTGTTTTTTAGTTTCTGGACAGGTTTGGGGGTTGGAGTAAAGTTATTTTTAATTTATTTACATAAAAAAAGTGAAACAAGAGAAAATATCATTCTCGCGCGCGCGGCTCGCTCACGCGAGACGTCGCTCGCGCGGCCCGCTCGCGCGAGACTGTGCCTTAGTGAAATTTTTGGTTATTGTTTTTATGAGCTCTCTGTTACATCTTGCGCCTCAATTCGCGAGCGCGAGACTGTCTCGCTCGCGCGAGATTGTCATGATTAAAAAAAAAAATTTGGGATTCGCGCGCGCGACAGCCGCTCGCGCGATCCCCCATTTTTCCTAATTTTTTTTCTTTTGTTTTCTCTATCCTCCTCCCATCCCTGGTTAGTAGTTTTTACTCTTCTGTTTTTGTTTCTTAGGTCCTTTTAGATCGAGTCGTTTGTTATTTTCATAAGTTCTGGTTATCTTTTCTTTCCTTTTATAGTTTATTTTCTTGTTGTCTCCATAGTGTTGTTAATTTTAATAGTTTAATTTCGTTTAGTTTAGTTATAGTTCTTTTAGCTGCTTTTATTATTTTCTTTGTTCGTCTTTTATCAAGAAATAATAGGTAACATTGAACTTTATTGTCATATTCCTTTGTGTTCACCTGTTCTATGCTTGCCGAGATCGAGGTATTATCGTTCCTTCTTTACGTACTCTCCTTTCTTTCGCTTTATTGTTTCATTGGGGACAATGAAAGGTTTAGGTTTGGGGGTATGCACACACATGCACATTATTATGCACTAATTTTTTTAAAAAAAATTCGATTCTTGTGCTTTAATAAACGATGTTACCAACGTTTTTGCAATCTCAATTT
The DNA here is from genome assembly GCA_033977485.1 of Hydrangea macrophylla. Lineage (NCBI taxonomy): Eukaryota > Viridiplantae > Streptophyta > Magnoliopsida > Cornales > Hydrangeaceae > Hydrangea > Hydrangea macrophylla. The sequence goes on from CM066986.1 coordinate 87,048,784, forward strand.
GATACTTCTTGTGATGTAACTATGATTGTTATAGAATGGTAAACAAGAAAAGATGTAATTAAACATTTGCAAATGTCATGTTGAAACGTTTTAAGTTATGTATCGTTCTAATCGTAGTTTTATATCATAGATTTGCACGTAAACCTATGCACTGCACGTAGTCGCTTGAATACATGTTTGATGTGAACTATAATATGATTCGGATTTCTAGATAACACAAGGTGGAAACTAGACCCGGTGAGCTTTTGAGCCTATCTTTTCTTTTTAGAGGGCTATAAATGCATTTTGTGTTTGTCGAATTTCATTTGGAATAGCGCATTAACTCGTGTTTAGTCTCATTATTCTTGTCTTGGTTGATAGTCAAGTTAAAATATTTTCTACCATGCTAAATAATCTTCCGTCGTAAATATTAAAGAACCATATCACCCTAGGAAATGATTTTAGGCTTTCTTTGTTTACTGCCGACCGATAAATGATAAATTTCCTTAGTTCGCCCTTTGAGCCATTAATATGCCGTTTTTTCTTTAATTACCATTATCTTGTTTTTGCTCCAATTTGGCCAACTTGGAGTTCACCCCTGAAAGATTGATCAACTTTTAGTGGTGTTAAGGCAATGTGTGATTGAGAAGAAAAAGAAGATAAGATGATGTTTGGGGTGGTTGCCTTGGTATTCAATGAATATTTGTTTCAAAAGCAACGAAGAGGAAAAGAATAGAGAAAAAGAAAAGAATAAAGAAAAAAAGAATAAGGTTGAAAAAAAGAAAAGAAAAGAAAAAGAAACAGAAAGAGAAAAAAATTGAAAAGAATGAAAAGAATAGAATGAAATGATGAAGTTGGTAGAAGAGACGAATGAAAGAAATCGAACATGCCTTACGATGTCATTCTGAAAACTACCTAATGAATCCTTTCTATCCTTTTTCATTACCTGAGCCACATTACAACCGTTGAAAAGTCCTATTTGATCCTAGGAAACATGGTTTGGATATGAAAACGATGGGAGGGGGATTAAAACATGGTAATGATTAATTTTTCTTGATTGTTGGCATCCTATCCATGAGACTACTATTCTTTCGTGTCATGCGTCTTTTTTAAGTCATATGTGAGCATTCCTCGTTTTGAAAATATATTTCCTTTACTCACATATATTAGATAAATTACACCTGTTTCTGAGTGTTTCATTTTAGAGTGTAATTGATATTATGAGATTCGTATTCGAGACATAGTTAATTGGTTATCCGAGTTATATTCCAAGTTCATGACATGCGCGTGTTTATTTGACTACCATATCACACACGTGTAATTATATGAGGAACTCTATTGATTTATACGATGCATGTGCTTGAGATTGTTTTTCATGATTTAGGTGGATATTTCATTATGTTTCTTTATGTTCGTTATTCTATTTTAAATCGTATTTCTATGACAAGGAGTATTGATTGTTTTATTTTTCGTTTGAATAAAACCTTTTAAATTTATAAGTTAATAAAGATGGTTGTGGGTGACTTGTTAATGAGAACCCTCACGAGACTTCACTCGTCCGACTAGGGACACCTAGAAGTTTAAAAGGCTTGTTGCATATGTTAAATACAATCGTGATCCATGCGAAAATGGAGTAGTATTTGTAGTAGTAGTTTTATTTTTCTGTTCTTTTTGCTCGAGGACTAGCAAAGAGTAGGTTTGGGGGTGTGATCGGCGACAAATAGTTGCCGTTTATAGTTCTAAAAATACGCTTTGTTAGCCCATTTCATGTAGTTATTAAGTGATTTTTAATAAGTATTCTATATTTTGTAGATTTTGGAGCTTTAATAAGAAAATGCACAAAAATCCAATGATTAGTGGCTTTGGAAGTCATTCTGGGCTCAAAAGATGATTCCGGTGAAAGATGAATGCAGTAGCAGCCTCGAAAAATTGCAATTTTGACAAGGAATACTTCAGATTTGAGAAATGTCTCCAGAGATATAAAATATAGATCTTCGAGTTACGGACGCGTGGCCGCAAACGGTGAGTCAATACGAGGTCCGAGTCAAAAGTTATTGCAATTCTACAATCGGTGCACAGAGCAGCGAAAATCTGAGAAAAATTTGGAAAATGCCCTGGTCGCTGGAACGACCCGCGCGCGCGACCCGCGCGAGCGACCCATTGAAAAAGTCAAAGTTGCGTATTTTGAGGTCCTGAAGAGCCCTGTGCAATCCGAATTTGCTGAAAACGTCCAGAAACGTAAAAATAGCTGTTTTAGTGCGATTTGACTTAGGAAAGCTTTCTAAATCCTTCCAAACTCTTTATAAATCCTATTCTAAATCAAATTTAGATATACAAATCATTACACAACATTATACACAGCCATATACACAAAAACTCCAGCCATTGAAGAGAAGAAAACAAGGAGAAGAAGAAGAAGACCAAGGATTCCCATGGCCTCCTCCATCAACCTCTTGCTGTTCATCAATTCTATGGCCAACTAAACCTAGATCTAGGATTTCAATGAAACCCTAGCCAAGTAATAGGGTTTTATTTATATTTTTATTTTAGTTTTATTATGTATGGATGATGATTACATGTTCCGAGGATTTTTATAAATAAATCGTGCTTCTAATTGATTAAATCATTACTTTCAAAGTTTACTCTTGTCTTAGATCTATTTTGACTGTGATGTGCTCAATGATCTATGTTTGCTGTGCTTATATAGGTTATTTACATGTAATGGTGCTTTATTAAATTGTGCTATCAAGTATCCGAATAGTCCATGCCTAGGTTAGACGGATTATGTCACAACCCTAGTTTAGTGTGGGATAATTCGTGCTAACCGAAGATGGATTATGTTGGTGCTTGAACCATAGTTATTTTCTTGATGGAGGAATTGGGCTTGTAGCTACAATTCCCCATTATCATCCAACTTAATAATCTAATTGAATGCATAAATATTCCTATTATGAAGCTAGTGGTGGATTTGCAATCCTAGGTTCCTTTAAACATATTTACAAAAACACTTTTAAATCGCTTTCATAATTTAGATCTATTTTATTGTTCTTAGTTTAATTAAATTCAAAATCAAAATCTCATTTTTATAATTAATTAGATTTAGGTTTTAAAATTAAGAGTCGTAGTATGTGGGTTCGACCTTTGCTTTCACTACTACAAATCCTTAGAAAAGTAAAGTACACTTTTTATATCTTGATATTGACAACATCAGAACAACAATTAAACAACTACGCATTGAGAATTATAAAGTTAAGGAACATATCCATGTTCTGCTAGGTTCGATCGTTTGAGGTCCTCTCGATCGCTTGAATAAAAATGATGTTCGATCGATTGAAGTATTCTCGATCGATCGAAGTTAAGGTGGTCTCGATCGATTGAACTCATTTCGATCGATTGAGACTCAGTGATGTTCGATTGATTGAACTCATTTCGATCGATTGAGACTCAGTGATGTTCGATCGATTGAGACTCAGTGATGTTCGATCGATTGAACTCATTTCGATAGGTCGAACTTCGTCTTCCACATATTCTACATTGAACGTGCAGAATATGCTAGGGGGTGTTTGGGCTATAATTAATACATCCAGAACTCGTAAAATATCATAACTAAGATACCGAGTGAGTTTGGAACTCACCTAACGTTGATAAGGGCTTGTTTGGCAAGCTTTGAAAGCTTTAAGCTTCCTCCAATGGCTTCCTCTTTCTCTCTCTGCTCCTCTCTTCCTCTCTGTCTCTCCTTCTGATTCTCCTTCCTCTCTTTCTCTTCTTCTTATGATTCTCCTTCTTCTCTTTCTGTCATTCTTTCTCTCTCACCAAATATATGTATGTGTGTATATATATATGACCACATAAACTCACAACTCTCTCTAACCTCTCAAGAGTTCAGCAAACCCTCAACACACACAAATAAACTATATATATAGAGGGAAGTGAGGGTGCAGGTGGCATTGTTTGCGCAGAAACTGGAAATTCTGATAATTACACGTTTGATCGATCGAAGTATGTTCGATTGCTCGAACTCAGATCGGCCAGGTTTTGATCGATTGAAAAGGGTTTGATCGATTGAAGTGGGGACCACGTATTAAATTCAGGTCGGTAGAGTTTCGATCGATTGAAAAATGTTCGATCGCTTGAACTATGAAGATTCTCGATCAATCGAACGAGCTTCGATCAATCGAAGATCAAATTTTATGAATGGTCAAGGGAAGTCTATAGAATCTCTCTGCATTAAATAAATATTGAAAATACAGGGTATTATAATGTCGCAGTATTCTGTGCAGCTTAACCAAGTCCCACTTGATGAAACGAGGTATAGCACTTTTGTCCGGCTTATGACCCTTCGACAGTGGCTTATCATCATCATCTTCCATTCATTTCAAATGTACGCATAGCCATATTTGTGACATGCAACAAATTTTGTCATCAGTTGAACAATTTGCAACATACAATTAGTAATTATAATCAAATTCATTGCTATAAACCTGGAGGAGTGTTGTACATCCTGTAACCTTTGTTGCATCATTGTTTGCCTTGCTGATAGATGTTAGCAGATCATTTAGAATAACTCCACACCAGTTGTATTCGCGCATTGCCTCAATGTCCTATATATAGTTGGTGAGGGCTGATATTTGTAGAATATTGGTCCGATAAAGAGGATAATTGGATGAACTTAACCCCATTTCTTTAATGTCACCTGCATTTGTTTCTTAACTTATCTTTTTACACAATGATGTGTTTTCGTGGTATGTTGCTATGTTTTGTCTTTCAAATGCAGGTCTCGAAAGTTGAATGAATAAAAGTTTAAAGGGATAGATCAAGGAACAAGAGAACATCTCAAAGATGAAGTTAAGTCCCAATCGATTGCCTTCATACCAATCGATTGGCATTCATCCAAAACCAATCGATTGGAAATGATAGCAATCGATTGGTATTTTCACCAATCGATTGGGTTCAGTTACCAATCGATTGGTAAAAACTGGAGGTCAAACTTCTTCAATGGAGCAGAATCTCAGCAAATCAGTGGTAATGACGGCGACCAACCGTTACATAATGAACCTAGACGCCTTTAGCTTGTGGACATCACACTATAAATAGAGGGGAGTGAGAGGGGTCAAGGGTTGGCTCATTGTGTACTTGTTTTGTAGGATTTCACCATTGTTGTTAGTTTTAAACAAGTTCAAGTCAGAAGATTTTATATTTTGAATTCAATCTGAAGTTCAAGTTTATTCCTTGCTGCTTGTTGCTTTAGAAATTGTTTGATTGTAAATCTCATTATAGTTTTAATTTGATTTCAAAATTTCTAGTTCATAAGTTTCATCCATGTCAAAGTATATATTTTAGTTTATCTATATCCATGCAGTCACAAATATGCTAGCTTAAAAGTTCTGGTTGGGAATAACGTGAAGAAACGTTGTTCCCAGCCACTGTCATAATTCTGTTTGAGAATCAATGGCAATCGATTGGAAACAGACCCAATCGATTGCCATAGATTCCAAGCCAATCGACTGGTACTTTTACCAATCGATTGGGAGTCATATTATACCAATCGATTGCTATCAATAGCAATCGATTGGCATGCTTATGATTTGGGCAGATTCTTTTTAGTATTCCATTAACTTTTACTTCAGAAACTAAGTCCAAATGATCTTGTTAAGTTCAAATTGAAAACTTATTTTGGAATAAAAGCTCTTTTGGCCAATTAGCACAATGAACATGTGGACGAACATATTGAATATCCTATACTCAATTTGTTAGTTATAGTTCAAAGTTTTAATTAGCTCTTATTTTAGATCTTCATAGTAAGCAAAGGAATTTAAATTACTAGTTATGTAATATTAACATTCTTAGTAACTAGGATTGCTTTACTTAATCCCTTCGTGAAATAAGGAATACTAGAAAGATGAAGCCCCAGTTGTGCGTTAACGTTAAGTCATGATAGTGGTTGGTGCAATGTAGACTCACATGTTCCCAACACCTTTTTCATATTTATAAAACCACATTGTTTAATTCTGTCTGATTTAATTATTATTTAGTTCTATTTCTTTAAATTGTAATTTTGAATTCAGTAGGATCGTTAGAACCACTCTTCAAGTAATCATCTTTTATTTTCTTTAGGATTCAATCTAGGTTTCTTGCCCCCATCTCCGTCCCTTGGGAATACGACTCGGTCTTACCGGTTATTACTCGACACGACCGTCTACGCTTGGACGTACTCTTAAGAGATCACACAATTCTAGTCGTGCCAATAGTGGATGATCCTCCACCTTACCCTGTCCCCTCCTGTTGTGAATAACAGCTTTACCCATAATAACAACTTTACCCATAATAACAAGCAGAGTAATTTGACTGTGTCTCGAATGTCGTCCCTTGTAACCCCTGATGCTGCCTCGTGTATAACGGTGGTGATCTTTGATACTCTTATCTCTAAATTATCATGAAATCTCCTAGTTACGAAATTGGAGTACACTTTTTGTGTGCATGTGAAGTCAATTCCTTTAGTTCTATTAATTATTCCGAAGATCAGTGAAACATCCTCATCTCATATTCTTAGATCTCTTGTTCCCAATGTGAATGTCTGATCTTTAGGTTTGTATTGTGAAATCATCTGCATTGTTGCGCTGACGTACTTCCTACGAAACAAGACTCTATTAGTGATGAATGCTTCAAATATATGCCAGAACAGGGTTTCTACATTTATTTGGTATGACCAGGTCGTAATTTCAGTGACTTCATTGCATTCCCAAATCCCAGCAATGTGCATCGAAATTTTTTCCCAGGTGGTAGTTTCCACCTTCTCCTTGGGTTTGGCTTGCTTGATTGTGCTAAAAAGGAAAGGTGTATGATACACCTTAAATTGGCTCTACCCAAAAACTGAGTGGTTCAACTCAGCAGCCGGTCCCTGTCCCAGTCAAAACATGCACAGTTCCTTGGACAAGCGTCAGCCCGAGCGATCTGGCCATCCCGAGCGGTACATCAACAAGTTTTGACCAACAGATACGGGTTCGGTCCATACAGGCACAGTCCAACTAGGTCGCAAGACATGCCCTAGAATATTCCAAACAATTTCCTATTCAAACTAGAAGACTAATGGAATAGTAAATGGTTTCCTAATCCAATTAGGAAACTCACATGATTAATGCCAATCAATCCTCATCAGATTGTATTTCCTTATCCTTGTACGAGTAGGTCTCTTGCATCTATAAAAGAGACCACTCACCCCCATTAGAGGGGAGCCTAATCAAAATCTCACCAAGAGAAATACATTACATTGTTTAGCCACTCTCCCGAGGAATCTTAAGCGCCACCCTGCACAGCCGACCCTTGGTAGTTCCAGTTGCCATTGTTGGATCACCAAGGTCCCTACAGTAATTTTATTTCACATGGTGGAAGTGCACAGACACATACGTGGATGTAGGTTCCTTCATTAACAGGGCCAAACCACATACAAAAAATTGGTCTCTCACACTCTCTCTCTCTCCTTAATCTGCTCTAATTTATCTTTAACTAGATTTTAGTATCATCAGTTTGGCGCCGTCTGTGAAAAACGACGAGTTTTTCATCAACAAATCTTTGACTGACAAATATGCTGCCGAAGAAGGGTAAGAAGGCTGCGCAGCGGGCTGGCCGGGCTATCCCGTCGACCCCGGTGGTCCTGACAACAGAGCAGATCACCGCAACCCTCACACAACTCTTAAAGATCCAACGTCAAACCCAGTAGCAGATCGAAGCCCTGCTGGCCCAACAAAGCAACCCTCTAGTGGCCAGGAAACCGCCCGGGAACGTTGCGTACGGTTGGGATTCGATCTTGACCAGACAATGTGCCCGAGTAAACATGTCCCGCGTTGAGGGGTGCCATAGACATTAGCGGTTGGCGTGCTGCCCGAGAGGAGTGGCAGGAGCATATGGCCCGGGAATCAGTCCAAGGTCACTCAGTCAAGAGCCGAGGTGGCCTTGGGCACACGATCAACCAGAGTTATAGCTGAGCCCGATCCCAGAGGATAGCACACAGCCAAGAAGAAGAAGCCTCTTCCACCAACCCGACCAACCCCTCGGATACCGGTCGGGAAGGAGTGGTGGCCCATATCAAGGACTTGCAGAAACAAATTGATGGAGTGGCCACAAAGCTGGGCCACAACCCTACTCAGAATCACACCAATACCGAGACAGAGTCACCGTTCTCCAGCTAGATCACAAGGTTCTCCATCCTGTGCAAATTTAAACAACCTTGCATAGGTTCTTATAATGGCTCGAAAAGCCCGGTCGACCACGTCTGGACCTACAAGGCTCAGATGGCCGTGGCCACCAACTCCGATGAACTACATTGCATGGCCTTTCCCAGCACTTTGAAAGGTCGGGCCGCGCAATGGCTCTATTCCTTGAAGCCCCAATCAGTCCGTAGTTTCAAGCAACTTAGTAAGCAGTCCATCTACCAATTCATCGGAATGCATGGACGGTCAAATCCTGACATGCAGCTACTGACAGTCAGACAAAGGAATGATAAGACCCTCAAGGAATTCACTGACCAGTTTAATCAAGAGAAGCTCTGAATCTATGATCTTGATGAAACCATCGCTATTATAGCCTTCTGCTCAGGAGTTCAACACACCAAGTACGCCACGTCGTTTTACAGAAACTAACCGGCAACCTTGGTTGAACTCGTAGAGAGGGTTGGAAAATACATTGACACTGAAGAGTTTCTAAAGATCAAAGACCTCGGGCAAAAAAGCTACGAGCCTTCCAGAAGTAAGCGGAAGCGAGAACAGCCCGGGAAGAACAATGTGGAGAAGCCCAGTAGTTCCAACAGTTCCTCCAACTCACAACAGTCAGGGTCCGACAGCCCCGACCCAACCTCCAGTTCACAACGGTCTGGGTCCGGCAGCCCCGACCCGACCTCTAGTTCGCATCGGTCTGAGTCCGGCAGCCCCGACCCGACCTCCAATTTACAGCAGTCAGGATCCAGTGATCCCGACCTTGCCTCCAGCTCAGAATAATCAGGAGCCCGGTGATCCTGACCCGACCTCCTGTCTTCATCAGTCTAGATGAGCTCGACTATAGTGGTACTTGCCCGATCATCGCGTGAGGCTCCACAAACTGTCAAAGAGCTCTTGCAAAGACATCGGGATCACACCCAAGGCACCTCAAAAGACCTCAGGCCACACCCGAGGCACATTAAAAGACCTCGGGTCACATCTGAGGCACTAAAAAGACCTCGGGCTTAACCCCGAGGAAACCAAAGACCACTATTACGCTGCTAGAAAAGACCTTGGGGCCCCACCCCAGGCACGAAAGACCTCGGGCTAACACTTAAGGCGAAAGACCTCGGGGTCACACTCGGGGCACCGGCTTCGCTTAGGTCCACAACCTATGATGGGGGCAAATCCCCATACGTGGTTGATGATGGCAAGCTTCAAAAGATGCTGCAACCACCCATGTTCCAGGTCGGTTACCTACAGTCATAACCTCTATAAACCCCCATCTTAGCAAAAGCTTGGGGGGCAGGAAGGCGCAATGAACTAAACAGGCAATCACACCGGGTATTTATAGGCCTTGGGGTTAACTAAGTCAAACTCTTAGACAACCCGAGTGCCAACAATACTCAGAGGCAATAACTCCACTTAGGTCCAAACTGACGATAGAGGTGACTAAAACCTCTTAGGTTGGCCCACGATCGAGGAGCAAAAGACCCTAAAGCAACACGCTTTAGGTCGGCTCTGACAACATGGTCAAGCTCTTCTCCCAACAGTCTTGACAAAGGTTGGCTGGGCAGAAGATAACCATCCTGGGGAGTTAACATAAAAAGACCCTAAAGCAATACGCTTTAGGTCGGCTTTTCCAACATTGTCAAATTCATCCTGGGTGCTAACTCAAGCAAAAGATTCCGAATTAGGCCAAGTCTCAACTCTTGGCCAATTCCCGAGCACTTAAAGACTCCGAGCTAGGCTAGCTAAGTCTCAACTCTTAGCCAGTTCCTGAGGACTCACAAGACTCAGAAGCTCCAAGGTAGCTTCCCCGAGCACTCATACAGTAGCAAGTGACATCAAACAGATTTTCAAACTTGCCCCGATATGGCATCCGACCAACCTTGGAAATGGGGGGCAGCTGATACACCTTAAATTGGCTCTACCCAAAGACCGAGCGGTTCAACTCAATAGTCGGTCCCTGTCCCGATCAAAACATGCACAGTTCCTTAGACAAGCGTCAGCCCGAGCGGTCTGGCCATCCCGAGCGGTACATCAACAGGCTCCGACCAACAAGTCGGGAGTGCAATACGGGTTCGATCCATACTGGCACAGTCCAACTAGGCCACAAGACACGCCCTAGAATATTCCAAACAGTTTTCTATTCAAATTAGAAGACTAATGGAAAGAGTAAATGGTTTCCTAATCCAATTAGGAAACTCACCTGATTAATGTCAATCAATCCTCATCAGATTGTATTTCCTTATCCTTGTACGAGTAGGTCTCTTGCATCTATAAAAGAGACCACTCACCCCCATTAGAGGGGAGCCTAATCAAAATCTCACCAAGAGAAATACATTACATTGTCTAGCCACTCTCCCGAGGAATCTTAAGCGCCACCCTACACGGCCGACCCCTTGGTAGTTCCAGTCGCCATTGTTGGATCACCAAGGTCCCTACAGCAGTTTTATTTCACATAGTGGAAGTGCACAGACACACACGTAGACGTATGTTCCTTCATTAATAGGGCCGAACCACAAACAAAAAATTGGTCTCACTCTCTCTCTCTCCTTAATCTGCTCTAATTTATCTTTAACCTGATTTTAGCATCATCAGTGTAGAATATTACACGCAGGGTATAAAACCTTGCGAAAAACACGACTCACAAAATTCTATAAAACGTTTCTATCTACATTTCTAGAGATTGTTGGAATTGGATATTTATTATTTAAAGGGCAACTTTAGTGAGGGGGAGAGAGATGGAGAGTGGTCTGGCATTTTAAAGAGACAAAATGGGGGAAAAGGAGAGAAATAATATTTTTGGGAGGTAAGTGTGGTATATTATGTTATGTCATCATAAGTTATTTCATTTAGGGGTAAACTTGTAATACAAAAGTCTCATTAAATTATTTTGGGTGTACATAGGGATGTATCCAGAAATCCCACCCAGTGGGTGCCAACGTGATGGCCGATGGGTATTGAGGAAGCTATACCGGGGTTTTGTTGGAATTTTTTATTAAAACAAAAAGAGTTGGAAGAAAAAAAAAGGATTGTATATATAATTGGCGCATAGCGGACATGCATTCATTTCCAAGCATTTAACCTATTAAAATATTAATAATACGAAGAGTTGTTTCGGTTTCTAGAGGTTAAAGGCTATCTTTGACATTATTTTTCTTTCTTACCCAATGGATATATATAGCATTCATAATGGTGTTAATAGCCTTAAAGTACATCTATGATCACATGTCTATATAATTTGTATGTATGTAGTTTCCAATGTTTGGTAAAAGAAAAAAGATTGACCGAAACATAGGTCCCTATATATATGATCTCCAGCTTTTGGGTTGGGCTAAAATGAGAATAGACATAATAAGGTTGGTGTCAAATAGTAGAATAGTTTTGGGCTAGAATATTACATGGGCTATTATGTATGGTGTCAAATATTAGTTGGCTTTAACTGTAATTTGAATTTAGAACAGTAAATTAGGTTGAACAGAAATGATAAGTAATGGACATAATAAGGTTTGATATGAAACATTATAGTGGGTTTGAGCTAAAATATCACACAGAGAGAAGCAATTAATTGGGTTTGGACTTTTAGTTGAGTACAAGTGTCAATTCCCAATTATATTTTAGAGGTACAAGGGGGCTAAAGCTATGTGTAGTATGTATAAAACATTAAACTTTAAAATCTCAGGAGTACCATGGTACCAATTGATGCCTTGATAGATACACTCCTGGGTGTACAGTGTAAACAAGGTGTGTGTCAATAGAATTACCCTTTGAATATGGACTTATCACCCTTTTTTTTTTGTTAAGTCTTTCTGTCCTTGTTAAACTAAAAAAAGAACAGACTGGATTGTTGGAAAATCTCTGAACTTTTAATTAATTTTTCCACTAAAAAAACAATATTTTTTTTTCCTTTTTAACATATAACAGTTGACTTGAATACTTTATCTTTAAAATACATATGTATATATATATATATATATATTTGAAGCTGCAGTTATCTAAAAATATTTTTTTAAAAGGGAAATGCTTTATCTAAAAAGAGTAATAAATGAATGTAGCAATAATAAAGTTAAAGGGGAAGTTATTCCAAAGTGACTAATCCAAACGCGATCTTACTTTGTTTAGCAAGAAACCACATCTCTTGTACTCGAGTGGTAAGCTTCTTGGGTGTACTATCCAAGAGGTTTAGTATTCGAGTCATGGAGAGTATGGCCACTGAATTCACTCGGTGACTCCAGGGCCTCGGGGGATTAGTCGAGGTGCGCGCAAGCTGGCCCGAACACCCTTGATTACAAAAAAAAAAAAAACTTTGTTTAGCAAGTGAAAGTCCAAATATAACATGCAAACGAGCATGATTGTCGATTGGGGGAATGATTCTCAGCAATCAATATTAGGGCTCCCAATCAGGTAACACCTATATGGTTTTGGCAAGAGCACAATATATATATATATATATAGTCTGCTTCTTGTGCAGACGTCCGCAACTTAATAAGTTGCGAACTTCTGTTTCCTGCAACTGGATCCTGTAACTTATTAAGTTATAGATGTCCACACAAGAAGCGGGCTGTATATATGTATATATATATATATATATATTTTTTCTGTTGTAGTTGAAAAAAAATTGTAGTCCTAGCAAAGCCACATAGGTGCCGCTGGATTGGTAGCCCCCCATGGATGCGGAGGATCCACAGGCGCAAGATTGTGAGAGTAATTAGTTGCACTTATCTGCTAATCACACCTTTGATTGCTCAACAGAGTAGTTTGTCAGTTGAACTCATGCCTAATAAAGTCTTTGCACTTTTTGAAGTTTGAACTATTATGTTATGTTTGGTATGAGGGAAGAGGGGAAGGAAGGAGAAGGGTAGAGGGAAGAGAGGAGGAAAGATGGTAGAATCCCTTGTTTGGTTGGATGGAAGGGAGGAGGGAGAGGAAAAAGGGGAGGGATGTCTCTTTCCTCCGAGCCCACAAATTTCAATCCGTCCAAAAGTGAGCCAATTAGGGGAGAGAAAAAGGTTCCCTTATCATTTGACATTTTGCTATCCAATGAAGGTAATACTATATTATTTTAAGGGTATAATAGTAAAATTCTCAATATTCCATTCTTTCCCTCCCCACTTCCTATTTATTTAACCAAACACAATGATGGGAGACCTACTTCCTTTCTCTCGGAATACTTCTTCTATCCCTCCTCCCTTTCCCTCCATCCTTTTTTTTCCACATCCTTCCTGCAAACATAGTGTAAGTTGTAATTTGACCTCAAAAAAAAAAAAAAAAAACTGAAACCATTTGTTATTTAATTGTTTGCTGATAAAAGAACACATAATAGGAATGTAACGAATAAGCACACCAGATTAATTGGCACAAAATTTAAACTAAAGAGATTAACTATATACTATTCTTCTCAAATGTGACCTTCCTTCGCTTTGGGGAGATTAGTCGGTTGAAAATTGATTTTACTATATAGACGTTTATGACCTCCCGCTCTATGTTCTGTGGTAATGATTTCTCTGCTATGATGACCTTTACCACAATGATGATGTTCATAAATCAAATTATTTCATGCATTGGATTTCACTTAACTGCCTATGACTTCATTGTTTGTGCTCGGGGTAGATGTTTTATATAAATGTATCACCATGCTATTAAGTATTTTGACTTAAGTTATTTTCTTTCTAAGAGGTGGAATAGAATAACGCAGTTGAGGCATAATGATCACACATCTGTAATGCATTGTATGTCCCATAATAGGTCCCATTCTTCTACCATTTCTCGAGAGTCGATGACTATTCATAACTATTACCTTGCACCAAAGAAGAGTTCGACCCAAGGCTTTATTTCTGTCTTAGTTGATCCTGATTCGACATTAGAAGTATATTATTTTTTCCCCAATAACCGAATATTTTTTTCCTGTAAATACTGCACATTTGGTTCCATCCATAAATCTATTTTCTGCCCTATGAGTTCTAGTCTCAATAAGAATGCTAGTTCTTACTGTACATATATTTTGATATGAACATACCACACTAATTTCTTATGTATGGATGATGAGATTCTATTGATACATAGTCAATTCCAATAGACTTATTGGAGGGTCCCATTGGCATGGATCTAGTAGGAATTGAACCTACGAATTCACCAATTATGAGTTGGATGCTTTAACCATTCAGCCATGGATGCGTAGCAGGGATCCTCGCACATGGTGAATAGCCAAGTTCCGATTGAAAACAAATCTTTACGATAAATAAATGCAATTTAGGTGGTATCAATGAGGACATCAATTCAAATCTTGGATTTTCGAATTGAAATATTGAGAGATAAAAAATTCTCACTATTTCGTAAATTCATGGACCCAATTCAATTCAGTGGGATCTCTCATTCACATTTTTTTTTCCATCAAGAACATTTTATATAACTCTTTGACCCTGAATTTGGAGTATTCTAGTTTTACGCAATTCACAGGGTTCAACAAGCAATCGATATTTCATGATTGGAATCCCAAATTCAATTCCCAAATGCTTTGTCAAACAATTAAGATCAACAAACACATACTACTAAAACCACCTATCATATAAGGCAATAGTGATATATCTGAAACTAGTGACAAACTTTTCTAAAACCTTTACTAGGACCCTTATGCATAGAATTTTAAACCCATTAAAGTATGGACTTGACTACGTTTCAACTATTTAGAGATATGATTGGTCTCTGTGTACAAGTATATGTTAGATTCGGGGTGTGAATGGGAGCTTATGTAAGCTCAAGGGGGTTGTTAGGATCACTATGGACCAGCTCAATGCTTAGGGAAAGGCTTGGAACATTAAGTTTCAAGATTCTAGCAGAGGGGTTTTCGACTGGTCGATTGGGTCCCTTCGACCGGTCGATTGGGTCAATGACTATAAGAAGTTTTAAACAAGTTCTGGCAGAGGGGCATTCGACCGGTCGACTGGGCCCAGTTTGTGAAGGTCACAACTTTTCAAGTGGAAACTTTGAATTTGTTTGAATCTCATCTATTATAATGGTTGATAAACGTATATATACTGTTATATATGTAGGATATAGGTGTTGGGACACAACCATTTGTGTAGAGAGACATCTCTTACCCAATAGACACCTCTATATATACAATATAGTTAGTTTTGATTTTTTTTTTACACAGATTTTATCTTCTCTTCTTCATCTATTCTAGAGTCTTTGAGAGCAACTTATATAGATATATTCTGTAGAACAATTAAAGTTAAGTTGTACTTCAATTGTTAGATCGTAGTATCCTCAAGAACAAGGCGTCGTAGTCCACAAAACAACGGTGTGTGGGACATAAACTTGTTTTTCGGACAATGTATTCATACGTGCATCGATATTACGTTTAGTCACTATTTGTTTGAAGTTTCATATCCATTAGATTCCAACAATCGAAAAACAAGTTTATCAAGTTGGAATAATGGCCGGAGAATCTACTTCTACTACAACTATTGTGAAGAATACTCATGCCGAGAAGCCCGAAAAGTTCAAGGGAGAGGACTTCAAGAGATGAAAAATGAAGATGATGTTCTATCTCACAACGCTCAATCTTGCACACATCCTACGACAAGAGAAGCCGGTGGTTCCTACAGAAATCCTTCAAAAGAACAAGAAGCCACATTGGAAGCTTGGAATCATTCCGATTTTTTACGTTGTAATTATATTCTAAATGGGCTGGAAGATGTTCTCTACAATGTCTATTCGACTATTACTACCGCCAAAGAGTTATGGGAATCCTTGGAGAAAAATTACAAGACCGAGGATGCCAGTACAAAGAAGTTCATTGTGGGCAGATTTTTGGACTTTAAAATTGTGGACTCAATTATGGTGGTCAAACAATTGGAGGAGATTCAAGTGATCATCAACCAAATCATCTTGGAGGGGATGGCCATTAGTGAACTATTCCAAGTGGCATCAATCATTGAGAAATTACCGCCTTTGTGGAAAGAATTCAAAAGCTATCTCAAGCACAAGCTTAAGGAACTTTCGATGGAGGACTTGGTGGTCCGTTTGAGAATTAAGGAAGATAATCGCAAGGGAGACAAGAAGGGGCAGCAAGGTACTTCGAAACTTAAAGCAAATCTCGTTGAAGATTAGGACATGTGAATTTCAAATACACGCATAAAATGATGAATCTTGGATTGTTGCCTAAATTTGAAATTGACAAGTCACATAAATGTGAAATATGTGTAGAATCAAAATTTGCTAGAAAGCCATTTAAATCCATAGATAGAACAAGTGGATTACTAGACTTAATTCATACCGACTTTATGTGATTTAAAACTAACTCCAACAAGAGGTGGAAAGAAATACTTTGTTACATTTATAGATGATAGTAGTAGATATTGTTATGTTACTTACTTAGTTCTAAAGATGAAATAATGGATATGTTTAAGACATATAGAGCTGAAATTGAAAATCAATTATCTAGAACAATAAAACGAGTTAGATCGGATAGAGCAGGTGAATATGATTCAACTCCATTAGCCGAGTATTGTGCTAACAATGGGATTATTCATGAAACAACTGCGCCTTATACACCACAACAAAATGGTGTAGCTGAAAGGAAGAACCGAACCCTCAAGGAAATGGCAAATGCTATGTTAAATAGCTCGAGAGTGCCACACAACTTGTGGGGAGATGCTATTCTTACGGCAAATGTCATTCTTAATAGAATTCTATATAAGAAGACTAGCAAGTCTCCTTATGAAGTTTGGAAAGGTAGAGTTCACTCATATAAAAAGCTCAAAGTGTGGGGGTGTCTAGCTAAGGTACAAGTTCCGCTTCCTAAACGAACGAAACTAGGACCCAAGACCGTAGATTGTGTATTTATCGGCTATGCTAATAATAGTGTTGCATATCGATTCCTTGTGGTTAAGTCCGAGAATGTAGACATTCGTGTCAACACATTCATGGAATCGGTAGATGTTGAGTTCTTCGAACACATCTTTCCTTTTACGGAAGGAAGACATAATTCAACACCTAAAAGAAGTATTGAAGAGATTCCTTCAAGTTCTAAGAACGACGAAGAAATTGAAGTTGCTCCTAGAAAGAGCAAAGAACTAGGAAAGCTACTTCTTTTGTACCGAATTTTATGACACTAGTTACCATAGGTGAACCTAAAACATTTACCAAGGCTATGAGTACACCTAAAGCGCCTTATTGGCAAGAAGCAGTAAATAGTGAGGTGGACTCCATTATACAAAACCATACGTGGGAATTGGTTGACTTACCTCCAGGTAGTAAACCAATTGGTTGCAAATGAATTTTTAAGAAGAAACTCAAAGCTGATGGTATCATAGATAAGTACAAAGCTAGACTAGTCGCAAATGGCTATAGACAAAAAGAGGGAATAGATTTCCTTGATACTTATTCTCCGGTTACTAGAATTACTTCCATTAGGATGGTAATCGCTATAGCCGCCGTCTATAACCTAGAGTTACATCAAATAGATGTGAAGACCGCATTCCTCAATGGAGATCTAGATGAGGAGATCTATATGGAACAATCGGATGGGTTTGTTATAAAGGGACAATCTTTATCATTTGAAACAAACTCTAAAGTAATGGCATGAGAAATTCGATCATACCATGATCGCAAATGGTTTCAAAATCAATGAATATGATAAATGTGTGTATGTTAAGGAGTTTGAAGATTCATGTGTTATTGTATGCTTATATGTTGATGACTTACTTATTACGGGAATGAGTAACAAAGTAATCAATGAAACCAAGAAAATGTTAAGCTCAAGCTTTGATGAAGGACATGGGTAAAACCGATGTTATTCTTGGTATACAAGTGAGACAAACTTCCGAAGGATATCTTCTTACACAATCACATTATGTTGAGAAAATATTAAAGAAGTTTGGACAATTGGATTGCAAATCGGTCGTAACACCGTTTGATTCCAATTGTAAGTTGTGGAAGAATATAGGTAAAAGTATATCTCAACTTGAGTACTCGCAAGTAATTGAGAGTTTGATGTACATTATGAATTCTACACGTCTGGATATTGCATATTCCGTGGGAAGGCTTGCTAGATACACTAGCAATCCGGGTAGAGATCATTGGGACGCTCTTGTAAGGGTGTTAAGATATCTAAAGCATACCATGAACTATGGTTTGCACTACACACGAGTAGAGGGATATTCCGATGTGAATTGGATTTCGGATAGTCAAGAGACTAAGTCCACAAGTGGATATATATTCATTTTAGGTGGAGCTGCGATTTCTTGGAAATCAACTAAGCAAACGTGTATAGCACGTTCGACGATGGAATAGGCGGGTGAGGAAGGTGAATGGCTTCGGAACTGCCTAGAGGATATTCCATTATGGCCTAAACCAGTAACAGCCATAGTTGTGCATTGTGACTGCAATGCGGCATCTTCCGTAGCTAAGACTACCGTGTATAATGGCAAGTCAAGACATATAAGACGAACACACAACACAATCAAGCAGTTGCTCACCAGTGGTGTAATCACAATTGACTATGTCAAGTCAAAGGAAAACATTGCGAATCCACTTACGAAAGGATTGCCTAGAGATCAAGTTCAATATACGACGAAGGAATGGGCCTAAAGCCAATACTTTGAACAACCTGGTAGAACCTAACTTAGCTGATTGGAGATCCTAAGATCTAGGTTCAATAGGCAAACTAGTAGGGAAAGTTCATGTTGTAAACATACATTCATTGTGGCATCATTCATGTATATTGTTCAAGTGTATAATAAAATTTGTTGAGGTTATGTACTTACATTTAATGATATTGATGAGTAATGATAGTACTCTTAATTGGTATCACTTATATGAGAATGGAAGTGGGGTCGCTTTTGTGAGAACTTCAAAAGCTTGGCTATCTAAGAGTTCTCATGAATTAGGATCATGTTCAGGACCAAAATGAACACAACTGAATGAATTAATATGTATAAGGATAAGTGATGTGTGTTATCTAGTATTGGTTTACACTAAAAGGTTGAACAGTTCAATATTTAATGTAGATTGCGTCACTGAGTAAATCCAGTAGATATTCACCAAGGGAAAGTTTAAGTCCAAAAGACAGTCTCCTAATGCATCGCAAGTCCGTGAACTGCTCTTATAGTTTTATTGTATTTCGTTTTTGTTTAGTTAGCCATAATCATTCACATGTGGGGGATTGTTAGATTCGGGGTGTGAATGGGAGCCTATGTAAGCTCAATGGGATCATTACGATCACTATGGACTGGCTCAATGCTTAGGGAAAGACTTGAAACATTAAGTTTCAAGATTCTAGTAGAGGGGTTTTCGACCGGTCAACTGGGTCAACGGCTATAAGAAGTTTTAAACAAGTTTTGGCAGAGGGGCATTCAACCGATCGACCGGCCCCGTTTGACCGGTCGACTGGACACAGTTTGTGAAGAGTCACAACTTTTCAAGTGGAAACTTTAAATTTGTTTGATAATGGCTGAAAAACGTGTATATACTATTATATATGTAGGATATAGGTATTGGGACACAATCATTTGTGTAGAGAGGTATCTCTTACCCAATAGACACCTATATATACAATGTAGTTACTTAGTTTTGATATTTTTTTTTTTACAACTTTTTATCTTGTCTTCTTCATCTATTCTAGAGTCTTTGAGAGCAACTTATATACATATATTCTGCAGAACAATTGAAGTTGAGCTGTACTTCAATTGTTAGATCGTAGTATCCTTAAAAACAAGGCGTTGTAGTCCACGAAACAACGGTGTGGGGGACATAAACTTATTTTTCGGACAATGTATTCATACGTGCTTCGATTTTAAGTTTAATCACTGTTTGTTTGAAGTTTCGTATCCATTAGATTCCAATAGTATATCTATGTAGCAAATAAAATGTACCAACAGCTTTGAACAAATGAGAATTACACTAGAAATGTGCTGAAGCGTCTAATCAAATGGTGTAGACAGGTGTTGGTCTTTGATTGTCGGTGTGCCTTCTAAGGCTCTGTTTAGTTTGCAAATTTAGCGAGTAAAAACTATTTCCTTAGTGGTTTCTCTGATATTTTTCTCCATGCTTAAGTTTCATTAGAAGCAACAGCTTTTCGAAATAAAATAGTAAACCGATGAACGATGAAGAAAACTGACTAACAGAATCCAAAAAAAAAAAAATTATTTCTATTTTGTTTTCCTTTCATTAATATTTCCGTACTGTTTTCCTAACCAAACAATGAAACATAGGAAAGTGTTTTCCTTTGTGTTCTCTTTACTTTTTCCTCACAAAACCCACGAGAACTAAGCAGAGCCTGAAGGGATGGTGTTGCTTCTTACTTCTCTTACTAAATGAATCAATCCTCCTCTCACTCACTCTTACTCTCTTCTGAAATTTGATCAAGCATGCTGAATATCCAACTTAGAGTCCAAGTTTGAAGATGGTAAGGGTAGCAAAAGAAAAGGGATTGTGAAAATAAGACTTGATGTTTGATGCAATCATGCAATCAAAATTCAGGATTTAGTACGAGTGAATATTTCCGTACTGTTTTCCTAACCAAACAATGAAACATAGGAAAGTGTTTTCCTTTGTGTTCTCTTTACTTTTTCCTCACAAAACCCACGAGAACTAAGCAGAGCCTGAAGGGATGGTGTTGCTTCTTACTTCTCTTACTAAATGAATCAATCCTCCTCTCACTCACTCTTACTCTCTTCTGAAATTTGATCAAGCATGCTGAATATCCAACTTAGAGTCCAAGTTTGAAGATGGTAAGGGTAGCAAAAGAAAAGGGATTGTGAAAATAAGACTTGATGTTTGATGCAATCATGCAATCAAAATTCAGGATTTAGTACGAGTGAATATTTCCGTACTGTTTTCCTAACCAAACAATGAAACATAGGAAAGTGTTTTCCTTTGTGTTCTCTTTACTTTTTCCTCACAAAACCCACGAGAACTAAGCAGAGCCTGAAGGGATGGTGTTGCTTCTTACTTCTCTTACTAAATGAATCAATCCTCCTCTCACTCACTCTTACTCTCTTCTGAAATTTGATCAAGCATGCTGAATATCCAACTTAGAGTCCAAGTTTGAAGATGGTAAGGGTAGCAAAAGAAAAGGGATTGTGAAAATAAGACTTGATGTTTGATGCAATCATGCAATCAAAATTCAGGATTTAGTACGAGTGAATATTTCCGTACTGTTTTCCTAACCAAACAATGAAACATAGGAAAGTGTTTTCCTTTGTGTTCTCTTTACTTTTTCCTCACAAAACCCACGAGAACTAAGCAGAGCCTGAAGGGATGGTGTTGCTTCTTACTTCTCTTACTAAATGAATCAATCCTCCTCTCACTCACTCTTACTCTCTTCTGAAATTTGATCAAGCATGCTGAATATCCAACTTAGAGTCCAAGTTTGAAGATGGTAAGGGTAGCAAAAGAAAAGGGATTGTGAAAATAAGACTTGATGTTTGATGCAATCATGCAATCAAAATTCAGGATTTAGTACGAGTGAATATGTACAATGTTCCTACCATATGATGGTAATGTAAGTAGTATCAATGGAAGATGGAAATGTATATACATCTACACACAAAGATACTCCATAAACCTTCAACCTTCAAATGGAGTAAACTGACTTCTTCTCCTGGTAGTACTGATTTAACCAACCTTTAATCAGCTTGATTTCAGATTCCCTCTGCTCTATCAACCAGTCTGGGTCCTCGGCAGTCGTTGCACGCAGATCCAGGTGATGGGCACCTAAGAAACAGTAAAGCTATGAGTCATTTATTTTTATCAGTAATTCTTCTATAATTCAGGTTCTAAAACATATTTTCAAGTAGTAAAGATAAATTTCATCGTTCATATAGAGGTTGCCTAATTCTTTTAAACATAACCAAATTGGCTTTTGCAATGATTTGTAGACTTGTAGTTACCAGAGAACAATTTCTGCAATTTGCAGTCTTAGGAGCATGAATACCCCATGAAATCATAATACCGAATACCAGATATTGTCAAAAGGATTGGCCTATCAACTCATAAACCTTTGGGCCTGTGTGGGAGTGTATACAACAGGGTCAGTCTCACTCTCGTTCTCATTTTCTTTCTGGTTTTTATGACGACCAGAAATAAACGAGGATAGGGACACAGAGATGAAAGTAGAGAGCTAACATATGTTATCCAAAATATATTGGGATGTATACATATATATGGTTTGTCAAGTGACAATTTGTCAACAGTCACAACCCTATGAAAGGAGACCGTTCGTCAATGGTTACACTCCTCCGAATAAGGGACTGTTTGGCATAGCCAAACCCAACCATATACAACAACACTTCAAAATTAATTTCTCATTCAATTTTCCAACATAAACATAGAAAAGATCCTTTGAAAGAAGAAATCCAGGGAGGGAGCAGTGAGGAATGAGTGCCATGGGACGATTAGGGTCATATTCTATCCTTTCTATGATGCCCATACACGAAGTTCTACGGTTCAGATCAATTCTTCGCTGCAACCATTTATGATGTTGGTTTGACAAAGTATGCGTCTTAATGGTATTTTTTGGATCAGATACGGACTACTACGAAATGTAAAGCATACACTTAGTATGGAGAACCGGTTCTCTTGTGCAGTTCCCAAACAGCCCTTTTGTCTTCTTATAAA
The DNA here is from genome assembly GCA_033977485.1 of Hydrangea macrophylla. NCBI lineage: Eukaryota > Viridiplantae > Streptophyta > Magnoliopsida > Cornales > Hydrangeaceae > Hydrangea > Hydrangea macrophylla. Next base: position 87,071,580 of record CM066986.1, read on the forward strand.
CCTTAAGTATCCACTAAATTGACCCGCCAATTAAATCAGATTAACAAGCCATATCATCCTAGGATTAGGGTGTACACAGTCTTTCAATCGTCTCTCATCCTTCTAGGATGATAGCCAAAATGGCTAAAAGTCCTAAAACATTTAGAATGGGTGCATTAGGAACCAATGTGATGGTTACATAGGACCCTAGCACTTTATGATCCAGGTCGATACGCAACTTAACTAAGTACTAAGGCCTAGCCCAGCTGGTCTTTGCCCCATCTCCCCCAAGTGGGAGGTGGGGGGTTCGATTCCCCTTGTGGGGAATTGGTGGGGGTTTGTTTCCCCCCTCAGCCGTCTATGGGAGGAAGTTCCTTTGATGTGGGCCCGTGGCCCCCCCTGACTGTTTGAAGTGTGTGTGTGTGGCACCTGCGGGTGCTCAGCCTCTAGCAAAAAAAAAAAAAGCATGAAATATAATATTCAATATAGAATTACCTTTTTCCGCAACCAGAGCAACAATAGATTCAGATATATCCTCCAGTACACTGCAAGAGGTATCATCGACATCCATCAAACAATGACGAAAAAATTTTGATCACGCCTCTAAGTGCTATCACATTTGACTATATGAAGCTATATGAAGAGATTACCTTCCACCGCTCCAAGGATCTAGTAGGCCGTTCGAGAAAATGATGTTACTTCCAAACACTTTTAATGCAGTCTTAAAATCCTTCAAAAAGAAAACAAGAAATGGAAAACATCAGATTCATATTAAGGATCAGACAAGCTAAATGGCCTTCAAATTTGTAGTGTAAAACAAAAAAGGTAGCACAGGAAGAGGAACAATGCCACCATTCTAATGAGTTAGATTATGAGATTGATAAGTTTAGGGTTTGAAAGAGAGAAACTTAGAGAGAAAGAGAGAAGAAAATATTAAAGAATAAAATCTGATAGTGTGTTAGGGCTTCCTACACACTACAAGTTATTTATATAATGCAACTAAACATGTAGAATTACAATACTGCCCTCACTAACAAAATAAGAACTCTCACATTCCCCCTCAAGCTGGAGCATAGAGGTCAAATATGCCCAGCTTGGAACACAGACTTTTGAAGGCAGGTCGGGCCAAAGACTTGGTAAAAATGTCAGCTAACTGATCTTCAGACCGGACATAAGGAGTGGAAATTTGCTTTTGCATGAGAAGATCCCGAATGAAATGACAATCAACCTCGAAGTGTATAGTCCGTTCATGAAACACAGGGTTATTAGCGATGAAGATGGCCGCTTGGTTGTCACAAAACATTGACATCGGGGATGGAACATCCATACCTATATCACGAAGTAAAGCACAAACCCACAACATCTCACATGCAGTATGAGCCATGGCACGATACTCAGCCTCAGCACTAGAGCGTGCCACCACATTTTGTTTCTTACTGCGCCAAGTAACTAAATTATTACCAATGAATGTGCAATACCCCGAAGTAGACCTCCTATCACTTCGGTTCCCTGCCCAGTCAGCATCAGAGAATCCAATGACAGATAAGGATGATGATGGTCTATACAACAAACATCTACCTGGTGCTCCCTTAAGGTACCGAGGAATATGACAGATAGCCTCCCAATGAGGCTTACGAGGAGCATGCATGAACTGACTAACAATTCCGACGGCATAAGTGATATCAGTGCGAGTCACTGTAAGATAAATTAGCTTTCCAACCAATCTCCTATAACGACCTGTATCCTCAAACACTTCTCCTTTTTCAGTGTCTAATTTCACAGTAGGATCCATTGGTGTATTAGCTGGTCGAGTACCAAGCATTCCAGTCTCCGAGAGTAAGTCCAAAACATACTTACGCTGACACAGACTGATACCCTCCTTGGACCTAGCAACTTCAATTCCAAGAAAGTATCGAAGAAGACCTAAGTCTTTTGTGTGGAACTGCTTACTTAAATGAATCTTCAGGTCAACAATACCTGCTGAGTCGCTACCACTAATAATAATGTCATCGACATATACTATTAAAACAATGATACCTGACAGGGAGTGACGCGTGAACACAGAATGATCTGAAGTGGAGCGTTGGAAGCCAAATTGAAGTACAACAGAGCTAAACTTATCAAACCACGTCCGTGGTGACTGTTTCAAACCATATAAAGCTTTCCTCAAACGACATACAAGTTGTTCCTTTCCCGAAACAACATACCCAGGTGGTTGAGTCATATAAACTTCTTCCTGTAAATCCCCATGTAAAAATGCATTTTTTATATCCATCTGATATAAAGGCCAGTCCAAACTCACTGCAATAGAAATAAGAACTCTCACGGAGTTAAGACGTGCAACCGGAGAAAACGTCTCACAAAAACCAACACCATAGGTCTGGGTATAGCCTTTGGCAACCAACCGTGCCTTAGACGCTCAACAGTTCCATCAGGCTGATACTTAACCGTATATACCCAGCGACAACCAACAGTCTGTTTCCTAGGAGGAAGGGAGGTAAGATCCCAAGTCTGATTCTTATGAAGGGCATTCATCTCCTCATCCATAGCCAGTTTCCATCCAGGAGATGTCAAGGCCTGTTGAAGAGAGCTAGGGACAGATACTGAAGATAATGATGAAATAAAGCAACGGAAAGATGAAGACAAACGATGAGACGACACAAAATTAGAAATGGGATGTTGAGTGCAGCTACGAGTACCTTTCCTTAACGCAATGGGCAAGTCAGAAGATGATGGAATATCCGGTGGCTCAGGGGAACGGACTTCAGTAGAATCAGGAGATAACTGAGGAGTAGGAGCATACTGGACAACCTGTCGATCCTTGGAGCGGTGGTAAACCTGGAGGGGATTTTCAGAACACGAGGATGACACAGTGTCAGACAAGTTTAGTAGGGGAAGCTCCCCCTGACTAGAGGAGATCAAGTCCGGAGTGAAGTCATGTCCTGATGCTGAATAGAAGGAGGACGACTCAAAAAATGTGACATCGGCACTGGTATAGTAGCGACGAGAGACAGGATCATAACAGCGATAACCTTTTTGAGTACGAGAGTACCCAAGAAAGAGACACTTAATTGCTCGTGGAGAAAGTTTATCACGACCTGGGCCAAGAAGGTGGACGTAAGTAATACAGCCAAAGACACGAGGAGTTAGATTAAAAGGCTTGGCATTGGGATAAAGAAGAGAAAAAGGAGACTTGTTATCAAGAATGGGTGATGGCATGCGATTAATGAGGTAGGTGGCCCTAAGAACAGCATCAGCCCAGTAAGTCTTTGGGACATGCATGTTAAACAGTAACGTACGAGCAACATCCAACAAGTGGCGATGCTTACGTTCGGCGACACCGTTTTGCTGAGAAGTACCTGGACAACTAGTCTGATGAACAATACCATGTTCAACACAAAAATCATGCATAAAGGATTTAGTATATTCAAGAGCATTGTCAAAGCGTAAAATTTTAATTCACTTGTCAAATTGAACTAAGATTTCATTGTAAAAAGTGAGGAAAATCTTAGGTAATTCAGATCGCTCTTTCATAAGAAATAACCAAGTCATACGAAAGAAATCAACAACAAAAATCACAAAATAATGAAAACCAGCAGTGCTTTTTATTCTAGTAGGTCCCCAAATGTCGGAGTGTACAAGATTAAAAGGACTAGACTGGCGACCACTAAGACTACGAGGAAAAGTACTACGGTGATGCTTGCTTAATTGACAAGCCTCATGTTCTAAAACAGAAATAGGACTCAAACTAGGAACAACTTGACGCAACTTTTGCAGCGACGGGTGACCCAATCGAAAATGCCATTGAAGGGGGGAAACTGTAGCACTCAAGGCAGTTGGAGTATCTCCAAGGTTCAAACAGTAAAGTCCATTCTGCTCATGCCCCAAACCAATCACCTTCTTCGTCCTGAGGTCCTGAAAAACACAAGAGGATGGAGAAAAAGTCACTGAACATTGTAAAGATTTGGTGATTTGACTGACAGACAAGAAGTTAAAAGGAAAATGAGGCACAAATAAACTAGACGATAAGTGCATGGACTTGGTGGGATGACGATCACCAGTTCCAAGCACAGGTCGAAAAGAACCATCAGCTAACACAATACGTGATTTAGAATGACGGAAGTTAGAGAACGAAGAAGGAATACCAGACATGTGAGCACTAGCTCCAGAATCAATTATCCAGGGGGCTGCAGGTTGACCAACCATCAATGCAGGATTACCTGAGTTAGCAAAAGTAGTCGTGGAAGTGGGCACTTGAGGGGACAAAGAAGACAACTTCTGGAGGATTTGACTAAGCTGAGAAGTAATGCCATCTTGGGAACCAGAGGTTGATGCATCAGGACCATCTATAACTGCCTGTGGCAATGTGGTAGCAAAAGGATCCTCAAAAGTTTGATTGGCATGCACTGGTTTCCCCCACTTATCCCAACAGTAATCTTCAGTATGTCCTATACCATTACAATAGGTACACTTAAAATCTGAGCAGGTACCACGGCCTGTGCGGCCACCTCGTCCGCCACGATTAGAATTACGACCACCACGATGGCCACCAAAACGACCACCACCACGAAAGCCACCACGATTACCATCACTAGAGATTAGGGCAGATGATTCCTTCAATGAGGGAGAGGAACTACGATTGTGAGAAGCCCGCTGAAGACGAGAATAGGCATTAGCAGCGGTTGGAAGTTTCTCGCTAGCCAAAATGTGATCGTTGAATACACTATACTCAGAATTAAGGCTAAACGAAAATAAAGCAACCTGAAACTCCTCGCTAACGACGTTGAACTTCCAAATCTGTACTCAACGGCTAAAAAAGCACAAGTTCTTCCCATAAACCTTTCAAAGCACCATAATGTTCTGCAAGAGGCTTTTCACCTTGCTTAGTATTGAACATACACTCAAAAATCTCATACACCCGGGACACATTATGTTCCTGTGAATACATCTCTTCAAGAGATGACCATATCTTCTTAGCAGTATCTAGAAGTTGCACATTTGATAAAACATGTGATTCCATGCTTAACCACAACCAGGTCATCACCAGCGAATTGTCACTCCACCAATCCTTGGAATTTTTGGCATCCGCAGCCGGCGGATCATCTGTAAGATACTTTATTTTCTTTTTGGCACGAGGGTAAACCTTAATAGCATGAGCCCACGAATGGTAATTGAGTCCATTTAATTTTACGGATGTAATAACTCTAACTGGATCATTCGTAGACGAACCCTTCGCATTATCCACAGAAGCCATAAGGAAAAAAAGGAAAACGAAGCAGATTTTGGAACCAAACTGCAACACTCACAGGTCTATATGTTGGAAGATTGCATACCACAAAATCACAAACCAATACCTCAAGAAACCACGGGAAAAAAAACACCACACAGACTGATCGCACGATCAGAAGCCCAAAAAATGCCAACCGATTGCATGAACACCAACAAAACCCCACAGATCAAACTTGCATTCACACAAAAGGACATGGAGAGGCTGTACGAACCCTAGGCGCACCCCATGGAAGTAAACTTAAGCTCTAAAGAGGCTCCAATCAGATCAAGAAAATAGATCTGGAAAAAAAAACTTTTTTTTTTTCGAAAATACAAAAAAAATGGAAACCTTGCTCAAACGATATCAAAACTTCACGAGAACACCACCATGGACTTCGCCTTGGAAAACCGAGCCAACGCGTATGTTTCACTGTGCCGTGCGTCGCCGGAAAATGATGACATCATCACCAGCAAGATGACTTCATCACCGGGAAAAAAAAAACAGCGTCTTTCCTGCTCTTGTTCTTTCAGTATTTGATTGTGATACTTGGGTTCAAATTGCTCTATACCAAGTTAGATTATGAGATTGATAAGTTTAGGGTTTGAAAGAGAGAAACTTAGAGAGAGAGAGAGAAGAAAATATTAAAGAATAAAATCTGATAGTGTATTAGGGCTTCCTACACACTACAAGTTATTTATATAATGCAACTAAACATTTAGAATTACAATATTGCCCTCACTAACAAAATAAGAACTCTCACATAATGCACAAGAGAAGGTAACCAAAGTACTACAAACTATGAGATAAAAATAAGCTTAAACGTATCTATTGATGTATATATTATTGGTATAGAAGTGAAAGCATTGCGAGCAAAGAGATATGTTTTACCTAGCAATTCAGAAGAAAATTATCTTAGCATATTAGTGACACTACCATGCTAAATGTAATATGCATGAATCTGGTTAATGCAACTTGACATTTCTTCACTGACAAGAGGGCTAAGTTTGTCATTAATCATTATCTACCAGAAGAGCTCCGAAAATGTGAAGCCAGACTCTTTCAAACAGGAGATCTGTTTATTATTGAGGTCGTGAAGAATACAACACTTGATATGAAACTATTCCAGGAAGTAATTTTGGGTAATGAAACCATTGATCATGACCTATTAGTTGGCTCTCTGTCATTAACTTAAGAGGTGTTGCAACTGAAGACTGGAACTTTAAGACATTTCTGCTCTGGCCTTTGGTTGCTCTGTGCTAAAAGCCAGTTTAGGATAGCTTTTTTGGGGCCAACAATCACTTATAAGTGATTCTTTAAAAAGTAGTGTTGAGATTGTCTGTCCCACATCGGGGTCTAAATGAGGAGATGAGATACCTGATTTCGGAGAAGATGTTGGCACGGGGTCTGGAGCGCGAGGACGACGAGAGTACACCTGTAAAGGGTCATTTGTAATGACCGGGGGTAAAGAGTCACTGGGTTTGTCACTGGGTATATCAAGAATAGGCACTGGACGAGGAAGGACTGAGATATCATCATCCACAATATGTTCTACTAGGGTTTCCAGAGAAGAAGAAGCACCTGTAAAAAAACGGAATTGTTTCCAAAAAAGTGACATCCAAAGAGTGATACAAGTGACGTGTGACAGGATCATAGCAACGATATCCTTTGGCCATGGAGGAATACCCCAAAAAGACACACCGAACAGCCTTATCATCAAGTTTAGTACGTGTAGGGCTGCGATTTTGGACAAAACAAGTGCACCCAAAAACCCGGGGGACAATGGGAAAGAGTGTACTACCAAGCTTAAGGACATGAATCAGGGCCTGGCCTTGTAGAACACGGCTTGGAGTACGATTAATAAGGTACGTAGCAGTAAGGACAGCAAAATGCCAAAAAAACTTGGGGGCATCCATACCACGTAAGAGACACCTAACTGTAGCCATAAGATGACGATTTTTACGTTCGGCCACCCCATTTTGTTCGGGGGTGTAAGGACACGTGAGTTGTTGAAGGATTCCCCCTTTGTTAAGTTCGGCCCGAAATTCATTAGTATATATTCCCTACCATTATCAGACCGAATATTACGCACAACAGTATGAAATTGAGTTTTAATCATTTGAAGAAAATTTCTAAAATGAGAGAAAACCTCAGATTTTTTCTTCATAAGATAAACCCAAGTACAACGAGTATAGTCATCAATAAATGTAACATAGTACCGGTGCTGTGACATGGATGTGACCGGGGAAGGTCCCCACACATCGGAGTGAATAAGGTCAAAGGCACTAGGTGCCCGATGCATGCGAGGAATATAAGAAGTGCGCGTATGTTTTGACAATTCACAAACCACGCAATTAAAATGGAAATCCTTACAAGCTTTATTTAATGGAGGAAATAACCAACATAAATATTGAAAGTTGACATGGCCTAAACGAGCATGCCACAAATCTAGAGTATGCAATGAAAACACATATTTATTTGAATCAGGCAAAACAGAATTATTAAGAGCAGGTAACACGGAAGCTTGAAGACTGGAAAATGTCCTTGACACTGAAGGATCACTGAAGTAGTAGAGACCGTCACGCTCAAACCCCCTGCCAAAAATCTTCTTCGTAGCCAGACCCTCAAATAACACGAATGAGGTAAGAATACAACAGAACAATTATGATCTTTAACAAGACGATTAACCGAAAGCAAGTTAAAAGCAAAATTGGGAACGTAGTACACAGAGGAAAGGGTGATATCAGAAGATAATCGGGCATCACCCTGACTACAGATGGGAATAAAGGATCCATCTGCGATACGAACAGACTGTTTAATGGAGGTAATAGGTGAAGTGAAAACAGAAAGCTCACCAATCATATGATTATTTGCCCCAGAATCGAGAATCCAAGTAGGATGGCCTGACTTACCATGAAGAGCAGTAGGAGTACCTGCAGTAATGGCGGCCGTGGGGCCAGAGGATGAAGGACCAGTGGATGAGGGAGGAGCTCCCAAACCTACAGGTGACTGAAGCTGAGCAATCTGAGACTGAATTGACTATAATCCGGTGGAAGGGGAAGCATCTCTACAATCAATCCTGTACAGTTGACCGGATCAATAATTTTACCAATATCAGCCATGGTCCTGAGAAGAGTGATCAGAAGAAAGAAAAAGACTTGCCGGGAAAAACATCCAATTGGCAATAGGTGGAGTAACCCCTTGAACTTATATATTGAGTAGCTAGGTTATAAGTCCCCGATGTGGGACAGACAATCTCAACACGCCCCCGCTCGTGTGGCATGACTGAGAGCCAAACACGTGGATTACTGAGATAGGGTGACGTGGAGCATACGTGGACAAATTGGCCCAACAATAACCTGCTCTGATACCATGTTGAATTGGAGCATCCAACCCAAAACCAATTGGCAATAGGTGGAGTAGCCCCTTGAACTTATATATTAAAGAGCTAGGTTATAAGTCCCCGATGTGGGACATACAATCTCAACAAGTAGTGACCGTCTGGTTAGCTTTTTCACATCTTTTTAAAAAGCTCCAATTTGTAGCTTTTTAAGAGATCGATTACTCCAAAAAGTGATTATTTTAAAAGCTAACCCAAATGGGCACTAACTCTATTTCGCGTAAGTCTTAAACATATGACCCACATAAGCAAATTCCAACTTGAACTCTCAAACAGAGTTTATATTGGAATACAATATTATAGCACTATCACTGTATTGTAAAGTCATAAAGGCGTAACTAATTTTCAAAGCTAGAACACAAAAGGATGTCAAAGAATTATAGGGTCAACATGGGACTAAATTTTCAAAAAATTTAATGCAGAAGGATGTCACCTTCTTTACTGAATTGACAAAGAAGGTAATAAAAGTAGTTTTCACACTTACTATCAACTTCTACTTCTTGAGTATACATCCCATGAGCCCACAGAAAGTTTCTCTTATATATACATATATATATATAAAGAGGCCGTCTCTCCAACGGACGTCCGTTTACGGACCTCCCTTTAGTGACGAAATTTTCGTCGCTAAAGGTGAACAATCTCGTCGCTAAAGTGTGTTCACCTTTAGCAACGGTGTTTTTCACCTTTAGTGACGAAAATTTTGTTGCTAAAAGGGAGGTCTGTAAACGGGCATCCGCTCCTGAGACTCCGCGTATATATAAAATCTACAAAAGAGACAAAGATGATGTAGATCTCTAACCAAAGATATTTATAGAATAAATGAGGAAGAAATAAGGTGTGATTGGAATGCCATTTCTGAAATGCAATCTCACCAATCATAATTACATTAGGGTGTGTTTGGTAACGCCATTGGAAGTCATGCTACTAGTATACATAAAAATAAAAATAAAAAAGTCCTTATTTTTGGCAGTTTAAGGAATTGTTAGGTGTTTGGTTAGTCAACTTTCATTTATAATTGTAAAGTTACCAACTACTTCAAAAGCTTAAGCTATTAAAGAATGGCCCAACATTGTATATCAAGCTTCAACACCTTCCCTCACGTGCAACCCCGACTAGCACGTGGAGAGCAAACAAACCAAACTCCATCATAGTGGAGACAAATAACAAAGTGCAAATATGCACAACAAAGTGGGGATGGAGAGTCGATCCCAGGACCTTCCACAAACAAGGCTCTGATACCATGTTAAGTTACCAACTACTCCAAAAGCTTAAGCTATTAGAGAATGGGCCTAACAATGTATATCAAGCTTCAACAATAATAACTTCTCAAATACAATAGACTTTTAGGTAACTTTACCTTCTTTCAGAAAGCTGGTCCCACATGCTTTTGTTTAAAAGAGTCATTCTTATAATCCATCGCCATTGGGTTGCCTTATCTCCAGTGTTATAAAACTCGGCCTAGGCGGCTCCTAAGCGCTAGGTGGCCCCCCACCACCTAGAGTTTCTCCTAGGCATTTGTAAAATCACCTAATTTACTAGGCGGATAGGCATAATTTTCATATATATATATATATATATATATTAAAAAAAAAGGAAAAAAAAAAAAGAAAACGAAAAGAGAAGATCTGAAGCAAAAGAAGAAGAAGAAGGAGAGGTACGTACCTGGGGCTGGGGTTTTTAATTAGGGTTTCTTTATGTGTGTGCATCAGTGGATGTGTGTGTATAATGTGTGGAGAAGAAGAGTTGGAAACTTAGTTTGTTAGTAAGCACCTATTTAAATTACATTATTGATAATGGGACTCTTTTTAAAAAAAAAATTCCGCCTAGGCGCCCGACTAGTCCCCTAGGCTCTAGGCCCCCCTCCACTGCCCGACTAGCGCCTAGTGAGTTTTAGAACATTGCCTATCTCAATTTCATGACTCTCTCGATCCGCTTCTAGACGTTTCATCTCTCTCTCTCTCTCTCTCTCTCTCTCTCTCTCTCTCTCTCTCTCTCTCTCTCTCTCACACACACACACACACACACACAAAAACACACACACACACATACGCATTTATATATATACATGTATACACGAAATATTGACAGATCTAGACACCTATCTCAGTTTTTTTCTGTTTTATTGCTTCGATTATCAGATCTATACACCTATCTCAGTTACTTCAGTTTGCTTTCTGGTTTCTGCTATATAGATTTGTTTGTATATATATCTCTATGTTGTTCATCAATGTGTTTGATGAAATAACAGTGGAACCTGGGGATGCAATTCATTTCAATTGTGGGTTGTACTTAGATTTTGAAATTTGGGATCTATTTTGCAGTTTCTGAATTTGGAATTTACAAATTTTTGAATTATGCAAACCAATTTGAGCTTAAAGAGTATGGATTCTATTCTGGGGCTTCAAGTTGAAAACCTCAAAATCATTGGCTGTAAAGTTGAATCTATAGTGTCAACCAAACATGTTTATAAGTTGATATTTGTAAAATCAACTTCAACTTCAAAGTTCTATGAATCAAAAGTTATTATATAAATAAGTCATTCCATAAAAAAGTGCTATCCAAATGCACAATTATTCTCTTCATAAACTTGTTTGAAAGATGCATTCTGATACAAATTTTGCTTTCTCAAAAAAAGCAAGTCTGTCTTACTTCCGCTTAAGTGGGGGATTAGCTTTCGCATACGGGGATATGGGTTGGGGGTTGATGGCCCTCTGGTCCTTAACTTGTATAACAAATAACTCTCAATCCATCATGTATCTATCTTTATATGTATCTAAATATCATATATGCAGTTAAAAAAACGCAGCATAAGATTTCTACACAATTTAGCGAATAAGGAGTTGATAAGTTTATACTGCATGATTCTCTTACATGTCCACCAAATTCTGTAGTTATCCACGTAGGCCTTGGTTTCACATGAAATTCACTCTGGCACCCCTCTTCGTAAGAAGAATAGCTAAAATTATATGCTGGAAACATACTAGTATCTGGGTTACTAGACATTGGCATAACCATCTCTGTACATGCCTGTAAAATGGGGGATAAAAAAACAAAACAAAAATGGAACAATTTTATTATGTCTGGAATTTTTAGGCTCTGCCATGTATTTACTGAGGGAAAGAAAAGAAAACACCGAGGAAAACACTTTCTTTCTTTGGTTAACGAGAAGAGGGCAAGGAATTAGTCCATTTTTCAGGGGCTCAAAGGGGCATGGAAACACATAAGAATTCTTGAATTGAAATGGGAAAAGAGAAGTATCTCAAGGGAAGGAAAAAAACAGAGAACGAAAGATAATATATATATTTTTTGCAAGCCATTTACCTTCCTCGTTTTTTGAGTTCCTGTGATATTTTGAAAATTTTAATTTCTAATGTCATTTAACCATGGAAAAGTAGTTTTCCTTCTTGCCTTCTTTCCCTATTCTTCTTATTCTCTAAATGTTCGGGCCAAACAGAGCCTTAATATATTATTTTCTGTGATAAGTTTAAGCCACTTGTTATACAATAGACCTACCTGCCAGTTCCAACCATCCAAACCATGGGGGTCATCGTCGAGTTCAAAGCAGTCAACTTTTCCAGTGTAATTGTAATACACACTAACTCCTTCAAACAGGCGCTCCAGAACAGAAGTTCCATCAGGGCAATCGTCAATCTTTCTGCACACCTAGAGAGAGGAAAGGATATAACTGACAAGGAAATGGAACAGATCCGAAGCATGTCCAGCTAATTATCAATGTTTTTTTGTGGAAACATCAACACACCAAAGGCATTCTATGTCCAGACAAAAGAAGAATTAAGATTATATGAATCCATGAGGTGTCACTTGAAGACGGATCTAGAATTCTAGAGGAATCTTTTACTAAGGCTCTGTTTGGTGCATGGATTTCGTGAGGACAAGGAAAACGAGAAGGAAAATATTTCTAGTATTTTCTCAGCGTTTTCCTCCATGCTTAATTTAAATTAGAAATTAATAATGCTCACACTTCACAGTATAATAGGAATCCAGGAAAGAGTAAACGAAATGGCTCACAAAATTTTTACTTTTTAAAAAAAAATTGATTTATTTTTTACCCTATTTTCTTTTCCTCAGTGTTTTCCTTATTAACCAAATAAAATAGAGTTTTCATCAATGTTTTTTGTTCATGTTCCTTACCAAGTCAGAAAATCTACAAACAAAAAAAAGCCTAAGGAAACAATAGATACATAACTGAAGAACTACATAGAGCATCAACTAACAAAAGGTCGTAAGTTAATATAGAATTGTATAATTCGCCTGAACTAACCTCTTTTATAGGGTTTCCAGGCAAAGGCATCATAAACCCAGAAGGATATGGGTAATTGACCATTGCCAAATAACTGTAGGCGTCTTCCAACCAGTTAGAAAGATTTTCTGTACTTCCCAGTTTCCTGCCATTCACTTTTTATTAGACCAAACAGGATAAATAAGACGAGAAAATCAGAACAGATTGTTTTAAACAAGTTCTTTTCCAAACAAATGACGCTAAAGTACTAAATAGGGCATGCATGGCTGTCAAATCGTGAATAGAATGGTGAACTAGTTTGCCAGAATTATTGATCCGTGAATCGTATCAAGTGGTGAATTAATGGATCATATTATTCAATTTTTTTCAAATAATAAATAACAATGAATATATTGCATACACAAAAACAAATCTATGATTATTAAAATGACCAACTAACAATTTAACACAAGTTTCTATCAAGGCTCAAAATGTTGAAAATTCTCCACTTGAAGCATGAAAGTTCAAAATTACGAATAGGGAATCTTGTCGGATGAATCATATCATGTTGTTTGAAACTCGAATTCAGTTGTATGAATCAACTCGTATAATGGAACGATTCTAGAAACCACAAGGGAATGTATGGGATGAGAACGAATAGTTCATGTAAAGGTTATTACCGACAGAAGCGAAAAGTCTTTGTTAGCTGCAGAAGGCCATCCTCCTTCTGAGCCACAGACATTATTGCATCCCAAGAATCCTTTATGGTCTTAAAGCAGCTAGTACTTTCACGCTGCATGACAAGATATATGATGTCTTAAAACGAGGTATTTATGTGTTCATGTGTGTGTGTACAGTATTTATTTGCATAAACAGACGCATATATTTAGCATTAGAAGGGCATGGATGAGAATGAGGATTAAGAGAAACAGACCCTGAAACTATTGGAGACAATATTATAAAATGTTTCCGGTGGCACAATATCTTCGAATTGAAGAACCGGTGCTGAAGAGGCAAGGGCACCAATTGCAATGTGAGGGTATTTCAGTCTCATCCATGTAGCTAACACTGTTCCATTCACAAGATAGAACGTTTAAATGTTGCAAAAACCTAACACATAACCCAATAGCCAAAAATATGAAATTATTTGAGTTCTTGGTGGGTGCAGAAATAATTTACACAACAATGAATGCTTTGTTTGGTAGGAGGGAATGAAAAAATGGAAAGAAGGGAAGGGAGGAGGGAGCGAAGAGGTAGTAAAAGGAAGCAGGGTCTTCCTCTTTCTTCCGTTTGTTTGGTTAATAAGAAGGAAAGAATGAAGGAAAGTATCATATCCTTCCATAAAAAAAAATATATGATTTTTAAGGACAAAACAATCAAAAAAAGAAGGAAAACTTCTATCTCCCAATCCATCATCCACTTTTGGAAGGATGAGAAATGGTGAGCGTGGAGGGATGCATCTTCCCTCCTCCCTTTCCTTCTCTCCCCTCTTCCACTCTGCCAAACAAAGGATTTTCTCCTCTTCCCTCCCCACCTTTCCTTCCTCCTTCCTTCATCCCAAAAATAGCATAAAAGACAATCTCCCACTTCCAAACTAAAATTTTTAGTTCTTACTCGACAAACTAAAAGTTAGTGTCTTACTTCCACCATATGATCCACCAAACAACACGACAGGGCAAGCCTCAGCAGACAAATTTCTTTTCAGCTCAGTCAGCAATACAGAAAAATCAGCAAGTGCTAGTTCGGTTGTAAGATGTGCTAAAGTAGTAGCATTCTTATATGCCTCATCTCTACTTCCGTAGGGCATTGACTCACCATAGTATCGATGCTGCCAATCAAATTCTCAAGTCAAATTGTGTATGTATTAGAGAAAAAAGTACACAACACATGTTTAACAAAATTAAACAATCGAATACTTGGGATGACACACCAAAAAAAATGCTTGGGATGAATTGTGTTGTGTGGTGGCTCGAATTCAACACGAGGGTGGGACATAGATTTGGCGGTTTAATTTCACCCCGTTAAACATGCCAAAATTGACCCTGTTCATATTCTAGTGTTAAGGAGTATTTATGTGTGTTTTAGGGTTACATTTGCCTTAAGTGTTCATAACTGTGAGAGAGCTGCAACTGCACAAGCGCACACGTGACCAATTTGCTCCTGATTCATAGTGAAACACTGCCATCACCTGCCGTGGACATAGTAGGCTTTAAGCCAAAACCGTGTACAAGATTGTATTTTTCATTGCTAGTTTCACTTCTTATTTGATTTCTCTGTTTGATTTGCATTCTGAGCCTGATATCACAGTGTATCACAACAAACTAGACTGTGATCAACTGAGATAGAGATGGAAGTGTCCAGTTGCAGGATGGTATCATCTTACATTGGTCTGTTTGGTTGCCAAGAAAATGTACAGATGAGCAAAAAAATTACTAAAGGTTGTGTAAATTTTCCATCATAATATCTGCATTAGTTGATCCATAATGCAAGTAATTTGCTTGGTTGGAAATTTTCACTATAATCTATGCTACTGTAAAAAGCAAAGCCACCACAGAATTTCAACTTTATTCTCTTCACAGTGGCCACAAAAAGGTAATAGTTTCTCGGTTAGACACCAGACAATTCAAACCTCCACTTACCTCATCCTAATACCACGACATGGCCTTGTTCAACATAAAAAAATACCACAACATGGCTGCATTAAGGCTCTGTTTGGTTCATGGATTTTGCGAGGAAAAAGAAAGGAAAACATAGAGGAAAAACCGGGTTGCTCACGCAGCGGATCTCTCTCTTTATTGTTCTATGAATAAAGGAAGGGAAATGAATCACAGCATTCGGAATGGCTAATTTATTTCTGAACCTATTATCTTTTCTTTCCTATTTTCCTTATTAAAGAAGAAAGTAATGTCTTGATATTATTCCACTAGTATGTACAATATTTATACAACTAAGAGAGGAAAAAGAAAAAGGAAAGAAAAAACTAAGAAAGGAAAGTTACAGATAAGATCAAATCTGACAGATCCTAATTAACATAATAACGTGATCCGTAAATCATGACAACCTAAATTCCGATAATTCCAACACTCCCTCTCAAGCTAGAGCGAATACATTCATGAGGCCAAGCTTGACTACAGAGGACTTCAAAAATGATGGTCCAACGGACTTAGTAAACACATCGGCTGTCTGATCTGTAGAAGGAACAAAACATGGAGTAATAATCCCAGCACGAACTTTCTCACGGATAAAATGAATGTCGACTTCAATATGCTTGATACGCTCATGAAGAACAGAATCGGAAGCAAGCATAATAGCAGACTTATTGTCACAAAACAATGTAGAGGGCTCACTCACAGGGAATCCTAATTCTTGTAAAAGGGATCTGAGCCATAAAAGTTCACAGGAACCTTGTGCCATAGCACGATATTCAGCTTCAGTTGATGATCTTGAGACAACTGCTTGTTTCTTGCTTTTCCAAGAGATAAGGTCTTTACCATAGAAGGTACAGAAACCTGAAGTTGAGCATCTATCACTCTTGGAACCAGCATAGTCGGCATCCGTAAAGCATGAGACCCCAGATTGTTTTCCTGCAGTAAAGAAAAGCAAGTTTTTAAATACCGAAGAATATGGTGAACTACGTCCATATGAGAAGTACGTGGGGCATGCATAAACTGACTCACAACGCTAACAGCAAATGTGAGATCAGGTCGTGTGTTGGTCAAATAAATAAGACGACCAACCAAACGCTGATAAGAAGATGGATCAGGCAAAAGCTCTCCTAACTCAGATGATAGTTTGATATTCGGGTCCATAGGTGTAGAAGCAGGGCGACACCCCATCATACTTGTATCACCAAGGAGATCCAATATGTACTTCCTTTGGGTCATTGAGATCCCATGACAAGACCGGGCAATCTCAATACCAAGGAAATATCGAAGGAGACCCAAATCTTTAACATCAAAAACAGTTCCAAGTTTCTTCTTTTACCCCTGTGATTCTTGTAGTGTCATCACCAGTAATAATAATATCATCGACATAGACAGATAAGATGATACATCGACCATCCGGACGACGTCTAATGAAGCAAGTGTGATCGGAATGGCATCTGGTGAATCCAATAGATAGAACCACAACACTAAAGCAACTGAACCATGCCTGAGGAGACTGTTTCAACCCATAAAGTGACTTATGCAATCGACAAACTTTCCCCGAATACTCCCCTCAGCCCGAAAACCTGGAGGGGGGTCCATATAAATAGTCTCCTGAAGATCCCCATTCAAAAAAGCATTTTTGACGTCAAGTTGATGAAGAGGCCAAGAGTAGGAGGCAGCTAAAGAAATAATAAGGCGAACAGTAGTGAGCTTAGCCATGGGAAAGGTGGCATTGAAATCTTTGCCTGGAATTTGGGTAAATTCTTTGGCAACTAGTCTAGCTTTATAACGATCAATAGAGCCATCAGGAAGATACTTAATGGTGAAAACCCATTTACACCCAGCTGTCTTTTCCCCCGGAGGGAGAGAAACAAGCTCCCAAGTGTTGTTTCGTTGAAGAGCATCCATTTCTGCTTGCATGACTTTGGCCCAGTGTGAATTCTGGAGAACCTCAGATACAGACCGGGGAATCGAAATGGAATTAACCCGACTAAGAAAAGCATGGTAGGGATCTGAAAGAGCAGAATAAGATATATACTGGGAAAGAGGGTGATTAGTAGAACAAGAGTAACCATACCGATTTACCGGGCGAGAAACATGGGTGGATCGTCTTAAAGGTGGAGAAGAAGGAGGACCTGGATCCGGAGAAGTATCGGGTAGCGGAACATGAGCCTGTGGACGTCGAGAGTAACGGAATTCAGGGGAAGATGTGATAACTGGTGGGAGGGCCACAGGAGTGGAAGAGTCAAAAACAAGAATCGGACGGGGAAGTTCATCCGTTACAGGGGAAGTTTCCTTAGGGACCGAGGCAAGGGAGTGACGAGGACCTACAAAAAAAAGAACATCTTCCAAAAAAGTTACATCCATAGAATTACAAGTCCGACGAAAAACAGGATCATAGCATCGGTAACCTTTAGACATGGGGGAATACACAAGGAAGACACAACGAATAGCCTTATCATCGAGTTTAGTGCGAAGAGGACTGCGATCCTGAACAAAACATGTGCAACCAAAAACGTGGGATAAAACATGAAAAAGAGTGCAATCGGGCTGAAGAATATGCAGTGGAGCCTTTCCATTTAAGACACGACTCGGGGTACGATTTATGAGATAAGTGGCAGTGAGGACAGCAAAGTGCCAGAAGTATTTAGGCACCTCCATTCCTCGAAGGAGACATCGGACAACAGACATTATGTGACGGTTTTTTCGTTCCGCCACACCATTCTGTTCCGGGGTATATGTACAACTAAATTGTTGGAGGATACCCTGTTTATTTAGCTCAGAACAAAACTCATTAGAGATGCATTCACGGCCATTATCATATCGGAGTGTGCGAACAACAGTTTGAAACTGGATTTTGATCATTTGTAAAAATTGAACAATGGAAAAACCTCAGATTTTTTCTTAAGGAGATAAACCCATGTGCAACGTGAATAATCATCTATGAACGTAACATAATATCGGTACCCATTCAAAGCAATAACAGGGGAAGGTCCCCACACATCCGAATGTACAATATCAAAAATACAAGGGGCACGAGACATGCGAGGAATATAAGTAGAACGAGTATGCTTAGAAAGTTCACACACCATACAATGAAATTTATGAGTTACAAGCTTTTATTAATGCTGGAAAAAGTAAACAAATGTATTGAAAATTAGCATGTCCTAGGCGAGCATGCCATAACTCTAAAGTCTTATTAGAAAAAGAACTAGAAGATGAACTGGGTAAAACAGACGCTTGCAGACTGGAAGACACAGGTGGTGGTGGTGGTTCCCCGAAGATATAAAGTCCATCACGCTCATGGCCCATACTAAAAATCTTCTTTGAAGTCAGGTCCTGCAAGAGACAACAATCGGGTAAGAAAATGACAGCACAATTATAACTCTTGGTAAGACGACTAACAGACAAGAGATTAAGGGAGAAATGAGGGACATGAAGAATAGAGGACAGAGTAATATCTGAGGATAAACATACGTCACCCTGACTATGGACACGAGTGATTGAACCATCAGCGATACTCACAGTTTGGTTATCAGGTATAAGAGGGGTCGAAAAAAGTGACAACTCATCGGTCATGTGATCAGTGGCTCCCGAGTTCAGAACCCACCTTGGAGATCCTGACTTAACCTGTAGAGCAGTGGAAGTACCTGTAGCAAGGGTGGCAGCGGAAGAGAAGGCAGGTTGGGCCTGCTGAAGAAGTGAGCCAAGTTGAGTCTGAATCTGATCAATCTGAGACTGAAGCAAACTCTGATTCTGATGAAGTTGACCAATATCCGGAGTAACAGAGTCAGGGCCAGAATCAGCTATGGCAGCAACGCGGGAAGATCCAGGATTGCGGCCACGACCATACTGTTTCTTCAACTCAGGATGAAGTTTAAAACACCGGTCTTTGGTATGACCAACAACATTACAATACTTACAAATAGGGGGTGGCCGACCATCGTGGCGAGCTCCAGAATTAGCTGCAAAGGCCATCTGATCAGGAACAACAGGAGGATCAGGAACAGAGGCAAGAGAAGCCTGAATCAAACGTCGTCGACGCTCATCACCATCAATCGTAGCAAAGGCCTCATAAAGCGAAGGCATAGGGGATGTGTTTAAAATTTGAGTACGAAGAAATTCAAACTCATATTTCAAACCCATCAAGAACTGATAAGTGTACAAACGATCAAGACGCTGAATAATAACAGTAGCGGCTTCGGCTGCAATATTATCAAGAGGCTCATACTGAGCTAACTCCTCCCAATTGGACTGAAGATAGCCGAAAAAATCAGAGACACTAAGCCGGAGAGAGTCCTGGGAGGCATGAGAGACCTCCCGATAAAGTTGATAAATACGGGACTCATTCCGCTTATGTGCATACATCTTGGTCAGTGCATCCCAAAGGCCATGAACAGAGGTGTGATACATAAATATCTGATAGATACAAGTTTCCATAGAATTAAAGAACCATCTAGGATAGCACAATTATCCATAGTCCAATGATCGAATGTGGGATCAGTAGCAGCAGGCTTAGGCACTGTGCCAAATAGCCAACTAGTCTTTCCTTTGGCACCAAGGAAAAGACGAAGAGAATGAGACCATGCGGCAAAATTGTTCCCATCTAATAGGACACTCGTACCACGTTGTGCAGGAATATACTGAGATAAGGAGAGATCCGAACGAGATTGAGACATAGGAGTAGTCTACTGAATATCCAAACTTTTATCAGAGTTAGTCATAGTGGTTAAAGAAGAAGGGACCAACCAAATAGAACTATCAGCAAGGCGCAAACATCATAGAAAGGGGCTGCCAAAAAGAACGGACAGCCCAACAGAAAAGGAGAAAGAGCATTGAAAAGCTCTAAATCATCAAAAGACCCAAAAACAGGGCAAGGCGCAGCCTATAGACTGCGCAAGGGTTAGCCGAAGCTAACCAAGGAAGAGCCGCAGGGCTTGTGGGCTGCGGCCAAGGGAGGAGGGCCTGGGTGAGGCGGCGAGGGTCTAATGGTGGTGGCTGATGTGCGGCGCAAGGAGTTGGTGGTGGTGGTTGTGCGGCGGAAGGAGGAAGGAGGCTAGGGTTTATACTTTTGGCTTTGATACCAAGAAGAAAGTAATGTCTTGATATTATTCTACTAGTATGTACAATATTTATACAACTAAGAGAGGAAAAAGAAAAAGGAAAGAAAAAACTAAGAAAGGAAAGTTACAGATAAGATCAAATCTGACAGATCCTAATTAACATAAATAACGTGATCCGTAAATCATGACAACCTAAATTCCGATAATTCCAACACCAAACAAAGGAAAATGTTTTTCCTCTTATGTTTTCCTTTCTTTTCCCTCACTAAATCCAAGAATCAAACAAACCCTAAGGGTGTGTTTGATAGCCCAATTAAGTGCTGAAAATGAATTTTTTTTTCCCTAGTGTGTTTGATAACGTACCACTTCACCCACTTCACTGAAAAACTAGCCAACAACCTCTTGAAAACTTTAAGTAGAAAAGTTCTACTGAAAAAATTCACTGAACGCAGTATATTTCACGTCTTGCAACATTGTTTCGAGAATTGCAAATTCAATAACTTAGAATTTTCATAACTTAATTTTAGTTTTATCAAAATAGAGCCTAAGCTGATATCTTTTTAACTGTTTTTTTTTCCCCCTCTTTTATTTTTTGCAAAAGATATTATTATATATCTACATAAATCGATTTCTATATGGAGCTACAAGCATGAACAAGTAGGATTGACAGTATTCTAGTGAAGTTTTTAATAGAATTACTTAAACACTAACCATTTAATTTCTTTCATTATGTTCAAAACTTCAAATTAAATTTTCACTGACTTCTTTTCTTTTCTGGGCACCGAATTTTGAATGTCCAAAACTATTTATCACATGAATTCCATGTGCCCTTTTGTTTGTTAGTCAATAAAATGAACCAAAAGAACATGAAAATCTGTGCATTTTGTTTTTCTTTTCTTTTTCCTCCGTTTTCTAAAGGGTAAAGAAAACTACGCAAAGCACACAATTCCAAGAAAAATATATATATTCAAATAAATACAATCAACACTAATTCTACTCTTCCTGAATGAATTCCAAAAACGCTGAGTGTGTGAATATAATACACGTGTACATAACCCAAATATATATACATAGAGGAGCTGCTAACCTCCAACACGGTGGCTGTAGATTAGTGCACCAGCTTTTAGCGACAAAAAAATGCTTTTAGGGACGAAATTTTCCGTTACTAAAAACCCCAACTTTTAGCAACAAAATATTTCGTCGCTAAAAGCGTTTTTTTTTTTAGCTAATACATGTATGCAGAACCCTTCTCATGAGGGAGTCCAAAGTGAGCACTTCTATTTACAGCCGTTGGATCCAGTTTTTATTAAGGTTACTGAATTAATTTCACAAAACTAGATCAACGGCTGTAAACAGCAATCCTCTCTCATGAGAAGGTTTCTATATATGTATGTATGTATATATATACGAGCTCCTTAACGAGGATCTCTCATTTTAAGAAAGGTAAGGACTTCTACTGTGTCCGTTAGATCGACATTTAATCTAGCTTATGCCTTAAATGATAGAAGTATGTTTAATAAAAAACGATCCAATGGCCTAGAACAGAAGTGTCAGGGATTTTTCATTACAAGTACTTTGATATATCTACTATATTTCTTCGTATATTATAAGAACGAAGAAACAAGCACGTCAAAAAATATGAACTTCCTGTTTTGTCCTTCACTACACCCTAATTACTCATATAACTATCTATACATCGTAAAGATATATTGATTTGTCTGAGGGTAAATATGTCATTTTGGACAAATAATTACATTCAAGTCAGCTCTTGAAATTTTATTTAATATAATAATGAGATTTTAATCAACAATCTTGTGTCTAATTATATTTGGATCAACAATTTTTGGGATATTTATTATTAACTTCAATAAAAGTCAACAAAAGTGGCTATTTTGGTGGCTATTTAGGAATTGGTCACTAATATTTACAATTTGGTCAACTTCTTCTCTCAAATGAGGTTTCAATCAACAATTTGTGTCTAATTACATTTGGGTCAATAAATTTTGGGATATTCATTATTCACTTCATAAAAAGTAAAAAAAGTGACAATTTTAGTGGTTATTTAGGAATTGGTCACTAATATTTACAATTTGCTCAACTTCTTCTCTCAAATTTAGGATTCATATATTGTAATATGTGTAATTGCATTTAGGTCAGCAAGTTTTGGGATATTTATTATTCACTTTAAACAAGTTTTAAAAAGTGGCTATTTTAGTGGCTATTTAGGAATTGGTCACTAATTTCACATTTTGGTCAGCTTTCTCTCTCAAATTTAAGCTCTGGTATATTTAAATTGTCAATTTAAGTGGCTATTTTAGTAGCTATTATTAACTGGTCACTAATATTTACATTTTGGTCAACTTCTTCCCTCAAATTCAGGATTTATAGATTGTATTTGAATATCAATTAAGGCCTACAAACACATTCATCCCATTTTTTAGAGGAAATACCCTACTTGTGTCATATATTTTTAGTGGCGCTTTATTAGGTACTTTTACTACTCATTTATAAGATAGTCAGAATTATCAACTTCTTCCGTAAGAAGAGTTTTAGATTAAATAGTTACATTTACAATTTCCTATTTAACTGTTTTAACATCTTATGTTGATTTTTACAAGTGCACCTTATTTTGAAATATCAAAAAAAAAAAAAAAAAGGAAACGTGACACTTATTTTAAAAATATCCAAAAAAAATGAAACGTTGGCACTTATTTTAGAACGGAATGAGTAATTATACCTCTCCAAAGACCTCTAATGTCAAGATTAATACACAATATATCTAGGAATACAACTATCCGACAGGCACATGCCTTGCACGTGCACCCTCACTAATATGTATATATATACAGAACACTTCTAGTAAAGACGTCTTACTTTATTAAGTTAAGAACTTCTGTTTTAAGTCCTTAGATCATCCTTTAAAAAATGAAATGACACCACTATCTTAATGAAAACTCGATCTAACGGCTGAAAAAAGAAATCCTTTAACTTAATAAGTGTTCTATATGCTTTATTAAGTTAAGGACTTGGGTGTTCTATATATATATATATATATATATATGTGTGTGTGTGTGTTCTTACTTCGGGGAAGAGGACCATGGCACCGAAGCGAGGGGCGAGTTCCCAAACGAAGCCGGAATTGGAGGCGAACCACTCAATGTCGCCTTCATTGCCGCAGTAGAAGAAGATGGGACCCAATCGAGTGGGACCTAGCCAGTGATCGGCGTTGATGAGGTACCTCTGCCGGAACGTTGGGAGGTCTGCGAAGCTGAAGTGGTCAAGACGCTGCTCGAAGTATCGAGTGTCGTATTTGTACTCCTGCTGTGCTTGAAATTGGGATTGGGGTTTGTTGAGGTGAGAGAATTTGCCGAGGAAGCGAGGGGCCCGTTTGGAGGATCGAGCATATTCACCAAGTGTTGATTCTGATAAGAGAGAAAGTATGAAGAGGAGAAGAGAGAATAGGAGAGGGGGGCTTGCTTTCCTCGCCATAGCCACTGAGCAGCCAGAACTCAGTTTTGTGATTTTGTTCAACTTGGGAAGTAGGGGCGCTGAACTCTCAAGTCTCAACAATCAACAGCCCTTGAATTTTTTTTATTTATTTTTTTTTTGTTTTTTTTGGTAATCAGGGTTTTCGGATCAGCTTGCGCGCACCTCGACTAATCTCACGAGGCCTGAGGCGCCGGATGAATACTCCAGTGGCCACGCTCCCCATGACTCGAACACTAAAGCTCTTGAGTAGTACACCCAAAAAGCTTACCACTCGACCACAAGGGACTTGGTTACAGGCCTTAAACTTGGGAACTATTATTTTTTCTTTTTAATTTTCTAACAAGTAAGTTAAACACGTGTCCCATACAAAAAAAGGAAAAAATTACATAGGAATCATTAATTAAGCAAATATAGTGGTTGGAGAATAACTAATTATTTTTGTTTTGATTTTAATCCTTAATTAGAGTAATTAGATAATTAAAATCCTTTAATTTTATTTGACTTTTAAATAATGCCAACTCTATAAATATTACTCAAATAATAAATCTGAATCATGTATGAACTACAGGCAAAATCCGAGTTGCATATCTATTTGTATGTGACAGAATATAAGGAAACAACACATAAGTATGATTAGGAGCTAATTCAATCTGAGCAAATTTTTTGGTATGTTCGCAAAGTGGTTAAATTGATGTGCTGAATTTTCACCACAGCCACTTTTGTCAATCATGACTTCATTCATGAAAATCATCACATACGACAAACAAATTTAACATAATGTGTTGACTTTTATAATTAAAAAAATAAATTCTTTCCGTCTCATTTTATGTGTTCGTCTTTCTATTTTAGGATGTCCCAAAATTATTGTTCACTTTCCTAAATTAGTATGCAAATTATACTTAGTTTCCTAAATTACTCTTCCTTGCAATCAACACCAAAACAAAACAAAACAAAAAAAGTGCAATGATTATGGGCAATTGTGGAAAGTAAGTGTAGATTCTTTTTGTCCCCTTAAATAGTTGGATTCCCCAAGATGGACACATAAAATGGGACGGACGTAGTATTTTGTATCAAGGCTATATCGTATTTTTGAATACATAATTAACGTCATTAGAGTGCATACAGTACAGCATTGTCCATTTTTAAAAAGTTTTTCAAACTTTAACTTACATAATTTTTTATCGGTAACTAATTTTTACAAATTTTATATCGTTGGAATCGTATCGACGAGATCTACAAAACTAATATCATTGTTGATATGTTTTGAATAAAAAAAATGCAAAATATTTTATGCCTTGTTCCTCAAAGCACTAGTAAAATTTCACCACTTTAAATGCAGAGAAATTTGTGTTTGTCGAAGTGGTGAAATTATGATTGGGGTAAATATTTTCATAAATTTCACAGGTTTTGACATTCAGGATTAAAAGTGGTGAAATTTCACACAACTAGCTATGTACAATTTGTGAAAAAATAAATAAAAAATGATGTGAAATAGGAATCTCATACTTGACCAACCCACAAAACAGTGTAAAAAACACCATGATACCCAATTGTACCTTAGACAAAATCAAACACCCAAATTATGATTGTGGTGAACAGTGGTGAAATTATTATTGTGGTGAAAGTTTTCACAAGCTTTGACATCTAGAATTAAAAGTGGTGAAATTTTACCACTGTTTTTAAAAATGTGCTCAAAATAGTATATAGTGGTGAAATTTCACCACGTTCAAAATGTGGTGAAACAGTGGTGAAATTTTCACCAAGAAAAAGGCATGTAAAATTCTGCGTTTGTTTTTTTACTCAAAACAAATCAACAACGGTACTAGTTTTGTATGCTTCATTCACATTGTACCTGATTTGGTTTGTTTTAATGTTTTCTTTGTCCCTTTGATCATGACTTAAAAATGCGTGTATAGTGACAAAGTCTTGTAACTAAAGGGATTTTCTGAAGGAAAAAAGCCTTAAATCCATTGGAATAAATGTAATATTAAATTTTTCACTCACCAAGATGTAATCAATCCTTATGTTATGACAAAGTACCCACAAACAGATTTGTAGTAATGGAAAAAAAACAAAAACAAAAACAAACCAAAAATAAAAAAGCATGAATAGCATAAAGCATGAATATTGTTCAAAAGTGGTGAGAGTTTATCACTTTTTAGGAACAAGGCTGTCAAGGTATGTAAAAAAAAAAAAAAAAAAAATTTGCTCAAAATTATCAACAATGGAACTAGTTTTGTAGCTGTTGTCGATACGATTCCAACGGTATAAAATTTTTAAAAATCAGAGTTGTAGATCAAAAGTTATGGAAGTTTAAAGTTTAAAAAATATTTTTGAAATTGGGTTTGATATAGTACAGTCACTCACATCGTGTGAGTGATTGCCATGGGATGCATGCGTGGCACACGCGTCTCGGTGTTGTCAGGCGCAACTTCGAGGGAAAAAGAGAGATTATTTGGTGTTATTGAGGGTATGTTCGTCTAAGAAAAAATTAAGGGACTTTAATCAATATTTTTTTTAAGTTATCTTTAAATCAACATATTTACATTAAATTATCCTTTTATCTAATTGATCCTTTTTTTTTAACAAACTTGAAAAATACAATGGGAATTGGAAAAAAGAGGAAGGGAAACTCATAAAATTTAAAAAATTCGATTTACTTCTTTTTGTTTCCGATTGTCTTCTTTTCTTTAAACAAACAAAGTAACATGATTTTTTTATGCTATTTTTCTTCCCTCGATGATTCATAAATCAAACAAAGCTTTAAAAAAAAATGGATATACTATTTTTTTGTTATTATTATTATTAAATTTTTTTTACTATTTATTTACTTGGTGGAAAAAAATGGATTGAATATCACGTAATGTGATAGTAGGGGCAATGTTTATGATTGTTAATTGGGATAGCATGACACAGAGCCGTAGAGTACCCAGTTAAAACGTAATGGATGACAGCAATGATTTTTTTCTTCTTCAAAATACTAGAAAGTAGAAAGCTCAAAAAATTCAAGGGTTAATTACAGATACATTCTTTGTGTTTAGTAGGGGTGATAACAAAAACCGAAAAACCGAAAATCGACCGAAACCGATTGTCCAAAAAACCGATTGGTCGGTTTATACAATGTATGTACAAGCTAAAACCGACCGAAAAAACCGACCAAAACCGAAAAACCGACCAAAACCGAACCTATTGGTCGGTTTTGAAAACCACAAAAAACCGAAAAAACCGACCGAAACCGACCGCTAACACCCCTAGTGTTTAGCCCTTTTTTTTTTTTTTTTTTTTTTTTTTTTTTTTACTTTACCCCTGTATTTTAAATCGTGTCACTAATATTTCTTATACTTTAGACTACAATAAAACAATAAAACAATTAGCAATTATGTTATAATTAACGGAACAAGAGCTTGTGTAATGGAGTATTTGTCATTTTAACCCTCTATGGTAAGCATATTTTTCAATTTGCCCCATGCATTGTTCTTCCAAGTGGGTCACTAACACCCCTCGTGGGCCGTTTGATAGCATCTTTTTTTGTACAATCAAATCACAAAAAATTGTGATTTGGTATAAGTTGTGGAAGGGAGCTTTTGGCCCATAACTTTAGAGATGTTATTTCGCTAAATAATTTTTTTTAGCTTTTGGAGTTCATAACTATTGATAAGTTTCAAAAGTTGTTGTCAAACGTGGCTTATACCCATTAATTGTAATGGAATTGCTAATTATTTTACTTTAGTTCAAAGTATAGGGGATATTAGTTACACGATATGAAGTTTATGGGACAAAGTGAAAAATGGGTTAAGTATAGAGGGTGTGTATTATAATTAACCCAAAAATTCAATAGACTTGCATGTTGTGACCCTGATTTCTTCTCTATTTTTTACTTTTAAATGGTGCGGCATCTTTCTCCCCAAGGGAGAGATTGAGGGTTCGATCCCTATTAGGGGAAGTATTTGTTTGCTCTCTATTTTTTTTCAGTTGGAATGAGTGGCCCTTGTTGAATTTTGTTGTGATCATTGTGGGACTTTGGGGTTGGGTTGGGTTAAGGGTATGTGTGTGTGGTGAGTGTGTCCAACCATAATTTAGGTAAGTATATAAAACAAAAACAAACAAAAAAAAATTATATATTTGCTTTTGTTTACTTTCATTTTCTTGGTGAAAAGATCGAATATGAAGGTTCCATCGAAGTGTTTTTATATGGGTGCAACATTTGAAACATTGTGAGAGGTGTGGGTGTGGGTGTGAGTGTGTTGGTTTTGTTAGACATATATAAGTGGGTCACATGAAGTAGGCTTGGGATGTGACAAAAAAAAAAGTAGGTTTGGGCCAAGCCCCAAAGATGATATAGCTAGCATCAATTCTCAACCCAGTTTGTTGCCACCTCTAATCCCAGGCCCCAGCCTATGTCAGGTATGCACAAGAAAAGAAATGAAGGGAAGGGGGAGAGTAAATATTGGATGTAACAGGATACCTTATCATTTTTTTTAACATGAGTAGTGTTTAGGATACAAAAGGTCATAAAGAAATACTCATAAATGGATGTGACATTCTATGTGACAACCCATAGATTGAGTTAAGTGTGATGAGTCATATTCTCACATGGGATGCCACATCATTTTGTGAGCATATCTTTGTGGAGGTTTTAGATTTAGGAGTTTGGACTTATGTGGACAGGAAATCCCCTAAAATAGGGGGTCGGATAGATGGATAAATAGATTGAATTGAGTTGGGATACCACGTCATTTCTATCCCTGTTACAACTAATATTTTTTCGAAGAGGGGAATTGTTTGACAAAAAGAAATAGGGGTGGGAAAGGAAGGGAATAGGGAAGAGGCATCATTCGAGGCTGTTTGACTATTTATCCTTCGAAGGATATTAATATAATTTGTGTGTGAGCGTGTGCTAGGCAAAGTAAATTGCCAATGTGATTATTGAAGCCAAATGCATTTAATCATGCCAACTATGACCGTTCGAATGCCTTGAAATAAAGGACTTTTATGGTGTGAGATGGAATAGAATGTGAATGGGTTTGAACTAAACTAAACTAAACTACACATACATGTTAAAACTAGGCTAAACTATCTAAATAGGAAAAGGAAATGAACAAGGAAAAGAACTACTTTATTGAAGATAAAGTAAAGAACAAGTTCTAACCTCGAAGGGTACTTTAAAGTGGTTCGTACTCCTATTGCAAGAGAGAGTAAAATACAGAAGTGTATGGTATTGTGTGTTAATTTGTATGGGTTGTGTGTCTTCCTTCTTCACTTCGTCTTCTATTTATAGACCTTCGAGGTAACTACTCCATTTGAATTGGAGTGCCTTCTAACTGCCTTTTCTAGGTTCTCCACGTGTCCTGACAGTTACTCTACAAATTTAAACATCCCAATTTGTTGTAACTGCTCGCGCCTTCTGTGTTGTACTGAACTTCTCCACGTAATTGAATCATCATTACTCCATTGTCATGCAAACTAGTCCTTATATGCCTTCTAGGTGTCTGCATGCTATTAACCAAATATTTTTGGCACAAACAGAGGCCCATAATTTTTCATCTGTTCAAATTGAATGCATCAAGAGAGGAAAGTAACGTTCCTGTTTTTTTATTTTTTGTGCTTTTCAAATATTCCATTCTCTATATACGAGTATAAAAAAAAATTCGACATTTAATTCTTTTCTTCATCCTTTCTTTCTCATCTAACCAAGTTAATGAAAGAAAACACATTTTTTTTTCCTTAGATTAGATATACCTCTTTCCTTTTAACATTGTTTTCCCCTTTTCACATAGCATCAGAAACATGAATGATCACTTTACCATCTTACCTTGTTCCAAGAGCTTATAAATGATGTAGTTGTGGAGTATTTCTCGATAACGTTTATTCAATAACCTAAGTATAATGAAACCCTAAACAAGAGCTTCTCTCTCTACCTTTAGAGAGAGAGAGAGAGAGAGACAATTCTTGCTTTTTTCAATCCCCAGTCATCGCCTCCTGCCTCCTCTCCTCTACTCGTCTCTCTCTCTCTCTCTCTCTCTCTCTCTCTCTCTCTCTCTCTCTCTCTCTGTGTGTGTGTGTGTGTGTGTGTGTGTGTGTGTGTGTGTGTGTGTTTGGTCCGTCTTGGTCCAATGTTTTGCCCCAGTCCAAATAAGGGCATGTTTGGCCTCTCCGCTTCCTTTGTGAAGCTTTTCCCCTTCCTATGTGAAGGTTGTTTTCCTTATCTCGCATGGCATCTCCTTGGGTTCAAGATGGTAGATGTTGCCCAGACCAATCTTGCAACAATAGATTGGCTTTTTGGTCTTCATTGGGTTTTGATTGGTGGCTTTGGAGCTCTCTCTATAGTTCTGTAGCTTTCTATGGTGTAGCTTTTCCTATCATGCATGGAAGCTTTTCAAGAAACATCAATTACCCCTTTAGTGAAGCCTCTTCACTTGTTTGGGCTTGGTTTTTGTAACGACACACCTCCCCGTCTAGCAACAATATTGTCCGCTTTCAGCCTAAACACAAAGAACTTCCTAGGGGATCACCCATCCGTGGTATTGCTTTGGCAGTAGCATACTTAATTATGGAGTTCTTTCGTGTTTAGCTCCCTCACAGTTTTAAAAGACTGTGTTGCATATAGAGGGAAGATTAATCCTTATAAACTAGTCCAAGAACTTCATCCCAAACGATGTGGGACAAGTCCCCCACAGCTGACCTCATCTCATCTCTCTTAGCCTTCCTGCTTCAGGAGTATTGGCTCTTGGTTGTCACAATCTACCCTCCTTAAGGGCCACATGTCCTCGTGTGGGATTCGCCCCACACTTTCAGCTGGGTTTCCGCTATGATACTATTTGTAACAAAACCTCCCTATCTAGTAACAATATTGTCCGCTTTGGGCCTAAATACAAAGAAGTTCCCAGGGGGTCACTCATCCCTGGTACTGCTCTGGCAGCAGCACACTTAACTGCAGAGTTCCTTCATGTTTAGATCCCTCATGATTTTAAAAGCCCTTGTTGCATATAAAGGGGCGATTAATCGTTATAAACTAGTCCATGAACTTCATCCCAAGCGATGTGGGACAAGGCCCTACACCTGACCTCACCTCATCCCTCTTGGTCTTCCTGCCTCAGGAGTATTGGCTCTTGGTCGTCACAGCTTTGTGCCTTCTTCTTTCTTTGGGTAATCCTTCTTATCTATAAGTTTGGGTTCTGGATCTCTCTACGCGGCGGTCCTTGTAAGGCAATGGTGGATTCCTCGTGCAGCTGGCAAAGTATTTTTCTGTGGTCTCTTATGTTGTCTTATCTATTTCACCTTTGGTTGTTTTGCAACTTATGCTTTTGCCTGCTCTGTTTATATATATATATATATATATGTGTGTGTGTGTGTGTGTGTGTGTGTTGGTTGTTTGGATTTCTTTGTATGGTTTGATTTTCATTAATGAAATTTTAGTCTTTGAGTGAAAAAATAAATAAAAAATCATATGATTGTGATATTTTGAACTGAGTCACGTGTATTCAACGTATATACTTGCACTACACCAAATTTACCCTCATTCTTTTTACTTGGTAACAATTTCATGGCTAGTGAAAACTGAGATTTAAGTTGCTTTTTATAAATTAAAAAAAAAAAAAAACAGTGTTGTATTAGTTTGATAAAAAAAAAAAAAAAAAAAAGAATTCTTGGGTCACTTTTAAGAAATAGACACGAACTCTTATGTACTTATAAAAGTAGCTACACGAATACAAAACTATTTAAAATAGGTTCTTCTCTATACCATATACCACTTTTTGTGTTACCCAAACAGCCTCTAACATTTTTATACAATTTTGAGGTTGTTAATGTGGGCTTATGTATGGAAGAAGGAAAAGTAGAAGAGCACATTCAGATAGTATTCTGTTTCTAGATGTTTTTTGGAAAATGTGTGACACAATGAGGCATCTCACTATGTCACTAAGGAATCATATCTTTAGGCAAGAAATAATATCAAGAATAATTTGAAGACATAGGGCCAGATTGAATTCCAATGGAGAAAAGCAGCTCATACATGTATTGGTCATGTATTGGTCAAATATAGATTTCTATGTGTGTGTGTTTACATATGTGCATCTATAGCCTATAGGGATACTATCCATCACATGAGAAATTATGAGGGAATTAGATTCGTTTCAATTTCTAAAATATTGGAGAATATTAGAGATTTTCGTACAATTTTAACAAAGGGAATGCTATTCGCACTCTTATGATTACTAAATGCATTCCATAGACTGCAGTGAGTGTATAGTACGATAAATTGTCAAAGTAGTACCACGGAGTGCATTAGTTGACTTTTGGAGTGCTAATAGTAATTCTCCTTTAACAAATATTTATGAATAATTATATCCCTTTTCTATGATTCTTAATTGACAATATCAAGTGGAATTACATGTTCTTCAAAAGTTTGTTGCATTTCTTTCAATTTATGGAACCTAATAAAATGATTGATGCGTTTAAAAATCAAGTTGCTTGGTAAATTAATGCTTTGTTGCTTTGTGACTTCTTCATATCAACTATATAATTGAATGAATACTTTGAAAGCAGAGAAATTTTTTTTGGTAAATTAATGCTTCATTGCTTTGTAACTTCTTCATACAACCTATATAATTAAATGAATACTTTCAAAGGTGAGAAAAAACAAATAAAGGGTTTGGAACGAGAAAGAAATGCGCAACGGAGTAAGAAACCTCAATCCATAAGAAGAAATGAAAAAAATTAATAGAATAGTCTAAAATTTGGTTCTCAATTAATTGGGAACACATTCATTCATAGTTAAGATTAAAGGCATGTTTGATAACTCAATTAAGTTTTGAAAATAAAAATTTGCAGCACTAATTTTTTTAGCGTGCTTGATAACATGTAAAGGCTCACCACTTAACCGAAAAAAAGTAGTTAATAACCTACTGAAAATTTAACTAAAAATTTTCTGCTGAAAAATATTATTAAATGTGATTTGCTTTGCATCTAAGACAAATGTTCTTGTTGACAATTGCAATCTTAGCTTAAAAATTTCAGCAATTAAAATTTAGTATTTAATTCCAGTTTTGTCAAATGGGGCCTGACTGGACTTTTATTTAAAATTGCTTTAGTTTGTATCACTGCCACGTTTGTTGAGTATTAAATTTGGGGTACAAATTTGTCCATCGTGTTACTTAAAACTTTTAAATTCAATAGCTTTAATATTTAAATTGCACCAACGCAATAGTTTGGCACTGAAATCGGTCTTTGTTTGAGGTGATTTGTCTGTTACAAACATTTTTAAGAACAGTGATTAGATGATAGTATTTAAAATTGGAAATGAAAGCGTGCTTTTTTTTTTCCCTCTAAGTTACTGGTTAATTGATCAGAGCAATGAGTATCTTCAATAATGTAGGGGTGCTGGATCATTTGTAAGAGAGTTTAAATTGAAGTACCACGTATGGCTTAATTATAGTTTAGTCCATGTTTTAATTTAGTCCTTATAATTTTGATTATTTCAATTTATCTTTTAGGTTTTAAAAGTGAGTCAAATCGACCCAATTGCCCTATTTTGTCAAAAAAAAAATTGGACTAAACTTCTCTATGTGCAGCTCATGCGCGACTAAGATTCAGGAAGACAACAACTTGACTTTCACTTTTGCCCCTCATTAACTGGCACATGCTAAACACTGTCCAAATTTTTTACAGAACGGAACCAATGGGTCGATTTGACACACTTTAAAAAACGTTAGAGACGAAATTGAGACATTCGAAATTATAGGGACTAAAATGAGAAGGGACCACACTTCAATAGTATATTTTGTAATTAAGCCAAATAGCATTTATGGATTCACATATGTATCTCAGTAATTTTTGTCACGTGGTTGGAAAGATAAGAGACTCACGTTTGTTTGTGCGGGATTGAAAGGGGATTGGCCGGAGTGTTGGGCTATCAGTTCATTTTAATTGAAATAATTCGGCATTTGGGATTTCAATTTGGCATGGGACTATTAGTCCATTTAACTAAATAGTCCTAAGTAGCGGTGAAAACAGTTCGGGTCGATGCGATTTTTTTAGCCAAATTGATCGGTTTCGACTCGATTTAGTGTAAATTTTTTGTTCGATTCAATTTTTACACAACATGAAAATTTTAAAAACCGACCGAACTGATCGGTGCGTTTAGTTTTGTTACACCCGTAGTCCTAAGTTCGGCCATATTAATTATCCTAAGGGGCTAGGTTTCAAAATTTCAGGATGAATCCAATTAAAATGGACTGTTTGTCAAATCCGGTACAAGGCGCGCATCCAAAGGTGACGTTAACTGCCTACTTAGGCGAGTACTAGCTAGATACTTCATACTTAGGCTCCGTCTAATTTGCAGACATTCAAAAGAGAGAGAGAGAGAGAGAGAGAGAGAGAGAGAGAATAAAAATATATAAAAAAAAAAAAACAAAACAAAAAACGAGAAAGTGAGGGCTCGCATGGTAACGTTGTAATTTTTAGTTTTCAGTTTTGGTTTTCATTTTTGAGTTAATTAGTATAAAGTCTAATCTAGTTTAAGATTTTTGTAATAGGCCCAACCCAAGATACATTTTAGTGAGAGGTCCACACACAGATTTTTGGACCGAAATACCCTTTGTGTGCACCATATCACTTTCCCCTTCAAATTTCAGTATTTAAACTTCAACCCATTTACCAAAATCAAACCAAGATTCTAGGGTTTTTCAAAATTCAAAAATCCAATAGATTTGTGGTGAAAAATTAGAAAGAGGAGCAAATCACACATTCTAGCATGGCTACCCATCTCTCTCTCCATGGATGCCCCTGTCTCGGATCCGACGTTCCGTTGTGCCTCTGCCTGCGCAGCCGCTGTGCTCCGGCGATGCGCCTCCGATCCGCCACTGTGCTCCGCTACTTCTCTCTCTCTCTATATATATATATTGTTATATATCTTGAGTCTTTTTATCATTGATTTTTTTTTTTTTTTTTTTCTTTTGGTGGGATGAACAGATTTGAAACAAAAAGAAATGGAAACATCTCTTGATGCCACAACAATAAATAAGCAAAATGAGGACACAATGGTGATCGATCGAATAAGGGAAGCCAAGTGTACGTGCCAAAGCAAACAAGAACAGCAATAACATCAATAACAGAAGAAGATGAAGAAAGAAAATCAGTGATTGGTCTCCGGTTATGGATGGAGTACTTCCTATTCCTATTCCTCCATCTTGGAACACCTGTCAGAAAACATACACACGCACACACAATAGATACGATTTATAGTGTGAAATTTAACACTATATGTAGGTTATATTGTGAAATTTAATACTCATGTTCTTGCTTCAAAGGTTGTGGTACGAAATTGTATACTATGTGAAGTAAAATTGTGAGTTTGTGGATTAGTCTTTAATTCTAACGGTGAAGTTACTGGTATGTAGGTGCCAAGCACTCTATGTGCTTGAGAAAAGTCCTAAGTGAGTGAAAGGTTTATTTTATGTAAACTGAAGGTTCTTGAGTAATTTTTGGTGTTTGTGTGTAATTTTTAGTACCATCAATAAAATTTCTACTCTTCAAAACAAAAGTTATTGTGAAATTCCTCAGTCTAAAAAATCATGTTCATTTTAATGTGAAATTTAACTCGAATGTGAGTGTAAAATTTAATTATGCTAGTGTGAAATTTAACACTCATGTTCTTAGTTCCTATGTTGTGTTGTGAAATTGTATACTGTTAGTATGTACTAAAATTTCTACTCTTCAAGACTAAGTTATTGCAAAATTCCTCAATTTCAAAAATCATATTCATTCTAGTGTGAAATTTAACACTCATGTTCATTCTAGTGTGAAATTTAACACTATTTTTTGTAGTGATATTGATGAATGACTGTTAGATCATCCAAGAATGGTGAAAATGCGAAATTAAAAAAGATCTATGCAAGAATAAACAGAATCTAACGTAGAAAGCCCTACAATCATGGCATTTAGTAACTTCCCAAAATATATGCAAGATTTATGGGATTTAGTTTGGTAACTTTCCAAAATATATGCAAGATTTTTGGGATTGAGTTTGACCGAAATATATATATCAGCATTATATATATCATTTAAGGGTAAAATGGTAAAATTATCTATCACTAATTTGGGATTTTGGACTAATCTCTAACAACAATTACAATTATAGGGCCTATTATTATGGAGTACCAATTAGTGGGTCTATTACAACAAACATTGGTAGAATAGAATTTTTCACTAAATTTTTCTTCATTTTTTTGTATTGAATTTGAGGCAGACATTAATACAAAAAATAAAAACAAAAACTATAAATCGAAAACCACTACGTTACCATGTGAGCCCTAAACGATTTTATTAGTGTTTTTCTCCATGCTAAATGACATTAAAATTATTTTTTTATATATATATATATATATATAATTGAAATTTAAGAAAATAGAAGGATAAATGACTTACAAAATTTGGAAATTATAATTTATTTTTTCGCGTTTTCTCATATTTCTTTCCATGTTTTTCACCGTTGTTCTTGTTAATTAAATAAAGAAAGATATTTTCTTTATTATTTTTCTCTTCTTTCAATATCTGAATTCCAAGAACTGAGAATAAAGGGAATACAAAAAATCTTAAGTACCTAAAAGTAGATTTTTCAGATATTGGATGGCCATAGTCATGACCATGTGGCTATGAGCGTTATGTTCTAGAGCAGATATTAACAAACAATGTTGATGTAACCATAGCCACCCATTATGAACTGCTTTGTACGAGTCGAACTTATGTATATTTTTTTAGTTTGATTTGTTTAGTAAATGAGTAAAGCTCAAGCTGAGGTCATGTATGATTGAGTTAATAACTTGTTTATTAAACGAGCCTTAATTTCAAGTGATCACCAACATTTTTACGAGCTTTTAAAAACTATATAGAGGACAGTATACATGCCCTTTATCAAAGCCTATTCACGAATTTTTTCACAAGCCCTCTAAAATTATCTAGTTTTATAATAGACATATGCATATATATATTATAAATGTTAGTATATATACAAGCTCTATATTAAGTCTATTAACAATTTTTTGCACGAGTGATCTACTAACGAGCCTTGTTCAAACGTATTTACAAACTCTATCGAGCCGAACTCAAATATGTTTAAAATTGACTTGTGTTACTGCAGAAACTAAAAGGAACAATTTTACCAATATCAGTAGCCTGTGACGTTTTTCTTGGGATGAGTCGCGGACTTAGTCGCTCTCTTTAAGACGCTTCGCGGCTCTGCCCAAGTTGTGCAAGCAGTTCGTTCGGATGAAGGCCACGACGTCCCCAGGATAAAGCAGCCCAGAAATCGCCTCTGTATATGAAACTCTATATTAAAAATCTGTAACTCTTTTTCTCTCTGTAAAAACTGTATGTTTTGATGAAAGCAGTTTGTGTATATATAAAGAAGATATTCTGAACGTTGGAAAAGTGAACGTTGGGAAAGTTAACGTTGCAGAACGTGGAGAGAAGTCTGGAACGGTAGAGAAAAAATCTGGAGGAAAAAACGTGGAGGGGTTGGTGGGGAGACTTGGTCTCCAACTGAAATTAAACTCTTTTTAATTAAAAAAGAAATTTATTTTCCAAATAAACTTTGTATAAAAAGATATATAGGATCCACACCCACACCCAAGCCCAAGCCCGGCCCGGAACGGAACGGGGCGGGGCGGCGGCGGCGGCGCGCGCGCGCGCGCGTGTGTGTGTTTTGTGGTAAACCCAATTGGGCCTAGGTCCTTCCCCTTCACAAAACTTGGTACCCCCAAGGGGCCCAACCCTTCCTCCAACCTCCACTTATATATGTCCTTCCCACTTCCTCTAATTTTCCTATGTGGGACAAGCAAAAAATCATTTGGGTTAGTTTGTGAATAAGACAAAACTCAAAACCAAATTTCAAAGTTTTTCCCTCAACTTTTCCCTCCAATTTTAAATATACACTCCTTTTCAACAATCCCCCACTTGTATTTTAAAAATTGATTTAAGATCATTGAGCAACGTATCATAAGACTGTGCATAAGTAAAGGTGTTTTTCAACTTGAACCTTTACGTAGTGAAAGTGCTTCCGATTATACTAGAGTAACCGTAGTTTTGAACTCTATCTCAGACAACACCACACACACAGTCCTACTAGGGTGAAGTTCAAAAACCAGCACTTTACGGCCGTGTGCTTATATCCCAGTATAGCGAATGATCTAGAGAATTTGCCCAAAATTTCATAGGAAGCGGCCTCACTTCCACATTCGCCTAGGTGAGTCCAACAAGGATACTCCTGTAGCTAGGTATCCCACTCCAAATGGAGTTTAGATCTCATTAAGAGTTATAAACAACTCAACCTTCTGTCCTTCAGGATGTCATGCTTCGTAGGGATGGACTTGGAGTATTACCCCCATATATAGGTATTAGCATAATTCCACTTATATCACTCATGACTTGTTATTACCCTTTGAACCTATTTCTTGGGATCTCCAGTCTATAGGTTGGGTTACTATCATAAGTGACTCAATTATCTAAGGGCTTTAGTCCCATCCCTTTCGAGGTTTTACAAACCTTCTCTCGTGCTAGTCCTTTCGTCAAAGGATCAGCCAAGTTCTCCTCAGACCGTACATAATCCACTCTTACAGCTCCAGAAGAGAGAAACTCTCTAATAGTGCTGTGCTTGCGACGTATTTGTCGCTTCTTGCCGTTATAATAACGGTTCTCAACTTTTGCAATAGCCGCGGTACTATCACAGTGGATTAGGACAGCTGGTATCGGTCTCTCCCATAAAGGGGTATCTGATAGCAGATTTCTCAGCCAACCTGCCTTCTCACTAGCTGCAGCTAGTGCTATCATCTCTGACTCCATAGTGGACTGAGCCAAAATAGTCTGTTTCTTAGACTTCCATGAAACTGCGCCTCCAGCAATACAAAAAATGTATCCACTAGTGGCCTTGGAGTCATCTGATAGGGTATTCCAATCAGCATCGCTATATCCTTCAAGGACAGCGGGAAACTTCTGATAGTGTAATTTTAGGTTCATCGTCCTTTTTAGGTAACGCATGACCCTTTCAATAGCATGCCAATGCTCCATACTAGGTCTACTAGTAAACCTACATAGTACTCCAACAGCATAAGCTATATCTGGCCTAGTGCAATCAGTAGCATAACGAAGGCTACCAATGATGCTCGCATACTCAGTTTGTCTAACACTGTCACCAGTGTTCTTGAACAACTTTACACTAGGGTCATATGGAGTACATGCTGGTTTACAGTTAAAGTAATTGTATTTCTTTAGAATCTTCTCAATATAATGAGATTGATCTAAAGAAAGTCCCTTTTCGGACCTAGTAATATTAATTCCAAGAATTACACTAGCTTCTCCTAAATCTTTCATATTAAAATTGGCACATAAGAAAGATTTAACTTCATTAATGACATGAATATTTGATCCAAAAATAAGTAAGTCATCCACATATAAGCAAATAATAGTGCAAGTATTGTTTTCAAATTTGTAATAAATACACTTGTCACTTTCATTTATTTTAAAACCATTTGAGATGACTAAACTATCAAATTTATCATGCCATTGTTTAGGAGCTTGTTTCAAACCATAAAGAGATTTATCCAATTTGCAAACTTTATTTTCTTGACCAAAAATAATAAAACCTTCAGGTTGGTCCATATAAATCTCTTCTTCTAATTCACCATTTAAAAAAGCCGTTTTAACATCCATTTGGTGTACTACTAAATCATGAATAGCAGCTAAAGCAAATAGTACACGAATAGAAGTAATTCTAGTGACAGGTGAATAAGTATCAAAGAAATCAATATTTTCTCTTTGTCTATAACCCTTAGCTACAAGACGTGCCTTATATTTATCTATCGTGCCATCGGGTTTCAATTTCTTTTTAAGAATCCATTTGCAACCTATTGTCTTACAACCAGGTGGAAGATCTACTAAGTGCCAAGTTTTATTTGATTCCAATGATTCCATTTCATCGTTTATAGCTTCTTGCCATAAATCAGCATCTATAGAAGTCAAAGCTTCTTGGAGGGTGTTAGGATCCTCCTCTAAGTTGTAAGTATAAAAGTCGGTCCCAAAATCTTTCGCGATTCGGGCTCTTTTACTTTTTCTAGGCTCTAGTTCATATTCGTTTGGTTCTACTAATCTAGGCATATCATATGATGTTGAACCCCCACTATTTTTAAATTTAAAAGGAAATTTATTTTCGAAAAAATCAACATCACTAGATTCAATTATAACATGATTCTTTAAGTCATAAAATCTGTAAGCCTTACTATTAATAGCATAACCAATAAAAACACACTCATAAGCTCTACTAGCTAATTTAGACCTTTTAGGGTCTGGAATTCTAACATATGCCATACAACCCCATGTTCTAAAATAATCCACATTTGGTTTTCTCCTTTTCCAAAATTCATAAGGGGAAATATTAGTTTTAGAGTTAGGAACTCTATTTAATACATGACAAACAGTTAATAATATTTCCCCCCACCAATGAGAAGCTGCCCCTGAATTTAATAAAATAGCAACTACTAATTCAGTAAAAGTTCTATTTTTTCTTTCAGCTTTTCCATTCATTTCAGGGGAGTAAGGGGCAGTTTTTTCATGAATGATTCCATTAATATTATATAAAGCAATAAATTTATCAGAATCATATTCATGTCCTCTGTCACTACGAAATCTTTTAATTTTTCTATTAAATTGATTTTCAATCTCATTTAGGAAAATTTTGAACATGTCAATGGCTTCACTTTTATTTTTCATAAGATAAACAAATGAATAATTTGAGCTATCATCAATAAAAGTAATAAAATACCTTTTTCCATTTCTAGTTAAAATTCCTTCATATTCACAAATATCTGAATGAATTAATTCAAGAGGTTCAGATTCCCTAATGACAGATTTATGTGGGGTTTTAGTGATTTTTGCTTGGCTACAAAATTCACATTTGTCAAATTCATTTAAAGATAATTGTGGAATATATCCAGTATCCTAGACTACTCATATTTTTCACAAGCCTTTTATTCACATGACATAATCTAGCATGCCAAACATTAAAAGAACACAACATGTAAGCAGAAGAAGAAACTTTATTAAAAACAACATTTAATTTAAACATGCCCTCAGTTGCATAACCCTTTCCAACAAAC
Organism: Hydrangea macrophylla; assembly: GCA_033977485.1. Classification (NCBI taxonomy): domain Eukaryota; kingdom Viridiplantae; phylum Streptophyta; class Magnoliopsida; order Cornales; family Hydrangeaceae; genus Hydrangea; species Hydrangea macrophylla. Next base: position 87,112,809 of record CM066986.1, read on the forward strand.
ACTCCACTCTTAGTCAAAGTAAAAAGATTAGCCCCAATAGTTTGAGTAAATCCAGCCTTGTTGAGAAGATAGCCTGAAACAAGATTTTTCCTCATTTCTGGAGTGTGCAAGACATCCTTCAAAATGACAGTCTTTCCAGAAGTAAACTTCAATTCAACCTCCCCAATACCAGCAACAGTAGTGGTGTGGGAATCACCCAACAGCACTTTCTTGTCCTTAGCTTCAGAATAGGATTTGAACATGTCACGGTCATAGCAAACATGGCGAGAGGCGCCAGTGTCTACCCACCACCCCTCGGATCCACCAACAATATTGACCTCGGAAATCATAGCAACGAGCTGCTCTTCTGCAAGATTTGCTTGGGGAGCAACTCGTCGTTGATTCCTACAGTTTCGAGCCATATGACCTGGTTTACCACAATTGTAGCAAACAAACAGTCCAGCTTCATTTATTCCTGAGGGGGGTATGTTCCTATTCTGATTTGGCTTCGGATTCTGATTCTTGTTGTTGTTGCGGTTCTTGTTCTGATTTCGATTTTGAAACTTCATGGTTTTTGAAGGTGGTTTCAGAACAACAGAGGTTTTGTTTTTAGAAAAATTTTGCGGTTTCTTGTTGTTGGAAACAACAAGAATCTGTTCTTTTAAATCTTGTTTTCTTGCCTCCTCCTCAATACGAAGGCGAGTAATCAAACTTTCCAATGAAAATTCTTTAGTTTTGTGTCTCAAAATATTTTTGAAATCTTTCCAACTTGGGGGAAGCTTGTCAATAATGACAGCAACTTGAAACTGATCATTTAAATCCATGCCCTCAGAAATTATCTCATGAGCAATTTGTTGCAGCTCATGGGATTGAGCTTCAACAGATTTGTCATCCGTCATTTGGTATTTCAAATAACGGCTGACTGCAAATTTCTTTGCTCCAGCTTCTTCAGTGTCATATTTTTTCTGAAGGGCATCCCAAACTTTTTTTTGCAGAATCACAGTTTGCATAATAGTCATAAAGACTGTCAGAGAGTCCATTCAAAATATAGTTTTTGCAAAGAAAATCATTTTCATTCCATGTGTCAGACTCTCTGATTTGAGCAACAGTGGGATTTTCAGAAAGAGTGGGTTTTTCAGAAAGACAAACAGATTGCAATTTTTTCGTAGTTAAGAAAAACATCATTTTCATCCTCCACCGTTTAAAGTGAAGGCCCTCAAATTTGAAGGGTTTGTTGAGGTCATGGGTAACAGAGAGCATTGAAGATTCCATGGCAGATGTAAAGTCGTCTTAAAATTGTTACTGCAGAAACTAAAAGGAACAATTTTACCAATATCAGTAGCTTGTGACGTTTTTCTTGGGATGAGTCGCGGACTTAGTCGCTCTCTTTAAGACGCTTCGCGGCTCTGCCCAAGTTGTGCAAGCAGTTCGTTCGGATGAAGGCCACGACGTCCCCAGGATAAAGCAGCCCAGAAATCGCCTCTGTATATGAAACTCTATATTAAAAATCTGTAACTCTTTTTCTCTCTGTAAAAACTGTATGTTTTGATGAAAGCAGTTTGTGTATATATAAAGAAGATATTCTGAACGTTGGAAAAGTGAACGTTGGGAAAGTTAACGTTGCAGAACGTGGAGAGAAGTCTGGAAACGTTAGAGAAAAAATCTGGAGGAAAAAACGTGGAGGGGTTGGTGGGGAGACTTGGTCTCCAACTGAAATTAAACTCTTTTTAATTAAAAAAGAAATTTATTTTCCAAATAAACTTTGTATAAAAAGATATATAGGATCCACATCCACATCCAAGCCCGGAACGGGGCGGGGCGGCGGCGGCGGCGCGCGCGCGCGCGCGTGTGTGTGTTTTGTGGGAGACTTGGTCTCCAACTGAAATTAAACTCTTTTTAATTAAAAAAGAAATTTATTTTCCAAATAAACTTTGTATAAAAAGATATATAGGATCCACATCCACATCCACACCCAAGCCCGGCCCGGAACGGAACGGGGCGGGGCGGCGGCGCGCGCGTGTGTGTGTTTTGTGGTAAACCCAATTGGGCCTAGGTCCTTCCCCTTCACAAAACTTGGTACCCCTAAGGGGCCCAACCCTTCCTCCAACCTCCACTTATATATGTCCTTCCCACTTCCTCTAATTTTCCTATGTGGGACAAGCAAAAAATCATTTGGGTTAGTTTGTGAATAAGACAAAACTCAAAACCAAATTTCAAAGTTTTTCCCTCAACTTTTCCCTCCAATTTTAAATATACACTCCTTTTCAACAACTTGTTTATTAAACGAGTCTAAAATCTAAATTTGAACTTAACTTATTTTAAATTATTTATTAAATAGGTCGAGCCCAATTGAGCCTTTATCAATCACGAGGGCTTATTAGACAGCAGGGTTCGTCTGCAACCCTAATTATATATATGAACCACTGAGGCCACCCCATTTGTATCATTTGGTTAGACAATTGGGTCCCCCAATGCCTTAACTTTGTGCCACAAGGCACAAACAGAACCGGCAAGCCTTCAACTGTATTTGCCCCTTACAAATCAACCACCTAGTCAAAATTTGGCTATCCTCGTTGCTCCACAGCCCCCCCAGTTGTTGCACATGGGACCCCCATAGTCTCTCTCTCTCTCTCTCTCTCTCTCTCCAGATGTGGGGAGTGACATGGGAAAGAGGGTCTCACTCACCTTTGTCTACTTTTAAACGGAAGCATGATGCTTCCGTATGAAAGCCTAATCCAAAAGAGCCAAAAAGGTCATTGAGGATGAGTATTAGTGGGTCACCCAAAAGCTTTACTTTTTATGCAAATTCTAAGTCGGTGCGCTTGATCATGTTATCGCCTTCTTGGAAAAATCAAACTAGAAAATATTTGTTCTCTGACTCTTGTGACTTTTGTCCAAGGCAGAACCACCCTACCCTCTTCTCCTAATATATATCTCTTTCACACAACTAATACAAAATTTTATGCAATTAGGGACACCACGCGACAGTCTTATGTCGTATTCTACAAGATAATCAGTGCGTATTTTTAACGATGGGACCTACCTATATGCATGAGACATCCCGTTGTTTGTGAGCAGGGGTGGACCTAGGATTTTTGGTTAGGGGGTCTAAATTATATGGGGGTTCGGGGACAGCGCCCCGGAGACGAATTTTTTTAGGTGTACTTATACACAATTATGTGTAAAACTGTAAAATTGGTTTAACACCCCTAATTTGGGGTAAATCATGTAATTTCAGGGGGCCTATTTCTAAAACCTGTAATATATTACATATAAATCTAGAATTTTCAAAAGTCCAGAGGGACCTGTGTCTAAAACCTATAAAATATTGTATGTAACTCTAGAATTTTTAAAAGTCTAGGAGGGGCCTGTATGAATTTTAGAAGGGCCTATTTATAAAATTTATAAAATATTATATGTAATTATGTAATTTTCAAAAATTCAGGAGGGACCTGTGCCACCCTGACCTATACTTGGGTCCGCCCATGTTTGTGAGTCCTAGAGAGTCGATCTTATAAGAATTATTCTCGTGGATTGACTAAAGGGTACAATTTAGGAATGTTTTCACACATTGCTCTCAAAGCAACTAAAAGTTTCTCCACAACCAAGGCCAATTTTTTTTTATATGTAAAGGGTTTGTTTTTCATAAAATTATAATGATATGGTTCCTAAATTTGAATCTCAAATTCTTTAATAGTTAAATCACATATTGTAGTAGTTGTCGGTGGTACCACATATTATTGTATGTAATACAATTAGCAAAGAATTTGAAAATAAAATTTGGGAGAGAGTAGTACGAGAAATTATTCACTAAGATTTTCACACCATGTCGTTATGCTGACGTGGTGTGACAATCCAATCAAATATAAGTCATTAATGTGACCCGTATTTTTAGGTGGATATGAGGGGGTCAATTTGAAAAGAAAAATAATAGATCAGGGCGTGTCAGTTAATTTGTCGAGTTTTAATTTTAAGAAGTATTAATGAAAAATGACAATATATAAAAGTTATTATATAATTTAACTTTTTTTGTAATATGTAATCAACTAACCACGTAACATAAAAATAACAATTCTTTTTTAATAATAACTAAGACCTAAGATGTAAAATAAGTTACTTGCAAACAACAAATTAATAATATATATAACATGAAAAGATCACTACACTCCAAAATCGATCAAGTACAATTTAATCATTAATTAATAACAAAGCAAGGAAAATTCATAAAGCAAAAAGATGGGTATAAAATTCTATTTACATTAAGAGCCTGTTTGTTTGTGCTTATGCTTATGCGATCTTGATCGTGATTGGTAGAACTGCTTAAAAGTAGAACTGCTTATTATGGTTTGGGTATTTGGTTAATATGCTGCGAATTGATTAATCATAGAGATAATCTTGAAAAGCACCCCCCCACCTGCTTATTGTCAAATTGCTTTTTGGATCAAATCTGCTTATATTTTTGCTGAAACAAACAGATCAATAAGCAGTTTGGGCCATCAGAACTGCTTAAAATGGACAAATAAGCAATGACAAACAGCCTCTAAATGTCTTCACTTTTCAAAAAAAAAAAACTGTTTCGTTTCTTATTTTAGCATATTAAAACTCCCGCCCTCAAAATTTAAGACTTAATTCTCTTTTAAAAAAAAAACAACCTTGTCGAGAAAGTGTCTTGATAGTAATGGACTCAAAGAAGAACTTGGGGAATCAAATTTGATTTCAAAAAGCTTTATCCCAAGATTCCCAACACACAAATGTACTGTATGTGAAATTTTGTTTTATAACTCAAAATTTGGAAATCAAATTTGATACCCAAATGCTTTATTTGTTGTTGTACCACATGCATGCACTGATTTGTGATACCATCAATCATTGCCACCTCATGGAAGTTATATATATATACTTTATAGCATATCTCAAAAGAAACTAGTATAAACATACAAAAGTAAGAAAATACATGAAAATTAAGAAATACAAACTTCTTTAACTGTACTGCGTGACTCCCAAATCCCAAATAAAACTATCTGCGGCGTAGATCGAGACTGAGCAGCTGAGGGAGAAAGCTACTAACGATTCCCACAATAGAGATTGCCAAAAAACCTCATCGGAACTGCGACAAGACCCCACAAAAATGCCAAATTTGACAAAGAATGTTGGATATGTACGTATATATGAGCAAATCACCAGATCTGAAAAGACAATATGGTGTCAACGAAGAGCAGTAGCCTGATCTGAGCGCGGAACAAGAAGAGCAAGGAGATCGAGTGCGAGAACTTGTACCAAATAAAACACAAAAAACCATCAATGGAAGTTGATGTGCGCGTGACTTTGCTCTGTGGGGTGCAGAAATGACTTTTTTTTTTCCACAACACATGTATAACTTTGTATGTACTTTAGATATATAGAAAGAAAAAAGATGAAAGCATGGTAGCTAGAGATGAAGATGAAAATATTCTAGAGGGAGAATTCTTTGTTATAAAAGCGAAGGAGCATGAGGTTCTACCAAAACTCCCAATCCAAATTCCTATAAGTAAGACACATCCTCTAACTTTTAAACAGAAACAATTAAGATTTATTATTATTTAAAAAAAAAAAAAAAAAACACAATCCATATTAAAATATATCTTATAAATAAATTGAAAATAAAAATAATACAGTAACGTAAAATATAGTTGGCAAATGTCCATTCATCCTTAATACTCTCCAACACACACTTGCGTGTTCACCAAGTGGCACGTCGTCAGATGTTCAATGAACACAGTCTTTGAAAAGACTTCCGTTTCCTTTGATTAGGACTGTTGCCATGAATACAGCCAAACATAGTAAAAGCCCCAACTAGATTTTATTTTTATATATGTAGTATGTGTTTATGTTATAAATATATATATATATATATATATTTATTTAATGAAAATGCACAAATCATATGAAGTGAATTAAGTGAAACCAACATTGGTCGGCTATGCGTAAAGGCAGGGACTACAAACCTTATCCCCAACAAAGAAATTCGCAGCCCTCCATCATTTGCCAACTTATACGATCCACAATTATCCAAAAAAAACCCCTCGGAATCGAATGCCCATCATACAAAATCATTGGTGGGTCCCTCCTTGTCTAACTTTCTCTCTCTCTCTCTCTCTCTCTCTCAAGCTAACTCGAGAAGTTATTTGGTGAGATCGTGACACCATACACACCAATATCATGTAACGCCCATTAATATAGAGTTATGTTGTGTGGCGCCTAAAAATAGGGGGACATAAACAAATATCCTGTATCTAGTGGTAGGCGGATCAAGATAGGGTGGTGTTCTATCTCCTTTGGTCTTAAGTTCAAGACTTCATATGGATAAATACAAGAGATTTGACCAGATACTTTGGCCTCTTCCCTAAGAGAGGTTAGGAGTTCAAAACCATCCGAATCGTGTAAGCTAATTGGAGAGATGAATCTCTAGATGGACAATGTCCAATTAACTTCGTGTGGGTTAATTCAAATCCTACAGCTAGCTTGCCTCCTTGATTTACCTGGTGCGTGTGTTATTGAGTCGGTGCACATGCTCGGGGTGTGCCCTCTGTTCTACTACGATAAAACGACAATATGTACTGATCTTGAAGTCGTGAAGGATATGCTGGGGGATTGTCCTCGTATCCAAAAAAAAATAGGGGGACATAACAAGTTAGGAGGACATTTCATTTTTCTTGAAGTTAACATTTACTTGTCATGTGCCTCCTAAAAATATAATAATATTGCCTTATATTATTGATGTGTCACACATGTTAGTGTGATGACATGCGGTAACGGTTCCACTAAATGAGAAACTCTACTTAGCAATTGCTACCCCTCTCTCTCTCTCTAATAAAATTAAATTTCTAAACATGTGTGTAAATTAAATTTATAGACATGTGCTTGTAATATCAGAGTATAAAATTAAATTTATAGGCATTGGTGTAATATAAAAATATAAGTGTGTGCAATATAAAAATGAATTTGAAGGCATGGGTGTGTGTAAACAATATTACTAAGTGTAATAAATTAAATTTCTAAGCATGTGTGTAAATTGAATTTATAGGCATGTGTGTGTAATATCAAATTATAAAATTGAATGTAGATGTGCATGTCAATGAAATTTATAGACATGTGTGTAGTATAAAAATAAATTTCAAGGCATGGATGTAATATCAACATATATATCAATAGAAAATAAAATTGATAAAAATAATATTGTAGATTATGGGTAATTTTCAAATATATAATGCATTATGTGTACCACCCGTACCCGAAAAAGAGGATTAATGTGATATTAGTATGTATTAATTAATGATAATTAATGCATAAAATGATTTAAGGTGGGGTTATGAACTCACATGTATAAAGGTGTTCAAATGCGGACACAAATGAAAGTTCTGTGATAAGTAGGATTGGTATAAATGTGGGACCCAATGATGGTCTAATTAAAATAATTTGCATTTTAATGTTGTCATATGTTTAAATGAGTACTTGTTTAAATATTTAAAGATATTACTATACCTTATGATAGGTTAAGAGGACCAGTTTAGATACCCTTGTGAGGGCGTATTTGAATACAATAATTCATAATTGGTAGGTTTAATAGCAACTTTATAATTTATGTGAGACTACGTTTGAGACCCACGTGAGACTTAGATTAAATATATTTAGAAAAAGTGTGTGTGTGTGTGTGTGTGTGGGGGGGGGGGGGGGGGGGGGGGGCATGTTAGGTGGGAAAGGGAGTTTAGGATAACTCTTGGGACTTCTTCTTCTTTTTCTTTTCTTTTTTTTTTTTCAAATTTTTTTAAAAATTTTAATTAATTATTTATTTATTTATTTTTCAGATCTCTCTCTTTTTTTCCCCTCTCCAAATTTTCTTCTTTTTTTCCCCAAATCTTCTTTTTTATTTTGTTTTCAGAACTCTGTTTTTTTTTTCATTTCCATATTTAAAAAAAAAAAATAAACTTTCAAATACCCTAGATTTGTTTTACTTTGTTTTTTTTTTCTTCCGATTTCCAAATTTATTATTTATTTATTTTTATTTTTTCCCCCAAATCTGCTTTTTTTTTTTCTCCTCTAGATCTATTTTTATTTTATTTTTAGATCTTTTTTCCCCTTTCCAAATTTGCTTTTTTATTTTTATTATTTTTATTTTTTGTAAAGATTTGTTTTACAAAAAAAAACTTTCAAATCATTTTTTTTTATCCCCCTTCAGGTCTTTTTTTTTTTTTAATAAATTATCTGGAACTTATATCCGAGCAAGACCAAACACAGGATTAAGATATAACAGCTTATCCGACAGTTTTATCCACCGCGTTCCAAACACAGGACAACATAACAACATATCCGATAGTTAGGATTACTAATTCAGCTTGATCCTGCCTTATCCAATCCAATCCAATCCGACAGTTTTATCCGGCCTGCCAAACGAGGCCTAAGAGAATTAAAAGTCGGCGGCGAAGTTCCACGCGACGATTTCTTGCCGTTCCTTCGCTGTTCGACGTCGGATTTATGATCCGAGACCATATTTGGACTCGTGGAGGTAAGAGAATCGCATGCATGTCTTTTATTTTCATTTTCAGTAGCATTTTTTCGGCGATCGTTCTTGATAGATGACGTTTGATGTATCAAAACTATGTAGGATTTACACCAGTATGATTTGAGTTGGAAATTTGCAAAAAGTTTGGGTTTCTAGGCTTAATTTGATAACAATTCGAAGAGGAGTATTCTGATCCCAAAATTAGGTGTTTAGATGTGTTAATGTGATAATTGTTGGTTTAGAATGCTTAATTCATGCCTGTGTAGCTTTGATTATGATGAATTTGAGTAAAAACATGTCTATAATGTGAATTTGCTATGTTTAAATGTTAAGTTGCTTAAAAGCTTATGTGGATCAAAGAAAAGTCAAGTAGTGGTCACCATTTATAGGTCCCATATGTAAGGGATAGGAAGCCCTCATGATAAAGGGCGTGGTGATGACCACAATGAAATAGCAGTGATGCCTTCGGGGTCACAAGAGAATGTGTGTTGCGCTATATGCGCCCAAAAGTGAGAAAGATCTGAGGTGAGAAGGACCTGAGGGTGGTGGCTGGAGTTACTTGACTTTCCGGATGTCATTTCGTGGATGTTTATAATGATTGTTACATTTTCATATTGAACATTCTAATAGCATGATTAGTTCTCTCACTAAGCGAAAGCTTAAACAAAAATATATTTTCTGTTGTGGTTATTGTATAACCATCGCAGGTACCGAACGGGAAAGTGAGAGGAAATGATCGACATGACGGGTTAGGCGTAGAGGATGTGTATGTCACGCCCCGACGTAGCATAAATATGGAAAGCGTTTAATTTCCTTTATGGACCCGTAGGTCGCGACAGTTTGAAGGATCGATTCCGTCCCAAACGTCGAACAACATAAAATCATTAATCAGAGTAGAGCAATCAAGGCTTATAAAATTTTCTAACTTAATAAATATTACAGTACGGGTCATCTAAAGACACAGACCGCCTTGAAACAAAACAATAACTTATCGTCTATTACAGTCATCCTTATTACAAACCATTTCATAACTTAAAACATATAAACTTAAAGCATAGCATAATTAAACATTCTTCTTCCCCGATAGTCAAACTCAATTGGCGTAGTCATACGGGCCAATCTGATTATAGCCTGAAAAGCCTAGACACGAATGGCCAGGACGCATCAACGTCGTCAGCTTCAAGAAGCTGGTGAGTATTAAAAACATAACTTTGAATGTAAAACATACTTAATTACCCTTTTTCCATTTTTTCAGTTTTGTAAAATCAATAGCTTGACCATAGAGAAAAATTCGATTTATAAACCAACGAGGATTATATATTCAAGGTCGTTAATTTATAAAGCATATGATCGTGTATGAGACAATGCACCAAACTCATCTTACCGACTCTTTTCTCTCGACAAACACAACAACCCACTATCTCACACCAGTATCTTTAAAACACTAAGGTAGCCACACTTTAGCAACGGGGTGCCAGGGAATGTCCAGTTTGCCTCACACTTTGGTCCGGGGTACCAGGGAGTGTCCAATGCCTCACACTTTGAATACCTAAACCGCCATGCAAATACCGGAGGAACCCCCACGCAGTATCCAGACTCGGGTATCAGGGAGTGTCCATAGGCCACACTTTAGCACTACCATGGGTGCTAGGGAATGTCCAAGTTCGGCGTCACACACTTTAGGGATTCCATGGGCGCCAGGGAGTGTCCAGTTTTGCCACCGTCGCATTTCAAAGACACTTTCACCGCAATCTCAACCACAACACACTTTGGTACACAATTACCAGGGAGTGTCCACAACACAATCTCAAACACAATCTCAAACACAATCTCAACCACAATCTCACTCTCAATCTCATACTCTTTTCCACACTGACTACCACACCCCATGCATGTACAACTGACTCCACATGTATGTCATGAAACCTTAATAAATATCAAGTACTGGGAATGATAACCATGGATGTACGAGAAGAAATCAAATCTTATGTGAAACAACCAGTGAATTCATCAAAGAATACTTTAATCTACTTTTATCGCTACTAGAACACAAGTGGGTCTACTTTGAAGCAATGCCCTCAAAAATGAGTTATAATTTTAATAGGTGAATTACACATCAAAAGAAAGGTCTTTGAGTCTAGTTTCCAACGCTTTGAACGGTGCGCGTTTTCGAGTTTTCTAGATAAAGTTATGACCGTTTTAGTAAAAGTCATCGGTGCTGAAAAATGCCAATTGATTGGTAAAAGTGCCAATCGATTGGTACACATGCCAATCGATTGGAACACATGCCAATCGATTGGTAAACATGTCAATCGATTGGTAATCATCCCAATCAATTGGTAATCATACCAATCGATTGGTATCAGCAGTTTCTCCCCTGTTACGAGTTTGAAGCCTGTTTTTGACCCATTTTTCAATTCTACTTCAACCAAGACATATAATGTATGGATTTCTTCATTTTTCCGCAAGGATTATGAATACGTGATCGGTTTTGACTAATTTCAATCGTAGCTCTCGGATTTCACGTAAAACCGAAAGGTGACAAAACTTTAAATCAACGGTACGTCGCGATACGGATGAATTAGGCCGTAGTATTCGAACCACAGCTTAATGGGACTAAGATCTTTCATTCCCAATTCACAGAATTGATTTTGGTTAAGTTTGAAAAATTACCATTTTTGAGCTTCAAGCTTTCATACGAAAATTAACAATGGTGTTCTTCAAATTAGACTAAACTAACAGTAAATAAATATGAGATTACATTCTAAGTGAGTTTAGAATACTCACTGAGGGATTAGATTGAGAATTTAGAGACCGAGATTTTCCGTCGTGTTGAATTTTACTCCTCCGTTCCCTCTCTTGAACTATATATATATATATCTATGTATGTGTTTGTGTGTATATCTTATATATATACAGTTGGTGTGTATGTTTGATCTTGAGAGAATCAAGGGAGAGTTGATAGAAAATTGAGAGAGATAGAGAGCTATGAGCAAAATGAGAGAACTGTGAGATTTAAGAGATACGCACACACACACACACACACACATATATATATATATATATATGTATACTGTATTGCTAAAATTGGGCTCCAAGCAAAGCCATAAGAAATGCACGGTGTGGTTGAGCTCACGTGCTCCCACACCTAAGTCGCGGTATAACGCAGTTTTAAAACATAAACTGGTATTTTCGGAGCGCGGTGGTCACTACAAAAATATAGAAAATTTATTTTAACGTGGGAAGTGATTTTCCGGTTTCATAAAAATACTGATTGAGTTAAAAGAAAATGCTCCCACCGTTTTGAAATACAGTTTTGAAATCTAACACACGTGTTGCTAAATTTACAGAAATTACAGTTTGACCCCAAAAGAATTTTAATTATGAAATAAAACAAGAAATTAGATTTAACAAATAAGAATTGGAAATTAAAATGAGATCAGCAATACAGATTAATCATGGAAATTCAAATTGAATTTAAATATGTCAAATGCAAGTACAAATTAAATATGAATATGCTAAACTTAAAACTAAATGAAATGCAGGTTATTACAGTGTATATGTGAATATGTCCATATGTCTTGATGGTTTGAGTCTTAGTTGTAACTTTTGTAAATGGAAATGTTGAATAAAACTTATGTTTTGGAAGGATTTGTAATATGTCAAGTATGGATTTGATGTGGATGTGTCTTTAGTAGGTGTTGAATTGACTAGTCTTAAGTTACTCATGGTTGAAAGGAGACTTGGGAAGGGGATTGAGTAGTTTTTGCTGTAAATTTAACTTGGTTCTTCCTTTGGATTGAATGCTCATGTATATGTTGGAAAAAATGTAGTTTTTGATGCAAATTATGATCTATGTGAGGAATTTATGTGTTTTAACTTTTGTATCACACTTGAATTAACGTGTGTTGATGTTTAGAAATACTAAGGAAAGGTCTTGGAATTAGTTTTGATGTTTCTACAAGGTTTGGCTAAGTTTGGAAATGATTTGAACTTGTAAATATGCAGTTTTTAGCAGTAGAAAACTGTTCTGCAGAAGCCGGATTGATCCGGCCTTTCCCGCGGATCATTCCTCCCCTTTTTGGGGGACATTCTGCTAGAAAATGGTAATCCGGATCGATCCGACCTCAAAGGGCGTGTTAACCCCAAGGTTTATCCCTTAAGTACTTTTGATGATTAATAAACTATAAAGTTGAGTACTTATGATTTCATTTAGTGTGTTGTCCAACCAAAGCCTTATAATGATGATGGACATTCTATGGGAAGGCTTGTGGAAGATTATTTCTTACTTGTATTATTCTTATAGGACTTTTTGTAATGTTAGTTAGATTGATTCTCCAAGACAAGGGCTTAAAAACTCAAAAGTATCTTCAGAACAGGAAAACTATTTTTCATACGAAAAACAGTCTATTGGATAAATTTCCCAGTCGACTGGACGCTAAAATTTTCAGTCGACTTAAAGTTTAAAAGTAGTCGACTGTTTCATGTTTTTGAAGATAGTTTCTGCTGTAAAAACCAGTCGACTGACCATGGTCTTCAGTCGACTGTGTTACTGGCGCATTTCAAGAAGTTTGAAATGAAGTCGACTGGATTACGAACCCAGTCGACTGGATTACTGTGCAGAACAGTAATGGCTCTTTTTCTAGAGTTTTAACTTTTCATTTGATGCTTCCAACTACCTCAAATGTTCTGATTTTAAAGAGAGAGTATTTATACTCATTTAAAATTGGTTGTTGGACACTTAATCACTCACATTCAATACTCATTTTTTGTATTAAAAAATTTAAGCCCTAATTTGTGAGATTCAATCTTCTAGCTCTAGACTTCAATTGTAACTTCTTGAGAGCTATTATTGAGAGCATTCATTGTATCTATCTACTCTACAAGAGAGTGCATTTCAGTTGTTCCTAAACATTTATTCAATACTCAAAGTCGTAAAGAGAGTTGGTGTAACCATTGCTCCAAGTAAAGGTGTTCTTCATTGGAGGTATAAAAGGAGTTCAAGAAGAACTTGTAAGGAGTGGTTTAATCTTCACCCAAAGAAGATTGTTTAGTGAAACCCTCAAGAGGTGTTCTTGAGGGGTGGACGTAAGCCGCAGATTGCAGATTGTCGAACCACTTGAAAAACTCGGTTTGCAAGTGTTTGTTTCCTTCTCTTTTTACTTCCAATTTATTTTGATTTGTGCTTGCTTAGCTTTTTAAATTTCCATTAATCACTAGTAATCTTATTCATCCCCCCTTTAAGGATAATTTTTAGGTCAACAGGGCAGATCGATTAGCCCCTGTTTTCAGCAACCGTCGGCTTTTAAGGAAACAAGCATAACTCTTTCTAGAAAACTTGGATTCACGCGCCGTTTTTGCGTTGGAACTAAGACTCAAAAATCTATCGTTTAGTACAAAATTTGGTTATATTTTATTAAAGACCATTTTGCCCTTAGGACTATTTTATGTCAAGAAAATTCTTTTATGGAGTTTAAATCATGTTTTTCTTAATGATTAGTGTAAGTTTTGGTGTGGGGGCTTTGTTACACGCGTCCTAACTCGCCCGAGATGGGTTGGGGTGTGACAATTTTTGGTATCAGAGCAATTCGTAGAGCCTTCGGGACGAGTGATGATTACGACACGTAACAATCATAAAAATGATAGAAAGTTGTGTAAAGCATACATACACGTTTACTTAGCATGTTGAATAATGTTTAGCATGTATTGAAAAAGTATTAAAGTAACGTGTATATGAAAATGTATTGTGAATGCCAGAGAGAAAATGTATGGTGAAAGATTGACACCACCTACACAAATAGAGAGAATGGAAAGAGTTGTAGCCGGTTTGGTACAAGTTGTTGAAACCCATGCGATAGAGAGAAGACGAGATTAGCCGAATCCCAATCCGAGGGAGGAGGTGACCACCATTTCACAATTTTGTAATAAAAAATTGACATAATTCAGGAGAGTGACTAATCCAATGAGAGCCGATTTCTAGTTGTCCAATATAGAGAGGATATTCAGGGTCTTTCGTGTTCCGAGGCTTAGCAAGTTTTATATACCACCGATACTTTAAAAGAAGAAGTACAATACTGGTGGCGTACAAAATTAGGACCCGATAAGTCAAGCATGTGGAGGGAGTTCGTAGTACTTTCCAAAATCATTTAAAGATCAGAAAGCTTAGGAGTTTATGGAACTAAAGCAAGGGGGGATGACAGTTCGGGAATACTCTGCTAAATTTATGAGTTTGGCACGATTTGCTGAGAACATAGTACTAGAGGAAGGGGACTGAACCAGGAAGTTTGTGATGGGGATTAGGGATGAGATCCAACGTCAAGTATTAAAGATCAGAAAGCTTAGGAGTTTATGGAACTAAAGCAAGGGGGGATGACAGTTCAGGAATACTCTGCTAAATTTATGAGTTTGGCACGATTTGCTGAGAACATAGTACTAGAGGAAGGGGACTGAACCAGGAAGTTTGTGATGGGGATTATGGATGAGATCCAACGTCAAGTATTAAAGATCAGAAAGCTTAGGAGTTTATGGAACTAAAGCAAGGGGGGATGACAGTTCGGGAATACTCTGCTAAATTTATGAGTTTGGCACGATTTGCTGAGAACATAGTACTAGAGGAAGGGGACTGAACTAGGAAGTTTGTGATGGGGATTAGCGATGAGATCCAACGTCAAGTATCAATGCAACAATTGGATAAAGTTGCAGAGGCATTGGATGTGGCTTCAATTGCCGAGAGAAATATGGGGTATCAACAAAGTTCGCAAGCACCGTTAACTCAACAACACAAGAGGCAGGGGTCAAGCCAATATAGCGGTCAAGGGAGTTTGAAAAGACAAAGTTTTGGGAGTTTCTCAGGTGGTGGAAGTACAAGTTGTGATGTAACACGTGTGAGAATTTTTATTGGGGTGTTTATAATCTACCGGCAATGGTGTGCAACAATTGTCGTCAAATGGGACACGTGGCGAAGAATTGTCCGGGTTTAGGGCCAAATACTTATACTTCGATGAGGCGTACTGATGATAGTGGAATGGTTTGCCATAATTGTGGGGAGCTTGGACATCGAATGCGTAGCTATCCTAGGACGAGACAAGGGGGTTTTAGTGCAACTGCGAGTAGTGCACCAACACCGCGACCAGCTCAACAACAACTACCATAAGGAAAGAATTTTGGAGGAAGCTCATTGTACTCAGTATTCCATACATCCAGGTAGTACAAAGATGTATAGGGATTTGAGGGAGGTCTATTGGTGGAGTGGTATGAAACGTGAACTCACTAAGCATGTAGCTAAATGCATGACATGTCAATTGGTAAAACTTGAACATCAACCACCCGCGGGGGAGATACAACCATTGGAGATACCGAAATGGAATAGGAACACATTACGATGGATTTTGTGTCCCACAAGGTTTGGTTAGAAATACTTAGTAAAGGTTTGGTTAGATACAACCATTGGAGCTACAACCTGTGTTGATGTTTAGAATACTTAGGAAAGGTTTTGGAATTAGTTTTGATATTTCCACAAGGTATGGTTAAGTTTGGAATGTTTTAACTTGTAAATATGCAGTTTTTAGCAGCAAGAAACTGTTCTGCAGAAGCCGGATTGATCCATCCTTTCTCATGGATCAATCCACCCCTTTTCGAGGACATTCTGCTAGAAAATGGAAATCTGGATCGACCCGGCCTTAAAGGGTGGATCAATTTGCCCCTGTTTTCAGCAGCTGTTGGCTCTTACGGAAACAAGCATAACTCTTTCTAGAAATCTCGGATTCGTGTGCCATTTTTTGCGTTGGAACCGGGGCTAAAAAATCTATCTTTTGGTGTAAAATTTGGCTATACTTTATTAATAACCATTTTGCCCTTGGGACTGTTTTATGTCCAGAAATTTCTTTTATGGAGTCTAAATCATGTTTTTCTTAATGATTAGTGTAAGTTTTTGTGTGTGGGCTTTGTTACACGTGTCCTAACTCGCCTGAGGCGGGTTGGGGTGTGACATTATGAGTGTAATATAAAATTTTATCACTATTTTAGATTGTGGGTAATATCCAAATATAAAACTAAATTTATAGGTATTGTGTGTGTAATATCAAAATACAAAATTAAATTTCTAGGCATGTGTGTGTAATAAAATTAAATTTCTAAGCATATGTGTACATTAAATTTATAGGCATAAAAAAAATAAAGTTTAAGGCATGGGTGTGTGTAAATTATATTAATAAGTGTGTGTAATAAAACTATATGCTAAGCATGTGTGTAAATAAATTTATAGGCATGTGTGTGTGTGTGTGTGTGTAATATGAAATTTATTGGTATGTGTATGTGTAACTTATATTTATAGACAAGTGTATATGTGTAATATCAACATATCAATATAAAATAAAGTTGATTATATTAATATTAATAAGTAGGTGGCATGTGCTCATAAAAAAAGAATGTGGGATGTGTAAATTAAAATTGAACATATCTATTTCAGCTGATGCTTATCCCGCTAGTGTTGGCGACGGTGAAAAGGTGGTTGGGGGGCAAGTTTCACATGGGCCGAGTAATTTTATTTCGGCCACTGAGTTTATTAAAAATGAACAACCCTTTTTGAGGAGAGCAACTGCCGAGGAGTTGTTCAATTTTTTTTTGATGGTATTATTGCCAAAAATTACTTACACAAAAAGCTAATAAATCATTTGGCCTTTTCAAATCTAAATCCTCATTGGATTTGTGGAGTCCATCAAAGATGGATTTTGGTTATTTGTATCTTTTTAAAGCAATATTTTTATGAAGAAAAAAAAAAGATTACAAACTGAATTTATGTAAATTTGGTCATTATGCTCGATTAGTCAAACCAGTAAGACCGATAAGAAGTAACCAAAATGCATTTTGGTCCCAACTAAGCGAGTATGTTACAGTTTGCCTCCAACTGGTAAGCGTCGGTCTACTTAAGACCGATACCTTAGGAGAAACAGTTGACTAACAAGGTCACATGCTTGGTCCGTTATTGCTTGGACAAGTATGCATGCATGACATCCTATGTGTATTAGCTATGTTTACAAGACCAATGACATGCTTTCATCATCGGACATGATCATGTGGCCAAAGTCCATAGGTGTAAGCAACTGACCAAGGTTGAAACAAGAGTGAGTGCCCACTGAGTATATAGCCACATCATCATTGGCCTTTGCCAATGCTTTAGATGTGCTCAGTGAGTAAGGAGAAGAAAGTGCTTGTCCAAGACATTGATCAAATTTGGGTTAAAGTTTAGCATAAGGCCACACTATGTCTGTCATTAGTCTATGTTGCAAGACTAGTATGGGCTCATTAATTGTTCCAAATCATTTATATTTCTAGGAAAAAAAAAACGGTCTTCTAAATTTTTTGGAAAATTATGGCTTATAACTTGAGGCGTAATGTAGTTTAAGACCGAAAATTTAAAATCCACAAGACTATTAGTTAGTCTATCAGTCTACTCAAGTCTAATGTCATCTGTCTCTCACTTAGCTCTGGTGATGGCCCACATTCCAGTCAACAAGGTATATGTGGCAACAAAAATTGATCTGTGAGGCCGATAATGACCACAAAAATTGGTCCATTTGTATACATGGTTCTTCAAAAATTATATCTTATTTTATTTTCAAAGAACCAGGGGGGGCATTGTTTACACCCTAATATATAAAAAAAAATATATATATATTTATATTTGACTGGTTATATATTGTGCCAGTGGAAAGTTATCTCTCAATTTGTGGTTAGTCAATAGTTGGAGGTTACTTCAAAAAGGAGTAGTTACATGCAAGTGGAAGTTATCAACTTAGTGGGTAGTTATCAAAAGATGGAAGTTATATTCAACAGTATCCACTAACGGTTAGTTTGAGGTTGTAGCTATAAAAAGAGAAGACCAGCCAAAATACAAACTATTCACACAAGGCCAAAGCCCCTGCGGCTCAAACCAGTCCCAACACTGTTTATTTTCTTCTTTCCATGTACCGTTTTGCCTTTGCCTTTTGGTTTTCCAACCTTGTAATATAATTTGTGTGTTCATATGGTTCACGTCTATAGTGTAATGCATTACAAGCATTTCAACAACTGCCACTTTGCTTTCAGTGCCATCAATTCTTTGTATTCTTTTCATTATTTGTTTAATTCAGAATCACGTTCATTTTGGCATTTGTGTTTTATTCATATTTCATCACTAAACCAAATCACTTGTATCAGCGTGATTGAACCTTAAGAGAAGGGTCAACTCTACTTTCCAACATCGCTTGATCCCTCTCAAACCACGCTTATAGGGATCATTTTGGTTACACGTTTGGGTCTTCGTACAAAGACCCTGACACGCCAGATCACGTCACCAATTAAATTTTTAGCCAAAACACCATCCCAGTCCCAGATCCCAGCCCCACTTTCTCATCTCTTATAGCGACGTCGACCAGCCATAGCCATCGACCCACCAAGTGAGGCTTCTCCTCCTTCTCGTCCTTCTTCTTCTTCTTGGTCTTGGAACTCCACTCTTCTTCTTCTTGGAGTTCAATTTGATTGAGGCCTTTTAGTGATATTTGATTTCTCTATTCTTTTAGAAGAAATGGAAGGCAAATTTCCACCATATTATCAAAAGTTATTATTGATGATGTTTCCATGGGGATTGGGAAAAGTCTAACCAAACATGGTGCTATTCAATTGGTGATCAATCTGCAATCTCTTCTCTTCGTCTGCTTTTTTCCTTTGCTATTTACTGATGTGCAATTTTAATATTCTGTGTGGGCTGCATTGTCCTCGATGAATATGGTATGCATAATTGCAATTTCAGTGGCTGTCATTTTGTCGGATCGGATAGGATATATGGACCAAATTTTCGGATCTCACCAAATATGGATATGGACTGCATATTGCAGATCCGTCGGATTTGTGGACTGGATCTGGTTCCTTTGTTTCTAAGCGGATTTGGATCTAGATTTACCAGATCCGGTCCGTTTACAGGCCTAGTCCTTGTATATATATGTTGCAAGTTTTTGGTAAGTTTCATTTTGAAAATAAATGTTATGTAAGGTTTGAAATAATTTCCAGGTAGTTTTTATGTAGATGCTTGTTTTAGTGAAGAGAAAACTTGAGTTCGGATGCTTAACTTGATTCAAGAGAGTTTGGGTTCATGATTTGTATGTTTGGAGATGCTTAGATATGTTTAGAATATGGTTTTGGAGGTTTTCCTAAAGCTCTATGAAGTTTGGTTGTGTTTGGTTATGATTTAGGCATAAAAAATAGGAGTTTTTAGCAGCAGAAAACAATTCTGCAGAACCTGGATCGATCTGGGTTATAGGGTGGATCGATTCAGGCATTTTGGAGGACATTCTACTGGTTTTGCTAAATTGGATCGATCCGGGTGTAAAGGGCAGATCGATCCGTGTACAAATTTGCTACACGTCGACTTTTACAGAAATGTACACAACTCTTTATAGAAAACTCGGTTTCGCACTCCGTTTTTTGAGTTTTAACCGGGACTCAAATATCTATCTTTTGGTATAAAATTTGATCATATTTTCCAAATGACCATTTTTCCCTTGGGGCTGTTTTGTCAAAACAAAGTTCTTTTGTGTTGTTTAATTCATGCCTGTCTTAGTGACTTCCATGTTTCTTTGCTAATTAATGTATTTGGTTGTTTGTGGCATTGTTACATATGTCTTAATCCGCTCGAGGCGGGTTGGGGTGTGACAAGTTTGCTATCCGTTATATGGAGGAAGTATGGTAGCACTTTATGTATTGTTACCTCTCTTTTTTAGTAAAGATTTATGTATTGCTATATACCTTAAAAAACAAAAAAAAAAGTTCTTATCAAACTCAAATGATCAAAATAACTTCGTAGAGAAATGCTAACTTGTACTACTAGATATCTAGTAGTACATATTTTTATAATAAAAAAAATCTATACCACCTCATTTAAATAAGAGCACCCCTAATAATTTTGTTAAAAAATACAAAATTATTTTAATACATACCTTCATTATAATTTTAAACATTCATGCACACATGCATAAGGTAGGTCGGGTTGACCAAGGCGTACCTTGAACGGAATATACCCAGATCAATGATTTGGTTGTCGTTACGAGTCCTCTATGTCTTCTTCCAATGTCCTTGCTGCGTTGTCGTGCTTCCGTGTACACTCCATAGCTTCGTCTTGGTCATGGAGAATGCTACTAGAGTCTTCCCATTTGTGTCCACGCGCTAAATTCGTGATTTTGCCTAAAGAGAGAGCAACCAATGCTCTCTTATGAGTGTGTAACCCTTATTCTGTGTATATATGTGTATGTATGTATATACACGCACCCACACATGCACAAGTTGTGTGCAACCTTAGGACTCCTAACCTTAATCCACTTAGGATAATTTGGAGCCTAAGTTTGGTTTACTAAAACTCATTGAATTAAATCCAATATATGAATGACCGGAGACCTTCATTTCATCTACAATATATAGTTAATGAAATATCAAAAGTTTTTTTTTTTAATTAATTTTATTTTATATTATATTATTTATTTATTTTTATATCATTTAACACTTATACATCCATTCCTGTTAGGACCAGCGATGTGGTGTATACACTTGGGAAACAAGTGGGATTTGAGAGATTTGACTAAGAACCACCACTTGTTTGATTAGTTTCTTTGTTTTCCACTTTTTTTGCTTGTTGAATGAATGATATTTGGGGTTTTAATTAGTTTGAAATTATTCCCAATCATGTACTACTAAAGTAAAAGTTAGGGAGGGTACCACAATAAAATATTTTTGATACAAAATATAATATACTAGTAAGTTCTCAAACTGTGTCGAAGTCAATGCCTATCAACTTCGCTTGTTTATTTGAAATTCAGCCACTCAAGGACAAAGATATGGATAATGATTCTCTAAAGACCAATATAGTATATCTCTCATGCACAACATAATTATCATATTGAAATCATAACATGACAACGAATATGTTCGGTCCAAGTGGCCCAACCTATATGGAATGAAATCATGCTTGCAATTTTAATGGGAGATCTAAGAATGAAACTTCGAAAAATAATTCTTAAACACATGGTATTTACTTGTATAAACAGTAAATTAATTAATAATAAAAATATGTTATACATACGTACTACTAAGTTATTAGTATGCTATTAGATAAATCAAAGTCTCAAAGCTCAAATAATGTCACTAAAAATCTGAAGAGCCCTAGATTTATGCAGCTTAATTATCTTTGCACGGGGATAATTTCCGTGTGTTTAATCTACGATCTCATGTTACAATGAAACAACTTTACTGCTAACTGTAACAAATTACTCGCTCTCTTAGCTCGAACACCCCTGCCTACCTAATATTCTTGACTACATAAAGGGCTAGTTAAAAAATATTAGTGTCAAAGCTGTTGCCTCTAATTAAATATAATTGGTTTGACATATCTAAGCATAACTATTCCAAGAAAGGGTGTATAAGTATGCCAACATATGTCAAAGAGATTCCTTATTCCATTGCTTCTTTGGTAAGCTAGATGGAAATATTCAAGGGGTTACTTAGCTAGAGGTTCTATGTTTGAATCCCACCTTTAAGTACTAAATATTAAACATGGAATGTTCTACATCCATATTTTGCCTATTATTGCAATAATAATAATAATAATAAATTAAAAAAATAAAATTTTTTTTTAAAAGAAAAAGATTGCACCTCGTTTTGATTTTACTCTTTCAGATACAATTCATGACCAAGTAGCCAGCATAGAGTCACAATTATTTACATATTTCACTCATAAAAATTTTAATAATTATAATTTTTTTTTATCATACTTTTTTTTTATATATAAATTATAGCACTTAAATAACCCGTATTATCACGTTAAATCTTTTTGAACAAATGTCCTATTGGAGAGACGAAACCCTAACTTTTGGAATATATATAACTATTATTCCTACTCAATCAGGTGGGTCTTATCGCCATTTTAAGTTTGCTCTATTATGTGGACTTGCCCTGGTGTTCTAAAACTGCATTTTCCCCTCAATTAGAGTCTAATTATATATAATAAAAAATTATCCATCCTTCCTTAACAAAGAAGTTGGGAATAAAATAATCATCTCAATTTTAATATATTCATATGCTCTCCCTCCAAATTTATTTTGTTTGTGTCATGGCATGGTGCCTACCTGCTGAATTTAAATGCAGACAAGCCAAACAAATCATTTGTATGACTACTTAATGAGTGGGTATATAGCTTGTGCAATAATAACAAATCATTTAGGAGTTAAGAATAATAACTTTTTGATTAAGTTTTCAAACTTGAACAACTTAAGAATAATCACATAAATGTGGCCATTATAGCTTGTGGAAATTGGGTGCACCACACCTTTCTTATTGATGACTGGTCCAACGGTCTATGTGACAATACAAGCTAGGGCCTCGTTTGAAAACACCTTTTGTAGCTTATAAAATGTTAAAATAAAATTATTTGACAGATTGAAACCTTTTGTTAATTTAATATTATAAGGGGAAGAGTCGAACACTCGACTTATGCAATAGAATGGCCTAATTAAGACCTAGCTTGGCGCCAAAAGAGTTATACTCACTTTGCGACAAATTGCATTTTAATCGTTGAAAACTGTGAGGCAATCATAAAAATTTGCGATTGACTAAAAGCTACCAATGACGGCTTTTGTCTAAAAACAATTTTTATGCAATTGAATTGTAGAAGCAGAAACAACTGTTGCCAAACAGGCCCTATGTGAAGAACAAAACATGATCGATGTTCTTGTTTATCCTCCTAATTAATTACATTTATCATGTTTTATTGGTGACCTAACTCCTCATCAGCCTAGCCGACAATGCATTATTGAATGTGTTTATGAAAATTAAAGATTAGTAGGTCCAAACAGTCTCTACATCAACTTTTTAGCTAAGCAAAGATCCGATTCTTGTTGATGAATCATATTCTGGCACCATTATAGCTCTTTGAAACTTCAATGGTGTCTTCTACCTACTTTTCTTTTCTTTTCTTTTTTCACCCTTTATTTATTTATTTTTTATTTATCCCACAAAACAAACAAGGACAAAGAGACCATACATCATGTGTACAGTTCTAGATAGTGCACATGTCTATCTCATCTCCAAACATTCACTATGGAAAGTAGTACCCACCATCTCCAATAATTAAAAACATAGCAAAATTGGTAGGCAAGGCAACTTGAAACTCTCTCTAAGCATAATTAAACCTAGTATGGAGTGGGAGACAGTTCATGTGTTGTTTTTATAAATATGGACTTTAAAACTTCCATGTGGGTATTGATCAATTAATTAAGCATTTTGACGGAAGTTGGAGAAACCAATAACCATTTGATCACCATTGTATGTTCACATAACCATAAAAAAAGTAGGGCTACAATTCGGGTGGAATATTTGCCTGGAATTTAGATATATTAAATTTTGATACGAGTTTTAGCAGAGTCTATATAAGGCTTTTCATGCTTGTCGAAATCCAACCTTAAGCTAGACTAGGCCATGTCGAAGTCCAACCCGAATTTAATTTTAGTTAACCTAATTA
The DNA here is from genome assembly GCA_033977485.1 of Hydrangea macrophylla. Classification (NCBI taxonomy): domain Eukaryota; kingdom Viridiplantae; phylum Streptophyta; class Magnoliopsida; order Cornales; family Hydrangeaceae; genus Hydrangea; species Hydrangea macrophylla. The sequence goes on from CM066986.1 coordinate 87,136,868, forward strand.
TGCTCTACTTATATCCAAAAAAAAAACACTCAGGTATTTAATTATAGTGTTGTTCTGAATTTTATTTGTACATGTATGTATGTTCTATTTTTCTAAGCAGAGATTTTTTTTTTTCAAGAGACCAATCATTAATTGGCTGTGAAATTATTTTGAGTTTAGCTATTCAACGACTGTGAAAGGTCTGTGTGTGGTGGGGGTAATTGGCTGTGGAATTATTTTGAGTTTAGCTATTCTACGACTGTGAAAGGTCTGGGGTGTGTGTGTGTGTTTAGGACTTGTAATTAAACTAGTTCATAATTTTTTTCTTGACATAGTTGCAATAGTGTTACCAATTTTGATGGCCTACCGAGTAAGCTCGTCCAATTAACTCATTACCCACTCACATCTTACAAGAATCCTATATAGTCAATGTATTCATCACAATTAAGTGTTATATGTGTTTACTATGGACCAATTATATTTGAAGACGATGCTTCAAATAGATTTACACCCAAGTGTTCGATAAAGGAAACTGTTAAAAATATACCGCAAACCAAATTAAATCAAATCAAGCCTGGTGTTCCAATCAATTGTGATCGGCTGTATGAATCTTTTTTCTCCATTCTGCACGATCAAGAGCTATATGCTCATTTAAATTATATATATTCATATCTTGTTGCACTACATATTTCCAAGTCAGTCTAGATCTACCTCTCCCTCTAACCATTCCAGGCACTACGATCTTATCACTTTTTCGCACATGTGCATCTACAGGTCTTCGTTGCACATGGCCGAACCATCTAAGTCTATTCATCCTCAACTTATCCTCAATATGTGTCACTCCTACAGTCTCTCGGATGTACTCATTTCTAATTCTATCTTTCCTAGTCTTACCACACATCCATCTTAGCATCCTCATCTCCGCTACACTCACTTTGCTAATGTGTTGTTTCTTAGTTGCCCAACACTCTGTCCCGTAGAGCATAGCTGGCCTAATAGCTGTCCTATAAAATTTTTCTTTCAATTTTGCTGGTATTCTCCGATTACATAATACTCCAGAAGCACTCCTCCAGTTAAGCCAGCCCACTTTAATTCTATGGGTCACGTCATCACCAATCTCTCCGTCTCTACTGATCATTGAACCTAGATAGCGAAAGTGTTCCTTCTTTGGGATCTCATGATCTTCAATCTTCACTGCTTCGTTGTCTCTACTTCCACTGTTGCTAAAAGTACATTCCATGAATTCTGTTTTCGTCCTACTTATCTTTAGCCCATTAGTCTCCAGTGTTTCTCTCCAAACTTCTAGTTTAGTGTTGAGTCTCCTTTTAGTCTCATCAACCAAGACAATATCATCTACGAACAACATACACCATTCGAAAATGAAGAAATATATATATATATATATGTATATATATGTGTGTGTGTGCGCATTTGTATACCTAAGTTGCAGCACTATGCAAATTCAAAAGATAGGTAAAAAATTTCATATATGTCGACATGATTTTTAAAAAATGAAATAAAGCAAAAAGTGCTAATAATTGATACATGTAATGTATGTAAAGTGAAACTAAAGTAGCCAAATTAAGAATCATAAGAAAGTGAAAAAGATACATATAAGTGGTAATAATAGATTAATAGTTAAATTTTGGTACGTTAATGGGTGGCGAGAGAGGCGGAGGAATCATTCTCTTGATGTGTTCCCCCTTGCCATGTGAATCCACGTACTCTTTTATCGTGTGCACTTTCATTCTAGTGTGCGTGTCTCTAAGTGAGAGAGAAACAGAGAGAGAGAGAGAGAGATATCAGAGAGAGGTAATTTCCTTGTTTGTTTGTTACCATAGTGGAAATGACAGTACGTTTGGATTTAGTAGGAAAAGATTCAAAGAAAACACATAGGAATTCATTTCCTTTGTTTGATTGTTAAAAAACAGAAAAAGAAAATAATTAATAATAAATGGAACGGAAATATAATGAGATAAACTGAATTATTTTTTACGGGTCATATTCTTTTATTTTTCTTAAGTTACAATTATATTTTAGTTTTCGTTTACTTTATTCAAATATGGAAGGAAATATAAAAGAAATCATAAGTGATTTATCAGTTTTCCAATTTTTTTTTCTTCAATAAATTCGCACACCAAACAAAGCTTAGTGGGAGAAATTTTTTGGTAGTACTATGTTTTACTGAATAATAGTGTTTTAGAGCAACTCCAGCAGTGATATTCGTTTCAACTAGTTACTTTAATCAAAAATTATTTTAGCTATTCATTATTTGATCTTCAATTCCAGCAGTGCTCTTTAATTTACCTAGTCATCTTACTTTATTACATTTTGTATGGTTGAGATTTATGCCAATTCATATTGGAAAAATATTTAAAGGCTACGATTTAGAGAGAGAAGATATAGAGCCACTTCTTGCTAGATAAATCTAACTAGTTAAAAAGATAGAAGTTATAATAGCTAGTCATGTAGCTAATCTGCTGGAGCTCAAAATTTCTCTTCTCACTGGCTATTTTAACTTTTCAGTTAAAATAGCTAGCCTCTTGGAAATGCTCTTAGATAACTCAAAAATGATTTAACCAAGAGCAAGAACTCTCTAAGGCTGAACTCTTAGTGGTTTTTCTTTTCGAAGATTGCTACAAGTCCGGCCATTCAACCTCTGTAGCAGCAAATCGTGGACTCACAGTTTTAGGATCGAGTACGGGTCGCTCCAACAATTAATCTAGGTTTGTCCTATAATCCATTATGCTTAACTGCGTCCGAATAGCTGGCCCAAAGACTCAAATTAGTGACAAACTAAGGCTTAGTTTGGCCTCCACGTGGCTTTTTAAAAGTAGCTTATAAAATTTATTATTACGTTACTTGATAATTTTGTACAAGTGACACATTACTTTTCCAAAAAAATCATGAAACAACAAAGCAACCTTAAACTTTTAAAAGCTTTATTCTAGAGCTTTTAAAAGATCCTCTAAAAAAAAACCTTAAATTCAATTTTTGCAAAACTCGTAAATTAACTAGTTATCAAATGAATTAACAAAAAATTGTGCTTTAAAAAAGGAGAAGCACCAAAATAAGGCCAAACTAACCCTAAGAGACCTTTACACCCTCCTCATATTCTGTCGGATAGAACTCATTCTCTTGCATATCGGACCCAAAAAACTAATTATTATTTTAACAATGTTAAGGACACTAATAAATTCTACTAACACTCACACCCATACTCTATCTTAGTGATATTTTGAGTTCACTGTAAACTCCACAATACCACCAAAAGAAATATAGTGCAAGTGTGAGTGTTAATGAAATTTATTAGTGATCCAAATATCAGTTTTTTTATTAACTGCAGACTAACAAAAATATACATGTCACGTGATAAGGTACCAAAATTTCTCATAGGCAGAGCAAGTGGGGCTTCAATTGGTCAACCTTTGGAGAGAGAGAAAGACAGACCTTTTTTCCATAATTCCTCCGCACCATATTCTCTTCTCTACTCATTCATTCCTTTGATTATTAATCATGTAGGAGATAGCCACCCACCCACCCAACCCACAACAAAGTCTCCTTCATTCTCAATCTCTCTCCCCCAGCTTCCCTTCTTATTATTCTTCATTTTCCCCCAAAACCCAATTCACTCCACACCCACCCTCTCTCCTTCTCTCTCTCTCTCTGTCTCTCTCTCTCTCTCTCTCTCCCTATACATATAAAACACACATATAATATATATATATATATATACCAAAAGGGTAGTTTCTTGTTTTGCATAGCCCTTCACGGCTTCAGACATAAATGGGTTTTGATCATGATATTTGTAACACAGGCCTTGGTCTGGGGTTGGGTTATACATCAACGGTAGAAAATCAAAATCAAAATCAAAATCCATCAGTGACCGTTAATCAGAGGCCGAAGAAAGTGATTGTGAATCTTGGGCCGTCGCTGACGTTGGGCCCATCCGATGAGACTTATAATCAAGCGGCTAAGATTGATTTGATTAATAAAGGTTGTATTGTTGAGTCTGGTGATTTGTTGTTCCGTCAGGACAGTGGTGGTACGTCGTCGTTTTCGAATGCTAGTGTGAAGAGAGAGAGAGAGATTGGTAGTAGTGAAGAGATTGAGTTAGAGAGAGTCTCTTCGAGAGTAATCAGTGATGAAGATGATGATGCTTTAAATCCCAAGAAGAAACTTAGGCTCACAAAAGACCAATCTGCCCTTTTGGAGGAAAGTTTCAAGCTACACAGCACTCTCAATCCAGTAATTACTCTCTCTCTCTCTCTCTCTCTCTCTCTCTACACAGCACTCTCAATCCAGTAATTACTCTCTCTCTCTCTCTCTCTCTCTCTCTCTCTCTCTCTCTCTCTCACACACACACACACACACACACACACACACAATATGTGTTCCCCTTTTTTTAGGATTGAAATTAACTAATGATTTCTTGAATTTTCAGAAACAAAAACAAGAATTAGCAAGGAAGTTGACTCTACGGCCTCGCCAAGTTGAAGTTTGGTTCCAGAATCGAAGAGCCAGGTAATCATCTAAATAGATTACACACACAAATACACACTCATGTATGTGTAATTGAAAATAACAATAGTTGGTATTTTTTTTTTTCAATTTTGGTATAAAAAAAATAAATTAATAAAAATCATTCATAATGGATTAATTGCGTTTAAGGATAACCCGTTTCTAAATTATGATAAAAGTCCCTGATTAGATGAAAAATCAAATCTTTATGTTACAGAATTTGTCAAATTTCAGTGTAACGTAAGTTCTGAAAATTTCAGGTAACTATTTTCTTAAGGGACATTATACTAAAATAGCAAAAAGGGGTTCGACGTAAAATTTTAAAAAGTCTATTGTAAATTATTTTTGACTATTTTTTAAATTGTTATTTAAAGGGATAAAAAAAAAATCGTTCGAATTAGATTAATTGCATTTAAAGGTTAACCCGTTTTTTAAAATTTTGTCAAAAGTCTTTAATTAAGTGAAAGAAATCAAATCATTATGTCACATAATTTCAGAAATTTCAAATGTCATGGAATGTTAAATTTCACATAACTATTTTCTTGTAAAACTTTATACAAAATTAATCAAACGGGTATGACCTAAAGATTAAAAAAAAAAAAAGAAGAATCTATTTAAAAAGACTTTTAACTAATTTTTTTTAAAAAAAATATTATTTACAGGACAAAGCTGAAGCAAACAGAGGTGGACTGTGAGTTCTTGAAGAAATGCTGTGAAACACTAACAGATGAGAACAGGAGGCTACAAAAGGAACTTCAAGAGCTCAAATCACTGAAATTAGCCCAACCCTTTTACATGCAGTTACCGGCGGCCACTCTCACCATGTGCCCTTCCTGCGAGAGGGTTGGCGCGGGGGCCGGTTCCGGCGCCGACAAGGCCTCGAAGAACCCATTTTCAATAGCTCCAAAGTCTCATTTCTATAATCCATTTACTAATCCATCTTCAGCGACTTGTTAAAGTTGTTTTTTAGTATTAGCAAAATAGAATTTCTCCAAAAAAAAAAAAAAACCCCACCTTATTATTTTTTGGGTTAAGGGCATGTAATGAAAGATTAGTATTTTTAGTTTATTAGGTTGTAGAAAAAATAGAAGTCCACTAATTAATCTTCTTTTCTTTCTACATATGTTTGTAAATGATAATACAATTAATAGCATATGCCTGTGAATGGGTTATTGTAAATTTAGTAATTTGTTGTTCTCTCTTTCTACCATCTATTCATGACTATTCATTCACTGTCCTCAGTTTAAGAGTTCTTAATTTATTTATTTATTTATTTATTTTTTTTTTAATGTTCCTCAATTTAATCGATTGTTCTATCTTCCACTTTTTAATTTAATCTGAAATTGCAACTTTTTAAATCCAAAAAGGGTGCAATAATGGAGAGTTAAAATTTTCATTAAATATATATATATTTTTAAAAAGTTCCTTATTTTGAGACAGAGAGAGAATTTTTTCAAGTTTAATTTAAATCTCTATGTTGGTGTTTATACAAAGAAAATGTTTTAATAATAAGTTATAGATAGATCACAAACTCTATTTTAATTATGACGAGAAAAAAAAAAAAGAAAAAAAAAAAGTGTGCGTCCTGTTCCTCCTTTGAGAGGGATATGCATTTATAGTCTTTTCCGTGTAATCACTGTTACTATTACTCTTGTGAGAGAAACATTTAAAGTTTTTCCCTTATGATGACTGTTTCTTTTCCCAATAATAAATGTTTCTTCTGTTTGAGGAATAGGCATTGTACTGAAGTAGTACTATTTATTTTTCTTTTCGATCTAATGCTTTGTTTCCAATGAGTACTCTATTTTTCAAAATAGTAATGACTATTTTTATATTTTATAATTAAAATTTAATGAATTTATTATCACATGTATTTAAAAAATATTTTAAATTAAAAATTTAAGAATCATATTCCCTTCGTACCTTTTTTTTAGTCCATCTTTGGGAATTTAACTTATTAAGGGGAGATAAAAAGAATCTACATTTATTTTCCACAATTATCTCTAATCATTATAATAACTTTTTAGATTTGTCTTGGTATAGATTTTAAGGAAGGATAGTTTTGAAAAGTAAGTAAAAATTGTATATCAATTTAGAAAAATTGACACTAATTTTAGGATATTCTAAAATAAAATACAAAACTCAAAAAAAAAAAAAAAAAAAAAAGACGGAGGGAAGGAACATTACTTTTTCTTTATAATCAGTTAGTACTAATAGATATTCTTAGAACATGTTTTAAGAGTACACCTCCTTAAACAATTGAATACATGAAATTCCCAAACACCACCTTTAAGTTCAATTTTCTGTTAAATCTGTTTTACTCATTATTGGTTGTGTTTGATCCGTTGGAGGTTATGATTGTGTGGGTGTGATAGATATATATATATATATAGCATTGATATATATACTTAAGATATAGGCGCATAGGGGATAGGATGGTTGGCTCACGTGTATCTGTCTGTAGTTGAGTTCAGTTGGGTTTTAGAGAGAGAAACAATACAAAGAGGGTGGGGACTGTGGGGGAGTAGTGGGGGGACTACTGTTACTGTGAGAGGCGTGTTGGTAAAGAAAGGAATGGAAAGAAAATGAATCAAATGATGAATTGATGATACACTTTTAGAGAGAGAAAATTAGGGTGGGGGTACTTTTAGAGAGAGAGAGATTTTAGAGAGAGAGAGAGAGAGGGGGGGGGAAGGGGGTTTTGGATCATGGCCGCGTCAGCGTGAGATGCCTTCACTTTTAGGGAACCGGTGGGTCACACACCACGTGATGTCCTTATGCCCCCATTCTCCTCCTTTATATAACTTCACCTGTTGAGGACATTCTATTAGGTGGGTCCTACTGTTCCAGTCCAATCTTTTCAAACCGTTGAAAATGGGCAATTATGTGGTCCTCCCTACTCAATTGACGGCCGAGATTGAAGTAAACTACAGTATTATATAGTGGGCCTACTTGAGTTGAGTAAATGAATGCTATGGTCTCTCAATTTTGTATCTCAAACGTTATTATCAACACGTACTGTAGCGAAACCACCTTCAGTATCCCAACTCAGACCATTTCAACATCCCGATTGGGACCAACTTCATGAGACCTTTGAAAATACGCTTGAAATACAAAATTTAAAAAGTATAGCATTTTTATAAGAAAATATTTTTACTCACTTGTTGTTTATCCGTCTACTCCAATAAAAAATGACATGTAACCCATTTCATTATCATTTTAAAAATCTATGTATTATCAATAGAATGGGACATATATAATACCCACCGGAAGCCTCGATCGCTGAACAATGAGTGGATGAAAATGAGATGGTATTATTACCAAAATAACAATTGTTAATACCAAAGCAACTCACTTTGATTGGACAAATCTAGTGAAAATAGAATCGCTAAGAGTGGCTAGGGGTCCGGTATTTTGTCAATCAAATTGGAGAAATATTTCATGCACAAATTTTTTGTTCACAACTTATAAAAATGTGTTTATATCTTTCTTATGTGTGGTATGCTGATATTACAGAATGACATCAGAAAAAAAAAAAAAATAAACACACTTTTATAAATTATAAACAAAAAATTGTGTGAAGTTTTATCTTTCAAATTAATTTATTTTGACATTAGTTATTAGTATTGTTTTGACAATAGTAATACACATTAAAAAATAATAATAATAATAATAATAAACGAGTCAACAAAATGCTCTATATAATGATTTTACTTTGGAGACACGCAATCATGGTTGGTTGTAGACAAAGTCCATGATGAATCATGAGGAGGATCTGTGAATGGTCCCACACATCACTCATTATTGATTGCCCACAATTGATGGTGTTTTGACGAATAAAATCATGAGGGGACTTTCCTCGAAACTACTCTAGCCTTGATGGTCTCACTCACCATGCGTAATACACATCATACACGCATTGAACTCGGGGTATCACACTTTATTTTAGTCAAAAAGGCTGAGTATCTAGTGTTATAGTAACATTGTTTTACATTCGTGTATGTGTACGTGTACTTTTCGAAGATGGCTTAGGTGCCACGCACAAGAAACAAATATAATGTAGAAACATATAATTCATTTTATGTGACCATTACACATGACATGGACGGTCCTGATAATTTAGGGGTTTAATGTGAGATTGAAAGATAGGATCTTAACGGTGATCGGAAACTCCCTATCAAAAAAAAAAAAAAAAATTCGGGGATCAGGCGCAACGCTACAAAGAATATTTTTTTTTATTTAAAAACTCCTGTTTACTCATATTTTTGATAAATTGAAAGTTTAGTGGATTTAATTGAAAGTTTAGTGAATGTAAATAGACAAATTAATGAAGCCAAATCCTCGTTTTCGTTTAAATTAGCTAAGTTGGTGGGATTGTGGTGTGCTGGCAGTGTTACTCGACGTCCGACGAAGTGGAAAAAGATATTAAATACAACGTTTTTATAATCCTACATAGTATCACAAACCAATGAGTTAGAAGAAATAAACTATTCCATGAGCGAGCCTGTCACATGTATGGTGGATTAATGGGAATCGTTCGGGCACTCTGAGTGCCGCTGCATAGCAGTCTAGCACTATTCACAGCAATCCAGTACCTTAATTTCATTTTATGTCATTTAAGTAATTTAAGACATTAAATGTAATTAAGAAAATACATCTCATTTGGATTCGATAAAAATATCTAGAAAATCAAAATCCTTAAGGAAAAAAAGTCAACTCTCCCTGCGAAGGCAAAATTTTCAATTTCCTGCACAATTCTTCTTAAAGACCTTTCGATTTCTTAATGTTCCTTTCATTTAAAAATTCTTAAAAATCATTTCTAGCATAAGGGAGATCCAATTAACAATTACTGAGACTTTTCATCTTGAAATTCAGAAATTTTACGATTGACCCCTTTTTGATCCGTTGACTTTTCACTGGGCCAACTGTTGACTTTTTCGGGGTTCATGCTGAATTTCTATACTTTTAAAAATGGTTTTAAGATGCTCCAAGGATAATGCCGTGTTTCTATACGTGTTCAAAACTCATGGTCTACAAGGTGGCGGTAGATGAGAATTTTGGTCTTTTTGGCTGAAAAGGGCAATTTTGAACCGAGATTCTTCTAGGAAGAGAGTCGGATTGCTTGTAAGAGTCTTGATTCTGACGAGACATATTCATCATCGATCACTAGAGGTAAATCTCCCTAAGTTTAATAGTTCGATCAAAATTGGGGTGTCTACACATGCATCCACGTAAAAATCACAAATGGAGTCATATTGTGTGAGGGTCTGTCACACCCCGATTTTTGGACAATCAAATATTTAATCAGAGCATGTATCCAGACTAATATTCAATTTTCAAAACACCGAGAGTGACACCCTCACACAGGCTAATAAATAATTATTGAAAACTGTATTTTATACTCATTAAATAAGGACAAGTGATTTTGTGTTAAAAAAAAAACTCTTTATTATTTAACTTGAATTCCCAAACATTCATTTTCATTATAAAAGAAATTAAACTCCATTCCACATATTATATCCTTTCGATTTACAAAAGAAATATTATGTTCATTCAATAAAACACTCTTTACAGAGTTCAGCGGAATGAAAACAAATAAGTATAAAATCTATACATCCATAGGTCAGAGCAACTACAACGTTCCCAATACCCAATATATAATCCTTATTACAATTATACACTTGTGGCACACACTGCTAGAAATAAAATAAAGTACAACAAAAAAATAAGTACAACTCTAATAATAAACAACACTGCGACAATCTCTTCACCCAAACAGAAGCTCCAAAGAAAATCTCCAAATACTATTTCTTTTGAAAGTTGTACAATGTAACACCCATTATAAAAAAAATAAAAAATAAAAAAAAAAACAATTACATTTATTTTAAAAGACACGATTTTTGTAATTATGTAGGTATGTATATATTTTATATGTACAAGCTCCCAAATTTCGGGACAAAATTTCTTTAAGGAGGGTAGAATGTAACAACCCAAAAATTTCTAAATGATTTGACTAACTATTCAATTAATTGTCGTTAGTAAATATTAGTTAGGTGTGCCTCAGTAACACACACATTTGAAATTTTAAGTTTGGAGAACCCATAAATTTAACTGCTAGTAAGCAAGTTTAAATTATTAGTAATATCAGTAATATTTCTCCGTTTTTTTTCTTCTAATATTTCACTATTATTATAAGATGAGATTTCAAACTTTAATTAAATCGTGTGATAGATTATTGTATGATCGAGTTATAAATTTTTTGTAGAATAACGAGTTTAGTTTCAGGTAGTGCTTATAGGCACGTGAACGTGTTGAATTGTGTTTTTAACATTTAAATTAAGTGCCCGGGGTCATGGGTACCCATTGGGCTAATCATTTGTCCTTTTAGAATGCATTTTCGGGCCCATATAAAACCTTTTTGTGAGGCTTTAAGCCAAAAAACGGGATTTGATATATATATATATATATGAGTTATTTGTATATGTTGTGTATGTATATAGTATACTATATGTGTAGTACATATATACTTATATTAAAATCCTAGCCCCCATATTAATAAAAAAAAAAAAAAGAGGAAAGAGGAGAAAAGAGAGAACAGACGTTTGTGTGTGTGTGTGTGTGTGTGTGTGTGTGTGTGTGTGTGAGAGAGAGAGAGAGAGAGAGAGAGAGAGAAGAAGAAGAAGAAGAAGAAGAAGAAGAAAAAGAAGAAGAGAGTAAGAGAAGAAAAGAGGAACCTCAAATATTGTTTTGCGAAATCATTATCAACATTGAAGCCCTAAATTGGTGAGTTAACTTGATATCAATCTCGTTTGATTAAAAATTTAAATGTATAGAATATTAAATTAGTATGGTTATGGATTATGAGATTTAGTTTTTTTTTTTACAATGATTGAAGTTGTGGTTTGAGATTTATAGATGAGCATTTAATATACATTTGAGCAATTATTCAATTTTTGGATTTGGGGTTTTCATGGATCAGATTTGAGTAGAAAATTCATAATAAATCATACGTTAGAGTTTTCATGATTCTGCCCACGCAAGCCTGTAGGAAACGCAATTCTGCACAACTTTTGTGTAATAGCGTTTTTCCCAATTCTGCACCGTTTGGGCAAAAAATTTATATTACAGTAGCAGTGAATGTTAACTCCGAATTTCGAATTTATGTTTATGAATATTGTTAGAGATGTTTCTTTGTACGGAATTATTATGAGGAATAATTTTAGTCCATATTGGTTTTGAGACTGTTTAATATAAGGGTCTGTTTGGGACTGTTTTAAATAGATTGTTGAGTGTCGATTTTATATGCTATGCGTTAAGAAACCCCAACTTCTTCTATGTGTGGTATTAAATAATTATTATGAAAATACTACGCCAAAGACTTCAATAGAATTTTGGCAAAAAAAAAAAAAACAAATGCCTTATCGTGAATAATCGGATAATGATATTCCATGGAATAAATGATAAATTCCCGAAGTGGTTAATGACGTGATCAAACCCTCATGAATGGGTACTTATGAGAATTAACGTAGATGGTAAGAAACTGGGAAAAGACCTTAGTGTTCACTACTCCCCGTTGTTATGTTATTGTTTTTGGTAGCTCGCACTCTTTTGCCAGTGGCTTCGTGATCAAGCTGGTTTAAGACTTGTTGAGTGTACTTTTTTCCAGTGGCTGTGTGATCAAGCTGGCATAAGCCTTATGCTCAGCTTATATTGTATAGCCGTCTTGACATATTGACCAGCCGTTCGTTGTGTATACCTGGTTTGCTTGATACCCCAACCAAACTGGCACCGGAGTGGGTGTTGGTAGTATGTCCTAGCACACATAGGATATATGTGTGGGCTGTACCATGGAGGGTGGCCAATTGGTGAACTAGGGAACACAAAGATAATTAAAGGCTAATAAATAATGACAATGGAGTATTTCATAAGACTGATAAGTTTGGAATAATGAATGCGACGTTTAAGTTAGAATGTGGAAATGTTGTTTACTGACTTATTTGCTTAGTTTGTGATAATTATATATTACAGGATGGTGGGTCCACTAACTTTTATGCAGGGCTGACTCACCATAGATATCCGACCGGTAAGTATTCAGTTGTGTTTATTCGGGGTTGGAGCCACTGCCACCACATTGAAGGAAACTACCGTTGTGTCATGAAATGTGCGTGGAACTACTGTTCTAACCCGACATAAATTATGTGTGATGACATTGTTTATTTTCTGTGCAACGATATTGTATGATATGAGGTGGTCATGTTTTTTCTTTGTGAATACTTTTGGGAGTCTATGGGACACCGTTGTTCCCTAAGACTCATTTTATATTTTTTTGTTAACTCATACCAGTATTTTATATACTGACCCGGGTGCATAATGCATTCGGGGCGTTTCTATATAAAACGTAGTCGAATGTATGTGCAGGTTTAGTATTTGGAGATTTTCTTTAGAGATTCTGTTTAGGTGAAGAGATTGTCGCAGTGTTGTTTATTATTAGAGTTGTACTTATTTTTTTGTTGTACTTTATTTTATTTCTAGCAGTCTGGGCCACAATTGTATAATTGTAATAAGGATTATATATTGGGTATTAGGAACGTTGTAGTTGCTTTGACCTATGGATGTATAGATTTTATGCTTATTTGTTTTATTTCCGCTGAACTCTGTAAAGAAGATTTTATTGAATGAACATAATATTTCTTTGTAAATCGAAAGGATATAATATGTGGAATGAAGTTTAATTTATTTTATAATGAAAATGAGTGTTTGGGAATTCAAGTTAAATAATAAAGAGTTTTTTTTTAACACAAAATCACATGTCCTTATTTAATGAGTATAAAATACAGTTTTCAATAATTATTTATTAGCCTGTGTGAGGGTGTCACTCTCGGTGTTTTGAAAATTGAATATTAGTCTGGATACATGCTCTGGATTAAATATTTGATTGTCCAAAAATCGGGGTGTGACAGGGTCACACAACATAGTTTCTCTAATAAAGAGTGAAAAATGGGCAATATTTAAAGAGTATTTTTGCTTATTCTTTGCTTACCCAGATCTTCACTGGGTAACATTTGTCCCATTTTTAGTAATATATTGATACAATAAGGCCATGTTTGTTTCACGGGATTTGGGGTAGGATTGGGAGGGATTGGACTAATAGTCCATTTTAATTGAATAGTCCGGTGTTTGGTTGCGCTTAAAAGGAAGGGACTAATAATCCTTTTTAACTAAACAGTCCCCCATATGGGGGACTATCTAATCCCAGGGGGGGTGTGGTATAAATAGTCCCAGGACTAACAATTAAAATGGACTAATTGTCCAGTCTTGAGCTTAACAACCAAACGTGGCCTAAGGGAGAAATAAAAATAGAATGGGACACATATCACCCAATGAATCTGAGTGTCACAGCCCAGTCCCACAATAGCGGAACCGAAGTCCGTGGCACGCCACTGAGGCTCTTCCTACTCATTTAAAAGTCATAGCAGCGGAAAACAAAACTTTAAAGATAGCAATGAGTAGTCGCTCTTTAGAAACAATACACCCGAAGTTATCAAATCCGTATAAATTTAAAAATGTAATTATATTTTGAAATGAATGAATTTATATTCAAAGGGATCCCAAAGGTGCCTTAAGAACTAATCAAAACAATTAAATAAGTCGCGGAAAGGGTATAAAAAGTTTTCATGCAGGGGTAAGTTCGACCGGTCAAGATGTCCCGTTCGACCGGTCAAATGACCCCTCGGCAATAATCCTTTACAAAAGAGGGCACTTCTACCGGTTGAGCTGTCCCGTTCGACCGGTCGAATGACCCTCTGACAGCAATCCTTCTTGCACTAGGATATTACCTAAGGTTAAGCGACCCAAGTGACCGCAAACAATCTCAACATTAAAATAAGACATGAAGTCGACAAGTAAAACATTTCAAAACATGAACTCTAGGTTCAGATTCCAATCTTAACCAATCCAACCCAAGGTTTCAAAGTTAATACAAAACGTAATAATTCCTTACAGAACTTGGAATTCAAATAAAGCGTATACAAGACTATTATCCACTCTATTACAAGTTCCTTAGCAACACAAATGAAAATAGATGATCCGATTACAAAACTACGGAATAAACATGACAAGTCGTCTTCTAAGTGAACTCCCAAGCCTATGTGCTCACTTTCCTGATTCCTCGTCGGCATTAACACCTGAAATGGTTATTTGAATAACCACACATATTTCGATTTGTTTAAGCTAACGCTTAGTGAATAAAATAACAAATGCACATGAATGATAAACATGCTCGCATTCACTTCTCTACATTTCATACTGGTCGCGGGAGACTCACGTGCACATTCCATACTCCCAATCCGCGACTCCTCGACAATAAGTCCACGCGAAAAGGTAAGACCCACGATTCTTCTCTTCAATCGTGCGACCTTAATGCTTATATCGGTTCCACAAATGGCTTAGTGACCACGTGCTCCTTCTGACCCAAATAAGCAACTCAACATGCTCAAATACATATCACCATGCTCGCGGTAAACGAAACATGTCACCATGCTATTGGGCCTACTTAACAATATAAATGCCCAATATGAACTACACAAAATATCTCTATAACTAACACATACTTTTCATATCAAACATGAATACATGTCAAGGAATCATTCCAAAATACATAGTTGAATCTCTCACCTCTGAATAATGCTCCTATAATTCGTTCCAAAGAAAACCCGCTTACAAAGAACGTGCAGAAATTCATCTAGTAAAATTCCTATCGATCAGAAATTCAATTATCAACTTTTATGAAAATTCTTAGAAAATAACTTTTTGGAAAACTTAGCCAAACAAGCCCTAATGGGTATCAAAACGAAGCCCTTACCTCAATGAGTTTGAATATGAAATCTTGAAGAAAATAAATGGGCAGAAAGTCGTCGTTTGGCGTCGCAAAGCTCTAAGCAACTAAATCTCCCTTTTTGGCCTCCTTTGAGTTTTAGGTTAAAAGCTTTATGAAAATATTAAGCCATCTCTATCTATATATAGGCAGCACTTCTAGAAATTGTGTTTACCTCCTCACGAGTTTTCAAAACTTCTAATTAGTCTCTGAAACTTTCTACATAGCTCATTCATAGTTTCACGAGTGAAACCTCAAAATTATAAAAGTTTCTGACAAAGTTTCGCTTGGTTGTTAAAACGCAAGTTTCTACATGACTTTTACGAAATTGCTAATTAGCCTACCATATTAATAGCGTGTTAATTTGTCCTTACCAGGATGCTAAATCTAACAACATAAATAAATTCTAAGCCAGAAAATAATACAGATATTGAAATACACATGTAAACATTTATTTTCAGATAAACATTTAAATTATTCCCCAATGACCATCTCATACTCGGAGAGACGTCACAACCACAAAACACTCATTCGCATCGTCTCAGAGGGTTGTTTAATACAGACACCCAAATCGATTCGTGAGTCAAAATTCACTCAAATATGTGCCAAAATGCACAACACATCACATTATCATGCATGACAATATAATGAAAAGCAATAACACAATTACGGATGTTATACTGAGTGAGCAAAATTTCTCTAATATTTATTTCATTCCTTTTTATAGAAGTAACTACAACACTTCTTTCCTTTTTCCTTTTTAATTTTTTTTTTAAAAATTTATTATTTTTAATTTCTTTCTTTTCATTTGGAACTATAATGCTACTCAAATCAAAGTAGAAGTCACGCTAGTGTGACGAGTCCGACAAGATAGTTTTTCTATAGAAGGCGATAAAAAATGAAAGGTTAGCTTTATTGTCAGAGCAATAAAATAGCTAATACTAGAGTAAAAAGTGTTACTAAAAGTTTTAGTGACATTATATTTTTGTTGCTAAAACTTTTAGCGACACTTTTTGCTATGATATTAGCCATTGTTGTTCTGGAAATAACATTACCCAAAGTGAAAAAGGAAAAAAAAAAAAAAGAAAAAAAAAGAAAAAACAAAGGAAAAAGTATTTTATTTGAAAAAAAAGTAATAACAAAGATACTCAAATCACAATAGAAATCATACACACTGATTTGACAGTTACACAAACATACTTTGACAGCTGAAAGTGGATAATGAGCAAAAAAGGGAAAATTTTCATTTTATTTGAAGGAAAAACTAACTTATCTTTTTCTCTTACTCAATTAAATTGTAGCTTATTTGAATTCGCTTTATGTTTGGTAGTTTAAAAAGGAGAAAATGAGATAAAGTATCTCATTTTCTCTTTTTTTTCTCTTATTTGAGAGTTTTAGTTAGTAGAGAAAACGAGTTAAAATAAAAGAATATTAACTCTCACTTTCTCTCAATAAATCTCTCTCTCCAAGTTGGGAAGAAAATGAGAGAAAAGAAAATGAATAGGGATTAATAAAACTTTTTAATACTCACATTACCCATTAGTTTAGTCTTACATAATTTTAGTTCCATCTTGGTTCTAGGGCTCCCATAATACACAACATATGTGTATTTCTCTCTAACAAAATAACTAACCTAGCCTCACAAAAACAATCATATACGACCATGATCTTCTCTCTTATCTCCATTGACGATTCACTGTATCTTCTCTCTATTACTTGAAGTCCTTCATGGGTAGAATGATAACTTTCGTCTTTTTTCTTTTCTGTTATTCTCAACTTGTAAAAAAGAGGAAGAAAACTTCCAAACAAGATGAAAGAAACCACCATCCTCTCTCTTCTTTTCTGTTATCTGAACTTATAACTTTATCTTCTTTTCTTTTCTCTCCCAAACTCCCAAACCCAAATGCATTAAGGACATGTGCTGATATTGGATTGTTCAAAAGGCCAACCCCGACCCTTAGCACATGCGACACATGCTTGGGCTTAGAGCCCACCATACAAAAGGGCTCCCAAATGACTCTGCAGGCTTCTATATGTACATATGTTGTCTTTGTGCATTTGATTCTTGATACATATTACATTAACTAAACTTTTGATTTCTCAAAAATACCAACAAATAACTCACAAATCAAACTATAATATATAAATATATTTGTAAATATATGTAAATAGGCCAAAAATAATTTATTTCGGGGGCTAAACCCTCATTGTGTAAAGGGTCCTAATTTACTAATTAATCTTGCATGGGGTCCCCAACATCTCAGACCGACCCTGCAAAAAGCTAAAGAAAAGCTCTCCTAATCTACAAAATAACAAAATACTTTTGCAGTGAATAATTAATTAGTAATTAAAATGATAAAATAAAAAAAAATATTTCTATATTATACTATTTCAAAAGTTGAAATATAGTGCTCTCCCACGTACGAGAAAGGGGTCTAGATAGAGCCTTTGGCTATCACACTTTATTATGTGGAGTAGGATAACACCAGAGTATTCATTTTTTAAACAGATAATAAAACAAACAAGGACCTCATTAATAGGAGTTTTTTTTTAATTAAAAGAAATTTTATAAAACGTTCTTAGAAGCCAAAGACTTGAACAGTGAAAGTTTTGTATTACTTTTACTGTAAGTTTACTTCAAAACTCTCAAGTGAAATTGTGTTCGTACTTTTATTATAAAATTAATACAAAATTGGCACTTTTGTGGGGCTCAGACTCTCAGAGACATTCATCTTCCATTTAAAATATGTATATATTATATAAACACCCATGTAGTGTACATGTTCACTAACACCCTCTAAGTTAAAAAAAAAAAAAAAAAAAAAACCTCAACAAACTCATGACCCCTTAAACTATCTGTGAGGGGGGATATTTGAAAGGGTTAACTCAAGAAGAAAAGTAATAGTTTAGAGGGCCAATTTGTTGAAATTTTAATTTAAGAGTGTTAATGAAAAAAGATAATACATGAAAGAGAATCTATATAATTTATCCTTTTAAAATAAGTATCGTTCTAGCCTATTCAACTCATAAAGTCACATTCCCTCATAGTGTAAATATTTATGTATCTAAAATATTAATTAAGTTTCGCTCTAAAACTCTACGAATAGTACTGACAAAATTACATTTGTAGCAGAGGAAATAAAAAATATATATATATATATATATATTTTTTGTGTGATGTTATGGTACTCAAATTTGTAATACAAATTTAATTTTCGACATACGTAACAGTGAGATCACCAATCATCTATATTAAATAACAGTTCGATAACATGAACTTCATTTGATATTGTTTTCAAGTGGTCCTTTTACATGCGTTGGAAACCAAATTTGGAGTACAAATTAAAAATGATAGTGTTACTCTTAAACTACCATCAACTTTAATTTGAGCTCGTTTGTATCTGGTTACGCTTATGCGATTTTGATTGTCATTCAGAATTCTGTTTAAAGTAGAAATGGTTATTATGATTTGTGTGTTTGGTTGATATGTTGTGCAACTGGTTATATTGTAAGAACAACTTATAAATGTGTTTGGTTCTATGTAAGTAGAACGTAGTTTTGATTGTACAAAAGTTAATTGGCTATTAGCTAGACTATATATTAGCATCCAACTAAGAATTGTTAAAGGATTAATTATTAGGGTAACTTAACATATAGTCCTAATATATACATCTAACTAGAAATATGTACCTTTTTCAAATGAATCTAAAAATAGATCCCTCTAGTATTTTGAGGACAAAACTGCCCCCGCATATATATATATATATATGTATATATATCCACATGAAATCAAGGTTTCAAATTCAAACCCATATATATATATATATATATAGAGAGAGAGAGAGAGAGAGAAAATGTGCTAGAGAGAAAAAGATGTAGACAGAGAGGGAGAAAGAAGAGAGACAAGGCCGCAGCCCATCCACCACCACCGACGACCACCCACCACCTTCCTCCTCCGCCCCTCTCTACTTCCCTTCACTTATATCAACCATACACCACCATCTTTGACCACCCCTCTCTGCCGGCGACCACTCTGTGGACAAATTACTCACCAATTCGTGAGGAAAAAAAAAATTTCTCACAGAAATCGAATTGTTTGAGGCTGTTAGAATATATAAGAGAGAAGGAGAGAGAGTGAGACAATACTATGAATTATGTATTGAATGGTGTGATGAAACCTTACAATGAGTAGCCTTTATATAGGCCAAGAGAGAATCCTAAAAGGGAAAGAAAAGTACCTAGGCTAGTAGTACAACTAATAGTACAATGTATCTAGACAGTAAGTATAGTAAGATACAATAGGTACAATAATGTAGACAAATATTCTAACATTATTCTAACAGTCCCCCTCAAACTCAAGGTAGTAGAATGGAAACCAACTTGAGTTTGGAAACTAAATCCTGAAGACGTCCCGGTGGATGAGCTTTGGTGAATACGTCAGCAGTATGATCGATGGAGAAGACTGAGTTAAGTCGAATGGTACCACAAGAAATATGATGACGAACAAAATGACAATCGATCTCAATGTGTTTTGTACGTTCATGGAAGACATCATTGTGAGCAATTTGAATGGCACTTTGGTTGTCACAACTAATGGTTGTAGCTGTTGGATGATTGACCCCCATGTCCTCAACTAACCAGCGTAGCCAGAGAAGTTCCTGAGTGGTATCAACAAGGGCACGATATTCAGCTTCTCTACTAGATCGATCAACAACAGTTTGCTTCTTACTGCGCCAAGAGATGAGAGAGTCACCTAAGAAGAAGCAATACCCAGTGGTGGAATGACAATCAGTAGGATCTCCTGCCCAGTCTGCATCTGAGTAGGCACGTAGCTCAAGAGAGGAGTGAGCAGAGAAGTGGAGGCCGTGAAATAAGGTCCCTTTGATGTAACTGAGAATGCGGAGAACTGCTGCATAATGAGGAGAACGAGGAGCAGATAGAAATTGGCTTACATTATGGACATCATATGAGATATCAGGTCTAGTAACTATCAGATAAACGAGACTCCCAATAAGTTGACGATATAGAGTAGGATCATCCAAGGGTATACTATCCATAGGAGTGAGCCTAGAGTTAGACTCGAGAGGAGTGGTACTAGTCTTGCTGTCTGTAAGTCCCGCCCGTGTAAGCAAGTCTGAGGCATACTTGGCTTGAGAGAGATAATATCCGTCGGAACTAGAATTGATCTCAAGGCCCAGAAAATAGTTAAGTTTGCCGAGATCTTTCATTTCAACATGTTGACTGAGATGGGTTTTGAGATCCAAGATTCCAGATGTATCATCTCCTGTGATAATCATGTCATCCACATAGAGAAGAAGTAGAATAATGCCCTGGTCAGTTCTGCGGATGAAAAGAGCTGAATCATATGAGCTGCCTGTGAACCCAAAGCGCTCAACAATGATGCTGAACTTTGCAAACCAAGCCCAAGGAGCTTGCTTGAGACCATATAGAGCTCGGCGGAGCTTGCAAACTTGATGAGGATGATAATGATAACCAGGAGGAGGACGCATATAAACTTCTTCAGTGAGGTCACCATTGAGGAAGGCATTTTTGACATCCATTTGGAATAAGTCCCAACGGCAAACTGCAGCAACTTCAATGAGGCTTCGAATAGAGGTAAGACGGGCAACAGGGGCAAATGTTTCCTCATAATCAATCCCATACTCCAGGGTAAAGCCCTTGGCTACTAGGCGAGCTTTGTAGTGATCAATGGATCTATCTGAGTGAGTTTTGATCTTGTAAACCTACTTACATCCCATAGCATTCTTGCCACTTGGCAAGTCCACCAAATCCCATGTGTGATTTTGTTCAAGTGCCCGTAATTCATCATCCATTGCTTTCTGCCAAAGAGGATTAGAATTGGCGTCATGGTAAGATTGAGGCTCATGGTGAGAGAGAATTATAAAAAAACAGTGGTAATCCCGAGATGAATTGGAGGAGCTTTTACTCGGTTGCTACGTCTAGGAAGAGGGTCAGTCAGATGGAGCAGGTAGTTCAGTAGAGACTGTGGTGGACAAATCAGATGAAGTGTCTGTAGATGTGGATGTGGGTAGAGGGGTAGGGAAAGTTGCTGATTCAGAGTGAGAACTTATATCAGGGGTGTCAAGAAATAGATCTACTAAGGGGTCAGTGAAGTAGAAAGGAGTACTGGCAGAAGATAGATGAAACTGGGACATGGATGAGAACATTTTGTGTTCCCAGAAGACAACATGATGAGACACACGAAGACGTTTAGAGTAAGGGTCCCAACATCGATAGTCTTTGTGTTCAATACCATACCCCAAGAAACAACACAAGCGAGCTCGAGATTCTAGTTTTGTGCGCTAATGTGGCTGTAGTAAGACAAAGCAGGCAGAACCAAAGACTTTAAGGGTAGTATAGTTAGGAGGATAGTTATATAGACGCTCATATGGTGACTGATTTTCAGTAGTGGGAAAAGGGATACGGTTCATGGTATAAATGGCAGTGAGGGCAGCCTCTCCCCAAAATTGTTTAGGATATGAAGCAGATGTGAGAAGAGCTCGAACAGTATTAAGAATATGACGATGTTTACGCTCGGCTCTCCCATTTTGTTGGGAGGTGCCTGGACAGGAATGATGGAGAAGAGTGCAATGCTGGCGAAGAAAATTTAGAACACCTTTTTCTTTGTATTCTTGGGCATTAGCAGCTCGAAACACTTTGATATTGCAAGAAAATTGAGTTTTGATCATGTTAGCAAAATCAAAGTAAATCTGGGGTAATTCAGATCGATTTTTCATTAGATATAGCCAAGTGTATCATGAAAAATCATCGACAAAGATTACATAATATCTAGATCCTCCCATTGTGACAGTTGGAGAGGGACCCCAAACATCAGAGTGAATTAAATCAAAAGGTGCAGAGGAAACAGAATCACTGTTATTAAATGGTAAAGCTGGTTGTTTGGCAAGTTGACAAGGTAAACAATCAACATTTTTGACTTTAATTGAACCTAACTGACCACTTGACACTAAAAATTTTAACCGACTTAGCGAAACATGACCTAAACGAGAGTGCCAAAGGTGAAAAGGTGAGGTGGACGATACTGTCGCTGCAGCTTGAGTTGGTGAAATGAAGTGAGATGGAATATGGAGATTGTTCAGTTCAAATAATCATCCTATTTTACGACCTGTCCCAAGAGTCTGGCCCATTTTTGGGTCTTGTACTAGACATCCAGAATTAGAGAAAGAGACGGTAAGTCCGAGTTCACACAATTGACCAATAGATATGAGATTTAAAGTGAGTTTAGGAATAAGATAAGTGTCAGGGAGAGATGTGTGAGTAGTGGAGACTTGCCCTATATGACTGACGTTCATACGGGAACCATCAGCTATGTGTATGGATGGTGCATTGAGAGTAGAATGTTTGGTAGAGAATGTAGTGGGATCAGAGGTCATATGGTTACAACAACCAGAGTCAAAGAACCAAGAAGATGTACCTAGGGCAACAGATAAAGCAGTAGGAGACGTGTTATCAGAATGATCCAGAACTCATTTGATGATGTCCGCAAGGAGAGAATCAGAGATGGATGAAGGGGTAAACGACTTAGAAGATGATGACCCCTTGGTAGAAATAGCAGTGGATGATGATGAACAACCTCGGGACCGATTATCCTATGAATATCTGGTAGGATTCTTATTGCAATCATCAAGATAGTGCCCTGGTCCACGCTTGAGATAGAAAGTACACACTCTGATAGGATAATGCAACAGAATATGTCCTGGTTTGTGACAGTATCAGCAGGAGGGATCTGTGAGAGGCTCCATGATGTGTAACATAAGTCTGAGAGTGGTAGAATTGATCTGGATGACAGTGGTCGGGTGGTGATATGACGGAGGAAACCTGGATGAGGAAGTGGCAGCCGAGCAATGGAGGCAGCCGGGTGGTAGTGACCTGACGGCAGTGGTGGTGACCGAGCGGCGAACGCGGTGACAACGACAGAGCCCAAGTTGAGATGGTGAGGTAACCGGAAGGAGGATGTCGGGCAGGGTAGATGTGGATGGTGGTAGCCGGGCAGCGAAGGTGATCGGGCTAAGGTGGCACGATTACGAGCTTTAGGCAACTACAAGAAGGATTTCTGATGTAGAGGATCCACTATTGTGGCAACCACAGAGCATACTTTCCTTTTAAGAAGTTACCAGGAGGAGGAAGAGGCCACCAGGAGCTTATGGCTCTGATACCATGTTAGAATATATAAGAGAGAATGAGAGAGAGTGAGACAATACTATAAATTATGTATTGAATTGTGTGATGAAACCTTACAATGAGTAGCCTTTATATAGGCCAAGAGAGAATCCTAAAAGGGAAAGAAAAGTACCTAGGCTAGTAGTACAACTGGTAGTACAATGTATCTAGACAGTAAGTATAGTAAGATACAATAGGTACAAGAATGTAGACAAATATTCTAATATTATTCTAACATAGGCGCAAAAATTCAATTTCACCTTTGTTCTCGAAAATGTGAGTGAAAAACCAAGGTTTCAAATTTGCAACCCATCATCAACAAAATCAACCGATCACGAGATGATACAGAAGTCGATCACTCTTTGGACAAAATTTATCACCCATTTGTGTTCAAAAATCAAAATTTCTCACAGAAATCAAAGCATTTGAAGTATCGCGATAACGTAACTAGTGTAATGTGAGAGTTATCTTTGATGGTCTAATCTAAGAATTTCTTATCTGAAATGCTTCATTGATTTGATGCGTTCATCGACGGTTGTGCCATAGATTTACTCACTTCCATTATACATATATATAGTGTTGATGAGGATATCCTTATTGTATAGGCTGTAAGAAATTCCTCACTTGTTATGTAGATTATATTAGTGAGAAATTTCTCACTTATATAGACTGTAATAAATAGCTCATTTGTTATATAGATGAAGTTAGTGAGAAATTTCTCATTTTTATAGGTTGTAATAAATTGTTCATTTGTTATGTAGTGAAATTAGTGAGAAATTTCTCACTTGTATAGGCTGTAAGAAATTACTTCCGCATTACATGTAGATTGAATTAGTGAGAATTTTTTCACTTGTATAGACTGTAATCAATAGATCATTTGTTATGTAAATGAAGTGGCAAATAGATTGTAATTAAATGAGTAAGAAGTTTTTTCACCTTCGCAATGAGAAAACATACTCTCAACAAAACTAGATTAACTTATCACACTTGTAAATATTAATGACAAATTTATCACGTAGAGTACTTATGCAATGTATAAGTTTGGTATACCAAAAACAATCACAAAATTATCAAAGGTTAACAAGTGCATGAGAAATTTATCGCCTTCGCAATGAGAAAACATACTCCCACCAAAACTAGATTAATTTATCACATAGTAATTATGCAATGTATAAATTTGGTAAACTTTACTATAGTTAGAACCTTTGGAATCCAATAATTTTGAATTATGATTATCCTATAACAAGATACATTTGAATTTAATATCGCATTTAAAACATCACACAATCCACTACCGTGACTTTAGGGAGCAATAACCCCCATAACGCCTCCACTTCTCCGTTAAAAGTAATGACTAAAAAATAAAACAAATTCAAAATTAACTTTTATTTAAAAATAAGGGTATAATGGTAATAAAAAAACAAAAATTAGGGAAAAGACTAATTCCTGAACTATACACCAATTAGGGGATTAATTTCATAATTTTCTAATTTAATTACACTCAATATATAATACTGCAAATTTAAAGGACTAAACAATATGTTTCTATAATTATTAACTAAATGATCTAAATATCCTTTTATATTAATATAGAAAATATTATATATTTTCTAATTTATAAATATTTTGAAATATGACTTTACTACTAAATTACACAATTTATTTACTAGTAAATAATGATGATGCCAGAATTTGGTAAGAGTAAATAGAACAGTTTAAGGAGAGAAAGAGACTATTTTTTGTATGTGGTTCGGCCCTGTTAATGAAGGTACCTACGTCCACGTGTGTGTCAGAGCACGTTCACTAGCAGATCATCGGCGGGCCTAGTGAGCCAACAAAGAGGGGCGGCACTACCAATAATACCGGCCGGGTGTATGCGTATAATGGTGAATTTTATAGAGGTGCTGTGTAGACTGAGAAGTTGGCAGCCCCCCCAATGGGGGGGTGAGAGGTTTCTTTTATAGATGTAAGAGACCTACTCATACATGGATAAGGAAATATAATCCTATTGATATAGATTGGCATTAATTATGGGGATTTCCTAATTGGATTAGGAAATAGTGTGCACTTTCCATCAGTCTTCTAGCTTGAGTAGGAAACTGCCCGTAATGCTCGGGATCACGCGTGTGGGCCCGGATGAGCTGTTCCCGCGGTGGGATATGCCTGTGTGTTTTTCCCGACCTGTTGGCCGGATCGTGGATGAACCGCTCGGGATGATGAGTAGACTAAACCGCTCGGGCTGATGCTTCTGAGGAGTTGTGCATGATTTGCCCGGGGCATGGACTAGCTGCTGATTTGAACCGCCCGGTCATAAGATAGAGCCAATTTTGGGTGTATCAGCTGCCCCCCATTTCCAAGGTTGGCCAGATGCTATATCGGGGCAAGTTTGGAAATCGGTTTGATGTTACTTGCCGCTGTCTGAGTGCTTGTGAAAGCTGCCTCGGGACTTCTGAGCCTGGTGAGTCCTCGGGAACTGGCTGAGAGTTGAGACCCAGCCTAGCTCGGGACCTTTAAGTGCTCGAAAACTGACCGGGAGTTGAGACCCGGCCTAATTCGGAGTCTTTGAATTCTCGGGAAGTGACCGAGAGTTGAGACTCGGCCTACTTCGGAGTCTTTTTTGCTTGAGTTAGCTCCCAGGAAGGTTATCTTCTGCACGTAAACCTTCATCAAGGCTGTGGGTAGAAGGATTGTACCATGTTGGAAAAGCCGACCTAAAGCGTATTGCTCTAGGGTCCTTTTTTATGTTAACTCCTCAGGATGGTTGTCTTCTGCCCGGCCAGTCTTCGTCAAGACTGTTGGGAGAAGAACTTGACCATGTTGGTAGAGCCGACCTAAATCACGTTGTTTTAGGGTCCTTTTGCTCCTCTATCGTCGGCCAACCTAAGAGATTTTAGTCACCTCTATCGTCGGTCTGGACCTAAGTGGAGTTAATGCCTCTGAGTACTGTAGGTGCTCGGGTTGTCCAAGATTTTGACTTGGTTATCCGCGAGGCCTGTAGATACCCGGTGTGATTACATGTTTAGTTCACTACGCCATCTTGCCCCCCAAGCTTTCGCTAAGACAAGGGTCTTATAGAGGCTATGAACTGTAGGTAACTGACCGGGAACATGGTGGTTGCAGTGTCTTTTGAAGCTTGCCATCATCAGCCACCTAGGGGGTTTACCCCCCATCGTCAGTTGAACCTAAGCGAAGCCGGTGCCTCGGGCGTGACCCTGAGGTCTTTAGTGCCTAGGTTCGGAGCCCGAGGTCTTTTGAGTGCCTGGGTTCGGAGCCCGAGGTCTTTTGAGTGCCTGAGTTCGGAGCTCGAGGTCTTTTTCGTGCCTCGGGGTTAGGCCCGAGGTCTTTGGATGCCTCTCTGACAATCGGTGGAGCCTCATGTGGTAATTAAGCAAGTACCACTGTAGTCGGGCTCATCTAAACCGATGGAGGCAGGACGTCGGATCAGGATCGTCAGGATCCAGATTTCTCTGTGCTGGAGGCAAAGTCGGAACTGCTTGATCCTGACCGATATGAACTGGAGGTCGGGTCGGGGCTGCTGGACTCCGCTTGCTGTGAGCTGGAGGTCGGGTCGGGGCTGCCTGACCCGGACTGCTGTGAACTGGAAGAACTGTCAGAACTCCCGGGCTGATCTCGCTTTCACTTACTTCTGGAAGACTTGTTGCTTTCTTGCCCGGGGTCTTTGATCTTTAGAAATTCTTCAGTGTCAATGTATTTTCCAACCCTCTCTGCGAGTTCGACCAAGGTTACCGGTCGATTTCGGTGGAACGACGCGGTGCACTTGGTGTGTTGAACTCCCGAGCAGAAGGCTATGATGGCAATTGTCTCGTTCAGATTGCGGATTTGAAACTTCTGTTGGTTGAACCGGTCGGTGAACTCCTTGAGGGACTCATTATTCCGTTGTCTGACCGTCAGTAGCTGCATGTCTAGCTTTGGTCGCTCATGCATACCGGCGAGCTGGTTGATGAACTGCTTGCTGAGTTGTTTGAAACTGCAAACCGATCGGGGCTCCAAGGAGTAGTTCATCAAAGTTGGTGGCTAGGGCCATCTGAGCCTTATATGTCCGAACGTGGTCGACCGGGCTTCCCGAGCCGTTATATGAATCTAGCCGAGGCTGCTTAAATTTGCGCGGGATGGAGAACCTCGCGATCTGGCTGGAGAATGGTGACTCTGTCTCGGTATTGGCTTTATTCGGAACACAGTTTTGACCAAGCTTTTTGGCCACTCCGTCGATCTGCTTTTGCAAGTCCTTGATTCGGGCTTCCACTCCTTCCCGACCGGTATCTGAGGAACTAGTCGGGTTGGTAGAAGATGCTTCTTCATGGCGGGGTGCTGTCCTCTGGGATAGGGCTCTCGGCTATGACTCCGGGTAACCGTATCCCAGGGACGACTCGGCTCTTGACCGAGTGACCCTGGACTGATTCCCGGGCCATATGCTCCCGCCTTTCCTCTCGGGCAGCACGCCCACTGTTTATGTCTCTGGCATCCTCAACACAGGACGGGTTGGCTCAGGCACGTTGTCTGGTCCAGATTGGTTCCCGACCGTACGCAACGTTCCCGGGTCGTTTCCCGGCCCCTGGAGGACAGCTTTGCTGGGCCAGCAGGGCTTCGATCTGTCGCTGGATTTGACGCTGGCCCTCCAAGAGTTGTGTGAAGGTCGCGGTGATCTGCTCAGATGTCATGGCTGTCGCAGCCGGTGCTGGGGCGGAAGGAACATCCCGGTCGGACTGTTGATCAACCTTCTTACCCTTCTTCGGTGGCATGACGATCAGTCAAGAGATTTGTTGATGAGAAGACTTGTCGTTTCCCACAGACAGCGCCAAACTGATGATGCAAGAATTTGGTAAGAGTAAATAGAACAGTTTAAGGAGAGAGAGATACTATTTTTTGTATGTGGTTCGGCCCTGTTAATGAAGGTATATACGTCCACGTGTGTGTCTGAGCACGTTCACTAGCAGATCACCGGCGGGCCTGGTGAGCCAACAAAGAAGGGCGGCACTACCAGTAATACCGTTCGGGTGTATGCGTATAATGGTGAATTTTATAGAGGTGCTGTGTAGACTGAGAAGTTGGCAGGCCCCCCAATGAGGGGTGAGAGGTCTCTTTTATAGATGTAAGAGACCTACTCATACATGGATAAGGAAATATAATCCTATTGATATAGATTGGCATTAATTATGGGGATTTCCTAATTGGATTAGGAAATAGTGTGCACTTTCCATTAGTCTTCTAGCTTGAGTAGGAAATTGTCCGTAATGCTCGAGATCACGCCTGTGGGCCCGGATGAGCTATTCCCGCGGTGGGATGTGCCTGTGTGTTTTTCCCGATCTGTTGGCCGGGTCGTGGATGAACCGCTCGGGATGATGAGTAGGCTAAACCGCTCGGGATGATGCTTCTGAGGAGTTGTGCATGATTTGTCCGGGGCATGTACTAGCTGCTGATTTGAATCGCCCGGTCATAAGATAGAGCCAATTTTGGGTGTATCAAATAATATTTAATTAATTGTACTTAAGCAAAATAATAATTATAATTAATTGAATACAAATATATATATATATATATATATACATATATTTAGTCAATATTAACAGTGAACTTTGGTGTCTTTTAGTGGCATATGGATGGCCAGCATTAGTGTGCAAAAGATGAGGACATGAACATCATTTCTTACACATGATATGGATGTAAATATAAGAAAAGTGTGAGGGTAGAAATGCCAATTTGGGAGAAATTTTTACATACCCCCAATGTACCATGCTATAAGTGATAGGTGGTACCTTGAGCCAATTGAAATCAAACACATGTTGCTGTGTCAGACGATTTTCAATGTATAACACTATTCACTTCACAGTCATTCACTCCGTTTGCTAAGAACTTTTATCTCTCCTCCCATTGCTTTTAATGCAAAGTTGTCAACAAGTCTCTCTCTTCATTTGAATCTGTAGCTTCTTACTTTGAAGCTAGAAGGTTGGACACACAACTTAACCGATGTACTTATTTTTCTTACGTGTCATTATAGGATTCATTAATATTACAGTAGAGGTATAGACACATCTTTTGAATTGTGACCCAAAAGTTATGTCTTTGGGTGTGTCCTAATCTTTACTCTTATTTTAGAGTGAAAACAAATTTATTTTATTTTTGTTTATGTTTTTTTATTTTTTCTTGGATAGACACAGAGCCTTGGTAATATTTTGTTTTATTTTTTGATTCATCCTTGTACACACATGTTCTTGATGATATCTATATCTATATCTATATCTATATCTATATCTATATCTATAATATATATAAGTGCACCGATGATCTTAAGTGTTTTGAATTTTTATCAATCGGTGCACTTTTACTTAAGTGATTTTTTTTTAGAGTTTTATTAAGTTTAGTATGCTATTTTTTTTGGTCCGTCCATCAGAATCCTACAATAATACAACTTAATAACAACATTAAAGTATTTTTTTGGTTCACAATTGCTACATGGTTAACCGTGATTGAGTAGAAGGAATCTTATACCATTAAAAATTTGGTAATACGTATCCTATAATATTGTTGTGCCTTTTCCTAAAGAATAAATTTGATATGCCACTTTTTTTTGGTCCATCCATGAAAGTCCTACTCCTTTTTGTTTTGTTTTTGAATATTCATTTTTAAGAGTCCTAATTAACTATGACAGGAGATTGTTAGTAATCTATGGATGCCACTTGTAGAACAGTATACCAACGTGAGCCTATATATATATATATCTATATCTATATCTATATCAATAATCTATCTATAATTTATATCTATAATCTATAATATATATAAGTGCACTGATCCCCTTAAGTGTTTTGAACTTTTATCAATCGGTACATTTTTGCTTAAGTTATTTTTGTTATACTTTTAATAAGTTTGGTATATCACTATTTTTTTTGTCCATCTCCTTTAATGTTTTCTAAATAAATATAGGGGAAATTGGTGAAAAGGTCATTAAGAGGAGTTTTATTGGAATTAAGAACAACTAAAAATACACAGTGTGAATAAGTCCTACCAATGTCCATAGACCAAAATACCCTCATCTTCAAACTCTAACCCTAACCAAACCCTAGCCACCACCACTATTCCACAACACCTCCGACCACTACCCCTGCCACCTCCGGCCTCCACCCTCGCCATCTCCGGCGACCACCACAATGCTTGACTCTCACGTGTTTAAGCATAAACTTATGGCAAAACTCTATGATAAATGCAATAATTCATGAAAAAAAGGTTTAAATCATGGATGTCTAAAGCATAGCAGATCAAGCTCAAGGAGATACATACAAGGGAAATTTGACTTAAGACATCAGAAATCCTAAGTGAAATTTGACTTAGGATATCAGAAATCCTAAGTGAAATTTGACTTAGGATTTCAGACATTGAAAGCAAAATTTCACTTAGGATATATTATTTTGTTTCTCACAAAAACACTTATGAACTCCTATATTTAATTGAAAGTGATGAAATGTGTTCAAATCAAAGTAAGTGAAATTTCACTTCGGATCTTCACTTAAAAACTAAAAAAATGCAATTCAAAATGTAGTAAGAGAAATTTTACTTACTGTAACTTTTCAAAAAAACTGCACAAAAAAATGAAGACAAAAACAGAGACTCTAGATCTGAGATCTAGAAGATGACCACGAGCTCGTTTTGACATTGAAGATGGAGATCGAGACTCCAAATCCGAGATCGGAAGTTGATGACAACGGACGACGGCAGTGCTTACTCACGGTGGTGGTGGTTGCTTGTAGGGGCGCCGGAAGGTGGTGGTGGTGGCTCGATGGTGCTGGTGGTCACAACAACTCGTGGTGAATGGTGGTTGCAGCGGCAGAGGGCGGCGGATTTGTGGTGGTGGTGGTGGTGGCGGCGACGGCGGTTCGATAGTGGTGGCGACAGTGGATTGGTGGTGGTTGTGGGAGGAGAGAGAAATCTTAGAGAGAGAGATATATTGTAGAGAGAGAATGTAGATATGTCAGAGAGAGAGAGTCTGCTTTTTTTTTTTTGGTGGGGAAGATGAAGTGGGGGGTGATTTAGTCACTTGAAATTTTTGAAATGGACTTGAGGAGTGAATTGCTAGTGGTGTGGGCTGGAGTAAAAAATGGACTTAGGCTTTTGTCCTTGTAGGGGTTTTTGATTATAACTTGGCCTTTAGTCCAACTTAGGCCAACCTTAGGGGCCTTACACCAAGTCTCCCATAAATGTATCTATTACATATATATATCTATTATATATATATATATATATATATATCTTTGGATATAGCTTCACGTTAAGAATCCACGTTTCTAGACTTAATCTACCGCTAGGACTCCTAAACCAGACTTCTTTATATGTATATATATACACATTTTATAGTGGACTCATAAACCAACTTCATTGGTTTCAAATTTTTTATTTTTTTTTGGCATGGGACTCTTACAAACCAACTGGATTGGTTTACACTTTTTGTTTCCTTTCTGTGTTTTTTTTTTATCAGGTCACGTTAGTTTTTCCACTGCTGTTTTTTTTTTAAACAATATTTTGGTGTTGATTCTATAATAGTAATAATTAAGTTAGGTATGAAAAAGAAAAAAAAAAGTAGCATACCAAACTTAAATATTACTATTATGTAATCAATCGATGTACTTTCACTTAAATGATTTTGTCACGACCCATCCCACTACGCGTGGAATTAGGACACGTGGCACGCCATCAAGGCTCATCCAAATATCATATAACTATACGCAGCGGAAAGAACATTTAAAACAACCCTGAGTAATTTAAAACTTTAGGAAACATTGCTCTCTGAGTTGAAAAAAAATCCAAAAGAATCAGAGTTATAAAAAGTTTTGGCCAAATGAAACCGATAAAAGAAAACAGTTTTGAAAACAGAGGACCAGTCGACTGATCGAGGGTTCGGTCGACTGGTGATCTCAAACAGAAAAGGGTTTTCAACATAACAGGCTATCCAGTCGACTGTGTCGGGGACCCAGTCGACTGGTGCCTAAAATTTTCAGTCGACTGAAGAAGTCTAGTCGACTGGTGCCCAATCCAGCAGAATGTCCAGGTCTGGGGCTCCATCCAGTCGACTGTTTTCTCAACCCAGTCGACTGAACCCCAGACGAAACCAAGCAGTAATTAGTTCAACACACTGACCCAGTCGACTGGATCAAAAACCAGTCGACTGGTTTCTGTCAGCAAACCCAAAAACTGCAGCTTACACTCAAGGTTCTTCCAATTCCAAACCAACATACAACCACTCTAACCCATCATTCAAAACATAATTACAAGAGCGTTTACTAGGGATTACAAGTACTACGAACTACTCCATGGTCTGATTACAACATATTACAAAAACCCAAATCCTTATACAAATTTTAGGATTTAAACAAAAACATATACAAGTGATTTCCCCGGCGTTCTTTAACGTCCTCACTCATCACGCTTCTTCTTGTCTTTCTTCTTACCTGCAATGGAGTACATCTCCACTGCTCAGCTATATGCTGAGCGTACAAGTTCCAACATATGCAATATATGACAAAACATGCTTTAATCTCATAAGTCATAACAATAGTCTCTAGGAAGAAAAATACACATTCATCCGGTAGCGGCAAGTTCAAGCCTTAAACCGCGATACCAATGGCAAGTCCAAGTCTATCAACCATTGTATCCACAAGTGCCATGGCAAGTCCAAGTCTATCAACCATGCACAGTAGCCGTCGCTACTAAATTCTCAAACATCGAGAAGCTTACTCCGGCATGAATTTGTATAAGACTCCCCTTTGACCCACATAGACAACTTAACGTGCTCGCGTAAATTTAGACAAGCTTTTCACAAATTAGCGCGTGCATAATTAACGGGCCTAAAATTAGCACATGGATTTTGCCCGGATCTCAATTTCGTCGTCGAAATCTAAAACATGTATTTCCCTATATTTCACAAGTTAGAACTTCATATCTCGTGCGATTTCCCCCAAACTTTGAAGGATCGACTAGGAGGCTAAATAAACGTCGGATTTCGAATTTGAGAAAATTCCTACAAGTTTATACCTGTTTTTCCCAAAAGTCTAGAATTAAGATCTTTACAAAACTTGGCCAAACACGGCCTAAGTGGTATCAAAACAGAGATCTTACCTCCACGAGTTCAAATCTGAAATCTGGAGAAAATCTGACGGACGAACGGTCGTCGATTGGCGTCGCAAAGCCCGTTGGCTCAAAATCTCCCTTCTCTCTCCTCTCTCTAGATATTATAAAAGTTGTGAATGAGAATGAAATCTCATCCACTTCTATTTATAGGCAAACTTCTCGGAAATTGTGTTTACCTCCCCGCAAGTTCTCAAAACTTCTCATTCACCCATGAGACTTCGCACACGTCCATTTTATAACTTTACGAGTGAAAATTATAAATTCTAAAAGTTTTCGACTAAGTTTCGTTTAGGGCCCAAAATAACGTCCGAAAACTATATTCTGTGGAATCTCTACACAACCTACCTTTTCAATTAACGTATCACTCACGTTCTCACCACAGTTCTCAAAATGATACTACCAAATCAAAATTTACCAGAATTATACTACACAGGCATAATTACTATTCACATGAATACCAGATAAAGTCAAATAACATTTAAATCATATAAATGTCATTTACTCATGATTATGCAATATGAACTTCCATATTCTCGTGTCCTTACTGACACCTTACCATTGACCGCAGTCAACCACTTATCCTCAATTATCATATATCAATGATAATTCATAAAATTTCATATTATGCATGATTAAACTATGAAATTCTGGAACGGGCATGACAGATTTCTCTTAATATTTTAATAAGTTTGGTATAAAAATCTCTTATTTTACCAAAGTTCTCTGCTTATATGTAATTCGAAAATAATAATAGCTAATCATTTAAGTTGCTAATTAAAAATGGAAAATGCTATTTGCACTCCATGAATGACCTATTGCACTCTAAATTTTGTCCTTATTTTGTGAAAATAAAAAGGGACACATTTTCCAAAGCATGCTAAAGGACAAAATTTGAAGTGTAGTACGTCATCCATGTAGTACGAATATGATTAACCATAAATCTTGGATAAGTTATATAGATATCCACTAATGTATTGCTATATATTTTTCACTAAGACCCTTGAACCTAAAAACTCAATAAATTGACCCCCTCAACTATCATTTTTCTTTTCAAATTGACCCTTTCAAATACCCCCCTCTCACATAGTTTACGGGGTTAATTTGTTGAGTTTTTTTAGTTTCAAGGATATTTGTGAAAAAGGGCAATACATGAGGGGATGTCTATATAATTTACCTTAAAAATTTTAATTTAAT
The DNA here is from genome assembly GCA_033977485.1 of Hydrangea macrophylla. Taxonomy (NCBI): domain Eukaryota; kingdom Viridiplantae; phylum Streptophyta; class Magnoliopsida; order Cornales; family Hydrangeaceae; genus Hydrangea; species Hydrangea macrophylla. Next base: position 87,171,774 of record CM066986.1, read on the forward strand.
AACTATGAGGTTCTAAACACAAATGTCGGATTACAATTTTTAAAATTTAATATTTTAATTATGTCATTTTATTTTATTACAATATTGCTTCCATCGTATAGCTTATGGTAAATTTTTTAAATAGGTTAGTTATCTATTTTTTAATAGATGTTGTCTTAAAAATACAAAAGTAAACTTGAAATGTATTCAAAAAGCTAGATCATGAAGTTTTGAAATAGTTTTGCAGTTCAATAAATTACTGCACAAATTTTATGATAAATGGCACCACATAGTCATAAAGAAACATATATGCATTATTAAGTGATAAGTAAAATAAATGGTATATTTAAAATACTATAGATTTAATAAAGAATTAATAGAAGGACATGTGGAAACATTTGTTATTAACATATGAAAAAAAAAATTAAAACAAATAAACAAGTGGGAAAAGACATATTTTTAGTGACTTTTTTTCCTATGTGTGAATCAATTGCAGTATATACTTTGGGTATCTTCACATGTTTATAGTCATATAGATTCTTCTTCACATGATATGAGTAGTTTCTATACTTCTTGACTTAATACTCCTAACTGCTCATGCTTCACTTGATCAAATTATGTATATATATTTCATGACAGCATTATATAAGTGTATGAATGTCCATAAGTGTTTTACACTTTTATCAATCGGTGTAGTTTTTTACTGTGATTTTTCATAGAATTTAATAAATTTGGTATGCTGCCTTTTTTTTTTTTGGTCCGTCCATGAGAGTCCTACAAAAACTTAGACTTTTTTTTTCCTTCGCAATTTCTACTTAAGGGAGGGTAACAATTCCCATTTTTTTTTTTTGGACATAATGAGTCCAATTACGAGTCATATTGTTACTAAAAGTAAAACTTCATGTGGGTTATGGTTTGGATCATAATTACATCGATCTTTCTGGTTTTTTTTTTTAAAACTTCATGTGGGTACGTTATGGTTTGGATCATGAGTATGTCTTTCTGGTTTTTTTTTGGCTTTCTAATTGGATGTAATTGAGTCTATAAGAGATTAGGATTTTGGTATAACTTGGATCACTGATCAGTTGGTATTTTTAGATCGATATCAATTAGGTATAGGTATAATAGGACTCTAAGTTGACTAAAACTAAAGTATTAACTATGTAATATTATTCTTATTATATGCCTAACAGTTTAGCATCTAAACTCAAAATTTCTCACGCTATTTGACTCTTCTTTTACATGTTTCTTATCTTCTCATTATACTTTTCTCCAAAATATTCCCAACAACATTCATTCCTCTTTACTGTATAAAAGTTTTAGGTACGTTTTTCTCATTTTTTAATTAATTTTGAGCTATAAGGTTTTTAATTACAAAGAAAAGTATTTTGTATAGTGGACTAAAATACACATAATTTATTTTTAATCATAGTTGGGCGATTATTCATTATTGAAATCATATAGATTCAACAATTTGACTAAATTATCTAAAATTGTGGTGGTATTGTGTGGCACCACCCTCATGGATGAAAAGGAATCATTAAGATTTTTTTTTCGAGGAATTATTTGAAGAATATTATGAAATTGAAAAATGCTTTATAAAATATAATAAGATGTATTTATTTTGAAAGAGAAAGGTAACTTAGTGCACTTTTAGAAATTCTACTTTTCTGCTTCTAAGTTGTAGTGATTTTATCCCCTTAAATTGCATATTGTATAGATCCTAGGGCAATTAGCAGAACATGTTTAAGGTTTGGATATTTGGTCAAGATTGTAATAGTCGTACTGTATGATATGGTCATGATAATCTATTAAATGAAATTAGTAATGTTGATAATTTATTCATAATTAACCTTTTTTACACTATGTATCATACAATTTGTAAAATTTTATTCTTATGAAGGCACATCCTACATGTAATAGGGTTTACTTAAATCCTTAAAGGTTTTCAGATTTCTATGTAGTTTGAAATGTAAAAGTGCAAGTTAGAAGCTTTCTTTTATTTTTTGGATAGGAAGTTAAAAGCTTATATATAGCTTCATAACGCTTTCGTTAAATATGATTAGTAGAGGATAGATATTTAGATCAAGTGTTAAATTACATGAGTGGTAGCTAAATGGCAATGTACCTTTTAGAACTGCAATTTCAAAATACTCTAAGGACACTTCTATGATACAATTTACCTTTTACAAAATGTGAAAATGGTTAAGTATCACGTTTTCTTCTAAACACTATAAGTCTGTAATTCTTCCTAAAGCTTAGGTATGTTTCGTTCTTCGGTTTTTTTTCCCTCTCCCTGGCTCCATAGATGAAAATTAAGGACTCTGTCTAAATTAGAATTAACTTCTTCTTAATTAACTTTTTTTTTCCCTCTCCCTGGCTCCATAGATGAAAATTAAGGACTCTGTCTAAATTAGAATTAACTTCTTCTTCTTTTTTTTTTTTTTTTGTGCGCTACGTTTCTGTTACTATTTTTTTATTTATTTATTTTTATTTATGGAAAGTCTCTATAGATTAGTATTACTTCTATCTAGGAATGGCAAAACACCCTACCCTAGTGCATGTGCCTTTTGATATGCCCCTAATGGAACAGGTTTGGATGAAGTATAATAGGTGTAGGGGCGGATTTGATAATTCTAAACAAATTTCTATAGAAGTTCGGGTGGCATTGGTAATCAAAACTACAAACCCGCCCCACCCGCTTACACCATCAATTTTCTATTTCACAATAATATGTCTATTTTATTAACTTAAACAATATGGTTATATATACAGCTAACAACAATTATGGCATAACATAATTTAGAAGTGTATATATATATATATGGCTCCTTTACAAATGGGTGTGGTTAGCATACTTAGCATAGTACTATGTTTTTTGTTTTATTTTATTTTAACTTTCTAATACTAGATTTGAAAGAGGAAGCACTTAATTTTTCTATTTGAGTTGTATTGTACACAAACAGAAATGCTACATGCACTTCATTTTGTACACCAAAATGTACAACTGAGGACTTCTAAACAATTTCAAAAGGTTTGTGAGACCCACTTATAAAAACTAAACAAAATTGATTCAGACTTTCATTTCCCCCAAATTGAAAACCCTTACTTTGGAGACCCACCACAAGCCCCCGATACTCTCTCTCTCACTCCAGTCACCTGCGACAACCTCGACCAGTTCGGCGAGGAGGTCCCCACCAGCGACGAGCTCAACTCTCTCTATGGCAGAGCGTGTGTCCCTCACCCTCACTTCTTCTTCTCTCTCTATGGCTTCTTATGGTGGAGCCGCTTCTCGCCTCCTCCCTCCCTACGCCACCAAATCCACTCTTTCTCTCTATCTTCCCTCCCTCTCCAAATCTTATTCTGCTTCTCTCTTTTCCCTCAAATGCCTCCGATGTGACTTTTACCAGTAGCTTACGGTTTTAGCTTTTAAGAAAAATCTAGTTTTGTATCCCTTAGCAAGGAAAGGCAATAGAATAATGTTATACATTAACAACACTCTACTTAATTATATAGAAATACAAGAACTGTGCGCTCACTTCATACATCAAACAGTGACTTAAACTGGAAAAATATAGTTTCTTGGGATGAGTTTGTGTTATATTTCATTATCATATATGCTGTCCAGAACATGTCATACATGGCTATATAGCTGCTGTATAGAGTAAAAAAAAAAAGAAAAAAAAAAGACACTGTACTGCTTTGAATTGACCTATATATGGATATTGTATGGTAGACTTAGCAATGTCAATTTATTGATATAATGATAGATTAGTTTCTTCAATCAATAATGTCGATGATAATGAAACTCTTAACTGATTACTTTTGGTGAGCAAAACAACAAGCAAAAGATAATTCAGATTCCATAAGATAATTTTCTTATAATTGGAATGGACACAGGAAATTAAAAGCAGCCAAAGAAGGAAATAGAGATAGGAACTGAATTAATCTTATCTCATGTTCTTGATCCATCTAAGTTTAATTCAATCCATATAATTACACCCAATTACAAGCCTCCCAGAGGCATTTTATTGGACAGGTTGAAAACAACCTCTAAGTGAATAAATACTTCAACTAATCAAGGTACTAGCCGTTGGTGTTAACAAACAAAACGATATTACAAAACGACGACATAAGAGCTAGGCACTGTTGAGCCCAAAAATGACCCTTGGCAACTCCATTGCAGGTCTGGAAGCTCTGCTGCTCCAGTCCATTTCTTCCCTTTTCATCCAATTCGTGACAATCTAGTGTGCTGTTCCAAAAAAAAATTCACTCACTATGAAATATGAATAGAGCTTCAATAGAAATGGTGGTGTCTAAACACAGAAAAATAAAATAAAAAATAAATGGGACAAAAGTTCAATTTGGGGATTTTTTTTTTTGATAGGTAGTGAGCACATACTGGTATATCCCTGGAGAGAGAGAGAGAGAGGGAGAGAGAGAGAGAGCCATACCTGGAGAGAGAGAGTTGAGCTCGTCGCCGATGGGGAGCTCCTCGCCGGACTGCTCGAGGTCGTCGCCAGTGACTCAAGTGAGAGAGAAAGTATCAGGGCCTGTGGTGGGTCTCCAAAGTAAGGGCTTTCAATTTGGGGGGGGGGGGGGGGGGGGGGGGCGGGTAAATGAAAGACTGAATCAATTTGGAGGATTAGTGAGGTTTGTGTTTAGTTTTTATAAGTGGGTCCCACAAAACCTTTTGAAATTGCTTAGAAGCCCTCAGTTGTACATTTTGGTGTACAAAACAAAGTGCATGTAGCATTTCTGGTACACAAATATCAGTCATCAAGAGATAATAAATCAACACACAAATGCACATATATATATATATATAGGGAGAGGATCTTAAGTGCACTGACTTTTAAGCCTAAAAAAAATTCAAATTTATAAATATACAATACACAATGTAAATAGTGACAATCAAAGAATAAAAATAATACAAAAACTTCAGCCACAGTAAAACACAAAAAAAGAAGTTGTGTGTAACTAAGTAGTCCTAAAGTGTTAGGAATGTATGTACACATTGGCGTAATAATGGGAAGGTTTAATACAGGAGAATAATGGGAATGTTTTACCCAGTAAGAGTTGTGAAAAGAATTGCTTATATATATATATATATACAGTCGGGCTCTAAAGAGGGCGGGCTCTAAAGAGGGCGCCTTCTCTTTATTAAAGAGAGGGCCTCTATCAGAGGGTTGTTTAATACAGACACCCAAATCGATTCGTGAGTCAAAATTCACTCAAATATGTGCCAAAATGCACAACACATCACATTATCATGCATGACAATATAATGAAAAGCAATAACACAATTACGGATGTTATACTGAGTGAGCAAAATTTCTCTAATATTTATTTCATTCCTTTTTATAGAAGTAACTACAACACTTCTTTCCTTTTTCCTTTTTAATTTTTTTTTTAAAAATTTATTATTTTTAATTTCTTTCTTTTCATTTGGAACTATAATGCTACTCAAATCAAAGTAGAAGTCACGCTAGTGTGACGAGTCCGACAAGATAGTTTTTCTATAGAAGGCGATAAAAAATGAAAGGTTAGCTTTATTGTCAGAGCAATAAAATAGCTAATACTAGAGTAAAAAGTGTTACTAAAAGTTTTAGTGACATTATATTTTTGTTGCTAAAACTTTTAGCGACACTTTTTGCTATGATATTAGCCATTGTTGTTCTGGAAATAACATTACCCAAAGTGAAAAAGGAAAAAAAAAAAAAAAGAAAAAAAAAGAAAAAACAAAGGAAAAAGTATTTTATTTGAAAAAAAAGTAATAACAAAGATACTCAAATCACAATAGAAATCATACACACTGATTTGACAGTTACACAAACATACTTTGACAGCTGAAAGTGGATAATGAGCAAAAAAGGGAAAATTTTCATTTTATTTGAAGGAAAAACTAACTTATCTTTTTCTCTTACTCAATTAAATTGTAGCTTATTTGAATTCGCTTTATGTTTGGTAGTTTAAAAAGGAGAAAATGAGATAAAGTATCTCATTTTCTCTTTTTTTTCTCTTATTTGAGAGTTTTAGTTAGTAGAGAAAACGAGTTAAAATAAAAGAATATTAACTCTCACTTTCTCTCAATAAATCTCTCTCTCCAAGTTGGGAAGAAAATGAGAGAAAAGAAAATGAATAGGGATTAATAAAACTTTTTAATACTCACATTACCCATTAGTTTAGTCTTACATAATTTTAGTTCCATCTTGGTTCTAGGGCTCCCATAATACACAACATATGTGTATTTCTCTCTAACAAAATAACTAACCTAGCCTCACAAAAACAATCATATACGACCATGATCTTCTCTCTTATCTCCATTGACGATTCACTGTATCTTCTCTCTATTACTTGAAGTCCTTCATGGGTAGAATGATAACTTTCGTCTTTTTTCTTTTCTGTTATTCTCAACTTGTAAAAAAGAGGAAGAAAACTTCCAAACAAGATGAAAGAAACCACCATCCTCTCTCTTCTTTTCTGTTATCTGAACTTATAACTTTATCTTCTTTTCTTTTCTCTCCCAAACTCCCAAACCCAAATGCATTAAGGACATGTGCTGATATTGGATTGTTCAAAAGGCCAACCCCGACCCTTAGCACATGCGACACATGCTTGGGCTTAGAGCCCACCATACAAAAGGGCTCCCAAATGACTCTGCAGGCTTCTATATGTACATATGTTGTCTTTGTGCATTTGATTCTTGATACATATTACATTAACTAAACTTTTGATTTCTCAAAAATACCAACAAATAACTCACAAATCAAACTATAATATATAAATATATTTGTAAATATATGTAAATAGGCCAAAAATAATTTATTTCGGGGGCTAAACCCTCATTGTGTAAAGGGTCCTAATTTACTAATTAATCTTGCATGGGGTCCCCAACATCTCAGACCGACCCTGCAAAAAGCTAAAGAAAAGCTCTCCTAATCTACAAAATAACAAAATACTTTTGCAGTGAATAATTAATTAGTAATTAAAATGATAAAATAAAAAAAAATATTTCTATATTATACTATTTCAAAAGTTGAAATATAGTGCTCTCCCACGTACGAGAAAGGGGTCTAGATAGAGCCTTTGGCTATCACACTTTATTATGTGGAGTAGGATAACACCAGAGTATTCATTTTTTAAACAGATAATAAAACAAACAAGGACCTCATTAATAGGAGTTTTTTTTTAATTAAAAGAAATTTTATAAAACGTTCTTAGAAGCCAAAGACTTGAACAGTGAAAGTTTTGTATTACTTTTACTGTAAGTTTACTTCAAAACTCTCAAGTGAAATTGTGTTCGTACTTTTATTATAAAATTAATACAAAATTGGCACTTTTGTGGGGCTCAGACTCTCAGAGACATTCATCTTCCATTTAAAATATGTATATATTATATAAACACCCATGTAGTGTACATGTTCACTAACACCCTCTAAGTTAAAAAAAAAAAAAAAAAAAAAACCTCAACAAACTCATGACCCCTTAAACTATCTGTGAGGGGGGATATTTGAAAGGGTTAACTCAAGAAGAAAAGTAATAGTTTAGAGGGCCAATTTGTTGAAATTTTAATTTAAGAGTGTTAATGAAAAAAGATAATACATGAAAGAGAATCTATATAATTTATCCTTTTAAAATAAGTATCGTTCTAGCCTATTCAACTCATAAAGTCACATTCCCTCATAGTGTAAATATTTATGTATCTAAAATATTAATTAAGTTTCGCTCTAAAACTCTACGAATAGTACTGACAAAATTACATTTGTAGCAGAGGAAATAAAAAATATATATATATATATATATATTTTTTGTGTGATGTTATGGTACTCAAATTTGTAATACAAATTTAATTTTCGACATACGTAACAGTGAGATCACCAATCATCTATATTAAATAACAGTTCGATAACATGAACTTCATTTGATATTGTTTTCAAGTGGTCCTTTTACATGCGTTGGAAACCAAATTTGGAGTACAAATTAAAAATGATAGTGTTACTCTTAAACTACCATCAACTTTAATTTGAGCTCGTTTGTATCTGGTTACGCTTATGCGATTTTGATTGTCATTCAGAATTCTGTTTAAAGTAGAAATGGTTATTATGATTTGTGTGTTTGGTTGATATGTTGTGCAACTGGTTATATTGTAAGAACAACTTATAAATGTGTTTGGTTCTATGTAAGTAGAACGTAGTTTTGATTGTACAAAAGTTAATTGGCTATTAGCTAGACTATATATTAGCATCCAACTAAGAATTGTTAAAGGATTAATTATTAGGGTAACTTAACATATAGTCCTAATATATACATCTAACTAGAAATATGTACCTTTTTCAAATGAATCTAAAAATAGATCCCTCTAGTATTTTGAGGACAAAACTGCCCCCGCATATATATATATATATATGTATATATATCCACATGAAATCAAGGTTTCAAATTCAAACCCATATATATATATATATATATAGAGAGAGAGAGAGAGAGAGAAAATGTGCTAGAGAGAAAAAGATGTAGACAGAGAGGGAGAAAGAAGAGAGACAAGGCCGCAGCCCATCCACCACCACCGACGACCACCCACCACCTTCCTCCTCCGCCCCTCTCTACTTCCCTTCACTTATATCAACCATACACCACCATCTTTGACCACCCCTCTCTGCCGGCGACCACTCTGTGGACAAATTACTCACCAATTCGTGAGGAAAAAAAAAATTTCTCACAGAAATCGAATTGTTTGAGGCTGTTAGAATATATAAGAGAGAAGGAGAGAGAGTGAGACAATACTATGAATTATGTATTGAATGGTGTGATGAAACCTTACAATGAGTAGCCTTTATATAGGCCAAGAGAGAATCCTAAAAGGGAAAGAAAAGTACCTAGGCTAGTAGTACAACTAATAGTACAATGTATCTAGACAGTAAGTATAGTAAGATACAATAGGTACAATAATGTAGACAAATATTCTAACATTATTCTAACAGTCCCCCTCAAACTCAAGGTAGTAGAATGGAAACCAACTTGAGTTTGGAAACTAAATCCTGAAGACGTCCCGGTGGATGAGCTTTGGTGAATACGTCAGCAGTATGATCGATGGAGAAGACTGAGTTAAGTCGAATGGTACCACAAGAAATATGATGACGAACAAAATGACAATCGATCTCAATGTGTTTTGTACGTTCATGGAAGACATCATTGTGAGCAATTTGAATGGCACTTTGGTTGTCACAACTAATGGTTGTAGCTGTTGGATGATTGACCCCCATGTCCTCAACTAACCAGCGTAGCCAGAGAAGTTCCTGAGTGGTATCAACAAGGGCACGATATTCAGCTTCTCTACTAGATCGATCAACAACAGTTTGCTTCTTACTGCGCCAAGAGATGAGAGAGTCACCTAAGAAGAAGCAATACCCAGTGGTGGAATGACAATCAGTAGGATCTCCTGCCCAGTCTGCATCTGAGTAGGCACGTAGCTCAAGAGAGGAGTGAGCAGAGAAGTGGAGGCCGTGAAATAAGGTCCCTTTGATGTAACTGAGAATGCGGAGAACTGCTGCATAATGAGGAGAACGAGGAGCAGATAGAAATTGGCTTACATTATGGACATCATATGAGATATCAGGTCTAGTAACTATCAGATAAACGAGACTCCCAATAAGTTGACGATATAGAGTAGGATCATCCAAGGGTATACTATCCATAGGAGTGAGCCTAGAGTTAGACTCGAGAGGAGTGGTACTAGTCTTGCTGTCTGTAAGTCCCGCCCGTGTAAGCAAGTCTGAGGCATACTTGGCTTGAGAGAGATAATATCCGTCGGAACTAGAATTGATCTCAAGGCCCAGAAAATAGTTAAGTTTGCCGAGATCTTTCATTTCAACATGTTGACTGAGATGGGTTTTGAGATCCAAGATTCCAGATGTATCATCTCCTGTGATAATCATGTCATCCACATAGAGAAGAAGTAGAATAATGCCCTGGTCAGTTCTGCGGATGAAAAGAGCTGAATCATATGAGCTGCCTGTGAACCCAAAGCGCTCAACAATGATGCTGAACTTTGCAAACCAAGCCCAAGGAGCTTGCTTGAGACCATATAGAGCTCGGCGGAGCTTGCAAACTTGATGAGGATGATAATGATAACCAGGAGGAGGACGCATATAAACTTCTTCAGTGAGGTCACCATTGAGGAAGGCATTTTTGACATCCATTTGGAATAAGTCCCAACGGCAAACTGCAGCAACTTCAATGAGGCTTCGAATAGAGGTAAGACGGGCAACAGGGGCAAATGTTTCCTCATAATCAATCCCATACTCCAGGGTAAAGCCCTTGGCTACTAGGCGAGCTTTGTAGTGATCAATGGATCTATCTGAGTGAGTTTTGATCTTGTAAACCTACTTACATCCCATAGCATTCTTGCCACTTGGCAAGTCCACCAAATCCCATGTGTGATTTTGTTCAAGTGCCCGTAATTCATCATCCATTGCTTTCTGCCAAAGAGGATTAGAATTGGCGTCATGGTAAGATTGAGGCTCATGGTGAGAGAGAATTATAAAAAAACAGTGGTAATCCCGAGATGAATTGGAGGAGCTTTTACTCGGTTGCTACGTCTAGGAAGAGGGTCAGTCAGATGGAGCAGGTAGTTCAGTAGAGACTGTGGTGGACAAATCAGATGAAGTGTCTGTAGATGTGGATGTGGGTAGAGGGGTAGGGAAAGTTGCTGATTCAGAGTGAGAACTTATATCAGGGGTGTCAAGAAATAGATCTACTAAGGGGTCAGTGAAGTAGAAAGGAGTACTGGCAGAAGATAGATGAAACTGGGACATGGATGAGAACATTTTGTGTTCCCAGAAGACAACATGATGAGACACACGAAGACGTTTAGAGTAAGGGTCCCAACATCGATAGTCTTTGTGTTCAATACCATACCCCAAGAAACAACACAAGCGAGCTCGAGATTCTAGTTTTGTGCGCTAATGTGGCTGTAGTAAGACAAAGCAGGCAGAACCAAAGACTTTAAGGGTAGTATAGTTAGGAGGATAGTTATATAGACGCTCATATGGTGACTGATTTTCAGTAGTGGGAAAAGGGATACGGTTCATGGTATAAATGGCAGTGAGGGCAGCCTCTCCCCAAAATTGTTTAGGATATGAAGCAGATGTGAGAAGAGCTCGAACAGTATTAAGAATATGACGATGTTTACGCTCGGCTCTCCCATTTTGTTGGGAGGTGCCTGGACAGGAATGATGGAGAAGAGTGCAATGCTGGCGAAGAAAATTTAGAACACCTTTTTCTTTGTATTCTTGGGCATTAGCAGCTCGAAACACTTTGATATTGCAAGAAAATTGAGTTTTGATCATGTTAGCAAAATCAAAGTAAATCTGGGGTAATTCAGATCGATTTTTCATTAGATATAGCCAAGTGTATCATGAAAAATCATCGACAAAGATTACATAATATCTAGATCCTCCCATTGTGACAGTTGGAGAGGGACCCCAAACATCAGAGTGAATTAAATCAAAAGGTGCAGAGGAAACAGAATCACTGTTATTAAATGGTAAAGCTGGTTGTTTGGCAAGTTGACAAGGTAAACAATCAACATTTTTGACTTTAATTGAACCTAACTGACCACTTGACACTAAAAATTTTAACCGACTTAGCGAAACATGACCTAAACGAGAGTGCCAAAGGTGAAAAGGTGAGGTGGACGATACTGTCGCTGCAGCTTGAGTTGGTGAAATGAAGTGAGATGGAATATGGAGATTGTTCAGTTCAAATAATCATCCTATTTTACGACCTGTCCCAAGAGTCTGGCCCATTTTTGGGTCTTGTACTAGACATCCAGAATTAGAGAAAGAGACGGTAAGTCCGAGTTCACACAATTGACCAATAGATATGAGATTTAAAGTGAGTTTAGGAATAAGATAAGTGTCAGGGAGAGATGTGTGAGTAGTGGAGACTTGCCCTATATGACTGACGTTCATACGGGAACCATCAGCTATGTGTATGGATGGTGCATTGAGAGTAGAATGTTTGGTAGAGAATGTAGTGGGATCAGAGGTCATATGGTTACAACAACCAGAGTCAAAGAACCAAGAAGATGTACCTAGGGCAACAGATAAAGCAGTAGGAGACGTGTTATCAGAATGATCCAGAACTCATTTGATGATGTCCGCAAGGAGAGAATCAGAGATGGATGAAGGGGTAAACGACTTAGAAGATGATGACCCCTTGGTAGAAATAGCAGTGGATGATGATGAACAACCTCGGGACCGATTATCCTATGAATATCTGGTAGGATTCTTATTGCAATCATCAAGATAGTGCCCTGGTCCACGCTTGAGATAGAAAGTACACACTCTGATAGGATAATGCAACAGAATATGTCCTGGTTTGTGACAGTATCAGCAGGAGGGATCTGTGAGAGGCTCCATGATGTGTAACATAAGTCTGAGAGTGGTAGAATTGATCTGGATGACAGTGGTCGGGTGGTGATATGACGGAGGAAACCTGGATGAGGAAGTGGCAGCCGAGCAATGGAGGCAGCCGGGTGGTAGTGACCTGACGGCAGTGGTGGTGACCGAGCGGCGAACGCGGTGACAACGACAGAGCCCAAGTTGAGATGGTGAGGTAACCGGAAGGAGGATGTCGGGCAGGGTAGATGTGGATGGTGGTAGCCGGGCAGCGAAGGTGATCGGGCTAAGGTGGCACGATTACGAGCTTTAGGCAACTACAAGAAGGATTTCTGATGTAGAGGATCCACTATTGTGGCAACCACAGAGCATACTTTCCTTTTAAGAAGTTACCAGGAGGAGGAAGAGGCCACCAGGAGCTTATGGCTCTGATACCATGTTAGAATATATAAGAGAGAATGAGAGAGAGTGAGACAATACTATAAATTATGTATTGAATTGTGTGATGAAACCTTACAATGAGTAGCCTTTATATAGGCCAAGAGAGAATCCTAAAAGGGAAAGAAAAGTACCTAGGCTAGTAGTACAACTGGTAGTACAATGTATCTAGACAGTAAGTATAGTAAGATACAATAGGTACAAGAATGTAGACAAATATTCTAATATTATTCTAACATAGGCGCAAAAATTCAATTTCACCTTTGTTCTCGAAAATGTGAGTGAAAAACCAAGGTTTCAAATTTGCAACCCATCATCAACAAAATCAACCGATCACGAGATGATACAGAAGTCGATCACTCTTTGGACAAAATTTATCACCCATTTGTGTTCAAAAATCAAAATTTCTCACAGAAATCAAAGCATTTGAAGTATCGCGATAACGTAACTAGTGTAATGTGAGAGTTATCTTTGATGGTCTAATCTAAGAATTTCTTATCTGAAATGCTTCATTGATTTGATGCGTTCATCGACGGTTGTGCCATAGATTTACTCACTTCCATTATACATATATATAGTGTTGATGAGGATATCCTTATTGTATAGGCTGTAAGAAATTCCTCACTTGTTATGTAGATTATATTAGTGAGAAATTTCTCACTTATATAGACTGTAATAAATAGCTCATTTGTTATATAGATGAAGTTAGTGAGAAATTTCTCATTTTTATAGGTTGTAATAAATTGTTCATTTGTTATGTAGTGAAATTAGTGAGAAATTTCTCACTTGTATAGGCTGTAAGAAATTACTTCCGCATTACATGTAGATTGAATTAGTGAGAATTTTTTCACTTGTATAGACTGTAATCAATAGATCATTTGTTATGTAAATGAAGTGGCAAATAGATTGTAATTAAATGAGTAAGAAGTTTTTTCACCTTCGCAATGAGAAAACATACTCTCAACAAAACTAGATTAACTTATCACACTTGTAAATATTAATGACAAATTTATCACGTAGAGTACTTATGCAATGTATAAGTTTGGTATACCAAAAACAATCACAAAATTATCAAAGGTTAACAAGTGCATGAGAAATTTATCGCCTTCGCAATGAGAAAACATACTCCCACCAAAACTAGATTAATTTATCACATAGTAATTATGCAATGTATAAATTTGGTAAACTTTACTATAGTTAGAACCTTTGGAATCCAATAATTTTGAATTATGATTATCCTATAACAAGATACATTTGAATTTAATATCGCATTTAAAACATCACACAATCCACTACCGTGACTTTAGGGAGCAATAACCCCCATAACGCCTCCACTTCTCCGTTAAAAGTAATGACTAAAAAATAAAACAAATTCAAAATTAACTTTTATTTAAAAATAAGGGTATAATGGTAATAAAAAAACAAAAATTAGGGAAAAGACTAATTCCTGAACTATACACCAATTAGGGGATTAATTTCATAATTTTCTAATTTAATTACACTCAATATATAATACTGCAAATTTAAAGGACTAAACAATATGTTTCTATAATTATTAACTAAATGATCTAAATATCCTTTTATATTAATATAGAAAATATTATATATTTTCTAATTTATAAATATTTTGAAATATGACTTTACTACTAAATTACACAATTTATTTACTAGTAAATAATGATGATGCCAGAATTTGGTAAGAGTAAATAGAACAGTTTAAGGAGAGAAAGAGACTATTTTTTGTATGTGGTTCGGCCCTGTTAATGAAGGTACCTACGTCCACGTGTGTGTCAGAGCACGTTCACTAGCAGATCATCGGCGGGCCTAGTGAGCCAACAAAGAGGGGCGGCACTACCAATAATACCGGCCGGGTGTATGCGTATAATGGTGAATTTTATAGAGGTGCTGTGTAGACTGAGAAGTTGGCAGCCCCCCCAATGGGGGGGTGAGAGGTTTCTTTTATAGATGTAAGAGACCTACTCATACATGGATAAGGAAATATAATCCTATTGATATAGATTGGCATTAATTATGGGGATTTCCTAATTGGATTAGGAAATAGTGTGCACTTTCCATCAGTCTTCTAGCTTGAGTAGGAAACTGCCCGTAATGCTCGGGATCACGCGTGTGGGCCCGGATGAGCTGTTCCCGCGGTGGGATATGCCTGTGTGTTTTTCCCGACCTGTTGGCCGGATCGTGGATGAACCGCTCGGGATGATGAGTAGACTAAACCGCTCGGGCTGATGCTTCTGAGGAGTTGTGCATGATTTGCCCGGGGCATGGACTAGCTGCTGATTTGAACCGCCCGGTCATAAGATAGAGCCAATTTTGGGTGTATCAGCTGCCCCCCATTTCCAAGGTTGGCCAGATGCTATATCGGGGCAAGTTTGGAAATCGGTTTGATGTTACTTGCCGCTGTCTGAGTGCTTGTGAAAGCTGCCTCGGGACTTCTGAGCCTGGTGAGTCCTCGGGAACTGGCTGAGAGTTGAGACCCAGCCTAGCTCGGGACCTTTAAGTGCTCGAAAACTGACCGGGAGTTGAGACCCGGCCTAATTCGGAGTCTTTGAATTCTCGGGAAGTGACCGAGAGTTGAGACTCGGCCTACTTCGGAGTCTTTTTTGCTTGAGTTAGCTCCCAGGAAGGTTATCTTCTGCACGTAAACCTTCATCAAGGCTGTGGGTAGAAGGATTGTACCATGTTGGAAAAGCCGACCTAAAGCGTATTGCTCTAGGGTCCTTTTTTATGTTAACTCCTCAGGATGGTTGTCTTCTGCCCGGCCAGTCTTCGTCAAGACTGTTGGGAGAAGAACTTGACCATGTTGGTAGAGCCGACCTAAATCACGTTGTTTTAGGGTCCTTTTGCTCCTCTATCGTCGGCCAACCTAAGAGATTTTAGTCACCTCTATCGTCGGTCTGGACCTAAGTGGAGTTAATGCCTCTGAGTACTGTAGGTGCTCGGGTTGTCCAAGATTTTGACTTGGTTATCCGCGAGGCCTGTAGATACCCGGTGTGATTACATGTTTAGTTCACTACGCCATCTTGCCCCCCAAGCTTTCGCTAAGACAAGGGTCTTATAGAGGCTATGAACTGTAGGTAACTGACCGGGAACATGGTGGTTGCAGTGTCTTTTGAAGCTTGCCATCATCAGCCACCTAGGGGGTTTACCCCCCATCGTCAGTTGAACCTAAGCGAAGCCGGTGCCTCGGGCGTGACCCTGAGGTCTTTAGTGCCTAGGTTCGGAGCCCGAGGTCTTTTGAGTGCCTGGGTTCGGAGCCCGAGGTCTTTTGAGTGCCTGAGTTCGGAGCTCGAGGTCTTTTTCGTGCCTCGGGGTTAGGCCCGAGGTCTTTGGATGCCTCTCTGACAATCGGTGGAGCCTCATGTGGTAATTAAGCAAGTACCACTGTAGTCGGGCTCATCTAAACCGATGGAGGCAGGACGTCGGATCAGGATCGTCAGGATCCAGATTTCTCTGTGCTGGAGGCAAAGTCGGAACTGCTTGATCCTGACCGATATGAACTGGAGGTCGGGTCGGGGCTGCTGGACTCCGCTTGCTGTGAGCTGGAGGTCGGGTCGGGGCTGCCTGACCCGGACTGCTGTGAACTGGAAGAACTGTCAGAACTCCCGGGCTGATCTCGCTTTCACTTACTTCTGGAAGACTTGTTGCTTTCTTGCCCGGGGTCTTTGATCTTTAGAAATTCTTCAGTGTCAATGTATTTTCCAACCCTCTCTGCGAGTTCGACCAAGGTTACCGGTCGATTTCGGTGGAACGACGCGGTGCACTTGGTGTGTTGAACTCCCGAGCAGAAGGCTATGATGGCAATTGTCTCGTTCAGATTGCGGATTTGAAACTTCTGTTGGTTGAACCGGTCGGTGAACTCCTTGAGGGACTCATTATTCCGTTGTCTGACCGTCAGTAGCTGCATGTCTAGCTTTGGTCGCTCATGCATACCGGCGAGCTGGTTGATGAACTGCTTGCTGAGTTGTTTGAAACTGCAAACCGATCGGGGCTCCAAGGAGTAGTTCATCAAAGTTGGTGGCTAGGGCCATCTGAGCCTTATATGTCCGAACGTGGTCGACCGGGCTTCCCGAGCCGTTATATGAATCTAGCCGAGGCTGCTTAAATTTGCGCGGGATGGAGAACCTCGCGATCTGGCTGGAGAATGGTGACTCTGTCTCGGTATTGGCTTTATTCGGAACACAGTTTTGACCAAGCTTTTTGGCCACTCCGTCGATCTGCTTTTGCAAGTCCTTGATTCGGGCTTCCACTCCTTCCCGACCGGTATCTGAGGAACTAGTCGGGTTGGTAGAAGATGCTTCTTCATGGCGGGGTGCTGTCCTCTGGGATAGGGCTCTCGGCTATGACTCCGGGTAACCGTATCCCAGGGACGACTCGGCTCTTGACCGAGTGACCCTGGACTGATTCCCGGGCCATATGCTCCCGCCTTTCCTCTCGGGCAGCACGCCCACTGTTTATGTCTCTGGCATCCTCAACACAGGACGGGTTGGCTCAGGCACGTTGTCTGGTCCAGATTGGTTCCCGACCGTACGCAACGTTCCCGGGTCGTTTCCCGGCCCCTGGAGGACAGCTTTGCTGGGCCAGCAGGGCTTCGATCTGTCGCTGGATTTGACGCTGGCCCTCCAAGAGTTGTGTGAAGGTCGCGGTGATCTGCTCAGATGTCATGGCTGTCGCAGCCGGTGCTGGGGCGGAAGGAACATCCCGGTCGGACTGTTGATCAACCTTCTTACCCTTCTTCGGTGGCATGACGATCAGTCAAGAGATTTGTTGATGAGAAGACTTGTCGTTTCCCACAGACAGCGCCAAACTGATGATGCAAGAATTTGGTAAGAGTAAATAGAACAGTTTAAGGAGAGAGAGATACTATTTTTTGTATGTGGTTCGGCCCTGTTAATGAAGGTATATACGTCCACGTGTGTGTCTGAGCACGTTCACTAGCAGATCACCGGCGGGCCTGGTGAGCCAACAAAGAAGGGCGGCACTACCAGTAATACCGTTCGGGTGTATGCGTATAATGGTGAATTTTATAGAGGTGCTGTGTAGACTGAGAAGTTGGCAGGCCCCCCAATGAGGGGTGAGAGGTCTCTTTTATAGATGTAAGAGACCTACTCATACATGGATAAGGAAATATAATCCTATTGATATAGATTGGCATTAATTATGGGGATTTCCTAATTGGATTAGGAAATAGTGTGCACTTTCCATTAGTCTTCTAGCTTGAGTAGGAAATTGTCCGTAATGCTCGAGATCACGCCTGTGGGCCCGGATGAGCTATTCCCGCGGTGGGATGTGCCTGTGTGTTTTTCCCGATCTGTTGGCCGGGTCGTGGATGAACCGCTCGGGATGATGAGTAGGCTAAACCGCTCGGGATGATGCTTCTGAGGAGTTGTGCATGATTTGTCCGGGGCATGTACTAGCTGCTGATTTGAATCGCCCGGTCATAAGATAGAGCCAATTTTGGGTGTATCAAATAATATTTAATTAATTGTACTTAAGCAAAATAATAATTATAATTAATTGAATACAAATATATATATATATATATATACATATATTTAGTCAATATTAACAGTGAACTTTGGTGTCTTTTAGTGGCATATGGATGGCCAGCATTAGTGTGCAAAAGATGAGGACATGAACATCATTTCTTACACATGATATGGATGTAAATATAAGAAAAGTGTGAGGGTAGAAATGCCAATTTGGGAGAAATTTTTACATACCCCCAATGTACCATGCTATAAGTGATAGGTGGTACCTTGAGCCAATTGAAATCAAACACATGTTGCTGTGTCAGACGATTTTCAATGTATAACACTATTCACTTCACAGTCATTCACTCCGTTTGCTAAGAACTTTTATCTCTCCTCCCATTGCTTTTAATGCAAAGTTGTCAACAAGTCTCTCTCTTCATTTGAATCTGTAGCTTCTTACTTTGAAGCTAGAAGGTTGGACACACAACTTAACCGATGTACTTATTTTTCTTACGTGTCATTATAGGATTCATTAATATTACAGTAGAGGTATAGACACATCTTTTGAATTGTGACCCAAAAGTTATGTCTTTGGGTGTGTCCTAATCTTTACTCTTATTTTAGAGTGAAAACAAATTTATTTTATTTTTGTTTATGTTTTTTTATTTTTTCTTGGATAGACACAGAGCCTTGGTAATATTTTGTTTTATTTTTTGATTCATCCTTGTACACACATGTTCTTGATGATATCTATATCTATATCTATATCTATATCTATATCTATATCTATAATATATATAAGTGCACCGATGATCTTAAGTGTTTTGAATTTTTATCAATCGGTGCACTTTTACTTAAGTGATTTTTTTTTAGAGTTTTATTAAGTTTAGTATGCTATTTTTTTTGGTCCGTCCATCAGAATCCTACAATAATACAACTTAATAACAACATTAAAGTATTTTTTTGGTTCACAATTGCTACATGGTTAACCGTGATTGAGTAGAAGGAATCTTATACCATTAAAAATTTGGTAATACGTATCCTATAATATTGTTGTGCCTTTTCCTAAAGAATAAATTTGATATGCCACTTTTTTTTGGTCCATCCATGAAAGTCCTACTCCTTTTTGTTTTGTTTTTGAATATTCATTTTTAAGAGTCCTAATTAACTATGACAGGAGATTGTTAGTAATCTATGGATGCCACTTGTAGAACAGTATACCAACGTGAGCCTATATATATATATATCTATATCTATATCTATATCAATAATCTATCTATAATCTATATCTATAATCTATAATATATATAAGTGCACTGATCCCCTTAAGTGTTTTGAACTTTTATCAATCGGTACATTTTTGCTTAAGTTATTTTTGTTATACTTTTAATAAGTTTGGTATATCACTATTTTTTTTGTCCATCTCCTTTAATGTTTTCTAAATAAATATAGGGGAAATTGGTGAAAAGGTCATTAAGAGGAGTTTTATTGGAATTAAGAACAACTAAAAATACACAGTGTGAATAAGTCCTACCAATGTCCATAGACCAAAATACCCTCATCTTCAAACTCTAACCCTAACCAAACCCTAGCCACCACCACTATTCCACAACACCTCCGACCACTACCCCTGCCACCTCCGGCCTCCACCCTCGCCATCTCCGGCGACCACCACAATGCTTGACTCTCACGTGTTTAAGCATAAACTTATGGCAAAACTCTATGATAAATGCAATAATTCATGAAAAAAAGGTTTAAATCATGGATGTCTAAAGCATAGCAGATCAAGCTCAAGGAGATACATACAAGGGAAATTTGACTTAAGACATCAGAAATCCTAAGTGAAATTTGACTTAGGATATCAGAAATCCTAAGTGAAATTTGACTTAGGATTTCAGACATTGAAAGCAAAATTTCACTTAGGATATATTATTTTGTTTCTCACAAAAACACTTATGAACTCCTATATTTAATTGAAAGTGATGAAATGTGTTCAAATCAAAGTAAGTGAAATTTCACTTCGGATCTTCACTTAAAAACTAAAAAAATGCAATTCAAAATGTAGTAAGAGAAATTTTACTTACTGTAACTTTTCAAAAAAACTGCACAAAAAAATGAAGACAAAAACAGAGACTCTAGATCTGAGATCTAGAAGATGACCACGAGCTCGTTTTGACATTGAAGATGGAGATCGAGACTCCAAATCCGAGATCGGAAGTTGATGACAACGGACGACGGCAGTGCTTACTCACGGTGGTGGTGGTTGCTTGTAGGGGCGCCGGAAGGTGGTGGTGGTGGCTCGATGGTGCTGGTGGTCACAACAACTCGTGGTGAATGGTGGTTGCAGCGGCAGAGGGCGGCGGATTTGTGGTGGTGGTGGTGGTGGCGGCGACGGCGGTTCGATAGTGGTGGCGACAGTGGATTGGTGGTGGTTGTGGGAGGAGAGAGAAATCTTAGAGAGAGAGATATATTGTAGAGAGAGAATGTAGATATGTCAGAGAGAGAGAGTCTGCTTTTTTTTTTTTGGTGGGGAAGATGAAGTGGGGGGTGATTTAGTCACTTGAAATTTTTGAAATGGACTTGAGGAGTGAATTGCTAGTGGTGTGGGCTGGAGTAAAAAATGGACTTAGGCTTTTGTCCTTGTAGGGGTTTTTGATTATAACTTGGCCTTTAGTCCAACTTAGGCCAACCTTAGGGGCCTTACACCAAGTCTCCCATAAATGTATCTATTACATATATATATCTATTATATATATATATATATATATATCTTTGGATATAGCTTCACGTTAAGAATCCACGTTTCTAGACTTAATCTACCGCTAGGACTCCTAAACCAGACTTCTTTATATGTATATATATACACATTTTATAGTGGACTCATAAACCAACTTCATTGGTTTCAAATTTTTTATTTTTTTTTGGCATGGGACTCTTACAAACCAACTGGATTGGTTTACACTTTTTGTTTCCTTTCTGTGTTTTTTTTTTATCAGGTCACGTTAGTTTTTCCACTGCTGTTTTTTTTTTAAACAATATTTTGGTGTTGATTCTATAATAGTAATAATTAAGTTAGGTATGAAAAAGAAAAAAAAAAGTAGCATACCAAACTTAAATATTACTATTATGTAATCAATCGATGTACTTTCACTTAAATGATTTTGTCACGACCCATCCCACTACGCGTGGAATTAGGACACGTGGCACGCCATCAAGGCTCATCCAAATATCATATAACTATACGCAGCGGAAAGAACATTTAAAACAACCCTGAGTAATTTAAAACTTTAGGAAACATTGCTCTCTGAGTTGAAAAAAAATCCAAAAGAATCAGAGTTATAAAAAGTTTTGGCCAAATGAAACCGATAAAAGAAAACAGTTTTGAAAACAGAGGACCAGTCGACTGATCGAGGGTTCGGTCGACTGGTGATCTCAAACAGAAAAGGGTTTTCAACATAACAGGCTATCCAGTCGACTGTGTCGGGGACCCAGTCGACTGGTGCCTAAAATTTTCAGTCGACTGAAGAAGTCTAGTCGACTGGTGCCCAATCCAGCAGAATGTCCAGGTCTGGGGCTCCATCCAGTCGACTGTTTTCTCAACCCAGTCGACTGAACCCCAGACGAAACCAAGCAGTAATTAGTTCAACACACTGACCCAGTCGACTGGATCAAAAACCAGTCGACTGGTTTCTGTCAGCAAACCCAAAAACTGCAGCTTACACTCAAGGTTCTTCCAATTCCAAACCAACATACAACCACTCTAACCCATCATTCAAAACATAATTACAAGAGCGTTTACTAGGGATTACAAGTACTACGAACTACTCCATGGTCTGATTACAACATATTACAAAAACCCAAATCCTTATACAAATTTTAGGATTTAAACAAAAACATATACAAGTGATTTCCCCGGCGTTCTTTAACGTCCTCACTCATCACGCTTCTTCTTGTCTTTCTTCTTACCTGCAATGGAGTACATCTCCACTGCTCAGCTATATGCTGAGCGTACAAGTTCCAACATATGCAATATATGACAAAACATGCTTTAATCTCATAAGTCATAACAATAGTCTCTAGGAAGAAAAATACACATTCATCCGGTAGCGGCAAGTTCAAGCCTTAAACCGCGATACCAATGGCAAGTCCAAGTCTATCAACCATTGTATCCACAAGTGCCATGGCAAGTCCAAGTCTATCAACCATGCACAGTAGCCGTCGCTACTAAATTCTCAAACATCGAGAAGCTTACTCCGGCATGAATTTGTATAAGACTCCCCTTTGACCCACATAGACAACTTAACGTGCTCGCGTAAATTTAGACAAGCTTTTCACAAATTAGCGCGTGCATAATTAACGGGCCTAAAATTAGCACATGGATTTTGCCCGGATCTCAATTTCGTCGTCGAAATCTAAAACATGTATTTCCCTATATTTCACAAGTTAGAACTTCATATCTCGTGCGATTTCCCCCAAACTTTGAAGGATCGACTAGGAGGCTAAATAAACGTCGGATTTCGAATTTGAGAAAATTCCTACAAGTTTATACCTGTTTTTCCCAAAAGTCTAGAATTAAGATCTTTACAAAACTTGGCCAAACACGGCCTAAGTGGTATCAAAACAGAGATCTTACCTCCACGAGTTCAAATCTGAAATCTGGAGAAAATCTGACGGACGAACGGTCGTCGATTGGCGTCGCAAAGCCCGTTGGCTCAAAATCTCCCTTCTCTCTCCTCTCTCTAGATATTATAAAAGTTGTGAATGAGAATGA
The DNA here is from genome assembly GCA_033977485.1 of Hydrangea macrophylla. Classification (NCBI taxonomy): domain Eukaryota; kingdom Viridiplantae; phylum Streptophyta; class Magnoliopsida; order Cornales; family Hydrangeaceae; genus Hydrangea; species Hydrangea macrophylla. The sequence continues at coordinate 87,194,855 of CM066986.1, forward strand.
AATCTCATCCACTTCTATTTATAGGCAAACTTCTCGGAAATTGTGTTTACCTCCCCGCAAGTTCTCAAAACTTCTCATTCACCCATGAGACTTCGCACACGTCCATTTTATAACTTTACGAGTGAAAATTATAAATTCTAAAAGTTTTCGACTAAGTTTCGTTTAGGGCCCAAAATAACGTCCGAAAACTATATTCTGTGGAATCTCTACACAACCTACCTTTTCAATTAACGTATCACTCACGTTCTCACCACAGTTCTCAAAATGATACTACCAAATCAAAATTTACCAGAATTATACTACACAGGCATAATTACTATTCACATGAATACCAGATAAAGTCAAATAACATTTAAATCATATAAATGTCATTTACTCATGATTATGCAATATGAACTTCCATATTCTCGTGTCCTTACTGACACCTTACCATTGACCGCAGTCAACCACTTATCCTCAATTATCATATATCAATGATAATTCATAAAATTTCATATTATGCATGATTAAACTATGAAATTCTGGAACGGGCATGACAGATTTCTCTTAATATTTTAATAAGTTTGGTATAAAAATCTCTTATTTTACCAAAGTTCTCTGCTTATATGTAATTCGAAAATAATAATAGCTAATCATTTAAGTTGCTAATTAAAAATGGAAAATGCTATTTGCACTCCATGAATGACCTATTGCACTCTAAATTTTGTCCTTATTTTGTGAAAATAAAAAGGGACACATTTTCCAAAGCATGCTAAAGGACAAAATTTGAAGTGTAGTACGTCATCCATGTAGTACGAATATGATTAACCATAAATCTTGGATAAGTTATATAGATATCCACTAATGTATTGCTATATATTTTTCACTAAGACCCTTGAACCTAAAAACTCAATAAATTGACCCCCTCAACTATCATTTTTCTTTTCAAATTGACCCTTTCAAATACCCCCCTCTCACATAGTTTACGGGGTTAATTTGTTGAGTTTTTTTAGTTTCAAGGATATTTGTGAAAAAGGGCAATACATGAGGGGATGTCTATATAATTTACCTTAAAAATTTTAATTTAATAACTATGAGGTTCTAAACACAAATGTCGGATTACAATTTTTAAAATTTAATATTTTAATTATGTCATTTTATTTTATTACAATATTGCTTCCATCGTATAGCTTATGGTAAATTTTTTAAATAGGTTAGTTATCTATTTTTTAATAGATGTTGTCTTAAAAATACAAAAGTAAACTTGAAATGTATTCAAAAAGCTAGATCATGAAGTTTTGAAATAGTTTTGCAGTTCAATAAATTACTGCACAAATTTTATGATAAATGGCACCACATAGTCATAAAGAAACATATATGCATTATTAAGTGATAAGTAAAATAAATGGTATATTTAAAATACTATAGATTTAATAAAGAATTAATAGAAGGACATGTGGAAACATTTGTTATTAACATATGAAAAAAAAAATTAAAACAAATAAACAAGTGGGAAAAGACATATTTTTAGTGACTTTTTTTCCTATGTGTGAATCAATTGCAGTATATACTTTGGGTATCTTCACATGTTTATAGTCATATAGATTCTTCTTCACATGATATGAGTAGTTTCTATACTTCTTGACTTAATACTCCTAACTGCTCATGCTTCACTTGATCAAATTATGTATATATATTTCATGACAGCATTATATAAGTGTATGAATGTCCATAAGTGTTTTACACTTTTATCAATCGGTGTAGTTTTTTACTGTGATTTTTCATAGAATTTAATAAATTTGGTATGCTGCCTTTTTTTTTTTTGGTCCGTCCATGAGAGTCCTACAAAAACTTAGACTTTTTTTTTCCTTCGCAATTTCTACTTAAGGGAGGGTAACAATTCCCATTTTTTTTTTTTGGACATAATGAGTCCAATTACGAGTCATATTGTTACTAAAAGTAAAACTTCATGTGGGTTATGGTTTGGATCATAATTACATCGATCTTTCTGGTTTTTTTTTTTAAAACTTCATGTGGGTACGTTATGGTTTGGATCATGAGTATGTCTTTCTGGTTTTTTTTTGGCTTTCTAATTGGATGTAATTGAGTCTATAAGAGATTAGGATTTTGGTATAACTTGGATCACTGATCAGTTGGTATTTTTAGATCGATATCAATTAGGTATAGGTATAATAGGACTCTAAGTTGACTAAAACTAAAGTATTAACTATGTAATATTATTCTTATTATATGCCTAACAGTTTAGCATCTAAACTCAAAATTTCTCACGCTATTTGACTCTTCTTTTACATGTTTCTTATCTTCTCATTATACTTTTCTCCAAAATATTCCCAACAACATTCATTCCTCTTTACTGTATAAAAGTTTTAGGTACGTTTTTCTCATTTTTTAATTAATTTTGAGCTATAAGGTTTTTAATTACAAAGAAAAGTATTTTGTATAGTGGACTAAAATACACATAATTTATTTTTAATCATAGTTGGGCGATTATTCATTATTGAAATCATATAGATTCAACAATTTGACTAAATTATCTAAAATTGTGGTGGTATTGTGTGGCACCACCCTCATGGATGAAAAGGAATCATTAAGATTTTTTTTTCGAGGAATTATTTGAAGAATATTATGAAATTGAAAAATGCTTTATAAAATATAATAAGATGTATTTATTTTGAAAGAGAAAGGTAACTTAGTGCACTTTTAGAAATTCTACTTTTCTGCTTCTAAGTTGTAGTGATTTTATCCCCTTAAATTGCATATTGTATAGATCCTAGGGCAATTAGCAGAACATGTTTAAGGTTTGGATATTTGGTCAAGATTGTAATAGTCGTACTGTATGATATGGTCATGATAATCTATTAAATGAAATTAGTAATGTTGATAATTTATTCATAATTAACCTTTTTTACACTATGTATCATACAATTTGTAAAATTTTATTCTTATGAAGGCACATCCTACATGTAATAGGGTTTACTTAAATCCTTAAAGGTTTTCAGATTTCTATGTAGTTTGAAATGTAAAAGTGCAAGTTAGAAGCTTTCTTTTATTTTTTGGATAGGAAGTTAAAAGCTTATATATAGCTTCATAACGCTTTCGTTAAATATGATTAGTAGAGGATAGATATTTAGATCAAGTGTTAAATTACATGAGTGGTAGCTAAATGGCAATGTACCTTTTAGAACTGCAATTTCAAAATACTCTAAGGACACTTCTATGATACAATTTACCTTTTACAAAATGTGAAAATGGTTAAGTATCACGTTTTCTTCTAAACACTATAAGTCTGTAATTCTTCCTAAAGCTTAGGTATGTTTCGTTCTTCGGTTTTTTTTCCCTCTCCCTGGCTCCATAGATGAAAATTAAGGACTCTGTCTAAATTAGAATTAACTTCTTCTTAATTAACTTTTTTTTTCCCTCTCCCTGGCTCCATAGATGAAAATTAAGGACTCTGTCTAAATTAGAATTAACTTCTTCTTCTTTTTTTTTTTTTTTGTGCGCTACGTTTCTGTTACTATTTTTTTATTTATTTATTTTTATTTATGGAAAGTCTCTATAGATTAGTATTACTTCTATCTAGGAATGGCAAAACACCCTACCCTAGTGCATGTGCCTTTTGATATGCCCCTAATGGAACAGGTTTGGATGAAGTATAATAGGTGTAGGGGCGGATTTGATAATTCTAAACAAATTTCTATAGAAGTTCGGGTGGCATTGGTAATCAAAACTACAAACCCGCCCCACCCGCTTACACCATCAATTTTCTATTTCACAATAATATGTCTATTTTATTAACTTAAACAATATGGTTATATATACAGCTAACAACAATTATGGCATAACATAATTTAGAAGTGTATATATATATATATGGCTCCTTTACAAATGGGTGTGGTTAGCATACTTAGCATAGTACTATGTTTTTTGTTTTATTTTATTTTAACTTTCTAATACTAGATTTGAAAGAGGAAGCACTTAATTTTTCTATTTGAGTTGTATTGTACACAAACAGAAATGCTACATGCACTTCATTTTGTACACCAAAATGTACAACTGAGGACTTCTAAACAATTTCAAAAGGTTTGTGAGACCCACTTATAAAAACTAAACAAAATTGATTCAGACTTTCATTTCCCCCAAATTGAAAACCCTTACTTTGGAGACCCACCACAAGCCCCCGATACTCTCTCTCTCACTCCAGTCACCTGCGACAACCTCGACCAGTTCGGCGAGGAGGTCCCCACCAGCGACGAGCTCAACTCTCTCTATGGCAGAGCGTGTGTCCCTCACCCTCACTTCTTCTTCTCTCTCTATGGCTTCTTATGGTGGAGCCGCTTCTCGCCTCCTCCCTCCCTACGCCACCAAATCCACTCTTTCTCTCTATCTTCCCTCCCTCTCCAAATCTTATTCTGCTTCTCTCTTTTCCCTCAAATGCCTCCGATGTGACTTTTACCAGTAGCTTACGGTTTTAGCTTTTAAGAAAAATCTAGTTTTGTATCCCTTAGCAAGGAAAGGCAATAGAATAATGTTATACATTAACAACACTCTACTTAATTATATAGAAATACAAGAACTGTGCGCTCACTTCATACATCAAACAGTGACTTAAACTGGAAAAATATAGTTTCTTGGGATGAGTTTGTGTTATATTTCATTATCATATATGCTGTCCAGAACATGTCATACATGGCTATATAGCTGCTGTATAGAGTAAAAAAAAAAAGAAAAAAAAAAGACACTGTACTGCTTTGAATTGACCTATATATGGATATTGTATGGTAGACTTAGCAATGTCAATTTATTGATATAATGATAGATTAGTTTCTTCAATCAATAATGTCGATGATAATGAAACTCTTAACTGATTACTTTTGGTGAGCAAAACAACAAGCAAAAGATAATTCAGATTCCATAAGATAATTTTCTTATAATTGGAATGGACACAGGAAATTAAAAGCAGCCAAAGAAGGAAATAGAGATAGGAACTGAATTAATCTTATCTCATGTTCTTGATCCATCTAAGTTTAATTCAATCCATATAATTACACCCAATTACAAGCCTCCCAGAGGCATTTTATTGGACAGGTTGAAAACAACCTCTAAGTGAATAAATACTTCAACTAATCAAGGTACTAGCCGTTGGTGTTAACAAACAAAACGATATTACAAAACGACGACATAAGAGCTAGGCACTGTTGAGCCCAAAAATGACCCTTGGCAACTCCATTGCAGGTCTGGAAGCTCTGCTGCTCCAGTCCATTTCTTCCCTTTTCATCCAATTCGTGACAATCTAGTGTGCTGTTCCAAAAAAAAATTCACTCACTATGAAATATGAATAGAGCTTCAATAGAAATGGTGGTGTCTAAACACAGAAAAATAAAATAAAAAATAAATGGGACAAAAGTTCAATTTGGGGATTTTTTTTTTTGATAGGTAGTGAGCACATACTGGTATATCCCTGGAGAGAGAGAGAGAGAGGGAGAGAGAGAGAGAGCCATACCTGGAGAGAGAGAGTTGAGCTCGTCGCCGATGGGGAGCTCCTCGCCGGACTGCTCGAGGTCGTCGCCAGTGACTCAAGTGAGAGAGAAAGTATCAGGGCCTGTGGTGGGTCTCCAAAGTAAGGGCTTTCAATTTGGGGGGGGGGGGGGGGGGGGGGCGGGTAAATGAAAGACTGAATCAATTTGGAGGATTAGTGAGGTTTGTGTTTAGTTTTTATAAGTGGGTCCCACAAAACCTTTTGAAATTGCTTAGAAGCCCTCAGTTGTACATTTTGGTGTACAAAACAAAGTGCATGTAGCATTTCTGGTACACAAATATCAGTCATCAAGAGATAATAAATCAACACACAAATGCACATATATATATATATATAGGGAGAGGATCTTAAGTGCACTGACTTTTAAGCCTAAAAAAAATTCAAATTTATAAATATACAATACACAATGTAAATAGTGACAATCAAAGAATAAAAATAATACAAAAACTTCAGCCACAGTAAAACACAAAAAAAGAAGTTGTGTGTAACTAAGTAGTCCTAAAGTGTTAGGAATGTATGTACACATTGGCGTAATAATGGGAAGGTTTAATACAGGAGAATAATGGGAATGTTTTACCCAGTAAGAGTTGTGAAAAGAATTGCTTATATATATATATATATACAGTCGGGCTCTAAAGAGGGCGGGCTCTAAAGAGGGCGCCTTCTCTTTATTAAAGAGAGGGCCTCTATTTTGGCCGTCGGATCGTATTTTCATTAATGACAGTTTTGTCATTTTACAGTTTTAAATACGATTCGATGGTCAAAATAGATGACCTCTCTTTAATAAAGAGAGGGCGCCCTCTCTGGAGATTTTTTGTATATACATATATATATATATATATACATACACTTGCCGCTCCAACACTTTTCAAGTTACAAAGTAAAAAGTTAAAGGAACATTCAAATAATTACAACTTGCAATCTACACCCAAAATATTATCAAAGTTATTGATAATTATAATTACAGCTCTTCATCTAATATCATTTCCTATAACAATGTGACTCTAATTTAACTAGAATGAACTAAAATAAAAATATTATACCATAAGTAATTTTTCTGAGTATTCTCTCAGTAACTTTCTTTAAAGTTATTTTTAAACGACAAAGAAATTGTATTTATTGACATCGATAGTTACAAAACACGTGAAAGATTGGCACCCAATTCTAAGACTCAATCATCCATTATTGATATCTCCTTTAAAACTGAGATCATACCCCATATACCCAAATAAAAAAGAGCAAAATAGCATGGTAATCCCCAATACTCTAAGGAGCTATAAGCAACATAGTTCTTGTCTGATATACAGTGGTATGTTACGTGTGTCTTAATTTTTTTATTTTTGTTTTTGATTGGATGCATGTCTTAATTTGTTTCATTAGTTCTTTATTTTTTTCTTCTTTTTTTGCTCTTATGTGTGTAAGTGATTTATGCTAAGCATTAATTGCTAATCTAATTTCCTTTTATTTTTGGAGGTGACTTTTGTTTATTTTGGGACGTTGGTAATTGTTATGGTTTTTGTTCTCTAAAAATTCCAGTTAATGGTGTGAGTAATCAATGAGCATGATATCTTATTCCATAAACAACACTAAGAATATTGATAGTACAACCTACTATCATCTCTCATTTTATTGAATTATGGAATCATAAAAACAAAACAGAATTTATTACATAGAGAAGAAACCAGGACTTTGAGAGACCGGGAAGACGACCATAAAATTAATCTCCTTAATGTATCTTTTGGAAAAAGCCAAATTTGAAGTTAGACTTATTGTATTTTAAATGCAATGCTAATAAAATTCATGATCAATACTTTATTTGACACAATAAATTTAAAACAAAGAAAAAACTATATAAAATCACTATACTATACGAGTGGTGAAATATGAACCACTTATTTGTGTATGTACACACAACCAAAACAATGGGTTAATTCAACATTCCCTATCTAACATTACAATCATACAAAGCTTTCATATTTGCATTCTTATGATTATGATGATATTATTGTATATTACGTGCTTGCAAAAAAAATATTGTATGAAGAATTACATCGCATCTAAGTTTCATATTTTTTTTCTTCATTACTTTAATCCATTAAGTCTAACAATTACTAATTAGTTTTACAAAAACATAGTGAAAAAAACATTTTTATCACTAAAGTGGTTGTCATATTTACATAATTGGTTTGTATGAACTATGAATGAGCATATGCCTGCATGTGGTACTATCCATAATTGGAATTTATTATTTTTGATTCAGTGAATTATACACAAACTTTTGGGGGGAAATGGCATCACAGAGAAATAGAAGAAACTGGTACACGTTGTTCAGTGATGAGGAAAGAGAACTTTATATACAAAATACTATAGATTCAAGAAAGAAGAGAAAGGGTAGCTGCTAACAATTCAATAGTAGAAGACGGAAATAATTATCAAGCAAATGATAGGGGGATGTCCATACAATTTACCTACTATTTATTGTATGATTTTCTTGGCTCACTATTCTATTGTCTACCATTTTTTTTCCAGAAAAAACATACTACCTAAGTGTTACTTTTTTTTATATGATCCATTGAAGTCTTATCAGTCATGATCACTATATACTACATCTAGTTGCTTCAGTATGATAAACCAGGAATCCTACTCAAGCAAGTACTTTTGTGGATAGAATTATTATTTTTTATTTTGTTAAGCATACTTATAATTGTCTAATTGAGTCCTAATGTTGTTAACTTAAATCCATCCAATTAAAGATGTTTTATTAACAACAGGATTTAATAAATTATATTTTAAGTATAAGAGTTTTTATTTTTATTTTTTATACTTAATAACAGGACACGCCACACACACACAAATACACACTCCCCCACCCACCCACCCACCCACCCATCCACCATCCCATCCCAACCCAACCCAACCCAACCCATCCCAACCCAACCCACCCCAACCCCACCCCAGCCCACCCCACCACAAAGTCCCACAATGACCCACAACAAAGCTCAATAATGGACACTCATTCTGACTGACGAACAACAAGGGGGCAAGCAAAAAAATCCCTCTAAGCAGATTCAAACCCTTAATGTCCCCACTGGGGAGAGAGAGGTCATACCAATTGGGCTATGCCTGCTTGGTATTTAAGTATTAGAGTTGTCTCTTACTTTATTAGGACTCTTTATTACTTTAATGCTTTTATCCCCCCTTTAGGAACAATAGGACTTTAAATTAAACATGATGAGATGATATATACACACGAATATTGAAAACATTATACATATTCAGCGTTGAAGTGTTTTCCGTTAATAATTGTTAACTATTCCTATTGGAGTTATTTTCTTAACAATATAATATAATATGCTAAAAAATATTTTATTTTCTCCGTTTCACATAATGATTCAACAAATTTTACCATTGCTACCTTTATGTTAAAGAGCTTATAATTTGAACATTTCCAATGCAACTAAAATGACGATACTCATTAATTCACTCAAAATATTTCAAAAAATATAGACCATCAAGGTGATGGTCATTTGACAAGGAAGTGTTGAGAAATAAAAAAATTGTGAAGGAAAATTTTGAAAAGTAATCGTGGTTGACGATGCAGTAAGTAACAATACAATTAGTTTTAGATTGTTAAAGCGTTTTGAACAAATAACTTATATTTTTTATTCACTTAATGAATGTAGGGGACTAAAGTACAAGTCAAAATTTTTGGCGCGCTACTTAAAAATTTTGAAGGACTCATTCCATACAATAAGACGTATACTATATCTAATAGAAGTTAAGAAAGTCAATCCAAATTCTGAGCACGTTTATCCGGAGCTTGAACTAACGTTACAGTGCAATATTGATGTTAGGGATGTTGATTTAAGTTTAAAATTGAAAAACATTGCTTATGATTTTGTACCCTTCAACGAGATTCAAAACACCTTCAATAAACAAACTACAATAGGTATGTAAATTTTAGTTTACCATCATAGTATTGTCTATGAGCATATGGTTTACATAAATTGACAACTTAACACATTATAAACCCAGATATCTTAGAGATCATCAACAAGGTCGAACCAAGTCATGTGATCACAAAAAGAAGTGGTAAAGTAACTCAAACAAGAGAAGTTATTCTACAAAATGCGTAAGTATCAAAATTATAATTAAAAGAGTTTATCTTAATACATATTTAAACCTTGTACATAACTTATGCTGTAGCCTACAATCAATATCACTAAATCTATGGAGTGGCTTGGAAACTAACGAGGGACAAATGCTTGAGGAGTTAGCTGCTCAACAGCCAACTGTAGCAGTTTCAAAAATAAAACGAACAGAATACAAAGGTAAATTTACGATGATTACATATAGCTATAAGTATACAGCCATGCACATAAGTTGTATTTATGTTCATACATATATGGTAGAACAAATTTAAAGTGATGTACTACTGCAGGTGAATTCCAAATTTTAACTTCATTCCAATCGAGCATACAATTGCATCCAACCAGAAAAGAAGTTGACGAACTAAACAAACGGTAATGTACTACAACTCTAATCATTCATCTTAGTGAGTATTGGTTATTAGTAGAGAAGTGAATTATTTTCGGGCAACTCATGTCCTCATTACAAAAGTTAGGTCACAAGATTCACAAGTTTGTGTGTAATATGTATATTTGATTATACAAAATTTGTTACATTTCTAAGTTCAAGCTTTATGTGTATGCCTTAACATTTTATTTTACAACAAAAATTTAGGTTAAAATCTTAAAAAAAAAAACACTTAAAATCAGAATTATTGACATTCAAACCCAAAATGAATGGTGCAATAGAAGTAAGTAATGACATTTCTAAGTTCATCTTTACAAAAGGTAATATTACCAAGTTTGGAATATATATATATATATATTTTGATATTGTCTTTAGAGTTTCTTTACTCGAGTATATTTCCAAGTTTAAGTTACAATAAACAAGTATTTTATATTGCTTTCTTCTGTAAGGATTACACTCAATTATTCATCAATCAACTATAATTATGAATTATGAGATCTAAGATATTAAATTTCGCACATTGTGATTCTCATTACAAATCATTCTCATGGTTCTATACTTTTATCGATTTACTTTTTATATTCCAATTGCCTTAATTTTTGGTGCATAACTCTATTTCAATCAACTTACATGAGTTATGAAGATACCTTTTATTTTTACTTATAATAGTTGCAATTCAAAAAAAAAAAAAAAATTGTCTTTGATAACTATTTTAACAATATGAGCATCAATCACATGCAATGCACGTGTTGTATTACTAGTATATATATATATATATATTATCTACCTTTGGACACATACACAGTCATCAACAAAATAAAAATAAAAATCAACTTTTAGATAATTATTTTGTGTTTTAGTCTACATTATGTTCAACGTTTAAACTTACACCAAAACGTTGTAATAATTGCTCATAACTTTGTGAAGGCTTGATTCCAACATTTTTTTTATTTTTATAAACAATGTTGATATTTTTTTTTTAATTTTAAAAAATTAATAGATTGACTTTTAAATTTTATATAAAAAGTGGATTGAAACTTGTTGAAAAATAAAGTTGATACAATGATGAATCCGAAGAAGTATAGGCAGGGTGAGGCGCGAACGAGGTCGCTCTCTTAAGACGATTCGCGCCCCCTACGGATATTGACCGGTTTAGCGGGTACAAGACGCGTCGCCTCTAGGATACAATCAGCCCAGTCAATGACTGTAGCTTCACTCTATCTGCACAAGAGAGGAAGCCGAAGCTTCTCACAACACCTTACTATTGCCCAGAAAATTTAGAGAATCATAAGAGATCGAGAGTATAAGAGAGAAATAGAACTCAATGTTGTTTTTTTATGAATTTTGAACACACTGAAAATCCTAGAGGATGTCCCTCGTTTATATGAGAATAATGGGATTTTTAAAATCATATCCAAACAGATGTTATATAACCCAACTTAATAACATAATGAATAGTCAAAAAAAAAAAAAACTGAAAACCATAAAGACAGTTGTGGAGAAAAAAAAAACATGATGCTAATGAAATCAACTGATACAACTTTCTCAAAGTTGTAATGTAGTCTAATAAATCATGCATGTATCACATATTTTAAATAGCAAGAGACTGATACAAATGCTAGTCCAATGAATAACAAAAAAAACTGTTATTTCAATAACCACATTCAAGGTCAATGGTTGTCATAAATAAATGTGATTGAATGTATTCTTAACTTAATAAAATTGCAATAAGTGTGGGGTTACAAAATACAAGCACATGTATTTTTTATTTATTTATTAAAATACTCCAACAAAACTTAATTATCATTTGTTTTAATATAGAAAATCCAACATTTTACCCTCCAAAATAAGAAGCTATAGATTTAAACGAAGAGAGAGAGTGCACATTGTTTTTTTTTTTTTTTTGGTAATCGGGGGTGTCCGGGTCAGTTTGCGCGCACCTCGACTAATCCCTCGAGGCCTGGAGGCACCGGATGAATACTCCAGTGGCCACGCTCCCCATGACTCGAACACTAAACCTCTTGAATAATACACCCAAAAAGCTTACCACTCAACCACAAGGGACTTGATTAGACAGCGCACATTGTTAGCAACTTGGCATTAAACGAAATGGCAGGAGAGAGAAAAGTACTATTGAGCAAATGGAGTGATGACCGTGAAGTTAATAACTTGACATGAAAAATAGTCTCAAACAACAATTGTCGTATTTCAATTGGTGTAAGGTACCGCCTAACACTTCCAACGTGGTACCATGTGGGCATGTAAGAATTGAGTAATGCTATATGCACTCCTAAATGCACAACTAAATGCACAACTCAACTTAAAAATATTGGACCTCGTGTTAAAAAGCTTGCACACCCCTTTTTTTGTGTATAGCCTTTTTAGCATGAGGTCCAACATTTTTAAGAAGAGTTGTGTATTTAGTTGTGCATTTAAGAGTGCATCTAGCATTACTCGTAAGAATTTCTCCCCCCCACATATATAATTTGCGTTTCTTCACCACTGTTTCTAGTAACCAAACACCAACTAGGATCCATATCTGTGATTTTGGCACAAAATTGCAATGACAAATACGCAGTACTATTCGTGTATATATATATATATATATATAGAGTCCAGATCTTAAGTAGACACAAAAAAAAAGACCTAAAAGACAGACTGTGTAAAAAGTAAGAATTTCTCACATTTCGAAATTTCTCACTTTTTCTGTGAGAAATTATCACTTTTCATTTATACAGTTCGTTTTTTAGGTTCATTTTTTTTATGATTCACTTAAGATCCGGACCGTGTATATATATATATATATAGTTATAAATATGTAGATAGATAGTTTAATAGATATTGCTCCAACTGTGTTTTTCCATTCCATGCACGAATTAGCAAAGAAAAAGAGAAAAATAGTTTACCAGAGAGGTCAAGATTTGAAATAGTCCAAATTGCTTTTTAGAATTGTTGTATTCGTTAATCTCCTTTTTTTTTTTTTTTTTTTTTTCAAACACTAGGCATAGCACATTCGCATTCCGTGTATGTGCACGTAATTTTAATTAAAAACAATTTAGCAGACACATGTCATTATGTGGCCAAAATGTCGGCTTGTCTTTTTTTATCAAACATTAATTGTTTTTAGTATTATTAATTTATTATGGGTAATGTGTATAATCCAGATTGTGGATTTGCTTTTATATTATAATGTTTCGTCATTTATGGTTGAAAGCAACTGATTATTTTGATTGATATCTAAGCATCTGAAGCAATATGCTAAGTTATTTTATATTGTTACTAATTATGGGAAATTTTTATTTTGGTAGGTTGGTGCTAGTATGTTTATTTTTATTAGTATTTATTGACACATGTTCTTTAAAAAAAAATTTAGATGACTCATGTTCTTTAAATTTTTAATTAAAGCAGTTACGCAATGAGTGGCCCTTCATTATGTGCTGACACGTGATAACAGATACATGACAAGTAATGTAATTATTTTCTTTAATTTTGTCGGTGTCACTATATTAATTCATGTGAATACGGTGCATATTTTTAAATGTATTTTTCTAAGATTAAGATAGATTTATCAAAGAATAAAAGACAAAAAAAATATATATAGATTTTGTGTCACAATCTGTAATTTCTAAAATTTCATACTTTAAATAGAATATCAGTTTTATTTTATTCCCATTTATCATATATACTTAGTGATTATATTATTTTAATAATAATTAGTATCTGTGTTACAATCTGTAAAATTTAATATTGTAATTTTCAAAACCACTAGTATTTTTATTTACAATATCACGTAAAGACCGTGCCTCAGAAATACCCTACAATTTAGTATAAAGTCGTTTAACAAATATAATTTTACATCATTAATATTTATCAGGAGTATATTTTTTCTAATGATGATTATGTTTTTGTTATATTTTCCTAAAAGATAACTTAACTAACTGAATCAATCTAACCAACATAACTAACTAACCAAAACTAGTTTAAACTAATGAGTGCATTTGTGTGGCATACGTGTGTGTGTGCGCGCGCGCAACAGTTTTAAACCACAAGATTGAACTTGGGCACCAAATTCTCTAACTCTACATATTATGTATAGCACACACATACAAACAACACTCTCAACTCTCTATACTTTTTTTTTTTTTTTTTTTGTTTCAAAAACTGTCTATACTTCACACATTCAAACTGATAACTATGCATAATTGATGTAATACGGAGTAACTTAATTTGGGTTAATATTTTATGAAAATGTGATAACTATTACTCCATTTGTCCCATTTTATGTGTCCATTTTAGGGAATCCAACTATTTAAGGGGGTAAAAAGAATCCATACCTACTTTCCACAATTGCCCATAATCATTGTATTTTTTTTTTTTTTTTGTTTTGTTTTGTTGATAGAAATGAAGGTTAGTTTGGAAAACTAAGTAAAATTTGCATACTAATTTAGGAAAGTGGACAACAATTTTGGGACATCCCAAAAAAGAAAGATGGATACATAAAATGGGACGGAAGGAGTATTATCTTCTCTATTATTTTATGAGTAATGCTAGATGCACTCCCAATTGCACATCTAAATGCACAATCATGCTTAAAAATGTTGGACTTCGTGCTGAAAAGTATGTACACAAAAAAGGAATGTGCAGGGTGTACAAGCTTTTCAGCATGAAGTCCAATATTTTTAAGCAGAGTTGTGCATTTAGTTGTGCATTTGAGAGTGCATCTAGCATTACTCTTATTTTATATATTCTGTTTATTATATATATTCTCTATTGTATTATCTTCTCTATTTTTTATTGTTTAAACTAAGTACAGGACAATTAATTCCCTCACCTGTCATGACTTACGGGCTATGAGTCTAAACAGAAAAAGAATTTTTTTTGGGTAAATATAACTTAGATTCCCTGAGGTTTGCTCTAATCACACTTAGACCCCCTTGCAGTTCAGTTATATCACATACACCCCCTGAGGTTTGAAGCGGATATCATCTAGACCCTCTCCGTCAATTCACCGTTAAAAAAGTGACGGACTGACATAAATAAATACTCCATCCGTCCTATAATAAGTGTCCACATTTCATTTTTTGGATGTCTCACATTAAGTGTCCACTTTCTTAAATTGGTATATAGTTTTTACTTACTTTTCAAAACTACCCTTATAATAAAGACAAAGTAGCATTTATTTGTGGTTCCAAAACAAGCAAAAAGTCAAATACCCATCACATCTAAGAGTAAAATTGGAAAGTGACTCTTTAATGAACCAAAAAATTAATATAATACAACTTTCTTAAACATTGTGCAAAATGGAAGTGGACACTTATTATGGGACGGAGGGAGTACAAAAAATATCCCTAAAAGTTTGATCATTGGGTCATTTTAGTCCATGTAGTTTCAATTGGGTTAATTTGGGCCTTAAAGTTTTAA
Source organism: Hydrangea macrophylla (assembly GCA_033977485.1). Classification (NCBI taxonomy): domain Eukaryota; kingdom Viridiplantae; phylum Streptophyta; class Magnoliopsida; order Cornales; family Hydrangeaceae; genus Hydrangea; species Hydrangea macrophylla. Next base: position 87,210,348 of record CM066986.1, read on the forward strand.
ATTGATGTAATTTGATCCAAATGTTCAATTCTGTGAGAAAAATTGACAGAATTTACTCACACACTACGCACTATCACAGTTTTTAAGGAAAAAAATGGAACACCACCAATCTCTCAACTCGCTTATTAGCATAATTGTGCATAACAGTGGATGAATTCAGTCAATTTTTCTCACAAAATGGGGTCTTTGGATCAAATTGCTTCAACTTAAAACGGTAGAGACTAAATTGATCAAATTGAAACTACAGGGATTAAAATAACACAAGGACCAAACTTTCAGGAATATTTTTTGTATTTCTTTATATCAGACCGTCACTTTTTTAACGGTGAATTGACGGAGGGGGTTTAGGTGATACGTGCTTCAAATCTCAGGGAATGTAGGTGATATTACTGAAACGTAAGAAAATCTAAGTATGATTAGAGTATACCTCTCTAAGTAATATTTATCTGTTTTTTTTTTTACTACGTCAGACGTGACATTACATTTGAATAATTAAATTTTATTAACTTGTGATATTCGTGTTATCACAATCATCGCTGAACAAGTTTTCCCAAATTTTCATTTCTAGTAGATCTGGTTGACCATGCACCCGAAGTAACTACAAATGAGAAGTCATGTGGGTTAACTACAATTGAATGTAAAGCCAGTACTACAACCTTAATTGGGAATTAAATTTGAGAGAACCATAATATTCTCTACAGAAGTGCACACATATATTGCATATGTTAGAACTTGTGTACTCAGCATATAGCTGAGCAGTGGAGATTTACTCCATTGCAGGTAAGAAGAAAGACAATAAGAAGCGTGAGGAGTAAGGCCATTGAGGAACGCCGGGGAAACACCTTGTTTATATTTTTGTTCCTTTTTCCTAAACATTATAAGGATTTGAGAAATTGTAAAATGTTGTAATAAAACCTTGGGAGTTAGTTAGTAGTACTGTATTTTGTATTCGAATACCCATAATGATGTTCTAAATCGCTAATGTAATTATGGTTGTATTGGTGTTTGTTTTGGGAAGCATGAGTTGTAATATTTCACAACAGGGGTGCCCTGTAGGGTACCAGTCGACTGAACCCTATATCAGTCGACTGGATCATGTGTGGTGTTAGACACTGAAAGTGAATAGTGGTAGATGAGTCGACTGGGTCGCTTTTCAGTCGACTGGACTACTGTACCATTTTGGGTTCTGCTTTTTAATTGTGGCAAAACCAGTCGACTGGACCATGTTTCAGTTGACTGGACTTGGGACAAAAATGTTGATTTTGATTATGCTTAAGGCACAGTCGACTGGACGGAGCCAGTCGACCGAAAATTTTGGTCTCTAGCCGACTGAGTCCTTGACATAGTTGACTAGACGGGCTGGTGAACTTTTCAAAACCTTTCTACTTAGGAGTCAACTGGACTCCCGATACAGTCGATTGGACCCCGGTATTTCAAAATGAATTCTTTTGGACGCATTCCAATTGACCAAAACTTTTTATAACTCTGATTTTAATGGATTTCACTTATTATTTTCCACTGCTAAATTACTTTTAAAGGAACTGGATAAGCCTTGATGGCGTGCCACATGTCCTATTTTCATGCGTTGTGGGATGGGTCGTGACAGCTCAACATTCGAATGGGGCAGCTATACTAAAAATCATTGGAAACATAGGGCAAGGCCCAACTATATATATATATATATATATTAAAGGAGAATGAAATAAACAAAAGAACTGAGACTAACAATGCAATCAGAGAGATAACTCTCACACCCCCAACTAGGGTCGAACATTGTCCTCAATGAAACTAGAAAGTGTAAGGGGAGAAATAATATTACCGAAAGCGAGCGAAACTAGCAATTGGTAATTACTTGTACCTTAGAATTAACAAAGAATAAGATAGAAAAGAAAATATTGACATGACGCAAGATATAATAAATAAACACAAGCCAAATAGTCAATAAAAAATGTCTAAATCCATCCATATCCAAATCATCATACCAAAATATAAGCATTAAGAAAAACCAAAGATAAGATCTACAATCCATATCCATCCATAATGAAACCAAAAGTACCCTAGCATAACCATATAAATATCAAAAATGGTAGCCAATCACTCCCCCCAACTAATCTTCTCCACCACCCTCGCCACTGCCTCGGATACTTGAGACGTCTACGCCTCCACAGGGATCCTAGAAGTAGTCAGGGACATCAGCACCTAGTTACTACATGCGAAATGAATCAGCCTGGAAGCGCATAAGCTTGCTGGTATCCCTCTGATAATCCCCTTTGAAGCTCTTGAATTCCCTCCACAAACCATGGAGATCACTCTGCACGCTCTGAAACTCATGTGCCTACTGTCGCTGCTTGGTGCCAAAACTGTCTAGGCATAGGGACACCTCATCATAGGCTGGTGCTGTCTCATCCTCTGTCCGGGCAGCAAATGGGCCTTCCTCAACCCTGGACCTCTTGTCTTGTGCTTGGATCTGTGTGTCACTCCGAATGAGGGTCGTTCCATTAATCGAAGCCGACGATTTCTTAATGATGTTGGAGTCTAAGGCTTCACACCGACAAGCGGTGCAAAGACAAGTGACAAGGGTCGGGAAAGCAAGACTCGAAGCAGCATTCGTGTCTTGGATAATCGATCATGTGGGCAATTATGAGGCTCGCGAGGTCGACACGTGTGTTGATGTCACAGATGGCATAAAGGTTAGTATCGTGGCTATGTCATTAGTTTCAGGATTCAGATGCATGTTGTCGAGGTAAGGCTCGTGGATCTCGACGTAAGGAACCCCCATGAGAATGGTCAGAGATGTATATACCTTTCACGTACGCCTCGAAGGCAAGGGGGCTCGTAGAGACAATACTGGCATAAAACCTCCAGACCCATATCTCATTATAATCCCTAGAAAACTCAAGTTGGGGCGCCCATCGACGGTGGTTGAAGATTTGGGCCATATCTGGGGGGAAGTCAGAAAGAACGACAGGGCGTTCAGGGAGGATCGACTTCTTGGACTCAAAGTGGCATTCAAACCACTTTTTTTTTAGTTTTGACTCGGTACCCCTGGTACTCCCTCTGGGCCGGAGATGCTCAGTGCGATTGTATTTGTTGATACTTGTCATCTTCCCTGCAAAAAAAGATGGAAAATTCACAAGATAAGCATATACGCATTACAAGACAAAAGTAAAATTCTCCAATGTGTGCAATAAAGGGTAAAATAGGGGACAAAATGGTGCCTTGCAAAGGCATAGGTACAGTGCACGCGAACAATCGCGAAAAACACTCACACGTTTATAAAACGCACTTGCATGGTAGAAGCACACACGCCAGCACGTGCTAAGGCCCGCGAAAGAAATGTTTAAAATCGTGTACGAGAATCACACCATGCATATAAAGTGATAAAATAAGAACAATGCACATGAAAACGGTTAAAGTGCATGTGCAGATTTGGACTTAGGATAAGAGAATATCATTTTGACATTTTGTCGAACACTTAGTGAGTAGGGGTAATACTCTTATGGTATAACACTCTTTGCATACATGAATTTATCCCAAACAAGCCACAATGTAGCTTGAGCATGAAAAACTAACAGAAATCAAGATCAACCATCCCAAAATATAAAGAAAAGGGTAAAAAATCAAGCCCTAAGGTTGGTTTTTCAATATAGTGAGCAAAGAGAAAACAAACCAAAACCTAGGGTAAAATTCGTCCTTAATCATGTGAATCAAGATGAAATATTGAGGATAAAACATACCTTAGGTGATTAGCAATGAAGATCAAGAGAATAAATGATCACAAGGGAAGATCTTGTGAGGATTTGAGAATTGGGGCATGAAAGCTCTTGAGAAAGAATTGTGAAATTTTTTAAGAAAAATGAACCGGCCCCAAAACATATAAACTGTTTTCGGCCTCTCGAATCGATCTGCGATGTAATACTGTATCGATCTATTTTAATTATTCTCTTATAGAATACCCTCTCAGAATTACGGATCGATCCGATTTAGCAATTTCATGCAAAATGTCCATTCAAAATGGCGGATCGATCTGTATAGAAACCCCATATCGATCCGATTTAGAAATTTTAAAGTAGAATGCCCCCTCAAAATCGTAAATTGATTTGCATAAATGCAATAGACATATAATAGAACAAAAATTTATGCCAAGCATATAACAATGGGCATATAAAAAAGGATTATGGCTCACGTAAGCCTATTCATCCCCAACAACTTATGGGTTTTCTAATGGGATCAACACCAGCTCGGTGTCAAATCCTTCAAGAAAAAGTTTAAGTCTTTGCCCATTGACCTTGGAAATGTTCCCATTCACGGGATCTTCAATCTCCACGTCTCCGTGGGGGTAAACTTTGTGCACGATATAAGGGTCAATCCAACGGGATTACAACTTTCCTAGAAATAAATGGAGACATGAATCGTACAAAAGCACCTTGTTTCCAACCACGAATTGCTTACGTACAATGTGGTTGTCGTGAAAAGCTTTGATTCATGCTTTATAAACTTTCGAACTCTCGTAGAGTTTTCCCTAATTTTTTCCAACTCATCAAGTTGGAGCTTTCTCTTCTCTACACTCTCGTCAATATCAAAATTGAGCTTCTTGATTGCCCAATAAGCTCAGTGTTCAAGTTCAACAGGAAAATGACAAGCATTACCGTAAACCATATAATAGGGTGGCATTCCTAAGTTTATCTTGTAGGTCGTCCGGTACGTCCAAAGCACATCAAAAAACCTTGAAGACCAATCTTTCTTAGACGGATCGATCATCTTTTTGAGAATTCCCTTAATTTTTCTATTAGCCATTTTAGCTTGGCCGTTGGTTTGGGGATGGTAAGTGGTTGAGACTTTGTGGGTTACACCATATTGCTCCATCAATTGAGCAAAAGGGGAATTGCAAAAGTGCACCCTTTGATCCCTAATGATGGCTTTTGGACTGCCAAACCGGGACAAGATGTGTTCTCTAAGGAATTTAAAACCACCTTATGGTCATTGGTCCTAGATAGGTTTACAGCCTTGGGAACTAGTGACGATATTATGCTGAGTTGCGTTTAGTGGAGTGGATGAGTGTGACTGTAATATTGTTATCGTTGTAGGAATGATTCATATGTTTACATTTGTGGATGGTAATGATGTTTTGTGCACATTTATATATTATGGCATAGCATGCATAGTCTTTATGTATTGTCCGCATGTCTGATCCGATAAGAGAGTTGTCACCACATTCGCGTATGGATTAGATAATGAATATGGTAGAGAATTTTGTTCAAGCCGGAAGTTAACAAGATAAGACGAATGTTCAGGCTCCACCAGTTGAAGTTTGATATATCAATACACTACCGCTACCAAATGATTATAGAGCAGTTCTATAAATAACATGAGATTGAATGATGGTCAGATTAATGTGTGTGTCGTAGACACTGTAGAGTTGTCGAAGGTGATAGATGATATCATATTGGTAACCATTTGATTTTCAAAATCTTAAATCGTAAAAAGTTTTCAAAACTATTGGGAATGAGTTTCTCTGAGTACGAGGTGGAGAGGGAATTCGAATGGTAAATAGTAGAAGAAGTTTGATGGTGATTCACATGTTGAGAGAAGTATTTTCCGTATCCAGGTAGTGCGAGTAATTATTGGAAATTATCGTTTCGGGATTGGTTGAATCATTATGATGTACGTATATGAGATTAGGACATGAGTATATCGGGGACGACGACAGAACTGATGGGACAGCAAGCGTCAGGAAGTATGTATATATATAGATATTTTTGTGTATGTTGTATAGTTGAGGAATCTCTCAACTTACCATACGGTATTAAAATATGGGATGGTTAAGGAATCTCTTAACCTATCTTACAGGGGTATCATATGGTTGAGGAATCTCTCAACCTATATTACAATAAGTATTGGGAGTTGAATACGGTATTGGGATAGTGGACTGTTGAGGAATCTTTTAACCTATCTTATCGTCAGTATTATAGGATGTTGAGGAATCTCTCAAATTAAATCTATTATCTCTGGGTTGTGAGACGATTTTCCTATGAGTGGTCGATATGCGTTTGGGAATAGCCGCAATGAGAATACAATCGAAGATTTGATAAGTTATGTGACATTAATTGGTCTTGGAAGTAAGATGGTGCCAAAATAAACGTGGAAAAAAAGAGGTTTGAGGTTTGAGTATGGCATTTCTGGTGTGAATTTCAAGATTTAGATTGAATATGAAATTGATAAAACTATTGGGTGCATGGACAGCGAGCTCATACCAAGAGCCAACAGCTCAATCCAGGCGTGACTTGTGATAGGTATGGTATGGACCTGACTCTTGTGATGTTCCCAAGTAGATCTGAGTTTCACGTGAACGGAGATTTAATATTGGTGGGGTAGCAGTGAATGAGAATGAGAATGAGAGAAGTGTATGTAAAAATTATTTGGGTTTTGACCTTTACAACGAAGAAAAGGGCAAATGAATGAATTGTGAGATGAGAAGTTTAAGAATTTACGAGATTGGTTAGAGGTGATACGGGTGATGCGTTGTAGGACAATTGTCGTTGTTACTTTAGGCATTGATGTGGTAAGTATATATTGAATTGAGAATACATTTCAGAAAGTGGAGGACGAAGTAGTAAGTAGAAAATGTTGATTGTTAATGTGTTTAACGAGTTCTGTGGAGAGGAGGATGGAAAAGGCAATTTATAAGGACATGAATGTATAAATTGGAAAGATGGTACTTGATGAGTAAGTGAACAACATGAGTATAATGGACGTTGGTGGTACGTGAACTTAATTATATTCTCGACTATGGTTAAATGAATTTGTTTTAAAGAAAAAAATGTGTGTATGGAAACTTTATTTTGTACGATGTCGTGAAGGCAATAATTGGAAGAAAGATGCAGAACAAGAATGGATGTGAAGGAAAGTTGTCAAATCAGAGAGAAGGCTACAATGGGCTTGATTGAGGGTAAATGTCTTGTTAAGAAGTTACCGATGGATTATTGTGATTCATATTAGAAAATGACTGAAGAAGTATTGAGAATGATGAAAAAGAGACTGGGAAGTGAGTATTGGGATTTCGAGGATGGAGGTTGGTTTATGTGAGGAGTTGGTTCAGGAGGAAATGGAGAATGAAACGGTTAGCTGGAATTACAGAGCTATTGTCTGAAGGACACAAGTTTCAAACTTTTAAAATATTTTTGGTAATGATTAAAATCGCTACTAGAAGTGGATTTGAAATAAAAGTTTTGTTTTGTGTGGTTTTTTTTTTAAATGCAAACGAATTGGTTACGAGATACTTATAAAGAATTGTGAAGAACATGGGTGGTGTTTTGATGTTGATTTCAGTAGAGAGAAAGACTGGAGATTGTGAGACTATTATAGCTATATCGGTATTTAATTTAGGTGGATGAATTTGAAAGATGGGTTAAGATTAGTCGAGGATGATTTCATAAGTTATGAGATAAAAATGAACTGAGGTATTGAGATTGATGTAATGGTCCTTGATAGAAGGGGAAATAGCTCGAATATGACTAAGACAGATTCGAATTGTCACCAATAAAAGGGACAGAATATCAGAGATTGTATTGTAATCTTGAATATATTACAAGGAAGAGCATGGGTTGAAGGAATTATGGAGAGTGTTGAGTAACGGGTGGATCAAGTTCTGCTAATGGTGGTGGTTGTTACGATTGACTTTGTTGGAGTTGTAATGAGGTGATATAGAAGAAAAGCTTAGGAGAAATTTGATAAGTTTGTTTTAAAACAAAAAGAAGAAAACGTATTTATTTTAGTGAAAGTTTTAGATTAAAATTCTTATCGTTTCTTTATTTGTAAATCGATGGCTTGTTCAAGTGGAAGGATAATTGGAGGATAAGATGTTACAACATTTTGACTTTGCTCGAGTAAATAGGGTGTTAGTTGTGGAAGTTTGGGTACAGCAAAGATTTGCAGTTGGAATCCAGAATATTAAATGAATGGGGATATATTGATGAGTTGGTTGATAAAGTCAGAAGAAAAAGAGACGACACAATGATAGTTATAGATATCGAGGGTTACCGTTGTGGAATAGCTTGGAATGGAAGCATTAACATAATGTGAGAAATATAAAGAAGTGTGAGCGTGTAAGTATTACACAAAGGTTTCATGGTTGGAAAAGATAAGAGATTGAATTATGAAGGTTCAAGCAATTGGTTGAAGAATCAACATATTAATGCAGTATGTACAGATGTTCGTACTCGATGATATTTTCATTCGAGATATGGGATCAGAAGAAATTGCTAAACGGTCCGAGACGATTGTAAATGACTGTAGGTCAGAAAGAAAGAAAAGTGAGGAGAGATGACTCATCTTCTCGGGTTGCGTATTGAAGTTTGCAGTTTCAGAGAAGGTATGATAGAATGAGTATGAGACATTGTGTTCTATTATCATAAAGGAATGAGCATGTTCTACATGAGTCTTGATGTTCTTACTCAGGAGAAATGTTGATTGGTTGCATGGGTTCAATTTGACACTTTAAGTGGATATAAACGAGATTCAGAGGAGTGATTTTCCTTACGAACTTGAGGATTTATTTTCCTCATGAGTTGTGTCATCGTAGTGGAGAGATGGAAATTGTGAACAAAGACACAAGTATTGGGAAGCATGTGGGAGAAGTCATGCTAAGAGCGGCGTAAGTTTGGGGACAAACTTCTCTTAAAGGGGAGAGAATTATAACACACGTAATTATGTTATTACATTTCATTTCATTGTCTTGCATGATAATGTGATGTGTTGTGCATTTTGGTGAGTGAGGTTTGACTCACAAGTCAATTTGGGTATCTGTGTTAGAGAACCATCTGAGACGGTGTGATGAGAGTTGGATGTTGTGCAGTCTCTCCGAGTATGAGACGTTCATTGTGGAATACCTTAAATGTTTACCTGTGTATTTCACTACCTGTATTATTTTCTAGATTAGAATATATTTCTAGTGTTAGATTTAGTATCCTGGTGAGGATGAATTAACATGCTATTAATTTGGTAGGCTAATTAGCAACTTCGAAAAAGTCATATGGAAACTTGCATGCGTTTTAACAACCAAACAGAACTTAGTCGAAAACTTTTATAATTTTGAGGTTTCACTTGTAAAGCTACGAATTAGCTGTATAGCAAGTTTCAGAGACTGATTAGGAGTTTTAAAAACTTATTGGGAGGTAAACACAATTTTTGAAAGTGTTGCCTATATATAGATAGAGATGACTTGAGATTTTTATAAAACTTCTAACCTAAAACTCAAAGGAGGCCAAAAGAGAGATTTAGTTGCTTAGAGACCTCCCCTCCGATATGGGAACTCAAGTGAAACTGAAAGCTTTTCTTGAGAACACATACCAGTTATAAGGGTATGGAGCCACCGTCGTGTTTAGTATAGCTGTGGAGGAAGGGGTTAAAGCCCTTACTATTTCAACCACGTTCAAAGCACTCGCTAAAAGACACAGATAGGTCGAACCTATCCCAAGCCGTCTTTGGCTCTCATGAATCAGTTAGCGAGGGAATTGAATAACCAGTGCCATCTTGTCTTCTAGCCTTCCCATAGTCCATGTCGGAGAAAATCACTGAAATGTGATGTCTTATCCAGACCATTAGGCCGAAGGTTCACTGGTTACTTACGACAATCTGAGTTTGAGAGCTTCTCGACGCCAAACGACGCCCGTTCGTCCGTTGGTTTTTCACCAAATTTCATATTCGAACTCCTCAAGGTAAGGCCGTCATTTTGATACCTATTAGGTCTTGTTTGGCTAAGTTTTCCAAAAAGTCAGTTTCTAGAATTTTTCATAAAAGTTGATATTTAGACTTTTGATCCATAGGAATTGTACTAGAAGGATTACTGCATGTTCTTTATGCATGGGTTTTCTTTAGATCGAACTTTAAGAACGTTAATCAGAGGTGAGTGATTAAACTATGTGTTTTGGAATGATTTCTTGACATGTATTCATGTCTGATATAAAAATCATGTGATAGTTTATAGATATATATTGCGTAGTTTATATTGGGTAATTATATTGATAATAGGCCCAATAGCACGGTGAAATATTTCGATAACGTCAAAAGCACGGTGATATTTGGAGCATATTGAGTTATTATTTGGGTCAAAGGAGTACGTGTATCAAGCCATCGTTGTGGAGTCGTTATAGGCATAAGGTCGCACGTTTGAAGAGAAGAAACGTGGGTCTTACCTTTTCACATAGACTTATTGGTGAGGAGTTGCGGATTAGGAAGTATGGAATGCACACGTTGGATCTCCGGAGACTAATATGAAATGTAGAGATGTGAATGCGAGAATGTTTATCATTCATGTACATTTGTTGTTTTATTCACTAAGCGTTAGCTTAAACAAATCGAATATGTGTGGTTATTCAAATAACCATTTCAAGTGTTAATATTGGCAAGGAATCGCAGAAGTGAGCACTTGGGTTTGGGAGTTCTTGTAGAAGGCGACTTATCATGCCTAACTCGTAGTTTTGGAATTTGAAATGTTGTAATAAGGATATATGACTTATTGGCCATGTTTAACTTAGTATCTTAGAACGGTTTAATGATATTGTAATAGATAGTAATCTCTTATAATTATGTTTTAGTAATGTTATAATACAGTTAGGATCACTTTGGATTGAGTTTGGAGTGCGTGTTTAATCCTTGAACAATTTCAAAAAGCTTTTAAACTTACAAAATCTGCAGAATGTGCTGCTGCCATAAACCAGTCGACTGGTTGAGAAAACAGTCGACTGGAGCTTCTTTTTCAGCAACTCAATGTGTCCCCGACACAGTCGACTGGGTCGTGTTTTCAAATCAGATTTTTTACAGGCTAGACTTCAGTCAACCGGACCGTATCAGTCGACTGAATATTTGAAGCCCCAGTAGACTGGATATAGAAAATAGTCGACTGAATTATGTTTGAAAAATCAACTTTCTGCTGGACCAGTATTAGTCGACTGGGCATGAGGTGCAGTTGACTGGACTGCTAGTTTTTAAATGTTTTGTTTTGTTTTCCGTTGTGTGTGTTCTTAAAATAATTTTTTGGAAACGTTAATGAATTGGTTTAGCCTCAGTGGCAGTGCCACAGGCTCCGGTTATGCTATTGTGGACCGGGCTATGACAGTAATCGACCGTCACCAAGATGTACTCATACTAGTTGGATTTAGGGAAAGGACCCATGAAATTTATACCCCAATAATCAAAAACTTCGATAATGAGAATGGGGTTTAGAGGCATTATGTTCCTCCATGTGACTTTTCCTAGGAGTTGGCACCGAGCACACGCTTTGCAATAAGCACGAGCGTCTTTAAAAATAGTTGGCCAATAAAAGCCACTATAAAGCACTTTGAATGCCGTCTTTTGTGAAGAAAAATGTCCACCACAAGCTTGGTCATGACAAAACGAAAACACTAGGAATTTCATCGTTAGGGAAACAATGCCTAATGATTTGATCAGTACAATACTTGAGCGGATCATTAATGAAAAATGATCGTGCCATGGTCATCAACCGCTCTCTATCTTAGGTGGACCAATCTTATGGTAGTTGGCCGGGACAAGGAAATTAACCACACCGGCATACCACGGGAGGGTTGAAACATTGAGCAATTTCTCATCTAGGAAATACTCTCTAACAGGCATGTGGTCGATATGATCGTGATAGAATGTCAAACGTGACAAATGATCAGTAACCACATTTTCTACCCCTTTTTTTTAATATTTAATTGAGAGGCCAAATTCTTATAAGAAAAGGATCCATCGGATTAGCCAGGCTTTAGCATCTTTCTTGGAAAGGAGATACTTGAGGGCGGCATCGTCGGTAAAACAAACGATTGAGGATCCTATCATATACGACTGGAATTTCTCTAAGGCAAAAACTATGGCAAGCAACTCTTTCTTAGTCGTGGAGTAGTTGATTTGGGTATTATCTAAGGTTTGGCTTACATAGTAAATGACATGGGGCTTCTTATCCTTCCTTTGCCCCAACACCCCAACGGCATAGTCACCTGCATTGCGCATGAGCTAGAATAGAAGGTTCTAATCAGGAGCTTGCATAATGGGTACGGTGGTAAGTGCGTCCTTAAGCTTATCGATTGCCTCTTGGCACTCTTGGGTCCACTCAAAAGCGACATCTTTAGACGTCTAAGAACTTCTCAACCATGTCACTAAAGATACTATGCATGCACTGTTAAAATGTCGCGGGTACATTACAAAGCCCAAACGACATCCTCCTATAGGCAAACGTGCCATAGGGACATGTGAATGTGGTCTTCTCTTGATTCTCGGGGGCTATTTTAATTTGATTGTATCCCGAGTAACCATCAAGGAAACAATAGTGCTTTTGTCCTGCTACTCTCTCTAAGACTTGATCTAGGAAGGGCAATAGAAAGTGGTCCTTTCTTGTGACTGTGTTCAACTTCCTATAATCTATGCATACTCTCCAACCCGTAGTAGTCCGAGTAAGAACCAACTTAATACTCTCATTTTCCACAACCATGATTCTCGACTTCTTGGGAACCAATTGGGTTGGGCTCACCCACTCGCTATCAGAGATGGGATATATAATCCCGTTATCTAATAACTTGATGACCTCGGCCATCACCACCTACTTCATTTTAGGATTCAACCGTCTTGACGGTTTGGCATCCTCCTCCATATAAATCCTATGGGTGCAAATAGTAGGGAATATTTCCCTCAAATCGGCAATACACCATCCAAGGGCACTCTTGTGTTCCTTTAAAATTTTCATCAATCTCCTTTCTTGACACGGGTCAAGTCGGGAAGACACAACGACCGGGAAACTCTTATTCTCTCCCAAAAAGGCATATTTAAGCTCGCTCAGTAGAGTCTTGAGCTCAAGTTTTGGTGTGACAACATTAGATGGAAGAGGAAAACTATCCCCCAGGGGTAGTCTCTCAAAATTAGAGGTCCACATGGCCTCTTCTACAATCCTCTCAACGTCTACCCCTTCCTCAACTTCTATTTTCGCCTCGCTCCTCTCATTCTCCCTCTCAAATTCATGATCACACTCAACAATGGCATTATCGATAGCTAAACATTTTTCAATATGTTAAAACTAGCTATATTATCATCAAGCATAAATGTATGATAAAGAGAAGGAATGATGCAAGATTCATTAATATTAGTATCACTAGAAAAATTTTAAAAAATCTTACACTAATGAATCAATGAGAGATATTTCATAAATTTCATCACTGTCTTCCTCATCAAGATCCGGTTGCTTAAAGAGAGAGAAAATATTTACATCCACGGTCATATTTTCGAGTGTTAATCGCATGAGACTATTCTTATAATTAATTAAAGCATTAACGGTAGCAAGGAACGCTGGCCTAAGATGATTGGAATTTGTGATTGCTCATTGACAATGGGTTGCATGTCAAGCACAATAAAATCCACTAGATAATATAAATTACCCATTTGGATAATAACATCTTCTATAATACCCCGTGGCATCTTAATGGATCTATCGACCATTTGCAAAGTGACACGGGTCTTCTTGAGTTTGCCGAGGCCTAATTGGACATATACTGAGTATGGGAAAAGATTGACACTAGTACCTAAATCAAGGAGTACTCTATCTATGTGGTGTTGTCCAATCACACATGCTATGGTAGGACAACTAGGGTTCTTGTATTTTTGAGGAACTTCGTTATGGATAACGGAGCTCGCATGTTCAACCATGCAGGCACTCTTCTTGACATTAAGCTTTCTAGTGACGGTGCAAAGATCTTTGAGAAATTTGGCATAGGCCAGAATTTGTTTAATGGCCTAAAAAAGAGGAATATTGCTTTCAACTTTGTTTGATGGCCTCCAAAAATTCATGATTTTTGTTGTTCTCGACCTTCTTTTTGAGCCTTTGAGGAAACAGAGGAGTGGGGTTCAAGAATTCTTGGTCGATGAAGTTGGGGACTTTAAGTAAGTCCTCGTCTAAATCCATGAGATTCGGAGGCAATGTGTCCCCATCATCGAGTTTGACCTAAACTCTAACCGGAATATCGCCAATTGATGGTTCTTGAGGAGGCTTTTGGACCTTGTTGTCCACGATTTTCCACATTGAAGAGTGGTGATTCCTTTTAAGTGCTCTACGGGACCATTAAAATTTGAGGCCCCACCATTTAGTTGTCCCTTAGGAATTTGACATGGTTGTGAGGGAAGCTTTCCTTTATCAACACCTTATTGATTTTGCAACAATTGGGCCAATTGAGCTTGCAATGCTTGCATAGATTAGGCGTGCGACGATTACAATGCTTGTATCGATTGCTCAAGTTGGATCATTCTTTGGGACAAGCCGTGGTTGTGGTCCTCGAAATTTTTCTTGTGAAGGGGCATATACGATGGAGGTGATTGTGGTTCCCCTTGATTTTGGGAAAAAGGTAGGCCTTGAGGGTGAGGTGCTTAAGGTGGATGATGTGGGTAGTACGGTTGTAGAGGAAAGTGGGGCGGTAAGGTCGCCCCTTTGTCACTATAGTAATTGTGTCCTGGTGTGCTCTACCTACCTGGAGGATTGTAAGCATTGTTAAAGGACGGGTTATACCTAGGCCTAAGATTCATTCCTAAGGTACATGCTTGCTCTAGAACATGGGCTCAAAAAATGGGAAGCGCAGGGCACTCGTTCGACGAGTGTTTCAGATCATAACAAATGCAACACCCAGTTTAGAAGTTGGGAGTAGGCTCGGTGACTTGATTATGGGATTCCAAGGCTTCCACTTTTCTTGCGAGTTGAGAAATAGGATCGGCCTTCTTAGACACTTAGAAGATATTCTGACTCATAAGAGCTATGGTTTTCGGAAAAGTTCGATTATAGGGGTTAGTTGTCCCCAACCTCGAGAAGTCTCATATACATATTCAAGATGAGCTTCGGCTTGCTTGGCCTCAAGAGTTAGGAAACTCCCGGAACACATGGTTTTGATTAATTGTTTGGTATTGGGGTGTAACCCCCCATAACAAATGGAAATTTGACGAAGCTTGTCAAAACCATGATGTGGATATTTCCGGAGGAGATCTTTGAATCTCAACCAACATTCAGCAAAGGTTTCATGCTCTCCTTGGGAGGAATTTTGGATTAGTTTTACCAATGCCTGTGTCTTGTGCATGGGAAAGAACTCCTTATAGAATTGCTTTTGGAGTTCCAGCCATGAGTCTATGGAATTCGGAGGAAGGGTGACCAACCAATCTTTAGCCCTATCATTCAGCGAGAAGGTGAACAACTTGAGCCTTATTAGCTCGGGTATGCATCTTTGATGTTCAAACGTACCACAAATATCCTTGTAGTTCCTAATATACTTGTAAAGGTCCCCATTTTGCTGCCCATAAAAATTGGGCAAGAGATGGATCATCCCAGGTTTAAAACGGAACACATTTGCATTGTACAGGAATGTTATACAAGATGGGGAAGAAAACGTCTCGAGTTGGAGGTAATCCTCGATTATTTTCTCAAAATGCTGATCAACAGGAGGTGGAGGAGGATAATGTTGTTGGAAAGGTGGTGGAGGTGGACGCGGCGGGAACGCCGAATGAACAGGAGGAGGTGCAGGGTTATGTTGACCCCATTGCTCCCAATGAAATCCGTCCATGGGATTCACGCTTTCCGTGGCAAAAGTTTGTCGATCTGATTGTGTGTCCCAATCAAGGTCTTGGTGACTGTAAGTGGAAGAATTGTGACCAATCAAAGGTATGAGATTGTTGGGGTATAGATTTAATTGAGGAGGCAGAAACCGCCAAAAAGATCCACTACCACTACCACTAGAACTAGAGCTAGCACTATCATTATTCAGATTAGCAAATGGGTTAATCATTCCTGGATTGCTTTGATTCGACATTCAACAACTTATCGATTCTCAAATGAACGCTATTCTGTCAAAGACAACCAATAAAAAAAAACAAGATTAAAAAGCAAAAGCACAATAATTTAAAACTAAGCGACCAAAGGTTGTTGCCAATTGCCAACCCCAGCAACGGTGCCATTTTGATTTTGTCAAAATCAAATTCTTTGTTATCCCTATTAAAAACGTAATAAGTTAGAAGTAGGGTGTCGAGTCCACAAGGATTGGATTACAACAACGATGTATGGACGCTTAATAACCAATTACAATGCGATGAGAAGTTAGCAAACTACGAAAGGAACCTATGTCTTTTTGACTTTTGGTGAAATTCAATTATCACTAGTTGAACTACAAAGACTAACTATGAAAAGAGAAATGGGTTTTAAACAAAAACGAGTTTTAATTTGAGATTGGGGGTTTTCCAAATGGAGAAATTGAGATTGGGAAGCATTCTCCCACCTGGACCGACAACACATGGGTTTTATGATTGTAGCACATTCTGGAGTAGCAAATTCCATTAAGACAAACTATCAAACATATGGTGGTCAACCAACATGTTAGATAGAGGTTTCAATGAAATACATGAGATTAGGTTTGAAATCCAAGGATTTAACAACTTTTAATGCTTGACATTGTAAGTGGAGTCCTAAGAAATCAAACCTTACACACATGAACCCTAGAAATACTATCCAACATGAAAATCCTACATTAGAGCACACATGGGTCCACTGGTGGGTTTACGATCCCCAACTAGATACTCATAACTATGAAAACATGAACATTGAATAGAGTGAAAGAGAACTCATACCAACCAAGAGAACTCATAAATGCAAGAGAGAATTCCAATAAAATCCAAGCAAAGCTTCTAAGTACCAAATGCAATAATAATCTTCCCTCTTTATGTCTTTAGTACAACTAAATGGGGTAGATGATGGAGTAAATGGGATGGAAAAGGAGACCTAAGGGAGGGAGAGAGGTTTACAACTTTTTAAAACTAACAAAATAAAAAGCTAACCCTAACTAAAAACTATCTCTAACTATTTATACTCCCCTTACAAAATGGAAAACTTGTAATTAAAAGAGGGCAACAACTTCAGGCATGTAACACCCTGTAATTTTATTTTCATTAATAAATGAGCATTTTATTTTTAATTTCTATTCATAATATTCATTTTGGGTCAAATCGCAATTTTCATAAATATAGAAAATACTTTCTATGGTTTTGGAAACAATATCTATATTTTTGTGTAAATCGGAATTTATTTCCTACACTAATATGATTTTTTGTATTTTTATTTTCAACCGTTATATACCAGTTGTTGTTTTAATCTGCGTCTATATCACGTTTTTTGGTGTGGGAGCACGTGAGGTCAACCACACCGAGCGAAACCCATGGGCTGCTTGGAGCCCAAATTGGACTCTCAGTATATATCTTTGTATATATCTCTCAACTCTCACAGTTTTCTCATCTCTCTCTCACAAACTCCCTGTCTCTCAATTTTCTCCCTTGTTCTTTCAAGAACATAAACACACACATATACAAGTATATATATACACCCATAGATAACATATACTTGTATATCTAATTCAAGAAGAACGACAAGAAATTCTTAGACGATGGAATTTACGACGAAAATTCTCGATCTCTAATTCTCTGTCCTAACACCTCAGTGAGTATTATAAAATCACCAATGTTTATATATATGTATATACATGAAAAAACCATGGAAGCTTGAAAATTGGAGTTTTAGAAATCTTAACCAAAATCAATTCCGTGAATTGAAAATAAAAGATATTTGTCCCATTAGACTGTGATTCGAATACTATGGCTTAATTCATCCGTATCGTGATGTATTGATGATTTAAAGTTTTGTCACTCTTTCTTTAATCGCAAATTTTGAGAGATATAATATGTATCAGTTTAATCCGATTATGTATTCGTAATCTACGTGGAAAAACAAAGAAATCCCTATATTACATGTCTTGTTTGAAGCAAAATCTGGAAATGGATTAATTTTCAGTTTTAAATTCGAAACGGGGGAAAAACGAAGAAAATGATGGTTCTACTTCAACTCGCGCGACCAAAGCAATTTTAAGCAGAAAGTAAATTTTTACAGATTTCGCAGAAAAGGTCTGATCGCTCGCGCGGCTCGCTCTCACGACATGGCATTTTGGCAATTTGTGTATTTTTGTATAAGGGACTGGTTGGAAAAGGTTTTGAAAGTTTTAAGGATCTATTATGAAAGATGTACTGTTTTAAGTACTCCCGTTTAAGGTTTGGATTAATAAGAATGATTAAAACTGAGATTTTCATTTGTACGAATATTCAGATTTGTGATTAATAACTATTGCTGCGTTTCATGAACATTGACATGCATGATAGGGTCGAGGTTGAGTCAACATGCATGATATGTGAGAAAGTGTATGAAGAGTAGAGAGTGGCGATAGTGTGATCGACCCAGATATTGAGTGGATATTATTACTGGAATCTAAGGCGATAGTGTGTTGTACGACTCCGATATCAATGGAATATTATTCCTGGTAGTTGAGGCACGCGTTTCGGATACTGAGCGGATATTATTCCTGGTATCTGAAGCGATGGTTTGGTGTGCGACTCCAATATCGAGCGGGCATTATTCCTGGTATTGGAGGCGACTGTATTGTGATCGACCCAGATATCGAGCGGATATTATTCCTGATATCTGAGGTAATAGTGTGGTATGCGACCCCAATATCGAGCGGATATTATTCCTGGTATTGGAGGCAACAGTGTTGTGATCGACCAGATACTGAGCGGATATTATTCCTGGTATCTGAAGCAATAGCGTGGTGTGCGACCCCAATATTGAGCGGATATAATTCCTGGTATTTGAGGCGACAGTGTTATGATTGACCCAGATACTGAGCGGATATTATTCTTGGTATCTGAGGCGATAGTGTAGTGTACGACTCAGCTATTGATCGAATATTATTCCTAATATCTAAGGCGCGTGTTTCGAATATCGAGCAGATATTATTCCTAGTATCCGAAGTGATGGTATGGTGTAAGACCTAGGTACTGAGCAGATATTATTCCT
Source organism: Hydrangea macrophylla (assembly GCA_033977485.1). Lineage (NCBI taxonomy): Eukaryota > Viridiplantae > Streptophyta > Magnoliopsida > Cornales > Hydrangeaceae > Hydrangea > Hydrangea macrophylla. The sequence continues at coordinate 87,229,258 of CM066986.1, forward strand.
GGTATCTGAAGTAATGGGAGGGTTGAATCGAGTTTGTCAAGAGAAAAGAGTCGATAAGATGAGATATTACATTATTCATGCACAGTTACATATTTATTGCTTACTACATCCCCCCCTCCCCCGTGACTTATATTGAAATTGGAACCTTGAATTTATTGCTTTTAAAGTTTAAATTGCACCGCTCTTATATATGCTTTTATTTACATTGCGAGTATATGTTTATTTTGCTCACCAGCTTGCATAAGCTGACAGCGTTGATGTGTCCTGGACTGTATGTCCAGATTTTCCAGGTCAGGAGCAACCAGAGTATTTCGACTATACTAGTTAGAGGCAGGAAACTTTCCAGGAGGATTGAATTATATTCCTTATGTCTTTTATTTCAGAGTTGTAATAAACTAGTCATTAGAATTTGATTAAGGCGGTTTGTGCCTAAGATATTGATTGATGTAATAGTTTAGTAAGTTTAATTTTGGAGCTTTATGCTTATTAGTATCCTTCTCTTTAGAAATGCTATTAAGTTATCTGTTGCAGGGACAATTGGTCATTCTAACTTGTCACGACCTACAAGTCCATAAAGAAGATTAAATGCTTTCCTGATTTATGCTACGTCGAGGCATGACAAGGCATCGTGGAACGATCCGAGGCAAAAATTGGAAGTTGTACTTGAGAGGCTAAGTTTACAAAGGTTCGGGGGCAGCGTCCCTAAGGTAATTTTTTGGGTCTATTTATAAACGTTTCTTGTTTAGCTTGTCATGTAAATCTTCAAATGATTTTAAATCAATGTGGATTATGTTAAGTTAAGAAGTGAGAAGAAAAAGAGTTTGATTAAATATTCAGGATGAGTTGGATTACAATTTCCTTAGTATTAGTTTAGTGGCTCTTTATTTAGAAACTATGACTTGGCTCATGGCCGGTTTTAGATGGGTAGGATTGCATTTAGTGTTGCAATATGTATTTTATAATTAATCCAATGTCATTTTTTAAAAAGCAGGGTGGGCTTGGAATTATAAATTCTATAAAAATTAACCCAAAAACTCAAATATTCATTAAATATAGGCTTTTCTCAAATATTTAGAGTTTAAGTGTACTTTTTTTTTTTAGGGTATATCCAACAATTTTCAAAATTTTAGGGGGGACTTGAACCCCCCTTTGACCATCTTTGGGTTCGCCCCCGGGTGCATTCATAATTTTCTTACACATTAAAACCCTTTGAAGGTTAAGTTTTTTGGTTTCAAAAGTGAACTGCTAACAATTAATTTAAGCGTTTGGTAGAGTCACCTTTTAGTTGCATGGAAGTCTATTTTTGATCAGACCAATAAAACGCTAATCATACACATACACACACACACATATATATATATATATATATTAAAAGTGGAATCAGACACCTCCGTGTGGCGGCTCTATGATTTTTTGTAATACCCGTGCCTGGAAAAAAAGTTTATATGATACTAATTGATGATGCCAAAATTTGGTTAAAGTAAATTACAGTAGTTTAAGGAGAGAGGGAGAGTGAGAGACCAATTTTTTGTATATGGTTCGGCCTTGTTAATGAAGGAACCTACGTCCACGTGTGTGTCTGAGCACGTTCACTATACTGCAAAAAGTCGGGGACCTATGGTGAACCAACAATAGTCTGGAGCTACCGTAGGTCGGTCGGGCATGTTGATGACTGCTATAGAGGTGATGTATAGACTGAAAAGTTGATCCCCTTCTATGGGGGTGAGTGTGGATACCGACATTTGGGCCCACTTTTGATTTTAAAATAATTTCTTTTCAAATTCAAAGAAGAGTCGCCACTTAATTTTTAAAAGGAAAATTAAGAAACTATTTTGAAAGCAAACTGATCTTTTGCGAAACCAAAGATAATCTGGGTCCGGGGATTATGGAATGAGAGGGGAAGGAGCCCGGTGGACTAAAACACCCCCTCTCATCCTATCTCGTGATAGGCCTCTACTCAACATCCTTTTAAATCGAATTATTAATCCAAGCATGCCCTCAATTAATACATATACATTACAAAAGCATATTGAAAAGGGTGTAAGATTGCTAATGATAAAATATCATTCATAAATCACGTATTTCAAGTAGCAAGCAAGATGATGTGCAAATAGGGAACTAGGAAACTTACCCGGGATCTAGCTGCGAATTTAAACATGCAATGCACACAAAAAATAGAAATCCTAGGAAAAATGTCTCTAATCACATATACACATAAGGCAAGACATAAGCTAAGGTGTCGTGCATGGAGTCCAAAATCAATAAAATCAACAAATGAAATAAACTAGAGAAGAGATGAGAAGTCATACCTCTAAAGCGCTACAAAACAAGGGTTAGTCCTCATGCTTCACACAATAATATGACATCAAATAATCAATTCTAAATCTCTAGCTTAGATCTATCAAGTAGAGGAAGAATTGATTAAACTATGAATTCCTTTTGGTTAGTTGGAGCTATAGCATCTCTATAGATATACAAGTCTCAACTAAGAGCCAATGTGGATGTCCATATAGGGGTGCTATAATCCCGACATGATCATAAGGAATCCATGGTTATGTTCAATTAGGTTCAACTAAGTCCAACTTTATCCAATAACTAGTTCTAATCATAAGCATCAATGTACATGAATGAATGAATGAATATGAACAAGAATAAGATATGAATTTATTCACTAATTTGGATCACTTAGCCTCTGGATTTAAGCTAAATTATCATTATTCAAAACATTTTTTGGGTCCCAAGACATTAGAAAATTATTTAAGTTAAAATCAATGAGACTAGACAAAAACAGTGACTATTTTTCCTAAATTACAGAGAGCAGACCAGATTTTAAAAGGTAGAAAAACCATACTTCCAACTGTTGGATCTTAATGAATTTTGGGTATGATATGCCTAAATGAGTCTAGTGTTTAACCCAAAAAGAAAATCAAGATTTGAAAGGTTAGATCTCTGGGAATATGGAAAATACTATACATCACTCAGGAATCTGCAACTCTCTATCCAGAGATCTTGTACGATTTTATAAAAATAGTAAAAAAATGAGAAACACTTAGATCTTTTTAGGGTATCTTCCTAACACATTGAAATACTTATAAAAAATTATTTTGGGTCAAGAAAGAGCGATTAGGGTTATGATTTATTAATTTTAAAACAGACTAACTGTTCTGAAACTTTGGACAGAGAGTTGCTTGTTTTGAAATCACAAGACCAAACCATCTTAGACGTGGAATTTCATCAAAACAAAAATCACAGAGGTACTTAAATGGGTTATGAACATTCTCTAATTGGTCTCATCCAATTCCAATGAACCATGATTTTATAAAAAAATCTTTGATCACAGTTGGTCTATGGATTCATTGCACCTTTGTTGAACTGGCGTTCATATTTTGAATCAAACTTGATCCGTGATTCTAGTGAGAACTAGGATCAAGTATGATTATGATTATTGGAATAAATAATGAAACATGAAGAGATTCATAGATTTAGCCTTAATGGATTTCCATCATAGATCTCATAGCAAGAGAATCCTAAGGTCTTACTTAATCTTATGAATTTTGAATATAAACTATGAAAATCTACATCTAATTCCTCTCCCAAACAACATGATCCTTGAGGAATATAGAGTCATAACATCCTAATCCCCTCTCAAATTAAAGGTCCTTGGAGACTAAATGAGATCCAAATCTACATAAACCTTTATGGAATATAGCATGAACTCCATAAGATTCTTTGTGAGGAGATTCAAATCATGAGTTGAGATTTGAATCCCATTAACTATATGTAGACATGACTATAGTTTTCCTTAATGTCTATATGGATTATGAGACCATAGAAAATTAAGGGATCAACCTCAAAGAGATTCAATAAGATATATAAAATCTCATGAATCTTAAGAAGAAAATAGAAATGAAGAATCAAAGTTTACTTAGAGAAATTGGAGCACAAATTCTTCAAAACCAAACTTATTTTAAACCCAAGGCACCAATTAGATCCAAATAAATGAAATACTATGAGATTCAATCACAAATTCTAAGTGGTGTGTGATGAAATGAGGTAGGAAGAGAGGTTTTGAAAATGTGTAAAGATCCTAGAGCTGTGAACTTGTGATTGAATTTGCCCAATTCTACCAAGGATTGAGAGGTTATCTGTATGACCTCAAGGATTTCTTCTATCTCTTGTGAAGCTCTTCCAAAAATCTTCAAATTCTTCAACTATTCTTCAAATTCTTTAAGAAAACTCTCTTCTTCTCTCTCAATTCTCTCTATTGTATATATATATATATATATATCTTGTGTATTTCAATTTGATTCAAAGGTTAAGTGAAAGGTCCCAAAAATGGAGATGAAGATCTGTTTATATAGACCAACATTTCAAGGTTAAATGGGTAAATTCGGGTGAAAACCCATGTACAAAGTTTTCTTCTAGAATATGTGAGAAAAGCAGTCTGTTACAGCGTGCGGCACTCGATGACTTGACTGTGGCACTCACTGAGTATTGGGCAGCACTCACTGACTGTCGGCGCGACACTTAGTGAGTGCCGCCGGCTTCGTCGCGTGCCGCGGATAACAAAATTCTTGCCTTCTCTTTAGTTTTCAAAATATATATTAACACGAACTTAATTATTATCAAAGTATATACTAATGTACTTGTATTTGTAATGTACTTCATTAGAATACATCTATATGCATAGTATATACTTTAATCTATCATTTTATTTCTTTCTTTCTTTCTTTTATTTTCTTCTATCATTTTCTCTTTTCAAAACTTCTTTTCATTTTCTCTTTTTCTTTTCAAAAGAAAAAACTTCTTTCATATCCTATTTTTTCAGGATAAATCCCTAGACTGACTTTCTCATACGTTCTTCAATATTCGGGTTTCTCCCGAACACCCAATTTATCTTTTGATTTTTGAAACTTGATTTAAGGAATCTTTGAAGAATTTGAATTCTTTGGAAAAACTTTGAATTTCACCGGTCATCGTCATAATCGGTCTTTTAGAGGCAACCACTCCCTGGATTTGATGTTTGGTCAAAATCGGGGTGTCTACAGTTTGCCCCTCTTCGACAAAGCTTGTAAAGCAACGTGTATCACAAGTGAATGTCGAAGCCTGTGTGAAAGACAAGCCTTCGACCAAACTGTCGAATCCAGGTAAAAACAAAAGGTGCATTGCAAAAATCAGGTGCGCAGAGAGCCAAAAGCTGGTCATGCTCAATGGTGAGCTGCCTACGTATCCCATCGGGAATCAGACCAGGACGTAATTCGGGCAAAGGACAACACATAAATGTAAATAACCACACAGATGGATGCTCCTATCTTATCGTGATGCATATGCTCAAACAGTTTCATGTCTCATGCTCCCAAATGTGATGATCTGGAGTCATGTTGCTCTTCCTATTATCATAAATGCGCCTTATGCTTCGAATTCTCCGATTATAGTTTTATTCTTGGGAACATGTGTTTTGAGGAATCATTTGATCGACTGAGCCACTTTACGCCTTACACTCCATAGTCTAATCAGGTAGCGCGCTGAAAGATTGAGTCGCTTCATGCCTTACACTCTATAATCCCCCAAAAATCATCTGATCAACTTAGTCGCTTCACGCCTTACACTCCATAGTCGAATCAGTTAGCACGCTGAAGGATTGAGTCGCTTCATGCCTTACACTCCATAATCCTCCAAAAATCATCTGATCGACTGAGCCGCTTCACACCTTACACTCCATAGTCAAATCAGGTAGCACGCTGAAAGATTGTGTCGCTTCATGCCTTACACTCCATAATCCTCTAAAAATTATATGATCGACTGAGCCGCTTCACGCCTTACACTCCATAGTCGAATCAGGTAGCATGCTGAAAGATTGAGTCGCTTCATGCCTTATACTCCATAATCCTCCAAAAATCATCTGATCGACTGAGCCGCTTCACGCCTTACACTCCATAGTCGAATCAGGTAGCACACTGAAAGATTAAGTCGATTCATGCCTTATACTCCATAATCCTCCAAAAATCATCTGATCGATTGAGCCGCTTCACCTCTTACACTCCATAGTCGAATTAGGTAGCACACTGAAAGATTGAGTCGCTTCATGCCTTACACTCCATAATCCTCCAAAAATCATCTGATCGACTGAGCTGCTTCACACCTTATACTCCATAGTCGAATTAGGTAGCCCACTGAAAGATTGAGTCACTTCATGCCTTACACCCCAAAATCCTCCAAAAATCATCTGATCGACTGAGCCGCTTCACGCCTTACACTCCATAGTCGAATCAGGTAGCACACTAAAAGATTGAGTCGCTTAGACTTGAAAATCATCACTTAATTTTTCTCTTTTCTCACTTTTTCGAATAATCGAGTCGCTTAGACCCAGAAATCAAAACTTATTTGAGTCGCTTAGACTCGAAGATCACCACTTATTTTTCTTTTTACAAAGAATCGAGTTGTTTAGATTAAAAAAATCATTTATTTTCTTTCTTCCTCTTATTTTGTTTTTCTTTTGTCCTTTTTTTTGCAGACTCCGGAATTTGTCCTCAAGGACTATGGGAGCCTGGCTCACGGCCGTAGATGGTACGAGGAGCTTTCTGATGAGGTTAGAACTATGGTCAACAATGCTGAATTTGGGATTTTTGCGCTACTTTTAGCAAAAAGTTCGAATGATATGACCCACATTCTGGCTCTGGTGGAACGATGGTGGGACACAACAAACACATTCCACATGCGTTTCGGGGAGATGACGATGACTCCTCTAGATTTTGCTATGATCACTGGCATACCATTCGGTGGCTTTCCAGTTGCTTGCTATGACAATCTCCAGACTCGCCATGAGGAGATTATTGACCTACTCGGGGCTCACCCATGATAGTTTATAGTGCCCGCAAAATGGTTCCTGGATACCTTCAAGGGTCAGGCCTTTACCAACGACTAGATGGCTAGGGTCTTTATCATGTATGTGCTGGGTTGCTCGCTGATGAGCACAAAGGGGGATAGGATCAACCTCGGGTACCTGCCCTCTCTTGCAAACATCAACCACATCTCCCAGTATAACTAAGAAGGGGCATGGCTGGATACTCTTTACAACCACATGAGTGAGGTCTCTAGGGGAAACTCACCTTCCACTGGTGGGTACTGGAGAGCTTGGGAGGTAAAACTTTGTTATTATATTTCAATCACTCTTTTATTTTATTCATCTCCTCCAATTTTATTTCGAAAACCGAATTCATTATTTTTTCTTTTTCTTTTGCAGATATGGTCTCATGAATACCTTCGCATGAGGGCTCCTAGTACCCAGGGAGGTGAGGCTACGATTGTGCCTCAGGGTTTGAAATGGAGGAAGGGAGTGACAGGCCGAAAGGTTGGGGCCCACAACTTTGTAGGCTACAGAAACCTCCTTATCAAATTACGTGAGGTTCATGTGGTATGGAATCCTTGGAAGACGGCCCTTTCAGAGGCCAGCGAAGAAATCCAAGCTGCTGTAGGTTTTTCCAGGATGAGGATCCTGATAGTAGGCGAGGCATGCCGAGAGTAGTACCTTGGTGAGAGGGTGACCAGGCAATCCCTTGCAGTCTCGGCTTTTTATGTGCCGAGAGCTTCCCCGGCGACTATGAGGAGTACGGAGACTTTGGATCATGATAACCTGGTGGCTGGTCTAGATGGGGAGGGTAATGCAAACTTCTTGGATGGTCCAGACGGTTATCCTGCCTTCAGATTAAATTCTCTCATGCATAATTTTCCTCTTATGGATGTCACCCGAGTAAGAGACTTTTATTTATTTTACTTTTGCTTTTCTTTTTCTCTCTCTTTTTAGATACGCGACCACATTTATTAATTTTCAAATTTTCATTTGCAGCCTGTTCGTGGGGTTGCCGACCCTTCAGCTCTCCCACAGTGGAACTGGAATGTTCCCATGGTACACATGGGCCAGGAGACCATGTACCAGTTGGCCCCTTATACCCCGAATGTTCCGTCCATCCCTCTGCAATATGATACAATCCCTAGAGATTATGCAGAGGAGGGTCTATCACATGCACATACTGTCCAGCATTGGGTTCATGGATGCGAATGGAGGGTACATCTCTTTTTGGAAATAACCTTCTTATTACTTTTTCACAATTCAAATATTATCTTTATACTGACTACTGTATCCAAACTTTTTTTCAGGCTGATGGAGCAAGGGCCACTGCTGATCTTCAGGCCAGAGCTATGGTATCACCATTTTTGCACATTTTCTCTTTCCCCTTTTCTTTCTTCTCTTTCTTTTTTTTTTTTTTTTCACTTATTCTTTATTTTATTTTGGCTTTTCAGGAGGCCGAGCTTGCTACCTTGAGGAGGCAAATTCAAGAGTTTCAGCTGGGTCAAGGCGGAGGCTATCAAGGAGGTGCTGACGGCAGTGGCCAAGGCGGTGATGGTGGTGACGGTGGAGATGGCAGAGCTGGGGGAAGTCAGACAGCTCCGCAGACACCTAAAAGAAATCCTCGTCGCCGATGAGGATAGCCGATCTCTCTTTTTTTTATATTACGTCCCTATGAGGACTAGAACTCCAATCTTTTATCTCTTTAGCGGATTTATTTAGGGAGTTAGATAGTATTCATGCTGTGGACACGCGGAATCGCTCATCCACTCCTTTTGGTTTTGTTTAGAGATTGTTTTTGAAAAAGGAAAGGAAAAGGTCTGTTGAAAATAGATGCAGAGTCGCCACTTGGTCTTTACGGAACCAAGAAACCTAATTTTGACTCACCCAAATGGATAAAGGGCACCGGCCCTTGAAATTATATTCAACAATTAATGAAAATATAGGTTGTTACAATGTTGTCAATGCTATCCATAGAATGTATTGGTTCATCAAAGGAGTGCGAGTATGAATTCTTTTTATTTATTTATTATTTATTTTTTATTATAAGAATCAGATAGAAATAGCAGCGAGACTGATTTGCTTCCGTTTCATAATTCCCAAACATGCCTCAGTTTTAAGTTTTTCAAAGACCAAGGACAAAATAGTAGTAGTAGTAGTTATTTAAGTCGAGTAGGGATCCTCAGCTGCACGTCCCTTGGGCAGTGCCCATGTAACGTTAGTAGGAATTCGTGTAGTCCTACCAACGTAACGTAAACGCTACCAGGGTGCTACCCCTAAGCCTTGCAGCTTGGGATCCTTGCTTATTTAAGTCACGCATCAGGAATCATCATCTACCAAGACTACACTGTCATGCTCTTCCTAGTTTCCACTTTTAACCAGCCATTTGGCGGAATAATATTCCTTCTCTCTCCCTTTTACCGGATCTGGTCAGTCAAAGTCTAATTTTTATTTAGTTTTTGTGAGAACATAGTTTGGTGAGTGTCTATTTTTTTTTTATATAAGAGCATCTTTAATGATGCAATCCTTTTTTTGTGTGTTAACAGATGTTAGTTGTCCATGTGGTTAATAAAGTGGAAGTAGTGATCACATGTTAGGAGATGCTAACTTTGGCTTTTGTTGGGTGCTCCAATGAGGTCAAAAGTCACATGTTAGGTGGTATAAGGTGACATCATCAATAGCAAATTGATATATCACTTTCAGTATAAAAACCTACTATTTTACTCTTTTTTGTGCACCACTTGCATAGCACAAAGTACTTGCATTTAAAGCAAAGATGTGATTTAAGGTGTGGTTGGAAGAGTGAGTGTAACATTATTCTAACAGTATTGCAATGGTCATATATTGCAAAATATAAAAAGATGAAGGTCCAATTGGGTAGCATCGAAATGGTATATTGTAAAATGAATTGAACGGTCCAATGGGATTGCATTTTAATAGAACAAGATGAACAGTCCAAATGGGTTGCATTTCAATGAAAAAAGTTGAATGCCAATTAGATTGCACTGAGTCAGTTGGCCGTTGGATAGTCAAATCATTACCGTGGCTTTTCTTACACATTCAGCTGCTACCAATATTGTTATAGTTAACAAAACATTTAACACCTGACTCCTCCACGTAGGCGATTAATTGGTACGTTGAAGCGCTGTCTTCTAATGCTAGATAGCATCTGACACAAGTGTGGCCCTTAAAATGTTTGATTGCAGTTGCTCTAAGAGTTTATGCTCAGTCTAATAATATTTTTAAAATAGGTTCTCTCTCAAATCAACCTGCGCTTAGGGTATGTTTGATAACCAAATTAAGTGCTGAAAATAAAAAGATTCAGCACTTATTCTTTTTCAGTGTGTTTGATAACGTACCACTTAATTGAAAAAGCAAAAAAAAAAAAAAAACCACTAAAAACTTTAAGTGAAAGATTTACACTGAAAATAATCACTGAATGCATTATATTTCAGTAATTGAAGTGCTGTTTTCAATATTACAAATTCAATCACTTAAAATTTTCAGTGCTTAAAATCCAAAGTGATTGAGTTTGTAATACTGAAAACAGTGCTTCAACTACTGAAATAGAATGCATTCAGTGATTATTTTCAGTATAAATCTTTCACTTAAAGTTTTCAGTGGTTTTTTTTTCTTCCAATTAACAGTCCGTTTGGTATGATTGTAAAATAGAATAGAATTGAATTGAAGAGAATAGAATTGAAAAGAAAAGAATTGATTTGCAATTATAATTCTCTTGCTTGGTTAAAACAGAAATGAAAAGAATAGAATTGAAAAGAATTAATGCAATTTCCTGAAATACCCTAGACCTACATTACCCAAACAGACCTTAACTAACAGACGAAGAAAACGAGACGAAGAAGAAGAAGAAAAAGAAGATTCGCAGAAGAAGAAGAAGAAGAAGAAGAAGAAGAAGAAGAAGATGAATAGATACAGAAGAAGAAGAATTCGCAAAAGAAGAAGAAGCAGATTCGAAGAAGCAGATTCGAAGAAGCAGAAGAAGAAGAAGAAGAAGAATTCGCAGAAGAAGAAGAAGATGAAGAAGAATTCGCAGAAGAAGATGAAGTAGAAGAAGATGAAGATTCGCAGAAGATGAATATTCGAAGAAGAAGATGAAGATTCGCAGAAGGAGAAAAAGATATTCGCAGAAGAAGAAGAAGAAATTAGGGCTGCGATGAAGAAGATGAGGCTATTTTGGGAAGAACACATATTTAGAATGAATTCTCACCAAATCCGACCATTTTTGGTCGGATTTGTAAATAGCCCAAAACAAGAATTGGGTAGAATTCAAAATGAATTCATTTCTTGTTTGAGTAATATTTTGGGCACTAACAACTTCCACTAACACTTACTAACACACTCTATCTCTCTCCTAGTGGTACTGTGGGGTCCGCAGTGGGTCCCGCAGTACCACTAGGAGAGAGATAGAGTGTGTTAGTAAGTGTTAGTGGAAGTTGTTAGTGCCCCTAGCATTGCCCTTCTTGTTTTGTGTCATACCAAACACAAGAATTCCACAAAATAGAATTGCAAATGAATTCTATTCTACTTTGTGGCATACCAAACGGGCTGTAAGTGATACGTTATCAACGGCATTGAAACAAAATAAGTGTTAAAATTTTTCATTTTTACCACTTAATTGGATTATCAAACACACCCTTAATTTTCATTTTTATCAAACACACCCTTAATTTTCAGTTTTTTTCCCCAAAAGTAATTCCCAACATGTGGCAATGAGTCTACTTGATTTTGATTGGTTGATGTTGCAGTGATCCTACCACTAATGAAAAGGGGCTCAACTGTTACATGTATTAAAAAACACTTTTTGGAAAACAGAGCATTACTCCTCATAAAAACCAGATAAAAAAAAGAGTAATGATTCGTGCACATAAAATGTGCACATAAAGATCTAGGCCATTTATTTTGGTGGGTCTTATGTGTGCAGGGATGGACCCCACCAAAATGAATGACTCAGATCTTTATGTGCACATTTTATGAGCACGTAGCATTACCCTAAAAAAAAAATATACTTTTAAGTTAACCAGATCATATTTTGAATATTTACAAACATTACCTTAGTAAGCAGTTTTAAAGACCGGGACGACCGGCTGCCTCTCTGGGAAGCTTTCATTTGTACCACATAGTGTGTCGTCTCTGGTAGAGGAAATTTTGGTTCCAATGAAAGTGACTCAATCATATCATTGGCGAGAATTCAAAACTTATCTGGGTGTCTAACGTTCCACAAAGCAGGTCATCCCATAACCCTATAACCTCATCTTATTCCACAATTGTGATCATGTTGTCAATTCTGTTTATATATACTTCTAAACTTGTTATCAATTAATCGTTGTAAACAGTGGATTCACTGAACAATCCTGTTTGGCCCATTTTGTGGTAATAGTAAGAAAGCCTGGAAGGTGTTTGATATATGGTCCCAATTACATTTTTAGGTACTAAAAGAGCAATGTAGGTAACAATATATAGTTAACTTGTCAAATTATGTCTTGCAAAGTTATACCCTTTTGTTGTTTTCTTCATAGTTGATAGCTCATGCTTTAGTTTCTCATGACTGATCACATTCGGGGCCAAAATCAGGAAAAAAAAAAAAGATGGCTGAAATTGGGCATGGATTTCTAGTTTGTTCTAATGGATTTTGGTACATTTTATCTGGTAATGAAACATATAGATGGTTAGGTTATGGGATTCTAAGGCCCTGTTTGGAATTACTTCTCAAATGCATGTTTGGGTCCAAATGTGCTTATGGGATCCAAAATACATATAGTAACCGTTTTGGATCAATTTTAAGCAGATCTTTAGAGCCCCCCAAAACACTTTTTGGTTGAAGTAGTTTGTTCTAATTGATTTTGGTATATTCTACTATGCTTTCTTGGAAAGAAGGTAGGGTGGGGGGAATATTATTATTATTATTATTTTTTATAGGTTATGTAAGTGCATATATGTATGGATATTGCCGTTTTCTTATCCTTGCAGGTTTGTACAGAACAAAACAGTTATACGGACTTGACCATGTCATCTTCTTTCCAATGCAAATTGAATTCAGAGGTCAGTTGAATATTTATCCATTTATTACAAAAGAATTTAGAGAAAGGGATAATTTTTTATTCACTATAATCCCATGTATATATACAATTACAGAGAAGAGTAAAAAGGAAAGAGAATAATGGAGAAATAAAGCCTAATAATAGTGGTCAACATGACCCATAAATAAGACAGAAAATAAGGAATCAAATCCCTTGATTCCAACACTCCCCCTCAAGCTGAGGCGAAGATATCGACGAGCCCAGCTTGCCGAGAGAAGACTGTAGAAGTCCTGGACCAACAGACTTAGTAAACATATTAGCAACTTGATCAGATGAGGATACAAATTTCGGCGTGACAACTCCCGACCGAACTTTCCCACGAATGAAATGAACATTAACTTCTATGTGTTTCGTTCTTTCATGAAGGACAGAGTCAGAGGATAACATAATAGCGGACTTATTATCACAAAACAAAGTAGATGAATCTGTTACTGGGAAGCCCAACTCGTTGAGAAGAGAGCGAAGCCAAAGAAGTTCACATGTACCCTAAGTCATGGCACGATACTCTGCTTCAGCGGAAGAACGTGAAACAACTGTTTGCTTCTTACTTTTCCAGGATATGAGATGATTACCACGAAAAGTACAGAAGCCAAAGGTAGAACGTCTATCATCCTTCGAGCCCACATAATCTGCATCTGTAAAACAGGAGAGACCGGACTGTGCTCCTGTTTTAAAGAAGAGTCCAAGATTAGGACAGGTCTTAAGATACCGAAGAATGTGATAGACAGCATCCAAATGAGCGGTACGCGGGGAGTGCATAAATTGACTTACAATACTGACAGCAAACGTAAGATCCGGTCTTGTGTTCGTCAAGTAGATAAGACGACCCACAAGACGCTGATACACTGAAGGATCTGGTAGAAGTTCCCCCATATCTGTAGTTAACTTAAGATTTGGATCCATTGGAGAGGAGGCGGGCCTACACCCAAGCATACCTGTATCCTGAAGAAGGTCTAGAGAATACTTTCTCTGGGATAGAGAGATACCGTGCCGAGACCTAGCTACCTCAATACCAAGAAAATACCGAAGAGAACCCAAATCCTTAATATCAAAAGACATACCTAGATCACGCTTCACTTGACCAATCCCCGGTGCATCATCACCAGTAATAATAATATCATCAACGTACACAGAGATAATAATACATTGCCCTTGAGATCGGCGACGAATAAAACATGTATGATCTGAGTGACACCTAGCAAATCCTATATTGAGAACCACATCACTGAAATGGCTAAACCAAGCTCGAGGAGATTACTTCAGACCGTATAGTGATTTTCGAAGGCGACAAACTTCCCCAAACACTCCCCCTGAGCTCGACACCGCGGCGGTGGGTCCATATAAATTGTCTTAGTCAAGTCACCATTAAGAAAGGCATTTTTGACATCGAGCTGGTGAAGAGGCCAAGAATAGGAAGCGGCTAGTGAGACAAGAAGTCGGACGGTAGTTAACTTGGCCACAGGAGCAAAGGTGGCACCAAAATCTTTATCAGGAACCTGAGTAAAGCCTTTAGCAACAAGACGGGCCTTATAACGATCGATAGTGCTATCTGCCAAATACTTCAGACTAAATACCCATTTACAGCCAACTGTGCATTCACCAGGTGGAAGGACAACAAGTTCCTACGTTTGATTGCCTCGGAGGGCATCCATTTCCACTTTCATAGTAGCTACCCACTTAGGATCCTGGAGAGCCTCATGAACAGACCGAGGAATAGAGACCGAATCAACCTTACTAATATAGGATTGATAGGAATCAGACAAGCCCTGGTAATAAACATACTCAGAAATGGGATGGTTAGTACTACTTGAAAGAAGGAAACGGGAAGGGGGGCGCCGAATACGAGTAGGATAACGGGGAGGGACAATATTAGGGATTAAAGGAGGAGACGAGTTACCTGATTCCGGAGAAGAAGCTGGCGGAGGGTCTGGAGAGCGTGGACGACGAGAATATACGTGCGTGGGATTAGCTGTGACAACTGGAGGCAAAGATACACTAGGGTACTCAAGAATAGGAACCGGACGCGGAAGCACATAAGTATCGTCCTCAGCAGTCTCCACGACAGTGGCTGGAGAGGAAGAATGACCTGTAAAAAAAGGAACAGTCTCCAGAAAAGTAACATTTAAAGAGTAGTAAAAGTGACGAATGGCAGGGTCATAGCACCGATACCCTTTGGACATGGAGGAATACCCTAGGAATACACACTGAATAGCCTTATTATCAAGTTTGTCCGCGTAGGACTTCGGTTTTTAACAAAACAAGTGCACCCAAAGACACGGGGTACAAGAGGAAAAAGAGTACAATCAGGTTTGAGGACATGAAGAGGAGCCTTACCTTGTAGCACACGACTGGGAGTACGGTTTATAAGGTAAGTAGCAGTAAGAACCGCCATGTGCCAAAAATACTTGGGAACACCCATACCACATAAGAGACACCTAACAGTAGCCATAATATGACGGTTTTTCCGTTCCGCCACACCATTCTGCTCAGGAGTGTAGGGACAGGTAAGCTGTTGAAGAATACCACACTTATTAAGTTCAGACCTAAGTTCATTCGTGATATACTCCCTACCATTATCAGACCGAATATTACGCACAACTGTATGAAATTGAGTTTTTATCATTTGCAAATTTTTTTAAAAATGAGTGAAAACTTCGGACTTTTTCTTCATGAGGTAAACCCATGTGCAACGAGTGTAATCGTCAATAAAGGTGACATAATAACGGTGGTGAGATTGAGCCGTGACAGGTGAAGGCCTCCATACATCGGAATGAATAAGATCAAAGGCACTAGGTGCCCTGTGCATGCGAGGAATATAAGAAGTGCGTGTATGTTTAGACAATTCACAAACCACACATTTGAAACGAAAATCCTTGCAAGCTTTATTCAATGGGGGAAATAACCAACATAAATACTGAAAGTTTGCATGTCCTAGACGAGCATGCCACAATCTAATGTTTGAAGAGAAAAACATAATTATTTGAATCTGGTAAAACAGAATTATTAGAGACTGGCAAAACAGAAGCTTGCAAACTGGAACGAGGAGGATCGCCAAAGTAATAGAGACCGTCACACTCATACCCCCTACCAAAAATCTTCTTCGAAGTCAGGTCCTGCAAATAACAAGAGGTTGGTAAGAACACAACAACACAATTATGCGATTTAGCAAGACGATTAACAGAAAGAAGATTAAAAGAAAAATTGGGGACATAGTAGACAGAGGAAAGGGTGATGTCAGGGAATAAACAAGCATTACCCTGACTATGAATGGGAATGAAAGACCCATTAGCGATACGGAAAGATTGATCAATGGGAGTAAATAGAGAGGTAAAGGAAGAAAGCTCACCAGTGATATGATTATTAGCACCAGAATCCAGAATCCAAGTGGGATGGACTGACTTACCATGAAGAGCGGTAGGAGTACCTGCAGGCTGCAACAATAGTAGCCGTGGGGCCGGAAGAAGATGAAGGCGTACCCAAGCCCAAATGTGACTGTAATTGGGCAATTTGAGACTGAATCTGATCATAATCTGGTGGAGTGGGAGTCGGAACCATCTCAACTACAGCACCAGTACGAGGAGAACACCCCTGCCACGGCCAGTAGGGCGGTTCTGGAACTGCTGCTTCAACTCTGGATGAAGGTCAAAGCAATGATCAATAGTATGACCCGGCTGGCGGCAATGCTGACAGAAAGGACGGTTACTTCCCGCATAGGGACGGTTATTGCTGGAAGAAGAACGGTTTCCTCCGGGACGATAGCCAGAAGGTGCAACAAATGCCATCTGATCAGGAGCCGAAGAAGGAGACTCAGGCACAGGAGGGGGCAATAGAAGTTGGCGTCGCCGCTCATCACCATTAATAGTAGCAAATGCCTCAAATAGAGAAGGCATAGGAGTGGTATTCAGGATCTGGGTGCGAAGGGCTGCAAACTCGGGCTTTAAGCCCATCAAAAACTGGTAAGTGTGGCGACAATCAAGGCGCTTGGACTCAACAACACCATCAGTAGTAAAGTCACTAAGTAGCTCATACTGGGCCAGTTCCTCCCAGCGGGTCTGGAGATACCCAAAGAAATCAGCAACGGTGAGACCCAAGGTGGCCTGAGAGGCATGAAAAATATCCTGGTAGAGCTCAAAAATGCAAGAATTGCACTGAGCATGAGCATACATTTTGGATAAAGCAGTCCATAGACCATGAACGGTATCGTGATACATGAACATATTGTAGATACGTACCTCCATAGAATTAAATATCCAACCCAAAATAATACAATTATCAGTGTACCACTCTTAATACTTGTAGGCATTTTGCCAAGAATCCACCCAATCTTGCGTTTACCCCCAAGAAAGAGACGAAGGGAGCGAGACCAGGCATGAAAGTTCTTTCCATTTAATAACACGCTCGTGACACGCTGAGCTGGTATAGGATAGGAAAGAGAGAGAGACGGGGGTGCAGTGGGGTTGGTAACGATGTCTTTACCAGTATCGGCCATTGATCAGCACAAGAATTTGGTAAAGAAAGACAAAGGAGGAGCAAACGCGGCCGGAGACTCGGCGAATGACGACGGGGGCAACCGGACACTCGGTTTCCCGGACGGGAGACGAAGAGCACAAGATTGGCTCTAATACATCATCAACGTGCCCAACAAGGGCAAGAGAAGCAGCCGGACAGGCTGCTGGACTAGGCCGAATGGCCTGTGGGGTGCGCCGCTGATGAGGGTTGCGGCTACAAGGATGCTGCTATGTACAGGAGGGGTCGCCGAGGCTTGGGTGGTCTCTGGGAGGTCTCGGCAAAGCAGTGGCAGAGATGGTGGTGGCGGCGCAGCAGTGGTGGTGTTGGTGGTTTAGTTTTGGCTTTGATGCCAAAAAGAATTTAGAGAAAGGGATAATATTATTCACTATAATCCCATGTATATATACAATTACAGAGAAGAGTAAAAAGGAAAGAGAATAATGGAGAAATAAAGCCTAATAATAGTGGTCAACATGACCCACAAATAAGAAAGAAAATAAGGAATCAAATCCCTTGATTCCAACAATTACCAACTATGGCCTTTGTTAATCCTGTTCCTTTGTCATAGAACAAGTGAAAGTGTATTATTTATAGTAACTTCTTCATACCACTCACAAATTATCTACCATATTTTGACATTATTGTAGTTTTTTAGTCTAGAAATTGTGATCATCCTTGCTATCATCTCATAGCTATTATCTTCCTTTTGCCTTTATATTTTCACTGGTATAATGGAACTTTTTAAGCCAAATTTCTCGTTCTTGTGCATTACGTTCTGCATAACCTCGTTTATGATGGAAGGGTAATTTATACCAGCACTCCTTAAAGTTTCCGATGAATACCTTAAACTCCTATGGTATCTAAGTTTTTCTTTTCTTTTATTTTTTATTTTTTTATTTATCAAAAGACTCGCCCTTATGTGAAGTTCTCGTCAAAATTCGTGAAAAAGATTGATAATTGTCATGTACTAAGACTTTGAATACCCAATTTGTTTTTGTCCAAGTTATTTGGAGATTCATGATTCATCTATCTTGAAAGCAATACTTTTCAGAAGGCAAAAAATATAATTTGGATTACAAAAAATTGTTAACATCCTTTAAGATTTGCATTATAGCGTAAGCCTTACAATCATGTATTCTATTTTCTGATGATGCTGTTACTGTAAACTGATGAGAAACATTGTAATTTTAGAAGAAAAGGGTGGTCATGTCTTATTCAGAAACTCCTGAGAAAATTCTATAATAGGCCCCCATGTTGCGATCGAGATTAATGCTCAATCCACTTGGATGTGCCCTGCGATTTATGCGAACGCTAATCGTCAGTGTGGTGAGGTGCTTTGGAGTGAGCTAGTTAATATGAGTAGTAATATTAATCTTCCTTGGATATTAACAAGTGATTTCAAACACTATACCCAAACATGGTGGTGCTTCCATTAACCTCAGTCGGTGCTCCAAATTCCAGAATATGATTGATTCCTGTTTCCTTATAGACTTGGGTTTCCAAGGCCCCACCTACAGTTGGACGAACAAGAGACAAGGTCCTGCTAATCAAAGAGCGCTTTGATTGTGCTATGGCTAACCCTGCCTGGAAAGCTCTAGATCCAGAGGACCTTGATTGTGCTCTGGTTTCCAAGGCCCCGCCTTCAGTTGGACCAACAAGAGACAAGGTCCTGCTAATCAAAGAGCGCTTTGATTGTGCTATGGCTAACCCTGCCTGGAGAGTTCTAGATCCAGAGGACCTTGATTGTGCTCTGGTTTCCAAGGCCCCGCCTTCAGTTGGACCAACAAGAGACAAGGTCCTGCTAATCAAAGAGCGCTTTGATTGTGCTATGGCTAACCCTGCCTGGAGAGCTCTAGATCCAGAGGACCTTGATTGTGCTCTGGTTTCCAAGGCCCCACCTTCAGATGGACCAACAAGAGACAAGGTCCTGCTAACATCAAAGAGCACTTTGATTGTGCTCTGGCTAACCTTGCCTGGAGAGCTCTATATCCGGAGGCTGTTGTGATTCACCTCTCCAGTGTTAAGTCTGACCCCCCCTGTTTGTCTCGGAGGTATCTCCCTCCCACCTACCCACACCTCTTTTCGTTTGAAGTTGCTTGGACCACTATTGAGTCTTTTGAGGACATCGTTAAACATGCGTGGTGTTCTCAAAGTGTTTTTGTTACTGACTCTATAATGACCAATCCTATAAAGTCTTGGAACCATAATTATTTTGGAAATATTTTGAAGAAAAAAAGATACATTTGATTTAGAAATTCCTTTGCGTTAGGGACTCCTTTTTCCTGGTTAATTTGGAAAAAGGAGTTGATTGAAGAGTATGACAAATTAACAATATTCTTGATCAGAAAGAGCTGTTATGGGCCTATGGCTGCAAAAATCCCGCTTGAATTGGCTCACTTTGGGTGAGAGAAATGCTACTTTTTTTTTCCCTTTGTATCACCACCCTTAAGAGGAGAGGAAGGAATAGGATTGATGTCCTTAATCTCGGACATGGTAACTGGTGCTCTGACCCTGAAGAGTGAGTTAACCATGTCCAGTGCCATTTCAAGAACTTGTTCTCCCAACATGCCGTCCTTGTTGCTTATGTTTCTTTTCTCCCTTGCCCAAGGATTTGTGATGAGGATGCGCTTGACATGTCTAGACCCATTGAGTTTTGGAAACTACCAAGGCGGTGAAGTCTATGAAAGGCCTCACGGCCCCGGGCCTTATGGTTACCTCCTATCTTCTATCAAATGTTTGGAATGTGGTTGGTCGTAAAATTATTCCTCGGTTAGTAAAGTTTTTAGGACTGGTTCTTTTGATGATACTTTTAATTCCACCTTTATTACCCTCATCCAGTAAGGGGATCAACCTGAAAGCATAAACCAGTTTAGGCCTATTTCCCTATATAATGTGAGCTACAAGATTCTTGCTAAGGTCATCACCAACTATATTCATCCTATCCTTAGATCAACAGTCCCCTCCAAATGTAGCTTTGTCCGTCTAGATTCACCAACAATAATATCTTCGTTGCCCAAGAAATCATCCACTACTTGGAAAATCGAAAGCTAGAACTGGAGGCATGGCCATCAAATTGACCTTGAGAAAGCATAATGTTGGAAAATATAGAAGAGACTATCAGATATATGGGGCCCTCCAGATTTGGTGAATGAAGATCCCAGATTTGATATGATTTATGATTTACTATTAATTGTTTGTCCTTTACGGAATGTAAATCAAATCATATAAGGGATAATTAGTGAGGAGATTTCATGTGATATTATTGAAATCCCATAATAAATGGGATTGATATTATTTTCTCTATCTCCACCCTATATGTATAGAGATTGGGAGTCGTGTAAACACAATACATAAAATTATCATTCAAGTAATACAAGATGTAGTCCCTTGGGGCTTTTAGGGGTGGATGTAGGTCTTCGGACCGAACCACGTAAAATTTTGTGTTCTTTCTCTTTCTTCTTCATTCTTGGATTATCATTCCTTTTCCGCAAATCTCAACTTGGTATCAGAGCCACTTTCCTTGTGGCTATTCGGATTTTGATCCCTTGTCCGTTTGAGACATGTGGGAGATTGGTTTAGATCTACTACGGCGTCCGTTTGAGACTTGTTGGAGATTAGTTCAGATTTACTTTGGCTGCTGCTGCTGCACTGCTTTATCTCAATAAGATCTTCGGCCCATTATTAAGCCTTGTGTGGCTTTGATTTGATGTTTGGGCTATTCCGTTGCGTTTTGTTTGGATGTTGCGTTCTTTGCCCATCCCATATTTCTCTTTCCGGTTATGTCTGGTCCGCACCTTTGTCAATCTTTTCAAACTTCGTTTTGCCAATGCCTTCCCACCTTCAGTTTGGGGGGGAGTGGTAAATATGTTATGGTGATTTCTATTACAACCTGCTCGTGGGCCTCTCTGGTGATTTAATGTAGATGATGTTTTCCTACAATTTCACCCTTTGTTGGTGAATGATATAATCCTTGCCCACTTGATTTGAAAAAGATGTTGGTCTCTCTCTTTGGTGATTTATTGTAGTTGATGTTTACCACAATCTCACCCTTTATTGGTGGATGATTTCTCCACCCTTGCCCACATGTTTGAACAAGGCGTTGGTCTCTATGGTGATTTATTGTGGTTGATTGTTTTCCATAATCTCACCCTATTAATGGTGGATAGTATCCTTCACCCTATTAATGATGGATGGTATTCTTTACCCTTGCCTACTTTTTTGATTGTAACCTCATCTTCAAGTTGACACGTCAATAAGTATCCGTGTGCCAACTTGAGGGGGAGTGTTGGAAAATATGAAAGAGAATATCAGATATGTGGGCCCTCCAGATTTGGTGAATGAAGATCCCGGATTTGATATGATTTATGATTTACTATTAATTGTTTATCCTTTATGGAATGTAAATCAAATCATATAAGCGACAATTAGTGAGGAGAATTGATTTGATATTAGGCCCCGTTTGGTTCGTGGGAACGGAAACAATGAAATGGAAAGTATTTCTAAGGAATCAGAATCCACAGAAAATGATTCTTACCACTTTATATTATATTGTTTGGACATCGATAGGAATGTAATCCTGATAAATGTTCGTTTATCTTCTTAAAATAGTAGATTCTATCTTATATATAGTTATATATATAATGGGTACTTTAAAATTTGAAATTTCAAATGTGTAATTTCAAATTTAAGATGATAAGGATGGTTTATTAGTCATAACATAAGTTAAAAAATTTGAAAATGAAGTTGTCAAGCAAAATTTTTTTTTGAAAATGAAGTCAGATAATGGTTGTTAAGGTTGTGTATATATGTATATATATACATATATACATGCACGGTCTTTCCCAAGGAAAGTAATCTGATTACCTCTTCTTAATCAGGATTGTGTTTCCTTTATTTCGTGGGAATCTAATTCTTTTTGGAAATACATTCCAATAACATTTAAACACACCAAACACAAAAAAACTATTCCAAGGAATGAGGTTCCTTTCCTTTCCTTTCCTACTTTCCAAGCCAACCAAACGGGGCCTTATTGTAATCCCACAATTGATGGGATTGATATTATTCTTTCTATCTCCACCCTATATATAGGGGGAGTATTGTAAACACAATACAGAAAATTATCATTCAAGTAATACAAGACGTAGGCCCTTGGGGCTTTTAGGGGTGGATGTAGGTCTTTGGACCGAACCCCGTAAAATTTGTGTTCTTTCTGTCTCTTCTTCATTCTTTGTTCATTATTCTTTCCCAAAATCCAACTCATATGACAAGGTCAATTGGGATTTTCTCAAGGGCTGCATATCTAATTTTGGTTTTCCTTCCCTTGTGACCCAGAGTGTTATGAAATGTGTCACTTCAACCTCCCTCTCTATACTGTGGAATGGAGAACCCACTGATGCCTTAAAACCTAAGGGGGATCTTAGGCAAGGTGACCCCCTATCCTCTTACCTTTTTGCTCTGTATCTTGAACAACCTTCCCAAATGATCTTGCGGTGGATAATAAGCTTTGGTTCCCCATCCAGCCTTGTAGGAATGGCCCTAAGATTTCCTCCTCATTTTGTGCTGGTGACCTCCTGCTTTTCTCGATAACTTCTTCCTCGCAGGATCATATTGTTATGGAGGTTGTTAATTCTTTTGGTACTATGGCTGGCCAATCTGTCAACCTTAGTAAGTCCAATACATTGTTTCTCCAAGTACTCCGAGGAATATCATTGGAAAAATCCAAGGCACGTGCGATATTAAATGGTTCGAGAAGCTTAGGAAGTATTTTGGGGTCCCTATCATTCACAATAAAATGGGTAAGCTTATCTACAACCACATTGTGTAGAATGTTAAGTCTAGCTTGGCTGGTTGGAAAGCTAAATGCTTAAGCATGGCTGGCAGGGCCACTTTGATCCAATCGGTGACCATCGCCATCCCTACTATGTGATGCAAAACTCTTGGTTGCCCAAGCATACTTGTAATGCTCTGGATAGAATCAATAGAAGTTTCTTTGGTTCTCGTGTGAGGAGACGAAGAAATCACCTTGTTGGTAGGGGTAAAGTTACCAAATCCGAAACAGAGGGAGGTTAAGCATTAATAAATGTAGTTTGGCCAATATTGCTCTCTTAGCCAAGTTGGGGTGGAAATTGTTGAATTAAGAGGAGCCCTTTGCTCCAAACTGTTCTTCCCCAAGCATGTCAAAAATAAAGCTGCTTCGTCCCACACTTGGAATGGCATTTAAAGAGCTTTAGGTCTTTGACTAGGGGTTTTCAGTGGTGTACAGGAGTTGGTACCGATGAGTCCCTTTGGGATGACCCGTAGGCTGATGATAAACCTCGAAGGGAACTTATTGATGGGGTTGTTCATGAGGACGCTGATCAGAAAGAAAAGATTTTGGAGGAGAGATTCTTTTATTATTGTACATCCCAAGTATATATAGCATTACAAGGTGAAATAAGAAAGGAAAGAAAATAACTAAGAAAGGGAAAGAAATTATTCCACTTAAATGTGGTCAACATGACCCATAAATAAGAACATAAAAACCGGGATAAAATCCCCTAATCTCAACACTCCCTCTCAAGCTGTGGCGAAGATATTGATAAGAGTAAGCTTGCCAGGAGACGACTGTAGAAGTGCTGGACCAACAGACTTAGTGAACATATCAGCGATTTGATCCGATGAAGGAACAAAGCTCGGAGAGATGACTCCTGACCGAACTTTTTCCCGAATGAAATGAATGTCCACCTCTATATGCTTAGTTCTTTCATGAAGAACTGAATCAGACGATAACATAATAGCAGATTTGTTATCACAAAATAATGTAGATGAGTCTACCCTTGGGAGGCCTAACTCATCAAGAAGATAACGGAGCCATATGAGTTCACATTAACCCTGAACCATGGCACGATACTCGGCCTCAGCAGAAGATCGTGATACAACAGTTTGCTTTTTACTTTTCCATGAAATCAGATGACAACCTTGGAAAGTGCAAAAACCTGACGTAGAGCGTTTATCACCCTTCGAACCTGCATAGTCAGCATAAGTAAAGCAGGAGAGACTTGATTGAGCTCGTGTCTTAAAGAAAAGACCAAGACCGGGACATGTCTTGAAATATCGGAGAATATGATAAACAACATCAAGATGTGAAGTACGTGGTGAGTGCATAAATTGACTCACAACAGTAACAGCAAAAGTCAGATCCAGTCTTGTGTTCGTCAAATAGATGAGACGACCCACCAGACGTTGATATACAGAGGGATCTTATAAAAGTTCTCCTAATTTAGCAGTCAACTTATGATTTGGATCCATAGGAGAAGAAGCAGGTCTACATCCAAGCATCCCCGTATCTTAGAGAAGATCAAGTGAATACTTCCGTTGGGATAACGAAATGCTTTGACAGGACCGGGCCACCTCAATACCCAGAAAATACCTCAAAAGACCCAAATCCTTAATGTCAAACGACATTCCAAGAGAATGTTTCACTTGAACAATACCAGACGCATCATCTCCTGTAATAATAATATCGTCAACATAAACAGAGATAATGATGCATTGCCCTTTGGAATTACGACGAATAAAACATGTATGATCGGAGTGACATCGACTAAATCCCATAGAAGGCACCACATCACTAAGCCGGTTGAACCATGCACGAGGAGACTGCTTCAATCCATAGAGAGATTTGCAGAGGCGACATACTTTCCCCGAATACTCCCCCTGAGCCTAAAATCCAGGAGGGGAATTCATATAGATAGCCTTAGTCAAATCACCATTAAGAAAGGCAATCTTGACATCAAGCTGATGGAGAGGCCAAGAGTAGGAAGCAGTAAGAGAAACAAGAAGCCGGACTGTGGTCAGTTTAGCAACCGGAGCGAAAGTAGCGCCCAAATCCTTACCTGGAACCTATTTAAATCCCTTGGCCACAAGACGGGCCTTATACCGGTCAGCTGTACCGTCTGCCAAATACTTGACACTGAAAACCCACTTACAAGCAACTGTACGCTCACCATTCGGGAGAGAGACAAGCTCCCAAGTCTGATTGCCCTGAAGAGCACTCATTTCTGCTTCCATAGCAACCACCCACCTTGGATTCTGGAGAACTTCATGAACAGAGCGAGGAATGGAGATAGAATCAACTGCACTAACAAATGAGCTAAAAGCTGGTGACAACCGCCGATAAGAAATATACTAGGAAATCGGATGATTAGTGTTATGAGAAACAAGAAAGCGAGAAGGTGGGCGGTGAACATGTGTGGGGTAACGAGGAGAGGGAACAATATCAGAAACAATATTAAGAGGTATATCATAGACTAAAGGAGGAGAGGAGATACCTGAGTCCGGAGAAGAAGCTGGCGGGGGAGCAGGAGCGTGCTGACACCCAGAGTAAACCTGTAGCGGAGCACTAGAGACAACAGGTGGAAGAGACTCAAAGATAGGAACCGGAAGAGGTTGAACCGAAATATCCTCCACCACTGGTTCCACAGGGACTGGAAGAGGAGAAGAACTTAGATAAAAAGGAACACTTTCGAGAAAGGTAACGTCCAAAGAATTATAGAAATGGCGCGTGAGAGGATCATAGCAACGATACCTTTTAGATATGGATGAGTACCCTAGAAAAACACAACGAACTGCCTTATCATCAAGTTTGGTACGGGTAGGACTTTTATTTTTGACAAAGCAGGTGCAACCAAACACCCGTTGGTCAATAGGAAAGAGAATACAACCAGGTTTAAGAACATGAAGAGGTGCCTATCCAAGAAGGACACAGCTCGGAGTACGATTAATCAGGTATGTAGCAGTAAGAACAGCCATATCCCAAAAATATTTAGGTACACCCATACCACATAAGATGCACCTAACTACAGAGATGATATGCCGGTTCTTTCGTTGTGCCACACCATTTTGTTCTGAAGTATAGGGACAGGTAAATTGTTGAAGTATACCATCTTTATTAAGAGCAGCCCTAAACTCATCAGTAATATATTCCCGTCCATTATCAGAACGAATATTACGCACAATAGTACGATATTGAGTTTTAACCATTTGTAAATGTGCTCGGTGCATGCGAGGTATGTAAGAGGTGCGTGTATGCTTGGACAATTCACAAACCACACACTTAAAATTATAATCTTTGCAAGCTTTATTTAACAGTGGGAATAACCAACACAAATATTGAAAATTTGCATATCCTAAACGGGCATGCCACAAATCCAAAGTTTTAAGAGAAAAACATAAGTATTCGAATCTAGTAAGACATAATTATTGGAACTAGAAGAAACAGTAGCTTACAGGCTGGAAGAGGACACCCTGGTTGAAGGAAGATCACCAAAAGTAGAGGCCATCACGCTCATACCCCCTACCAAAAATCTTCTTCGAAGTCAGGTCTTGTAGATAGCAACAATTGGGTAAGAACACAACTGCACAATTATGATCTTTGGCTAACCGATTAACAGACAGAAGATTGTAAGCAAAATTAGGAATAAAATAGATAGATGAAAGAGTAATATCAGGAGATAAATATGTGTCAACCTGACTGTGAACAGACACAGATGATCCATCAGCAATATAAACTGACTGATCAATGAGAGTAAACGGAGAAACAAAGGAAAAGAGCTCACTAGTCATATGATTACTAGCGCCGGAGTCCAGAATCCAAGTAGGATGGGTAGACTTACCATAGAGAGCAGTAGGAGTACCTATGACAATAGTAGCTGTTGGTCCTGGAGCAGAGGAGGAGATAGTGCCAAGGCCCAAATGTGATTGGGACTGAAGCTCAGTATAGTCTGGTGAAGGTAGAACCATTTCAGCAATGGCTCTAGTACGAGGAGCACCTTTCCCACGACCCACACCCACACCTCGAGCCTTATTATATTGCTACTTTAACTCAGGATGATGGTCAAAACAACGATCAATAGTGTGACCAAGCACACGACAGTGCTGGCAATATTGACAGTTGCCATAAGGCGAGGACTTGAGGAAGCACCACCAGGAGGACGAGGACCTGAAGAACCAAAAGGCAGGCGTGGGCCCGGGCGGGTAGCAAAAGCCATCTGATTAAAGATTGGAGGAACATGCACCGTTGGCGGTGCTAGAATGCGACGGCGACGCTCGTCCCCCTCAATAGTAGCGAAGGCCTGAAATAAAGAGGGCATAGGAACAGTGTTAAGAATCTGGGTACGCAGCCATGCAGGGCCTCGAACTCAGGGTTTAGGCTCATAAAAAATTGGTAGGTATGCCGACGATTGAGACGTTTGACGTCAACATCACCATCATTAGGGAAATCATTGATAGATTCATATTTGGCTAACTCCTCCTACCGGGTCTGCAAATAGCTAAAGAATTCGGAAACAGAATGACCCAGAGCCGCCTGAGAGGCATGCGAGATGTCCTGGTAAAGTTCAAAAACTCGTGAGTCAGAATGGGCATGGGCATACATCTTCTTCAAAGCTGTCCAAAGTCCATGAACAGTGGTGTGATACATAAACATGAGTTAAATTGACTCCTCCATCGAGTTAAAAACATCCACCCCAAAATAATAAAGTTGTCAGAAAACCATTCTTCATACTTAGCATCAGTTTCTGCCGGTTGGGGCTCCTTACCAAGTGACCAACCAATCTTCCGTTTGTCGCCAAGGTAAAGACGAAGGGAATTGGACCAAGCATGAAAATTCTTCCCGTTCAAGACAACGCTAGTAACCCGTTGAGCGGGAGTTGGATGAGAAAGATCCAGACGAGCAGGGGTAGAAACAGTGGTTGTAACACCGGACTTAGCAGTATCAGTCATGACGGCAGTAAGAGAGAACAACTCCAAATCAAGAGGGGTGGACAGCCGGTTGACAGCGGCAGACTTAGATGGGGTAAGCAGAGACGTGGTTACCCGACGAGAGTGGACGGAAAGCCCTAGGACATAACTCACATGCCCGAGAAGGGCAGATGATGCAGCCGAGGGGCTGCTAGACCAAGTCGAGAGGCTTGGGGGCTACGCCGTAGGAGAGGGGTTTCTGGTAGGCTGCGGCTAGGGTTGGAGGGGTGGGTGGGCTGCGCCGAAAGGGAAGGGGGGCTGGTAGGCTATGGCTAGGGTTGTGGCAGACTGCGGCTAGGTTGGGTGGTGATTCCGGTGGTGGTGGGTTGATGTTTGTGGTGGTTAGGGTTAGGACCACTTGCTCTGATACCAAAAAGAATTTGGAGAAGAGATTCTTTATTACTGTACATCCCAAGTATATATAGCATTACAAGGTGAAATAAGAAAGGAAAGAAGATAACCAAGAAAGGGAAAGAAATTATTCTACTTAAATGTGGTCAACATGACCCATAAATAAGAACATAAAAACCGGGATAAAATCCCCTAATTTCAACAGAAAGTGTTGGAATATAGGAAATATTCTAGATTTGATTGTAATCCAATCAAATCCATTTAATTTGGAAAAATTTGATTTTTTCTTATTTTATTTGAGTGCATTGGCTGCCCTTATTTATAAATCCCATGATTTATGGGTTTGAGTTATGATTTGATTAGGATTATATTAAGAAGTTTTTATCTATT
The DNA here is from genome assembly GCA_033977485.1 of Hydrangea macrophylla. Taxonomy (NCBI): domain Eukaryota; kingdom Viridiplantae; phylum Streptophyta; class Magnoliopsida; order Cornales; family Hydrangeaceae; genus Hydrangea; species Hydrangea macrophylla. The sequence continues at coordinate 87,258,232 of CM066986.1, forward strand.
TCTCCACCCTATATATGGATGTGAGTCTTGTAATCAAGTATTAAGTCAGACAGTACAAAATGTAGTCCAATAACCCATAGGCCCGAGGATCGTCTGATACCAAGTAGAAAAGGAGAATTTGTAGGGAAAAGGAAAAAGAAAGAGAAGGAAAGAAGAGAAGGAGAGATCTTAGAAGCACGAAGCGGGGGCGGGAGCGGGAGCCGGAGCGAGGAAGCGTTAAACTTTAAGAGGTTCAAAGGTTGGGAGTGTTTAAGAAGCGTCCAAATAGTTGATATAGATATATTTTATATATAATTATTGTAGAGGAATTTAGATTGGCATAATATATGTTGATTGTAAATTTGTTTTTGAAAGTCTTAAGCCATATGCTCCGACATAAAAATATTTCTTCGGTAAAATATTTAAGCAAAATAAGAACTTGAATCTATTTATAGGCTATTTTGAGACTTGGTTGTGATGGGAGCGGGGTGGGAGCGAGGTTCTAATATGAGGGGAGCGAGGTTCTAATATGAGGGGAAGAGGTTCGACAAGCTTCTTGGTAAGAAGCGCAGAATCGAGAGTCTGAGGAGGGAGCGCGTGACCAATTTAGAAGGTTCCTGCTTCTAAGGGAGAGATTGTTGAGAATATATTTTGTTTCTCTATTATTTCTCTTATTAATTTGTTAAGTTAGTGGGTCTATTTGTAATATTTGATTTCTCATTATTATTGTTAATATATAAGGGGTTAGATAATTTGTCTAACCCTAAGCTTCCAACCACCTACCCTGCGCCGCAAACCCTAGACACCCCCCCTTGACTGCGCAGTCCTTCTCCAGCCCTCCACTCATCTTCGCTGCTCTCAACTTCACCCTGGATTAGTTCACTTTGCTGTTTTGCTTCCTTCTTATCTTTCTCGGTATTAGTAGGTCCTTATATGGACCCTTGAGTTAACTGTTACAGTTTTTTGGTGACTTCCCATCCTCTTCGTTTTCCTTCTCATTGTTGGGTTTTCCATCCAATGGCCGACCTAGGTAAACCGGAAGCCTCTACACCAACCACAATTCATACTGTGGTTCCTCCTCTGGATCCCAACCTTAAGATTACTCCCACGCCCTTCGATGGCCAAAATTATCTGAAGTGGTCACAAGCCGTGGAACTGTATCTGAAGGCACGTGGGAAGATGGGTCACCTTGATGGGCGAGTGACAACCCTTGTTTCTACGGATCCTGGCTATGATAAGTGGGAGATTGAGAACTCTGTTATCATGGCATGGCTCATTAATTCGATGGTCCCTGAAATTGGTGAGAATTTCTATCGCATGAAGACTGCTAAGGCGATTTGGGACACTGTTACATCTACTTATTCTCGACGGGGGAACTATGCACAGGAATTTGAGTTGCTTCGTTCCATTGACCGTTCGGAACAAGGTGACATGACTGTCACCAAATATTTTCAGTTTCTTACTACCAGCTGGGATCGTATTGATCATCTTCAGGCTTATCAACCAGTGTGTGTTACTGATGCTGAGGGTTATCGGAAACTACTAGAGAAGCAAAGGGTCTTTAAATTCCTTCAGGGACTTCATTCTGATTATGATGCGGTTCGTAGTCGAGTGCTTGGGATGGATTCTCTTCCCACCCTTCAGGAGGCCTTTGCTCATGTCCAGAATGAGGAGAGTCGTCGTTCTGTTATGCTTCATTCTGCACCTACTGAGAGATCTGCCCTTGTTTCTGTTCCTCCTACTAAAGATGGTTCACTGCCGCTGGCTTCTTCCGATAGACCTGTTGTGATTTGTGACTACTGTTTTAAGCCCCATCATACTCGGGCCAATTGCTGGAGCCTCCATGGCAAACCACCAGGTGGTCGGGGCGGTCGTGGAGGTCGAGGAGGAGGTCGTGGAGGTCGTTCTGGTGGCCGTGGAGAGGCTGCCCGTGCACATCATTCTGCCGTTTCTGAGACTACTGCTTCGGTTTCTAGTGGTACTGCTCAATCTTCTGATGCCAGCTCCAGCTCCTTGTTTGCCACTGAACTTGGGACTCTCAGGAACCTGATGGCCCGGTGTGTTGCTTCGACACCTACAAGCTCCTCATCATCATTTGCACAGTCAGGTAATGTTGTTACATCCCCAAGAGCACTCCTTTCTCATGTCTCCCCTTCCTGGATTATTGATTCCGGTGCCTCAGATCACATGTCCCCTTCATCTAATATTTTCTTTGATTATGAGTCCTCTTCAGGCCAAGATAAAGTTAGAATAGCTGATGGTACCTTCTCCTCTGTTACTGGGAAAGGTTTAGTTCATGCTACTCCTTCTCTACCCTTGACTTCTGTGTTACATGTTCCTAGTTTTTCTCACAACCTTTTATCTTTGAGTCGTATAACTCGGGATCTAAACTGTAGTGTAACCTTCTATCCTTCTCGTTGTGTGTTTCAGGATCTCATCACGAGGAGGACGATTGGCAGTGGTAGAGAGGAGCATGGTCTTTACATTCTGGATCAAGGAGAGAAGTTGGCTCATCATACCATAGTTCTCAAGAATAAAGCTGAAGACATACACCTTTGGCATAGGAGATTAGGACATCCCTCTTTTTCATTACTTAGGCATATGTTTCCTACTCTTGTAGAAAATTCTGCTCTTTCGAATTTTTCTTGTGATGCTTGTGAGTTTGGAAAACATTTTCGAGCTTCTTATGCTCCTCGTAATAATAAAAGTTTAACTCCATTTTCTTTAATTCATACTGATGTGTGGGGTCCTTCTCGTACAGTGTCATTAAAAGGTCATCGTTGGTTTGTTTCTTTTATTGATGATTTTTCTCGTACTACTTGGATATATATGATGAAAGAAAAACGAGAAGTGTTTGATATTTTTCAAAATTTTCACCACATGGTGCATACTCAATTTGGGGCGGTCGTAAAAATTTTGCGTTCTGATAACGGTGGTGAGTATATTGATTCTGGTTTGGGTGCATTTTTTTCTTCTCACGGTATTGTTCACCAAACTTCTTGCACTGCCACTCCACAACAAAACGGTGTGGCAGAACGCAAGAACCGTCACCTTCTTGATGTTGCTCGCTCCTTACTCTTCCAGGTTAATGCTCCTCGTACTTACTGGGGCGAAGCAGTCCTTACCGCTACTTATCTCATTAATAGGCTCCCTACTCGTGTTCTAAATAAACAAACACCTCTTCAGGTTTTATCCCATCCTTCCCTCTCTGCATCCATTCCACCTCGTGTCTTTGGTTGTGTTTGTTTTGTTCATAACCATTCACCTACCCGTGGGAAGTTAGATCCTCGGTCTTTTAAGTGTGTGTTTGTCGGATATTCGCCTACACAGAAAGGTTATAAATGCTACCATCCTCCTTCTCGGAAATGGTTTGTGTCGATGGATGTCACTTTTCACGAGTCTCAGTCATACTTTGTTGACCCTCCGACATCTCTTCAGGGGGAGACACGGTGTGAAGAGATAATGCCTGTTACTTCTGTGTTACCTATGATGATTGAGGTGAAGGAAAGGGGGGTTGACAGAGAGAATGAGGAAGTTAGAATAGAGGGGACTGAGGGGGAATCTGGAGAGCCTGAAGGAGAGGGAGTTGAGAGAGAAAGAGAGTTAAGAGTCTATTCGAGGGGGACATGGAGTAAAAGGAAGACCAGAGAGGCTTCAGATTCAAATATTGTTGCTCCTCCTCCTCCACTGCCATTCTCTCCGAGTGATGACGATTCAAGTAATTCTTCTGATACACCCTCTCCAGAGCTAAATGATTTAGATGTCCCCATTGCTGTCCGTAAGGGTGTTAGAACTTGTACTCAACACCCTATATCTAATTTTGTGTCTTATTCTTATTTGTCTGCCTCTTATAAGTCATTCCTCTCAAAAATTTCCTCTGTTAGTGTTCCTAACCATGTCCAGGATGCTCTTACCGATCCAAAATGGAAACATGCTATGAGTGAAGAGATGAAGGCTCTTCACAAGACTGGTACTTGGGAATTAACAACGTTGCCTAAAGGTAAGAGGACTGTGGGGTGCAAATGGGTGTTCACAGTAAAGCACCGGGCTGACGGGTCCATTGAAAGGTATAAAGCTCGGTTGGTAGCAAAGGGGTACACACAGACTTATGGTGTGGATTACGAAGAGACCTTTGCTCCAGTGGCAAAAATGAACTCAGTAAGGATTCTTCTTTCTCTGGCAGCGAATTTAGATTGGCCTCTTCACCAGTTCGATGTGAAGAATGCCTTCTTACATGGTGATTTGGAAGAGGAAGTTTACATGGATGTTCCTCCTGGTTTTGAAGATCCCAAGACAGAGGGTAAGGTGTGTAGATTGAAAAAATCGTTATATGGTCTGAAACAGTCTCCGAGAGCCTGGTTTGAGAGATTCACCCAAGCTATGCTTCGGTTTGGTTTTATACAGAGTCATGCAGATCATACGTTATTCATCAAACATTCTACACAAGGTAAGATCACAACACTTATTGTTTATGTAGATGATATTGTGCTCACAGGGGACGACTTAGAGGAGATGGAGAAATTAAAAAAACAGTTAGCTACAGAGTTTGAGATAAAAGACTTGGGAACCTTGAAGTTCTTTCTGGGAATTGAACTTGCAAGGTCCAAGCAGGGGATTTTTATTTCCCAAAGGAAGTATGTGTTGGATCTATTGAAGGAAACAGGGATGCTCGGTAGTAAAGCTAGTGATACGCCCATGGAACAGAATAAAAAACTTAGTGAAGACGGTAACGGAGAATTAGTTGACAGGGGGAGCTATCAGAGACTCGTTGGTAAACTTATTTACTTGTCACATACTCGCCCTGATATCGCTTTTGCAGTTGGTGTTGTTAGTCAATTTATGCATTCTCCGCGGGTGTCACATCAAGATGCTGTTTATAGGATTCTTCGTTATTTGAAGTCATCTCCCGGAAAGGGCTTATTCTTTGCTAGGCATGATCACATGAGAGTAGAGGCTTATACAGATGCTGATTGGGCTGGTTCTGTCACTGATAGGAGGTCCACCTCCGGGTACTGCACATTTGTAGGAGGGAACTTGGTTACCTGGCGAAGTAAGAAGCAGAATGTTGTGGCGAGATCTAGCGCCGAAGCTGAGTTTAGGGCAATGGCCCAAGGTATATGTGAGCTTCTTTGGGTCAAATCTTTACTGAAGGATTTGAAAGTTGAACAAGTAGATTCCATGAGACTATACTGTGATAATAAAGCGGCTATCAGTATAGCGCATAATCCGGTTCAACATGATAGAACCAAACATGTGGAGATCGATCGACATTTCATCAAGGAAAAGCTAAGCAGTGGAGTTATTTGTATTCCTTTTGTGAAGAGTAGAGACCAAGTTGCAGATGTCCTCACCAAAGGGATAGGAAGTCAACCTTTCCACACTGCTCTAGGCAAGCTGGGAATGAGAGATATATTTGTACCAGCTTGAGGGGGAGTGTTGAGAATATATTTTGTTTCTCTATTATTTCTCTTATTAATTTGTTAAGTTAGTGGGTCTATTTGTAATATTTGATTTCTCATTATTATTGTTAATATATAAGGGGTTAGATAATTTGTCTAACCCTAAGCTTCCAAATAATTTGTTTTAACAGAGATGCCCATGAGAACTACATTGTATTGGATTAATTGAATTATAAATTACAAGATTCACACACTTTTATATAGGGTGGAGAATATAAAACTTCCTAATCTAATTCTTATCAAATCTCAACTCTATCCCATAAATCATGAGATTTATAGCTAATATATAATGAAATAAGATAAAATCAAATCTTTCCTAATTAAATGTGTTAGAGTTTATTTTCATTTTGGTGGGTAGTATTGTAATTCTCTTCTTGCATATATATATAGATGAATGAACTGTACATGGGTATGTTGATTGAGAGCAGCCCTAAGTTTCTTATGTCTCTCTTTCTCCCTCTTTCTTCATCACCTTAATCTCCATTGCTAAACTCAACTTGGTATCAGAGCACGTCGATCCGAACCTGTATACAACCTCAAATAATCACCAGAATCAGTTGAAACAAGAAAGAGGGAACTCGCCGCTGCTGACGTCACATCCCAGCAGTGACGCATGCTGACGTCCTCTTTCCGGTGATGACGTCAGCACCTTTTAACCATACCAGTCGACTCGTCTAGACCTTGTGACCCCAAGGTGGCCTCCTTGAATTTTTTTGCAGTCGTTTGAAGGGTTTTTTTTTTTAAGAGCATTTTTGCTCACCCAAAAAATGGTACACCAATGCTTACCCAAGCATCCCATTGGCCAATGCAGTGGGATCCAAGATTAATGTTGTTTAATCCTGGGTCCCACTGCATTGGCCAATGGGATGCTTGGGTGAGCATTGGTATACCATATTTTGGGTGAGCAAAAGTATTTTCTTTTTTTTTTTTGTTTTTTTTTTTTGAAGATTTTTGGAATGTTAGGGCTTGATTTTTCGATCTGCGCATCTGGGGTTTTTTGATACTGTTCAATGCTTAGATTCTCGCCCATATGATGTGATTTTAGCCAGAAGAAGGTTCGTTTGACTGATTGGTTATCATTTGTGTTGTTTTTTTTTTTTTTCATTTTTGTGGGAAATCTGTGTTTCGACTATGCTATTTCATGCCTTGCTGGTGCTATTGAGGGACTTCTAACCCCATTTTGATGCTTCGATCTGCTTCCAAGAATTGCTATTTGTTCGATTTGGACTTGTTTGCTGCTATTTTGGCTCGAAAGTTGTGACAAAGTATATTCGTGTCGTAGTGACTGTGCTTCTGTTGGTCTCGCTACTGATCTGGGGTATCCCTTGCTTTAATTGGTTATTGTTTTATTGGTTACTGCTCATTCGTTGAAGAGATACCATTGGTTGTCCGCTATTTTTGGCTCTGATGAAATCTTCACTATCGAAAAATTTGGTTTGTGATTTTCGTTGTGCTCGTCGTATTTATCGCGATGGAAATAGGAAGTATGACAATTGTGGCCGCTTTAATCATACAGAACCATATTGTTGGGCAAAGTATGGCAAGCCAGATTATGCCCCTCATGTTATTGATGGCAGTACACAACCATTGCGCTCTTCAGCTTCATCTGGGCCTATTATTTCCAGTTCTAGTTCTTATGATGGACTTATTACTCAACTTGGCGAGCTAATATAGACATTGCGTACCAGATTTCCTTCTGTCACTACCCTTGCTAATTCAGGTAATGTTGCATGTGTGGCCCACTCACCTTTATCCTGGATCATTGATTCTGGTGCTAGTTCTCACATGTCCGGTATGCGTTCACTCTTTTTTGATTTACAGCCTATTAAACATCATATTTTTTTAGCTGATGGGTCCTCTTGTCTATGGAAAAGGTGTCCTTCATCGTACCCCTTCCTTATCTTTGTCATCTAGTCTTTGTGTTCCTGATTTTCCTTTTAATCTGCTTTCGGTCAGTAAAATGACTAAAGAATTAAATTGTACCATAACTTTCTCTCCCACTTCTTGTGTCTTTCAGGATCTCACGACGAAGAAGATTGTTGGATCAGGGTATGAGAAAAATGGCCTATACTACCTAGATCTTGATGTTCCCCCCTCATTTTCCTCCTCTGCTTTGAGTGCCGCAGTTTCGCCTATGCAGTGGCATTTCCGGGTTTGAGTTGTGTGTCTAGTCTGGATTGCGAGGCTTATCAGTTAGGCAAGCATCACCGTAGTTCCTTTCCCAATGGTAATTTCGAGCGTTGGTCAGAGTCTTTTGAACTAGTTCACACAGACATATGGGGACCTTCTCGGTTTCCCAGTTTAATGGTTTCAAATATTTTGTTATTTTTGTGGATGATTATTCCCGTATGACATGGTTGTTTTAAATGAAAGAAAGATCTGAGTTACCAAACATATATTTTTGCTTCTATAATGAAATTCTTGTTCAGTTTGGCAAACGGATTAAAATTCTTCGTTCTTATAATGCATTCAAATATACACAGTTCGCTGTGGATTCCTTTTGTATTAATCATGGTATTGTTCACCAAACGAGTTGTGCTAACACCTCTCAACAAAATGGTGTTGCCGAAAGGAAGCATCGTCATGTATTGGATGTTGCCTGCACTTTGTTGTTTAATACACGTCCCTCGTCTTTTTTGGCATGATGCTGTGCTCACAATGTGTCACCTCATTAATCATATGCCCTCAGTTGTTCTTAATCATCAATCACCTTTCTCTCTGTTATACCCTCGTATGTCATCCTTTCAAATGACCCCTCATGTATTTGGGTGTGTAGCATTTGTTCATATTTTGGATCATGGTCAGGACAAATTATCCCCATGTGCTCGAAAATGTGTCTATCTTGGGTACTCTCGTACTCAGAAAGGTTATCGTTGCTATAATCCTGATGCCCGGCGCTATTTTGTAAAAGCTGATGTTATATTTTTTTGAGTCAGTTTCCTTTTTTTCCAAGTCCTGTCAAAACTTGTCTACTGACATAATAGCCTGCCGTGAGGGGGCGTCCTCTATTCCATCTCCCACTCTTCCTTTACCTCTGCAAGTTTATCAACGTTCCAAAGATAGGCTAGTTGTTTCTTATAGCCCGGATGCAACATCTTCCCCGTCCGAGGTCCCTGCTCCTTCCTCATCAACTTTTACTAGCCCGGATGCAACATCTTCCCCGTCTGATGTCCCTGCTACCACTGATGGTTTACCTATTGCTCTACGCCGAGGTAAGCGTACTTGTACTCAGCATCCTATTGCTCACTTTGTATCTTATAGTCGTACGTCACCTTCTTTGCAATCGTTTGCTTGTGCCTTGTCCTCTATTTCTATTCCTACCTCTTATCAACAAGCTTTATCCTGTTCTGGATGGAAGTATGCTATGGATGAGGAAATGAGTGCTCTTCATAAGAATCAGACTTGGGATCTTGCAGTTCTTCCACCCGGTAAGAAAATTGTTGGTTGTCGTTGGGTTTATACAGTTAGTACTTACGAGACGGTTCTGTTGAGCGTCTTAAGGCTCGCTTAGTTGCTAAAGGATATACACAGACCTATGGCGTTGATTACTTTGAGACTTTTTCGCCTGTGGCCCGTCTCAATTCTGTGTGGATCCTACTTTCGGTTGCTGTTAGTCGGTCTTGACCCTTGTATCAGCTTAACATAAAGAATGCTTTTTGGCATGGCGATCTTCTAGAGGAGGTCTATATGGATCAACCACCTGTTATGTTGGTGGTGGTAATGCATATCTTGTGTGTCGACTGCGAAAGGCTCTGTATGGTCTAAAACAGTCTCCTCGTGCTTGGTTTGATAGATTTAGTCTGTTGTTCTTGCATATGGTTTCAAGCGTTCTACTTATGATCACTCAGTGTTTGTTCATCATTCTTCTTCGGGTACAATTGTATTGATTGTTTATGTGGATGATATTATTCTCTCTGGGAGTGATTCTGCAGGGATTGCTGATTTAAACATCATCTTGGGCAAAATTTTTAGACTAAAGATTTGGGTACACTTTCTTTTTTTCTTGGGATTGAAGTTGCCCACTCTCGTCAGGGAATCTTCTTATCACAAAGAAAGTATGTTCTTTATCTTTTGCCTGAAACTGGTCTCTTGGGAACTCGCCCTGTTGATACGCCTATGGAGTCAATGATTAAACTTGATGGTGAGCAGGGCAACCTTTTTACTGATATAGGTCGATACTGCCGTCTGGTTGGGAAGTTGATTTATCTTACTGTTACTCGACCAGATATTACTTATGCTGTTGGCGTGGTTAGTCAATATATGCATGCTCCTAGTCAACCCCATTTTGAAGCAGTTTGTCGCATTTTGCGCTATCTTAAGAGCATTCCTGGCTGAGGACTCTTGTACAAGCCTTCTACCTCTCTTTTTGTAACCGGTTTTGGTGATGCTGATTGGGCTGGTTGTCGCTCTAATAGGCGATCTACCTCTGGTATTGTACCTTTGTTGGCGGGAACTTGGTTACTTGGCGTAGTAAAAAGCACAATGTCGTTGCACGATCTAGTGCTGAAGCTGAGTATCGAGCTATGGCACATACTGCGTCTGAAATGTTGTGGGTTCGTTCTCTCTTGCAAGATATTGGTGTTGATGTTTCTGACCCTATGAAAATGTATAGTGACAATAAAGCCGCTATATTTATTGCCAACAATCCTGTTTTCCATGAGCACACTAAACATTTTGAGGTGGATTGTCACTTTATTCGGGATCTGCTGATGAGGAAACAAATTGTTACTGCCCATGTTCGTTCGAATAATCGATTGAGTGACATTTTCACAAAGCCTTTGGCTCGTGGTCCTTTTTGCTATTTGTCTTTGAAGCAGGGCATGTTTGATATGTATGCTCCAGCTTGAGGGGGCGTGTTAGAGTTTATTTTTATTTTGGAGGGTAATATTGTAATTCTCTTCTACATATATATATATATTTATATATAAATGGATGAACAATACATGGGCATGCAGATTGAGAGCAGCCCTAAGTTTTTTATGTCTCTCTCTTTCTCCCTCTTTCTTCATAACCCTAATCTCCATTGCTAAACTCAACTAAATGGATTTGATTGGATGACAATCAAATCTAGAATATTTCCTATATTCCAACAGAAAGTCTGTGTGAGTATTGATAATAACAGTACTTGGGAATTAAGCAAGATTAGATCCCACCTTTTGTCGGAAGTGACTATGAAAATCTTAGGTATCCCCCTCTCCTCTCTTAATATTCAGCAGGATACCCTCATTTGGGGCCATAAGAGCTTCGGGACATTTACATCCAGATCTGTTACGACTGGTTGAACTCCAATGTTGGGGTCTTTCTAACCGGAGTTACTAGTTGGAGCGGGACATGAAAGTCAAATGCCCCTATAAAACAAGATTTTTTTATCTGGCTTGCCTTCCAAACCGCCTTCTTACTAATAAGCTTCATAACAAAAGAAACTTAGCCTTATCCGACTTTTGGGAGAGATGTACTGTGAACTCCTTACATGTTTTACGTGATTGCTTGAAGGCTCGGGCGGTTTGGAATGCCATTGTCCATTCTCAACTTCGGGACCTTTTTTTGCTTCTAATTTGGAGAATTGGCTCATGTCCGACTCCACTTGCCCTTTAAAAATGGCTTTTTGTGTCTTAGAACTCAGTGGTATCTCATGTTCGTTGTGAGTATCTGGATGATTTGGAAATCCAGAAGCTCTGGAATTTTTTAAACCAACCCACGGTCCACCTAAGAAATCCTGATGACCATCTCTTCATATTTTGTTGACCTAAGAAGGGCTTTCCCCCCGATCTCATGAGCCTCTGGACAAAACTCCCAGGCATATAGCCTGGCAACTGGCCACTTTGGGATGGGTCAAGCTTAACATGGATGGTAGCCTCCTTCAGCCACCATTGGAGGCCTCATCACCATTGGAGGCCTCATTCGTGATGCCAAAGGCCTTTGGATGAAGGGCATCAGTGGCAATATAGGAATCTACTCCATCACTGGACTGAGCTCTGAGCTATTCGGCAAGGTCTTCTTCAAGCTTGGGAGCTTAGACACCCCAATATCACTGTTGAAGTGGACTCTAAAGTTGCTATCGACCTCATACACATGAAACCTTGCTAATCCCTGGAACCACAGAATTCAACACACCTATCGGGAGGGACTCTGTGTGGAAAAGCTTGCGAATGAGGGCCATGAGGACTCTTCATTTTTGTTGATTTTATGAGCCCTCCACGGTGGCTCTCGAAGCTGTTGGATGCTAATTGCATTGGGGTGAGGGTCTTGTGGCTCGGGTTTAGTTTTTGTGTTATTTCCTTTGTACCAAAATAAAAAAGAAAGAGCTTTCTCTCAATTAATAAACGCAAGTATGTCAACAATGAGTTGGTAGCAAAATCAAGCACTCCCATGTTTTGATAGACACTTGATTTTACTCAGGTTGCTCTCACACATTAACACACAAAATAATGACAATAACAAAAGTAGTAATTACGTAATGTCATACATGCAACCAAGTCCCTATGTTGTGGTGGCGTGGGTGAATATTGGTACTTGAGTCATTGGAGGAGTAAATATCTGAGGTTTTGACAAGTCTATATAAATATTGCGTATAGTTATAAGATTATAGTATGCCAAATATCTGTTTTAAAGGATTATTCCTCAGATGATCATGAATTGTTAAGCGTCTTATGCAGATAGAAGAGGTTGGATGGGAGCATCTGGTGAGGCTGGGAGATGATCTAGCATTTCTTAGCTTTAGCATTTTGTAAGATGCTCTTGCTAAAAAACCACATCTTATTAATGTTGTTTCTCTAAGCAAGGATCGTCCTACAACATGAATTTTTGTATGCTTTACAATCTATATCTTGTTCGTGTATGTGTGATCCCCTCCACCTAAGCTATGCGGCACTTCCACTGAAGAGTGTTTTGCTATGATGGTGCTCCATATAAATACGTGTATATAAACATACATTAGCACGAGGTACGGCTTCAAAAATCAAGACAATTTCAAACTAATTTTTTTTTTGTGTGGATAAATGTGTGAAAGATAAGACTAGACTTAAATGATGTTTTTTATTTTTATTTATATATATATATACACACACACACTTAGGTTATGTTTGGTAGACAAGAATGAACATTGGAATGGAATGGTCATTCCTGGGTGGATTCTATTCCTGTGTATGGTGTGACCAGATACAGTGGAATGGGCATTCCTTTTGGAATGACTATTCCTACTTAAGCAGGAATGAGCATTCCTTGCCAAAACCTAAAGAATGCCCATTCCATTCCTAAAGAGAATGGACTCTTTCCCAATAAATAAAAACGGTCGTGTTTTATTATCTTAAATAGTCCCGCTGTGCGTCTCGTTACCTCTCTCACCTCTCTCACCTCTCTCACACCACCTCCAATTTTTTGTTCAATCACAATCTCTCTCTCTCTCTCTCTCTCTCTCTCTCTCGCTCTCTCTCTCTCCCTCCCTCTCTCATCTTCTTGATGCATATTTACTTTTGTTGTGTTTTGTTTGTTGGTCTCTACTTGAAGCTCTCTATAGGTTCCAATTATCAGATTAAGGGTTCTATGGAGATTATAGAAGAGGTTATACATTGGGGGATTTGTGGGAAACGTGGTTTCAATGACTTCTATTTTTAATAGTAGAAAATACATATGACATCTATTTTTTTTGCTACTTCATTATTGAAAGTATGAAAACAAAACACAAACTAATCTAATTGAAAATTTCTAGGAATAAATAATCTAAAAAATATTTTGCTTTAATTTTTTGTATAATTTTATGCTTCTCAAATTTTGGATCCCAAACATGGGAATGTAATCGATATTCCATTTCTGTACAGTTAGACAAACAAATGAATGGAATGCCCATTCTCATTCCAATCCAGTTTTATTCCATACCTGCCTTATTCCATTCCTGCGTACCAAACGTGCCCTTACAGTGTTATGTCCCAACAATATATATCAAGTTTCAACACCCTTCCTCACGTAGGACCATATGTTGCACTTTTAGAAGGCCAAAAATATAGCAACATGCAAAATGCAAATGGGGATGGAGTCTTGAACCCAAGTCCTCCCAAAACCAAGGCTCTTATATCATGTTAAGTTACCAATTGATCCAAAAACTTGAAATGTGAAAGAATGGACAAAACAATGTACGTCACGTTTCAAAAATAGTACTCGCAATTTGTGTAAGTTTATTTTAGATAAGCTTATGATGACTAATTTTAGCATGTTTCAACGAAAGATATGGACCTTACACGATGAATGTATTTTAGAATTTATAAAATCATCCTGACCTATCATACTAGACTAGTTCTTCAGGATGAATGTATTTTAGAATTTATAATATCATCCTGACCTATCATACTAGACTAGTTCTTTTTGCAACGAGAGTTTCTAATTCTGATTGTAAAAGGAATGTATTAAATAAGTCTGTTATAGGTTAGGATTTGAAGTTTCTTTCCACTCAGTAAAGGGTTTAGTTAAGACTAAATCCGCAAAATGAGTATCGCATCATTGTCACCCATAAACTCTTCTAAATGTAATTTCAATTAAGTTTATTTTCCTTTAATAATTTACCAAAGTACTCATTTTTCATTTATTTTGTTTTTTATCCCATGCATTGCAGGTTTCCATGTTGTTGATGTAAGTTTCCATGTTGTCGATGAAATTAAAAGATGTGTATTAAAACCAAATATATACACCTGAAGTAATTCAGGAAAACATCTTCATTTCTAGTGTTGTACTGCTTTTTTTTTTTCCCGGAAAAAGGGTTAATAAAATAAAAAAGGCCAACATAAAATGTACAAAGGTACAAGGGGCATACCCCAGGAATAACAATGAGCTCAAAACAAGCATAGAGAAATACGCTGCATGGGATGGAAAACTATCTAAGGCCAAAGCCATAGAGAGAAGACCAGCCCAACCTATCAGAGAAGAACAAAACCAACAAAAATCAACATGAAAACAAAGGCAACTCAAAACTAAGGAGATAGAGCCCATCACTCAACGGCGGCGACCCTTATGATGACTTCCTCTAAAGTTCTTCTTTACTTCTTTCTTTTTCTGTCTCAAGGACATGGGACTAACAGAGTTAAGGTTCGCATCCTCATATCCGGTGCCAAGAGCATCAACAAAAGCATCTCCAACCACTTCATGGGAGAAGAGAGGAGAGTCCCTTTCTTCAACGTCCTGCACAAAAGAGGCGTGGTTAGAGGGACCAGCTCCGGAACAAAGGACCCTAGCAGTGGCTGCTTCATCCATTCCCTTAGAATTCTGATCAATCTCATGAGAACATGTTGCACACGGTTTTGGATTCAACCACATTCTTGGGGCAGTGCGCGGGATCTTCAATAATATTTTACCCTATCCTTTCTAGTAACAACTTTCCACACTCCTATATCTGGATTTTTGGTGTAGGAACTTCTAGGATTCATGTAGTTATGGCTGTGTGGTTTGAGACTTTGGTATGTACGGACAGGCCTTGGATGCACAATCTTAGAGCAATTATGGCCAAAACAGGAACACTTAAGAGCATCTAATGGGGGTCCATTGGTACTCCACAAAAATATTTGTCGGAGCAACCTCTCCGTTATCATCTTTAGATTTAAGAGAATTTTTTTATGAGCTCTTTTTCACCACTAACCTCGACGCACACTCTTGCAAAGGAAACGCGTCTACGACTTGCAGTCGTTCTGTCCACGCGCAGTGGTTTGCCAATAAACTTGCGATAAAGCTGATGCCTTTTGCATTCCAAAATTCCAGCGGAATACCATACAGATTAATCCAAATGGGTAAAGAGTGAACCTCCTTCTTGTCCAGAGAAATATTTGGCTTCCAAGGTCTCAAAAGGATGGGTTGGCCTACAATGTACCATGGTCCACCCTCAAGAATAGCATCCCTTTTCTCCACACTTGAAAAGGTAAAGAAATAGAAGCCAGAATCAGTGGCAAGGGTGTCAATAAGACCTTTATTAGTCCAGAGCCTAAATGTAGATGTGGTAACAAGGGAATATGGTAAAACTCTTTCCAGCAAAATGCCCCACCAGAGTGGTTTCCCATTCCTTCCTTCCTTCCTCAGTCAGGTCACTAGGGACCTCAAGAATCAAGTTGTCATTCCGGGGCCCATGAGAAACAAAGGTAAGATCTGACTCCAAAATTTTTGACATATCACCCTTACTGTTTGGGGACACACAATCTTCAGAACAAATATTTTTGGCAACTACATCTGCATGTTCCTTGGCCAGTGAAGGAACCTGGGCTTGATTTGTGCAAAAACCTTTAGACAGACCTGGGCAAGGCTCATTTGTGCTTGCAGGTTGCTGTCCTTGAGCTGAAGTGAAAAGTTGGCTAAACAGTTTTTTGCGTAAGTTGCTAACAGTATGGGACCTCACAAATGTGGTTACTTCAATATTGTCCGTGGGACATATTGACCGTGGGACCCATATTATCTTGAACGGAGTACTTGTAATATGAATAGGAGAAGTACAATTCATGGGTGATGGAACACTGTGGTCTGACTTGGAACTCTCAAGCTTGGAGGAGTCCACATTACCTTGCGTGTAGGGCTGACCATATTCACCTTTAGAGTTCTTCAAAGCACCAATTGCAAGGGGCCCACCCAAGTGAGGCTGACAGCACATGTTGGACAGATCGTGAGGAACGGCTGCATGGACAGTAGTGTTATCAGCTTTATGGGTTGTGTCAATAAGGATGCCACTTGCACTACTGCGCGCGTGAGGCACACTACAAACACCATTAACAAGACTGGACAGATTCTGAGGAGATCTAACATCGAGAGTAGCTGCACCTTCACTGATCTCCTGAGTTTTAATGGCATTAGAGATGGGGACATTCGGACCAACATTAATGAAAGTCTGGTCTTTAGGCACATTATCGCTTGAAAAAGTAGGAGGAAGGTCATACTTAGGCGATAAATGTGCGGCTCTTTCAGAATGTAAGACATCCAAAAGAAATTGCTCAAACATACTAGGGCCAATGGCCTTCATAGATTGAACAGGTGCCTCAGAGGTGGCCATGGAAGCACCAACATTGCATTCTTTGTAACTTGTAAGCATCAAGTCGGAGTTGCAGAGCATTATTCTTAGCCGAAATGGCTGAGATGGCAGCCAAGGCGTCAGCAGTAGAACAAGCATCTGCAGCTAGAGGAACTTGAACCTCACCTTTTGTAATCTTAGATTCATCAAACGGTAAAGTAGATGGAGCTGCAACCACTTCTATTGCAGCAACACCAACCTTAGAAACTTCATCTACATGATCATCTGCTGCAGCGACACCACAAAGATCCTCAACACTTGCTTCATCCAACTCCTCATCACAGGAAAGATCTTGGATGTCTTCTAAATGATACACTGCAACATTCGTTGATTTTTTGCGAGAATGAACACCTGAGCATCGCATTTGCGTCCATTGGTCACCAACAAACTCATTATTGTACTACTACGATCCTTCTTCCTCTCAATTTGATGTACGATGGATTAAAATGCGAAGCACATATACTTCTTAACGCATTAACCCCCACCCACTCCCATCCTCTAAGGCTGTCAATTTTTTGGCGAATTTTTTTGTAAATGGTCTTTGTATGTTCTCTAATATATAATATGTATATAGAATTATAGATATACATACGCCTTTCATTTGAGTCTTTCGCTAATGGTATATTTCAGTTTCACCATTTTATTTCAAATAGTGGACTAACCACTAAGCTTATATTTTTTTGGGTGCTAGAGACAGAATAGGAAGAACGCATACTATGGAAATTTTTTTGAATAAAAGCTATCCCAGTTGTCCACCTTCGATTTCAGGGGTTGGTTTTCTATTTTAATCTTTTTAAATACTTGGAAGTTTTTTTGTACCAGGTCTAATGTTGGAAATCTTGTGCAGGATGTACCTCATATTTTTAATTTGGAATGGTCTCCAAATTCAAGATTGAAAGATGCGGTGCAGCAGTTTCGTGAGGTATTTGTAATAAGTTATTTACTGATTATGTAATTTGTTTTGGGGTGCTTGTAGGGTGTTATTCTATGGAGTTAAGGACATGGTTTATTTAAGGAGTATCTTGATGTTTGTGAGTGGACTCGTACTTTAAGGCTCTGTTATATTCATGGATTTAGTGACGAAGAGGAAAAGTGAACATCATTACTATGAAGCACGAACACGGACACTCCGACATGGATATGACATGACACGCTGAGACAAAATCCTAAAAAATTGCACGTTGATACTGCAGGAGTGTTTGTGTTGTGTGTCGGACACGATACGACACGCGACACTCTACGCGTTGCCTTCTTAGAAGTGTCGGTGCTTCCTACTTCCTAGACATTAAGGAGATTACTTTTCTTTGTTGATAAGGAAAACAGTGAGGAAAATAGGGAGGAAAAGAGAATATGGTGAGAAAGAAATAAAATACTTGCGAGTTTTGTGGGACATTTCTCTTCCTTTTTCTCATGTTACATTATTTTTTGTTCTTTTTTAATATTATTAAGCATGGGGAAAATATAAGGGGGAACACAAGGGAACTAGTTTTTCTTTGTATTTCCCTTCTCTAAATCCGCAAACCAAACAGAGCCTAAAGAGTGTTGACCCCTGACTATTGTGCCCAGCATCTGGAGAAGCTACAGGAATTTTGGTCCACCTTGGATAATATTGACCGATCCCTTTGGGTTGTTGATCCAAAACAGCCACGTCGTGCTACATCATATCGACAAATAAATGTTGGTAGGCTATCTGTTGAGTTGCACTTGTATTTGTAGTCATCCTCTCTCTCTCTCTCTCTCTCCCTCTAAACACACACACACACGCACACATAGAGATTAAAATTTGTTTGTGTGTGTGTTGGTAATTTTTTTTGTTGATTCTTTATTGAATATCAGGAGAAGATTGCTTTCTCATGTTGATCATAGATTCCAAGGATCTGAGATCTTTACCAGAGTAAGAGTTTGTCTCGTATCTGTTCTTTTTTCTGGCTCTGCTGCTATATTCTTTATTTGTTTATTAAATAAATTTTTTTTTTCGCTCAATAAGATATTTTAAGTTGTAGCAGGTGCCGTTTTATAGGTCCAGATCCAAAAGTGAACTCGTTGAGAAACAGATGGAGAAGAAATTGCAAAAGATGGTATGCCTTCAGACCTATTATTCTTATACCCTTCGCATTTTAATATCTCAGAACATGTTTTGCTAGCCAAGACTTATGTTACTTTTTTTTTTGGAATTCGTGGTTCTTAACCACAGCGTACTTTCGTCGCTTAGTTATGATTTTGCTTAGTTTTGATTTTTTTGAAGTTCAATCTGTAGATTATATCCTTAGGCTTGTAAGAATTAGAATTTCTTTGTTGTGTTCTTCTCTCAATGGAGGTATTAAAAAGAAGTACAAACAACTGAATAAGGAAATGGCTGCTATTGAGACCTAACTATGGCCTAACGTATCAGCCTGATCTAAATTCTATGATATTTAGCCTTGACTTTGGCATATGATAAAGAATAGAACTGTTACAGAGTATACAAAATATACATGTGTCATATGCATAACAAACATGTGCTAAACATGTGTTAAGGTGGTTTAACACTCCCCCGCAAGCTCGGCTGTCTAGGAGAGATGAGGTTGGATCGTAATAGTTGAAAACATACTTTGTGAAGACATTTAGTAAAAATTTCAGCAAGCTAATCCGGGGAAGGCACGAATTGAACACGATGAGATCTCGAGAGAATGCGTTCCCTAGTGAAGTGATAATGTAACTCAATATGTTTAGTTCGAGCATGAAACACATGATTGGATGCCATGTAAGTGGTGCTGAGATTATCACATAGTAAGGTTATTGGAGGAGGGGTGGTGAGGTGCAATTCTTGAAGAAGATGTAACACCCAGGTACTTTCAGCACAGACATGTGCAAGAGATCGGTATTTTGCTTCAGCACTTGAGCGAGAGACAGTTGGTTGCTTCTTGGCAGTCCATGAGATGAGATTGGATCCCAATAAAACACAAAACCCTATAGTCGAGCATCGAGTGTCAGGGCAGCCGGCCAATCAGCATCAGAATATGACTTGATTGTGAGTGGACTGGAAGATCGGCGAAAGAGAAGTCCAAACTCTAAGGACCCTTTGAGGTAGCGGGGTATCCGTTTGGCAGCAACTAGATGGAGAGAACACGGAGCACTCATAAACTGGGCATACGAACTGTCACGTCGAGTAAATGTAAGATACTGAAGTGATCATACCACCTGACTCAGTGACATCAGATAAGAGATCACCGCTAAGGATAGAAAGCTGTGTCTTGACACAGATTGGATTACCCGCAAAGTTTGCAGTCAGTCATAGAATATCGATGAAGAAGGTCAAGAGTGTACTTTGTCTGGAAGAGACATAAACCGTCAGTAGAGAAGGTCGTCTCAAGCCCCAAAAAGTAGGAGAGTGAGCCAAGGTCGGAAAGTTCAAACTCAGCACCAAGAGTAGTCACAAACGATGAGAGCATACAAGGTGTATTCCCAGTCAAGATGATGCCATCAACATAAAGCAATAGGATCATGATACCAGAGGAGCGGCGAAAGATAAACATAGATTGATCGACACGACATTGAGCAAACCCATACTGAATCAGAAAGTTGCTTAAACGCTGAAACCAAGCCCGAGAGCCTGCTTAAGTCCATAGATTGCTTTTTGGAGACGACATACATGATTAGGGCGAGTAGGGTCTGCAAAACCTGAGGGCTGACTCATAAACACGGTCTCATTTAGAAAGCCATGAAGGAAAGCATTCTTCACATCTAGTTGCCTTATAGACCAACCATACGAAACTGCAAGACTCAGTACGAACAGTGGTTGGCTTGATCACTATGATATTGAAGGTTTCATCAAAGTTAATGCCCGGCTGTTGATGAAAGCCTTTAGCAACAAGACGGGCTTTATGACGGTCAATAGAGCCATCAGACTTGCGTTTGATTTTAAAAACCCATTTACAACCAACATGTTGTTTGGAATCAGGTGGGACCAACATCCATGTGTGATTTGTCAGTAAGGCATTATACTCAGCCGCCATGGCTTGACGCCGTTCAGGATGTCGAACAACTTGAGTGTAGCAAGTCAGCTCTTCTGGAGAATAAGTAATTTGAGCAATGAGGGCATGAGGTAGTGGATAGTTGATAGTACCATCAGTTTGAACCAGAGGACGACGAGTTCCATCCTGATGATGAGTGATCATCTGGTGAGTAGGAGGTAAGGGAGTGGTGCTTGAAGAAGAATTGGTTGGCTGTCCAACTATTGTAGGTTGTTCTGGTTCAGTATGAGGACAGGGAACAGAGAACCTGGATGGCCTATGTTGATAATAGTAGGGTAAAGGTTGCTGGAGGAAATCAGTGGCCAAGGGAATCTCAGATGCACTGACAGTAGAAGAAGGTTCCGGTAGGTGTTGGGGAACTGTCTGAGTGGCAGGTTGTGGTAGTGTCTCAACGGCAGGAGCAAGAAGAGGAACAAAGGCCCATGTAGGGTGTTCTGGCTGATTGTGTGCTGTTTGAGTAGCAAATGGAAAGGTCTGCTCATCAAAACGAACATGTCTGGAAATATTAACTCTGCCAGTTTTGCGATCGAGACACATGTATCCTTTGTGCTACAGGCTATAACCTAAAAATACACATTCAATTGTTCTTGCCAATTAGTGATGTAAGCTCCTAAATGAGGGTAACAGGCACACCCAAACACACGTAACTCAGAGTAGGATGGAGATTTACCATAGAGACGGGAATAAGGAGAAGACCACTAAAGGACAGGAGAAGGAAGACGGTTAATGAGGTGGACAACTGTGGAGACGGCATCCACCCAATGATAGAGGGGAACATGGCTAGTAAGTAGGAGAGTACGAGCTATGTCCGCAATATGAGAGTGCTTGCGTTCAGCAAGACCATTCTGTTCTGGAGTGTGAGGGCAAGAGATACAATGATGGATCCCAAGAGAGGAACATAGTTCTAGGAAGGGACCATTATCGTATTCACCACCTCCATCACTTTGGAACTGTTGGAGACTAGCTGAAAACTGGGTTTTAATATGGGTTAGGAAGTTTTTGAAGTGATCAATAACCTCGGATTTACGTTTCATAAAAAAAGCCAAGTAAAACGAGTATAATCATCAGTAAAAAGCACTTAATACTTGTAGCCAGAAACAGAACAGTGGGAGATTGCCATACATCTGAATGAACAAGATTGAAAGGAGAAATAGTACTAAGTAGTCTAAGTTAATTAGATGTTTGAAAAGGGAGGTGTGGATTTACCCAAAGTACAACCTTTACAAAAGGACTTTTTAAACTTAAAATCTGAAGACAATAGTTAAAAAGGACATAACTTTGCTTGAAAGATGCCCAAGTCTATTATGCCATAGGGAAGATAACTGATGAGAGGCAGAAAGAGCCTGTAGACGAGGACCAATAGCGGGTAATTTGTAGAGACCATCCTTACATTGGCCCTGATAGAGGAGAGATCCATTAGCCAAGTCAAAGATATAAAAATGTTGTGAATCAAAGGCACAAAGAACATGATTATCTGGGCAATGGATAACAAGTTTTTACGCATAGATGGTATAACATAGACATTATTGAGGTGAAAAGAGGAGGGGCCAATGGGAAGTGCTATGTTACCCGTATATGTAATAGGAAGTTGATCACCATTGCCAAGAAGGACTGAATCAGGACCAGTGTATGGTGTAGATTGCTGAAGTAGACCAGGATTGCCAGTCAAATGGGTAGATGCACTAGTATCCGGATACCAGGCATGATCATAAGAAGATTGCGTAGCGGAACTTTGGAAGGTACTTGAGTGATAAGCTTGTGAAGTCGGAACGGGTACAATCTGAAGACTAGCAAAGGCAGAGTTTAGAGAGCGTGGTATAGGAGGTTGTGTGAAAATAGCAGTTGTGGACAAGAGCGAGCAGTATGTCCATAGTTAAAGCAGAGCTGGCAAGGACCAGCGGTAGCAGGAGGCTAAGAATGCTAGGATTGTCCTTGCAGGGGAAATTGTGGAGACCATGGTTCTTCTTTCCTTTGTTTCGATAATTGTTCCGATGTCCAGAGTTGTGAAAGGGTGTTGTCGGAATCGGAGAAGCCATGAATGCATAGGGAATAGGTTGAGCCAAGGTTTTGTGGCGAGCTTCAAAGTTTAGCAATCGAGATCGCAGAGCAGAAAATTGTGGTAGGGTGTTAAAACTTTCGATGGCGGTGACAAGCATATCAAACTCAGAATCTAAACCGCTTAGGACGGCATTGAAAAGATCTTTATTCGAGACAGGCTCTTCAATAGCAGCAAGAGCATCAGTAACGGATTTGGCTTTTTGAAGATATTGTGAAACAGTGCGAGTATCACGATCAAGACTTGTCAGTCTTTTGCGGTAGAGAGAGGAATTGGCTATAGAATTTTGTGAAAAATGATCTTGTACAAGGGTCCATATGGAAGCGGATGTCTTACAACCAATTACAGAGAGGGTGGCAAAGATAATGCTTACAAGTGTTTTGTCCGCCCGAAGCCAGTGAGATCAATCAGGTTCATTGTCTGGACAAGGGTAAGATCCATCAACAAATCTTAAAGTAATTTTGACCATAAAGGAAAGCCTCCATCTGATGCGACCAAAGAAGAAAGTTGTCATCTGTGAGTTTGACGGTGACAAGATTGGTGATGGTGGGAGTAGAGAAGGACGGAGTAGCAGAAGAGGTAGTGGAAGTTGCCGAAGAGTTGGTTGATATGGTGAAAATTCAGAGAATTTGGAGTTATTTCTGGAATTTTAGAGAGTTTGGGGACCCTTCGGTGATTTTAGGAAGCTTGAGGGCTTGTTCTGAAAATTTTTGGAAGTTTGAGGTGTTTCAGTAATTTTGGAAAGTGGATTTCTTGTGGGGTTAAAAAGAAGAGATAAGATATCTCTGTGTAAAAAAAAAAAAAGGAACAGAGAAGAAGTTTCAAGAACTTAGCAGCGATGAGAGCTATGGAAGTTGAGTTGCTGGTGGCGGCACAGGTGGGATGACAACCTTGGTCTGCGATGGTGATGGTAAAGATGAAAAAACTGGTATGAGAAGATGATGATGAACTCTGAGGAGGCAGGAATCGACAGAGAAGAGGTCAGTCCTGCTCTGATACCATGTAAGAATTAGAATTTCTTTGTTGTATTCTTCTCTCAATGGAGGGATTAAAAAGAGGCACAAAAGCTGAAATGGCTGCTATTGAGCCCTAACAATAGCCCAAATCCTATGATATTTAGCCCTGACTTTTGGCATATGATAAAGAATAGAACTGTTACAGAATATACAAAATATACATGTGTCATATACATAACAAACATGTGCTAAACATGTGTTAAGGTGGTTTAACAAGGCTCTGTTTGGTTCATCGATTTAGTGAGGAAAGAGAAAAGGAAACAGTGAGCAAAACACTTTTCTTTCTTTGTTTAGTATGGAAAACAAGGAGTAAGATAGAAAGAAAGATAAAACACGATGAAAAATAAAGTAGAAGTTTTGAATTTTGTGATTCATTTCCTTTTTTCTTTTCTTGATTTCATACTATGTTTTCTTAATTTCTACTGTTATTAAAGCATGGAGGAAAATACTAGGGAATTAGTTTTCTTATTTTTTTTTTCTTTTTTTATCTTTAAATCCGCAAACCAAACAGAGCCTTAAATGATGCAAACTGAATTTTGCTTTAGAAATCCTTTTAATTTTTTTGACTTGAACTAACCATATTTTACAATCACCAAATTTAATCATGCCTGTCATTTGCGTGTATTTTCCCATGGCAATTACTAATATATTTTATGGTTGGAGAAAAATTTATATTAGTGAATGCTGGTGGTGCATCGATGAAATATCTAAGGATAGACATTTTTAGAGTAGAAAGATTTATATTAGTGAACGGTATTGGTGCATCGATGAATTATTTGAGGATAGACATTTTCAGGTTAGATTTTTTTGGGTTGAAATAGTAAGAGCAGATTTGTCGTTGCTTGTTAACTGCTTACCAAGAAAAACAACACCTTGTTACAATTTTATTTGCTTACATAGTTATAATTTTCTTTGCAATTATATTGACCAGAAAGAAAGTCTTATTATGTGTATTGTTTTCAGTTTTTCAGTTTTTCTTTTTTGTTTTCCCTTTCTATCTGCTAGAATTTGTAATATAGGTACATATGTACCTTAGTCCTGCTTTTGTACTAAATTTGTCATAGTTTCTTGCATTGAGTCTCTGTTTAACTGCATAGGGGGAAGGACAAACCTTTCATTGAAAATCTTGAAATTGTATTGGAGACTCAACTTCCAGGACCTCCGGATTTCCACAAGATTGATCAGAGAGTTGAGTGTGGAATTTGTTATGCACAATGTCTTCCCATTGGTAATGCTTTGTACAAATTAAGGCCCAAAACTTATATATTGCTCGTGTATATACTGTCCCAAAATGCGACAATTATACGTTGCTCAGATATTTATTGCTTAGTTACCTACCATTGACATGGTTGTGTTGTAGATGACGAACTTGGAGATCAGAGTGGAACTGGAACTGATTATGCATGTGAGAATAACAATTGCAGAAGAGCATTCCATAGTCTCTGTCTTGGGGATTGGTTGCATTCCATCACAACAACGAGGCAGTATGTTAATTATTTCTCATCTCTTATATATATATATATATAATTTTTTTGCTAATGGGTATTGTTTAGTCCTCTAGATAAAATTTCCCAACTAGTTGGAAGCTTAGTTTGTTCTTAGTATTGTTCTCTATCGTTTATTCTCAAACACCGTAGCACACATCCGGGGACTCCATACCTGGTTCATCTTCGGAAATTGGCAATAGGTGCATTGTGAAACCGAGTGTTAATGGAGGAGGCTCTCCTATCTATGGTAGATGGTGCACATGAACTACTCAAGGGAACATGTGACAAAGCACATGAGGTGAGCTCATACGAAATAGCAATGATCACAGTAGTACCATGTGTCCATGAAGGAAATAAAAAGGAATCTTTCTTTTTCTAGGTCTAGTTTCTACGTGTACTATAACACTCTAACTTGAGCCAAACTGTGGGTGCCACCGAAGTCATGTAACCGAGAGAATCCAATTAGTACAATAGTGGCTCTCTAGCTGTTTAGCACATGAGGTTGCTTCATTGTGATCTGGAGGTCATGGATTCGATACACGAAAATAGCCTCTCCACATGCAAGTAACGCTTCCCCAGACTCCTTAGTGGTGGAAGTTTCATGCACTGGGTTTATCCTCGACACACTGGGCATGGTAGTGGACATGGCAGGGTGAGAAAATGGGTTTATTTGAGGCTTGAGAAAATGGGAGTTAACACACGACATGTTCTATTGTATAATTAATTTAAATTTACCAATTTTTTATTCGCCATGTACCAGCGATATCTGTATCCTACATTTTGAACTTTTGCATGTCGTCGTCCGTATAGTGACATATTTGTATCATGTTTTGAGTCTGTGCCTTAGAAGCAGGAACCTTCTAAATTGGTCACGCTCCCTCCTCAGACTCTCGATTCTGCGCTTCTTACTAAGAAGCTCGTCGGAACCTCGCTCCCCTCATGTTAGAACCTCGCTCCCACCCCGCTCCCATCACATTCAAGTCTCAAAATAGCCTATAATTAGATTCAAATTCATATTTTGCTTACCGAAGAAATATTTTTATGTCGGAACATATAGCTTGAGACTTTCAAAAACAAAATTTACAATCAAAATATATTATGTCAATCTAAATTCCTCTTCAATAATTAGATATAGAATATATCTATACCAAATATTTGGACGCTTCTTAAACGCTCCCAACCTTTGAACCTCTTAAAGTTTAACGCTTCCTCGCTCCCGCTCTCGCCCCCGCCCCCGCCCCCGCTTCGTGCTTCTAAGGTCTGTGCTACACAACATAGGCATGTAAATGGATCAGATTTCAATCCCAATCCGGTGTAAATAGTCGGATTTGGATTTTAGTTTCGATGTCCGAATTTGATTAACAATGAAGTTAATGGATCGATCAGATTAGCTATATATAATAATAAATACAATATAATCATCTTACGATATATTAATATTGTTAGATGATAAATTAGTCATTTAGTATATTAGAGGGCTTAGGTCCGAGTGGGTATTTTGGTATTTTCTTTTTCTTGTTATTGCCGATATATAGGCCATTTATGTAACCCTTTCATTATTCTCATTCAATCAATACAATATAGTTTTCTGTTTTGTTTCTCAACTTGGTATCAGAGCAGAGATGATGGCCCATCGCCCACCGGACCTCTTGTATCTTCAAAAAAACTCTCAAAATTAGAAGAGTATGCTTAGACGAAGGTGTTGCAGTCAAAAGCGATCACTGGCGTCATGTTTTGGTGATGATGTCATCATTTTCCATTTTTCCGACCAAAACTTACATGCCCAAATTCGCCTTTTGATGCTGATCGTCGTGGTGCTCTTCATTTTTTGATTTGAGGCTGTTTGGATAGATTTTCTAATTTATTTATTTTTTTGTTAGATTTTTGGATTTTTTAGGTCCATTTTTTTGATATGATATTTTGGGTTGTTTAGTCTTTTGATGCTTCAAATCTTCACTATGGGTTTCGCTTTAACCATTAGAAGTACGATCAGAGTGAATCGTGGCAGTTTGATCGATATCTACCAATATTTTGTGAAGAGAAGGGTTGGCTCTCTCTATTCCTCTCTTTTCCGGTTTAGCTGCCTTCTTCTTGTGTTTCGTGGACTTGATTGGTTGTCTCTACTAGTGATCTATGGGTACATCACCATTATTTTTTTATATTTTCAAATTTGCCCCACTTTTTCCAAAAATAATAAATCAATCCCAAATTTTTTGAAAAATTTCATACAAGCCCCAATTTTTCTTAAATTTACATATCAGATCCCAATGTTTCTGATATTAAAAATCAACCCCACAACTTTTGAAATTTACAGAATTGCCCCAATATATATATATATATATATATATTCGGTCTGGCTCTAGGGTGAACCGGGTTGATGAACATACCCGATGAACATGGGTTGACCCGGGTCATTTAAAATTGGGTTAAAATAATTTTGGGGGGGAAACCAATAGTTAGGGTTGAAATATTTGGGGGCAAACGTACGTCTCTCATTCTCACTCAGTGTGCCCTCTCTCTCTCTCTCTCTCTCTCTCTCTCTCTGCCCTCACTGCGCCACCGGCCAGGTCGTCACCGGCCTCTCGCTCCCTCCACGCCGCGGCTTCGACCTCTCTCTCCAGGTAAGCTTGAGATTCATCTCTCACTCTCTCGTTCTGTATCTCTCACTCCCTCGTTCTGTATCTCTCACTCCCTCGAATTGGAGAGTGGAATTTGAATTCTTTCAAAGTTTGAGGTCTTAGGTCTGACCTCCATCTATAGCAATTGATTAAACTAAATAATGTCCGCTTAACTCAAATCTTTGAATGATTGCATCAGTTTGAACAGTAATAGATCCTCCATTGCAATTCAATCCAAGATGGGTCGACCCTAGTATATCGGTCTGTCTGTGTGTCACTCTTGATCTCTCTGTCTTTGCAATGTGTTTGGAGTTTTTTGGGGTTTTCTCACTCTCTCGATCTATCTGTAATGAGGTTTTAAAAATTTTCAAAAATTTCCTTTCCGTTTTATTGACAGAACAACCATGGTGTAGCTTGCAAAGCCTTTTTGGTGGTAATTTCTCAACCTCTCTCTTCTCTCTTGCCTTTGTTATATGGTTTTGTGCAAGTATATGTGAGAAGCATAAACATTAACTACATATGAAAATCGTAGTTCAAAAAATTTTAAGAGTTGAAGTAGAAGTATCAATAATTAATGAGACCTTAAGGATTTAATGCTACTCAAAATTTCTTGTGATGTTTGTCTTTTACAAAAACACATTTTTTAATCCAAACTTGAGTACCCTTTTAAGTTTGAGAGGAAGGAGAAAAAAGAGAACACACAATAACTAGACATAAGCAAATGGTTTCTAACCCAGGGGTTATTGCTATTTTCTACCATTTTTGTAATGAGCAATGAAGAACAAGAATGAATAAATTTCCATATATTTTTGTATTTCTTGATTAACACTAGCAGCCCCCTTATATTTGTCCTCAATGATCCTAATTCATTGGTCTAATTGAGAAAAATTAGTCATGGTAATATGAATTGGTACCTCTTTGTATGTATAATCCGTGAGTTGCGTATTGCACAATCTTGTGTATGTATAATCCGTGAGTTGCATATTGCACATATAACTAATTCTTTATAACTAAATTCAAAATTCAGCGAAGTTTTTTTTAGTAATATGAATTGGCTTTCTTAGTAACAAATAGAAGCTTGGACAAAATTGGTAAATTTATTGGCTCTCATTAGTATTATGAATTGGCTCTCTCTCATTAGTAGTATGAATTGGCTCTCATTAGTAATATGAATTGGCTTGGCTCTCTCTCATTAGTAATCTCTCATTAGTACTATGAATTGGCTCTCATCTTTGTGATCAGACAACAACTCTTCATTCCGTTGTCGTAGTAGCCCCCTACCAAATTGAATCATGAAATCAACTAATGAATTATCCTTCTTCACAAATTTCTTGAAAAATGCGTGAGAGCCTTCGGCTCTTTGACTACTTGTCATATCGGTCGAGAAAATGTGATTACAATAGACAGGCACCCATTTCGACCGAATATCAAACATTGACTTTAACCAACTATTGCCGTCTAACCCACTCCTCCTAACAAGATCTATCCATATTTCGTCGAACTCTTCCTTAGACTCCGAATTCCAAATACAATTGGAGAACTCATTGTAGTGCTTACTATAATTGACCGAGTCTATCTTCTTCGAAAACTTCATCAAAATGTGCCAACTACAAAATCTATGGAAAGTATCCTGAGAGTGGGAAATTGCTTTAGTCATTGCCAGATCAGTAATGATCATCTTAGGGACATCACTTGGCATAAGCTCCAAAATTGGTTGAATAGCCAAATAAATGAATCTGCGGTCTCGTCATTTAAAAATGCACAAGCAAAAGTATTGGTCTGACCATGATTGTTAACCCCCATTAGTGGTGCAAAAATTGTACCATAGCGATTGGTGTTGTATGTAGTATCGAAGACGACCACATCACCATAAAATTTATAAGCCCGTCTAGATGTCCCATTGGCCCAAAAGCAATGTTTTATCCTCTGTTCATGATCTGCCTCAATTTTGTATGTGAATGATGGATTCTTGGCCTGTTCCAATTTTAAATACTCACTCAACATTTCTCCATCATGCCCCTTTTTCTCATTACGCATATCCCTCTGCTGATTATGTAATTCTTTTTGTGTACATCAAATGTTTTCAAACCCTTCAGCTTGGACTTCGAGAAAACTGAATTGTTGATGTGAGGGTATGTTCACAAGTCCAAGTTGTTGCGTCAAACTCTTTTGGGCACTCGAAACGGATCGGTGAGATCTCAAAAGATGCTTCTTTGAAGGGGTTGCCAATGGGTGACAAGGACCCTCATAAAATTGTGTCACTACGTATACCCCAGAGTTGGATCTCACCACAGCTATCTTTGCTTTACAACCCTCTTTCACCGTTCCCCGGTGCCTTTGGCTTGCAACATTTGCAATCATTATTCCCTTTCCTTGTTTAAAACATACAAACTCCTTCCTACAAACCACATCACTTCCTTCCATCTTCTTAGACACCCAACTTCGAATACTAAAGCCACCTTGTTTAGCGTATGCATTGTAGAAATTGTAAACATCCTCTATTATTTGAAATTGTTGGCCAAGGCTAGATTTGAGATTAGTGGCCACTCGAGGATTGGAAATATCACGACAATTGGAGGTGTCCCCCCATTCATCACTTTCATAATCTACCCTCAATTCAACAGTCTCTGCCTCTTTATCCAGATAGTCATTTCTGGCTGAATTCTCCCCCTCGATGTTGTTGTCCATAATGCCTGAAGTTAAATAAAGAAAATAATGAGCAAAGAGCAATTAAGTCTCTTGTTACAGTATTGTCTAAGTTGTAATTTTTCATTCCAAACTTCGGTTGTAATTTTTCATTACAACCTTCCTGAGGGGAAGTGTTAAGAGGATAAATTAGTCATTTAGTATATCATGAATGATGTCATCCCTAGTGGTTATTATGGTATTTTCCTTTTCTTGTTATTGAATTCTCATTCAATTAGTACAATATAGTTTTCTGTATTGTTTTTCAACAAAGATAATGTAGTACTCCCTTCGTCCCATAATAAGTGTCCACTTCTATTTTGCACATTGTTTAAGAAAGTTGTATTATTTTAGTTTTTTTTGGTTCATTAAATGGTCACTTTCCAATTTTGCCCTTAGATGTGATGGGTGTTTGACTTTTTGCTTGTTTTGAGGCCACAAATAAATGCTACTTTGTCTTTATTATAAGGGTAGTTTGGAAAATAAGTAAAAGCTATATGCCAATCTAGGAAAGTGGACACTTATTGTGGGACATCCAAAAAAGGAAATGTGGACACTTATTATGGGACGGAGGGAGTATTTTTATTTTTTTTGCTGAAGATAATGTAGTATATTATTATACTTACAATATACTATATAAAAAAGGGTATTTGCACAATAAATGTCATATATATATAATATATTATACAAAAGAGTGATATTTATACAAAAAAAATATGGAGTTATGACTTGAAAACATACATAATTTTAAAATTTTAAAAATAGTAGATTGCTTAATGGATATCCGTTAGGATATTTGATAGTAATCAAATCCTGATTTGGATTTCATATAAGTTGCTTTGACCGAATCCGAATCCGATAAGGCAATTCCGATTGGCTTAACAAATGGATTTGGATTTGATGAATCTGGTTTGAGTCTGATCTGTTTTTAAGCCTAACACAGCTCTCCACGGCCAATGCCTCTGTATATGTAGGACTAGAAAATTGCCGCCACTGCTACCTGATCTCCCTTATCTTCCCTAGCTACAAACCCAACCCAGCCAGTAGTTAGTTTTTGTTGTGGCTTCTCAAGCACTGTTGAGTGAAATATCCCGGAGATCATAGCACAAGAATATGTATTGAAGGAAAAGAGAATGGAAAGGAAAACAAGAAGGAAAACTAGCTCCCTTCCATACGTGAATAACATTAAAAAATTTCAAAATATTATTGTGACTTAATAAATGGGAGCGGCGGATTCGAAAGTTCTAATTTATTTCTCACACCATGTTCGTTTCTTTCCTAGTGTCCTTCGTGTTTGATCCTTGGTAACCAGAGAAAGGACAACGTTTTTCTTGGGCTTTGTTTGGTTTGCGGGTTCATGGAAGGAAAACAAGTTCCCTTGAGTTTTTCCTTGTTTTTTTCTCTGTGCTTAAATAACACTAAAAGTTCAAAATTTTTAAATATTATTGGAACTTAAAAAAATAAGGGAGGAAAATGAAACACAAAATCCAAAATTTTTAAATCATTTCCCACTCTGTTTACTTTTCCTTCCTAGGTTCGTCACTATTTTCCTTGGTAACCAAACAAAGAAATGCGTTTTCCCTTTGCTAAATCCATGAACAAAATAGATTAGTGTTTTCCTTGACTAAACCCATGAACCAAACTTAGCCTAAGGTTCTCCAAATTATGAGTCAAGCGACTGGACTGGCTAACCTGGGTGTGAACTGGACTCGGCCTAAACCTACGAACCTTTGAAATCCTTGGGCCCTCAAGTACTTGAATGTACTTTGATGTACATGATTTACTTGATCGAAGCAAAAGTTGAGGTATGCATCAAATGGGAGTAGTGATGATCCGACTCTGCATGTGCCATGTTCCTCCAATTACCCATCTTGCCAGCCTGAAACTCCCTCTTCACCCTCTCTCTCTCTCTCTCTCTCCAGTTGATGTTTCTTTGATCATGCTTGTATTGCAGGTCATTTAACGTCTTGTTCGGGAATTGTCCATACTGTTCAGAACCTGTTGCAGTCAAAGTCAACTCTAAGAAGTAAGTCCTTGTTCGTCAATTAGATCATCAAGATTTCAGATGATGAGATTTCTAGAGGCAGAACAATCAGTTCATATCACAAAGGATGAAGATTTTAGTGTCTTGTGTCCTTTTTTCTTTAGCCCCGAATATGGAAATAGAACTGGCGGAATTTCAACTCCTTTTGTTCTTGCTGGTTACAGAGGATTGAGAACTTCTTGTGCCATACTAAGGCTGACTCGTTACATTAAGATTAAGGGTGTGTTTGGAATGACATTATCTTCTTCATATGAGTTTAGTTTAGAGATGCATTCAACAATATTTTACTAGTATTTGTTTCAAAAGCAAATTTTACTTGCTTTCCGTGCTTGAGTTGTAGATGGTGGATTCCATATAAAAACATGTATTGGGAATGGGAAGAATAAGGATCATACTTTTTTAACTTCTATAGCAAAAAACTCCCTCACTCTATCATGATTTGTAAATCCATCTCTAACCCCTTATGGTCTAAACTTAGTACATAAATGTTGATACATGAAACACAGAAAAAGTAAGTCACTTTCATACCAAACACAGCATAATAACATCCTATGCAAGCTTACCTCTCAACCACTAGGGGTGTAAGGAAATTGACTGGACCGATTGAACAGATCGGTTTGATCCGATTCATTCGGTTTTTTAGTTTTTTTTAGTGTAAAAATTGAATTGAATTGTGAAAATACACTAAATCGAACCAAACCAAAGCCGATTCAAAGGTTTACACCCCTATCAACCACCATGTATATTTTGTTACCTTATGGAATATGGATTCATCTCTATGACATGCAATTCTTTCATTTATATTTGTCAAAAAATTTCTTTTCTGTAGTATCACACTCTTGATAGGATTCAGCACAGTTTCAAATAGATTTGACTTCTAAACTTTAGTTCTTATGTCGTCAATTCGATAATCTATTTGGATGATTTCAAGGGAAGAAGGTTGCCTTCTAAAGATACTTGGTGGTGGAATGAAGAGGTACAAGTTATAGTAAAAATAAAAAAGGATTGCTTTAAGAAGTGGCAAAATGATAAAAGTGAGGAACACTTCAAAAGTTATAAATGTGCAAATAAGGAGGTTAAAAGGACAGTTAGAGTTGCTAAAATGGAAACCTATGACGCCTTCTACACCAAACTAGACACTAGAGAGGGAGAAAAATGTATTTATAAGCTTGCTAAGTCGAAAGAAAGGAAAACAAGAGACATTAATCAGGTTAAGTGTATAAAAAGCGATGACTCTAGGGTATTAGTGAACGACGAAGAGATTAAGGAAAGGTGGAAGAGCTATTTTGAGAAGTTACTGAATGAAAAATATATGGATAACACAATAGAAGAAGAAATTGGAAGTTACGATGAAACTAGAGAATACAGATTCTATCAGAGAATAAGGAAGTTTGAGGTGGATTTTGCTTTGAAGAAGATGAAACCCAACAAGGCCTTAGGACCAGATGGGATTCCTATTGAGGTTTGGAAATGCTTGGGAGATGTGGGAGCATCTTGGCTTACAAAAGCTTTTAATAGGATTTTAATGACTAGAAAAATGCCTGATGAGTGGAGGAAGAGCATCCTAGTGCCTATATATAAGAGTAAAGGAGATGTACAACAATGCAACAACTATAGAGGTATTAAGTTGATGAGCCATACTATGAAGCTATGGGAGAGAGTGATGGAGCATTGTCTAAGAGGCGCAACATCAGTGTCAGAAAATCAGTTTGGATTTATGCCTGGGAGATCAACTATGGAAGTAATTTATTTACTTAGAAGACTAATGGAAAAGTGTAGAGAGAAGAAAAAAGATCTACATATGGTTTTTATTGATTTAGAGAAAGCTTATGATAGAGTGCCTAGAGATTTAATTTGGTGGGTGCTAGAGAAGAAAGCAATGACCAAGGGTTATATTGACGTGGTGAAGGATATGTATGATGAAGCGGTTACTACAATTAGATCACCAGTCGAAGAAACAAGCGAATTTCCAATTACCGTAGACTTGCACCAGGGGTCGGCCTTGAGCCCTTATTTGTTCGCCCTAATTATGGATGAATTGACTAGACATATTCAAGATGTGGTCCCATGGTGTATGTTGTTCGCAGATGATATTATCTTGGTTGATGAGACTAAAAGGGGACTCAACACTAAACTAGAAGCTTGGAGAGAAGCACTGGAGACTACGGGGCTAAAGATAAGTAGGACGAAAACATAATACATGAAATGTACTTTTAGCAACAGTGGAAGTAGAGACAACGAAGCAGTGAAGATCGAAGATCATGAGATCCCAAAGAGGGAACACTTTCGCTATCTAGGTTCAATGATCAGTAGAGACGGAGAGATTGGTGATGACGTGACCCATAGAATTAAAGTGGGCTGGCTTAAGTGGAGGAGTGCTTATGGAGTATTATGTGATCGGAGAATACCAGCAAAATTGAAAGGAAAATTTTATAGGACAGCTTTTAGGCCAGCTATGCTCTACGGGACAGAGTGTTGGGCAACTAAGAAACAACACATTAGCAAAGTGAGTGTAGTGGAGATGAGGATGCTAAGATGGATGTGTGGTAAGACTAGGAAAGATAGAATTAGAAATGAGTACATCCGAGAGACTGTAGGAGTTGAGGATAAGTTGAGGGAGAATAGACTTAGATGGTTCGGCCATGTACAACGAAGAGATCGTGCAGAATGGAGAAAAATGATTCATACAGCCGACCCTAATTGATTGGGACACAAAGCTTGGTTTGGTTTGGTTTTGGTTTGGTTAAGCTTCTTCGTATTGATATTGAAGGGTAAGCAGTGTTTGGTTAAGCTATTTTTGGCATAAGACCATGCTTGTTTCATGTAGAATAGGAGCTTTGTTCACCATGAACTTTGTCAGCTCCGATCTTGTGATCATCACACGGTCGTGATGTCCTCTATAATTTGCATATTACTTGTATCTCAGAGTGAGAAATCACACTGACCGGCACACCATAATTCAAGTTACATGGGAAACTTCTCCGAGCAAAGGTCCAGTTTTTAAATAATTGAGAATTGAGACCAAGACAGTAATTGGGTCCTCTAATTTTGACTGCCTTGTCTAGGCCTGTAAACGGATTAGATTCGAATCAGATAAAAAAAATCCGTTAACTAAATCTAAATCCGATCCGATTAAAAAACCGGATCGGATTTTACTTTTGGACTTTGGGTCCTTGTCCAAGTCCAAAAGTAAAATATTAGTCACATTCCTAGTAGAAATAAAAGTTAAAAACAATTAATATGGGTTCTAACTTCTAAATTACCTATGCAGCAGGTCAACACAGTTCATAGATAATTCTCCGCCTACCACAAGGTGCATGGTGGGTCTCAATGGTCGGCAAGTAAATGTGCATTGGAATTATTTGTTTACATATGGTCTGATAATGATTTGGGAGAAATATTTGGGTACGTTTGAGAGTACCATGTGTTAGCTGTCCTGTTACGTGCACCCCGACAACACCACACATATTTATTTATTTATATACATATATTTCTATTCCCGTTTTGCGCCAAAAAAAAAAAATGTGTGGTCCTCCAAACCCAAATATGGGATATCGCTGTATCTTGCGGCCAACGATCCAAAACTGGAGGGGCGTTAGATTTGTGGGTTCGACTCTGAGATAGAGAATTCACATGATTCATTTTTGTTGGCTGCAGGTACGTACCTCAAGAATCCTAAAATTTCCTCATGATTTGGGCAAAAGAACGAAACATAGTGATACTAAATAGGTTAATTACGTTGACAGACTCTTCGATTTTTGACAAAATT
Source organism: Hydrangea macrophylla (assembly GCA_033977485.1). Classification (NCBI taxonomy): domain Eukaryota; kingdom Viridiplantae; phylum Streptophyta; class Magnoliopsida; order Cornales; family Hydrangeaceae; genus Hydrangea; species Hydrangea macrophylla. The sequence continues at coordinate 87,294,390 of CM066986.1, forward strand.
CAATTTTCTTGGGATCGTTTTAATTAGCCAGTAATTATTTAGAACTAAATCATTTTTCTTTGAATCACAGAACCCATTTTATATTCTGGAAATACACTCTTAAAGACTAACCCCTTTTGATTCAATATTTCCGCACATTGTGACAATAAATATGAAGGCACACACATTCACACATTTGACATTTTGTATAGTTGGAAGGACCCACTTGACGCCTACAGCACAACAATAACCACACGATTGGCCCCACCATAGATTATATACAAAGCCGCAGACCACTGATTGTGTACACCAATTTACACCGAAGGTAAATTTATTGCTTCACGTTGAAAAATGGATGTGGAATGACAATAACACAAACTCTTTCACAATCATGCCAAGCCATTATTGGCCACACATTACGAAAGTGCAATAATATAATATAATAATGCAGAGGTTTAATTACAAAAATAGACACTTGAGTTTGATCTCTGTCATTTTAATCTCTGTAGTTTTAATTTTGTTAATTTAGTCCCTGAAATTTTAAATAGAACTAATTTGATCAAAATGTCCCGTTCTGTGACAAAATTTGATAGAATTTATCTCCTGTTATGCAAAAATTTCGCTGATAAGCGGGTTGAGAGATTGATGGTTTTCTATTTTGGCCCCTAAAAAATGTGCTAGTGCGTTGTATGAGAGTAAATTTTATTAACTTTTCTCACAGAATTGGACATTTGGATAAAATTGCTTCTATTTAAAACTTCAGGGATCAAATTGACACAATTAAAACTACAGAAATTAACATGACACCGGGACCAAACTTGAGGGGTATGTTTTGTATTTAACCCTAATGCTGATTTATTGTTCCCATTATACCCTTTGATTTGCATTGGCTTCAACAACCCAAGTAGGGGAACAAGGCCAACTACACAAGAATGAATACACACATATATAGATATAATAAAATATAAAGATCTTTTTTTTTTGAGGGTAAAAATATAAAGATCTTAAATGCCTGCTGTTTGGATACAGAATTATAACAATACAAGTCTTTTCACAATCATGCAAAAGTACTATTGCCACATTACATTAGTGTGCAGCAAACACAGACACAAACAAAGAGCTAAAATTTGACACATTAACTTTTGTTCACTCATTGTACATATCTCACAAACTCAAGACTTAAAAAATGAACAAAAAAAGAAACGAATAACAAAGATGCCAATTTATTGTTCCCATTATACCCTTTGATTTGCATGGCTTCAACCACCCAAGTAGGGAATAAGGGAAAGTACACAAGAATGAATACATACATACATATTTATATATATATATATATATATATTTGGAACTTAGATGCCTGCCACACATTCGGGTGGGGTAACGGGGTACCGCGATTTATCGTTGCAGTAATCGTATGTCATGTGGTACATTCGGACCCATTTGTAGCTTCGAGCTTCGACTGCACTAAGCTGTTGATAATTAGCCCCTTCCCACCAATTACTTGGGCTTGAGGCACAAGTAGCTGGGCCTGGCACAGGGCAACCCTCGATATCGAAGTCTTTATAGTAGGCGTAGAACGGGGCTTTGCTCCAATCGATCTTCTCGAGCCCACCTCTCGTTGCCCAATCATCGGCCTCCCACAATGTGGAGTAGATTCCCATTGGTTGGAATTTAGGGAATGGGATTCCTCTGGCTTCATTGTTCTTGTACACTCTAATGGGTACTTGATCCACATAGAAGCTACAATTAAAACACACAACATCACTATTATGACTTCTATATATATGACAGGTATGATTAATTTGTGTTACGTTTTATAAATTTAAAGAAATCTATCATTAATTTCCTTACTAAGATGAGAGCTGAGGTCATCTTTTGGAGTTTTCAAACCAAATTATTGTCAAGACAGTAGTAGGCTACCTTAGCTATTTGTATGTATATATGTATATATATATATATATTCAAGTATTTAGGTACCTTTTTAGTTTTAAGAGTCCTTGTGTGATCTTTAAATCGTTCTTAAAATAAGTTCTTCGTCTAACTAGCATCATGGTGATTCTTTGCAAAACTAGATGTCATTTTAAGGGTATTTTTGGCAGAGAATAAAAATATAGTATCAGCTTCTCTTTTTTCTATCCATCCTATTTTTATTAAAACTGTCATAAAGTTGACTTAAGCAAAGTGCTTGTTTTTAGTATTGATTTTAAGTCCACACAAACTCCTACACAATAAAATATGCTTGAATATATTGAACTAGTTCAACTATAGACCATAAAAGCTGATACTTAAGTCTTCCCAAGTAGCCCCTAAGCTCAAGCATTAGATGTAGAGGCTATTTGTCATTGCTTATTTGTCTATTTTAAGCAATTCTGTTGGCCCAAATTGCTTATTAATCTGTATGTTTTAGAAAAAAAAATATATATATAAGCAGATTTGGTCCAAAAAACAGTTTGGCAATAGGCGATCGGGGGGAGTGGGCTTTTCAAAATTATCTCTATATTTGATCAATTTATAACATATTAACCAAAATACCCAAACTATAATAAGCAGTTCTACCAACACGATCAAGATCACGTAAGCATAAGCACATACAAACACGATCGTAGTACGATAAATGGTTGATAGGATTATGTTCTCTCTCTCTCTCACACACAGACACACACACAGGCACACACACAATTATGCTCAATTATATATCACGTATTGGGAATTGTACATAGCAGTGATTAACTTACACAACATGATGATGGTTCCACAAAATGGAGTAAGTGTGGAAATCAGCAGCAGGATCAAACCAAAGGTTGACCCTTTGCTCCCTATCACCCTTTCCATGTGCATACACATTGGTCTGCACCGTGTATGGCTGCCCACTCCTGTTCCCCAAGAACTCAAAGTCCAGCTCATCTCTTACCGTGTCCGTGTCCGAGTTCATCTACACCACCCCGGCCCACATTTTAATCCAAAATCAACAACAACAAAAAAAAAAACCAATATACATACATATATATATATATATATATATATACCATGTAATACATAAACATAACAAAATCATTTACTAAAATGATCATCAACTCACGTAGAAGGCGGTGACAGTTCCAGCAGAATCACCCGGTATGAGTTTAATTTTCATGCTAACTTTTCCAAACAAGTATTGGTACTTGGAAGCAAACCCACATCCTGAAATTTTTGGATAATTGGTTAACCAATAGTATTTAAAATCAAAATATATAAACTAGTTAGAATAATGTTATAGTTTTTAAATTTAAATCACAAATTTAATTTTCAAACACTTTAGCAGTAATACAAATACAAATCACTCTAGCTAATAACATTTCGAATATATCAAATTTAGGAAACATGTATTAACATTAGTCTATAAATTAAATTAGGGTATATAGTTTGGAATATATATATGTTTAAAGGAGTACCCCACTAAAAAAAGGTTGTACGTACGTACCTGAGCCTTGGTCTAGAACTAGCTGGATGGCCCTCCCACCATCGATTTGCTTAACATGTGAATCGGACCATGTTATTCGAAAGTCCTGTACAAAAGTGGCCGGTCGTCCATACACACAGAGAGAAAAGGCAAGCACATGTAACAAAAGAGACACAAAAACATTTCTCATACGAAGGAATACCAATGTGGCCATACTAATTTTTTTGTTATACTAATAGATATATTTATTGTATGATATCTTTGTATGTATGGTTTAGGAGATGTCATAAACTTATCTTATATATATATATATATATATAGGTTGATATAGATATAGCTAGAGTGAAGTGATGGGGACTACCGCATTCAAGTGGAAAGCATCATCACAGCCTTGCTTTTCATACAGCTAATGGCAAGCAGTCAATTGGACCCGCCATCTCTCTACCCAACCTATTATTGTTATTATCATTGCAATATAATTCCTTCGTGTGTGTATATATATATACATACAGAGAACCGCGAGAGTCTTTATTTTGTTAAAACGAGGATTCTTGTTTATCCAATTTTTAATCACTGAAATTAGTACAGTATCCTTCGTGAAAACTGGATCTAACAATTGTAAACAAAAAGTCCTCACTCGCTCATGAAAAGAATTGTGTATATATGTATATATAGTCCAGCTCTAGTGCGCACTGGATAAGCGCACTAAGTGAACGCACTGAATTTTTAAGTTTAAAAAATCGCAGATCAGTGGGGCACTCCGCAATTTTTTTAGGCTTAAAAACCAAGTGCGTTCACTTAGTGCGCACTGGAGCTTGACTTTGTATTCATATATATATATATATATATATGATATATTATATATAGCATACACACAGTACATATATACATCTTCCCGCCACGTCTAGTATGTGATTTTTCCTTTACAACATTCTTTACCCTATTATTGGATGGTAGTGTTACATATAACTAACACACATACATGCATATACGTACATATATCTATTAAGAGTAATAATAATGATATATCCACATTTTCAATCATATCTCCAACCACAACCTTTTGCTTTAAATATATGTACCATATACTGTGTAAATGGTGCACAGAAAAGTGTGAAAAAATCAAATAGCACAAAGTACATGCATTTAAAGCATAGAATATGATTAAATGTATGGTTAGAGATGTGAGTGTATCATTGTTGTAAGAGTAATATGGACTTACTCATGTAGTCATGTAACACGTAATAATGTTTTAAGTGCCCAATTCCAACTCATCTAATTATTTCCACGACATTTTGATAAAGTTGATGTACGTCGATAGAATAGACAATTTGGGGACCTTGAACTTACTTGTCATTAACAAACACATGATCATTATTATTATTGTAATATTACTATTCAACAACTTAGTGGTACGCACGGATTATAAGTAAAGGAATCACATGTTAATTATGAGAGTGATTGGTGGAGAAAATATTCATTTTAATGGTTATTTTCATAATATGATATAACAAGTCGATAAAATTACATTATGTAAATATTTGTACCTCCTAAAATTAGAAAAAGCACCTTACAAAAAATTTTAGTAATACACGCAATGCATTGTATAGTTAGGTTACATTGATGACAAGATGTTACAACAAATATTTTCTCGTGATAGGTGGTATACCACATGTCACTGCATTTTATACAACTGACAAATTAAACACTTGGGAACCAAAGTATAGCAGTCCTCTTATAAATGATAATGAGGTAAACATAACACCTAAAATATTCGATATTTTTTTTCTTTTGTTTTTCAAATATAAAACACATATTTTTTTCTTTTGGGAAGCGGTGGATGAAAAAGAGAGAAGATATGTTTTAAGGAGTAGAGAAAATTATCACCTAGAGAACAGAACATAAATTGCATATCTAGTATGAAAAAAAAAATGTAAAAATGACACTTGGCACAATAGCAAAGGATTTTTTTTTTTTTTTTTTCCCTTTTCTAGTTGATAGCAATAGAAAAAGATTTTTGACTTTGTCTTGGATATATAGTATAGATAAGATGTATGTAGAAATTGAATGAAAGCCGTTACACATGTATAACGATGTGGCTCATTTGGCAACTTCATGCATCAAAATAAAGGATCACTAGTACGTTGAAAAACAATATTATTTTTATCACAAAACAACTAAATGAAAAATAAATTTAAAGGACTATTAACTTGTAATATATATACCATTAACCTTAGGGTTTTTTTTTACAATATATCACTCACTCTTTTTGTATTCTCAAAAATATTAATAATTAACTTCGCATGTGAATGAGGATTCATGGACGGTGTTAATTTACCATATTATATTCTCTTGCATAAATAATTATTCTAAATTGATATCATGTGCTAAACAAAGTTGTACTTAAATCACTTGAATTGTAGTTAACCTTAATTTTTATGGAAGAAAAACTATTGTAAGATTATTTACATTCCATTCAATATATCCAATTAATGAGGAATAGTATATATAAGCTGTTTAAAAATGAAGGTACATTGTTATTTATCCTTGAATAGTCACTATCGTCATAACAATTCGTCCCTATTCTCTTCCAGAAAGGTAGTAGGTTGATGTACCAAACTTTTCAATTTAAGAGAGAGAGAATTTTTCATATTTTCAAATTTACTAGATTAGCAAGTGATATATAAAAATTAAAAATTAAAAAAAAAATGTGAAAAGGTGTAGCTCCAAAAGGCCAAAAGTTAAAGTGAGTATGGCATTATTTTTGTTAAAAAGATACAAAATTTTGAAAAGCAGTACAATCTTTTTCTTGTATTGACATAGCACATGATAAACTTCAAATTTGGAGCCATGTGTGTTTAGTTGTGTATAGCAAAATATGTTATAATTAAAATAATTTGTTATCTTAGCATGGAGTTGTATGCAGTCCAATCACAATCCATTCAATATACCCGTGGACAGCCCATAGGAGATGTTGATGTCAAAAGAGAGATGTGTAAAGCTATGGACATAATATATTACACAATATAAAATATAAGGAGAATGTTTCTGTACAGTTAATACAGTGCTGTTCGCATTGTGCTACTCACAGTTTGTATAGTAAAACTGTTTTTGTAAAAATAGTTTTTAAAAATTGGGCAATTTTACTGTGCTAACTGCACAGAAGCATTCTCCAAAATATAATAGGATTTTAAATATTTTGTATTTTATATTGTTTGAATATTTTATATTTTTTTATTCATCGCTTACACAACATAAAGTACATCATAAAGTACATGTATTTAAAATCTTATTGCACCTTGTATTATGCAATATATTGTGTTTGTAACATTACTCAAGAGGGCAAATACCTCAAAATGGACCCCACTAATCTAGTTGGCCTAACTCTACATCTGGGCTGAAGTCGGCCTTAATGTTACCACTATTCCAATTACTATATGGATAAAGGTTGGAACAGTAGAGTACTTCAAACCTGAGCCTTAAGTTGACACGTGTTCAATCTAACACCAATAAAAAATATTGATTCTTTAATGAGTAAGGGTGCATGTGTTAAATAACTCATTAAGTGGTTAAAACAAAAAATTTTAACACTTAAATTTTTTTTTAGTGTGTTTGATAAAGTATCACTTAATTGAAAAAACAATCAAAATCTATTGAAAACATTAAGTGAAAATTTTCTGCTGAAAATAATCACTGAAAGTAATCTATTTTAGTTTTTGAAACACTGTTTTTAGTTTTGCTAATACAAATCACTTAAAATTTTCAGCACTTAATTTTTCAGTTTTATCAAACACACCATTAGTCCTTGGGCACAAATAAATCTCACAAATATCATCTCCAAATATCACAATGTGTCTATTTCTCTTCTGGTGGGGTCCACTGTTACTATGGGATCCACTGACATTGTAGAGTCCATAGAGGAGAGAGAGAGAGAGAGACACATTGTGTTGTTTGTAAATTGTGTTTGTGAGATTTGTTTGCGCCCAAAGACTTACTCTTCTTTAATTAGACATCGTGCATGGGTCTGTTTGTGAATGCATAAAAGAGAAATTATTGTAGTTTTGATGACATTTGAGAAAGTAAAGAACCGGTTCTACAGTTCGTAAGTGAAACAATTCCTAAATTTAAGTGTTCAATGAATACCAATCTGCACAGGAATCTGCGGCCAGCTTAGAAAATACTCCCTTCGTCCCATAATAAGTGTCAACTTCCATTTTGCACAATGTTTAAGAAAGTTGTGTTATATTAATTTATTTGGTTCATTAAAAAGTCATTTTCCAATTTTACCCTCAGATGTGATGGGTGTTTGACTTTTTGCTTATTTTGAGACCACAAATAAATGCTACTTTGTCTTTATTATAAGGGTAGTTTTGGAAAGTAAGTAAAAGTTATATACCAATTTAGGAAAGTGGACACTTTTTGTGGGACATCCAAAAAAGGAAATGTGGACACTTATTATGGGACGGAGGGAGTATCATAAAACCGGTTCTTTGTCAAGGGTAATACGTTGGACACACCCAAAGACACAATCCAAAAGATGTGTTTTGAATTGTCCAAAAAATCGTGTCTTTGGATGTATTCTCAATCTTTGCTCCTTTATGAAACCACCATAACCTTAATTCTCACACCGGATCTTATTTTTGGCCTTTCTAAACAAGTACCAAGTCTCATTTTGTTACTAGTTTTTATGAGAACTAGGATCATCTTGATTTAGAACAAAACGAGTCTAAAATGTATTTTAGATGGGGGTACGAATTTTCGTATCACCAAAAAATAAGCAACGCAAACACCAAGCTCTCAGACCAGAAGTTCTGAAACTTATATCACCCAAACAGTCTCTCTCTCCATATATAAAAGATCCATATGATACATTCATGATTTATGTGGTTGGCAATGATGCAAGGTAGAGAGTTGGACCTACCAAACAAGGCCCTATTGGACTGACGGGGAAAGACGTCAATACGAAGTAGTAATATAGCTAAATCCTAAAGACAGACAGATCACTTTATTTGTGAAATCATAGAAATGGAAAGATCTAAAAAGAATAATAGTAGGCACACTCTAAAATTCACGCTGAAATTCACACAGAACAATTGTGGCGGTTGATTTCAATGGGGCTCTTGTGGATTCCACATGAGTTCTACGTGAATCTCACCAAAATCAACGACTACAATTGTCCTGTGTGAATTTCAGTGTAGATTTTGGAGTGTGCGCGCCTCGCACTACTCATCTGAAAAAAACGAATAATTGGCTTAACAAACCAGCGTACACCACGTGGACTACTAGTAGGCCGACACAGACGATAAAAATATGACATGATATTTTAATCTAGATCGTACATTTGTCTTCTCTTTCTAGTGAGATTATGACAATCACTTTACTTATCTCGACTCCACTAGAAATAGGGGATATATGCATTATCTAGATTAAAATATTTTGTCACATCAGTATGCTAATATGGTGTGACAATTATACTACTAAATAATTTCTCTAAATACTTTTTTTTTAAATTATATTTTTTTATTTTTAATTTCTCTTGATACTTAATTGTTAGATAATTGATCGGTGACACCACGTAAGCTTGATAACGTGGTGTCACCGTTATATGTAAGGGCCTGTTGGGCTATCCTTGAATGCAATAATTGCATTCTATCGTTTGTTAAAAACTTTACAAAAACAAAAAGACAGTGAGTTTGAGTTTTTCTATTTTAAAAATTGATACTCGTCTCAGAAGTGATGTTTGCAATCATGAATTTGGCATTCTAGAAAAATGTAAAAATGGTCACATAAGAAGAAATATGGTAAAATTTATTATTTTTATAAATAAAGTCATGCATGGTGACGAATTTTGCTTCAAGATTCAAAATGAAATTTGAATGAAAATATTTAAATTCAAGTGAACCAAACAGACCCTAATATTTTCTCGGCACTGACAAATTGTGCAAATTATCTAAACAAGCACCAAGTCTCATTTTGATACTAGTTTACCCACTGGTATGCATGTTATGTACAATTACGCTAATAAGTGGGTTGGTAGATTGATAGTATTTCCATTTTTATCCTTAAAAACTGTGACAGCGCATAGTATTTGAGTAAAATTTGTCAATCTTTCTTACAAAATTGAACATTTTAATCAAAATGCTTCAATTTAAAACTTCAGTGCCCAAATTGACAATTGAAACTATTGGGACCAAAATGATACAAGGACCAAACTTTCAGGGGTTTATTTATTAATTTATGTCATCCAGTCACTTTTTTAATGATGAATTGACGAAAGGGTCTAAATGATACAAACTTCAAACTTCAAAAAATATAGATGATATTTTTAAAACATAAGAAAATCTAAGTGTAATTAAACTTCAAGAGTGCTTGGTGATATTTATCCTTTAATATTTTCTCGACATCGACAAATTGCGACAATGTTTTTCTTTGGATTTTCCCGCCATAATAGCATTAATACTTCCCATGTCAATTGCTACGTGGAATAATCTGATTGGTTGAGGAGCATGATAATGTGAGATTATATAACCTAGAGGCTGGACTAGACGGACTATGGCCTACAATTAGGAGGACTCAATAAGACTTTTTGTCGGAACGTGATTATTGGAGATGACTAGCTCAATAACAAAATCAGCTAGCGCGATTAGTCGAGTTGGCTGAAATTTTTGATTTCTCTAAAAGAGGTGAAGAGTTCAAAATCTTCCATTTTCGGGAGTCGAAGTAAACTAATTGAGAGAGACGAAATTCAAGATATATAGACATAAATTTTTTTTCCGTATGATGTGGGTTCGGATCTTAACGTTAGTTAGTTGTTCAGTGTGAACAAACATATAATTATCTGTTTAAATCTCAAGTCACAACTTTATCATTTTCCAGTCTTCTTTTTTTTCTTTTTTTCTTTTTTTTTTTTTATTTAAATTTTTAATTTCACCTTTTTTTTCTTTGAAATATATGCATTGAACTTGAAAAATTTGTAAACACAGATAATTTAGATTCTCATTTTGAACTTTTATTTATTTGAAGAGATAATATTATTTGTTTACAAATACATAATTTTATCTATTGAATTGAATTAAAGCACCCCATTTGTTGGCCTTCTCTGGTGATTTATTTTTTAATTTTTTTTTTTTCGAGATCTACATAACTATGTATGTCAATTTTATGAATGAAGTATTTTTTTTGTTAGCTAGATGCATGCAAATATATATATATATATATATATATATAAGTTTTAGGTTTGGGGCAATTGGTTGTTCGCTCTTGGGATATGTATGATTCAAGTGCAAATCAATCGTAGCAAGTAATACTCGGGTAGGTACGAGATCGATTTCCACGGGGGCTAGACCGGAAGATTAAAGTTTCAAGACGCGAAAACACTACTATCGTAACCAAAAAGAAAGAAAAGATGGTTGAATTGGGGGTATCTAGCTCTAAATCTAAAACTAACATGCGAGTAAAACTAAGGTGACAACGGTAACTAATTAAGTTAACTAATTAAACGGCGGGTGAAAATTAACTGTAACAAACAAGCTAGAACAAAGAGTTGATTTACTAAAGAGGAAAAGGACTAGGGGTCATGCTACCAACCCTGGATCACACCAGGATAAGTCTGAGTGATTTGGAGGGAACTTCTCAAGTGAACAAAGTTCCTTGGAAGTCAACAATCAAACATGTGGGTTGTTAACTCCACTATGAAAGATGAAAGCTTGAGGAAACTAAGGGCAAATGTAAGATTGGTAATATAAATTCAATAACCCCTATTGCATGACAATGGAGGTAAAGAAACAAACATATTACAAACCCAACACTCTTCAATCACTTCAAGAAGATCCAAAACCTTTGGACTTTCAAGAAACACAAGGATCCATAGGTGGGTTCATGACCCCTAACCTAGAAAACTAGCTATACATGGATTTAACTAAACAAACATTAATACAAACATTAAAGGAGTAGAGAAACATCACCATAAATGCAAACAACTACTTCAAGAAAGGGAGAACCCAATAGATATCTTCAATAAATGCTCCAAAAGAAGAAATCAAGCTTGCAGGTTGTAGAATCACTCAAAATCTCACTTACAAGCCCTAAATCTAACTAAAATAACAAGAAATCCTAGAGAGATACAAGAGGGTTAAGAGGGAGAATCTATACCACTGTAATAAATTAGGTTTTCAGCCCCCCAAAACGAGTTATAATGGGGTATTTATATAAAATCCTTGGAGTGGCAAACTTGTAAAACAAAGGATGCAGAAACAGGGTCATTCGACCGGTCGAGCGGGGCCATTCGATCGGTCGAATGCCCCTCTGCAGGATGATTGAAAAGAACACAAAAGGGTGGACCGGTCGAATGGGGCAATTCGACAGGTCGAATGCCCCTCTGCCTGGAATCTTTACAGCTTCACAGCAAGTTTGCACACTGATCACTGACATCGCCATAACTCCTTGCTCCGGCCTCCGATTGAGGTGCAATTTGTGGCCACGCGGAGAGGACTCGCAGGGCTATCTTTATCAAGTTAGGAACACTCTTCCAAGACGAGGTTTTGGAATCTGAAATTGAGCTCGACGAGGCTGTAATGGAAGTGATCTTCAGCCGAGGCTTTGCCTCCCGACTTGGACTGTCAAAAAGACCTACAAAACACAAAAATAACCCGTGTGAAGGATGTAAACAGTAGAAATGAGGGTTATGCGAGAAAAGTGCGTAAATAATGTACTTATAAGCTCCGGGAGCGGTATTTTGCGCAATTATAAATCCATACTCAAGCAAAATATGTGATAAATCATTGGTGATAAATCTAATTTAGGATAATGTTTTAGTATTAAACCCATCAAGCAAAAAGTTTAGTTACAAGTCCTCTCTCCCTTCAATTGACTACACTACCATCACCATTTGCTAAAATTGCTACACAATAGGCGCAACACTACAATGAACTCCGACAACCTCACCGGACCTCCGGCGACCACCACCAAGACCTTGCCTGACCTCCGGCGACCACCACCAAGACCTCCCTTGACCTCCAGCGACCTCGTCGGAGCTCCGGCATCCACAAACACTACTTATTTTGATCTCTCCAATGACCACAACCACAACCTCTCCTGACCTCTTGCAATCACCACCACAAACGCATGCATCTAGCCTCCAACGACCTCCACCACGACCTCACTTGATTAATTTATTCACAACCAAGCTACAAACATCCAGATTGGGGGCAACACCACTGCAACTCCATCACCTCTATCACAAAAGTTTGATAAATTTCTCAAAAAAATATTGAGACATTTCTCAAACTTTTTAAAGAAATTTATCAAACTTTTTTGTACTAAATTTCTCAAGTTTGGCCTTGAAAAAAAACTAAAAGACATGGAGAGAGATAGAGAGAGAGGAGTGCAGAAGAAGAAGAACCACGACCTCACCAGATTAATCTCTTCACAGCCAAACAACAAACATCCAGATTGGGGGTAACACCACAGCATCTCCGTTACCTCTGTAAAAAAAAGTTGATAAATTTCTCAAACTATTTTAGAGAAATTTATCAGACTTTTTTGTGCATGTTAAAATTTCTCAAGGCTGGTCTTGAAAAAAAAATTGAGAGAGAGAGAGAGAGAGAGAGAGAGAGAGAGAGAGGGAGAGAAAGAGAGAAAAGTGCAGAAGAAGAAGAAGAAGAAGAAGAAGAAGGCATTGCGGAGGCATCGAACCTAGATCTAGATCTCAGATCTAGCGGTGGTGGTCATGATGGTGAATACGAGGATGATCATCTGTAATACCCGTAAAATTTCGTTATACAAAAAAAAATAAAAAAATAAAAAAAAAAAAAAAAATAAAAATAAAAATTTGGGCCCCGTACTTTTTTTTTTTTTTTTTTTAGATTGGTTATTTCTGATACCTACGTGAATAATACGTATTAGCTTATTATTAACTTAGACTGTAAATTACGACTTGGACTGGCATATCACGCAAACCCGTAAAATCTGCGATTACCTGGACTGGCTTGCACATTAGCATAACTACCCAAACACCTCCCACCACTTAAAACCGTTTAACCCACAGATTTTGCAACTGTAACAACTCCCACGTGAAGCTTTGCGTGCATGAGTGGAATTGTGAAAATATCGGACCATTGAGAGAAGAGAGAGGAACGGACGAACTAAACAAGCACCCACGCCGACTCTTCTCTCCAAGCATAGTCATTTCAGTCAGTGGAGAAGATGGTTTCATGTGTGTGCGCATGTATAAGTTTGGATGGGTTAGTGTATAAATATGTATGTAACACCGAGAGTTGAGGGTGAGAGAACACACACACTGCCTCCCCATATTCACATGCTCTGTCCTTTACCACCACACACACACAAACCACCGGAGAAGCAGCAAGGAGAGGAAGAAAGAAAAGGGGAACCGCCGGAGACGCCGGAGAAAAGAAAGAAAGGACCCGAGGCTTGGTAACACCCCCCTTCCCCCTCATTGTAATTTCTGTACATTCTATACACTCATACACACTCACACACCCTCCCTGGACCCTCTCAAGCAAACCAAACAGAGCCTTAGGCTCCGAAAATGGCAAGTCTGCCATTAAAGAGCCCACACCGGAGCTCATTTTCCCAAACACCACTATGACCTTTAAAAGCTAGACCAAACAAACCCTTACGCTCCCAGGAAGACCCCCTATGAACGGCCTGAAGCCTGGACCCCGTTTGGACGGCCATGCATGGCATTATTCTTTCAAAACCGAAAAAGAATAATGCCTTGGTAGGAACCCAAAACGAATAAACCATGGAACCAGCTCCTAGTATGTGATTAAGGGTCCCATTCCGGTCACTTTGGCGTTGGAATCACGCATTTCCATGGAGAAATGCGTGAGTTATAAGCTTGGGAAGTTTTCCGGCCAAAACGGACTCGCCGGCGGCGAGTTTGGCTCACCGGAGAAGAAATGACCCGATGGGTCTTCGGGTTATATCATTTACCCGTTGGGTCGGGTCGGGTTCGAGCATGGGTGGGTTAGTATGTTAGTATAAATGGTTATGGGTTCGGGTTATAATAATAGAATGGGTAGCGGGTCGGATCTTTTAAGTTAGGTTATAGTTAGAGTGTAAACGGGTAACCCGTGGGTACGGGTTCGGACCTGGGAGGACCCGCGGGTCTTTGTAATTGTTTTTGATTAGTTAGTTTTATAATACTAATTATTCCGTTAATCCTAATTAAGTTTTAATAAACGGTTTTAATAATAATTAGTTATTATATTAATTTGTTAAACTAAGATTTATATATATAAACGTATCATTATTTATATATTGTGTATAATTAATAATAATAAAAAGTTATAATTAATTATAAATGGTTTTAAAATTTGTTTTAAATAGTTTTAAATATCAAAAAAAAAAAAGTTTTTTTTTTATTTATATACTATAAATTATATTTTATATATATATATTCTGAAATAATAATATTTTCTTATATCTTAGTATTAAGAAGATATAAATTATATGTATCCTATTTATTATTTATTTAGTCAAAATAAATAATAAATAATTATTTTAAATTATAACAATTAGGTAATAAATACCTAATGACTATTTTAAAGTATAGGAAAATTATGTAAAATTTTTCTAAGGCCTAAATGCCTTTATACTATAAATTATTACTTATAAAACCCTAGCTTTAATATTTTAATAATTATTAATTACTTATAAAGTGTCCGTTTGGTTGTATTTTAATTATTTAAAATATCAAACGAGCCCCGATAATTATGGAAAAAATACTACTAGCCTAATATAAGGCCTAGTATTTAATAAAAATAATTATGAGGGCCAAATGTCTCCCTAAACTATATTTTATAATTATAGGACCCCGTAGTCTATTATTAGACGATTTAAACTTCGGAAATTCGTAATAAATAAACCGTAGCTCAGAAAAATACGCGGTCAGTTCCCAGAGTCTTAGATTAATGTCTAGAATATTCCCTTAAAGTTTGGTGACCTTTTGACACTGTAAAAAAAAATACAGCTTATCTTTAGGGCCCAAACTGGTATAGAAAACTCAGCCTTTTATGCGACGGACTCCGATTTGAGTCTAGTCAATGGTGTTGGACTCAGAATGATGTCCAGATCATCATGTTGAGATTTAGGGACCCACCCGGGACAATTACCATTATGCCCCTGATTTTAGTAGACTTATTAATCTATGTTCTATGTAATCTTAATGCTTTGTAGGAACCGCTACGCTTGTTTTACGCAACCGCTTCAAGGTGAGTCGTCCTAACTCACTTGGTATATTATAGAATTATCCTTGTGAATTATATGTATACCCAGTACGTCCTGCGTGGACGAAATTGATAAGTACGATTTATGTAAATGATGAGATTGTTCTTATACAATGAACGTATGTTAGTTAACTATACTCCATGCTTAGTTAACATTCGCTAATATTCTTGTTATCATGAATTCTGTTTCTATAGTCGCATGAACATTTATATGAACATAGTCGAGTCTTAATGTCAATATTGATATCTGCATGGTTAGTCACGGAGACTAACCCAGTCATATCAATTTATACATTGTATGGACCGCGGTGGTCCAAGTGGTACAGTCAAGTAAATGGGAACAACGATGAAACTGCTATAGGGCCCTGCTAGGCGACGATAGCCAGAGTTCCATTGAAATCATTGAAGTAATGCATGAATTGATGATTGATACGCTATAGGGCCCTGTTAGGCGACGATAGCAATGTATCCATCAGAGTACAATAGTTACCTTTCAAATGCTATAGGGCCCTGCTAGGCGACGATAGCGCTGTAACTATTCTATTCTTCCGGCAAGGTCACGAGGACCTAAGTGTAATAACCTGCATTTTTATATTTAATTTGTAATTGCATTGTCATATTAAATTTCATTTGGTATTGACTGCTTCATTTAATTACATTTCTCATGTTCTAATTATTATCCCTTGTGTTATTTCATATTAAAATTCATGTTGGGGTTAAACTGTAATTTTTATAAAGTTAGCAATACCTGTGTGGATTTCAAAACTGTATTTCAAAACGGTGGAAATATTTCCTTTTGACTCAATCAGTATTTTTATGAAACCAGAAAATCAATTCGTAAGTTAAAATGGACTTTCTGTATTTTTGTGGTGAACACCGCACCCCGAAAATACCAGTTTATGTTCAAAAATGTCCGTGCTGCGTTAAAATTGCACAGTTTGTGATTTGGACGTAAAGGTTGAAGTGACTATGCTTACTTACCAATTATGGCAAGTGATCATTGCCTTAGGCCTTGTTTGGCAATGCTAGTAGTGTGTGTGTATTCCTTAAGCCATAAGCTAAATTTCCAAACACCTTATGTTGCCCGCTACTAGTCTATACATGGCTCTTAATACATCTGTGGAGTTAAACCATTGCATATACGTATGTAAATCTGTGTATATTTGGTATTTAGTTAAATCTTAAAGTAATTCAATTGTGGAGTATTGGAGGTTGATCTTGGTCCCCAAGTTTTCCCTTTTGGCTTCCTATAAACACACTCACTTCACAATCTGCACAATTTCAATTGCAGAGAGAGTTGAGAGAGATACTCAGTGAGTTCTTCAAAATTTTAGAGAGAGAGGAGCTCAATCACCATAGCTAGAGCTTGAAGTGGATTTCTTATATCTTGATTCTTTCTCAACACACACTTCATCTTATATCACAGTGAGTCTTACTAACTCACTCAAAATGTAATCCATTCCTTATTTTCGGATTTGGGTAGTTAATTTGAAGAATCACCATTGATGTTTGTACGTTGAAGTTCATAGCTTGAAAAATGGAGATTTTCCAAACTCAATCAAAACAAGTTTTTAGAGATGATTTAGGAAGATTGTGGTCCCTAGAAGGTGCTGTTAAAGTTTTAGAACACAATTCTTTTATATGAAAAAGTATATAAAGAAATTAGTTTTGACATGGTTTAGTATTTCATAAAATTCGTAAGCTATAGTTGAGATCTTGTAAAATTGATCAAGGATTCATAATCCTTGTTGAAAAACAAAGAAAAACATATATGATAAGCCTTAGTTAATCACAAAATTGAAATGGGTCAAAATAGACCCTGTTTTGCTGAAACAGAGCAGTTTCTGCGGAGAAGATGAAGCCTCAGCATCAGCTCGTTCAGAGAATCGCGCGAGCGGCTCGTTCAGAGTATCGCGCGAGCGGCCCGCGTGAGCGACCCCTCGTGCGAGCGGCCCGCGCGCGCGAGGCATACGTCTCCTGGCAGACAGAAAAGTTTTATATATATAATGAAATTTAGGCAGGTCGCGCGAGCGAGGGTCGCGCAAGAATCCCTTCGCGCGAGCAATCCGCGCGCGCGCGACCTTGGCTGTTTAAGGCAGATAGAAAAGTTTATATATAAATGAAAATTTGGCATGTCGCGCGAGCGGCCTGCGCGAGCGACCCGTCGCGCGAGCGGCCCGCGCGCGCGATATCTGGCAGATTCTGGTTTTGCTTGTTTTATGATAAGGGACTGTTTGGTTCAACTTTTAAGTACTGTCAAGGTTCTGTTTGGAAATTTTATTAATACAGAATGCTATTAGTTATGCTTGAAATGATTAAGGCAATGAATTGCAAGTTATTAATCTCCGTACGCATGTGTTATTTATATTTCAGTGAATTGCCGCATGTTTAAGGTTTATGACATACATGTGGGGTCAGTGGTACATACATGTGGGTGTCAGTCTGTGTGGAAAAGAGTAATGGTCGGTGTGAAAAGAGTATGAGTTTGTGGTCGTGGTTGTGGTTGTGGTCGTGGTTGTGGTTGTGGTTGAGATTGTTGAGAGGGTATCTTTAAAATGCGACGGTGGCAAATATGGACACTCCCTGACGCCCATGGAAGCGTTAAAGTGTGTGACGCCGAACTTGGACACTCCCTGGCACCCATGGTAGTGCTAAAGTGTGGCCTACGGACACTCCCTGATACTCGAGTCTGGATACTGCGTGAGGAGTTGCCCCGGTATTTGCATGGCGGTTAGGGTATTCAAAGTGTGAGGCATTGGACACTCCCTGGTACCCCGGACCAAAGTGTGAGGCAAACTGGACACTCCCTGGCGCCCCGTTGCTAAAGTGTGGCTATCTTAGTGTTTCAAAGATACCAGGAGTAAGATAGTGGGTTGTTGGGTTTTGTCGAGAGAAAAGAGTCGGTCAGATGAGATGGTGCATCGTTCTCATACACGGTCACATATGTGTGAACTTATCTTTTGAATAATGTTGTGGTTGTTTTCTAAACAAGCTCTTTATCTTAAATATAATTTGTGAATTTAAATGGGAATTGGAAAAAGGTAAATGAGTATGTTTTACATTTAACGTTATGTTTTTAATACTCACTAGCTTCTTGAAGCTGACGACGTTGATGCGTCCTGGACATTCGTGTTCAGGCTTTTCAGGTTATGATCAGGAGGAATCATATGACTATGCTAATTGAGAACGGCGGCTTTGAAGTGAAACTGTTTATTGATTAAATGTTTTAAGTTTTAAACTGTTTGTGTTATAAGGATGACTGTAACAGACACTAAGTTATTGTTTTATGTTAAGGCGGTCTGTGCCTTAGTTGACCCCGTATCATATGATGTAATAAGTTAGAAAATTTTATAAGCCTTGATTGCTCTGCTTTGATTATTATGTTTTGTTTGTTCGACGTTTGGGACGGAATCGATCCTTCAAACTGTCGCGACCTACGGGTCCATAAAGGAAATTAAACGCTTTCCTTATTTATGCTACGTCGGGGCGTGACATGATTTAGTGGTATCAGAGTCAGGTTATGATTTATCTCAAGATAGTTTAGCCAGGTTAGGGTTTACCAGTATAGACGCGATTCCACATTCCATTAAGTGTTACACACCCGATGATACGACAGGGAGGATAGACTCAGAACCCAAACGCCTAAGATTAATCTGTTCTGATTTAAGTAGTACCTTTTCAGGTATGGATCCAGCTCAGCCCTTGTTTATACCTGATGCTTTTGGAGGGCATTGGGTTACTGTGGGAGCAATAGTGCTGGCTTCGGCGACCCTTTATTTCACTGCTGTTGGGCAGCGTGCAGCTGCTACCGTCGAGTTGGATCTCTGGCATCAGATTCACATATTAGGACTGGTCGACCTGTCCCGTGCTCGCCTTGAGATTCTTTACTTCATAGAGATCCAGCGCTTAGTACTCGTTGAGATGGTTCGCTTGGTTAATAGCGATGCCTTCTATTTTCCCCTTGAGGTTCAGGTTGTGCAGGCCTACCTTGCACAGCTAGAGGTACCTTCACCGGTTGTCCCTGCTGTTGAGGATGACGGTGACGTTGACGTTGTGTTCGCTCCTATTTCCGAGGAGGATGGCTTAGGATGGGACGACTTTGCAGTCGACCTTGAGGAGGCACTTGCACTTGAGCCAGCCTTGCCTGAGGCAGATGTCCCTGGACCTGCTTCACTGATGACCTCTCACAACTGTAACTTTGGGGCAGGCCCCTCCCATGTTCAGCGACTTCATCAGGCCGACTCGCTTGACCTGTTGATGGCTACTTACGGCGATGACTGACCGCTTAGATATCGCCTTGTACATATTGACTGTTTTATTAGCTCTATCTCTTTTTGCAAGCTGTAATTACATGCATTAGAGTGTAGGGAGATGACCCATTTTTGTAACATTAACTCTTGCATGCGTCCTAACCCATACTGATCGGGTAGGCATTGATCTGACCATACATGCTTTTGTATCTACTTGACAGAAGTTATATATATAAGATATACTCTTTTGAATATTGTCGTCATTTGAATTACTTTATAGCACTATTGCACGCATGTTTCTCATTCTACTACCACTATCATGCATAGAATGGTTGGAGGAGTGAGGAGGAACAGGAACTTGATCGAGGGAGCACCCGAGGCTGCCGATCCTACGGGGATGTTCGAAGGGTTTATCAGACGGTTGGAAAGAATCGGTAACACGAATGACAACCGACGAGACCGTCAAACTAGAGACAAATTGCTAGAGAGATTCCGTGCACTAAGACCCGAGCAGTTTGCGGGTACCGCAGAACCCTGGAAAGCGGAACAGTGGTTAAGACAGATGGACTGCATGTTCGAAGCTGTCCAGTGCAACGAGATGGACAAGAGGAGATTGGCTACGTTTCAGTTGACCGATGCTGCCGCAGATTGGTGGGATTCGGTCATAGCTACTATCGGGAATGGAGCTGCAATGGGAATGACGTGGACATCGTTCAAGGGGAGATTTTTGGAGAAGTACTTCCCGGCAACAGAGAGGCACAGAAGAGAGAAGGAATTCATGGATCTGACGCAAGGAACTAAGTCGGTGCAAGAGTACACCACGCAGTTTGAAAGACTGTCTCGGTTTGCTCCACACCTGGTTGACACTGAGGAGAAGAAGATCCGTAAGTATAACCAAGGACTGACACCGCAGATTCGTCGCCTGACTCTCGGCCACTTAGATAAATCATTTGAAGGACTTGTTGGTTTGGCTACCGATCTGGAAGAGGATGCTCGAGTGAGCCAAAAATAATTTGAATTCCGACCGCCTCAAAGGGGTAATTTTGGGAATAGACCACCAATGAACCGTTCCCAAGGGCAGAAGAGGAATTTTGACGGAAGCAAGAAGGCACAGGCTATTACCTATCCAACTCAACCCCGAGTAGGAGAAGGAAGTAGTGGTGGAAAGTGCTTCAACTGTGGCAACCCTGGTCATCTGGCTCGTGATTGTAAGGCACCAAGGCGTGCTGCTCAGCAAGGGATAGTCTGCTTCAACTGTGGTGAACCAGGTCACATCAGTAGGTTCTGCACCGCTCCTAAGCAGGTGACTTATGGTCAACAGGGTCAGACTCGCTTGAATGCCATTATCCCTGATGCCGCTGGATATGATGGAACTGTGTACGAAGACGGAGATTATGGAGAAGCCCAACCTGATCAGCAAGCAGTGGAAGGTACATTAACTCTGTTTAACTCCCATGTTAAAGTGTTATTTGATACGGGTGTTGCTCTTTCGTTCATATCTGTTAATACTATTCGGAGATTGGGTATCTTACCTCATCGCTTAGAGAAAGCTTTGAAGGCTACATCACCATTAGGAGCCGCAGTCAGATTAGGACACGTGTGCAAGGATTGTCCCTTAAGGTTAGGAGACCGAGAAATCCCTGCGAGATTGATCTTCCTATCGATGAAGGAGTTCGACATAATCCTAGGAATGGATTGGCTCTCTCAGAATCAAGTGACGTTGGATTGTGCGAGGAAGAGAATTACATTCCCTGACAATGAGAATAAACCCTTTGATTTTCAATGTAACCCTACGGGAGATATGTTCCTCACGAGATGTTTAGCTAACATCGAAGTCGTCAGTACAGAGGTGACAGCTTCATCTATACCTGTAGTCAAGGACTTCGAAGAAGTATTTCAAGACGTTTCTGGTTTGCCGCCCCGAGAGAAGTATAGAGTTCTGTATTGAGCTTATACCGGGTACTGTACCGATCACCAAGGTTCCCTACAGAATGGCCCCCACAGAACTATTGGAATTGAAGGAACAAGTTCAAGAGCTCGAGAACCTAGGTTTTGTACGTCCAAGTACATCGCCTTGGGGAGCACCGGTGTTATTCGTGAAGAAAAAGGACGGGACACTCAGATTGTGTATCGACTACAGAGAACTGAACCGAGTGACTATCAAGAACAAGTATCCCTTGCCTCGGATTGACGATTTGTTTGATCAACTACAAGGAGCTACGACATTTTCCAAGATCGACCTAAGGTCGGGATATCATCAGTTGAGGGTACGGAAGGAAGACATACCTAAGACTGCTTTCAGAACCCGATATGGTCATTATGAATTTCTAGTGATGCCGTTTGGAATGACGAACGCCCCGGCAGTGTTTATGGTTCTGATGAACAGAGTGTTCAAGCCTTACTTGGATCAGTTTGTCATCGTCTTTATAGATGATATTTTGATCTATTCTAAGTCAGAAGAAGAACACGAGCAACATCTACAGATTGCGATGAAGACGCTCAATGACCATCAGTTGTATGCCAAGTTCAGTAAGTGTGAGTTCTGGTTACAAGAAGTGAAATTTTTGGGACACAAGGTGTCATCTCAAGGAATTTCAGTGGATTCGTCCAAGACCGATGCTGTGTCCAACTGGGTTAGACCGAGCAACCCTACAGAAGTTTGAAGTTTTCTTGGACTCGCAGGCTATTATCGGAGATTTGTTGAAGGATTCTCCAAAATAGCAGCACCTTTGACTGGGTTAACGAAGAAGAATTTGAAGTTCGAGTGGACAGAGAAGCATGAGCGAGCCTTTCTAGAGTTGAAAGAGAGACTCACAACCGCACCAGTGCTAGCAATACCCAAGCCTGATGAAAAGTTCACTATCTTTAGTGACGCATCATATCAAGGGTTAGGGTGTGTACTTATGCAAGATGGCAGAGTTATTGCCTATGGATCTAGACAGCTGAAGCCGAATGAGTTGAACTATCCTATTCATGATTTGGAGTTGGCGACAGTGGTGTTTGCACTCAAGATTTGGAGACATTATCTCTACGGTGAGAAGTTCGATTTGTTCTCCGATCACAAGAGCCTGAAATACTTGTTCACACAGAAAGAGTTGAACATGAGGCAGCGCAGATGGATGGAGTTGATCAAAGATTATGACTTCACGTTAGAATACCACCCGGGTAAAACTAATGTGGTCGCCGATGCTCTGAGTCGACAAACTCGGGAGACGATCGCCTCCTTAATGGTTAGAGAGTGGCGAGCATTGGAGACGTTGGCGGAATTCGATGTACAGAGTGCTGAAGAAGGAGAAGGACAATTGTTCGAATGTCTCATCCTACAGCCTGTTCTTATCGATCGCATTATTGGAGCTCAGAAAGAAGATGAGAAGTTTCAAGCCTGGTTTATGAAGATGTCAGAAAAAGACCCAACGGAATGGAAGGTGGGAGTCGATGGAGGATATCGGTGCAGAAAGAGATTATGTGTGCCAGATTATGGTGAGCTAAGGAAGGATATTCTGGAAGAAGCACATAAGTCAAGATACACAGTTCACCCAGGAGGAACTAAAATGTACAAAGATTTGAAGCGAAATTTCTGGTGGGAAGGTATGAAGAAAGACGTGGCCGAATTTGTATCCAAGTGTTTGACATGTCAGCAAGTCAAAGCCGAACATCAGAGACCGTCGGGATTGTTGCAACCGCTACCTATCCCTGGTTGGAAGTAGGAGCACATTACGATGGATTTTAAAGTAGGATTACCTCGATCGCAACAGAATCATGACGCTATTTGGGTAATCGTGGATCGTTTGACGAAGTCAGCTCATTTCATTGCTTATAGTATGGCATACCCTGTAGAGAAGATGAGCCGGATGTACATACAACAAGTTGTGCGGCTTCACGGTGCACCTGTGTCGATTCTGTCAGACCGTGACGCACGTTTTACCTCTGGATTTTGGGAAAGTCTGCAAGAAGCTATGGGAACCTCGCTCAAGATGAGCACTGCTTTTCACCCTCAGACAGATGGACAAACTGAGCGTGTTAATCAGATCATGGAAGATATGCTTAGGGCTTGTGTTATCGATTTTGAAGAATCTTGGGAGACACACTTGCCGTTGGTTGAATTTGCCTATAACAACAGTTATCACACGAGTATCGGGATGGCTCCGTTCGAAGCATTGTACGGACGACCATGTCGTTCCCCTTTGTGTTGGGCAGAAGTTGGGGATACAGAATTGTTGGGACCAGATTTGGTTAGAGAAACTAACGAGAAGATTTCTTTGGTCAAGGAAAGAATGAGAACCGCTCAAAGCAGGTATAAGAGTTATGTCGATCGATGTTGGAAAGATTTGGAGTTTAGTGCTGGAGATCACGTACTTCTTAAGGTTTTCCCAACCCGAGGAGTAGTACGCTTCGGCCTCAAGAGAGGGAAGTTAGCTCCGCGTTTCATCGGACCGTTCGAGATTTTAGAACGTGTCGGGAGAGTAGCTTATCGACTGGCGCTACCACCGAAGATGTCTGGGGTTCACAACGTGTTTCACGTGAGTATGTTGAGGAAGTACATACGAGACCCCTCACACGTGGTTAGTTATGACGATATTGAGACGAGTCATAACGTTTCTTACAAGGAGAGACCTGTGAAGATTCTAGATTAGAGTATCAAGAAGCTGAGGAATAAGGACATTCCGTTGGTGAAGGTTCAGTGGAATCACCATGACGAGAATGAAGCCTCGTGGGAAGTTGAAGCTGATATGAGGAAGAAGTACCCGGAGTTATTTCATGACTAGTCAGACTTGATTTTGGGGACGAAATCCTGTTTAAGGGAGGAAAGGTGTAATAACCTACATTTTCATATTTAATTTGTAATTGCATTGTCATATTAAATTTCATTTGGTATTGACTGCTTCATTTAATTACATTTCTCATGTTCTAATTATTATCCCTTGTGTTATTTCATATTAAAATTCATGTTGGGGTTAAACTGTAATTTTTATAAAGTTAGCAATACCTGTGTGGATTTCAAAACTGTATTTCAAAACGGTGGAAATATTTCCTTTTGACTAAATCAGTATTTTTATGAAACCAGAAAATCAATTCGTAAGTTAAAATGGACTTTTTGTATTTTTGTGGTGAACACCGCACCCCGAAAATACCAGTTTATGTTCAAAACTGTCCGTGCTGCGTTAAAATTGCACAGTTTGTGATTTGGACGTAAAGGTTGAAGTGACTATGCTTACTTACCAATTATGGCAAGTGATCATTGCCTTAGGCCTTGTTTGGCAATGCTAGTAGTGTGTGTGTATTCCTTAAGCCATAGGCTAAATTTTCAAACACCTTATGTTGCCCCCTACTAGTCTATACATGGCTCTTAATACATCTGTGGAGTTAAACCATTGCATATACGTATGTAAATCTGTGTATATTTGGTATTTAGTTAAATCTTAAAGTAATTCAATTGTGGAGTATTGGAGGTTGATCTTGGTCCCCAAGTTTTCCCTTTTGGCTTCCTATAAACACACCCACTTCACAATCTGCACAATTTCAATTGCAGAGAGAGTTGAGAGAGATACTCAGTGAGTTCTTCAAAATTTTAGAGAGAGAGGAGCTCAATCACCATAGCTAGAGCTTGAAGTGGATTTCTTATATCTTGATTCTTTCTCAACACACACTTCATCTTATATCACAGTGAGTATTACTAACTCACTCAAAATGTAATCCATTCCTTATTTTCGGATTTGGGTAGTTAATTTGAAGAATCACCATTGATGTTTGTACGTTGAAGTTCATAGCTTGAAAAATGGAGATTTTCCAAACTCAATCAAAACAAGTTTTTAGAGATGATTTAGGAAGATTGTGGTCCCTAGAAGGTGCTGTTAAAGTTTTAGAACACAATTCTTTTATATGAAAAAGTATATAAAGAAATTAGTTTTGACATGGTTTAGTATTTCATAAAATTCGTAAGCTATAGTTGAGATCTTGTAAAATTGATCAAAGATTCATAATCCTTGTTGAAAAACAAAGAAAAACATATATGATAAGCCTTAGTTAATCACAGAATTGAAATGGGTCAAAATAGACCCTGTTTTGCTGAAACAGAGCAGTTTCTGCGGAGAAGATGAAGCCTCAGCATCAGCTCGCGCCACGATCGCGCGCGCGAGAATCGCGCGAGCGACCTTTCGCGTGAGCGGCCCGCGCGCGCGAGGCATACGTCTCCTGGCAGACTGAAAAGTTTTATATATATAATGAAATTTAGGCAGGTCGCGCGAACGATCCGCGCGCGCGACCTTGGCTGTTTCAGGCAGATAGAAAAGTTTATATATAAATGAAAATTTGGCATATCACGCGAGTGGCCCGCGCGAGCGACCCGTCGCGCGAGCGGCCCGCGCGCGCGATATCTGGCAGATTCTGGTTTTGCTTGTTTTATGATAAGGGACTGTTTGGTTCAACTTTTAAGTACTGTCAAGGTTCTGTTTGGAAATTTTATTAATATAGAATGCTATTAGTTATGCTTGAAATGATTAAGGCAATGAATTGCAAGTTATTAATCTCCGTACGCATGTCGTATTTATATTTCAGTGAATTGCCGCATGTTTAAGGTTCATGACATACATGTGGGGTCAGTGGTACATACATGTGGGTGTCAGTCTGTGTGGAAAAGAGTAATGGTCGGTGTGGAAAGAGTATGAGTTTGTGTTTGTAGTTGTGGTTGTGGTCGTGGTTGTGGTCGTGGTCGTGGTTGTGGTTGTGGTTGTGGTTGAGATTGTGGAGAGGGTATCTTTGAAATGCGACGGTGGCAAATATGGACACTCCCTGACGCTCATGGAAGCGTTAAAGTGTGTGACGCCGAACTTGGACACTCCCTGGCACCCATGGTAGTGCTAAAGTGTGGCCTACGGACACTCCCTGATACTCGAGTCTGGATACTGCGTGAGGGGTTGCCCCGGTATTTGCATGGCGGTTAGGGTATTCAAAGTGTGAGGCATTGGACACTCCCTAGTACCCCGGACCAAAGTGTGAGGCAAACTG
This sequence comes from Hydrangea macrophylla, assembly GCA_033977485.1. NCBI lineage: Eukaryota > Viridiplantae > Streptophyta > Magnoliopsida > Cornales > Hydrangeaceae > Hydrangea > Hydrangea macrophylla. The sequence continues at coordinate 87,321,314 of CM066986.1, forward strand.
GACACTCCCTGGCGCCCCGTTGCTAAAGTGTGACTATCTTAGTGTTTCAAAGATACCAGGAGTAAGATAGTGGGTTGTTGGGTTTTGTCGAGAGAAAAGAGTCGGTCAGATGAGATGGTGCATTGTTCTAATACACGGTCACATATGTGTGAACTTATCTTTTGAATAATGTTGTGGTTGTTTTCTAAACAAGCTCTTTATCTTAAATATAATTTGTGAATTTAAATGGGAATTGGAAAAAGGTAAATGAGTATGTTTTACATTTAACGTTATGTTTTTAATACTCACCAGCTTCTTGAAGCTGATGACGTTGATGCGTCCTGAACATTCGTGTTCAGGCTTTTCAGGTTATGATCAGGAGGAATCATATGACTATGCTAATTGAGAACGGCGGCTTTGAAGTGAAACTGTTTATTGATTAAATGTTTTAAGTTTTAAACTGTTTGTGTTATAAGGATGACTGTAACAGACACTAAGTTATTGTTTTATGTTAAGGCGGTCTGTGCCTTAGTTGACCCCGTATCATATGATGTAATAAGTTAGAAAATTTTATAAGCCTTGATTGCTCTGCTCTGATTATTATGTTTTGTTTGTTCGACGTTTGGGACAGAATCGATCCTTCAAACTGTCGCGACCTACGGGTCCATAAAGGAAATTAAACGCTTTCCTTATTTATGCTACGTCGGGGCGTGACACCATGCTTAGTTAACATTCGCTAATATTCTTGTTATCATGAATTTTGTTTCTATAGTCGCATGAACATTTATATGAACATAGTCGAGTCTTAATGTCAATATTGACATCTGCATGGTTAGTCACGGAGACTAACCCAGTCATATCAATTTATACATTGTATGGACCGCGGTGGTCCAAGTGGTACAGTCAAGTAAATGGGAACAACGATGAAACTGCTATAGGGCCTTGCTAGGCTACGATAGCCAGAGTTCCATTGAAATCATTGAAGTAATGCATGAATTGATGATTGATACGCTATAGGGCCCTGTTAGGCGACGATAGCAATGGATCCATCTGAATACAATAGTTACCTTTCAAATGCTATAGGGCCTTGCTAGGCGGCGATAGCGCTGTAACTATTCTATTCTTTCGGCAAGGTCACGAGGACCTAAGAGTCCAATGATTACACTCTTTTAAAACCAAAATTTGCTATAGGGCCCTGTTAGGCGACGATAGCAACGTAATCATTCTACTCTGAGCTAACGGCGTTACACTGGTAATGTAACAAGTCACATGAGTCGGTTGTAGCGTCCATGGTTGAGTTGAAGTCGAATATATCGATAATGCATTGTGTCGTCATTTCATCCTGTCATATGCTTACTTAATGTTGGTTCAAGATATTGTCGTATTTGTATATCCTTAAATGTATTAGGAGTGATCGGTTAAGACGTTCTCACTTAGCGTCAAAAGCTAACGGCTCCTCCTCTGCCTTGGACATTTTTACGTCTAGGTTATAATGAGGAGAACTATCAAAGTAACAATGAAGATGCATATAACTATGCTCAGGCTGGGAACTATGAGGAAGGTGATCCTGAGGCAGACTATCAAGAAGAGCTCGATAACGAGGGTTACGGGTTTGCCAGTTAGAAAGAGGACCCTGGCCTATTTTCGCATTAAGACTTCTTTTACGTTTTAATTATCTTTTGGTTGATGTAATATTTAAGTGGCGTAAATCGCCCAAACTTATCTTTTGTGGTTTTCATTTGGAACTGCTGTAATAACTGTAGGAGCAAAACACTTTAAGTTCCCCCATGAATACCATTAGACGCTTTCGTAAATTCCTTACTCTGATATATATATTTTGTTAGTATGTTGCACGGATAGGTCAGTTTCATGAAACTCGTCATTCCCTACGGGTCCAGAAAGGAAATTTTAAATTTTCCCTATTTTTGGCTACTCCGGGGCGTGACATCATCGGCGATGGTGGTGGTGGAGATGTTAATGGTGATAGTAGTGGTGGCGATCCACGATGATGGTTGTGCTAGAGATGTCGATGGCGATGGTAGTGGTGGCGATCCACGGTTGTGGTGGAGTCGCAATGGCAATAGTGGTGGTGGTAGTGGCGACGACGGCGATGGTGATGGTAATCGACGACGATGGTGGTGCTGGCCGGCGATCGTCGCCGATGGTGATGGTGATGGCGATCTCTGCCTCTCTCTCTTTCTCTCTCTCTCTCTCTAACTGGAAATGGAAATGAATGAAAAGGGTATATTGGTCAGAACTAAAAGTAATTGAGTTTATCCCTAACAATTTCCACCAAACATATCCTTATCTCCAAAATTTTTTTCTTTGTGTCTTATAACCAAATAATTCTCCTAATTTGGTATTTAATACCAAATTTCTATTTAGGTTTTTGGTTTAAATTTGATTTTTTTCTCACGTGATTTCATATATAGTCAATATTGATCTGGTTTAATAGATCTCGTTTTTTTTTTTTTTTAATTTATTTATAATATTTGACTATTTGAAACACCAAAGTTTGGAAAAAATAAACCTGTAGATCAAAAGTTATGACAAATTTAAGTTTTTAGCCTTAAAAGGGTATTTTTGACTAAAAAAAGGTGCAAAAGACCTTACAGATTAAATAAAGAGTGGTTCTATCTACACACACCTCATTTACTTTATACACTCATCTTTTAATGAAACTTTCATATTCCCAATACACCCTTGTACAAAATGACAATAAAGTACAAATAACTAAATAAAACTCTAAATTGATTACTCTTTACACCCACCTCTACTACATAACAAGAGTATTATATATATATATATATATATATATATTTTCTTGCTAGCCACATATTATACTTTATACACATTCAACAGAATCTTTTAAGGTCATACATAAAAAATATAACTTTACAGTTCTCTGCCTTTCATCTACAATGATTGAGTTAACATTCATGCTAAAATAACATATTTAATTGGTGACATTGCTCCAAGAATCAAAACATTTTGTACCTCTACTGCGTTTAGGGTCTATTGACTTCCAAATCAAATCATTTTAAGGTCTATTAACGTCGTCGTCCGTTGGGCCCATCGGAATCGCGTCGGGATGGGTGGGGGTTGGGGGAGGTAGTCGGGCTAGGTTAGGGTTTGGTTTCTCAATTTGGGAATTTTTGTATTGTATAACAGTAGAGAGAGAGAGAGAACCATCTCAGTAACCCTAGAGGAGTGGTGCAGAGAGTAATATGAAATTAGGGGAAAGTTGTTGGTTTTAAAATATTGTGGTATTTTTGGAATGAGGGATGGGTGTGTAGAGTAAAGTGTTTTAAATTAAATAAAATTGGTAGGTGTAGAGAGTAGATGTGTATAAAGAATAAATGTGATGGGTGTAGATAGAACCACTCCTAAATAAAACACGAGTGGATTTTATGTAGGGTGTGCTAATTGGCCTTTCGCTGAAGCAGCCCAAAAAAAAAAAAAAAAAATACTGTAAAAAAATTTACTCAATTCTGATGATTTTGCGCACCAGGGTCCCCTTTGGTGACCCTAGGCCTTCTGACATCACGACAAAAGATACACAACAACTTCTGAACTAGCTATTTCAAAAAATTTTGAATTTTTGATAAGCAATATATAATTAATATACGGAGTATGTCATTTAGGTATTTCTATCTATATAATCATGTAAACATAATTTATGTCATGAAAATTCAAAAAATTTCGATTTTTCAAAATTTCGGAATCAAAATAGAATCTTCAAATTCTGAAATTTCAGTATTGTAATGAGTTTCTCTGTTTCTAAAACTTCGGAAATATTTCAAAAAATTGAAATTCGTATCCAATAAAAAGTTAAAGGTTTTTATAAAGAAGATAGAAATTTGACAGATCACAAGCTTTAAGGTCTTAGTTTATTTCTCTATATTTTCTTTTACTTCCTATTTCACTTACAATTTTCCTTGGTAATTGAGAAACAAAAGAAAATATTTTCCTTTACAGTTTCTTTTTTTCTCCATCACTAAATTCAAAACCAAACAGAGCCCTTGTAAAACCTTTGCGTATAAATAATTTTTAAATTGCAAGCCCTTTGCAATAATCTACTCCCAAAAAAAAAAAAAAAAAAAAAAAAAAAAAAAGACACCATCCATGTATTCTTATGCTTCATAAATAGATTCAGGTGATCATCAAATTTCATCAAAGCAAGTTTTTGTGCACTCAAACATAGTTCTATAGTAAGATGATTAGTCAAACATTAATGGAGCTAGAGTCACTTCTACATCTGTGTATAGTTTTTGGACATGCCCTTTTAGATTTTCAAGAAATTTTCAGTGGGGACATTCTTTAACCAGAAATGATAGATGTACAACAAAAATCCACAACTAATTGTACAACCTGCTTAAAAATATTGTACTTTGTGTTGAAAAAGCTATACACCCTTTTTTTTGTCTTTTTGTGTGTACAGTTTTTTCAGCACGAAGTCCAACAATTTTAAGCAAGTTGTGTAATTGATTGTGGGTTTTTGTTGTGCATCTACCATTGCTCTTCTTTAACACTGCATTGTATAACCTTAATTTTCACTTTTGGTTGTACTTGATGAAAGCGTACACCTAGTAGTTTTTAAGCTTGGCTTCTGCATGGTAATCACTCCAAATGCAATATTCTCAGGTGACCAATATTAAAATCTCCTCATTTTACTTGACCATTTATTGCATCATGAAGAGGTAAATTAAGCAATTGTGCGCTTAGCCCCATTTCTTAAACCAACACCCACCACCTAGTCCACCCCCTACACTCGTCACTGATATGATGAGATTGAATTTAGCCTTTTAATTTGGTAACAGCTTTTGGACTTTATAAGCGATTATGAAACTCTAAAAGTTAAAATGAAACTAATAGGCTATGAGATTCCATTGTAAAAAGAGTGAGTCAATCGATAAATTTACAATTAATTGACCAAAACTTTTTTTTTGCAAATGAATTGCAGAAGCAGATGATGTTCTAATCGGACCCTTTATTTCATTTTTTATGCTTGTTTCATTAGTTGAGCGTTCCAAACATTGCCTTATATAAACATGTACATATATACATGACCAATATACATATATATATATATATATGTATATAGATTTTTAGCGACGAAATTTCATCGTTAAAGTTCTACATTTTCGTTGCTAAACACTTTTAACAACAAAAAATGACTTTTAACTACGAAATTTCATCACTCAGGACAAGTTCGTAAACGAACAGTCTATTTTAGAGATGCTCCGTGTATATATATATATATAAATATATATAATATTATACACACTGGCTAAATCTTCTCGGCGTAGGCTAATTGGTAGGCTAAAAGTCCACAAGAGATCCCCCCACCTCCACACCCACTGACCCCCTTTTTTTTTTTTTTTAAACCAAATTTTTTTTAAAAAAAAAATGGTAAAGCTGTCCATTCAGTCGAAATAAGTAGCTTTTGTTGGATTTTATTGTGGACTAATATTATGAGACTTTGAGATTGAGTTGGGTTAAGAGTACGTGTGAGTGGTGTGTGTCCACCGTCTGACATAATCCAAATAAGTATAAAAAAAAGGTCTTTCTATGTACAACCAAGTTTATACACCAAAATAATAATTTATTGGGACTTGGTTTCTATCTGCTGTAATTAACAAATGTTACTACTAAAGCTGTTTTGTTCTCTGATCTAGTAAGAGAGAAAAAAAAAAAAAAAAGGCTAGTGCTTTGTGCTAATGGTAAAGTACAATGTGTCACTAAAAGCTTTGTGCTTTGGCATTATCATCACCCAAAAAAATAGTGAAAAATCTTTTCCTATGTTCGGTTAATTAATAAAGAATACAATGAAGAAAACAAAAAAGAAAATACTAGACCCACACACTTTTTCACACATTTTTTCACATATTATGCTTTAAATACACACACCTTGTGCTGTTTGAGTTTTTCACACTATTTTGTGCACCACTTACACAGCACATGATACATGCATTTAAAACTGGGTGTGAAAAAATGTGTAAAAAAGTGTGTGAGTATAATAGTGCTCAAACAAAAAAGAAAAGAGAATAACTTGAGAAATAAGTTAAACATTTTGAATTTTGTATATTATTTGCCTTCCTTTATTTGTGTATTATAATTATATTTTAGAATTTTTTTTACTTTTATTATTATTAAAACATGAAAGAAAATACTTAAGACACTACGTGGAAATTCATTTTCCTACCCTTTTCTGTTATTTCTCTAAATCCGTAAATGAAACAGAAAAAGTTACCAAGAAGTGATTCATTCTTACTACCGACCCAATGGCACCAAAGAAAAAAAAAAAAAAAAAAAAATCACCAGCTTGATATCTATTATCTTTCCCTAGTCACACTTAGAAATCAAAGTTTAAAGCTGAGTACCAAGTTTGTTTCTTGAATTATTGGTACTAACTGGTGATATGTCAACATCATCCATGTAGGTTGTGAGTGGTAGTGAAGAGTGGATATTATAAAAACATTCATACAAGATATGGACTTTAATGGTGACCACTTGATACAGATGAAACTGTAGGGCATATCACATTGATGGTATTTGGAAGGAGGTCAGCCATTTAAACCTTCCTTCCTTATCCATATACCTAACTAGTATAGAGTAGTCCATAGAGCTTATCAAATCATTCATGTGGGATTGTTAATATGGGGGGAACAAATGACATTTTCCTGTCTATACTAGAAGATCTACAGAGACTTAATTATTAATTTTTGCAATTGATGTTTGATTAGAAGTTTGGGTGTATACAAACTGATTTGAGCTCATGCTTGTTTAACTTGGCTTGTTTTTTAATCAAGTTTGAAATCCAAGTTTCAACTTGACTTGTGTATTTATCAACGCATGTTGTGTCAAGCTCATGCATTTCTTGAGCTTGATTTATTTATTAAACAAGCTTGTAATTCAAGTTTGATATGGACTCGTATAAATAATGTGCATGTATCCAAGTCAATATGCATGTCCTTGACAAATCTGTTCACTAACTTTTTCAAAAGCATGTATACTTATGAACTTTATTCAAAAAGGGAAAACTTTTTGGTACGTCCAAGTAGTTTGGACTTACTTACGTCCTTTTTTTCTGGTAAGAATCGTACCTTGGGAATAAATGTTTCTTACCCAAAATCGATTAACGAAACTCGGCTTCCCTTGTGGGCAGCACCCATGTGGTCACATGGGTGCTGCCCACAAGATTACTGTCGAGAATCCATACTCCCCAAAATTACTAGGACATAAGTACGTCCAAACCACTATTACTTACCGTCCAATTATCCTCAAATATGTTCATCACATCTATCTAATTTGGAAGCATACTTGCAAGAAATGGAGAGAGTATCAAAAGTTCACTCCCATAAATGTTTATTTGTTGGTAAAAAAAAGTTGATTTAAGTTACTGGCTGCAAATAGTTACATGAAGCTCTATTGGGTTCCTTTCCAAAAAAAAATAAGCTCTATTGAGTTCAGTTGAAATCTATCTACTTGTCTGGTCCACCCGTACCAGGGGTACGTGACATGCCAGGTTCAAACCACATACAAATTTAAATGAAATTTTAATTTCAATTTTGTTACACATTTGTCCAACAGATTCTCAATTTTTACTTGGATTACATTACAAATCACTTAATTAATTTTATAGCATATTTTTCCAAATACATGTATTTTTCTCTCTCTTTCTTTTTTTTTTGGGGGTACAGTTATGTATTTTTCTTTCATTTGCTAATTGTTATTACCAAAAACTAAAAGGTTTACTGTTAAATTAATTCCTATTTCTATTTAATAGGTTTAAAGCAGTTAAAAGTCCCCACCCGAGCCCGATTCCCTAGAGCCTTTGGGTAGGCCTAAGGTCTTTAAGTCTAAAGTCCAACCCAGCTCAACCGGCCAGATTTGCGCCCCCCCAAGCCTGGTCAACACTCGAGCCGGCCGTCACCAACCGAACCGGGAAGGGCCAATTTTCCATCATGAACTCAAGAGGGTCTCAATGTTCAACGGGTAGAGTCCGAGAGATCAGGAACCACAGCTAGAAATACAGCCATGCCTCCACTTTCTGAGTACCTAAAATCATGAGCCAGGAAAGCATTTCTTTCCTTTGCTCGCCTTGTGCCAAAATTTACGCACCTAACAAGAATACATCATAGGTTAATTGATTTATAAAGAAAAGAACAATGTAACTATTAAAGTTTGGAGTAATGATTTGGCCTAGTTGGTAAAAATGTTTTTCATGTCACGCTCATACTTGGGTTCGAATCTTGCCGCATGCCTTAACACTTATGTCCTTACACGAGACAACTACACAAAAAAAAAACAAAAAACAATTATTAAAGCTTGATATACATTGCTGCAGGGGCGGACCCAAGATTTTTGGTCAGGGGGGCCTAGATTATACGGGAGTTCGGGGGCAGCGCCTCCGAGGTAAATTTTTTTGGGTCTACCTATATATAATTATGTGTAAAATGGTAGAATTGTAAGTAGAATTGGCTTAACACCCCTAATTTGGGGTAAATCATGTAATTTTAGGGGGTCTATATCTAAAACTTGTAAAATATTACATATAAGTCTAGAAATTTCACAAATGCAAGGGGCCTGTGTCTAAAACTTGTAAAACATTACATGTAAATCTAGAATTTTTAGAAGTCTAGGAGGGGCCTGTGTGAAATTTAGGAGGGCCTATTTCTAAAATCTACAAATTATTACACGTAGTTTTGCAATTTCTAAAAATCCAAGGGGGGCCTGTGCCACCCCTGGGGCCTATGTTCTGCCCATGCATTGTTGGACCTTTTTTCTAATAGCTTAAACTTCAAAATAACCGGTAATTTAACATGATATCAGATCTATAGCTCTGCAAAATCTTTGGTTTGAGTCTGCTTCCCTATTCTATCGTTTATTACGTTGCACTCTTTTATTAGCTCCACTTTATTGGATCACGTTTTCGCACTCTGTTATATCAATGTGCCAACTCAACTCTTCACATGCAAGAAGGAATTGTATGGATGGTAAAGTTAGAGATACATTATTGAATTCGTTTACTAATAGCTTAAGCTTTTAAAATGGCACTTAACAGAAACCAATGAGAGAGAGAGAGTTCACGGGTGCATCATGCTTTTGGGGACAATGAGATGTCTCAAGAATCCTCAAAACTGCTTAATTGGCTAGTACATGATTCTTGCTGATTATGTTGTACATACGTCTCTGTAGATTTGTCATAGACTGTGACATAAAGGCCTAAGCTATGGTCAGTTTGAAATGAGCAAAACCAACTACTCCCACAGATAAATACTCAAATAGAGCTTCTTCTTTTTTTTTTTTTTTTTTTTTTTTGCTAAAAACTCAAATAGAGCTTTATATACAATCAATTATTCCTTGATCTGTTTCAAATAAAGGAACTATATATTCAAGGCATCATCAATTTTAGCTCAGTTTTACGTAACAGATAAAATTAGACCTCAGTAATTAAAAATTTTGAATTTTGTGACTCAATTTCCTTCTAATTTCCGTGTTCTATTATTATCTTTCAAAGCTTTCGAGTTTAAAAAAGTTGTAACGTTATTTAAGCATGAGATAATATGTTGGGTGGTCTTGGGCATTCTCAATCCTAGAAGCTAACTTTTGAGGTGAGGTTTTCTCTCACACTTACAAACCGACCACCAGTCCCTTTCATATCCGATGTGGGAAACCCCAACAATCTCCCATGGCCTCACACATCAGGCCTTTGATCGGCAAACCCTCGACAGTCTCTCCCTTGTGACTGTTGGGCCAAGATGTTGTAATTAACCTGGACTCTGATATCAGTGTTGGAGGTTTTGGACATTCTCAACCCTAAAAGCTAGCTTATGATGTGAGGCTTTCCCTCACACTTATAAACCGACGACCAACCCCTTCCACATCCGATGTGAAAAACCCCAACAATAGATGTCAAAACTTTAAAAGTATAACTGTAATTAAAGATGCTATGGAGGAGAAAAGTGATTCCCAAAATTCAAAAGCATTAACTTCTACTCACTATTTGTTCTTTTCCTTCCTGTCTTATCCCTATTTTCTCTATTAATCAAAGAAAGGAAAATATTTTCCTTCATATCACTCGCTAACTCCATGAACCAAGCAAAACCTTTGAGCAAATTCAAAATTGAACAAAGAAGGGAGAAAGACACTACTTGTTAAGCAGATTTGTGTGTTACAAACTTGTTATAAGCTTGTATGTCATGCGATACAGCTGAGAAGCCTTGAGATTACTAGGACTAAGGGGTGACTCTGATAATTTAGGGTCCTAAGGCAAAATTTTTAAGGTTGGCCCTTATTTAAAGTTTGAATTGGTGGTAAATAATTAAGATGAGTAATGCTAGGTATACCTAAACGAGATATCTAAATTATATATTTGTTAATGTGGATTTTTAAAACTATTCATTAGTTACTAAATAAAGGTTGAATTAATTTCAATACTGCCACAACACATCAGCATATGGATAGTTTAGGTGTTCTGTTTAAGTGTACCTAGCGTTACTCAATTAAGATTGGGCTGAACTAAAATGCAAGAAGAACAAGTGTAGGTCCAAAACTTTTCAGGGTGGCCGAATTACAATTGGGCCCTATATTTCGTGCAAATGTTGTTATATATATACATATATATATATATATATATATATATATATAAACAGTCAGGCTCTAAACCCTCTTTTTATTAAAGAGAGAGCTTCTGTTTTGACCGTCGGATCGTGTTTAAAAACTGTTAAATGACAACACTGCCTTTAATGAAAACACGATCCAACGGTCAAAACAGAGGTCCTCTCTTTGTTAAAGAGAGAGCGCCATTTTTAGAGAATTTTCGTATATATAAAATAAAATAAAATAAAAAACTTTTTAAGTGAGTTGGGTTATAATTGGGCCAATTTATTATATATGCAAGTTTTATTTTGGGCCCAAGACATTATAGTTTGGGGCCTTTCTTAAAAGAAAAAAAAAATGGGTAAAATTTAGAGGCCCTAGATAACTGCGTCTCACCTATCCTGAAGGCATGCCCTGGAACGATTTACTGTATTTGGGTCAGCCAGAATTAGGGGTAGCAATTTGGGTTCTCGTGTTATAATCGTGTAATTAATTGGGTTGTGTGATTTGGGTTTGATTTTTAGTTTCGAGTGCTATTCATCTACGTAGTATAATACAAACTATTTTAAATTAATCGTGTCATTTCGTATCGTGTTCGGGTTGTCTCAGTAAAATGGGTCATCTGTCAAAAATAATCGCCCCTAGCTAGAATTGACTGCATCAACTCAGTTTATAACGGAGTTGAATTAAGGCATGTTTAGACATCCTTGCATTCAATGAATAAGTTTCTTACTTGTTCACAGTATTTTATCTACGTAATGATAAAATCTTGAAAGGTCTAATGTGAAAAATTGTGCTTATTTAAAGAACAATAATGTTAGGGGCACAAACAAGTTTCACAAACACTTACAAACACACTATATTTCTCTCTTGGGGTGGCACTGTGGGGTCCCAGTGCCACTCAGGAGAGAGATAGAGTGTGTTTGTGAAACTTGTTGTGCCCCAAATATTACTCTTTAAAATGACCCCACAGTGCCACCCAGGAGAAAGATATAGTGTGTTTGTAAGTGTTTGTGAAACTTATTGTGCCCCAAATATTACTCTTTAAAGAATAATGTTTAAAATTATGAATATGATGCAAATTTTCATGATTGCATCCCAACGTTATTTGGGAGATTGGAATGTAGAGATTCAGTCAAATTTGGTAAAAAATAATGTGTTTAGTTGATATTAGATCATATCAACAGAGGTCAGTGTAATTTACCCTCTAAATAACAACTATGCCTTAAATTCTAATTTGAAGCAATGAACTAATGAAATGGTAAATTTTTATTTTTATTTTTTAATCTCAGATAATAGTTAGCAGTTAGGGGTTAGTCTATCAAGGGGGTGGAGATGGGGTTTAAGGAGCAAACCCATGACCAGACAAGCGTGGGGCACTAGTCAGTTGCCCTTTCCACATGAACAGTAGATCCACAGCTTAATTTACCGCAACTTTAGGGAGATTAAGCTGTGGATTTACTATATTGGAGATTCGAATTCCTCCCTCCCCAATGTAGAGAGAGAGAGAGAGGGGGGCAAAAGGGCCCATGGTATGAAATGGGTAATCCAGATTACAAAAGTTTTAGGCCTCAAAGATCCTCAGGTTGAGTCCATGTTAGCCCAAATATTGGTCCAAATCAAATTTGGACCTACAGCTTAAGTCCAAAGTGACACTTTCAAGACCAAACCTAACTTTTAACTAACATGGCCTTGTTTCCTTTTTGCCCTTTTCTTTTTTAGACTTGGACAGTTGGACGTTTTATTCTTCATATCATCATAAATTTCTGTTTGAAAACATTTAACCAAGAAGTTTTGAACCTCAATATATCATCACTTGAAAAGAGTACATTACTTAAAATTGCTTTAAATTTAATTGCAAAATTTTACTTTTCTTTAGAAGCTAAAGGGTAAAAAAATAAGAGTCTCTTTTGGGAATTCTAATTATTGAAGGGGACATTTTCGATTCTAGTGGAAATTTTCAACTTTTCAATATTGTCCTTTTTAAATTTCAAAATTATAGTGTCACAACAAAGAAAGAAAGGGTAAGTTTTATATAATAAACGGCAAACTTGAAAAATATGCATAAAGTACATTGACCTTTCAAAAATATGGTATCACTCCACCTCTCCCAAGTGGGAGGTGGAGGGTTCGAATCTCCCCAGGGGGAGTGGGGAGGGGATTTTCTCCTCTTCTAACATTGTAGAACTAGCCATGTTCCCTAGTCAGTAGAGATTTATTGGGTTATGTCTTGCTTGGGTTGTGTGTGTGGGTGTGTGTGTGCGTGCGTCTCCCAGGTAAGTAAATTAAAAAAAAAAAACTCTTAAGATGGGACTTCAAAAAATGAAATAAAAAACTCTTAATTTGGGATGGAAGAAGTATGATTGAAATCATAAATGTATTCATCTTAAGAAAGTCTAAATTCTTCGACCTCACAAAAAAAGGCCTCAACTCTCAAGTATTACGTGTTGATGATGTCAAATATGTTTTGATATTAACAAATTTTTTTTTTTTGATCCTTGATATTAACATATTTAATATTGACATATTCTTAGTTTTAATCATCTGTAATACATCTTGCCCTAAATAAATGCAATACCCATTGATAGGCGACAAGGCGATTAGTGGTGGATTTTATGCCCTAGATTTTCCACTCTTTGATCACAACTCACTGAATTGCTTTCTTGGTTTATTTTATTTTATTATTTTAAATTGTTTGGTATAGTGCTCTCTTGTGAGGACTTAAGTAACAGGACCTGAAGAAGGGAGGAAGACCGTAGATCCGTAGCTTGGAGTGCCCTTTTCAAGTTGGCCAAATCTATTGCTCAATTACTTTTTTTTTAATAGCTCAATTGCTTTCTTAGTCTAAATGTTAATTTAATTAATTACAACTCACTTATCCAACTTCTACAATTAATTTCACAATTTTAGGGGTTATTGAGCCTCGAAAAAATGCTAGTAACAGATCTTGTCAAATCTTAGTTTTCTCATGTTTTCTGCATATTTATGTGGTTCCAATTCATGTTTTAGATTCTTTGTGATAGGTTTTAACATTCTGGAAAGTTACATTAAATTTTGAATCCGCTAGATAAACTGTGAGAACCATAAGATTTCTGTTGGCTTTGAGATTTATTGAAAAAAAAAAAAGAATGGAAAATAAAAAGAAATTTATTTCCTTCTGTTTTCCTTTGTTGCTTAAATAATAGGGATAACTATTCTTACTTTTCTCGAGTTTAGGTCTAATTACACAGACCTCCCTTGTAGTTTTTATAATTACACCGACCTCCCTTCTTTGTAACGGAAGACTAACATAGTTAAAATTTATGTGGAAGTACACATTTACTCTCAATTAGTACATTACAGTTACCTCCCCTGAGCTATGGTCTAAAAACACAAACATCCTTTGAGGTTTATAGTTATGTAACACTCACCTTCCCTCCTTTAGCCAACAAGCATTGTTGACCAAAAAACTGATAATTTTTAAGTTACATTTTCTCAGAATACCGATGCTCATGCTAATTACACCTACAATTAAAGATTTGAATGCTCTCTCTCTCTCTCTCTCTCTCTCTATATATATATATATATATATATGTATGTACACATTACTTGTGGTTCGATTCAGGTTAATTTATACACACAAATAAAAACCCAAATATTGACTATGAAATCCTAGAGAAAAAAAGTCTTAAAATTTAAGCTAAAAAGTAAAAACGTGATTTTTTTTTCAATGAATCATATAAAAATATATCCTTCTTGTAAAATTAATACTCATAATTGAGTAGATCTCGAAAAAAAAATATGAAAAAAAAAATATCTATACTCAGAAATAGTGCATTTTTAATTGCTCATCCAAATTTTGCCAATTGGGTGAGCATGTGGAACCCACCATTTTTATGGACAAAATGGGGATAAACAAAAGATCTAAAGTAGTGGTCGGTCCTACATGCTCACCCAATAGAGTGCTCAGGAGAGCAAAATTATCTGTTTTTATAAAATTTCCAAGTCCAATGCGTAGATCTCAAAAAAATATACTCCCTCCGTCCCATAATAAGTGTCCACTTCCATTTTGCACATTATTTAAGAAAGTTATATTATATTAGTTTTTTGGGTTCATTAAATGGCCACTTTCCAATTTTACCCTTAGAAGTGATGGGTGTTCGACTTTTTGCTTGTTTTGAGACCACCAATAAATGCTACTTTGTCTTTATTATAAGGGTAGTTTTGGAAAGTAAATAAAAGCTATATGCCAATTTAGGAAGTGGACACTTATTGTGGGACATCCAAAAAAAGAAATGTGGACACTTATTATCGGACGGAGGAAGTATGAAATAAATATAAAAAAAATAAAATCATTCAAAAAGGACAAAATTTAAGGAAGTTGTAGTTGTTTAATTCAAACATTATATGTTCAAGGGAGGTTTGTGTTATTTGATATAACCTCGAGGGAGGTAAGAATAAACTTTAGAGAAACTATAAAGGGCATTTTTGGAAGACTACCACAATTATTTGACGATGTAAATATTTTTTATTAGGAGTTTTAACGTTTTTGTATCAAATGGGATGTCAGTGTTACTTAAATATTAAATTCAAGGGAGGTCAGCGTAATTATGAAAACTACAAGAGAAGTCCATATAATTAGACCTAAACTCGGGAAATGTGAAAGTAGTTATCCCTAAATAAGATTTGAAATTAATAGGTTAGAGAATGCAATAGAAATTCAACAAAAGAGGAAGGGATCAAAGTGACTCTCACAAAATTAAAATATTTAATTTATAATTCCCCATATTTTCCTTGCATTCCTATTCTCCTAATTATTTTATTGTTAAACAAAAAAAGAAAATTTTGCTCTATGTTTGAAGGAAAGAAAAGAGAGAGAAAAATAAGAGGTTGGTTAGATACTCATTGGTTGAGATTGAGAAAAAGATATACCTTATACATCTTTATAGATTCTTCAAATGAGAAGAAAAACATTTTCAATCTAATTCATTATATTAAGAACAAAGTGAATGAGAAAGATAAGGGAAAAAAAAAAGCTCAAACCAAGGGAACAACTGTTTTCAAATATCCCTATTTGCCTTCCGAGATCCTCGAGTTCGGAGGTGGTGGCTGAAATTGCCGCAGAGTTTAGGAGCGAGCAAGATTATCTGTTTTTTTTTTTTTTTTAATCAAGGCGGTAAGGATCATTAATCCAAACGTGTGAATATTGGTTTGCCGGTGATCTCTTTCCTATCGAGGCATGCAAACTCTCATCACTCAGGTAGTGTAATACTCCCTCCGTCCTATTTTGAGAGTCCATCTTTGGGAACTCAACTTATTAAGGGGACAAAAAGAATCTACACCTACTTTCCACAATTGTCCCTAATCATTACAACAACTTTTTTAGTTTTGTCTAGGTGTAGATTTCAAGGAGGGATAATTTTGGAAAGTAAGTAAAAATTGTACATCAATTTCAGGAAAGTGGACACTATTTTGGGACATCTCAAAATAGAATAATGGACTCTCAAAATGGAACGGAGAGAGTAATATTTAATCAAGAAAAAGTAGGCAAATTGGTAAGGTCGGTTATATGGTTCTAATGAACCATTATTCATGCTTAAATAGCTTTTAAAACTTCAAAATATGCGTAGTATAATTATATAGTAATTTTTTAGTGACAACTTTCATACAACTTTCATACAACTTCCTAAAATGATGTGTCTATCTCTCTCTTGTGATGTCACTGGATCCCACAGTGACACAGGAGAGAGATAGACACATCTTTTAAGAGGTTGTATGAAAGTTATACGAAAGTTGTCACCAAAAAATTACTCATAATTATAACACAATAGAAAGGCAAGAGAAATGAGTAAGAAAATTCAAACGCTTAACTCATTTCTCAACAATAAAGTAATAATAACTCTTTCATTTTTTTCATTGTTTTCGTTAATAACCAAAGAGTAATATTTGGGGTACTAACAAATTTCACTAACGAGCAATGATAGATGCACAACAAAAACCCACAACCAATTGCACAACCTGTTTAAAATTGTTGGACTTCGTGCTAAAAAAATTGTACACACAAAAAGACAAAAAAAAGGGGTGTACAGCTTTTTCAGCACGAAGTCCAATATTTTTAAGCAGTTTGTGCAATTAGTTGTGGGTTTTTGTTGTACATCTATCATTTCTCTTTCACTAACACTTACACCCACACTCTATCTCTCTCCTAGTGGCACTGTGGGGTCCGCAGTGGATTCAAAGTGCCACTAGGAAAGAGATAGAGTGTGGGTGTGAATGTTAGTGGAATTTGTTAGTGCCCCTAGCATTGTTGTTAACCAAATAAAGAATAGAAATTTAGTTATAAGTCCCTACCTACCCTAGCCATGCATCAATAGGGACTCCCCCTTTCTTAATGTATCAATATATCCCCACCCCCCAAACGAGTGTAGTAATAGGTCCCTAATATCATTTAAACAGTATTTTTTTTTGACAAATCTACCCTTTTATACACCAAACCTTCTATATATGCGTATATATGTATATAAACGTATATATGTATTTAAATGCATGCAAAACTGTTTTGAAACTGATTTGGAATGTTAATCAAAACATATTTTATTCAATCCCATGATTTTAGCAACAATAAAACCTATAATTATTGTGACCAACATGTTCCATGAATCAAGGAATTTCTAATTTTGATTTTGCATATTTATAGGATCATTTAGTGGATAGGATAAGCACGTGGTTTGTTATATAGTTTATCTATTTATTCAAGACATTGCATTTAATCTCCCATTTCTGGTTCGTTATATACATGCTTATCTCTGGAATTATATAAACATGTGAAATTTCGTATTCATGAGCTATATGAAATTTCATTTTTAGCACCATGTGAAATTTCATTTTTATGAATATGAATATGAGTCTGGGATTAAGCTGGAACCATATGAATTTTTCAGTTGGAACTATGCATACAACTATGACAATGATGCTGAATTTGTACATTACAAAAGTAGAATCGGTCCATTTTACAAAACGTGATACATATTAATACATCCAAAATAAGCAGTTCACAGTTTGTAACATTCCAAAATTTAGATTACACTACATGAGTTTTTGTTCCCTAATTTTGTCCATTTTCCAGGACCTCTGATGCGTGTTCAGTAGATCGTGCACTAAGTCTTTACAAGCATGTGTGGCATTACACTCGGATGTCAATGCTTTGCGTTGGAAAATCATCTTCATCACATGGCAAACAATGACTTCACAATCAACAGTGCCATACACCGACTTTGTGCAATAGGCGGTACTGGCCATCTCGGTCTTTTGTTGCAGTAGCTTCAAAAAAAAGGATTTCCAAAATTAGCCACTCAATTATCCGTTAAGCAATGTGAAATTTATTGCTAATGCAAGGACACATATTACAACTCAAAACAAGATTATCGATAAATTTCTCGTATGTTATATCTGAATATGTGAATTTTCACAATGAATAAGTGAATTTTATGATAATCACACGGTGTAGAATATGTGAATTTGTATGTTATATCTGAATACCTCAATCAACAAACTTAATTCTGTTTCATTTTCTGAAACTTCCCATGTCCTTGAATAATAAGCAACTCATTATGCGCCACATCTGATCATTGAATTTTTGTAACATGTATTTTATACGAAAAAAATTGAAAGATCGATGGTACAACTGGGATAAGAACCATGTGTAATTTCATATCACACAATGAATTTTATGATCACATGAAATTTCACAGTGAACATGGAAATCAAATTGTTCTTGTGAACAATGTGAAATTTCAGATACCTCAATCAACAAACTTAATTTTGTTTCATTTTCTGAAATTTTCCATGTCCTTGAATAATAAGAAACTCATTATGCGCCACATCTCATCAATAAAATTTTGTCACATGCATTTTATCAAAAAAATTGAAAGACCAATGGTACATCTGGGGTAAGAACCATGTGTAGTTTCATATCACACCACGAATTTTTTTTGATCATATGAATTTTCACATTGCACATAGAATCAATTGTTCTTATGAACAATATGAAATTTCATATTTTTCTGAAATTTCCCATGGGTGATTGACATTGCTGGTTTTCCATTTTTGAAAATATCATTTTTTGAAATTTCTCATGGTTATACACGTGCGAAATCAAATTGTTCTTGTGAACAATGTGAAATTTCAAATACCTCAATCAACAAACTTAATTCTGTTTCATTTTCTGAAATTTTCCATGTCCTTGAATAATAAGAAATTCATTATGCGCCACATCTGATCAATGAAATTTTGTCACATGCATTTTATCAGAAAAATTGAAAGACCAATGGTACATCTGGGGTAAGAACCATGTGTAATTTCATATCACACCACGAATTTTTTTTGATTATATGAATTTTCACATTGCACATGGAATCAAATTGTTCTTATGAACAATATGAAATTTCAAATTTTTCTGAAATTTCCCATGGGTGATTGACATTGCTGGTTTTCCATTTTTGAAAATATCATTTTTTGAAATTTCTCATGGTTATACATGTGGGAAATTTCTCATGAAATTTCCCATGGGTGATTGACATTGCTGGTTTTCCATTTTTGAAATTTCCCATGGTGGGAGGAACGACAAGTGCATTGTTGCACTGTTTGCATACATTGGTTATACACATCAAAAACCCCCAAATCAGTTAGACATAATGATATTTAAGGGCAAATCCTAGTCAAAGGTTCGATATGTTTCCATGTGTTCATGACCACCATCTTTACATGTTAATTAGTAATTTCATGGAAAGCCCTAATTTTCTTAACCCAATAATACTGTATCGATGAACCCCAATGAAATTTCATATGAAAATCCAATCCAATATGAGAAGCCATATGTTTGTATGAAATTTCAAAATCTTGCACATACATTCAAAATCGAACCCACCATACTCGAATGTCAAAGTGATGTTTCAAAGCAAGTTTTCTTTATAAAATCCCGAATTCCATAAACCAAATCGGCACAAGCAAAGTCCCAAATTTTCATACGAAATGTATGGAAATCACAAAACCACTTACCTTTACAACCCATCAAGCCGTCGACGAAGTAGAAGTGAAATGATTCAATGGAGCTCATCACCCAACAAACATGAACAGCATGCGATTCTCGCTGTCGTTGCTGTGGAATCTGTATATTGATTTTTCTGATAAATGAGGAATGGTGAAGCTTCATTCCTGTTTTAATTTTCAAACGCCTTCAATATAGCCTGTGATAGTGGCTGTTTGAACGAGATCTTAGGGACAGTTAATATTTGAGCGAGATTTTTGGACAGGTAACAGACATGCAAAATTTGGCAACATAAAGGCTCTTCTATTGAACATATTTAGCCATATTAATTAAGGGCAAATTCGTCTAAAAAAAATACAGGGGCCTATTGATGAGAAGATTATTGGACTAGCCTAATTGTTAAAAAAGGCTAGTAATTTGGTCTTTATACTATCTAACCCAATAAAGAAACATATATTTTTTTTTCCTCCATTACTAAATTCATGTACCAAACAAAGGCCAAGTGATTATGAGAACTCCTGATAACAAATTAATTGGAGTCCATCGTACCACACCATCATATATACTGATGTGATGTGACACTCCAATTAAATGGAGACATGTGTACTACTTTTAAGTGGGACATGACAAGTAATTAAGCAAGTCATGTCCCCCCTATTTTCAGGGGTTAGAAATTGTAACACTCATACCCGAAAAAAATATTGAACAGTCATATTAGAGTAAAGATTGGAACACACCCAACACAACTTTTGGGACACAACCTTAAAGATGTGTCTATATCTCTCCTGCGATGTCATTGGACCCCACAGTGACAGGAGAGAGATAGACACATCTCTTAAATTGTGTCCCAAAAGTTGTCTTTGGGTGTGTCTCAAGTATTATCCATCATAATAATATGAATTAATTACTTTAATTAGTGTATATAGTGGATTAAGGTGGGATTGTGGACTCACCAGTGGAAAAGTGTTCAGTTAGGAACACAGTTGGAAGTTCCTTGTTAGTTGAGACAGGTAATGAGGTAGGACCCAGTAACGGTACGATTGACATAATTTGCATTTAAATGCATTTATATGTTTAAATGTCTTTCATATTATATTGTTTAATATATTAACTTTTGATATCAGTTTGGATACCCATGTAATGGCGTTTTTGCAAGAGGTTCATAATTAGTAAGTATGATAGCAAATTCATAAAATATTTGAGACCACGTGTGGGACCCATACGAGCCTTAGATAAACACTCATTTTAGGAATTTGGGTTGTTAATGGAACGTTTGGGGATTTCATAACAAGAGTTTAGGAAATTCGGGGGTATAAATGAAAAGAAGTAAAAAAAAAAAAAGTGTGTTGCACATCAATGCATGTTTGCATGTGTGTCTATAGGGATTGAGTCTCACAAACAAAAGAAAAACAAAATAGGAGAGAGAGAGAGAGAGAGAGAGAGAGAGAGAGAGAGAGAGAGAGAGAGAGAGAGAGAGAGAGAGAGAGAGAGAGAGATGAGACTCTAATGTTACCTTTCACGTCGTTCCGCTGACATTCGACGTCCAATTCACGAACCGAAGCAATATTCGGACTCATAGAGGTGAGACGGTCATTTCTATACATTTCTTTTGTATTTTAATTGTCGAATTTTGGTAACCCATTTTAGTCGGTGACACGCGGTTACTGAAAATATGGAGAATTTAATCCAGAATAGGAATTGAGCTGGATTTTGGTGAAATTTAGCATTTCTAAGCATAATTTGGGTAGAATTTAGAAGATGTGAGTTTTCTAACTAAAATTTGATTGTGGTACATGTTAAATGTTTCAATTATTAGTTTAGAAATATTAATTCTAAACTTAGTAGTCATACAAATGCTAGAATTGAGATGAGCATGTTAAGTATGTGAAAATTATCATGTCTATGTGATTATATGCTTATGTGTTAAGTGGTCAATGAATACCCGAAAAATGATTCATGGAAGGGGTAATAAGGTGGAGAAGATGAAGAAATCCGTTAGAGAACGGATGTCCAAGGAATAGAAGGGACCACGGGATCAAGGCAAATGTATTTAGGTCCGAGTGAACTATTAACCGGTGTAGTTCGGAGACCACGAATGTGCTTATATGCTTAATTTTTGCATTATACATATTCATAGCATTCAAAGCATGTTAGATTATTCACTAAGCGTAATGCTTATAGAAAACCATTTCCTTTTCTGTTGTGGTACATAACCATCGCAGGTTTGGATCAAAGCTTAGAGAGGAAGTGACTTGAGTTTGGGAATGGGCGCGAGACTTTTGGACTTGTTTATATGTTTATAACTTGTACTGTGGCTTCTTAGTTTGGGTTTCTAAGACTTATGGTTGCAATATATATGTTAATCAAGTAGGTAATGGGCCGGGGAAAATGTTGTAAAACTTGTTGCAAATCCCTGTTATAAGTTGGAGTGTGGTTGTACTCATGGATATGTGTATGTTGGATGGGTTTGGGCCGTTCCGACAAGTTAGGGAATGTGTTGCAACATTTTGTGTACGTTTTGGTTATTAACCGGATGTTTGTAAGGTTGTTGAATTTCTTTCCGACTAATTTCTATGTTAATACTAGTTTGGCAAGATTTGATTCAAACAAGGATGTAAACATGTTTTAAATGATTGTAAATGCTTGTGCATGTATTAGGATCATGTTCTTGAAATTTTGGAGGTGGTTCCATAATGTTTTGGTTACTCAAATTTGTGCAAATTAAGAGGTCGAAAATTGCTGTTGCAAAAGGGATTTTGCAGAGGGACTTTCAATTGATCGAAGGGACCCGGACTTTCGACTGATCGAAGGGGCCCATCCGACCAGTCGAACTACCCTTTGTCAGACTCTTAAAGCTTGGACCTCCCACGTTTTGTTTTGACTTCTAATCTGTTGAAAGGGTACCTTTAGGATTCCATTCACCCACAAAATTGTTACTTTTGATTATAAAAGTTGGAAAGTATTTTTAATGGAATTTTTTAATTGGTTAAGATTTATCTATATGGTTTTGTGTTAATTTTGTCAAGTTTAGTCTTAAACTCGTTTTAAAACGATAATAATTAGATTCTTAAGTGTTATTCTTCATTGTAATATGTCCTAATCCGTGTGAGGGAAATTTTAAAACTATTTCTGTCTTATTCAAAATGTAACAAATGGCTTTTACCATTGTCCCACAACGGTGGGTTTAGAGAGTTGCCAAGGCTTCATAAGTAGTTATGTGAGAGCAAGGATTGGATCCTTTGAAGGGTACACAATTTTGTGGAACGGAGAGGACTCATACCCAATAAATTTTGTGTGGGTTGCATATATCATATTTTTTCTGAAACAAATTTAGTATCATAGTATGATTGACTCTACCTAGAATTTTCTCCACATTCTCCCAACGTAATACAGATTTTTCCAACTTTTAACTCTCAGACGTTCACCTATTTTCCAATCACTAATGTTTTAATCTGATCAGAACCTTCAATTTTTATTTATTAAAAAAAAAGAGAGCTATATGAGATGCAAAGTCCGGAAAATACTGACCTTTTTCCGTTTTTCCAAAACGGAGATACAGATTGATTCTTTCCAGTTTCAATTACAATTCGTTTTAGTCAGTTTCCGAGAAATCAATTCTGAAAGGGTGTGAGTATTTCAATTTTTCTCCGTGTAAGAAAATTTGAGACAGATGCGAATTTTGAGGTTGATTTTACATTGGGGACGGCGTGGTCCTTTTTGAACTGCTTGCACAAACTTGAACAGAGACGTGAAATGTCTTAAAGAGAGTTACGGTGACCTTGTCTGTGACTCATCCCAAATAAACGTAGAAAGGCTAATGCTTTTTGGTAATATTGTTCTTTTACAGTATCTGCAACAACAATTTCTTCTACTTCTAACGAGTACATATTCATCACGCAGGGGTGGACACGAGTCGAGCTCATGTGTTCGTGAGTTTGCTCACGAGCTTAAATGAGCCGAGTTTTCAACTGATCGCAAGCTTTGCTTTTTAACAATTCTTTTCGCACGCCATTTAAAACTATATAATTTAAGAGTAATGTTATGCTTTCTAAATTTTTTTTCCCCAAAAAGTATTTCCCAACACATGTGACACTAGGACCCTCTTCATTAATGGTAGAACTGTTACAATATCAACCAATCAAAATCAACTAGGCCCACTACCACATGTGTTAGGAAGCACTTTTGGAAAAAAAAAAATTTGTGAGATTACTCATAATTTAATAATAAATCAGTCATTTATCAAATCTATTTACGAGGTTTGTCATATTTTCTCTAAAATTATATAATTTTATAATAAATACATATATAAAAGTAAGCTTTTTATAAAGTCTACTAACAAACGTTTTCATAAGCCAGCTCATGGGCTTTAATGATTAATCGTGTTCAAAAGTTCTGTTGAGCGAGCCGAGTCTAACCTTTATGAGCCGAATTGCGAACCTTTGTTGAGCGACTTAGCTGACATATATCCACATTCACACGTTCACATAGATATATCATATATGTGTTTATATGCAAACAGTTAAATATCTATGCACACATATCTATAGAGAGGAAGTGGATATGGCGTGATGGGCTGTGACTGAAGGAACCAAAACCACCACCACAAGAAACCCAAATAAGTTGCAAACAGTTTTTAAGAGAGAAAATGAAAGAAAGCGAAAGCCCAATTTCAACAGCTGTAAAAACTGATGTCCACGAGAGTCTCTCTCTCTCTCTCTCTCTCTCTCTCTCTCTCTCTCTCTTAAATTTTTACTGGGTTTTTCTTGTTTTTTGCTGTTCTGGATTCTTGTCTTATATCTAATAATATTCAGTACAATCTCTGTGTTTATAGTTTGCTTTCCCATCTCTATTGCTACATTTGGTTTCTCTCTTTTGTCCTTCCACGTGCCATCAATATCTCAACTCTCTAGGAAGAATTCAAGCAGCAGAGACAGAGAGAAAGAGAGACAATGATTTAACGATAAACATATATGATATATACCAGTGTCATTTAACTGGTGAAGCGACTATCTTTTACAAAATCTTTATAAATCATATACTTCACATCTCGAATCACTACAAGGTTTGATACTATACTAGTCTCTCTCTCTCTCTCTCTCTCTTTCTCTCTCTCTCTCTTTCTGAGATGGGTTGTGGTGACCATAACATTTTTAGCCATAGACTTATCCAATTCACCATTTATTTTCTCTTTCTCATGATTTCAAGTTCACTCCAACAGAGATTCATTGTTGAAGGTACTGTTATTAACTAAGTATCGAAATATGAACAATTAAATAATTAAGTAGCATCCAACAAAGGTGACATTTTAATTTTAATTTAAAATTTTTTTTTTCTTTGTTTGACATTTATTACTGTACATATGTATCAGGGAGAACAATTCCAAAGCCAGTTGGCCATTCCCAGGTAGGAATTTGGCTTCTCTCTTTTTGTCATATAGTAATAATTGATGAAGATATACATATATATATATATATTTGTAATTGTGTATGTGTATGTGGAATTGAAGGAAGAGAAGCTAATATTGCGAGCCCGGATTGGTTCAAGGCCACCAAGGTGTGAGAGAAGGTGCAGTTCATGTGGTCACTGTGAAGCCATTCAGGTGCCCACAAGTCCCCAAGTTAAAACTAGAAACAACTACTCTTCTTCTTCTTCTTCTCCTTCTTCAATGTCCAAAATTGTGTTTTCCATTGGTGATGAAAGCTATTCCAACTACAAACCCATGAGTTGGAAGTGTAAATGTGGCAATTCAATCTTCAACCCATGATTGTATTCACCATTGAAGTGTTCAAGATTATCCTTTTCAATACTGTATATGAATGATATACAGTGTCTCTTATTTTTGTCTTATTTTTGTTCTGGTTTTTAGTTCTCGTAATATTTGGGACACAATCAAGTGGCTTTAGTCCATGTGGTATCACTCCATCTCTCCCGAGTGGGAGATGGAGGGTTCGAATCTCTCCAAAGAGTGAGGAGGGGATTTTCTCCTCCTCTAGCATTGTAGAACTGGCCATGGTCTCTAGTCTGTAAAGATCTGTTGGGCTATATCTTGCTTGGGTCATGTGTGAGTGTGTGTGCGTGCGTCCCCACGTAAGTGATCAAAAAAATATTTGGGACACACCCAAACACAATTTTTGAGACACAACCCAAAAGATGTGTCATGTGTCTCTCATGTGTCTCTGTGGGGTCCAGTGACATCACATGAGAGATATAGACACATCTTTTGAATTGTGTCTTTAAATGTGTCACAATCTTTACTCTTTAGTTCTAGTCACTGCCTAAGACATCTTTTCTTCAAATTATCTCTTGTTAGCTAGCCCAATGCTACACCTATACCAAGTTCCACACCTAACAATCATGACCCTTGATTTTAATGAGTCTCACATGAGTCCTACATGAACCCACATAAATCTAAGGTCATAATGTATTGTGTGTGAAATTTAGTATGGGTGGTGTAACATTTTTGGAAATTTTTTTATCTTAACTTTACCACACACACCACCACACACACACCCCCAACAAACAAAACCATTACCTAGACTGAAGTATATGCCTTTTCTAGTCTACTTTCTAGCTTTTGTGAATGCACTGGCAAGGCAATCGATAAAGATTATTGGAAAATTCTATACTACTTTTTAGTAGTTTTGATCCAAAAATGTTTAATTGGTTTCAACGTGTACTTTGAAATCTAATTTTACAACATATGAGGACCTACTTGTAACATTTTGGACCAAAGTTCTTCGCACATTGACACCAAATTAGTTAAGATGTATGATACAACCAAAACTACTAATACATATCTTAGAAGATCCCAAGATTATAATAGAGGGGCTCCAAGTAACCAAATTTTAGTAGTAAAAAAAATACTATTTAGATACTTAGAACATTATTTTACCTACTATGTGTAATCTTAACCATATTTAATGTATTTTGATGCACCTCAATCATAGATATACAAAAAAAAAAAAAAAAAAAAAAAATTTATTTTAAGAGTAGTGCTACACACATTTTTTTGACACAAAGTGTCATCCGGGCATTGACTGATGCGGGCTCCACTACCGCACACATCTCGGCCATTAATATTTAATGGCTAAGATGCGTTCGGTGGTAGAACCCGTGCCAATCAATGGTGAGTAATATTTGGGGCACAACCTTCATACAACTTTCATACAACCTCCCAAAAGATGTGTCTATCTCTCTCCTGTGATGTTACTGGACCCCACAGTGACACAGGAAAGAGATAGAAACATCTTTTGGGGAGGTTGTATGAAAGTTGTATGAAGGTTGTGCCCCAAGTATTACCCATCAATGGTTGAATAACACTTTTTGTTAAAAAGTGTGTTAACAAATGTGTGTGCCAAACATTTCCCTTATTTTAGTGACAATCCAGTAACAAAGACGTTTCCAACAAATTTGAATAATCTCTCTCTCTTTCTATAAACTACAAATATGAGTCCCTAAACTAACTGGATTCATTTTAGATACTATTTGGATTCCTAATTGGAGCACAAATTTTTAGCCAAGAGGAGTCAAAAGTACTTGTTTTTTATTTGGCTCCCCTTATGGGGAGTCATTTATCAAATTTGTCCTTTGAATTCTCTTGACCAAAAATATGCGATCCAGTGGTGCAGCCAAAATGGATACACCTAATTTGTGGACCCATATTTATAGTTGATAGAAAGAGACAGAGAAGGTAGTCAAATTTGGAAGAAAAATCTATCCATTGGATTGCCAGCCATATAACGATTATGACATATCTATGGTTAAAATGCATCAATATACCTAATATATCAAAATAGTTACTATTTTTTACTAACATAGTTGTAACATGTAAGTAAATAGTATTCTGAGTAGCCAAATACATTTTAATTGGCTATTAACCATTCTTAGAATCCAAAAAAAATGTAGTTACCGAACACAAATTTATATTTCAAATTTGATTCCCAAAACCGATTTTTAAGGAGAATTGGAGACATTAGATGTTTTCCCACATATCACAATGGTCTATTTATTTTATAGGAGAATAGGAGACATTAGATGTTTTCCCACATATCACAATGGTCTATTTATTTTATATACTACGTGCACTCTTAACCATAGTAGCAAGAAATTATTCATTTCGATATTTAATGTATTTTAATGCACCTCAATCATAGATATACCAAAAAAAAAAAAAAAAAAATTATTTTAAGAGTAGTGTTACACACATTTTTTGATACACAGTGTCATTCGGCCATTGACTGGCACGGACCCCACTACCGCACACATCTCGATCATTAATTTTGATGGCCAAGTACATTCAGTGGTAAGACCCATACCAATCAATGGCTAGATGACACTTAGCGTTAAAAAGTGTGTTAACAAATGTGTACCAAACATTTCTCTTATTTTAATGACAATCCAGTAATAAAGACATTTCCAACAAATTTGAATAATATCTCTTTCTCTTTCTATAAACTACAAATATGGGTACCTAAACTAGCTGGATCCATTTTAGATACTGATTGAATTCCTAATTGGAGCACAAATTTTTGGCTACGAGGAGTCAAAAGCACAACTTGTTTTTTATTTGGCTCCCCTTTTTCATACTCGGATGATGGGTAGCCATTTCTCAAATTTGTCCTTTGAATTCTCTTGACCAAAAATCTGTGGTCCAGTGGTGCAACCAAAATGGATACACCTAATTTGTGGACCCTTATATATATGTATATATATATATAGAGAGAGAGAGAGAGGGTAGTCAAATTTGGAAGAAAAATCTATCCATTGGATTGCCAGCCATAAAACGATTATGGCATTACATCAAAATACCTAAAATATTAAAATAGCTACTATTTTTTTACTAGCATAGTTGTAACTTGTAAGTAAATGGTATTCTGAGTAGCCAAATACATTTTGATTGGCTATTAACCATTCTTAGAATCCAAAAAACAGAACACAAATTTATATTTCAAATTTGATTCCCAAAACCGATTTTTAGGAGAGTAGGAGACATTAGATTTTTTCCCACATATCACAATGGTCTATTTATTAGTAAATAAAGGATGAACTGAAGATGTTCGTTAACATAAACCCTCACAATGGTCCATGCTTACGTTGTACTTGCAGCGAATATGAATGAATTTTTTGGGTAAGATCACGGCTCAGAAGTCAAAAGTCACAAATAGAGAAACCAGTTGCATGTTGGGGGCATAAGACCATTCAAAAAATCCACTCTCATCTCATTCGCTACAGGATACCACATAGACATGATACGTAGTGTACTTGCAACGACTATGAATGAATTTTTTGGGTAAAACCACGCCTCAAAAGTCAAAAGGCACAAATAGTGAAACCCGTGGCACGTAGGGGGCATAGGACCATCCAAAAAATCCACTCTCATTGACTACATGATACCACATAGACATGCTAAGTTCTACCCTCAAGCTACCCAAAAAAAAAATTCCAAATGCATGGGCTGTTAGAGTCGAGAGAAGAATAAAAGTGCACATAAGATCTCCTGCAATCACATTCACGTGGAGTCATGGGGCACCATTTCACATGTTCTAAATATCCAATCTATTCGAATAAAACAGGGCAAAGGTCAAAAAGGACAACTAAAAAGCTGTAAACTCTCCCAACAACTTGAAAATGCGACTCTGATTCCCGAAGCCCATTCTATCTATGTTCCACGCTCTTACCAGCAATCGTGCACTCCATCCCTCACTCTTTGACAAATATTCTTAACTGTATTAATTCTGTCTCTACATCAATGCATGCATATATATACATAATCCTTCACATGAAGGAGTCCTCATTTTAATTTTGCTAAAATGAGGACTTCTGTTTATAGTCATTGGATCTAATTTTCAGTCTGTGATATTACTTCAATACCCTTAATGAAAACTGAATCCAACGATTCCAACAGAATCCTCATGAGAAGGGTTTTGTATATATATATATATAGAGAGAGAGAGAGAGAGAGAGAGCATTTTTGCTCACCTCATGGTGAGAGAGAGAGAGAGAGAGAGAGAGCGAGAGCGAGAGAGCATTTTTGCTCACCTCATGTTGGTCACCCATGGCTTACCCAGGCCTAGACTGATGTGTGTACAATTCCAGTAATTATGTTGATAGTACAGGGCAAATAGGAATAGAATGGGACACATGTCACACAGTGGAGGCATGGGTGAGCAATGAGTGATCAAAATGAAGTGAGCAAAAATGCTCTCATATATATATATATATGTGTGTGTGTGTGTGAGCGCGCGCGCGCGCATGGAGATGAGTAATGCTAGAGAGACAACCAAATGTACAACCAGATGCACAACCTTGCTTAAAAAGGTTGGACCTTGTGCTGAAAAGCTTGCACACACAAAAGAGGGTGTGCAGGGTGTGTAGGCTTTTCACCACAAGGTCCAACCTTTTTATGCAGGGTTGTGCATTTGGTTCTCTAGCATTAATGTGTGTGGACATGTATTCAGGGTACCACAACCAGAAGACATTCCCAAGATTCCCAATGAATGAGTTATCATACTCAGTACGATCGTAAGCACTAAGCAGCCACTTGACAGATCATTTTCGTGGGCCATATTGGTCCTCTGATAGCATCTTATCAGAATTAACATTACAATGGTTCTTTAATTCATGATGCACCACAAGAAAGAACTCTTCTTGTTGGGTAAATTTGTTTCTCTTTCAATGCAACCATTATTTTCTCAAGTGAAAAAAATAACAGTGTATAGATAAGAACATAACAAAAGGCACAAAATCATCAAGACAAACAGTACCATGGCAACCATTAGATAATGTGAAATTTAGTATAGAAAGTAGGCTATCAAAATAGCATAGCTCGAAATTCTCGGTATTCTCAACACCAATCATTTTCCCATTTTCGACAAATAATCTCGTCTTTCTCACCAGTTCGTGTGATTTCTGCCACAAGTTTAGATTTTTTTATTTTTTATTTTTTTTGCGGCTTTCAACCGTGGCGGAGCCAGGATTTTCAAAGTTAGTGTGGGCACAAACTAACATGGAATTTGGGGGCAGTGCCCTTGCCCGAAATAGTTGTAGGAAGAAGTACTGTAATTTTTTCTTTCTAGGATTTTAAAAAGAATTTTACGTCCAAGTTACTGATGATCATTGATTCCGTAGAATTTGTGACAAAGGAAGCAATGGGTGAAGTGCTTGAAGAAGTTGCAATAAAGGGGTGATGCCAATATAGAGGCGGGTAGCTAAGGGTGTGCATGAAAAATGACAGATAGACAGGCCACTTCACCTCAAGATACATCCAACGATGCACAAGAATCATGATCCGACCAAATCTAAGGCTTGCTTTTCCTCTCTTCAAGTACGGTTACCTATTTCCACATCTTGATTGGTGGGTTTTACATATAGTAGGTTAAGTACAGCATTATCCTTCAAAGGCAAGCTAATCTCTCTTTAACTTTTTCAAACAATTCTATGCTATTTCAATTATAAAAAGTGGGCACTAATGACAGTATAGGGACTACCCACTACTGAAGAACAGGCCGACCTCATTAGATACCAGAGCCAATGGAGATCCTCTTTTCCAGCTTCTCTTTTATTAACAAAAAAAAAAAAACCAAAAAAGTGGGAATGCTAGGGCACAAGAGAATCATTCTATGTTTAAAAGGATATCTATAAAGGATTAAATATTTGAGGCCATTTGGGTAAATAGACTATTTATTTGGATGAAAGTAAGAAAACTTAAAAGGATCAAAGTGAGATTTTTGAGTTCAGAATGGGCAAAATAATAATTTAATGGGGGCACAAATTCATAAAACATAAAAACGTAAGGTTAAAAGAGTGATTTTGAAAAATTGAGGTGGTGGACAAGGCCACACCACCCCAACCCTAATTTGGTTGTAGCTTCGCCCGTGGGTTTCAACATAGTGTCTCCAACATTTAGGCTTAGTTTGGCCCCCAAGTGGCTTTTTAAAAAGAGCTTATGAAATTTATTACTAAGTTATTTGATAATTTTATACAAGTGATACACTATTCTTCAAAAAGACATAATGAAACCAAAAAGTAACCTTGAGTTTTAAAAGCTCCATTCTAGAGCTTTTAAAAGCTCTCCAAAAAGCCCTTAGTTAAATTTTTGCAAAACTCATAAACTAGTTACCAAATGAATTAATATGAAATTGTGCTTTAAAAAAAGAGAAGCACCAAAATGGGGGCCAAACTAAGCCTTAATTAATTACTACGGGCCAACTGTACTGAAGCAGAACCAGAGTCTTCACCAGAACGAAGAAGCTGTAAAACCAAACACTGTACCAATACAAAGCCAACAAAGAACTAAGAGACCATAAAGTGGTTTAAAAGATAAGTAAAGTGCTGGCCCGGTGGGAAATCATGAATTTCACATGGTGAAATTCTAACCCTTCCCAGAATATACAGCTCGGTAACTCTGTTTGGTTTGGAGCAAAGAACCAAGTTTACCTGGACTCTCCTACTATCCCCAAGTGCCTGATCCCCGTGTCCGACCCCCGTACCAAATTCGGACACTTGGACACAAATGATGTTGAAAAGGTAAGAAGAAGCTCAAAATTGTGGGTAAAGAGATTTCTAACTATTGATATTAAGAAACATAGCAAGTTTATACGTTCAGAGAAAGTGTCCGCATACCCGTATCCAATGTTTAGACACATGTCCCCGGATCCTAAGAATTGGATTTAGAGGAGGTCCGACACCTAGATACACACCCGCACCTGACACCCATACCTGAGTCTAGGTAACATAGACAAGTGCACAAGGAAGCCAAAAAATTCTCCTACAGCATGGATATTAATTAAAACTACTAAACTGAGAAGGTAACAAGGACTAACAAACCAATAGAATCTTCAAAAAACTGCACGAGACAGATACTAATGTTTCATACCCAATCCAGATTGTTCCAAAATCTAGGGCCATAAAATAAGCAGAAAGAATGAGAGACTTACAATTCAATAGTTTGAGATCCAATAAACCAATCCAATCTCGACTTTCCAGTGCAAGGTTTCCCGCCAAGACTATCATATAATTCAGTAGATTTGAATAGCCGTGTTTTTACCATGGTGCTGCAGTAACCACCACGGCAGCACAATAACAAAAATTAGGGATTGCAATCATTGCATACACTAGAAGCTTTCAGAAACATCAGATATTTAATTTCAACAAGTTAAAACATTTTTAAGTCGTACCACAGAAACTTTGAGGACAACCACGGAAAAAGGCGATATGGAATCCAAAGACCGTTAGGAAAATCCAATGTTGAGCTCAATTAAACAAATTACTTCTCAAAAAAATATCGCGAATGGACAAAACAGCTTATCCATTTTGATGCAGCATCAGTGGGCGTAAGAATATATAAAACTGAAGTACGCACACACACACACACACTCACTCACTCACTCTCTCTCTCTCTCTCTCTCTCTCTCTCTCTGCTTTCGTACCTTTGAGGAATTCTCAGAAAAGCAAAGACAGAAATGCCAAAGTAGAGAGGTAACGAAAGACAGAGATGTGCGGTGGAATTGCTTGTGACTATAGCAACCAATGCAAAGTGGAGGGTACGCAATGTTAGTTGTGAAGATGGTTGAGCTCTGTTGAATTTCAATGAATTCTAGTCCTCATCTTGAACAAGATCAAGCTTTGGTTGGTTCAACTTGTTTAACATTCACTTAAGTGTGATCAGGGGCTTTGGGTAATTGCATTTAACATTGTAATGTTTCAGTTTCTTCATGCCAAAGAAAAGGATATTATTTTCATCGCGCACGAGAATGGACAAAAAGTGATCGTATGAGTATTACAGACACCATGTTATTGTGCAAATGTATAAACTGAAACTCAAGGATGGTATCTCACTTCTAAACTCTCTTTAATGTTTTCCCACCCTTACACTTCGTTTGGATTGAGAGAAATGGAGAGAAGAGAAGAGAAAGAGTACCACTTTCTCTCCAGTTATCTCGTTTGGTAATTTAAGTGGGGAGAGAAGAGAAGAGAAGAGAAATGGAGAGAAAGCGGGGAGAAAGTGGAGAGAAAAGAGCCCAGTTTTGTTTCTCTCCAAATCGGAGAGATTCCGGAGAGAAAAGAAGAGAAACTTAATTAAATAATGTGTAAAAGACAAATACACCCCAATATATTATTATTCCATCTAACATGTATCCCTAATAGAGGACAAAAAAGTAAATTGGTTATAAGTACTTTCTTTTCTTTTCTCTTATGAAAGTTATCCAAACGAGAAAAAGTTATGTTTCTTTTCTCTCCTCTCCTCTATTGTCTATCCAAACATGATGGAGAAAACTCAACTTTCTCTTCTCTTCTCTTCTCTTCTATTCTCTTGATAAGTTTCTTTTCTCTTCTCTCCACTTCTCTCAATCCAAACGAAGTGTTAGAGTCCCTAAATGTAAGTAATGTTAGTCCCAAGGTTTCAACGTTATATGGGTAATTTCGACGAGTTCAACTGTAATTTGGATGCAAATCAACTAATCCAGTTTATTTGAGCATGTTATCCAAACAAGGAGAAAGGTGAAATCAACAATGATCAAGCAAGCTTGAAGGTGTATTTTTATGCACTTGTTTGTGTAAGTGTAAGAGTGTTAGGATATATGATGGCTTTCATGTTTAAGGGCTCAAAATTCTCCGAAGGAATTTTTCAGTCGAAACATTCAACCTAAGACTTGGTGAACAAATCAGTCGGCTGATTCAGTGGATTCCTCCTGTTCCTCCTTAGTCCCCTTCGTTTCCGAAACTGTTTCTATTTATACCTATGTTACCCGGACCCTTTATAATTCATGGAGTACCCGTACACGACATGATACCCGGATAAAGATACTTCTCTTTCCGATCCTTCAAAATAGTGTAAAATCTTTAAAATTGGACAAACCGGACATCCGTACCCGAATCTGGGTAACGTAGATGGAAGATATATATCTATAAAAAAAAAATAAAAAAAAAAAGTAAAGAAGTTAATGCAGAAAACTTTCCCATATTCTAGATGCGAGAGTGAGAGTTGTGACAGAATAGAACAAATGTGCGATTGCAACAGATATTGATTCCCAAGCAGGAAGATAAGAAGTTTTTAAAGACAGATCGATCAGATATCTCTTTTAATGAATTGCGACAGCTTATTGAGACTTGTCACTCGACCAAGCAAATTCCCCAGAAGAGAGCTTAAAGAGGGTTTGAGTTTACAGAAAAGAGACCATAGAAAAGAAGTCCTTCATAGTTTAATAGGGCTTAAGGGAGCCCTATTAGGTACAGAGGCATGGATTGTTTAATTCGATCAAGGAAACTGTCTGTCCTTCATAGTTTATTTATTTATGCGACAATGTTCTCAACCTTAATTAAGCCTTAGTCTTGGCTGAGATTGACCACGTTTGGTTTGACCAATGAAACACGGATACGGACACACACGGACACGGATACGATACGACACGGAAACATCGACACGACAAAATCCTAAAAAAAAAAAAACGTTGACACTCCAGGAAAAGTGTTTGTGAAGTGTCGTATCCATATATCGGACATGATACGACATGCGACACGTTACCTTCTTAGAAGTGTCGATGCTTCCTAGGGTTTGACGAACAACTTGTTTGGCCGTTGATTAGCTGAGTCATGGATTTATATTCTATGTGCTTTTGCCTTCCATAACCAGAAAAGGGAACTTCGCCCAATTATGTCTTTCGGATTACAAAGGGTCAACCTCTAGCAATGTTCTAAAAATCACTAGGCGCTAGTCGAGCGACGAAGGGGGGCCTAGCACCTAATGGCCTAGGCGGATTTTAAAAAAATAATAATAATATAGCAGATATATATAGGTTATGAGGTGTTATTTAAAAGGCTAATGCTAGGGACTATGTTACCCAGACTCGGGTACGGGTACAGATTCAGGTATGGGTGTCCGGTTCGTCTAATTTTAAAGATTTTATACTATTTTAAAGGATCGGAAAGAGAAGAAACCTTATTCGGGTGTCATGTCGGGGACGGGTACTCCATGAATTATAAAGGGTCCGGGTAACATAGGCTAGGGACAACAAAGGGTCGAAGAGATGCTCACAAAAAGATGTGGCATCCCATGTGTTGGGTTAAGTGTGGTGGGTCCAACTGCTACATGGGTGCCACATCATTTTGTGACCATCTCTTTGTGACCATTTTGTGTCCCAAACATTGCCCTATTTAAAATAATTATAGATTATGTGTTTAATTAATAGATATTTATAACAGTGTATGTGGTGTTATTTGAAAATAAGTAAAAATTATTAGAAGATTTTAATATTTATAAAACTATAAGGGATCTATTAATAATTAACTTAAACCTTAAGTGTGTATACACTAATGTTAG
The DNA here is from genome assembly GCA_033977485.1 of Hydrangea macrophylla. Classification (NCBI taxonomy): domain Eukaryota; kingdom Viridiplantae; phylum Streptophyta; class Magnoliopsida; order Cornales; family Hydrangeaceae; genus Hydrangea; species Hydrangea macrophylla. Next base: position 87,357,241 of record CM066986.1, read on the forward strand.
GGTAAGTTAACTTAAACCTAAAGAGTCGAAGAAAAAATCTCCAAAATGAATAATTCTACCCCCCACCCCCCACAAAAAAAAGAAAACCAACAGATAAGTAGAAGAAGAAGAGGGGGGGGGGGGGGGTTGTGTGGAGTTGGGGTTGGTGGATAGAAACAGGGAAGAAGAAGAGATGAAAAACCAGGAGAGAGTGAATTGTCTCTCATTCCAATGAATGAATGCAATTTCCAGTACAATAACAAGAAAAATAGCACATCCAGATTACCACACACAGACACAAGAAACACCACTATGACTAATGAATTGTCTTTCATTCCATAGATTAATGTAAATAGTAATGAAAAATCATGATAGTATAAAGAGCAATCTAATTTGCCCCATACAAGTCCAATCAAGATACATAAACTGCAATTATAATCATTGGCATAGATAAAATATTTCATTCGCATATTTGGTGGAAGAGAATACAGTTACATTACACTACCTCTAGTGCAAATACCCAAAATTTAAAAGCATTCTTTTTGTTACAAAACTTAAGTATAGAACAAGTATGAGTTCTCAAAGCATGTATTACATATACCTCAGTGATACTCCATATGGCTGAGCAGCTCAACTTCACAATCTTGCGTTCAACGGGTAAATCAATGTTGTGTCCATTCTATGTTCTTTATATCTATCCCTTCCTTCACCATCTCATAAAGTGGACTCATTTCTCTTAACTTATCAACCTGCTTCACCGTTAGCTCAACCGCCCGATCAACCTCCTCCTCCGTCGTGAACCTCCCGATCCCAAACCTGATCGAAGTGTGGGCCATATCTTCATCAACACCCAAAGCCCTCAACACATATGACGGCTCCAAACTCGCGCTAGTGCACGCACTCCCACTAGATACCGCCACCTCCTTCAACCCCATCAACAAGCTCTCCCCTTCAACATACGCAAACGACAAGTTCAGATTCCCCGCGTATCGCCTCTCAGTACTACCATTCACCACAACTCCATCGAGCTTAGCTCGAATCCCATTAAGCAATCGTTCCTGCAACCTCGAAATCCTCTCCTCGTCATATCGAATCTCTTTCATCGCCAATTCACAAGCCGCGCCAAACCCGACAACCAATGGGGTAGGGACGGTCCCGCTACGAATCCCCCTCTCTTGACCTCCCCCATTCATTTGGGGCTCAACCCTAATTCTCGGCCTCCGCCGCATATACAAAGCCCCAACCCCTTTAGGTCCATAAATCTTGTGTCCACTCAAAGACATCAAACTAATATTCATCTTCTCAACATCAATCTCAATCTTCCCCAATGCCTGTGCAGCATCAGTATGAAAAGGAACTTTCATGTCCTTACAAAATTTTCCAATCTCCTCCATGGGTTGAATCACACCAATCTCATTATTCACCGCCATGATCGATACAAGCCCCGTGTCGGGACGAAAAGCCGATTTGAGCTGATCGAGGTCAATTAAACCATCGGAATTGACAGGTAAGTAGGTGATTTCGATACCCTCTTGTTGCAAATGTCGACACGAATCGAGGACGCACTTGTGCTCTGTTTGTGTAGTGATTACATGACGTTTCTTGTCTTTGTAGAAGTGCAGGACACCCTTGACCGAGATGTTGTTCGACTCGGTGGCGCCGGAGGTGAAGACGATCTCCTTCGGGGAGGCGTTGATTAGGGAGGCGACTTGGGAACGGGCGGTCTCTACGGCGTCGTCGGATTCCCAGCCGAAGAGGTGGGTCCGGGAGTGAGGGTTTCCGTACATGGAGAGGTAGTAAGGGAGCATGGCGTCGAGGACCCTGGGGTCCACTGGAGAGGTGGCCTGCATGTCGAGGTAGAGGGGCCGGCCTGAGATCTTGACTCCTTTCATGGAGATTGGGGCGGCGAGGGGGTCATCGTAGGGTTCTGCTGAGGCGGTGGCGGTGGAGAATGGGCGGAGGTGGATGGTTTTGGTGGAGGTGCGGCGGAGGGCGGCGGCGAGAAGCTTGGAAGTCATGGGGATAGGCTTGGGGTTTTGATAGTAGTCGGCAGAGCTTCGGTGATGGTAATTTGTTTGAGAGAAAGAGAGAGAGAGAGAGATACTTTAGAGTGAAAGTGTGTGGAGATCTAATGAACACACGTGTCATCATCAGAACCGCTGTATGAAGCACAAACTTAACATTTATGCCAGGCGTGTAATTTGGAACGGAAATTCTAATTTCGACCGATTTCAAGTCAAAAATTTCTGATTTTGGCTGCCAAAATAAAATTTTGATTTTTGAAATTCCGAAAAAAATCGGATCGGAACACTTTTTGAGTTTCCGAAAATTCTGAAATTCCGATCTGAAAATTTCAAAAAAAATTCCAAATATATTTCGAATCATATATTCCAAAATAATTCTGAAATATTCCGAATTGTATATTTCATACTATTATTATACATATATATATATATATAAAGGGGTGTGTAATGAGGGTTTAAGTATAATTTTAAAGAAGCTATTGGCTGAAATTCCAATTTATGAAACTTATTAGGTTTGGTTTTAACTTTTAAAGGTATTGAAACATATTAGATCTCACTTTCTTAGCCTCACTGCCCTTATATCTCACACTGCGGCTAGGTTTTATAAAATTACTCTCAAGACATCTCACACTGTGGCTAGGTTTCTAAAATACTCTCTAGACTTTCAACTGGTCAAGCTGAAGTCGCCGTCGTCGTTGGTCCTTCGCCGCCGTCCCTGTTCACTGATGTTGCTAGTCCTTTGCCGTCGTCGCTGCTCTTTGTCAAGGTTGCTCTATGTGTGTGTGTGTGTGTGTGTGTGTGTGTGTGTGTGTGTGTGTTATCATTGGGCATATTTCATTTGGTATTCTTGATTTTACTTTCTTTCTCTTTTTCTTTCCTTTTTTTTCCATTAGATCTAGATCCCTTGATTTTACTGCAAAATGTTAACATGATTTTCCTCTAGGAATTACCAATACCTAGTTTCCAGTTCAAATTTAACTTCTAAAACTCCTATGTCAACATGAAACCTCCAAATTGTAGACCTTAATCTCTATGAGGCTATTTGTATGGCAGAATATTTCGAATATTCCGAAATTATTTCAAAAATGGTCTGAAAATATCCGATTTCGAAATTTACGAAAATTTCAAAAATTTGGAATCAGAATGGAAAATTAGGATCTCTCCTTGATTGCATGACTGGATTAGTGGATTACTATTCTTTTGGTTCTTCCCTAGGTAAATCAATTTCCTCAATCCCTAATTTTCTTACTCGTGAATTTTTACAGTGTAAAAAATGGAGGACAAGAAGAAGGATAGCAAATTAGCGGTTATCCCAATTCCTCATATTGGATCAGTCAATAGGAAAATTAAGAATTTTGTTTTGATAAAATCATTTAAGACATATGGTTTTATCAAAACAAAATTCTTAATCTAAGAAATCCATCAGACATATACCTAAGAAGATTCATACCCTTTATCCTCCGTTACACACTTGTCTTACACTCCCTTCTGCAGGCTTTACTGTTTTGCAGGATCTTAATCAGGTGGTCTCTCAGCCTAGGTGGTCTTTTGCAAAAATCTTTTGAAAAAGAGTTTTGAAAATCAAAAACATAGAAAGAGGGAATGACCACAAGAACAACCACACCAATGGGGTCTTGGCTCTAATACTAGTGGAGAAAGCATACATTAATTTAAGAATCAGAGTAGCAAAGACTGAAGAAGAAAGACACAGATAAATAAAGAAGATAATAACTGAAACTTACAGATTGGATTACTGAGAATCAAGCACCGAATTGCTCAGTGTATACATCAAGTATTACAAACTATGAACTGAATATGAACTGAATAATTACAGAAATCTTTATGAGAGAAGTAGATGAGAATTATTCTCAAAGAGAATCTCACGTTCACTCCAAAGGTTCTCTCAAAAGGTTTTGAAAATTGAACTGCCTAAATCTGAATGCTGGAATGGTTACTTATAGCATTCAAGAGAATCCTATGCAACTCGTGAATGCCTTGTTAGCTGTAAAGGTCTTCTGAAAAGCTGGGAAGTCACATGGATTTACTGTAGGTAAATAGTGTCTTGTATGTTACTATTCAATCACGCAGAATCTGAAAAAGCCTGTCGGTAACTGTGGCTAAAAGGTTGATTTGACTTCTGTACTTTTTACTGTGGAATTCACCAAGGTTGATGGGAGTTTCACCGGGAAACTTTTGTATTAACCATAGTAAATACTATTCTTTTTACCAAAAGGGCATTGGATCCTTTACTTCTGGCATTGGATCCTTTACTTCTGTCACCAGATGCTCAATTATTCTTGACTTTCTTCATAGGGGTCTTGAGCATCTTGGAATGCTGCACTAAAATAGGGATCATAAGGCTGTGCAACGGAGCATGATCCTTCTGAACTAGGACTGTTGTCATCTTGATCATTTTGACTGACTTGAGCAATTAAATGTTGGGCTATAGCCATTAATTATGCATTGGACGGCTTAGAACTTGACTTGGCTTTGGATTTTGACTTATCTTTGGGACCTATAATTGTGCATTTGGCCATGGGACCTGCATGTGATTGGAGCAGGGGGACTGCTTACTGGTGGAAATTCAAGGTTTACTTGTTTAATAATTTGGTGGTGGCCAAATTTATCCCACCATTTGACTAAATACTGTCTCTAGACAGTGTTATTCTAAATTTGATACTGCCATTTCAAGGTCCATGACACTTTATACTTGCTTATGAACATGGGTAGAATGGGAAACTGGGTATGGTGCTCATTTATTGTGTACTTGGTGGATGAATATTTAACTGTATCTTGGAGATCCTTTGGGAGTAAGTCTGGCATGGGGCCATGACGGGACCACCAATGGAGGAACTAGGTGGGGAGCTAACTTTTGAACTTTGTGTCAAAATTGGCATACCATGAATGGGAAATGTTTCAGTCTGGTGGAGGAAAACATAGAACCAGACATCAATACAATCAAAATAATTATACTGAGTATGGTTGGGCAGTGACTTGAGGATGCATGGGTGAGAACCCCAATCTTTACTGGAGATAATTCTTTTAATATACAACTGGTGAAATAAATTTTTTTTTTTGGACTCAGGAATTGATTTATCACTATCACTCTCAGTAATGGGTTTAATAAAAATTGACTCAGTAGAGAATAAGATGTCTTTGTAATAACTAAGGGATTTTTCTAGACTTTTGGGAATGTACTGCCATCCACTGGGGAAGGTACGCTTGACTAGATCAACTTGGTTTTATAGTGACTATGGTGTGGCTCAATCCAAAATAGGTGGACTGGGTTGGGTTTTACTACATAATCTGTTCTAGGGGTTTGAATGAGCCTATTAACTATTGTTTGAATGGACTTGGTAGCAAATGGGTCATTGACTAGGTATTGACTGCTGGTTGGCCTGGCTAAAGCTGACTGGTAACTGGGCTTGGATATTGACCCAAGAACTTGATACCTGTTGACTAATCCAATAGGAGGTGTAATAACCTGCATTTTCATTTATTTACCGGTACTTGCATTTCATATTTAAATTCAATTGTATTGTTTGTTTTTCTTTTAATTTCAATTCTCATGTGTTAAAATCTTGTGACTTGCCTTATTTCATATTTGAAATTCTTTTGGGGTCAAACTGCGATTTTATAAAAATTAGCAATACCTGTGTTGGATTTTTAAACTGTATTTCAAAAACGGTAGAAATGTTTGCTTTTGACTCAATCAGTATTTTTATAAAACCAGAAAACTATTTCTTACGTTAAAATGAATTTTCTGTATTTTTGTGGTGAACACCGCGCCGCGAAAATACCAGTTCATGACCAAAACTGTCCGTGCCGCATGGAACTTCTACAGATTTTGGAAGTGATGTAAAGCATGAAGTGACTTGTACTTTATTTCTATTAATGGCAAGTAATGATTTGCTTATACCTTGTTTGGTTAATGTGTTTTTGTGTGTGTTATGTTGTGTCATAAGCTTGAATTTCCAAACACCCCCAAATTGCCCCCTACTAATCTATTTTACCCTTTCAAAAATCTGGAGAGTGTATATACGTATGTATATCAGTGGATATATGGCTTTTAGTTAAATTGAAAGTTAATTCAATTGTTGAGTGTTGAGGAGAGTTCTTGGTCCCCAAGAATCCTCACTTGGTTGCCTATATAACCAACACAATCACACACAACTCACAGGGGTGCATACTACTGAATTTCAGAGAGAATTGAGAGAGATACACAGAGAGTTCTACAAATTTTAGAGAGAAATAGTTTGTGCTCTTCATAAGCCAAAGCTTGATCACCATAGCTATAGTTCATTGGATTTCTTGTATTGCTTTCTTTCTCAACATATTCTCACCTCTTCTTAACAGTGAGTATTCTAAACTCACTCTAGATGTAAAATATGCTTGTTTACTATGTGGATTAGTCTAATTCAGAAGTCACCATTGATGATTTCACGTTTGAACACAAAAGCTTAAAAACATGGATTGTTCAAACTTAACCAAAATCCTTTTTCTGAGATGATTATGAAAGTTTATACTTCTTAGATATTGTGTTCAAAATTTTAAAGCCCAATTTACTTATATGTAAAAGTATATTAGAAATTAAGTTTTGAGGTCCTTTGATTTTCTTAAAAATTCAAGAGTTATAGATTGATTCGTGTAAAATTGATTGTGGATTTATATTCCTTGCGAAAAACTAAAGAGAATCATATATTATAAGGCCTAGTAACTTACAGAATTGAAAATGGGTCAAAAAGACCCTGAATTTCTGAAACAGGGCATTCTCCACGAAGAAGATGAAGCCTCTGCTGAAACTCGCGCACGCGAGGTTTGTGTTCCCAGGCAGACAGAAAAGTTTTATAAAGAAAAATGAAAATTAGGCAGATCGCACGAGCGGACCGCGCGAGTGACCTGCGAGCGCGATCTTCCTGTATTCTGGCAGATAGAAAAATTTTAATAAAGAAAATGAAAAATGGGCATATCGCGCGAGCGGCCCGTGCGAGCGACCCCTCGCGCGAGCGGCCCGCGCGCGCGACTTCTGGCAATTTTCTAATTTTGCTTGTTTTGTGTTGAGGAATTGTTTGGGTGATATTTTATGAACTGTTAAAGCTCCGTTTGGGAAATTTACTTAATCAGAATCCTATCTGGGTATATTTGGACGATTAAAACGATGAATTGTGACTTGTCAATCCCCGTACACACGTCGTTTATATAATTCAGTGATTTGCCTCATGTTTTAAAGTTTCATGACATACATGTGGTGTCAGTTGTACATGCATGGTGAGCGTGAATGTTGGTCAGTATGGAAAAGAGTAATGGTCAGTGTGGCATAGTGAGTGCGGTTGAGATTGTGTTGTGGACACTCCCTGGTAAGTGAGTACCAAAGTGTGCTGTGATTGAGATTGCGGCGAAGGTGTCTTTGAAATGCGACGGTGGCAAAACTAGACACTCCCTGACGACCATGGTAGCGTCAAAGTGTGTGAAGCCGAACTTGGACATTCCCTGGCACCCATGGTAGTGCTAAAGTGTGGCCTACTGACACTCCCTGATACCCGAGTCTGGGTACTGCGTGAGGGTTCCTCCGGTATTTGCATGGCGGATTAGGTAGTCAAAGTGTGAGGCAATGGACACTCCCTGGTACCCCAGACCAAAGTGTGAGGCAAACTGGACATTCCCTGGCACCCCTGTGCTAAAGTGTGGCTATCTTAGCGTTTCAAAGATACTGGTGTGTGATAGTGGGTTGTTGGGTTTTGTCGGGAGAAAAGAGTCGGTAAGATGAGATGGTACATTGTTCTCATACACGGTCACATATACGTGAATTATGTCTTTTGACTAATATTGTGCTTGTTTCCTAAAATGAACTCCTAGCTTTTACATAAACTTGTTGGATTAAATGAGAATTGGAAAATGGTAAATGAGTATGTGTTACATTCAAAGTTATGTTTTTAATACTCACCAGCTTCTTGAAGCTGACGACGTTGATGCGTCCTGGACATTCGTGTTCAGGTTTTTCAGGTTATGATCAGGCTGAACATTATGATTATGCTAATTGAGAATGACTGCTTGGAAGAAAGACTGTTATCTATACTCCATGTTTTAAGTCATAAACTGTTTTGTAATAAGGATGACTGTAATAGATATTAAGTTGTTGTTTTGATTTTAAGGTGGTTTGTGCCTTTAGAGACCCCGTGATGTATTATGTAATAAGTTAGAAAAATATTTGTAAGCTTTGATTGCTCTACTCTGATTATGGTTTTATATTGTTCGACGTTTGGGACGGGATCGATCCTTCAAACTGTCGCGACCTACGGGTCCATAAAGGAAATTAAACGCTTTCCATATTTATGCTACGTCGGGGCGTGACAGGAGGAATTGGAATAAGTGCTAATTTGTTATCCTTCTTCTTGTCCGCCATTTTTACACTGTAAAAATTCACGAGTAAGAAAATCAGGGATTGAGTTATTACCGCCTTTGATATATTCTATATCAATATCAAAGATAGATAAAATAGACTGCCATCTGGCAAATATTTGCTTTGTTGCCAAATTTTTGACATCCTTTTCTAAAATAAATTTAGCACTTTTGCAATCAAATTTGCCTAGAAATTTTTGATTTAAAATATCATCTTGAAATTTACTTATATATAATACTAAAGAAAGAATTTCTTTCTTTATGGTACTGTAATTGTTTTGTGCCTTATTCCAAATTCTAGAATGGTATCGCACAATTTGTTCTTTGGATGAACCATTGACTTTTTGAAGGAGAATTCCTCCATAGTCATGCTCGGAAGCATCTGTCTGAATAATTTTAAATGAATCAACTGAAGGAATTCCAAGACATGGCAAAGACTTGACATATTTTTTGACTTCTTGAACAATGAAAGTATGAATAGATGACCAAGGAGGGGGATTGGATTTCAATCTATCAAATAGGGGTTTACATTTGGAATGAAGACTAGGATAAAAATCAGATATGTAATTTAAAGATCTTCAAAATCGTTGTAACTGGGTTTTATCCAAAATTCCATCAGGGCTCTATCAATAGGAGTGATTTTTCCATCATGAATATTATGACCAAGAAATCTGACTTTGGACTGAAATAGACTGATCTTTTAGGCTGAGATAAGAAGACCATTGGCTTTGATGGTATCGAAAAACGAATTTAAATGATTCCAATGTTCATCAATTGACTTTGAGAAAATAAGAACATCATCAATGTAGACAATTAAATAATGACTGAATGAGTTAAATATTTCACTCATAATATTTTGAAATTCACTAGGGGCATTCTTAAGGCCAAAGGGCATTACATTCTATTCATAATGTCCAAATGGGGTAGTAAAAGCAGTCTTATATCTATCATTCTCATGAAGTTGGATTTGCCAAAATCCACTCTTCATATCAAATTTACTAAAAACAACAGATTGGTTTAATCTATTAACTAAATCTCTCCTATTGGGAATATGGTACCTAATCCATTTTAAGACCTTATTGAGAGCTTTGTAATTGATAACTAATCTTGGTGTTCCTCTTTCTAACTCAGCATTTTTTTCTAACATAGAAAGCAGGGCAAGACCAAGGTGATTTAATTTTACGAATTATATTTTTATTTAATAATTCACCAATTTCTTGTTTACATAATTCCATGTCTTCTTGACTCATTTGAATAGGTCTAGCTTTGGTAGGAATATTGGATTCATTAAAATCTTTAACATAATGAATGGTAACTATATGTCTTTTCCTATGCAAAAAGGCATTACGTAAGTCTGCACATAAATTACTAATGATTCTAGACTTAAAGTTTTCTATCTTGATTTGAAGTGATATTATTGGTTAACTGATTCTCCATTTTTACGTATCTAAATTCTTCTTGTAAAGACCTTAGATGTAAAGTTTTACAGTAAATAATTTTTTATTTTTAAAAATTGATTGGTCTTTTAACTGTGTATCATGATAATTTTCTAAATATTCAAAGAAATATTTTCGGAATCGGAATCGAAACACAATTTGGCATTCCAAAAATTTCGAAATTTTTTCCAATACTCCTCGTCCCGTTCCATTCCAGCTAAAACACACCCCTAATTCATGTTGTCACATGAGAATACAATTTGCATATATGACCTTTTTGCCCCTCATGACCTCATTTAGCTTATAAAAGACACCATCATCTTTGTCTCTCTCTAAATCAGTGGTCTCTCTCTACTTTCTCTATAACAGATTGTAGTGTTATCTCTCCCCCCCCCCCCCCCCCCCCTCTCTCTCTCTCTCCCCCAAATAGAGCATCACAGAATCCTAGTGTGTATGCAAACCTCCCCAGGTTCTAGTATTTGAACTCTAATTTTTTTTTTTCAGGAATATGCAAACCCAATATGCTACTATTTTTGTGGAATATACATAGCCTATGCAAACCTCCAATATGCTACTATTTTTCTAATTTTTACATTTCATTGTAGATGACAAGTGCAGGGTCAAGTAACCACTCATCAAATGGGCAACATAGAGTAATGTGCTTTTGTAGTACACAAGCTCCACTTAGAATATCAAACACATAACTACACATTGATCGTCTATGCTTGATTTCAAAATCACAAAACCCTACGCATTTTTGAAATCAAAAGGAGGGTAACTTTTCAAAACCCTTTGAAATCATTTATTTTGAAATAGCAGGAAGAAAAAACCCTAAAATCTGTATGTTTTTTGAATCGCATGAAGAAAAAAAACCCTAGAAAAAAACCCTAAAAAGTTCCAGAATATAAATGAAAACTTACAGATGGACTCTATATCTTCAACTTTTGAACAATCGAATCTCTTTTCTTCAATCTTTCTCAAACATTCTGGTGAAGTTGTCGCCTGGGAGTTCTCTCTCAAACGATCCAATCTCTCTTGACACACCGTTACTGATGGTTTGATAGAATGAGGAGACTCTTAAGGCTGAAAAAAAAATTTGAGGGCAATTAGGTGCTTTTATGAATTATGTGGGTTCTGTTAGTTAATATGGCCCCTCAAATACATGAGGGGGCCAGTTTGTTAAAAAAAAAAAAAAAAAAGATCAGGGGGTATAAGTGAAAATCGGTGATAGTAGAGGGGGTGTTTACATAATTTACCCAACTTTTTTATCCACATCTACCCCTATTTTTAGGAAAAATTTCATCCATATAAGCACAAATCTCAAATCTATTACTCATTTTGTCCCATTTTAAGAGTCTCTTTTGAGAATTCTAAATTAGTAAGGGGACATCTTGATTATTGTGAGATTTTCTAACTTTCCAATATTGTCCCTTTTGAAATTCAAAATTCTATATCAATGAAAGAGATGGAAAAGTTGTATGCAATACAGGACAAACTTGGAAAGTGTGTATTAAAGTGTTTTGACTTTTCAAATAGGACTCTTAAAACGAGACATCAAAAAATGGCATCAAAGACTCTTAAAATGGGACAGAGTGAGTAGTATGTATATTTAGTGATGTAGTATTCTTGTTACATTCAAAATTTACTTTAAACTCTTGTATTACATTTTATGATGTCGCAAAATTATGTCCACCTTTTGAAAATTCAATGGTTTTTTTTTTTCAATTTTACCCTCACTACTAAAGATAAAAGGTGGAAAGAAAAGATAATTGAAGGGCTAATTATGGAAAAACATTCTTTCTTTTATGTAATGATGATGTTTCCTTAAAAAATTGAGTTCCCAAATATGGACTCAAAACATGAGACAGAGGAAGTGCGAGATACCACCAATTATTATTTATTTTTGGGAAAATTAGATCGGGATCCCTAATTAGAGAAATATAGTAGTTTAATGATAACTAATTATTTCACATTGATTTAGGTCCCTTACTAAATAAATATCTTAGACAAAATGACAAAATAAAATAAAAAAATCCAATATTACCCTTGTCACATGTGCCACACACACCTCAGAAATTCCCAAAAAGTAAACACCATGTGCGTGCATGGCCCCAGCATTTCTCAAAAAATACATGAAGCTTCAGCACGCGTCACTTTTAGTCCTCTCACACGCCACTATAGACACCCTGATTTTGACCACACGTCAAATCCAGGGATTGGTTACCTCTAAAAGACCGATGATGACAATGACCAGTGAAATTCAAAAAAAAATTTCCAGAGAATTCAAATTCTTCAAAGATTCTTTGAATTGAGTTTCAAAAAATCAAAAATAAAAGAAAGAGAAATTGGGTATTCAGGAGAAACTCGAATGTCGAAGACATATGAGAAAGTCGGTTTGGGGATATCCTAAAAGAGAGAGAGAGAAAATGAAAAGAAAAGAGAAAAGGATAAAAGAAAATAAAAGAAAAAAAGAAAGAAATAAAATGATATATTAGAATATATACCATGCATATGGGTATATTCTAATAAAGTACATTACAAATATAAGTACATTAGTTTATACGTTACTAAATAATTAAGTATATGTTAACATATATTTTGAAAATTAAAAAGAAGGCAAGAATTCTGTTAGCCGCGGCACGAGGCGAAGCCGGCGGCACTCACTGAGTGTCGTGCCGGCATTCACTGAGTGTCGCCCGGCAGTCAGTGAGTGCTGCCTAGCACTTAGAAAGTACCGCAAGCAAGTCGTCGAGTGCCTCGCGCTGTAACAGACTACTTTTCTCACATGTTCTAGAAGAAAACTTTGTACATGGGTTTTCACCCGAATTTACCCATTTAACCTTGTAATGTGGGTCTATATAAACAGACCTTCATCTCCATTATTGGGACTTTTCACTTAACCTTTGAATCAAATTGAGATACATAAGATATATATATATACAATAGAGAGAATTGAGAGAGGAGAAGAGAGTTTTCTTGAAGAATTTGAAGAATGGTTGAAGAATTTGAAGATTTGTTTGGAAGAACTTTACAAGAGATAGAAGAAATCCTTGAGGTCATAGAGGTAACCTCTCAATCCTTGGTAGAATTGGGCAAATTCAATCACAAGTTCATAGCTCTAGGACTTTTACACATTTTCAAAACCTCTCTTCCTACCTCATTTCATCATACACCACTTAGAATTTGTGATTGAATCTCATAAGTATTTCATTAATTTGGATCTAATTGGTGCCTTGGGTTTAAAATAAGTTTGGTTTTGAAGAATTTGTGTTCCAATTTCTCTAAGTAAACTTTGATTCTTTATTTCTATTTTCCTCTTAAGATTCATGAGATTTTATATATCTTATTGAGTCTCTTTGAGTTTGATTCTTTAGTTTTCTATGATACTATGATCCATATGGAGATTAAAGTGAATCATGGTCATATCTACACATAGTTGGTTGAGTTCAAGTCTTAGCTCATGATTTGAATCTCCTCACTAAGAATCTTATGGGGTTCATGCTATATTCCATAGAGGTTTGTGTAGATTTGGATTTCATTTAGTCTCCAAGGACCATTAATTTGAGAGGGGATTAGGATGTCATGACTCTATGTTCCTCAAGGATCATGTTGTTTGAGAGAGGAATTAGATGTAGATTTTCATAGTTTACATTCAAAATTCATATGATTAAGTAAGACCTTAGGATTCTCTATGCTATGAGATCTATGATGGAAATCCATTAAGGCTAAATCCATGAACATCTTCATATTTCATTATTTACTCCAATGATCATAATCATACTTGATTCTAGTTCTCTCTAGAATCATGGATCAAGTTTGATTCGAAATATGAACATCAATTTAACGAAGGTGCAGTGAATCCATAAACCAACTATGATCAAAGATTTTTATAAAATCATGGTTCATTGGAAATTGGATGAGACTAATTGGAGGATGTTCATAACTCATTTAAGCACCTCTGTGATTTTTGTTTTGATGAAATTCCATGCTTAAGATGGTTTGGTCTTGTGATTTCAAAACAAGCAACTCTCTGTCCAAAATTCCAGAATAGTAAGTCCGTTTTAAAATTAATAAATCAGAACCTTAATCGAACTTCCTTGACCTCTAATAATTTTTTCTAAGTACTTTAATGTGTTAGGAAGGTGCCCTAAAAAGATCTAAGTGTTTCTCATTTGCTTACTATTTTTAGAAAATCGTATAAGATATCTAGACAGAGAGTTGTAGATTCCTAAGTGATGTCTAGTGTTTTTCTTATTCCCAGAGATCTAACCGTTCAATATTCGATTTTATTCTTGGGTTAGAAACTAGAATCACAGAGGCATATCATATCCAAAAATCATTAAGATCCAACCGTTGGAAGTTTGGTTTTTCTACCTTTTAAAATCTGGTCTGCTCTCTGTAAGTTAGGAAAAAACAGTCACTATTTTTGTCTAGTCTCATTGATTTTAACTTAAATGGTTTCCTAATGTTTTGGGACCCAAATCATGTTTTGAATAATGATAATTTAGCTTAAATCCATAGGCTAAGTGATCCAAATTAGTGAATAAATTCATATCTCATTCTTATTCATATTCATTCATGTACATTGATGCTTATGATTAGAACTAGTTATTGGATAAAGTTGGACTTATTTGAACCTAATTGAACATAACCATGGATTCCTTATGATCATGTCGGGATTATGCCACCCCTATATGGACATCACATTGGCTCTTAGTTGAGACTTGTATATCTATAGAGATGCTATGACTCCAACTAATCAAAAGGAATTCATAGTTTTATCAATTCTTCCTCTACTTGATAGATCTAAGTTAGAAATTTAGGATTGATTATTTGATGTCATATTATTGTGTGAAGCATGTGGACTAACCCTTGTTTTGTTGCGCTTTGGAGGTATGACTTCTCATCTCTTCTCTAGTTTATTTCATTTGTTGATTTTATTGATTTTCGACTCCATGCGCGACACCTTAGCTTATGTCTTGCTTTATGTGTATATGTGATTAGAGACATTATTCCTAGAATTTCTATTCTTTGTATGCATTGCACGTTTCCCATTTCACGGCTGGATCCCGGGTAAGTTCTCTAGTTCCCTACTTGGATATCATTTTGCTTGTTACTTGAATTATGTGGATTATGAATGATATTTTATCGTTAGCAATCTTACACCCTTTTCAATATGCTTTTGTAATGTATATGTATATATGTATTAGTTGAGGGCACACTTAGATTATTAATTCGATTAAAAAGGATGTTGAGTAGAGGCCTATCATGAGATAGGATGAGAGGGGGTGTTTTAGTCCGTCGGGCTCCGTTCTCTCTCATTCCATAATCCCCGGACCCAGATTATCTTTGGTTTCGCAAAAGATCTGTTGCTTTTAAAAAATGGTTTCTTAATTTTCCTAAAAAAAAACATTTAAGTGGTGACTCTTTGAATTTGAATTTGAAAATTATTTTAAAAACAAAAGTGGACCCAAATGCCCACAGCCACTCACATCATGTGAGTGAGCACACCATAGTAAAACCTATTTCGAAATTGTTTTTCAAACTTTAAACCTCCGTAACTTTATATTCCAGCTCCAATTTTTACAAATTTTATACCGTTAGAATCGTGTCGACGAGAGCTACAAAACTAGTACCATTGTTGATATGTTTTGAGCAAATTTTTTTTTTTTTTTTTTTTTTTAACATGCACTAACTGCCTTGTTCCTTAAAAAATTGATGAAATTTCACCACTTTAAATGTGGAGAAATTAAATGGTGAAATTTCACCACTTTGAGCATGTGCTGAAACTGTGGTGAAATTTATGTAAATTTCACACAACTATGTGAAATTGTACATGCCTTGACGGCTTTTTCCTCAAAACACTAGTGAAATTTTGACACTTTGAATGTGGAGAAATTTCATAAATTTCATAAGTTTTGACAAACATAATTAAAAGTGGTGATATTTCACCACTTTAAATGTGAAGAAATTTCATAAAATTCACAATAGTGAAATAGTGGTAAAATTTCATCACTTTTGAAATAGTGGTGAAGTTACATTACTATTTTAAAATGTGCTCAAAATAGTGATGAAATTTCAACTCTTTTAAAAATGTGGTGAAACAGTGGTGAAATTTCACCACTTTTTAAGATCAAGATTGTCAAGGTAGGTAAAAAACAAATTTGCTCAAAACATATCAACAATGGTATTAGTTTTGTAACTCTCATCGACACGATTCCAACGGTATAATTTTTGCGAAAAATAGAGTTGTAAATCAAAAGTTATGTAGGTTTAAAATTTAAAAATAATTTTGAAATAAGGTTTAATCAGATACAACCACTCACACGATGTGAGTAGTTGTGCAAGGTGTGGCGCGCGTGGCACAAGCATGAGCCGCGTTTTGTGACTATAATTTTCTTACCGTTGCCATTTAAAAACGATAGGGTGTGGGTGTATGGGTTTGCATTTTGCAGCTAGGAAGGGTTTTTCTGTCCAAAAAAAATTTGAGGGACTTAAATCAACATATTTTTTTTAAGTTATCCTTAAACCAACATATTTACAATAGAATGTCCTTACATCTAATTGACCTTTTTTTTTTAGTGTTGAAACTAACTTCTTTATTGTGAAAATAACATTTTGTCATACTAAGTACAAAATTTTGATAATGTTTTGTTCCTAAGATAATTGAATGTTGTTCCCGATAATTGTAACAATTTTTTGTTCCTAAAATAACAAAATGTTATTCCTAAAATGACAAAAGATATTCCCATAAAAAAAAATATATATATATAAAATTAAAAACCGATGGTTATCATAAATCACCCTAAATAAGAATGCAGATATTTTTGATCGTTTAGTCTAATGGTCTAATGTGAGAATGTAGGTGCTAGAGTTCGGAGAAAAGGGGAGTGGGTAAGGTCCAAACCCTAGTAATGAGAGAGACACCCTTTACCAATTTGGGCTAAGCCATTGCCCAAGAAAACAGGTCAAAATATTTCAAATTGATGGCTTTGTGTAACAAATGACAATATTTAAGGGGTTTTTTTTTTTTTTTTTTTTTTTTTTGAGGGGGGGGGGGACAAACACTATTTAAGTGTTTATACTCCGTTTGGTTTGATTTTGAAATAGAATAGAAAAAGAAAAGAAATAATGGAATTGGAATTCTAATTTTCCTGTTTGGTTTGAAATAGAATTGAATTCAATTTTGTCAAATTCTATTCAATTCTGTTGTTTGGTTTGAAGCAATAAATGAATTGAATCAGTGTTATTTCTCAACTTGCCCTTTTAAATTATAGCTCCAACTACAAGTCCCATATCACACAATATATCAAGTGTGTGGGTCTTTGCATATGTGTGGATGTGCATAAAAAATAGGTATATATACATGTAAGTGGGTCTTTACATCAAGGAGATTCAGCAGTTTATGGACTGAAGATGGGGACATAGGAAGCCTGGCCTATTCCCAAAATCTGAACAATCTAGAGAAGTGAAACAAAATAAGCCACCAGATTGGATATATGAATATATATATATGCATTGCGGGGTATAGAAATCTAGAAGGGAGAGAGAGAGAGAAAGAGAGAGAGAGAGAGAGATGAGAGCTTCGACTGAGACAGATGGGGGAACAACTAATGAGACGTCTATAACTTTGAAATATTTTTAACCCTAACATTAGGGTATTTTTGGTATTCAGGTGAAAAGATAGGGATATTATGGGAACATGAAATGTTTAGAAAGAATCCCAAATCAATTCTTGGCAATTTCAACCATGTTTGGTCGGATTTTAAACCCCCCAAAACATGAATTGGGTGAGATTGGAAATCATTTCTTTTCTTGTTTAATGTCAAACCAAACACAAAAATTGCAACAAACAAGAATTACAAATCATTGCATCAAATAGAATCCAAAATTGAAGGGGGAAGAGAGAGAGAGAGAGAGAGAGAGAGAGAGAGAGAGAGAGAGAGAGAGAGAGAGAGAGAAATATAGACCTTGTTCGTGCCAAGTTGCCAACCAGTACTGCTTGAAAATGGGGGATGATGTATGAAGAAAAGAAGGGGATGCAAAATGTGTAGAGAATTTCAAACTAAGAAAGTGGTTGAGAGTAGAAATAATTTGGAATCTAAAATTATGATACACATCAAGTATTCAAAGTATTGCAGTAAGCAAAACCATTTTTCTTATTAATTAATCCCTCTGTTCCATTTCATGTGTCATTCTTTGGGAGTTCAACTTTTTATTATGATTGTCATTCACATGGCATGAATTTAATGCAAATGGTCCAAAATGCCCTTACTTGTTTTTCTCTTTCCTTTTACTTTTTGTTATGTAGTCTCAAAATCAATAAGGGTAATTCTGGAAAGTAACCAAAAATTTATCATGGAATATTCCTTGTGGACAATAGTTTTGGGACGACTAAAAAAAAAGGAAAAAATGACACAAAATGGGACGGAGAGAATACTTACCAAAACAAAACTGTACCAAGATACTTCCACGCAAACAAAAGGGTAAATGGAGAACAATCGATGAAAAAATTCCCAAAATGTTTGTTCAATCAAATCTTTGTTGAATTCAATCAAATTCTAAATTCTTTCAAACTATTAGAATGCAAAGAGGAAGTAGAAACAAAATGTTAGAACAGAACCGTAAACAGTAGATTATTGAAATACATTTTAAATAAAAAGGGATATTAGGTAATAGTCCCCTAAAAATTAAGTGTATTAGAAAAAAAAAAAAAAAAAAAAAACATGATTTGCCCATTTTTAAAAAAGCCCCTTGCTGTTTTTTTCTAGCGAAAAGCCCCTCGAATAGATAAAGACAGATAATATTATTTGTTTACAGACAAAAAATATTCATGAAACAACCATAATTTTCCTCAATTTTTGGCCTTTAGGGATGATTTTTTTTATTTTTATTTTTGTGTTTCATGTATTTCTTTGAGATCTACGCATTGGACATGAAAATTTTACAAAAAAAGATAAGTTGCAGTTTGATTTTGAGATTTTATATGTCTAACAGATAATATTATTAGTCAAATTTAAACCACCATACCTTTCTCAATTCTTGGGCTTTTTAGGTGATTTTTTTTCTTGATTTCTTGTATTTTTTTTAGAGATCTATGCATCAATGGTGCCAATTTTACGAAATGAATATATTTTTATTATACTTATGCGAAAAATGCAGTTTTCTATATATTTTTTATTAAATATTTTTCTCTCGAGTAGTTCATGGTCAATATTGGTTCAGTTTGATAAATCTCATTTTACTGATTCCAAAACATCAAATTTTACAAAAAACGGACTGGCAATGTCCGATTTGGGAAACGAGGAAAGCTTAACCTGAGATTCGTAAGACCTTTTGAAATCCTAGAGAATGTAGGACCGGTGGCGTACCGACTTGCCTTATCATCGGAGTTAGCATTTGTGCACAACGTGTCGATGTTGAGATGGTGTATGACAGATACGAGCAAGATCATCATACTGGAACTGTTACAGATCCAGGAGGAGTTGACTTATGTAGAGCATCCAGTAGAGATCTTGGATCGGAAGGAACACGTGTTGAGAACGAAGACCATTCCGAAGGTAAAAGTGTTGTGGCGTAGTCACACGGTCGAGGAGGCTACGTGGGAGAATGAGGAAGAGATGAAGAACGAGTACCCGCATATTTTCGACTTGTGAGGTATAAGTTTGGGGATAAACTTCGTTTTTGGAGGAGAGAGTTGTCACACCCGTCTCGGAATATTCAATCATTTTAAATGCGTATTTGATTTCTAGAAATTATTCACATTGTTTAATAATTTTGAAGAAAGTTGACTGTGGGTCAACGTTGAGTGTCAATTGAGGACACTGTAATCAGAGGAGTGTGAGACATTGACATGATTAAATGACATTCATTGACTTAAATTTCTGGTATATATTGTTAGGGATATATACTAAAAAGCCATGCTTTATGCAGTTGGTTTATTATTCATTTAATAAAATCAGTTAATCCATTTTTAAGAGAATCTGTGTGGGCAATATTTGTATTATATTGTTTATTTAATATTATGCATGTATGTCTTTCATTCTACATAGTAGGTGGTTTGGTGTGTAGAGTTTGGCTTACACATAGAAGATCAGACCATCGGATCTTGTAGAATGTAAGATTTTGATTTACAGTCTTAGATGGATTGGACACACCATCGGTAGGACTGCAGTATGGTGTTGTAGTAGGTTTGTCTTGACTACGGGAAATGCTATAGTTTCAACTCACCATGCTGGTACACTTTGTGTATTAAACGGGACCGACTTGGGGTAATTATCTTTATACTGACATATAAGATAATTAATACCTCATGACTATTATGAGTGCTTATGCTCTAAATCCTAAGTTAATTTATAGACACGTACATTTGATATTTACACTTTGATCCCTAAATGGTGAGATCCTTAAATGGGTCAATATCTCATTAGATTGGGTGACAATATTAATTGTGTGGTGGGTATTAATTAATGATGGAATTCATGTCTCAATTTTGGGATTGATGATATCCCCTTGAGAAAGCTTATAAGTTTTGATTATGTAAAACCTTGTAGGTGGATTTTGTAATCGACATATCAGATAGGTTAAGCAGAGGATCTCAAGGAATTTTAAGAGATTAATTAAATATGATTGTCAATAATTATATTTAATTAATGGATATCTGCAATCTTAACATGGGGAGATAATAAGCATTTAATAACATGGAGCTTGAGATATATTTTTGAGATAAGGGTAGGAGTGCAATTATAATTCTTTAATGGTATGAATTATAATTTATGGAAATAGGAATCTGATTCAGTTCGAATTAGGGTTTTCTAATTCAATAAGGAAGCCTATTCCTTATTGACTTCTTGTGGTCCCTATCGTAGCCTATATATATGCTGCTTTGGCTCTCTCCTCGTTTTGCGTTTTTCCATCAAGAGTATTATAACTCAGAATAGAAAAGAGAGCGTAAAAAGAGAGAGCAGAAACAGAAAGGGTTTCGAAGGAGCCCACACTCAGTTCGATATTCTGGCAGCAAAGGAATACGGTAGAAGATCATGAGCTGTTATCGAGCCCGTGTTCTCGATTCGTCTACTACAGCAATCCGTTTTAACAGTTTAAGGTAACCCTAGTTCCGCCCTTATAGGGTTATTGTAGTTTTCACGTAATTTTTGCAGTACCAACTTATATGCGCTGTCAACGGATTCTGGTAACGCAGTTTCCTAACATATATGAATAGTAAAATTACCTGTGTAATGTCATATTCTGATAGTTTGATCTTAATTAAGATTATCTTGATTGTTTTAGTGATAACCGTTAAGATGCATTGCATAAAAGGTAGGTTATTTAGAAATTCCACGACAATAGTTTTCGGAACATAATTACGGATCCAAACGGAACTTAAACGAAAACTTTTATAATTTATAATTTATAATTTTCGCTCATGAAGCAATGAATTAGATGTGTAAGATGTTTCGGGGAATAATTAGAAGTTTTGAGAACTCGTGGGGAGTTAAACATAATTCTCGAGAGTGGTGCCTATATATAAATACCTTAAGATATTTTTCATAAATAACCAAAACCTAAAGTTGGGACTTGGGAGGCTAAAGGAAGATTTGGTTGCTTAGAGCTTCAAGACACATATCGACGTTCGTTCGTCCATCAGTTTTTATCCAAATTTCATATTCAGACTCCTCGAGGTAATTGCTATGTTTTGATAGTTATTAGGCCTTGTTTGGCTAAGTGTTTTATAAAAATCCTTATTCTAGAATTTGGGAAAAACACTTGTAAACTTGTAGGATGCACTTGAGATCGGAGATTCGGTGTAGAATTAGTCTCCTAGTACTTCTCCTGAAACCTTAAGACCATAGCATAAGGTATGAATTTCTAACCTATGTTATATAGGAAATTTCGATGTTTTGATTATCAAAGGCGAAATTGTGATCCGGGCAAAATTTATGTGTTAATATTAGGTCTGTTAATTATTCACGCGAATAATTGCAAAAAAATGTCTAATTGTTTACGTGAGCTTGTTAGATGATTATGTAGGTGTAAGGGGGGATTTATACAATTTCATCCGGGATAAGCCTCTCGACGTCTAGGAATTTAGTAGCAACGACTACTATGCATGGTTTAAGGCTTGGACTTGCCAGGGCACTTGGGGATTCAACGGTTGTAGGTTTTTGGACTAGCCGTGGGCATCGCGGTTTAAGGCTTGGACTTTGCCGTTACCGGATGAATGTGTATTTTTTCCCTAGAGACCATTTGATGTGAATTACGATATGGAAGCATGATTTGTCATATATTCATACGCTAGAAATTGTGTACTCAACATATAGCTTAGCAGTGGAGCTTTACTCCATTGCAGGTGATAAGAAGAAAGGGAAGAAGAAGCGTGGAGATTGAGGCCGTGGGGATGATAGGAATCATCCTTGTTTATACTTTTGTTTTCCATTCCATGGATGCAATATGAGCTTTGAGTAGTTCAAACCATGTGCTTAACTTAGAACTTCGGAATGGATTTATAAGATTGTAATATGTGACAAAAACTTCTTTTGGTTATGTTTGTAATGAATCCGAACTCATGGAGTCGTGTTTGGAATGCTTAACTCGTCGAATTCGTGTTTTGAATGAATGTTGTTAGTACTTCTATGTTTTGAACCAAATAAGCCTTAGCTTGTTTCATTACCGTTCCTTTTCAAGGATTGGTAAGATCTTTATATGTTCTTGCAACCTTGATAGACTTGGAAAGTATTGGATTAAAGATAGGGAGATTTGAAAAGTTGTAAAATGTGAGGTTGGGTGATTTCCTTGGTACATTTCTACTATCACAGGGAATTCTGCCTGGGGGTTATTCGGCCAGTCGAATTCGGCCAGTCAAAATGACCCCTGCATGTATTCTTTTTATACATATTCCAAAAATTATTTAAATATTTTGGTTGATTCTTAGGGTACCTTTAGGTCCCTTTTAACATAAATTCATTCGTTTCAATACGTTTTCAAATTTATATGGATTTTACAACTCGGAGGGTATTGTTTTCAGAAGAGTTGTTTACTCAATGTTATTTTTAAATTTTTTTTCGCTGCTATAACATTTAATGAATTGGATGAGCCTAGGTGGCATGCCACGTGTTCTATTTCCGCGCGTAACAGAATGGGTCCTGACATTTATTGGTATAAGAGTTATAGGTAACAAAAGTTTGGGAACGTTCAACGACGAGTGGAGTGTTGAGTGTTTTGATGTGTACTCTATAATGCATCCACATATTGTAGAGATGTTTGATGTATATGGTATGTTATTATACATGCATGATTATATTTATTGTCATACATGCATAGTGTTTAGGCATTGACATTGATAGGTTGAGAATCATGAGTGACGACCACGAGCAATCACCACATACGCGTATAGATCATCTGTCAGAGATGATCGGAAACATCAGAGACTTGGTATGGAGTATAGTGGAGTGTTTACCTCCGACATCTCTGTTTGAGCCAGCACCAATAGTCGTTGTGTTTGCACCAGAGAATAGGTGTCACGCCCCGATGTAGCATAAATATGGAAAGCATTTAATTTCCTTTATGGACCCGTAGGTCGCGACAGTTTGAAGGATCGATTCTGTCCCAAACGTCGAACAACATATTAATATAAATCAGAGTGGAGCAATTAAGGCTTACAAAATTTTACCAAATTAATAATTATTACAACACGGAGTTACTAAAGGCACAAGCCGCCTTGAAACGAAATAACATCTATTATCTATTACAGTCATCCTTATTACAAAACCAGTTCATAATTTAAAACATATAATATTAAATAAGTTCTTCTTCCCAAGTAGTTGAGTTTTAGTTAGCATAATCGTACGGTCCTGCTTGATCAAAACCTAAAAAGCCTAAACACGAATGTCCAGGACGCATCAACGTCGTCAGCTTCAAGAAGCTGGTGAGTATTAAAAATATGTTCTCGTAATGTAAAACATACTCACTTACTATTTTCCATTTCACAGTGTGGACACGCGGAATTCCACTTCTTTTTGTTTTTGTTTGAAATTGATTTGGATCAAAGAAAGAAAAGGAAGGTCTGTTGAAAACAGATACAGAGTCGCCACTTGGTCTTTAAGGAACCAAGAAACCTAATTTTGACTCACCCAAACGGATAAAGGGCACTGGCCCTTCATAACCAAAGAACTTGGCTCGGGGTTTTGGTACGAGAAAGGAAGGAGCCTTTATCGCGACTAAAACACCCTCAACTCGCCCCGTCTTTCGACGGGCCTCAATTAGCATCCAAATAATCATCTTATACTATGTATGGTTCGACAATTAATACTATGATAGTATATTGCATCACATAAGAAAATTTGAAATGGAAGATCTAAAGATAAGATATCATTCATAAGATCTAAGTCAAATATCATAAAATGTAAAGTGAAAGATCACATAAATAAACCTAGGAAAAATTTTCTAATCATGTATCAAGTAATAAAGTTTTCCTAATCTAAGGGGACATGAATTGTTCTTGAAACAAATAAATCAAAGAAAACAAGGATGCTTAGCAAGCTAGAATGATGCATAATAATCTTTGAGAAGAGAAGATCTCTCAATCCCCGGGACGGATGAGAAAGGATGATTAGATCGAGGGGAAGCATGAACGTGTGATCAATTTCATTCCTTATAATCTTCTTAGATTAGGAGTCACAAAAACCCCAAATCTTGCATGAATGCAATGTATAATCCTAGAATGTGCAAAGGTTGTAGTATGTTTGTGTACATGGACTTTCTAAAGTGGCTTAGAAGTCTAGAATGTGTACGAATGAATGAAGGAAATCATCATGCGATATCTAAAAATGTAGTCTGAACTACTTCCTAAGACATGAGCTAATTTGGAGTGCATATAAGCATCAAATCAAAGGAGGAAAGTAAAAGTGTGCTTGCTGTGAATAGTAGACAGAACAGTAACATGATCTTGTGAAAATGGAAATGAGGGGTTAGGAATGTTTTCAATGCATGATTTTTTATTGAGATCTTACTTATTATGTCTAGAACACAACCCAAAAATCCAATCTTTAATAACTATCACATATTGAGAGAAATCATATAAACAATAGAGGTCACTAAAAAACAGAGTCCGTACTGTCGACTGAAATGTTAGAAAATCTTAGAAAATGAAAACAAATGATCTAGAGGCCCATATTACACAAAAAGTTCCCTAAGACATTGAAGTTCAAGGGAAAAATAAGTTGGGACCACACGTTTTGGAAAATATTTCTGTAAAACAAGTTGAAAGTAGACCAAGCTGCTGTGACAGCAAAACAGAATATCTGGAGAGAATGTTTGGGTCCAAATGGACCATTTTCAAGTATTTTCAAGTCAAACAAAAAATCACGGGTGTTCTCTAATGAGTTTGGAAGACTTTCCAAGTGGTCTTGCATCCATACATTGAGTATTGAGTTCTAGAGAAATCTTTGAACTCAGATCATTCACTATTTTGACTCACTGTTTTGAAGATTTTGGAAAAAACTAGAGTTTTCTTTCTTGAGATCAAAATGAGGGGTTTTAAGAGGGGTTTTGAAATAGAGGTTTTGAAAGTATATTTTCAACATCAAATAGAGATTATAACCACTTAAAATTTCAACATCAAACTCATCATCAAGAACCTCCAAGATTGTTGGAAAGATTCATTTTTATTTGAACATAACTTTAAGGATACCTTGGAGGTATTGAAGTTATAATCATCATCTATCAAATATGTTTTTGAGGTTAAGAGCTACTATCCATAAGGATTCACTCACCTCAAACTTCATGTCATCATCTAGATGATGATGAACTAGTAAGTAAATAAAGAAAATAAAAAAGAAATGAGGTAAGAAGAGATAAACATTGTACATAAGCAAGCAAATGAACAAATCAATAGATGATATTCAATGGTGGAACCACAAGCATTCAACCTCTCATATGTGTGTATATGGGTGAGTACATCACTCTCTAACTCATAGGAAACTCAAAGAAGATGAAGAAGATGGATTAAAAGCTTGAAAATAAAAGTTTAGTTTTTAGAAAACTAATTGAAACTCACATTTTGGATTGGATTTGGAAGAAGAAAATCTATACTTCTCTCTCTCTTTCTCCCTAACTCTCTATATCTCTCTCTAATGGCTTCCAAGCTCTCCTCTAAATGGAAGTAAATGGGTCTCCTTTATAGGCCAAGTTGGGGAGGTATTTTGGATTTTAAAATGTCTCTAATTGGTTCAAAATCCCGGAATAATCAAAACTATGTCGTTTTATTTGTTGAAAATTCGAATTAAAACCCAAAAATTAACCAAAAAAAAAAAAAAAATGAAAATCACTCAGAGTGCCGCCGCGGCACTTGGCCATTGCTTCCACGGCAGTGGGCCAGTGCCGCCGTGGCAGTCAACTCCCTCGTTGACCAGAAATTGCATTTTGGCCCCCGGAACTCCCGGAATTAGCGAAACGGCCCTATTTCGTCCGAAATTCACAGAAAATTCATACGAAATCCAAATTGAGATTGTGATATACCATTGGAAAGGTATTGAGGTCTACTTTTCATAAAAAATAGTTTGGAGTTGGGTCACTTTGGAAAGGTTTGCGGTATTCGCGATAAAAGTCGAATTCATCGCAGTTTTGACCTTAAAAAATTCATAACAAATTCGTTTTAGATCCAGAAATTATGTGCGATATGCTGTTGAAAAGCTATTTACCTCTAGTATTTGATAAAAAAAAATTTCAACATCGAAAAGGAGACTTTGATTTTTGGTCAAACTTGCAGTCAAATCAGTCAAACAGTGCACTTTCCAGGAAATTTCGGGAAGTTCTGGGAGCCTCCAAAGACTGACGTTTCCGTTCGATTTTCTTTTAAAACATATTTAAAGACTTTTCACATGATCTAGGATGATCTCAAAACTTTTGGACGAATTCGGATGATTTTGGTCAAATCTTGGTCAAATTTGGTCAAACTTTGGTCAAATTTGGTCAAAATTTGGTCAAATTTGGTCAAACTTTGGTCAAACCGGTCAACGGAGACTTTTTGGGAACTTCTGGGGGTCTCTGGGAGCTTACGATTTGAAATATTCATATTTTAAAATACCCTTTTTTTGTTTTGAACAACATTGAATGATTTTTGAGATTCTGGGCCAATTTGGAGAGTTTTGGGCTTTTAGGGGGCATTTTGGTCATTTCTGCAAATTCTTTGACTTCTTGAGAGTTAGAGGCAATCTCTGAAAATCCGATCTTTCTAATCATCGAGGTTTGACATGCTTGTTGCCTCCTAAATCTGTTAGCCGACAAAATGGGGTGTCTACACACAGTTTCATTATTTAACAAGTTAACAATATAGAAAACGAGTTCTCATAATAAAACAGTAATGATAGTATTAAAAATCTTCAATTCATAAAGCATGTGACCGTGCATGGGAACAATGCAACCATTTTCATCTTACCAACTCTTTTCTCTCGACAACACAACACCCGATTCTCTCACTTCAGTATCTTTGAAACACTAAGATGACCACACTTTAGTATAGGGGTACCAGGGAGTGTCCAGTTTGCCTCACACTTTAGTACGGGGTACCAGGGAGTGTCCAATGCCTCACACTTTGACCATACCACGCATGTCAGGGAGTGTCTAGTAGGCCACACTTTAGCACTACGATGGGTTCCAGGGAATGTCCAAGTTCGACGTCACACACTTTAACGCTACCATGGGCATCAAGGAGTGTCCAGTTTTGTCATCGTCATATTTTAAAGACACTCTCGCCGCCATCTCAAAACGTCACACTTTGGTACATAATTACCAGGGAGTGTCCACACACAACTTACCAGGGGTAGTGCAAGTCGATAAGCCACTTTCCCAACGCGATCCAAAATCCCGAACGGTCCGATGAAATGCGGGGCTAACTTCCTTCTCTTGAGACTGAAACGTACCACTCCTCGAGTCAGTGAGACCTTAAGAAGTACGTGATCTCCAATGCTAAATTCCAAATCTTTTTGGTGTCAATCGGCATAACTTTTATACCTGCTCTGTGCAGTTCTCATCCTTTCTTTGACCAAAGAAATCTTCTCATTGGTTTCTCTAACCAAATCTGACCCGAGCAACTATGTGTCTCCAACTTCTACCCAACATAATGGAGAACGACATGGTCGTCCGCATAATGCTTCGAACGGAGCCATCCCGATACTCGTGTGATAACTATTGTTATAGGCAAATTCAACCAAAGGCAAGTGTGTCTCCCAAGATTC
Organism: Hydrangea macrophylla; assembly: GCA_033977485.1. NCBI lineage: Eukaryota > Viridiplantae > Streptophyta > Magnoliopsida > Cornales > Hydrangeaceae > Hydrangea > Hydrangea macrophylla. Next base: position 87,385,312 of record CM066986.1, read on the forward strand.
TTCAAAATCAATGACACAAGTCCTAAGCATATTCTCCATGATTTGATTAACACGCTCGATCAGTCTATCCGTCTGTCTGAGGATGAAAAGCAGTACTCATCTTGAGCGAGCTTCCCATAGCTTCTTGTAGACTTTCCCAAGATCCAGAAGTAAAACGGGCGTCACAGTCTAACACAATTGACACGGGTGCACCGTGAAGTCATACAACTTGCTGTATGTGCATCCGGCTCATCTTTTCTACCGGGTATGTCATATTTTAAGCATTTAAATGAGCTGACTTAGTAAATCGATCCACGATTACCCAAATGGCATCATGATTCTGCTGTGATCGAGGCAATCCCACTATGAAATCCATGGTGATGTGCTCCACTTTCAACCTGGAACAGGTAGCGGTTGCAACAATTCTGACAGCCTCTGATGTTCGGCTTTGACTTGTTGACACGTCAAACACTTGGATACAAATTCGGCTACATCCTTCTTCATACGTTCCCACCAGAAATTTATCTTCAAATCTTTGTACATTTTTGTTCCTCCTGGGTGAACTATATATCTCGACTTATGTGCTTCCCCCAGAATATCATTTTTCAAATCCCCACAGTCTGGTACATATAATCTGTCCCTGCGCCTGTATCCTCCATCACTTCCCACTTTTCATTCGGTCGGGTCTTTTTCGAACATCTTGGCGAACCATGTTCGAAACTTCTCGTCCCCTTTTGTGCTTCGATAATGCGGTCAATAAAAGTAGGTTGTAAGACAAGACATCCAAGAAGTTGCCCTTCTCCTTCCTCAACATTCTGCACCTCGAATTCGGCCAATGTCTCCAATGCTCGCCATTCTCTAACCATTAAGGAGGTAATTGTCCCACGAGTTTGCCGACTAAAAGCATCAGCGACCACATTAGCTTTACCAGGATGGTATTATAACGTGAAGTCGTAATCTTTAATCAGTTCTATCCATCTGCATTGCCTTATGTTTAGCTCTCTCTGTGTGAACAAATATTTTAAACTTTTGTGATTGGAGAACAAATCGAACTTCTCACCGTACAGATAATGTCTCCAAATCTTGAGCGTAAACACTATTGTAGCCAATTCCAGATCATGAGTGGGGTAGTTCAACTCGTTCGGCTTCAGCTGTCTAGATTCATAAGCGATAACTCTACCATCTTGCATAAGTACACATCCCAGTCCTTGATAAGACGCGTCACTGAAGATAGTGAACTTCTCATTAGGCTTGGGTATAGCGAGTACCAGTGCGGTGGTGAGTCTTTCTTTCAACTCTAGAAAGGCGCGCTCTTGCTTCTCTATCCACTCGAATTTTAAATTCTTCTTCGTCAACCCAATCAATGGTGCTGCTATCTTGGAGAATCCTTCAATAAATCTTCGATAATATCCCGCGAGTCCAGGAAAACTCCTAACGTCTGTAGGGTTGCTCAGTCTAACCCAATTTGATGCAGCATCTATCTTGGATGAATCCATAAAAATTCCTTGAGACGACACCTTGTGTCCCAAAAATTTCACTTCTTACAACCAGAATTCACACTTACTGAATTTGGCATACAGCTGGTGATCCTTGAATGTCTGCATTGCTATCCATAGATATTGCTCGTGTTCTTCTTCTGACTTAGAATAGATCAAAATATCATCTATGAAGACGATGACAAGCTAATCCAAATAAGGTTTGAACACTCTGTTCATCAGATCCATAAACACTGCCAGGGCATTCGTCATTCCAAACAGCATCACCAAGAATTTACAATGACCATATCGGGTTCTGAAAGTAGTCTTTGGTATATATTCGTTTTGAACCCTCAATTGATGATATCCCGACCATAGGTCTATCTTGGAGAATGTTATAGCTCCCTGTAGTTGATCAAATAAATCGTCGATTCGGGGCAAGGGATACTTATTCTTGATAGTGACTCGGTTCAATTATCTATAATCGATACATAATTGAAGTGTTTTGTCCTTCTTCTTCACGTATAACACTGGTGCTCCCCAAGGCAATGTACTTGGATGTACAAAACCCAGCTTCTCGAGCTCGTGAACTTGTTCCTTTAATTATGACAGTTCGGTGAGGGCCATCCTGTAGGGAACCTTAGTAATCAGAGCGGTACCTGGTATATGCTCAATACAGAACTCTATACTTTTCTCGGGCGGTAAACCATAAATATCTTAAAATACTTCTTTGAAGTCCTTGACTACAGGTATAGACGACACTGTCATCTTTGTACTGACGACTTCGATGTTAGCTAAGCATCTTGTGAGGAACATATCTCACGAAGGGTTACATTGGAAATCAAAGGATTGGTTCCCATTATCGGAGAATGTAATTCTCTTCCTCGCACAGTCCAACTTCGCTTGATTCTGAGAGAGCCAATCCATCCCTAGGATGACGTCAAACTCCTTCATCGATAGGACAATCAACCTTGCAGGGATTTTACGATCTCCTAACCGTAGGGGACAATCCTTGCACACATGTCCTAACTTGACTATGGCTCCCAATGGTGAGGTAACCCTCAAAGCTTTCTCTAAACGGTGAGGTAAAATACATAACCTCTGAATAGTTTTAACATATATGAATGAAAGTGCAGCACCCGTATCAAATAAAACTTTAACTTGGGAGTTAAACAGGGTTAATGTACCCTCCACTGCTTACTGATCGGGATGTGCTTCTCCATAACCCCCTTCTTCATACACAGTCTCGTCATAACCAACAACATCGGGAATAACATCATTCAAGCGAGTCTGACCCTGTTGACCATAAGTCACCTGCTTAGTAGCAGTACAGAACTTGCTGATGTGGCCTGATTCACCACAGTTGTAGCAGATTATCCCTTGCTGTGTAGTACGCCTCGGTGCCTTGCAGTCTCGAGCCAGATGTCCAGGGTACCACAACTGAAGCACTTCCCACCACTACTTCCTTCTCCAATTTGGGGCTGAGTCGGATAGGTAATAGTTTGAGGTTTCTTGCTTCGTCGAAATTCCTCTTCTGCCCTTGTGTACGATATGCCGGTGGCTTATTTCCAAAGTTACCCCTCTTAGGTGGTCGGAATTCGAATTTTTTGCGGTTCACTTGAGCATCTTCCTCCAGATTAGTGGCCAGGCCATCTAGTCCCTCGAAAGACTTATCTAAGTGGTAGAGAGTCAGGCAACGAATCTGTGGTGTCAGCCCTTGGTTATACTTACAGATCCTCTTTTTCTCAGTATCAACTATATAAGGGGCAAACCGAGACAGTCTCTCGAATTGAGTGGTGTATTCTTGCACCGATTTAGTTCCCTAAGTCAAATCCATGAATTCCTTCTCCCTCATGTGCCTCTCTATAGCCGAAAAATACTTTTCCAGAAATCTTCCCTTAAATGCAGTCCACGTCATTCCCATAGCAGCTGTGTTTCCAATGGTGGCTATCACCGAGTCCCACTAATCTACAACGGCATCGGTTGATTGAAAGGTAGCTAACCTCCTCTTATCCACTTCATTGCACTGAACAGCTTTGAACATACAGTCCATTTACCTTAACCATTGTTCAGCTTTCCAGGGTTCGGCAGTACCCGCAAACTGTTCGAACCTTAGTGCACGAAATCTTTCCAATAGCTTATCCCCAGTTTGACGGACTTGTCAATTTTTATTCGGGTTTTCGATCCTTTCCAAACGCCTGACGAAAGCTTCAAACATTCCTGTGGGATCAGCAGCTAATGGTGCCTCCTCGATCAGATTCCGGTTTCTCCTCGGTCTCCCAGCCATTCTAAATGCATGCCAATGATAGAAGGATGAGAAACATGTATGAAGCAATAATATGAAGCAGTTTAAATGATAACAATATTCAAAAGAGTATTTATTTATATAACTTCTCGATCAAGTTAATACAAAAAGCGTGTATGATCAGGTCAATGCCTACCCTATTAGTATGGGTTAGGACGTACTTCGTCCCTGCAAGAGTTAAGTGTCACAGAAATGGGGTCATTGCCCTACACTCCAATGCATGTAAATACAGTTTGCAAAAAAGAGCTAGAGCTACTAGTCAAAAGTTAATATGTACAAAGTTATATCAAATCATCGGTCATCGCCATAGGCGGCTATAAGCAAATCCAACGAGTCGACTGGGCAAAATTGTCGAACATGAAAGGGGTCCACCCCATCATAATCACTGCTCTAAGAGGCTGGTGATAGAGTAGGTCCTGGGGCATCTGCCTCAACTGACACCTCCTCATACAGAACTAGCTCAAGGGCTAGCTCCTCCTCAAGGTCGGCAGCAAGGTCTGCTAGACCTATGTCGTCCTCCCCTACAACCTCCTCGACAACAGGGATAACCATGACATCATCCTCATCATCATCATCCTCAACCATGGGAACTACCATCGGGGGCAACTCTAGTTGTGTGAGGTGAGCGTACACAACTTGGACCTCTAGGGGAATATAGAAAGCATCACTACCCACCAATCTCAAAATCTCAACTTATACTAAGCACTGAGTCTCTACGAAGTAAGAAGCTCAAGATGGATACGCGTCAAATCAACTAATCCCACTACATGGACTTGGTGCCACAGATCCGATACTATAGTTGTCGTGGCTAGCTGCTCAATGGCGTGGTGATATAAGTTAAGGAAAACCTGGGACTACTGCCCCCGGAGTCACAAAATGTCCTCCCAACCTGTCTGGTACATAGAGTGGCTGAGCTGGATCCATACCTAATAAAAAGGTACGAACTTAAGTAAGGATAGAAATAATCTTAGGCGTTTGGGTCCCGGATTTGTCCTCCTGTCGTATCATCAGGTGTGCAAAGCTTAAGCTAGCAGAAATGTGGAATCGGGTCTAAACTAGTAAACCCTAACCTGGCTAAATTGTTCTGAGATAACCTGGCTCTGATACCACTAAATCCTGTCATGCCCCGACGTAGCATAAATATGGAAAGCATTTAATTTCCTTTTTGGACCCGTAGGTCGCGACAGTTTGAAGGATCGATTCCGTCCCAAACGTCGAACATCATAATAATATAAATCAGAGTGGAGCAATCAAGTAAGTTCTTCTTCCCAAGTAGTTGAGTTTTAGTTAGCATAATTGTATGGTCCTGCTTGATCAAAACCTGAAAAGCCTAGACATGGATGTCCAGGACGCATCAACGTCGTCGGCTTCAAGAAGATGGTGAGTATTAAAAATATGTTCTCGTAATGTAAAACATACTCACTGACTATTTTCCATTTCACAGTTTCATTGTTTAACAGGTTAACAATATAGAAAATGAGTTCTCATAATAAAATAGTAATGATAGTATTAAAAATCTTCAATTCATAAAGCATCTGACTGTGCATGGGAACAAGTCAACCATTTTCATCTTACCAACTCTTTTCTCTCGACAACACAACCCCTGACTCTCTCACTCCAGTATCTTTAAAACACTAAGATGACCACACTTTAGTACAGGGGTACCAGGGAGTGTCCAGTTTGCCTCACACTTTAGTACGGGGTACCAGGGAGTGTCCAATGCCTCACACTTTGACCATACCACGCATGTCAGGGAGTGTCTAGTAGGCCACACTTTAGCACTACCATGGGTGCCAGGGAATGTCCAAGTTCGGCGTTACACACTTTAACGCTACCATGGGCGTTAGGGAGTGTCTAGTTTTGTCACCGTCGTATTTCAAAGACACTTTCGCCGCCATCTCAAAACTTCACACTTTGTTACACAATTACCAGGGAGTGTCCACACACAACTTACCCACATACTCTTTCCACACTGACCAAACCTACATGTATGTACAACTGACTCCTCATGTATGGCATGGGACTTATACAGAAATATAAAGTACTGGGAACAATAACCATAGATATATAAGAAGAAATCAAATCTTATATGAAACAACCGGTGAATTCATCAAAGAATGCTTTAATGTGCTTTTATCGCTACTAGAACACAAGTGGGTGTACTTTAAAGCAATTCCCTCAAAAATGATTTATAATTTCTGTGCATAAATTATATATCAAAAGAAAGGTCTTTGAGTCTAGTTTCCAACACTTCAAACAACACGCGTTTTCGAGCTTTCTAGAGGAAGTTATGGCCGTTTTACTAAAAGCCGTCAGTGCTGAAAAATGCCAATCGATTGGCAAAAGTGCTAATCGATTGGTATACATGTCAATCGATTGGAACATATGCCAATTGATTGGAACACTTACCAATCGATTAGTATCTGTAGTTTCTCCCCTGTTATGAATTTAAAACCTATTTTTGACCCATTTTGAAATCTGAATGTAACCATGACTTGTAATATATGGTTCTCTCCATTTTTCCGCAAGGATCATAAATAAGCGATCGGTTTTTAACTAATTTCAATCATAGCTCTCGGATTTTACGAAAAACCAAGAGGGGACAAAATTTCATTTATAATATACGTCACGATACAAATGAAGTAGGCTCTATAACGTAAACCGTAGTCTCTATGTACTGTAATCTTTCATATTCATCTTTAAAAACGAATTTTGGTTGAGGTTGGAAAATCATGTTTTTCAAGCTCAAGCTCCATGGTTAAAATTGACAATGGTGGTTCACAATTACAAACCATACAAGCAGTAAACAAGTAGGAAATTACATTAGGAGTGAGTTAATGATACTCACTGTGATAAGGAGATTGAACTTGGTTGAGAAAGAAATGCAATATAAGAAATTCAAACCCAAGCTTTGGCTATGGGGATTGAGTTCTCTTTTTCTAGAAATTCCAAGATGAACTCTCAAGTCTCTCTTTTTCTCTCTGAATTTCAGTTTGCAATAGCAGAATGTGTGCTATGTGTGAGTGTTTGTGAGCATATAAATAAATCCTTGAACTTGGAGGCCAAGTATAACCTTAAGTACTCAACAAATGGATCTTGATTTCTAATTAACTAAAACTCTAAGTATGCAGATACGTATATACAGATAATATGTATAACAAATATACCCCTCCATAGATTGTAGGGGTCAAGTAAAACCATAGGAGTCAAACACTAGATGTTTGGGAAAAGTGGCTTATGGAACTAGAATTACACATGCACAAATGCATTATCCAAACAAGGCATATCCAATGATTACTTGACATAAATAGAAATAAAGCATAAGTCATTTCAAGCTTTATGTCCATTCCATAATCTGTGGAATCTCAGTGCGACGCGGACAGTTTTGAATATAAACTGGTATTTTCGCAGCGCGGTGATTGTCACAAAATATAGAAAATTCATTTTAATGTGAGAAATGATTTTCTGATTTTATAAAATACTGTTTGAGTCAAAAGAAATTATTTCTACCATTTTGAAATATAGTTTTGAAATACAACATAGGTATAACTAAATTTTATAAAATTGCAGTTTGACCCCAAAAAGAATTTTGACAATGAAATAAAATAAAAAAAGTAAAGTTTAGAATATGAGAATTTCAAATAAAACCAGTAATACAGATTAAACATGGAAATGCGAAATTAAAAATAATTAAATAAAAATGCAGGTTGTTACAATAGGGGTGGACAGTCCATATCGGAACAATTCACCAGAAAGAAACTGAAGGGGTTTCATGGAACATCCGACACGACACTAGCAGAGCATTGGGTTATGAACATGGAAAGGATTTTCAGATCTATTCCGATGACTGATGCACTGAAAATTGAGAACGCTAGTGAAGTACTGAAGGGTGAAGCCCAGAATTGGTGGGTGAACGATCTAGATTCAATGGGCACCGATAACTTGGGAAGGGTTCAAGGCGGAGTTCAATCGCCGATTCTTTCCAAGGGCCACACACAATGCAAAGAAGAGAGAGTTTGATAACCTTAAACAGGGGGATATGACTGTGACTGAGTATGCATCAAAATACAATGCTTTGTTGAGGTTTGGAAAGAGTTTAGTATCAATGGACAAGGATAAGGCAAGAAAGTTTGAAAAGGAACTGAGGCAAAATCACTTGAGGGTGGAGACATATGAACATTCGACTGTTAGAGCGGTACAACAAACGTCGCTCGTGGTAGAAAGTGGAATGGAGAGATCGCGACATAACCAATAAGGCAAGCGAGGTAATGAGCGTGGTGATCAGAACCTGGGTGGATCTTTTAAGAGGACTTCAATGAGAGGCTTTTGTCATGCCCCGCAGTAGCAAAAATAGAGAAAATAAAATTCCATTTTAGACCCGTAGACCATGACAGTTGAAAGTCACCACATTGTCCATAACCAAAGTTAAACCATCAGAGAAATGAAACGAATTGCACATTTGGAAATTCTAAGTTCGATATATATAATCAGAGTGTAATACTAAACTATTACAAAACCTTAAGTATCTGCAGAAACGTAATAAAAGTATTACGACAAGATACACCAATTATAAATGTAACTATTATAGAGTCTCTAAAAATATAAGCATAAACTATCAACAACAAGTTCCAAGTCTTCAGCTTGCGTAGTAGTCAGCACCAGCATAGCCTCCGTCATCGTAGGCTCCATCCTCGTAGCCCCTATCCATGTATGCATTTCCTGCTTACTCATAACCCTAGCCAACTACATGTCGAATATCTAGTGGCATAAACGTCGTTAGCTACGAAAGCCGAGTGCATGCAAACACTAATAGAATATATGTAGATTTGCAACATGTATAACAACATTATTAAAAGATCATCTCGTCGTTCACTTCCACGAATGCACCAACTTAATACGTATAATCGATATCGTCCCTACCCAAATCCCATCATAACATGGACTCTTGGGTCCACATTACATACCTAACCTTACTTCTCACAGTGCTCAACTCATTCCTTAACAATCCCTTCCTAACCTGGCACGTAGCCCAGTACATCACAACTTGTTCAAACATGACACACAGTCCTAATCTCTAACATATAAATCAGACACGTAGTCCCATACCCACGAGCTATCAAATCCTGATACACAGTCCTAACGTTTCGGCCAACCACCTTGCTATGTTACGGCTGATACGCCTGATATAATACGACACACAGCCCTGACATACTCTAGCACTCAGCTCTGCTATACCACAAAACTCAGCTCCATCATACCACAGCATTCAGCTCCGTAAGCAGTCAGGTTCCACCACAACACTTTGGAAGATCTATCTCATGTCTGGTACTGCATGGTTCTACTCTGCAAGAACTCCAAATCGTTCTCTTGAAGCTCATCATCCTCATCATCATAAATGATTCGCTTGCCCTGAAATGACCTGGACCAATAGGGAAATCCCAATTCATTGGGCCTTTTGATACAATCAAATAGAAAGCTCCAACTTTTAACTACAAGTATGAAAATTATTTATTTGTATATAATAAAAGCATGTACTATTAACATATACTGCATTTAAAGTATTAAACACCCCATTAGTAATATATTATATATTACTACAGTTATTATTATCGAATACATTTATTTAATTTATTATTTAAGTAATTAATTTTTATTAAATTTTATAATATGGAGCACTAACAAAATAACTATGTATCCAATGCTAATAGAATATCAATACAGTCCAAGGGCATAATTGTATTTTGAACATTTAAAATCACCTTATATTTATATCGCAAAACACCTTCATAATATATTCTTCTACTGTAACCACTTTTGCAATGCATTATCCAAACACCACGACTATTATAATCTATTCTGACAAAAGCAATTTCAAAGCTATCGCAATTGCAAATCGAAAGCTACCCTAAATTGGGTTGTATACTTTTGCTTGTATTTTCCTTCATGCTTAAATAACATTAAAGATTAAAAAAATTAGACAGAATTACCAATGTCGTTTTATTAAAGTAGGACAGAGGACAAATAGTTAAATTTCAAATGCCGTTAATTAACGGCATTGGTTTACAAACGCTATCATTTTGCATGAAAATGATGTTAAGTATCGACATTTAACTACCAAGTGCTGGTATTTGCGAGCGCTCTTTAAAATCTTGGTAATTAACAACACTTGTTATTTTACAAATGTTGGTAATTAAAGGTATTTTTTTAAACATTGGGACATGCCATTTTTCTTGTTATGTTAATTTTTTATTTTATTAAGACAATTCGCTCTTTATAAAGAAAAAAATTTAATACATATCATTATTTTGTACTTTTGAATACACTTGTTTTCTTTTATAGAGACATAAATTTATGTACCTTTCAAGTAACTTCTAAAGCCATGTTTTTTTTAGAGACGGACAACAATGTGTCCATACATGTAACTTTTAAAGACAGTTATTTTCTTTTTTATAGACCAAAAATCATATGTCCTTACTAGTAACTTCTAAAGACAATTATTTTTTTTGTAGAGGCAAAAAATTATGTGTCCTTACAAGTAACTTTTAAAGACAATTATTTTCTTTTGTAGAGACGGAAAATTATGTGTCTTTACAAGTAACTTCTAAAGACACTTTAATTTTTTGTCTCAAAATAAATGTCTCTATAGGCCATTTTTATTGTAGTTAAGAGAGAGAGAGAGAGAGAGAGAGAGAGAGAGAGTTCATACATGCATCATCATTAATGGCAGAGGAAGCATTCTGAAGATCAGAAGTCTCTCTCAGAACACAAGCATAGAAAGAACAGAAATTGTAGGTTAATTTAGTTTACTCATGGGGAAACATTGTATTTGGTGGAAATTTAACTTCCATTCTTAGCGCGCACACACATATGCACATGAACATGTACACTGACCATAGTACCCAAGAACACACACTGCACGCACAGATACACGCACACATACACACAAACGACCTCACGCGTGCGCACACACATACCTCGTCTATGAGATTTGAGAGCAAGTGAGATGAATCTCATAGTAGAGACAAGGGCGGACTTAGCACTGGGTTGAGCTGGATGTAGCTCAGTGCAGAGTTTCTGAAATTCTTTGATTAGCCCAGGCCCTTTGTGAAGCCCACAACTCCATCTTATCCCAACCCACTTGATTATCAATGTGGGCCACAAAGCCGAGCCCACCTCAAGTACTAAATATATAGAAGTCTTGCATTTCATGCAGGCATGCAGCAATAGAATTAATTATATAATGCTTGGGAAAATTCATTATGTGGGGCCAAAAAGAATCGAACTCTGAACCTCTTGGGACCAAGTATGAGAAACAAACCACTAAATTGGCTACTCATCGTAGCCCATCATACCAAAATTATTGATTTGTTATGTTTTTTATCAATGATTTTTTTATCAATATATTAACAATAGGTACAACCACTCTCTTACTAAATGATATATCAATATACATATATATATATATAAATATATTATTTGTGTAACTGAGAAAAGAATTGGATAATTAGTTCGGTATACTGGTTTTAATTAAATTATACAAGAGTCATGCTTGATCTAGAAATTGATTATTATGTAAATCAACTTATGCTTGATTTTCATAAATAAAAAATATAAAAAAGAAGTCGAACATGAAAATGATGATAAACCTGATCATGTTTAGCAAAAATGGTTCTACATTGTTGTCACAGCTCAGTCCCACAATAGTAGAACTGGAGCCCGTGGCACGCCACCGAGCCTAAACCAATTCATTAACGTTTCCAAAAATTTAGTTTAAAAGACAAGCAGCGGAAAGGAAACAAACCATTTTTAAAACCAGGAATCTAGTCGACTGATCCAAGGTCCGGTCGACTGGAAATGCAAGATATAGAGAGTACAAATCCCTACAGTCTATCCAGTCGATTGCCCCCCAAGTCCAGTCGACTGGGTCCAAAAATTATCAATCGACTGATACGTCTAGTCGACTGAAGTCCAGTCCAAGCCCAAAAGATCTGATTCTGAAATACTGTTCAGTCGATTATGTCGGGGGGACCCAGTCGACTGTTTTTCACAAAACTGATGCAGTGAGTTGCTCAATAAAGGATCCAATCGATTGTTTTCATAAACCAATCAACTGGTTTCATTATAGCAGCACTTTCTACGGATTTTCCAAGTTTAAAAGCTTTCTGAATTCAACTAGGGATTAAACACACACTCCAAACTCATACCAAAACGAACTAGATTATGACATTACTAAAGCATAGTCAAAAGATCATAAAATCCTTATTACAACATTCCTTTGCAAAACTACGAGATAAACTTGCTGAGTCTCCTTCTAGGTGAACTCCCAATACCCCGGGATCACTTCTCCGATTCTTCATTGGCATTAACACCTGAAATGGTTATTTGAATAACCACACATATTCGATTTGTTTAAGCTAATAGTGAATAAGACAACAAATGCACATGAATGATAAACATGCCCGTATTCATATCTCTACATTTCATACTAGTCTCCGGAGTCCCACGTGTACGTTCCATACTTCCTAATTCGCGACTTCTCGCCAATAAGTCCATGCAAAAAGGTGAGACCCACGTTTCTTCTCTTTAAATGTGCGACCTTATGCCTATAACGGCTCCACAACGATGGCTTGATACACGCACTCTTTTCACCCAAATAACAACTCAACATGCTCAAATTACATATCACCATGCTTTCGACATAATCAAAACATTTCATCGTACAATTGTGCCTACTGATGTTGTCAATATCAAGATATAAAAAGTGTTCTTTACTTTTCAAAAGATTTGTAGTGTGAAAGCAAAGGTCGAACCCACAGGGATTGGTTAACTACAGGGACTTAATTTTAAAACCTAACTTTAGTTAATTATGAAAAACGGATTTTTAATTTGATTTTAATTAAACTAATAACAATAAAAATAAATTTAAACTATGAAAGCAATTAAAATTATTTTAAATAATGTTTAAAGGAACCTAGGATTGCAAATCCACCACTAGCTTCATAATAGGAATATTTATGAATTACTTTAGCTTATTACGTTGGATGATAATGGGGAATTGTAGCTACAAGCCCAATTCCTCCGACAAGAAGATATTCATGGTTCAAGCACCAACATAATCCATCTTCAGTTAGCACGACTTATCCCACACTAAACTAGGTTTGTGATCTAATCTGTCTAACCTAGACATGGACTATTCGGATACTTGATAGCACATATCAATAAAGTACCATCACATGTAAACAATCTAAACAAGCACAGCAAGAATAGATCGTTGAGCACATCACAGTTAAAATAGATCTAAGACAAGAATAAATTCTGAAAGTAATGATTTAATCAATAGAAGTACGATTTATTTATAAAAATCCTCTAAACATGTGACTGTCATCCATACATAATAAAACTAAAATAAAAACATAAATAAAACCCTATTACTCGTCTAGGGCTTCATTGAAACCCTAGATCTATGATCTAACCGTCCATGGAAGTGATAGATGGCAAGTAGTTGATGGAGGAGGCCATGGAAACCCTTGGTCTTCTTCTTCTTCTCCTTGCTTCCCTCCCTTCAATGGCTGGAAGTATGTGTATAGAATGTGTATAAAATAGTTTCTAATAATGTCTAACCCTTTAATTGTAATAAAAAAGGGTATATATAGATTTACAACAAGTTTTGGAAGCCTTCCTAACCCGAAACGAACTGAAACTGATGTAATTTACAGTCTAGACGTCGTTCAGCAGTTTCGTTTGCACAGGAGTCTTCAGTATACTGAAATATGCAACTTTGGTTTTTACACATATCGCGCGAGCGGGTCGCGCGAGCGCGACATTTGGGACCTCGCGCGCGCGGATCGCGCGAGCGATTCTGGGACTTTCGCGCGAGCGGATCGCTCGAGCGATTCTCGGTTTCTCGCGCGCGCGCGGCTCGTGCGCGCGACTTGGTTTTTTCAGCTTCTTTCTTTGTGCTTTTTCACCCTGTTTAGCCTGATATACTTGATTTCTTCCAAAACCTGTCAGAAAATAGAAAACGAAGTAAAAATATACAAAAACAGGATAAAAAGGAACTAACAGATGTGAATTAAGGCGTTTAATTAGGATTAGTTCTCTCCTGATCACACCCCCAAACCTACATTTTGCTAGTCCTCGAGCAAAACTAAAATAAAAACTAACTACTAAAAAAAATACTACTCCATTTTCGCATGGATTACGATTGCATTTAGCGTATGCAACAAGCCTTTTAAACCTCTAGGTGTCCCTAGTCGGACGAGTGAAGTCTCGTGAGGGTTCTCATCAACAAGTCTCCCACAATCATCTTTATTAACTTAAAAACTTAAAAAAAAAATTTATTAAAACTAAAAACTAATAAACAATACTCCTTATTATAAAACAATAATTCGAAATAGAATAACAAACATAAAGAAACGTAATCAAACGTCTACCTACATCATGAGAAACAATCAAGTGCATGCAATGTACGAATCAATAGAGTTCCTCATAAGATTGCACGTGTGTGATGTGGTAGTCAAATGAACACGCGCATGTCATGAACATGGAATATAACTCGGATAACTATCCAACTATGCTTCGACTACGAATCTCACAATTAATTAAACACTCAGAAATAGGTGTAATTTATCTAATATATGCGAGCAAAGGAAATATGTTTTCAAAACGAGAAATGCTCACATATGACTCGAAAAAGACGCATGACATGAAAGAACAGTAGTCTCATGGATAGGATGCCAATCAATCAAGAAAAATTAATCATTACCATGTTTTAATCCCTCTCCCATCGTTTTCATATCAAAACCATGTCTCCTAGGATCAAATAGGACTTTTCACAGGTTATAACGTGGCTCAGGCAATGAAAAATGATAGAAAGGATTTATCAAGTAGTTTCAGAATGGCATTGCAAGGCATGTTCGATTTCTTTCATTCTTCTTCTCTACCACTTTCATCTTTTCTTTCTCTTTTCTTTTCAACCTTCCTCTTCTTTATTTTTTAATATATTTCTTTTTTCCTTTTCCTTTTCTTGCTTCTCAAATGATTATTCATCGAATACCAAGCAACTACCCCAATAGCATCTTATTTTCTTCTTCCTTTTCAACACATCACCTTAACACTACTAAAAGGTGACAAATCTCTCAGTGGTGAACTCCGAGTTTGTTAAGTCGGAGCAAAAACAAGGATAATGGTAATCAAAGAAAGAAATGGCATTTTAACGGCTCAAAGGGCGAACTAAGGAAATTTATAATTCTTCGGTCGGTGGTAAACAAAGAGGGCCTAAAATCATTTCCTATAGTTATACGGTTCTTCAATATTTACGACGGAAGATTATTTAGCATGGTAACAACTATTTTAACTTGATTATCAACCAAAACAAGAATAATGAGACTAAACAACAAATAGATGCGCTATTTCAATGAAATTCGACAAACACAAGATGTATTTATAACCCTCAAAATAGAAAAGATAGGCTCAAAAGCTCACCGGGTCTAGTCTCCACCTTGCGTTATCTAGATATTCGAATCCTATTATAGTTCACAACCGACATGTATTCCAATGACTACGTGCAGTGTATAAGTTTGTGTGCAAATCTATGATATAAAACTACGATTCGAACAATACATGAGCTAAAACATTATATCATAACTTTAGCAAATGTTTAATCACATCTTCTCTTATTTATCATTCTATAACAATCATAGTTACATAACAAGAAGTATCAAATTCGAGATTGCAAAAACGTCGGTAATCATCATTTATTTAAGCACAAGAATCGAAATTTTTTGAAAAATCAGTGCATATAATGTGCAAGTGTGTGCATACCCCCAAACCTAAACCTTTCATTGTCCCCAATGAAACAATAAAACGAAGAAAGGAGAGTACGTAAGGAAGGAACGATAGTACCTCGATCTTGACAAGCATAGAACAGGTGAACACAAAGGAATATGACAATAAAGTTCAATGTTACCTGTTACTTCTTAACAAAAGAAAATTAAACAAACAAAATAATAAAAACAGCTAAAAGAATTATAACTAAGCTAAACGAAATTAAATAAACTATAAGAAGAAACAAAACTATGAAGACAACACGAAAATAAGCTATAAAAGGAAATAAAACATAACCAGAATTATGAAAACAATCAAAGACTCGATCTAAAAGTACCTAAGAAACAAAAAAAGAAAAGTAAAAACTGTGTGACAGGTGGGGGAAGAAGATATAAGAAAACAAAAGAAGAAAATGCAAAAATGGGGTATCGTGCGAGCGGCCGTCGCGCGCGCGAATCCCAAGTTTTTTTTTTTTTTTTTTAATGTCTCGCGTGAGCGAGCTACCTCGCGCCCGCGAGGCTAGGCGCGAGAAGAAGCAGAGGCATCATATAAGAAAAGCAAAGAAAAACATCTAAGGGGCATTCTCTCGCTAGCGGGCCGCGCGAGCGACGTCTCGCGCGAGCGGGCCGCGCGCGCGAGTTGAATTTTTTCCATTTTGTGGCTAAAATTATGTATATAATATTAAAATAAATTAATTCCAACCCCCAAACCTGTCCAGAAGGTCCAAAACAGACTCAAACAGACTAAAAAATGACCAAAAATACGAAAAACGAACGAAATAACGCTTGGGTTGCCTCCCAAGAAGCGCTAACTTTTACGTCTTCAGCTAGACTGTTCTAGCTCAAGGCTTTATGGAGGCCGTAAATCGGACTGTGTTCCCCTAAGGATGTCAGGTAGAGCTCGATGGTAAGCAGAAATTACGTCGCTTCAAATTAATTCAATCGACGGTTTGTCAGTCTGTTCAAATCGATTTCTTACCTTCTGAGTAGATTCAGCATTAGGGTCCGAGGTATTAGGATTCATCCAGTCATCATCCACTATGTCTTTTTCGTTACTCACATTTATTGCTTTGTTAGGCTCAATATTCCGTCTTACCTCACCTTCCGCCTCACATAGGTAATCGTCATCTTGAGGAGGTTGATCGACAGCGTTAAACACGTTTAATTTTAATTTTATATTCCCGAACGACACTTTCATCACCCCTGTTCTACAATTGACACGTGCGTTGGCCGTAGCTAAGAAAGGGTGACCAAGAATGACAGGAGTGTATTTTCTATTATCTAGCACCGGTTCGGTGTCAAGGACCATAAAATCAACAGGATAAAAACATTGATCAACTTTAACTAAGACGTCTTCGACGATTCCTCTAGGTACTTTGACGGAACGATCCGCTAATTGAATAGTAGCGGCCGTAGGTTTAAGTTCACCTAAACCTAGTTGTTTATAGACGTGATAAGGTAAGAGGTTAACACTAGCTCCTAAGTCAAGGAGAGCCCTATGAATGATAGTGTCACCTATGACACATGAAATCGTTGGCGTACCAGGATCCTTATACTTTGGAGGTGAGTGTTGAAAAATAGAACTTACTTTTTCCGTGAGGAAGACCTTTTTAGGAGTATGACTACGTATTTTGCGCTTTTGTGTACAAAGGTCTTTTAGACATTTAGCATAAGCAGGAATTTGTTTTATAGCGTCGAGGAAAGGAATATTAATTTTAACTTGTTTAAATACCTCGAGTATATCTTCAGTTTTTGATTTTTTCTTTGAAAAATTAGACGGTCCCTCAACATTAGGTGGATATGGCATTCTCGGAACATAAGTTGTTGGGATCGGTTCTTTATCTTTTTGAATTCTACTCGTTCCCTCACCCTCCTTATTCAAATTTAAGTTAATTTTCCCATCTTTCTCACTCTCATTTGGAATCTCAACAACTTCTTTATCTCGAATAGTCATCCTAGTCGACACAGCGTTCACGCTCTCACTCGCACTACCCACTGCATATTGCCCCTTAGGTTGCTGAGTAGGTTGACTGGGCAACTTACTCTCAGTTAAGCGGTTTAGCGTATTAGCAATTTGCCCTACTTGGGACTCCAGTTTTGCGATGGATTGTGTGTGAGAGTGTACTAACTGGACCACCGAACCAAAGTTTTCAAGTGAGGCCAACACCTTCTCCTCAAATGCATTATTGCGTGGGGGTGGAGGAGGTAGTTGGTATTGACCTTGTTGATATTGGGGTCGGTACATATTAGGAAAATTAGTCGACCTAGGATTATAATTATTTTGTGGGAATTGTTGCATAGAATTAACGTGTTGTTCAACAAATTTCGGATATTGAGATGTAGAAGGACATGCAAAGATATTATGAGACGGTTCAGAACATAATGCACATACTTCTGAAGAGGGTGGATTAGACGTTTTGTTCATTTGCATAAGTCGGTCAAGTTTTCTATTTAATTCTTGTATTTGAACTGATTGACTTGACTCAACTGTCACCTCTCGCTTAGGTTGAAGATGATATCCCTCGAAACGTACCGACACAGCCTGATGCATCGAATTCTCGCTTAGTGTTTCAAAAATCTTCCAAGCCTCGTCGGCGCTTTTGTGTAGGAAAGTTCCCGCACAAACGGCATCGACGGTATTCCTAACAGAGGGAATAAGCCCCTCGTAGAAGACCTGAACAAGTTGCCACTTAGGAACCTGATGATGTGGGCAAGAGCGTAATAATTCTTTGAATTTCTCCCAAGTATCATAAAGTGTTTCCCCATCTTGCATTACAAAGTTTGTTATGGATTTCCTTATCTGATTTGTACGCATAATAGGGAAAAACTTTTGTAAAAATGCGGTGTGTAAGGCTTCCCATGTTTTAATTGTGTTTGGCTCAAGTAATTGAAGCCAATACTTAGCTTTGTCTCTTAACGAAAATGGAAAGAGCTGCAATTTTAATTCATCATCAGTAAGATTTTGAATTTTTAAAGTAGAACATATATCCTGAAAATCTCCTAGGTGTTGGTATGGATCTTCATTTAGACGGCCATGGAAGGATGGAAGTAGTGAGATCGTAGACGACTTTATCTCAAAGTGAGATGCTATCGCCTCCGGTAATTCAATACATGTTTGTGGCGTGTATGTCGTCGGAATAAAATAATCTTTAAGTGGAGGAGGTGGCGGTATATTAAGATTATTCATATTCGCACCATCATTTATTGTTATTGTTATTTCCACCGTCAGCCATTTTAATCAATTCAATTTGAAAAGTTCGAGTTTTCCTTAACCGTTCACGGGTACTCTGAATTTCGGCCTCAAACAACGACGACGGAATCGGAGTTGATTCGTCGTCTTGCAACCTAGCTCTAGAAGCTTGGGTAGTGGACTTACTAGTTCTTAAGGTACGTTCAAGTTCAAGATCGAAAGATTTTAACTCTGGTTTATTTGAACGTGTACCCAACATAAACTAAAATAAATAAAAAGAAACTTAAAACAAGGACTGACTAAACAAAAGAGATTAAAAACAATCACACAAATAAGACAACAAGCAAGCACACAGTACTACTATGATGCATGTAAATTATCTTGTAATGCAATGACCGCGTCAAGCCCAGCGCCCTGGGTTTCTTAGCTAATGCAGTGCAATTAACCCTAAACTAATGCAAATAGTGCGTCACAGCGCCCTGACTTACAGTGGTTTAAAGCGAGTTTCACAAGAAGCAATTTATTTAATTTTAATTTATTTTATTTGCGTAAGCTCCTTTGATGTAATTAGCTACTCCACTCGGAAACGTTAGAATTTGATGACTCAAAAACCTATAAAATAAAAGAACAAGTTAGTAATTTAAAAAAAAACGGAAAATAAGAAAAATAAAAACTAACCTAATATTTACGAATTAACTAAACTAAGATTATAAAATTAAAGGTAGTAACGCAATCCCCGGCAACGGCGCCAAAAATTGATGTTGTCAATATCAAGATATAAAAAGTGTTCTTTACTTTTCAAAAGATTTGTAGTGTGAAAGCAAAGGTCGAACCCACAGGGATTGGTTAACTACAGAGACTTAATTTTAAAACCTAACTTTAGTTAATTATAAAAAATGGATTTTTAATTTGATTTTAATTAAACTAATAACAATAAAAATAAATTTAAACTATGAAAGCAATTAAAATTGTTTTAAATAATGTTTAAAGGAACCTAGGATTGCAAATCCACCACTAGCTTCATAATAGGAATATTTATGAATTACTTTAGCTTATTACGTTGGATGATAATGGGGAATTGTAGCTACAAGCCCAATTCCTCCGACAAGAAGATATTCATGGTTCAAGCACCAACATAATCCATCTTCGGTTAGCACGACTTATCCCACACTAAACTAGGTTTGTGATCTAATCCGTCTAACCTAGGCATGGACTATTCGGATACTTGATAGCACAAATCAATAAAGTACCATCACATGTAAACAATCTAAACAAGCACAACAAGAATAGATCGTTGAGCACATCACAGTCAAAATAGATCTAAGACAAGAATAAATTCTGAAAGTAATGATTTAATCAATAGAAGTACGATTTATTTATAAAAATCCTCTAAACATGTGACTGTCATCCATACATAATAAAACTAAAATAAAAATATACATAAAACCCTATTACTCATCTAGGGCTTCATTGAAATCCTAGATCTATGATCTAGCCGTCCATGGAAGTGATAGATGGCAAGTAGTTGATGGAGGAGGCCATGGAAACCCTTGGTCTTCTTCTTCTTCTCCTTGCTTCCCTCCCTTCAATGGCTGGAAGTATGTGTGTAGAATGTGTGTATAATAGTTGCTAATAATGTCTAACCCTTTAATTGTAATAAAAAAGGGTATATATAGATTTACAACAAGTTTTGGAAGCCTTCCTAACCCGAAACGAACTAAAACTGATGTAATTTACAGCTTAGACGTCGTTCAGCAGTTTCGTTTGCACAGGAGTCTTTAGTATACTGAAATACGCAACTTTGGTTTTTACACATATCGCGCGAGCGCGACATTTGGGACCTCGCGCGCGCGGATCGCGCGAGCGATTCTGGGACTTTCGCGCGAGCGGATCGCTCGAGCGATTCTCGGTTTCTCCGCGCGCGCGACTTGGTTTTTTCAGCTTCTTTCTTTGTGTTTTTTCACCCTGTTTAGCCTAATATACTTGATTTCTTCCAAAACCTGTTAGAAAATAGAAAACGAAGTAAAAATATACAAAAACAGGATAAAAAGGAACTAACAGATGTGAATTAAGGCGTATAATTAGGATTAGTTCTCTCCCGATCACCTACTTATCAATATAATTTCCCAACATGACCTATACAATATATCTATAAAGTAGCATATGTTTTTCATACAAAACATGAATACATGTCAAGAAATCATTTCAAAACACTTAGTTGAATCACTCACCTCCGATAAACACTCTTAAAATTTGATAAAAAAAAAAACCCAATTACAAAGATCGTGCAGAAGTCCGTCTACTACAATTCCTATCGATCAAAAATCTTTTATGAAAATTCTAGAAAATGACTTTTTGGAAAACTTAACCAAATAAGTCCTAACGTATATCAAAACGGAGCTCTTACCTCAAGGGGCTCGAATATGAAATCTAGAAGAAAATAAATGGGCAGAAGTCCGTCGTTTGTCACCGTGAGGCTCTAAGTAACCAAAATCTCCCTTTGGCCTCTTTCTTGATTTTAGGTTAGAAGTTTATAAAAATATCCAAGTCATCTCTATCTATATATAGGCAACACTTTCAGAAATTATGTTTAACTTCCCATGAGTTTTCAAAACTCCTAATCAGTCTTTGAAACTTTCTACACAGCTAATTCATAGCTTCACGAGTGAAAACTAAAAATACAAGTTTCCGACTAAGTTCTGTTTAGTTGCTAAAGCACAAGTTGCTACATGGTTTTACGAAATTGCTAATTAGCATACCAATTCTGCAACGTGTTAATTCGTCCTTACAAGGATACTAAAATTAACAAAAATATATTCTAAACCAGAAAATAATACAGATAGTGAAATACACAGGTAAACATTTATTTTCAGATAAACATTTAAAGTATTCCACAATGAACGTCTCATACTCGGAGAGACTTCACAACCACAAAACACTCATTCAACACCGTCTCAGAGGGTTCTCTAATATAGACACCCAAATCAACTCGTGAGTCAAAACTCACTCACATATGTGCCAAAATGCACAACACATCATATTATCATGCATGACAATGTAATGAAATATAATAACACAATTACGGGTGTTATAATTCTCTCCCTTTTAAGAGAAGTTTGTCCCCAAACTTGTACCTCATGTATCAAAAAGGTGC
Source organism: Hydrangea macrophylla (assembly GCA_033977485.1). Classification (NCBI taxonomy): domain Eukaryota; kingdom Viridiplantae; phylum Streptophyta; class Magnoliopsida; order Cornales; family Hydrangeaceae; genus Hydrangea; species Hydrangea macrophylla. The sequence goes on from CM066986.1 coordinate 87,407,240, forward strand.
GGATACTGAGTACGCATCTCATCCTCTATTTCCCATGTCATTTCTTCCATCGTTTGGCTATGCCATAACACTTTCACCTTCGATATCACTTTATTTCGTAAGACTTGATCATTCCGATCCAAGATCTCTATCGGATACAAAAATATACATCAAATAACTCTAAATCTCATTCAACGTCGGAGTCATCACTCGCTCTCTATGCTCCGCTAAGTGCTTACGTAGCAATGACACATGGAATATGTTATGAACTTGAGCATACTCACTTGACAAATTCAATTGGTATGCTATGGGTCCAACTCTCCCAATGATTTCAAAAGGTCTTACATACCTCGGATTGAGTTTCCTGTATCTCCCAAATCTAGTAATTCCCTTTAAAGGTGACACCTTCAAATAAACCAAATCTCGCACATCAAATTCCAACGGTCGTCTACGCTTGTCGGCATAACTCTTATACCTATTGTCGAATTACCTTTATCTTGTCCATTGTCTCTTGCACAAGTTTTGCCCCTTCAATCATTCTTTCTCCGACTTTTGTCCAACTAATCGGTGAACGACATACACGACCATATAAAGCTTCATAAGGAGTCATTCCAATACTCGATTGAAAAGTGTTGTTATGCGCGAACTCAATTAATGGAAAGTGAATCACCGTGAAAATCAAGTACACATAATTGAAGCATGTCTTCCAATATCTAGATTTCTTTTTCCGATTGACCATCGGCCTAAGGATGAAAAGCGGTACTGAAATGTAATTTAGTACCCATTACTTCTTGCAAGGCTCTCTAGAAATTCAATGTAAAACAATTATCTCTATCTGACACAATAGCAACTAGAATACCATATAGTCTCACAATCTCACGAGTATACAACTTAGCTACAGTCTTCGGCTTAGTTGTTTGAAGTGGTAGGAAGTGCGACGACTTCATTAAACGGTCAACAATCACCCAAATAATAGCATTCGATTTCTTAGACCTCAGAAATCCACTAACAAAGTCTATTATTATGTGTTCCCATTTTCACTCGGTTATCGATAACAATTATAACAATCCCGAAGGTACTTTATGTTCGGCCTTCACTTGTTGATAACTCGTACATCGAGAAACATAGCGTGCTATTTGTCTCATCATTCTTCGCCACCAATAAACATGTTTTACGTCTCTATGCATCTTGGTGCTTCCCAGATGAACGGTGTACTTTGTATTGTGTGCTTCCTCTAGGATATGTTTTAACTCTTTCTCATTAGGGACACAAATTCTACCCCTCAATCTCAAAATGTTGTTCTCAAACGTGAATCCTAGTTGTTTAACCATCAGAATCTCATCACAAATCTTCTTCAAAGTCATATCTTGAAGTTGTTTATCTGTGATCTCGCAAATCAAGAGTGGTTGTGCCATAATCATCGACATCAAACCACTTACAATCCTCAGAATTACTTCAAGTTCTAAATTCTCCATATCTCGAATTAACTCACTTTGAGAAGTCAAATCTGTTATCATATTGTTTGGTGCTTTATGACTAAGAGCATCGGTGACTATATTCGCTTTGCTCGGATGATACTGAATCAAAAAATCATAGTCCTTCATCAACTCTAACCATTTCCTTTGCCTCATGTTCAAATCTCGTTGCATGAACAAGTACTTCAAACTCTTATGATCCGTATATATCTCACATTTCTCCCCGTACAGGTAATGATGCCACATCTTCAATGCAAAAATCACAGCGGCCAATTTTAGATCATGTGTCAGATAGTTCTTCTCGTATGGTCTAAGTTATCTCGACGCATATGTAATGAGCTTGTCACATTGCATAAGAACGTAACCTAAACCTCTATGTGAAGCATCACTGAAAATGATTCCGTCCCTAACGAAACAGCTAATATTGGTGCCTTCACCAGTCGACCCTTCAATTCTTGGAAACTTTTATCACATTTTGGACTTCATACAAAAGCAACATATTTTCTCATCAACTATGTCATCTGCATTGCTATAAGTGAAAAGTCTTTTACAAACCTCCGATAGTAACCAGCTAATCCTAGGAAACTTCGAATTTCTGTCACATTCGTAGGTCTCGACCAAATGGTAACTGCTTCTATCTTTTGAGGATCTACTGAAATTCCATTTACAGACACTATATGTCCAAGAAAAGAAATCTCTCTCAACCAAAACTCACACTTCTTCAATTTTCTAAACAATCTTTTCTCTGGTAATCGTTGTAAGGCTAATTGTAGATGGTGTTCGTGGTCTTCAACATTCTTGGAATAGATTAGGATGTTATCTATGAATACAATAACAAACTCATCTAAATAGTCTTTGAAAACACGATTCATCAAGTCCATGAAAGCAGCTGGTGCGTTAGTCACTCCAAACGGCATAATCAAAAATTCAAAGTGACCATATCTAGTTCTGAAAGCTGTCTTCTCAACGTCTTTTTCTTTGACTTTAAACTGGTGGTAATTAGATCGCAAATCAATCTTCAAAAATACCTGAGCCCCTTATAACTGATCAAACAAGTAATCTATTCACGGCAACGGATATTTACTCTTGATGGTCAACTTATTCAACTCTCGATAGTCGATGCACATATGCATTGTCCCATCCTTCTTCTTCACAAACAAGACTGGAGCTCTCCACGACGAAATACTAGGTCGAATAAAACCCTTCTCGAGCAGTTCCTATAACTGAACTTTCAACTCTACCGGTGCCATTCGGTACGGTGCTTTGGATACTGGTTGTGACCCTGGTGCTACTTCTATTGTGAACTCAAGCTCTCTTTCAATCAACACGTCGGGTAACTCATCAGGAAAAACATCTGGAAATTCTTGAACTACTAGAATGTCTTTTACTAGTGGTCCAAGAACTCGTGTGTCAACAATCGAATATAAAAAACCCGAATAACCTTTCTTCAACATCTTGTTTGCTTAAATCGTTGATATCATGTATGGTGGTATGGTCACACCCTTATCCTGAAAAGTAAACTCTTCTTGACCTGACGGATAGAAACTAACTCATTTTTGCTCACAATCAATTCTAGCTTGATTGACCGACAACCAATCCATGACTAAGATAACATCAAAGTAATTCACTGTTAACAGAATCAAATCGACGTTCAAGACCTTATCGCATATCTTGATCTCACACGACTTGAATACCGAAGAAGTTACTAAAGGTTCACTAGTGGGCAATGATATGCACAAATCATATCCTAGCAGTTCGGACTTAACAGTTACATGCTTAACAAAGTCACGAGACACAAAAGAATGTGTGGGACCAGAATCCATGAGTATACGTGCAGGATGTGAACAAATAGGAAGAATACCTGATATGACTATATCATCCGTATTCCCAGGCCTGAGCTGGAAATACGCCCTAATTGTTGCACGACTCCTTTCCCTTTATCCACTCGGGGTTCTACCCTTGTTCCACTTGGCATATTCGATGCTCCGGTACTCATTCCTAGTTGTCTCTTAGTCGGACAATTCTTTGCTATATGTCCTGGTTGGCCACACTCAAAACATTTTTCCTTCATTTCTGGGTTGTAGCCCTTGGTGTTCAGGGTTGTGTTCGGTGTGGTCACATTCAAGTTCAATAGACAATTACGGGATATGTGCCCTAATTGCTTGCAAAGGTAACATGTGCTCAAAAGGTAGCAAGTTCCTTTGTGTCGTAGGCTACATGTTAGGCATAACGATCTCAAGTCTCCCGTAAACGTACTCCTTCCTTGATTACCCATATATGATCCCGAACTTTGCGTGAACGGTTTCTTCGCATTTTCTTGACTCTTACCCCTATTGTCAATAGCTCTCTTCCCTTATTGCCCTTGTCAATATCGATCGACACTTTTCTTAGCTATACGGGCAGCTTCCTCAACTAGAGAAATGGTCGGGTGTTGCAACATGTCAACACGGCTACGAATGTTCTCCCTAAGCCCTTCCTCAAACTTATGAGCTTTATCGTCATCAGTTGGAACTGTAGTCTTCCCAAAATGCATCAACACATTATAACAAGAAATGTACTCACTCACAGTCATGCCTCCTTGAACACAACTAGCAAACTCCTGATGTTTCTGAGTGTGCGCAGATCATGGAAAGAAATTCTTATTGAACTCATCCTTAAATGCTTCCCACGTAGTTGGATTCCCTTGTTCTAGCACGTTATTACACCAATCTACTTCTTTACCCATCAATGTATTGGATGCGTAAAGAATTTTCTCTTCATCAGTGCATATCATAGTACAGAAATGTCTTTCCATGTCCATCATCCAATGATCGGCCAAGTCTATGTCAACTTGTCCATAGTACAAAGTCGGTTTCTACTTATGGAATTGTTCCACGATTGTGTGCTAAGGTCTTAGTACCAGTGGTGCATTAATACATCGGACTTCAATCGGTGGAGCCTAAACGATCATATGATCTCGTTCACTTATGGATTGCACAAAATTCCCTACTATGTTTACTATCTGATCCATTCGCGAATGCGGTGACAATTCTCTTATCAGCACAGTCATGACGTTTTAAGTTTCTGCCTTGAAAAGTAAAATGTATAAAGACTATGCATGCTATGCCTCCATATGTATATGTGTATAGTGTTAGGAAACTGTGTTCCCAGAATCCATTGACAGCGCGTATAAGTTGGTACTGCAAAAAAAAATTACGTGAAAATTACAATAACCCTACAAGGGCGGAACTAGGGTTACCTTAAACTGCTAAAACGGATTGCTGTAGTAGACGAATCAAGAAAACGGGCTCGATAATAGCTCACAATCTTCGACCGTATTCCTTTGCTGCCAGAATATCGAACTGAGTGTGGGCTCCTTCGAAATCCTTTATGTTTCTGCTCTCTCTTTTTACGCTCTCTTTTCTATTCCGAGTTATAATACTCTTGATGGAAAAACGCAAACTGAAGAGAGAGCCAAAGCAGCATATATATAGGCTACGATAGGGACCATAAGAAGTCAATAAGGAATAGGCTTCCTTATGGAATTAGGAAACCCTAATTCGAACTGAATCAGATTCCTATTTCTATAAATTATAATTTATACCACTAAAGAGTTATAATTGCACTCCTACCCTTATCTCAAAAATATATTTCGAGCTCCATGTTATTAAATGCTTATTATCTCCCCATGTTAAGATTACAGATATCCATTAATTAAATATAATTACTGACAATCATATTTATTTAATTTCTTAAAATTCCTTGAGATCCTCTTCTTAACTTATCTGATATGTCGGATACAAAATCCACCTGCAGGATTTGACATAATCAAAACTTATAAGCTTTCTCAAGGGGATATCATCAATCCCAAAATTGAGACATGGATTCCATCATTAATTAATATCCACCACACAATTAATATTGCCACCCAATCCAATGAGATATTGACCCATTTAAGGATCTCACCCTTTTAGGGATTAAAGTGTAAATATCAAATGTACGTGTCTACAAATTAACTTAGGATTTAGAGCATAAGCACTCATAATAGCCATGAGGCATTAATTATCTTATAAGTCAGTATAAAGATAATTACCCCAAGTCAGTCCCGTTTAATACACAAAGTGTACCAGCATAGTGAGTTGAAACTATACCGTTTTCCGTAGTCAAGACAAACCTACTACAACACCATGCTGCAGTCCTACCGATGGTGTGTCCAATCCCATCTAAGACTGTAAACCAAAATCTTACATTCTATAATATCTGATGGCCTGATCTTCCGTGTGTAAGCCGAACTCTACACACCAAACCACCTACTATATAGAATGAGAGACACACATGCATAATATTAAATAAATAATATAATACAAACATTGCCCACACAGATTGTCATAAAAAAATGGATTAACTGATTTTATTAAATGAATAATAAATCAACTACATAAAGCATGGCTTTTAGTATATATCCCTAACACACAGGTCATCATCACAAACAATAGATGTAAACATATGAAGCATTTCTATAATGATAACAATATTATCGTCACAAACATACATTCCACTCGATGGCACTTAACATATAACATCACTCATTCCCAAGGAACTAAACCTATTGCTCTGATACCACTAAATGTCATAGCCCGATCCCACAATAGTAGAACCGGAGCCAGTGGCATGCCATCGAGGCAAAACCAATTCATTAACGTTCCTAAAAATTTAGTTTAAAAGACACGCAAAAGAAAGGAAAACAAACCATTTTTAAAACCAGGAATCTAGTCAACTGATCCAAGGTCTGGTCGACTAGAAATGCAAGATACAAAGAGTCCGAATCCCTGCAGCCTGTCCAGTCGATTGCACCCCAAGTCCAATCGACCGGGCCCAGAAATTATCAGTCGACTGATACATCCAGTCGACTGAAGTCCATTCCAAGCCCAAAAGATCTGATTCTAAAATACCATCCAGTCAATTGTGTGGGGGGGCCCAGTCGACTGTTTTCACAAAACTGATGTAGTGAGTTGCTCAACAAAGGATCCAGTCGACTGTTTTCATAAACCAATCGACATGTTTCATTGCAGCAGTACTTTCTGCAGATTTTCCAAGTTTAAAAGCTTTTTGAATTCAACTAGGGATTAAACACACACTCCAAACTCATACCAAAATGATCCCAACTAGATTATACTAAAGCATAATTACAAAGGATTGCCATTTATAACAATATTAAGAATCCGTTCTATGAATCTAAGTTAAACATAGTCAAAAGATCATAAAATCCTTATTACAACATTCCTGTGCAAAACTACAAGATAAACTTGCTAAGTTGCCTTCTAAGGTGAACTCCCAATACCCCGGGATCATATCTCCGATTCCTCACCAGCATTAACACCTGAAATGGTTATTTGAATAACCACACATACTCGATTTGTTTAAGCTAACGGTTAGTGAATAAAACAACAAATACACATGAATGATAAACATGCTCACATTCATATCTCTACATTCCATACTAGTCTCCGGAGTCCCACGTGTACGTTCCATAATTCCTAATCCACGACTCCTCACCAATAAGTCCATGCGAAAAGGTAAGACCCACGTTTCTATTCCTCAAACGTGCGACCTTATGCCTATAATTGCTCCACAATGATGGCTTGATACACGCACTCCTTTGACCTAAATAACAACTCAACATGCTCAAATCACATATCACCGTGCTTTCGACATAATCAAAATATTTCATCGTACAATTGGGCATACTTATCAATATCATTGCCCAATATGACCTACACAATATATATCTATAAAGTAACACATGTTTTTCATACAAAACATGAATACATGTCAAGAAATCATTCCAAAACACGTAGTTGAATCACTCACTTCCAATAAATGCTCTTAAAACTTGATCCAAAGAAAACCCAAGTACAAAGATCGTGCAGAAGTCCGTCTACTTCAATTCCTATCGATCAAAAATCCAATTATCATCTTTTTATGAAAATTCTAGAAAATGACTTTTCAAAAAACTTAACCAAATAAGTCCTAACGTATATCAAAACGAAGCTCTTACCTCTCGGAGCTCGAATATGAAATCTAGAAGAAAATAAACGGACAAAAGTCCATCGTTTGTCGTCGCGAAGCTCTAAGCAACCAAAATTTCCCTTTGGCCTCTTTCTTGATTTTAGGTTAGAAGTTTATAAAATATTCATGTCATCTCTATCTATATACAGGTGTAGTACCCTGTATTTTCAATAAATATTTAATGCAGAGCTAATGATTCACTCAGGTTGAATCCAATAAGTGTATGTCAAGGATTTGACCAGGATCGTGAGGATTATGGGTGCACAGTACTCGCAAGAGTTCTTAAAAGTGCTGAACAGTAAGAGTTCTTAAAAGCGGTGAACAAGAGTAGATGTGGCACGCCCATGATTTGAATTACCAGAGCTATGTATGTATAGTACTCGCAAGCGTTCTTAAAAGCGGTGAACAGTAAGAGTTCTTAAAAGCGGTGAACAAGAGTATGGGTACATCCATGGACCAGTCGTTATATGAGAACGATGTATGGGTGCTCGCAAGAGTTCTTAAAAGCGGTATAGCGGTGAACAAGAGCACTGGTATGTTGTGTTGATATAACCAGATCAAGATAATTAGTTGGGAAATTGTGTAATCAGGCTTAGAGTGGGAAAATGATGGGAATCTATTAGTAATATGTCTGAATAAAAGAGGAAGAGATATATTTCATATCACTGTCATATATTGTTCATAATTGTAATTATGTTATTTCTATGAGACTGTGTTAGTTAGTGCTCACTCAGCTTTCAACAAGCTGACGGCCTTTATTGCCTGGACAATCCCCGTCCAGACTATCCTGTCCTTTACAATGCAGATGATGGAACTTATGGCGATAAGGACTACCCTGAAGGGAGTTACGTAGAGAATGGCCCCACTAATGCCAGTTATGCTGACGCCTATCCGTACGCCAGCTGAAGACCTGAAGATAGATAGTAGTTTATATTACTACTTTTCTTTTACTGTTGTACTTTGTAGTTTAACGGGTACGTGGGCATATGTTGTCTCTAGACTTGTTGTGATTCGGAGGACCATACTCTGATGTTTGTAATAGATAGAATTATGTTTATATTTCAGTGGTTTACTATTCCTGTTTGTTTTCGTTTGGACTAGTACTGTGTGGTGTGGATATCAGTGACTTTCACTTGTCATTCCCTATGGACCCATAAAGGAAATTTATTTTTCTCTATTTATGCTGCTCCGGGGCGTGATAGGATTTTTGGTATCAGAGCCGTAGGTTGTGATGCTTTCGTTCACTGATGGATTCCACACCATCTGGTCCTAGTATGTTAAGATTACCTTAAGATGAGATATGATAAGTTCGTCTTTTGGACGATAGATAGTTTTCCTTTGCAGGATAATATGGATCCAAAGTTCCATCAGTTTGTTACCGATGCTTATGGAGGACACGTGATCCATGGGGATACCGTGGAGCCAGCTAACCCAGAGTTTTATCATGAGCATGTGTGCCAGATAGCTAGTAGGCATTTGGAGGAGGACATGTGGAGAGCACTCTATAAGACTGAGAGGACTCACCTGACGCAGATGCGTATGGATGCTTACCATACTGCGAGGATTGGTAGAGACATTTTCCAAGAGATATTACGGTTAGTTCAAAGTAAGCCTGAGATGGATGAGATTGAGTTGAGAGCCATTACAGCCGGTCCACTAGAGCCTATAGTTGCACCAGCACCGGCAGCCCTACCATAACTGGTACCCGACGTACCTGTCCCAGAGCCTAAGCCAATTCAGGAAGATGAAGACCCAGAGCCAGAGGATAAACATCCCGATGAGGACATGGACGGAGATGGAGAGGAGGAGCCTATAGATGATGAGGACCTAGTAGAGGACGATGCAGATGAGGATGATCCCGAGGAGCCAGAGTTTGAGCCAGAGGATCCAGTACAGGACCTAGAGGCTATTGAGGCAGACATGGTCGTAGACGAGGATGTGCCCGATGAGAAGGTAGTTGTGCCAGAGATACCCGTTGTGCTTCAGATACTAGCCGGACCCATTATGCATATGGAAGCCATGGCCGATATGGCAGTAGGATGGATAGCAGAGATGATCGTTCAGCCAGCAGGTTTTGTTATGGGAGAGGCCGCGATAGCAGGAGCTCTTGATATAGCCGATGGATTCGCCGCAGTAGCAGTCGATGTCGCTAACCAGGCAATAGTAGACATGATGGAGGACGATGATGCAGAGATGATAGAGGATTAGGATATAGGGGTAGTAGTCGGAGATCTTGTCGCACCAGTTGAGGATGATCCACTCGAGGAGATGGAGATTGATTCAGAGGACGAGGCACCACCAGCAGGATCAGACGCTTACGACTTTTGAGTCAGGACCTGAGGACTTAGTTTTTGTTCGTTTTATCAGGACATGTTGTCCATAAAATATTTTTGGGAACTTGAGAGATAGCTATTTGACCATAGCTTTGTATAGATGTTAGCAATAGTATTGTGTAGTTGACCCTAGTGTCGTTTTAGCCTTGTCCCACGTGGTACATGGTATGGTTACTGTGTACTCCATAGTACATCTTTTGATATATATATATATATACGAGCAGTACTTTTGATATTGATTATTGGTTGTGTGATGTGTTATTTTGTAGAACTATTAGTTTTGGTTGTTTCTCGATTTTGTTTCTTCGAGAAGACTTCCAGATGATCAATATGTCTCTTGTAGGCGACACTCGTTATCATAATGGTAGGACCCTTGAGAAATCACCAAGTGTGTAATGGAGCACCTATTCCGGAAGGGATGGATCCAACAGGAATTTTTGAAGCATTTATGCAAAGGATGGAGCAGGTAGGGGATACCTACAATCATGCTACAAGTCAACGACCTGTTCAAACTCCAGTTACACCGTTCCAGCAAAGACAGACTAGAGATAAGTTGTTAGCAAATTTTCGTGGGTTACGTCCTGAGAAGTTTGATGGACTAACAGAACCATGGAAAGCGGAGCAATGGATAAGAGAAATTGAGTTGATATTTGAAGCATTGGAATGTAGTGAACAAGAGAAGCGTCGTCTTGCTACGTTTCAACTCACTTATGCCGTCGCAGATTGGTGGGAAGCTGAGCGAGCCACTATCGGGATAAATGCTGCTAGAGCTATGTCATGGGAGACATTCAAAGGCATATTTTTGGAAAAATATTTCCCAGAGGATGAAAGAGATCAACAAGAGAGAAACTTTCTCAATCTAGTTCAAGGAGGATGGACTGTACGAGAATACACAACACAGTTTGAGCGTCTATCCAGATTCGCTCAACATATGATAGACACTCCACAGAAGAAGGTGAAGAGATTTCACCAAGGATTGAATCCCCACCTCAGACATATGATGGTTGGTCATCTGAATCAATCATTTTAAGGGATTGTTAGATTTGCTACAGGATTAGAGAAGGATGATTATCCAGCGCAACAACCATAGATGAATTGACCTCAACTGTCAAGAGGGTTTCAGCAGAGGAATTTCCATAACCTGCCGCTAAGGAATACCCAAGGTTGGAGACCGCAAGGGAATTTCCAAGAAAACAAGAGAACCTGGGAGGGAACCAGAAAGCCACATCAGGGCTATACTCGACCCCAGCAATATCACCAGCAAGGATCACAGCCTCAGGCACTGCTAATAGCCCCGCCCAACAATAGCAGAGGATGTTTTAATTGCGGGAAGCCAGGGCACGTTACCAGATTCTGTACAGCCCCTAGAGTTAACCGCAGAATTGATGTTACTTGTCGAAATTGCAACAAGCCAGGACATCTAAGTAAAGATTATCGTGCACCTCGCGGAGGATACTATGGAGCATCAATTCAAGGGATACAAGGACCTCCAGATCAGACAAGGATAAATGCTATCATTCCCGCAGAAGCAGGCTTTAATACTGATGAGCAGCAACACTTGGAAGGTATGCTTGTACTCTTTCATAGTCCAGTTAAAGCTTTATTCGATACTGGAGCTGCACGCTCATTTATTGCTGTTAAGATTGTGCGTGTAGACACCCCATTTTGTCGGCTATCAGATTTAGGAGACCAATAGCTTGGTGGTTCACAATGATCGTAAAAGACTCAAAAGGACTCTTGGAAGTCAGCTCTATCTCTCAGAATGCTCAGAATGACCAAAATACCCCTGAAAGCCCGAAGACTCCCAGATTTGGTCCCAAAGTTCTGAAAACATGCTATGTGGTAAGAAAAATGATAAAATGAGTTTTTAAGTAAAACTGGATGAAATCGTCAGCTCCCAGAGACCCCCGGAAGTCCCGGAAGTTCCCCGAAAGTCCCCGTTGACCGGTTTGACCAAGGTTTGACCAGGTTTGACCAGAGTTTGACCAAGTTTGACCAAGTTTGACCGAAATCGTTCGAATTCACCGGAATCATTAGAAAAGTATTAAAATGAGTTTTAAAAGAGAATCGCGCGAAAACGTCGGCTCCTGGGAGCTCCCGGAGGTTCCCAGAACTTCCCGGGAATCCCAGGTTCGACAAGTTTGACCAAGATTTGACTTTGGAATCGGGGCACCGAAACAATTTTCAAATATTTTTCATGGATACTAGAGGTCAATAGCTTTCCAACGGTATATCGCACATAATTCCTGGATTTAAAACGAATTTATTTTGAATTTCCGAAGGTGGAAAAGGCGATCAAATCAGCTTTTATCGCGAATACCGCAAAACTTTTCAAAGTGACCTATCCCCGAACTATTTTTTATGTAAAGTAGACTCCATTACCTTTCCAACGGTATATCACAACCTCAATTTGGAGTTCGTATGCATTTTCTGTGAATTTCGGACAAAATAGGGCCTTTTCGCGAATACCGGAACCTCTGGGGGCCTAAACGTAAATTTCTGGGCATCTGAGGAGCAGTGCCGCCGCGGCACTGGCCCAGTGCCGCCGCGGCACTCAAACCTCGCAGAGTCCATTTTTGTAATTTTTTTGGGGGTCCAATTTGATTAATTGAAAGTCAAAACGACATAGTTTTGTGTTCACAGTTGTTTTGGACCAATGGGAGTACTTCTAAAACCCCAAAACCACCCCAAATTGGCCTATATAAACCCCCCATTGCTCTTCATTTTGGGGGGGCCAAGTGCAAAGCTTAAAAAGTTGTAGAGAAGAAGAGAGATAGAGATAGGTTTAGAAGAGAGAAAGGGAGCTTCTCCCATTGATTTTCCATAAGAAAGTGAGTTTTATTCTTGTTTTCTTCCATCATCCTTCTATATACATCACATTCAAAGTCCACTCCAACCCTCATTCTTGAGCATTAATGAGATAGGAAGCTACTTCCATGTCCAAATGTCAAAATCTATGAGTGAAACACCAAGCTACAAGTCCAAAATCACATTGATTATCATCTATTGATTGCTATTTACTTGCTTTGATTATATATATGTTCATCTCTCCTTATCTCATTTCTTTTTCTTTTCTTTATTTACTTACTAGTTCATCATCATCTAAGTGATGACATGAAGTTTGGGGTGAGTGAATCCTTATGGATAGTAGCTCTTGACCTCAAAACATGTTTGATAGATGATGATCATAACCTCAATACTTCCAAGGTATTCTTGGAATGTATTGAAGTTATGCCCAAAAATAAAATAAATCTCTCCAACAATCTTGGAGGTTCTTAAATGATGAGTTTGATGTAGGTATTCTAAGTGGCTATGATCCTTATTGAGTGTTGAAAACATGTTTTCAAAACATCTATTTCAAAACCCCTCTCAATCCCTCTCATTTGATTTCAAGAAACAAAACTTTGTTTTCTCCAAAATCTTCAAAACAATGAGTCAAAACAGTGAGTGAGTTGAGTTCAAAGATTTTTCTAGAACTCAATACTCAACATATGGATACAAGGCCACTTGGAAAGTCTTCCTAACTCATTGGAGAACACCCATGATTTTTGGTTTGACTTGGAAGTACTTGGAAATGGTCCATTTGGGTCCCAACATTCCTTCCAAACATTCTGTTTTTGCTGTCACAGCAGCTAGGTCAACTTACGACCTCTTTTCCAGAAAACTTTTCCAAAAGGGGTGGTCCTAACTTATTTTTCCCTTACGATTCAATGTCTTAGGAAACTTTATGTATAAAATGGGCTTCTAGATCATTCTTTTTCATTTTCTAAGATTTTCTAACATTTCAGTCGACAGTACGAACTCTGTTTCTGAGTGACCTCTATTGTTTATATAATTTCTCTCAATCTGTGATAGCTATTCAAGATCGGCATTTTGGGTTGTGTTCTAGACACAATAAGGAACATCTCCATAAAAAATCATGCATTGAAAACATTCCTAACCCCTCTTTTCAATTTTCCAAAGATGATGCTACTGTTCTGTCCACTATTCACAGCAAGCACATTTCAACTTTCATTCTTTGATTTGATGCTCATATGCATTCCAAATTAGTTCATACCTTAGGAAGTAGTTCATACTACATTTGTACACATCCCATGTTAATTTCATTCATTCATTCATACACATTTTAGACTTCTAAGTCACTCTAGGAATCCATGTACCCAAAACACACTACAACCTTTGCACATTTTTAGATACATACATTGCATTCATGCAAGATTTGGGGTTTTTGTAACTCTTAATCTAGGAAGATTATAAGGAATGATCACGATCACACGTTCATGCTTCCCCTTTGATCTAATCATCCTTTCTCATCCGTCCCGGGGATTGAGAGATCTTCTTTTCTCAAAGAATAACATGCATCATACTAGCTTGTTAAGCATATTTTCATTTCCTTCTTATTTGTTTCAAGAACAATTCATGTCCCCCTTTAGATTAGGAAGTCTTGATTATTTGATATATGATTAGATGATTTTTCCTAGGTTTATTTGTGTGATCTTTCACTTTACATTGTATGATATTTGGCTTAGATCTTATGAATGATATCTTATCTTTAGATCTTCCATTTCAAATCTCCTTATGTGATGTAATATACTATCATAGTATTATTTGTCGAACCATACATAGTATAAGATGATTATTTGGATGCTAATTGAGGCCCGTCGAAAGACGGGGCGAGTTGAGGGTGTTTTAGTCGCGACAAAGGCTCCTTCCTCTCTCGTACCAAAACCCCGAACCAAGTTCTTTGGTGATGAAGGGCCGGTGCCCTTATCCGCTTGGGTGAGTCAAATTAGGTTTCTTGGTTCCTTAAAGACCAAGTGGCGACTCTGTATCTGTTTTCAACAGACCTTTCCTTTTCTTTGATTCAAATCAATTTCAAACAATCTCAAACAAGAGAAGTGGTCCGATTCCGCGTGTCCACAATCTGGCGACTCTGCTGGGGATTTTTATTTTAAAACAAAATAATACAGAGGTTTGACTCATAAGAAGCATCCTTAAAATCATCTTTTTACTGTGTCTGGTTCACCGCATTGCACTCTTGCATTTCCCCCCTCTGACTGTGTCTGAAACGCGGCGCTGACATTGTTCAGGTCTTGCTGTGCCAGGGCACAAGTCACCGTTGATACTGTACCTTCCAAGGTATATCAAAAAGAGTAAAAACCTCCGTACTGTCTCCCTGACGGTATATTGGAACTCTCGTCAACGGACCCTCTTTGACTAAACCCAGCCTTTGCATATAGATTCCTGTAGAACCTTTCATAGGACTGTTCATTTATCTTTTCAGATAGGACAATGTGATATAACTGTTGTATGCCCTGACGGGATTACCTGCGCGGTGTAGACGCTTATGTGGCATGAGGCAGAACTTCTTTCTTATGATCCCCAAGGCAATCACTTACATGTGACCACATTGAGTGACCTGCCTAGGCACCATGGTAAGGAAGTCTGCTCCATGTTCACAAAGATATACACCGCAAGCCTTGTTTCTTGGTCCTAGGACATAGGAGTATGAAAACTAGCTAGACAGTATGATCACCATCATAACCTGTTTCTCCCAGAAACTCTGTCCAGATATCCCAGATATAACCATATTGTCCAGTTTCTCCTAGAAACTCTGTCCAGATATCCCAGATATAACCATATTATCCAGTTCTCCTAGAAACTCTGTCCAGATATCCCAGATACACCCATATTAACCAATTTTTCCCAGAAACTCTGTCCAGATATCCCAGAAATAACCATATTAATCAGTTTTTCCCAAAAAAAAAAAAAAAAAAAAAAAAAAAAAACTCTGTCTAAATCTCCCTGATTTCCCAGATATACCAGTTTCTCCCAAAAACTCTGTCCTATCTCCTAGAAACTCTATCCAAATTTCCTAGAAATATCCAAAGTACCTGTTTTCCCAGAAGCTCTGCCCAAATCTCCCAGATTCTCCAAAAATCCAACATCTCTGCCCAAATCACCCAGAAATGCCCAGATATACTTGTTTCCCCTGAAAACTCTATCCATATTTCTCAGAAATACCCAAAATACCAGTTTCTCCTAGAAGCTCAGTCCAAATCAACCAGAAATCCTTTTTTCTCCTAGAAACTCAAATGACTTCTAGAAATTTCTCCGAATCTTCCAAACCCATGTTTCTCCCGGAAACTCTATCCGAAATTCCCAAAGTATCCCGGAAATCCCTATTATCCCTTGGTTATCATACTGGAAAGTAAGGTTAGCACACTCTGTATGGCTAGGACCTTATTTGTTTAACTTCTATCTGTTAGAAGTAGGGGCATCATATAGATTAGGGCTTGCATCTGCATGCTTGTCTCATGTGCATGCACCATTCTCATCAGTCTGCGCACACTATTTCAGTCAGTCTGTACATAAGTCAGTCCATCTTCCTTAACCTCACTGTCATTGTCTCTCTAGTCATCACTATCAGAATCTGATACACTCCTCTCGAATCTATAGGTCATTGTAGATTCCCAAAATCAGCCACTGAGATCCCCATCCTGGGTCAGAAGTTCGAGCAGTCATTTGGTTAGAATCAGTCCGCCGAGAAAATTCAACATGAATCAGGAAACTTTTGAAGCCAAGGTCACTGAATTAATAAATCAACAGTCAGATCGGCTGACTCAAGTCCTGAAATTTATGGAAGAGTTCCGACAACAGCAACCACAGTACCCACCTAGGTTCCCACCACCACAAGGGTTCATGCCACCACCACCGCCTAGATTTGGACCGCCTCCCGAGAACAATGGGGAAGAAGAACGGTTTCAAGAGGTCCCGTCGCCTGTATATGAGAAAAAGCTCCAAGAGAAAATGGACAAGGTCGACAAGCTTGAGAATATACTAAGGAAGAGTAAGGGGGTCGACGATTACATGTTAGATCTGGAAGGATTGTTTGAGCCCAACAAGGTGAGGCTACCCGAGAACTTCAAGATGCCTGAAATCGACCGTTTTGATGGAACTGGAAATCCGAAGAGCCACGTGAAGTTTTGTATGAGCATTTTCCAGTCAATGGGCTGCACCCATGAGCACATAGCTATGCTGTTCCCTCAAACCCTCCAAAAAGCCGCACTATCCTGGTTCCTAACCCTTGAAACTTCCAAGACCCGAGTTTGGGAAGATGTTGCTAGAACATTCATTGATCATTACTCCTACAACCAAGAGCTTGATGTCACCATCCGAGATCTGGAAACTACCAGGCAGAATTTCAATGAGTCCTTCGCTGCATTCTTGAGCAGATGGAGGAATAAAGTAGCCCAAATGATCCACAGGCCTGCTGAGAAAGAGCAAGTACGTATGCTGGTCAAGAACCTGCAACCGGTATACCATGAAAAACTATTCTACCAATCCATCTCAACATTTGAAGAGTTATTTGAGGTTGGGACTAGAATCGAGGATGCTATCTGTGAAGGCAAGATCAATGGAGCTGGGTCACTGAAAAAGGAGAAGAGACCCCATACCTTTGGTGAAGATCAAGAGAGCCTAGATGTCAATGCCTTAAGCCCATCATCAAGCCAAAATGACTACAGTAAGAGGCACAAGAAAGGAAACCAAAGAGTCTTCACACCACTTGACATGAGCTTATCCTCCGCTCTCAATCAGCTTGTTCAAAAGGGCCACCTTGTACCTTTGGAGCCCAGTAAGCCTCCTAATCACCCACCTCCTGGGTACAATGAATCCAAGTATTGTGATTACCACCAAGACCAAGGCCATGAGACCGACAACTGTAAGAGGCTCCGTCACTCAATTCAGGATCTCTTAGATGATGCGCCGCACCCCAATCCAATTCACTACCTCGGTCTGGACCAACCCATGACCTATCCATTTCAATGATCCCCTTCGCTGAGGACCATGAATGTTGAACCTGTGCCGGTGAAGCGATGGTGTTTGGGACTTTTGCTATCAAAACAAATGAGGATGCTCTTTAAAAAAAAAAAAAAAAAGGGAATAAGCGAGTCACTGTGACATTCCATTTGAGACCGGGTCAAGTCCAGTCGAGTTTGTTGTGTGTTTTGTCTATTTCAAGTTTAGTCTTGTGGTCGAGTCCGTCTGTCATCAAGTTGTTATGAGTCTGTAACCTTCTCTAGTGATGGAATGAAGTCTCATTTTGCCTAATCTAATGTGCCTAGTCATAGATGCATGAATCGCTGAACTGAAGTGTCACTTTTCAAATTACCATGGATATTACTGTGCTAAAAAAAAAAAAAAAACATTTTACTCAAACAAAAATCCTGAAAGGTCAAAGTCAATTTTGCGCTGACACCGATGAAGAGCCGAGAATTGAATAGCCTTACTTTAAGAATTTAAAGATTCTCTTGCCTCAATCTTGAAAAGACATGCTTGGAACTGACTTGGGGCTTGCCCAACACCCTTTCCACCATTTCTACCATTTCAAAGCCTTGGGCCCAACCCAATTGATAGCCATGCGAACCTGCACAGACTTGGTCCTTGATGGTAGCCAAACATTTCAATGAGTTTCATCTCCACTTTCAAAAAAAAAAAAAAAAAAAGAAAAAAAAAAAAAAAAAAAGCTCGCTAGGTTGAAAACCCGAAAGGGCACCGAGGCAAAAGTTAGAGCTGAAAAGGTATTGATTTCCAAGATCTGACCTTAGCCAGTCAAAATGATGGAGAAAATGAAAGAAATTTTTGATAAAACAAATGAGAGAATCGTATGTGCCTAGATCACACTTCCAAAGGCACGGAACAGCCACAAATAAATTCCGAGAGCTGACATGCACATTTCGGAATTCTAAGATGGCGATTGGAAGATCTCACAAGAATCGACTACATTAAAAAGCAAAATTGACTGGCTAGGCGAAAGTGAAAAGGATCAATCCTCAAAATAAAACAAAAAGAAAAAGAAAAAGAAAGGAAAGGGAGATTGAAACTGAATCCTTTTATTCAAAGCTACCACAAGTGGCTCAAGTTTGAACTTCTTTGACGATTGGTTTGAAAAACCCTCATACCTCAAACCCCTTATTTCAAGCCTTGCCTTGAACTACGCTCGACCTGATTCCCACTCAGGGATACGTAGGCAACCACATCGGTTCGGTCAACACCATCATAATCAAACCATTTTCCTTCAAGCATTGCCTTGAACTACGCTCGACCTGATTCCCACTCGAGGATACATAGGCAACCGCATCGGTTCGGTCGACACCATCATAATCAACCACCCCTTCTTTTAAGACTTTGGCCCGAACTACGTTGGACCTGATCCCCACTTGGGGGTACGTAGGCAGACTTTTAAAAAAAAGAAAAAGAAGGATGGCTCGCTAGGTCGAAAATCTGAAAGGACGCCTAGGCAAAAATTAGAGCTAAATCCAAAGTGAGCAATAGCAAAAGAGAGAAAAGAGCTCGTTGGGTCACCTCACTGGTGCCTAGGCAAAAAGTTAGGAGCACTTGAGAGATTAAAGTCACGGTCCTTGCCTCAAGCCAGAGATCACCTTCCACACTAGGGGCAAACTTCGGCTACCCGCCTCGTTTGCCTGACTTTTACTAAGCTACCCTTCATACAAGGGGCAAACTTCGGTCACCTACCTCGTTTGCCCAAAACCTCCAATGAACCTTCCTCCAAACTAGGGGCAAACTTCGGTCATTTACCTCGTTTGCCTGTCGATCCCACTTCATGCCCTTCAAACTAGGGGCAAACTTCGTTTGCCACCCAATCCCTATAAGCCTTCAAGTCACAAGCATTGTCTTGAACAGATGGAAATGGAGCGTCTTTCATTCCATAAGCTAAGGCACTAATTCAAAGCACATCTTGAGAGAAGCAAAGAAATTGATTAGATCAGCAGGGAGGAATTTTCAAAAATAAGATTCACCATCAAAGTGATGCCACGTTAAGGAGAGAAGTAAACACAAAAGAGAAATGGTACATCATTTATGACAAAAGCACATTAAGTTTTGGAAAGTCGACCTTGTTTCATTTTGGTGTCAAATGTGTCGTCCTCATGCGTCAATGTCTGTCAAGTTTTTGAGTCTGTTGTAGTCTCAAATGTGTAAGTCAATAGTGACTAATAAAATTTTCAAATCAAGTTATAAAGAGCATGCCAATACAAGCAGGAGTACCAAACACCATTACTGCACCGGTTAAGGCGTCAGCATGAGAAGCGTCCAAACTTGGGGAAATTTCATCCCTTTCCAAACCGTCGAAAGTTGACCATCATCTTTCTTCGTTCATGCAACATAAGTCCATGAGTGGCTGTTGATGATCTTCATTTCTCCTAGCAACATAAGTCCATGAGTGGCTGTTGATTCATCATCTTTCCTCGTTCATGCAACATAAGTCCATGAGTGGCTGTTGATGATCTTCTTTCATCTGTGCAACATAAGTCCATGAGTGGCTGTTGACCATCATCTTTCTTCGTTCATGCAACATAAGTCCATGAGTGGCTGTTGATGATCTTCTTTCATCTGTGCAACATAAGTCCATGAGTGGCTGTTGACCATCATCTTTCTTCGTTCATGCAACATAAGTCCATGAGTGGCTGTTGATGATCTTCATTTCTCCTAGCAACATAAGTCCATGAGTGGCTGTTGATTCATCATCTTTCCTCGTTCATGCAACATAAGTCCATGAGTGGCTGTTGATGATCTTCATTTTAAGTCCATGAGTGGCTGTTGATCCATCATCTTTCTTCGTTCATGCAACATAAGTCCATGAGTGGCTGTTGATGATCTTCATTTCTCCTAGCAACACAAGTCCATGAGTGGCTGTTGATTCGTCATCTTTCCTCGTTCATGCAACATAAGTCCATGAGTGGCTGTTGATGATCTTCATTTCTCCAAGCAACATAAGTCCATGAGTGGCTGTTGATTCATCATCTTTCCTCGTTCATGCAACATAAGTCCACGAATGGCTGTTGATGATCTTCATTTCTCCTAGCAACATAAGTCCATGAGTGGCTGTTGGTCATCCTCCTTCATTCATGCAACATAAGTCCATAAGTTGCTATTGATTATCACCCCCCATCAGTGTCAAACCACCGCAAATCATCTCTGTCACAAATAAGAATGATACCTTCACTCCCATTTAACGGACGTATTTCCTTCTTCCTAGTAGAGTATGTTATCCTTCAGCTCCCGGAGGCCCCGACCGACCCTCTTGGATTGAGCGCCGAAAGATTTGATCAACCGTGAGAGATTCAGAGATGGATCCTGGTTCCCGATCAAGAAGGGAGATTCTCAGAGAGTCCCCTACCATCCCCTGCAGAAGATAACAGAAGTCCGGACCGATTCTCCGGCTTGTCATCATAAGGATCTGCCAACGATTGAAAACATCATCCACAGTCAAATCACCCTGATTCCCAGGGCAAGCACTATCTATTCATAATTCAAGGATCCGTGTCCACTGATCATCATGAGCTTTCTCATCTGTCCATTTTTATCACAAAATTCCTCGATCACCTTTGGCTGTCGTCTGCTAAACAAAGCACATCTGATCTGCCTCACTCGTTTACAAAACGCACTTCCCAAGTTTCAAAAGTTTTGCCCCAGACCCTGAGCCTCCTAAGCCTTGGTGTCCTTATCCGAGTCATCCACCACATCACAGTCACAAATACTAACACAACACCAGCCCACTCGGAGTGGCACACCCCACAGCACCTGCTCATACTAGGGTCATAACACTAGGCATGATAGGACCCATGACACAATTCATATCACATCCATGCATTGCATATCATCCTCATACCCATGACACAATTCATATCACATCCATGCATTGCATATCATCCTCATAGCATAGCATCCACATGTCTTGTTGTGCATGTGTGATTTGTCCCTTTGTGCCCTGAACTACGTCCTGGTCTGATTCCCCTTGGGATACGTAGGCAGCTCACGCAGAGCACGACCAGCACCGACCTCAGCATCTTTTTTTCATCATTGCATCTTTTGCAACGTTTTTTATCCTAAATCTATAGCCTCCAAAAAGTCCTGTCTCTTCAAAACTTTGGCACTCGCTTGCGACATGCGTTGCCTCGCAAGTTCTTGCCAAAGAGGGGCAAACTGTAGACACCCCATTTTGTCGGCTATCAGATTTAGGAGACCAATAGCTTGGTGGTTCACAATGATCGTAAAAGACTCAAAAGGACTCTTGGAAGTCAGCTCTATCTCTCAGAATGCTCAGAATGACCAAAATACCCCTGAAAGCCCGAAGACTCCCAGATTTGGTCCCAAAGTTCTGAAAACATGCTATGTGGTAAGAAAAATGATAAAATGAGTTTTTAAGTAAAACTGGATGAAATCGTCAGCTCCCAGAGACCCCCGGAAGTCCCGGAAGTTCCCCGAAAGTCCCCGTTGACCGGTTTGACCAAGGTTTGACCAGGTTTGACCAGAGTTTGACCAAGTTTGACCAAGTTTGACCGAAATCGTTCGAATTCACCGGAATCATTAGAAAAGTATTAAAATGAGTTTTAAAAGAGAATCGCGCGAAAACGTCGGCTCCTGGGAGCTCCCGGAGGTTCCCAGAACTTCCCGGGAATCCCAGGTTCGACAAGTTTGACCAAGATTTGACTTTGGAATCGGGGCACCGAAACAATTTTCAAATATTTTTCATGGATACTAGAGGTCAATAGCTTTCCAACGGTATATCGCACATAATTCCTGGATTTAAAACGAATTTATTTTGAATTTCCGAAGGTGGAAAAGGCGATCAAATCAGCTTTTATCGCGAATACCGCAAAACTTTTCAAAGTGACCTATCCCCGAACTATTTTTTATGTAAAGTAGACTCCATTACCTTTCCAACGGTATATCACAACCTCAATTTGGAGTTCGTATGCATTTTCTGTGAATTTCGGACAAAATAGGGCCTTTTCGCGAATACCGGAACCTCTGGGGGCCTAAACGTAAATTTCTGGGCATCTGAGGAGCAGTGCCGCCGCGGCACTGGCCCAGTGCCGCCGCGGCACTCAAACCTCGCAGAGTCCATTTTTGTAATTTTTTTGGGGGTCCAATTTGATTAATTGAAAGTCAAAACGACATAGTTTTGTGTTCACAGTTGTTTTGGACCAATGGGAGTACTTCTAAAACCCCAAAACCACCCCAAATTGGCCTATATAAACCCCCCATTGCTCTTCATTTTGGGGGGGCCAAGTGCAAAGCTTAAAAAGTTGTAGAGAAGAAGAGAGATAGAGATAGGTTTAGAAGAGAGAAAGGGAGCTTCTCCCATTGATTTTCCATAAGAAAGTGAGTTTTATTCTTGTTTTCTTCCATCATCCTTCTATATACATCACATTCAAAGTCCACTCCAACCCTCATTCTTGAGCATTAATGAGATAGGAAGCTACTTCCATGTCCAAATGTCAAAATCTATGAGTGAAACACCAAGCTACAAGTCCAAAATCACATTGATTATCATCTATTGATTGCTATTTACTTGCTTTGATTATATATATGTTCATCTCTCCTTATCTCATTTCTTTTTCTTTTCTTTATTTACTTACTAGTTCATCATCATCTAAGTGATGACATGAAGTTTGGGGTGAGTGAATCCTTATGGATAGTAGCTCTTGACCTCAAAACATGTTTGATAGATGATGATCATAACCTCAATACTTCCAAGGTATTCTTGGAATGTATTGAAGTTATGCCCAAAAATAAAATAAATCTCTCCAACAATCTTGGAGGTTCTTAAATGATGAGTTTGATGTAGGTATTCTAAGTGGCTATGATCCTTATTGAGTGTTGAAAACATGTTTTCAAAACATCTATTTCAAAACCCCTCTCAATCCCTCTCATTTGATTTCAAGAAACAAAACTTTGTTTTCTCCAAAATCTTCAAAACAATGAGTCAAAACAGTGAGTGAGTTGAGTTCAAAGATTTTTCTAGAACTCAATACTCAACATATGGATACAAGGCCACTTGGAAAGTCTTCCTAACTCATTGGAGAACACCCATGATTTTTGGTTTGACTTGGAAGTACTTGGAAATGGTCCATTTGGGTCCCAACATTCCTTCCAAACATTCTGTTTTTGCTGTCACAGCAGCTAGGTCAACTTACGACCTCTTTTCCAGAAAACTTTTCCAAAAGGGGTGGTCCTAACTTATTTTTCCCTTACGATTCAATGTCTTAGGAAACTTTATGTATAAAATGGGCTTCTAGATCATTCTTTTTCATTTTCTAAGATTTTCTAACATTTCAGTCGACAGTACGAACTCTGTTTCTGAGTGACCTCTATTGTTTATATAATTTCTCTCAATCTGTGATAGCTATTCAAGATCGGCATTTTGGGTTGTGTTCTAGACACAATAAGGAACATCTCCATAAAAAATCATGCATTGAAAACATTCCTAACCCCTCTTTTCAATTTTCCAAAGATGATGCTACTGTTCTGTCCACTATTCACAGCAAGCACATTTCAACTTTCATTCTTTGATTTGATGCTCATATGCATTCCAAATTAGTTCATACCTTAGGAAGTAGTTCATACTACATTTGTACACATCCCATGTTAATTTCATTCATTCATTCATACACATTTTAGACTTCTAAGTCACTCTAGGAATCCATGTACCCAAAACACACTACAACCTTTGCACATTTTTAGATACATACATTGCATTCATGCAAGATTTGGGGTTTTTGTAACTCTTAATCTAGGAAGATTATAAGGAATGATCACGATCACACGTTCATGCTTCCCCTTTGATCTAATCATCCTTTCTCATCCGTCCCGGGGATTGAGAGATCTTCTTTTCTCAAAGAATAACATGCATCATACTAGCTTGTTAAGCATATTTTCATTTCCTTCTTATTTGTTTCAAGAACAATTCATGTCCCCCTTTAGATTAGGAAGTCTTGATTATTTGATATATGATTAGATGATTTTTCCTAGGTTTATTTGTGTGATCTTTCACTTTACATTGTATGATATTTGGCTTAGATCTTATGAATGATATCTTATCTTTAGATCTTCCATTTCAAATCTCCTTATGTGATGTAATATACTATCATAGTATTATTTGTCGAACCATACATAGTATAAGATGATTATTTGGATGCTAATTGAGGCCCGTCGAAAGACGGGGCGAGTTGAGGGTGTTTTAGTCGCGACAAAGGCTCCTTCCTCTCTCGTACCAAAACCCCGAACCAAGTTCTTTGGTGATGAAGGGCCGGTGCCCTTATCCGCTTGGGTGAGTCAAATTAGGTTTCTTGGTTCCTTAAAGACCAAGTGGCGACTCTGTATCTGTTTTCAACAGACCTTTCCTTTTCTTTGATTCAAATCAATTTCAAACAATCTCAAACAAGAGAAGTGGTCCGATTCCGCGTGTCCACAGTGCGTCAATTGGGTTTAGAACCCCAGACACTCGAGCCAGCACTAAATGCTGTGTCACCGTTAGGAGTGACTGTTAAGCTGGGTAAAGTGTGTAAAGATTGCCTATTGACTTTGGGAGATAGGAATCTTCCAGCAGACTTGGTAGTTCTGTCAATGTCCGAGTTCGATATTATCCTAGGAATGGATTGGTTGACTAAGTATAGTGCCAATCTGGATTGCCCTACTAGGACGATTGTATTTCTGATACAAGGAAAACCGACGATCAGATTTCAGTGTTAGTCAACGAGCGACATGTTCCTTACGAGTAGTTTGGCTATAATCGGGAGTACAAATACGGAGTTCACGATGGATCAGATTCCTACTGTATAAGATTTTCAGGATGTATTTCAGGATATTAAAGGACTTCCACCGAAAAGAGGAATAGACTTTTGTGTGAAATTAATACCCGGAACAGTGCCTATTTCCAAGACACCATATAGGATGGCGCCAACTGAGATGTTGGAACTGAAAAAGCAAGTTCAAGAACTTGAAGATTTAGGATTTATTCGCCTGAGTACGCCACCTTGGGGAGCATCAATTCTGTTTGTGAAGAAGAAAGACGGAACACTTCGACTCTGTATAGACTACAGGGAGTTGAACAAGGTAACGATCAAGAATAGATATCCACTTCCTCGGATAGATGACCTATTCGACCAATTATAAGGATCTAGGATCTTTTCAAAGATCGATTTATGTTCGGGATAGCACCAATTGTTAGTTCGACCGGAGGATGTATCAAAGACTGCGATCAGGACGAGATATGGGCATTACGAGTTTTTGGTTATGCCTTTTGGACTGACGAATGCGCCAGCAGTATTCATGGACTTGATGAATAGAGTATTCAGACTATATCTGGATCAATTCATTATAGTGTTCATCGATGACATTTTGATCTACTCAAAGACCGAAGAGGATCACAAAGACCACTTGCAGATTGCCTTACAAACACTTCGAGATAGCAAGTTGTATGCAAAGTTCAGCAAGTGTGAGTTTTGGCTACAGGAAGTCAAATTCTTAGGACACGTTATATCTCAAGACGGTATCTCTATGGACTCATCTAAGTTGGAACCAACCGACCAATGCAACAGAGGTTAGAAGTTTTCTGGGTTTAGCAGGATACTACAGAAGATTAGTCGAAGGATTTTCCAAGATAGCAGGACCTTTAACGAATTTGACGAGGAAGGAAACGAAGTACGAATGGACGAACAAGCATGAGGGTGCATTTTAGGAGTTAAAAGAGAGATTGAATTCTGCACCGGTACTTGCGATACCTAAGAGTGGAAAAAGGTATGTGATCTACAGTGATGCATCACACCAAGGACTTGGTTGTGTGCTTATGCAAGACGGGAATGTTATTGCATACGGATCAAGACAATTGAAGGTACATGAGAAGAATTATCCTACGCATGATTTGGAATTGGCAGCAATAGTGTTTACATTGAAGATTTGGAGACACTATCTCTATGGAGAAAAGTTTGATCTATTTTTCGATCATAAGAGTTTGAAGTATTTGTTCTCTCAGAAGGAGTTGAACATGCGACAACGAAGATGGATGGAGTTACTCAAGGACTATGACTTTTCACTACAATACAACCCAGGTAAAGCAAATGTCGTAGCAGATGCTTTGAGCCATAAACCTCGACTAGTGATTGCTGCATTATTAATTCGAGAATGGCAGGCATTGGAGGTGTTAGTTGAATTCGAGCTTCAGCCAGTGGAGCCAATGGAAGGACAGTATTTTGGATGTCTTATGGTACAACCAACTTTGATTAGCCGTATCATAGCAGCTCAGCAGATAGCAGAAGATTTGAAGTTATGGTTCGCCAAGATGTCAGCTAAAGAACCAGAAATCTGGAATGTTAGTACAGACGGAGCCTTACGATGTAAAGGTAGACTTTGTGTACCTAACGAAGAAAATCTCCGGAAAGACATATTGGATGAAGCTCATAAGTCACGGATGACGATTCATCCAGGAAGTACAAAGATGTACAAGGACTTGAAGAGAAATTTTTGGTGGGAAGGAATGAAGCGAGAAGTGGCTGAGTATGTTTCTCAGTGTCTTACTTGTAAACAAGTAAAGGCAGAACATCAGAAACCATCTGGACTTTTACAGTCGTTACCAATTCCCCAATGGAAATGGGAACACATCACTATGGATTTCGTGGTAGGATTGCCAAAGTCACAGCAGAACCATGATGCTATATGGGTAATCGTAGATCGACGTACGAAGATGGCACATTTTATTGCCTATAGTATGACGTATCTAGTAGAACGGTTAAGCCGGATGTATCTACAACACGTAGTACGGTTACACGAAGTACCTGTTTATATTGTGTCAGATCAAGATTCGCGTTTTCTGCAGAGTTTTGGAAGAGTCTTCAGACAGCCATAGGAACAACACTGAACTTGAGTTCAGCCTTTCATCCGCAGACCGATGGGCAGACTGAGCGAGTTAATTAAGTGATGGAGGATATGTTACGTGCTTGTGTCATTGATTTTGAGAATTCTTGGGAGATGCACTTACCGTTGATTGAGTTCGCCTATAATAACAGTTATCATTCGAGTATAGGGATGGCGCCGTTCGAAGCTTTGTACGGAAGACCTTGCCGATCGCCGTTGTGTTGGACTGAAGTCGGAGATACTCAACTTCTTGGGCCAGAGATGGTACTAGAAACAAGCGAGAAGATTCAAGTTGTACGTGAGAAGATGAAGGCCGCTCAAACCCGACACAAAAGTTATGCTGACAAACGACGCAAAGATTTAGAGTTTGCCGTTGGAAATCACGTGCTACTCAAAGTTTTGCCAGTTCAAGGAATCGTCAGATTCGGTTAGAAGAGAGGCAAGCTATTGCCGCGATTCATTGGACCGTTCGAGATCCTAGAACGTGTTGGAAAAGTTGCTTATCGCCTTGCATTGCCCCCGAAGATGTCAGGAGTGCACAACGTGTTTCACATCAGTATGCTGAGGAAGCATATTCATAATCCGGCACACGAAATCAATTTCGAGGATATTGAAGTCAACAACAACGTTACATTCAACGAAGGACCAGTTCGCATTTTAGATCATGGAATTAAGAAGCTCCGAAACAAAGAAATCCCATTAGTCAAGGTTCAGTGGAAACATCATGATGAAGGAGAAGCTTCATGGGAGCTAGAGTCAGAGATGCGTGAGAAGTTTTCGTTTTTGTTTTAGATCTTATTTGTTTCTGATTTTGAGGACGAAATCTTTTGTTGAGTGGGGGATGATGTAATACCCTATATTTTCAATAAATATTTAATGCAGAGAGATTCTATATACTTCCTTTGACCATTCATGAAATTTAATCTTCGACCGATCGAAGCTTGTTCGATCGATCGAGCATCTTCAAGTTCAAGCGATCGAACATTGTTCAATCGATCGAAACCCTATCGACCTGAATTTAATACGTGGTCCCCACTTTAATCGATCAAACCCTCTTCAATCGATCTAACTGGTCGAACCGAGTTCGAGCGATCGAACATACTTCGATCGATCGAAAGTGCAATCATCAGAATTTCCAGTTTTTGCGCAGAACAGGCCACCTCCACTCCCATTTCTCTATATATACAACTTATTCGTGTGTGAGTGAGTTCAGAACACTAGAGAGTTTGAGAGGGAGAGAATGTGTGTGTGTTTTTGTGTTGATATACATATATATATACACATACATCCATATTTATATATATACACACACCTATAGATATATATATATACCCACAGCTGAGGAGAAGAACAAGAAGAAGGAGAGAAAGAGAGAAGGAGACAGAGAGAGATAGAGACAAGGCAGAGGAGAGAGAGAGAGAGGCCATTAAAGCTTGGAAGCTTTCAACTTGCCAAACGCGCCCTTAACGACTTTCGGTGAGTTCCAAACTCACTCGGTAACTTAGTTATGATGTTTTACGAGTTTTGGATGTATTAATTATAGCCCAAACACCCCCTAGCACATTATGCACGTTCACTAGCAGAATCTGTGGAAGACGAAGTTCGACCGATCGAACTGACTTCAATCGATCGAACATCACTAAGTCTCAATCGATCGAAATGAGTTCAATTGATCGAGACCACCTTAACTTTGATCGATCGAGAATACTTCAATCGATCGAACTTCACTTTTCTTCGAGCGATCGAGAGGACCTCAATCGATCGAACCTAGTAGAACATGAATGTATTTCTTTTCAGTTTATAATACATAATGCGTAGTTGTTTAATCATCGTTTCATGTTCCTATTATGCGATATTATGGATTACGGAGGTAATGGGATACGATAATGAGATTGAGATAACATAGTGAGTAACGTAGTTGGGTTCGGAACGTTAGTAATAGTACGACACGATAACGAGCTAAGCTTGAGATGATAACACTGGGTAGTATTGGATAACTGGGAGTTAAGTCAGTAAGATGATTAGTATGTTCAAGGTTGTGTGAGTCGAGCTGATGATTCGCTCAGGTTGAATCCAATAAGTGTATGTCAAGGATTTGACCAGGATCGTGAGGATTATGGGTGCACAGTACTCGCAAGAGTTCTTAAAAGCGGTGAACAATAAGAGTTCTTAAAAGCGGTGAACAAGAGTAGATGTGGCACGCCCATGATTTGAAGTACCAGAGCTATGTATGTACAGTACTCGCAAGCGTTCTTAAAAGCGGTGAACAGTAAGAGTTCTTAAAAGCGGTGAACAAGAGTATGGGTACATCCATGGACCAGTCGTTATATGAGAACGATGTATGGGTGCTCGCAAGAGTTCTTAAAAGCGGTATAGCGGTGAACAAGAGCACTGGTATGTTGTGTTGATATAACCAGATCAAGATAATCAATTGGGAAATTGTGCAATCAGGCTTAGAGTGGGAAAATGATGGAAATCTATTAGTAATATGTCTGAATAAAAGAGGAAGAGATATATTTCGTATCACTGTCATATATTGTTCATAACTGTAATTATGTTATTTCTATGAGACTGTGTTAGTTAGTGCTCACTCAGCTTTCAACAAGCTGACGGCCTTTATTGCCTAGACATTTCCCGTCCAGACTATCCTGTCCTTTACAATGCAGATGACGGAACTTATGGCAATAATGACTACCCTGAAGGGAGTTACGTAGAGAATGACCCCACTGATGCCAGTTATGCTGACGCCTATCCGTACGCCAGCTGAAGACCTGAAGATAGATAGTAGTTTATATTACTACTTTTCTTTTACTGTTGTACTTTATAGTTTAACGGGTACTTGGGCATATGTTGTCTCCAGACCTGTTGTGATCCGGTGGACCATACTCTGATGTTTGTAATAGATAGAATCGTGTTTATATTTCAGTGGTTTACTATTCCTGTTTGTTCCTGTTTTGGACTAGTACTGTGTGGTGTGGATATCAGTGTGTGGATATCGCAGGTTTTTTTTTTTTACCCACAGCTTATCAAAATCAATTTCAAAAATAAATGAGTCGCCACTTAATTTTTAAAAGGAAAATTAAGAAACCATTTTTAAAGCTAACTGATCTTTCAGAAACCAGAGATTAACTAGGTCCGGGGATTATGGAATGAGAGAGGAAGGAGCCTGTCGGACTAAAACACCCTCTCTCATCCTATCTTACGATAGGCCTCTACTCAACATCCTTTTAATCAAATTTATGAATCTAAGGATGCCCTCAACTAATACATATATACATATACATCACAAAAAGCATGTCCAAAAGGGTGTAAAATTGCTAATGACAAAATATCATTCATAAGCCACATATTCCAAGTAGCAAGCAATATGATATGCAATAGGGAACAAGAGAACTTACCCGGGATCCAGCAACGATATTAAACGTGCAATGCATACAAACAAAAGAAAATCCTAAAAAAGTCTCTAATCACATATAAATATAAGGCAAGATCCTAATTCTAATGTGTCGCGCATGAGGTTGAAAAATCAATAAAATCAAGAAATTAAAATAAATTAAAGGGGGTCCTAGAGATCATACCTTAATAGCGCTACAAAACAAAATGTTAGTCCATATGATATACAAGATGTGAAAACAATCCTAAATTTCTAGCTTAAACCTATCAAGCATGAAATCCAACTTTATTCAATAGCTAGTTCTAATCATGAGCATTAAATGTACATGAATGAATGAATGTGAACAAGAATAAGACATAGATTTATTCACTAATTTGGGTCACTTAGCCTCTGGATTTAAACTAAATTATCATTATTCAAAGTATGATTTGGGTCTCAAGACATTAGGAGGCCATTTGAGTTGAAATAAACAAGATTAAACAAAAACAGTAGCAGTTTTTTGATGAATTACAGAGAGCAGATCATAACTTTAAAAAATGGAAAAGTATGGTTCCCGTGGTTTGATCTTGATGGATTTTGGACACAAGATGCCTCTGTGTGTCTAGTTTATAACCCAAAAAAGAAATTAAGGTTTCAACGGTTGGATCTCCGGGAATTGGACAAAAACCAGACATCACTCAACATTTTACAACCTTCTGTCCAGAGTTCTTGCACGATTTTCTAAAAATAGCAAAAGAATCAGAAATGCTTTGTTCTTTTTAGGGTGACTTCCTAATACATTAATCTACTTAGAAAAAATTATTTTGGGTCACAAACACTTTATTAAAGCATTGGTTTACTTATTTCAAAAGAGTGTTACTATGCTGAAACTCTGGATAGATTGTAGTGTCCGTACAAAACTCACAACCAAACCACTTTAGACATGAAACCACCTTAAAACAAAAAATGCAGTGGTAGAATATTGTGTTGTTGACACTTTCTTGTTGGTTTCATTTGATTTCGACGGTTAGATCTCGAACTAAAAATCTTTGATCAAAAACAGTTTGTGAACTCACTGTTTTCATTTGTCAAGTTCAATTCTTATTTGCTAATTCCAACTATTGAATCATGAAGTTGGACTTAAACTAAGCCATTTTCTCCTACCATTTGATGGTCATTGGAGACTAAAAGACCTTTATATTTATAGATTCCAAGTGAAGTATGAATGGACTTCATGAAATCTCAAGATAAAGAATCTAAACCATGGAGATGTGCTTAGACTCAAAACCACTTCCTCCTACCATTTGATGGTCATTGGAGATGAAGACATGACTATACTCATGAGTCTCAAAGGAATATAGAAAGGATTCCATAACATCAAGTTTAGAGGACTCAAGTCATGAGTATGAACTTGGATCCATCTATTTGCTTATAAAATGAAATGATGATCAAGTTTTGACTCCCATGTAAAGCATAAGCTTACATGGGATTCAAAGGATCATATTCAAGAGATGTCAAGAGAGATATTGAAGATCTCCAAGAATCCCAAAAAATAAACAAAGAGAAATAGAAGAAAGATCAAGGAATTAGAAACAAGGACTTCCAAATTTACTTAACAAACTCTAAAACTTAATCAAGAAAAACTAAAAATGATTTGAAGATTAGAAGCTCAAAAGAAAGAAAACACAACTAAGATTAGAGGGTCACCTCCAAGCTATCCTCAAAGTTCTTTTCCTTTGAAGATATTCCAAGCTCTTCTCCCTAGTTCTCTAAACTCTCTTTTTTTGAATGGTGTTGTATGTTGTATGTTGTATCACTCTCTTCTATCTTTTTTTCACTCTCTTGCCTTTTTTTTCCCCCTCAAGGAAGATCCTTCCTCTTTATAGAAAAAAATTACCAAGTATTTTTAGTGAATTCGGAGTAAAAGACAGGTGTAATCATCCCATTTGGTGGTACAATATGTACTTCCTGAAATTAGACAGACTGCTGCCCAGGGCGGCATTCAAAAGTTATTCGTGGCAGTCCGTGGTTGCCGCCGCGGCACTCCGCGACTGCCGTCGCGGTATTCCGTGACTGCCGCGCGGCTCTCAGTGAGTGCCACGGCAAATTATTGATTGCCGTATTTTCGTCAACCTTATTTTATCAGATTTTTGTTTTTATCTACATACACATACGTATTGTACCACAAAATACGGACTTTAAAAGCAAACGGTAGTCAGACAATGTTGGCGGCACTCAGTGAGTGCCGGGCCGGCACTCACTGGACGCCGTTCGGCACTCACCGAATGCCTCTCGGCCCTCACTGAGTGCCGCGGTATACAGCTGTGGCCGTTTTCTGTAGAACTTCCTTTTTTAGGTCTTTTCTTTCTTCCCTTTTTCTTAAAGAAACTTATTCTTGAAGATCTTTTTCGAAAATGGTGTTTTACACCTGAATTCTCCTAAATACCTGGTATTTTCTTCTTTCTGTGAAATTTTATCGCGTTTGGAGAACTTCTGAAGAGCTTGGAATACTTTGAATCTTTTCAGTCCTTATCATCATCGGACGTGGAGGTGACGCTCTCCTAAATTCGACGGTCGGTCAAAATTGGAGTGTCTACACAATGACTTTCACTTGTCATTCCCTATAGAAGTATTTTCTTCTTTCACTTGTCATCCCCGGCAACGGCGCCAAAAATTGATGTTGTCAATATCAAGATATAAAAGTATACTTTACTTTTTTAAAGATTTGCAGTGTGGAAGTAAAGGTCGAACCCACAGAGATTGAATTACTACGAATTTTAATTTTAAAACCTAAGTCTAATTAATTATGAAAACGAGATTTTGATTTTGAATTTAATTAAACTAAGAATAATAAAATAAATCTAAATTATGAAAGCGATTTAAAAGTGTTTTTCTAAATATGTTTAAAGGAACCTAGGATTGCAAATCCACCACTAGCTTCATAATAAGAATATTTATGAATTACTTTAGCTTATTAAGTTGGATGATAATGAGGAATCGTAGCTACAAGCCCAATTCCTCCGACAAGAAGATATTCATGGTTCAAGCACCAACATAATCCATCTTCGGTTAGCACGAATTATCCCACACTAAACTAGGGTTGTGATCTAATCTGTCTAACCTAGGCATGGACTATTCGGATACTTGATAGCACAAATCAATAAAGCACCATCACATGTAAACAATCTAAACAAGCACAGCAAGAATAGATCGTTGAGCACATCACAGTCAAAATAGATCTAAGACAAGAATAAATTCTGAAAGTAATGATTTAATCACTAGAAGTACGATTTATTTATAAAAATCCTCTAAACATGTGACTGTCATCCATATATAATAAAACTAAAATAAAAACATAAATAAAACCCTATTACTCGTCTAGAGCTTCATTGAAACCCTAGATCTTTGTCTAGGCTGCCATGGAAGTGATGGATGGCAAGTAGTTGATGGAGGAGGCCATGGAAACCCTTGGTCTACTTCTTCTTCTCCTTGCTTCCCTCCCTTCAATGACTGGAAGTATGGTTGTAGAATGTGTGTATAATAGTTTCCAACAATGTCTAACCCTTTAATTGTAATAAAATAGGGTATATATAGATTTACAACAAGTTTTGGAAGCCTTCCTAACCCGAAACGAACTGAAACTGATGTAATTTACAGTCTAGACGTCGTTCAGCAGTTTCGTTTGCACAGGAGTCTTCAGTATACTAAAATACGCAACTTTGGTTTTTACACATATCGCGCGAGCTGTTCGCGCGAGCGCGACATTTGGTACCTCGCGCGCGCGGATCGCGCGAGCGATTATCGGTTTCTCGCGCGCGCGACTTGGCTTTTTCAGCTTCTTTCTTTGTGCTTTTTCATCCTGTGTAGCCTGGTTTAGGTGATTTCTTCCAAAACCTGTCAGAAAATAGAAAACGAAGTAAAAATATACAAAAACAGGATAAAAAGGTACTAACAAATGCTCGTTAAGGCGTATAATTAGGATTAGTTCTCTCCCGATCACACCCCCAAACCTACATTTTGCTAGTCCTCGAGCAAAACTAAAATAAACACTACTAATAAAAATCTATTCCATTTTCGCATGGATCACGATTACATTTAGCATATGCAACAAGCCTTTTAAACCCCTAGGTGTCCCTAGTCGGACGAGTGAAGTCTCGTGAGGGTTCTCATCAACAAGCCACCCACAACCATCTTTATTAACTTATCAATTTAAAAACTTTTTATTAAAAATAAAGAACATAATATTCAATACTCCTTCCTCATATAACAAAGATTTGAAATAGAATAACGAACATAAAGAAACATAATGAAACATCCACCTAAATCATGAAAAACAATCTCAAGCACATGCATCGTACAAATCAATAGAGTTTCTCATAAAATTGCACGTGTGTGATGTGGTAGTCAAATGAACACGCGCATGTCATGAACTTGGAATATAACTCGGGTAACCATTTAACTATGTCTCGACTACGAATCTCACAATGTCAATTACACTCTAAAATGAAACACTCAGAAACATGTATAATTTTTTTTTTAATATATGGGAGCAAAGAAATATATTTTCAAAACAAGAAATGCTCACATATGACTCGAAAAAGATGCATAACACGAAAGAACAATAGTCTCATGGATAGGATGCCAATCAATCAAGAAAAATTAATCATTACCATGTTTTAATCCCCCTCCCATCGTTTTCATATCCGAACCATGTTTCCTAGGATCAAATAGGACTTTTCAAAGGTTGTAATGTGGCTCAGGCAATGAAAAAGGATTGACAGGAATTCATTAGGTAGGTAATCTCAGAATGACATTGTAAGGCATGTTCGATTTCTTTCATTCATCTCTTCTACCAACTTCATCTTTTCATTCCCTTCTTTTCATTCTTTTCAATTTTTTTCTCCTTCTGTTTCTTTTCTTTTTCTTTTCTTGCTTCTCAAATGATTATTCATCGAATACCAGGCAACTACCCCAATAGCATCTTATTTTCTTCTTCTTCTCAATCAACACATCGCCTTAATACTACTAAAAGTTGATCACTCTTCCAGTGGTATACTCCAAGTTGATCAAGTTAAAGCTTTTAAAGAGGATAATGGTGAACAAAGAAAAAGAGGCATTGTAACGGCTCAAAGGGGCGAACTAAGGAAATTTTATCTTCTGTCGGTCGGCAGTAAACAAAGAAGGGCCTAAGATCATTTCCTAGGGTAATACGGTTCTTCAATGTTTACAATGGAAGATTATTTAGCATGGTAACAAATATTTTAACTTGACTATCAACCAAAACAAGAATAATGAGACTAAACAACAAGTAGATGCGCTATTTCAATGAAATTCGATAAACACAATATATTTATAACCCTCTAAAAAGAAAAGATAGGCTCAAAAGCTTACTGGGTCTAGTCTCCACCATGTGTTATCTAGAAATCCGAATCATATTATAATTCACATCAAACATGTATTCAAGCCACTACGTGCAGTGCATATCTTTTATGTGCAAATCTATGATATAAAACTACGATTCAAACAATACATAACTTAAAACGTCATATCATAACTTCAGCAAATGTTTAATCACATCTTCCCTTGTTTATCATTCTATAACAATCAAAGTTATTGAACAAGAAGTATCAAATTGATATTTGCAAAAACGTCGGTAACATCGTTTATCACTTATTGAAAAATTTTAAAATTTCGCATAAAATAATGTGCATGTGTGCATTCCCCCAAACCTAAACCTTTCAGTGTCCCTAATGAAACAATAAAAAGAAAGAACGGAGAGTAGGTAATAACGGAACGATAGTACCTCGATCTCGGCAATCACAAACAGGTAAATGTATAAGAATATAGCGATAAAGTTCAATTGTACCTATTAATACTAAATAAAAAAACTGAACAAAAGAATATTAAAAGTAAATGAAATCTAAATATGGAATATAAATCTAAAAACTAAACTAAACTAAACGAGCAAATGGAAAAGAAATAAAACGAAAAAGTATAAATGTAACAAGGAAAACAATGAACACGAACTAAACTGAACCAAATAAACAAAAACAGAAAAGAAACACAAATAAAATAGGTAAGGGGAAAGATATAGAAAACAAAATGGAAAAAACAGGAAAGGGAGGAATCGCGCGAGCGGCCGTTGCGCGCGCGAATCCCCAAATTTTTTTTTTCGCGCGCGAGCGAGATACTTGTCAATATCAAGATATAAAAGTATACTTTACTTTTCTAAAGATTTGCAGTGTGGAAGTAAAGGTCGAACCCACAGAGATTGAATTACTACGAATTTTAATTTTAAAAACTGAGTCTAATTAATTATGAAAACGAGATTTTGATTTTGAATTTAATTAAACTAAGAATAATAAAATAAATCTAAATTATGAAAGCGATTTAAAAGTGTTTTTCTAAATATGTTTAAAGGAACCTAGGATTGCAAATCCACCACTAGCTTCATAATAAGAATATTTATAAATTACTTTAGCTTATTAAGTTGGATGATAATGAGGAATCGTAGCTACAAGCCCAATTCCTCCGACAAGAAGATATTCATGGTTCAAGCACCAACATAATCCATCTTCGGTTAGCACGAATTATCCCACACTAAACTAGGGTTGTGATCTAATCCGTCTAACCTAGGCATGGACTATTCGGATACTTGATAGCACAAATCAATAAAGCACCATCACATGTAAACAATCTAAACAAGCACAGCAAGAATAGATCGTTGAGCACATCACAGTCAAAATAGATCTAAGACAAGAATAAATTCTGAAAGTAATGATTTAATCACTAGAAGTACGATTTATTTATAAAAATCCTCTAAACATGTGACTGTCATCCATACATAATAAAACTAAAATAAAAACATAAATAAAACCCTATTACTCGTCTAGGGCTTCATTGAAACCCTAGATCTATGATCTAGCCGTCCATGGAAGTGGTGGATGGCAAGTAGTTGATGGAGGAGGCCATGGAAACCCTTGGTCTTCTTCTTCTTCTCCTTGCTTCCCTCCCTTCAATGGCTGAAAGTATGGTTGTAGAATGTATGTATAATAATTGCCAACAATGTCTAACCCTTTAATTGTAATAAAATAGGGTATATATAGATTTACAACAAGTTTTGGAAGCCTTCCTAACCCGAAACGAACTGAAACTGATGTAATTTACAGTCTAGACGTCGTTCAGCAGTTTCGTTTGCACAGGAGTCTTCAGTATACTGAAATACGCAACTTTGGTTTTTACACATATCGCGCGAGCGGGTCGCGCGAGCGCGACATTTGGTACCTCGCGCGCGCGGATTGCGCGAGCGATTATCGGTTTCTCGCGCGCGCGAACTGGCTTTTTCAGCTTCTTTCATTGTGCTTTTTCATCCTGTGTAGCCTGCTTTAGGTGATTTCTTCCAAAACCTGTCAAAAAATAGAAAACGAAGTAAAAATATACAAAAACAGGATAAAAAGGTACTAACAAATGCTCGTTAAGGCGTATAATTAGGATTAGTTCTCTCTCGATCAGACCCATAAAGGAAATTTATTTTTCTCTATTTATGCTGCTCCGGGGCGTGACAATAGGCAACACTTTCAAAAATTGTGTTTACCTCCCCACAAGTTTTCAAAACTCCTAATCAATCTTTGAAACTTTATACACATGTAATTCATAGCTTCAAGAGTGACAACTAAAAATTATACAAGTTTCTGACTAAGTTCCGTTTGGTTGCTAAAACGCAAGTTTCTACATGATTTTACAAAATTTCTAATTAGCCTACCAATTCTGCAACGTGTTAATTCGTCCTCACAAGGATACTAAAATTAACAACAGAAATATATTCTAAACCAGAAAATAATACAATAGTGAAATACACAGGTAAATATTAATTTTCAAATAAACATTTAAGGTATCCACAATGAACGTCTCATACTCTGAGAGACTTCACAACCACAAAACACTCATTCGACACCGTCTTAGAGGGTTCTCTAACATAGACACCCAAAATGACTCGTGAGTCAAAACTCACTCACGCATGTGCCAAAATGCACAACACATCACATTATCATGCATGACAATGTAATGAAATGCAATAACACAATTACGGGTGTTATAATTGTACACCTTAATGGCATCACAATATATTAGAATAGAGCTACTTAAATTTTGATATAAAAAATAGTAATTTTTAATGATTCTATTTATATCCACATGTCACAAGTATAGTGAAAATTTTATAGCATTGTTTGACAAAATTGTAAATAAGGACCCTTTCTTTTTTAGTGTGCTCATAAAATTTTATAGCAATTTGGATAAGGATTGTTTCTATAGTAAACCTAGGGTTGTTCATAAAAAATCGACCTTCAAACCAACCGATAGAACCGAGCAAACCAAGCTCATTCGGTCGGTTCTCCAATGTATAGTCCAAGAAAAAACCGAACCGATCGACCAAAACACCCAAAAAATCCAACCGAACCGAGCCTATTGGTTTGTTTTTTCATGTGACAAAACCGAGAAAAATCAACCGTGAACACCCCTAAGTAAATCTATGGTTCAAATTTTGAATATTTCCTAATTTTTTTTATTAACTTTTGTTTTAATGTTATCCCACCCCTTGGAGAGTTCTTGGGTTTGCCCTTGAGTAGATAGAGCCAGAAAGGGAGGTTGGCTTGCGACTTTGAGGGATACGAAAGTAACGATCTGATTTTGTAAATATTAAAGAGTAATGGACCCCATGGGGTTCAATAAGGGCCAGGATTGTTGGGTGTGGAATTGTGTGTATGTGTGTATACCATTATTGAATATTAAACCATAGGTTCTTTATATATGTTTGGCAGTATGTGTAGGTAATATAAGAAAGGGTAATATTGTAAAAGACATGCATAATCAGAGCGGATTAAGGGAAATCCACCTCGACCCCAACCCCGAACCCGACCAGAGTTCTAAAAATCAATCCCATAGCTGCCCCTACCCTGTTTAGATGCACCGCATATCCGACCTATTAGGGGCGGGGAGGGGCGGGGAACCCGAAAAACCCTCCCCATTGCCATCCCTATATCTTACCCAAAAATCATATTTATATCTATATATCTATATTATTGTAACAACCTGTATTTTCTTTTAGATCATAAATGTAATTTCCATATTAAAATTTGTATTACTTGCCTTATTTAATGGAAATTCTTTATTTGGGATCAAACTATAATTGTTATAAATTCAAGAATACCTGTGATGAATTTCAAAACTGTAATTTCAAAATGGTGAAAATATTTATTTTTGACTCAAACTGTATTTTTATCTAATCGGAAAATTATTTCCTTCGTTAAATTAATTTTCTGTATTTTTGTGGTGATCACCGCGCCAGTTTATGTTCGAAAACTATCCGTGCCGCGTTGGACTCCCACAGACTGGGATTCTCAGTCAAATCAATTTGATATATGCTTTATACACATTTAATTCAAGCAATGATTGGTTGGGCTTGTTTGGCAATACATATTGTGTAGGTGTATATTAGTGCCAAAAGTTGATTTTTCCAAATACCTAAAGAGATTCCCAAGACAACTTTCTTAGACCTTGTTTGGGAGTGCTAATTTTGTGTGTGTTAACTTGTGCCTAAAAGCTACTTTGCCAAACACCCTATTGTGACCCCTAGCTTAGCTATACAGCCCCTACTATCTCATTTGACAACATAATGTATATGTATAATCTGTATATATGTATATGTATATTATGTAATTAGTAATTTAAAAAAAATTGATTTTGTTGAGTGAAGTTGAGAGTTCTAGGCCCCCAAGCATTTCAAAAATTGGTTTCTATATATACACACTTAACTCACATTCTATATTCACAAACTGAAGAAAGGCCAGAGAGAGAGAGAGAGAGAGAGAGAGAGGGAGATACACTGAGTGTATTTACAGAAACTGTTTTAGAGAAAGAGAGAGTTCAACCTCGCATAGCCAAAGCTTCAATTGAGTGTTCTTATTTTGCTATTCTTTCTCAACAAACTCTTAATCTCTAATCCCAGTTAGTATTTTAAACTCACTCCAAATGTAAATTCATGCTTATTTACTGTTTATATGAGGTGTGGTTGTAAGTCACCATTGTTGATTTTGTTCATGGAGTTCATAGCTTGAAAAACTTGATTTTTGAAACTTAACCAAAATCCATTTTGATAGATAATAATGAAAGATTATTGTTCATAGATGTCATGTTTAAAGTTGTAGAGCCTAATTCATTCATATCGCGACGTATATTAAGAATGAAGTTTTGTCACCTCTCGGTTTTTCGTAAAATTCGAGAGCTACAGTTCTATTAGTGTTAAATTTATTTTAGATTAGTAACCCTTGTGGAAAAACAAAGAGAATTATATATTATAAGTCATGTTTACATTCAGATTTCAAAATGGGTCAAAACAAGGCATTAAAACTAAAATAGGGGAGAAAACGAAGAAGATGAAGTCTCTGCACTAACTCGAGCGAGCGACCTGTGTATTTCTAAATAAACTGGAATTTTTAAAAGAAAATCGAAAAAGGGGCATTGACCTACGTGGATGGCTTATCGCGTGAGCAACTGGGCCTTTTTCTGGTTCTTGTCTGTTTTCTTATAAGGAACTGTTTGGAATAAGTTTTAAAGGTTTTTAAAGTACTATTTGGGATATATGCTAAAACAGAATCGTATTTGTTAATAAGGGGAGATTAAAGACTTGATTTTCTCGTGTATATGTTGATATTACTTTTTGGTAACTTACATTTTTCTGCATAAAGTTATAAGTCATACATGTGGAGTCAAGTTTTCATACATGGCAAGTGATGGTCAGTGTGAAAAGAGTAAATGGATGATGTTGTGTTTGGACACTCCTTGGTGCTTGGGTACTATAGTGTGATGCTATGATGATATGGGTTTAGGGTACCTGTGAAATGTGACAGTGACAAAATGGACACTCCCTGGCGCCTATGGTAGTGCTATAGTGTGGGACGCCTACTTGGACACTCCCTGGCATCGTGGTAGTGCTATAGTGCGGTCTACTGAACTTTCCCCAGTATCTGTGGTATTGCTATAGTGTGGGGTAAACTGGACACTCCCTGGTACTCGTGTACTATAGTGTGAGGCAAAATGGACACTCCCTGGTACACGTGTACTATAGTGTGGTCACCTTAGTATTTTAATGTACTGGAATGAGAGAGTTGGATGATGTTTTGTAGTCGAGGTAAAAGAGTTAGTGAGATAACATGGGTTACATTGTTCATGCACGGTCACATATTTTGTTGATAATGTTTATTGATGTTGACTGTTTCCTGTTACTACTCATCCTATTATAATGTTAATTTGAAGAAGGTATTTCTGAAATAAATATTAGATTATAAACCTGTGAATCAAAAATGGTAAGAAAGTATGTTTTACATTATAAGTAAATATTTTTAATACTCACCAGCTTCTCGAAGCTGAAAGAGTTGATGCGCCCTGGACATTCGTGTCTAGGTTTTTTAGGTTATGACCAGGCTAGACAGTATGATTATGCGAATTGAATACAACTACCTAAGAAGAGGAATTCGTTATTACTGCTTTATGTTATAAACTAAATTTGTAATAAGTATTTATGTAATAGATATTATTATTTTGCAAGGCGGATTATGCCTTTAGATAACTATGTGCTGTATAATTATTATGTTTTAAAAATTTTATAAGTCTTGATTGCCCTTACTTGATTTATATTATTATAATGTTCGACGTTTGGGACGGAATTGATCCTTCAAACTGTCGCGATCTACGGGTCCATGAAGGAAATTTAATGCTTTCCCTATTTATGCTACGTCGGGGCGTGACAATTATATTGTAGGGTTTTGTCCAACTAGGACACATTAGAAATATGACTAGGATGATGATTGTATGACTAGGATGCTGACATCGACTAGGTTATACACCCCAACCCCATCACCTCTCACTCCTCACACCCTCATTATGTGTGTTGTTTTTTTGGGATCAAAGCTTGTCATGCCCCGGAACCAACAAGGTGGTCCCAGGTCACGTGGCACGCCATCAAGGCTTACCAAACACTGATTGAAGCTTCCAAAATGACCTTAAATAAAAGTTTTGCTTCAAGAAAACCAACTTCCAAAAAGTTTTCCAAAGGATATATTAAACACGTGCCCAAACACGCCTTAGCGAGTTTTGTTTTCAAAAGTAAGAGTTTCGTAGGTCAAAGAGTTCCCAAATGTACCCCCATACCTAATTAGAAGTTGATCCGACCATTGGACGAAGGAGTTTAAAGTTTGTTGCAGGGGGTATTTCGATCGGTCGAATTGCCCTGCTCGACCGGCCGAATGGGGTCTGGGCAGAACCCAACCTCCAAAAGACCGTATTCACAATTGCCGGCGCTTTTTCACAAACACCATTAATTATCGGCGCTTCTCTAATAAACGTCGTTAATTCACGGCACTTTCGTACAACACCGCTAATAAAATAATACTCATTTTACCAAAATAAACCAAACCAACAAAACCATTTTAACCAACTCCTTTCAAACCAAATCATTTCAAAAGCTTTGTTAAACATTCTAAGGAATTGCAAAAACATATACACCATTTATACCACAACCATAAGCCTTTCTCGGATTACATGTACTGAAAGTATAAGCTTCACACGTCTTGGCAAACTAGGTCCTAAGGTGAACCAAGCGTTGTACTCGCATATATAACAAGTCTTATTACAAGCCGCACGGGTTAAACAACCGGCATGTGTTAAACATATATTACCAACGTGCAGCAAGTTTTATAAACATAAAGAGCTCTCGGTCCCTCCTTGTCTCTTTATCCGCGATTCTCTCCTCCAATCCTTGTCCCTGAATGGTTATTTATATAACCACAAATATATGGATTTGTTTAAGCTAGCGCTTAGTGAATAATATGAATCAAGCATACGGATGACAAATATGTTCCAATCCATCACAACACATAACTATTTTATCTCTAGGGAATAAGTGCACATTCGCCGATCCAAAGTTTTAAGACTTAACCACGACCCATGCCCCTTCGACATGG
Organism: Hydrangea macrophylla; assembly: GCA_033977485.1. Classification (NCBI taxonomy): domain Eukaryota; kingdom Viridiplantae; phylum Streptophyta; class Magnoliopsida; order Cornales; family Hydrangeaceae; genus Hydrangea; species Hydrangea macrophylla. Next base: position 87,451,185 of record CM066986.1, read on the forward strand.
CGCGTTAATACCTTTCTTGGCGAGTGACCGTCGCCACTATTAATCCTCCCCCTTCGAGAGGACGTCTCACGGCGAATTAGCACAAATTCCCCTTTAACCCACATAGGCACATAAACATGCTCATTTAACTTATATCACCATGCTTTTCATTCCAACATACTTTGGGCCTACTTTATACATGAGTTTTACCCAATATGAACTACACATGGTATGTATACAAAGTCCCTAGCATATCAAATGCATTAAATCATAGAACCATCTAAAAAGCAAGATTAATAACACTCACCTCCGATTTACGCTCTTAAACGCCGATCCAAGGAAAACCCAAGCACAAAGAATGTACAGTAATTCTTCTAATACAATTCCTATTGATCAAAAATTCGATTATCAACTTTATATGAAAAATTTTAAAAATGAGTTTTCGAAAAACTTAGCCAAACAAGGCCTAATAGGTATCAAAACAACGGCCTTACCTAGAAGAGTTCAAATACGAAATTTAGTGAAAAACCAGCGGACGAATGGTCGTCGTTTGGCGTCGAGAAGATCAAAGCAATCAAATCCCCCCTTTGGCCTCTTTCTTGAACTTAGGTTAAATTTTTTGTAAAAATTATGAAAGTCATCACTATCTATATATATAGGCAACACTTATAAAAATTGTGTTTACCTCCCCACGAGTTTTCAAAATTCTTAATCAGTCTCTGAAACTTTCTACATAGCTAATGCATAGCTTTATGAGTGAAACCTCAAAATCATAAAGGTTTCCGACTAAATTCCGTTTGGTTGCTAAAATGCAAGTTTCTACATGATTTTACAAAATTGCTAATTAGCTTACCAAATTATGTAACGTGTTCAATTTCGTCTTCACCAGGTATCTAATGACCCCAAAGAGTCACTATCAATAATATAATAATCAATTATATTCACATATGACTAAATAAACATTTAAGCACATAATTATCAGTTATTACTCATTTTTCCAATCACAGGGAATTCTCACATGTCCAACTTCTGGACTGCTTTCAAAGCCATATATCGGGTTCTCAAAAGACACCCCGATCAACTAGTGAGTCATCACTCACTTCACACGTGTTAATTAACATAGCAGTGAGCATACCATGCATGCTTAAGTAATATAGTTAAATATCACGGGAGCGGGTATGACAGAGCTCTCTCTCTCTCTCTCTCTCTCTCTCTCTCTCTCTCTCTCTCTCACCCATCCCCTCTCTCTCTTATCCCCATCCCCACCCCCACCCCCACCTACCACCGAACCCCCACCCCACCGCCTCTCTTTCCCTTCACCGAACCCCACCTCTCTCTCTCTCTCTCTCTCTCTCTCTCTCTCTCATCCCTAGTACACCGCATTCTCCGTCTGCGACACCGACCACGACCACCTCACCTCAATCCAACTTTATCAAATAGAGCATTTGTGTTTTTTATTTAGGGCTTCTAAAAAGTTTTGGGTTTTTGATTTAGGGCTCTTAAGTAGGGTTTCTAAATTTTTTTAGGTTTTTGATTTAGGGCTCTTAAGTATTTGGTCTAATACCAATATTGTTGATGTAGTACCATTCTACTATGTTTTGTGGTGGTATTTCAATAGAAAATACTTTTGCTCACCCAAAAAATGGTACACCAATGCTAACCCAAGCATCCCATTAGCCAATGCAGTGGGACCCAGGATTAAATAACCAAGCATCCCATTAGCCAATGCAGTGGGACCCAGGATTAAATAACATAATGTTATTTAATCCTGGGTCCCACTGCATTGGCTAATGGGATGCTTGGGTTAGCATTTGTTTAATGATGGGTCCCACTGCATTGGCCAATGGGATGCTTGGGTGAGCATTGTTGTACCATTTTTGGGTGAGCAAAAATGCTCTCTTTTCAATAGGATTCTCCGCCTCGGTTAATTTAATTATTATTATTATTTTTTTTTGGTGTTTTATGTTTGTACAATACAATGGAATTCATGCAAATAGAAGTGCTCTTTGTGCTTTTAGAACCAGGTAGCCATCTTTTTTTTTTTGTTTGTCAATGCTCTGATCTATGAATCTATATAGTTTATTGGGTATTTTCAATTCAATCCATTTGAGCAGAGTTTGATTGTGTTGATGACTATTTATGTAGATTTACCTGTATTTGATCAGAAAGTTCTCACTTATCTGAACTTGCAATATCAAAAACTGTTGGTCAGAAAGGTGCTGCACCCATTTGACCCATATTTGTTTTTGTTTATTTTGATGTTACTCCATGACCTTTTTTTTTTCTTTCACTTTTCTTAGAATGAGAGAAAATTTAAAGCTAAAAACTAATTGTATTAATTTTGCCTTATATTTATATTGTAACTATTGGGATTGATGGTCATAGATTATGAAAAATTGTGTGATTATTATTGTGGGAATTTCTTAGATTATGACAAATTGTGTGTTTATTAGTATGGAATCAAATTGTGTATTTTTTTCCCTATCAGGTGTGTTGTTCTACTAAATTTTTGGAAGTGGTGTAAGAGGATAGCTCAAAGGGCTTCAATTTTGTACACGGCGCCAGAGGTTTTCATATAAAATCCCATCGTCTTCCACCTCTTTTGATTTAGAGGTAATTTTTTTGACTGTTTGGAACTTTTTTGATATTTTTGTTTATTTGTTTGTCTCTTAAGAGAGGGGTCTCTCAATTTCCACTTTGTAAGAAGAAGTTATTGTCAATTTTTTTTGACTGTTATAAGAAAAGATTTTTGTCATTTTTTTTTTACAATTTGGAACATCTATGGTAAAAATTTCAACATTGTAAGAAGAAGTTTTGAGATCAAAGCAAGAGCTAAGTGGTGGATTCATCAGTGTGAATTATTTACATTCTCTTCCATTTTTCTTTTCTTTTTTCCCCTTAGTAGTCTATCTCTATGTTTTAGAATATTTAAGAAAATTCAATGGGGTGAATAAATAAAAAAAGAAAAGAAAAAAAGAATAATTAAGTAAGTATTGCTTTATTTTTTTTAACTCCAATTTAATGAATTCTTGGGGTAACATCTTTCTCAATTGTTAACTTATTTTGACTTACACACACATCCATCTGAATTGGGATTTTGTCCTGTCTAATTTTACAGTGTTTTCAAAATTACATTATAATTTTTCTACTTTTTTTATTTCTGATTTCGCATTTTGTCATTTCCAAAATTTTGCCCCCATTTTTAGGTTACTATGTCTGAATTCACTATTTTTTAATGCAATAAAATCTATCTCCCATCAATTTTAGAATATTTAAGAAAATTCACTATTTTTTTTAATGCAATGAAATCTATCTCCCTCATCAGTGGTGATTTTTTTTTTTTACTTTTTTTGTTTTTAATCAAACACCATAAGTAATCACAATTATCAAAATTATCTCTATATATTTTCAGTCAACACCATCATTGATCACAATTTCTATCCCTAGAATCTCTATTATAGTAAACAGTCAACACCTTCTATGTATAATTCAATCTCTCCCTTTTCCATTCACTCACATACTCTCTCTCTGAAAATCACCTTTGAATCCCAAACTTGATTCGTAAATTCTTTTTACAACTAATGTACAATGTGTTGTTGGATTTTTATTAACTTATTTGGCCATTGGATCTTTTTATTTCAAAAACCCAAACAAAACCTAAGCTTTGTGTGATGTAACATGTATCCACATTGGAAAAACATAAGAGTTTTTCACATCTTATATATGGTTTTGCATTTAGAGTTTGTAAGATTGTTATTGGAGAAAGGCTCTCTCAAGCGCACGCAAGGGGGTTGCAAATTACAGATTCTGGTCACCGATTTGCCTTGGAATTCGAGACTTGCGCATGCACGTCCTGCGGGCACGAATACTGTTCGATTTGTGCCCTTGCACGTACATGAGAGTGGGTCACATATTGTTCCCTGTAAGTATTTTTGTGGGGGTCATAAAAATGGTAGTGCCCTCGGACACGAACAATATCTAGTATTATTATATAGAGGGAATTCAAGGGATATCACTTACATTTTCCTAAAACTCATATTTACAATACAACTAACGAGTTTTGCTCTATAATATTTTAATATAGATGCTCTAAACTGTCATTACAACATTGTTAAAAAAAAACGGATTATTTTGAAAAAACCAGAGACAACCCGAGCAATTGACACATGGGACTGTCGGTTACATTTTAAAATGTCAAATCTCTTCATTAAACATACGTGTGGTAACATTTGAATACCAGCAAAAGTCATGTGTTTAAAATTTACAAATTTTTTCTTATAATGATGTTAAATTTAGGCATTTTTCTTCTAATGATGAATTATTTGTATGTTTATGTGTGTTTTATGTTTTATTTTTTATTATTTTTTATTTCTAATCATGACGTCTTTTTTATTGTTTAAGTTTATGAATTTTCGACAAAGACAATTGCACAATCTGTATTGCACACGCGTTGCGTGTGCCTCCGCTGCTAGTTTTTAAAACACTCAATATGGGCTCTAAAGAAATAAGCCATATATAAGGACTAACGGTCAGACTCTAGGATGAACAGGTAGAGTGAATATACTCAGTGAATATTTTTTTTTTGCCTTAAAAAACCCGCGGGCTAACCCGCTAACCCGCGCTTGCCCCACTGACCCGTGAATTTTTTCAGACAAAAAAAAAAATATTCACTGGATATATTTACTCTACCCTGTTCAATCTAGAACCTGACCGTAAGTACTAAATCATCATAATAGCATGTGAAAGAAAACCCAGTACCTGATCACATTCATAGTAAAAAAAAAAAAACCCAAAAACCGTGTCTCATAATCCCATCATTCTAATGGCTTATGCATATACACTGGAGAGAAAACAATTCATGGGTATCTTAAGAAAATAGAGGTAATCAATCCTTTCTATGTAAAAAATTTTTGAGTAAAGATTGAGACACACTTAAAGACATAATATTTGGGACACAACCCAAAAAATGTGTTTAGACACATCTCTTAAGTTGTGTCCCAAAAGTTGTGTCTTTTGGGTGTGCCCCAAGTATTACCCATTTATATATATATATATATATACATATTTTTTTTTTCTTCTCTTTATTTGCATACATTGGATACTTATCCAATATGCTGAGAAATTGTTGGATATTTTTGTGAAATTGTGTTTCTCCGCAGCATGTAATTGGGGCTTAGAATTGGTGTGCAGAAAATTAAACAACTTTGAATTGATATCTTTTCTCTTATTGCACTACTACCCTGTAAGCATTGAGCATTGGTGGTGTTAAACTCGTAGATTATTTTGTTCATTTAATGAGTAATTGTACATTTTATATTTTTCCTCTAAAATTAAGATAATTCGTTAGTCTTTTTCAGTTAATTTTGTAATAATACAACACACTGCGTTATCAAAAATAAAAAATAAAAAAAATACAATATAACGTTTGAACCGCCGCTAGTTTAAGTAAAGTATCTCCAACCCCTACTCAAAATCAAATTTGAGTACAAAATTTGAAAAAAGTCGTCTCCAATATACATGCTATCAAAATTTGAGTAAATCAACAATATCCTTTCAGTCTGGGTCTGAATTTGAGTATTAATTACAAATGAATGACCAAATTTATTACAAATTTACAACACGTTGTCTATCAGTGTCATATCAGAATGATGTTGCTTCAACTCACTTTTTTCTTCTAGACTAGAATTGATAATGTAGCCTCTGCCACCCACTTCATCATATCTATTCCACCGAATGAAGAGAATATTTGCCCACGTTAATTATTAGCTCTAGCAACACACACACACACACACACACACACACACACACACCAAAAAAAAAAAAATTTCTTTCCTTTGTTTTCTCCAATAACATTTCTCACAATTTTGTTAAAGAAAATAGAGAAAAATCCTATTTCAAAAATTATGATAACTACAACACACACACAAATTTTTTTTTTTTAAGCAACTACCAAACTCAATTTTACCACTTTGAATTCTACATAGCGAAGGTGAAGACCAGATGTTATTTACATAATTTTCTAAATTCTAGCAATTCTGAGAATTTCAATTAAGGATATATAGTCGTTTGATTTTCATTATTCTTGTAGTTTTCTAGAGTTTACTTCTCCAATGTGGCAAGTGATAACCGTACATATATCATAAGATCATGGGAAGGGTTACACATACATACACAACTAATCCCAACATTCAGATGAGAGACAATTTTCAATAATTTAAAAACCATGCATGATGCCAAGATTAAAATGTAATTAACAACTTAAAGTTGCACCAAGGCTCATGTCATTATGTCTATTTGTAATGTTAAATGCGACATATTGATCAAAAGGTTATCACTTGATATATATATATATATATGTTTATTTTTTTCTAAAGATTAATATATACCTGTTGGTTGCACCATGTGGAGGTCTAAATAGCCCCAAGCTAACTTCAAGAACCCAATGGCATTATTAGCAAGAAGAGAAGGTCTAGAATGAGAGAGAAGAGGCTGTCAAGTTAGCCATGGATGACTGCCTGCAAATCCATCAAGGGTTTCTTGAAAATACCGTTGCGAAGGATGGAGGAGGCAAGTCATCCTTGGCTACTAAACAAAGACTCTCATCTTCATTATAGACCTCTCTTCCTTCACGTCCCACTTCAATGTCAATGTGACTAAAAAGTTCCCATCTTTCTATTTACCAATCTATGTATATATATATACACACACATAGAGTCCTTCCAATATGAGGGATCCCTCATTTTAATAAAGTGAGGACTTCTTTTTTCGGCCGTTGGATCGTGTTTTTATGAAGGGTACGTAGTTCTGTCATTTCACTAGTGTGACCTAAATTAAATGACCATCTAACGGAGAAGTTATTCAGTGAGCCCGTCACGCCACGTCAGCATGCTGACGTGGTGTGACCATTTAATCCTAACCACTCACTTGCCTCTTCCTTTTAGGGAGATTATGACGAGTGGTTAGTGGAATTTCAAATTTGAAATCTGATAACCACTTGTCATGATCCCCCTAGAAGGAGGGGGCAAGTGAATGGCTGAGATTAAATGGTCACACCACGTCAGCATCCTGACGTGGCGTGACGGGCTCACTAAATAATTTCTCCATCTAACGGCTCTCACTTCCTTAAAATGAGGAATCCCTCGTTAGGAGGAGCTCATATATATATATATATATATGTAGATATATATCAATTTTCAAAAGTGTCCGGATAAATATATTATGAAGTGTGCAATAAAGAAGAGAAGAGCAGGCCTTGCATGAGAGAGAGAAGAGGCTGTCAAGTTGGCCAAAATATGACTGCCTAGTAACCAAACAATGGGTCTACACCATAACTTAACTTAGACCCAAAGAAGGAATCAGGCAAGTCATTCTTGGCCACCAAACAAGACTCTTCACTTCATGTAAGACCTCTCTGATCTACCGAACTCACTCATATTTGCTCATTATCATTTTCAAAGTCTCTATTTATAGGGAGACTCTAACTAAAGAGATCTCCAGATTTTCGTTTTAATTTGAATCTTTTACATCTCATTTTTCAATAACCTGAGGTAACTAAAATCATGAAAGAATATGTTCTATTCTTCAGATGCAAAACCCAAACTTATCTTCCTCATGTTCTAATAGATGCATGATAATAGATAAGATTTTGACAAAGGAATGGTCTTTGGAGGCTTAAATCTGGATTTGGACATGAGTCAGATGACACATGGGTTGGGCATGCAAGTTGTAGAATCAATTCAATTGACCTTTCACTCCTTCAAAGGTTGCATGGCTCAAAACTTTCCCATTTTCCAATCTCTCTCTCTCTCTCTCTTTTTTTTTTCCTCATCCACAGAATTTTATTAATGGGACCAAAGTCCAAAAGCCAGAACATGCAATTGGCAACACCAATAAAAATGCTCCCAAGAAAACACACCAGGCTAAAAAAAAAAGTCAAAAATCAGCCAAACCACAACACAACCAAAACAAGCAGCCGCCAAATAAGAGCAAGCAGCCACAAAACAAAAACGGAAAACAAGCAGACTGAAGCAGTCACCAAAGAAGCCTTGAAACAACCTAGCTAGACAGCCACTACCTAAGCATATATTGTAGGAGAGCATTTTTGCTCACCCATTTTCGATCATCATTGTTTACTCAGACCTTTATTGAGTGACACGTGTCCTATTTGATTCCCAATTTATCCATGTACTATCAACATAATTATTGAAATAATACACGTGTCACTTAATGAAAGCCGTAGTGAACAATAGTAGATCAAAAATAGGTGAGCAAAAGTACTCTCATATTCTTTTTTTTTTTTTTTTGATAAAAAATACTTTCATATTCTAAAGCAATATAACTATATATGGTTCTAAATTCATACAAATTTGTTATATATGGTTCTAAGTTCATACAAATTTGGTTTAGTGGTGGGACCAGGGCAGAGCCATATGGTTAATGTTAGCGGAGGTACAAAGAGGTTTGTTTGTCATTGCTTATTTGTTCATTTTAAGCAGTTTTGATGTCCCAAACTGCTTATTAATCTGTTTGTTTCAGCAAAAATATAAGCAGATTTGATCCAAAAAGCAGTTTGACAATAAGCAGGTGGGGGGTTGCTTTTCAAGATTATCTCTATGATTAATTAAGTCACAGCATATTAACCAAACACCCAAATCATAATAAGCAGTTCTACTTTTAAGTAGTTCTACCAATCACGATCAAGATCGCATAAGCATAAGCACAGACAAACAAACTCAAATTCATATGGAAATCGGGGGTATAGCGGCCCCAACTCGGATTTTTTGTAAAGAAATACTATACTTTAGGTTTCTGGGGTTTTAAAAAATAATAATGCTAGGTATATATACTTTTGTACACACTTTTTGACACATTGTGCTTTAAATTCATGTAATTTATGCTATTTGAATTTTTCACACTTTTTCACAATTTTCTGTGCACCACTTACACAGCACATGGTACACGCATTTAAAGACATGGTACACGCATTTAAAGCAGTGTGTCAAAAAGTGTGTACACCTAGCATTATTATTTTAAAAAGGGTTTTGTTAACATGTGCTCTTAGGGCATATGTTAAGGTCCTGATACCCACACTGTATCCCTTGTTTATTTCCGCATTTAGAATCTTAACATATGCCCTAAGGGCACATGTTAACAAAACCCTATATAAAATTGTACTCCTTCTGTCTCATATTTTGAGTTCATCTCTGGGAACTCAACTTTTTAAGGGGACAAAAAGAATCTACACATACTTTTCACAATTGCCCTTAATCATTATAACAATTTTTTTAGTTTTGTCTTAGTGTAAATTTCAAGGAATGATAGTTTTGGAAAGTAAGTAAAACTTATATACCAATTTAAGAAAGTAGACACTAATTTTAAAACATTCCAAAATAGAATACAAAACTCAAAATATGGGACGGAAAGAGTTCCATGCCAACATAGGTTTGAAGAGAGACAACCAGCTGGAGCAATAGTTCATAATTATTGCTAACATTCTCCAATCTCTATCAATTTCGTAAATTGGTAAATATAATTTGCATTTGTTATATTGATTTTTGTTTGTTGCTTATTTGTCCCATATATTGTTTATATCATAAAATATAATTATACTACTATATAATACGAGTAATAATAATAATAATAATAATAATATTATTATTATTATTATAAGCTACTTTGGCTTGTCATGGAAGCCATTTAAAAATTTCTTGCAGGACACTTGTCATCGTAGGAGTGCATCAAAGGTGGTGAATATCAATGGTGATGATGGAGATATATGGAAGTCATTTGAAGACACTTGTCATTGTAGGAGCATCTCCCACTAATTGGTAGTTAACTACTTGGAAGTTGTAGGAATTTGAATTGTTAGTTAATATAATAGGAGGAAATGTTCAAATTCAAATAAGTAGTTATGTAATTCATCTATAAATAGATGCTGTGTACTCCTTGTAATGGGTCCTTGACCAACAACAAATATTTCAATATTATGTAATCCTTTTCATTTGGCTACCATGGCTATTGCTTTACTTTACATTAGTTTAGTATTCCTTCAATGCTTTACTTTCCTTTCCTTTAGTGCAATTCTTAGGAGTAGTTATAGAATAATTCAATCACTTCGAAGGTATCCTTCGAACTCTTTCTTCTTCTTTTTCTCCTTCTTCTTTTTAGTTCTCTAGTTCATCTCACACGAAAAAGTCCTTTTTAATTAAGGCATTGAACGTCACCACAATTTGCTTGGTGAGGCGCAGTTTGGATAATCACACTTATACATTGGCAATTTGCTTGCCTGGCACGCTCGCACACATATTTTAATTTTCCAACCAAACATTTTTGTCACTCCCGGTGAGACGCAAGTGTCAAGATGAATTTCGAAGGGTTGAATGTTTTACCCTCTTCAACACCATACATTGGTGACAACAATTTTGAATGGTTGTATGTTTTACCACCAACACCATATTATGGTGATAAAAAATGATTCACTGATTTTATTCCATTATTGGAACAAGTAAAGGACCAATTGTTTATTTTGGAAAATGAATTTCACAAAATGGCTCGAGGGGTGTCAACTATTCTTCAAAATTATGAGCCAATGAGTGAAAATAAATTAATTATGAAGAATCTTCATGATCCTTTAATGGTGGAAACAAAACAATCATCACCACCCTCATTACCCACATTGGTTAATCAACCAAATAATTGTGGTGAAAACATGCATGGGGGGTGTATTTTTCAACCAAGTATGGTTGAGAACCATGAACAAACTCTTGTTCATAGATTTGAGTTTTTCAATATTATGCAAAGTATTGAAACTTGTGAATTATTTAAGCCACTTATGGCTTTAATTGGTCAATATCCACTTTAGCTTTGTGGTGCTCATCAAAATTGGGATATGACCATGTAGAGTATTCTATTACAATATTATTATGAAAGAAAATTTTATTGCTCGAAACCAGAATTTCGATTCTGTTATACCAGATCAATGAAGACAATTGATATGTCAATGGCTCTTACTTATCATATCTCACGCCATATACCATGGTGGGGTCCATAGTCATGGTAGTTTGGTGTTGGTTTTAATTACCATGGATATCATGATTCATCCATGTAAATTTGCTTCTATTTGAGTATGGCACATGTATGTGGGCTGATACAAGTGCCACGAACAGTTTATATTGGTTCGACATATCCATGTTGCAATTTCTATGTTATGGGTTATAAAAATTTGTTTTCATGGAATGGCTGATAAAAACTGATGTTTTTGGTGATCGAGTTATATTTGTTTCAAAAATAAAAATAAAACTTTTAAGTTTTGTTCTTATATTGGTGACATCTCCACCAAGAGTTTATTTAATTGGTGATATATCATAATGATTGGTTAAATGGAAGTATTTTTGAAGATACTTTATTGGCTTCAAAGCCATTTTAAAACAAATTCATTTTGTTCGAAGCTTTTTTATTAGTTTTGAAGCCAGTTTAAAGTGGTTTATTTGTGTTCGAAGTTATCATATTGGCTTCGAAACAATTTATTTTAGAGGCTATTACATTGGCTTCAAATTAGTTTAAAAGCAACCTATCTAGTGTTCGAAGCAACTATATTGGCTTCGGATTAACTTTAAAACCATTTTTTGGTATTCAAAGTTAATCTATTGGTTTTGAACCAATTTAAAAATAATTTATAATGTGTTTAAGGCTTTTATTTTGGCTTCGAAGAAAAATTAAAGTCCTTTATTTGTGTTCGAACCCTCTATATTTATTTTGAATACAATGTTAAGCCATCATTTTATGATCAAATCCTTTTCATTGGCTTCGAAGCAACTTTGAAGCCATTGTTTTGTGTTCAAATATTTTTTATTGGCTTCGAAGTAAGTTAAAAGTCATTATTTTTTGCATTCAAGGCTATTGTATTGGCTTCGAATCAAGTTTAAAGCCAATCTTTTGTGTTCGAAGCTATTACATTGACTTCGAAGCAAGTTTACAGTCATTTATTTAATGTTTGAAATTATTACATTATGTTCGAAACAAGTTGTTTTGTTGGCTTCGAAGTAAGTTACATTATTTTATGGAAATCAAGAAATTGGTTCTTCAAAAATTACGTATGCTTCATTTTTAAAGAACCAGGGGGCTTATGTTTATACCATAAAATATAATTATACTACTATATAATAATAATAATAACAATAATAATAATAATAATAATAATAATATTATATAGTAGTATAATATTATTATACTACTTTGGCTTCCAGTAGCTAATAATAATAATAATATTATTATTATACTACTATATAATAGTAGCTAATAATAATATTATTATTATTATTATTAGCTAATAATAATAATATTATTATTATTATACTACTATATAATAGTAGCTAATAATAATATTATTATTATTATTATTATACTACTATATAGTAGTATAATAATATTATACTACTATATAATAATATTATTATTATTATTAGCTACTTTGGCTTGCCATGAAAGCCATTTAGAAATTTCTTACAGGGCACTTGTCATCGTATGAGTGCATCAAAGGTGGTGAATATCAATGGTGATGATTGGGAAATATGGAAGTCATTTGAAGACACTTGTCACTGTAGGAGCATCTCCCACTAATTGGTAGTTAATTACTTGGAAGTTGTAGAAATTTGAATTGTTAGTTAATGTAATAGGAGGGAAATGTTCAAATTCAAATAAGTAGTTATGTAATTCATCTATAAATAGATGTTGTGTACTTCTTGTAATGGGTCCTTGACCAACAACAAATATTTCCACATTATGTAATCCCTTTCATTTGGCCACCATGGTTATTATTTTACTTTACATTAGTTTAGTTTTAGTTTAGTATTTCTTCAATACTTTTCTTTCCTTCAATGCAATTCTTAGGAGTAGTTATAGAATAGTTCAATCACTTCGAAGGTATCCTTCGAACTCTCTCTTCTTCTTCTTCTCCTTCTTCTTTTTAGTTCTCTGGTTCATCTCACACGAAAAAGTCCTTTTAATTAAGGCGTCGAACGTCACCAAAATTTGCTTGGTGAGGCGCAGTTTGGATAATCACACTTATACATTGACAATTTGTTCGCCTGACACGCTTGCACACATATTTTGATTTTCCAACCAAACATATATGCAGAGTTGTTGTGCACTATTTTTGATGAGGCTAAGAAAGAAAATGGAAAACACTTATTTCTAATGGTTGTGACTCGTTGAAAGATTATGGGAGATAAACACTTAGTGAACGACTGCACAATTTGTACATGTACAAAATGGTAAAGTTATTAACTCAATTTTTTTTTATTTTACTTCTATATATGGTCGTCAATATTATCATTACTTTTTTTTTTATACTATAAGATAAGATACATTTATCTTTTAATCATGTTCATTTTTTTCCTTTGCAGATCGATTACTAGTGGTGACAGTCTGCCTCTCATCTTCAACAAAATACATGAGCTTTTAGTATATCTGTCACGATCCATCCTACTACGCGTGGAAATAGGACACGTGACATGCCACCAAGGCTCAACCAAACCATTAAATAACTATACGCAGCGGAAAAAGAACTTAAAACCACATTGAGTATTTAAAACTTTTGGAAACGATGCCAAACGTAATTATATTTCGAACCGGATGCATATATGTTAAAAGGGTCCCAAAGGTACCCTATGAACCTTCAAAACATTTAAATTATTTCCGAAAGAGGTAGAAAAGATTTCATCCAGGGGTCATTTCGACCGGTCGAACGACCCCATTCGACCGGTCGAATGACCCTTTAGCAGAATCCTCCCTAATGCTGCAGAATTTTGCTAGGGCACCATTCAACCTCACACTCCTTTCATTCCACCAAACATGCTTACATTTTAAACTCCACAATCTATGCTAGACTTTCAAAAACATCGTTAAGACATGGTAATACGCGAAAAGAGCCAATGACGGAACAAGCTAAGGCTTGTTTGGATTAAAACATAAAAGTTCCATTACATTTCTCCAAAATCCAAGTTTGACAAGTTAAGCATTCAAAACACGAATCCATAAGTTCAGATTCATTACAACATGACCAAAAAAAGTTTTATGACATATTACAACCTTCTAAACCATTTCAAATCTTCCAAGTTGAAGTTAATAGTTCTAACTTCTCAAAAATTCACTTTACATCATTTGGAATTGAAAAAAAAAAAAAACATATACAAGAGAAGGATCCCCATCGCTCCAGCGGTCTCACTCCTTACCCTTCTTCTTTCCCTTTTTCTTTTTACCTGCAATGGAGGAAGTCTCCACTGCTCAACTATATGCTAAGTGTACAATTATCAACAAATGCATATGGGCAATTCATGCTTTAAACTTCCAAATCACATAATGTAGTCTCTGGGGAGAGAGATATGCATTTACCCGGTATATCGGTAAGTCTTAAATCTTAAACCGTAATGCCAATGGTTGGCCAGAATTACTCAACCATTGCATCCATCTGCTCTGGTTGGCCACTTCCCACACCAAGCAAGTAGTCGTCACTACTATAAACTCTCAAACATCGAGAGGCATGCATCAGCATGAAATTATACCAAACTCCCATTTGACCCACATAATCATTTAACATACTCACATAATCATGTCACTATGCTTTTCTATACGTACTCGCTAAAATTCACGGGCCTAAGCTAACACATAAGTTTTACCCGGATCACAATTTCATACACAATATTAAAAACATCCAAAATTATCTATACTACAAAGGTTCAAAATTTATACCTCGAGCCATCATCGTATAACTTTGAGGGAACGACTAGAAGCTTGATTAAATGTCAAATCTCTAATTCTACGCAAAACCTACAAGTTTACATGCATTTTCCCCAAATTCTTAAAATTAACTTTTTGGGAATAATTTTCAAATGTGGCCTAATAGGTATCAAAACGTAGCCTAATAGGCATCAAAACGTAGCTAATACCTCAAGAAGCCCGAATATAAAATCTGGAGAAAAGTTGACGATCAGAAGTTCGTCGATTTGCCTCTTGAAGCTCGTAGCCACCAAAATCCCCAAATCCTCTCTCGGTTTTCCAAATTAGATTTTTGAACTTATGAAAATATCTCTTAAGTTTCTATATATAGACACGACTAAAGAAAATTGTGTTTAACTTCCCACGAGTTCTCAACACTCCTAATTAATTAGCTCTTGAAACGTCTCACACGTCTCTTTTATCACTTCCCGAGTCAAAACTATAAATTACAAAATTTTTTGTCTAGGTCTCATTTGGGTCCGTAATTCTGCCCGAAAACTAAATTCCGTGAAATTTCTAAATAACCTATCTTTTATACAACGTATCATCTACGTTATCACTATGTTACTCCAAATGATCTCTAACAGGATCAACTCTACCAGAAATTATACTACACAGGTATAATTACTATTCATGAAAATCAGGTAAAGTAAAATAATATTTAAAATCATACAAATGTCATTTCTTCATGTCAATGCATTATTTCACGCCCGTCCCAGAAAATCACTATTTTTTAATGCATGTTTGAATTTTGTAAATTATCAATGTTATTTGATAATTGAGAATGAGGTTGACTGGAGGTCAATGGTGAGGTGCCAATCGAAGACACGGTAATGGTAAATCATACGGCATTAACATGATAAATGACATTTATATGGTTTAAATGTTATTTGAAGTTTATGATATTTCATGAATAATAAATTATACCTGCGTAGTATAATTTCTGGTAGTTCTGATCCTATTTTATATCATTCTAAGAATTGTAGTGAGAACGTGGGCGTTACGTTAAATAAAAAGGTAGGTGGTGTAGAGATTCCACAGAATTTAGTTTCCGGACATATATTTTGGACCCAAACGGAACTTGGTCAAAAACTTTTATAAATTTTAGTTTTCACTCGTGAAGTTAGAAAATGGACGTGCGACGTTTCAGGACTTAATTAGAAGTTTCGAGAACTCATGGGGAGTTAAGTGTAATTCTCAACAGTCGTGCTTATAAATAGTAGTGGATGAGATTTCATTATTATCCAAACTTCTAAAATATCTGGAGAGAGGGGAGAGAAAGGAGATTTGTTCCTACGACCTTTCCGACGACAAACGACGACCGTTCGTCCTTCAGTTTTCGACCAAATTTCATATTTGGATTCCTCGAGGTAAGACCTTCATTTTGATACCTCTTAGGCCTCGCTTGACAAAAAATTTCTGAAAAGTTAATTTTAAGAATTTGGGAAAAACATGTCTATACTTGTAGGAATCGCTTCGGATCGGAGATCCGACGATTATTTGGTCTTCTAGTACTTCTCCTGAAGTTTGAGAGCTATAGCTCGAGGTATGAATTTCGAACCTATGTAATTTAGGGAATTTTGGATGTTTTAGATATTTTTTATGAATTATGATCCGGGCAAACTTATGTATTAAATTAGGCCCGTTAAATTTTAACGAGTACGTATAGAAAAGCACGGTGACATGATTATGTGAGTATGCTAAATGTCTATGTGGGTCAAAGAGGAGTTTGATATAATTTCATGCAGGTGCATGCCTCTCGATGTTTGAGAGTTTATAGTAGTGACGACTACTTGCTTGGTGTAGGAAGTGGCCAACCAGAGCAGATGGATGCAATGGTTGAGTGATCCTTGGCTAACGATTGGCATCGCTGTTTAAGATTTAAGACTTGCCGATAAACTGGGTGAATGCGTATCTCTCTCCCCGGAGACTAAATTATGTGATTTAGATATTTAAAACATGAATTTCCTCATATGCATTTGTTTAGAATTGTACGCTCAGCATATAGCTGAGCAGTGGAGACTTCCTCCATTGCAGGTGAGAAGAAAAAGGGAAAGAAGAAGCGAGAAGATTGAGGGCGAGAAATGCCGGGGGAATCACACTTGTTTATATTTTTGTTCTCTTCCTAAACTTGCAATAAGAACATTAAATTCGTAACGTGTTTAGTTTGGAATCTTGGGAGAGATTGTGGTATTGTACTATGTTTAAACTGTTGTATCTATGTTTTGAGTGATGGAATATCGTGGTTTTATGTTGAAGTTGAATGGAGAAACCTTGGCGTGAAATGCTGCAGAATTGGGGTTTTCTAGGGGAAAACAGTCGACCGGGCCCTGTTTCAGTCGACTGGACCTCTGAGTTTCAGTCGACTGGATGGGTTTTCAGTCGACTGGTTTCTGCACGAAAACACTACATTCTGCATGTATAGTGTCCAGTCGACCGTACAAGGCACCAGTCGACTGATTTATTGAGGCCCCAGTCGACTGGATTGGGTCCTTGAACTTTTCATACTTTCTGCTTGAGCCTTCAGTTGACTGGACTCCCGTTACAGTCGACTAAACCTCTGCTTCTTAAAATGAATTCTTTTGAACGCGTTCCAATTGAC
Source organism: Hydrangea macrophylla (assembly GCA_033977485.1). Classification (NCBI taxonomy): domain Eukaryota; kingdom Viridiplantae; phylum Streptophyta; class Magnoliopsida; order Cornales; family Hydrangeaceae; genus Hydrangea; species Hydrangea macrophylla. The sequence continues at coordinate 87,468,541 of CM066986.1, forward strand.
CAAAACTTTTTATGACTCTGATTTTAATGGATTTAATAATGCTTTCTGCTGCTATTTTACTTTAAAGGAACTGGATAAGCCTTGATGGCATGCCACGTGTCCTATTTCCGCGCGTAGCGGGATGCGTCATGACACATTATGACTTTACTGATTACTGTATCCTCAACTGACACACCACCGTTGACCACGTTAACTCCATTCACAATTATCAAATAACATTGACAATTTATGAAAGGGTTAATTTCAAAAACACCCCCTCAACTATGACCCGTTTTCAACTCGCTCCCCTGAACTTTTTTTTCCGACAAATTGACCCCCTCCATTTATTTTATTCAACAAGTTGACCCCCTCCGTTTGTTTGCAAATGAAAATGGGCATGTGCCCATCACGTGAGAGCAAAAATGGACACTTTTACACTTTGTGTCCAAAATGAGTTTATCTCTCTTTACAGTCTACCCTGATTTCTCACTCTCCCCTCTCCCCCTCTCTTTCTCTCTCTCTCACATTCCCTTGCCCCACACCACCACGACTAGTGGCGAATGTAGGGGGGGGGGGAGACCCTTGGCTTTTGAAAAATTACACTTTTACATGTGTATTTTAGGAAATTTTTAAATTTTATTAAGCTTTGCCCCCCCCAAAATAAGTAAACTTGTTATATAGCCCTCCAAAAAATATCAGTTCGGCTAAAAGAAAATGATTTTATATGTAAGATGTTGGTCCAATTATACTTCATTCTCCCAAAATTTGAAAAAAAAAAAAAAAACTTATTATATGTAATACATTGGCTTAATAGACCCAAAAAACCTTATTATATGTAATACATTGGCTTAATTACAAGGAAAGAGTAATGCTATGCTTCCCAAATTTTGTATCTCAAATGTTTTCTAAATACATATGATGGCAAGACCAACTTCAATAATGGTGGAACGTCTTCAGCATCCTCCAATCAAAATTAGGTGGGCCTACTACCACGTGTTTGAGAACCACCTAGGATACAAAATTTGATAAGCACAACATTATTCATATTTTAAATATTATTAGTTTTCGATATTATTAATCATGGATGAAATAGAAGGGAAAATACCTGAGAACTAATTTTCTTTTTCGATTTCATTTCTTCTTTTCTTTCCCTCACTAAATCCATGAACCAAATAAAGCCTAACAGTAATAAGGGTTGATAGTTGATTGAAATTTGTAAAGTTTGGCATGATGGTAAAACAATTTGTGTAGACTAAATTAAGAGATGAGATGTAAATGAGTTGGGACAAATGTTTAGGGTGTGTTGGATTACAGTTGGACCAATGTTTTATATGTAGTTATTTTTTCTAAATTGTGGGGTTGATTTTTTGGACCAACATATTACACATAGTTTTTTTTTTTTTTAAATTGGGACCTTATAATTTAGAGAGAGAGAGAGAAAGAGAGAGAGAGAGAGAGAGAGGGAGGGGAATGGGGTGAAGTTATTCACTTTTTTTAGATCAGGGGGTGTACTCGAAAATGGGTCATAGTTGAGGGGGTGTCTTTGCAATTCAGACCAAGGGTATATGCATCATTTTATTACATCCGTTAACGGCGTTTGAGACTATAAAAAAATTTATAGTTGAGGGGGTGAAGTTGTTCACTTTTTTAAATCAGGGGGTGTACTCAAAAACGGGTCATAGTTGAGGGGGTGTTTTTGCAATTAACCCTTTATTCAAATATGTATTTTAAAGAATGATTGTCTGGTACGGGCGTGACAATATCAAAATGATATATATATATATTGATACGCCCAAAATGGTCCAGTAATTCAGTGCTCTAAGCCCGACCTCTAGGCCTGACCTCTCCGACCTCTAGTGCTCCAGGCCTGACTTCACCGACCTCCAGGTTCGACCTCTAGATTTCGGGGTCCGACCTCGATCGACCGACCTCCAGTCTAGGGCTCTGTGTCTGACCCTGACCAACATCCAATCCAGTGTTCTGGTCCAAACTCCGACCTATGGGTCAGAATACACAGTCCAATTACAATGCAGTTTAGGTCCAGCTTAGCTAACTCAGTGGCGCATCCCAAACTGCTCAGACTCCAACAATATCTTAAACCTGTTAGGAAACCTTCCAGATATGCATAAACAGTTTCCTTATCAGTTTTGGAAACCTTCCGGATATGCAGCTATCATTACAGGCTGTTAACAGTTTCCTAAAGAGACTAAAATGCCTTATAAGGGAAGACTTTTCCTCTTATGAAAGGGTCCTCCCACTCCTCTAAGAGGGGATCCCGAGTTCAATTAAACCAACCATCTTACATTGTTAAGCCTCTTCCAAGAAACCCTTATAAATATCATCCCTGCATGGCCGATCCTTAGTAGTTCTAGTCACCATTGTTGGATCACCAAGCTTCTTGCAATAGTTTCTTATACTTAATGGAAGTGCTCTAACATACACGTAGACGTATATTTCTTCATTAATAGAGCCGAACCATATACAAACATGCTACCTATATTTCTCTCTCCTTCTCTAAAAAATCGTGTTAATCTTTTTTCTTTCTAAAATTTGGTATGTAAACTTATTTTTAGAGACTTGTGAATTTTCATAAAATGTTTCTGAATCTAAAAAATTCAAAGACATTTTCAAAAAATGTCTCTAGATTCTGGAATATCCAAAGACCTTTTCAGATGGGGCCTCCTTTGTTTTGCTCTTTATTATGCTTGATCATTGTTTCTTATCTTCTACTTATCTCTTTGATTTTAGAGCAATTCTAAAAAAAAATCGATCTCTAAATAAGCAAATTAAAGATTTAGAAAATTTAGAGACATTCTCTTTATTATATATTGATCATTCTTTTCCATCTTCTTCTTCTCATATCTTTAATTTTAGAGACATGATGTCTCTAAATCCAGAAACTCCAGTGACATTTTCTTTATTGTGTTTTGATATTTATTGTTTCAAATCTTCATCTTTTCTTCTCTTTGATTTATAGAGAATGACTCTGTATTTTCGAGATTCAAAGACACTCTCTAAAAAAATCTCTGAATTTTTAGGAATATGAGACATTCAAATTTTTTTTTTCCTGAATTCTATATTTACTAAATGTCTAGTTTGAAAGATCTTGGTTTTGTGATTCCAAGTGTATATTATTGAAATCGAAGTTGTCGTTTGGAAGATATTGTATTTTGAAAACTAATAAAGAAAAAAAATTTAAAAAAAAGTTACGTGTCACCTGTTATAAAGAGTTTTTTTTTTTTTTTTTTTTTTTTGTCGTTCGTCCAATTGAATTTTAGAGACCTTAGGAGTAATACAAAAATCACTTGGAACTAATTTTTTTTTTTTGTAGCCAATGACCTTAGACCAAGCACTCCATGTTAATTTATTAGAATAGTCGCTAAATCAAATAAATCGGTAAAAATTATTTTCTTATTTATTTATTGACATTATCAGATAACTGATGAAATATATTATGACTTGTAAGAGGTGGTATTGACCTTTAAACGTCCACTCAGAACATGAACCTCCGCCACCATCTTAAGAGCATAACATCTGTCTAGTGGCCTTGACTTCACCTTATAATTGGTGTCGGAGGTATTCGGGAATATCAAAATGAACATTTTTTAAGACAATGACTAGACAGAGAGAAGTATAATGGGTAATGCTATATGCAGATTTTGACCATTTATTTTAGTGGAGTCCATGCTTGCACACATAGGACTCACTAAAATGAATGATTCAGATTTTTATGTGCACATTTTATGTACACCAATCATTAGTCCAATATAATTAGGATAGAAAAAGGGAATAATTACACTTCAAGTTATTTTTGTGAGTCAAAATTAAAAGTAAATTTATTACTTTTTTAAAATTGGAAAAATATTAACTTTTTTTTTTTTATAAAATAAAAAAGTCATCAAATTTTACATGACGTTTTGGAGCAATTCTTTATACGGGTGGGAGCATTAACTCTTCAAAATGTTGAGAGCTATTCTTCCAAACACAGAGAGCAACCCGTTTAAAAGTCGGGTACAACTCTTTCCAACGTTGAGAACAAGCCTTCAAACATTGGGAGCAAGTCTTCAAACGTTTTGATGCAAGTTCAGAACGTTGAAAACCAAAAGTCGACTATAATACAAAATAGCTATTCAAAAGTTAATGGTTTTTTTTTTAATAATTTTTTGATGACTTTTAAAAATTTTAATTACTATTGATACTTTTTTTAATTTTCAAACAGTAGTAGACTGGATTTTTAAATTTTTGTACAAAAAATTAATTGAAATCTAATTATCCCAGAGACTTTACCCATATCATTCAGGTTCTATATATCCACAAAGCTTTCGCACTAACATTCAACCTTAAGTCAAATCTTTCCATTAGAATTTAGGCTTCCCTGGTTTCCCTGTCTTCTGAAAATTGAGTCAAGCCCTTATGATTTCAAGTTACAGAGAATGTCGAAAGAAAATACAGAATCCAGATGGACCAGATTGCATAATAGAGTGAGGATCATACAGATACATATCAATAATGCTATATATGGTTATCAAAACTTGTTTTACTAACACATTTTTTTTTTTTTGGTAATCGGGGGTGTTCGGGCCAGCTTGCGCCGGGTCAATACTCCAGTGGCCACGCTCCCCATGACTCGAACAATAAACCTCTTGGATAGTACACCCAAGAAGTTTACCACTCGACCACAAAGGACTTGATTTGTTTTACTAACACATGTCTAGGGGTGGAGACTGGATTTGATAGTGGAGGCACAAAATGACATGGGATTTGGGGATAGTGCCGTGAGTCCTTTTTTTTGGGATTGAAATGCTGTAATTTTTGGTTTCTAGTGTTTTAAAAACTGTTTGGTTATACTATGGATATTTTGACCCAAAAAAAAAAAAAATTCTATGGATATAACATATGGTGGGTCAAGATTGAGTTAAAACATAATTATTCAAAGGCAACTCTTTAAAAAAAAAGTGTTCACGTGCTTAATTTCTTTTGTTTTTTTGTTTTTACTTTCTCACTTATAAAACAAAAAATCCTTACATATTTAAAAGGAAATATCTAGAAGATCTCTAATACTTGAGGTTAATTGAGTAAATCAGATATTCATTTGACTAAAATTTTTAAAAAATAAAATTAAAAACTTTAGGAGGGACATAAATGTATATACATAAAACATATAGGGTAAAAATAAAAATTTGAGTGGGGACACGTGCCCCCACTAGACCCTACACCCCTCCGCCCTTCATACGTGTGCAGTGGAACCACATTTCATAATAAGTTGTTTTGGGTGGTCCAAAGAGCCATGTGATGGGAATCAAATTTGTATCAATTTAGAACCATAGCATTCCTCCGCACATATTTATGGAGAGAAAGAGGCAAAATTATTTAGTAAGATTGTCACTGCCAAAAAAATAAAAAAATAAATAAAAAATAAAAAATAAAAATAAATTTAGTAAGATTGTCACACCATGTCATTATGTTGATGTGATGTGCATCCCAATCCAATAATATGAGTTCATGTGACTCCTATTTTTAGGGTACATGACAAAAACCTTTAGCTTTAAGCAATACGTGATTATGTCCCAAATTTAGTCATGTGTCCCTATTTTTAAGATCACAGGTGCTTGTGTGATTGGAATGTCACACTACATTAATATGTTATAAGGTATGACAATTTCACTGAATAACTTCTCGAGAGAGATTGTATTTTTGGAAAGTTTGACCAAGAAGCCATGCATCCTCTGAAGGAGTGAAAGGTCAATTGAATAGATTCAGCACAACTTGCCCAAGCCAATGTGCCATGTGTCCAAATTCATATTTACACTTTCAATAGGATTTGGTCGTCAAAATCTTATCTATATCATGCATCTACAAGAACCTGCATGAAGAAGATAAATTTGGGTTTTGCAACTGAACCAGAACATATTCCCTCGTGGGCATTTCTAAAGATTAATGCAAAATGAGATTTCAATGATTTGAAAAAAGAGAATCATATGATCTCTTTAGTGAAAGAGCCTCCCTATATATAGAGACTTTGAATATGATAATGAGCATGAGTAGGTTTGAGTAGAAGAGAAGCACAATATATATATCCAGTTATAGTCAATCTCATGTTTACTTAATGTGGGACATATTATCTAACACGATTCTTTATGTGCATTCTCTTCTTGGGTCTGTCACGTGCGCCTCTTTGAGTCTTATCATCGTGTAGTCTTTTGTTGGGTTTGTCATCGTTGGGGTGTGGACTACTTTTTTTTTTCTCAAGGTATAGGAATGGGTCTAACTCTGATACCATGAAGAAACTTTAGATCCAACCCAAAAGCTTAAACTATTAGGTGGAGAGGCCCAACATGTATATCTATTCATAGCTAACTCCACGTTTATTTAATGTTGGACATATTGTTTAACAAAGGGGAAGTGGTAAAGGGGGACCTATTTTTTAGAGGAAAATTAAAAATTGGAAATTAATAAATAGAAATTTAGCATTAAGTCCCTATTTACCTAATTTTTTTTTAGAGAAGATCCATAAATTAAAAAAGTGAGAAATTTCTCACAAAAATTGATCATGGGAAATATTCCTCTTTCATCCATATGTTTATATCCTCATCCATACGTACAAATTATACGTAGTCACATACATATTATATATATATATATAGGGAAATGCTTTTCAGTGCATTGAGCTTTTAAGCCTAAAAAATTCACTACAAGGAAAAAGACCTTTTATGTCACTTTTTAAGTGACATGAATAGGTATTTATGTCACTTTTTTTTTTCCAATAAAAAGTGACATAAATGGAGGCGACATAAATGTTTTAAAAGTGACATAAATACTTTACAAAAAGTGACATAAATGTTTCATAAAACTAACACATTTATTAATAAAAAGTAACATAAATACTTAAAAGTGACATAAATACCAATTTATTTATGTCACTTTTAACATAAAGTGACATAAAAGTAGAAAGTGACATAAATACCAAACAAAATTATAACATCAAAGTCTTAAAAGTGACATAAATATTTAAAAGTGACATAAATACTATTTTTATTTATGTCACTTTTAACCTAAAGTGACATAAAAGTAGAAAAGTGACATAAATACAAAATAAAATTATTACATAAAAGCCTTAAAAGTGACATAAATACTCTAAAAGTGACATAAATACCTCCCTGTAAAAATAATATATACCACCATGTACATATATACAATACCATGCATGCACCCTGTACAAAATTAAATCCAACTCAATATTTCAACTACTAAATTTCATAGATGCATCTCAATATCAACCAATTAATTGGGATGAACAAAAAAATATACAATCGATCTGAGTCAAGTGCAAATCTAATAACATATACATATTACATATTCATCAAAAAGTACTAATAAACTTATGAAAGCAACAAAAAAGAATTAGCCCAACAAAAAGAGTGGTTTGTTTGTTAGAATCTTCCATCAAAATGTGAAACTTTGTACCTACAAAAAAGATAAAGTTTTCATTAATTAGTTGTATATAAAATAATAAAAGAGTAAAACTATGTTTGGGGGTTTTGAGAGACCACAATGTGTTCGGGAACTTGGAATGATGAAAAAGTCATTTTTTCGTATTTTTTGTGAACCGTGAATCCGTTATGCATTCCGTTAGTTTTCACAAATTTATTTAGGCATTTTTGAGATGCGTGTAAGATTTCATGACGTTTGGTCAAGCGGTTTACCGATTCACCGATTCACTACTCAAAATCCCCAAAACTACGTTTTTTCAAGCCTAAGTGACTAAAGAGTTATTTTTTCGTATTTTTTGTGAACCGTGAATCCGTTATTCATTCCGTTAGTTCCCGCAAGTTTATTTATGCATGTTTGAGGTGCATGTAAGATTTCGTGGCGTTTGGTTAAGCGGTTTACCGATTCACTACTCAAAACCCCCAAAACTACGTTTTTTCAAGCCTAAGTGACTAAAGAGTTATTTTTTCGCATTTTTTGTGAACCGTGAATCCGTTATTCATTCTATTAGTTCCTGAAAGTTTATTTATACATGTTTGAGGTGCATGTAAGGTTTCGTGGTATTTGGTTAAGCGGTTTACCGATTCACTACTCAAAACCCCCAAAACTACGTTTTTTCAAGCCTAAGTGACTAAAGAGTCATTTTTTCGCATTATTTGTGAACCGTGAATCCGTTATTCATTCCGTTAGTTCTCGAAAGTGTATTTATGCATGTTTGAGGTGCGTGTAAAGTTTCGTGGCATTTGGTTAATCGGTTTACCGATTCACTACTCAAAACCCCCAAAACTACATTTTTTCATGCCTAAGTGACTAAAGAGTCATTTTTTCACATTATTTGTGAATCGTGAATCCGTTATTCATTCTGTTAGTTCCCGCAAGTTTATTTATGCATGTTTGAGGTACGTGTAAGGTTTTGTGGTGTTTGGTTTAGCGGTTTACCGATTCACTACTCAAAACACCCAAAACTACGGTTTTTCAAGCCTAAGTGACTAACGAGTCATTTTTTTGCATTATTTTTTAACCGTGAATCCGTTATGCTTTCCGTTACTTCCTGCAAGTTTATTTAGGCATGTTTGAGGTGCGTGTAAGGTTTCATGGCGTTTGGTTTAGGGATTTACCGATTCACTACTCAAAACCCCCAAAACTACGTTTTTTCAAGCCTAAGTGATGAAAAAGTCATTTTTTTGCATTAATTGTGAACCGTGAATCCGTTATTCATTCCGTTAGTTCCCGCAAGTTTATTTATGCATGCTTGAGTTGCGTGAAAGGTTTCGTTGCGTTTGGTTTAGCGGTTTACCGATTCACTACTCAAAACTCCCAAAACTACGTTTTTTCAAGCCTAAGTGACTAAAGAGTCATTTTTTTCGCATTTTTTGTGAACCGTGAATCCGTTATTCATTCCGTTAGTTCCCGAAAGTTTATTTATGCATGTTAGAGGTACGTGTAAGGTTTCATGGCGTTTGGTTAAGCGGTTTACCGATTCACTACTCAAAACCCCAAAACTATATTTTTTCAAGCCTAAGTGAGTAAAGAGTCATTTTTTCGCATTATTTGTGAACCGTGAATCCGTTATTCATTCCGTTAGTTCCCGAAAGTTTATTTATGCATGTTTGAGGTGCGTGAAAGGTTTCGTGGCATTTGGTTTAGCGGTTTACCAATTCACTACTCAAAACCCCCAAAACTATGATTTTTTCAAACCTGAGTGACTAAAGAGTCATTTTTTCGCATATTTTGTGAAAAATGAATCCCTTATTCATTCCGTTAGTTCCTGCACGTTTATTTATGTATGTTTGAAGTGCGTGTAAGGTTTCTTGGCATTTGGTTAAGCGGTTTACCGATTCACTACTCAAAACCCCCAAAACTACGTTTTTTCAAGCCTGAGTGACTAACGAGTCATTTTTTCGCATTATTTGTGAACTGTGAATCCGTTATTCATTTTGTTAGTTCCCGCAAGTTTATTTATGCATGTTTGAGGTGTGTGTAAGGTTTCGTAGCATTTGGTTTAGCGGTTTACCGATTCACTACTCAAAACCCCCAAAACTACGTTTTTTCAAGCCTAAGTGACTAAAGAGTCATTTTTTTCGCATTTTTTGTGAACCGTGAATCCGTTATGCATTCCGTTAATTCCCACAAGTTTATTTAGGCATTTTTGAGGTGCATGTAAGTTTTCTTGGCGTTTGGTTAAGCGGTTTACCGATTCAATAAAGCAGCGTAGGTCATGTTAATTCAGAGTAATTTAGGCCTCTGTAGAGCTAGATTAATGAACTTAATTTGTACTTCTTAGACACATCTTAGTTTTACCTCCAGCCAACCATTGGTTTTCAAGCAAAGTACCACTGGTATGATATATCTGTGACGTAATACCCTCACATAAGTATCCACAGTTGTTTAGCCTAAGTGGTATCTCCAACTATGATTTCTGAATAACATCATTCATGTCACTAAAGTGAAAAAAATAACTAAAAGTCAGACTAATCTACTCCATACCATAGGAGACATTCAGGTATTTGAACAAGAACACCCTTACCACTGGTAGTAGCCAACTAATCCTGGCGAAAGGCGAAGCTAAACCAACAATATATTTGCAATTGTTGCAGATGATATATTATATAACTAAGATAACTATGCAGACATACATGATACAACATAAATAGTACTTTGGCAGGTGCTGATTTCAGAGTAATGCAGTGTTGGCTTAATGAAATAAGTCAGATGGATTGCTTAACAAGTGATTATAATTGCAAACAGCGGTCTACAAATAGAAACTCTAAGAAGTATAAAAAAGAGAAACCAACATAGAAATATATATATATATATATATATACACGTGTGTGTGTGTATGTGTGTGTAAAGAAAGAAGATACCTCTCCTTCATCTGTCAATGCAGTAGAATGCCATCCTCCAGTAGCAATATCGACCTGGATGTAAATACAGATAAAATGCCTCTCAAAATCCAGATTGTGTACATACAAAATCTGTTGATAGTGTAAATACAGATAAAACGCCTCTCAAAATCCATATCAGTTAGACACTAAATCACCAGACTTTACATTATACTAAATGTTTCATCCATTTGGATCATACGTTTAATAACCAATAACAAAAAAATGAACTTTGCGATTGACAAAACCTGCAAACTCTGAAACAATAAACTTCCATATAAACCCCAGTACTAAAAATTTTCAATTTCTAAAACCATCTATGAATTATTGACCTTCACAATTCAAGGACTACAAGAAAAATGGCTTTTTATGTCACTTAAAAAGTGACATAAATAGGTATTTATGTCAATTTTTTTCCCAGTAAAAAGTGACATAAATGGAGGTGATATAAATGTTTTAAAAGTGACATAAATGTTTTATAAAAGTGACATAAATGTTTCATAAAACCAACGCATATGTTAATAAAAAGTGACACAAATACTTAAAAGTGACATAAATACCATTTTATTTATGTCACTTTTAACCTAAAGTGACATAAAAGTAAAAAAGTGACATAAATACCAAACAAAATTATTACATCAAAGTCTTAAAAGTGACATAAATACTTTAAAAGTGACATAAAAACTTTAAAAGTGACATAAATACTTTATAAAAGTGACATAAATACTTTATAAAAGCGACATAAATGTGTAATAAATTATGTCAATTTTTTTAAAAATGACATAAATGTTTTAAGTAATACGGATTCAATATCACCCTATAAAAACAATACCACCCTGTACATACAATACCACCATGTACAAAATTAAATCCAACTCAATGATCTATTTCAACCACTAAATTTCATCGATTAATCTCAATATCAATCAATTAATTGGAATGAACAAAAAATATATACAATCGATCCACGTCAAGTGCTAAACTAATAACATATACTTAACTATTCATCAAAAAGTACTAACAAAACTATGAATTAAAGCAACAAAAAAATTAGCCCAACAAAAAAAGTGATGGAACGCTTGATAGAACTTCCCATCAAAATGTGAAACTTTGTACCAACAAAAAAGAAAAAGTTTTCATTAATTTGTAGTATATATAAAATAATAAAAGAGAAACTAAGTTTGGAGGTTTTGAGAGACCAAAATATGTTCGGGAACTCGAAATGACACGGGACCAGAACCTAAACTTCATACTCACCTAAGTAGACTTGTAGGAAGAAACAGCACGCAATTCTGATTCACGGATTGCAAGTTAGACACTGTCACGCCCCGACGTAGCATAAATATGAAAAGCGTTTAATTTCCTTTATGGACCCGTAGGTCGCGATAGTTTGAAGGATCGATTCCGTCCCAAACGTCGAACAACAAAAACATATAATCAGAGTTGAGCAGTCAAGGCTTACAAATATTTTTCTAACTTATTACATATTACAGCACGGGGTCTCTAAAGGCACAAACCGCCTTAATCAAAACAATAACTTAATATCTATTACAGTCATCCTTATTACAAAACAGTTTATAACTAAAGCATGGAACATAGATAACAGTCTTTCTTCCAAGCAGTCGTTCTCAATTAGCATAATCATAATGTTCAGCCTGATCATAACCTGAAAAACCTGAACACCAATGTCCAGAACGCATCAACGTCGTCAGCTTCAAGAAGCTGGTGAGTATTAAAAACATAACTTTTAATGTAACACATGCTCATTTACCATTTTCCAATTCTCATTTAAATCCACAAGTTTATATTTAAGATAAAGAGTTCGTTTTAGAAAACAACCACAATATTATTTAAAAGATAAATTCACATATATGTGACCGTGTATGAGAAAAATGCACCATCTCATCTAGCCGACTCTTTTCTCTCGCCAAAACCCAACAACCCAACATCACACACCGGTATCTTTGAAATACTCCGATAGCCACACTTTAGCGCAGGGGTGCCAGGGAATGTCCAGTTTGCCTCATACTTTGGTCCGGGGTACCAGGGAGTGTCCATTGCCTCACACTTTGACTACCTAATCCACCATACAAATACCGGAGGAACCCTCAGCAGCATCCAGACTCGGGTATCAGGGAGTGTCCGTAGGCCACACTTTAGCACTTCCATGGGTGCCAGGGAATGTCCAAGTTTGGCTTCACACACTTTAATGCTACTATGGTCATCAGGGAGTGTCCAATTTTGCCACCGTCGCATTTCAAAGACACCCTCGCCGCAATCTCAATCACAACACACTTTGGTACTCACTTACCAGGGAGTGTCCACACCAAAATCTCAACCGCACTCACTATGCCACACTGACCATTACTCTTTTCCATACTAACCAACATTCACACTCACCATGCATGTACAACTGACTCCACATGTATGTTATGAAACTTTAAAACATGAGGCAATTTACTGATTTATACAAACGACGAGCGTACGGGGATTGAGAAGTCATAATACAACGTTTTAATCGTTCAAACATAACCAATTAAGATTCTGAATTAATAAATTTCCTAAACAGTACTCAAACAGTACATAAATTTTATCTTAAACAGTCCTTTATCACAAAACAAGCAAAATTAGAAACTGCCAGACGTCGCGCGCGCGGGCCGCTCGGGCGAGGGATCGCTCGCACGGGCCGCTCGCGCGATATGTTCAATTTTTGTTTTATTATAAAAACCTTTCTTTCTGCCAGAGTACAGGAAGATCGCGCGCGCGGATCGCTCGCGCGATTCGCTCGCGCGGTCCGCTCGCGCGACCTGCCTAATTTTTATTTTTCTTTTATAAAACTTTTTTGTCTGCCTGGGACACAAACCTCGCGCGCGCGGGCCACTCGCGCGAGGGGTTGCTCGCGAGGGCCGCTCGCGCGATCGCGCGTGCGAGTTTCAGCAGAGACTTCATCTTCTTCGTCAGAACTGCTCTGTTTTCAGTTTAAGGGTCCATTTTGACCCATTTTTAATTCCGGAAGTAAATAGGACATGTAATATATGATTTTCTTCAATTTTTCGCAAGGATTAAGAATCTACGATCAATTTTACCTGAATCGACCCGTACCTCTCGAATTTTACGAAAAAACCGAGAGTTGACGAAAATTTCGTTTTAATCATACGTCGCCATACGAACGAATTAAGCTCTAATTTTTCAATCGCATACTCTACATACTATAATCTTTCATATTTCATTCAAAAAACGAATTTTGATTTAGTTTGGAAAATCCATGTTTTGAGCTATGGAGTTCTTGAAGAATTTAAACATGGTGATCAACATATATACACATACAAACAGTAATTGAGCACAAATTACATTTGGAGTGAGTTTAAAATACTCACTATGATTAAAAGCAGAGAGATTGTTGAGAAAGAATTGCAAGCTAAGAATTTCAAACCCAAGCTTTGGTTATGGGGATTAAGAGTTTCTCTCTCTACAAATTTTCTGTATAAGGAACTCTCAGACTTTCTCTTCTCTCTCTGTATATGAAATGTGTAGTTTAAGTGTGTGTTTGTGTGGTATAAATAGAAGAACTCATTTAGAGAACTTGGGGGCTAAGTCCCTTGAGTTTAACTCAACAAAATGGAATTGTTTTTCACTTTTAATTAAGTTGGAGAATATACACACACAGTTACAAATGTATATACACGGATATGCCTACAAGAGCTGATGGAGAGTTTCTCAAATGGGGTTAAGTTAGTATAGGTGTTCATATAGGCTTGTAGGAGGCAAATTTGGTTGTTTGGGAATGAGAGCTTATGGCATAAACTAATACACAACATAGAGGCACAACCAAACAAGGCTTAACCAATCATTGCTTGCCTTTAATGGAAATAAAGTATATCTCATGTCCACTTTATGTCACTTCCAAAATCTGTGGAAGTTTAGCACAGCGTGGACAGTTTTAAACATAAACTGGTATTTTCGTGGCGCGGTGTCAGTCACAAAAATACAAAAAATTCATTTTAATGTAGGAAATGATTTCCGGTATTATAAAAATACTGATTGAGTTAAAAGTAAACATTTCCACCGTTTTTGAAATACAGTTTTGAAATCCAACACAGGTATTGTTAAATTTTACAGAAATCGCAGTTTGACCCCAAAAGAGTTTTAATTATGAATTTAGACAAGAAATAAGATTCCAAATATGAGAATCGAAATTAATGACAGTAGACAATACATATTGATTTAAATATGACAATGCAAATACAGATTAATTATGGAAATGAAATTAAAATTAATTAATGGAATGCAGGTTGTTACATCATTCCTCCCTTAAACAGGATTTCGTCCTCGAAATCAAGACTGACTAGTCCTGAAACAACTCCGGTTACTTCCTCCTCATCTCAGCTTCAACTTCCCACGAGGCTTCGTTCTCGTCATGGTGATTCCACTGAACCTTTACCAACGGAATATCCTTATTCCTCAACTTCTTGATACTCTGATCCAGAATCTTCACAAGTCTCTCCTTGTAAGAAACGTTATGACTCGTCTCAATATCGTCATAACTAACCACGTGCGAGGGGTCTCGTATGTACTTTCTCAGCATACTAACATGAAATACATTGTGAACCCCAGACATCTTTGGTGGTACCGCGAGTCGATAAGCCACTTTCCCGACACGTTCCAAAATCTCGAACGGCCCGATGAAACACGGAGCCAATTTTCCTCTCTTGAGACCAAAGCGTACTACTCCTTGGGTCGGTGAAACCTTAGAAGTACGTGATCTCCAACGCTAAACTCCGAATCTTTCCGGCGTCGATCGGCATAACTCTTATACCTGCTCTGAGCGGTTTTCATCCTTTGCTTGACCAAAGAAATCTTTTTGTTTGTTTCTCTGACCAACTCTGGTCCCAACAACTCTTTGTCTCTGACTTCTGACCAGCACAACGGAGAACGACATGGTCGTCCGTACAATGCTTTGAACGGAGCCATCCCGATACTCGTGTGATAACTGTTGTTATAGGCAAATTCAACTAACGACAAGTGTGTTTCCCAAGATTCTTCAAAATCAATAACACAAGCCCTAAGCATATCCTCCATGATTTGATTAACACGATCAGTCTGTCCGTCTGTCTGAGGGTGAAAAGCAGTACTCATATTGAGCGAGGTTCCCATGGCTTCTTGCAGACTTTCCTAAAAACTAGAAGTAAAACGTGCATCACGGTCTGACATAATCGACACAGGTGCACCGTGAAGTCACACAACTTGTTGTATGTACATTCGGCTCATCTTTTCCACCGGGTATGTCATACTATAAGCAATGAAATGAGCTGATTTTGTCAATCGATCCACGATTACCCAAATGGCATCATGATTCTGCTGCGATCGAGGTAATCCTACTACAAAATCCATCGTAATGTGCTCCTACTTCCAACCAGGAATAGGTAGTGGTTGCAACAATCCTGACGGTCTCTGATGTTCGGCCTTGACTTGTTGACACGTCAAACACTTAAACACAAATTTGGCCACTTCCTTCTTCATACCTTCCCACCAGAAATTCCTCTTCAAATCTTTGTACATTTCGTTCCTCCTGGGTGAACTGTATATCTTGACTTATGTGCTTCTTCCAGGATATCCTTTCTAAGCTCTCCAACATTTGGCACACATAATCTATCTCTGCACCGATATCCTCCATCAATTCCTACCTTCCATTCGATCGGGTCTTTCTCTGACATCTTCACGAACCATGTCTGAAACTTCCCATCTTCTTTCTGAGCTCCAATAATGCGGTCGATAAGAACAGGTTGTAGGATAAGACATCCAAAAAGTTATCCTTCTTCTTCTTCACCACTCTGTACATTGAACTCCGCAAACGTCTCCAATGCTCGCCATTCTCTAACCATTAAGGAGGCGATCGTCTCACGAGTCTGCCGACTCAAAGCATCAACGACCACATTAGCTTTACCGGGGTGGTATTCTAACGTGAAGTCGTAATCTTTAATCAGCTCCATCCATCTGCGTTGCCTCATGTTCAACTCTTTCTGTGTGAACAAATATTTCAGGCTCTTGTGATCGGAGAATAAATCAAACTTCTCACCATAGAGATAGTGTCTCCAAATCTTGAGTGCGAATACTACGGCCGTCAACTCCAAATCATGAATGGGGTAGTTCAACTCATTCGGCTTCAGCTGTCTGGATCCATAGGCGATAACTCTACCATCTTGCATAAGTACGCACCCTAATCCTTGATATGATGCATCACTAAAGATAGTGAACTTCTCATCAGGCTTGGGTATAGCGAGTACCGGCGCGGTAGTAAGTCTCTCTTTCAATTCCAGAAAGGCGCGCTCATGCTTCTCTGTCCAGTCGAACTTCAAATTCTTGTTCGTTAACCCAGTTAATGGTGCAGCTATTTTTGAAAACCCTTCAACAAATCTTCTGTAATAGCCTGCGAGTCCCAGAAAACTCCTAACTTCCGTAGGGTTGCTTGGCCTAACCCAGTTTGACACAGCATCCGTCTTGGATGAATCCACAGAAATTCCTTGAGATGACACCTTGTGTCCCAAAAATTTCACTTCTAGCAACCAGAACTCACACTTACTAAACTTGGCATACATGTGGTGGTCCTTGAGCGTCTGCATCGTAATCCGTAGATGTTGTTCGTGTTCTTCTCCCGACTTAGAACAGATCAAAATATCATCTATAAAAGACGATGACAAACTGATCCAAATAAGGCTTGAAAACTCTGTTCATCAGATCCATAAACACTGCTGGGGCATTCATCATTCCAAAAGGCATTACTAGAAATTCGTAATGACCATATCGGGTTCTGAAAGCAGTCTTAGGTATGTCTTCCTTCCGTACCCTCAACTGATGATATCCCGACCTAAGGTCTATCTTGGAAAATGTCGTAGCTCCTTGTAGTTGATCAAACAAATCGTCAATCCGAGGCAAGGGATACTTGTTCTTGATAGTCACGCGGTTCAGTTCTCTATAATCGATACACAACCTGAGCGTCCCATCCTTCTTCTTCACGAATAACACTGGTAATCCCAAAGGCGATGTACTAGGACGTACAAAACCTAGGTTCTCGAGCTCTTAAAACTTGTTCCTTCAATTCCAACAGTTCGGTGGGGGCCATTCTGTAGGGAACCTTCGTGATTAGTACGGTACTCGGTATAAGCTCAATACAGAACTTTATACTTCTCTCGGGCGGCAAACCAGAAATGTCTTGAAATACTTCTTCGAAGTCCTTGACTACAGGTATAGACAACACTGTCGCTTCTGTACTGACAACTTCGATGTTTGCCAAACATCTAGTGAGGAACATATCTCCCAAAGGGTTACATTGAAAATCAAAGGGTTGATTCTCGTTGTTGGAGAATGTAATTCTCTTCCTCGCACAATCCAACTTTACTTGATTCTGAGAGAGCCAATCCATTCCTAGGATTATGTCGAACTCTTTCATTGATAGGACAATCAACCTTGCAGGGATTTCACGGTCTCCTAGCCGTAAAGAACAATCCTTGCACACGTGTCCTAATCTGACTGCAGCTCCTAATGGTGAAGTAGCCCTTAAAGCTTTCTCTAAACGATGAGGTAAGATACCCAATCTCTGAATTGTATTAAGACATATGAACGAAAGAGCAGCACCCGTATCAAATAACACTTTAACTTGGGAGTTAAATAGAGTTAATGTACCTTCCACTGCTTGCCGATCTGGTTGAGCTTTTCCATAATCTCCTTCTTCATAAATAGTTCCGTCATATCCAGCAACATCTGGGATAACAGCATTCAAGCGAGTCTGACCTTGTTGACCATACGTCACTTGCTTAGGAGTAGTGCAGAACCTATTGATGTGACCTGGTTCACCACAGTTGTAGCAGACTATGCCTTGCTAAGCAGCACGCCTTGATGCCTTGCAATCTCGAGCCAGATGACCGAGGTTGCCACAGTTGAAACATTTTCCAGCATTACTACCTTTTTCCACTTGGGGTTGAGTCGGATAGGTGATAGCTTGGGTGCTCTTGCTTCCGTCAAAATTCCTCTTCTGTCCTTGGGTACGATTCATTGGTGGTCTATTCCCAAAATTACCCCTTTGAGGCGGTCGAAATTCGAATTGCTTACGGTTCACTTGAGCGTCCTCTTCTAGATTTGTAGCCAAGCCAACCAATCCCTCAAACGACTTATCTAGGTGACCGAGAGTCAGACGACGAATTTGCGGTGTCAGCTCTTGATTGTACTTACGGATCCTCTTTTCCTCAGTATCAACCATGTGAGGGGCAAACCGGGACAGTCTCTCAAACTGAGTGGTGTACTCTTGCACAGACTTGGTTCCTTGCGTTAAATCCATGAACTCCTTCTCTCTTCTGTGCCTTTCCGTATCCGGGAAATACTTCTCCAAAAATCTCCCCTTGAACGCAATCCACGTCATTCCCGTTGCAGCTCCATTCCTAATAGTAGCTATGACCGAATCCCACCAATCCGCGGCAGCGTCGATTAATTGAAAGGTAGCTAATCTCCTCTTCTCCATCTCATTGCACTGGACAGCTTCGAACATACGGTCCATCTGTCTTAACCACTGTTCTGCTTTCCATGGTTCCGCAGTACTCGCAAACTGTTCGGGCCTTAGCACACGAAATCTCTCCAACAACTTATCTCCAGTTTGGTGGTCTCGTCGGTTTTTATTCTGATTGCTAACCCTTTCGAGACGTCTGACGAAAGCTTCAAACATTCCTATGGGATCGGCAGCCTCAGGTGCTCCCTCAATCAAATTCATGTTCCTCCTTAGTCCTCCAGCCATTCTATGCATAATAGTGATAGTAGAATGAGAAGAATGCATGCAACAGTACTATAAAACAATTTAAATGACGATAGCATTCAAAAGAGTATATTTTATATATAACTTCTTGTCAAGTTGATACAAAAAGCGTGTATAATCAGGTCAATGTCTACCCTATCTATATGGGTTAGGACACATATGTCCATGCAAGAGTTAATGCCAAAAATGGGGTTATTGCCCTATACTCTAATGCATGTAATTACAGTTTGCAAAAAGGTATAGAGCTACTAGTTAAAAGTAGTTAATATGTACAAAGTCATATTTAGAACGTCAATCGTCTCCATAAGCAGCTATCAGGAGATCTAGCGAGTCGACCGGGTGAAATCGCTGAACAAGGAACGGGCCTACCAAATCAAAGTCAAAGCTCTGAGAGGTTGACGAGGAAGCAGGCGATGGGGCATCTGCCTCAACTGGCACCTCCTCAGGCAGAACTAGCTTAAGTGCTAGCTCATCCTCGAGCTCAGCGGTGAGGTCATCTAGACCTATGCCATCCTCCACATCCTCTCCACCTATCGGAACCAAATGAGCAGCCTCAGCATCGTCCTCGGCGATGGGAACCACTGGCGGAGGCATCTCTAGTTGTGCGAGATGAGCATGCACAACCTGGATCTCAAAGGGGAAATAGAGGGCATCACTATCGACCAACCTCAAAACCTCAACCAAAACCAAGCGCTGAGCCTCTGTAAAGTAACAAAGCTCTAGGCGGATACGAGTCAAGTCAACTAAGCCTACCACGTGAACCTAGTGCCATAGATCTAATACTATAGTCGTCGTGGCTAGCTGCTCAATAGCGGTATGATATAAATTGAGAAAAGATGGGACTACTGCCCCGGGAGTCACCAAATGTCCTCCAAACCCATCTGGTACAAAAGGGGCTGAGCTGAATCCATACCTGATAAAAAGATACTAACTTAAATAAGGAAAGAGATAATCTTAGGCGTTTGGGTTCTGAGTCTATCCTCCCTGACGTATCATCGTGGTGCAAAGCTTAAGCTAACAGATCGTAGAATCGGGTCTAAACTGGTAAACCCTAACCTGGCTAAACTATCTTGAGATAAATAATAACCTGGCTTTGATACCACTTAATCCTGTCACGCCCCGACGTAGCATAAATATGGAGAGCGTTTAATTTCCTTTATGGACCCGTAGGTCGCGACAGTTTGAAGGATCGATTCCGTCCCAAATGTCGAACAACAAAAACATATAATCAGAGTTGAGCAGTCAAGGCTTATAAATATTTTTCTAACTTATTACATATTACAGCACGGGGTCTCTAAAGGCACAAACCGCCTTAATCAAAACAAAAACTTAATATCTATTATAGTCATCCTTATTACAAAATAGTTTATAACTAAAGCATGGAACATAGATAACAGTCTTTCTTCCAAGCAGTCGTTCTCAATTAGCATAATCATAATGTTCAGCCTGATCATAACCTGAAAAACCTGAACACGAATGTCCAGAACGCATCAACGTCGTCAGCTTCAAGAAGCTGGTGATTATTAAAAACATAACTTTTAATGTAACACATGTTCATTTACCATTTTCCAATTCTCATTTAAATCCACAAGTTTATATTTAAGATAAAGAGTTCGTTTTAGAAAACAACCACAATATTATTTAAAAGATAAATTCACATATATGTGACCGTGTATGAGAAAAATGCACCATCTCATTTAACCGACTCTTTTCTCTCGCCAAAACCCAACAACCCAACATCACACACCTGTATCTTTGAAATACTCCGATAGCCACACTTTAGCGCAGGGGTGCCAGGGAATGTCCAGTTTGCCTCACACTTTGGTCCGGGGTACCAGGGAGTGTCCATTGCCTCACACTTTGACTACCTAATCCGCCATGCAAATACCGGAGGAACCCTCACGCAGTATCCAGACTCGGGTATCAGGGAGTGTCCGTAGGCCACACTTTAGCACTTCCATAGGTGCCAGGGAATGTCCAAGTTCGGCTTCACATACTTTGACGCTACCATGGTCGTCAGGGAGTGTCCAGTTTTACCACCGTCGCATTTCAAAGACACCCTCACCGCAATCTCAATCACAACACACTTTGGTACTCACTTACCAGGGAGTGTCCACATCAAAATCTCAACCGCACTCACTATGCCACACTGACCATTACTCTTTTCCATACTGACAAACATTCACACTCACCATGCATGTACAACTGACTCCACATGTATGTTATGAAACTTTAAAACATGAGGCAATTTACTAATTTATACAAACGACGAGCGTACGGTGATTGATAAGTCATAATACAACGTTTTAATCGTTCAAACATAACCAATTAAGATTCTGATTTAATAAATTTCCCAAATAGTACTCAAACAGTACATAAATTTTATCCTAAACAGTCCTTTATCACAAAACAAGCAAAATCAGAAACTGCTAGAAGTCGCGCGCGCAGGCCGCTCGCGCGAGGGGTCGCTCGCACGATATGCCCAATTTTCATTTTATTATAAAAACCTTTCTTTCTGCCAGAGTACAGGAAGATCGCGCGCGCGGATCGCTCGCGCGACCTACCTAATTTTCATTTTTCTTTTATAAAACTTTTCTGTCTGCCCGGGAACACAAACCTCGCGCGCGCGGGCCGCTCGCGCGATCGCCCGCACGAGTTTTAGCAGAGACTTCATCTTCTTCGTCAGAACTGCTCTGTTTTCAGTTCAAGGGTCCATTTTGACCCATTTTCAATTCCAGAAGTAAATAGGACATGTAATATATGATTTTCTTCGATTTTTCGCTAGGATTAAGAATCTACGATCAATTTTACCTGAATCAATCCGTAGCTCTCGGATTTTACGAAAAATCGAGAGTTGACGGAAATTTCGTTTTAATCATACGTCGCCATACGAACGAATTAAGCTCTAATTTTTCAATCGCATACTCTACATACTATAATCTTTCATATTTCATTCAAAAAACGAATTTTGATTTAGTTTGGAAAATCCATGTTTTGAGCTATGGAGTTCTTGAAGAATTTAAACATGGTGATCAACATATATACACATACAAACAGTAATTGAGCACAAATTACATTTGGAGTGAGTTTAAAATACTCACTATGATTAAAAGCAGAGAGATTGTTGAGAAAGAATTGCAAGCTAAGAATTTCAAACCCAAGCTTTGGCTATGGGGATTAAGAGTTTCTCTCTACAAATTTTCTGTATAAGGAACTCTCGAACTTTCTCTTCTCTCTGTATATAAAATGTGTAGTTTAAGTGTGTGTTTGTGTGGTATAAATAGAATAACTCATTTAGAGAACTTGGGGGCCAAGTCCCTTGAGTTTAACTCAACAAAATGGAATTGTTTTTCACTTTTAATTAAGTTGGAGAATATACACACACGGTTACAAACGTATATACACGGATATGCCTACAAGAGCTGATGAAGAGTTTCTCAAATGGGGTTAAGTTAGTATAGGGGTTCATATAGGCTTGTAGGGGGCAAATTTGGTTGTTTGGGAATGAGAGCTTATGGCATAAACTAATACACAACATAGAGGCACAACCAAACAAGGCTTAACCCATCATTGCTTGCCTTAAATGGAAATAAAGTATATGTCATGTCCACTTTACGTCACTTCCAAAATCTGTAGAAGTTTAGCACAGCGTGGACAGTTTTAAACATAAACTGGTATTTTCGTGGCATGGTGTCCGTCACAAAAATACAGAAAATTCATTTTAATGTAGGAAATGATTTTCCGATATTATAAAAATACTGATTGAGTTAAAAGTAAATATTTCCACTATTTTTGAAATATAGTTTTGAAATCCAACACAGGTGTTGTTAAATTTTACAGAAATTGCAGTTTGACCCCAAAAGAGTTTTAATTATGAATTTAGACAAGAAATAAAATTCCAAATATGAGAATCGAAATTAATGACAGCAGACAATACATATTGATTTAAATATGACAATGCAAATACAGATTTATTATGGAAATGAAATTAAAATTTATTAATGGAATGCAGGTTGTTACAAACACGAATACACAAATTCAAAGACTTAAGGCTTCTAAAACTAAGTATTGGGGTTTTGAGAGACCAAAATGGATTTCGGCACTCGGAATGACACGAGACCAGAACCTAAACTTTATAATCACCTAAATAGACTTGTAGGAAGAAACTGCACGCAATTTCGATTCACAGATTGCAAGTTAGACGCAAATACGCAAATTCATAGACTTAAGGCTTCTAAAACTAAGTTTTGGGGTTTTGAGAGGTCAAAATGTGTTCGGGGACTCAGAATGACACGGGACTGGAACCTAAACTTCATTCTCACCTAAATACACTTGTAGGAAAAAATGGCACGCAATTCTGATTCACGGATTGCAAGTTAGATGCGAATACGCAAATTCATAGACTCAAGGCTTCTAAAACTATGTTTTGGGGTTTGAGACACCAAAATGTGTTCGGGGACTCGGAATGACACGGGACTGGAACCTAAATTTCATACTCACCTAAATAGACTAGTTATTTAAATTAATAAAAGAATAAAGCCAGAGTATTAGTGTTGGTTACAAGGAAGAATATTCTTTTATTGACCCTTGTGTTGGAAGTTCTATTGGATCTCAATGCTATATGGGTCCAAAGCTAATAAGAGTTGGGTGTGAGATATGGGCCATAGTCTGATGCCTAATTAAGTTGTTGATGCACTTCATTGAGGCGGGGGGTTTGCACCTTGGTCTCTTATAAAAAGCGCAAAAAAAGTGCGCCTTGGCTGGGCTTGTTTGAAAGGCCATCGCCTAGGGCAAGGCAAAGCTCAAAGGTTGCACCTGTCTGAGCATGAGCCTTGGGCGGTGCTAAGGCGCGCCTTTAACAATAGAGGTGTAGATGCGGATAGGAGTTACGGGAAAAAGAAAAATAGAAATGAAAACTAATTCAAATATGGCACCAAAGAGGATTCTTGGCTGCTTGTCATATAAGATGTAGATTAAACATCACAACAGTCAAGCTTCAAGCATACCTGTTGAAAGAACAATAGTATCCTTAGCACGTCCTTCAAGAACCACAACTCCTCTACAATGACGGCTTCGCCCCACTGAATGGGAAGGTGCAATCCATCCTATATCACCAGTGTTTAGCCAACCATCGTCATCTATAGCTTGCTTTGTGGCCAGTGGATTCTGATTCAACATTCAATTCCATGTGAAGTAAAAAAAAACTATCAAAGTGTGAAGATCCTACAAATAAGTTTTGAAACATCTTAACGACGCAAAGTATCATCAAGAAGCACGTATATGGACACGAGGACGGCAATGACACATCATAATGATAAATATGCATTTGCAAGTTACAATCACGAGTGGTAACAAATCATAAGATCTATAGTGGACAAAGATGTTTGATTATCTTAATTTTTTAATTTTAAAAGGTCCTAAGTTTTATAATTTCAAAAGCACGACTTTGAATTCATAACTCTGGATATTCTCATAAGGTCCAATTATGCTTTTGATAGACCCCGACTATTCATTTTTCCAAATACCCAAATTACGACTTAAAGAATACTAATTATCCTCATGTTTTCAAGGTCCTAAAAAGATACAAATCTACTTTATGTTTCAAAATTACAACAACTTTACAGTTGAAGCTGAAGTATCCAGGCATGTTCGTCATGTGTATATAAAATCTTCAATGAACCACTAAACTCTCTTGATTTGGAAAAATCCTCTTATTGACCTTTCTAGATGCTTAAATGAGGAATCAGAGAAGCAGGCAACAACAGAATACAGAAGGCTTCCGTATCTAGAGACAATTCTTCCACGTAGAAGGCTTACAGAAATTGCAAACTTCTAGGATAGTGAACTGCTTAGGAGCCATTCCAGAAACTAAAGTTCCAACTTTCTTCACAATTACGTTGGACTCGAACGAATGTTACATCCAACCAAATACTCCGGAGAACTGAGTATACTTAGGAAAGAATAAAAATATTTTAAGGTAGGCTTCAAAGTTTAGATCCGAAAGATGACCAATCTACAGTTAGGTAGCACTGACAACTACCTTAGTTGGTTATACCTGCCAAATTAAATTGGTAGACCACTTGCTTCTTGTAATAGTAGGATGTAAAAACATACATAGCTTCACACAGACAAATAGGGAATTGAAGCATGAGCATATACAGTCAACCGTATCAATACTTATATTTTTGTTTCTAACAACAAACAAGAAGGGAACATTACTTTATTCACTGCTCGCCAAAATGTAGACAACTCTATTTAAAACTCCTAACCCCATAAATTTTCCAATAAAGATAAATATTTTTCCCACCACAACATGGAATAGACCATCTATCTATTCAATGCTGGAACATAATGCCAATAGGTATTCTTATCAGGCCTATCAAATCAAATATATAACTATACGTGACAACTCTTTGTATCTTGTATATGCGCACTTACCTTGAAATAACCCTTCATCACATGTGGCCCTCTGACTTTCACAATGCCCTTTGAACCAGGAGGAAGAACTTCACCAGTTTCAGAATCTACAACTTTAAATTATGTATGTTGTAGTGGGTGACCAATTGATCCAATAACCTTCAAAGGGTAAATCTGTGACATAGTCATATGATGTACGATTTGATCTGAAGTAGAAATAATTGGAACAAAAGAAAAATAAATGAATGAAATAGTGCTGGCTGTGAAACTGTCACGACCCATCCCGCTAACGTGCGGAAACAGGACACGTGGCACGCCACCAAGGCTCATCCAATTAATTAAACGATTATACGCAGCGGAAAAGAACTTAAAACAACCTTTCGTATATAAAACTTTAGGAAACATTACCCTTCGAGTTGTAAAATCCGTATAAAATTTAAAACGAAATCATATTTCAAAACGGATGAATTTATGTTGAAAGGGGTCTCAAAGGTACCCTAAGAACCAATCAAAACCTTTTGAAAATTTCCGGAAGGTGTATAAAAAGATTTCTGGCAGGGGGCATTTCGACCGGTCGAACGACCCCCTTCGACCGGTCGAATGACCCTTTAGCAGAATCCTGCACAATACTGCAGAATTTTGCCTAAGGATCCAATCCGACCTTCACTTCAACATTCCTCCAACAACAAACCAAAACCGAACTTCACGAGTTCTAGCATGCTATCAAAACAAGTTTAGACTTATAATTCCATGAAAAGAAACAATAGCGGAACAAGCTAAGGCTTGTTTGGCTCTATACACAAAACTCTAGCCACAATCCTTCAAAATCCAAATTTAACAAGTTAAGTTTACAAAACACGGACTTAAGTTCGGATGAATTGAAAACTAACTACTAGAGTTTTATTACATATTACAACATTACCAAAATCCTTCCAAGGTTTCCAATTCAACCAAAACATGATTCTAGCTCCACAATTTCATTATTACAACATATGGAAAGGAACTAAAACATGAACAAAGGTAATCCCCGGCATTCCCACGGCCTCACTCTTCACGCTTCTTCTTTCCTTTCTTCATACCTGCAATGGAGTAAATCTCCATTGCTCAGCTATATGCTGAGTGCACAATTCTAAACAAATGCATACGAGGCAATTCATGTTTTAAACATCTAAATCACATAATTTAGTCTCCGGGGAAAGAGATACGCATTCACCCAGTATATCGGCAAGTCTTAAATCTTAAACCGCGATGTCAATGGTTAGCCAAGGATCACTCAACCATTACACCCATCTGCTCTGGTTGGCCACTTCCCACACCAAGCAAGTAGTCGTCACTACTATAAACTCTCAAACATCGAGAGGCGTGCACCGGCATAAAATTATATCAAACTCCCCTTTGACCCACATAGACATTTAACATACTCACATAATCATGTCACCGTGCTTTTCTATACATACTCGCTAACTTTAACGGGCCTAAATTAACACATAAGTTTGCCCGGATCACAAGTCATACAAAATATCTAAAACATCCAAAATTGTCTATATTACATAGGTTCGGAATTCATACCTCGAGCAATCGTCCTATAACTTTGAGGAAAGCACTAGTAGCCCGATTAAACGTTGGATCTCCGATTAGGAGTGATTCCTACAAGTATTTACATGTTTTTCCCAAATTTCCATAAATTAGATTTTCGGAAAAACTTAGCCAAACAAGGCCTAAGTGGTATCAAAATGAAGCTCTTACCTTGGGGAGTTCAAATATGAATTTTGGTTGAAAACAAACGGGCAGAAGTCCGTCGATTTGCGTCAAGAAGCTCTAAGCCACCAATCACCTCTTGATTTAGGTTTTGAGAAACTTTTGAAATGAAAAAAATATCTAATGCTTGCTATATATAGACAAAATTATCGGAAATAATGTTTACCTCCCCACGAGTTTCCAAAACTCTAAATTAACCCATGAAACGTCGCACACGTTCATTTCATGCCTTTGCGAGTGAAAATTATCAATTTCAAAAGTTTTCGACTAAGACTTGTTTGGGTCCAAAAATACGTCCGAAAACTGAATTCTGTGGAATCTCTACACAACCTACCTTTTTATGACGTGTTACTCACGTTCTCACCACAGTTCTCAAAAGATATCTAACAGTATCAAGATTACCAGAATTTACTCTACACAGGTAAATTTACTATTCATCAAAATACCAGATAAGTCAAATAACATTTAAATCATATAAAT
Source organism: Hydrangea macrophylla (assembly GCA_033977485.1). Classification (NCBI taxonomy): domain Eukaryota; kingdom Viridiplantae; phylum Streptophyta; class Magnoliopsida; order Cornales; family Hydrangeaceae; genus Hydrangea; species Hydrangea macrophylla. The sequence continues at coordinate 87,496,345 of CM066986.1, forward strand.
GTCATTTAGTCATGCCCATGCAACATGATTCTCCATGTTCCCGTGTCCTCGCTTGACACCTTCCGTTGACCCACAGTCAAACTCATCCACAATTATTAATCAACATTAATAATTCTCATAAATTCACTTAAGCATTTAAAAAGAGTACATTTTTCAGAACGGGCATGACAGAAACAAATTCATAGTTCTGGCATAATTGCGTTTAAAAACTCATTACCTCACATGGTGCATGGATAATTGTCAAACATACATCTCTATTTTGTAAACTTATCAGCAGCAAACATATAAATTTTACCAATCACATAGGTAACAACTCTTGGGCATAGTGATTTAGCCCAAAAAAAAAGAAGTGCAAAGAACTTTTGAGCGGTGTGCCTTTCTAAGATATTGGTTTTCAAACTATGTTAAAAAAGAAAAAGAAGAAAAAAGGTAGAAATATAAAAATAAATCACAACACAGAAATAATTGTCAATTTGGAATCAGAAGTGATGTAGGACCATATCACAACTTAGTTCCATGGACATCAGCAGCCTCTGTTCTTTAGATAAAGGAGATGAAGTAGCTTCAACAACCCGCAAGGTCAACACGGCAGGTAGGTTCTGTTAGGTTCGGTTTGGGAACGCATAAAATATGTTCAGTCCCACCATCATATTTTCAAGAGCCAGCATAATGTTGGTTTTATAAGAACCTGTATTAAGAGTGAATTTTAGGTCCGACACGGACTCCCATGCAGTAAAAGGGCATGTACCAAACGGTCCAAACCCAAACCGTTACATAAATATATGGCATGCTACGTGGACATAAGATTAGACCCAAAAAAAAAAGTAATAAAGATTGTCAACTGATTCATAACCAAGAATATGACTGTTACATTAAAGCTTGGTAGCATTGAGGGAGAAATTGGATATCATGGAAATAAAACAGGATGATGAGAATTAATTCAAAAGTACTACTAATATAAGAGGGTGACGGTCATAGAATAGTACAACAATCATAAGATGAAAATCCAACATAGCCAGGCAAATCTGGAGGAAGCACAAATAGGAGACAACATGAGAGAGAGGGCAATGATGCTCTAGCCATGGTCTAAACAACTAAAGATTTTACGGATGCTACGGAATATAACAGTCATAATATGAAGATCCAATATAGTCAGTAAAATCTGGAGGAAGCATAAATATGAGGCAACATGAGAAAGTAGGCAATGATGCACTAACTGTCAACTAATGGTTTTACTGATGGTAGTGAAGACCATTAGGATTTTGGGAAGGTAATCACAAAAGAATAAAGTCAATGGTCAAACTAAACTATAAGCCTATCACAGACTACCTTAGGCCGTATTTCCTTAAGTCCCAATCTGGGTACCATGTTCATTCCGTGTTCAGTATGTAATTCAATGTATACCCGTTTCACCTTTCCATGATCTCTGGGTAAAAAAAAATGCCATTTTATGCTTTGTTTATTTGCATAAAAAAGGGTAAGTGGACTTTTTACATGGTTAATCAGGTCAGCTACTAAGAGCCCCTTTAAATCAGTTTATTTGGGACTGACGATCATTTATTTGGGATTATTGAGAGATTTGAGTCCGTTTAGCAAACATTTTTTCACAGCTTTTTCAAAATCCAGTTCCACTTTAAAGCTTAAAAGTTTAAAAATAGCTTAAATCATAAACAGAAACAGAAACTTACTGTTTTTTAAAATTACATTATAGCTAAAATCTTCATACCACAGCAATACCAAATGGGCTCTAACAACTAAGAATACGTGGCAAGTCCTTGCTTACTTTGGGAAATGTGGCAGCCCCCTATCAAAGGCCAAAACCTCAGGAATGTAAGTGGAAACAATTGAAGGATAAACATAGGATTCTCAGCTCTTGTTTTATTGTTCGCTATTCTAATCTTCTGTAAACCAACTTTTGCAATAATTAAGTTCTCTTTTTTCCTACTTCTCCGTCTCTATTTGTCCAAAGTTTTCATGGCAATAGAGCTTCCATCAAGTGCTGGACCTCCACAAATCGACTACGGAGAACATTGGATTGATATGTAATGTAATGTTGATGTTTAATCGTCCCTTCTAATTTTTTTTTACTTAAAATTAAATTATATTCAAAAAGAGAGGACTATGTGGAGATGAATAGGGGAATAACATTTGCCAAAAAGGAATGATTATATAATATGTTGGTCTCTATCGGGAAAAAAATTGCAGCAATTGAACTGTTATAGCTCTTTGACAACATAACAAGAAGGAATTCTTCAAGTGAAGTAGCTAAAATAAAACTTCAAAGAGTCAAATCATTTTGGAGAAAAGTTCTATACAACAGATTCTTTGGTTACTGATCATTATTCATTCAAGTTATCAGGAATCTTGTCGCGGATTTTACTTTAAGAAGTCGAAATTCATTGCGTTTGAAGTACACCGTTCCATTATAGGCCTTCAATGAGAAGCACTATCTGTAAGTTTGATGATTCACCCTAGGCTAGCCAGTACAATTGGGAATTGGATGTATCATATGGATGAAGCTTATGAAATTTTGACCGAGTCCTCTTTGCTTTTTATGAAGTACACTACAAAAGATGAACCATGACTTTAATTCTTGGGTTACAAGAAGCAAAGGGAAAAGTTTTTTTCCAACATGCAAATGGAGGGGGAAAGGTTCAGGGAAATTTTGTTGGGTTCTAGTACTCTTTAGAGATGTGGATTTTATTGGTCATATGACTGACTCTCTGATCCTGAATTGCATAGGAGTATAGTCTTTATGAAGAAACCACATAGGAATATTTGAGTCCATAAACACTGAACATCAATAAGATTATTGCTCATGCTCACCATTGGCAGTATGCATTCTCGGTAGTTCAAACATAGCAAGTTAATTAAGAGAAAATAATAAGAAGGTAGAAGATGCTCAAGGATCACCTCATAAATTCTTTTGAACTCCGTGTATGCCAAACTGATTTGAATAGACAAAAGTGCAACAAGCTTACGGATTACAGAGCTTGTCAAAATTTGCTTTTGAATCCCACTGCAATCATAGGTGAAAGTAATGAAAAAGTGAATTTACAAAGCATGCAAACATGAGATTCAGAACTCCAGCAGGAAGGAGATACAGATTCAAGAAATGCTCAATGAATACAAAGAGAAAAGCAAATGAATTAATAATAGAATAAGTGAGAACTACCTAAAATAATTGAGCTGAAGAAAAGGATGAACAGATTGCCAAAGAAAAGAATGAACAGATTGCCAAAGGTAATCAATTTAGGATACTAGAAGGAAACTCTTTGTGAAGATGTCTCAGTTAATTCTCTTAAAGTGATGGTTGTAACCAAACGCTCGCAAAAGTGATAGCTAATATTAACAGTATGGTAGACAAATTAGGAATACATAAAATATCTGAGCAAAAATTTTATTGAAATGATTGCCAAAATAAAATTAGTTTAGTGTTGTAATAATCTTGTAGCCAAAGGCTACCAAAACTGAGAGTATGGTAGATTAAGTAAATAGTAAGACTTATGGTAGTGTTGTGATATATTTTGGTTTTAACACTAGAAACATTTTGTGGTCTACTAGGAATTTGTAAAGTCCTGAACACTATAGTAACAATATAATTAAAAATGGTATCAAAATTCAAATTCAAAAGGAACCAAAAATAGAAGCAAGGCCGGTCTCGAATTTTTGGAGGCCCGGGACGAACTACTAAAAAGGAGGCCCTTATACGAGGGTTCGGGGGCAGCGCCCTTGATGCAATTTTTTTAGGGTCTACTTATACATAATTGGTAATTTTTTTTATGGTTTACTTATACATAATTGGCAATTTTTTCTTTTGGGTCTACTTATAATATGAGTTTATTTGTGAATAAAACATTATATGGTATCTTTCAAAATTCTAGAGGGGCCTACTTCTAAAACTCAAAAAATTCATACACTAAAAGTGTAATTTTCAGTATTCTAGGGGCATTTGCTTTTGAGTTTTATATACATGAATATCAATATATATATATATAGTTGATTGTACTTTGGGCCTTGGGGAAGCCTAAATGTAAAATACTAAAAAATCTCAAGTGAAAATGTATGTATGAAAATTTCATGGGGGCCCTCGAAATTTTGTGAACTTTGGTGGCCCGGGGCAGTTGCCCATTTTGCCCCCCCCCCTTTGGGCCGACTATGAATAGCAGCTTAGTTAATAAAACAAGCACTTGAACACAACAATCTAGAATCAAAAGGAGAAATAATTAACAGCTTAGTCAATAAAGATGAAGTAATGCTATGCATCTCAAATTTTGCGTCCCAAATGGTTCTCAAATATAAGTGGGAGTGGGCCCACTTGATTTTGATTGGAGGAAGTAGAAGTGGTCCAACTGTCACATATGTTTGGGGTACAGAATTTGAGAAGCATAACATTATTCATCAAGATAGTGCTTGAAGAAAACAATTTAGCTAAGGTCAAACACTTGATGATGGAGCACAACAAATCTTCAAAAATAAATAAATAAATAAATAAATCAGAACGTGGACTTCTTATAAAACAAAGTACAAGATGTGAGCAACAACTGATTCAAAAGCACAAACAAAAAATAAGTGCATGTGTAAAATACAAAAATTAATTGCCAAAAGTAGCAGATCACACAGTGTCTTCCTGGAACCAATATAGAGCAGCGCAGTTCAAGAAAATAAGTGCATTTGAGCTTCCAACATATACTTTTTTCCAATTGTATTTCGTAGAAAACATGAAAAATCATAAAAGCTCATCGGGTGAATATTACCTTTGATATCACTCTGGTTTCCCATAAAATGGAAAATTAAAACTAAATCATTTCGATTTCAAGACTCTAATATTACATAGCACAAAACTCTAGATACAAATACGAGATCGACTAAGTAATACTTGCAACTATGAACTTCACGAACTAATTACCACATGCATTCGTGATGCTTAGATATATGCCTCAGCTTAGGAAAGGAACCTTGAATAACAACTTTTAGAGTAGACATTTAGTGGATAAAGAATTGGCAAGTACTATGGTATGTGAATGATTCTTCATGAGAACACACTTCATATATTGACTGTCCTTAAAAAACGTCGAGAAATTCAAGTTTTGGCGCTTCCCAAAATTTTGAAACATAGCATTATTCATATGCATATGTAATTTTATAAAATTGAAGCGTAGTCATTCCATTAAAAGAAAGCACAATCTAAGATGGAAGTGATGAACATACCATGTTGAGAACAATCACATTTGCTATATGCTGCAAGTCCGCCTTGCTGCATTTAAGCATGTCTCTGTGCCATACAACAAACATGGCGAAGGATCCAACCTGACCACAAACTGCTTCGCTAAATATGCAAAACTATATAAATAAAAATGTAACAGAAACGGAAACTACATATTGAAGTTGCTGAAATTTCTTTGTTTCTAATACTTTTCAGAGGTCCATGGAGTTGTTTTCTTGGAAAAAGATGAAAGAAGAGATAAAATTAAAGAAAAAAGTAAATCCATTGTGTATTATAGTGGGATTCTGGGGCTTACTTGCAATTGTAGAGGTGGTATAAACAACAAGAAATCTTGTACGACCAGTAATGACCTCCACCGTAGACCCCATGGAGTTCAACGAATAACAATTAATCTCAAATAAGTAGATAGCCTTTCGAACCAACAAAGCAGCAGTCTTAAAATAATACAAATTTAATCATTTGCTGCCTTAAATGTTACGATGAATAATTGGCAGCCAAATAAAGAACTGTAGAATTGAGAAGAGGCATATTAGTAACTATTTTAATACGGGTGGAAATTGTATATCAACAAGGGAGAACCTGTAATATTAAACTAACAAGTAAATCAATTCACTAAATTCCACTTCAAATGTTTAGTTGTATTGTACATCTATTTGAACATGTCTATGTAGAAGAAAGCAGTAGTGTTTATAAAACAGAATGTGAAGCAAAATCTAGCAATTACACAAATACAACATGGGAATTTTTCCACTTTAACTCAGGGGACAAGCCTTGGCTAGTATATATATATACATGGAAGTAGACACATATATCTTCGTAAAAGGGTTCTTGTACACATGGTGGGTGAAGGTATGAGTTAATATGCTAGCTGGTTGAAACTATATATAGATTTGAAATAGCACATGGCTAAATTGTAGAACATAATGTATTTTTTCCTCTTTCCAAAACTTTGGTGAAATGAGCACCCACTTAACTTTTTTCTTCACAGTAATAATGGAATAGAAGAAGAGCTAACCTCCAATTCTAAATTCTTTGCTTTAAGCAAGCCATCTTTGCACACAATCTCATGCTGCAGTGTTTTGAGCTGTTAAGAGCATCGGTGGATTAGTAAAAAAAATTATCCAATACAAAGACGAATACACTTTAGTTTTTAGTGTGAGGTATATGCATTACATATTTACATGAGTTTACCTTTTCTATACCTAAATTAAGATCATGTAGATTAATGAAACACATTCAATATCAGCAATAATTATGGAATAATTTTAGAAGAAGAGTAAAATTGAAATTAAAAAAAATGCAAAAAACAATGGACTGCTAATATGTGGCTATTTCTTTCAACAAGGTTCCAATTCTGCAACTACATTTTCTGAAGATTGATTCATATTTACTGCAACTCGGCTCCATTCAATTCAATGATTTTACTTTGAACCAAAATTAAAGAAACATCAACGGAAAGAAAAGGTTTATACCAATGCTCTGTTTGGTTTGTGGATTAGAGAAGGAAAAGGGAAATGAGTAGCAAAAACCAATTCCTTATTGTTTTCATGCACAAAACTCAACTACACTTTTGTCCCAAATTATTTGGGGTCAGCTACACGAATCCCTTTTCTGCATTCGCCGATGTAAATTTTTTCATCCGTGTTTAAATAATATCAAAATTTTAAAACTTCCATAACATAGTAGGAAATCAAGAAAAGAGAAATGGAAGTAACTTGTAAAATAATGTTTCATCCAAGTTTTGTTTACTTACTATTTTCCGAACAATTTAACCAACCAAACAAATATACTATTTTCCTTTCTGTCACTAAATAAATAATCAAACAGAAAAAAACCCTAACTTGAGAAAACCCTAAATTGAAGAAGCAACAATTTGAGAGAACACTAATTTGAGAATCCCTAACTTTTAAACCATACACAAATGCTGAAAGAGCAGTATTTGAAAGAGGGAAAGAAAATAAAATCACACATCAGTAAACAAACAAAGAAAGTAGAGGAATTTTGCTAGATTTATGGTTGGGGGAAGAGATCAATATTCCGAAATTAAGGATTTGGGAAAGAGATCGGTACCTTCAACTTCGGATTTGAGAGATTTGGGAAAGAGATCGGTATCTTTGACTTGCTTTGGATTTGCCAAGTCGGTTGATCATGGAAAGACGTGGTTGGATCTGTTTTTTGGCTTTGATAGCGGCGCAAACGGCAAAACCATCACCCAATTGCCGAACAGCAGGCAAAGGGTGGGAAAATGACTCTGCAAGCCAAGAGAGAGCATGATGCATACCGATGCAGGAAGCAAGCGGCGCCGATCATTGACTCTCCAGAAGGGTAGATAAGAGTCATGCAAATTTGTAAGGAAGAGATGGATGTTTGGGAGTAAATTAAAAGATAGGGTTTGGCTTGCAGCGAAATTTTGAGCGCCAAACTTTTTATGTCACTTTTTTTTTTTAAATCTACACAAAGTTTTTACTAATTTTTTATTTATGTCACTTTAAAAAGTGACATAATAATCAAATGTTTTATTTACAAAAATGCCACCGCGTTTTTAATATTTATGTCACTTTTTAGTAAAGTGACATAATAATCAAATGTTTTATTTACAAAAATGCCACCGCGTTTTTATTATTTATGTCACTTTTTTAGTAAAGTGACATAATAATCAAATATTTTATTTACAAAAATGCCACCGCATTTTTATTTATGTCAGTTTTAAGAAAAGTGACATAAATACTTTATTATTTATGTCACTTTTTTTAAAACTGACATAAATAATCAAGTATTTATGTCACTTTTTTAAAAACTGACATAAATACTAAAAAAAAGTGACATAAAAAGCTCATGCAAGAAATAATTATGTCACTCAAAATAAAAGTGACATAAGTACAATTTTAAAAGTGACATAAATAGCCGTTTTCCTTGTAGTAATTCCCAGATATAATAGTGAGGAAAGTATGTTTCATTTCTACTCTTGGTTTTGTAAGACAATTTTCCATTGGATATTTTATGGAAGGTTATTACTATTAGTATCCATATCAAATGCTAAGAGTCGGGGGAAGAACACAATTGGCATGAGCAGGGTACTAAAACAGATTCGATAACTTGTGAGTTGACTGAGGTGTAGCTTCGTTTAACATATGTACTACTATAGGGCCAAAAGCAAGCAACTTCTCTCAATTTCTTTATTTTCCGATCGCCTGGAATGGACAAAAGAAAGATCTTGTTGTTTCTTCAACAATTTCCAATCTTGTGTTTCTTCTACAATTTCTAATCTCGAGACTAATTCAGATCTAGTTTACCCAGAAAACATATACATACCGCCAATTAGTCCCTGATAAAAGATAGACAAACCAATAATAGCTGGAAGATAGTTTTACATACCAAGGTAAGACCAGACAGTCCTTGGACAGGAATAGTTGCGATCTTGGCTGGGTATCCCCCATTCCAAGTTGTCCATATTCATTATTACCCCCATGCCCATAAAACCCCATCCTCAAGGAGAGCCAAATTATGAAAAGCACCAACTGCAATTAGCCTCACCCGTTCAAGTCCCTGTGCTCTCACGGGAGTGGAAATTTGTTTTCTACAACGAAAAAGGTAAATACATGAACAAGCAAATGATACAAGCAATATCTTATTAATAAAGAACATTCCAGAAATTTATTCCTAAATTACTCTGAATTAACATGACCTACGCTGCTTTATTGTAGTCTGTAGATTTAGATTTACATGACCGGATCAGCCAAGTTTAGAGAGAGAGAGAGAGAGATAAAAAAAACTTGGAGAGAGGGAGAGAGCGACGATGGTGAGTGTGTGGCGAGTGAGGATGTGGTGTGGCGGCGGTGGTCTGTGTGTGGCGCTCGGAGGATGTGGTGGCCACGGCAGCAGTGGCGGCTGCAGTGGCGGTGATGCTGGTGCCCGGTGATGAGAAGAGGAGATAGGAGATGGATGAGAGGGAGATGAGAGAAGGATCTGTAGTTTTATTCCCGGCCAATATTTCCCGCGCGCCCAATTCATCTTTTATGTTACTTTTTAAAATGTCTGTCAATTTTTTAGGGTAATGAGTATTATTTATGTCACTTTTTACAAAAACTGACATAAAAAGAAAATATTTTATTTACAAAATTGCCACCGCATTTTTATTTATGTCACTTTTTAAAAAGTGACATAAAAGAATTATTATTTATGTCACTTTTTAAAAAAGTGACATAAATACGTTATTATTTATGTCACTTTTTTAAACAAATGACATAAATAATCAAGTATTTATGTCACTTTTTTGAAAGTGACATAAATACTTAAAAAGTGACATAAAAAGACCCTGCAAGAAATAATTATGTCGCTCAAAATAAAAGTGACATAAATACAATATTTAAAGTGACATAAAAAGCCTTTTTCCTTGTAGTCCGCGAGCTACCCCCGCTGACCCGTGTCCTGTCCCGTCAACCTGCAAGATCGTCACACTACAGGGATATTATGATTTAAGCAATAGTACATCATTCTAATACCATGACTTAACGTCATTTACTTATGATCCCAGTTCACCGCTTTTAAGAATATATGCGCAGTTCACCACTTTTAAAAACATATCATTGGATTAACAAGCTATCTTAGGGCTACTTTGGTCCAGTCCACTGCTTTTAAGAACATTTGCACAGTTTACCACTTTTAAGAACATATCATGACCAAGGCTCGTCCATGTAAGATTCCCGAATCCTGAACAAACCTACTTAAGTTCAACTCTAATATTGACACATGACAATCCCATGTGGCCTAACTACATTGAAATGAAACGAACGAGAACCCAAACGGTTACGACTAATACGTTATTTAACGTTACAACATCATCCATTAATCTTAACGTTACTACGATCCTACGTCGCATTATCTCATTATCATGTCTATATTACATGCAGGGGATTCAAAACAGTATATAAACAACTAAATAGTTATGTTATAAACTAAACAGGAAAAACAACATTCTGTAACTGATAATCGATTGGAACAGAGGTCCAATCGAACGGTATAAAAGCAGGAACAATCGATTGAGAGTAACAATCGATTGGGAAAAGTTCAATCAATTGGATCATAATCCATGCTAATCGATTGATATCTCAAATGGCAATCGATTGCATCATTTGGAATTCGATTGGGATCTAATTTATGGCAATCAATTGGAAAAAGTCACAATCGAGTGGGACTTCGTCTTCTTCACAGTGAAGAAAGATCAACAATATAAATACGGGAAATAATGATCCATGCTCCTTATCTTCTCTTATACAAGCTCTAACATCAATATAATTCTACCAAGTGAGTTTCAAACTCACCTTAGAGGATAAGGGTGTGTGTTTTGAAAGCTTGGGCTCTCCAATGGTGGTCCTCTCCCTTTTCTTCTTCTTCTCTGTCTTCTTTCTCTTCTCTTTTCTGTTTTCCTTGTCTTTCTTCTCTTTCTCTTTTGGTCTTCTTCTTCTCTTCCTCGGTCCATGTGTGTGTGTGAGAGTGTATAGATGTATTTATGTGTATATATATATAAAACACACAAAACATACACACACACACACACACACTCTCTCTCTCTCTCTCTCTCTCTTTCTGATTTTCGTAACCAGAAATACATCCAAGAGGGTCTCATATATATAGAGGGATTAGTGTTCACGCAGCCTCTCCCTAGCTTGAGCAAAAGAATCTATCCAGCTGCTGCCAATCAATTGGCAAGAATGGCAATCAATTGTGGTTGGGTATTAAATGATCCAATCGATTGGTATAGGGTGCCAATCGATTGGTATCCAAGATAAGGCAATCAATTGGGAAACTAGTCCAATCGATTGGGATACGGATTACACCAAAGGTAAAGCTAAACTCATACAAATATTTAAAAGAAGAATACAAGGTCTTAATCATATAATACATTACAGAAATACAAGGTATTACACCCTATATAATATGTATATATATGTAGAGCAAAAAAAACAATGTAGAAAAATCAACCTACTAATATTTAATATCCATTAAGTAGTTCGTAATTTAAGTAGTTATAATACATACATCTATCACCGAGCGGGCTGTAGTCCAATTAGCATAGCCTCTTTCTTCCCAGTAGGGAGGAGAGGGTTCGAATCTCTATAGGAAATTCTGGTTCCTTGCCGCCAGTTATTCTTCAGTTAGAATGAGTGGTCCTTGTTAGCTTTGCTGTGGGCCAGTGTGGGGCTTTGGGGTTGGGTTGGAGTTGGGGTGTGCACACGTGTGTGTATCCAGTCCAGGTAAGTGTATATAAAAAAAATTTTAAAAAGTGCATGCATGTATCTACTAAAACATCCCAATTTAGTGGGTGGAACAATCTAGAATACTAGTTGTATATTATTATAGACTTAAATAATGAAAAGCTAATTCAAATTAGTTGGATGAGAAATTTTTTTCACAAAATTTTATCATGGGAAATATTCCTCTTAACATTGCGTGGTACTCATGTTTGTCAGATACATAATGAGCAATAGTATTGGTGATTAAATAACAAAGTAAGTGAGAAATTTCTAGTTCTCACTAAATATTGAAAAACTCAAAGTGAGAAATTTCTCACAAAATAATAATTGTGGGAAATAATCATATTTACATTGCAAGTTACTCCTGTTTCTTAGAAACATAATGAACAATAGTTTTGGGAAAGAAATAACAAATTAAGTGAGAAATTTCTCACAAACGAAGTCCAAAATTGATCTAAGAACTTAAATGATTCAATTTCGCAGATACAAAGACGAACAATGATTATACTCACACTATAAGAATGCCAACAACACACTGTTAATTTAGTATGCAGAAACCATTCAAACTTATAAAAAATCAACCAACAAAGGTGCTGAGTAAAATATGAAAAATGACTTGAATTTAGAGATCATTATCTCCTTATCCATTAATGCACTATATTCAATTACCATAATCAATATTATTATTTTTTTGAAATATCTACACACCCCATCCCAATATTATGTATATATATATATAATCAATACTATGTATAGGGTGGGGCTAAATACACCCATTCTTTTGCGATGTACACCTAAAAAACTCCCATTTTTCAGATATACCCAAACTACCCTTTTTCTCCAAACCCTAACCCCCAATTCCAATCTGAAAAAAAATCGCTGCTTCGAATAAAAAAAAATTCCTCTCTCTAATTTAGCAACTACAAGCATCATCTCCACCTTCTAATTCCCAATCTGTGATACCATCAATGCTTATTCTCCCATTGTATGCCCAATTGTATATATTGTCTTTGAGGAGCCAATTTTACCCAAAATTTAATTTAATATATTCAAGACTCATGGTCTGGTAAATTGATCAATTCGGTACCAATGTTCAATACTCAAAATCCAAACACTTTTGTCTGCAAATTTCGATTTTTTCTCTATAAATTCACCCCCAAGTTTCAAATTTTCAAATCTTTTAACCGTTAAACGCGATTGTTGATTGATTCTATGGCCCTATAGTGAAATAATTTGCTATTCTTTCTATTTTTTTCTGATCTAAGTTGTATTACGACATCTATTGTATTCTAGGGTTTTGATGGGTATGCATGATTAGGGCTTGTTCGTTGGATTTTTTTTTATATTTTTTTTTAGAATTAGTTGTGAGTCTGTATAGGTTTAAGATTGTGGTTGCTAGGGTTTGAATGGCGTCTGCTCAGGTTTGCCGAAATTCGGTGACTACATCACATAAGCAAGAGCATCTACTCAGGCTTGAGATTGTGGTTGTTGGCGGGTGGTGGTAGTCCGGTGGTTGTGTGGCGACGGCGGCCATGTGGAGGTAGCGGTCCGATGGTTGTGTGGCAACAGTGGCCATGTGGTGGTGGTGGAGGAGAGAGAGAGAGAGAGAGAGAGAGAGAGAGAGAGAGAGAGAGAGGTTTGGGGTTAGGGTTTGGAGAGAAGGGGTAGTTTGGGTATATTTAAAAAGTGGGAGTTTTTTTAGTGTACATATCAAAATAATGGGTGTATTTAGCCCACCCTATGTATATATACGCATATCAATTTAATTTAGGGTTTTTTTAGTCCACAAATTATCTAATAATTTAGAGAAAATGACAAATTCCTAATTTATAACATAGGTAATTAGCGATCAATTTTAACTAAGTATCTAATCTGGATTGAATCCTACTAAAACGCATGATGAGGAACCAAATCATATATTTCAATTGATAATATTTGTTGAGGAGAAAATAATTTTGAAACAGAACTGTCTCCATTTTCTTCAAGAAATGGTAGGAGAGTGTTATTGGAAAAAGCAAAGAAGATCGACATGCCTCAGGGTTTTTTCTATGTTGTTGGAGGTAATAAGGACTAAGACCATCTCCAAGGGATGTAGCAACCCATTGCAGCAACTCATTTTACTGTGCCATGTAAGCAAATCTGGCTCCAATATACGCAGCAACCACCAGCAGCAAAGTTGATGCAGCTCTCAAATGTAGCAAACTTGCTGCGTTTGCCTCACGCATCAAACCCATTTTTTGGGAATAATAAATGCATTTAACACAATCAAATCCAAAAACCAATTTCCATACTTCACAATTTCTTTACTAAAAACTCCAATCAAATTAACACTACCACCAATCACCGCACCAACCAGAGAAGACCCACCAGGCCACAACCACCAACACAGCCGCTGCTCTTACCATCCCCACCAGCACAACCGCCGCAACTCCCAGCCCCACCAACCCTTGCCACTACCGAAACCCCCACCGCTACGAGAGATAGAGAAGATCCATCACCACTAAACCCTTTGCCGCCACTAAAACCATCACCGATGAACACCTCGTCGCCACCAAAACTACCACCACCAGCTGCTCCGCCAAGCATCACCGAGATGATATATGGAGACAATGGGCTTGGATGTGAGATTTGGTAGTGGTGATGGTCGTTACATCAGAGAGGGGGTGATGATAATCAAGTCACAATATTATTTTGGAGAGAGAGAGATAAGGAGAAGGTGGGTGGGGAAGTAGGGTAGATCATTTGGTAAAGTGAATGGAAGCCTGGAAGGTTCAGTGAATGGTGAAAGTGTAAAAGTTGGTAGAGTGAAATAATAATAAAAAATTCTAATTTGCTATACATCGTTGGAAGGGGTTATCTTCTTGATACAGCATATTAAATGTTGACATACCAAATGATGTGGTTGCTGCCCAAAATTTGCCTTCTTTGTGATGGTCTAAGAAGCAAAAACACTCTTCATTTGATAGAATGAGGACATAGTGAAGTGGTGACAAATGTTACACTATCAATTTTAGAAGAAGGAAGAGACATTTGAATGTAACATGTTTTAATATTATGGGTAAAATGCATTTTGCACTCTAAAATTATACCCTATTTTGCACTTTGGTCCCTAAATAATAATAGTTTTTTTTTCGCGCATTGTGGTCTCTCAACTAACATTTTATGGCAGTTTGCCCCCTCTGTCACTTTTAGTCGTTGAAAGTAACCGAAAAGTTATTTAATTACATATACACCTCCTGTAGTTAGACCTTTTCATTTTGTCCCCTATTTTATTTTTTGGTCAATCAAAAAGGAGTTTTATTAGATATACATGAAAAAAAATCATATCTAATAAAAGACACTTCAACAAGTAACAGAGCTCAATAAGAAAAATCATATATCTATCAAAGAAGTCAAAAGTACCCGTTGTGTGCTGTTTGGCAGTTTTTTTTTTTTTTTTTTTTTTTTTTTTTTTTTTTAAATCAAACAAAATTGCGATTGGTAAAAGTTGTCCAATGTAGCTTTTGGTAAATTGCAATTGTAGAGGCTATTTTGCTAAATGTTGAATTTTAGTTTTTTGAGTTTTATAAGTATTGAAAAAATGACAGTTGTTGCCAAACATGGCCCAAACAGGGGGGTATATATGTAATAAAATTTTCTGTCACTTTTAACGGCTAAAAGTGATGGAGGGGGCAAACTACCACAAAATATTAGTTGACGAACCAAAATGCCACAAAATGTTAGTTGATGGATCAAAATGCGAAAAAAAAAATTTTTGTTTAGAAACCAAAGTGCAAAACATAGTATAGTTTGAGGGTGCAAAATGCATTTTACCCTAATATTATTGTTGAACCTCACAGATTTCTGTATAATAGAAGAGTAACTCTTTGGGCACAAAAGAATTACACAAAACAATACACATAAAGAACAACGTGTCTATCTCGATCTCTCCTCAGTGGACCCTATAGTATCAACAGACCTCGCAGTTTGAGTAGACCTTACCAAAAGAGATAGACATAAACTCTCTATGTGTAATTCTTTATACAATTCTTTTATGCCCAAAAGAATTACTCATAATAGAAAGCATCCACCAGCTGGTTCTTTTGTAAATAATAGGTCTCTTGCAATTCTGAAATAGCCCATGTGACTGATTTTCTCACTTTTGACATAGCATCCAATTCTCACGCAGTGCAATTAGGGGCGGATTTAAGAATTTTAGTCATGTGGGCTAGGTTATACGGGAGTTTAAGGGTTTTGGGGAAACGTTTCTGATGCGATTTATTTATTTATTTAATTTTTTTTTTTTTTTTGTATACTTATGCATAATTATGTGCAGAATTGATTTTATGTCGCAACAAAAAAGAGAAAGTGAGTCTCTGTTGGTCTTGATGTAGGACACAAAAAGTATTAAAAGAGGGAGAGAAGATGTAGAATTATTTTTACACTCCATTTTCGGGTAAAATATGTGACTTTAATTTTGAAATGTGATGTTTGAAAATACAATCTGGGTCTATTTGGTGAAACTAAACATTATAGGATGCATTTTAAAATTCCAGGGGAGGTCTATTTCTAAAACTCATAAAATTCTTAAACTAAAAGTAAAATTTTCAAAATTCCAAGAAAAACCTATTTCTAAAACTCATAAGATACTTAAACTAAAAGCATAATTTTAAAAATTCCAGGAGACCTGGGCCTTCCCTGACCCCTTGTTAGCTCCATCGGTGAGTGCAATATGTGTCATGTGTGATGTACTTGGGAAAACTTATAGGATTGTACTTTCACAAAATCAATTCACATTGCATGCAATTAATTTACAAGGCATCCGATTATTATAATTGATTTTGGGTTAAGCAGCTTACTACATATGACAATACGTACATCCATCCGTCATGGCATCCGATTATAAAATTGATTTTGGGTTGAGCATCTTACTACATATGAAATGAGCAGCCCAATTACATCCATATTACAGTAGGAGGAGAGGCTGTTTCAGAGTTTCGAATCTATATATTCAGACAAAATAACAACATTTTATAGAGAACATTCTCAAATGCAATCAAACAAGGCCTATATTGAATAGGCCTCCTTGCACGTCTCTAAATGAGTGGTTGTTCGGATTCCCAATCATTGGTCCATGGTTGCATGGGTATGACGATTGATAAGTTTTTAGGTATTTTTAGATGAATAATGCTAGGCACACTTTGAAATCCACACTGAATTTGACACTTAGCTTTAAATGCATGTACCATGTGCTGTGTAAGTGGTGCACAGAAAAGTGTGAAAAGTTCACACAGCACAAAGTACATGTATTCAAAGCATAAGATGTCAAATTCAGTGTGGATTTCAAAGTGTCCCTAGCATTACTCTTTTTAGATATCACGTGATATAATGATGTGATACCTTGCAGCTAATAAAGGTGTATTATTTGAATAAGGTTCAACTCTACATATAGGGGGTTCCACCTAAATGTCAATCTCTCATTAACTACAGGATACCACGACCATATGTCATTCGGTAGCGGCGGTACCCTAAGAGTACCTAAAAATTTCTCCTCATCATTTGAGATTTGATGATGAGTTGGTCAATTACGTGGCATCTATGAGGAAAAAAGATAATTTGCAGTTGGCAACCAATTCAAACAAGAAGTTCTCTCCGGTATGGAATTCTTTCTATTGTAGCACCTCTTGTTAGGGCTCTCCCTTTGAGGAAAAGCCCTAGCCCTCTCATTTGTTGGTATCCCTAGGAGGATTTTGTCTCTCTTTAGCCATGTCAACTTTTAGTATGTCATTTTTAACATATGAATATGCATGCCATTTGCTACATGGACTTTTGTCAATTTGGTTGGAGGAGAACATGATGTCAAATTTTGCCATTTGGCATGCCATATTGGAAACAACATGTCCCTTGTAGACAAGGCCGGCCCTGAGCTTTAGGGGGTCCAAAGCGAATTTTTAAAATGGGCCCGGGGCTATACGGGCATTTAGGGGCAGCGTCCCTGACGATTTTTTTTTTTGGAGTCTACGTATACATAATTATGCGCATATATTGGTTTTCAATGTCACATTGCAAAATGTGCTAACAACTTGCAGCATAATTAAATACTTATTTGAACTAATAATTTAAAACCAAGCTATAAATTGATAACAACTTACAACTGGAGGGTTTGTTTGAGCTAAAACTACAAAGAATTGGGAGAATTGAGAAAAACCTAATTTTCTTACATTTTTTCGATACACTAATTTTTTTTATATTTATTTTTTATTTTTAAAGTGTATAACACTATAAGTTGATCAATTAGTCTTTTTTTTAATAGTAAAATAAATTATAGTCTTATTCTCTCTAGCAAAAAAAAATACTCTTATTCTAGAGGGTTTGTTTGGGCTTAGCTTTGTAGTTTTATATGTGAAAATTTTGGGTCACTTTAGGTTGGGTTGGGGCCTTTATTAGGCTAGGTTATAGTAAGGTGTTTATAAGGGCCCAATATAGAAATGCAAAGTTAATATAAAAAATGAGGCCTTTAAATTAGCTAAATATCTCGGGGCCCAAAGCGGCCGCTTTCCCAGCTTTGGCCCAGGGCCGGCCCTGCTTGTAGATGCCCTTTAGGACGTTATTTCCCTCTTCATGAGGGTTTTTTTTAGCACTACTACGCCTATACAGTTTTTCAGACACTTTTCCACACCTAGCTTTAAATGCATGTACCCTGTGATGTGTAAGTGATGCATAGAAAAGTGTGAAAAAGTCAAACAGTACAAGTCAGATGCATTTAAAGCATAGTGTGTGGAAAAGTGTGTGGCTCTAACATTTTCCTTTTTTTTTTCTTTGTTTTTTTTTTTTTTTGTTTGGTATAAGTTCCCACCTCTCGATCTCCTTGCTCTCATTGTTTCGTGATCAGATCCGGCTACTCCTATTCACAGATACAACTTTTGTCTTTTCAAATCTGGTGATTTACTTACGTAGATCCATCATTTTCTCCATCAGATCCAACGTTTTTTTTTTGTTAGATCTGCCATTTTAGTGGGATCTTGTCGCAGTTCCGCCGAGTGTTTTGGCAATCTCGATTGTGGGTCTCATTAGCAGCTTCGTCCTTCAGCCGGCTCAGTCTTGAGCTTACAGTTTTATTTGTGATTGAGTAGTAGCCAAAGAAGTTTATGTTTCTTAAAAAAAAAAAAATTTTGGATGAATTCTATATGCTTATACTCGTTCTCTTTGAGTCTTTGGGACCTGCTATATATATACATATATATATATATATATTAAAAAAACACACACACTCTAAGCCAATGAATAATCCGCCAAGACCTTTGTGGTCTAATGGCATCAATCCCTCTCCCCCAAGTGGGAGGTGGAGGGTTCGAATCCCATTAGGGATTTATTTACTTGTCCCCTGTTGTGTGCTTAAGTCGGAATAAGTGGCTCTTATTGGGTTTTACTGTAGGCCATTGAGGGGCTTGAGATTGGGTTGGGGTGTGCATCTCCAGCCCAAATCTAGGTTAGTTTTAAAAAAAAAAAAAAAAGCCTATGGATAATCCAAACTCTGAGTGCATGGGTCATGGGCCAGACCCATTCATGAACGGGACCTTTGTGCATGTGGTAAAGCCCGGCCCAACCAGTGTAAGTAGCCCATAAATAAGCCTTCTGTGAAACAGCTTGTGAGCTGAACCCAAAATAGGTCGGGCAGTTAAGATGAGCCCATCATCACGATCCCAGGAAGTCCCCTCAATTAGCTATTTTTAAAGTTTTAGTACTCCCCCAGTAGCTTTTCATATTCTTTTATTCGATCAGAGAGTGAACAGGGTAGAGTGAACATACCCAGTAAATATATATATATTTTTTTTGTTTTTGCCTGAAAAAACCAGCAGGCTGCCCCAACTGACCCGCGCGGGCTCCACTAACCTACGGATTTTTTCAGGCCAAAAAAAAAATTTATTTACTGGATATGTTCACTCTAGAGCCTGACCGTTCTTTTATTTGTTATGTTTTACCTATTTTACAGTGTGTATTTTCATGTCATTGACGAATACATTTTTGCTCACTCTAAAAATTACTCACATTTGTTCACCCTCCTCTCCTATTGGTTAATGCAGTGGACTCATGATTAAATGAGAATTAATTAATAATATAAATTAATGGACCCCACTGCATTAGCCAATGGAAAAAGAGGATGTGCAATTTTGAGATGAATAAAACTGCACTCGTTATTGACTGTAAAATGTTGTCTATGACCCGTTTGATTTTTTTTAGAAAATTAATTAATTTTTCAATGTAAATTATATAATTTTTCTTGGTCAGAAATATCTTACATTCTTACTACTAATTCTTATTTGTGATTGGTGAAAATTTTAATTTGAGCTGATGTAGTTGATAAATTTGTAAATTGGTAAAATTATTTTCATATTTATTGATTAAGTATTATTTCTGATGAATTATATTGTGAGTAATTCTATGTTTTACAAATTTAAATCACAAACTTGCTTCCCAAATGTTATGTAATTCTTATTTGTGTTAGAGTTTTTGACATTACACCCACACATGCCTATAAATTTAATTTGCACAATTGATATTTCCATCACCAACATCAACAAAAACAATGACATCTTCACATGTGTCACATTCATGTCTTACTATTCAATAAAAAAAATCAACAAATAGTTCAAAAATATCCATTAACATAAGTTCAAAATTTTAAAACTCATGAACAAAAATAAAAATCATCAAGTTTCGTTATAAAGATTTGCTAACTTGGAAATTGTATACAATAATTAAAGGGAATTGTTATTTCCACTCCATCATTGAACTAAAGCACTCCTTAGTACCACTCTTAGAGCATGTGGTACCATGTATGTAATGCATGCCATGCATGGTACCACATGATTTAAGAGTGGTACCATGGAGTGCATTAGTTCAATAATAGAGTGGCAATAGCATCACCCTTAATTAAAAATATTATATATATATATATATATACGAAAAATCTCTAAAGATGACGTTCTCTTTTTATTAAAGAGATGACCTCTGTTTTGGCCGTCGGATCGTATTTAAAAACTGTGAAATGATGAAACCGCCCTTAATGAAAACACGATCTGACGGCCAAAATAGAGGCCCTCTATTTAATAAATAAAAGGGCGCCATTTTTAGAGTCTGATTGTATATATATATACAATAGATTTAAAATTGATCATTGTGAAGATTGTAGAATGCTTATAAATTTCATAACCATAGTAAAAAAATAGTATATAAGAAGAAACTCACATGCTTATGTACGCAATGTCAAATAAATTTATACTACATAAAATCAGAATCCAAAAGGAGCTACCGCATGCCTCGCACGCGGTCGCTACCTAGTGTATATATATATATATAAAGTACACATCAATAGTGATTCATACACAATGAAAAAACAATCACTTCTGTCCCGTAAACAGCTAGCACATGAACTTCAAGTGGTTATTGGAAAATTTACAAATCCATCTGCAATATTAACTTTATCAATTTAATTTTATTTCACATTCATATTTTGATATTACACACACTTGTCTATAAATATAATTTACACACAACTTTTTTGAGAAAATTTAAAATTTCATCTACAATATTAATTTTATCAATTTTATTTTATATTCATATTTTGATATTACACACACACTCTTGTCTATAAATATAATTTACACATACCATGCTTTGAAATTTATTTTTGATATTACACCCACACGACTGTAAATTTAATTTGCACAATTGATATTTCCATCACCGACATCAACAAAAATAATGACATCTTTACATGCATCACATTCATGTTTTACTATTCATTAAAAAAAAATCAACAAATAGTTTAAAAAAAAAAAAAAAAAAACGTATCCATTAACAGTAAGTTTAAAATTTTAAAACTCATGAACAAAATTGAACAAAATTAAAATCATCAAGTTTTGTTATAAAGATTTGCTAACTTGGACATTGTATACAATAATTAAAAATATATATAAATATACACACGAAAAATCTCTAAAGAGGGTGCCCTCTCTTTATTAAAAAGAGGGCATCTGTTTTAAAAAATTGTGAAATGACAAAACCGTCCTTAATGAAAATATGATCTGATGGCCAAAACAGAGGCCCTCTCTTTAATACAGAGAGGGCGTCCTCTTTAGAACGTGATTGTGTGTGTATATATATATATATATATAAACATTAGATTTAAAATCAAATATTGTAAAATATTGTAGAATACTTATAAATTTCATAACCATGTAAAAAAAAAAATAGTACATAAGAGGAAACTCACGTGCTTATGCTTATGTACGCAATTAATGTTGAATAAATCTAGGGTAATGCTAGATGCACTCCAAAATGCACAACTAAATGCACAACTCTACTTAAAATGTTGTATCTCGTGTAGAAAAGTCTGTACACAAAAAATGGAGTGTGCAAGCTTTTTTGCCCTCTCTTTATTAAAAAGAGGGCATCTGTTTTAAAAAATTGTGAAATGACAAAACCGTCCTTAATGAAAATATGATCTGATGGCCAAAACAGAGGCCCTCTCTTTAATACAGAGAGGGCGTCCTCTTTAGAACGTGATTGTGTGTGTATATATATATATATAAACATTAGATTTAAAATCAAATATTGTAAAATATTGTAGAATACTTATAAATTTCATAACCATGTAAAAAAAAAAATAGTACATAAGAGGAAACTCACGTGCTTATGCTTATGTACGCAATTAATGTTGAATAAATCTAGGGTAATGCTAGATGCACTCCAAAATGCACAACTAAATGCACAACTCTACTTAAAATGTTGTATCTCGTGTAGAAAAGTCTGTACACAAAAAATGGAGTGTGCAAGCTTTTTAGCACGAAGTCCAACATTTTTAAATAGAGTTTTACATTTAATTGTACATTTAACAGTACATCTAGCATTACTCATAAATCTATACTACATAAAATCATAATCTAAAAGGAGCTACTGCGTGCCTGGCAGTGTTGCACGCGGTCGCTACCTAATATATATATATATATATAAAGTACACATCAATAGTGATTCATACACAATGAAAAAAATCACTTCTGTACCACAAACAGATAGCACATGAACTTCAAGTGGTTATTGGAAGAAAAAAAAAATGGTCTACAATAAGAGAGAAGAGACTGTCAAAGTAGCCGCGAATGACGTGCCTGCCTGCAAATCCATCATGGGTTTCTTTGAAGTACCCTTGGAAGGATGGAGGAGGCACGTCATTCTTGGCTACTTAAACCAAGACTCTAATCTTCATTATAGTCCTATCTTTTTTTCACACGTCATTCATCCTCTTGATAACGAGAAATATTGTCAACTACTACTTAGTAAAGAAGAGATTGAAGGCCTTGCATGAGAGATAAAGAAGAGGCTGTCGAGGTGGCCGAAGTCTGACTACCTGTTAATTAACCAAACAAATGGTTCTAACTTCTAAACCATATAATAAATCAATCTTAGAGCCAATGAAGGAACAG
Source organism: Hydrangea macrophylla (assembly GCA_033977485.1). Taxonomy (NCBI): domain Eukaryota; kingdom Viridiplantae; phylum Streptophyta; class Magnoliopsida; order Cornales; family Hydrangeaceae; genus Hydrangea; species Hydrangea macrophylla. The sequence goes on from CM066986.1 coordinate 87,519,288, forward strand.
AACAGGTAAGTCATTCTTGGCCACCAAGAAAGAGTCTTCACTTCATACAAGACCTCTCTTCGATCTACTCAAATTCACATGCTCATTATCAAATTCAAGGTCTCTATTTATAGAGCTAGAGACCCTAAAATGAAGATCAGATTCTAGTTACTTTCATGCCCACGTGACAGATTAACTTAATCCCCCCTGAAAAAAAAATGGCCAAAATGTACATACACGTGCCAATCAGGTACATGAACTCTTTTTTTTTTTCTTTTTATATAATTGGTCCATTGAACTTTCAACCATTTTTCAATCACATCCAATCGATGACGCCATTAGTTTAAAACTAACTGAATTACCCAGAAATATTTTTTTTTGCAATTGGCCTCTTGAACTTTCATTCTCTTTTCAATCAGATTCATTCACTAACGGCGTGAGATTTTGTTAGACAGAATTGCCGAAGTGTCCTTCCCCTAGAAATGGCTAAACTGAAACCTCTTTTTTCATTTTATCTGTCAAACTGATGATTTTATCTATTGACAGACATAATATTGAGCTAAACAATTATAATTTTCTTATCTTTTGGTCTTTGGGGATGTTTTTTTTTTTAATTTATATTTCAAATATTTCTTCGAGATCCAAGCAATGGACTTTGAAATTGCACAAAAAAAATATAAGTTGCAATCTTCTTTTGTTTAGCTCAATATTATTTGTCTGTCAACAGATAAATCATATGTTTTGACATAAAAAAAAAATCAATAAATAAGGTTCCAAATTAGCCATTTTTCTGTCCAGCGAGGGGGTTTTCTCTCCTTTAATTTGATGTCGAAAAGTAGTAAAGGGGTTTATAAAAAATAGTCAAATTTTGGGGGAAGGACACGTAGGAAATCTATCCAACAAAATCTCACGCCGTTAGCGAATGGATCTGATTGGAAAGGGCATGAAAGTTCAAGGGGTCAATTGGCAAAAAAAAAATTATTTCTAGGCAATTTCCTTTAGTTTTAAACTAACGGTGTCATCGATTGAATGAGCTTGAAAAGATGCTGAAAGTTCAAGGGGCCAATTGCAAAAAAAAAAGTTCATGTACCCAAATAAAAACACTTGTATAGTACGAAGGGGTAAAGTGCAACTAGGCCAACAAAACAAAAAATCGTAATCTTTCACTCAGAATCTGCATTATCTATAGCAGCTCATGAAGGAATATGTTCTACACAATGGGAGAACACCAAAAAAAAAAAATGCTTTCGCACCCAAAAGTTCAACTGCTGAGAAGGATTCAAGCCAAGTTTTCAGCAAAGGGTTCTTAATTTTGAATTTCATGGCAGATAGGCAGACCCAATAAATTAAAAAAAAAATTTCTGACCGTCACGCTATGTCAATTTAATGACGTGGTGTGACGGTCTCATTAAGTAACTTTTGCAAGTCGAGCCAGCTCAACGTAGCTTAGAGAATCTACAATTAGGGGTGTAAGCAAACCGATCGGTTTAGTTTTAAAATTTTCATTGAGTGTAAAAACCGAACCGAACTGAACCAAAAATTTACACTAAATCGAACTGAACCGAACCTAAAATTTACAGCTAACTACTTTGATTAGAAGCTTTTTTTTAGCTATCTACTACTCATTTAACCTTCACTTTTAACAGTATTTTTTATTTTATCTAGTCATCTTACTTTTGTTATATTTTTTATGTTTGACATTTGTGCCAATTAAATAATAAAATATCTAAAAGTTGAGATTTTGAGAGAGAATATAGAGAGTCCTTATTAGTCAGATAAATATGTCTAGTCAAAAGCTAAATATTAAAATGACTAGCCATGTAGCTAATTTGCTGGAGCATATAAAACTCCCTTAGACTAACTATTTTATCTTAAAAGTTAAAATAGCTATTTGTATATGTATATTTATTTATTCATTTATACACATACATATATGTTGGGTCTTCGCTAGCTCTTCATTCCATTCTCCTCTCTGTATTACGCCTATATTTCCATGTATTTATTTTGATATTAATTGCAATAAGGTGGTTTTGACCTAGAAGTACGAACACTTCTAAGAAGGTAACGTGCTCATGTCCTGTCATGTCCGACACACGAACACGATATTTTGCGGACACTTTTTATGCGTTGTGGAAGTGCAATTTTTTTTAAAAAAATTTGTCATATCGGTGTGTCAATGCCGTGTTATATTCGTGTTAGTTTGCTTGTGTCCATGGTTCATAGATTTTGACTAAATGTTAAAGCTTATGCAGCTTTGCTGATAGAACCCTCATGGTATGTGGATAAATCTTTTATCGTCTATATATCTTCTTATCCTCGACTTTATGGTTTCATTATTGCGCTTAATGGCGACACCAATATTCCATTTGACATTCTCCAATCCGAACCTAAAATGTGAAGTCAATGACTCAGCAACTGTAGCAATAAAAAAAAAATTTAAAAATAAATAAGCATTAATTGTACAGATTCTTGTTTTGATTGACTTTGGCTCGGTGTCGGTATTGACTTTTGAAGAACTCTAAGCGAATTACGAAGATGGGGCCTTAAACATTGTCTTTCGTGCACGCAAAATCACCAATAATTACATACATATGCATGAGCTATATATAATAGAGAATACTTACTTGTGCCGCATAAGGTCTGTACTGCCCAGCCTGCAGTTTGGCTAGAGAGTATATGGTTATTCAACTTCAAAAGCTTAATACAAAGACTGGTATAACACCAAATCTCTTCAGCAAAAAACACAGAAATGTCTAATTTTATGCAGAAATTATTTAATGTGACTGTGACATAATAGTGTGATTGTCACTATTATCTCTTATTATTGTAACCAAGTGGTATCCACAAAGTACTCAAATTACAGTAAAAGTCACAAGGGTATGATAGCTAGTCACAAGATAATTTCTCCATTCTATGAATATGTTTAGTTCATGCATTTAATGAGACAGAAGAGGGGAAAAAAAAAAATACTTTTATTTGTTTAGTTAACAAGGAAAATAGTGAAAATACAAAGGAACTAGTTTATCCTTTTTGTTTTCTTTTCTCCTATCTTAATTTTACTTCTCTAAACGTTTGTTTCGCATGACTAAGAGGGGGATAAATGGGGATTGAACTAATAGTCCATTTTAATTTAATAGTCCAGTATATAGCACGGCCATTCAGCTCGGGACTATTAGTCCTTTTTAAAAGAATAGTCTCCTATATGGGAGCCTGAATTATACCATAAGGGAGGTGGGTTTATTAGTCCCGGGACTATCAATTAAAAATGACTAATTGTCCGATCCCTTCTCTATCATCCAAATGTGGATTTGGAAAACAATTAGGGCTTGAGTTCGGGCAATATTTTCATGAATCTTTTTTTTTTTTGTGGGATATGTAGTGAAAAATCCTACAAATTATTGATTTTCACAAAATTTAGTTTATCAGTTGATGTGTCATAGCACCTTTGAAAGTGTAATTATGCATGTATGATAGGATCCGTTTGGGAGCCTTGAGTTGATTATCTGTATTTTCATTTGTTGGGGTTGTTGTACTTCTCTTGGCCATCTAGGCTTATTAATAAAATATGCTTGCTGTTTAAAAAAAAAAAAGGGTAAAATTTGATAAAGATTGCCGGTATAATTTCACTTTTTCTGATAAGGTGAAACTTTGTTATTTCCATTGTTTGGATGTTGATGATACTGGATTATGTTAAATGGGCAGAATATTGTGTTTAAAGTGAAATAAATGCGTAATGAGAAAGTGACAGAATTTGTATGTGTTTTTGCGTTGTTAATGAAGCAGCTTACGTCCACATATGCTTGTGTGTCAGTGTTTTCACTATAGAAAATTGTTTACAGAGCTTAGTTAAGGAGCCTTGATGATCCAACAATAGAATTGGAACTATCAAGAGCTACCATACACAGATGTCTATAGTATTCTAAGGAGACTTAGTTGACTAGGGTTTCGTAGCCTCAAGGAGAGAGAAGAAGAAACCAGCTGCAATATTCTAGGGTTAGGGATGTGATTTTCGAATCCCTTTGGAAGGGGAGGTGAACGGTTTTATAATGCAAATGGTTTACTAATACAAGTAGGGTGCCCTAGTTGATTTCGGAGAGTGATTGGCTGATTGTTTCGGTCACACCCTAACCCGCCCCCGCGGATTAGGACACGTGTAACAAGCCTATAAAACTGTACTAGTTATTAAGAGATCTAGCGAGTTATTAAGCAGCTATCACGAGATCTAGCGAGTCGACGGGGCGAAATCGCTGAATAAGGAACGGGCCCACTAAATCAAAATCAGAACTCTGAGAGGTCAACGAGGAAGCAAGCGCTGGGGCATCTGCCTCAACTGGAACCTCCTCAGGCAGAACTAGCTCAAGTGCTAGCTCCTCCTCGAGTTCAGCGGCGAGATCATCTAAACCTATGCCATCCTCTACATCCTCTCCACCTACTGGCACCAAATGAACAGCCTCAGCATCGTCCTCGGCGATGGGAACTACTGGTGGGGGCATCTCCAGCTGTGCGAGGTGAGCGTGCACAACCTGGATCTCGAGGGGAATGTAGAAGGCATCACTATCGACCAACCTCAAAATCTCAACCAACACCAAGCGCTGAGCCTCCGCGAAGTAACGAAGCTCTAGGCGGATACGAGTCAAGTCAACTAAGCCTACCACGTGGACCTGGTGCCATAAGTCAGATACTACGGTCGCTGTGGCCAACTGCTCAACGGCCGCATGATACAAGTCGAGGAAGGCTGGGACCACTGCCCCAGGTGTCACAAAGTGTCCCCCAAATCCGTCTGGTACATATTGTGGGTGAGCTGGATCCATATCTGAAAAAGGTACTAACTTAAATCAGGAAAGAGATAATCTTAGGTGTCTGGGTTCTGAGTCTATCCTCCCTGTCGTATCATCAGGGTGCAAAGCTTAAGCTAACAGATCGTGGAATCGGGTCTAAATGGGTAAACCCTAACCTGGCTAAACTATCTTGAGATAAATAATAACCTGGCTCTGATACCACTTAATCCTGTCACGCCCCGACGTAGCATAAATATGGAAAGCGTTTAATTTCCTTTATGGACCCGTAGGTCGCGACAGTTTGAAGGATCGATTCCGTCCCAAACGTTGAACAACAAAAAAATATAATCAGAGTAGAGCAATCAAAGCTTACAAATATTTTTCTAACTTATTACATATTACAGCACGGGGTCTCTAAAGGCACAAAACGCCCTAAAACAAAACAATAACTTAATATCTAATACAGTCATCCTTATCACAGAATTCAGTTTAACTAAAAACATATAAAAGTAAATTCTCTTTCCGGCAGGGATTCTCAGTTCGCATAGTCATACGGTCCAGCAATATCATAACCTGAAAAGCCTGAACACGAATGTCCAGGACGCATCAATGTCGTCAGCTTCAAGAAGCTGGTGAGTATTAAAAACATAACTTTGAATGTAACACATACTCATTTACCATTTTCCAATTCTCATTTAATACAACAAGTTTACATTAAAGCATGGAGGTCATTTTAGGAAACAAGCACAATATTATTTAAAAGATATGATTCACATATATGTGACCGTGTATGAGAACAATGCACCATTTCATCTTATCGACTCTTTTCTCTCGACAAAAACCCAACAACCCAACAACCCAACATCACACACTGGTATCTTTGAAACGCTAAGATAGCCACACTTTAGCACAGGGGTGCCAGGGAATGTCCAGTTTGCCTCACACTTTGGTCCGGGGTACCAGGGAGTGTCCATTGCCTCACACTTTGACTACCTAATCTGCCATGCAAATACCAGAGGAACCCTCACGGAGTATCCAGACTCGGGTATCAGGGAGTGTCCGTAGGCCACACTTTAGCACTACCATGGGTGCCAGGGAATGTCCAAGTTCGGCTTCACACACTTTGACGCTACCATGGTCGTCAAGGAGTGTCCAGTTTTGCCACCGTCGCATTTCAAAGACACCCTCACCGCAATCTCAGTCACAACACACTTTGGTACTCACTTACCAGGGAGTGTCCACAACACAATCTCAACCGCACTCACTATGCCACACTGTCCATTACTCTTTTCCATACTGACCAACATTCACACTCATCATGCATGTACAACCGACTCCACATGTATATCATGAAACTTTAAAACATGAGGTAAATCACTGAATTATATAAACAACGAGCGTATGGGGATTGATAAGTCACAATACAACGTTTTAATCGTTTAAACATAACCAATTGAGATTCTGATTTAATGAATTCCCAAACAGAGCTTTAACAGTTTATAAAATACCACCCAAATAGTTCCTTAACACAAAACAAGCAAGAACTAGAAACTGCCAAAAGTCGCGCGCGCGGGCCGCTCGCACGACATGCCCATTTTTCCTTTCTCTTGTATAATCTTTTCTGTCTGCCTGGAAAAGCCAAGGTCGCGCGCGCAGGCCGCTTGCGTAAGGGGTCGCTCCCGCGATTGCGCGCGTGAGTTCTTGCATTGACTTCATCTTCTTCGTCAGAACTGCTCTGTTTCAGAAATTCAGGGTCTTTTTTACCCATTTCCAAATCTGTTAGTATATATATCATATTATATATGGATCTATTTAGTTTTTCACAAGGATTATGAATGTGTAATCATTTTAACATGAAACAAACTATAGCTCTCAAATTTTATGAAATTTCAAAAGACATCAAAACTTCATTTTATATATACGTTGTGATATGAACGAATTAAGCTCTATAACTTAAACCATAGACTTTACATACTATATTCTATCAAAATCATCTCTAAAAACTAAATTTGGTTGAGGTTGAAAAGTTATGATTTTCAAGCTATGGAACTTCCAACGTGAACTCAAAAATGGTGATCACAAATTAACTATACAAAACAGTAAATCAATGGTGAATTACATTCTGAGTGAGTTAGTAATACTCACTGAGATTAGAGATAGAAGTATTGTTGAGAGAGGAAATCAAATAAGCAAGACCCACTTGAGCTCTAGCTATGGAGGTTGAGTTATCTCTCTTTCTAAAATCTGTATCAAACTCTCTGTGTCTCTCTCTTTGAACTCACTCTTTTCTCTCTGTATCTCAGTCTCCCAAGTGAGCTGAAAGTGTGTGTGAGTAGTGTATATAAGGAGAACCAAAGTTAAGAACTTGGCCTCCAAGTTCTCTCTCAAATACTCAACAAAAGAATTATGTTTTTAATTAACTAAAATAAAAAATATACACAGATATATCCATACGTATATACAATCTCAGATTTTGAAGAGGCAAGTTAGACTCATAGGGGCAATTGCTAGATGTTTGGGAAAAGTAGATTATGGCCTTAACACTACACACACCAAATAAGCATAGTCAAACAAGGCACTAACTAATCATGAGTTTCCATAAATGGAAAATAAGGCACAAGTCACTTCCATCTTTACGTCCAATCCAAAGTCTGTGCAAGTTTAACGCGGTGCAGACAGTTTTAAACATAAACTGGTATTTTTGTGACGCGGTGTCCGTCACAAAAATACAAAAAATTTATTTTAATGTAGGAAATGATTTTCCGGTTTTATAAAAATACTTATTGAGTCCAAAGTAAATATTTTCACCGTTTTGAAGTACAGTTTTAAAATCCAACACAGGTATTACTAAGTTTGTAAAATTGCAGTTTGGCCCCAATAAGAATTTTAAATATGAAATCAAGCAAGAAATAAATTTTACACATAAGAATTGTAATTAAAATAAAAGTAGACAATGTATGTTAAATATGACAATGCAAATAAATGAAAATGCAGGTTATTACATCAAACTCCAACTGTCTTCTACCCGTATCTGCATAACTTTTATAACAACTCTGAGCTGTTTGTAACCGCTGTTTAATCAGTCTAATCTTGTCGGTAGTAATTTGTACTATTTTCGATCCCAAAAGCTATTTTTCACCAACTTCTGTCCAACAAACTGGTGATCTACACTTTCTTCCGTACAATGCCTTGTAAGGCACCATTAAACTATTATTGTAAGAGAACTCAATTAAACGCAAGTGGGTCTCCCAAACGGCCTTGAAATCCATAACACATACTCTTAACATATCTTCCAAAATCTGAATCACCCTCTCGGACTAACCATCGGTCTGGGGATGAAATGTAGTACTAAAATGTAAAGTTGTCCCCATGGCCCTCTGTAAACTCTCCCAAAATTTTGATACAAATCGGGTATCACGGTCCGACACTATCGAAACCGGTGCTCCATGAAGCCAAATAATTTCCCGAATGTAAATCTCTACAAGCTTCGATAGATCTTTGGTCTTGATAGGTAGAAAATGGGCTGACTTAGTCAACCAGTCCACAATAACCCAAATACTATCATTTGACTTTATAGATTTTGGAAATCCCGATACGAAATTCATTGTAATATGTTCCCACTTCCATTCTGGTATCTCTAAAGGGTGTAATTCTCCTCCGGGTCGTTGATGTTCCATTTTTACCTTTTGACAAGTCATGCATTTGGATACAAATTCTGCTACTTCTCGCTTCATACCACTCCACCAATAAACTTCTCGCAAGTCTCGGTACATTTTGGTACTACCCGGATGTACTGAATATCTTGTACTATGAGCTTCTTCCATAACTCTATATCTTAAATCTCCAACCATAGGAACACATAAACGGTTGATGTATCTCAAAACACCATCTTGAAGGCTGAACTGTGGCCTTCTACCCTCAGGTAACTCATCTATAATCTTCTTGAATTCTGGGTCCAGAAGCTAATTAGTCTTGATTTCACCAATTAAACTCGGTTGTGCCACAATCGCAGCCATTAAACCACCTCTAATTTTGGGAATGACTTCAAGTTCTAATTGTTCAAATTCTTTCACTAGCTCCTCCTGTGCTGTTAAGGCATACGCTAAGTTTTTCGACGACTTTCGGCTCAAGGCATCGGCGACCACATTCGCTTTTTCTGGGTGATATTGAAGTTTCAAATCATAATCTTTCATAAGTTCCAACCACTTCCTTTGTCGCATGTTAAGGTCTCTCTGAGTGAATAAGTACTTCAAACTTTTGTGGTCGATAAAAATTTTACACGTCTCCCCATATAAATAATGCCTCCAAATCTTCAAAGCGAAGATTACCGCCGCTAACTCCAAGTCATGTGTCGGGTAATTCTTCTCATGAGGTCTCAATTGCCTTGAAGCATAAGCAATTACTTTGTCATCTTGTGTCAAAACACATCCTAAGCCTTGGTGAGAAGCATCACTGTAAATTCTGAAATTTTCATTACTTGTTGGGATTGCAAGTATTGGTGCCGTGGTTAGCTTCTTCTTTAATTCCAAGAAACATTCTTCACATTCTTTGCTCCACTCAAATGGTACATCCTTTCTCATCAGCTTTGTCATTGGAGTCGCAATTTTAGAAAAGTCCTTGACAAATCTTCTATAATATTCGGCATCCCAAGAAACTTCGAATTTCAGACACATTAGTCAGCCTTGACCAATTCATAACAGCTTCAATCTTTTGTGGGTCCACAGAAATACCCTCCTTAGAGATCACGTGCCCTATAAAAGTGACACTTGTCAACCAAAACTCATTTTTTTTTTCAATTTTCCAAATAACTATTTCTCTCGAAGTCGCTGTAAAACTAGTTTCAAATGTTGTTCATGCTCCTTCGAACTCTTAGAGTAAATGAGAATGTCATCAATGAATACTATCACGAACTCGTCCAAGAAACGATTTGAACACACGGTTCATTAAATCCATGAAGGCGGCTGGCCCATTAGTAACCCCAAACGGCATCACTAGGAATTCATAGTGTCCGTATCGGGTCCTAAAGGCTGTCTTCTCTATATCCTCCGCTTTAGCTTTCAGTTGATGGTACCCGATCTTAAGTCAATCTTCGAAAATACTTGCGCCCCTTGAAGCTGATCAAATAGATCATCGATACGTGGCAACGGGTACTTGTTCTTGATTGTTACTGTGTTGATTTCCCGGTAATTAATGAACATCCGTATTATTCCATCCTTCTTCTTTACAAATAATACTGGTGCACCCCACGGGGATACACTAGACTGAATAAAACCCTTGTCGAGTAGTTCTTGCAACTGAGTCTTCAACTCTTTCAACTCAAATGGTTCCATTCGATACGGTGCTCGTGAGATAGGTTGTATTCCCGGCATAACATCAATACCAAATTCAATCTCTCGGTCAATTAAGAGACTAGGCAACTCTTCTAGAAATACATCCGAAAATTCTCTAACAATTGGAATATCTTCAAGTTTTAAATCAGAGCCTCTAGTATCAAGTATACTACATAGAAATCCCCGACAACCCTTCCTTAACAAACGACAAGCCTCAATGGCTAACACAATGTATGGTGGTGCTACAACTCCCTTTCCTTGAAAATAAAATACTTCCTGATTCGGAATACGAAACACCACCCCTTTATTGTTACAATTGATATTCGCGTGATTAGCCGCTAACCAATCCATACCCAATATAACATCAAAGTGTTGAATAACCAACGGTACTAGATCAACAGTTAATTCATCATCATTCATGTTAATTCCACATTTCTTAAATACCCCTGAACTAACTAACGGAGCCCCCAACGGTATTGCAACAGATAGATCATAATCCAGAAACTCTAATGGCTTATCTAGGTGTTTAGCAAAGTGGTGTGATACGAATGAGTGTGTGGATCCTGAATCTACAAGTACATTTGCTAGGTGTGAGCAAATGGGAACTATACCTGAAACGACGGTGTCAGCAGAAGTGGTCTCACCCGGCCTGAGTTGATACGACCTCACCTCCCGCTGTTCTCTCCTCGGAGGTTGTTGAGTAGGTCTCGGTGTAATAGCACTTGCCGCATATGAACCGGAACATGAAGCTCATTGACGTTTGGTAGGACAATCTTTCGCTTAGTGCCCCAACTCCCCTCACATCTAAATTCTGATTTGGATAGTTCCTGGCGATGTATCTCGATTGTCGGCAATAGTGCAAATGATTGGATTTGGAAGTTGATTACATCGGCCCTAATGAAATTTTTGACAAGTTGAACACCTCGGTTTGTTCCCTCTAGAACCACTGCCACTACTGGCTGACGAACCTCCCGAACTCTGCCTCTTTGCACCACCTTGACCACTGAACTGACTTGATCCTGGTCGTTTAATTTGTTGACTCGGTGGTGGTGGCATACTTGATACATACCCAAGATCTCTTTCAGCTATGGAGGCAATGTCAAGCGCCTTAGCAAACGTCTCGAGTCGGAATACAGTCACTCATCCCCGGATATCACTTCGAAGCCTCGCCATAAATTTTCTTGCTTTCACTTTCTCTATTGTTATCATATTCCCAGCAAACCTTCCCAATCTTGTAAACTATGTTGCATAGTCCCGAACTGACTTTTCCCCTTGTACTAATTCCATAAACTCATGTGCTTTCTGATCTGCAAATGATTCCAGATAATATTGGTCATTGAAAATCTCAAGAAATTGGTCCTACGCTGTCAATTGACCCGGACCCAGCTTAGTACGCCACCAATATTGTGCTTCATCCTTCAGTGTATCGGCTGCAAAAATACCTTTTTGTTCCTCCATACATGGTAATACCTTGAAGATTTTCTCTATATCAAAAATCTAAAAGTTTGCCTTCATTGGGTCGACTTTCCCATGGAATATTGTTGGCTTCTGTTTATGAAATTTTGAGATTGGAACAATTTCCTCCCTTGGATTTGGATTCAGTTGTACCGGTCTCTCTTCGACCACATGAGTTTCGGCGACTCGAACTAAACCTTCAATTGCCCTTTCAACACGTTCCATTCGATTTGAGGTGTCACCTCCAGACATTATGCCTGGCACCCACATCATATTACACACATACACACGTTATATTTAAGAAACACATGGCATGATAATCAACATTAAAAGCATGCTAAGTAAACGTGTATGCATGTTTATGCAACAACATGTCGTTGTGTGCATACTACGCGTTGTACGTCTCTCGTCCCCAAAGGCTCTAACCTACTGCTCTGATACCAAAAATTCTCACACCCCAACCCGCCCCTGCGGATTAGGACATGTGTAACAAGCCTATACGCACCCAAAATACACTAATAAGCATTAAAACATGCTAGTTATTAAGGAAAAACATGATTTAAACCACCAGAAAAAACCTTGCTGTGACAAAATAGCCACAAGGGCAAAATGGTCTTTTAGAAAATTATATCAAATTTTATACCAAAAGATAGGTCTTTGAGTCTCGGCTCCAACGCAGAAAACAGCGCGCGAATCTGATTTTTTTAAAAAGAGTTATGCTCGTTTCTGTAAAAACGGGCGTGCTGTGAAAAGCCTAGGCGGGTCGATCCGCCCTTAGCCCGGATCGATCCATAATGTAGTTTTCTCACAGAAAGTCCCCCCGAACAGGGCCGGATAGATTCGCCCTTTAACCTGGATCAATCCGAGCTCTGCAGAACCTGTTTTTGTTGCTAAAAACTCTGTCAAAACATCACCAAATCACATCCAAACCAAACCAAACTTCATAGAACATTAGGAAACCATTTCAAATCCATTTCTAAATATGTTTAAACATAAGCTAAACTAGTGAAATACATACACAACTACATTTGGATCAATATAATCCATGAACACCTCCTTTTGAAATCAAAATAAGTTTTGGAGTCTTGGAACTCAATTCTTAACAAAAGTTCATAAAACTTGTTGGACATAAACTCAAGCTACAGCCAACATTTCATCACAAATGAAACATGTTCAAAATACCTGCGACTCCATTCGGACTTTCCAAAATAGTTCAAGTTATTAACTTCCACATATTTAACCAAAACACGTAGAAAATCTCCCAAGTTCTCCAAATTAACTTCAAAACTACCAAATTACCACAAGACGTTTCTAACTTCATAGCTACAACCAAAGTACAACTTAAACATAAAAGATATTATAATTTACAACATTTTGCAAGTTAAAAGAGAGATATTATGTATAAGTCCCAAATCTCCCCCATCTTTCCCATCTCTCCCGTCTCTACCAACGCTTGTCATTTCCTCTCCGGGAATAGCTCCGAACCTGCGGTGGTTATTATTTACCACAACAAAAAAAGGAAAACGATTTTCTTAAGCATTACGCTTAGTGAGTAATCTAAACATGATTGAATGTTTAACATGTGCATTGCAGCAACTAACACATAAATCATATCTGTAATCGCCGAGTCACCGGTTCAATGATTCATTCAGACCCGAAGACCCCCCTTGGTCCCGTGGTCACTTCTATTCCTTGGACTTCCGTATTTCTCGGATTCTTCCTCTTCACCACCCTTATTACTCACAATAATGAATCATTTTCTGGTGCTCATTGATTACCACATAAACATATAAGCATGTAAGCACATAATCATAGCAACTTTCCATACAATTGACATGTAATTCACAATTTAACAATTTCATAGCTTCTAAGCATGATTTCCCTAACCCAAAACATAAATAGAATCATTGAACACCTTAAACTACAATCACTGTTTGGTTAGAAAACTCACCTTAGCAAGATCTACCCAAAATCAGTCCAAGAAATGAAGAATTCCACCAAATCTTAGCTCAAATCCTATTCCAAAGAAATTCCTACATGAACTTGGTAGACGGCGTCTCATAGATTAGTATGAGCTACCAAAATTTGATGACTAAAACATAAATTAAAGGTATAGAAACGATCGTCTCACCTCCACGAATCCGAAAACGGCTTCGGTTCGCGAATTGGACGTCGGACGGCGACAAAACGATGATATTTCGACGTTGACGTCTCGGAATCTCGTTTCTCTCTCCAAACTCTCTTTGATTTTCTGTCAATTGAGAGACTCTCCCTCTCTTGACACCTCCATATGCATGTATGTGAGGTGTCTCAACCTCATTTTTCTTCTTTTTCATTTACACCCCTAGTATTTCTTAAGTTCTGATTATGAAATCCCCCAAACATTCTATTATCTACCCAATAATCTAATGAGTGTTTGTCTAAGTCCCGTATGGGTCCCAACGTGGGTCCCATTTATTTTTGTGAAATTGCTATCGCACCTACTAATTATGAATCTTTTTTATTTATATCCTTACTTGGGTGTCCAAGCTATCACCAAATGCTAACACATGTATCATTATATAATATAGAAGCATTTAAACACATATTCATGTAATCCTATAAATGCATCTAATCATTTAAAATTCAATTATTTTACTTGACCCTTCATTGCGTCCCATTTCACTAACTGTCCCTCTTCACAGTGGACTTTTCCAAATGGTGTCCTTCTCTGAACACTTTTTCATGGGCGAGTCCAAGCCTCCCCTTAAACTGTTTTATACACTAATTATATTAATTAATGCATATAAACATGATAGTTGACATGTTCTCCAGGTACGGGTGTTACAGTTTCCTTATCCTAACAGTCCTAGATTAGGTTGCCTTTAGTTGGCAGTTTATCTATGAGTCACTGAGTCTGGGTCGTGTGGGACTAGGGATGGCAATGGGGCGGGTTTTCTGGGTTCCCCGCCCCGCCCCGCCCCTAATAGGTAGGGTATGGGGGGGGCTTAATAGGGTTAGGGGCGGGTATGGGAGAGGTTTTCAAAACCCGAGTCGGGGTCGGGTCGGGGTCGGGGTAGGGTCAAAAAACCCGAACCCGCCCCGAATATACTTGTATTTATATTTTTACCCCTCAATAGTTATGTGTATTACCATTTTAAAAAAATAAACTGCACTATTGGGGAACTAATTGGGTAAGTTAAAAAAAACTGCACTATTAGGGAAAAAAATGTATTAAAAAAATTACTTTTTCAATTTGTGTACCAAAAAAAAAATAAAAAAATAAAAAAACCATAATCGGGGCGGGGCGGGGTCGGGGACCCCGGGGGCGGGGCGGGGAGAGGCACTATGCGGGGCGGGGCGGGGGCGGGAGGAGGGTTTACTAAAGCGGGGCGGGGGCGGGGTATGGGGGCCCCGTCCCATACCTGCCCCGTTGCCATCCCTATGTGAAACTCATTGTATTGTTGGTTGAGTTGGGTTAGGATTGTTCTGCTGAGGACCCTAGCACTGCATCCCGGCTTGTAGGTCTGGGTCTTCGTCTAACGAGGCCTAGCTTTTGATGGCCAGTCTCTGGTTGACTCTGTGGCTTATGATAGCCAATCGTTCTTGAACCATGGACACTGTGACTATTTTGGGTGCATCAGTTGTCCCCACATTTCCAAGTCTTGAACTGGCACTGCGTCAGGGCAAGCTTGGAAATCTTCTGTTTGTTCGAAGGTGAAATTTCCCATATAGGGACCAGTAGAGCTTGAGTGAGTTTGTCACACCCGTTCCAGAAGTTTACGATTTTGAAAAATGCATCATTTGAGATTTTGGAATTATTAATGTTATTAATAATTCGAGTTATGGTTGACTGTGAGTCAACGGTAAGGTGTCAGTGAGGACACGGGAACATGGAAGTTCATATTGCATAATCATGAGTAAATGACATTTATATGATTTAAATGTTCTTTGACCTTATCTGGTATTTCTATGAATAGTAATTATACCTGTGTAATATAATTCTGATAATCTTTGATATAGATTATATCATTTTGAGAACTGTGGTGAGAACGTGAGAGATACGTTAATTAAAAAGGTAGGTTGTGTAGAGCTTTCACAGAATATAGTTTTCGGACGTTATTTTGGACCCAAACGAGACTTAGTCGAAAACTTTTGGAATTTATAATATTCACTCGTAAAGTTATAAAATGGACTTTTGCGAAGTTTCATGGGTTAATGAGAAGTTTTGAGAAACTTGCGGGGAGGTAAACGTAATTCCCCGAAAGTTTGCCTAGATATAGATTGGGATGAGATTTCAATCTCATCCAAACACTCACAAATATCTAGAGAGAGGAGAGAGAAGGGAGATTTGGAGCCAACGGGCTTTGCGACGCCGATCGACGACCGTTCGTCCGTCAGATTTTCTCCAGATTTCAGATTTGAACTCGTGGAGGTAAGATCTACGTTTTGATACCACTTAGGTCATGTTTGGCCAATGTTTGTAAAAATATTAATTCTAGACTTTTGGGAAAAATTAGGTAAAACTTGTAGGAATCGCGTATAAATTGAAATCCGACGATTATTTAGCCCCCTAGACGATCCTTCAAAGTTTGAAGAGAATCGCACGATGTATGAATTCTAGATCTATGAAATATATGGATTTTCATGTTTTGGACATCACTTTTGATATTCTTGGATCCGGGCGAAATTCATGTGTTAATTAGGCCCGTTAATTATGCACGTGAAATTATGATAAAAGCACGTATAACTGTTTATGTGAGCATGTTATGTGTCTACTTGGGTCAAAGGGGAGTTTGGTGCAAATTCATTCGGGGTAAGCTCCTCGAACCTTGAGGATTGTGAATTTGATAGAATTTGGAATTTTGGTTGTGTCTGGATTGGAGGTGGGCCCAACCAGGACACGGTACCTGGTATGAGGAAGGCCCAACCAGTGTACGAGATGCGTGGGAGAGGTGGGCCTCCTACGGCATCGACCGGATGAATGCGTACCACTCACCCTAGAGACTATTTCTATGTGTTTTAGATGCTTAAACCATGAATTGTCATATAAGCATACATTTAGAATTGTACGCTCAGCATATAGCTGAGCAGTGGAGATGTACTCCATTGCAGGTCAAAAGAAAGACAAGAAGAAGCGCGATGAGTGAGGCCGATGAACGCCGGGGAAATCACTTGTATATGTTTTTTATTTAAATCCTAAACTTGTGTAAGGATTTGAATATTGTAGTATGTTGTAATAGAAACATGGATTAGTTTCACAGTATGGAAATCTTGTAATTTAACATCTGTAATTGCATATTAATATGTTTGAAATCAGTTATGGTTGTGTTGTTGTTGGTTTTGAGAAGCATGTGTTGTTAATTTCCATCACAGGGCTGCCAGCAGGGGAGCAGTCGACTGGACCCAGGATCAGTCGACTGGATCCCGTGTGGTTGAGACACTGAAAGTGAATAGTAAGGGAAGCAGTCGACTGGACCCTTTGTCAGTCGACTGAACACTGTAGATTTTGGCTACTGCTTCTATTAATGGAAAAGCAGTCGACTGAGTCCCCATATCAGTCGACTGGACCCCCTGTGTTATATGCTGCATTTTGGGTTCTGCTTGACCCAGTCAACTGGGCAGTCGACTGGACCTCTGTTGAGGATTTAGGGTTTTAGTTTCTGCCAGGTACAGTCGACTGGACCCTAGTACAGTCGACTGGGCAGTCGACTGAACCTTTGTATTTTGAAATGGATTCTTGTGAACACTTTTGATTGAACAAAACTTTTTCTAACTCTGATTTCAATGGATTTTATAAACTCAGAGAGTAATGTTCCCTAAGTTTTAAATACCCAAGGTTGTTTTAAAGTTCTTTCCGCAGTGTATATTTATATGACTGTTTGGATGAGCCTTGGTGGCGTGCCACGTGTCCTATTTCCACGCGTAGTGGGATGGGTCGTGACATTTATTGGTATCAGAGCAATAGGTAACAAAACTTTGGGAACGTTCGACGACGAGAAGAGTGTTGAGTGAATTGTCACATGTTTTAAATTACATTCATACATCTTAGAGATGTTTGATGCATATGGATGTTGTTTTACATACATGATATTATTATTATTGTACATGCATAGTGTTTATGCATTGAGAACTACAGGATTGTAATCATGAGTGACGAAGAGCGAGAACTATCGCCACACACTCGCCGTATGAATGAAATGGCAGAAATGATGGGGAATATGGGGGAAATGATACGGAATATAGCGGAGCGACTGCCTCCCACACCCCACATCGAAGTGGAACCAATAACTGTAGTACATGCACCCGAAAATAGGGGTATAAGATCAATATCTGAACAGTTTACTCGAAAGAAGCCAATGGAATTTCATGGGACACCTGATACAACATTGGCAGAACATTGGGTCATGGACATGGAGCGAATTTTTCGATCTATTCCGATGACCGATGGGGAGAAGATTGAAAATGCAAGTGATGTACTGAGGGGAGAAGCTCAGAACTGGTGGGTAAACGTTTTAGATCAAGGAGCACCGATTACTTGGGAAGGGTTTAAGGCAGAATTCAATCGCCGATTCTTTCCGCGAGCTGCCTACAATGCAAAGAAGCGAGAGTTTGATAACTTGAAGCAGGGAGATATGACTGTAACCGAATATACTTCCAAGTACAACGCTTTGTTGAGATTTGGAAAGGGTTCCGTGCCAGAAGAGGAAGATAGGGCAAGAAAGTTTGAAGAGGGTTTAAGGGATAATATCCGGTTGAGAGTAGAGACCTATGAGCATTCGACTGTTGCAGCAGTACAGCAGACGGCGCTTGTAGCCGAAAGTGGAATAGAGAGATCGAGACAAAATCACCAAGGAAAGCGAAGTCATGAGGGTGGTGACCAAAGTCAAGGGAGATCTTTTAAGAAATCATTTTCACGAGGCTCTAGTTCTGGTTTTAATGATTCCAGGAGAGTACCAAGTGATATACCGTTATGTCCGCTTTACAACCAACCACACACCGGTCGATGTTTTCTGACCAACTTTCAGAACAGATCTACAGGGGGAAACAGTGTGAGTTCTGCGACTCATCCGCAACTCAAGTGTTTTGACTGTGGTACCTTGGGGCATCGAGCGAAGGATTGCCCAAAGAAGCGTTCTCAACAAGGGGCAAATTCTATGGCTTCTAGTGGCTCGAAGCCTAAGCAGTCTAGTGATGGAGGACAAAGGACGGAGCAACATCAGGGGAGTTCATTTCAGATGAACCCTGGAGACGTGGCTGCTACTGATACAGTGGTCTCAGGTATGGTGCTTGTATGTTCACACTTAGCACGCATACTTGTCGACTCGGGATCTATGCATTCATTTGTATCGCACGCCTTTGTTGAACATTTGAATGTTAAATCGGCACCGTTAGGATATGAATTGTCTATTGCTGTGCCACTTAGTAAATCGATAATGACGTCTACTATATATAAGAACTGTGAAATCAAACTAGGCGAGAAGTTGATGACTGTAGACCTTATACCGATTGTAGTGAACCATTTCGATGTGATACTATGAATGGATTGGTTAGCTCTTAACCACGCCACAATAGACTGTGAATGGAAAGAGGTTAATTTCCGATCACCGGTGTATGGGAATTTTTGTTTTCAAGGGAGTGGAGTTATACCGCCGCCATATTTGGTTTCAGCTATTCGAGCGGGAAAGTTGTTGAGAAAGGGATGTCAGGGATTTCTATGTTCAGTGACTGATGTCTCGGCGACCGAATTAAAAGTAGAAGACATTCCGATAGTGCGAGAATATCCAGATGTATTTCCTGAGGAGCTACCAGATGTTCTTATTGAGAGAGAGGTCGAGTTCACTATTGAGGTAATGCCAGACTCAAGACCCGTATCAAAGGCACCATATAGGATGGCACCAGTAGAATTGAAGGAACTAAAACTTCAACTACAAGAGTTACTTGACAAGGGTTTCATTCGACCAAGTATTTCGCCGTGGGGAGCTCCAGTGTTGTTTGTAAAGAAGAAAGATGGTTCAATGAGAATGTGTGTGGATTATCGGGAACTGAACAAGTTGACAATCAAGAACAAGTATCCACTACCCAGAATTGATGACTTATTTGATCAACTTCGTGGGGCATAAGTATTCTCCAAGATAGACCTAAGATCGGGTTATCATCAGTTGAAAGTGAAGGCCGAAGATGTTGAGAAAACAGCTTTCAGAACGCGTTATAGACACTATGAGTTCTTAGTTATGCCATTTGGGGTTACTAATGCACCAGCTGCGTTCATGGATCTTATGAACCGAATCTTTAAGGACTATTTGGATGATTTTGTGATAGTGTTCATCGACGATATCCTTGTTTATTCGCCAAGTGAGATAACACACGAGAATCATTTGAGATTGATACTTCAGAGACTGCGGGAAAAGCAGTTATTTGGGAAATTCAAGAAATGTGAATTTTGGTTACCTAGCATTACTTTTCTTGGTCACGTGATTGATAAGAATGGAGTTTCAGTTGATCCTCACAAATTAGAAGCTGTATCTAATTGGCAAAGGCCAACTTCCGTATCCGAAATTCGAAGTTTCTTGGGATTAGCGGGATACTACCGCCGTTTTATTGAACATTTCTCGAAAATCTCATTGCCAATGACAAAGTTAATGAGAAAGGAAGTTACATTTGAATGGAGTCAGGAATGTGAAGACAGTTTCCAAGAATTGAAAGCACGACTAACGAGAGCACCTATTCTGACAATACCATCCAGAACCGAGGGGTTTGTGATCTATAGTGATGCGTCGCATCAAGGGTTGGGATGCGTGTTGATGCAAGGTGGTAAAGTGATTGCTTATGCTTCTAGACAGTTGAAGACACATGAGATTAATTATCCGACTCATGATCTTGAATTAGCCGTAGTAATTCATGCTTTGAAGATTTGGAGACATTACTTGTACGGAGAAAAGTGTGAGATATTCACGGACCATAAGAGTTTGAAATATATTTTCACCCAACGGGACTTGAATATGAGACAGCGAAGATGGTTGGAATTGATGAAGGATTACGATCTTTCGATTGAGTACCATCCGGGAAAGGCAAATGTAGTAGCCGATGCATTAAGCCGGAAGACGCAAAGGAATTTAGCCGACGAGCTAACACAACAAAAAGAATTGGTAAAAGAAATGGAACGTTTAGACTTGGATGTGATACCAGGGGTTAGTGGTGGCTTAATGATGGCAATCATGGCACACCCAGATATTATTGATGAGATTCAGAAAGAACAATTTAACGATGTCTATTTGTGCAAAATGAGAGATGAGATATCTTTGGGAAAGCGACCTGGTTTTGTATTAGAACAAGGAACGTTGAAACTGGGAAATCGATTATGTGTACCGAATGTAAAAGACTTGAAAGAGAGAATTTTAGAGGAAACACATAGTACTAGATATTCAGTGCACCCGGGAAGTAATAAGATGTACAGAAACCTGAGGGAAAACTTCTGGTGGAAGGGAATGAAGCGTGAAGTCGCTAAGTTTGTATCCGAATGTTCAGCATGCCAGCAAGTGAAAGCAGAGAGACAAGTACCCGCGGGATTATTACAACCTTTACCTGTGTCAGAATGGAAATGGGACGAGATTACAATGGACTTTGTTTCAGGATTTCCACAATCATGTAATAAGAATGATAAGATTTGGGTTATAGTTGACCGACTAACCAAGTCAGCTCATTTCCTACCGATCAAGACGACTAAGCCGTCCAAATTAGCAGAATTGTATGTAAAAGAGATTGTAAGACTACATGGAGTACCAGCGGTGATTGTATCAGATCGTGATAGTAGTTTTACGTCAAGATTTTGGGGAAGTTTGCAAGAAGCTATGGGTACGAAATTAAGTTTCAGTACTGCATTTCATCCTCAGACCGATGGACAGTCAGAGCGTATGATTCAGACGCTAGAGGATATGTTGAGATTGTGTGTGTTAGACTTTGGGAATGATTGGGAGCACCACTTGCCGTTAATTGAATTTGCTTATAACAACGAATTTCAGTCAAGTATTGGTATGGCACCATATGAAGCTCTGTATGGCCGTAAGTGTCGATCACCGGTTTGTTGGACCAAGGTTGGAGACAGGAAGTTGTTAGGACCTGAGTTAATATAGGTGACTACTGAGAAAGTGAAGTTGATTCAAGAGCGACTCAAGGTAGCTCAGAGCCGATATAAGAGTTATGCAGACTCTAAACGACGACCGATGAATTTTGAAGTTGGAGATTTTGTATACTTGAGAACATCGCCTTCGAAAGGCATTGTACGATTTGGAAAGAGGGGAAAGCTCAATCCGAGATTCATAGGACCTTTTGAGATTCTAGAGAGAGTATGTCCAGTGGCTTATCGATTGGCCTTGTCATCAGAGTTAGAACATGTGCATAACGTATTTCACGTGTCGATGTTGAGACGATGTATGACTGATGCAAGTAAGATCATTGTACCTGAACCGCTACAGATTCAAGGGGACTTGACTTATGTTGAACATCCTGTAGAGATCTTGGATCGCAAAGAACAAGTTTTGAGAACCAAGACTATTCCAATGGTGAAAGTGCTATGGCGCAGTCATATGGTGGAAGAGGCTACATGGAAAAGTGAGGAAGATATGAGGAATGAGTACCCGTACTTAGTCGACGCATGAGGTAAAGTTTGGGGACAAACTTCCTTTTTAGAGGAGAGAGTTGTCACACCCGTTCCAGAAATTTACGATTTTGAAAAATGCATCATTTGAGATTTTGGAATTATTAATGTTATTAATAATTCGAGTTGTGGTTGACTGTAAGTCAACGGTAAGGTGTCAGTGAGGACACGGGAACATGGAAGTTCATATTGCATAATCATGAGTAAATGACATTTATATGATTTAAATGTTCTTTGACCTTATCTGGTATTTTTATGAATAGTAATTATACCTGTGTAATATAATTCTGATAATCTTTGATATAGATTATATAATTTTGAGAACTATGGTGAGAACGTGAGAAATACGTTAATTAAAAAGGTAGGTTGTGTAGAGATTTCACAGAATATAGTTTTCGGACGTTATTTTGGACCCAAACGAGACTTAGTCGAAAACTTTTGGAATTTATAATATTCACTCGTAAAGTTATAAAATGGACTTGTGCGAAGTTTCATGGGTTAATGAGAAGTTTTGAGAAACTTGCGGGGAGGTAAACGTAATTCTCTGAAAGTTTGCCTATATATAGATTGGGATGAGATTTCAATCTCATCCAAACACTCACAAATATCTAGAGAGAGGAGAGAGAAGGGAGATTTGGAGCCAACGGGCTTTGCGACGCCGATCGACGACCGTTCGTCCGTCAGATTTTCTCCAGATTTCAGATTTGAACTCGTGGAGGTAAGATCTACGTTTTGATACCACTTAGGTCATGTTTGGCCAATTTTTGTAAAAATATTAATTCTAGACTTTTGGGAAAAATCAGGTAAAACTTGTAGGAATCGCGTATAAATTGAAATCCGACGATTATTTAGCCCCCTAGACGATCCTTCAAAGTTTGAAGAGAATCGCACGATGTATGAATTCTAGATCTATGAAATATATGGATTTTCATGTTTTGGACATCACTTTTGATATTCTTGGATCCGGGCGAAATTCATGTGTTAATTAGGCCCGTTAATTATGCACGTGAAATTATGATAAAAGCACGTATAACTGTTTATGTGAGCATGTTATGTGTCTACTTGGGTCAAAGGGGAGTTTGGTGCAAATTCATTCGGGGTAAGCTCCTCGAACCTTGAGGATTGTAAATTTGATGGAATTTGGAATTTTGGTTGTGTCTGGATTGGAGGTGGGCCCAACCAGGACACGGTACCTGGTATGGAGGAAGGCCCAACCAGTGTACGAGATGCGTGGGAGAGGTGGGCCTCCTACGGCATCGACCGGATGAATGCGTACCACTTACCCTAGAAGCTATTTCTATGTGTTTTAGATGCTTAAACCATGAATTGTCATATAAGCATACATTTAGAATTGTACGCTCAGCATATAGCTGAGCAGTGGAGATGTACTCCATTGCAGGTCAAAAGAAAGACAAGAAGAAGCGCGATGAGTGAGGCCGATGAACGCCGGGGAAATCACTTGTATATGTTTTTTATTTAAATCCTAAACTTGTGTAAGGATTTGAATATTGTAGTATGTTGTAATAGAAACATGGATTAGTTTCACAGTATGGAAATCTTGTAATTTAACATCTGTAATTGCATATTAATATGTTTGAAATCAGTTATGGTTGTGTTGTTGTTGGTTTTGAGAAGCATGTGTTGTTAATTTCCATCACAGGGCTGCCAGCAGGGGAGCAGTCGACTAGACCCAGGATCAGTCGACTGGATCCCGTGTGGTTGAGACACTAAAAGTGAATAGTAAGGGAAGCAGTCGACTGGACCCTTTGTCAGTCGACTGAACACTGTAGATTTTGGCTACTGCTTCTATTAATGGAAAAGCAGTCGACTGAGTCCCCATATCAGTCGACTGGACCCCTGTGTTATATGCTGCATTTTGGGTTCTGCTTGACCCAGTCGACTGGGCAGTCGACTGGACCTCTGTTGAGGATTTAGGGTTTTAGTTTCTGCCAGGTACAGTCGACTGGACCCTAGTACAGTCGACTGGGCAGTCGACTGAACCTTTGTATTTTGAAATGGATTCTTGTGAACACTTTTGATTGAACAAAACTTTTTCTAACTCTGATTTCAATGGATTTTATAAACTCAGAGAGTAATGTTCCCTAAGTTTTAAATACCCAAGGTTATTTTAAAGTTCTTTCCGCTGCGTATATTTATATGATTGTTTGGATGGGTCCTATTTCCACGCGTAGTGGGATGGGTCGTGACAGAGTTATCTAAGAGTCAAGACTTAAAAATCATTGAACCACCTGAGAGGTTGAAGAGCTCGGGAGTTACACAAGAGCTAGCACTCAGGTGTTCCCAAGTATTTTGAAATTAACCCCCAGTATTAGTTATTCTTCTAACCCCCATCTCTTTCTAAGGTAGGGGTAGAGTGAAAGAACTGTATAGATAGGCTGATCTAAGAGGTTGCATCATATTAATTGAGGTCTTTTGTTTGGGAGTGACCCAAGTGTTTTGCCTGGGGGCAACCCAGGTCTTTTGTCTCAGATGACCAAGGTCTTTCGATTACCCAAAATGACCGAAGTCTTTTGATTGCCTCGGATGACCAAGGTTTTTTGCCACACGAGGTAGTCTTTGGCTTGCCTTGGATGACTGAGAGCTTTTTATTGCCTCAGATGACCGAGGCCCTTTATTGTCTCGAATGACTGAGGTCTTTGATTGACTTGGATGACTGAAGTCTTTTGATTGCCTCATATGATCGAGGTCTTTTGGTTGTCTCAGGAGGACCAAGGTCTTTTGTTGCCTCAGTTTACCGAGGTCTTTCGGTTGCCTCGGGTAGACCGAGGTCTTTAGTTGTCTTGAATGACCAAGGTCTTTTACCACACGGGGTGGTCTTTTGCAAGAATTGAACATAATATACTGATACGTAAAATTTTATTCATATCTCGATTGCTTGGAATAAAGCTTTTTGTAAAAAAAAAATCTTTTGAGGACTCAAAGTGAGCTGCTCAGGAATTGACTGTTCTACCATTGCCATTTATTGGTAATATTTACGTAGATGTTCTATGTTCTATACGTGCACCAACTCCTCGCTCTTTTATTATACTTATAGATATAGAATATAGATGAAACATTTTACGAGCCGTAAAATTCAAAAATAAAAATTTCTTAAAGTCTAGTCCGAAAGATCTTGGCTTTTTTTTTATTCCAAATGTATATTATCGAAATTGAAGTTGTTGTTTGGAAGATATTGCATTTTGAAAACTGATAAAGCAAAATATATATGAGTTAATTAGTATAATGTCCATTTTACTCTAAGTTTCTTTCAATAGGTTCAACCCATGAAACATTTTACTATGAAGTCCATTCTACAAATTTGGACCAAACTACCCTTACCATTTCCCATTCAACACTACAATAAATAACCCCAAGATTTTGGGGTTTTCAAAATTCAAAACTCAAATACCCAAATAAGAATGAATCACATTCTATATCCATTTACTCTCTCTCTCTCTCTCTCTCTCTCTCTCTCTCTCTCGCACACACACACATACACACCGGTCGTGACTCTCTCTTGGACACCACCACTTCTAACGTCATCTTCTCACCACCGCCCCCTCTCACAATCTTCTCAAACCAACGCAACCACCACTTCCGAAGAAGTATGGCTCTTAGAACGATGTGAAGACGATTCGAAGATCGCAGATCCAAATCTCAAAAACTTGACAAATTAGGGCTTAATCACAGGTTTATTGATTTGTTATCTAAATCCTTTGATTTGTTCTTATATACTGAAATCCATGGAATGGCTTGTTGATGATTTAGTTTTGTTTGATTTGTTCTTGTATACTCTAATCTCGTTGACATAACTTTTTGTCTTTGGCAGATTTTCGGCCATATTGTTGATGAAATCGAGAAGTGATGCTGTGGGTTTCTTGTGGAGGTGTTGTCCTCCGTAGGAAGGGCGGTGGCTGTTGGTGGCGGCGATTGTTGGTGGTGGCGGAGGCAGAGGCGGAGGCATGAAATGAAAAGCTACTGTCAGATGAATTCATTTGTAGACTTGTTTTTAGTGATAAGACAGTGTTAAAATGTATTCCTAGTATAGCAGTGTTAAATTTAACACTAATGTTCATGTTTCAAAGGTTGTGGAGTGAAATTGTATACATTATTGTGGTTCAAAAGGTTGTAGCGTAAAATTTAACACTCATATTCTTGCTTTAATTAAAGGTTGTGATATGAAATTGTATACTATGTTGTATTTCAAAGGTTGTGGTTCAAAATGTTATAGTGTAAAATTTAACACTCGTGATTTTCGTTCACATGATGTGGGATTGTGGACCAGTTGCAAAGCAAAAACGAACCAGTTACAGTGTAAAAATTTACACTAATATACCAATTGCAGTGTAAAATTTCATTCTAATGAACTGATGCAGTGTAAAAATGAACTGGTTGCAGTGTAATACTCGCATAAAAGTATGGTGCATAGTAACAACTTCATATGTTATGTGATCAATGATTATTGGTGGAATATACAAAAGTGGGATACCCACATAAAAATGACTTTAGAAATATTCAAAAGAGTCATAATGTACAAGGCTAAAGTTATGGGATTTTATTTCCATACATTTGATATGCAAATCAATGGAATCTTTAAAGCAAATTTATTTCCATATACATATATATATATATATATATGCATGTGCATATGTATGGGGGTAATTAAAAGGTCACTGAAACTATCTATAATTGGGTTGTGGACTAATCTCTAAAAACATTTACAATTATAGGGTCTATCATTGGGAAGTACCAATTGATGAGTCTATTACAACAAACATTGGTAGAATGGGATTTTCTACTAAATTTTTCAATATATATATATATATATATATAAAGTAAGGTGTCACTTGACATAAAGGGGCTTTTTTCGTCCAATTGAATTTTAGGGACCTTGGAGTTATACAAAAATCACTTGGAACTAATTAGTTTTAAAAAAATAAATAAATAAATAAATTGTAGTCAAGTACCCCATTTTAATTTATTTAGAGTAGTCGCTAAATCAAATAAATCGGCAAAATTATTTTCTTATTTATTTATTGACATTATCAGATATCTGATGAAATATAGTATGACTTGTGAGGGGTGGTATTGACCTTTATAAAGTCGACTCAGAACATGAGCCTCCGGCACAATCATAGGAGCATAACATCAATCTAGTGGCCTTGACTTCGCCTTATAATTGGCGTAGGAGGTATTGGAGAATGTCATATGAACATATTTTTAGACAATGACTTGAGTCATGAGAGAGATATCAGTCAGATTCAGCATACAAATTCATATTTATACCTTCAAGAGGATTTCGTTGTCAAAGTCTTATCTCTATACCATGCATGATGAAGATAAATTTGGGTTTTGCAACTGAACTAGAACATATTCCCTCATGGGCATTTCTAAAGATTATTGCAAATTGAGATTTGAAATAAATGTCCTTAAAGAATAATTTCGCTCTTCAGAATGCTGTCACTAAACGTGGCATGATCACTTGTATGTTTGACGGTACAAATCGATCGACATTAGTGTACGTACTATATGTCCGCGCAAGTTTCGATTTTTAAGTCAAATCGGACGGCTCAGAATTCTGATTTACACCCCCTCTACGCGTGTGTGAAATAGCCTCTCCCCTAACATAAGCATCCAAGCTTATGAAAGGAAAGCATATATATAAGGTATGGAAAAGTTTAGTAATTTTGTAATGTGTGATTCTGTGTCACATCATGCTTTTAGGCTTGAGTTTGAGTTTTTAAAGTATGGGTCATTTAGTATATAGTCCAAATTATTAGGATTTTCTAGCAATTAATCCAGTCTAATAAATTTCTTAGTAATAGGTCCCTCCTATTTTATTTAGACACTTTTGCCCTTATTCCATATATAGAAATTAGTGCTTATTAATTGTATTCCTAAAATCTTGGGATTCAATTATAACTTGTAATTGATTGAAAAATTATGTTTGAAATTCAAATAATTTCCAGCTGTAATTTCAACTCTATTCAAGCAAAATCAAACCACATCTCCATATTTTGAGGAGACAAACACAATCTCAATATATCTTTTTTCTTTCTGTCTGTTGTGAAATTTCACATGTTTGTGATGTATAATTTTACAATCAGATTTACTGTTATGAAATTTAATTGAAAATTTACAAAAAAAAAAAACTTTTTGTTATGAAATTTCAATAAATAACTTACTGTTATGAAATTTCAATTGAACATTCACAAAAAAAAAACTTTTTGTTATGAAATTTCAACAAATAACTTACTGTTTGTTGAAATTTCAAAAAAAAAAAAAAAAAACTTACTGTTATGAAACTTCTCAATCTTCAAAACACGCACAACAAAAACAAAAAAAAAACATAAAAACCTTGCAGCTATGAAATTTCACATGTTACTAATGTAATATTTCACATTCAGACTGCTGTTGGAAAATTTCATGCGTTGGGGATGTGAAAATTTACATCCAGACTTTGAGATTCAATCTGTCTTCACTATCCAATATACATTTCTCATACCCAGCAAGCTTGTAAAGTAGCGACATATCATCCTTTACAATGTTGGGCTATATTCGACAAACAAAATCCATCAACTCATTGAATCTCGTTGTAACAGAAATATTAGTCACAGCAGTCTTGCCAGCGTATGTGCAGCAAAGAATCGTATGATCCTCCATTAAAAAACGTCTGTAGAAAAAAAATGAAATTACAATAGAGCATGAGAACAAACAAAATTCAATGATATAAAAATTCGCATTGAATAAAACATTGAAAATCCTGGAAAATGATATTGCGATCTAAAAATCGTTTTTGTAATGCAACATTATTTATATCTTGATCAAAACCGTACGGATTTGGGAAAAAACGTAATCAAACAACGTGTGAAAAATTGTTGAATATGATACACACTTACTGTAGAGAATGAATAAGCTCAATCAGTTCTTCTTACTTTTAACAAATCTCGAACTTTTGATCTTCAAATCTATTGATCTTCACAATCAGTATAAAGCCTTCAAAACTCTTAAAAGTGTCAACAATTTGCAACTAAAGGGGTGTGAGAATTCAAACAAAAGATCTTCCTAAAATCGTGGATATACCAATCTGATTTTATTCAATTTGATTTAAATATGCTTAATTGCTGATTTGTTTCACTTTCCAAAACAAACTTTGACCATTTAAAAGACATAAATGTATGCACTTATATATAGACATATATATATATATATATTATATCCTTATATATTTAAGGGTAAAATTGTCATTAAAAATGGTAATTATGTGGGGATAAGGACCTATTACTGCAAACGTTGGGTAGGTGGGGATATATTACTAAATTAGGAAAGCGGGTAATCTCTATTGATGCACAACCGTGGTAGGTAGGGACTAACTACTAAATTTCTATTAAAGTAAAGAAGGCTAAAAGTCCAAAATAGATTTTTATTTGATTTTGTACTAAATAGTCCAAACAAATAATATAACTCAAACACAAAATAAGTCCCAACAGTGACAAAGGCTAATTTTAGAAGAGGGCAATGTTATGTACACATAAAATGTGCACATAAAGTACATATAAAGATCTGTACCATTTATTTCAGTGGGGTCTATACCTGCATACATGGGATCCACCGATATTAATGGCACAGATCTTTATGTGCACAAATCATTACTCTTAGAAGAAGGAAGAGACATTTGAAAGCAACATCATGTTGTTATGATAGAGCACGTGTTTTAATATTATTGTTGAACCTCACACAGATTCTAGTATATAGTAATATTTTACCAACAATTTTCATCCTATTTTTTGTTCACAAGCCACAAAAATGTGTCTATCTCCTCCTGTGTCACTGTAGGGACCACTGACATCACAGGATGACACAAGAGAGAGATAGACACATTTTTGTGAGTTGTGAATAAAAAGTCATGTAAAAATTGTGAGTGAAGTAGTATCCTTCCGTATAATAGAAAGCATCCACCATGTGACTGATTTTCTCACTTTTGACATGGCATCCAATTCTCACGTAGTGCAATATTATGTGTGATGTACTTGGGAAAACATATAGGATTGAGATAATTTACCAAAATCAATTCACATGGCATCCGATTATTATACTAATTGATTTTGGGTTGAGCAGCTTACTAAATATGACAATACATCCATCCTTCATGGCATCCAATTTACAAAAATTGATTTTGGGTTGAGCATCTTACTACATATGAAATGAGCAGCTCAATTGTATCCATATTACAGTGTGAGGAGAGGTAATTTTTTTGGGGTGTTTTTATTCATATGTTTTTTGGACGGATAAAGAAATTAGAAAAATTAATACCAATTGGCACCAAAAGTACAATAAAATGACACCTTATTACTATAAATTGAGACCAAGAAATTGAATATTCCATACTTGAGATGGGGTACTTAAGTGTAAAATAGAGAATTTTTTTTAATTTTGGAGGAGGCTTAAGTGTAAAAAAAATACATTTTTAGAGTATGTATGATATTTTTAAAAAAATCAAGGGGATGACTTGAGTCCCCCTTGCCCCTACATATGTCCATCCTTGGTTGTTTGGATTCCCAATCATTGGTCCATGGTTGCATAGGTGTGACAATTTGAGATCTGATGATGAGTTGGCCAATGACGTGGCATCTATGAGGAAATTAAAAAATATAATTTGCAGTTGGTAACCAATTCAAACAAGAAATCCTCTCGGGTAGGGAATTCTTTCTATTGTACCATGGCTAAGGAGGGAGATGGTAATTAAAGCACAACATCCTGAACGAACCTCAATTATTATTACTACAATTGTGGAGATGATGAGTTTGTTATCGGTATTATTAACCCTAGCTGCTCTCTTTGAAAAACTCTCTCGGTCAGCCCATCTTCTAAAGCTCTCCCTTCTTGGGAGAATCCTAGCCCTCTCATTTGTTGGTATTTCTCTATATATAGGAGGGTTTTGTCCCTCTTTAGGAGGTTATTTCCCTCCTTATGAGGTTTTTTTTTTTGGGTTTTATTTAATCTCACATTTTAGTGGGATCTTGTCAAAGTTTCGCCAAGTATTTTGTCAGTTGGTTGTGGGTCACGTAAACAGCGTCCTCCTTCAAGTCAGCTCGGTCTCAAGCTACGTCACATACAGTTTTATTTGTGATTGGATAGTTTGCAGTACGACTAAAGAAGTTTACGTTTCTGAATTTTTATTTATTTATTTTTACTTCAATATCTTGTAATGGTTCCTTTGAGATCGATCTGCTATATAAAAAAGAAAAAAAAATTAGACACACACCTTAAGTCAAAGCCGAACACCAGAAACCCCTAGGATTGTTACAACCGTTACCTATTCCAGGTTGGAAGTGGGAGCACATTACCATGCACTTTATAGTGGGATTGCCTCGATCACAGCAGAATCATGACGTTATCTGGGTAATTGTTGATCGATTGACTAAGTCGGCTCATTTCATTGCTTATAGTATGACATACCCGGTAGAAAAGATGAGCCGGATGTACATACAACAAGTTGTAAAACTTCACGGAGCGCCTGTGTCAATTGTGTCAGACAGCGATGCACGTTTCACTTCTGGATTCTGGGAAAGTCTGCAAGAAGCTATGGGAACCTCGCTCAAGATGAGTACTGCCTTTCACCCTCAGACAGATGGACAGACTGAGCGTGTTAATCAGATCATGGAGGATATGCTTAGGGCTTGTGTTATCAATTTTGAAGAATCTTGGGAGACACACTTGCCTTTGGTTGAATTTGCTTATAACAACAGCTATCACACGAGTATCGGGATGGCTCTATTCGAAGCATTGTACGGACGACCATGTCGTTCTCCGTTGTGTTGGGCAGAGGTCGGGGTAACAGAGTTGCTAGGACCAGATTTGGTTAGAGAAACCAACGAGAAGATTTTTTTGGTCAAAGAAAGGATGAGAACCGCTCAGAGTAGGTACAAGAGTTATGTCGATAGACACCGAAAAGATTTGGAGTTCAGTGTCAGAGATCACGTACTTCTTAAGGTTTCATCGACCCGAGGAGTGGTACGTTTTGGTCTCAAGAGAGGAAAGTTAGCCCCGCGTTTCATTGGACCATTTGAGATTTTGGAACGTGTCAGGAAAGTAGCTTATCGACTCGCATGCCACCAAAGATGTCTGGGGTTCACAATGTATTCCATGTGAGTATGTTGAGAAAGTACATACGAGACCCCTCGCATGTGGTTAGTTATGACGATATTGAGAAAGTCATAACGTTTCTTATAAGGAGAGACCCGTGAAGATTATGGACCAGAGTATCAAGAAGCTGAGAAATAAGGATATCCCGTTGGTGAAGGTTCAGTGGAATCACCATGACGCGAACGAAGCCTCGTGGGAAATTGAAGTTGATATGAGGAAGAAGTACCCGGAGTTATTTCATGACTAGTTAGTCTTGATTTCGGGGACGAAATCCTGTTTAAGGGAGGAAGGATGTAACAACATGCATTTTCATTTTAATTATTTGTATTTGCATTGTCATAATTAAATTCATTTGGTATTGTCTGCATTTATTTAATTACAATTCTCATGTTTGGAATCTTAATTTCTTGTTTTATTTCATACTAAAATTATTATTAGGGTCAAACTACAATTTCTATAAATTTAGTAACGCTTGTGTTGGATTCCAAATCTATATTTCAAAACGGTGAAAATAATTTCTCTTAACTCAAACTGTATTTTTATAACACCAGAAAAGTATTTCTTTCGTTAAAATAAAATTTTTGTATTTTTGGGGTGACCACCGCGCCACGAAAATACCAGTTTACTTTCAAAACTGTCCACACTGTGTTAAACTTCCACAGATTTTAGAAGTGATGTAAAGTGTGATTGGATGAAAACAAATCATTGGCTTGTGCCTTGTTTGTTTTTACCTATTTTGTGTGTGTGTTTGTTGTGCCTTAAGCCAATTTTTTTTCCCAAACACTCTTACTTGACCCCTACTACCTCTAAGGCAACCCCTATGACTCCTCCACAGATTGTATAATATGTGTATGTGAATATCACATATGTATGTATATCTATGTATATTATGTATATGATTAATTAGGAAAACAAAACATTTTGTTGAGTGAAAGAAAAACTACTTGGGCTCCAAGTTGAGGCTTGGTTATATATATACATCACATTCACACTTCACAATCTGCACTTTGATAAAAACACTGAGAGTTTAGAGAGATACACAGAGAGTTCTTCAAATATTTCAGAGAGAGAAGACTCTCCACCATAGCCAAAGGCTTGCAAGTGGGTCTACTTATTTTGCTATCTTTCTCAACATACACTATATTCTCTTATCACAGTGAGTATTACCAACTCACTCAGAATGTAAATTATACTTTAGTTTGCTGTTTGTATTAGTCTTATGTGTAGTTGCCATTGTTGATTTTTCATGGAAGCTTGAAGCTTGAAAAATGGTGATTTCCAAAACTTGACCAAAATTCATTTTGATAGATAATAATGATAGATTACAGTTCATAGAAGTTATGTTCAAAGTATTGGAGCTTAATTCATTCGTATATGAAAGTATATTAGAATTGAAGTTTTGTCACCCCTCGGTTTTTCGTAAAATCCGAGAGCTACAATTGAAATTGGTTAAAACCGATCGCGTATTCAGAATCCTTACGGAAAAACGGAGAGAACCATATATTACAAGTCATGTTTTCATTCGGATTTGAAAATGGGTCAAAAATCAGCCTTAAATTTGTAACAGGGGAGAAACTGCTGATGCCAATCGATTGGCATGTTTACCAATCGATTGGAATTATTACCAATCGATTGGCATTTTTCAGCACTGACGACTTTTAGTAAAACGGCCATAACTTTCTCTAGAGAACTCAAAAACGCGCACCGTTTGAAGCGTTGGAAACTAGACTCAAAGACCTTTCTTTTGATATATAATTCATATACATAAATTATAACTTATTGTTTAGGGCATTACTTCAAAGTAGACCCACTTGTGTTCTAATAGCGATAAAAGCATATTAAAGCATTCTTTGATGAATTCACCGGTTGTTTCATATAAGATTTGATTTCTTCTCGTATATCCATAGTTATCATTCCTAGTACTTTATATTTCTGTATTAAGTCACATATCATTCATGTAGAGTCAGTTGTACATGCATGGTGAGTGGTGGTCAGTGTGGAAAAGAGTATGTGGTTGAGATAGTATTGTGGACACTCCCTGGTAATTGTGTACCAAAGTGTGTTGTGGTTGAGATTGCGGCTAGAGTGTCTTTGAAATGCGACGGTGGTAAAAATGGACACTCCCTGACGCCCATGGTAGCGTTAAAGTGTGTGACGCCGACTTGGACATTCTCTGGCACCCATGGTAGTGCTAAAGTGTGGCCTACAGACACTCCCTGGTACCCGAGTCTAGATACTGTGTGATGTATTTGCGAGGCGGATTAGGTACTAAAGTGTGAGGCATTGGACATTCCCTGGCACCCCGTGCTAAAGTGTGAGGCAAACTGGACATTCCTTGGTACCCCTGTACTAAAGTGTGGCTATCTTAGCATTTCAAAGACACTTGTGTGAGAGATTTGGGTGTTGTGTTTGTCGAGAGAAAAGAGTCGGCAAGATGAGTTTGGTGCAATTTTTCATACACGGTCACATATATGTGAATTATAGCTTTAAAATGATATTGTTGTTGTTTTCTAAAATGAACTCTTTACTCTAATGTAAACTCATTGAATTAAATGGGAATTTGAAAATGGTAAATGAGTATGTTTTACATTCAAAGATATATTTTTAATACTCACCAGCTTCTTGAAGTTGACGGCGTTGATGCGCCCTGGACATTTGTGTTCAGGCTTTTCAGGTTTTGATCAAGCGGAACATTATGATTATGCAAACTGAGAACGACTGCTTTGGATGATAGAACTGTTATCAATATCCTATGCTTTAATTTATGAACTGTTTTGTATTAAGGATGACTGTAATAGACGTTAAGTTGTTGTTTTGTTTCAAGGCTGTCTGTGCCTTTAGATGACCCGTATTGTAATATGTAATAAGTTAGAAATATTTTATAAGCCTTGATTGCTCTTCGCTGATTATTATGTTTTTTTTTGTTGATGTTTTGGACGGAATCGATCCTTCAAACTGTAACGACGGGTTCATAAAGGAAATTAAACGTTTTCCATATTTATGCTACGTCGGGGCGTGACAGGATTTAGTGGTATCAAAGGCAGGTTATTATTTATCTCAAGATAGTTTAGCCAGGTTAGGGTTTACCAGTTTAGACCTGATTCCACAGTTCTGCTAGCTTAAGCTTTACACACCCGATGATACGACAGGGAGGATAGACTCCGGACCCAAATGCCTAAGATTATCTCTGTCCTGATTTACGTTAGTACCTTTTTCAGGTATGGATCCAGCTCAGCCCCTTTTTGTACCTGATGCTTTTGGAGGGCATTGGGTCACTGTGGGAGCGATAGTACCGGCTTCGACGACACTATATTTTACTATTGTTGGGCAGCGTGCAGCTGCTACCGTCGAGTTAGATCTCTGGCACCAGATCCACGTATTAGGGCTGGTTGATTTACCCCGTGCTCGCCTCGAGATCTTGTACTTTATCGAGATTCAGCGCTTAGTGCTTGTAGAGATGGTTCGCTTGGTTAACAATGACGCTTTCTGTTTACCCCTTGAGGTTCAGGTTGTGCAGGCTCACCTTGCATAGCTGGATATGCCTCCACCAGTTGTCCCCGCTGATGAAGACGATGCTGAGGTGGTTCATTTGGCTCCTATAGGTGAGGAGGGTGTCAATGAGAAGGATGGCATAGGTTGGGACGACTTCGCAGTTGACCTTGAGGAGGCACTGGCACTTGAGCTAGCTTTGCCAGAGGCAGATGCCCCTGGACCTGCTTCGTTGTTGACCTCACATAGCTGTAATTTTGGGGCAGGCCCCTCTCATGTTCAGCGACTTCATCAGGCCGACTCGCTTGACCTTTTGATGGCTACCTATGGCAATGACTGATCTTTTAGATATCACCTTGTATATATTGACTATTTTTTACTAGTAGCTCTACCTCTTTTTGCAAACTGTAATTACATGCATTTGAGTATAGGGCAATGACCCCATTTTTTGTAACATTAAACTCTTGCATGGACGATGTACGTCGTAACTCATATAGATAGGGTAGGCTTTGACCTGATCATACACGATTTTTGTATCAACTTGACAAGAAGATTAATATAGAAATACTCTTTTGATGTTGTTGTCATTTAAACTGCTTTATACTTCTGTTGCATGCATTTTTCTCATTCTACTATCACTATCATGCATAGAATGGTTGGGAGATCGAGAAGAAACAAGAATTTGATTGAGGGAGCACCTGAGGTTGCCAATCCCACAGGAATGTTTAAAGCTTTCGTCTGACGTCTGTGGATATCGCAGGTTGACTTACCCACAGCTTTTCAAAATCAAATTTAAAAACAAAATGAGTTGCCACTTAATTTTTAAAAGGAAAATTAAGAAACCATTTTGAAAGGAAACTGATCTTTTTGCGAAACCAAAGATTAACTAGGTCCGGGGATTATGGAATGAGAGAGGAAGGAGCCCGTCGGACTAAAACACCCTCTCTCATCCTATCTTGCGATAGGCCTCTACTCAACATCCTTTTAATCAAATTTATTAATCTAAGCATGCCCTCAACTAATAAATATATACATATACATCACAAAAACATGTCCAAAGGGTGTAAAATTGCAATTGACAAAATATCATTCAAAAGCCACATAATTCAGGTAGCAAGCGATATGATATGCAATAGAGAACAAGTGAACTTACCCGGGATCCAGCAGCGATAATAAACGTGCAATGCATGCGAACAAAAGAAAATCCTAAAAAGAGTCTCTAATCACAAATACACATAAGGCAAAACCTAATTCTAAGGTGTCGCGCATTAAGGTCAAAAATCAAATAAAAATCAAGAAATTTAATAAACTAGAGAGGGATCGAGAAATCGTACCTTAATAGCGCTACAAAACAAAGGGTTAGTCCACATGATATGCAAAATACGATGTTAGAAATAACAATCCTAAGTTTCTAGCTTACATCTATCTAATGTAATTAAATCCAAAGCAAATAAGTCTTGATTATAAATGTCAAACCATATGGATGAATATGTACATGGACAAGGATAAACTATGAAATACTCTTAAACTTTGAATTCAAGCTCAACTAATCATTATTAAAGCATGGTTTAAACCCTGGATCATAAAGAAGTCATTTAGATCCTTATTTACAAAACAAGTCAAATGTGTCATAAAACTCTGAAAATTGCAGAGAGCAGACCAGAACTTAAAAGAAATAAAAAGCACATCTCTCATGGTTTGATCTTGGTGAATTTTGGACACAGAATGCCTCTGTGAGTCTAGTTTACAAATCAAAAAGAAAATCAAGGTTTCAACGGTTAGATCTCCGGGAATATGGAAAACACTAGACATCACTCAGCATCTTACAATCTCCTGTCCAGAATTCTTGCACGATTTATTAAAAATAGTAAAAAAAATCAGAATTGCTTTGTTCTTTTTAGGGTGACTTCCTAACACATTAATCTACTTGGAAAAAATTATTTTGGGTCATAGAAACTTTGTTAGAACTCTGATTTAATTATTTCAAAAGAGTGTTGCTGTTCTGAAACTATTCTGAAATTCTGGACAGATTATTGTTGCTTCACAAAAACCATGATCAAACCATTCTAAACGTGAAACCACCTCAAAACAAAAATTACAGTGGTAGAACAATGTGTTATTGACACTTTCCCGTTGGTTTCACTTAATTTCAACGGTTAGATTTCGAACTAAAAATCTTTGATCAAAAACAGTTTGTGGATTCACTGTTTTTATTTTGCTAATTCAACTTTTATTTGGTAACTCCAACTATTAAACTATGAAGTTGAGTTGAACCAAACCATTTCTCCTACCATTTGATGGCCATGGGAGACTAAAAACCTTTATTCTTCATAGATTTCAAATGAAATATGGATAGACTTCATGAAATCTATAAGATAGGGAAATCTAAACCATGGAGATGGGTTTAGACTTCAAAACTACATTCTCCTACCATTTAATGGTCATTGGAGATGGGGGGGACATGACCATGACTCATAAGTCTTAAAGGAATATCGAAAGGATTCCTCAAGACACCAAGTTTAGAAGACCCAAATCATGAGTGTGGACTTGGATCCTCTTATGAAGTATTAATTAAACTTTGACTCCTATGTGAAGCACAAGCCTACATAGGATTCAAAAGATCATACTCTAGAGGTCAAAAGAGATATTGAAGATCTCCAAGACCTTCAAGAGAAGAAAATAAACAAGAGAATGGAAGAAAATAACATGGAAACAAAAGAAACTCCTAAGTTTACTTGAGGAACAAAGAAAATAATGAAAGATTTTAAGACTAGAGATGAGAAGAAATGATAAGCTAATAATCTATGGTTAGAGGATCACCTCCAAATTATCCTCAAAGTTTTCTTTTCTTTGAAGATCTTCCAAGCTCTTCTCTCTAATTCTCTAAACACTTTTTTTTTCTCTAAAAATGTTGGTGAAATGGAAGTATATGCTCTCTCTCCCAATATGTCTCTTGGTGTTCTTCTTGGTCTCTCCTCTTTTAGGAAGATCCCTTCTCTTTTATAAGCAAAATTACCAGGTATTTTTGGTGAATTTCGGAGTAAAAAACAGGTGTAATTCCCTCATTAGTTGGTACAATGTGTAGTTTCTGAAATTATGCAGACTGCTGTCCAG
The DNA here is from genome assembly GCA_033977485.1 of Hydrangea macrophylla. NCBI lineage: Eukaryota > Viridiplantae > Streptophyta > Magnoliopsida > Cornales > Hydrangeaceae > Hydrangea > Hydrangea macrophylla. The sequence continues at coordinate 87,558,215 of CM066986.1, forward strand.
CGCGACAGTCCAGACACTGACGCGGCAGTCCGTGACTACCGCTGCGGCATTCATCAAATGCCGTTGCGGCACTTCATGACTGCCGCGCGGCATTCACCAAATGCCGCGGCAATTAATGGATTGCCGCAACTTTGTCAGTCTTACTTTATCAGTTTTTGTTCTTATTTGCATGCGCATACGTATTGCTCTGCAAAATACAGACTTTGGAAGCGAACGGCAGTCAGAAACCTGCGACGGCACTTGACAAGTGCCGGCACGGCACTCTGTGACTGCCGTGCGGCAGTCACCGAGTGCCGCGGAAGCCTGCCGTGTGCCGGTTTTGACTAAAATTCCCCTTTTAGGTCTTTTCTCTTTTTGAAACAAATTATTTTTGAATATCTTTTCAAAAAGTTGTGTTTTATACCTGAATTCTCCTGAATACCTGGTATTTCCGTCTTTCTGTGAAATTTTATCGCGTTTTGGAGAATTTTCTGAAGAGCTTGGAATACTTCGAATTTCTCGGTCATTGTCATCATTGGACGTGGAGGTGACGCTCTCCTAAATTCGACGGCCGGTCAAAATTGGGGTGTCTACAGTTTGCCCCTCTTTGACAGAGCTTGTGGAGCAACGCGTCCTATAAGTGAATGTCAAAGCCTGTGTGAAGACAAGCCTTTGACCTGACTGTCGAATTTAGGCGAAAACAAAATGCGCTGCAAAACGGGCGTGCAGCGGAATCCTAATTGGTCGGGCTCCCTGACGAACTGCCTACGTATCCCTGTCAGGAATCAGACCAAAGCGTAGTTCAGGCATGGGTTGATCATTCACAGACGCAAATAGTCACACGGATGGATGCACCTATCCTGTCGTGATGCACGTGCTATGCAATGGTGTTGTCTGAGTTAACCTGGTTATGTAAATGTCATGCGTATCACATTTTCCTTATGTATGACGCGCATTTCGTGGCGTGTTAGTCAGGGAAGATTATCTATTGAGAATCTGTCACAGGAGTCATAAGAGTGCTTTTGATTTGATCACGAGGGTTAATCGCAAGTCCGTTGCGAAAATCGGGAATATAAATCCGTTATATTCTCCAAAAGAGGGTTAATCGCAAGTCCGTTGCGAAAACCGGGAATATAAATCCGTTATATTCTCCAAACGAGGGTTAATCGCAAGTCCGTTGCGAAAATCGGGAATATAAATCCGTTATATTCTCCAAAAGAGGGGTAATCGCAAGTCCGTTGCGAAAACCGGGAATATAAATCCGTTATATTCTCCAAAAGAGGGGTAATCGCAAGTCCGTTGCGAAAATCGGGAATATAAATCCGTTATATTCTCCAAAAGAGGGGTAATCGCAAGTCCGTTGCGAAAACCAGGAATATAAATCCGTTATATTCTCCAAAAGAGGGGTAATCGCAAGTTCGTTGCGAAAACCGGGAATATAAATCCGTTATATTCTCCAAAAAGAGGGTTAATCGCAAGTCCGTTGCGAAAACCGGGAATATAAATCCGTTATATTCTCCAAAAGAGGGGTAATCGCAAGTCCGTTGCGAAAACCGGGAATATAAATCCGTTATATTCTCCAAAAGAGGGGTAATCGCAAGTCCGTTGCGAAAACCGGGAATATAAATCCGTTATATTCTCCAAAAGAGGGGTAATCGCAAGTCCGTTGCGAAAACCGGGAATATAAATCCGTTATATTCTCCAAAAGAGGGGAAATCGCAAGTCCGTTGCAAAAACCGGGAATATAAATCTGGGCCCACAGGCTCAAATATCTCCAATTTTCAAAAGAAGGGGGGCCCACGGGCTCGAAAATTTTTGAAACCCCAAAATTTATAGTCAAAGTGTACCTATGAAACGACCCTAAGGGCCAAAAGTGCAATGAGGGCAATTTTTGGGGCCTCAAATTCAATTTTTGGGACTTGATTTGAATTTTTGGGGGGAATGCAAATATCTTTGAACCGCCATAATCGCGGCACACGCGGCTTTCTGCGGCAGTCCGTGACTGCCGCGCGGCACTCACGGAATGCCGTTGCGGCACTCGGCGAGTGCCGCACGGCAGTTGACTGACTGCCGCGCACGGAAATTTGAGTGCCGCGTTTGAGCGGCAGTGGTTAAAACCGCCGGGATTCAACACATTTTCTCATTCTCTCACTCTCTCCACCTCGAAATCTCTCTGAAGAAATTTTCTCTCATCCTCTTCTCCGCTTCTATATCGATTTACGACGTCCACGGGTAAGTTCTGCTAGATCATGGTTCGGTTAAACTCTTTTATTTCATTGTTTTCCTGAACTTTCACGAATTTTAACGTATGAATCTCCCTTTTTCTTCTTTTCTTGTTTTTTGACAGGTTATGGCGAGTGGTTCTAGGAAGAAGAAGGCCAAGTACACGGCCACCCATCATCCAGATGCTACTCTCTTATTGAGAGACCCTGATGAGCATTTGTCAGTCCGCGCGTTCAAGCGCGAGGTAAACGCTTCCCTTTTGTCTATTTCTCGTATTTCTTTCCCGTATATCTTCCTTGTGAATGTAACGTAGGATTGTCACCACTTTTAGATACCCTATTCCAAATGTCATGTTTGTGGCGCCCTCGAGCGTCTCGAATATCTTATTCTATGCCTTTCGTAAAGGAATTCAAATTTTATTATTTTTATTTCTCGTGAACTTTTGAAAAATAAATAAATAAAATAGAAAATGAATTCTATGCTCGATTTATCCTTTATTTTCCCTTTTGATTTTGTTCAACGACTTTTGAAAACCATTTAATCGAAATCTCAAACATTGCTTGTGAATAATGAAATCCAATGCTCGTAGAAATGAAATCACGAACCTTTTCCTGTATTTACCGTCCTGGCGAGTTTTCTTAATGCCATTTTATTATTCAAAATGATTGATTCGTGAATATTTGCAATCACGCATTCCTTTTTGCAACCAGACTCGGGCCCAAAATCTCCTTTTAAAACTTGTATATGCATGTTTTCCAAAGTAGGTGGACAAAAACTACTCTTTCTCTTTTTTCTTTTTTTCTTTTTTTGAAACCTTGTTAAAATTCTGAGCGTTTCCTTTTATTCATTTTCTCTTAACTTGCAAACGAATGTCTCTCCTGTGAAATCCTATGTGAGCACTTCTATACTTTCTTTTCTTTTATTTATTACTTATCTCCTTCTTCATTGCTTTCTCCTTTTATTTATTCTCTGACAACAAATCTTGTGATTCTTTCTTGCAGCTGCAGCCCAAAGTGCTGAAGGGCCACGGCAGCCTTGCACATGGCCACGAGTGGTACACCGAGCTGAGCCCGACCGTGAGAGCTCTGGTGGACGCAGCGGGTTTTGGAGACTTCGTCAAACTCTTGACGAAGAGCTCCAACGACTTGCAGCAGATACATGCGCTGGCCGAGCGGTGGTGGGATACCACGAGTACCTTCCACTTTTCCTTCGGCGAGATGACGTTGACCCCGCTGGACTTCTCGATGATTACGGGGATTCCATTCGGGGGAGAGCCCCTGCGGCACCTCACGGACCAGGAGTGGGATCAGATGGAGCCGCTGCTAGGAGTGGTCCCGGAGGAGGCCCTGGTTACAGCTCAGTGGTTCATGGATACTTTCCGAGGAAAACCCGACTTTTCGGACGAGCAGATGGCCCGCGGCTTTTTGATGTACGTGCTGGGGTGCTCTTTGTTGAGCACCAAGGGCGACCGGATTTCTGCTCCCCTGGTGGCGTCGCTGGAGCATCTGGATCGGGTCACCGAGTTTGATTGGGGTGGTACAGGTTTAGCTATCCTGTACAGTCACATGAGTGTCATCTCCCGGGGCAAGTCGACAGCTACCGGCGGGTATTGGAGAGCGTGGGAGGTACATATATATTTATTATTATTATTATTATTATTATTTTTTTTTTATTTTACTTCCGGAAGTTTATTTACCTTGCGACACTAATTTCTCTTTTCTTTCTCTCTTTTTATTACAGATTTGGTCCCATGAGTATCTCCGCATGATGTCTCCTGAGACACGTGCTGCGGACGCCCTCATCATGCCCCAGGGGCTGAAGTGGGCGAAGGACAGGGTCGGGCGGAAGACCGGGGCTCATGACTTTGTTTCGTTCAGGAATTTCCTGACGAACCTACGGGAGGAGCATGTACAGTGGCAGCCGTGGCTCAGGGCGCTACCCGAGGCTAGCGCGGGGATTCAGGAGTCGGCCGGGTATGACCCGATGAGACTGCTACTCGATGGTAGGTCAGAGGGCATGGCGTGGTACTTGGGAGAGAGGGTGACCAGGCAGTCTATAGCGGCTCCCAGATTCTTTGTGTCGTTCCCTCCTCCCGACTCTATGAGGGCTACAGACACACTTCAGGGCGGCGACTACTCGGCTGCTCTAGCCGGCTTCGGTATCCACGGCTTCTTGGACGACCCTGACGGATACGCGGCCTTCCGTGCCGCCAAGCTGATGCCGAACTTCCCGCTGATGGAAGTGACTCGGGTGAGTAAATGATTCCTTTATTGTTTTTGTGAATTCTTCCTTTTACTCTTCACCCATGTTTTATTACCTTTGTTTGCAGCATGTCCCTGCTGCGGTCCGCCCCCCTGGCCTACCTGAGTGGGACTGGACTATGTCGATTGTCTCATTTGGCGAGCCTCACGTGACGACGATCCCCCGACTTTCGCAGGGCGCCCCCACCATTCCTATTCACTACGACCTTGTCCCGCGTGCTTACGCGGAGGAGGGCCTGTCGTATGCCCACAGCATGCGACAGTGGGTTCTCGGGCGCGAGTGGATGGTAAGAAATTTTATCCCCTTCTCTACTTTTGACTGGGATCGTATCTCTTTTTACTGATCTTTGTTCCTGACTCTTGTTTTCAGGCTGAGGGAGCTCGGGCGACTGCTGCGGTTCAGTTGAGGGCCCAGGTATGATCTTCTACCCTTTCCATATTCTTAGCATTCCAAATGCCTTTTCAACAATTTTCTGGACTCATCCCTTCTCTTCCAGATGGAGGAGAATAGAGTCCTGTCTCAGCAGGTGGGGCGGCTCCAGCAGCGGCTTCAGCAGTTCGGCGTCCCTCTCAGCGATACTCCCGGAGGTAGCGGTGCTGGACGTGGCGGAGGTGGCGGCGAGGGCACCAGCGGTGGCAGAGACCGAGGCGGCGGCAGCGGCAGACACGGTGGGACTGATGGCGGCAGCGGGACTGAGTCAGAGGGGGAGCCTCTCAGACGTATGACTCGTCAGACTCGCAGCCGGGGCCGGGGTCGCGGCTGACTCTGCTTTTGTTATTTTTATTATTTTTTCATTTTTGAGAGTTTGTGGGAGAATTTATATTTTGGTGGATGACTGTATATACATGTTTTATTTTTTGATGGCTGCTTCTTTTTATTTGGTAGGATAGATGCTTTAAACATTTCATTATGCTTTCTGCTTATTCACCGTATGTGTGACCATAGCTTGGTCCAAATCTTGCCGTATGTGGGACCATGGCTTGGTCCCGATTTTATTTCTATCTTTGAATGCTTCTGCTTCTTTTACTTATTTGATATATACAAATGAATGGAATGAATGAATGAATGTATGTATTTGCATGCGCACGTTTTATTGCTTCTCAATTAATTTTCTGTTTGCAGGTGGGCTGATCGTGTTACAAACAGATTCTGGCCAATAAAAAACTCAGAACGGCACTCGGTTAAGCCTCCGCGGCACTCAACGAATGCCGCAACGGCAGTCAGTGAATGCCGTGTGGCACTCACGAACTGCCGCGCGGCACTTCATGGAGTGCCGCTGCACTTTATCGAGTGCCGTGATCTAGTGGGCAGCTTTATTTCCCTACTTATACCCCTCCTCTTCTAACACTCCGCAAAACATCTCTTTCTCTTTCCATCCTCCTTTCAAATGGCCCCCATTAGCTCCCAAATTCTCTTCCCATGGATGGATACTCTCTCAGGTATTGAAAAGCTCAATTTTGAATGCTTCAGATTGAACGATCTCTTCTCTTTCCGACGCATGAATTTGAACGAGGGCTTACTTCGAGCTGCTATTCAGTGTTGGGACCCTGCTCTCAACGTCTTTCATTTCGGCTTTCAGGAGATTTGTCCTTTGTTCGAGGAATTTAGCGCTATTCTCCACACTGATCCTTTTGCTGAATTGACGGTTCCTCAGATTCAGGCTGGGTATGTCCGCGACTTAGCCACTCTTCTCCACATATCTCGAAATGCGGCAGGCTCCCTTATTTGTGACAGGCATATCGATTTTGAGCGCCTCGCCTCCGTTTATGCTCCCATAGGGGACCCTTACAATGGTGAGTATCAGATCATTCGACGTAGTGCCTTGTCGATTGCTATGCTCTCTTACTTCCCATTTCAGTCATCTTCTGACATTCTTATACCCATCGCCTGCGATTTGCGGGAGATGAAGAGTGCTGTTATGCTAGTCCTTGGTGAAACTCTGATCGGGCTGGGCCATGCTCATGCTACTGGGGTTGTGTTATCTGCCGGGGCACCTTTTGTTCTGCAAGTCTGGCTCATGGAACGCCTTGATCTCTTCATTCACCCCTCGCATCTTCGTGGGCCATTTTCTTACGACCGCATGGAAATCCATTGCTTATTCCAATCTGCCGATGCATGGCTCGGTTGGCTCCAAGGCCTCTCTTCTGGTGACATTTGCTGGATCTGCCCTCAGTGGACTCATCGTTCTGTTGCTGTACGCCTCCCTGGGCGTCCTGGCATCTGGCTGCCGGGTTTAAACGCTACGACTTTCTACATCCCTGACCGAGTTGTTCGTCAGTTCGGACTTTTGCAGGATACTACTGAATCTGTGACTGCTGATTTCACCAGGGGTTCTACTCTGCGTCCTCCCATCGTGAAGGCTTTCATAGAGGCTTGGTCGAGTAGGATGGCTGCTCCGTGCCCGAGGGTCCCTGCTTCGATTGTGCCCACCGTCCAGTATCTTCTGGAGATCCAGGCCTTGGTCGTGAGACAGACTTGATGAGACACGTGCACAATAAAACAGACGAGAACAGAGAAAAGTTGGCCCTTTCACAAAACTTTCTGACGGACCCTGCCTACTTTTTAACGCTTTCCGAATGTGATTGACTGATGTTGTTATCTTTAGGGAAATTTCTAGCATGCTTAATCAAAGCGCTCAACCTTTCGATTAATCTTTTTAAGACGAATTCTCCTTTTAATGTCTTTGTTTGGCTCCCTACTTTGCTTTTTGTTTTCTACTCATTCTTTTCCATGAATTCTTATTTGTTTCTTTATAGTACTTATTCTGACAGCCAGGTGACCTGAAGGATGGTTTTATTGCTGGGTTCTTCGGCTAGCAAACGAAGTTTGCCCCTGGTTTTAGGGTTTCGAAGTGATTCCGGGCAAACGCCAGTTTGCCCCTAGTTTAGCACCCTTTTTTTTTTTTTTTTTTTTTTTTTTTTTTTTGAAATGACCGAACCAAGTTGGTTGCCTACGTATCCCCTAGCGGGAATCAGGTCAAGCGTAGTTCATCAAGGTAGGAGGCTTTGAAAGAATGGTTTCAAGCAAAGTATTTCTTGAGGCGATCGAGGTTAATTGGCTGTTTAAATTCAACCCCGTCCAGGTCCATAAGATAAGCTGCTCCTCCGGAGAGGAGAGTCTTAATGATGTATGGTCCGACCCAGTTGGGTTTGAATTTTCCTCTGGGGTCATAAACGGGCACTTTTAGTTCTTTGAGGACCAGGTCACCCTCAGCAAGCTTCCTTGGGCGAACCTTTTTGTTGAAAGCACGAGCTATCCTCTTCTGGTACCCCCGAGTATGGTTTATCGCGGTCAACCTCTTTTCATCAAGCAGCATCAATTCCTCATATCTTCCCTGTATCCATTCTGATTCTGTCACTTCACATTCCGCTAAGACTCTGAGAGAGGGTATTTCCACCTCGACCGGGAGAACTGCTTCCATTCCGTAGACCAACGAGTATGGCGTGGCACCCGTTGAAGTCCTTACTGACGTCCGATACCCCCATAAAGCAAATGGCAGCTTCTCATGCCAATCTTTATACGTATCTGTTGTCTTCCCCAAGATTGCTTTAACATTCTTATTTGCTGCCTCTACTGCTCCATTCGTCTGGGGCCTGTACGGGGATGACTGATGGCGGGTGATCTTATATTTCTCTAAGAGCGGGATGACTTCCCCCTGGAAATGGCTGCCATGATCGGAGATAAACTCGTTCGGGACTCCATATCTGCAGATTATGTTCTTCTCAATGAAACTCACCACATCTTTGGCTTTCAAAGTCGCGTATGAGGCTGCCTCTACCCATTTTGTAAAATAATCGATCGCCACGATTATATACCGGTGCCCATTGGAAGCCTTTGGAACTATCTCACCAATGATATCAATCCCCCATACAGAAAATGGCCAAGGGGTGGTCATGCTATAGAGCTGCGACGGTGGGGTGTGCATCAAATTTGCATGAATCTGACACTTGTGACACCTTCTAACATATTCACAGCAGTCTTTGTCCAAGGTCGTCCAATAGTACCCCTGTCGGATGATCTTCTTCGCCAGCATGTGCCCGTTCATGTGGGGCCCGCATACTCCCTCATGTATTTCCTCCATCATTCTCTTAGCTTCCCTCCCATATAAACACTCCAAATTATACCCGGTGTAGGACTTCTTCCATAGTTTATCTGCGTAGATCACGAATTGAGCAGCAAATCGTCGTATCGCCTTCTTGTCCTTTTCTGAGGCTCCTTCGGGGTATTCTCCTTCTTTAATGAACTTCCACACGTCCACATACCAAGGCATTTCATCTTCTCTCTCTATGGCCGCGATCATTTCGAATGACGGTTGATTTCTTACTTCTATGGACAGCGGAATCATGGCAATCTTGGAAGGGATTTGGATCATCGAGGCTAAGGTAGCCAAAGAGTCGGCTAGTTGGTTTTCTTCACGAGGCAGATAGTAAAAGGAAATCTTTCAGAATTACGCTTTCAGGCTTTCTAGATAGTCATGGTAAGGTCTCAATTTCTCATGCTTTACTCTCCAATCTCCTCGGACCTGGGATATTATCAAATTGGAATCTCCGAAGACATCAATCCGTCCGACTTTCAAAGCTAAGGCCGCCTCCATCCCAATTATGTAGGCTTCGTACTCCGCGGTATTGTTGGTTGAGTCGTATTTGAGTTTGACAGCTAATGGGGTAGGGACCCCATCTGGTGCTATGAGAATGATTCCGACCCCGTAACCCAACTGGTTGGCTGCTCCGTCAAAGTACATTTTCCACAACTCCTCCTTGACCTCCATTATTCCTTCATCTGGGAACTTGAAGTCTCCCTCATCCTCAGATTCTACAGCGAGGTCGGCTAAAAATTCGGCGACGGCCCTTCGTTTTACGGACTTGGAGGTGACATATCTGATATCGAACTCAGCCAGCATCATGGTCCAACGGGAAATCCTACTGGTCAAGACGGGTTTTTCGAACAGGTATTTTAATGGGTCCATTAGGGATATCAGGATTACAGGGAAGGCTAGCATATAGTGGCGGAGGCGACGGGTACACCAAACCAAGGCCCAACAGGCCTTCTCCAAGGGCGAATACTTTAACTCATATCCCACCATTCTCTTGCTTAAGTAGTAAATGGCCTTCTCCACGCGCCCCTCTTCTCCTTCTTGGGCCAGCATACATCCCATCGAATCTTCGGATACAGAGAGATAAAGTAACAAAGGTCTCCCGGGTGATGGTGGTGACAAGACGGGTGGTTTCTGGAGGTAGGTTTTGATTTTGTCGAAGGCTTGTTGACACGAGGTGTCCCATTTGAATCTCTCTCCCTTTCTGAGTAGTTTGAAAAGGGGGTCGCAGGTCGAAGTGAGTTTGGAAATGAAGCGGCTGATGAATTGTATTCTCCCCAGGAATACCCTCAGTTCTTTTTCGTTTTTCGGTGGCTGCATTTCGGTTATGGCTTTTATCTTGGTGGGGTCTACCTCTATCCCCCTCTGAGTAATGAGAAATCCTAACAACTTGCCAGTAATGACCCCGAACATGCATTTCTGTGGGTTCAGCCTCATCTTGAATTCCCTCAATCTCCCAAAGAACTTTCTCAAAGCCTCTAGGTGTCCTCCCCTCTCCTTGGATTTCACAATCATATCGTCCACATACACCTCTACCTCTTTGTGGATCATGTCGTGCAGTAAAGTGGTGGCAGCCCTTTGATAGGTTGCGCCAGCGTTCTTGAGTCCGAATGGCATGACCCTATAGCAATATGTTCCCCACGGAGTGATGAACGTGGTTTTCTCTCTATCCTCGGGAGCCATGAGGATTTGATTATACCCGAAGAACCCATCCATGAAAGATAGAAGCTCATGTCCCGCAGTGTTATCAACCAACACGTCGATGTGGGGTAATGGGAAATCGTCTTTAGGGCTTGCTTTGTTCAAATCCCGAAAATCCACGCAAACCCTAACACGACCATCCTTCTTTGGGACAGGCACAATGTTGGCAATCCACTCGGGATACTCGGTGACCATCAAGAATCAAGCTCTTAATTGCTTTTCAACTTCCTCTTTTACTTTGAGTGCCCATTCTGGCCTCATTCGCCTCAATTTTTGTTTTACGGGTTTGGAATTAGGAAAGAGGGGGATGTGGTGTTGGACTATTTTTGGATCGATACCTGGCATATCATTGTAAGACCATGCAAAAACATCTTTGAATTCATTTAATAGACTGATTAGTTCTGTACTTTCTTTATTGCTAAGTGTAGAGCCGATGAAGACATTTTGAGGATTGTTCTCATTTCCAAGATTAATTGTTAGGGTGTCCTCAATGATTTTACATGCAGATTCTTTTTCTTTTTCAATTAGTTTTTGCAGTTCAATAGGTATTTCATGATCATCACATTCATCACATTCATTAAGCGCGTTCGAGTAGGCAGAATCAGTCATACTTTCATTGATTTTCTTTGGAGTGATTACAACAGACATAGAAATTGAAAGACGCCTCATTTGGGCCATTACAGCTCTGGGTGTGGGGGGAACCTATCACTAGACTCAAAAACCCACTCCTTCTTGTGCTCTACTCCCAGGCCAGTAATAAAGTATTCTTCCGGACCTCCTGTCTTGGTGATTTTCTCCATCTCTTCTTCCTCAGCCTTTCCTTCCTCACCTTCTTCACTTTCGGCAGCTTCTTCCACTATTCCCTCGATGTATTTACCTTTGGTCTTTCCGGGATCCTCCTTCATGACTTCTGCGTTCCCTTCGCCTAACAGATCTTTCATGGCAGAACCGTCCAGCATACCAACCCAGTCCTTGGCAGCAACAGATTTTTCAGGCATTTGCAAAAATGGGTCTTTGTACCCAGAAAATTCATGGGAGAAGAAGATCTCGAACCCCGGCTTCATGCATTTGTCTTTTTGGTCCATCCATGGTTCTGGGAAACCACAGAAGGGGAAATCTTCTCCTTCCTTCACAAAATACCCGTTGAGGGTCTTCAAGTAAGGGTCTAGTGGCGCATTGACGTCCTTCTTCTTTGCTCTCAGCTCCTTCTTTGTTGGCTGGTACCCAAGACCGTGAGTGTGAGTCTGAGTAGGGATTCTTGGGGCCTCTGGCAGGCCCTAAAGATTCTTCCCCAACCCCAATCCTGGAAAGAAACCCATTTTCTTCATGATTCCGGCGACGACTGGACTAGCATATTGATCAAAATGGGGTGGTAGGGACTCTCCCGACTTTCCTTCTTCTATCACGCTGATGAACTCGAATCCTCCCATTTTTGCTTCTTCTTCTTGCAGCTGTAACTCTAGGACCGGTGCACTTGACGATGCTTCAGATGATCGAACCCAACTGTCCCCGAGGATATCACAGACTTTGTTTTCCCAGACATACTTAACTTTTTGATGAATTGTCGATGGTATAGCGCCCAAACTGTCCAACCAAGGTCTTCCTAGCAGCAGATTGAAAGAAGCGGGGATATCGATGATTTGGAACTCAGCTTCTTTGTCCATCGGCCCGATAGCGAGATTAAGAAAGATAATGCCCATGACTGCTCTTTGGGTGTTGTCATATGCCCGGACTTTCTGTTGAGATGGCACAAAGGAAGATTCATCTAGGCCCATTCGCTTGGCTGTGCGGAAGGGACATACATTAAGAGCAGATCCGTTGTCACCGAGACAAGCGGGTACGGTGTTCCCCAAACATTCAATGGTGATATATAGTGGCTTGTTGAGCGTGGGTCCTCCCGGAGGTAAGTCATTCGATGAAAAGGTGATAACCGAAGTCGGGATTTTGCCGATCAATCCTATGAGGTCTTCCGGGGTGGTGTCGATAGACACGTCAGCTTGATTCAGAGCATCTAGGACCGCCTGTCTATGACGTTTGGAGGCAATCAACAACCCCCAGACAGTGATGTTAGCCTGGGTCTTCTTCATTTGCTTTAGGACCCGATCCTCTTCTTCTTCCTCATTCATCTTTCCTTTCCCTTTCTCCAATTCCCTCCCCGGGTGATCTTCCTCTAATTCATGTGGCTTGAAGTGCCTACCAGATCGAGTCAAGTGGTCAATTTCTTCTTTTGCCCAAATATCGTCGGTTTCTGAAACGGTCTTTGAGCCCTCTTCTACCTCTTCGTCGCTTTGGTACCATAGATCATCCTCCCCTATCCGGCCTATGTTCCGATCATTGCTTTCTTGGACCCACCAATCTGACTGCCTTGTCATTTCGTTTTCCCATATCCCTGGCTGGCTTCCCATCATACAGATTCCCAGATTCTCTGGTGACTGATAAAACTTCCTTGGTTCCCCAACTTTTGTGATTAGCTTGGATGGATCAAATGTCACTTCTTCTACTCCCAAGAAGTAAAGGCCCCGCGGCGGTGGTACGGCACGATGGTTTGGCAGTGGATTCTTGGTGACATTGGGAGCCTTGACAGGTGGCTCGGATATCACTTTGTTGTCAATGAGGTCTTGTATGTCATGCCTTAACCTCATGCACCGATCGGTCGAGTGGCCCTTTTGTTGGTGATATTTGCAATAGAGTTCTCCTTTGAAGTATGGCGGGAGTGGACTCGGCGGGGGTCGAGGTTCCAGCTGGCGGAGATGCCCTTTCGCTAACAGCCTGTCGAGGGCGGTTGATAAAGATACTCCCAAATCTGAAAACTTCCTCATTGGCTTATCCTCCCCTCCTCTTGGATGACTTTTGGTGATGTCGAATTTTCTCTCCGGCTCGCTAAGTGCATTGACATCGGTGGAGCCAGAGTGACCTCCCGAATGCCCTCCATTCGACCCATAGCTAGGCCTCCGATATCGGTTCTGTGGTTTTTCCTTCTTGATTGTTCCCTCTTGGATTGCATCTTCGATTCTCGTTCCCACATCGAATACCTCAGCAAAGGTATTGATTGACTGGAACCTCATCTTTTCCTGATAAACTGGCTGTAGATTTTTCATCAACATTCGGATCTGGTCCTTCTCGGGTGGCCTTTGCACCATTTTCGCAGCTTTCCCTCTCCATCGGCTTAAATACTCGGCAAATGATTCTTTGTTCCCCTGCCTGGTTGTTTCCAAATCTCGGATAGTAACATCCAAGTCCTGATTGTATTCGTACTGTGCCACAAATGCCTTAATCACTTCTTCCCATACTCTGGTTTTGCTTGGCTCAAGTGTAAGATACCACGATAAAGCGGCTCCTGTTAAGGTTTGTTGGAAAAGGACAGCCATCATGGTAGTGCTCAGCCCACTGGGCTGAAAAGCCCCTATGCACATTCGGACATGACTGCGGGGGTTGCCTGTGCCATCAAATTTATCAAAGACGGGCATTTTAAAACCGGCCGGCAGCGTCTCATGGACTCCGTCGTACAACCCTTCCAGTTCCATCAGATAAGTATCCACCCCTTGAGCTTTGCGCATTACCCTCTCCAACTTTTCTATCTTCTCAGTCAGCAGCTTCTCCTTCTCATCTTTTTCCCTGTCTCTGTTGGCTCTCAGTGCATCATTCCAATGCGCCTCTTGATCGTCGAACCAATCCCCATCTCTTCCTCCCAAAGGCGGGTCCATGACAGGTGGAACCATATGCGGTGGTCGGCGGTTCAGCTCCTCTATCATTCCCATCATTCGGTTCATGTTTTCAGCCTGTCTTCGCATCTGTTCTGCCTGCTGCTCAACTAGTACCCTCAGTCCGGTCATCTCTTCATTGTTTCTCTCTTCGGCCATGTCAACGTATCCTCTTCTCACTAACCTTGCCGTAGGACCTCTAAACCACCCTTGGTTTGCTATTTTTGCTCCTACAATAAATTTTGGAAATTTCTTTTTAGAAAAATCTTTTTACCTTTATTTTAGCAAAACTTTTATTTTGTAAGTCATGCGGATGCAATGCATGTGTGTGTGTGTGTGCCTACTCTATATGCCAAAGAAAGAGAAAATCCTAGTCCTAACACATAAGCACATAAGCACGTAAAATCCTTACCCATGTCAAGTACGATGATTTCTCCATTCATTGCGACCCTCTTTACCCTTCGATTTTAACGTTTTCGAAATTCATTTGAAAAGCATTTTCGATGAACTCTTTGGAAAACAATTCTCAAGAATTTTGGATCGCGCTTTTCAAAAAGTGATTGGGTCGAAACTCTTGTTTTGAAAAGTGTCTTAGCGGATGAATAACCTTGGTTTGGCTTTTAATCGAAAATGAACTGCCAGGATTTTGGAAAAGTGATTAAAAACTTTGGAATAAAGACGGCAAAATCTGTTTACGTTCAAAGATGGATTTAAAATTCCTTGGGCAGAAGGGTCACATGATTGAATTATCACCGTACTTTTCATGGGTTTGGATGCATACAAGGTCAATGATGCTTAGCTGAACATGATATAAGAGACGTAATCTTATGATCAAGGTTCAACATGTCCCTAGATGTCGTGGGACACAAAGGGAACTGCTCAACAGTGATTAAAAGTTTACACATCTTCTATTAGGCAAGCATCGTCATCATCTCAAGTAATCCTTTCCAGGCATACAAAACTTCCTAACACATAACCCTAATCAAGAATTGATTTCCTAAGATTGAAATGTTTTATAGAAACTATTATGCAAAGGCTGGGTCTTGGTCAAATAAGGGACCCTTGACACACACCCGATAGGATGCTTCATATACCAAATCATGGTACGAGATCAAGGGTGATCACACAGTCCCATGATGACTTGACCGACCGGGTTGCCCCGAGCCTCCAAGGTCATAGTTCCGTGCAATCGACTGGCTGGACATGCAAGTGAAATGCAACAGGCACACAAAGATTAATTAATTTGATTAAAAGGACATTTTTCAAGTCTAATCCTCAAGTGAACCCAAAATCAGAATTCTGGTCTGCGAAACCAGATATTCTGGGTTCGATCCCCAGCAGAGTCGCCAGATTGTGGATATCGCAGGTTGACTTACCCACAGCTTTTCAAAATCAAATTTAAAAACAAAATGAGTCGCCACTTAATTTTTAAAAGGAAAATTAAGAAACCATTTTGAAAGGAAACTGATCTTTTTGCGAAACCAAAGATTAACTAGGTCCGGGGATTATGGAATGAGAGAGGAAGGAGCCCGTCGGACTAAAACACCCTCTCTCATCCTATCTTGCGATAGGCCTCTACTCAACATCCTTTTAATCAAATTTATTAATCTAAGCATGCCCTCAACTAATAAATATATACATATACATCACAAAAACATGTCCAAAGGGTGTAAAATTGCAATTGACAAAATATCATTCAAAAGCCACATAATTCAGGTAGCAAGCGATATGATATGCAATAGAGAACAAGTGAACTTACCCGGGATCCAGCAGCGATAATAAACGTGCAATGCATGCGAACAAAAGAAAATCCTAAAAAGAGTCTCTAATCACAAATACACATAAGGCAAAACCTAATTCTAAGGTGTCGCGCATTAAGGTCAAAAATCAAATAAAAATCAAGAAATTTAATAAACTAGAGAGGGATCGAGAAATCGTACCTTAATAGCGCTACAAAACAAAGGGTTAGTCCACATGATATGCAAAATACGATGTTAGAAATAACAATCCTAAGTTTCTAGCTTACATCTATCTAATGTAATTAAATCCAAAGCAAATAAGTCTTGATTATAAATGTCAAACCATATGGATGAATATGTACATGGACAAGGATAAACTATGAAATACTCTTAAACTTTGAATTCAAGCTCAACTAATCATTATTAAAGCATGGTTTAAACCTTGGATCATAAAGAAGTCATTTAGATCCTTATTTACAAAACAAGTCAAATGTGTCATAAAACTCTGAAAATTGCAGAGAGCAGACCAGAACTTAAAAGAAATAAAAAGCACATCTCTCATGGTTTGATCTTGGTGAATTTTGGACACAGAATGCCTCTATGAGTCTAGTTTACAAATCAAAAATAAAATCAAGGTTTCAACGGTTAGATCTCCGGGAATATGGAAAACACTAGACATCACTCAGCATCTTACAATCTCCTGTCCAGAATTCTTGCACGATTTATTAAAAATAGTAAAAAAAAAATCAGAATTGCTTTGTTCTTTTTAGGGTGACTTCCTAACACATTAATCTACTTGGAAAAAATTATTTTGGGTCATAGAAACTTTGTTAGAACTCTGATTTAATTATTTCAAAAGAGTGTTGCTGTTCTGAAACTATTCTGAAATTCTGGACAGATTATTGTTGCTTCACAAAAACCATGATCAAACCATTCTAAACGTGAAACCACCTCAAAACAAAAATTACAGTGGTAGAAAAATGTGTTATTGACACTTTCCCGTTGGTTTCACTTAATTTCAACGGTTAGATTTCGAACTAAAAATCTTTGATCAAAAACAGTTTGTGGATTCACTGTTTTTATTTTGCTAATTCAACTTTTATTTGGTAACTCCAACTATTAAACTATGAAGTTGAGTTGAACCAAACCATTTCTCCTACCATTTGATGGCCATGGGAGACTAAAAACCTTTATTCTTCATAGATTTCAAATGAAATATGGATAGACTTCATGAAATCTATAAGATAGGGAAATCTAAACCATGGAGATGGGTTTAGACTTCAAAACTACATTCTCCTACCATTTAATGGTCATTGGAGAGGGGGGGGGGGGGGGGGACATGACCATGACTCATAAGTCTTAAAGGAATATCGAAAGGATTCCTCAAGACACCAAGTTTAGAAGACCCAAATCATGAGTGTGGACTTGGATCCTCTTATGAAGTATTAATTAAACTTTGACTCCTATGTGAAGCACAAGCCTACATAGGATTCAAAAGATCATACTCTAGAGGTCAAAAGAGATATTGAAGATCTCCAAGACCTTCAAGAGAAGAAAATAAACAAGAGAATGGAAGAAAATAACATGGAAACAAAAGAAACTCCTAAGTTTACTTGAGGAACAAAGAAAATAATGAAAGATTTTAAGACTAGAGATGAGAAGAAATGATAAGCTAATAATCTATGGTTAGAGGATCACCTCCAAATTATCCTCAAAGTTTTCTTTTCTTTGAAGATCTTCCAAGCTCTTCTCTCTAATTCTCTAAACACTTTTTTTTTCTCTAAAAATGTTGGTGAAATGGAAGTATATGCTCTCTCTCCCAATATGTCTCTTGGTGTTCTTCTTGGTCTCTCCTCTTTTAGGAAGATCCCTTCTCTTTTATAAGCAAAATTACCAGGTATTTTTGGTGAATTTCGGAGTAAAAAACAGGTGTAATTCCCTCATTAGTTGGTACAATGTGTACTTTCTGAAATTATGCAGACTGCTGTCCAGCGCGGCAGTCCAGACACTGACGCGGCAGTCCGTGACTACCGCTGCGGCATTCATCAAATGCCGTTGCGGCACTTCATGACTGCCGCGCGGCATTCACCAAATGCCGCGGCAATTAATGGATTGCCGCAACTTTGTCAGTCTTACTTTATCAGTTTTTGTTCTTATTTGCATGCGCATACGTATTGCTCTGCAAAATACAGACTTTGGAAGCGAACGGCAGTCAGAAACCTGCGGCGGCACTTGACAAGTGCCGGCACGGCACTCTGTGACTGCCGTGCGGCAGTCACCGAGTGCCGCGAAAGCCTGCCGTGTGCCGGTTTTGACTAAAATTCCCCTTTTAGGTCTTTTCTCTTTTTGAAACAAATTATTTTTGAATATCTTTTCCAAAAGTTGTGTTTTATACCTGAATTCTCCTGAATACCTGGTATTTCCGTCTTTCTGTGAAATTTTATCGCGTTTTGGAGAATTTTCTGAAGAGCTTGGAATACTTCGAATTTCTCGGTCATTGTCATCATTGGACGTGGAGGTGACGCTCTCCTAAATTCGACGGCCGGTCAAAATTGGGGTGTCTACAACGTCTCGAAAGGGTTAGTAATCAGAATGACAACCGATGAGACCGACAAACTAGAGATAAGCTACTGGAGAGATTCTGTGCGCTAAGGCCCGAGCAATTTGCGGGTATCGCGGAACCATGGAAAGCGGAACAGTGGTTAAGACAGATGGACCGCATGTTCGAAGCTGTGCAATGCAACGAGATGGACAAGAGGAGGTTAGCTACCTTTCAGTTAACCGATGCCGCCGCAGATTGGTGGGATTCGGTCATAGCTACTATCGGGAATGGAGCCGCAATGGGAATGACATGGACTGAGTTCAAGGGGAGATTTCTGGAGAAGTATTTCCCGGCTACGGAGAGGCACAGAAGAGAGAAGGAATTCATGGATCTGACACAAGGAACCAAGTCGGTGCAAGAGTACACCACTCAGTTCGAGAGACTGTCCCGGTTTACCCCTCATATGGTTGATACTGAGGAAAAGAGGATCTGTAAGTACAATCAAGGGTTGGCACCGCAGATTCGCCGCCTGACTCTCGGTCACTTAGATAAGTCATTTGAGGGGTTGGTTGGCTTGGCTACCAATCTAGAAGAAGACGCTCGAGTGAACCGAAAGCAATTCGAATTCTGACCACCTCAAAGGGGTAATTTTGGGAATAGACAACCAATGAATCGTACCAAAGGGCAGAAGAGGAATTTCGATGGGAGCAAGAGAACCCAAGCTATCACCTATCCGACTCAACCTCGAGTAGGAGAAGGTAGTAATACTGGAAAATGCTTCAACTGTGACAACCCCGGTCATCTGGCTCGAGGTTGCAAGGCACCAAGGCGTGCTGCTCAGCAAGGCATAGTCTGCTACAACTATGGTGAACCAGGTCACATCAGCCAGTTCTGTAATGCCTCTAAGCAAGTGACTTATGGTCAGCAAGGTCAGACTCGCATGAATGCTATTATTCCTGATACTGCTGGTTATGACGAGATTGTGTACGAAGAAGGAGGTCATAAAGAAGCTCAACCTGATCAACAAGCAGTGGAAGGTACATTAATTCTGTTTAACTCCCATGTTAAAGTGTTATTTGATACGGGTGCTGCTCTTTCATTGATATCTGTAAGTACGATTCAGAGATTGGGTATCTTACCTCATCGTTTAGATAAAGCTTTGAGGGCTACTTCACCATTAGGAGCTGCAGTCAGATTAGGACACGCGTGCAAGGATTGTCCTTTATGGCTAGGAGAGCCTGAAATCCCTACAAGGTTGATCGTCCTATCGATGAAGGAGTTTGACATAATCCTAGGAATGGATTGGCTCTCTCAGAATCAAGTGAAGTTGGATTGTGCGAGGAAGAGAATCATATTCCCCGACAATGAGAATCGACCCTTGGATTTTCAATGTAACCCTTTGGGAGATATGTTCCTCACCAGATGTTTAGCAAACATTGAAGTCGTCAGTACAGAGATGACAGCATCATCTATACCTGTAGTCAAGGACTTCGAAGAAGTATTTCAAGACGTTTCTGGTTTACCACCCGAGAGAAGTATAGAGTTCTGTATTGAGCTTATACCAGGTACTGTTCCAATCACCAAGGTTCCCTATAGAATGGCCCCCACCGAACTATTAGAATTGAAGGAACAAGTTCAAGAGCTCGAGGACCTAGGTTTTGTACGTCCAAGTACATCGCCTTGGGGAGCACCGGTATTATTCATAAAGAAGAAGGACGAAACACTTAGGCTGTGTATTGACTACCGAGAACTGAACCGCGTGACTATCAAGAATAAGTATCTCTTACCTCGGATCGACGACTTGTTTGATCAACTACAAGGAGCTACGACATTTCCAA
Source organism: Hydrangea macrophylla (assembly GCA_033977485.1). Classification (NCBI taxonomy): domain Eukaryota; kingdom Viridiplantae; phylum Streptophyta; class Magnoliopsida; order Cornales; family Hydrangeaceae; genus Hydrangea; species Hydrangea macrophylla. The sequence continues at coordinate 87,578,293 of CM066986.1, forward strand.
GATAGACCTACGGTCGGGATATCACCAGTTGAGGGTACGGAAAGAAGATATACCTAAGACTGCGTTTAGAACCCGATATGGTCATTATGAATTTTTGGTGATGCCGTTTGGAATGATGAACGCCCCGGCAGTGTTTATGGATCTGATGAACATGGTGTTTAAGCCTTATTTGGATTAGTTTATCATCATCTTTATAGATGATATTTTGATCTATTCTAAACCAGCAGAAGAACACGAACAACATCTACGGATTACGATGAAGACGCTTAAGGACCACTACTTATATGCCAAGTTCAGTAAGTGTGAGTTCTGGTTGCAAGAAGTTAATTTTTTGGGACACAAGGTGTCATCTCAAGGAATTTCAGTGGATTCGTCCAAGACCGATGCTGTGTCAAACTGGGTTAGGCCGAGCAACCCTACAGAGGTTCAGAGTTTCCTTGGACTTGCAGGCTATTACAGAAGATTTCTTGAGGGATTATCTAAAATAACTGCACCATTGACTGGGTTGACGAAGAAGAATTTGAAATTTGAATGGACCGAGAAGCATGAGCGGGCCTTTCTAGAGTTGAAAGAGAGACTCACTACCGCACCGGTACTAGCTATACCCAAGCCTGATGAGAAGTTCACTATCTTTAGTAACGCGTTATATCAAGGGCTAGGGTGTGTACTTATGCAAGATGGTAGAGTTATCGCCTATGGATCCAGACAGATCAAGCCGAATGAGTTAAACTATCCCATTCATGATTTGTTGTTGGCGACAGTAGTTTTTGCACTCAAGATTTGGAGACATTATCTCTACGGTGAGAAGTTTGATTTATTCTCTGACCACAAGAGTTTGAAATACTTGTTCACACAGAAAGAGTTGAACATGAGACAACGCAGATGGATGGAACTGATCAAAGATTACGACTTCACGTTAGAGTACCACCCTGGTAAAGCTAATGTAGTTGCTGATGCTTTGAGTCGGCAGACTCGTGAGACGATCTCCTCCTTAAATGTTAGAGAATGGCGAGCATTGGAGATGTTGGCGGAGTTCGATGTACAGAGTGCTGAAGAAGAAGAAGGACAACTTTTCGGATGTCTTATCCTACAGCTTGTTCTTATCGACCGCATAATTGGAGCTCAGAAAGAAGATGAGAAGTTTCAAGCGTGGTTTGCGAAGATGTCAGAGAAAGATCCGACAGAATGGAAAGTAGGAATTGATGGAGGATATCGGTGCAGAGATAGATTATGTGTGCCAGGTGATGAAGAGCTAATAAATGATATCCTGGAAGAAGCACATAAGTCAAGATATACAGTTCACCCAGGAGGAACGAAAATGTACAAGGATTTGAAGAGAAATTTCTGGTGGAAAGGTATGAAGAAGGATGTGGCTAAATTTGTATCCAAGTGTTTGTCGTGTCAACAAATCAAAGCCAAACACCAGAAACCCCTAGGATTGTTACAACCCTTACCTGTTCCAGGTTGGAAGTAGGAGCACATTACCATGCACTTTATAGTGGGATTGCCTCGATCACAGCAGAATCATGACGTTATCTGGGTAATTGTTGATTGATTGACTAAGTCGGCTCATTTCATTGCTTATAGTATGATATACCCGGTAGAAAAGATGAGCCGGATGTACATACAACAAGTTGTGAAACTTCACGGAGCGCCTGTGTCAATTGTGTCAGATCGCGATGCACGTTTCACTTTTGAATTCTGGAAAAGTCTGCAAGAAGCTATGGGAACCTCGCTCAAGATGAGTACTGCCTTTCACCCTCAGATAGATGGGCAGACCGAGCGTGTTAATCAGATCATGGAGGATATGCTTAGGGCTTGTATTATCGATTTTGAAGAATCTTGGGAGACACACTTGCTTTTGGTTGAATTTGCCTATAACAACAGCTATCACACGAGTATCGGGATGGCTCCATTCGAAGCATTGTACGGACGACCATGTCGTTCTCCGTTGTGTTGGGCAGAGGTCGGGGTAACAGAGTTGCTAGGACCAGATTTGGTTAGAGAAACCAACGAGAAGATTTCTTTGGTCAAGGAAAGGATGAGAACCGCTCAGAGCAGGTACAAGAGTTATGTCGATCGATGCCGAAAAGATTTGGAGTTCAGTGTCAGAGATCACGTACTTCTTAAGGTTTCACCGACCCAAGGAGTGGTACGTTTTGGTCTCAAGAGAGGAGAGTTAGCCCCGCGTTTCATTAGACCGTTTGAGATTTTAGAACGTGTCAGGAAAGTAGCTTATCGACTCGCATGCCACTAAAGATGTCTGGGGTTCACAATGTATTCCATGTGAGTATGTTGAGAAAGTACATACGAGACCCCTCGCATGTGGTTAGTTATGACGATATTGAGAAAGTCATAACGTTTCTTATAAGGAGAGACCCGTGAAGATTATGGACCAGAGTATCAAGAAGCTGAGAAATAAGGATATCCCGTTGGTGAAGGTTCAGTGGAATCACCATGACGTGAACGAAGCCTCGTGGGAAGTTGAAACTGATATGAGGAATAAGTACCCAGAGTTATTTCATGACTAGTTAGTCTTGATTTCGGGGACGAAATCCTGTTTAAGGGAGGAAGGATGTAACAACCTGCATTTTCATTTTAATTATTTGTATTTGCATTGTCATAATTAAATTCATTTGGTATTGTCTGCATTTATTTAATTACAGTTCTCATGTTTGGAATCTTAATTTCTTGTTTTATTTCATACTAAAATTATTATTGGGGTCAAACTATAATTTTTGTAAATTTAGTAACGCTTGTGTTGGATTCCAAATCTGTATTTCAAAACGGTGAAAATAATTTCTCTTAACTCAAACTGTATTTTTATAACACCATAAAAGTATTTCTTTCGTTAAAATAATTTTTTTGTATTTTTGGGGTGACCACCGCGCCACGAAAATACCAGTTTACTTTCAAAACTGTCTACACTGTGTTAAACTTCCACAGATTTTGGAAGTGATGTAAAGTGTGATTGGACTTATGCTTTATTTTTCATTTAAGTCACATATCATTCATGTAGAGTCAGTTGTACATGCATGGTGAGTGGTGGTCAGTGTGGAAAAGAGTATGTGGTTGAGATAGTATTGTGGACACTCCCTGGTAATTGTGTACCAAAGTGTGTTGTGGTTGAGATTGCAGCTAGAGTGTCTTTGAAATGCGATGGTGGCAAAAATGGACACTCCCTGACGCCCATGGTAGCGTTAAAGTGTGTGACGCCGACTTGGACATTCCCTGGCACCCATGGTAGTGCTAAAGTGTGGCCTACGGGTACTCTCTGGTACCCGAGTCTGGATACTGTGTGATGTATTTGCGAGACAGATTAGGTACTAAAGTGTGAGGCATTAGACATTCCCTGGCACCCCGTGCTAAAGTGTGAGGCAAACTGGACATTCCTTGGTATCCCTGTATTAAAGTGTGGCTATCTTAGCGTTTCAAAGACACTTGTGTATGAGAGTTGGGTGTTGTGTTTGTTGAGAGAAAAGAGTCGGTAAGATGAGTTTAGTGCAATTTTTCATACACGGTCACATATATGTGAATTATAGTTTTCAAATGATATTGTTGTTGTTTTCTAAAATGAACTCTTTACTCTAATGTAAACTCATTGAATTAACTGGGAATTTGAAAATGGTAAATGAGTATGTTTTACATTCAAAGATATGTTTTTAATACTCACCAGCTTCTTGAAGTTGACGCCATTGATGTGCCCTGGACATTCGTGTTCAGGCTTTTCAGGTTTTGATCAAGCGGAACATTATGATTATGCAAACTGAGAATGGCTGCTTTGGATGATAGAACTGTTATCAATATCCTATACTTTAATTTATGAACTGTTTTGTATTAAGGATGACTGTAATAGACGTTAAGTTATTGTTTTGTTTCAAGGCGGTCTGTGCCTTTAGATGACCCGTACTGTAATATGAAATAAGTTAGAAATATTTTATAAGCCTTGATTGCTCTGCTCTGATTATTATGATTTTTTTGTTGTTGACGTTTGGGACAGAATCGATCCTTCAAACTGTCACGACCTACGGGTCCATAAAAGAAATTAAACGCTTTCCATATTTATGCTACGTCGGGGCGTGACAGTATTGACCTTAAGATGATGTAAAATTTCAAAAGCAATGAGCACATAGTTCAAAATAAGATGACCCGGGAATAAAGCACTCTGATTTTCACTCACAACTCTTTTTAGAACATTCTTCATCATGTTTGCCATAACTTTGAGATAATTTTGTAACCCACATTGCAAAGGCTTATTGGTCAAAAATCCGAGAGTTTTCTAGGACTCTTGATTTTCGGGATAAGCACAATTTTAGTGTGATTCAAATCAGTGAGCATTAATTAACAGTGTTGAACACATCGTTACTTGCTATGTGCCAAAATTTTTAGAAGAAAGTCGCTGACATACTATCCGGGCCCGGGGCTTTAAGAGGTCCCATTTGGAAAAGAGCTTTTTTAAACTCATCAAACACCACTGGTTGCATCAACAAAGTATTAATATTACTTGGAACACAACAAGGAATTGGGTTCTTGGCACAGTCCACATTTTTCGGACCGGCTGAGGAAAACACGAAAATAGTGTTCAACCATGTTTAGCATAATAGTCTCATCAACATGCCACCTACCTTGCTCGTCTTCTAAACCCAAAATAAGATTCTGTTTTTGTCTATGAGTAGTCTTCCGGTGGAAAAGGCCGTGTTTCGGTCCCCCTCTTTCAACCACTCCACCCTAGACCATTGGCGCCATAAGACTTCTTCTCTCTCTAGCAGCTCGTTCATCTCGGCTTTCAGCCTCTTCTGTTGAAGTAAAGTATCCCCATTTGTCCCATGAACATAATGGGACCTTAGTTCCTGCGAGATAGTTCGAAGCTTGCTATTAACATTACCAAACGTACCCTTATTCCAAGAGGCTAGAACAGCACTACAACTCTAGATTTTGCCCACAATATCATCCCGATCACAACTGGTTACCGAAGAATCACACACAATCGAATCGCGTTGATCATGGCATAGCCACATTGCCTCGAACCGAAAGTGTCGAGGTATTTGAGAGAACAAGCTCACACTGCCACAAAAGCTTTAACATAATAGGACGATGATCAGACACCGGGGCCACAAGATGATGGATCGAATTATTGGGGAACAGACTAACTGGAATTCGAGGCCGTAAAATGATCGAGCCTTTCCTTCACAAAAACCCCAACCGTACGGTCATTCTTCCAAGTAAACAGGCCTGCTGAAAATCATTCTGCCAAGTAAATGGGCCTCCCGAATATTTTAGGTCATGAACCTCACAATGATGCAAAGTTTGCCTAAAATCTTCCATGAGCCCTCCTTTTCCCCAAGATTAAGAATTTCGTTATAGTCTCCTCCAATCACCCACAGAAGCAATGAAGAGGCTTTTAAATTACGAAGCAAAGCCCATGTGATTTTCCTTTTGCTAGTCTCAGGATGACCATAGAACCCTGTGAATCCCCACATCGACGGCCCACCAAAATCCACCACAGACACATTAATGAAATGTGTTGAATAACTCAAAAGAGAAACAGTAATATCATCTTTCCATAACAAACCCATACCACCTTCGTGTCTGATTCTACCAATAGCAATGCATCCCGTGAATCCCAAACGCCAACCAATCAATTCCAATTGTTTCGTATCTAAACATGTTTCGATAAGATACACCAAATTGGGACCTTCGCACTTCAACAGATTCTGGAGTGCATTAACTGCTCGAGGGTTCCCAAGCCCTCGACAGTTCCAGTTTAAAATACTCATTGGTGTAAGCGGGACTACAAAGTAGCCTCTGCCTCTGGTACTGAATCGACAAGAGCATCCACAAAATCATACCTGAGTTTCTTCGACTCTCCCACAACAAGGGAAACTGGGTCATCAATGAGAGTCTTCCATTTTATACCCACTTTATCATACTCCATCATAGGTATAGCCGATGGTGAGCTAGTAACACCCTGGCCATCTCTCTTCCACTTCTGTTTGACCATAGCCACAGGCTCCTCCCCAGAAGACGAATGTGCCTCCTCCTTTCCTTTTATAACGGAGACTTGCTGGTTTTCTCCAGGATTAACACCACCCTCGGCACTAGTTGGAACAGAAGGACCGATGTCATCACTCGCTGATTCCTCTAGGGGAACAAGACTCAGATTCTTAGGATCCATAAGAGTAACCTCTTTTTCTCCCACACCTATATGCTTCCCCTCACACATAAGATCCACAGGAACCACAAGAGAATCCTCTTTGTCCCCTACACCACCATGATCCTCCTTCTCTACATCAACCACACAATCCACACCAGTAGATCGTGCCGGTCCATTTGTTGGCTTTGCCACACTGCTCTTACTAAGGCTAGTATGCCTTGTGTCATGAGCATTGCCTCTTCCTTGGGGTGCACGGAGCCACACCCCATATTGATACTCCTTCTTCCTATTTCACTACATTCTCAAGTGATGTCTCCTCACAGTCTTTCTCCGTGTGACCGATACATCCACATTACAGCGGAAGTTTCTTGTATTGAAAGGTTCCCGCCGCTTTGTGCCCTGAATGACAATCATTGCCCCACGCTTCAACGGTTGTGAAAAATGCATATCAACCCGAACCCTTAGGGATTCTCCCCACCCAATTCCTGTGTAATCCACATCCACAAGTCTGACATTAATCCCAACTCAAAAAGCCACCTTTCTACCTACATCTTCAGTCAATGCAACTCATAGGGAGATTATGGATTTGGACCCACATCGAAACCCTAGAGAATGTGTTATCTTTGGTAGTATTGGGAACTAGATCTTTCAATGCCAGAAGATGACCATCGAAAGACCACGATTCAGAAGCTAGTACCCTTTTCTTATCAATGGCTTCTCTAAACTCAAAGAGAAATCAGTTGGCACCCAGAATCCTAATCGTACATCCTTTGACCTTCCATGCTAACGTGATGGTCTTCTTGAAGGCTCCAATGTTATACGGTTTAGTTGTACACATGCAGCCCAATAAACATAGATCTGTTGTCGAATAATCGCATTCATCATCCCTACTCAAAGATACCTCCACCTGTTCATCCTCCGTGAGTACAAGCCTATCAAATAAGTCACCTAAATCTGTAGTCATCATTGAAAAAAAAGGAAGCAAACAAACAAGAAAAACACCCACTAGAATCAGCAATCCCAAGGGGAAGAAACTTTTAAAAACAAGGAGAAACCCTACGGTAGCAAAACACCGCCTAGGGATACCTATGTAAAGTTTAGTACTCCGACAGTAGCTTTTCATATTCTTTATTTTTTTTATGTTTACAATGCAGTTTGTGTACTTTCATGACCGTTATTGACTGTAAAATGTTGTCTATGACCTTTTTGATTTTTAGCAAATTAATTAATTTTATAATGTAAATTATATAATTTTTCTTGGTCACAAATTTCTTACTACTAATTCTTATTTGTGATTGGTGTAAAATTTAATTTGAGCTAATATAGTTGATAAAGTTGTTAAATTGGTAAAATTATTTTCTTATTTATTAATTGGCATTATTAGATATCTAATGAATTAGATTGTGAGGAGTAATGCTATGCTTTCCAAATTTAAATCCCACATTTAATTCCCAAACATTATGTAATTCTTATTTGACTGTAAAATTTAATTTGAGTTAGTATAGTTGTTAAGGTTTAAAAAACATGTATTTATTGATTGGTATTATCATATATCTGATGATTGTGAGGAGTAATGATGTGCTTCCCAAAGGTAATACGGGCTCGTTTGTTTGCCGGATAGGAAAAAGGGGTATAGTATAAAGTGTAGTTAACTTATCCTGGGATAACTAATCACAGAGTAAAACAATCACATCCCGATCCCACAATAGCAGCACCGAAGCCCGTGGCATGCCACCGAGGCTAAACCAATTCATTAACGTTCCCAAAAATAGTTTTAAAAACACACGCAGCGAAAAATAAATATAACTCTCATTCTAATACGTATCGGAGCCAACCAAAGATACACTTGTTGCCCGGAGGCTTCAAAATTTGACCGGTCGAACGTCCCTCTCGACCGGTCGAAAGTCACATCCATTCGACCGGTCGAAAGTCCTTTGACAGCAATTCCACTTATATCTGTCCAACTTTTGACGCAACTAAAAGTGCTCTATCAAATTCCGTTTCTTCCGAAACTTTATGAAAAAGTTATTTAAACATATATATCAACATGTCACTTGAAGGAAAACATTTACTGAACATGTTAAGGATACGTTTGGCACAAATCTCAATAGTGCATCAAATCTTGAATAAACGTGAACTATCGATTCCTTTACGTACTTAAATCCAAGCTCATGGGTTCTTTCACAACTCCAACATATGAAAAAACATACGCGATATATTATAACGTTTCAAAACATATGCAGAGCTTCTATTCTATTACAATACCAACATCCGATTCTATTACAAGTCCTTAATCAAAATAAATGAAACAACCGATTACAAAACTATGAGATAACATCTATATGTAGCCTTCTAAGTGAACTCCCAAACCCACGTGCTTACTTCTTCAATTCCTCGTCGGTATTAATACCTGCAATGGTTATTTGAATAACCACACATATTCGATTTGTTTAAGATAACACTTTGTGAATAAAGCAACAAATGTACATAAATAATAAACATGCTCGCATTCACATCTCTACGATTCATACTAGTCTCCGGAGTCTCACGTGTACGTTCCATTCTCCCAATCCGCGACTACTCGCCAATAAGTCCACGCGAAAGGGTAAGACCCATGATTCTTTTTTCAATCGTACGACCTTAATGCCTATATAGGCTCCACAAGATAGCTTGGTAACCACGTGCTCCTTTGACCCAAATAAGCAACTCAACATGCTCAAATACATATTACCATGCTCTCGGTAAACAAAATATTTCACCATGCTATTGGGCCTACTTATCAATATAATTGCCCAATATGAACTACACAATATATCTCTATGAATTAACACATGCTATTCACACAAAACGTGAATACATGTCAAGAAATCATTCCAAGAACATAGTTGAATCACTCACCTCCAAATAACGCTCTTAAGGTTTGATCCAAGGAACCCGTGCACAAAGAACGTGCAGAAAACCTTCTAGTACAATCCCTATGGATCAAAAGTCAAAATATCAACTTTTATGAAAAATTCTAGAAAATGATTTTTCAAAAAACTTAGTCAAACAAGGCCTAATAGGTATCAAAACGAAGCTCTTACCTCGAGGAGCTCGAATATGAAATCTAGGAGAAACAGACGGACAGAAGGTCGTCGTTTTCTATCGGAAAGCTCTAAGCAACTAAATCTTCCTTTTGGCCCCTTTAGCTTTTAGGTTAAGACTTGTAAAAATTATGAAAGTTATCTCTATCTATATATAGGACACACTTCTAAAAATTGTGTTTACCTCCCACGAGTTTTCAAAACTCCTAATTAGTCTCTGAAACTTTCTACACAGCTAATTCATAGCTTCACGAGTGAAACCTCAAAATTATAAAAGTTTCTGACTAAGTTCCGTTTGGTTGCTAAAACACAAATTTCTACATGACGTTTCCGAAGTTGGTAATTAGCCTACCAAATTAATAGCGTGTTAATTCATACTCACCAGGATACTTTAACTTACAACAGAAATGAATTCTAAACCAAAAATAATACAAAAATGAAAATACACAGGTAAACATTTATTTTCAGATAAACATTTAAAATATTCCACAGTGACCATCTCATACTCGGAGAGACGTCACAACAACAAAAACTCATTAACACAGTCTCAAAGGGTTCTCTAACACAGATACCCAAATCGACTCGTGAGTCAAAACTCACACACACATGTGCCAAAATGCACAACACATCACATTATCATGCATGACAATGTAATGAAATGCAATAACACAAATACGGGTGTTATAATACTCTCTCCCTGAAAAGAAGTTTGTCCCCAAACTTATACCTCATGTATCGAAAAGGTGCGGATACTGAGTACACATCTCATCCTCTATTTCCCATGTCATCCTTTCCGTCGTTTGGCTACGCCATAACACTTTTACCTTCGATATCACCTTGTTTCGTAAGACTTGGTCCTTCTGGCCCAAGATCTCTACCAGATACACAACATACATCAAATCACTCTGAATCTCGTTCGGCGTCAAAGTCATCACTTGTTCTCTATCCTCCACTAAGTGTTTACGTAACAATGATACATGAAACACGTTATGAACTTGAGCATACTCACTCGGCAAGTTCAATCGATACGCTATGGGTCCAACTCTTCCAATGATCTCAAAAGGTCCTACATGCCTCGGATTGAGTTTCCCGTATCTCCCAAATCTGGTAATCCCCTTTGAAGGTGACACCTTCAAATACACTAGGTCTCCCACCTCAAATTGCAATGGTCGTCTACGCTTGTCGGCATTACTCTTATACCAACTCTGACCTGTTAGTAACCGTTGTCGAATTACCTTATCTTGTCTGTTGTCTCTTGCACAATTTTTGGCCCTTCAATCATTCCTTCTCCGACTTCCGTCCAACTAATCGGTGAATGACAAACACGGCCATATAAAGCTTCATAAGGAGCCATCCCAATACTCAACTGAAAACTATTGTTATACGCGAACTCAACCAATGGCAAATGGTCTTCCCAATCACCCTGAAAATCAAGTACACATAAACGCAGCATGTCTTTCAAAATTTGGATTACTCTTTCCGATTGACCATCGGTCTGAGGATGAAAAGCAGTACTAAAATGCAATTTGGTACCCATTTTCTTGCAAGGCCTTACAAAACTTTGATGTCAAACTACTAGCTCTATCTGAAACAAGAGAAACTGTAATACCATGTAGTCTCACAATCTAGCGGATATACAACTTAGCTAACGTCATCGGCTTAGAATATTATTCGAAGTGGTAGGAAGTGCGATGACTTCGTCAAATGATCAACGATCACCCAAATGATGGTGTTCGATCTCTTCAACCTCGAAAACCCACTAACAAAGTCCATTATAATGTGTTCCCACTTCCACTCGGCTATTGGTAACGGTTGTAACAATCCCGAAGGTACTTGGCGTTCAGCCTTCACTTATTGATAACTCGTACAACGTGAAACATAGCGTGCTATTTCTCTCTTCATTCCCGACCACCAATAAACATGTTTTAAGTCTCTATACATCTTGGTGCTTCCCGGATGAACGGTATACTTCGTCTTGTGTGCTTCCTCTAGAATGTTCCTTTTCAACTCTTTCTCGTTTGGTACACAAATTCTACACCTCAATCTCAAAATATTGTTTTCAAAAGTAAATCTTGGTTGTTTTCCCATTGGAATCTCATCACAAATCTTCTTCAAAGCCACGTCTTGAAGTTGCTTCTTCGTGATCTCGTGAATCAATAGTGGTTGTGCCACAATCGTTGACATCAAGCCACTTTCAATCCTCGGAATCACTTCAAGTTCCAAATTCTCCATATCTCGAATCAATTCTCTTTGAGAAGTCACGACCAATGTTGTATTGGTTGGTACTTTACGACAAAGAGCATCAGCGACTACATTCGCCTTGCCCGAATGACACTGAATTGACAAATCATAGTCCTTCATCAACTCTAACCACCTCCTCTGCCTCATGTTCAAATCTCGTTGCATGAACAAGTACTTCAAACTCTTATGATCCGTATATATCTCACATTTCTCCCTGTATAAGTAATGACGCCAAATCTTTAATGCAAAAATCACGGCGGCCCATTCTAAATCATGAGTCAGATAATTCTTCTTATTCGATCTAAGTTATCTTAACGCATATGCAATGACCTTGTCACCTTGCATAAGAACGCAACCTAAACCTTTATATGAAGCATCTTTGTAAATAATAAACCCTTTAGTCCCCGTCGGAATAGCTAATATTGGTACCTTCACTAATCGGTTCTTCAACTCTTGGAAACTTTTCTCACATTCCGGACTCCATACAAAAGTAACATCTTTCCTCATCAACTGCGTCATCGGCATTGCTACCCGTGAAAAGTCTTTCACAAATCTCTAGTAATAACCAGCTAATCCTAGGAAACTTTGGATCTCTGTCACATTCATAGGTCTCAACCAATTGGTAACTACTTCTATCTTTTGAGGATCCACTGAGATTCCTTTCGCCGACACTATATGTCCAAGAAAAGCAATCTCCATCAACCAAAACTCACACTTCTTTAATTTTTTGAACAATCTCGTCTCACGCAATCGTTGTAAGGCTAAATGCAAATGATGCTCGTGATCTTCAACACTCTTAGAATAGAGTAGGATGTCATCTATGAACATAATAACAAACTCATCTAAATAGTCTTTGAAAACACGATTCATCAAATCCATGAAAGCGGCTGGTGCATTAGTTACTCCAAACGGCATAACCAAAATGTTAAAGTAACCATATCGAGTTCTGAAAGCTGTCTTCTCAACATCTTCCTCCTTGACTTTCATCTGGTGGTAACCGGATCTCAAGTCAATCTTCAAAAATACCTGAGCTCCTTGTAATAGATCAAACAAGTCATCTATTCGCGGCAATGGATATTTGTTCTTGACGGTCAACTTGTTCAATTCTCAATAGTCGATGCACATACGTATTGTCCCGTTCTTCTTCTTCACAAACAAGACTGGAGCTCCCCACGGCGAAACACTAGGTCTAATAAAACCCTTCTAAAGCAGCTCCTATAACTGAACTTTTAATTCTTTCAACTCTACTGGTGCTATTCAGTACGGTGCTTTAGATACCGGTTGTGACCCTGGTACTATTTTTATTATAAACTCAAGCTCTCTTTCAATCAATACATCGGGCAACTCATCGGGAAAAATATCTAGAAATTCTCGAACTACCAGAATGTCTTCTACTAGTGGTCCAAGAACTCTTGTATCAACAATCGAACATGAGAATCCTGAACAACACTTTTTCAACATTTTACTCGCTTAAATTGTCGATATTAGGTACGGCGGTACAGTCACACCCTTACCTTGAAAAGTAAACTCTTCTTGACCTGACGGATAGAAACTAACCCGTTTCTGTTCACAATCGATCTTAGCTTAATTGACCGACAACCAATTCATGCCTAGGATAACATCAAAGTAGTTCACTGTCAACGGAATGAAATTGACGCTCAAGACCTTATCACCTATCTTGATCTCACATGACTTGAATATCGAAGAAGTTACTAAAGGTTCACTAGTAGGCAATGATACACACAAGTCATATCCTAGCGGTTCAGACTTAGCAGTTAAATGTTTAACGATATCACGTGATACAAATGAATGCGTCGAACCAGAATCCATAAGTATACGTGCAGGATATGAACAAATAGGAAGAATACCTGATACCACTGTATCATCCATATTCCCCGGCTTGAGCTAAAAGTATTATCCTTGTTGCGCAACTCCATTCCCTTTATCCATCCGTGGTTTTATCCTCGAACCGCTTGTTATTCTATCCTTTAACTCGTGGAATGCATTTTCATGCTTATCCGTCCATTCATACTTCATCTCTTTTCTCATCAAGTTCGTTAGCGGTCCTGCAATCTTGGAGAATCCTTTTATGAATCTTCGGTAATATCCAACTAGACAGAGAAAACTTCTAACTTCTGTTGCATTGGTCGGTCTATTCTAACTTAAGATTGCATCGATCTTGGACTAGTCTACCGAGATACTGTCATGTGATATCACATGTCCCAAGAATTTGACTTCTTGTAGCCAAAATTTGTACTTACTGAACTTAGCATACAACTGGCTATCTCGAAGCATCCGTAGTATAATCTATAAGTGTTCCTTATGCTCCTCCTCTGTCTTGGAGTAGATCAGGTTGTCGTCGATGAAAATACTATAATGAATTGATCTAGATATGATCTAAATATTCTATTCATTAAGTCTATAAATATTGATGGGGCATTAGTCAATGCAAAAGGCATCACTAGAAACTCATAATACATGTACCTTGTCCTGAATACAGTCTTCGACACATCCTTTGGTCGAACTAACAAATGATGGTATCCGGAATGTAGATCTATCTTTGAAAAGATCCTTGATCCTTGTAACTGATCAAATATGTCATCTATTTGAGAAAGTGGATATCTATTCTTGATCATAACCTTGTTCAACTCTTTGTAGTCAATACAGAGTTGAAGTGTCCCATCTTTCTTCTTCACGAACAGCACGGGTGCTACCCATCTCCATCTATATCCTCATCGCGATCCTTATCATCTGTCTCGATGTCCTTTACTACATCCTCATCATCCTGAATTAGCTCGGGTTCTGGATATCAGGCTAATCTTGGGGCTCTGGAACCGGTACATCAGGTACTAGTGCGGGTGGTGCTGCCTATGCTGGTGGAATAGGTCCCCCTAGAATAGCTCATAACTCGATAGCATCCATCTTTAAATTACTCTGGATCAAGCGAGTCATCTCGTGGTATATCGCCTCACCAATCTTCGCGTAATGGTAGGCATCTATATGTATCTCTGTCGAGTGAGTCCGTCCCTCGACATAAAGTGCTCTCCACATGTCCTCCTCTAAGTACTGGCTAGCTGCACGACGGATACACTCAGAATATATCTCTGGGTTAACTAGCTCCATAGTAACCCCATGAATTACGTGCCCTCTGTAATTATCATCCACGAACTTATGAAAGTTCGGATCCATGCCAACTTGCAAGGAAACTATCTAACGTCAAAAAGAAGGATTTATCTTAAACTCATATCTCATGGAATCTTAAATGCTAGGACCAGATGATGTGGGACAATTAGTCAACAAAAGTATCAACCTAAGCTCTGATATCAAAAAATTTATCACGCCCCGGAACAGCAAAAATAGAGAAAAATAAAATTTCTTTTTTGGGTCCATAGGGAATGACTGGTAAAGTCACTGAATTGTCTATACCACACAGTTCTAGACAACAGTCAACGGGAACAGTACTATAATCAACTCATCATAATATAAACAACCTATTTATTACATTAGAGTTCTAAAATAGGAAGTACTAGAACATTAGGGCAACATATGCCTGATTACAAAATATAAAAATCTATAACAGCAATAAAAATTGGATCTTCAGTTAGCATAGATGTAATCATCAGCGTAGAAGTTCTTCCCGGCATAACCGTCATTGGTGGGGCCATCCTTTGTGTATTCCCCTTCCGGGTAGTAGCCCTCGTCGTAAGCATCATTACCTGCAGTGTTAAGAACAGGATAGTCTGGACAGGGAATGTTTAGGCATAAAAGCCATCAGCTTAATGAAAGCTGAATGAGCGAAAACTAACACAGTATCATAAATATGAAGTAATCATGAGTTATGTACGATACATCATATTGA
The DNA here is from genome assembly GCA_033977485.1 of Hydrangea macrophylla. NCBI lineage: Eukaryota > Viridiplantae > Streptophyta > Magnoliopsida > Cornales > Hydrangeaceae > Hydrangea > Hydrangea macrophylla. The sequence continues at coordinate 87,593,630 of CM066986.1, forward strand.
TACTAAGTAATATCTTTTCTCGATTCCAACCGTTATCTGATTACTAACATCTCGTTACCCGAAGACCGACAAAGTATTCATGATTAAAGAACAGACTTGATAGTTCAACTCTATAGATATACCATCATTCCGTCCACTGTTGTTAAGGACATAACCGCCCACTGCTGTTATGGACACCACGTCAATCCATCTCCCACTGTTAAGGACATAACCGCCCACTGCTTGTCAGGGACATAACGTTTTGAACAACGGCATATCAATCTATTACCACGACTTAGTGACATCTACCAGTGATCCCTGCCCACTACTGCTAAGGATATAACCGCCCACTATTGTTAAGGACATATCATGGATCACCTGGATATCTTAGGACTACTTGGTCCCCACTGCTGTTAAGAACATATCATGACCAAGTATCCATCCACACCCAATTCCCAGAACTTATCAAACCCTTCTATGTTCCGTACTAAGACTGATATATGGCTTCCCATTGTGGCCTGATTACCCTAATTAAAATGAACGAGTATCAAACTGATTCCTGACAATCCCGTTATCTAATGTTACGAACCGTTTTTACGCATTATCAACATATAGCATAATCGCGTCTTATTATCTCTTTGAATACAACAGTAGTGCATATAGAAAGCATACATGGCTATATGAGTAGTTAAATAGTATATATCATAACCCAAAGGAATAAATCATGTTCTGTAAGTTCCAATCGATTGAAGTCATCTTCAATCGATTGAGATGCAAGTGGTATCAATTGATTGGAGCATTTTCAATCGATTGGGGGAAAGTAAGTTCAATCAATTGAAGTCATTTCAATCGATTGAGAATTATCTTCTTCCCCAGAATTTGGCCAATGATAGACAGAACTTAGGGGGCTTTGGGGTCCATTTATTTTACGTCCAAAACTCCTAAACCAACATACCTAAGTTACTGAGTGAGTTTGGAACTCACCGAAAGTGTTAAGGACGTGTTTGGCAAGCTTTGGTTTGAGCTCCAATGGTGGCCTCCTCTTCTCCTTCCTCTCTTCTTTTTGTCTCTCTCTCTCTCTCTCTCTCTCTCTCTCTCTCTCTCTCTCTCTCTCTCTCTCTCTCTCTCTCTTCTTCTTCTTCTTCTTCTTCTCTGTCTTCTATCTTCTCCTCTTTCTCCCACAGAATATATATAGATGTATTGGGTGTATGTATATGTATATATATATATATGAATGTGTATATAAAGATGTATATCTCTCCTCTAAACTCTCTCAGTGTTTCCACACACACACACACACGAAATGATCCCATATATAGAGAAAGGGTGTGCAAGGTGGTAGCTCCTGCACAGGAACTAGGATAAGATTCCAGACACTTTCGATTGACTAAGATGACTTCAATCGATTGAAAATAGGTGGCACATTTCAATCGATTAACCAGGGTTCGATCGATTGAACTGGGTTTCAATCATTGCATTTATGTCAGCTGGATTTCAATCGATTGATATGGATTGAGAATGCCATCACTTCAATCAATTGATAAGACTTCAATTAATTGGAAATGAAAATACAAGTATAGCAAGGGTATTCATACTGAATCTCATTGTATTAATACATACTAAAATATAGGGTATTAGACCACAAGTAGGCAGCCCCCCATCAAGAGTCTCCAGGCATTGTGAGCGAGCTGAGCAGGAGAAATGTTAAGGAAACACAGAAGATCCTTGACCAGGGGATGAAGAAGAAGAAGTGCGCCAGCCACAAAAGCATCCTCGTAGAAGGTGAGAAAACCAGTCTGGTGGAGGTACGCCCAAGTACTCCTGGACAGGATGACCAGGGCAAAGGAGTCGCTAATGGAATATCTAGCCCTAATCCTAGCCAGACTCGGTGTCCGGAGCCCACAGCCTAGTTCCCGACAAGAGAAGTCGGGGAAACTTCTGGAGAAGGACTCACCAGACGCCGAGCTAGATGCCTCATTCCCTTCCTCGGGAGCAGAAGGTCTTTCCCAATACCATGGCTACTGCCACTAGAAATCGGTATGGGAAGTTGCCCCTCATTCTCCTAGTCGAAAGGGATGCAAGGAATGCCGAGTAGACTAGGCTCGAGGGTACCAGAGTAAGAGACCTCATCTCCTGATCGGGATGATGGCCCGGAGTGAGAACTAGACAAAACTAGGCATCTAGTTATCATCGAGACAATAACAAATAGACCGAGGTAAGGATCGAGAACCCCTAGTCTACTATAGAGGGTGGGGAGAATACAAGTCAGAAGGGCAAAGCTAAAAGGGTTGTGGTAGCAAAATATGCTTCAACAAGGGGAGACCCAGGGTTTTTGAAGTCACAGAATCTCCTAATCCTATCAACCGACCCCTAGACCGAAAATAGTAGCAAAATCTCAGGAAAAAGAAGTCCCACTCCTTCACTAAACCTAGCGGATTCCTACCTTCCAGTTTTGACTCAAAAGTAAGACAGGCAGAAAAAGGTAAACCCTTAATATGAAGCAGAAAGGAAAAGAAAAGATAAGAGTGAACTTACGAAATAGGTTTGGTCAAACACTCGGGTCGGCAGAAGGAAATCTTCGAGGTCGGGGTTGCACTTTCTCTTTCTATAATTGCAGAGCTCCTCTCCCTAGAAATTTTTGGAACATAAAATGTGAAGTAAGGGAGAGGTAGAGTAAGGCCATTATTTAACAGTTGAAATCGCTCGGATCCAACGATCGAGTTAGAACTCAATGGTTGCCAACACCTGCTACAGCTGTTACGCAGTAACCGATGGGACATCCACGGTCGTGTCTGTCAGGGCGCCATCAATGTGTTGCCAATTGCAATTTGGTTCATTTCCAATCGAACTAGTTCATCTTCAACCTACCTAGTTCATCTGCAACCCTCAAAATTCCCTATGTATCAGCTTACGTGGAAATCCGATGTTACAAACAACAGGACTGTGACCTGTGGCACCAGCAGATTTCCAAAACTTGACTCGATATGGCATCAGGCCAACCTTGGAAATGCGGGGCAATTGATATAATGAAAATGGTCAAGGGCATAATGTTCTTGACCCGACCCCATCTACGACATATTTATATTGCAACCAAGACAGCTTAGGGTCGGCTCCCGAATAGAGTTCCCAAGCACCTTTGATAAGTCGAGGAATGAGAGTGGAATAAGCAGGGCCTCGCCAATTGAAGACCCCGACCCACAAGTCGGGATAAGCTCGGATCAGTTCCCTCCAATAGCATAACAGTCCTGGTTATACTCACCAAGCTCAAGGCTGAGTCCCACATGACTTGGACTCAGGAAGACTCCTTAATTAACAAACCGCCAATGAGCAGCAGCTTGACCTAGGGCCGTTGGATAAGCGTACAGGTTGCTATTAGTTTCCAAAATCACCTAGGGGTAGGGAAACACTTGTACGTAAAGGACTCTTCACGCTATAAGAGAGTCCTTACACCCCCATGGGAGGGAGGAGAACATTCTGCCTAGTAACCCTAATAACCTATTATTCAGTCTCTTCCCTTGGAGCTTTCTGTAGTCCGTGTAAACCCGACCCTTGGTAGTTCTAGTCACCTTTGAAGGATCACCAGGGTCCCATGCTCTCTCCATTGTAACTGTCTTTTTACCTAGTGGAAAGCACTGACACACATGTGGACGTAGGCTACTTCTTTAATTGAATCGAACCACTCCAAATACTCTCTCTCTCTCTCTCTCTCTCTCTCTCTTGCATGCTTTTAATTTGTTCTAGAACCAAAACCTTAAATCCGACCTAACCCAAATAAGCATCATCACCACTCATGCTGGGTTTCATGGCTTTGACATTGAAGCTGACTCCTTATGGCTTTGTTTAGTTTTTGGATTTAGTGAGGGTAAAGAAAAGAAAATATAGAGGAAAATATTTTCCTTTGTTTGGTTAATAAGAAAAACAATGAGGAAAATCGGAAAGAAAAGTGAATAAGTTGAGAAATAAACTTTAGAAAAGTGAAGAAGTTGAGAAATAAACTAAACTTTTTTGAATCATTTTCCTTCCTTTATTCATACATTACAATAATATTTTAGAAATATATAATTTTTTATATTAATTAAGTGTGAAGAAAAACACGAGGAAACTAGTTTTCATTCGACTTTTCTTTTTCCTTCATGGAATCCATGAAGCAAAAACAGAGCCTAACTGTGCTGGAATGAATTCCAACAGGTTTGATTTAGCTCCATATGGTCATATCCTACTGGCAGTGAAGAATGCTATGCAGGGTTTGGCAATTCAAAATTGTGTTTCATGTGAGAAGGCAAGGAAAATAGTGGCTCACAACTTGGCTAGGCAAGCTCCTTATTTTGGTCGCTTTTGTGTTTGTTGGAGGAGTTTCCTCCGTTTGTGGCATCCGTGGTGCCTTTGGATTGTGAGTTTGTTTAGTTTGGCTTCTTAATTAATATTAATATCGCTATGTTTTGAATTCCAAAAAAAAAAGTTCGATATATGCATTACGGTAATGCTGTGCTTCCCAAATTTGCATCCCAAATGCAGTTCCCAATACGTAATAGTGGACCAAATTAATTTTCTTGGAGGTCGTTGAAGTGGTCACCATTATTGAAAAATGTTGGAAACCGGATACAAAATTTGGGAACTGTTGCATTACAGGATGCATGGATATCTTTCTTTACTTTGCCATAACCAAGCATGCACAAAGCCTGAATTAAGTTTACAAAATCTAATAGGATTCAAGTTTTTTTTTTTTTATCTTTCCCCAATTTGTTGTGAAGTTTTCTGGTGTTTAATACTACTTTATCTAACTTCTGTTTATTTCAAGATCAAAATTATAGGGACACACATCAAGGAAGAGGGTAAAAAATCAGACTTTTTCTGGGACACACTCCTTTGACATTCAATATATTGACCACCACATTGAATTTAATTTGCTGTCATCAATTCAGACACTTGGCTAATAGTTCTTCAAAACCCTACCCTTTAGGTCCCTTACCAGTTACCAATGTTTGTGCCCAATTCTAAGTTGAAACAGTATTTACCATTTTGGCTTTGACTTCATAGTGTGTGGAGTCCATATCCATTCGCAACCAAAAAATCAGCTTGAAACTAATCTACACAAGAGTGTGATGGAATACTTGACAATCTCATACATAACGTATTTGCTATCTAGTTTAGCAAAAAACCAATTACAAAAACAATTCCCAAACATCCCCTTGAGTTGTATTTCTTACCTAGACAGGTAAAGTAGCTTCCATATTGTTTCTCTTTTGTAGCTATCAATGTAGCTTTTGTAGGACATTTAAGAGAAGATATTTACAAAGGATGTGACAAAAGTGGTGTAATGAGCTAATAAACACAACTAATTTAAAGAATTTGGGTAAAAGAGGTATAGAGGAAAAGAAAGATATGACTAGGGTCTTAGGCAAAATTGAGCAATGTAAAATTGTTACGGAACTAATTGCATCAAAGTAATATCAAAATGTCTACAACAATTCAATCTCCTAAACTTAACTTTATTTCTCACATTTAGAGCATAACATTAATATGTATGACTGCGAAAAGTTCAATAAAACCAAAACAACGCCAAAGATTAAAGAAAATGTACAAATCAGTGAAATCACCAAAAAGTTTTGTAAATACCAATTCCTAGTAAGAAAATGCAGTTGACGTACCCAACACCAAGTTAGTTAAAATATGATCAAATCAAGTAAACCATTTTCTTTTCCTCTTTCAAAAGCAGTCACAAAAAAATATAGCCCAACCCATTACTGAATTTGCGCCCGAAATCGTTATGCATGTACACAAAAAAACAGAGAACAAGCTCCTCTTTGCGTTCACTCTAAAACTTGCCAATTTACAAAATACCCATTTCGAAAAATCCAGTTTTTTTACTAAAAAAAATCACAAAACTCATCATTTGATCACAACCAAGTATTGAACTAACACAAATCAAGCATGAAAACAAAGCAAAAAATTAAAGTTACACCAACTAGTTTCCCAACTAAGATTTAACCCAATTAGTGTAATTACAAATCAAATCTTCACCACCACCAAGCTTTTAAAATAATCAACCGATAAAAAGGTAAAAATTGGCCAACATAAAAAATAAATAAATAAAAGAATTTCGTAAGAGTGATTTAAACCAATGGAGCAAATTAAAAATCAAGTAGGAGCAAAGAAATAACATATTGTAGAACATGCAACTTGTGTTTTCCTCAGAAATTGGCAGTACAGGAAAACACTCCCCAAGAGGCGGCCACCGGTAAACTTCTTCTGGCAGAGAGAATCGAGTTTTGTTCCCCCATCAATCAATCAACCTGTAACACAGACAGCAGAGAAAAAGAAAGTACTAATGATCGTAGAAAGTCACAGCAAGGATTAGCCAAAGTTGAGTCGATTATGGGCAAGAAGTGTGAAACAGATGAACCTGCAGTGCGAACATTGACGTACTGCACTGTCATCTCACCTACACAAGTGTAAGGCCCTTTCTGAGACACGAAGACGTAAAATCAAACATCGCAGAGGAGAAAAGAGGTGGGTGGGAACGGCGTCGTTTGGGAATACAGCCAGCAGCACGTTTGTTTAACAATTGTAGAGGAAAGGTCGCTGCTTCAGAGTCATCGAAACAGCACGGTGGAAGCGGGTCTTCCCAAGCAGGTCATTGGCTATTAATACATAGAGTAAGGATACTTGTACGAGCTCTACATTTATAATAATATTAGTCAAAGTTCTCTTACAGAAAAAGCGTCCTAATTTACCTTTTCCCTATGAAACAGAATGCAACATCGGAAAGAACAAATGCAAGAAGCCACCTGCAAAATACAGAGATTAAAAACAGGGGTATAGCATGCGTCTTGCGTAATAATTTCCACACATAAGCAGAGAGCATATATGCCTCCCATAGGGATGACTTTTAACAAACAAGCAGAGCAGAGCAGGGCTAAAATCTCACAAGTATCATTTAAAGTATCAACAATACCAATTTAAGCCTACAAAGTTAAAGGACACCAGCATCCAAAAACAAACAAATCTAATAGTGGGCTCTCTTTTTTTTTTTCCGACTTAATAAGCATATGACAGAATTAGCAAAATAACCTTAGACAAACATCATCAACTCAGGCCTACTATATGTATTGATCCCCTCATCCTCCAGCACGGGATAAGCAGCCACAAGTGCGTCCTGAGCGCCAATATAGAGGGAGTTATAGATCTTCCAATACACCTCCCTAACCTTCCTAGCCGGATGGAACAGTCCCTGAAGACAGTAGTTAAGCACTACAGCGGCCCCAACTGCCACCCTCATCCCTTCAATGGCTTCCATAACAGCATTTATAACATGTGGGGATGTTTCGAAAATGTTGGGCCAAACATAGTTCATCAAGTGGACTAAAGCATCCTCGCACCCCAACCCAGCAACTCCCAAAGCCATGTGCTTCACAGCAGAAGCAGCCGTTTGCCTGTGAACCAAATCTCTATCCATTAGAGCATCCTCAAGTAGTGGAGTCACTGCATAAATGTAGTCTTTACCCATTTCACCAATGTACTCGAACAGAAAGGAGAGAGATTTAAGAACACCATTCTGGACATTAAGCTCAGGAACACGGTATTCGTTCATCAAGGCGGGTAAAACTGTAAATGGAGAACAGGTTTCTGCAACAATCGCAATTGCCACGGTGGTGCAAACACGGTTCTGACGTTCCTGAACCTTGAGGTTGTTCAACAAAGTCGCCAGGACGTCTTGTGGTCCAATGGCTTTTGCGATGTACCCAAAGGTATTCACTGTTGCTCGGCGAATACCCTTCTTGTGCGCTTTGAGCATCTCAAGAAGTTCAAAGCAGATCCTCATCCACTCCCTGGCAGGAACAAACTCAGCCCCACGGTCGGCGATTCGACCCACAAGGTCAATACAGTTCTCTTGCACTTTCTCGTGACGGTTCTTCAAGATTGGTGTCAACCGAGGAAGCAAATCCTTTATCGGAGGAGTCATTTTTGTCATACCAATCACATTGACAATTGCCTTGAGAGCTCCCAGTATTGACCCCAAAACTTCTGGATACTCCTCTCCCAAATACTCGTACAAGACAACCCCGAGATGCCCCATAAGTTGCTCTTCCTGGCACTGCTTCATGACCACAGCAATCCTGGAGATGAGATCTGCTGCTTGCTGCCTCACCTTAGCACTCTTGTTATTCAGGCGCCACTTTATAGTACCACATATCTGGGGAAGGTATGGCTTCACTCTCTGCCCAAGAGAATTGACAACTGCACCAAACCCATTAAGCATCACATTTGCATCATCACTAGTCTGCTCTTGGAAAGCATAAAGTATTCCATCAATCAGAAGCTCTTCCAATCGTGAATCAATATCAGATGCCCCCAGATTCTCAACAACCTTCTCAATTGTTTCCATAACCATACGTCTATATGGCTCACTCTCATCTTTCAGGTCCTCCACTATTCTTCCCACTATATCAGCAACCCCGACTTTGTTAGCTATCTCTACAGTTGTTTCCACAAGCTGCCTATAGTTTCTCCGATCCAAGGCCATTCTCCTGACCCAAAAGTTCCGGAAAAACTCGGGAAGAATATCACTTCTGATATAGTCAGCCTCCACCCCTTCTGTACTAACACACTGCTTCACCACTTTCAAGACAATCTTCTTCATTTCTTCATCGGGCGACTGAAACTCGCGAATCAAAATTATCATCACTTCCTTGGTATAGTAGCTTGCATATATCGCATCCATCAGAGGAATAATAAAACCAATTGCCTTCAAGAACGCAGCCAACACCTTCCCACGGTGTGACCTAATACCCTTCCACAATGGCTTCAAAACTGAGTCGAAGCTTTCGATACCGTACGGAGCGGCAGCCTCAGCAAGAGCAGCGAGTGACAGGGCCGTAATAGTTCGGACCTTCTGGTTCTCATCATTCAGACCATGTTCTATGATTTCTACCAGAGATCTCAAGTGGGGAAGAACAGCACACCCGATCAAGATAGCGATCTGTTGTACAATCTTGATACCAGTGTGACGGGCTTGCCACGATTTCTTACTCTGACACACAGCTTTCAAGAATGGCAGCAGAGCAGGAATTCCAAGAGCTGAAGCAACAACACTGAAGGCTCTTGCAGTGGTGTTCCTCACATACTCGTCAATATTATCAATATCTGGACGCATCGCAGCAATCATTGTGGCCAACCCAGCTGCCTTACTGAGATTGGATATGATCTCTCTCCCCTCTACACGGGCATAATAGTCCTCATCAATCAACAGAGGCTCAATCACCACTAGAATTTTGTGCACATACGGACGAACCAACTCATCTAACTTGTACAAGACCCTATCAATAACCTTCACCAGAAGGTGTCTCTCCTGATCTTCCAATGTGGGTTGCATGAGCAACGGCAGAATACGATTAAACAATGGCCCAGCACCAAATTCTCGAGCCTTATCGGTGAGCTGTCTCAAAGCTGTTTTCCTCTGTGGCGGTGTACCATTCTTAACCTTGAGCAATAGTTTCATAATCTTCCTCTCTTTCTGTTCTTCGGGAGACAATTCTTCCTCATCTTCGTCATTCAATAATGCACCGAAGTACTGGTAGTCCTCTGGTTTCATGTTCGGCAACCCACCCGGCAATTCTTTAGGAACATCGAACTGCTGACCACGATTTTCTTCGGGGATGGAATATAGAGGGGTACCCATCGGAGTTGGCGTGGCAAGAAGCTTCCTTGCAGGTGTTCTGATGGGAACATACGAAGGAGGGGGTTCCAAAATCTTATACCCCTCTTGCGGAAACATCGCATCGAGCTCTTCATCTGTCAGCGGGCGATTTCTTTCTTCGATATCCTTTTCCCACCTCAACAAATTATACTGCTCCGGAGTGATGGCACCGCGGAGATTAATAGCCCCCGGGGTGGGAGTAGCAAGTTCCACCCCACCAACAGGAGTGACGCCAGGTGTATATGCAGCTGCGGGTGTAGCACCCCCCATAGGTGTGGCGCTCCCCATAGTGGCAGGAGTCTCGTCCCACCTAGAACGCTGGCGTTTAGGGGTTGGGGTCGCAAGGCCGGCTAGTTTCGGGGTGGCATCCCAAGTCATCCCAGCAGGGGTGGCACCGGGAGTGACGCCGCCGCCGGCTGGGGTGGAATCCGAATCAGCCAAGCGACCAGGGGTTGGAGTCTCGTCCCATCTGTTCTTCCTAGAGATGGAGGGGGTTGCATCACCAATTCTCCCGGGTGTCGGGGTGGCATCCCACCTTCCAATCCCGGGAGTAGAATCGGGTAAATCCCAATCAGAACCAACAGCAGTCTTTGCTTTCTTTGAACCAGAGTCCTCCTGAGACTGATCCCACCTGTTCCTCCTCTTCTGAGTCTGCGTCGTCGTCATCTTTGCTGCTTCCCCTGGTGGGGCGGCCGCCTTATTATTAGTATTATTATCCTCCTCGTCTTTCTTCTTCTTGGCAATAGCCCTCAAAGTCTCCTCTTTCTCTCTCTTCAAAGCCTCCTCTCGCATGATATCAGCATAAGTTCTGACAGAGACATCGGGGGTCTTATCGCCGCCGGATACAAACGGGTCGTGGCGCTCGGGGGAAATAACTCTCTGTAGCCTTCTCTGCCTGTAATCGTCCTCCCTGTCAATAATCTTCTGAGATCTCTTAAAGCCGCCGTCGTTGTCTTCATCATCACTGCCCCTGGGCATGGGCATATCTTTGAGTAATGACTTTGGGGCAGTGTAAGAGGCCATTCTCCTACCCAACTCAGAGTCCAAAGGATCAACAAGGTTGTTCTCATCGTCTTCGTTAACTGGAATGGATTGCTCGTAACCCTCAAATCGGTTGTTACCTGCTTCTCCATAAAGATCCCTATCGAAGGTCACCGAAGTCAGTGAGGCCAGCTGCTCCTCCATCTTCTTCCTCTCTTCCTGTGTCTTCTTTATCTCATCCATCTCCCCTCTCTTTCTTTTTTCTTTTTCTTTTTCTTTTTTATAAATCCCCACAAAAATCCCCAAAACCCCTCTAACCCTAACCTTCTCTCTTGAATCAATCCTCTAATCCAAAAATCATCAACAAACTGAAAACAAAAACAAAAACACACACACCAAATGGGACAAAAAACAAATTATTATTATTATTATTAGCTAATAAATCCACACAAACGTAGTACACAAATAATCCGCTCAAAATACATGTAAAAGAAAACATGGGGCTAAAAGGAACTGACCTGCTCAAGGATCGTCGGTCGGAGTCGCACAATTGTGAGTTTGGGGAGTGAGGCGGTGGAAGAGTCGCACGAACCTGTTAATCACTTGATCTCCCAATTACAGAATGGTTGAGGACAGGAGAGAGAAAGTTATACAGTTGGGTTGGGTTTTTTTAATTATCTGCGAAAATCATGAACTCAGCTTGGGTGTGTGTGTGTGTGAGAGAGTAACAGAGAGAGAGAGAGAGAGAGAGAGAGAGAGAGAGAGAGAGGGGTTCAAACCTCAGTTTGTCTCACTGCGATCTGTAGCACTTCGATCCATTGTTTGTCGTCCCCATTTTCGCCCAAATCGCAGCTTGAGAAGAGAATGTTCTGTGAAGTTGAGAGTGTGTGTGGGTTAGATTGTATTTGGGTTTTTTTTTTAATTTGCACCGAGTTGGTTTCAAATGACCCGCCCAAATAAGGTTTGGGTTCAAAACTGTGGAAGATTGAATTAATAGTCTCCTTTAATTAGGGGTGTAAGAAAAAACCGCGGACCGAAAATCGATCGCAAATCGACCAAACCGAAAACCGAATGGTCGGTTTTCTAAATACATGTTCAAGCTAAAACCGACCGCAAAACCGACCGAACACCAAAAAAACCGACCGACCGACCGCTTTACACCTCTATTGGTCGGTTTTTATACACCAAAAAAACCGAAAAAAACCGACCGACCGACCGATTTACACCCCTACCTTTAATTTACAGAAATGATACTTGCACAGAAAATTGCACAGAATTTGTGCATAGAATTTATCCGAGCCACTCATTTCGGTGGTCTCCATCCCAAAATGTGTGGGAGCCACTGAAATGAGTGGCCCAGATCAATTCTGTGCACAAATTCTGTGCAATTTTCTGTGCATGTAGCATTACTGTTTAATTTAATAGTTTAGTATTTGATAAGACTATTTTGTTCGGGAATAATTGTTCACTTTAAAAGAATAGGGGAACTAAGTTATACCATGGGGCCACGTTTGGATGGCGGAGGGAGATTGGACAATTAGTCTCATTTAATTGAAGTCTCGAGACTAATAATATCGCATCCCCCATGGTATGACTTAATCCCCCATATAGGGGACCATTCTTTTAAAATGAACAATTCGCCCTAATAAAATGGTTTTGCCAAACACTGGACTATTCAATTAAATGAGACTATTAATCCAATCATCCACTATCCTCTCCGTAATCCTGCGAAATAGACGAGGCATGTGTGAGGTGGTATTATTAGTCCCAGAACTATCAAATAAATAAGATTAATTATCTAATCCTCCTCCGCCATTCAAATGTTGCGTATGTCTACTACTCCTACTACTTTAAGAGAAATTAGTTGATAACCCATGCATAGCACGGGCTATACATCGTATGAACCATTTTCTTATTCTGTTGAAACTTTTATAGATGATTAACCGCTTAAAAAATGGCTCATCGATAACCTTTATAGATGATTAACCGCTTAAAAAGAGGGCTCATCGATCTACACAAAAAGTGATGATTTCTATAATTGCCTTAACGAAACACATACAAATTTGTTTTGAACAACTTATATCCACATTTTCACATATAAGGTAACTGGGTATTGCCCGTGGCTAAAGCCACTATCGAACAATTCAAACCATACATACGTTCGGCCATTAGTCAACTACACGTGCATGAGAAACTTCTAATTGCTATGAATTGTGCTTACAACGAAAATAGAACATTCACAACAGTGAAGTAATTCGTACAGAAAAAGTGAATGTGGTGCTAACTTCATATGCTTTCGCAATAACTAACTCGACGTGCATTCAGCACTTAATAACTTAATGATTCTTATGTATTCAATAACAAAGAGAGAACATGATCCACTAATATCCCAAATCACCACAATTGGAAAGTTCAACAAAACAAAAGGTTCATCAATACACAACAAATACATACATCTGGTTTGATTATGAAAGTAATACAAAAATCGATAGTGATCAATATGGCAGCTTCAAAAACCGCCACATAAATTACAAAAAATTACAGTAAAATCTACACGTGGAATAACTCAAGAAATAATAAAAAGCACAACTGGGTTGTTCATATATTAGGAAGACCACTCAATCACGTAACGCATAAGACTTCCATGCATTACACCACTCAAAAGAACCATAGCTAAATGATCCATATCAATTGTCAAAACTGAGAATTTTCACTAAAGAGAAAACACGTTCCCCTTTGCCCTTTCTAATCCTCAGCCTTATTGCGACAACATGAGTAAGTACATGCCTTACTTCTGGCTCTTTTGGATTTGATATGAACACCCCTCCGACCGGGTCAGCAATAACATGTTCCCCCTCTGCCATCTAAATGTGACATATGTCTACTACTCCTACTACTTTAAGAGAAATTAGTTGATAACCCGTGCATAGCACGGGCTATACGTCGTATGAACCATTTTCTTATTCTGTTGAAACTTTTATAGATGATTAACCGCTTAAAAAATGGCTCATCGATAACCTTTATAGATGATTAACCGCTTAAAAAAGAGGGCTCATCGATCTACAGAAAAAGTGATGATTTGCATAATTGCCTTAACGAAACACATACAAATTTGTTTTGAACAACTTATATCCACATTTTCACATATAAGGTAATATATAAATAGGAATTTAATTTCCTTAGGATGAGCAAACATGGCCTTAAGAGCTCGTTCTAACAAACCATATACAATAGCTTAATCCTTTAACACACACAAAAAAATTAATTAATTAATAAAAAAAAGAGTATACAATAGCTTTATCCTTTGGGGGAAAAAAATACTATAGCTATATGTTACATAGAATGCAAAGGTAATAGCCAAATAGGAATTAGGAATTGAAAATATGGGTGCCAACACGGTTCACATTTTGCACATACAACTTCACAAAGTTTCACTATTTTGTGAGTATACACAGATTGGTCACTTGTTAATGAATAGTCACAATGCTTAGGAAACTAAGTGAACAAATACAGTACGTGTAAATTTGTTCAAAACATATCATCAAGGGGGAAAATCAATTATACGAAACCAAAAAGAAAATAAAGAGAATCCATATCTTTGTAGATATATTAGATATTGATTCTTCCATTATCTAATTCTAAGAGCTCTTGAATTTGTCACCAATCTCCTTCTCAGATTCCTCCACAAGTACTTCCCGTTGGCCATTCCCACAAATACCCAGAATCCATATCCATTTTGAATCTCCTGAAATACAAGAATGTTAGATTTAAAAGACAAAGTATAAGATAAATAGATTGAGAGAGAGCTTGCAATTTTGCAGGTGGTTTGAATATATATATATATATATATAGAGAGAGAGAGAGAGAGAGAGAGGAAGAGGCATTTCTGGTATTAGTAAATGTGGGTAAGTGGAATACATAGTCTTTGATCTTCTCGTAGTGTTTGACCCCCCAAAAAAAAAAACTTGTCACAAGGACTACTTCAGACATCCTGTTCCAAAGCTAAAGTTACCCCACAAAACTTGCCACCTAAAGAAGCAAAAAGCTTGATAGGGCGCTTGACAGAAAAATTGAAATCTAAAACCGGCTATAAAAATTACAAACTCTCATCAACACACATAAAATTATAAAATCCTCCATCCCTACCAAAATATTTTGCAAAACATGAACGTAAGGAACATAAAAGGCATAAAATCAGAGAAGTAACAAACGGGGAAAAATAAAATTAGGGAAGAAGTAGGGGCGGAAATACAAATCATAGTGCGGAGTATAATCAGAAAAGCAGTAGGTAAACAGACTAAGAGTAGCAGCGGCGGAAAACAGCGAGAAATAATAACATTGCGAACCAACATTAAACAATATGGAATCTGGAGATACTTGTGGAGAATTAGATTGTCACTGAGATGTATTCAGTCTCTTGATATTCTAAATAACTATATGTAGTACGCTTTATTTTACTATCAATCATTAACGAATAAATATGTATTTAACCTACAATATATATCCTAATATATGAAGTAATTAAAACAATTGTAAGATATCTAAGCCAATTGATTACAAAAGCTATCAATTTTACCTTCTCGAGAATGAAGACCACTTACCATTCATTCACCATTCTCTTGAGCAACTAATGCATTGGCAATTTGGCATTAGAATCTTTGGCTTCATAAATTGTTGTTATACTCTTCTGATAGGTTTGGTTGGCTCTCTAGCACAAATTTATAAAGCAAAATAAGCTCAACGGTTGAGTAATATAAATAAATGGAACTAAAATGTACATCCATTTATGTAAAATCAAAGGAGCCAAAAAAAGATAAGCATTAACGGTTAAATGTTTTTTTTAACACTAACCTAAGATTTCTTTTTCTAAACCAATCTTGTGAGCACTGTAATTTGCAAGGCTAGTTTATGGTCAATTGAGACCCATGTGAGATTTTGTTTAACTCTCTTACGGTATTTCCAATCCCAACCCAAAGTTTCTATCAAATATAAACTTGGATTAAAGTCCTCAAAAACCTTCAGCAATCCTCGACTCAAACCCATATCAAATTGAGTTTTACTGGAATTTGAACCCCAATTGAAATAACACATACTCAAATGTTGATATTTGTTTGAGTAAGAATTGGAAAGTAAGGCATAAAATCAGAGAAGTAACAACCGGGGAAAAACTAAATTAGGGAAGTAGTTAGGGCGAATAAACAAATCACAGTGCAGAATAATTAGAAAAGCAGTAGGTAAACAGACTAAGAGCAGCAGCAGCGGAAAAACAGTAAGAAATAATAACATTGCGAACCAGTGAGGGGGGGGAGAAAAGGCAAAGCATATACGCAGATCCTAATCCCTCTAAGCGTTTGTGTATGCACTCAGAAACCCTAAGTTATCAAGTGTAGGAACTACTTGTGTTTTGAGAAGAGCATGCATATATAGAAAGCGAAATCTGGAGGGGTTTTTTTTGTCAATTTCATTTGCTTGTTCAGACGTGAAGATGACTGGGGTGATTTAAGAAGGGAGGAGAATGAAATGTAACTTACCAAATATTGAAGACAACCTTCCAATCGAACAGCACCTTCGCAAACCCCCAACAAAACCAAATTTGAAAAATCCCAATTGTAATGAAACAAAACTGATTGACCATCTAAAATCCCAAAATTCACAAATAGATTATGTCACGCCCCAAATTTAATTTCAGATACCAATATGGTTATGGTATAAAGTGAAATTAATGAGACTATGACAGTTTTAATATTTTAACCCACCACTTCTTGAAAAATAAAATACTTATATTTCATACTACAACTTCTTAAAGAGAAATCTCTTATTACATTGCTTTTATTCCAAACAGAAAGAAAGTAAAATAAAATGAACGATCTTGATCCTTAAGCAGTCCTTTTCCTCAGTTCTCACCTTCTGTCCCTGTCCCTGTAATTTTTATTTATAAAAACAATGAGCTCAGTAAGGATATAATTTTATTTTCGAAAGAAAGACTTTATAATGTGTAACGCCCTGTATTTTATTATCATTACTAAATAAATACTGCATTTCATTTCCATGAGCATTTGATTTTATTTCTGTTTATAATAATATCATCTGGGGTCAAACCGTAATTTCCAAAATATTTTTCTATGGTTTTAAAAATAGTATCTATACTTTTTGTACAACTGGGAAGTTATCCCTACGTTAATATAATTTTCTGTATTTTTATTTTAACCGTAAAATACCAGTTTCATGTTTCAAATCTGCGTTATACCGCGTTTGGGTGTGGGAGCACGTGAGCTCAACCACACCGGTGGAATTCCCTGTCTTTCTTGGAGCCCAAACATATCAGTTTATATATATGTATAGCAGTGTCTCTCTCACTCACTGTGTCTCTCTCAAATCTCCCTCCATTTCTCTCTTCCTCTCAAGAACTCTCACAATACACACACATACAGAGTATATACATACACATACACACATACATAGTCATATATATATATATTGGGTTACCAAAATCAAGAGCGGGGGAAATTCTCAACGACGGATTATTACGGCGGAAGTTCTCGGCTTTTAATTTTCTGTATAATCGTCTCGGTGAGTAATTTAAACTCACTCTCAATGTCTATATGTGTATATTTCAGTGTATATATGTGTGTATATGTGTATATATATCAATACACCATGAGAGCTTGAAAATTGAAGCTTTAGAAATCGTAACCAAAATCGATTCTGTAAATTGGGAATGGAAGATATTGATCCCGATAAGCTGTGGTTCGAATCCTACATAGTAATTTACCCGTATCGCGACATACCGTTGATTTAAAGTTTTGACACCCTCACTTTAATCGCGAATATCTAGTGATATAATCCGTATTAGTTAAAATTGATCGCGTATTCTTAATCTACGCGGAAAACTGAAGAGAACCATATATCACATGTCCTAGTACGAACAGAAAACAGAAATGGGTAATTTCAGTCCAGGAATTGAAAACAGGGGAGAAAACGAAGAAGATGACATTCTGCAAGAACTCGCGCGCGCGATCCGCTCGCGCGGACCCTTCCCCCCCCTTCGCGCGCGCGATCCGCTCGCGCGACCTGTCCAGCCCCTCCGCTCGCGCGATCCGGCCTTCTCCTTCGCTCGCGTGACCCGCGCGCGCGACATCACCTCTACCTCGCTCGCGCGACCCGCTCGCGCGACCTGGCAGTTTGAGCAGTTTCTGTGTTTTCTTATTAGGGACTGTTTGGAAAATGTTTTAAAAGTTTTTAAAGAACAGTTTGGCAAAAAAAATATTGTTTTAAAAGTCTATGTTTTAAGAATTGTACGAAACAGAACAACTAAGACCGAAATTTATGCTCGTACGATTATCCGGTTTTGTGGGTAAGTAATGGTGTTACTTATGGAACATTGACATACATATTAGGGTCGAGGTCGTGTCAACATGCATGTGTATGAGAGAGTGTGAAAAGAGTAAAGGGTGGCGGTCTGGTGTGCGACCTCAATATTGATCGGATAGTATTCCTGGTATTGGAGGTGATAGTGTTGTGTACGACTTAGATATCGATCGGATAGTATTCCTGGTATCTAAGACGCGTGTTTCGGATATTGATCGGATAGTATTCCTGATATCCGAAGCGATGGTGATAGTGTTATGTACGACTTAGATATCGATCGGATAGTATTCCTAATATCTAAGGCGCGTGTTTCGGATATTGATCGGATAGTATTCCTGATATCCGAAGCGATGGTGATAGTGTTGTGTACGACTTAGATATCGATCGGATAGTATTCCTGGTATCTAAGGCGCGCGTTTCGGATATTGATCGGATAGTATTCCTGATATCCGGAGCGATGGTTGGTTGTGTTTGGTCTAGATATCGATCGGATAGTATTCCTGGTATCTGAGGCAGTAGTGTGGCGTGTGACTTCAATACCGATCGGATAGTATTCCTGGTATTGGAGGCGATAGTGTAGCGTATGAATTGGATGACTGAATACTTATTTACTCCTGGTAGCTGAAATGATGTGTTGATTGAATTGGATTGTTCTAAAAGAAAGAATTGGCAAAGTAAGATGTTTCACAATTCATGTACAATTTCGTATTTTAATATTCCCCCGTGATTCATGTTGGAATTGGAACCTTGAATATATTACTGTTAAAGTTAAATTGCACCGTTGTTTATATGCTTATATATACATTGCGAGCACTTGTTTATTTTACTCACCAGCTTTCATAAGCTGACGGCGTTGATGCGTCCTGGACTGTATGTCCAGATTTTCAGGGTCAGGAGCAGCCAGGGTATTTTGACTATGCTACTTAGAGTCAGGAGACTTTCCAGGAGGCTGCTTTATATTTCCTATGTCTTTTAATTTGGGTTTGTAATAAACTAGCTTTAGACATTTGAATAAGGCGTTTTGTGCCTAAGTTTATGACTACTGTAATAGTTAGTAAGTTTTATTTATGGGAGTTATGTTTTGTTAGTATCCTTTGCTCTAGAAATACTGTTAAGTTATTTGTTGCAGGGACAATTGGTCATACTCACTTGTCACGACCTACGAGTCCATAAAGGAAATTAAATGCTTTCCTGTATTATGCTACGTCGGGGCGTGACAGGCTTTTTTGGTATCAGAGCCAGGTTTTGGCTCGACCAATTGTCCAGAACACCTAGGATCTGCCGTTAAGATAGAATTGAGATAAGATAGTTCGACTTCATTCCGTGTTTAGTCGCTGTCTATCGTTTAGAATTTTCTTTCTTTCCGAGAGTTTGACTGTATTCCGTTGATTGATGGATAGGTACCGTTCTCTCGATCAGATGGCTGGACGAAATCTCAGGAATCGTCCCGTTATTGAAGATGCACCCCCGGTAATAGATCCAACCGGAATGTTCGAGGCTTTTGTAAGAAGATTGGAGAGGGTTAGTGATCAAAATGCGAGGAACAACAATCAGAATGGGAATTACAATGGGAATGGAAGGCAAGCCCACCAGACTGGAGACAAGCTTCTCAAGGAGTTTCGCGCCCTGCGACCTGAGTATTTCGCTGGGACTGATGAACCTTGGCAAGCGGAACAGTGGCTACGCCAGATGGAGCGTATCTTTGAGACCATAGAGTGCACTGATCTGGAGAAGAAGCGTCTGGCTATCTTTCAGTTGTCTTATGCAGCGGCTGATTGGTGGGATGCTGAAAAGGCGACCATCGGGGAAGAAGCTGCAAGGAGAATGCCATGGGTGGTGTTCAAGGAAAGATTTCTTGAGAAGTATTTCCCCGAAGAAGAGAAGGACAAGAGGGAGAAAGAGTTTATGGAGTTGACTCAAGGGAATCTGACTATCCGTGAGTACACTACTCGATTTGAGCGTCTGTCTCGCTTTGCTCCACATATGGTGGACACACCCCAGAAGAAAATCAAGAAGTATCACCGGGGCCTCAACTTGTCTCTCCGACATCTGACTATGGGGCATCTGGGCCAATCATTTGAAGCCCTAGTGAGATTGGCTACGGGGTTAGAAAATGATGGTTGTCAGAACTCGAAGCCGTTTGGAAATCGACCTCCGCAGAAGGGATATTCAGGACAGAAACCTGGGTACCCTCAAGGACAGAAAAGGACCTGGGATGGAGGAAAGAAACCACAGCAGACACAAGCAGTTCAGCAGTATCAGCCTCTAGCAATAGAAGGGGCCAAAAACAATAACTGCTTCAATTGTGGAGTTCCCGGTCATCGAGCTAAAGATTGCAGAGCACCTAGGCGTGCGGATCGTCCAGGAGTCGTGTGCTATAACTGTGGCATGCCCGGTCACATAAGTCCAGAATGCAAGGCTCCTAGGAAAGGTAACTATGGTCAACAAAGACAGGCCCGCCTGAATGCTGTTATTCCCGAGGCTGCTGGTTATGAAGAAACAGGGTATGAAAGAGGTGCTTATGAGGAGAGAGTGCCCGAGCAACAGACAGTGGAAGGTACTCTAACTTTGTTTAACTCTCATGTTAAAGTTTTATTCGACATGGGTGCTACACATTCTTTTATATCTGTTAAGATCGTTCAGAAGTTGGGTATAGTACCGCAACGTTTAGAGGAAGCTTTGAGTGCTGTCTCACCCTTAGGGACCACAGTCAAGTTATTACATGTGTGTAAGGATTGTCCTCTTCGGTTAGGAGACCGCGAACTTTTGGCAAGTTTGGTGGTTCTGTCGATGAAGGAGTTTGATATAATCCTGGGAATGGATTGGCTCGAGAAGAATGATGCGAAGTTGGATTGTGCAAGGAAGAGGATCACATTTGCGGACAAGGGGAATCGACTCTTCGATTTCCAATGTAACCCTTCGGGTGATATGTTCCTCACTAGATGCCTAGCAAACATTGAGGTTGTCGGTGCAGAGGTGATAGTATCATCTATACCGGTAATCAAAGAGTTCAAGGAAGTATTCCGAGATATTTCAGGATTACCGCCGGAAAGGGAAATAGAATTCTGTGTGGAATTGGTGCCAGGTACTCGACCTATAACCAAGGTTCCCTACAGGATGGCCCCTACAGAGTTATTGGAGCTGAAGGAACAAGTTCAAGAACTTGAGAAGTTGGGTTTTGTTCGTCCAAGTACTTCACCCTGGGGAGCACCAGTGTTGTTTGTGAAGAAGAAGGATGGGTCAATGCGGCTGTGTATTGACTACCGAGAATTGAATAAGGTTACTATCAAGAATAAGTATCCTTTACCTCGGATAGACGATCTGTTTGATCAGTTGCAAGGAGCCACGACCTTTTCTAAGATTGATCTACGGTCAGGGTATCACCAGTTGAGGGTGCGGAAGGAAGACATACCTAAGACTGCTTTCAGGACGAGATACGGACACTACGAGTTCTTAGTGATGCCGTTTGGGATGACGAATGCTCCGGCTGTGTTTATGGACTTGATGAACAGAGTATTCAAGTCATACTTAGATCAGTTCGTTATTGTCTTTATTGATGATATTTTGATCTATTCCAAGTCAGAGGAAGAGCATGAACAACACCTGAGGATCGCGTTGCAGACTCTCAAGGATCACCGCCTGTATGCTAAATTCAGCAAGTGTGAATTTTGGCTTCAGGAAGTTAAGTTTCTCGGGCATGTGATCTCTCAACAAGGAATCGCAGTTGACTCTTCAAAGACCGATGCAGTGGCGAATTGGACTCGGCCGACCAATGCTACAGAAGTCAGAAGTTTTCTGGGACTAGCTGGTTACTATCGGAGATTTGTAGAGGGTTTCTCAAAGATAGCAGCCCCGTTAACTGGTTTGACTAAGAAAGATTTGAAGTTTGAATGGACTGATAAGCATGAACGCGCTTTTCTGGAATTGAAAGAAAGATTGACAACAGCGCCAGTGCTTGCGATACCAAGGGATGGTGAGAAGTTCACTATTTTTAGTGACGCCTCGTATCAAGGATTGGGATGTGTCCTTATGCAAGACGGAAAGGTTATCGCCTATGGTTCACGACAGTTGAAGCCGAATGAATTGAACTACCCAACTCATGATTTAGAGCTGGCAGCAGTAGTGTTTGCGCTCAAGATCTGGAGACACTACCTCTATGGGGAGAAGTTTGATTTGTTCTCAGACCACAAGAGCCTTAAGTATTTGTTTACTCAGAAGGAGTTGAACATGAGGCAACGTCGGTGGATGGAACTGATCAAGGACTATGACTTCACATTAGAGTACCACCCTGGTAAGGCTAACGTAGTCGCTGACGCCCTAAGTCGGAAGCCTCGAGGAATGATTGCTTCATTGATGTTGAGGGAATGGAAAGCTTTAGAGACAATCGCAGAATTTGATATGCAGATTTCTGAACGAAGTGACGGACATCACTTTGGATGCCTCGTAGTACAACCAACACTTGTGAGTCGAATCATCGAAGCCCAGAAAGAAGATGAGAAGTTTCAAGTATGGTTCGCCAAGATGTTAGAGAAGGACCCTATAGAATGGAAGGTTGGGGCCGATGGAGGGTACAGATGTCGAGATAGATTGTGTGTGCCAGATTTAGGAGATTTGAGAAAAGATATTCTCGAAGAAGCACATAAATCGAGACTGACAGTATACCCAGGAGGAACGAAGATGTATAAAGACCTGAAGAGAAATTTCTGGTGGGAAGGGATGAAGCGAGAAGTAGCCGAGTTTGTGTCTAAATGTTTGACTTGTCAACAAGTGAAGGCCGAACATCAGAGACCCTCGGGATTGTTGCAACCCTTACCTGTTCCAGGATGGAAGTGGGAGCACATAACTATGGATTTCGTGGTTGGATTACCCCGGTCACAACAGAATCATGACGCGATTTGGGTAATTGTGGATCGTTTGACGAAGTCTGCACACTTTATCGCGTACAATATGACTTACCCAGTAGAAAGGATGAGTCGTATGTACCTACAGCAAGTGGTGCGACTGCACGGTGCGCCTGTGTCGATTGTATCAGACCGCGATGCACGTTTTACCTTGGGATTTTGGGAAAGTTTGCAGAAGGCTATGGGAACTTCGCTCAAGATGAGTACTGCATTCCATCCTCAGACCGATGGACAGACCGAGCGTGTTAATCAGATTATGGAAGATATGCTCAGAGCTTGTGCAATTGACTTTGAAGAGTCTTGGGAGACGCACTTACCGTTGGTCGAATTTGCTTATAACAACAGTTATCACTCGAGTATTGGGATGGCGCCGTTCGAAGCTTTGTACGGACGGCCATGTCGATCTCCGTTGTGTTGGGCTGAAGTGGGAGACACAGAACTTTTGGGACCAGATTTGGTGAGAGAGACCAATGAGAAGATTTCACTGATCAAGGAAAGGATGACAACTGCACAGAGTAGACACAAGAGTTATGCGGATCGACGACGAAAGGACTTGGAGTTCAGTATCGGTGATCACGTACTCCTTAAGGTTTCACCTGTTCGTGGAATAGTACGTTTTGGTCAGAAGAGAGGAAAGCTGGCACCTCGTTTCATCGGACCGTTCGAGGTTTTGGAGCGTGTTGGGAAAGTGGCTTATCGGCTCGCGTTGCCACCAAAGATGTCTGGTGTTCATAATGTGTTCCATGTCAGTATGTTAAGGAAATACATACGGGATCCTTCACATGTGGTCAATTTTGATGATATTGAGACAAGTCAGAATGTTGTTTACAAGGATAGACCTGTGAGAATTCTCGACCAGAGTATCAAGAGGCTGAGGAGAAAAGACGTTCCTTTGGTTAAAGTTCAGTGGAGGCATCATGACGAAGGAGAGGCGTCGTGGGAGTTAGAGTCAGACATGAGGACTAGATACCCCGAGTTGTTTCAGGATTAGTTAGCTCAGATTTTTCGGGGCGAAATCTCTGTTAAGGTGGGTAGGGTGTAACGCCCTGTATTTTATTATCATTACTAAATAAATACTGCATTTCATTTCCATGAGCATTTGATTTTATTTCTGTTTATAATAATATCATCTGGGGTCAAACCGTAATTTCCAAAATATTTTTCTATGGTTTTAAAAATAGTATCTATACTTTTTGTACAACTGGGAAGTTATCCCTACGTTAATATAATTTTCTGTATTTTTATTTTAACCGTAAAATACCAGTTTCATGTTTCAAATCTGCGTTATACCGCGTTTGGGTGTGGGAGCACGTGAGCTCAACCACACCGGTGGAATTCCCTGTCTTTCTTGGAGCCCAAACATATCAGTTTATATATATGTATAGCAGTGTCTCTCTCACTCTCTCTCTCAAATCTCCCTCCATTTCTCTCTTCCTCTCAAGAACTCTCACAATACACACACATACAGAGTATATACATACACATACACACATACATAGTCATATATATATATATTGGGTTACCAAAATCAAGAGCGGGGGAAATTCTCAACGACGGATTATTACGGCGGAAGTTCTCGGCTTTTAATTTTCTGTATAATCGTCTCGGTGAGTAATTTAAACTCACTCTCAATGTCTATATGTGTATATTTCAGTGTATATATGTGTGTATATGTGTATATATATCAATACACCATGAGAGCTTGAAAATTGAAGCTTTAGAAATCGTAACCAAAATCGATTCTGTAAATTGGGAATGGAAGATATTGATCCCGATAAGCTGTGGTTCGAATCCTACACAGTAATTTACCCGTATCGCGACATACCGTTGATTTAAAGTTTTGACACCCTCACTTTAATCGCGAATATCTAGTGATATAATCCGTATTAGTTAAAATTGATCGCGTATTCTTAATCTACGCGGAAAACTGAAGAGAACCATATATCACATGTCCTAGTACGAACAGAAAACAGAAATGGGTAATTTCAGTCCAGGAATTGAAAACAGGGGAGAAAACGAAGAAGATGACATTCTGCAAGAACTCGCGCGCGCGACCCGCTCGCGCGAGGCTCGCTCGTGCGGACCCTTCCCCCCCCTTCGCGCGCGCGATCCGCTCGCGCGACCTGTCCAGCCCCTCCGCTCGCGCGATCCGGCCTTCCCCTTCGCTCGCGCGACCCGCGCGCGCGACATCACTTCTACCTCGCTCGCGCGACCCGCTCGCGCGACCTGGCAGTTTGAGCAGTTTCTGTGTTTTCTTATTAGGGACTGTTTGGAAAATGTTTTAAAAGTTTTTAAAGAACAGTTTGGCAAAAAAAATATTGTTTTAAAAGTCTATGTTTTAAGAATTGTACGAAATAGAACAACTAAGACCGAAATTTATGCTCGTACGATTATCCGGTTTTGTGGGTAAGTAATGGTGTTACTTATGGAACATTGACATACATATTAGGGTCGAGGTCGTGTCAACATGCATGTGTATGAGAGAGTGTGAAAAGAGTAAAGGGTGGCGGTCTGGTGTGCGACCTCAATATTGATCGGATAGTATTCCTGGTATTGGAGGTGATAGTGTTGTGTACGACTTAGATATCGATCGGATAGTATTCCTGGTATCTAAGGCGCGTGTTTCGGATATTGATCGGATAGTATTCCTGATATCCGAAGCGATGGTGATAGTGTTGTGTACGACTTAGATATCGATCGGATAGTATTCCTGGTATCTAAGGCGCGTGTTTCGGATATTGATCGGATAGTATTCCTGATATCCGAAGCGATGGTGATAGTGTTGTGTACGACTTAGATATCGATCGGATAGTATTCCTGGTATCTAAGGCGCGCGTTTCGGATATTGATCGGATAGTATTCCTGATATCCGGAGCGATGGTTGGTTGTGTTTGGTCTAGATATCGATCGGATAGTATTCCTGGTATCTGAGGCAGTAGTGTGGCGTGTGACTTCAATACCGATCGGATAGTATTCCTGGTATTGGAGGCGATAGTGTAGCGTATGAATTGGATGACTGAATACTTATTTACTCCTGGTAGCTGAAATGATGTGTTGATTGAATTGGATTGTTCTAAAAGAAAGAATTGGCAAAGTAAGATGTTTCACAATTCATGTACAATTTCGTATTTTAATATTCCCCCGTGATTCATGTTGGAATTGGAACCTTGAATATATTACTGTTAAAGTTAAATTGCACCGTTGTTTATATGCTTATATATACATTGCGAGCACTTGTTTATTTTACTCACCAGCTTTCATAAGCTGACGGCGTTGATGCGTCCTGGACTGTATGTCCAGATTTTCAGGGTCAGGAGCAGCCAGGGTATTTTGACTATGCTACTTAGAGTCAGGAGACTTTCCAGGAGGCTGCTTTATATTTCCTATGTCTTTTAATTTGGGTTTGTAATAAACCAGCTTTAGACATTTGAATAAGGCGTTTTGTGCCTAAGTTTATGACTGCTGTAATAGTTAGTAAGTTTTATTTATGGGAGTTATGTTTTGTTAGTATCCTTTGCTCTAGAAATACTGTTAAGTTATTTGTTGCAGGGACAATTGGTCATACTCACTTGTCACGACCTACGAGTCCATAAAGGAAATTAAATGCTTTCCTGTATTATGCTACGTCGGGGCGTGACATAATGATACATATATAATTAACATTGCTTGATTTCCAGAAAAATTGAATAAGATAACACATTTAATATTGTACGTACCAGTTGCCTGTAAAATTATGTGTGAGACTTGTACAATATTATACAAAAGAAACCTTTTAAAAGAATAAATCAACTCATCACATAATGTATATCTCATCAAGGCTACAGTACCCCAGCCCAGCTCGAAAGGTGTATACCACCTACTAGCCCAGCTCGAAATAGGTAGTATATTAGTGCACTAACTGCAGGACTATCTCAGTCCCAGCCATCTCAACTTTGACTAACTCAGTCTTACATTATTTTTAAGGCCTCGGCCTTACCTTCAACCAATTACCAATAAAACATTTATGATAACTTGAATAATATGCTCATAATACTTCATGTTCATAAAAATTCATAGTTTAACTGGAGACCAAGCGGAAGTTTATCTTCAATATCCCTTTTCTAAGTTAATTTAGTTTTGGGGTCAACTTAAGGTTTTAATCCAAACAGACTCCAAAGTTAAAATACAAGAATAAGAAATTCTATATCGGACCGTTTAGAAATGGAATGATTTCTATAAACGCAGCTGATTTAAGATTTATTGCCGTTATGTTATCATATGTAAAATTGTAAATGAAAGTAATGTAACAGCTATATTTTTGTATATATACATATATATTTCAAGGTAACAAAAGTGGCAAGATTTTGGACTCAAGTTGCTTATGTCATTGGATCGATCCTTGCTGTGACCTAAAAGTTCTTTTTCTTATTCTTTTTTCCTAAATAAAAATAAAATTAAAATTAAAATTAAAATTAAAAAGTTTGGTTGTTCAAAGAATTGTTGAGGGTTCAAGGTAGAACCCATACCACTCTGTCCGTCAACATCTTTGTCTTAATTTGCCCAGAATATGTTTATACCTCATACATTGCAACTACTGTATATAATAGATATGGAAAAAAAACAACAAAATCGTCGGTAACAAAGCTAGATAGCAAGATCTCTAAGGGATAGGTTCTAACCAAAAACCCACTCCGCCAATTGAACTTGTATGATATTTTTAGCAAAAATATATCTTTATAAATACTGTATGGACTTTCCAAATCCATTTCTACCGCCGGTGACTATTCCGACATCATCTCTGGCGACGGTGGCCGAAAAACCCGCTGATTCTAAAATCTTAACTTTGCTTGCATGTTTTTGATCCGTTTTCGATGCCGTTTCTTCCTAAATGTCGGCCGGAACCTCACGAACATGTCTAAATTAACAAAAACTGAATTTTATTTTCTTCCCTAATTACTAACCCAAAAATATAGAACTCAAAACTTCATATATTAATTAAAAAACCAAAAAATACTTGAATATAACAGTATATTCCTTACCTTTTCTCCAGAGGTACCAACTCAGCCGTTACCCTCTCTAATTCTCTTGCTTGCTTCTCTCTCTTTCTCTCTGTCTATTTTTTTTTTTTTTAACTTCTCACTAACATATATAGTAGTGCTATATATATATGATCGGGAGAGAACAAATCCTAATTACATGCCTTAATTCACAGTTGTTAGTACTTTTTTATCCTATTTTTTTATATTTTTACTTCGTTTTCTATTTTCTGTCAGGATTTGGAGAAAAGTAAGGATTCCAAGCTAAATGGGGTGAAAAAGCAGAAGAAAAGAAGCTGAAAAAACCACATCGCACGCGCGGTCCGCTCGCGCAAAATACCAGAAATCGCTCGCGCGACCTCCAAGAATCGCGCTCGCGCGGTCCACTCGCGCGACCTGTGTAAAAACCAAATACGTGTATTTCAGTGTATTGAAGACTCCTACGCGAACGAAACTGCCTAATTACATTTGGAAAGCTAAATACAGCAGTTTGAGTACGATTTGGCTTAGGAAAGCTTCCTAAATCCTTCCAAACTCTATATAAATCCTATTCTAAATCAAATCTAGGGTTGCACATCATTACACAACATTAGATACATCCATATACAACAAAAACTTCAGCCATTGAAGAGAGGAAAGCAAGGAGAAGAAGAAGAAGACCAAGGATTCCCATGGCCTCCTCCATCAACCTCTTGTCGTTCATCAATTCTATGGCCAATTAAACTCAAGATCTAGGGTTTCAATGAAACCCTAGCCAAGTAATAGGGTGTATTTTATGTTTTTATTTTAGTTTTATTACGTATGGATGACAGTTACATGTTTCGATGATTTTTATAAATAAGTCGAGCTTTTATTGATTAAATCGTTACTTTCAAAGTTTACTCTTGTCTTAGATCTATTTTGATGGTAGTGTGCTCAATGATCTATGCTTGATGTGCTTGTTTAGATTATTTACATGTAATGGTGCTTAAATTGAATTGTGCTATCAAGTATCCGAATAGTCCATGCCTAGATTAGACGGATTATACCCCTAATTTAGTGTGGGATAATTCGTGCTAACCGAAGATGGATTATGTTGATGCTTGAACCATAGTTATTTTCTTGACGGAGGAATTGGGTTTGTAGCTGATCTTGTCAGAATCAAGATATAAAAGTATGCTTATTTACGCTCTACTTTCAAAAGATTGTAGTGTGGAAAGTACAGGTCGAACCCACAGAGATTGTTAACCTTTAATCCTTTAATTACTAAAATCTAATCTATCTAGTTATAAGAAAGTTGGAAGTTGAATTGATTTAAGTTTTAATTATCACTACTACTTTAAACTATGAATTTATAGAAATAAGATCTAGAATTAACTCTAAGTAAACTTATATGCAAACTTGGAAATTGATGTAAATATATGGAGATGGGACCTAGGATTACAAATCCACCACTAACTATGTATTGAGGGTCTATACTTCTTATTCTAAGTTCTATGTTTGGATAGTTATGATCTATTGTAGCTACAAGCCCAATAGTATCGTCAAGAAGATATCGTTAGTTTAATCTAAACATAATCCATCTACGGTTCACATGAATCATCTACCTATAACTAGGGTGTAGCATAACTCATCTTTCCTAAGCATGGATTATAAAAGAAGTAAACATCACAATCACATAAGCACCATTGTATATAAATACTCCTATCAATCACAGATATCAAGGACTATTGAGTTCAATAAGTATAAGGAAAAATCTAAGACAAGAATAGATCCAAAGTACTCTTGATTATTAACATTAAAAACTGATTATATAAAATCCTCCAACATACAATCACTATCCATAAACATAAAAACTTAAAATAGAAAAGCATAGAATCCCCCTTTACATAGCTAGGGTTTCATTGAAACCCTAGATGAGGAGTTTAGTTGCTCATGATAGGTGAAAGCATGAAGATGGAGTTGATGTAAGCCATTAGAAACCTTCCTCTTGCCTTCAAAAAGTGCTGAATGAATGTATTGGTCAATTGCTCTCAAGGTGTGTAACCCTTGAAAATCATCAAAACTAGATATATATAGTTTACAAGGGTCTTTAGAAGCCTCCCTCAATTCGTATTGCACTGAAACAGCAGTTATTTCCAATCTGGACGTCTTCCAGTGATTTCGTCTGCACAGGACTCCTTAGAACACTGAAATACGCAACTTTGGTTTTTTCACATATCGCGCGCGCGGGTCGCGCGAGCGCGACATTGGGTACCTCGCGCGCGCGGGTCGCGCGAGCGAGTTATTGGGGGTCTCGCGCGCGCGGATCACGCGAGCGATTCTCTGATTTTCGCGCCCGCGGACCGCGCGCGCGATGTGACTTTTTCTGCTTCTTTCTTCCTGCTTTTTCACCTATTTTAACCTGATCTCCTTGTTTTCTTCTAAAACCTGCTAGAAAATAGAAAGTAAAGTAAAATTACATAAAAACAGGATAAAAACGACTAACAAATGTGAGTTAAGGCGTATAATTAGGAGTTGTTCTCTCCCGATCACACCCCCAAACCTATATTTTGCTAGTCCTCGAGCAAAAAGAATAATATAAACTACTAATAATAAAATTCCTAATCCATTTTCGTATGGATAACGATTGCACTTAGCCTGTGCAACAAGCCTTTTAAACCTCTAGGTGTCCCTAGTCGGACGAGTGAAGTCTCATGAGGGTTCTCGTCAACAAGTCACCCACAACCATCTTTATTAACTTGTAAAAATTTTATTCAAAATTTAAATATTTCAATGTCACTTTCCTTTTTAGATAAAATCAAGCTCAAATGAAATTCTAAAACTATCAAGAGTAAAACAATCAGATGCCCTCCTACATTATGAAAAATAATCTGAAAACATATATCACCAGAATCAATAGCATATATCGAAGACTCGCATGTGTGTGAAATGGTAGTCAAGTGGATACACTGCAACTATGAACTTGGAATATAAATCAGATAACTATCTAGTGATGCTTCGACTACAAATCTCACGTTGTTATTACACTCTAACATAAAATCATTCTGAAACAGGTGTAAACACTCATCTGTGTATATATATGCGAGAAAGAATTATTGTGCAAAACAAATAAATGCGCATATGACTCTCAACAACGTACGACACGACAAAAATAAAATAGTCTCACGAATAGATATCGATCGTCAAGTAAATATCATCACCACCATGCTTTTACTTCCTTTTCCTTATCGGTCACATATCAAATCATATTTTTATAGAATCAACTAGGACTTTACACGGGTTGTAATATTGGTCAAGGGTTAAGGCTTAGAAAAGAAAGGTAAAAGGGATTCAAAGTGTCCGTAAGTATCTAGAAATAGCTGCCTTAACATGGAACACAAGGGCTTTACTACAACGACTAGTTATATCACTTTTTTTTTCAAGAGGATCATATCCTTTTTTTTTTTCTTCTTTTTTTTTTCTTTTATTTATTAATTTATTTTTTTGTTTAGATCATTTTCTTTTACTACTCGATACATCATATTTTTTTTCAGTCGTTTAATAGCCCAATTTCTTTATGAAAACTATTCTCTAACTACTTTCGGACATAGGGTAGGTACTATTTAATATTGGCAAACTCCATATCGGAGTGGGTAAGATAATAGGTGAACAAAGAAATGGCTTAATTAAAAACGGCTCAAATGGGTTTACAAGGGATATAAAAAAAAAATTATAATAGGTAGGCCAAAGGTCAAAAAGGTTTATTAGAACAAACGGCCTAGTGTCATTTTCTAAAGTCACATGATTTTTCAATGTTATGATATAAAAGGAAATAGAATTTCTTTTTTTTAACATGGTAATTCTAATATTTACTCGACTTTCAATCAAAATGAAGGAATAATGAGACCAATCAACGAGCTAGTGCGATGTGTCAAAGAGATTCGATAAATTTAAACCCTCACAAAGAATAATAGGCTCTAAAGCTCACCGGGTTCTAGTCTCCACAATATTACTATTTAGAAATCTAAGGTATATTACAGTTCAAGGTTAATATACATCCATATGACTACGTGCAGTGCGACAAGATATGCAAGTATAAGATATAAAACAATGATTCCGATAATATATAATTCTCAAAACATCTTCTCATAGATTCGGTAAACATTTGATTATATACTCTTTTAATTCTCAAAATTTCAACGAAATGTAATTATAATCAAAAGGAACGCAATATTGAACAGTATTAAGAAACTGATTTTTATTTATTTACAGAACTACTAAAATGTTTGTTTCTCTATTATTATTATTATTTTTTTTATTATGTTTTACAAAGAATTAAAAGAACTAACAACTAAATGAAAATAACGAATAAAAGAAAACTAACAAAAATAAACTGAAGTACGAAAACAAGAAACTATACGAATAAAACTAATAAAACTAAACAAAAACACTAAAATGAAATGAAAATATCCATATACTCCCCCCAAACCAAATCACTGCATGTCCCTATGCAGAGGGAAACATGACAATGACATGGATGTAGTCCTCATAGAATAACACCAGGACGTCCACTCCACGAAAAATGCCTGATGGAGGCTGTACTCCAGATCGAACGTACCAATCCACAAGCTCCAACTCTGGGTGCTCCGCAGGGTCGAACGGTGGACCTACCCCATCAACATCATGTACATCCAAACTCTGACCCTCCACAATCTCCTCAACGACGCTCGGACCCAAATCCACCCAATCGTCCTCCGGACCGGAATACGGCGCGAATATCGAGGCAATGTCCTCAGGGGACCAGTCAGGGTGACCCGGACGCTGTCGAACAACGTCCGGCACATAATCAGGTAGGTTCCTATATGGATAGGTAACCTCCGGTGTAGGCACACTAGACTCAACAGGGTCAGATATAGAAATATCAGCGAATCCTGAGACAACACCCTCATCGTCATCATCAATCGAGGACTCGACCGATTCAGACGATGACGACTCAGAAGATGTAGGAGGAGCGCCATAAGGGCCATCAAGAGACGTAGGGTCATCGCCAAACATGTCATCCTCGTCAGAAGAATCGGAACAACTGGTAATGGGCCTACGAGAACGACGACGACTCCAGCCGGGACGACCGACTGGGTCGTCAGGTTTGGCTATCCTAGGACTAAGTATAGAGGTATCAGAAGAAGAACCAGAGTCAAAACAGTAACTCGACTGACTGGGAGACCTATCAGGTGACGTAGGAGGAGACATCGGGTGATCTATAGTGAAAATATGAGAAGGAGAAAGGAGGATTTGGATAACTATATGTATATGTAGTCGCGATATGTCCTGAAACCAAAAAAAAATAAAAAATAAAAACGTCACAACTGAAATATAATTAGCGCAAGTTATTAGTCATGAAAAACATAGGTGCTATTCAGGATTATAATAATGTATACCAAAAAGAACTACCCTTGAATGTATAAACCTAAATTAATAAGCCGGTACATGCGCTGAGAGTCAATGTAATGAATAGGCTAATGTGCGAACCATATTGATCAAAATTAAATCGTATTCACTTTTAATTAATAATTCAGAATAGTTAATGGACATTTTAGCATAATTTCCCCCAAACCTGAGTGTAAGCAATTCCTGTTAGTGTGCAATGGGGTTGGTAATTACTCATTCGTGACTCATTGCTGTGAAGTTGTGATAAGTAATGACGTAAAGTATCATAAGCAGTAAATGACAATAAGATCAGTGCAATGAATATAATGTCCAGACATATAGCAAACCACAAAACAAAAGAAAAATGCAAAAATAAATTATTTACAGACCCAAAGGAAATAAAATAAAAGGAAATAATCTAAACCGGTCGAAGCCGGGTACAGTAAAATCCTAACAATAACCAAAAGACTAAATAAACAGGAAAAGCAACAAAATACAATAATATACAGGCCCGAATGTCTGAAAATGTCTAAACTCCCACCAAATACAAGAAAAAGGAAAAATACATGTCTAACCCCCCCAACCAAAACCTACTCAGTCATCACCACCCTCAATCAAAACCAACTCCAACCCAGTACTCCCCTGGCCAGTAGTATCATCACCATCCCCATCACCATCACCGTCACTCCCATCGTCATCGTCACCAGCATCCCCAGCATCCCCAGCCTCCTCCTCACCCTGTACCTCCCCCTGCTCCTCAACTCCCTCCTCAGCCACCTGCTGCGCCTGTCGCGGAAACGCGGACTGGTAAGCTGCCTCTCCCTGAGCAAGAATGTCCTCCAGCTGATCAGGATGATGAAGCTGGAAAAAGGACCTCATGTAGGACTGCAAGCGCAGCGTCTCACCTCGGAAAGCGCACACATCCCCATACGTCCAAGCGTACGGGGAATCCTCAGGAGGGGGTGGACGCTGGGCTGCCTGCTCACGACGGGCCTGGGCCTGCTCTCGGGCTCTCCTAACCTCCAGGTCTAGTCGATCCAAACTCAGCTTCCAATCAGCGGAAGCGAAGTCTGGAATATGTACGTCAATAGGCTCATCGGCAGGAATAGGAAAGGCCTTAGCCCGGAGAATAGCGGTGATCGTGCGAGGATAGGGCAAAAGAAGTTTAGAATCAAGGGAGTGGTCAATGGCATGAGCCGCAAGACGCATGCCCTCCATAATAATCAAGCCAGGGTGAAACCAATCGCTGCGGTAAACAGCGTGGAAGGCATGGTGAATTTCCTTGGTCCGTTCTTGCTCATGACCAAGGGGGTACAGGTTTCGTTTAAAGACATGGTCGACGAACCACATCTGGCGGGGCATATGAGATCAGCGAATAGATTGGCCCGAACCAGAGCGGCCGCCACACATGTCCTGAATGATATGAATGAAGGAGTGGGCTTTGTTGAGGACGGTTAATTTGGGAACTTGGTATGAGTGGGAGGGGAGTTGAAGTATTTCAGCGATGTTGTCTGGGTTTAGGGTAATGTCGTGGCCATCTATGGTGGTGGACAAGAAGGCGTGTTGGCTTAAAGATTGTTTATGGTAGCGGAGGTTTTGGTAGAAGAGGCGGACAAATCGGGGATAACTAATTAGGTCTGGGTTTCTAAAATAGAGCTGTGGGGTCAGTTTTCGGGCTACTAAGTTACTATGGCCCCACTTCGTGTCTTTATCAGACGCGAAGTACTCAGCATCTATAGCGGCCTCGTAATTGAGGCCGCGGGTGGCGTATTTGGGACCTAATTCGTTCGGGTTAGGGTCGTCTGGGGGCGGTGGTGGTGGGTCAGTCTGTTTTTCCTTGCCTTTGGCTTTTTTCTGAGGCGGTTGGGACGAAGAAGCGGATCGTACAGTTCTTTTGGTCATATTTTAAAAAGAAGGTACGGATTTTTAGAAAAAAAATTGAAAATGTCGGCTTTAAAATAGGAATGTGCCCAGAAAAAGAAAAAGAAAGGGATAGGGGGAATGGGTCACCTGCAAGAAAAACAATCCCGGCAAGGGACACAATCAACATATAATCAACAGTTCAAAAGAAATTGGGGTTCACGGGGGAACACCCAGCAACTGTGAGAAGAGCCGATCCCTTCCCACCCACTGTCCCGACAAGGGCACACACTTTGCGGCAAGTCACGGGGTACTTGCCGCGTGTTCAGCAATATTGTAAATATATACATTAACTCATTTGCTGAAACAAAAAATTGTACTATAAAGATCTGGTGTTTTCGAGTGTGTGTTATGTTACGTCGATTGTCAAATTCATACAGTGTAGGGCATAGTAAAGAACTTTCAACAATAAACTCGATGTTTCGAAACTGGGCTTTTAAGATTGCACAAGGTGAATCGAACTCTATGGTTTTAAATGTTTATTAAAGCTCGTTTGAAGGAATTCAAGGTCTAGATTGTGAAACCATGATAAAACATGGAAATCTATTATTGGTAAGTTAAAACGTCACTCGACAACAGGTGGACTACGTTACTTTGTATCTAAACAACAATTTAGTGCCATAATTATGGGAACATGTAAATTTGACCATCGAATTTCATGAAATTAGGTATCATCCAAACAATAGATTAACCGTATGAAATTTGATCGTGGAATATCTAAACACTGAATTGCCTAACTATATTACCATGAAATTAGAACGAAGAAAGTATATGCACTAACTGCCAAAGTAATATCCTTACGTGAATTCACGATGTAAGTATAATGGTGTAATTCGAATCTGCTCTGATGAAGGCTTAAGAGCATGTGTGCATTCGAAGGTGCCTATTTGATTAACGTACTGCAATTATGGTTTAAAACTATTTTTAATTTCAAATTGGACTTCCCCAGTGCTAGTGTTGATTACATGTACTCCAGAGACTTTAAAAACTGGGACTTTACAATTGCATCAACGCGTATAGGCAGATGATCTAGAATCTGACTAATCATAGAAAATATGTAAACTTACCGATGTAGATAAATAAGATCCCAAATTTCAAACCCTAGATATATGTAACTAAATAAACATTAAGGTACAACCATTCTGAAATTGTACTTATAGAGGAAGCCAATCTGATTCAAAGCCGGGGACAATTAAATTTAAAATTTTTAGATTATGAGATCATGAATAAAAGGTTATGTGTATAAAAATCAAGAAATCCCCAAAATCTCAAACCCTAACTCTAAGCAGTGGGTATGTGAGTGTTGGTATGTGTGATACCTGTATGGAGAGGGTACACAGGAGAAGATCATGTGTAATTATGAACTATGTGAGCAAAACTGGGTATAAGTGGATCCTTTACTCACAATGGATCTGTCTGCATCTATATCAATGTATATCTATTTCTTGACATATATCAATCTGATATGAAATTAGGGTTCAGTGTGCAGGACTTTGAAATTTAAGTTGTGTTTGTGTGTAAATATGAGTATATAGGGTTATGTATATACCGTATACGTATATATATATATCTATATACATAGGGGTACAAGTGTACCTGCGATTGACGATTCAAGATGAGGAAGGGGGATTTTGGCCTCGGTTTCGTGTGGATGTGGCGGCGGCGGTGAGTATGGTGTTCCGGCGGCGTGGTGTTAATGGGAATTGATCACGAAGAACGGCGGGGGTCTGATTGTGATCGTGTGAGGAGGCAGGCCGACAATGGTCGGCGAAACTGTGGTGGTGATTGATGATGTATGGCGGAGATAGTGTATGGTGGTTGATGATGATGATGATGGGAGTCAGAGGGTCGCCGGAGGTGGTGGTTGGGAGTGGAGAGAGAAGAGAGAGAGGTTCGCAGGGGAGAGAGAGACGAAGAGAAAAAGAGGGTGAGGGAATTTCAGAGAAATTAGGGCACAGCCCTATATATAAAGGAAGGGGTAGCTCGCGCCAGCGGATCGCGCGAGCGAGCCTCGCGGGCGCGAATCCCTCCGCGAGGAAAAGCTGAGGTTTCTTTTTATAATTTTTAAGAATTTTTCTAAGTCTCAGATTCGCTCGAGCGGGCCGCTCCAGCGAGGGCCTCGCTCGCGCGATTCCAAGCGCGAACAGAAGCTGAGACTTCTTTTGAGAGGCTAAAAGAATTTTTTCTAAGGGGATATCTCGCGCGAGCGGTCCGCGCGAGCGATATTGATCTTGTCAGAATCAAGATATAAAAGTATGCTTATTTACGCTCTACTTTCAAAAGATTGTAGTGTGGAAAGTACAGGTCGAACCCACAGAGATTGTTAACCTTTAATCCTTTAATTACTAAAATCTAATCTATCTAGTTATAAGAAAGTTGGAAGTTGAATTGATTTAAGTTTTAATTATCACTACTACTTTAAACTATGAATTTATAGAAATAAGATCTAGAATTAACTCTAAGTAAACTTATATGCAAACTTGGAAATTGATGTAAATATATGGAGATGGGACCTAGGATTACAAATCCACCACTAACTATGTATTGAGGGTCTATACTTCTTATTCTAAGTTCTATGTTTGGATAGTTATGATCTATTGTAGCTACAAGCCCAATAGTATCGTCAAGAAGATATCGTTAGTTTAATCTAAACATAATCCATCTACGGTTCACATGAATCATCTACCTATAACTAGGGTGTAGCATAACTCATCTTTCCTAAGCATGGATTATAAAAGAAGTAAACATCACAATCACATAAGCACCATTGTATATAAATACTCCTATCAATCACAGATATCAAGGACTATTGAGTTCAATAAGTATAAGGAAAAATCTAAGACAAGAATAGATCCAAAGTACTCTTGATTATTAACATTAAAAACTGATTATATAAAATCCTCCAACATACAATCACTATCCATAAACATAAAAACTTAAAATAGAAAAGCATAGAATCCCCCTTTACATAGCTAGGGTTTCATTGAAACCCTAGATGAGGAGTTTAGTTGCTCATGATAGGTGAAAGCATGAAGATGGAGTTGATGTAAGCCATTAGAAACCTTCCTCTTGCCTTCAAAAAGTGCTGAATGAATGTATTGGTCAATTGCTCTCAAGGTGTGTAACCCTTGAAAATCATCAAAACTAGATATATATAGTTTACAAGGGTCTTTAGAAGCCTCCCTCAATTCGTATTGCACTGAAACAGCAGTTATTTCCAATCTGGACGTCTTCCAGTGATTTCGTCTGCACAGGACTCCTTAGAACACTGAAATACGCAACTTTGGTTTTTTCACATATCGCGCGCGCGGGTCGCGCGAGCGCGACATTGGGTACCTCGCGCGCGCGGGTCGCGCGAGCGAGTTATTGGGGGTCTCGCGCGCGCGGATCACGCGAGCGATTCTCTGATTTTCGCGCCCGCGGACCGCGCGCGCGATGTGACTTTTTCTGCTTCTTTCTTCCTGCTTTTTCACCTATTTTAACCTGATCTCCTTGTTTTCTTCTAAAACCTGCTAGAAAATAGAAAGTAAAGTAAAATTACATAAAAACAGGATAAAAACGACTAACAAATGTGAGTTAAGGCGTATAATTAGGAGTTGTTCTCTCCCGATCAGTAGCTACAATTCCCCATTATCATCCAACTTAATAAGCTAAAGTAATTTGTAAATACCCTTATTATGAAGCTAGTGGTGGATTTGCAATCCTAGGTTCCTTAAACTTATTATAAAAACAAATATTTAATTGCTTTCATAATTTAGATTTACTTTTATTGTTATTAGTTTAATTCAAATTAAATCCAAAATCCGTTTTTCTTAATTAACTAAATTTAGGTTTTAAAAATTAAAGTGCATAGTATTCAATCTCTGTGGGCTCCACCTTTACTTCCACACTGCAAATCTTTTGAAAGTAAAGCATAAGTAAAGCATACTTTTATATCTTGATTTTGACAAGATCAATATATATATATATATAGATAAGGGAATTGTTATTCCCACTCCATCATTGAACTAAGGCACTCCATGGTACCACTCTTAGAGCATGTGGTACCATGTATGTCATGCATTGCATACATAGTACCACATGCTCTAAGAATGGTACCATGGAGTGACTTAGTTCAATGATGGAGTGGAAATAGCATCACCCTATATATAAAGGAATCTCACTTCATAATTACTTGTAACAATCTTATCCAAAGGAATCTCTGAATCAATCCTAATCTAAAAGGAATGATTAATTATAACAATATTATCCAAAGGAATCTCTGACTCAATCCTAATATAAAAGGAATGATTACTTATAACAATATTATCCAAAGGAATCTCTCAACTCTATCCTAATCTAAATGATCAGGATAGTTATCATTTTAATCTTATAGCAATGATGATCATGATAGTTATCCTAATCATATGCATACGCACATATAACTATGATGATCCAATTTTAAATTAGTTCAAAGCTGACTTTGCCAATACCAATTCTGTCCAGACTTGTTTGGATATATGTTATATACCAGATGTTGCCAAAATTTATGTCTAATTGTCAATACAATTTGGGACTTAAAAATTAAATGTGTCTTACAACTAAAAATAAATAGTTGTAAATAATAATATTTTTTTTAAGGTTATCACAGATTAGGACCTACTTGTGTTTTTGAGAAGAACATGTATATATCAAAGCCGAAATGGAGAAGGATTTTTTTTTTTTCGATTTCATTCGCTTGGTCGGTCCACAAGATGAAGGGGGTGATTGAAGAAGGTAGCAAAAAGAAATTGAACTTACCAAATATTGAAGAAGAACTTCCAATCGAACGGCCCCTTTGCAAAACCCCTACAAAACCAAATGGAAAAAACCCAATTGTAAGGAAACAAATCTGAAGGGGCTGTTCGATTTTCCTTACAAAACTGATTACCCAACCAAATAAAAGTTTTGTACAAAAGCTCATTCTGATATACACAGATACTAATTCTTCGAAGATTTTGTGTACCCACTCAGAAACCCTAAGTTATCAAGTGAAGTTGATCGACCATGTATTGTTCGAAGAAAAATAATGCAAAGTCGGGTAAGAGGAGGCAGACTACCTCTTTGCGAAGAACCTCCTGAAGAATTCCTCCAATGATACCGATCTCGCAATGACAAATTAACAATTATGCATCTAAAATCCCAAATCTGTATATATAGAAGCC
Source organism: Hydrangea macrophylla (assembly GCA_033977485.1). Classification (NCBI taxonomy): domain Eukaryota; kingdom Viridiplantae; phylum Streptophyta; class Magnoliopsida; order Cornales; family Hydrangeaceae; genus Hydrangea; species Hydrangea macrophylla. The sequence continues at coordinate 87,634,062 of CM066986.1, forward strand.
GAAATGTGGAAAGGAGGGGTCAAATCTAGAGAGGAGATCTGGAAGTTTGGATTCGACGCACAGATTTTGAGAGAGTATGAGAGAAATAGGGTTTGTATGAGAGATATAGAGAGAGTGAAGGAGAGGAAAACACCTAGAGAAGACGAAGAGTTTACTTGGGAGAGAGGAGGCGGCGTTTCATGAACAGACGTTCCTTGATTTTTTTAGTTGCCATATAGGATTTTTTAGGGGAAAGTACAAGGCTGAGCTGGCAAGCTGTGGAGGCTTGGTTTGTCTCAGCCTTTATATATATATATATATAATAGATAGTTGAGAGAGATTCTCAAAGCACTGCTCACTTGTCCACCAATACCCAATTAACATAATATTCATTTTACTATATTATAATTATTCATACAATTACAAAAGGATATATTAATTTGTGTGAGGATAATTTTGTCATTTCAAATGAAATAATTACGTTAAGGTTATCAAAAGAAATAAATTAATATAAAAATCACAAATGAATCGACTACATTAAGCCTAATTACATTTAGATCAACAATATGACGGCTAATTATATTATGATCAACTTTGCATTCTGAATTCAGTCGACGTTTACGACCATTTAGTTTTCGGTATCATTTTACATGAATAATTACATTTAGATCAACGTTTTGCATTTCAGTCAACCTTTAGAGACAAAATTACATTTTAGTAAACTTTATGGCAACTATTTTGTTATTGGTGTCATTTCAGGCAAATAATTATATTTAAGTGAACTTGAAATTTAGAAGTCAATCTACTATATCTTAGCTATTTGGTATGCTCTAAACTTTTGTATTAAAATCATGAACAAAATTATTTATTGTCACTTCAAAATACAACAAATACTACCAAAAATGAAGGAAAAAAAAAACAAATAAATAATGTCCAAAAGTGCTACCAAGAATGAAAAAAATAAAATAAATAAATATCCAAATTCAATCTGCAAAATCATACCTAATTGACTTTTACTGAAATTTCATATCAAACCATTAACGAAATTATCTATCTATTATCAAGAATGAAAAAAAAAAAGAGGCCGTCAAAATTAAATCTGTAAAACTATATCAAATTGACTTTTACTCAAATCACATACCAAATTGAAACAATACTATGTAAATTTTACACTCTACTGCACAAAAACAATGATCTTATGTCCTTCAAAAAAAATAGTTGATATCAGTATGACAACTAAAGAGGTCCATACCAAATGGAGTTTTACTTATTCTAACACATGCCTATAAATTTAATTCACACACGCATGCTTATAAATTTAATTTTATTACACACTCATGCCTAATATTATTACTTCATATGCGTTATAATTTTGGAAGAAGGAAACAATTACTTCCTCATCCCATTTTATGGGTTCGGATGATGGAGAAGGAAAAAAAACAATAAATAGTTACTCCTCGAGTCCATTGTATGTGTCACTTACCGTTCCAAAACTATTATTCGTTAAGAAACTTTGAATATATGGAGATGGAAAAAACTCATAAAAATATTATTACTTAGATGTTTGTAAATGCAATCATTAGTGCTTTATTGAAAGAAAAAGAAAGGTCAAAACGCAAATATAGACACATAAAATGGGACCTGTGGATATCGCAGTTTTCTTTCTACCCACAGCTTTTCTTTTAAAATTCTTTTTCAAAATTTCAAATTCAAAACAAATGAGTCGCCACTTAATTTTTAAAAGGAAAATTAAGAAACCATTTTCAAAGCAAACTGATCTTTTAGAAACCAGAGATTAACTAGGTCCGGGGATTATGGAATGAGAGAGGAAGGAGCCCGTCGGACTAAAGCACCCTCTCTCATCCTATCTTGCGATAGGCCTCTACTCAACATCTTTTTAATCGAATTAATTATCTGAGCATGTCCTCGACTAATACATATATATAGATATACATCACAAAAGCATGTCTAAAGGGATGTAAAATTGCAATTGATAAAATATCATTCAAAAGCCACATAAGTCAAATAGCAGGCAATATGATATGCAATAGGGAACAAGAGGACTTACCCGGGATCCAGCAGCGATATTTAAACGTGCAATGCATACAAACAAAAGAAATTCCTAGAAAGAGTCTCTAATCACATATACACATAAGGTAAGACCTAGTCTAAGGTGTCACGCATGGAGTCGAAAATCAATAAAATCAACAAATAGAATAAACTAGAGAAGAGATGTGAAATTGTACCTCAAATGCGCTACAAAACAATGAGTTAGTCCACATGATATACAAAATGTAAAGTTGGATCTAAAATAATAATCCTAGACTTCTAGCTTAAATCTATAGAATATAGTTAAATCTAAAACAAATAAATCTTAACTACAAATGTCGATCCATACGGATGAATATGTCATGAGCAAGAATGAATTATGAAATACTCAATGGTTTGGTTCACTTAAACTTTGAATTCGAGCTTAACTAATCATTATTGAAATATGGTTTGAACCTTGACTCATGAAAATTTCATCTAAGCCATTATTCACAAGATTTGATGAAAACTAGTGCAGAATTCTGGAAATTGCTGAGAGCAGATCATAACTTTAAAAAATGAAAAAGTGTGGTTCCCGTGGTTTGATCTTAATAAATTTTGGACACAAGATGCCTCTGTGTGTCTAGTTTTGAGCTCAAAACAGAAATCAAAGTTTCAACGGTTGGATCTTGTGGAATTGGACAAAAACCAGACATCACGCAGCATTCTACAACCTTATGTCCAGAGTTCTTGCACGATTTTCTAAAAATAGCAAAAAGATCATAAATGCTTTGTTCTTTTAGGGTGACTTCCTAACACATTAATCTACTTAGAAAATATTATTTTGGGTCACAAACACTTTATTAAAGCATTGGTTTACTTATTTCAAAAGAGTGTTACTATGCTGAAACTTTGGACAGATTGTAGTGTCCTTACAAAACTCATAACCAAACCACTTTAGACATGAAACCACCTTAAAACAAAAAATGCAGTGGTAGAATATTGTGTTATTGACACTTTCTCGTTGGTTTCACTTGATTTCGACGGTTAGATTTCGAACTAAAAATCTTTGATCAGAAACAGTTTATGAACTCACTGTTTTCATTTGTCAAGTTGTAACAACCCTAAAATTTCTATGTAAATAATTATTTTAATTATTATTTTTAGTTAGCAATATTATATGAGTGTGCCTATGTAAGACATGTGTTTGGAAAATTTTAAGTGTTTGGTGGACATATAAATTAAATCATGAGTGAGCGCGTTTAGTTTGGAAGTTATATTTTATTAATTTATATTTGTTAAAAAATAAAATGAAGGGTTGATATGTATTTTTGTTATATAGTGTTTACAAGCCCGTGAATGTGTTAAATAATGTAATTAACATTAAAACTTAGTACCGGGGTCATGGGTACCCATTGGGCTACTCATTTTAACACTTTGTACTGCATTCTGGGCTCATATAGGTCTCTTTTGTGAGCCCACAAGAAGAAAAACGGGATTTATATATTTTTGTGTGTTTTATTGACATGTGTTGTGTGTGTAGTGTACATATATCTTATATGAAAAACCCTAGCCACCCAAAAGAAAGAACAGACGTGTGTGTGTGTGTGTGTGTGTGTGTGTGAGAGAGAGAGAGAGAGAGAGGGAGAGAAGAAGAAGAAGAAGAAGAAGAAGAAGAAGAAGAAGAAAAGGGAGGAGAAAGGAGAAGGATTCCGGATTCGTGGTCACGTGGCGAATCGCGGAGCATTCGTGGTTGTCAATTTTGGATTGAACTAGGTGAGTTAAACTTTGTGTATCCGAGTATATATATATATACACGTATGTATATATATATATGTATGTGTATGGGAGTAAATTAGTGCATGTTAAATTTAATGGTTAGGGTCAAATCTTTGTAATGGATGGATACACGTTGCTATTGTTGAAGTAATTTAGATACATTCTTTCCCTTCGTGTGACTTTGCGATCATGACATTAGGGTATTCGAAAGGGTTAGGTGAATCGTTAGTTTAATCAAAACTATAGGTGAAATATTCATGTTTGTTAGAAAATATATGTGAAATTCGTTTTATGTGTAATTCACACAGTCGCAGAAACTTTAGAAAATTATTAGAAAATCGTGGCTTTGAATTTGAACATTCTGTCCGCGTGTCTCATGTAAAACGTGATTCTGCACGTTTTTCGTCTAATGGTATTTTTCCTGATTCTGCACCGTTTGGGCAGAAATTTAAGATTACAGTAGCAGTTTTCAATATAGTTCAACTTGCAAATTGGAGAATATGATTTCTTATTATGTGCTTTATGTATGCTACTATTGAATGTTGGGTTGAGATTATTGTACCTAAAATAACTGATCTTATTTTGTGGTCATTTTGAGAAAAAATGAGTAAATTAGATACGTTGAATAGTATATTGGGGATGTTGTAATTTGATTGGAAATTATTGAGGGAAGAATTGTTATGGGTTAATTGATAAAACCCTTTATTGTAAGAAATTGGAATACATCTAAAAGTTAGAGATGTGATTGGATGATAAGACGGAACTATGTGATAAACGTGAAATTCACAATTATTGGGATAATACGAATGATAAGTGATAATTGCAACATAGTTCTTTAGTGTTCATCACTCCCGTTGTGTGATATTTTTTTTTTGGTAGCTCGACTTGCTGAGTGTACCCTTTTGCCAGTGGCTTCGTGATCAAGCTGGCCTAAGCCTTATGCTCGGCTTATTTGTTAGACGTCTAGGCATATTGACTGGCCTTCTGTGTGTATACCTGGTTTGGTTGATACCCTAACCAAACTAGCACCAGAGCGGATGTTAGTAGTATGTCCGGGCACACATGGGATATATGTGTGTGGTGTACCATGGAGGGTGACCAAGTGGTGAACCTAGAAAACACAAAGATAAATTCAAGGCTAATAAATAATGAAAAGGGATTATTTCATAAAACTGATAAGCGTGAAATAATAAATGCGACGTTTGGTGGACGGTTTGTATGCGGAATTGTTTGCTTGGTCTATGATCATTCAATTTGCAGGATGGTGGGCCCACTAACGTTTTACAGGTTTAGCTCACCATAAGTAAATGGGTAAGTATGAAATTCGTAGTAGCTTTGGATTTTGGGCAAGAAACTACTTGCCACCACATATTTGGAAACTACTCTATTGTCCACATATGTGTGTGGAACTACCTGTCTTGACCCAAGAGTATTGTAGTGTAATTTGTTGTCTACGGGTTCAAGTTGGATCCCTAAGACTTGTTGTTTTGTTTAACTCATACCAGTCATGTGACTGACCCGAGTGTGTTATACATTCGGGGGCGTTTCTATATGAAACGTAGTCGAATGTATTTGTGCATGTTTAGTTTTTTGGAGATTTTCGTTGGAGCTTCTGTTTGGGTGAAGAGATGGTCGTTGTGTTGTTTATTGTTGGAGTTGTACTTATTTTTGTTGTACTTGATTGTATTTTATTTTCTGGCATTGTGGGCCAGTATGTATAATTGTAATAAATATGGTATATTGGGTATTGGGAACGTTGTAGTTACTCTGACCAATGGATGTATAGATTTTATTCTTATTTATTTTTATTTCTGCTGAACTCTGTATGCGGACATTTTATTTATGAAAATGATATTTTTTTTTTTAAATTGAAAAGTGATATAATATTTATAATGGAACTTTATTTCTTTTACAATGAAATGGATGTTTGGGAATACATGTTTAATAATAAAGAGTTTTTCTTTAAACACAAGATCACATGTCCTTATTTAAGGAGTATTAAATGCTGTTTTCAATAAATTTTCTGTTAGTATATGGGAGGGTGTCGCTCTCGTGATTTTTGGTAATTGAATATTAGTCCGGATACAAGCTCTGGATTGAATATTTGGTTGTCCAAAAATCGGGGTGTGACACAAGTTCAACTTTTATTTGTTAACTCCAACTATTGAACCATGAAGTTGGACTTAAACTAAACCATCTTCTCCTACCATTTGATGGTCATTAGAGACTAAAGACCTTTATATTTATAGATTTCAAGTGAAGTATGAATGGACTTCATGAAATCTCAAGATAAGGAATCTAAACCATGGGGATGGGCTTAGACTCAAAACCACTTTCTCCCACCATTTGATGGTCATTGGAGATGAAGACATGACTATACTCATGAGTCTCAAAGGAATATAGAAAGGATTCCATGAAACATCAAGTTTAGAGAATCCAAGTCATGAGTGTGGACTTAGATCCATCTATTTGCTTATGAAATGGAGTGATGATCAAACTTTGATTCCCATGTGAAGCACAAGCTTACATGGGATTCAAAAGATCATGTTCAAGAGATTTCAAGAGAGATATTGAGAATCTCTAAGAGTCTCAAGAAGGAAGTACGATCAACAAAAGAAATGGAGCAAAGAAAATAAAAAGGTTTGAGGATTAGAGATTCAAGAAAAAGGAAGAATGTAAATAGACAACTTATGGTTAGAGGATCACCTCTAAACTATCCTCAAAGTTTCTCTCCTTTGAAGATCTTCCAAACCCTTCTTCAAGCTCTCCAAAACTCTCTCTTTTCTTTCTAAAAAATATGTTAGTATAGTGGTGGTTATCTCTCTTGTATTGTGTTGTATGTCTCTCCCCCTTTTCCTCAAGAAAGATCCTCCCTCTTTTATAGACAAAATTACCAAGTATTTTCAGTGAATTCGGAGTAAAAGACAGGTGTAAATGTCTCATTTGGTGGTACAATACGTACTTCCTGAAATTAGACAGACTGCTGCCCAGGACGGCAGTCAAAAGTAATTTGCGACAGTCCGTGGATGCCGCCGCGGCACTTCATAACTACCGCGATGGCATTCCGTGACTGCCGCGCGGCTCTCAGTAAGTGCCGTGCCAAATTATTGATTGCCGTATTTTTGTGAACCTTACTTCATCATTTTTTGTTTTTATCCGCATACATATATGTATTGTATCACAAAATACGGACTTTAAAAGCAAACGGCAGTCAGAAAATGTTGGCGGCACTCAGTAAATGCCGGGCCAGCACTCACTGAATGCCGTTCGGCACTCACTGAGTGCCGCTCAGCACTCACTGAGTGTCGCGGAATATTGCCGTGTGCCGTTTTCTGTTGAACTTCCCTTTTTAGGTCTTTTCTTTCTTCCCTTTTTTCTTAAAGAAACTTATTTTTGAAGATCTTTTCCAAAAATGGTGTTTTATACCTGAATTCTCCCAAATACCTAGTATTTTCTTCTTTCTGTGAAATTTTATCGCGTTTGGAGAACTTTCTGAAGAGCTTGGAATACTTCAAATTTTTTCGGTCCTTATCATCATTGAACGTGGAGGTGACGCTCTCCTAAATTCGACGGTTGGTCAAAATTGGGGTGTCTATAGTTTGCCCCTCTTTGACAAAGCTTGTGGGGGCAACGCGTCCCATAAGTGAATGTCAAAGCCTGTGTGAAGACAAGCCTTTGACCAGACTGTCGAATTTAGGTAAAATAAATCGCATTGCAAAAACGGCTTCACAAACGGTTCATGTTGGTCGTGCTCAACGGCGAGCTGCCTACGTATCCCATCAAGAATCAGACCAAGACGTAGTTCGGGCAAGAGCCAAACATACACAAGCACAAGTAACCATACGGATGAATGCACCTATCTTGTCGTGGTGCAAGTGCTATGCAATGATATCTTCTGAATTGATCTGGTCACATGTGCTGATGTGCCACGCTTATCATGTCTTCCCTACGTACGACGCACTTTACGTGACGCGTTAGTCAGGAAAGATTACCTAATTCCGTGACTGATGCGAAGATCTGTTACAGCGGTCATGATGCTTTTGATTTGATTGTGGGGGTTAATGCAAATTCGTTGCGAGGGCTGAGAATATAAATCTGTTACATTCTCAAAATAAAGGATCGACGTAAATATGTTACGAGGATCGAGAATACAAATCCGTTATATTCCCAAAATGAGGGTTAACGCAAATATGTTGCGAGAATCGAGAGTGCAAATCTGTTACATTCTCAAACAAAGGATCAATGCAAATATGTTACGAGGATCGAGAATACAAATCCGTTATATTCCCAAAATGAGGGTTAACGCAAATATGTTGCGAGAATCGAGAGTGCAAATCTGTTACATCCCGAACAAAGGATCAACGCAAATATGTTACGAGGATCGAGAATACAAATCCGTTATATTCTCAAAATGAGGGTTAACGCAAATATGTTGCGAGAACTGAGAGTGCAAATCTGTTACATCCCGAAGGATCAACGTAAATATGTTACGAGGATCGCCATTGAGACCTAATGCAAGGTTGCCATTAAGGACTAACACCGATAATGCTGCCATGGAGGACTAATGCAAGGAGAAGCTGCCATTGAGGACTAACGCTTATGAAGAGAAGCTGCCTTTGAGGACTAATGCTTAGGAGAAGCTGCCATTAAGGACTAACGCTTATGAAGAGAAGATGCCATTGAGGACTAATGCTTATGAAGAGGAGCCGCCTTTGAGGACTAATGCAAGGAGAAGCTGCCATTAAGGACTAATGCAAGGAGAAACTGCCATTGAGGACTAACGCTTATGAAGAGAAGCTGCCATTGAGGACTAATGCAAGGAGAAGCTGCCATTGAGGACTAATGCAAGGAGAAGCTGCCATTGAGGACTAATGCTTATGAAGAGAAGCTACCTTTGAGGACTAATGCGGAGAAGCTGCCATTAAGGACTAATGCTTATGAAGAGAAGCTGCCATTGAGGACTAATGCAAGGAGAAGTTGCCATTGAGGACTAATGCTTATGAAAAGAAGCTGCCTTTGAGGACTAATGCGGAGAAGCTGCCATTAAGGACTAATGCTTATGAAGAGAAGCTGCCATTGAGGACTAATGCAAGGAGAAGATGCCATTGAGGACTAATGCAAGGAGAAGCTGCCATTAAGGACTAACGCTACGAGAAGCTGCCATTAAGGACTAACGCTTATGAAGAGAAGCTGCCATTGAGAACTAACTCTTATGAAAAGAAGCTGCCATTAAGGACTAATGCTTAGGAGAAGCTGCCATTAAGGACTAACGCTAGGATAAGATGCCATTAGGGACTAACGCTAGGAGAAGCTGCCATTAAGGACTAACGCTTATGAAGAGAAGCTGCCATTAAGGACTAACGCTTATGAAGAGAAGCTGCCATTGAGGACTAATGCTTATGAAGAGAAGCTGTTATTGAGGACTAATGCTTATGAAGAGAAGCTGCCTTTGAGGACTAATGCAGAACCAAATTTAGATATTCGGAGTTACTTCGAACTTAAAGAATTGATTTCACAAAATATCGGGAGTCCACAAACTCAGAGAGTTGAATTTTCAAATCTTTGGGGAGTTTTTTAGACTCAAAGAATTTTGAACGGAGCTGATAGAAAGAATGATTTTCTGCATTTACGGATCTTTGGAAGAAACATATCGGTTCTGTCAAAAGAGGGAAGTCACCTTTGCCCCTAGTCTTGGACTCCTCTTATATTGCCATTTTAGCACCATGATGTGATAGTGTTCGAAACTTCTGCTTGTATTGCCCTTGGATGTTCATGAAGACTTTTCAAATCTTTATTCATCATCTTAAACCCACACATTTGAGACCATTTATTGACTCATCAAAGGAGGACAGCCTGACAAAGCTAGTTACTCAAGATGACTGACTCAAACTCTACATTCATTATGAATGAATGTGCCTTCATCGTGAATAATTTATCATCTCACCTTCCATTTATTCATCATCTAACAATGGCAGTGCTTTGCTGATAAATCTAAGCTTTGAATACTTCTCCTTTTTGATTTAGCGAATTATTTGCCCATCTAGAATATGCTTCAAATTAGCGCTTTAGTTTATAGAATGAAAGGCACTCTATTTCAATCCTTTCAAAACAAACTCAATTACTTGAGAACTTGCCTTTGGCATAAAGGGTTTTTGGCAGACAAAGTTTGCCCCTAGTCTTAAGGGCAAATAGACTTATCCAAGGGTTTTGACTCATCAAAGGAGGACAGCCTGACAAAGCTAGTTACTCAAGATGACTGACTCAAACTCTACATTCATTATGAATGAATGTGCCTTCATCGTGAATAATTTATCATCTCACCTTTCATTTATTCATCATCTAACAATGGCAGTGCTTTGCTGATAAATCTAAGCTTTGAATACTTCTCCTTTTTGATTTAGCGAATTATTTGCCCATCTAGAATATGCTTCAAATTAGCGCTTTAGTTTATAGAATGAAAGGCACTCTATTTCAATCCTTTCAAAACAAACTCAATTACTTGAGAACTTGCCTTTGGCATAAAGGGTTTTTGGCAGACAAAGTTTGCCCCTAGTCTTAAGGGCAAATAGACTTATCCAAGGGTTTTCAGAACATGATGGTACAGGATGTTTGTAGTCCATTTACTCCCAACCTAGAGGTAATCATCATGAATACGATGGGCTGAAGCAGGAAACCCAATGCTGATGGGCAAACTTTGTTTGCCCCTGGTTTGGCAATAGATATATGGCTCCAGGCAAACACAAGTTTGCCCCTAGTCTAAAGGAAGAAAACCAAAGATGCAAAGGGTGATGCTTTTGGTTTAGGAATGGTTATAGACCGAGAACCTTGAAAGGTTCGCCTACTTATCCCCATCAGGTCCAAATAGTTCGGGCAAGGCCTGAATGAAAGATAGCATGAGATGATGGGGTGATGACCGAACTGGGTAGGTTGCCTACGTATCCCTAAGTGGGAATCAGGTCAAAACGTAGTTCATCGATTCTAGAGGTCTTGAAAGAATAAGGCTTCAAGAATTGGTGGGCTTTTCGAGCCATGTTGCCATTTAGGTTTAGGGAGTGCATATCACTTGTGGTAGCCCTTGTGTAGCATGATGAACTACTTTTTCCTTTATTCTCTATTTTCTTCTTCTTCTTTTTTTCATGTGACGGTTGATTTATTAACCTTTTCACTAGCCAGTTAATCTCTACAACTCTCATCACGTTCTATCATATTCACAAAGTAATATCAGCCCTTCAAAGATATCTCTGCATTGTTTTGGGCCCACTTAACGTTAGAGCTTGAAGTTGATAAGTCTCACTTTTCGTTTTTAATTTCTTTTCTTTGTTTAGAACAACATAAAGCCTTGGGATAGTTCATATGCCAGTGATCTACTTTGAAGTGCTCAAGAATTCACAATCTTATCTATTCTCTGCCTTTTCTTTTCTCAGCCTTTTCTCTACCTTACCATCTCTTATCCTACCCATGATTTTGACTAGCTAGGATTAGGATTTTTAAAATCAACACGCATCTTATTTGTGCTCTAACTTTTGCCTAGGCGCCCTTTTGGGTTTTCATCCTAGCGAGCTCCATTTTCTTTTTCTTTTTCTTTTTTTTTTATTTTTCTTTTGGAAGAAGAAGTTCATTTAAACTGTCTGGCTACCATCAAGGACCAAGTTTATGGTTTTAGACTGGTTGGGCTCATCTTTTAGGCTTGGTATTTAAGAAAAGGGGATGGTGAGCAAGCTTCAAGTTCCAAGTTCATCTTTTCAAGATTGAGCAAGAGCATCTTAAAATTCTTAAAGTAAAGCTAATCAATTCTCTAGTCCTCCTTGGATTTGGCACAGAACATGCTTTGATCATTTGGGGATCCTTTTCAATGCAAAGATTTATTAACAAAGTATTTCTCACGCTCATTTGAAAAAGTGATTTGATTTTCATTTTTTTTGCTCTTCTTTTTTTTTTTCTTTCTTGGCTTAATGATCCATACATTCACAACTTGGCACACTGAATCAAACAGAATGAGATTTTATTCAACTAGTAGGGAAAAGGATTACATCACTTTGACTCGATAAAAAGAAAGATTTGGAGAATAAACTCGACAACCGACTGACTCAAAGACTCGACTGGACTTTACACTTGACTCCTACTTGACATGACTCGATTACCAAACTAGACTTGACTTGGTCTCAACTGGAGTGTCACAGACGATTTTCAATTGATTAGATTTCCAAGAGCATCCACATTTGCTTTAGCAGCAGGAGTTCCAAACACAATCACTTCACTATCATCTGAACCACCGGGTCCGTCTTCCCCCAACAGTATGTGTGCAGAAATATTATCCACGTCCATGGCCCAATTTTTAGCGGGAGAGTATTCATCTGACTCATACCAAGTAATACCTTTTCCACATTCGTTGATTGGGCCAGGGCCAGTTGGTTGTTGAGCACTCATGGATGCAACAAACCCCTTGAGAGTTCTTAGTGATGGCTGGGATTGAGAGGTCAAAGACTGAAGAGCTTGTAAGTCAAGATCGTTATGCAAAAGGTCACTCGGTGGATTTGGCGGAGGAGTGATGATTTTCTGATCAATGAGATCCTGGATCTCATGGCGGAGTCTCGAGCAAGAATCGGTATTGTGGCCTTGAGTCTGGTGATAGGTGCAGTACAAGGATAGGTCATATTTGCGAGGTAAGGGTTTTGATGGTGGCCTTAGGTCCAGGGGATTAAGGTGACCACCCTTGATGAGGTGATCAAGGGCCATGGATAATGTCATGCCAAGTTTGGTGAATATTCTCAACTTGTCGGCTCGGCTTAATTTCGGATTCGGCTTTGAACTTGAGTTGGCTTTTGGGTTGAGATGTGGGCAAGAATGAATTATGAAATACTCAATGGTTTGGTTCACTTAAACTTTGAATTCAAGCTTAACTAATCATTATTGAAATATGGTTTGAACCTTGACTCATGAAAATTTCATCTAAGCCATTATTCACAAGATTTGATGAAAACTAGTGCAGAATTTTGGAAATTGCTGAGAGCAGATCATAACTTAAAAAATGAAAAAAGTGTGGTTCCCGTGGTTTGATCTTGATTAATTTTGGACACAAGATGCCTCTGTGTGTCTAGTTTTTAACTTAAAACAGAAATCAAAGTTTCAACAGTTGGATCTCCGGGAATTGGACAAAAATCAGACACCACTCAGCATTCTACAACCTTCTGTCCAGAGTTCTTGCACGATTTTCTAAAAATAGCAAAAAGATCAGAAATGCTTTGTTCTTTTTAGGGTGACTTCCTAACACATTGATCTACTTAGAAAAAATTATTTTGGGTCACAAACACTTTATTAAAGCATTGGTTTACTTATTTCAAAAGAGTATTACTATGCTGAAACTTTGGACAGATTGTAGTGTCCTTACAAAACTCATAACCAAACCACTTTAGACATGAAACCACCTTAAAACAAAAAATGCAGTGGTAGAATATTGTGTTATTGACACTTTCCTGTTGGTTTTCACTTGATTTCGACGGTTAGATTTCAAACTAAAAATCTTTGATCAAAAACAGTTTATGAACTCACTGTTTTCATTTGTCAAGTTCAACTTTTATTTGTTAACTCCAACTATTGAACCATCAAGTTGGACTTAAACTAAACCATCTTCTCCTACCATTTGATGATCATTAGAGACTAAAGACCTTTATATTTATAGATTTCAAGTGAAGTATGAATGGACTTCATGAAATCTCAAGATAAGGAATCTAAACCATGGGGATGGGCTTAGACTCAAAACCACTTTCTCCCACCATTTGATGGTCATTGGAGATGAAGACATGACTATACTCATGAGTCTCAAAGGAATATAGAAAGGATTCCATGAAACATCAAGTTTAGAGGATCCAAGTCATGAGTGTGGACTTAGATCCATCTATTTGCTTATGAAATGGAGTGATGATCAAACTTTGATTCCCATGTGAAACACAAGCTTACATGGGATTCAGAAGATCATGTTCAAGAGATTTCAAGAGAGATATTGAGAATCTCTAAGAGTCTCAAGAAGGAAGTACGATCAACAAAAGAAATGGAGCAAAGAATATAAAAAGGTTTGAGGATTAGAGATTCAAGAAAAAGGAAGAATGTAAATAGACAACTTATGGTTAGAGGATCACCTCTAAACTATCCTCAAAGTTTCTCTCTTTTGAAGATCTTCCAAACCCTTCTTCAAGCTCTCCAAAACTCTCTCTTTTCTTTCTAAAAAATATGTTAGTATAGTGGTGGTTATCTCTCTTGTATTGTGTTGTATGTCTCTCCCTCTTTTCCTCAAGGAAGATCCTCCCTCTTTTATAGACAAAATTACCAAGTATTTTCAGTGAATTCAGAGTAAAAGACAGGTGTAAATGTCTCATTTGGTGGTACAATACGTACTTCCTGAAATTAGACACACTGTTGCCCAGGGCGACAGTCAAAAGTAATTTGCGACAGTCCGTGGATGCCGCCGCGGCACTTCATGACTGCCGCGACGGCATTCCGTGACTGCCGCGCGGCTCTCAGTAAGTGCCGCGCCAAATTATTGATTGCCGTATTTTCGTCAACCTTACTTTATCATTTTTTTGTTTTTATCCGCATACATATACGTATTGTACCACAAAATACAGACTTTAAAAGCAAACGGCAGTCAGAAAATGTCGGCGGCACTCAGTAAATGCCGGGTCGGCACTCACTGAGTGCCGCGGAATACTGCCGTGTGCCGTTTTCTGTTGAACTTCCCTTTTTAGGTCTTTTCTTTCTTCCCTTTTTCTTAAAGAAACTTATTTTTGAAGATCTTTTCCAAAAATGGTGTTTTATACCTGAATTCTCCCAAATACCTGGTATTTTCTTCTTTTTGTGAAATTTTATCGCGTTTGGAGAACTTTCTGAAGAGCTTGGAATACTTCGAATTTTTTCAGTCCTTATCATCATTGGACGTGGAGGTGACTCTCTCCTAAATTCGACGGTTGGTCAAAATTGGGGTGTCTACAGGACCACAAAAAGTATTGTGGTGTCATATTTGGGAAGCATAGCTTACTAAGATTTCAAATCTGACCATGTATTATTAGTTGCAACTCTTGAATGCTATAACACAACCCAAAGGGGGAAAAATACCCATAATATAGAAGTACTCACATTGTGAAAGTCAATGAAAATAATTCGACAAAAGATTATGTCTTTCATTAATTTATTAAATTATTACACAATTGATAACATATCAGTATGTAAATTTCCTTATTGGGCTTTGTTGTGGGCCATTATGAGGCTTTGGGGTTGGGTTGGGATGGGATGAGTGTGTGTGTGTGTGTTTGTCCTGCCATAATCCAAGTAAGTATCAAAAATAAAAAATAAAAAATTCAGTATGACAATTGGTGAGGTCCATATCAAATAAAGGTTTTACTTATTTTAATACATGCCTATAAATTTAATTTACACACACATGGTTATAAATATAATTTTATTACACGCACATTCCTAATATTATTTCTTAGTGTGTGCTAGAATTTTGGACGAAAGAAACAACTTATAAATAATTATTTCCTCATCCCATTTTATGTGTTCGAATGATTGAGAAGGAAAAAATACAAATAGTTACTTTTCCGGTCCATTGTATTTGTCATTTACCGTTTCAAACTATTGTCCATTAAGAAACTTTGAATATATGGAGATGAATATCTCGTAAAAATATATTACTTATATATGTTTGTAAAAGCAATCATTAGTGCTTTGCTGAAAGGAAAAAAATGGTTGAAAACGTAAAGATAGACACATAAAATGGGACCACAAGAAGTATTTTGGAATCATATTTGGGAAACATGGCTTACTCAGATTTCATTTCTGGCCATGTATTATTAGTTGTAACACTTTAATGCCGTAACACATCCCAAAAGGAGAAAAAATACCCATAATATAGAATTAGTCACGTTGTAAAAGTCAATGAGAGAAGATAATGTCTTTCATTAATTTATTAAATTATTACGTACAATTGATAACAAGATTAGAATTTGATCAACGAAGCTAATATGTGTGGAATAGGTACGTGTGAAGCACGTGCCGATAACCTAGTATAGACATACAAGCACTTACTAGATTGTTTTTATATTTATTTATTTATTGGGTTAATTACAGATGCACCCCCTGTACTTAACCGTTCTTCACTGTGTCCTCAGAACTTCAAATCGTATCACTAATATCCTACTTTGGACTAAAGTGAAACAGTTAATAATTTCATTAAAATTAATGGTCATAAGCCATTTTTGGCAATAACTTTTGGAGTTTATCAATATTTATGAACTTCAAAAGCGAAAATAAATTACTTAAGGAAATGTACATTGTAATTGCAGTAGGCCAAAAGCGACCTTGGACAACTTATACTAATCACAAAATTTTTTAATTTTATTTTATAAGAAGAAAAAAAACTACCAAATAGTCCACAAGGGGTATTAGTGACCCATTCGGAAGTACAAGGGGACAAATTGAAAAATGTGCACACCATAGGGTCAAAGTGGCAAATACTCCACCATACAAACTCTTGTTCCATTAATTTTAACAGAATTGCTACTTGTTTCACTTTATCAGAGGGTAGATTATATCTTGATAATGTATGTTCACAAACCTATGAATATGACATACCAAAGATCCCCAAGTGTTGATCTTGCAAGATCTCACTGATTGGTAAGTCAAAGCAGTCATATCCATAGTCTGTGTCCATAATCGTCTCAAGATTGAGAACACGTACCTTATACAAGTTATGAGTTCCTATCGACTGTTGACAGTTTTATATGTCAATAGGAATCTCATGGTTCGTCAATGCATTATAAGCACAAGCATATTAACTACGAATCACACTCTAGTGATTCAGACTCATCACTCCATCTAATGGTAGTTAATAATGCTACAGTGTATACCTGATGAGATATCTAGCCTCATCATCCACTAAAAGTTCTAAGTATCAAAGAATAGTAATTCGTATCTCACTTGTATATATCTCATACATGCACGAATTACCTACTATGATACTTAATGATTACAAACAATCATCTTATGAAATATACACAATGAAATGCATAAATGATATCTATATATAAAATGTCAAATATAGACCGGGTTTGAGGGCGCGATCCCAACAAACTCCCACTTGCACTCAAAACCCATTACATCTAAGACCTAGACTATCTAGATGAAGATTAAAGACTTTCTGTGGCAAATCCTTTGTAAACGGATCCGCAAGATTGTCAACAGTGGCAATCTTGGTGACAGTCACATCTGCATGCTGGACTATATCTCGTATGAGATGATACTTCATTTCTTTGTGTTTTCCCTTTCCGTGGTTCCTTGGCTCCTTGGACTATGCCACTACCCCATTACTATCGCAGTATAGCGTAATAGGTGACAATGACGCTGGTACCACTCCGAGTTCCATGAGGAACTTCTTGAGCTAAACAGCTTCCTTTGTGGCTTCACAAGTAGCCACATACTTGGCTTCTGTAGTTGTCTGTAATGAATTTCTGCTTAATACTCTTCCAACTAATAGCACCAGCTCCGAGGGTAAAGAAATGTCCGGATGTTGACTTCCTCGAATATTTATATGACATAATGTCTGAGTCAGTGTATCCCAATGGAATCAACTCATTGCCTCCATACATAAGCATGTAATCTTTAGTCCTTCTCAAGTATTAAGAATGTGCTTGACGACTGTCCAGTGCTCTGGACCTGGATTTGACTGATACCTGCTTACCATGCCAATGGCAAAGTATGTATCTGGTCTAGTGCATAACATCGCATACATGAGACTTCCCATTGGTTAGGCATAGGGAACTCCTGCCATGCAATTCTTCTCCTCTTGTGTCTTAGGACAACGCTAAACCATGCATGAAAGGTAGCAAACCTTTCTTCGAATTATCCATGGAAATCCTAGTTAGTACCTTTTCGATATAACCAGCTGGAGATAATCCCATTATCTTTCGCTTATGATCTCGAAAGAGTTTTATCCTAAGGTTATAGCTCGCCTCTCCTAGATCCTTCATATCGAAAGTACTAGCTAGCCAAACCTTGATTGATGACAATGCCCCTACATCATTCCCAATGAGTAGAATGTCATCAACATTAAGCACAAGAAAAGCTACCACTTTGCCTTCACATTTCTTGTATACACAAAGTTCATCCAGATTTTGTATGAAACCAAACGACTTGACCGCTTGGTCAAATCGAATGTTCCAGCTCCCTGGGTTCCTGCTTAAGCCCATAAATGGACTTTTGCAGCTTGCATACCAAGTTATATTTTTCGCCAGCTACGAACCCTTCTGGTTGCTACATACCAAGTTACATTTTTTGGGTGCTTTTTCAATTAAGTGGTATGTTATCAAACGCACTGAAAAAGAATAAGTGGTGAATCTTTTCATTTTCAGCACTTAATTGGTTTATCAAACATACCCGTAGACACAAATGAAGAGTTTTTGGAATGCAAATACATTAAAGCCCCATTTGGTTTGCACATAATGGAGCCTAGAAAAGCAATCCCTTTCCGCAAAACTAAATTTTTGTGTTTGGTATACTTATTGAGTTTGGAAACTCCAAACTAGGAATGGATTCCTTAAAAAATAAGGAAACCCATTCTTTATTTAGAGGTGGTAATGTGTTTCCTTTCCAGAGGAATCAAGTAGAAAAAACTAAAATTTAAATATCTTCTACCATATATTTTTGACCTTATCTATGCAAATCAATCTTATCAGCATTTTTTTTTACACTTTTCCTTCACTCTATCTACATTTAATGTAATTAGTTTTTTTTTTTTTTAGTTTATCACCTCTTCAAGCATTAATAATTATAATAAACCAAACATTTGAACATTAATCCATCTTGTTTCAAATATCCGATTCTTAATTTACCCAAATAAAATAATGGAAAGTAATGCAGTTTCCTTTCCAGGGAATCTGATTACTTGGAGTCAATTTTCCGTTTACTTTCCTTTCCAAGTGAACCAAATGGAGCCTAAAGGAAGTTAGATTACTCGAAAATGAAAATACAAAAGTTGCTACTGCTAGAAACTAGAAATGAAAATTTACAAAACACTAAAACTAAGCCAAAGTGGCTTCTGGATACACACTGCCATAAACAAAGGGAAAAAAAAGTATGTTGTTGAATGCTTTTTTCGAATTGATCCGATGTGTGACATGAATTCCCTTAGTGCGTTGGATCATCAAAGAATGGAGAAATTCCTTAGAGAGAATTTCTTGGCTGCCTTCTTTCTTATATGAGTAATACTTGGGACACAATTTTTTCTACACAACTTAAAAGATGTGTATTTAAATTGTGTAGAAAAAGTTGTGTGAAGGTTGTGTCCTAATATTACGCTTCTTATATATATATATGTGTGTGTGTGTGTGTGGAGACCCACTTCTACTTCAATAACAACCACAACACATAACTTCATCACGTGGACAACACCTACACAAAAACCACCCACTTTCTTTGCCACGTGTCATCACTTGACTTGTCATAGCCTTCCATTTTGACCAAGCTAGAAAAATAAATTAGGTGGGCAGTCCTCGGGTCCAATCTCAAAATCGGTGGCCATGAATTCGGGACTATGATTTCAAACTTGATTGTTTTGTACATTTTTAATCGTCCGAGTTTTTTTGGAGCAAATATTAATTTTGTTAGACCAAATTTATTTTGGTCAAAACATGATAAAAACTCTTTTATCAGCTACTTATTTTTGGCAACTTGATTAACTACCCAAAAAAATTCTATGAGCCAAATAGTTGGTGATTATATGTAAAAATGCATATTTTGGGTGCAAACGGTGAGCATATCATGATTATTAGCCTTTCTACTACACAAAACCTAATCATCTTCTTCGACTAACTCAAGTCCCTAGCATCAAATCGACTTATAGTCTAATTAGTCAATCCGAACAGTATAAAATACTAAAACATTTGACTGATTTTCATCAGTTCATTTTCTCACACTACAAAAGCCTTCCTTTTCAAAAAAAAAATTAATGGGAAAGAGCAAACTAACCTGGGGAAAAACAAAAGAACAAATCTCTCCAATCCAAATCAAATCATTTGTTCAGAGAGAGCCATAAGATCAGTGACCAAATTTGCAATCGTCAATCACAGCAATTCACGCTTCTCGTTTTTCACGAAGAATGCTGGAATCGGAAGCGAACTTGGAGGAGGCAAATATAAGAGCACCTCCGTTCCATGACCATGTTTTCGCCAAAAAATTTCACAGCCACTGTCGGCGTCTCTCATCTTTGGACTCGGCCGTGGGAAATGTTTGCTATTGGACTAAATTGAAGCACTTTATCAAACTTTAAGGATTAAATTGAAAATTTGAAAAATATAAGGACTAAATTGAAATCACAATCAAAGTCTGAGGGTGAAAAACTGATTTCAAAAAGCGAAGGACACGCTTGGTATTAATATTTGTTAATTAGATCCCGATTTCAAGTGTCGTCCTCTACAAACATTTGTTCCAATTTTCTCAAAATCAGATCCAAATTAATAGATCCTTCCGCCTTCACTGGACGACCCATTTCTTCAACCACAATGAAATCCTCCCTCAGTCAAGCTACCGCAGGCACACACACACACACACATACACACACACTCTCTCTCTCTCTCTCTCTCTCTCTCTCTCTCTCTCTAGGTTACAAAACATAGGCATCAATAGGAAAATAGATTTGGGATGAAGAAGTATGAACCGCACGGAACGAACAGCTTCAGAAACTGAAAAACTTATAATACCTAAAATCATCACAAATCAACAGCTTTGTAATTATGGATATACGTTTTAGGTTTTTTTTTCTGCTATTGTTGTTTGTGGTTATGTTTTTGGTTCTTGAATGACTTTGTAGGGTATTAATGTGTTGGCAGATGTGGTGATACATGCTAGTTGTTCGTGTTAAGTGCTCAATAAGGTGGAAGCAAGTGTTTTTGTGTGGATTTTTGTGGTTTTGTTCTTTATCTATGTATTGGCTATGGCCCCCTTAAGTTGAATGAAAAAAAGATTTTGAAGAAGAGATTTGATCCATATGAAGTAAAAAAAATTAATTATTATATTTCGTGAGTTAATGTTGGCCATAATGTTTTTTTTTTTCACAAAACAAGGTTTACCAAAATGCATTTTATAGTTTTCGTTTCCTGCTCCTAAAAGTGCTCAAACTTCACCAAAATCATTTTCTGTTTTTATTTTTAAAAACTGAACACAAAAACTAGTAACGCAAAAACATAAAATCAAAAATAGATAATGTTCTCAAATGCAACCTAAACGTATGGTGTAAAGCTTTATTCTTATTTTCAATTTGTAAATGAAAATGGGTGTTAAATTTTTCCTCAAGCTTCCTTGTGGAATATCAATCAAGAGGAATGGAGCTTCATATTTGAATCACTAGAAAATGTTTATTGGCTTGAATTGAGGATGTGATTGTTACCCTTTTCCAATTTAGTATAAAAATTACCAGTGATTATTATTATTTTCATGATCTTGAGGTAGTTAGGCATCGGAATTAATATGGAGTAGATTGATTTGCTCAAATTTATGGTCTCTGTTTGACTAATGTTTTCAAATGATTATTTTCTACAATGAATAGTATGAGAAAGAAGCTTGAGATTGTTCTTTTGCAAGTTGATATCTGTAAATCAATGGTATATGAAAGGGTTGAAATTGTGGGGTGAGCTTGCTTAAAACATAAGCATGAACATGAAAATACACGATCTCATTGTTTATATGTTTGATGAACATGTTTAAGCAGTTTGGGAAGCTGGTTCAGCAGAGGAAGAGACGAGAAAAATGCCTCTTTATGATTGTATGTTGTTGTTAAAACCCCATGTGAAGAAGGAAGCATTGATGGACTTGGTTGCACGGGTAGGGAAACATGTTTATAGAAAAAATGGTGTACTCATAGATATTAAATCATTTGGAACTGTTCAGTTGGGTTGTGGTATTAAGAAGCTTGATGGGAGATACTATCAGGTAAATCTACTTCTACTGAATTATTTTTGCTGCTTTAGTGAATTCCATTTTGTAAGTTGTTTGTTTTCATGTATTTTCTGTAAGGCTTCTAGATGCTATTGCATGTATACTTGACTGCTTACACTTTGTTTTGAATTTCATGGTTTTCCCTGAAGTATTTGTCATTTAATGTAATCTCTGCATAATCGGTCAAAACTATTAAGTTGCTTGACCAAAGCTCAATGGCCATGAGAACGGACTGAATATTGAAGACATAGAATGGATGAGCTTTGGGCTCTTTTAGATGTTTGTAACATTCTATTGACGCAGGACACATCGAGAAATTGAAATAGGGATGGAAAATTGATGAATAAAAAGAATTAAAAGAAAAGATGAAGTCTTGGAGTCCACCAAGACAAGAACTCTTGGAATCCACCAAGACCTTAGGCTCTCAAAGAGAAAACTCAATTCTATTCATTCATAAACTATCGAATACAATAGTGTACCACCTTATTTATAGAGAAAATAGAAGACTCCTAGTCTAGGAAAAAATACATAAAATCTAAAACTTCCTAATAGAGAAAATCTCATAGAGATATTTATTCCCTAGTTTAAAACTACCTAAAAGATAGTATCCTTAAAAGATAAACCTAAATAAATACATTAATTACAATATCTTCCAGGATCAAAAACAAATATTATGAAATATCTTTTTCTATCCCTATCATCTATTTTACCTTCTTTTTTTATTCTTTTTTTTTCTTTTCTTCCGTACTGCAGACAACCCAAGAGCAAAAACATATCCCTGATAATATGTGAGAATCAGGGGCGGATCCAGGATTTCATTTCAGTGGGAACACACTTACATGGGGCCAATTTTTTTGAATAAGTACTTAAAAATTACATGGGATTCACGTGTAGTTGCTTGAGGGTTAAAGTGAGATTTTTGAGTTTTAAAGGGGTAAATTTAGACAAATTCAAAGATCAAAGTGAGATTTTTGAGTTTAAAAGGGGTAAATTTAAAAATTCAGGAGGTGCACAAATACATATAATCTCAAATACGTAGGGTAAAAAAAGTAAATTTCAAAACTTCGGTGGGGGCACGTGCCCCTCTGGCCTCCATCTCCTTCCGCCCCTGGTGAGAATGCCCAACATTATCTTGTTCCTTTGCTAATCCAATCGTTTGTTCTCTTAGTCACCTTATAAGCTGCCTTACTTTGAGGTCCTAATCAGGTTTCTGATTTAAGTTCCCTTATGAGCACCAAAGCTATGACCTTCACTTAGAAAGAATCAACTTACCCCCTACTCTTGCAAAGTGAATTCAATAATCTCTTTAGATTTCACATCTGCAAATAATTTCAACGATCTGTTTTCCCTGATAAACCTAGTAGTGCAAATCAACCTCACCTAGAGACACGGCAAGCTATGGAATTAGATGACAGGAATCAGTTTTCCTCCGGCATCGGATCTTACTCCCGGTGGATTGGAAGGTGGACAGAAGGTTGGGTTTGTGCTCGGAGATATTGCCAGTCTCCTTGGATTTGAAGTTTGTGAAAGGGAGAACTAATAGATATAGTTTTTAGCATTTTGATGAATTATTCGTCTTCTTTGGCCTATTGGCGATCTTAATCGCTTCTCTCAACAAGATGTCCTTTGGTTTGAGCAAATTTCTACAAAACCAAACATACCCTAAACTGTCCAAATTGTCACAAATTTCATACCTTAGTGTAGATTCTTTATACCTTCTGTCATAATGGTTACATGACATAAACTTCAGTTTCAAGAGAAATCATAACAAACCCGTGTACATTTAACATATATTCTCTCTCAGAGTCTCAAAAGTGTGTCAAACTTCAAGAGAAATTAGTTATTAGTTGCTTGACATTCTCCTCTTCTTTCAGCTATATTGTACATTGGTTCGTGTTTCACAGGTTATTTGTTTCGCAAAATCGTCTCCCGAGCTAAAATTGGAAAATTTAACTTCTTTCACCTGGCACCGAAGTTACTCTTATTAAAACCGATTAAAATGCTTCGGTTCAAGTTGGGTTTCTTCGGTGGTTCAGATTCTTTTCTTTCTTTTTTTAGCTCCCCTATCTATTATAAACAATTTAGATAATGCACCATCATTCATGGATTGAGCTTGAGTCACATAATTGTATGCCCAAAGTCCTGCAAATTACCTGTGTTGGAATGGTTCGTTTGTTTTATCATTGGCACTAGGCTTTGGATAAGTTTTGAGTGTTCAATAAATTTCAAGGCCTCATTATTAATTGGTGGTTTGAGGAATAGGGTGGTTCTTTGGCCTTCACAATAAATTCTAAACAACATACTATTCACCCAATAACGCAAAGACTTCTGTAGACTGATTGTTGTGGCTTAGACTCATAGTAACGTGCCCTGTACAACCTTCTTAGAATTTATTTTCAGCTTTTTCTTTGTCAATCTTCCCCCGAAAAGAAATACAAGAACCAGAAAAAAGATATACTAGAAATTAGAAATGTTGAGAATTAGTGTCCAAACTTGATTATTTTGACACCTTTCTCTAATATTTCTGGGGCTTGTTAATCCGTCTATCTTTCTAACTAGTGAAAGTAAAACTCTTTCAGTATGCCATTCTTTGATTGTGGCACAGGGCTAACTAATGCAAATGGCAATGATAACACCACCTAGCCTCAATGATGAGCTGCATTATTTGAACAAGGAAGATCGGTTGCTTCGATGGCTTTTGGTTAAACATCGAGACATCAAATATGGGTTGGAATTTCTGAGTGAGGAAGATGGTAAAGCTGAACTTAGCAGGTTCCGAAGCAGCTTATATGAGGACGAGGATGATGATGACGACAACGACAACAATGACTATGAATATGCTGTGGAGCAAGAGGAGGGAGAAAACTCTTAAAAGTTAAAAAGGCTGGTAGTCTCATCATATTAGTTACTGAGATCAGTATGTGTTCATATTGGCCTTTTCTTTCTTTTTTTTCTTTTTTTAATCTTTTTTTTAGTCGTGTAACAATTGGAATGTGGAATTTGCTTAGGCTAGCTCTATTGCCATAGCAACAATGGCTAATGTTAGAACAAAAAATGTTGCTAAAAGTTTTAGCAAGAAGTTTTTTAGAGACTTTGTTTTTGTTGCTAAAACTTTTAGCGACATTTTTTTGCTTTGGCATTACCCATTGTTGCTTTGGCAATAGCATTACCCATTTGCTTATGGTATTTTGTGTTCCCTTAGTATATTACACTTTCAAATTGGATATGGTCGGTGCTTATATGTTGATGCAATCCTAGGTTTGTAAAAAAAAAAAATTGGAGAACTTTTATGAGGCAAGAGAACAACTAAACAATTCAGCATGCAAAATAGACTAACAATTGCATTAAATCAATTAGTCAAAGTAATCCAAAACAGATGTTTTTTCATTAGGCTAAAATATAAACGCTTGTATTAACACCAACAGTCACTAAATAACAGAAAATTTGTAAGAGCAGTGGTAGGGGAAAAGAGAGCAACAAAGAAGGAAAGAAAGAAGAAGATAGAGGGAAAGAGAAACAACAGCAGTTCAAAGAGAAGAATGAAGAGAAATAGAGACAGTAAATGAAAATAGATTGAGAGGAAGAAGTAGAAGAACCTGGAAAACAAGATGCTGACTGAAAGTGCAGCAGAGATGTTGAAGAAGAAGAAGAAGTAGAAGAAGAAGGAGAAGGAGGAGAAGGAGAACCTGGAAACTGAGAGATGATGACTGGAAGGAGCAGCAGAGAGAAGCAACAGTGAGGCAGCCCGTAGGGTTTCTGTAAAACAAAATCAATCCATTTTCTTGCTTTCCAAAACAATGTATATAGATCTTCTCTTTTCACCTTGGCTGGCCCACTGATGTCATGCGACTAGCATGTGACAAACTAAATGATGTGGACACCCCCCACATCTTTAGGTTAAAAAAAAGAAACAAAAATAAACATAACCAAATAAAAGAAAATATTGTTTAATGTCCAAACATAAAAATATGCACAAAAAAAAAAATCAAATCAAATAAAAAAATCAAATAAAATGGATGCAAACCCTAGGTTACATCAACTCCCCCCGGGTTGGAAGAGCTCTCGAAAAGACTATGAAATAAATCCTCACGACGATGTCTCAGTTCGGCCTCGTCGATCCATGAACAATCAGTTAATGGTCGGTTTTTCCAACGAACTAGGTATCCCCGAAACATACTTCCTCACATCTTGGTAGTTTTGATATCTACAATGTCCTCAATAAAATCCTTAACACCTCTAGTAGTGTTGGTAAATGGTAATGTAGCAACCTCTGTAGCCTCTGATGAATCATCATTGAACATAGATAGATCGGCTACGTTAAAAACCGGAGAAATGGGTACATTGTAAGGAAGGTCTTGAAGATAGGCATTGCTACCTAACTTCTTAAGAATACAAAATGGCCCAAATTTTCGTCTACTCAATTTACCATATGACCCCACCGAAAACCTCTCGCGTCTAAAATATACCATGACCAAGTCTCCCACAGAAAAGGACAATTCCCTACAATGTTGATCAGCTCCCTCTTTATATTTAGAGTTGGCCACCCATAGCCTCTCAAGCACATCTTGCTACACGTGCTTTATATGCTCAATAATGTCATCAGCTTCAGCACTAATACGACCACGATAAGGAATAGAAGAGCGATCAAGAATATGGGGAATTGGAAAGCCATAAACAATTTCAAAAGGAGTTTTTTCAGTTGTTCTATTTAGTGAACTATTATAGGCAAATTCAGCTTGTGGTAAAATTAAGTCCCATTGATGTGGTCGTTCGCTAGCCAAACATCTAAGCAAATCACCTAGGCTGCGATTAACTACCTGCGTTTGTCCATCCATTTGAGGACGATAAGCACTACTAAATTAAAGTTTAGTTTCAAGCATACTCCATAAAGTTCTCCAAAAATGACACAAGAATTTAGTGTCCCTGTCCGAAGTAAATGACCTAGGTATGCCATGCAGACGGACTATCTCCTTAAAAAACAAATGAGATATAAGATGCGTCAGATGTTTTTTGACATGGAATGAAATGCGCCATCTTAGAAAATCTATCAACCACCACAAACACAGAATCTGCCTTCCTAAGAGTCTTCGGCAAACCTAAAACAAAATCCATACTAACATCTTCCCAAGCTCTACTAGGTATAGGCAATGGAGTGTATGGCCTAGAGTTTTGTGAGTGCCACTTAAAAGACTGACAAGTGTGACATCGACTCACATAACGAACAATGTCTCTCCTTACTTAACCTAGGCCAAAAATGCTGCTGCTTTACAAGACCGATGGTTTTTGTCTGTCCAAAGTGACCACTTAATCCACCACTATGAAACTCATGAATCAGATCTTCCCGAAGAGACCCCTCAGGAATACAAAGACATGTACCATAGAAAAGATATCCATCATCTATAACGTAAAAGGGGACTTCCTTTGGAACTATAGACTCGACGCATTTTGTTGATCAAAATTGAAATATATATGAATAAAAATATCATTGCTTTTCCTGTATGCATTAGACTATCTTCATGCATGTTCGGATAGAATACAGTGAAAAGAAGAAAAGACAAGAGAAGAGAAACATAACTGTCACAACCCATCCCGCTACGCACGGAAATAGGACATGTGGCATGCCATCAAGGCTTATCCAGTTCCATTAAAGTCAAATAGCAGCGGAAAATATTATTAAAATCCATTAAAATCAGAATTATAAAAAGTTTTGTCAATTGAAACCTGTCCAAAGGAAATCAGCTTTGAAAACAGAGGTCCAGTCGACTGTTATAGGGTCCAGTCGACTGTGCCTGGCAGAAACCAAAACCCACATTTCTCATCAGGTGTCCAGTCGACTGATCAGGGAACCCAGTCGACTGAATTGGTCACTATTTGGATCAGTAGATAAAATAGCACAGTGTCCAGTCGACTGATGTAAGGTCCAGTTGAATGCTTCTAATACTATTCACTTTCAGTGTCTAAACCCCACGGGATCCAATCAACTGATCCAGGGTCCAGTCGTCTGCTCCCCTGCTGGGCAGCCCTGCACATTATAACACAATTCAAGCTCTCCAAATCCAACACCAACACAACTACAACTAAACATTAGCGATTTAAAACATCATAATGGTATTCAAATACAAGATACAGTACCACTAACTAACTCCCAAGATTCTATTACAACGTATTTTAAAATTTCCAAATCCTTACTACAAGTTTATGATTTAAAACAAAAGTATGAACATGCATGGTAATTTCCCCGGCAATTATCGACCTTACTCCTCACGCTTCTTCTTGTCTTTTTTCTTACCTGCAATGGAGTAAGTCTCCACTTCTCAGCTATATACTGAGCGTATAAGCCTAACATATGCAATATATGACAAAACATGCTTTAATCTCATAAATCACATAAATAGTCGTTAGGGAGAAAAATACGCCTTCATCTGGTAGCGGCAAGTCCAAGCCTTAAACCGCAATGTCAATGGCTAGTCCAAGCCTACAACTATTACATCCCCCAAGTGCCCTGGCAAGTCTAAGCCTTAAACCATGCACAGTAGTCGTCGCTACTAAAATTTTCAAACATCGAGAAGCTTACTCCGGCATGAATTTGTATAAGACCCCCCTTTGACCCACATAGACAACTCAACGTGCTCGCATAAATTTAGACATGCTTTTCATAATTTAGCGCGTGCATAATTAACGGGCCTACAATTAACACATGGATTTTGCTCGGATCTCAATTTCATTGTCGAAATATAAAACATGTATTTCTCTATATTTCCACAAGTTAGAACTTCATACCTCGTGCGATTTCTCCCAAACTTTGAAGGATCGACTAGGAGGCTAATTAATCGTCGAATTTCAAATTTGAGACAATTCCTACAAGTTTATACCTGTTTTTTCCAAATTCCTAGAAATTAGCTTTATATAAAAATTAGCCAAACATGGCCTAAGTAGTATCAAAACGTAGGTCTTACCTCCACGAGTTCAAATCTTGAATTTGGTGAAAAACTGGCGGACGAACGGTCGCCGTTTGTTGTCGTCAAGATCGTAGGAACTAATCTCCTTTCTCTCTCCTCTCTCTAGATATTTTTCAACTTTTGGAGAAATGAAATCTTATCCTCCATTATTTATAGAAAATCTTCTCGAAAATCGTGTTTACCTCCCCGCAAGTTTCTCAACCATCTAATAAATTCCTGAAACTTCACCTACGTCCATTTTATGCTTTTACGAGTGAAAATTATAAATTTCAAAAGTTTTCGACTAAGTCTCGTTTGGATCCAAAATTTACGTCCGAAAACTAAATTATGTGGAATCTCTACACAACCTACCTTTTCATTTAACGTGTCACTCACGTTCTCACCACAGTTCTCAAAATGATATCTAACTACACAGGTATAATTCACTATTCACGAAATACCAGATATTTCAAATACCATTTAAATCATGTAAATGTCATTTAACCATGCCAATGCAACATGAAGTGCCATGTTTCTGTGTCCTCCCTGACACCTCACTGTTGACTCACAGTCAACCTCAAGTCAATATTAATAACATTAATATTTTCACGTGTTACCACTCTGTCTTACTTTAAAAGTATGCAAATTCTAAAACGGGTGTGACAACTCTCCCCTCCAAAAAGGAAGTTTGTCCCCAAACTTATACCTCATACGTCAAACAGGTACGGATACTCATTCCTCATGTCTTCCTCATTTTCCCACGTAGCCTCTTCAACAGTGTGACTACGCCATAATACCTTCACCATCGGAATCGTTTTAGTTCTCAAGACTTGTTCCTTTTGATCTAGAATCTCCACCGGTTATTCCACGTAAGTCAAGTCTCCCTGAATTTGCAACGGTTCAGGCACTATGATCTTATTCGCATCTGTTATACATCGTCTCAACATTGATACGTGAAATACATTGTGTACATGTTCCAATTCTGACGACAATGCCAATCGGTAAGCTACTGGACCTACCCTCTCTAGGATCTCAAAAGGTCCTATGAATTTCGGATTGAGCTTTCTCCTTTTTTCAAATCGTACAATGTATTTCAAAGGCGATGCTCGCAAGTATACGAAATCTCCAACTTCAAAATTCATCAGTCGTCGTTTAGAGTCCGCATAGCTCTTATAACGGTTCTGAGCTACCTTAAGTCGCTCCTGAATCAACTTCACCTTCTCAGTAGTCACCTGTATTAACTCAGGTCCTAGTAACTTCCTTTCTCCAACCTCGATCCAACAAACTGGCAATCGACATTTACGCCCATACAAAGCTTCATATGGTGCCATACCAATACTTGACTGAAACCCGTTGTTATACGCAAATTCAATTAATGGTAGATGTTTCTCCCAATCACCCCCAAAATCCAATACACACAATCGTAACATATCTTCTAATGTCTGAATCATACGCTCTGACTGCCCATCGGTCTGAGGATGAAA
Source organism: Hydrangea macrophylla (assembly GCA_033977485.1). Taxonomy (NCBI): domain Eukaryota; kingdom Viridiplantae; phylum Streptophyta; class Magnoliopsida; order Cornales; family Hydrangeaceae; genus Hydrangea; species Hydrangea macrophylla. The sequence continues at coordinate 87,664,252 of CM066986.1, forward strand.
TGCAGTACTGAAACTCAACTTCGTACCCATAGCTGTCTGTAGACTTCCCCAAAACCTCGATGTAAAACTACTATTACGATCCGAAATGATCACGGCTGGTACCCTATGTAGTCTTACAATCTCTCTCACATACAATTCTGCTAACTTGGACGGTTTAGTCGTCTGGATTGGTAGAAAATGAGCTGACTTGGTTAGTCGGTCAACTATAACCCAAATCTTATCATTCTTATTGAATGATCGTGGAAATCCCGAAACAAAGTCCATTGTAATCTCATCCCACTTAACTTACCAAACGAGAGAAATTAAGAGAATGTAGCCTATTTTCTTCTCTTCTCTCCATCCAAATGAAGTGTATATAAAGTAGGGCAAATTATACTTTTGTCCATTAAACTATACACATGTTTTCAATTGGGTCCATAAACTTTTTTTTTTCAATTGGGTCCTTGAATTTCAAAAATTCATTCAATCAAACTCAAATTCTGACATTGTTAGCTTAAATTATTAAAAATTGTCACGTACGTTGCGCGTAGTGCTTACATGTCACATGTTATGTCAAAACAAACATGAAGATTGTGAACAGTGCAAAAATTTGCATTTAATCATATTCGAAATCGCGTTCAATCAAATTCAAAAACGCATTCGACTAGGTCCAAAATCGCATTCAATCATACCCAAAATCGCATAATTTTTTAGCCATTCACAATCTCCCGTGTTTGTCTTAACCTAACATGTGACAGGTAAGCATTACGTGCAACTAGGCCTATAAACGGGTCGGATCCGGACCGGATCTAGTGCATCCAGATCCAGATCCGCTAAACTATATATGGATTCGGATTCGGATCTGACGGATATGTTATAAGTCAGTCCATATCCGGATCCGCCAAAATATACCGAATCCGGATCTGGATCCGGATTCGATCTGAAATAATATATAATGTGTATATCTATACTATTTGTGTATATATATAATATGTATGTATATAAATATATTTGTATATACATGACTAATATATTAAATATAACACAGTATGTATATGCATTATATATTCATAATTATATTATAGTATGTATATACATTATATATACCCATTGTAGACACCCATTTTTGCCCTACCCAACAAAAAATATTTTTTTTTTACCCTCTTTTTACCCAACCCAAAAAAAGAGAGGAATTTTTTTTACTTCTTTTCTTTTCACCAAGCTAGGTAGATTTTTTTAAAAAAAAAGAATAAATGTTGAGATTTCTTCTTGTAGGAAAAAAAAAAAAAACACAAAGATGTTGGGATCCTTTCTTTTAGCAAAAAAACAAGAAAAAAAAGAGGTGGAGCTTTTCTTTTCAATAAACAAAACTTGGTGGATTTTTACTATTCCATAAAAAAATGCAAGTAGTGTGGTTCTTTTACTTAAAAAAACAAAATGGGTGGATCTCTTTATTTTAGTGGAGAGTTTTAAAAATAAATTAAAAAATTAAATAAATAAAAATCTTGCTTGGCCTATAAATAGAGACCAATGCAAACCAAAAAAAAGAGAGAAAAAAATAGCCTTCTCTACATACAGCTCTCTCATCTTACTCTCCATCTCCCTCATCTTCCCCTTCATCTTTCCCTTCATCCCCTCTACTTTATAAAAAAAAAACCACCAACAAAAAAAGAGTTTTCATTTTCTCCACCACTACTCCACATCTTCTAACCACCACCCTCAAAACCACCACTACAATCACCACCCTCCACCTAACTATCATATCATCACAATTCTCATCACCATACCTCGCAGCCACTGTACCACCACCATCATCTGTTGCCACCCAACTGTCATAGCACCGCCTAAATTCATTGCCCAACATCCCAGTCACTTACCATCAACATTCTAGCCGATTTCTCGAGTTCCTCTAATAACTCATGTTTTTTTTTCTTATGGTCGGATATTCTGCCTTTCTTTGTCTTTCTCTTTTATCTTCTACGGTCGGATATTCCGCCTTTTTTTTTTTCTTTTATGGCCGGATATTCCGCCTTTCTTTTTTTATTTTTCTTTATTTTCTCTTATGGTCGGACATGCCGTCTTTCTTTTTCTTTCTCTTTTATTTTCTCTTATGGTCGGATATTTCGCATTTTTTTTTCTTTCTCTATTTTCTTTTTCAGTAGTGTGGCTTCCATATAAATCCATTTTGATTGGTCCATCCGCCTTTACTGTTTTCCTTATACATTGTAAATATATATTATTATAAAGTCTATGAACTCGCCCATCACTCCACGGCTACTATAGAAACACTTTCATTGGGCACCGACAATTACTTTCGGCATAAAAAATAAAAATACAAAACGAATCTCTTTTCTTTCTTTTGGGCACCGACCCTTACTTCCGGCATAAAAAATAAAAAAAAAAACAAGACAAATCTCTTTTCTTTCTCTTGGGCACCGACCCTTATTTCCGGCATAAAAAATAAAAATACAAAACGAATCTCTTTTATTTCTTTTGGGCACCGACCCTTACTTCCGGCATAAAAATATAAAAATACAAAAAAAAAAATCTCTTTTCAATTATTTGGGCACCGTCCCTTTCTTCCGGTATAAAATAAAAAATACAAAAAAAAAAAAAAAAGAAAGAAAACAAAAAGAAAAATACAAAAAAAAAATATCTTTTCTTTCTTTTGGGCACCGACCCTTACTTCCGGCATATATAGGAATAAAAAAACAGAAAAAATGAAAAATACAAAAATACTAAAAAAAAAAAAACACACACACACACTTCATTCTTCACTTGCTTGCATAAGTTTGTTTTAATCTCAATCACTTTCCAAAATTCCTAGTTACACCATTTTTCACTCAAATCACTTTTCAAACTCACTACTTCAAAGGTTAAAGCCTAAGACTACACTGTACATGTTAAAGTTCCTAGCTATACCATCTTTGCTCAAAATACTACTTTACACTTACACGGTCTAGATCGACCAACTTTTTAAAACACTTGCACACACACACACACACACACACATGTACAAAGCACAGAACTATGTACGACCTTATTCTTGACTTGAGATACGTATGCAACCCTTCACTTGGGTGCAGCCATAACCACATCTTTTTTCTATTTCTTGTTCATCATCACACTCTACTATCTTTCATTTATGCCCCATTATCATGAAAACCACTTGAATCGGCAACCGTGCTTGTGCGGATGTTCGAGGGTGTCTAACACCTCCCCTCGACATAATTGAGTCTCTGAACCCATATTTTAAAAGATCTCTGATTTTCGCATGGCTATTTAGTGTCATACTTTTAAAGGGCCCACTTTCTTAAAACCTTTTTTAAAAGGTCAAAAATGATTATTTTAATTGTCTTTGCAGGGGTCCTAAGACCCAAATGTTAGGTGGCGACTCTGAACATTTCAAATAGGCCCTACCATACTCTTTTCACCACTTCCAATAAAATTCGTCGCATTTCACCCGCTTTAAAAAAAAAAAAAAAAAAAAAAGCCAGGCCCCCACCGATAGCCAGGCTGTGCTGAAAAAGCGGGCGCGACACACATTATTATATTATATATATATAATATGTAGATATATATAAATACAGTCAGGCTCTAAAGAGGGCGCCCTCTCTTTATTAAAGAGAGGACCTTTGTTTTGGCCGTCGGATCGTGTTTTCATTAATGGCAGTTTTGTCATTTCAAAGTTTTTAAACACAATCCAACGGCCAAAATAGAGGTCTTCTCTTTAATAAAGAGAGGTAGCCCTCTTTAAAGAATCTTTGTATATAAATATATTTATATATATAAGCATTATTCGGATCTGGGTCTTAGACGGACCGGATATTATAAAACCATATCCGGTCCATTTTTTTAACATAAAATACGGATTCGGATCCGGATCTGGATATGGATCTTAAAAAATGCTCAGATCCGTCTAAGAGAGCCGGATCTGGACCGGATTCAGGTCTAGACCCGGTCCATTGACAGGCCTACGTGCAACGTACGTGACAATTTCTAATAATTTGAGTTACCAGTGTCAGAATTTGAGTCAAATTGAGTGAATTTTTGAAGTTTAAGGACCCAATTGAAAAAAAAAATTAGTTTATAGACTCAATTGAAAATAGGTGTATAATTTAATAGACTAAAGTATTATTTCCCCTATAAAGTACATACACAATGAAAAAAAAAGTCACTTTCGTACCAGAAACAGAAACAGCACATGAACTTCAAGTAGTTATTGGAAAAAAAGAGAAGGTCTAGAATGAGAGAGAAGAGACTGTCACTGTAGCCGCAAATGACCTGCCTGCCTGCAAATCCATCAAGGGTTTCTTGGAAGTACCCTTGGGAAGGATGGAGGAGGCAAGTCATTCTTGGCTTCTTAAACAAAGACTCTCACCTTCATTATAGTCCCATCTTTTTTCACATGTTATTCTTCCCTCTTGACAATGAGAATGTCAACTATTTAGTAAATAAGAGATTGAAGGCCTTGCATGAGAGAGAGAAGAGGCTGTCAAGGTGGCCAAAGTCTGATCACTACCTGTTAATTAACCAAACAAATGGTTCTAACTTCTAAACCATAATAAATCAATCTTAATGAAGGAACAGAACATGCAAGTCATTATTGGCCACCAAGCAAGACTCTTCAGTCTTCACTTCATACAAGACCTCTCTTCTACTCAAATTCATGCTCATTATCAAATTCAAGGTCTCTATTTATAGAGCTAGAGACCCTAAAATGAAGATCAGATTCTTGTTACTTTCATGCCCACGTGACAAAAAAAAAAAAAAAATAGTGGTTTCCTAATCTCACTCAGAATCTGCATTATCTGTAGCAGCTCATGAAGGAATATATTCTACACAGTGGGAGAACACATTGTATCTACTTCAAGTAGTCTTTCCAGCTTTATGATGGAGATATATTTTTGACAAAAATAAAAATTAAAAATTAAAAAAAAAAAATTTTCGCACCCAAAAGTTCGATCAACCGAGAAGGCTGAAAGCCAAGTTTTCAGCAAAGGGTGCTGAATTTTGAGTTTTATGGCCGATAGGCAGACCCAAATTGGGATTCTGCTAGACAATAATCCTGATAAATTAACTAATCTGACCGTCACACCGGTGTAACATACTATTATTTTAGTAGAGTTAAGTAAACTTTGGTACATTATATTTTACCATTAGAATCACTTAAGCCCATTGGTTTTTAAATCGAGTTTAACTGAGAACAATTGTTGAGTGTCTTACGTATTAGTTCCTAATTGTCTTTCAGTTTCAGCTGATTGTTCTCAATTGAAATTGGGTTAAAAAATTAAAGGCCACTATTTTTAAAGTCATGCACACGACTGTATGTGATTGGGTGTCACACAGCATAATGACGTAGTATGACGGTCTCATTAAATAATTTCTGCAAGTCGAGCCAGCTCAACCGATCTTAGAGCATCTCCAGTTAGGAGTGTAAGCAAATTGACCGAACTAATCAGTTCGGTATTCAATAATTTCATGCAGTGTAATAATCAAACCAAATAAAAAATTTACACTAAACCAAACCGAATCGAACCTAGCTAAAATTTACAGCTAGCTACTTTAATTAAAAACTCTTTTAGCTGTCCACTATTTAACATTCACTTAGCAGTGCTCTTTATTTTATCTAGTCATCTTACTTTGTTATATTTTCTATGTTTAAGATTTGTGCCAATTAAATAATGAAAGATTTAAAGGTTGAGATTTTGGCAAGTCAAATGGTAATGTTAAAATAACTAGTCATGTAACTAGCCTGCTCGAACACATAAAACTCTTAACTATTTTGTCTTAAAAGTTAAAATGGCTATTTGTATATGTATATTTATTTATTTATTTATTTATACACTTAATTACATATATGTTGGGTCTACGCTAGCTCTTAATTCCATTCTCCTCTCTGTATTCCGCCTGTATTTCCATGTATTTATTTTGGTATTTATTGCAATAAGGTGGTTTTGACCTAGGAAGCACGGACACTTCTAAAAAGGCAACGTGCGCGTATTATGTCATGTCCGACACACGAACACGATATTTTGCGGACACTTTTTATCAGTTGTCAAAGTGCAAATTTTTTAAAAAAATTTGTCATATTGGTGTGTCAATGCTAGCTCTTCATTCCATTCTCCTCTCTGTATTCCGCCTGTATTCCCTTGTATTTATTTTGGTTTTAATTTCAATAAGGTGGTTTTGACTAAATGTTGTTAAAGCTTAATACTGCTTTGCTGATAGAACCCTCATGGTATGTGGATAAACTTTTCTCCTCTATATATTTTCGTATCCTCAACTTTATGGTTTCAATATTGCGCTTAATGGCGACACAAATATTCGATCTATTTGACATTCTCCAATTCGAACCTAAATGTGAAGTCAACAACTCACCAACTGTAGCAATCAAAAAATAAATAAAAATAAAAATAAAAAACTCAGCAATTGTACAGACTCTTGTTTTGGTTGACTTTGGTTCAGGGTCAATTCTGACTTTTGAGGGATTCTAAGCCAACTATGAAGTTGGGGTCTTAAAAATTGTCTTTTGTGCATTTTAGTTATAAAATTACCAATTACATATATATATATATATATGCATGAGCTTATATATAGTAGAGTATAATTTTAATTTGGGGCCCAAAATGACTTGCTTGTGCCGTTTGTGGTCAGGACTGACCCTGAGTTTGGCTAGAGATTATGTGGTTATCCAACTTCAAAAGCTTAATACAAAGACTAGTATAAAACCAAATTTCTTCAGCAAAAAACACAGAAATGTCTAATTTTATGCAGAAATTATTTAATGTGATTGTTACATGATCGTGTGATTGTCACTGTAATATCTTATTATTGTAGGAATCAAGTGATATCCACAAAGTACTCAAATCACAGCGAAAATCACAAGAGTGATAGCTAATCACACAATAATTTCTGCATTTATGAATCTGTTTAGTTCATGCATTTAATGAGGCAGGAAAGGAAAAAAGGCGAAGGAAATTAAACACTTTTATTTATTTAGTTAGTAAGGAAAGTAGTGAAAAAAAAAATATAAAGTTTTTGAATTTTGTGAGTTATTTCCTTCCTTTTTTTCTTATATTGTAATAATACTTTAACTTTTTATTTTATATTTTATTTTTAATATTATTTAAGCGTGGAAGAAAATACAAAGGAACTAGTTTATCCTTTTTTGTTTTCTTTTCCCTTATCTTAATTTTACTTCTCTAAACGGCAAAATAAATAGGGCCTGATTTCGGGCAAATGTTTTCATAAATCTTTTTATTTTTGGGGATATGTGTTGGGACTGTGCTCTCAAACCCATCCTTTATGTATGAGACATTGACATTTTATATATGGACATCTTAATTGGGAGAGAACAGATCCTAATTATATGCCTTAATTTGTGTTTGTTTGTACCTTTTTATCCTGTTTTTGTATATTTTTACTTCGTTTTCTATTTTCTGACAGGTTTTGGAAGAAATCAAGTAAATCAGGCTAAACATGGTGAAAAAGCAAGCAAAAAGAAGCTGAAAACACACATCGCGCGCGCGATCCGCTCGCGCGAAGATCCTGAAATCGCTCGCGCGAGGTCCCCATATCGCGCTCGCGCGGCCTGCATACGCGATCTGTGTAAAAATGGAATTTGTGTATTTCAGTATACTGATGATTCCTTCGCGAACGAAACTGCCTAATTACGTCTGGAAAGCTAAATACAGCAGTTTTAGTGCGTTTCGGGTTAGGAAAGCTTTCAAAACTTGCCTAAAATCTATATATACCCTATTTTACTTCAATTTAGGGGTTGGACAAATAATATACACACAATATACAACCATACTTTCAGCCATTGAAGAGGGGAAAGCAAGGAGAAGAAGAAAAAGACCAAGGATTTCCATGGCCTCCTCCATCAACTACTTGCCATCTACCACTTTTATAGACAACTAGACTCTAGATCTAGGGTTTCAATGAAACCCTAGCCAAGTAATAGGGTGTATTTTATGTTTTTATTTTAGTTTTATTATGTATGGATGACAAGTACATATTTAGAGGATTTTTATAAATAATCGTGCTTTTATTGATTAAATCATTGCTTTCAAAATCTATTCTTGTCTTAGATCTATTTTGACTGTGATGTGCTCAATGATCTATGTTTGCTGTGCTTGTTTAGATTATTTGCATGTAATGGTGCTTAAATTGAATTGTGCTATCAAGTATCCGAATAGTCCATGCCTAAATTAGACGGATTATGCCACAACCCTAGTTTAGTGTGGGATAATTCGTACTAACCGAAGATGGATTATGTTGGTGCTTGAACCATAGTTATTTTTTTGATGGAGGAATTGGGCTTGTAGCTACAGTTCCCCATTATCATCCAACTTAATAGGCTAAAGTAGTTCATAAATATTCCTATTATGAAGCTAGTGGTGGATTTGCAATCCTAGGTTCCTTTAAACATGATACACCCAAATTTGGCTCTATCCTATGACCGAGCAGTTCAAATCAGCAGCCAGTCCAATCATGCACAACTCCTCAGAAGCATCAGCCCGAGCAGTTCAGTCTACTCATCATCCCTAGCGGTTCATTCACGACTCGGCCAGCAGGTCGGAAAAATCGCACATGCACATCCCGCCGCGGGAACAGTTCATCTGAGCCCACAAGCATGATCCCGAGCATTACGGGTAGCTTCCTACTCAAGCTAGAAGACTAATGGAAAGTGCACACTATTTCCTAATCCAATTAAGAAATCCCCATAATTAATGCCAATCTATATAAATAGGATTATATTTCCTTATCCATGTGTGAGTAGGTCTCTTACATCTATAAAAGAGACCTCTCACCCCCCCCATTGAGGGGCGCCCAACTCTCTAGTCTACACAGCACCTCTATAAATTCACCATTATATGCATACGCCCGGCCGGGATTACTGGTAGTGCCGCCCCTATTTGTTGGCTCACCAGGCCCGCCGGTGATCTGCTAGTGAACGTGCTCAGACACACACATGGATGTAGGTACCTTCATTAACAGGGCCGAACCGCATACAAAAAATAGTCTCTAACTCTCTCTCTCTTTAAACTTCTTTACTTTACTCTTACCAATTTTTGGCATCATCAGTTTGCCTCCGTATGTGGGAAACGACAAGTCTTCTCATCAACAAATCTCTTAACTGATCATGCCACCGAAAAACGGTAAGAAGACTGACCAGCAGTCCTACCGGGATGTTCCTCCGGCCCCGGCAACAGCTGCGATAGTCATGACATCTGAGCAAATCACCGCGACCCTCAGACAACTCCTGGAGGGCCACGTCAAATCCAGCAACAGATCGAAACCCTGCTAGCCCAACAAAGCAGTCCTCTAGTGGCCGGAAAACGACCAGGGAACGTTGTGTACGGTCGGGAACTGATCTTGACCAGACAACGTGCCCGAGCCATCCCGTCCCGTGTTGAGGATGCCAAAGACGTCAACAGTGGGCCTGCTGCCCGAGAGGAAAGGCATGAACATATGGCCCGGGAATCAATCCTGGGTCACTCGGTCAAGAGCCGAGTCGTCCCTAGGCGAACGGTTATCCGAGGTCATAGCCGAGCCTGATCCTAGAGGACAGCACCCCGCTATGAAGAAGAAGCCTCTTCCACCAACCCGACTAGTTCCTCAGATATCGGTCGGGAAGGGATGGAAGCCCGAATCATGGATTTACAGAAGCAGATCGACGGAGTGGCCAAAAAGCTTGGTCAAAACCGTGTTCAGAATCAAGCCAATACCGAGACAGAGTCACCGTTCTCCAGCCAGATCACGAGATTCTCCATCCCGCGCAAATTCAAGCAGCCTCGGTTGGATCCTTACAACGGCTCGGGAAGCCCTGTCGACCACGTCCGGACCTATAAGGCTCAGATGGCCCTAGCCACCAACTCCGATGAGCTACACTGCCTAGCCTTCCCCAGCACTTTGAAAGGCCCGGCCATGCAGTGGTTCTACTCCTTGGAGCCCCGATCGGTCTGCAGTTTTAAACAACTCAGCAAACAGTTCATCAACCAGTTCGCCGGTATGCATGAGCGGCCAAAACCAGACATACAGCTACTGACGGTCAGACAACGGAATAATGAGTCCCTCAAGATGTTCACCGACCGGTTCAACCAACAGAAGCTTCAAATCCGCAATCTGAACGAGACAATTGCCATCATAGCCTTCTGCTCGGGAGTTCAACACACCAAGTGCGTCGCGTCGTTCCACCAAAATCGACCGGTAACCTTGGTCGAACTCGCAGAGAGGGTTGAAAAATACATTGACATTAAAGAATTTCTAAAGATCAAAGACCCCAGGCAAGAAAGCAACGAGTCTTCCAGAAGTAAGCGAAAGGGAAATCAGCCTGGGAGTCCCGACAGTTCTTCCAGTTCACAGCAGTTCGGGTTAGGCAGCCCCGACCCGACCTCCAGCTCAAAGCAAGCGGAGTTCAGCAGCCCCGACCTGACCTCCAGTTCATATCGGTCAGGATCAGGCAGTTCCGACTTTGCCTCCAGCCCAGAGAAATCTGGAGCCCGACGATCCTGATCTGACCGCCTGTCTCCATCGGTTTAGAAGAGCCCGACTACAGTGGTACTTGCTTGATCACCACATGAGGCTCCATCGATTATCAAAGAACTCATACAAAGACCTCAGGCCTAACCCCGAGGCATACAAAGACCTCGGGCCTAACCTCGAGGTGCGAAGAAGACCTCGAGCTCCGAACACAGGCACTAAAAAGACCTCAGGCTCCGAACCCAGGCACTCAAAAGACCTCGGGCTCCGAACGCAGGCATTAAAGACCTTGGGGTCACGCCCAAGGCACCGGCTTCGCTTAGGTCCAACCGACGATGGGGGCAAACCCCCTAGGTGGCTGATGATGGCAAGCTTCAAAAGACCCTGCAACCACCATGTTCCAGGTCGGTTACCTATAGTTCATAGCCTCTATAAGACCCTCATCTTAGCGAAAGCTTGGGGGGCAAGACGGCGTAGTGAACTAAACAGGTAATCACACCGGGTATCTACAGACCTCGCGGATAACCAAGCCAAAATCTTGGACAACCCGAGCACCTACAGTACTCAGAGGCATTAATTCCACTTAGGTCTAAACCGACGATAGAGGTGACTAAAATCTCTTAGGTTGGCCGACGATAGAGGAGCAAAAGGACCCTAAAGCAACGTGATTTAGGTCGGATCCACCAACATGGTCAAGCTCTTCTCCCAACAGTCTTGACGAAGGCTGGCCGGACAGAAGACAACCATCCTGGTGTGGACACGCGGAATTGGACCACTTCTCTTGTTTGAGATTGTTTGAAATTTGATTTGGATCAAAGAAAGAGAAAAGGTCTTTCGAAAACAGATACAGAGTCGCCACTTGGTCTTTAAGGAACCAAGAAACCTAATTTTGACTCACCCAAACGGATAAGGGCACTGGCCCTTCATAACCAAAGAACTTGGTTCGGGGTTTTGGTACGAGAGAGGAAGGAGCCTTTGTCGCGACTAAAACACCCTCAACTCGCCCCGTCTTTCGACGGGCCTCAATTAGCATCCAAATAATCATCTTATACTATGTATGGTTCGTCAATTAATACTATGGTAGTATATTACATTGCATAAGAATTTTGAAATTGGAAGATCAAAAGATAAGATATCGTTCATAAGATCTAAGCCAAATATCATACAATGTAAAGTGAAAGATCACACAAATAAACCTAGGAAAAATCGTCTAATCATATATCAAATAATCAAGACTTCCTAATCTAAAAGGGGGGACATGAATTGTTCTTGAAACAAATTATCAAAGAATCAAAGTATGCTTAGCAAGCTAGAATGATGCATGTTATTCTTTGAGAAAAGAAGACCTCTCGATCCCCGGGACGGATGAGAAAGGATGATTAGATCAAAGGGGAAGCATGAATGTGTGATCGAGTTCATTCCTTATAATCTTCTTAGATTAAGAGTTACAAAAACCCCAAATCTTGCATGAATGCAATGTATGTTTCTAAAATGTGCAAAGGTTGTAGTGCGTTTTGGGTACATGGATTCCTAGAGTGACTTAGAAGTCTAAAATGTGTATGAATTAATGAATGAAATTAACATGGGATATGTACAAATGTAGTATGAACTACTTCCTAAGATATGAACTAATTTGGAATGCATATGAGCATCAAATCAAAGAATGAAAGTTGAAATGTACTTGCTGTGAATAGTGGACAGAACAGTAGCATGATCTTTTGGAATTTGAAAAGAGGGGTTAGGAATATTTTCAATGCATGATTTTTTATGGAGATGTTCCTTATTGTGTCTAGAACACAACCCAAAAGGCCAATCTTGAATAGCTATCACATATTGAGAGAAATCATATAAACAATGAAGGTCACTCAGAAACAGAGTCCGTACCGTCGACTGAAATGTTAGAAAATCTTAGAAAATGAAAAAGAATGATCTAGAGGCCCATTTTATACAGAAGGTTTCCTAAGACATTGAATTTTAAGGGAAAAATAAGTTAGGATCACCCCTTTTGGAAAAGTTTTCTGGAAAAGAGGTCGTAAGTTGACCTAGCTGCTGTGACAGCAAAAACAGAATGTTTGGAAGGAATGTTGGGACCCAAATGGACCATTTCCAAGTACTTCCAAGTCAAACCAAAAATCATGGGTGTTCTTCAATGAGTTAGGAAGACTTTCCAAGTGGCCTTGTATCCATATGTTGAGTATTGAGTTCTAGAAAAATCTTTGAACTCAACTCACTCACTGTTTTGACTCATTGTTTTGAAGATTTTGGAGAAAACAAAGTTTTGTTTCTTGAAACCAAATGAGAGGGATTGAGAGGGGTTTTGAAATAGATGTTTTGAAAGCACATTTTCAATACTCAATAAGGATTATAGCCACTTAAAATGTCAACATTAAACTCATCATCAAGAACCTCCAAGATTGTTGGAGAGATTTATTTTTGTTTTTGAACATAACTTCAATACATTTCAAGAATACCTTGGAAGTATTGAGGTTATGATCATCATCTATCAAACATGTTTTTGAGGTCAAGAGCTACTATCCATAAGGATTCACTCACCCCAAACTTCATGTCATCACTTAGATGATGATGAACTAGTAAGTAAATAAAGAAAAGAAAAAGAAATGAGATAAGGAGAGATGAACATATATATAATCAAAGCAAGTAAATAGCAATCAATAGATGATAATCAATGTGATTTTGGACTTGTAGCTTAGTGTTTCACTCATAGATTTTGACATTTGGACATGGAAGTAGCTTCCTATCTCATGAATGCTCAAGAATGAGGGTTGGAGTGGACTTTGAATGTGAAGTATATAGAAGGATGATGGAAGAAAACAAGAATAAAACTCACTTTCTTATGGAAAATCAATGGGAGAAGCTCCCTTTCTCTCTTCTAAACCTATCTCTATCTCTCTTCTTCTCTACAACTTTTCAAGCTTTGCACTTGGCCCCTCCAAAATGAAGAGCAATGGGGGTTTAAATAGGCCAATTTAGGGTGGTTTTGGGGTTTTAGAAGTACTCCCATTGGTCCCAAACAACTGTGAACATAAAACTATGTCGTTTTGGCTTTCAATTAATCAATTTGGACCCCCAAAAAAATTACAAAAATGGACTCTGCGAGGGTTGAGTGCCGCGGCGGCACTGCTCCTCAGAAGCCCAGAAAATTACGTTTAGGCCCCCAGAGGTTCCGGTATTCGCGAAAAGGCCCTATTTTGTCCGAAATTCACAGAAAATGCATATGAACTCCAAATTGAGGTTGTGATATACCGTTGGAAAGGTAATGGAGTCTACTTTACATAAAAAATAATTTAGAGATAGGTCACTTTGAAAAGTTTTGCGGTATTCGCGATAAATGCTGATTTGATCGCCTTTTTCGCCTTCGGAAATTCAAAATAAATTCGTTTTAAATCCAGGAATTATGTGCGATATACCGTTGGAAAGCTATTGACCTCTAGTATCCATGAAAAATATTTGAAAATTGTTTCGGTGCCCCGATTCCAAAGTCAAATCTTGGTCAAACTGGTCAAACCTGGGATTCCCGGGAAGTTCTGGGAACCTCCGGGAGCTCCCAGGAGCCGACGTTTTCGCTCGATTCTCTTTTAAAACTCATTTTAATACTTTTCTAATAGTTCTGGTGAATTTGGACGATTTTGGTCAAACTTGGTCAAACTCTGGTCAAACCGGTCAACGGGGACTTTCGGGGAACTTTCGGGACTTCCGGGGGTCTCTGGGAGCTGACGATTTCATCCAGTTTTACTTAAAGACTCCTTTTATCATTTTTCTTACGACATAGCATGTTTTCAGAACTTCGGGACCAAATCTGGGAGTCTTCGGGCTTTCAGGGGCATTTTGGTCAATCTGAGCATTCTGAGAGATAGAGCTGACTTCCAGGAGTCCTTTTGAGTCTTTTACGATCATTGTGAACCACCAAGCTATGGGTCTCCTAAATCTGATAGCCGACAAAATGGGGTGTCTACACCTGGGGAGTTAACAGTAAAAAGGACCCTAGAGCAATGCGCTGTAGGTCGGCTTTTCCAACATGGTAAAATCCTTCTACCCACAGCCTTGACGAAGGTTTACGGGCAGAAGATAACCATCCTGGGAGCTAACTCAAGAAAAAAGACTCCGAAGTAGGCCGAGTCTCAACTCTCGGTCACTTCTCGAGCATTCAAAGACTCCGAATTAGGTCGGGTCTAAACTCCCGGTCAGTTCCCGAGGACTCACCAGGCTCGGAAGCCCCGAGGCAGCTTTCACAACACTCAGACAGTGGCAAGTAACATCAAATTGATTTCCAAACTTGCCCCGATATAGCATCTGGCCAATCTTGAAAATGGGGGGCAGCTGATACACCCAAATTTGGCTCTATCCTATGACCGAGCGGTTGAAATCAGCAGCCAGTCCAATCATGCACAACTCCTCAGAAAGCATCAGCCCGAGCAGTTCAGTCTACTCATCATCCTAAGCGGTTCATTCACGACCCGGCCAGCAGGTTGGAAAAACCGCACATGCACATCCCGCCGTGGGAATAGTTCATCCGAGCCCACAGGCATGATCCCGAGCATTATGGGCAGCTTCCTACTCAAGCTAGAAGACTAATGGAAAGTGCACACTATTTCCTAATCCAATTAGGAAATCCCCATAATTAATGCCAATATATATCAATAGGATTATATTTCCTTATTCATGTAT
This sequence comes from Hydrangea macrophylla, assembly GCA_033977485.1. Classification (NCBI taxonomy): domain Eukaryota; kingdom Viridiplantae; phylum Streptophyta; class Magnoliopsida; order Cornales; family Hydrangeaceae; genus Hydrangea; species Hydrangea macrophylla. The sequence goes on from CM066986.1 coordinate 87,679,405, forward strand.
GAGTAGGTCTCTTACATCTATAAAAGAGACCTCTCACCCCCCATTAAGGGGCGGCCAACTCTCTAGTCTACACAGCACCTCTATAAATTCACCATTATATGCGTACACCCGGCCGGGATTACTGGTAGTGCCGCCCCTATTTGTTGGCTCACCAGGCCCGCCGGTGATTTGCTAGTGAACGTGCTCAGACACACACGTGGATGTAGGTACCTTCATTAACAGGGCCGAACCACATACAAAAAATAGTCTCTCACTCTCTTTCTCTTTAAACTGCTTTACTTTACTCTTACCAATTTTTGGCATCATCAAAACATATTTACAAAAACACTTTTAAATCGCTTTCATAATTTAGATTTATTTTATTGTTCTTAGCTTAATTAAATTCAAAATCAAAATCTCATTTTTATAATTAATTAGATTTAGGTTTTGATGATGCCAAAAATTGGTAAGAGTAAAGTAAAACAGTTTAAAGAGAGAGAGTGTGAGAGACTATTTTTTGTATGTGGTTCGGCTCTGTTAATGAAGGTACCTACATCCACGTGTGTGTCTGACCACATTCACTAGCAGATCACTGGCGGGCTTGGTGAGCCAACAAATAGGGGCGACACTACCAGTAATACCAGCCGGGTGTATGCAGATAATGGTGAATTTATAGAGGTGCTGTGTAGACTAGAGAGCTGGCCGCCCCTTAATGGGGGGTGAGAGGTCTCTTTTATAGATGTAAGAGCCCTACTCATACATGGATAAGGAAATATAATCCTATTAATATAGATTGGCATTAATTATGGGGATTTCCTAATTGGATTAGAAAATAGTGTGCACTTTCCATTAGTCTTCTAGCTTGAGTAGGAAGCTGCTCGTAATGCTCAGGATCATGCCTGTGGGCTTGGATGAACTGTTCCCGCGGCGGGATGTGCATGTGCGGTTTTCCCGACCTGTTGGCCGGTGATGGTGTCAAAATCAAGTTCTTATTTAACCCTATTAAAAACATAATATGTTGGAAGTAGGGTGTCGAGTCCACAGGGATTGATACAAGAACAACGTTTGGGAGATTTAGTAACTAATTATAATGCTCAAAAGAAATAAATAAGAAAAGATGATGAAAGAGAATAAAAATGACATTGCGTCTTGCGGCTTTTTGTTTGGTTTTTGGAGGATAAAAGGTAAATAAATACTAATCTAAAAAGCAATAGGTTGGGATCATTCCCCCCATCTTGGGTCACAACAAGATGAAATGGACTAAAGTTTCAAGCACATTCTAAGGTAACATCTCATTGTGGCATATTATCAAACACTTGAAATGCACCTATGTGTTAGATGAAACGAGCTTTAAGATTTCCATAGAAATGGATTTGAAGCTAATATTTGACTATCAAGGATGCATGACATACAAGATGAAGCCTCTATGGCTTCTAATCCGAATGATTTGTCCCCCCTACACTAACTAATCTACTTGGTGGACAAACCACCTATGAAGCCTTCAAAAGGTAGTATTTAAAACCCAAGAGTTTGAACAATCAAAGATGCTTGACATCTATGATGAAGACTCCAAGTTTTAAATCCCACACACAACATTTATCAAACACATGGGGTGCAAAACACAAGGTTACATAATATTCCATATGAAATACATAGGGTAGGATTCAAAGTCCAAGTTTTAACAATCATAGTTGCAATACAAATAAGATATTCTAGTTTTGAATCCTACACAAATGGACCCTAGAAATGCTACAACATTAAATCCAAGAGTTCATGATCCACAACCTAAGTAAACCTAACTAATCAATGGAAAACATAGCAATATCATCAAAGGAAAAGAGATAGAAAATATACCTAGCCATTAACACTTCAATCCAAGCTTCAAGTTTATACAAATGAAGAAGAAATAGAAGGAAACCCAAGTGGGTTCCAAAAATGAGAGAAGAAGAAGAAGAATGTTTGGAGAAAATAATGCAAGATATATGATATCCCTAAAAATCTCTATCTCTATCTATTTATAAAAAAAACCCACACAATGTCAAACTTGTAAATAAAATAGAGCAGTCTTCAGCAGCCGCGGATCGATCCAAGGCAAAAAGCCGGATCGATTCGCTTCTTTAATTCGGCGTTAGAATCTTCAGCGAAACACGCGGATCCATCCGCGTTGAAAATCCGGATCGATCCGCATTCGGATTTCTGGACAGAGAGTTCTATAAAACGCGCGGATCGATCCAAGTGAAAGGGGCGGATCGATCCGCTCGGGTAGCTTTTGATTTCTTCCTTTATTTCTCCCAAACAAGGCCTTCAACAATGCCTCAATTATCTATAAGAAAAAGGGGTATTATTAGTAAAGAGAGAACATCAAGAAGAACAACAAAAGTACAATTTATCCATTAAATCTCCCAATATAAGTGATAATTTGTGTCCAATAGGGGTAAAATCATGAAGCTAAGAATGCAATATTGGACACGAATCACACCCCCCAACTACCATGTTGCTAGTCTCTTAGCAACAAAACTAAATACCAAGAGATTTAAGAATAACCTTGCACAACAATTTATTTAAAATGAAAGATAAACCGTTTTCGTGGGGAACACGATTGCATTTAGCGAATGCAACAAGCCGTTAAACCTCTAGGTTACCCGTAGAGGCGGAGTTTTTTCTCCGGAGGGTTCTTGGAATGATACCCACAAACATTTTGTTTCCTCATGATAGTTGCCCACTATCTAATGCCGACACTCAACATAGTCCCAAGAAATTTCAAAAGATTTAAGCACATGACACGCAAATCTAAAAAGTTCTCAAACTATCAAGATTATTAGATAAATTTCATTAAGCTCAATCTTGGATGCGTGTGTGGTGTGAAGTGCATAACTACAACTATCAAGAAGACGACAATGCTTTCATAATCCGAATTTCGTTTAATACGCGCTTCAACTCAATTCTCACGGGTATTACACTCTAAAAATGAATCACTCAGAATGGGTAATACTCTCGGGGCATGCGGGTAAAAGAGTAATGGTAATAGGAATCAAAACCACGCACATGCCAATGATGAAAAACGTAAGTGTGAAAAACGAGTAAAATTAATCTCATGAACGATACCATTCATTAGCAAGTATGGAACAACTCGAGCAACTTGTTATGAACGTCTCAAACTCTGAATCGCACAACTTAAGAATCAACTAGGACCTTGAGGGTGTAGCAAAGTGGGAAAGTGTTATACGGAGAAGGACAAGGGGAAAGAAGGTGAAGTGGAGTGTTTGGGTACAAACATGGGATTTATTGGAATGCATGGACAAAAACAAAAGGTTACAAGAGATGAATCATTCACAAGTATTTATTTGAAGCTCAAAAAGATAAGTACAATCGACTATGAAGTTTTTTTTTTTTTTTTCCATAAGAACTTAATTTCATTTCTTTTGTATTTCTTTGTACTCTCTCAACAACCCGATTCAATCTCTTCTTCAACCTTACAAACGCGATCACATGCGAAGGTATCCCAAAAAAATGTAATTCAAACGCGAAAATGGAGGGTGTTCGGTTAAGTGAAAGATGGGCATATGTGGCTGCGGCTAGAGGTGGTCAAGTTAAGGCCCTAAGGTCCATTCTTCGGTTAATGCGATTCTTTATTCTCCACAACAAAAACAAGTAGCCACGAGTTTCATTCCACAAAAGTGATTTCTCTAATGAATGATCAAACAAGAAGATGAGATTATCTACGACCTTGTAAGTTTCTCAGGAATAGAAGATTGGTGTATTGACTCACTCAACAATGGGAGAAAAGGATCGAAAGCTCACAAAGGTAAAGTCTCCACATATGTTTTAAACGATTTTCGGGTAATAATTGCATTAAACATTATCTTAATACAAGTAGTCATACAACGTGCTCGATAATCCAAGATTTGAACTTCATGAAATTTACTATAATCAAGATAGTTATAGAACTAATGGGATTCAACAAGTGACGCATACCAATATCGAATGAAAACTCAAGACAAGCGTCATCGCTAGGTCATTAGAACGAGGCAACTACACTAAAATCATTGGAAACTATTTTTTTAATTTAAATTATTATTATTATTATTATTATTATTATTATTATTTTCATCTTTTCTTTTATTAACAACCAAAACATGCTTGGAGAATTAATGGCAAGAAGAAAATGGAACATCAATATGATGGGTGAATATCCCACACCCCCCAACTAGAACATTGCATTGTCCCTAATACAAATGATTCGAAACAAGGACAAAAATGAGTAGGGATAGAGTGATATCACCAACAAAAGGAGCAATCCCCGATAAGCACAAAAAATAATGTTCCTGCACATAAATCACTACCGAGCACATCAAGCAAATAAAAGAAGAAAATAAAAAGAAAAATCAAAACACAAAAGAAAAGAAAATGGAATGATAAGGAGATGATGCGGATGAATTTGAAGGTTAGAATGTTGATTCTACCACTAGCCCAACATGCAAAAGAGAAATAATATTCCTTTAAAAGAAGTGTTCTAGAAAGTTTGGCAAAATAATCAAAATTTGCATTACTATACTATGACTCTACTTTGATTAATATGATTTGCCCACCCTACAACTAAATTACATTAACTAAACTACGTTAACTAAACTACATGGTGGAGCACATCACATTTTCTTGGATATGAGTCAAGCATCTTAACACAAAGCATAACTATCACAATAACAAGTAAGTGGTAAATTACTACACTATGCAACACCTTTGATTAGAATGACACATCCACCCTACATTAACTAAGCTACATGGTAGACAAGGAAACTTCTCTTAGAATGACTCGTGTGCAACAATACACCACTTCTATTAAGCACAACTATGTAAGAAATCACGAAAATCAATTACATATGCCTAAAATTTAAAGAACAACAACCAAAGGAGATACTAATACCTTCCCCATGCGAGACCAATGTGTCATCAACATCCTAGATGGAGGTTTAGCTCTTCAAGAGTAGCTAATCCTTCAAAACAAAAACAAAATAAAAAGATCAAATGCAAAAGTGCATATAATTAGAAACTAAACAACTTAACATTGTCGCCAATCCCCAGCAACGGCGCCATTTTGATGGTGTCAAAATCAAGTTCTTATTTAACCTTATTAAAAACGTAGTATGTTGGAAGTAGGGTGTCGAGTCCACAGGGATTGATACAAGAACAACGTTTGGGAGGCTTAGTAACTAATTATAATGCTCAAAAGAAATAAATAAGAAAAGATGATGAAACAGAATAAAAATGACATTGCGTCTTGCGGCTTTTTGTTTGGTTTTTGGAGGATAAAAGGTAAATAAATACTAATCTAAAAAGCAATAGGTTGGGATCATTCCCCCCATCTTGGGTCACAACAAGATGAAATGGACTAAAGTTTCAAGCACATTCTAAGGTAACATCTCATTGTGGCATATTATCAAACACTTGGAATGCACCTATGTGTTAGATGAAATGAGCTTTAAGATTTCCATAGAAACGGATTTGAAGCTAACATTTGACTATCAAGGATGCATGACATACAAGATGAAGCCTCTATGGCTTCTAATCCGAATGATTTGTCCCCCCTACACTAACTAATCTACTTAGTGGACAAACCACCTATGAAGCCTTCAAAAGGTAGTATTTAAAACCCAAGAGTTTGAACAATCAAAGATGCTTGACATCTATGATGAAGACTCCAAGTTTTAAATCCCACACACAACATTTATCAAACACATGGGGTGCAAAACACAAGGTTACATAATATTCCATATGAAATACATAGGGTAGGATTCAAAGTCCAAATTTTAACAATCATAGTTGCAATACAAATAAGATATTCTAGTTTTGAATCCTACACAAATGAACCCTAGAAATGCTACAACATTAAATCCAAGAGTTCATGATCCACAACCTAAGTAAACCTAACTAATCAATGGAAAACATAGCAATATCATCAAAGGAAAAGAGATAGAAAATATACCTAGCCATTAACACTTCAATCCAAGCTTCAAGTTTATACAAATGAAGAAGAAATAGAAGGGAACCCAAGTGGGTTCCAAAAATGAGAGAAGAAGAAGAAGAATGTTTGGAGAAAATAATGCAAGATATATGATATCCCTAAAAATCTCTATCTCTATCTATTTATACAAAAAACCCACACAATGACAAACTTGTAAATAAAAGAGAGCAGTCTTCAGCAGCCGCAGATCGATCCAAGGCAAAAAGCCGGATCGATCCGCTTCTTTAATTCGGCGTTAGAATCTTCAGCGAAACACGCGGATTGATCCGCGTTGAAAATCCGGATCGATCCGCATTCGAATTTCTGGGCAGAGAGTTCTATAAAATGCGCGGATCGATCCAAGTGAAAGGGGCGGATCGATCCGCTCGGGTAGCTTTTGACTTCTTCCTTTATTTCTCACAAACAAGGCCTTCAACAATGCCTCAATTACCTATAAGAAAAAGGGGTATTATTAGTAAAGAGAGAACATCAAGAAGAACAACAAAAGTACAATTTATCCATTAAATCTCCCAATATAAGTGATAGTTTGTGTCCAATAGGGGTAAAATCATGAAGCTAAGAATGCAATATTGGACACGAATCAGCCAGGTCGTGAATGAACCACTCGGGATGATGAGTAAACTGAACTGCTCGGGCTGATGCTTCTGAGGAGTTGTGTATGATTGGACTGACTGCTGATTTGAACTGCTTGGTCATAGGATAGAGCCCAATTTGGGTGTATCAGGTTTTAAAATTAAGAGTCATAGTAATTCAATCTCTGTGGGTTCGACCTTTGCTTTCACTACTACAAATCCTTGGAAAAGTAAAGTACACTTTTTATATCTTGATTTTGACAACATCAATTTTTGGCGCCGTTGTCGGGGATTGCATTACTACCTTTAGTTTTAGAATCTTAGTTTAGTTAATTCATAAATATTAGATTAGGTTTTCTTTTTATTATTTTTCGTTTTATTTTAAGTCACTTACTTTTCTTTTTATTTTGTAGTTTCTCGAGTCGTCAAAATTCTAACGTTTTTGAGTGGATTAGCTAATCACATCAAAGGAGCTTACGCGAAAAAAATAAAATAAAAGAATTCAAGTAAATTGCTTCTTGTGAAGTTTGCTTTAAACCACTATAAGTCAGGGCGCTGTGATGCAATATTTGCATTAGTTTAGAGTTAATTGCACTGCATTAGCTAGGAAACCCGGGGCGCTGGGCTTGACACGGTCACTGCATAACAGGATAATTTGCATGCATCATAGTAGTTGAGTGCCTGTTATCTTAGTTGTGTGATTGCTATTTGTTTTTTTTTTATTATTATTTGAGTCAGTTTTTATTTTAGTTTAGTTTTCTTTTTAAGTTTATGTTTGGTACGCGTTCAAATAAACCTGAATTACATTCTATCGATCTTGAACTTGAACGTACTTTAAGAGTTAGTAAGTCCGCAACCCAAGCTTCTAGAGCTAGGTTACAAGATGACGAATCAACGCCGATTCCGTCGTCGTTGTTTGAGGTCGAAATTCAAAATACCCTTAAACGGTTAAGCAGAACTCGAACTTTTAAAATCAAACCGATTAAAATGGATGACGGAAACAACGAAAACAATATGAATAATCTTAATATACCACCACCACCTCCACTCAAAGATTACTTTATTCCTACGACTTACACGCCACAAACTTGTATCGACTTACCGGAGGCGACGACATCTCACTTTGAGATAAAGTTATCTACCATCTCGCTACTTCCATCTTTCCATGGCCATCTAAATGAAGATCCATATCAACACTTAGGAGATTTTCAGGATATATGCTCTACTTTAAAAATTCAAAACTTAACTGATGATGAATTAAAATTGAGACTCTTTCCATTCTCTTTAAAAGATAAAACTAAATACTGGCTCCAATCTTTGGAGCCAAACACAATTAGAACATGGGAAGTCTTACACACCGCATTTTTATAAAAGTTTTTCCCTATTATGCGTACGAATCAGATAAGGAAATCCATAACAAACTTTGTGATGCAAGATGGGGAATCACTTTACGACACGTGGAAAAAATTTAAAGAATTATTACGCTCGTGTCCACATCATCAGGTTCCTAAGTGGCAGTTGGTACAAGTCTTTTACGAGGGACTTATTCCTTCAGTCCATAATACCGTTGATGCTGTTTGTGCGGGTACCTTCATACACAAAAGTGCCGACAAGGCCTGAAAAATCTTTGAAACATTAAACGAGAATTCGATGCATCAGGCTGTGTCAGTACGTTCCGAGGGATATCATTCACAACCTAAGAGAGAGGTAAAGTTCGAGTCAAGTCATTCAATTAAAATAAAAAAACTATCTTAAAAACTTGACCGACTTTTAACAATGAACCAAACGACAGCCCCACCCGCTCATGAAATTTGTGCATTATGTTCTGATCCGTCACATTCTATCCTAGCATGTCCATCGGCGAGTCAATTTCTGGAATTCGTGGAGCAACACATTAATTCTATTCAACAATACCCACGAAATAATTATAATTCGACTATTAATAATCTGGACGCGCCATGGAGAAACCATCCTAATTTTTCATGGAGAAATAATAATAATAACAATAATAATGAGATGAGCAATTTCCCTAACGCTTATAGACCTCAACAATGTCAATACCAACAGCCTCCTCCTCAACCTCCACGTAATGATGCATTTGAGGAGAAGGTGTTGGCCTCACTTGAAAGTTTTGTTCCGGTGATCCAGTTAGTACATTCCCACACCCAGTCCATTACAAAACTAGAGTCCCAAGTGGGACAAATAGTTTACACGTTAAATCGTTTAACCGAGAGTAAGTTGCCAAGTCAACCTATTTCGAACCCTAAGGGACAATACGAGATGGGTGGTATGAGTGAGCAAGTGAACGTTGTGTCAACTAGGACGACTACTCGAGATGAAGAAGTTGTTGAGATTCCGAGGGAGGTTATGAGGGATGAAAACGTTAACTCGAATAAAGAGAGGGGTGAGGACGTGAATCAAAGAAGAAAGGAAAAAGAACCGATCCCAACTAACTATGTTCCAAAGTTACCTTATCCACCAAACGTTGAGGGACCGTCACATTTGTCTAAGAAAAGGTCAAAAATAGAAGATATATTCGAGGTATTTAAACAAGTTAAAATTAATATTCCATTCCTCGATGCTATTAAACAAATTCCCACTTACGCTAAATGTCTTAAAGACCTATGCACTCAAAAACGTAAATTGCGTAGTCATACTCCGAAAAAGGTCTTTCTCACAGAAAAAGTAAGTTCTATTTTCCAACACGCTACTCCGAAGTATAAAGATCCAGGTACGCCTACGATTTCATGTGTCATAGGTGACACTATCATCCATAGGGCTCTTCTTGACTTAGGAGCTAGTGTTAATCTCTTACTTTATCACGTTTATAAACAACTAGGTTTAGGTGAACTTAAACCTACGGCCGCTACAATACAATTAGCAGATCGTTCTATTAAAATACCTGGAGGAATCGTCGAGGACGTCTTGGTTAAAGTTGATAAATGTTATTATCCTGTCGACTTCATGGTCCTTGACACTGAACCCGTACTAGATGCTAGGAAGCACACTCCTGTCATTCTAAGTCGTCCATTCTTAGCCACTGCTAATGCGCGTGTCAATTGTCGAACAGGTGTAATGAAAGTGTCGTTTGGGAACATGAACCTCAAACTAAACGTTTTTAACGTTGTTGATCAACCTCCCAACGACGATGATTACCAATATATGGAAGGTAGTGAGGTTAGAAGAACTGTTGAACGTAATAAAGGAATAAACATGGGTGAGGAAAATAATATGGTTAGTGATGAGCGGATGAATTTGAATAATCAAGACCCCAAAGATGAATTTACTCGGAAGGTAAGAAATAGATTTGAACATAATAAAGATGAACCGTCGAATGAATTAATTCAAAGCGACATTCTTTCGGCTTATTACCGGGCTCTTCCTGATATCCTTAGGGGTACACAGTCCGATTTACGGCCTCCTTGAATCTTGAGCTAGAACGGTCTAGCTGAAGACGTAAAAGATAGCGCTTCTTGGGAGGCAACCCAAGCTTTATTTCGTCCGTTTCTCTTGTTTTTGGGTCTTTTTGAGTCAGTTGTGGTCTTTCTGAACAGGTTTGGGGGTCGGAGTAAATTTATTTTTTTGGCTTATATAAAAAAAAACAAAAAAAAAGTATAGAAAAAGAGGAAAAATGGCATCTCGCTCGCGCGAGCCTGCCCCTTAGAGAAAATTTTTAAAACTTTTATGATATATAGCCTCAGTATCACCTCGCGCCACAATTCGCGCGCGCGAGGGGTTCACTCCAGCGGTCCGCTCGCGCGATTTGAGGACTTAGAAATTTTTTTTTTATAAAACGTAAAACATGCTTCTGCTTAAACTCGCGGAGGGATTCGCGCACGCGAGGGTCGCTCGCGCGAGGTAGGGTTTTCTGGTTTTTCACTTTTGTTCTCTTCCCTCCTCTCTCCATACTTGGTCAGTGTTTTTTTTTTGTTCTTTTAGCCCTGTTTAGGTTCGTCTGTCTTTGTTTTTATAAGCTCTGTTTGTTTATTTTTATTTTTATTGAGTCTCTTGATTATAGTTTAGATTATATTATTCTATTATGAAAAAAAAAAAAGAATAATAATAAATATAAAATATAAAATATAAAAAAAAATTTCTACATATTTATATATATTAGCTGTTATTGTTATTATTCTGTTCTTTTATTCCCTATTGTTAAGTATTAACAGGTAACATTGAACTTTATTGCCATATTATTGTACGTTCACCTGGTTTATGTTTGCCGAGATCGATGTACTATCATTCCTTCTTTACGTACTCTCCTTTCTTTCGTTTTGTTGTTTCATTGTGGACAATGAAAGGTTTAGGTTTGGGGGTATGCACACACATGCACATTATTATGTACTAATTTTTTTTTTAAATTTTCAATATTTGTGCTTAAATAAACGATGATTACCGACGTTTTTGCAATCTTAATTCGATACTTTTTGTTATGTAACTATGATGTTATAGAATGGTAAACAAGTAAAGATGTGATTAAACATTTGCTGAAGTCATGTTATAATGTTTTAGGTCATGTATCGTTCGAATCGTAGTTTTATATCATAGATTTGCACACAAACCTATGCACTGCACGTAGTCGCTTGAATACATGTCTGATGTGAACTATAATATGATTCGGATTTCTAGATAACACAAGGTGGAGACTAGACCCGGTGAGCTTTTGAGCCTATCTCTTCTTTATTGAGGGTTATAAATACATTGTGTTTGTCGAATTTCATTGAAATAGCGCATTAACTTGTTGTTTAGTCTCATTATTCTTGTTTTGGTTGATAGTCAATTTAAAATATTTGTTACCATGCTAAATAATCTTCCGTCATAAATATTGAAGAACCATATAACTATAGGACATGATTTTAGGCCTTCTTTGTTTATTATCGATCGATAAATGATAAAATTTCCTTAGTTCGCCCTTTGAGCCGTTAAAATGTCTTTTTCTTTAACTACCATTATCATGTTTTTGTTCCGACTTGACAAACTTGGAGTTCACCACTGAGAGATTTGTCAACTTTTAGTGGTGTTAAGGCGATGTGTGATTGAGAAGAAAAATAAGATAAGATGATGTTTGTGGTGGTTGCCTTGGTATTTAATGAATGGTTGTTTCAAAAGCAACGAAAATAAAGGGAAAAGAATAAAAAAAAGAAAAGAAAAGAAAGGTTGAAAAAAAAAGAAGAGGAAAGAAATTAAAAAAGAAAAATATGCGAAAAGAAGAGAATGAAAAGATGAAAGTTGGTAGAAGAGACGAATGAAAGAAATCGAACATGCCTTACAATGCCATTCTAAAACTACCTAATGAATCATTTCTATCATTTTTTATTACCTGAGCCACATTACAGCCTTTGAAAAGTCCTATTTGATCCTAGGAAACATGGTTTGGATATGAAAATGATGGGAGGGGGATTAAAACATGGTAATGATTAATTTTTCTTGATTATTGGCATCCTATCCATGAGACTATTGTTCTTTCGTGTTATGCGTCTTTTTCGAGTCGTATGTGAGCGGTTTCTTATTTTGAAAACATATTTCCTTTACTCACATATTTTAGAAAAATTACACCTATTTTTGAGTGTTTCATTTGAGAGTGTAATTAACATTGCGAGATTCGTAGTCGAAGCATAGTTAGATGGTCATCCGAGTTATATTCCAAGTTCATGACATACGCGTGTTCATTTGACTACCATATCACACACGTGCAATTTTATGAGAAACTCTATGGATTTATATGATGCATGTGCTTGAGATTGTTTTTCATGACTTAGGTGGATGTTTCATCATGTTTCTTTATGTTCGTTATTCTATTTCAAATCATTGTTTTATAATAAGAAGTATTGCCTATTATGTTTTTCATTTTTAATAAAACTTTTTATAATTTTAAGTTAATAAAGATGGTTGTGGGTGACTTGTTGACGAGAACCCTCACGAGACTTTACTCGTCCGACTAGGGACACCTAGAGGTTTAAAAGGCTTGTTGCATACGCTAAATGCAATCGCGATCCAAGCGAAAATGGAATAGTATGTTATTAGTAGTTTAGTTTTTATTTTAGTTTTGCTCGAGGACTAGCAAAATATAGGTTTGGGGGTGTGATCGAGAGAGAACAGATCCTAATTATATGTCTTAATTTACGTTTGTTAGTACCTTTTTATACTGTTTTTGTATATTTTTACTTCGTTTTCTATTTTATGACAGGTTTTGGAAGAAATCAAGTAAACCAGGCTAAACAGGGTGAAAAAGCAAGCAAAAAGAAGCTGAAAAAAACACGTCACGCGCGCGATCCGCTCGCGCGAAGATCCTGAAATCGCTCGCGCGATCCGCTAGCGCGAGGTCCCCATATCGCGCTCGCATGGCCCACGCGCGCGACCTGTGTAAAAATGGAACTTGCGTATTTCAGTATACTGATGATTCCTACGCGAACGAAACTGCCTAATTACGTCTGGAAAGCTAAATACAGCAGTTTTAGTGCGTTTTGGGTTAGGAAAGCTTTCAAAACTTGCCTAAAATCTATATATACCCTATTTTACTTCAATTTAGGGGTTGGACAAATAATATACACACAATATACAACCATACTTTCAGTCATTGAAGAGGGGAAAGCAAGGAGAAGAAGAAGAAGACCAAGGATTTTCATGGCCTCCTCCATCAACTACTTGCCATCTACCACTTCTATGGACAACTAGACTCTAGATCTAGGGTTTCAATGAAACCCTAGCCAAGTAATAGGGTGTATTTTATGTTTTTATTTTAGTTTTATTATGTATGGATGACAAGTACATGTTTAGACGATTTTTATAAATAAATTGTGCTTTTATTGATTAAATCATTGCTTTCAAAATCTATTCTTGTCTTAGATCTATTTTGACTGTGATGTGCTCAATGATCTATGCTTGCTGTGCTTGTTTAGATTATTTGCATGTAATGGTGCTTAAATTGAATTGTGCTATCAAGTATCCAAATAGTCCATGCCTAGATTAGACGGATTATGCCACAACCCTAGTTTAGTGTGGGATAATTCGTACTAACCGAAGATGGATTATGTTGGTGCTTGAACCATAGTTATTTTCTTGACGGAAAAATTAGGCTTGTAGCTACAGTTCCCCATTATCATCCAACTTAATAGGCTAAAGTAGTTCATAAATATTCCTATTATGAAGCTAGTGGTGGATTTGCAATCCTAGGTTCCTTTAAACATATTTACAAAAATACTTTTAAATCGCTTTCATAATTTAGATTTATTTTATTGTTCTTAGCTTAATTAAATTCAAAATCAAAATCTCGTTTTTATAATTAATTAGATTTAGGTTTTAAAATTAAGAGTCGTAGTAATTCAATCTCTGTGGGTTCGATCTTTGCTTTCACTACTACAAATCCTTGGAAAAGTAAAGTACACTTTTTATATCTTGATTTTGACAACATCACATCTTATTTACATTTCATTATGTATGTTATCATGAGATGATTGTTTGTAATCCTTAAGCATCGTAGTAGGTAATTCATGTATGTATGGGATACATACAAGAGAGATATGAATTATTATTCTTTGATACTTAGAACTTGTCACAGTGAATGGTGAGATTGGATATCTCATCAGATATACACTGTAGCATGATTAACTGCTATTAGATGGAGTGATGAATTTCAATCACTAGAGTGTGACTCTTAGTTAAAATGCTAGTGTTTATAATGCATTGACGGACTATGAGATTCCTATTGACATATAAAACTGTCAACAGTCGATAGGAACTCCTAACTTGTATAAGGTATGTGTTCTTAATATTGAGACGAATATGGGCACAGACTATGGATGTGACTGCTTTGACTTACAAATCAGTGAGGTCTTGCAAGATTAACACTTGGGTATCTTGAGTATGTCATATTTATAGGGTTGTAAACATATATTATCTAGATAGAATCTACCCTATGATAAATAGTAAGCATTCCCTTGCGAATGTCACCAAGTTGATTACTGAGAATTGCAGTTTTGTTGATAAGTAGTTATCAACATGTTTGGTAATCATGAGAGGTGAATAGGACTCAAAGAATGGAAGATGTACCCATCATTTAGGATGATAGTAACAGTTATCCGACTACCTGAATATGATTATGAATGTTGACAATAGAGGGATATTAGTACACCATACATGTGTAGTTAACCCTTCGGATTTGTTCATTTGCGTTGGAGTGCAGTTATCGTTTTACAGTGTAGTAAACGTTAACTGATCAATTAGTTGATTTGTTGATCAAAGAGTTTAATCATGGGAATGAATAACTGGTCTGAACCAACAATAAATAACCTAGGAGGTCCCACTCTTAGCTCCGCTAGAATTCTTGGAAGGCATATGAGGACTGAAAGGTTCGATCGATTAAACTCTGGTTCAGTTCGATCGATCGAACTTGCTTCAAGTCGGTTTGAAAATCTATAAATAGATCAGCTACGTAAAGAATAGTTTGATCGTTGTTTTTATTCATACAAAGTTGCAGAAACTGTTTAGGGTTTTCCAAACCTTCTATATCCTCTCTATTAGGGTTCCCACCAACTCTAACCTATTCGGGGGCATTCGTAGGAAACATAAGGGTGAAGACAACATAGTGGGAGTTGCTGCACACTAAAGGAAAAAGACAAAGTCAGAATTTAATCTTATCCCTTTTGTGCATATGCATCTATAGAGTTAATGAGCTATAGATCTGGGCTACCAATAAGTTTTTGTAAACTGTTTTCTATTGTGCATAAGATTTAAAGTTTTTCGAAACTTTAATCCATCAATATGTAGTGAAAAATGCCACAAATTATGGATTTTCACGTAATTTGTTTAATAGTTGATGTGTCAATAGCAACTTTGAAAGTATAATTATGCACGTATGATAGGATCCGTTTGGGAGCCTTGAGTTGATTATTTGCATTTTCAATTGTTGCAATTGTTTTACTTCTCTTGGCCTTCTAGGCTCATTAATAAAATATGCTTGCTGTTAAAAAAAGAGGGCAAAATTTGATAAAGATTTTCGCATTATATTACTTTATCTAATAAGGTTAAATTTTGTTATTTCCATTGTTTGGATGTTGATGCCAGATTATGCTAAATGGATCAAATATTGTGTTTAAAGTGAAATAAATGCACAATGAAAAAGAGACAGGATTTGTATTTGGTTGGACGCTGTTAATGAAGCAGCCTATGTCCACGTGTGCTTGTGTGTCAGTGTTTTCGCTATAGAAAACTGTTTACAGAGCTTAGTGAATGAGCGTTGATGATCCAACAATGGAATTGGAACTATCAAAGGCTATCGTACACAACTATCTATAGTATTCTAGGGAGACTTAGCTAACTAAGGTTTCAGAGCCTTAAGGAGAGAGAGGAAGAAATCGGCTATAATATTATAGGGTTAGTGATGTGATTTTTGAATCCCTTTGGAAGGGGAGGATTTTTATAATGCAAAGGGTTTCTTATTAGAAGTAGGGTGCCCTAGTTGATTTAGAAGAGTGGTTGGATGATTGTTTACTTATCCTAGTAGTCCTAGATTAGGTTGCCTTTAGTTGGCAGTTTATCTAGGAGTTACTGAGTCTGCGCGCGTGTAAGCTGGCTGAGTTGCACTAGGACTATTCTGTTGAGGAGGAGTCTACCCAAGCAAAGCATCCCAACCTAGAGGTCGAGGGTCTTCGTCTGATGGGGCCTGGTTTGTGATGGCCAGTCTTTGGTTAATTGTGTGGCTTGAATCCTCTAACCCTAGACCTTAGGTAGGTCGGGTCAGAATGATCATGAGCAATGGATACTCTGACTATTTTAGGTGCATCAGTTGCCCCCCATTTCCAAGTCTTGAACTGGCACTGTGTCAGGGCAAGCTTGGAATCTTCTGCTTGCTCAAAGTATGAAATTTCCCATATAGCGACAAGTAGAGTTTGAGTGAGTTATGTAAGAGTCAAGACTTAGGAATCACTAAGCCACTGGAGAGCCCGAAGAGCTCGGGAGTTACCTTAGAGCTAGCACTCACCAGTAAAGGATGAAAAAGTAGCACAGGATAAAAATTATTTTGTGGTGCAAACAGTAGTAAAGGATAAAAAAAGAATTTTAATTTTTTTCCTAATAGGATTAGGTTTGTTAGCTTATAAATATAGGGTACGTAAGCCTTTTTAGGGATCAACTTTTTATTAATTTGATCAATAATATATTTTATTTTTTTCTCCCAAAGAGTGTTCTTTGTGAGTTCTTGGTGGATTCCAATACCCTTGGTGGATTCCAAGGTTGTTCTAGAGGTATTTAAACAATGCTTTGAGTCATTCTACGATTCCGAGATGCGTCATAAATTTCACTAACACTTACACCCACACTCTATCTCTCTCCTAGTGGCACTTTAAGTGTACTGCGGATCCCATAGTGCCATTAGAAGAGAGAGAGTGTGTGTGAATGTGAGCATTAGTAGAATTTGTTAGTGCCCTAAATACTACTCTATTGCATATCATTGATTTTGGTATTTTTGTTTACTAACGAGGCGATCTTTTTATTGGAAGTCTTTTCTGCTACGAACTTTGGTCATTCCAACTTTGGTTTTACAAAGCATCAATGATCACACACACTAAGGGCGGATTTGCTATTGGGCTGTAGCCCAGTGCAGGTTTTTTCGACTTTTCTTTATCATGTGCTCAAGCCCAGCCTATAGTGACAGGCCACAGTTTTTAGCCCACCCAGTTGATCTGTTTTTTTGGCCATTAGTTTTTGGGCCGAAGTTGTAAGCATTAATTGTGGATTTACATGTCATTGACTCATTGGAAGTGTGCTGATTAATTATTTTTATTTCTCTCTCTCTCTTCTACTTCTTTTTCTTTTATTTTTAATCTAAACTCGCCACTGATTACTTTTTTTGATTTTTTGGTTGGTCATAGCCACTAAAAACTTGACTCAACTAATTTTATGCCTAGGTTTTTAATTAGATTGATATGTTTGGCAATTTTTTCATGGTTTATTGAGGAAGAGGGAGTCAATAATATGAGAAAAATATTACGCTTCTTAAATTGAATTCCAAATTTGGTTTTCAAACATTTTAACAGCTGTATCATATATTGCTGCAATGATCGGTGTATTATATACCACTGCATGTGTACAACTAATAATGGATGTGGGAATTCAATTCGGAATTCAAAATCTAAGAAGTATAGGGTTACTCTTAATGATAAGCTAAAACTTAGGTTTTCATGATTTTAATGTCAGCATTTTGTATTCTTGTCCTATGATACAAAATTTATATTGATAATGGATGAATTCTATGCTCTAAAGCCTCGTCGAGCACAACTTCAACAGGTATTTTTGACATCGTGTATTCACTTTTTGTCAATTTTTAATATAGACTTATCTATGTGAAAGTTTTTGTCACACAAAAAATATTGAACTAGTTGTATACTAGATTTGTTTTAGTATTAGTACACCCCATTGAGAATTCCTGAGTTCGCCCTTGCACAAGCTATAACCAAGACAGATATCTAAGCAATTACAAAAGTGTTACTTAACGTTTAATATTGACGAATAAAGTGTTAGGGATATATATTAAAAGTCATGCTTTATGTAGTTGATTTATTATTCCTTTAATAAAATCAGTTAATCCATTTTTATAAGAATCTGTGTAGGTAATATTTGTATTATATTGTTTATTTAATATTATGCACGTGTGTCTTTCATTCTACATAGTAGGTGGTTTGGTGTGTAGAGTTCGGCTTACACACAGAAGATCAGACCATCGGATCTTGTAGAATGTAAGATTTTGGTTTACAGTTTTAGATGGATTGGACAAACCATTGGTAGGACTGCAACATAGTGTTGTAGTAGGTTTGTCTTGACTGCGGGAATCGGTATAGTTTCAACTCACCAAGCTGGTACACTTTGTGTATTAAACGGAACCGACTTGGGGTAATTATCTTGATACTGACTTATAAGATAATTAATACCTCATGACTATTTATGAGTGCTTATGCTCTAAATCCTAATTAATTTACAGACACGTACATTTGATATTTATACTTTGATCTCTAAGAGGGTGATATCCTTAAATGGGTCAATATCTCATTGGATTGGGTGACAATATTAATTGTGTGGTGGATATTAATTAATGATGAAATCCATGTCTCAATTTTGGGATTAATGATATTCCCTTGAGAAAGCTTATAAGTTTTGATTACGTCAAACCCTGTAGGTGGGATTTTGTATCTGACATATCAGATAAGTTAAGCAGAAGATCTCAATGAATTTTAAGAGGTTAATTAAATGTTATTGTCATTAATTATATTTAATTAATGGATATCTGTAATCTTAATATGGGGAGATAATAAGCATTTAATAACATGGAGCTCAAAATATATTTTTGAGATAAGGGTAGGAGTGCAATTATAATTCTTTAGTGGTATGAATTATAATTTATGGAAATAGGAATCTGTTTCAGTTCGAATTAGGGTTTCCTAATTCAATAAGGAAGCCCATTCTTTATTGACTTCTTATGATCCCTATCGTAGCCTATACATATGCTGCTTTAGCTCTCTCTACAGTGCATTTTTCCATAAAGAGTATTATAACTCGGAATAGAAAAGAGAACGTAAAAAGAGAGAGCAGAAACATAAAGGATTTCGAAGGAGCCTGTCACGCCCCAGATCCACACATGTAAATCTAGGATACGTGGCACGCCACCAAGGCTCTAAATGTCACGCCCCAGATCCACACATGTAAATCTAGGATACGTGGCACACCATCAAGGCTGGTCCCAAGCCATTAAAGTTGCAAATATATATATATATATATTACCATAACAAAAGTTTTGACCAATGAACTCGACACATTATTATTTTTTTTTCAAAAGTTTGAATACACACACATACCCAAATTTACCTTAACAAAAATCCGTTTTCAAAAGTAACATTTTAAAATATTGTATACATCTCGAAAACCTGTAAAAACACTTTTAGGTCATAACCTCAACCTTCATGAATTCTTAAAACAGTTTTCAAATACTTTAGGAAAATGTTATTTATAATCAATTCATGTCAAACTCAACGAGTAAAAACTCTGAGTTCGTCGCCCCAATCCAACTATGCAATGAACAAAAATACTGTAATAACCTGCATTTCCATTTATTCCTAAATTACATTTCCATATTTAATTGGCAATTGCATTGTATATTTAATTTCATTGGGTATTGACTGCTTCATTTAAATTACATTTCTCATGTTCTAATTATTATCTCTTGTGTTATTTCATATTAAAATTCATGTTGGGGTTAAATTGTAATTTTTATTAAAAGTTTAGCAACACCTGTATTGAATTTCAAATCTGTATTTCAAAACGGTGGAAATGTTCTCTTTTATTTCAAGCTGTATTTTTATGAAACCAGAAAATCACTTCTTACACTAAAATGAATTTTCTGTATTTTTGTGGTGGACACCGCACCCCGAAAATACCAGTTAGTGTTCAAAACTGTCCACGCTGTGTGAGCTTCCACAGATTTTGGAAGTGACTGATTTGGACATTTGCTTTATTGCTATTTATGGCAAGTAATCATTGGATATGCCTTGTTTGGGTGTTGCAATTGTGTGTGTGTTATCTTATGCCTTAAGCTAATTTTTCCCAAACACTTCAATTTTTACCCCTACACTTGACCCCTATTGATCTATGCTTGCCTCTTCAAATCTGATGGCAAATATATATACGTATGTATGTCACACACACACAAATCTGTGATATTGGTGGCTCTTTAGTTAATTAACAATCAAATTCAATTTGTTGAGTGTTTAGGAAATTGCTTGGCCACCAAGTTCATCCATTTTTACTCTCTATATATGCACACATACACTCTCATTCTGCATTATAAACACAGAGAGTTTAGAGTGAGCTTGAGAGTTTAAACCACTGAAAATTTTAGAGAGAAGAAGCTTATTTTCTCCATAGTTTCAAGCTTGAAGTTTCTATTGGGTTGCTTAATTCTAATTTCTTTCTCAACAACACCCTTGCTCTTAATCCCTGTGAGTATTTCTAACTCACTAAGAATGTTAATTATACTTGTTTGCTATGTATGTGATTGTAATTTAGAATCCTCCATTTCAATTTCGTCCATGGAAGCTTGAGCTTCAAAAATCAAGATTTTCAAACCTTAATCTAAATTCATTTTTAGAGATGAATATGATAGATTATACATCCTACATGCCATGTTTGAAGTTTTAGAACCCAATTCGTTCATATAAGAAAGTATATTGAAAATGAAGTTTGGACATATTTTAGTTTTGCCTAAAATTGGAGAGCTATGGATCACATGGTGTTAAATAAATCTTAGATTCTTAATCCTTGTTTAAAAAGGAAGAGATCCATATATAATAGGACATATATACTAACAGAATGGAAATGGGTCAAAAAGACCCCTGTTTTGCTGAAACAGAACAGTTCCTGCGGAGAAGATGAAGCCTCAGCTTCATCTCGCGTCACGATCGCGCGCGCGAGAATCGCGCGAGCGGCCCGCGCGAGCGGACCGCGCGCGCGAGATATGCTTTCCCAGGCAGACGTAAGAGTTTATTTATATAAATAAAAAATTGGCTGGTCGCGCGAGAACCCCTTCGCGCGAGCGATCCGCGCGCGCGACCTTGCTTTCCTCAGGCAGACAGAAAAGTTTATTAATAAAAGGAAAATGGGCTTATCGCGCGAGCGACCCTTCGCGCGAGCGGCCCGCGCGCGCGAGGTTTAGCAGTTTCTGTTTTTGTCTGTTTTTCTGTTAAGGGACTGTTTGGATGAAATTTATATACTGTTGAGGTTCTGTTTGGGAAACTTGGTTAATCAGAACTCTATTTGGTTATGTTTGAATGATTAAAACATTGTAGTATGACTCATTAATCCCCGTACGCGTGTTGTTCCTTTAATTCAGCATTTTTGTTTGAATGCATACCATTCATGTGGGTCAGTGGTACATGCATAGGGGTGTCAGTCTGTGTGGAAAAGAGTAATGGTAGTGTGGAAAGAGTATGAGTTTGTGTTTGTGGTCGTGGTTGTGGTTGTGGTTGAGTATGAGTTTGTGGTTGTGGTCGTGGTTGTGGTTGTGGTTGAGATTGTGGAAGAGGGTATCTTTGAAATGCGACAGTGGCAAATATGGACACTCCCTGATGCCCATGGAAGCGTTAAAGTGTGTGAAGCCGAACTCGGACACTCCCTGGCACCCATGGTAGTGCTAAAGTGTGGCCTACAGACACTCCCTGATTACTCGAGTCTGGATACTGTGCGAGGGGTTGCCCCGGTATTTGCATGGCGGTTAGGGTATTAAAAGTGTGAGGCATTGGACACTCCCTGGTACCCCGGACCAAAGTGTGAGGCAAACTGGACACTCCCTGGCGCCCCGTTGCTAAAGTGTGGCTGTCTGAGTGTTTCAAAGATACCAGGAGTAGGATAGTGGGTTGTTGTGGCTGTCGAGAGAAAAGCTTCGGCAAGATGAGTGTGGTGCATTGTTCTCATACACGGTCCCATCTGTGTAAATTTACCCTCTTAAATAATGTTGTGGTTGTTTTTCTAAACGAGCTCTTTAATCATATTTATAAACTTGTGGATTTAACCTTGAATTGGAAAAAGGTAAATGGGTATGTTTTACATTCAAAGTCATGTTTTTAATACTCACCAGCTTCTTGAAGCTGACGACGTTGATGCGTCCTGGACATTCGTGTTCAGGCTTTTCAGGTTATAACCAGGAGGAATCATACGACTATGCTAATTGAGAATGGCTGCTTCTGGAATAAAGAAACTGTTTATTATATGTTTTAAGTTTATCTGTTTTAAGTTATGAACTGTTTTGTTTTAAGGATGACTGTATCAGACTCTAAGATATTATTTTATTTTCAAGGCGGTCTGTGCCTTAGTTGACCCCGGTCCATAAGATGTAATAAGATAGAAAATTTTTGTAAGCCTTGATTGCTTTACTCTGATTATATGTTTTGTTGTTTGACGTTTGGGGCGGAATCGATCCTTCAAACTGTCGCGACCTACGGGTCCATAAAGGAAATTAAACGCTTTCCTTATTTATGCTACGTCGGGGCGTGACAAATACAACCAATATAACACGTCTTCTTTATTACAAGAAATTTAAGTCAATATCATTTTATTACACAATTTCGAATAAGCAACTAATTACAATATCCCACTATTTACATTTATTAAACATAAGCCTATTAAACCATAATTTATTTACAATCCCACTCCCACGATTACTCTCCAAGTCCTTTCCTTATCTTCTGAGCTCCACCTTGAACACCTACGATGGTTATTCAATAACCACTACAATATATAAGCTATATGCTTGTGAATAACACTAATTATGCACATGGATAATAAACATGCTCATTTTCATTTCATTACAAGCAACTATAGTCTCTGGCAATTACTAGTTCACTTCCACCACTACCAACTAGTCCGCGGCTCCACTCCCTAAGCCCACATGACCTAGTTATGACCCACGCCTCACGTGCGGTCCCATAGGCCTCTGGCAGCCGTGGTCGTCACCACATCGATTACCTCATGGTGGTATAAAACTAGCAATTCCATTGACCCAAATAAGCAACTCAATATGCTCACATAATTCATTACACCGTGCTTTCACAATCAAATTGGTCCTAATTTAATCACATGAATTTTGCCTATTAATAAACTAATAATCTTTATTAAGCTAATTTAACATGCTTTTACATCACAAATGAACCCAAACATGGAACCATCCATAAATCATAATTAATGTCACTCATCTCTTGAAATTGCTCATAAAAACTTGAGATTGGGGTCCTATTATGCTTCAGGTATAAATCCTACAAAATTTTGGTAAACTGAATAGTATCAACCCATTTGGGTCACGAAAAATCTATCGATTAAACACAAATTAAATTATACCATAAGGTTAGGCTTACCCCCACGAGTCCAAATATAACTTCTATTTTGAGATTGAATGTCGCACGACGAAGAAACGGTGTCGCGAAGTCGGACGGAACTCGGTCGCCTCTCTACTCTCTCGGCTCTCAGTCTCATATGCTATTCTTTGTTTTCTTTTTCTTTTTTTAATTAACTAATATAATATATATAAATATATATGGTATATATGGTATATATCACCACCGCCACTGCCACTTACACTAGCACACACCTCACGTTTTCTTTTTCTTTTTTCTTTTTTTTATTGTTTTGTTTAAATGATGATGAGTCATTGGGTGAGATGTCACCTCCTAACAACTTTTTCATTTATTCTACTTACACCCCCACAACTTCCATACTCTTATTATGAAACCTCTAAATGTTATATCCATTACCCAATGTCTAAGTAAGTATCAATCTATGTTACGTATGGGTCTCAAATGTGGTCTCAAATATTTACATGAAATCACTAATTAGTCTACTAATTATGCCACGTGCTCAATTACGCCATCACAAAGGTACCCAAACTGGTCTCATAAATAACCATGAACAATAATAGAACATTAAAACACATAATATTTCGTCAATTACATAATCATATGGCATCAACATGTATTATAATGCACACATTTACATTTACATGTCTACCATTTAATCAAACAAATGCAACTAAATGCAATTTATTCAATCTGGACCTCCCGTGGGTTCCGTTTCACATCTGTCTAACTGTGCCCTTTTTCAAGCACTTATCACATCGGGATAACTGGAACTTACCCAAATCATCACATGCAATTAATTATAATAATTAATGCATGCCAAGATAAATATTAACACCATTTTTTGGGTACGGGTATTACAGAGCCCACACTCAGTTTGATATTCTAGCAACAAAGGAATACGGTAGAAGATCGTGAGCTGTTATCTGTAGACACCCCATTTTGTCGGCTAACAGATTTAGGAGGCCACAAGCATGTCAAACCTCGATGATTAGAAAGATCGGATTTTCAGAGATTGCCTCTAACTCTCAAGAAGTCAAAGAATTTGCAGAAATGACCAAAATGCCCCTAAAAGCCCAAAATCCTCCAGGATTGGCCTAGAATCTCAGAAATCATTCGATGTTGTTCCAAACAAAAAAAAAGGTATTTTAAAAGATGAATATTTGAAATCGTAAGCTCCCAGAGAGCCCCGGAAGTCCCGAAAGTTCCCGAAAAGTCTCCGTTGACCGGTTTGACCAAGGTTTGACCAAGTTTGACCAAAATTATCCAAATTCACCCAAAAGTTCCGAGATCATTCTAGATCATGTGAAAAGTCTTAAAATATGTTTTAAAAGAAAATTGGATGGAAACGTCAGTCTTTGGAGGCTCCCAGAACTTCCCGGAATTTCTTGGAAGTGCACTATTTGACTGATTTGACTGATTTGACTGCAAGTTTGACCAAAAATCAAAGTCTTCTTTTCGACATTGAAATATTTTTATCAAATACTAGAGGTCAATAGCTTTCCAACGGTATATCGCACATAATTTCTGGATCTAAAACGAATTTGTTATGAATTTCTGAAGGTGAAAACTGCGATCAATTCGGCTTTTATCGCGAATACCGCAAAACTTTCCAAAGTGACCCAACTCCAAACTATTTTTTATGAAAATTAGACCTCAATACCTTTCCAACGGTATATCACAATCTCAATTTGGATTTCGTATGAATTTTCTGTGAATTTCGGACGAAATAGGGCCGTTTCGCAAATTCCGGGAGTTCTGGGGCCAAAATGCAATTTTTGGTCAATGGGGGAGTTGACTGCCGCGGCGGCACTGGTCCACTGCCACGGCGGCAGTGGCCAAGTGCCGCGGCGGCACTCTGAGTGATTTTTCATTTTTTTTTTTTTGTAATTTTTGGCTAATTTTTGAGTTTTAATTCAAATTTTCAACAAATAAAACGACATAGTTTTGATTATTCCGGGATTTTGGACCAATTAGAGACTTTTAAAAACCCAAAATACCTCCCCAAGTTGGCCTATAAAGGAGACCCATTTACTTCCATTTAGAGGAGAGCTTGGAAGCCATTAGAGAGAGATATAGAAAGTTAGGAAGAAATAGAGAGAGAAATCAAGATCGTCTTCTTCAAATCCAAGCCAAATGTGAGCTTTTTTATTTAGTTTTCTAGAAACTAAACTTTTATTTTCAAGATTTCAATCCATCTTCTTCATCTTCTTTGAGTTTCCTATGAGTTAGAGAGTGATGTACTCACCCATATACACACATATGAGAGGTTGAATGCTTGTGGTTCCACCATTGAATATCATCTATTGATTTGTTCATTTTCTTGCTTATATACAATGTTCATCTCTTCTTACCTCATTTCTTTTTTATTTTTCTTTATTTACTTACTAGTTCATCATCATCTAGATGATGACATGAAGTTTGAGGTGAGTGAATCCTTATGGATAGTAGCTCTTGACCTCAAAAACATGTT
Source organism: Hydrangea macrophylla (assembly GCA_033977485.1). Classification (NCBI taxonomy): domain Eukaryota; kingdom Viridiplantae; phylum Streptophyta; class Magnoliopsida; order Cornales; family Hydrangeaceae; genus Hydrangea; species Hydrangea macrophylla. Next base: position 87,705,340 of record CM066986.1, read on the forward strand.
TGATAGATGATGATCATAACTTCAATACCTCTAAGGTATCTTTGAAGTTATGTCCAAATAAAAATAAATCTCTCCAACAATCTTGGAGGCTCTTGATGATGAGTTTGATGTTAACATTTTAAATGGCTATAATCTTTATTGAGTATTGAAAATACATTATAAAACCTCTATTGCAAAACCCCCCTCAATCTCTCTCATTTTGATCTAAAGAAAGAAAACTCTAGTTTTTCCCAAAATCTTCAAAACAGCGAGTCAAAACAGTGAGTGATCTGAGTTCAAATATTTCTCTAGAACTCAATACTCAATGTATGGATGCAAGGCCACTTGGAAAGTCTTCCTAACTCATTAGAGAACACCCATGATTTTTGGTTTGACTTGAAAATACTTGAAAATGGTCCATTTGGATCCAAACATTCTCTCCAGACATTCTGTTTTTGCTGTCACAGCAGCTAGGTCCATTTCCAACTTCTTTTTTAGAAATTTTTTCCAAAAGGGGTGATCCTAACTTATTTTTCCCTTAAACTTCAATGGCTTAGGGAACTTGTTGTATAAAATGGGCCTCTAGATCATTTGTTTTCATTTTCTAAGATTTTTCAACATTTCAGTCGACAGTACGGACTCTGTTTCTGAGTGACCTCTGTTGTTTATATGATTTCTCTCAATCTGCGATAGTTATTGAAGATTGGCTCTTTTGGTTGTGTTCTAGACACAATAAGGAAGATCTCCATAAAAAATCATGCATTTAAAACATTCCTAACCCCTCTTTTCAATCACAGCAAGCACATTTTTACTTTCCCCCTTTGATTTGATGCTTATATGCACTCCAAATTAGTTCATATCTTAGGAAGTAGTTCATACTACATTTGTACATATCTCATGATTTCATTCATACATACATTCATTCATGCTCTAGGCTTTTAAGTCACTTTAGCAAGTCCATGTACACAAACACACTACAACCTTTGCACATTTTAGGATCATACATTGCATTCATGCAAGATTTGGGGCTTTTGTGACTCCTAATCTAAGAAGATTATAAGGAATGATCATGATAACACGTTCATGCTTCCCCTCGATCTAACCCTCCTTTCTCATCCGTCCCGGGGATTGAGAGATCTTCTTTTCTCAAAGATTAACATGCACCATACTAGCTTGCTAAGCATATTTTGGTTTCTTTAATTATTTGTTTCAAGAACAATTCATGTCCCCTTAGATTAGGAAAACTTTATTACTTGATATATGATTAGACGATTTTTCCTAGGTGTGATCTTTTACTTTGCATTGTGTGATACTTTGCTTAGATTTTATGAATGATATCTTATCTTTTGATCTTCCATTTCAAATTTTCTTATGTGATGTAATATACTATCATAGTATTAATTGTTGAACCATACATAGTATAAGATGATTATTTGGATGCTAATTGAGGCCCGTCGAAAGACGGGGCGAGTTGAGGGTGTTTTAATCGCGACAAAGGCTCCTTCCTCTCTCGTACCAAAACCCCGAGCCAAGTTCTTTGGTTATGAAGGGCCGGTGTCCTTTATCCGTTTGGGTGAGTCAAAATTAGGTTTCTTGGTTCCTTAAAGACCAAGTGGCGACTCTGTATCTGTTTTCAACAGACCTTCCTTTTCTTTCTTTGATCCAAACAAGTTTCAAAACAAGAGTGGTGGAACCCCCGCGTGTCCACATTATCGAGCCCGTGTTCTCGATTCGTCTACTACAGCAATTCGTTTTAGCAGTTTAAGGTAACCCTAGTTCTGCCCTTGTAGGGTTATTATAGTTTTCACGTAATTTTTTGCAGTACCAACTTATACAGCGCTGTCAATGGATTATGAGAATGCAGTTTCCTAACATAAAGTTATTTTGTATATTCATCCTCATTTTTGCACGGTGTGTCAACTGGAAATACTGCTGATAATAGTCATGGACCAGTCAGGCTCCAAAGAGGGCGTCCTCTTTTTATTAAAGAGAGGGCTTCTATTTTTACCGTCAGATCGTATTTAAAAACTGTGAAATGACAATACTGCCCTTAATGAAAATACGATCCGACGGCCAAAACAGAGGCCTTCTTTTTAATAAAGAGAGAGCGCCCTCTTTAAAGAATTTTCGTGTATATATATATATATATATTTTGCTAAAGGCATATTGACTTATATGGTGAAATTACAAAATCTTATTTGGTTTCTTGGAATTAGAGTCAAATTTCCTTCTCCTTTTAAGTTTACAGTTCAGATGGTGAATTGTGATACTCATCTGAACTATGATACTTGTCAAAGGAGCTTTTGCTTTGCAATGGTGCTATGTTCAGCAATTCCATAAGTAAATTAGATGAGGTTTGGCAAAATGATAATAGGGACTTTTATTGTCACACGGTCACACTAATGGATATTATTATTAATCATGTAATGTTATTTTTTCCATTTTTTTTAATCCCCAAATGTGAAGGGGAAGAGTAATATTCCCTTATTCAGCTCAGGAGATAAACAATAACTAATCTAATTTGTCACAACTATTTGTTCGACTCTCTGTCTCACTTAAAAATAAAAAATATGTACAAGTGGCCCAAATTTTTTTTTTGGGGACACCCGCATAGAACTTGGCCCCCTCTAGCACAAAATCCTGGGTCTGCCATTGCTTTTAATGCAATGGTTCATCTTTCTCAACCAAAAAAAAAATATTTATATATGTAGAGCAAAAGAGTTTTTCCATTTCAAGGGTCGAAATGACGACCCCCAGGCCTTATATGGTAATGTTATAGTTTTTTATTTTCGATTTTTTGTATTGATCATAGTTGACCACTAAAAAAAAAAATTAAAATTAAAATTCACAACATTACCATGCGAGCCCCGAATTATTATACAAGTGCAATCGTGCAAGCATGCACTCAATACTGATTTGTTGCCATTGTCCCAAATGACAAGAGTAGTTTTGGTTACATCATACACCCTGGTAATTTTGGTCTCAATATGCTGTACTTTGTTCCTAACGTCTAATAATTTTGAATCACTTTTGTTGTAACAAAATTAGTTTTCGAAGTTACATGTTGAGATCAAGTTATAATTTTTATGACCAAATTATAACATTTTGACATTAAATTAGGATGTATGATACAACCAAAATAATTAAAATGTATTATAGAAGATCCCATTCATGATATCCTAAAAAAGATCCTTAATTATATAGTTGAACCAGGTAATTCGGTTGTATAACACAATTAGGAGTGGACACGAACAGAGCCGCTCAACAAGGGCTTGAAGCTCGGCTTGATAAAGGCTAGGATTGGCTCGCTTTTTTGAGCTCGTAAACACGATCGATTAAGGCTCAGGAGTAAGCTTGTGAAAAAGCTCGTTAATAGGTTTAATAAAGAGCTTGTATAGTGACTGTTTGCTCTAATTTGCGCGGGCGTGCCAGAACCAATCTGTAGTTCGGTGTGTGTGTGTGTAAGCGTGCAAACTAATTTCCTATTTGCTTGTGTCAGTGATACACAAGGCTTTTGGTAAATCTGACTTCTAAACTGGTGATTGTGTGTAGTGAGTAGGAAAGTACCCTCACTAAAAGTTCTTTAGCAGTACTGAAGCGCACAAGCTAAAAAGTATCAGGTTTAAACAAGTTAAACAAATCACAAACGGTTTAATAAAAAATAGATTTTTTATTAAGTGCTTGGAAAAATAAAACAGATCTCAAGAACAACAGAATGGACTGATTATTCAAAAGAAACAGAGAGTAAAAATAACAAAAAAGACAGACCTAATTGCTATTAAAGTTAAGAAACAAAGACTTGAGGAAGCGCTCTGAATGCCTTGAACGTGATGAATACTGAATGCTGTGAATGTGATGAATGCTGTGAATGCCGTTTTCGAAAGAGACGCGGAGTCCTTTGCTTGAAGGCCTGCCTCTATATTTATAGCGGCCTGAGCTGATTCCTATTTGGACTATGATTCCTTTTCTTACGCCCTAAGATACTGATTGATTGGCTAATTTGAAGGAATCCTTCTATATCACCATCTCCTTCCTTATCCAGAACTTGCTTGAATTAATCCCTTTAATTTAGGGATTAAACGCTCCAATCCAGCTGGCAGCTAACAACTCCTTTCCCAGATGGACTCCTGTTTCCAAAAAACTCTCATAGATGACGTCATCATGCCAGCTGTGAATAGCAACGCCCTGTCCTTCGCCAATCGACCTCTCCCTGCTGGATGAATCGGGCTCATGACTTCTTTCATGTCCGATCATATTTCTTCAACTTCTTATGATCAATCGGACACACTCTTCCTTTTCATGATGTCCGATCAATTACAACGTTGCTTTATTTTTCCATCGGGCCCTCAACATGATAAGTTATGTTATCATAGCCCGATGACGCTTACACTTGCCACATGCTCCCATCGGACTCTCCTCATCTCCCAACAGTTGTTCCTCCCATCGGACTTACCTCTTGAGTCCGATGAGTCATCACTACTTGCCCCAGCGTCTCCTTTGCCCAACTTCAACTCCACTCGGGCTCAAAAATCAATGACGGTTTTTGGGTGCAAACAGTGACTTATATATGTATGTATATATATATATATTATAAAACTATATAATTTTAGAGAAAATATGATAAACCTCATAGTAGACTTAATAAATGACTGATTTATCATTAAACTATATAGTTTTAAAGGGCGCGCGAAGAAGCTCGTTAAAAGCTTGCGGGAAAGGTTGCGATCACTTGAAAGCTTGGCTCATTTGAACTCGTGAACAAGCTCACAAACTTATAAAAAAACTAACAAACAAACTCGGCTCAATTCGTGTCCACCTAAACACAACACATACACCAAAAGTTTCTATATGATAGGACTAAAAGTTACCGTCCAATATAAACATTGTACTACCACACGATACTTTGTTAACAAATGTCATCTAAAAATAAATACTAAATAACACCAAAATTGTATCAAATAGTAGGTTGTTACCATCAAGCACCTACCCAATAGATACATCATATATAAGGATGTCTTACCATCAATGGCACCTACCTAATAGATACATCATATCACGTATAAGGTTATCTTGTGGAATTTTCTCTTAAGAAATGCTACAAAAAGTGTTTTTATGGATCACATTGCTAAGCATTAAAGAGCACACAAAGCAATGATTCTAACGTAAGTAGAAACTTAGTAATTGAAAATACCTTAAGAAAGTGATGAGTTCCATAAGTTTGGATTGCCCAAATTATAATTTTTGATAATAGTATAATTATACACATTTATACATAGATGATACGGAGTAATAAGATGTGGTGTCAAATTAAATTTATTTATAAAAAAAATTATCATTTGGATTAATATGTATAAATTTTGGTGTCACAACAATGCATAGTGTCAAATTAAGTTTGGAACACTTAATTGAGATGTGTTAAACTACATTTGGGCTATAATATCACATGTACTAAAATGTACTAAAAAAATTCTCAAATTTTGGAATGGGCTAGACTACGTTTGGATTAAAATATCACATGTACTAATTTTATTATTATTATTATTACTTTATTTATTTTTTATGGTTTGGAGCGGGGGCTAGACTACGTTTGGGGTTAAAATATCACATGTACTAATTTTATTATTATTATTATTACTTTATTTTTGTTTGTTTGTTTGTTTTTTATTATTATTATTATTATTTTTTTTTTATGGTTGGGGGGGGGGGGGGGGGGGGGGGGGGGGGGGGGGGGGGGGGGGGGGGGGACTGCCCCTAAATTGTTTTTGCTATTTTTTTTTGGTCTATTTATACATATTTGATAATAAGATGTGGTGTCAAATTGAGTTTATTCAAGAACAACATTAACTTTTTGGATTAATATTTATACGTTTTGGTGTCTCAACAATACATGGTGTCAAATTGAGTTTGGAATATGTAATTGAGGTAAGTTAGACTACATTTGGACTATAATATCACATGTACTAAAACAATTTTTAAATTCTGGGGTTGACTAGACTACATTTGGGTTAAAATATCACATATCCTATTTTATTTTTTCTTCAAATAGCCCGGGGGGGAGGGGGGGTCGAGCCTACTACTGGCTCCACCCTAGACCCCATGTACTATGGACTGAAGTGAAACTGTTATTAAATCTGTTAAATTTAACGGGCATAAGCCATGTTTGAAAACAACTTTTGGAGCTTATCAATAATTATAAACTCCAAAAGCTAAATTAATTGTTTTTTTTTAATAACAAAACAACATCTGCAATTGCAATGGGCCAAAAACTATCTTGGAAAGATTATACTAATCGCAAAATTTTTTTTGGGTGATTTTATTGTATATGAAGAAGGAACTACCAAATGATCCATAAGGGGTATTAGTGACACATTTGAAACTACAAGCAGGGAAAATGAAAAATGTGCACACCGTAAGGGGTCAAAGTAGCAAATACTCCACTAAATAAGCTTTTGTTCCGTTAATTTCAACGGAATTGGTAAGTGTTTCTATCACACACCAACTCACCCGGATTAGGACATGTGTAACAAGGCTATACGCGCCCCAAACAACACTGTGAAATTTGTAAGCGGATCGATCCGCCACTTTGCCCGAATCGATTCATTTCAGCATTTTGTCCACATAATGTCCTCCAAAACATCCGGATCGATTCGCTATTTAGCCCGGATCGATCCGTGTTATGTAGGATGCAATTCTGCTGCTAAAAACCCAGATTTTACTAGTTCAAATCATTTCCAAACTTAACCAAACTTCATGTAAATATCAAAGATCATTCCAAAAACATTTGTAAGTGCCTCCAAACCATAACCAACCTCACAAGAGTTACCAAAATCATTTTCCCAATACTTGATTAGTTATACACACACAAAACTCATAATGCTCCAATCAGGAGCTTAAGCATGCATCAAAACCACATTTTCCCAGTATGAGTATAACCTTTCAAACAAAAGACCCCAAATCTAGTTCACCTTTCAAAGTTACATAATCTACCAAATTCTCTTCATACACACACATCTTGTGGATAACATATTACAACCCATACTACAAGATACAACTAACACTAAATTGAACCTTACATATTACAAGTTTTCCAAAATATGAGTTAACTATATATCTCCAAACCATAAGTTGTATTAGGAAACTTAGACATCTAGACATATGAACATATTAACACACATCTCATAACCTCCCACGCCAAAATGTCATGCGGATCATTTCCTCTCTTATTCACGTTCCGTACCTGCGGTGGTTATTCCAACAGAAAATAATATTTGTTTAAGCTTTTGCTTAGTGAGTAAAACTAATCACATTTATGAGTGTAATGTCATATTCAATGCACAAGGCAACAATCAACATATCATTTAGTCTCCAAAAGATCAAATATTAATTCACTGTGATGTCGCTCTTGCCTTTTTCCCTTATGCGCATATAGCACCTCTAAATCACAACATCTCACATATCCTTCCACAGCTAGGTCGTCACCCACACACTTTTACACAATTAAGCGGTGAGTACCCTTACACAGATTGAGCTTTCTATATCTCCTTATTATGGAGTAAATCCATGGTGAACCAACATAAGGTTTTCTTCAACTCACATAACACATAATCATATAATTATCTTAACATGGCAATTTTTGCAAAATTAGGAATAATAACCTCCGAGTTATACCATCATGCTTTAACCAACATAAATTTAACACACTAACATCATAATCAACATACCACATCATAAATTATAACATTAAACACAATTACACATTCAGCCCATGGATTAGAGTCACTCACCTCTTACAGATTTTACCCCAGACAAGCGAATTCCTTGACGATTCTAACTCAAATCCTACTCTGGAGTAATTTCTACAAGTTTTCGGTAACTGCGTGTCATCGATTAGAAGGAGCTATCACAATTCGACAATTAAAACATAAAAGAAAGATATAGAAACAATCGTCTCACCTCCACGAGTTTGAATACATCTTCGATTTGTGAATTGGACGACATACGGCGATCGAGCGGCGAATTATCGGCGTCGGTTACCCATGTTCTTCCTTCCCTCTCTCTTCTTCTTTAATTTTCTGTAAATTTCCTTTTGGGTAATTCTTTAGTGACAACTTTCATATAATCTCCTAAAAGATGTGTCTATCTCTCTCTTGTGTCACTGTGTGGTCCAGTGACATCATATGAGAGAGATAGACACATCTTTTTAATTAAGAGGTTGTATGAAAGTTGTCATCAAAGAATTACTCTTGTCTTTTTGTTTGAGACACTTAGCATCCTCTTGACACACATGCACATACATGTAATGTGTTGTCATCACATTTTCTCTCCTTTTTCATTTGCACCCCTAGAATTTTCAAAGTTCTTATTATGAAATCCTTAAATATTCCATTAATACCCAATTATCTAAATGGGTGTTTTGTATAAGTCCCATATGGATCCCACATGTGGTCTCAAATATTTTGTGAAGTTGCTATCGTACCTACTAATTATGAATTATTTTCATTTATGCTCTTATACGAGTATCTAAACTAGTACTAGAAGCTAACTAGGGGTGTTCATGGGTCGGGTGAGTGGGTTTGAGCTCAATCCATTCACCTACCCAAACCTCATCGGGTTTTGGTTATGTCACCCGTCATCCATCTGAACTATCGGGTGAAACCGACTCATTGGGCTCGGGTAAAAGTCAGTTCGGGTTCGGGTTAAACCCGACTAAAAGTGATGAAAAGCATTTTTGTGAAGTTTAGGACTATTCCATAGCACTTTGTATCCATTTCACGAAATTTCTAGAAAAACTCAAAACTATAGTTTCACTGTGATGCATCAAAAGGGGATCTGAGAAATCAAATTTCACAAAAAAACAATAGAAAAAAACAAAGCACAAGATAAATATTATACTTTATACAAAGTCAAATTGATTGTAATAGATACCTTTTCTTTAGTCTTTTAGAACAGATCTACAGAGTCAAATTGATCGTGAGAGTGAGGTTGAGAGTTGAGAACTAGAGGGTTGGACCTCCATCTCCTTCGGCACCTACTACTGTGAGAGGCGAGCTTCGGTGGCGACTTTGTGGTTTTCTTAATATTCATGTTGGCGGCGACGGCGGAACAATCAATTTTTCTGGAGGTTGTGGTGACGGCGTTGACAAGGGAGGGGAAGATAAGGGTGGTGGTGTAAGTAGTGGGAAGGGAATGAGGTGGGTGGTGGCCGACGACAAGGTAGGTGGTGGTGGTTGCGAGTGAGAGAGGAGGAGGAGGTCTGGAGATGGATGTGAGAGAGCGTAGAGACTGAAGATCTCAGATCTGTGAGATGAGATGCCCTAAAAATTATACAGAGTATATATATTCCCCCAAATATAACCTAAATATATTGTTTAAAAAATTAATATGTTTGTATGGTGGTCGGGTCGGGTCGGGTGTCTCGGGTTTGGGGAGTTTAAAACCGAGGACCGAACCAAACCCGGCCAAATATGACCTCCCAGACCTGTGACTCTACCCCCACCCTTTGAAACCCGTGAAAACTCCTTCGGGTGGGTTGGGTCGGTCGGGTCTCGGGCCAACTTTGAACACCCCTAAAAGCTAACATATAATATCATAATATATATATGTAACTTTAAACATGTACTCATTTAATCATATAAATGCGTTAAATATGAAAAAATGTAAATAATATTATCTGGGCCCTTCATTGGGTCCCACTTCAATACCTGTCCCAACCCATTGGGGACTTTTCAACTGTGTACTTCACTGAACACTTTTCAATGGCGAATCCAAAGCCTCCCCTTAATTCATAATATATACTAATTATTATAATCAATGCATATTAAAATAATAATTAACCATTTTTTCGGGTACGGGTGTTATTGTTTCACTTTAGTCCAAAGTATAGGTGGCAACAGTGACACGATTTGAAATACATGGGGCAAAATAAAAAAAAAAAAAAAAAATGTATAAGTACAAGGGGTGTATCCGTAATTAACTCAAAAAAAAAATCATAAATGTACTAGATTGCTTTAAAAGACGGTACATTTACTATAACAAAATACACCGACACTTATACAGTGTTAGTAAGATTTGTTAGTACCCCAAATATTACCCTTTCTATAAAAGATGTTTTTTATTCAGTGAAGCTCGTTGAAGCATCATCTTTTTTGGAAGCGAAATGATTAAACAGATAGAACTTCTACATAAAACAGATCGAAAAAATAACTTCATTACAAGCATTGAAATAACAAGATTTCAATAAATGTCAAAACATAGCCAATTCTAAAACCAAAAAATTTTGTATCATAAGACATGAACTAAGAGAACACGAAATCGTCTTTTTCAAAGGTTGTATAACACCAATACTGCATGTCCTTCACAAAAATCTTGGATGCATGTACCTAGTGTGATGTTGCAAAATTAGATCAGTATGGCAGTATGGACATGTATATGTTTGTTGGTGGAATCATTTTTTTTTTGGTAATCGGGGGTGTTCGGGCCAGTTTGTGCGCAGCTCGACTAATCCCCCGAGGCCTGGAGGCGCCGGGTGAGTACTCCAATGACCACGCTCCCCATGACTCGAACACTAAACCTCTTGGGTATCATACCACGTCTTCTGTTATGGTGTGACAGATTTGCTGATTAATTTCTCCTTTTTAGTTATCAATATCTGATAGATGAGGTCAGTGTAGTTATATAAACTACAGGAAAGAGACTTGTATTTTGACTCTATTTTAGTGGAGGTCAATGTAATTTACGGTAATCTTAATTATCTAAACTGAATAGTCAAACGGTGTCGGGGGACGTTTAAGTAATTAGGATAAATTACTTTAGGCCTCTATAATTTGGGTGTGATGTTACTTTGGTGATGTAATTTCATTATTGCCACTTTGGTTTTACCGTTTTAGTTTGGTTCATTGTAGTCCATTCATAAAAATTTTCTTTAACTTTTGACAGAAATAAGTCATTTAATGCACACACGAGGTATCTTTTGGTGCATAATTATAAATTTACTTACAAAAATTTACACTTTATACACCTATATTGAAACTAAAATGAAATTATAAGGGTTAAAATAACAAAATTAAAATTACGAAAACTAATGTAGTACTCCCTCCGTCCCTTTTTTTGAGTCCATCTTTGGGAACTCAACTTATTAAGGGACAAAAAGAATTTACACCTATTTTCCACAATTATCCTTAATTATTGTAATAACTTTTTTAGTTTTGTCTTGATGTAGATTTCAAAGAAGGGTAGTTTTGGAAAGTAAGTAAAAATTGTATACCAATTTAGAAAAATGAACACTAATTTTGAGACATCCAAAATAGAATATAAGACTAAAAAAAAAGGGCAGAGGGAGTAATGTGTAATCACAGCAAAACTATAAAAGTGCAAAATGTAATTTACCAAAGTAATTACAAACCACATACGCCCGTAAAGGACGCATAAGCCATGGTTAAATTTGGTTAGTTAAGACTGGCTTAGCCAATAGGGATCCTTCGTTGACAGTTGTCAATAACCACGGTTAATTAACCACAGTTAAGATCTCTCCAACAGCTCTGTTATCTTCTTCATTATATAAACCCTCTTCCGAGAGATCTGTGACACATCTCACCACAGAGTTTTCAAATTGAGGCGTCTTCATAAACGCCTCTCTCTCTCTCTCTCTCTCTCTCTCTCTATCTACATTTTCTCTCTCTCTCTCTCTCTCTCTCTCTCTCTCTATCTATCTACATTTTCTCTCTCTTAGGTTTAAGCGAAGAAGATGAGAGAGTGCATTTCGGTTCACATCGGTCAGGCTGGTATTCAGGTCGGCAATGCCTGCTGGGAACTTTACTGTCTTGAGCATGGAATTCAGGTATATATCTTCATTTTCTCCTGTTTTATGTATGTGTGTCAATATATTTGTATATACACATACATATATATATATATATATATTTATACACACTTGTGTATTTTCATCAGATCTGTGGCTTTTGATGCATTTTGTCCCATTCGTATGATTTTGTTGTGGTTGTAGCATCGAAGATCTATGATATTGTTGGATTTGAAATGCTGAAATTCGATGATGTATGTGTGGGAGATTTTATTTTAGAAAGTTTATGTATTTCTTCTAGATCTGATGTTTGCACATGATAATGGTTACGATCTCTCAATCATGCGATCTCAGACATTGGATATAGGGCTTGTGATGCACATTTTCCTGAATTTACTTGCGTATATATGTATGTATGTATGTATGTATGTATGTATGTGTATATGAAGTTAAATTGGAAATGTTCATGTTTAATTTGAAATGTGTTACTAGTTTGTGTTGTATGTCTACCTGATCTGGTGCTTTAGGGTGAGAAATATGTAGATCTTTGGCAGAATTCTGTCTCTGTCATAAGAATTATCAGTCTTTAAATTGTTCAAAGCTTCAGTGGTAAATTTGCTATTTCTTCATTTCATCTAAAATAAATGCTGCCAAAAACCAATCCCAACACTACATTTCTTCCAACAAAAAAAAAATTAAGATGTGAATAGTGCTCCTTCAATAATTATTGAAAGGACAGTGAAGGAGCTCCAAAATAAATGAAACTCTCTTTCATTTCGTGGACAATAATAAAATTCAAAATTGTACTTGTAATGTAATGTTATTTTTAATGAATTTAGCTTAATTTTCTTTATTTAATTTATTTATATGTTACTGAGTTTAGTTTTGAATAAAAATAATGAACAAATGAAGTTTGAATACGAATGTGGTAGATAATTAAACTTGTCATGGACAATAATAAAATTCAAAATTGTACTTGTAATGTACTGTTATTTTTAATGAATTTAGCTTAATTTTGTTTATTTATTTTATTTATATGTTACTTTGTTTAGTTTTGAATAAAAATAATGAACGAAAGAAGTTTGAATAAAAAGGTGGTAGATATTTAAACTTGTAATGGAATGTTATTTTTAAAGAATTTAGCTTAATTTATTTTATTTATATGTTACTGAGTTTAGTTTTGAATAAAAATAATGAATGAATGAAGTTTGAATAAAAATGTGGTAGATAATTAAATGATGTATAAAGTTATGAAGAAAGTGTGTACTTTTTAAGATTTTTATAATAAAAGAAGAGTTATTTAGTGAAAAGAGTAAATTAACGGAGGATGGTTGGAGTTCATTTTTAGAAAAGGGTGCCACCATCTTTAATAATGAAGCAAATTCTTGGGATTGCCCATAATAACTTCCAAATCAAGAGTTTTTGAGTCCTGTGACAGATGTTCTTCAAACAGCAAACTGAATAATATAGTTCATCCAGCTTTTAGAATAATTCATTTGTTCTGTCCACTAATATGCAATTATTGTCCACCAGCAATCTTTGAGTAGGAATTCATATCCAAACAACGACGTTTTGTTATCATCTTTCAGCTTATGATTGCAATCTTTTATTACCATCTGTTTGTGGATTTTATGCCTCTATAATTCTGTGTTTAAATTGTTACTGTACTATTTGTGGTCTTAAATTGTGAAGTCTAGTTCCATTCCATATATACCTATGGAATTTATGTAGGCTGTGTTTAACTGAATTATTGAATTTAATCTAACACTTTTGGTCAAATCTGTTATTCCTCAAAAGATTTGAATTTCTGGATAGGAACTTGAGATAATGGAACTTATTTTTTATTTTTTCGCTGATGTTGGAAAAGAGGTTGCCACAACATTAGTAAATTGTGTCGACTCACAAAATGTTGTTATCAAAAACTTATCTTAAAGTTTTGCCATCTCGGCATGGTCATAGCATCCAGCATGGTCATAGCATCCAGCAAGTTAAATTATTTGGCAGTGGTAGATTTTAAAATTTTATATTGTTTTGTCCTGTTAGTGGTTTTGGAACATGTCATTGTGTATTCCGATTGGGTCCTTTCTGGTTTGACCATTTTATGCATGTTTATGTTCATGACTGTGTTGTATGTTAGTTTTTAAAAGATATTGAAGCGAATTATTTTTTAAGTTGGAATGTAGTGCTTTTGGTTTATACATGGCACTTTGGCTGTTGTAGGTCCTTAATATGAGGAATCTATTTTCGTGGTTCAGTATGAGGGGGTCAGGTTTAGAAGTAGAAATAGAATAAAAAAAAAACCTCTTGGAATTAAGCATTCTGTATTCTTTTTATTCATATAATGCGTTTTATTTTGCATTATTTGAACTGTGTAGTTTTTCTTGTGGAATTTATATTCATGACATTTTAATATGTTATTTTATATCTTTAACAGCCTGATGGCCAGATGCCAAGTGACAAGACTGTCGGGGGAGGTGATGATGCTTTCAACACCTTTTTCAGTGAAACTGGTGCAGGAAAGCACGTTCCCCGAGCCATTTTTGTAGATCTTGAGCCCACAGTCATCGATGAGGTGAGGACTGGAACATACCGCCAGCTATTTCACCCAGAGCAACTCATCAGTGGCAAGGAAGATGCTGCCAACAACTTTGCCCGTGGACACTACACCAGTAACTATCATTCTGCTTTCTATCCCACTTCTCTTATGACTCTTGTCCTCACTTATTGTTTGTTTGGTTCATGGATTTACAGTCCTTTGGGATTGAGAGATATGGATAGAATAGAGGGAATCAAAACCTCTTCCTCTCTTGTTTGGTAAGTGAAGTTGGGAGAGAAGAGACATTAATGGAGAGTAAGTTGGGAGAAAAAGAGTCCAATTTTGTTTTTCTCCAAATCAAGAGATCCGGAGAGAAGAGAAATAAAACATTCTTTAAAGTATAGAAATGTTATCCCCGAGTCTATCACATTTATGAAGTCTAAGTAAGAAGGATAAAAGAGTAAATTGGCTAAAATACTTTCTTTTCTACTCTTTTATGATAGCTAACCAACCCAGCGAAAGCTATGTTTCCCTTCTCTTCACTTCTCTATTGCCTATCAAAACAGGATGGAGAAAACCCTACTTTCTCTTCTCTTTTTGTTTAGAGAATTTCTCTTCCCCTCAATCCAAATGAATTCTTAGTGAAAAAAAAAGGAAGGAAAATGCTAGCAATGTGTTTGGCATGAGGTAAGAGGGGAAGGGAAGGAGGGGGGAGGAAAGATAGGAGAGAAGAGGGTTGTTTGGTAGGATGGAACTTGGTAGAGAGGAGTGAAAGGAGGGGCGCCACTTCCCTCTGGGCCCACAAATTTCAATATGTCCCATAGTGGATGGCTTGAGAGTGAAAAAGCTTCGCTTAACCTTTTTTTACCTTTCGAAGAAATACACTTCCTTAGTAAGGGTATCTTTACTATCATCTAAAGCCAAAGGTTAGGGTACCTAAAAATTATTTTCTAACACCAATAATTACATTAAAATATGTAATGTTTTATACTTAAAAGTAATTTGACAAAAGATACTAAAATGTCAGTTGCATAGAATAACTACTCACTTCTCTCCATCTCCCTCCTTTCTCATTTTGACCATCGCACCATGTCGTCACGCTGATGTGGTGTGACGCCCCAATAATATGATTTCTTGTGATCCCTAAAAATAGGGGGCACATGACAACTAGTAATGGCATGACTTTTTGTTTAATGCCAACTACTACTTCTCATGCCCACCTAAAAATAGGGGTTACATGACCTCATATTATTGGGGCGTCACACCACGTGAGCATGTTGATTGGTTGTGATAAATATTTCCTTTTTTAGGGACTATTGGCACCATGAGACCAACCTCCCTCCACTTCTACCGTAAATACTACGACAACACATCAACCCACCCCTGCCATACACCACCAACTTTTCTCTCTAAAAAAAGTCACATCATTCTTCCACCATCGGATCCTTTACCACTTCGTTGTTACTGCTTCATCGTCTGTGGAAGGTCACGGCATAGCTTTTCTGGCCAAATGTCCATTTTTTGTTCTATTGATTATAGTTTATTAGGCATACGTTGTCATGTATACATTTCTTATGTCTATCGATTAAATTATTCTCTTTGACCTGTTACTAGAGGCCGAGCATGCCCGTTACTTGTGCAATGTGTTGTATTTGTTATGTATTCACAAGATTAACCAATAAAAAGTTATTTTGATTGGTTAAGTTTATGAATATGGAACAATGTGTTGCACATGCTGGCCGACCACTAGTAATAGTAAAAGTATAAAGTACGCAATACTCGTTTCCTTTACGTCTATCAATTAAATTATGCTCTTTGACCTACTAGAGGCCGAGCCAAGCACACTCGTTGCATGTGCAACGTGTTGTATTTGTTATGTATTCACAAGATTAACCAATAAAAAGTTATTTTGATTGGTTAAGTTTATGATTACAAAACAAATACAATGTGTTGCACACGCTGGCCAACCGCTAGTAATAGTAAAATTATAAAAGTACACAATACTCCCTTGTTTTCTTCTTATTTATCCAAACAATAAGAGGGAAAGCTCTCTTCCTTACCTCTTCCATCCCACCTCCCCTCCCCTCCCCTCCCCTCCCCTCCCCTCCATTTTGTCCATATTTCGTCCTTCCTATCATAAGTAAGAAAAACACAATCTTAATTTGGTTAATAAGAAAAATAGTGAGGGAAATAGGGTCAAGCAGAAAACACTTTTCTTGAACTTTGTGACTTCCCTTTTCTCGTTTTCCTTTCCAAGTCTGGAAACCAAACAGAGCCTAAATTTCAAATGCTTACATTTTCTTTACCTGTTATCAGTTGGCAAAGAGATAGTTGACCTTTGCTTGGATCGAATCCGCAAGCTAGCTGACAACTGCACCGGTCTCCAGGGTTTCCTGGTCTTTAATGCCGTGGGTGGTGGCACTGGTTCTGGTCTCGGTTCCCTTCTGCTGGAACGTCTCTCAGTTGACTATGGAAAGAAATCCAAGCTCGGTTTTACTGTCTATCCCTCACCACAGGTTTCTACTTCGGTCGTGGAGCCCTACAACAGTGTCCTCTCTACCCACTCCCTTTTGGAACACACTGATGTTTCGGTGCTGCTTGATAATGAGGCTATCTATGATATTTGCAGGCGCTCCTTGGACATTGAGCGCCCCACCTATACCAATCTTAACAGACTGGTTTCTCAGGTACTGCTCATCCTTTCTTTCGGTTTTTCTTTTCTATGTTTGGTAGCCACTTCAGTTTGTATATGACTCATTCATGAACTAGTATCTTAAAGTAGAATTGTCCATCAAGAAAAAAATTTCACAAGTTAAATAGAAGACTTCACCATATATTATTCTCATGGTTAGAATCTGTCGATTTAATAGTTCGTTGGAGTTTCATACAACCTTATATGATTCATGATTCACAATTTTGAAAATTTTAGTCTGGAAAATCTTCAGCATTTTGAGCCTTGGTATTTCAAGAAACTTTTGTTAAATATTTAAAGTTCATTTTAAGCTATAATGTACATTTGTTAGTAAAAACACACAGCACATGCATTTGGATTTTTTTTTTTTTGTATTTTGTATTTTCTGAAAAAAAAGAAGAAGAGAATTTTGTGATTCACTAGTCATAGTTTGGCGACCGATTCACGATTTGACCACAATGTTTCTTCGTATAATACTTATCTATGTTCCCTCAAGACTCTCAAAATTTTTGATTTAAGATTAGCTGGGTACTCCTATAAGGAACTATTGAGGATCATATTTGTAGTTAAAGATGTTATATAGAAGTGTGAATGCAATTATTGGATTCATGGACGCCCAAACAACCCCTAACTATCTTCTAACAATTCAGGTGATTTCATCCCTGACTGCTTCTCTGAGGTTCGATGGTGCCTTAAATGTTGACGTGACCGAGTTCCAAACCAACCTGGTCCCATACCCAAGAATTCACTTCATGCTTTCCTCATACGCCCCTGTCATCTCAGCCGAGAAGGCCTACCATGAACAGCTCTCCGTTGCAGAGATCACCAACAGTGCGTTCGAACCCTCATCAATGATGGCCAAGTGCGATCCCCGACACGGCAAGTACATGGCTTGTTGCCTCATGTACAGAGGTGACGTGGTACCCAAGGACGTAAATGCAGCCGTAGCCACCATCAAAACGAAGCGCACCATACAGTTTGTGGACTGGTGTCCCACTGGATTCAAGTGCGGTATCAACTACCAGCCCCCGACCGTTGTGCCCGGTGGCGACCTTGCTAAGGTGCAGAGAGCTGTGTGTATGATATCAAACTCCACCAGTGTTGCTGAGGTGTTCTCGCGCATTGACCACAAGTTTGACCTCATGTACGCCAAGAGGGCTTTTGTCCACTGGTATGTCGGTGAGGGCATGGAGGAAGGTGAGTTCTCGGAAGCACGTGAAGATCTTGCTGCTCTGGAGAAGGATTATGAGGAAGTGGGTGCCGAGTCTGGTGAGGGTGAAGATGGTGATGAGGGAGATGAGTATTGATTCCGTGAAATTACGTGATTGACCAGCGAGCTTTCTTTTCTTCTTGTCGGTATTATTGTTTTTACGATGTTTCTTGGTGAGGTTGCATTCTACTTGCTGTAGACTTGTGGCATTTATTATGTTCTTTGTATCCAACTTCTTTGATGATATGAATGTGGCTTTGGTTATATAACCATGTGCACTTTGAAATTGCTTTGTTTAGGCACCCTGGGTGATTTTAGCTGAAGACTTCAGTTAGTTCTGTTTTACTTGCAACAACCTCTTCTTTAAGTAGTTAAGTGTGGTATTGACACTTGAATTCGTTTCTGGCTTGGGTTGTGAAATGCAAGAAACAGATAAATTGCTTTTTCAAAATTCAGTCAAGTGATTGCTTGGCTTGATTGAGTCTATTTCCAAACTTGAAAAATCCAATGAGCATTAGTGCCTGTTTGCGTGTCTTTAAACATCCATGGCTTACTTTGTATGCGCTTTTTGTGAGAAATCAAGGTTGTGTTAGTTTGAGTATCAAAAAAAAAAAAAAGGTTGTGTTAGTTTGATGCGTCTTTAAACATCTTGTCTGTGCTTTTTGTGAGTAATCAAGGTTGTGTTAGTTTGATAATGAACCAGTATGTTAGACTGCGTAGAGACTCCCACGCAAGAAATGGAAACTTACGAAACATTGAAATTTATAGAACTTTATAGAACGGGGTTCATTTCTGAAGCACAAAACCAGTTTTTTTTTCGCTTTCCCAAATTGCCTCTTAGAAGTGTTGGAAAATTCAGCTTATTGCTTCGTATTTTCATTTTGTGACATTTATAGCTTGAATAATTCTGTATATCACCGGACTTTATGTTTATGTTGGTTCTTTTATTTCAGTCTCCCAAGTAATAGAATCCACTCTGCAGACCCAGAGTTGGAAGGTGATTTCGATTTGAGTTCAGTTTTTTACCTGTAGTTTTGTTTGTTTAACATGCAAGAGCAAAGGACAATGAACTGATTATGTTGTGACAAACCAAGCGGCTTGTAGCCCAATGGTATAACCCTCGGGGCTCACTTATCACAGGATAGGTGGGGGGTTTCTCCATGGGGAGGGTTAGCATGATGGGCATGAGTGTTTAAGTAATAGTGGGTCTTTGGTCTCTTCCTAGTCATGCACAGCTCGGCACCAATGTGAGTTTATTCTGTGCGTGTGTGTTACTTCCGGTGTGCGCCTTGCCCAAAGCCAAAAAAAAAAAAAAAAAAAAAATGATTATGTTGTGACAGGAGCTGTAACCTGAATCCCAACGGCACCAAACTAACCGAAGAGAAAATAACCATTTTAGGTGATTCGACAAATAGCAAAGAACATGAAGTCATGATGTTGTGACAGGACCTATAATCTAAAAACCAACTGAACCAATAGAACCCAAGAGAAAACAAGTAGGAAATCTACAAATGCACAAGAACAGAATAGCTTACGTCTGTAGCAGGAGATGACAAAGTGTAGCTAGTGATCAAGAGAAATATATGTTGCACGCACTCAACTTTCTTTCTCAGTCCGAATTTTCTCACCGTAGTTTAGTCGCTCGCAATCAATTACCTTGTAAACTAAGCAATCCCATCTTAAATAGACATCCAAAACTCTTTATGTACATGGGGAAATCGATCGCTTCCAGGTGGTGCTGATCAGACACATACCTAGCAATCTATTGCCATCAAGCAACACCGATCGATTGCTTACTCTGTTGATTGATCACCCAAACCATGCTGTCCTTGCCCACAATGCAATTCGAGTAGCACGGAGCAGTCGCCGCATTGAATTTGACATAACATCGAATCGATCGGATCGCCCCTACCACCGATCGATTCCCTCAACCAAAGTTCGAAACACCAAACGAAGGAATTTTATTGCAATTCGAGTAGAGCACGGAGCAGTCGCCGCATTGAATTTGACATAACATCGAATCGATTGCCCCTACCACCGATCGATTCCCTCAACCAAAGTTCGAAACACCAAACGAAGGAATTTTATTGCAAGGACTTTTGGTTTGATTCAATGATGTTTTAAAATTCTGAGTTGAAGATAACATTCTGTTTTACAGTTACAAGATCAGATCACCCTTTGGATTTCCAATTCCAACCAACACTTTTCCATAAAAAAAAAAAAACAAACTCAGAGAACAGAACCTAGAGTGCCCATGTGTGCAATTCATTGACTATAGCTTTATCAAATCACAGAATTTGATCTTAAAAAAAAAAAAAAATAGAGGGAACAAAAACAAAGAGAATCAAGACTTATATAGACTTGCAATCTATATGTACTTTACAGACCCAGACACAATTAATATGTTCAGCGATGGATTATCAACTCCTGCTAATTGTATATATATATATATATATATATATATTCATATCATACGTACAGATATGTATATAATGAATCTATATATAACAGAGGAAAGAAAACATGTATGAGAAAATTCGATAAAAAGAAAGCATAAAAGTTACTATTGCCTGGCTCCATTCTGTATGCCTCTTTTAAAAAGCTAAAAGAAAGAAGTTAGATCTCTCTCTCTCTCTCTCTCTCTCTCTCTCTCTCTCTCTCTACATTGTACTGTTCACGTTGAGAGATTGCGAAAATGACCTTTGATTTACAAGGAATTTCCCACTGGTCACTGTTTCAGGACAGGGCAATTTGGTAATTGCGTGGAATTAACAAGAGTGAGATTATTGAGAAAGAGGAAGAAAACCTTGTCCTCTTGAGGAGCCATTTTTACAATCTCTAGGTCCAAACCCCACCAGGTTGTCCTCTTCCAGTATCATCTCCACACACACACACACACACACACATGTATTTATGTAAGTGTACAAATGTTATGTGAGAGTATGACTCTCTTTTGGGTTTCCCTCCTCCATGAGAGAGAAAGAAGAGGGAGAGATGAGGTTTAGAAAAAAAAAGGGCCCAGCCGGTGAGGGAAGGAATTTTTGTCCTTGGGGTTGTTTTTTTAACTTTTTTCATGTCTTTTGCCTTGGCTACTCGCAAGTATATACAAAACCAAACACTCGCTACATTCCAATCGAGGTCTGGAAATGTTTTTTATTTTTTATTTCCCACTGATAATGAATAATTCTACGGGTGTGTTTGATAAGATTGAAAATTAAGTGCGGGATTTAAGTACTGAAAATTTTAAGTGATTTTTATTTACAATACTGAAAACAGTGTTTCAAGAACTAAAACAGATTGCATTTACTGATTATTTTCAGTAGAAAATTTTCACTTAGGGTGTGTTTGATAAAACTGAAAATTAAGTGCTGAAAATTAAGTACTGAATTTTAAGTACTGAAAATTTTAAGTGATTGAATTTGTAATACTGAAAATAGTACTTCAACTATTGAAATAGAATGCATTCAGTGATTATTTTCAGTAGAAAATTTTCACTTAAAGTTTTCAGTGGTTTTTTGGCTGCTTTTTCAATTAAGTGGTATGTTATCAAACGCACTGAAAAAGAATAAGTGCTGAATATTTTCATTTTCATCACTTAATTGGGTTATCAAACATACCCTTAGTGTTTTTAGTAAATTTTTGGCTAATTTTTCAATTAAGTGGTACATTATCAAACGCACTGAAAAAAGTTAAGTGCTGAGAAATTTTCACCACTTAATTGGGTTATCAAACACACCCTACTTCATCACGTAACTGAAAAAAAATATATATATATTGGCAGAAACCTACTTAATACTTTAAGTAAGAAAAATACTACAGAAAAAATATCATCGAATACTTTAACACGGTCTATTTGTTGTCAAGTAATACTACGCTTTCTAAATTTTGTATCCTAAATACATGTGGATGTGGGACCACCTAGAATCATGGTGGAGTCACTTCAACATTCTCACATCAAAAGCTTATAAGTCCACTACCACATGTGTTTGATAAACACTTGGGATGAAAATTTGGAAAGCATAGCATTACTAGTCTTTGTTGACAATTACACCCTTAGCTTAAAATTTTTCAAACCCTTAAAATTCAGTACTTTATTTTAAGTTTTATCAAACAATACCTAAGTATGTCTACCAAATTCTCCCCAAACCCACTTGTATAATAGTACATGCACGATGTACTACTTCCAATGTGTAAGGTTGTTGTACACTGAAATTGTATTGGTGTATTTAGTAGGCTCCCATTAATCAAAACTCTAATCACTTTGCCGTGTTTGGCAATTACTTTTGGAGTTTATATGTCCTTGTGCAATTTAAAAAGCTAAAATAAAATTATTTAACAAGCTAGACACATTTGATTCAATCCTAGAAATTTAGGATTGTCCAAAAATTATTTTGGATAGTTTGGTCAAAATAATTATTTTGCAATTGAATGGCAAAAAATTGTACGAAATAGGCATGCACTTTAAACTACCATGAAAGTATTTTTGTTTACCTAAAAATAGTCACCCATTGCTCATCCAGTCCTCTATTAGTTAATATGTGTCTCTTTCCATTCTCATTACCTTTAAAATAATTACTGAAATGAGACGCATATTATCTAATAAAAACCTGTGTAGACAATGAGTGACTATTTTTAAATGCATAACTTTCAATGAGTAACCATTTTTAACACCAAAGGGTGTCCTAGCTTTCAAAGTGTCGACACTACTACTTGAGTACATAGCTTATTATTATTATTATTTTTATTTTTTGAACAGTGAGTACATAGATTTATCTACTCGAGAGGTTTTGGACAAATATGGCCGGTGATAGTTACTTTTCAACTTTACCCTTTGGTTTGTTTTCTCGTAAGGCACAAACTAAATTTCTCTTTCAATGGTCTCATTCAACCCTTATATCATGAAGCCTTATGCATGGACTTTTCATCCCATTCCCATTAGCCATATGATATGAATCATATGATTAATGAGTATGTTAGTATTATACAATGAATATATATATGGTGTATTGAATGATGGACTAAACTCTTGCGTGTAACTTGTATAAGTATGAATGAGCTTAATTACCATTAAGAGAATAATGTGATACAGTATTTATCAAAAATATTAGGGGTGGAGGGAAAAATATTCAAAACTTCTGTTATTTTTTAAGACATGGTATCACTAACTAATTATATCTCATTATTTATCCATATAGTCCTTAAATTTAAGGAAATCTAAACCTTCCACATCAGTACAATTTTTAAATTTGTGAAAGAGAATAGATAATGACATGATATCTCATTGCATTCAATATCTACTCGGGGTGGAGGGGCTGATGTTCTGCTATTATTAGATATCATGTTCGCCTTCAATTTAAAGATTATAAAAATTGAGATTTGTTCTTTATAAAAAGTAATAACAGTGTTACATGTATCCTTAAAATATTATTACTGCAACATATATATATATATATATATATATATTTTTTTTTTGATGTTTGTGTCATTGCAGATAATAAAAGAAAATGATCAAAATATCATTTAAGAGTAATACTTGGGGCACAATCAAAGCCACAACTTTTTGCTCACAACCTCTATTTTGTATCTATCTCTCTCCAAGTGGGCGTTGTGGGGTCACTAGCACTGTGGGACCTATCAAGAGAGAGATAGACACAAAATAGAGGTTGTGGACAAAAAGTTATGACTTTAGTTGTGCCCCAAGTATTACCCTTCATTCAATAGACAATATTCTTTTTAGATTGTAAGATCTACTATCACAATCGTAGAGGTCGAAAATTCACAAACAACTCTTTAGTTATGATTCCACACCATACCAATACATGTTTACTAGTTTTATATAGAGAACAATCATGCTAGAGTCACCAAAAAAATATACTGAAATAGTGCATCGAATGATCGGTGCCATCTATTTTGGTGGGCCCCACACGTGTAGGATATGGGTCCCACCGAACTGGACAGCACCGATCATTCGGTACACCATTTCAGTACATTTTTTCGGTGCTCCAATCTTTACTCTATAGAGAATTGCTAAATACACCACATTTTCTGTTAAATACACTGCTTTTTAGTATAACAAGATGGAAAATTTGTGAGTAAAGAAGATGTATTTAGGAAAAATGTTGTGTATTTAGCGAAAAAGTGGTGTATTTAGCAATTCCTGTTTATGCATGCTATAAATACATATCACCCAAAACGTCATAAAATAAAATGGTGTTTATAATTTCTAAAATGCACAACAGAAAAAACAATTTATGTATATATATATATATATATATATAGGGAATGCTACTTTACAGCACAACACCCTTTTAGCGATGAAAATATAGTTTTAGCAACGAAATTTTTTTTCCGCTAAAAGTCGGGATTTTTAGCTACATTTAATTTTTTTTTTTCATTGCTAAAAACTGGTGTACGCGTCGACACAGCTAACATAAAGCCATTATGATATAGGTTAGTTGCCCCTATACATATAATATATACTCACTCCGTCCCATTTTATGTGTCCCTTTTTGGGAATCCAACTATTTAAGGGGACAAAAGGAATCTACACCTACTTTCCACAATTGCCCATAATCATTACACTTTCTTTTTTGTTTTGTTTTGGTATTGGTTGTAAGGAAGGGCAATTTGGGAAACTAAGTAAAATTTATATACTAATTTAGGAAAGTGCACAACAATTTTGGGACATACCAAAATAGAAATGGGGACACATAAAATGGGACGGAAGGAGTATATATATATATATATATAACACGGTGTAATTAATTTGACATATTTAATGAATGTATCAAAACAAGAATTCTATGAATGGATGGCAGCGTTATTAAATACACATTCCAATGAATGGGGTATTAATTGTTAAAAAAAAAAATGGCTTGTAAATGTTTTGTTTGCCACAAATAATACAAAGGAGTAATTGTAAATACCTTTAATCGACTCCACTTGATTCCTTTTATCTCCTCCTAATTTTGAAGTCCCTCTTACTTTGTTTATTTGTTTCTTTCTCCATTTTAAAATTTTTTTTTTGCTAAGCTAATGTAATTAGTTTTTTAGTCTATGCTTACTTTGCAAATTTGGAGAAAGAAAAGGAAAAGTGAAAGAAACGATTAGGAAAAATAATTCATGGTGTTTTTTCCCTACATGTTACTGCATGCTCTGTGAAATAAAAAACTAAACTTTTAAATGTATGAGGAATTCAATAAAAGGCTAAGAGCAGTAATTCACAAAAAAATTAAGGCTGGCGATAAAGGCACATCATTTTTTAATTAGGACACCTAATTTTAAGTTAAAAAATTATTTTTTTACCTTTTACTTTAATTAGTAAGGCCACCTCACTTAATGTACTATATATTATATGGGCTTAACTATATTTTACACCCTTTATGTTAATTTAGTCCTTGTAGTTTAAAAATTGTCTTTTTAGTCCTTGTAATTTCATAACTGTGTTATTTTAGTCCCTCAAACATTTTTTGTTACAAATTTTTTTGCTTTCAGTGACAAAAATTATTCATCACTAAAAGACTTATTGGACTTATTTGAACCTCTCTCAACACACTCTCTCATCACTCTATTCCCACATTTTACATGATTGAACAACAACTTGTGTTCTCATCACTGAACATATGGGTAGTACCAGATTGATCACCATTATAACTAGAACTAGGCTCACTGTAATACCAACTGGGTTTCCTTTCAAACCCATATTCTGATTTGGTTTTTCTTTCTTTCCCACATTTCCTTTTTAATTGGCACCGTTTTAGTACACCGACAATTGCCTGTTTTTGCATACGAGTTAGAACTTAGCAGCTGTTTCGTTCATGGTTCAAAAATGGTCTTAAGAAATCATTCTTTATTTTCCAAGATGAAATCAAAAACTTTTGGGCCATTTTGTCCTTTTTGTTAGTGGAGAGCTGTTGTAAACTGTAGTTGAAAATATGCCATTTTGTCGGTGTTGTATAAGATAATTTCTCTAGCATTAGATACTCAACATGACCAGAAAATTGTGGCCTCCTGCAACATTTACATCATTCATTTTATGAAAATATCTGGTGAATATCAATATAAAAAAATGTTTACAGAAACAATATTGGACAAGTCTTTACCCAATTGCTCTTTCCATATTGATTTAGTTGTTCAAAAGACTGTGATTGTGATATATATATATATATATATATATATGTATATACATGTATCAGTAACACAGAACTAGATACAGAGAGAGAGAGAGAGAGAGAGAGAGAGAGAGAGAGAGTATCTGAACTTCAACCGGCGAGAGAGAGAGAGAGAGAGAGAGAGAGAGAGAGAGAGAGAGAGAGAGAAAAGGTCGACGCCGGTCTGGTGGACGGAGAGTCACTGTGGGTGGAAGGGAGGAGCTTCGGTAGTGGGTTTTCATTGTTGATTTGGGGATTTTGTTGATTGAGTGTGTAATGTGGTAAAATAAGTGAGGTACCTTTACAAATTAAAAAATAAGGTAAAAATTAATTTTTTAACTTAAAATTAGGTGCCCTAATTAAAAAATAAGAATGCCTTTATCGCCAGCCAAAATCAAAGGAAAATATTAATACCAAGGCAGTAACTGTTAATGCGAAAAATTAAAAGGTTTAGCTCAAATTTCACTATCTTTTTCTTTCTATTTTTCTCAATATTTTATTCTTATAAATCAAACAAGATAAAAATGTTTTCATTTTCCTTTTCCTTACTAAATTTGTAAATCAGAACCTGGATTGAACTTTAACATTTACTTCTGTACCTTATTTATTTTACCAAGGCTTTCAATGCATTTATTTCCCTGATGTGAGGGTGTGGGTTCGAGCCACGGTATCTTCCACTCTTTCAATTAGAAATGAAGCAAGAAAAGAATACAGCAAGTGTGTTCCATTGACCATCCATTGTTCACAATGATATTGACTTTGACTAACTACTTATTTCTCTTTCAAATCAAAATAATAAAAAAATCTATCCACACCCTTTTATAATTTAATTGACATTAGTGGCCCATAATAAAGAAGTTTACCAAATTGCTATTCTAAACTGATGTGGGTTCAAGTCTGAAATACAAATTTACCACCCATAATATCACCACAGTTCGTTTGGTTTGCCACAAACAAGAAAAGAATTAATTTATAAATTACAATTTTTGTTTGTGGCAATTATTGTGTTTGGTTTGACTTAAAACTAGAATTGAATTCATTCCAAGTTACCAAATTCTATATTTAGGGGGTCTATAAATCTGACCAAAAGTGATTAGATTTGTCAAAAATTCATTTCAATTCAATTCAATTCAATTATATTTCAAAATCAAGCCAAACGGAGGGTTAAGTTCAATTAAAAAAAAAAAAAATTACTTCTGAGTTGGAAATACACAACATGGAAATACATTATTATGTACTTAAATTTCTATACATATATTTGTGCACAAAAAAGTGCCATGAGACATAGGGGCACCTGAACCCGAATTTTTTAGCCGAACCCGAACAAAACCGATTTAGCACTCACCCGAAATCGATTTTTGAAAATATATTGCAGTTCGGATATCGGTATAGAATATTATCACAAATCCAAACCGAGCCAAAATTTATACTGAAAAGTAGAGAAACTGAACTGATTTACCCGAAACCAAACATGAAATTCCACCCAAATTATACGAATAGAATTTTTGAATATATTTCAGTTCAATTTTCGATATAAAATATTGCCAACAACCAGAATTGAACCGTATCAAACCAGATAATTTCAACCGAATGCCCACCCCTAATGAGATAGCCAAAAAGTAGTATCATGTATTCTTTCCATATCAAATTAATGAATATTTTTGGGAAATCTAACTATTTAAGAAAACTTATTTATTGTGATAAATATTCTAACGTTCCATATTTCCATTATAGCCTTTCCTTTAACTTTAAAATTTCATACCGCTGTAGACACCCCAATTTTGACCGACAGTCGAATTTAGGAGAGTGTCACCTCCAAGTCCGATGATGACAAGGACCGGAAGATTCGAAGTATTCCAAGCTCTTCAGAAAGTTCTCTAAAACGCGGTAAAATTTCACAGAAAAGAGAAAATACCAGGTATTTAGGAGAATTCAGGTATAAAACACGATTTTCGAAAAATATCCTCAAGGATCATTTTGCTTTGAAAAAAGAAAAATCCAAAAGGGGGAATTTTAGCCAAAACCGGCACACGGCGGGCTGCCGCGGCACTCACCAAGTGCCGCCAAAAATTTCTGACTGCCGTTCACTTTTAAAGTCTGTATTCTGCAGAGCAATACGTATGCGCATGCAAATAAGAACAAAAACTGATAAAGTAAGACTGACAAAAACGCGGCAATCCATTAATTTGCCGCGGCATTGGATGAATGCCGCGCGGCAGTAGCGGAGTGCCGCGACGGCAGTTAGCAACAGCCGCGACGGCATTCACGGACTGCCGCGGAAGTTTGTCGACTGCCGCCCTGGGTAGCAGTCTGCATAATTTCAGAAAGTACACATTGTACCAACAAATGAGAGAATTACACCTGTTTTTTGCTCCGAAATTCACCAAAAATGCCTGATAATTTTGCCTATAAGAGAGACTAGAGATAGAACAAAAGAAGGAGGAAGGAAACTACATCAACACATTTTGGAGAGAAAAAAGAAGAGAGTTTAGAGAACTAAGACGAAGAGTTTTGGAAGATCTTCAAAGAATACTTTGAGGATAATTTGGAGGTGATCCTCTATGTCTTAGATTGTTTGTTTATTCTTTTTCTTTTGTACTAAAATCTCTTGTTATCTTTGTTTGTCAAGAAAACTTAAGAACTCCTACCTCTAATTCTCTTTTCTTGTATGTGTTTTTCTCTTGAGAGTCTTGGAGATTTTCAATATCTCTCTTGATTCTCTTGAATATGATCCTTTGAACCTCATGTAAAGCTCATACTCTACATGAGAGTCAAGATTAGATCACCACTTTGCCTTACATAGTTGAATCCAAGTCCATGCCCATGACTTGGATCTTCTAAACTTGGTATTCAATGAAGTCATTCCCTTATTCTTCTTGAAACTTAGGAGTATTAGCCATGTCTTTGTCTCCCATGACCATCAAATGGTAGGAGTACTAAGTTGAATTCAAGCTTTGGTCTATAAAGTTTTTGAGTTCATTGTTTGGAACTTTGAGAAGTACATTCCATACTTCATCAAAATCCATATGCATAAAGTGACTTTTAATCTTCAAGGACCATCAAATGGTAAGAAAAGAAGTTAGGTTTAATCTCAATTTCATGTCTTCAATAGTTGAGGTTAACCAACAAAGTTGAACTAGCAAAATAAAAACAGTGAGTCCTCAAACTGTTTTTGATCAAAGATTTTTAGTTCGAAATCTAACCGTTGAAATCAAGTGAAATCAACGGGAAAGTATCAATAACACATCATTCTACCACTGTAATTTTTGTTTTAAGGTGGTTTTATGTTTAGAAGGGTTTGATCATGGGTTTTGTGAGCCAACCACAATCTATCCAAAGTTTCAGAATAGTTTCAGAACAACAAGTCCATTTTGAAACTCATAAATCAGAAATCTAACCAAGTTTCCATGACCTCTAATAATTTTTTATAAGAACCTTAATGTGTTATGAAGGTTCCCTAAAAAGAATGAAGCAATTCGGACTTGTTTGCTATTTTTAAAAAATCATACAAGATCTCTGGACAGAGAGTTGTAAAGTGCTGAGTGATGCCTAGTGTTTTCTACATTCCCTGAGATCTAACCGTTCAAACCTTGATTTTCTTTCTGGGTTAGAAACTAGACTCACAGAGGCATAACATATCCAAAAATCATTCAGATCCAACTGTTGGAAGTATTTTATTTCTATTTTTGAACATCTGGTCTGCTCTCTGTAATTCATAAAAACTGCTACTATTTTTTTGTCTAATCTTACTTATTTCAACTCAAATGGTCTCTTAATGCCTTAGGACCCAAATCATACTTTGAATAATGGTAACTTAGCTTAAATCTAGAGGTTAGGTGACCCAAATTAGCGAATAAATCCATGTCTTATTCTTGTTCACATCCATTCGTTCATGTACATTAATGCTCATAATTAGAATTAGTAATTGGATAAGGTTGGGTTCCATTGCTTGCTAGGTATAAGCTAGGGAATTAGGACTGATTGCTTGATATCGTATTATTATGTGAAGCATGTGGGCTAACCTTTTGTTTTGTAGCGCTATTAAGGTATGATTTCTAGAACTCCTCTTTAGTTCATCTTAATTTCTCGATTTTATTAATTTTTCGACTTAATGCGCGACACCTTAGAACTAGGTTTTGCCTTATGTGTATATGTGATTAGAGACTCTCTTTTTTTGGATTTTCTTTTATTCGCATGCATTGCACGTTTATTATCGCTGCTGGATCCCGGGTAAGTTCACTTGTTCCCTATTGCATATCATATCGCTTGCTACCTGAATTATGTGGCTTTTGAATGGTATTTTGTCAATTGCAATTTTACACCCTTTGGACATGCTTTTGTGATGTATATGTATATATGTATTAGTTGAGGGCATGCTTAGATTAATTAATTCGATTAAAAGGATATTGAGTAGAGGCCTATCGCAAGATAGGATGAGAGAGGGTGTTTTAGTCCGACGGGCTCCTTCCTCTCCCATTCCATAATCCCCGGACCTAGTTAATCTTTGGTTTCGCAAAAGATCGGTTGCTTTAAAATGGTTTCTTAATTTTCCTTTTAAAAATTAAGTGGCGACTCATTTGTTTTTTTTTTGAATTTAAATTTTAAAAAAGAATTTTAAAAGAAAAGTTGTGGGTAAACCAACCTGCGATGTCCACAACCGCATTAAACATAAAAGTGAGATTGTTTTATTGAATGAAGAGTAATGCTATGCTTCCCAAATCCAAATCTCAAATCCACATCCAAAATAATGTGACAGCAGATCAATTGGATTTTGATCGAAGGATGTTGAATTGGCTCTACGGTGATCCCAATACCACATCATTGTCACACATCATTTGGGACGTAGATTTGGGATTTAAATTTGGGAACCATAGCATTACTCATTCTGGCTCCACTTATTAGACCTAGCTCCACTCAAAATTTAACTGGACCCATTATATTAGACTTGACTCCACTCTCACATCATTTAAGAAGCACTTTAAAGATAAAAATTTGAGAACTATAACATTACTCAATCTAAAAGGGTGTAGTTAAAGTGCTCAAAGGACTATTACATTGGGACGTCGAATAAAACACTCTTAATGGACATAGAAAGTTTTATTTATTTATTTATTTATTTTTTTTTTTAAATTTTAGTTAAAAGTTATTTAAAAAAAAGACCTTTTTTAGCATTAGGTCCAATCTATTTTTTATTTTAGTAAAAAGTTCACATGTTATAATAGTTATGTGAAATTTCACATAACTTTGAAAACTTAAGGATTTGATCCGATTTATATAAGTTTCACTAGTTATGAAATTTTGACAAAAAAAAAAAAAAACGAATTATCTTTTAAACTTTATAAGTCTAAAATGATGGACTTTTTACTAAATTTTTATTTTTTTTACAGAGAAAAAATTGAAATTTATGTACATATATTTTCCAAATATTATCTTTTAAACTTTATAAGTCTAAAATGATGGACTTTTTACTAAATTTTTATTTTTTTTACAGAGAAAAAATTGAAATTTATGTACATATATTTTCCAAATATTATGTAAAATAATAAAAGTCTTTTTTTTTTCTCGAGAATATTAAAATGTTTATAATATCCTGGGTAAATGACAGTGACCTCCCTTGATGTAAGGTTTAATTACAGAGACCTCTCTTGTGGTATTGATAATTACACTAACCTCCCTTAGAGTTCACAATTGTATAACAATTATCTCCCCTCCGTTAATCAACGGTTAGTTAACTGAACAGAAAAAGTACTTTTGAGTCCTATATTCTATTTTTATTCTATTTTGGGATGTCTCAAAATTAGTGTCCACTTTTCTAAATTGGTATATAATTTTTACTTACTTTCCAAAACTACCCTTCCTTGAAATTTACACCAAGACAAAATTAAAAAAAGTTATTGTAATGATTAGGGGCAATTGTGAAAATTAGGTGTAGATTCTTTTTGTCCCCTTAAAAAGTTGAGTTCCCAAAGGTAGACTCAAAAAAAGGAGACGGAGGGAATGGTATATTGACAATTTTACCCTTACTAAACAAGAACAAAATTAAAACCAAAAGTATATTTTCTCTCCCCCACCGCGCGCGCGCGCGCACACACACACACAAAAAGCCCCCTCCCTAAAAAGCAAAAGCCTCCAGTGGTGTCGCTTCCCTTGCCCCGCCATTGCCACCCACTCCCCCCTTGCCATGACCTAGTTTTCCACCTCACCACTACCACTACTACCCACATCCCTAACCTACACCCACTGTCCCTACGTATTCACGAGACTCAGGACCCAACCCCTGTCACCCATACCCTAATCTGCCCATTAACAACAACCAAGAATATAGGAGAGAAAAATACAGGGTGACAAATTACCGTAATTAAAAATTTTGCAACTGAAATATACCATGATTTTATATACATATATATATATATATATTGCAACTATAATTATATGCATAATGTTCTAATCTCCATTGTGAATATGTTTCTCCCCCTGCCCCTCTTTCTGTCGAGTTTTATCTCTCAACTTGGATAAGGGCCACTGGGTAGTCTGGTTTACGATGCGAGTGACAAATGAGTTCAATTTTGGGGTCTGACTTTCGGGCTTTTTATTGGGATGACTAGGGCTTTGTGTAGAGAGAGAGAGAGAGACAGAAATTTTTGGATTTTTTATTTTCTGGTTTTTTAGGTTTTGATAATTGGTTTTTTTTTTTTTTTTTTTTTTTTTTTGGGGTGGCTAGCTTGTGAATTGGAGAGAGAGAGAGAGAGAGAGAGAGAGAGAGAGAGATGGGGAGTGGTGTGCAGTGGCGGCAGTGAGGATGGTTTGGTTATAGGTGAGTTGGCAATGGCGGTGAAGTAGGGGGTGGAGTTCCACTACTTTGGGCCTTGGGGGTTGATATGGAGATTTTGATTATATATATACTAGCGTTGACCCGTGTTATGCGCAGAAATAAATTTTTTATTTTTTAAACATAGAATTGTTGAACATTTAAGAAGGAAGTTTTTTTCAAAATAGAATGGAATGAGGAAATACTTATTTATGTACTATATTAGAGATAAAATAATATAGATAACGATTATTTAAAATTGTGTGTTTATTAGTAGTATGTAGGAGTGTGAATTTTTTTTGAATCTAACATTATAATTTGCATAATTTTGTGGATTCATTTTATCTTGAAAATTGGAGGATGATGTTATTTTCAAATTAGAATGGTTAACAATGGTGACCTTGAATATAGAGTAAATACAAATGCAATTAAGTTTCCATAGATCAACCAATGTAACCCAAGATAAATAGTTGAAGTTTCCATATAAAGTATTGTGAGAGTAGTGCACATGGCAAATTTTAGTTTTTTTTTCGTCACTGTTTATTTACATTTGTATGTTTGAATGTGAACACTACAAAATGGTGTAATGAATTAAAATGATGTGATGATATAACTTATAATCATGCACAATGCATAGTAACATTTCTGGCGGAGAGGTGTAAAATTTTGCAGTAGAGAGAAGCCACAAATGGTGATATGGAAAGAGGAAGGGATTGAGTGTGAACCAAAGAGAGTCTACGATGTGACAGAAAATGACAGAGAGGTTGCAGTTATTGAGAAAAAAATGATTCTAATGTGATAGAAGAGATGGAGGTGTTACCAAGAGTCAGTTAGTCTAAGTGGAAGGGACTTTGACTACTTAAGCAAGGGTTTCAAGTTCGAGTCCTTGTGTATGCAAAAAACTATCTTGTGAGAGGTCTCCACTTCGGTGCCCGACAGTACCTCGGAAAATTAGTCCTGGGTGGAAAGCCTGGGGATACCTTAGGAAACAAAAAGAAAAAAAAGAAAAGAAGAGATGGAGGTGGCGGTTAGAGGGTGATTTAAAAGGGCAGTTTTTTGAGATGGATTTCGAAAATGTCAGTAGTGGGTGGGTTTGCAATTATGAAATTTGTAATGTGATAAAACAAATGTGTTTAAATCAAATTAAATATATATATATATATATATATATATATATTTACAACAATATGTATAGTTATATAATAGGCCAATGAAATGCCATGCGGCGTTTCAAGTGCATTAGATAGCCACGTGGAATAGCAAATACATTCCTATCTATATATTATATAACTGATAGTATAATCTAAAATAAAAGGAATGATGGTAAAAAAATAAATGAACCATCCCTGTTGGGTTGTTAGTCAAATACTGACAGAGGAGGTCAATGTTATTATAAATATCTTGAGAGACGTCTCTGAAATTAGACCCTACCTCAAGGGAAGTCACAGCAATTTACCCTAATATCTTTTTTTAGTGTCTTAAAACACTTAAACGTCAACGATACTCCAGTGTTCAAAGACATCCATCATTGGCTTTTAGATCACAACAAAAAGCCAATCCCACCTTCTAGAATCTCAGTACTATTTTCGGGAAAAGAAATCACGGTAATTTGGACACAATTAAAGACATAATTTTTTAGATATAATTTAAAAGATGTGTCTATTTTTTGTGTCCCAAAAATTATGTCTTTGGATACTCCAGTGTTTAATCTATCTAATCTAAAATAATATAACTATGTTATATAAAAAATAACAATATCTCTAACAAATTTATATACATAAAATTTGTTAACAAAAAAATACGTACATTAAATTTAGAAATATTTTTCTGCGCGTATTAATTAATTAATTTATTTTTTATATCGCAAAGTATGAACATTTCATTTCACAAAAGGCAAGTTCACAAGGAACAAATGCAAAATAGAAGAAGAAAAAATACATGATAAATCACAGTAATCTTCTGGTTTGTACTGCAATCTCCAAAACTATGATATTGCGGGCTGTGGTATAGCTCAAACACTGATATGAGCTTCACAACCACCGTGACTACGAAGAGGGCACGAACAAATAACAGATTAACGCAGATTTGTGTTGAACATGGCCAAATCCATCCATGAATACGGAGACAGAAATATAGCTGCATCAAACAACCAAACAAATCTTCAACAAAGAGGGACAGAACCCCCAACAAAGAGGAGCAAACTCCCTCACAAGAGAGGACATATTATTAAAAACAATAAAAAATACTCCGTCGTAAAGAAAATAGTTAAGGGTTCTCCCATGGTAGATGAGAGAGTCCCTAAAGGGCGACTACAAAGAAAGCACAGAGTTAGAGAGAGAGGACTAGGGGAGAGAAAACCTACCAAGCTAATCCGCGCGTATTAATTCTAATAAAACTAAAAACTGGCAGAAGTGGGTAGAGTCCAAGCTCCGGTTCAGCACCGGCTCAGCCACAATGTGAAAAATTGTACTACGTAAATTTCAAGGCACTCTGTCTGTTTTATTTGATAAATCATTTTTAACTATCCCAACCAAATCATGGGAGCCCATTTGGCATAAAACTATTTTGGCCTAAAGGTTGGTAATTTTTGTGAATTTTTTGTCACAGCAAAGAGTACTACATGAGCGACTAAGAGTGTGTTTGATAATTTAATTAAGTGGTAAAAATAAAAATTGTAACACTTTTTTCCCCCCTTTTCTTTTGTGCATTTGATAATGTACCAATTAATAATAAAAAAAAAAGATCTAAAAACTTATTGAAAATTTGAAGTAAAAAAATTCTACTGAAAATATCACTGAAAGCAGCCTATAGTAGTATTCGAAATACTGTTTTAGTATTGTAAATTGTTCGCTTAAAATTTTCAACTCTTAATTTTTAGTTTTTTCAAACGGACCCTAAGAGTTTGTCTCACAATTTTTAAAATTTTTTTTTGTGATTAAATTGCATAATCTGATTTGTCAAACAATTACATTTTAAATTTTTTTGGTGCAAAATTTTTTTTAAAAATTTAAAATTTAAAATTTTTTAGGTGATTTTAGAAAATTTAAAATTTAAACAATTAGACTCCAAAAGTCGTTGGTAGACGGGTGCCTTGTGCTTTTACATGCATATAAGGGTGGTTTAGAAATTCACCTACTTGACCTAAGATTTTGAAGCTGGCTACAATTACGTTTGGTGTGGCGTTCTAAACAAATGTTCACATTGATCAATCTAGATATCAAATAATCGAAAATTCAATCTCCTTAAATGCTACGTAGGTGCATAAAAATTTTCCAAAAAAAACAGGTAGGTGCAAAAGTTTAAAAGAACATAGGAAGAGATGTTTTGACTTATCATTTGGCATAATATAGTATGTTTTTGGGTTTATTCACAATTAACCTAAACTCTTTGAATTTTCCGCATGTTTCCCTAAAATTTATTTATTTATTTTTATTTTTATTTATTTAAATTTGTTGATATGGAAGAGGGGGTTGAGGTTCGAATCCTGAACCTATGCATTGGAGGAAAACTTATATATGCTAAGCTATTTCCCACTTGAACTATACTAGCCTTAGTAGCCTATGCATTTTCCTAAACAACCATCACTTCTTTCACTCCTCCAAACATGTTTATATTATTCTAAACTTCACAAGCTATATATACTAAGCTTTCAAGAACATCGTTGAAACATACTAATCCATGAAAAGAAACAAATAACAGAATAAACTAAGGCTTGTTTAGCTCGTATCACTAAAGTCCTAAGCACATTAAAACAAAACATGAATTTGACAAGTAAAGTTTACAAAACATGAATCCATAAGTTCGGATTCATTCAAAACTAACTACAACAAAGACCCCGGGCAATAAAACGAGCCTACAAGAAGTAAGCAGTTTGTAAGAATATAAAAATATAAAGGTTGAAACTACTTTCTCTTGATAAATAAAATTACATATTTTGATTATTTGTTTGTAGTTTCGACAACTTGATTTTCAAACTCAAAATGCATTTCATTAAATTGTCATGCATGATAATGTGGTGTGTTGTGCATTTGTGGCACATGTGTGAGTGAGTTTTGACTCACGAGTTGATTTGGGTATCTGTATAAGAGAACCCTTTGAGAAGGTATTGAATGAGTGTTTTGATGTTGTGACTTCTCTCCGAGATTGAGACGGTCGTTGTGGAATACTTAAATGTTTATTTGAAAGTAAATGTTTACCCGTGTATTTCACTATCTGTATTATTATTTGGTTAAAATTTATTTTTGTTGTTAATTTTAGTGTCCTGGTGAGGACGAATTAACACGTTGCATAATTGGTAGACTAATTAGTTATTTCGTAAAATCACATGCAATCGTGTTTTAGCAAACAAACGGAACTAAGGCGAAAACTTTTATAATTTATAGATTTCACTCGTAAAGCAATGAATTAGCCGTGTACGAAGTTTCGGAGAATACTTAAAGAGTTTTGAGAACTCGCGGGGAGGTAAACACAATTTTTTAAAGTGTTGGCTATACATAGATAGAGATAACTTAGATATTTTACAAAACTTTTCTAACCTAAAAGCTAAGGAGGCTAAAGAGAGATTTTGAAGCTTTGGACTTCTTGGCACTAATCGACGACCGTTCATCCGTTTATTTTTTCCCAGATTTCATATTCGAACTCCTAGAGGTAAGAACTTCGTTTTGATACCCACTAGGGCCTGTTTGGCTAAGTTTTCTGAAAACTTATTTTCTAGAATTTTCCTAAAAAGTTGATAATCGGACTTTTGATCGATATGAATTGTAGTAGACAGACTTCTGCACGTTCTTTGTGCTTGGGTTTTCTTTGGATCGAATTTGTAGACCGTTATTCGGAGGTGAGTGATTCAACTATGTGTTTTAGAATGATTGCGTTGCATGTATTCATGTTTTGTATAAAAAGCATGTATTAATTCATAGATATATATTGTGTAGTTCATATTGGGTAACTATATTAATAAGTAGGTTCAATAGCACGGTGAAATGTTGGATTATGTTGAAAGCACGATGAAATGTATTTGAACACGTTTAGTTGCTATTTGAGTTAAATGAGTGCGTGTATCAAGCCATCATTGTGGAGTCGTTAAAAGCATAAGGTCGCACGTTTGAAAAAAATAAACGTGGGTCTTACCTTTTCACGTGGACTTATTGGCGAGGAGTCGCAGATTAGGAGTATGGAACGTACACGTGGGACTCCGGAGACTAGTATGAAATGTAGAGATGTGAATGCTAGCAGGTTTGTTATTCATGTGCATTGTTGTTGTATTCACTAAGCGTTAGCATAAACGAATCAAAATATGTGTGGTTATTTAAATAACCATTGCAGGTGTAAATGTCGGCGAGAAATCGGAGAAGTGATTGCGGGGAATCGGGAGTTTACTTAGAAGACGACCCTTCACGTTTAACTCGGGGTTTGTACTCGAAAGATTAGTTGCATTTGTTTTGTTTAAGGAACTTGTAGTAGAATATTATAGTTTTGTATTGGAACTTGTAGAATAGAAGCTTTGGATACATTCTAACTGTTTGTAATATATTTCGTATGTCTTTTGGATATGTTGTAATTGTGAAAGAACTCATGAACTGGGTTTAAGTACGTAAAGGAGCCGATAGTTCATGTTTATTCAAGACTTGTGGCACTAATGAGAATTAAGCCAAAACGTGCCTTTAAAGAGTTTGGTAAACGTGTTACTTAAAAGAACATGTTGCTATATATGTTTAATTACATGTCATAAAGTTTCAGAAGAAGCGGATTTGGATAGGGTACTTTTTGTCGTGTCGAAAGTTGGACTAGTACCAGTGATTTTGTTGTCAAAGGACTTTCGACCAGTCGAAGAGACCCATTCAACCAGTCGAATGCCCCTTTGTTTGAAACTTCAGCAAAGGCACTTAGTCAGTGGGACTTTCGACCGGTCGAGAAGGATGTTCGACCGGTCGAAATACCCCCTGTTAGCCTAGTTGGTTCTCCTACTTTTAAATATTTTCAAATGTTCTAATTACAAACTAGTGAGCCGGCTCACTAGTTCTTTTAGGCTTAAAAGTCAGTTCACTGGGTAAGTTCACTCAACCCAGTTCACTTATGAGCCTCACCCTATATATATATATATATAGATTGTGCGTGAACAAAAAAAAAATATATATATATATATATATCTACAAATGAGAAAAACACTTACCTGTATCTAACTAAGACTCGATTTGGAATTAATGTCAAAAGTGTGTTTGGATTCAAATGTGCTTTTGAGCCACAAATGTGTATATTTGTCTGTTTAAATGCATTTTAAAAGTACTTTAGAACTCTAGAAGCACATTTTTTGTTAAGTTAGGCCAAAGGCATTTCAGCCCAAACATGATGTAAGAGATTGACTTGCATTTTAACGATTTTTTTTCTTAGTTTTCATGGTGGCTTTGTGATTAGAGCTTCTGATTCTACCTCAAATTAGGAGTCAATATGTAGAATAATTTTGAATTTTAAAAATTATGGAGTTTCAGAGCTTAAGATTTATAAAATTAAATGTACATATCAAATATTTCAACAAATTATGGCCTTGAGTTTAAAATTTTAAAATTGCATACACGCATCAAAATTTTCATGAATTTTTCCGAGGCCAAGAGATTAAAATTTTAAGATTACAATGATGTATCAAACTTTGTAAAAATTTTGTAGGGACGGCCCCTTAAAAAATCTCTCAGGCAAAACGCAATTCGCATCCGTTGAAAATATTTGTAC
The DNA here is from genome assembly GCA_033977485.1 of Hydrangea macrophylla. Taxonomy (NCBI): domain Eukaryota; kingdom Viridiplantae; phylum Streptophyta; class Magnoliopsida; order Cornales; family Hydrangeaceae; genus Hydrangea; species Hydrangea macrophylla. The sequence goes on from CM066986.1 coordinate 87,745,235, forward strand.
TCAATTAATCCTTTATCTTGCACACGCACATATATTCATAATGAGAAGTAATTAATTATATCACTAATAATGATATAATGTGATGCACTAATTATTATTGTACCAATAATGATGTAATATGATGCACCAATTATATTCACTCTTTGTACTGAGCGTGGAATTTGCATGGGAACAGTGAGGGCACCTGCCCCCATTGAAAATAGACCTATGCTTATTCATCTTCAAATGGACCATACCCCGAATAGGCCATTGATGAAAATGTATATAACAAGCAGTCCAAGAGGCAAATTAAATGTAGATGATGTGCAAAAGTTAAAATTTATACATTTTGTAAATGTTATTACTAGGATCTGGTTCAGTCCAAAGTTTTATTTTTTATCTGATTTTTGTGAGAATCAAGGTTATGTCGGTACTTACTTGGTTTAGCAAAGAATAGGTTTTAAAGGAGTTATTAAATTATGCATGAACTTCTATGCAATAAACGAACATTTACCAAATACTTAAAATTATATAATCGATTCACTTATGAATGACAAAACCAATTATTTGTTTTCACAAACAGATCATATTATCACAGTCATGTAGTCATAGGGGAACGAGAACTGAATATAAATTCTTTTTGCAAACTAATTTGCTCTTTTTTGAAATTGGGCTTAAAGATCAGCAAATCGAGAGCATTTTTGTTCACCCATTGCTCACCCAGGCAACCACTGGATGTGGGGAGTGTAAAGTGGGCTGCATTGGCCTAGCTTAGCTCGCCCCACCCCGTCACGTGGCGGCCCACAACTCATCTCGCCCCATGAATGAGCCCAGTTCGTGTCTCAGCCCACTGGGTGTGGGTTCGAGACTTCGAGTTGACTTTCCCTTTTGCGGCCCACAACATGCCCCGTGACCCAACCCGTCGATTTGCCACCAACACGCCATGCCTCGTGACTTGTTTCGCCTTGTGGACCCACCCTGCCCTGCCTCGCCAACCTGCGAATAAAACGGTTTAATTTAATTGTTTTCCAATAAACTATTTATTAATAAACAGTTTTATTGAACTTTTAAGTAGAAAATAAATATATTTAAAAAAAAAAAACCGTTTTCAAATTCTTTTTTTAACAAACTGTTTTTAAATAAAGTGTTTTATTAAACAATTTTATAGAAAGTAAAGACTCATTCTTAAACTGTTTTCTAATAAACTTTTTAATAAATTGTTTTGTAGTCCACTATTTTTAGTAATTGATTTTTTAATAAGCAGTTTTTAATAATTTTCAAATAAATGTTTGAATGAATGATTATTAAGAAATCTTTTTTATTAAAAAAAAAAAAAACAAGTTATTGCAATCAACCTGCTGGCCAACTCGTGGGCTAATTTGCAACCAACCCGCGAGTTAACTGCCACGTGGCTCACCAAAATTCGCCCAACTCGCCAAGGTGGCGGGGCGGGCCTCCCCCGTATGACACATGTGCCATATTTCAATAATTTTTGTTGATAATACAAAGGCAAAATGTGAATGAAATGGGGCACATGTTATCCGATAGAGGGCTGAATGAGCAATGAGTGAGAAAAAACAAATCAAAGAGACCCATTTCTAAAAAGCAGTGGATCAGCAGCTTCTCTTACACCTCAAAATTATGGGCTAAGGCCCAGAAAGAGTTTCAGGCAATGGACTGGGTCAAGATCCACTTGCTACGTATCCTCATCCTCTTCCTTCAATTTCTTTTGCTCCATGAATTTGTCATTATTTACCATTCATTGAATTATTTTGGGTTACATTCATTTTATCCCCGTATTTAGATGTCTTTTTACTTTACTCCATTAAGTTCAAACGTTAAAACTTAAACCCTTGTGATAGTGGTGCAATAAGACCGGATCAAAACTATAACGGAGTAAGTACATTCTACACACACACATACCCTTTTTTACTTTATTCCTTGTTGGTTTTGGTTTTGTAACCCCATAAAATAAAATGAAAGGTATATTCGTTATTTTCAAGTCGATCAAAAGTTAACACTATTAAAGTTTGCACTTAACACACCACCACATATGACCTTTAAGTGTCAAATTTTGAATCATAGGAGGATAAAACAAAAATAAACCTAACCAGGAGAGAATAATTGTGTTTAAATACATTTATCATGTAATGTTATAGTCTTATCAAAAAGAAAAGATGAGCTTTGCCCCTCCTTGCTGGGGTTTTGTCACTCCTTGTTTATTTTTTGTTTGGTGTGGTTGATTGATATAGCTAGATCTCTTTGTCTCCGTATTCCGTGGTTGGATCTTGCTCTGTTCTACACAAATCTGTGTTAGATCGATCTATTGTTTGTTCGGGCCATCTTCACAGTCACGGTGGTCTTGAAGCTCGGATCTTTGTTGTGACTGTTGGCAACTTTCTCTTTTAGACGGCTCAGTGAACTTGCCTTTTGTGAAATATAATTTTCATGCTTTGTGATTAAATATATATATATATATATATATATATTCAATTAGCATTGCCTTAATAAAGAAAAAGAAAAAAAAAGATATTTATTAATTGAAACTAGCTACAATACATATATTCCTAACAAAAGATGCATTTATTTCTATCATAAAGGCCCAAAAAGTTCCAATACCTCCTTAACTTCAAAACTTCAAGCCTATCATAAAACAAAACAAAAGGGAAAAAATATGTGATTTTCTATCTAAAAGTCTTAAGAGAAATTTTACAAGAAACGATAAATACATCAATTTGAAATATTACATGTTATTTTAAAAAAAAAATTAGATTCTTAACAATACATGTAACAGTCGCTACCACATAAAGATGTTTTACAAAACTAAAACTGATAATATCCTACCTAAGATAACTGTGTTGCATGAGAGATTCAATAGATTAGCATGTTTTCGACTGAAAAGAATTTAAAAAAAAAAAAAAATTCAATATCCTGGGCATAAAACACAGAAGATTAACGACTCCAATATTCCTCGACATTGTCTCTAGCTAGCATAACAGAACTCTCCTAGGTACTCTTCCTATGTAAAATCTGAACATGGGAATATCCAGGGCATAAATCGCCGTCAGTTTATGAAATCCGAGTAAGCATCAATATACACCATATAATAAAATATCGATAAATGTGAATAAATTTAATAATAATTAATAACATGTAACCGTGCATGAAATAATGCAACTTCTATCGGTTGATTATCGCTAAATGTCGCATGCCATTTCACAAATGCAACTCTACAACCCATCACCGGCTGAAAGCCGTTACTTTAGAATATACATGCCTAAAGTGGCCAATGATTAATATACTATCATGCCTTTAAGGCCGAATGGTCAACCTTTGTTGATCACCATAGCATCATGCCTTTTAAGACTAATTAATCAAGATATTTTAGGTCGCAATGACCTTTCAAATGAAAAGTACATGCCTTTTAAGGCTGAGTGATTTATATACTATTAAACACATTATGCATTTATAGCAATATAGCATTTTGACAGCATAATGACATATATGTAGCATGATTCCATAATGCATATTAACATAAGGTTGATAATAGCATGCGGTATAACTATCAAAGTATAAGATACAACATATTTGAACATCTATTGACATGACATCATAGCATGGCAGTGTTTACCCTTTCTACTAACATACGAATCGACTATAGGATTTATCAAAGAAATCAGGCATTTCCAAATCAGGCATTTCCAATGGATTGATCGTTACCAATGGATTGGTTATCTTACTAATCGATTAATGCTTCCTTACCAATCAATTGCTACTTTTACTAATCTATTGCCACTTTCACCAATCACTACACCAGAATGGCTGTCACTATTTAAAACAGTGACAAAGCCCCTTTGTCACAGTTTTCGACAGTGACAAAAAATGTTGTCACACCTTGAAATGTCACGGTCCAAAACCATGACAAAGGGGCTTTTTCACTGTTTTAAACAGTGACAATTTGACCATTCTGGTGTAGTGAATCAATTGTTACTTCCACTAATCGATTGCCACTTCCACTAATCAATTGCTCCTCATCTTCAACCTATAGACGCAAGTAGAATTACAAATTTTACCATTTTGGCATATTAAAGCATGACAACACCAAAATAGACCATAGAACTCATCTATAATCATCCTACATCACATTAGAATACTTCTATATGATGATCGGTCATCTGGTTGAGCAGGTTGATCCGTTGAAGTTTCCGCTAACCCCAACAATGGCTTCCAAGCTCCGTTTCTTGACCATTTCTCTTTTCGTTCGAACGCGAAACTATGTCGACACTTCGAGAAGCTAGCCAATGTATCGAAACTAAGTGAAAGTGAGTGTGGGAGATTTTACGTGTAAGGAAAACGTAAAGCCTCGGTTGGTATTTTTAGAGTTTTGAACTGACTCTCTCCCGTGTCTCTTCGATCTCCATTAATAAATCTTACTAAACTTAGTAAGTGTATGTTTTGTAGTGCCGAAGGAGATGAATCCTTGGCCTGAAAGAAATCGGCATCGGAGAATTTGTTATAACTGTAAAAACGAAGTTTATGATGATATCAAGTGATGTCATCCTGATGATGTCATGTGTCTCAGATCGCGCGTCGTCTCGGTTTGTCTAAAAACTTGAAAATATGGGTCTGGTGTAATCCGAATCTAAATACAGGACCAAAGTGGTACTCATGTGTAACCAAACATCACCTGAAAGTTATCATACTAACTTAATACTACTCCCTCCGTCCCATTTTATGTGTCCATCTTAGGGAATCCAACTATTTAAGAGGACAAAAAGAATCTTCACCTACTTTTCACAATTGCCCATAATCATTGCACTTTTTTTTTTGTTGTTGATGGTAAGGAAGAGTAGTTTGAGAAACTAAGACCATCTCCAAGGACAAACCATCAATTGATACATCAAATGGGTGGTTTGATGGGTCTTAGGCAAAGTTGTTGTGATGATTTTGATGAGTCACTCCAACCCTTACATCAACCATTATTCATTTTAATATTTTTTATTCTTTTTATCTATCATTATATTTATATTCTACAATTTTCAAAAGACACACTGAATATTTTGATTAAAAATATTGAAGGGTACATATGATGCTAGATTAAAATATTAGAAAAAATATATTTGATGTGTGGTTTGACTTGCAGCAAAGTTGCTGCAATTTGAGCAATACATCAAGTTTGCCTCAGCCTTTGATGTGTCATTTGGAGGACGAAAATCTCACCTAATGCATCAACTTTGCCTCAGATTCCTTTTTGATGTAAGGGTTGGAGATGGTCTAAGTAAAATTTACATACTAATTTAGGAAAGTGGACAACAATTTTGGGACATCTCAAAAAAGAAAGATGGACACATAAAATGAGACGGATGGAGTATTAAATTAAACTAATCACCGTGGTATTTCTAACTTAACCATGTATTTATAAATATTGTAACTAGCTAGTATTCCAATATACAATAATGGTCATTCCCAATTCAATTAAATCTCATCACATATATAACATAAAATCATAATAAAATAGAAAATCACTAATTAAAATATTTTTCATCAATATAAAATACACGGGAAAAATTCAGCGCTACACAATATATAGGTTACCATATAAGTTATATAGGAATGGTTTAACTTGGTTTTCAAGTTATACAATGTATATAATTAGGTAGTAAAAAGTAAAAACAAATGTACTTTTATTTCTTAATAGGTTTAGGTTGTTAACTTATAAATAGAGAGTATGTAAGCCTTCTAAGCATTCTCAACTATTAATTCAATTTGATAAATAAGATATATTTTATTTGATCTCTCAAAGAGTGTTCATTTTGAGTTTTTGGTGGATTCCAACATTTTTTTGCAAGGATTTGAATGTTGCTCGAGTCTTTCCACATTTTCGCGTTGTATACCAAGTTGGTCAGTTCGGTGCTGTCTTTTGGAGAACCCACCATCTCGGTTCGGTGCCAAATTGTGAGAAATTCCCAACCGACCCAGACAAAGTACACCCCTAATCTAAACGAGAGAAGTGAAGAGCAAGTGGTCACATTTCACTTCTTTTCTCTCTGAAATGAATTATCTCAATCAAAACTCACTGTGTGAAATTAATCATTGGTTATCTCAAACAGTTAAAAGCTAAAATAAAGCAGATGCTCTTCCTATGATAAAAGGCCAACCCACACTTCCTCAATCCCAGCCAAATCTCAGAAGCACTTTTACTCTTAACCCCATAAACTCAATATGTATGTCTCCTAAAGTGCATGACATATTATCATCCTCTCACTCTCTAATAATTGATGGTATGCATGAGTGCCTTACATTCGTCCACTAATTATATATCCTTAATAAAGCATATGGTCATGGTCATAGATATTAATTTGGGTAAGGTCTAGGGTTGCTTTAAGGGAAATTGATGATTGAGCCCATGTTCATCAATTTCTTATGTACGTAGTCCCACATTTTCTTCTCATTACAAATGTTTCTACTTTTTTTTTTAAGTAACTAGCTAGGCTATGCCCCTTCTTCCGCTCTCTCTCTCTCTCTCTCTCTCTCTCAGACACATGCACACACGTATCTTTGTTCTCAGCCCCACCACTGACAATTGTTGAATTTTCAAAAAGTGATGAACATGAAAGGTAGAGTCACTTCTACCTTTTGCTTTTTTCCCAAAATCATCTCATGTGTCTAAACTTCCCTTTCTATGGTTTGTAAGAATGGTGTTTCGGTTATTGTTAAATTAAAATATGGGATAATTAACGAAGTTAGATACTTAGACCTTGGGCCTCGGCCCGGTTGGTCTATCCTCCCTTCTCCAAATGAGAGGTGGGGAGTTCAAGTCCCCTTAGGGGAGTTTGGACTGGGGGATTTATTCCCCTTCTGGCTACTTACAGTCTGACTGCAGTGTGTGTGTGACACCTACGGGTGCTTTGACCATAAAAAAAAAAAAAAAAAAAAAAAAAAAAACAAAAAAAAAAACAAAGTTAGATACTTGATATATACTAGGTTGCTCAGTGGTTTAATTTAAACACCAATGAAATGAAGCATAAGTTTGGGAAATGGACTACATTACTTGCACTCATGACCTCATTCAAAAATGAACCTTTTATATATAGCGCGCTTGTATCAGTTTCATTTGAATGATAATAAATAAAAATAAAACTAAAATTATTCATATGACAATCTTTTACTATATATTCCACCAACTAAAAAAAATAAAAATACATAGTTACAATATTTTATGTACACGTATGATTATTTTGAAATATGATTGAGCTATGTATAGGACTATTTTAACGAACTTTTCATTATATAATCAAATAGTAGTCTATGTGGATCACCATGTATTAATTTATATATATATATATATACAAATATTCTCTAAAGAGACCACCTTTCTTTATTAAAGAGAGGACCTCTATTTTGGCCATTGGATTGTGTTTAAAAACTGTGAAATGACAAAACTGTCATTAATGAAAACACGATCCGACGGTCAAAACAGAGATCCTCTCTTTAATAAAGAAATGACACCCTCTTTATAGCCTGACTGTATATGTATATACACTCTTCAACTTCAAGCATAGAAATTTGATTCAACGGCAGGTGAGAAAGCAAATTTGTAAGTCCATTAGTGGGCTTCCTACCAACTCTCAATCCTTTTCTTCTACTCTGTCAAAAGACTACCCTTTCTCTTATCTCTATGTGATCAAATCTTTTGGACTTTTAAGTATGGAATTCTAAAAAGATAATGTTTTTATTCGTTTTTCATATTTTAAACTTTTTTATAATGTCTTTGATCTCCACAGTGGTACTGTCCTTCATTTGTATGTCAAAATATATATATATATATATATATATTTTTTTATTTCTTTTACCTTTTCTCTCTTTCCAACTAAAGTTTCAAGCTATTTTAGAAGTTAGAGTAAAAGGAATCCAATTTACTTTCTAAGTGAAATTCAGAAATATTTTCATGCCGAGTCAAGTGTAGGATGAGGGGAATTAATGGGCAAATTTTTGGTGCGATGGCAAAAGTTCTGGTTGATAATAGAGTTTGCGTGTTAACTCTGAGAGCAAAACCCCAAAGACTCATAAGACTAAGTGGTTGGGGTTTCACACCAGGTCTCATAAGATCTCTCTCGGTGAGAAAATGGAAACTTATCACAGAAACACCATATGAGGTCCTAAAGATTTTCGACGTAGCCATGGGTCATAAATGGACTTGGTTGGTAGGTTTGGTTGCTGGATTACGGGGAAAAAAATGAGTGCAACGACTTTGTATAAATGGAAAGATTAGATTCGTCCAAGTCTACCACTTCTAGCATATAGCATGTACAAAACAACAATTAGATAATTGGCCTACTATTGTAATTAGCTAGTCTAACAACCTCCATACAAGCAGCGGCGGATTCAGGAATCTCAATCAGGGGGGCTGTGTAAGAACTTAGAGTCACACGGGAGTTCGGGGGTAGCGCCCCCGAGGTAAATTTTTTTTTGATCTATTTGTAATTAGGCCAATATATAACATATAATAAGGTTTTTTTTTTATTTTTATTTTTATCAATTTTTGGGAGAATGAATTATAATTGGGCCAACATAATACATATAAAATTATTTATTTAAGTCTAACTAATATTTTTTGAGGGGCTATATAATAAATTTAATTATTTTTTTGGGGGGTGGGGGGGGCAAAGCTTAATAAAATTTGAAAATTAACCTAAAATACATGTATAAAAGTGCAATTTTCCAAAAACTAAGAGTGACCACTGCCCCCTTGCCCGCCCCTACATCCGCCACTGCATACAAGGCCATAAATATGAAACCTTATATTAAGAGCTTGGAAGGCATAGTAAGCACTCACAACATTTACCCCATCTCTAGCATTAACGATTCTATGAATAAAACTATGGAATCAGTCTCAACCAAAGCTAAAGGTTGCTAATGGCTGTGATGACAATTTTCTCTGAGGCAAAGGATGACTCCTGAGTGAAATTAATTTGCAGCAGGGGAAAAAAAAAACAAGAAAAAAGAAAAAGAAAAGAAAAGATCATATCAAAGAAAGATGTTTTTCCAGTATTGTAATTTGTGAAGGCATATATATCATTGATAATACAATTTCTTCAAACAACTATAAACTTTTACCCATTTAATGTAGAAGTTTTTAGTGTGGGGACTCGGGAAGACATCCTATGGAATATGGATGAGAGGCATGAATTAATTGCCTAGTCATTGATAGATTTGACTGTATTTACCTTTGTTTGTTTTTATCATGAATGAGATTGATTGATAGGGTTAAAAGTAAGAAAACAAAAAAATAAAAAATAAAAAGAAAAAAATAAATAAATAAAAAGAAAAGAAAGATTTGACTCCATTTTGGTAACTTTTCCGAGTGAAAGGCAAATAAAGTAGGAGTAATAGGAAATTCATAATGGATGGCATGTTTGATGCTACACAAATGTTGAACCTCCTATGTGGCTTGTCACTCTAGCTAATAGGGCCACTCTTATTGTTGCTAATGTTGGCTAAATGGTTGGAAATTAAAAGCTAAAGAGTAAAGATTGAGACATATTTAGAGGCATAATTTTTGAGATACAATCTAAAAGATGTGTCTATTCTTTCTTGTGATGTCACTGGACTCCACAATGACATATGTGAGAGTTAGACGCATCTCTTGGGTTGTGTCCCAAAAATTATGTCTTTGGTTGTGTCTTTGAGTGTGTCCCAAATATTACCCTAAACTAAAAGAATAGAGAGGAGGGAGAGAAGATGTATTCCAAAGAAAAAGAAGGACGCTTTCCTCCTTTTATTTGGTGAAAGAAGAAGAGAGTTTTTTTTTTTGATCATTAATTTGGTGTAGTGGTCTCATGCAATGACATAAGTGCCAGGGTCTGGGATGACCCGGAAAGAGGGTAAAATTTGAACCCTGATATGAGTATGTCATGAATTATTTTTTTTAACAATTAGGTTAAACCGTTGCTAAGAAAGTATGACAAATCATGTTTTGTAATGAGACGAAAGGGTAATTTTTTTCAGGAAAAAAAAAAAAAATCGAAAAGTTTAGAAGTTTCCTTACTCTTCCAAAAGACTAGAAATTGTGGGACAAGAGGTATGCCAATTCCCTCCTCTCTTCCCTTCTCTCCCTCTTCCACTCTTACAAACAAAGAGATTCCCTCCTCCCTTTTCCTTCAGACAAGACATATCAATAGAGTAAATTCTTCATCTTGTTCTATCTAGAGAATGGCTAGAATCAACTTTACCAAAATTTTTCCAAAAATCATGAACGGTGCAATGGGCCCTCTATAGGATGAGAGCTTATGGAAGCTAGCTAGTAAATTTCATTAGGTTTGGCCACTGGGATATTACCATAAGTACATTATTTCAGTACATTTTACAATTACATACATATGTTACTATTCCATCATATTATTGATCATCTATTTCATCCAAACAGTACTTGTACACGTTAACCAATTGACATACTTATGTTACTATTCCATCGCATGATTAATCATCTAGTAATTCTAATTTTACAATGCAGATGGAATTCAAATTGGGGATAATTCATTACTTGTTATATTTTTTGGTAAGTAATTTTTCCATTGTTATGGTATATAGTCTATGATACATGGACTCTTAGAAAAGGATGTCGCACCCGCACTGGGTGCTTCGAGGAATCTTCAAGTTCTTTTGGAGTTCAATTTTGAATTTTGGGTGCCCAAGTGTATACACTATTGCACTAATATATTTGTAAACACTAATGCACAAAATATCGTTTTCTTGTTATTTATTTACATAAGCAAGTAAGAAATAATTAAAAAGACAATGTCATAGAATAATCTGTATACACTATTATAGTATTTTTTTTTTGGACAACAAATTTGTATTGAAAGGCCAAATAAGCCAAAGTTGATACAACCACCAAGTCACCCAAACAGGACCTTAAGAAGACGCCCCAATCCCCCCCCCTCTCTCTCTCTCTCTCTCTCACACACACACACACACACACCCCAGAACCAGTCCCTTAGTACTAACCGACCCAAGAAGAACCACCAAGAACCAATCCCTTAATACTATATATACTAGTATAGTATTATATAAATATATATTTTTATATATTTTATACAGGTACTCCGCCGCACCCGCACCCTTATTTTTTGGAAAATTAGCAATTCTCCGCACCCGCGTCTCCGCACCCGAATCCCCGCACCGTGCTTCCTAATGTATAGTAATACTAAAATTTGATCAAATAGTCATATTTACCCTGTTCGGTAGAAGGAAACAATGGAAGGGAAAGAGGGGCAAAAAGTCTTTTTCTATTTTTACAGTCGTCCAATGCCTCATTTTGCAACAGTGTTTGGAATCCATAGGTATATATGGAACTTTAAAATATAAAATAAAAACATTTGACAAATCAGCCTAAAAAATGTAAGTAAATCACAAAAATATGGTGATTGGAAAAAAGCTATCTTTTAGCCAAATTAAAAGTTGTTGCGGCCTGAAAAAGTGAACAGATAAAAAAATAAATAAATAAAAACTAAATAAAAATAAAAAAGGAAAGAAAGTAGAGAAGAAAGTTATTCAAAGGTTGTTGAAGTGAAATATTTACCGTATATTTGGTAAAGGGATGAAATTAAAGTAAAGGTATTAGAGTTGTTGGGGGTGGATAATGGTGGGAAAGGGAACAGTGACCACATATCATACTAGAAAACAATAAAATGACTAGGACTGAGAGTGGATTCTAACTATTTTAATGTATTTCAGTATGCTTTTTTATCAAAAGAGGTTGATTTGCTGGACAATACATGCAGCTAGCTCTATATAGTGTCCTTTATAGCTCTTTGGTCATGATAAATTTTTTGTAAAGTTAACTTTGATGCCTTCCTTTTCAGATTATTGTGCCCATGTGTTACTGATCAACAAAAAATAAGGGTATAGAGAAAGTTAAGTTGTACACCTTATGTCATGCTGTCTATTTCGTATTGACTTGTTACATCTTTTTGTGGTAAAACTTTATGCTATTCGGACAAAGAATCACAATATATAGAGGGAGATGCGAAAGGGAGAGAACTCCTAATTTCCCCTAGTCCATAAATTATATTTTCTTTGAGTTGAATACATGTACTTCAGTGGCTAAGATTATTTTAACTTTATCCTTGTGCTTTAAATATGGATATTTAATCATCTGTGGTTTTGAATTAAAGTAAAATTATTAAGATTTTCTTCAAAAGATTTTCTTCAAAACTAATAAAAATTTTAAAATTGGTCAAAAATATTAACACTTAACCCCCTTTGTGAGGTTAATTCAGGTAATCTCCAATGTGGGGATAATGCTGTCAGTTAACTTACCTATGTGGGGCTAATTTGTAACACTTTATTCCTTCGGAGGGCTAATTTTGGGGTTAACTGCCTGAATAGGATTAATTTTGACAATTCAACTCTCATATGTGGGGCTAATTTTAACAATTAATTCCCATGTGGAGCTATATATATTAAGAGAAATCTTGATAGCTAGTTTCACTTTAGTCCAATCCCACAAGGGGGGTTAAGTGTATACTTTTGAACTACATGTAACGACCCACCTCCCGTCTAACAACAATATTGTCCGCTTTGGGTCTAAACACAAAGAACTTCCCAGGGGGTCACCCATCCCTGGTACTGCTCTGGCAGCAGCACGCTTAACTGTGAAGTTTTTTCATGTTTAGCTCCCTCACGGTTTTAAAAGGCCTTGTTGCATATAGAGGGGCGATTAATCCTTATAAATTAGTCCAGGAATTTCACCCCAGGCGATGTGGGACAAGTCCCCGCACCCAACCTCACCTCATCCATCTTGGCCATCCTGCCTCAGGAGTATTGGCTCTTGGTCGTCACAATCCACCCTCCTTAAAGACCACACGTCCTCGTGTGGGACCCGTCCCACACTTCCGGCTGGGTTTTCGCTCTGATACCATTTGTAACTACCCACCTCCCCGTCTAGCAACAATATTGTCCGCTTTGGGTCTAAACACAAAGAACTTCCCAGGGACTGCTCTGGCAGCAGCACGCTTAACTGTGAAGTTCTTTCATGTTTAGCTCCCTCACGGTTTTAAAAGGCCTTGTTGCATATAGAGAGGCCATTAATCCTGATAAATTAGTCCAGGAACTTCACCCCAGGCGATGTGGGACAAGTCCCCACATCCAACCTCACCTCATCCATCTTGGCCATCCTGCCTCAGGAGCATTGGCTCTTGGTCGTCACACCACAGGGGGTAAAGTGAAAATGAGCTTAACCACAGGGGGGTAAATGTATTTAACCCTATTTCTTTTAAATGGTAAGAAACATAAACTAAGGGTAATGGTCAGTTTGATAAAACTGAAAATTTAGTACTGAAATTAAGTGCGAAATTTTAAGTAACTGAATTTTAAGTGGTACATTATCAAGCACAATGAAAAAGAACAAGTACTGAAGATTTTCATTTTCAGCAAATAAATCAAAAACACCCTAAGACTGAGGTTATATCCAAATTGGTTAGCACAAACTCTCTGCAAATCTTAGGAGTAGGCTCCAATCCCCCTTGTTGGGATTTAGCCCTCAAGCCAACTAGTAATTGTAATCAGACACTTTGATTCGTATATTTATGAGCATATTTACATATTCACATATGTGTTATTCATGAGTTGAATAGTTTGGCGTGTTATTGTAGACACCCCATTTTGTTGGCTAATAGATTAAGGAGGCCACAAGCATGTCAAACCTCGATGATTAGAAAGATCAGACTTTCAGAGATTGCCTCTAACTCTCAAGAAGTCAAAGAATTTGCAGAAATGACCAAAATGCCTCTAAAAGCTCAAAACTCTCCGGATTAGCCCAGAATCTCAGAAATCATTCGATATTGTTCCAAACAAAAAAAAAATGTATTTTAAAAGGTAAATATTTGAAATCGTAAGCCCCCAGAGACCCCCGGAAGTCCTGGAAGTTCCCAAAAAGTCTCCGTTGACCAGTTTGACCAAGGTTTGACCAAGGTTTGACCAAAATCATCCGAATTCGCCCAAAAGTTCCGAGATCATCCTAGATCATATGAAAAGTCTTAAAATATGTTTTAAAAGAAAATCGGACGGAAACGTTAGTCTTTGGAGGCTCCTAGAACTTCCCGGAATTTCCTAGAAGCGCACTGTTTGACTGATTTGACTGCAAGTTTGACCAAAAATTAAAGTCTCCTTTTCGATGTTGAAATACTTTTATCAAATACTAGAGGTCAATAGCTTTCCAATGGTATATCGCACATAATTTCTGGATCTAAAACGAATTTGTTATGAATTTTTGAAGGTGAAAACTGCGATCAATTCGGCTTTTATCGCGAATACCGCAAAACTTTCCAAAGTGACCCAACTCCAAACTATTTTTTATGGAAAGTAGATCTCAATACCTTTCCAACGGTATATCACAATCTCAATTTAGATTTTGTATGAATTTTCTGTGAATTTCGGACGAAATAGGGCCGTTTCGTGAATTCCGGGAGTTCTGGGGCCCAAAATGCAATTTCTGGTCAACGGGGGAGTTGACTGCCGCGGCAGCACTCTGAGAGATTTTCATTTTTTTTGTAAGTTTTGGTTAATTTTTGGGTTTTAATTCAAATTTTCAACAAATAAAACGACATAGTTTTGATTATTCCGGGATTTTGGACCAATTAGAGACTTTTTAAAGCCCAAAATAACTCCCCAAGTTGGCCTATAAAGGAGACCCATTTGCTTCCATTTAGAGGAGAGATTGGAAGCCATTAGAGAGAGATATAGAGAGTTAGGGAGAAAGAGAGAGAGAAGTATAGATTTTCTTCTTCCAAATCCAATCCAAAATGTGAGTTTCAATTAGTTTTCTAAAAACTAAACTTTTATTTTCAAGCTTTCAATCTATCTTCTTCATCTTCTTTGAGTTTCCTATGAGTTAGAGAGTGATGTACTCACCCATATACACACATATGAGAGGTTGAATGCTTGTGGTTCCACCATTGAATATCATCTATTGATTTGTTCATTTGCTTGCTTATATACAATGTTCATCTCTTTATTTACTTACTAGTTCATCATCATCTAGATGATGACATGAAGTTTGAGGTGAGTGAATCCTTATGGATAGTAGCTCTTGACCTCAAAAATATGTTTGATAGATGATGATTATAACTTCAATACCTCCAAGGTATCCTTGAAGTTATGTTCAAATAAAAATGAATCTTTCCAACAATCTTGGAGGTTCTTGATGATGAGTTTGATGTTGACATTTTAAGTGGTTATAATCTCTATTTGATGTTGAAAATATATACTTTCAAATCCTCTATTTCAAAACCCCTCTTAAAACCCCTTATTTTGATCTCAAGAAAGAAAACTCTAGTTTTTCCCAAAATCTTCAAAACAGTGAGTCAAAACAGTGAACGATCTGAGTTCAAAGATTTCTCTAGAACTCAATACTCAATGTATGAATGCAAGATCACTTGGAAAGTCTTCCTAACTCATTAGAGAACACCCATGATTTTTGGTTTGACTTGAAAATACTTGAAAATGGTCCATTTGGACCCAAACATTCTCTCCAGATATTCTGTTTTTCCTGTCACAGCAGCTTGGTCTACTTTCAACTAGTTTTACAGAAAACATTTCCAAAACGTGTGATCCCAAATTATTTTTCCCTTGAACTTCAATGTCTTAGGGAACTTTTTGTATAATATGGGCCTCTAGATCATTTTTTTTCATTTTCTAAGATTTTCTAACATTTCAGTCGACAATACGGACTCTGTTTTTGAGTGACCTCTATTGTTTATATGATTTCTCTCAATATGTGATAGTTATTAAAGATTGAATTTTTG
Organism: Hydrangea macrophylla; assembly: GCA_033977485.1. NCBI lineage: Eukaryota > Viridiplantae > Streptophyta > Magnoliopsida > Cornales > Hydrangeaceae > Hydrangea > Hydrangea macrophylla. The sequence goes on from CM066986.1 coordinate 87,761,020, forward strand.
TGTTGTGTTCTAGACACAATAAGGAAGATCTCCATAAAAAATCATGCATTGAAAACATTCCTAACCCCTCTTTTCCATTTTCACAATATCATGTTACTGTTCTGTCCACTATTCACAGCAAGCACACTTTTACTTCCCCCCTTTGATTTGATGCTTACATGCACTCCAAATTAGCTCATGTCTTAGGAAGTAGTTCATACTACATTTGTACATATCCCATGATGATGTTCTTCATTCATTCTTACACATTCTAAACTTCTAAGTCATTCTAGGAATCTATGAACACAAAGCACACTACAACCTTGGCACATTCTAGATACATACATTGCATCCATGCAAAGATTTGGGGCTTTTGTGACTCCTAATCTAAGAAGATTATAAGGAATGAACTTGATCATACGTTCATATTTCCCCTCGATCTAATCGTCCTTTCTCATCCATCCCGGGGATTGAGAGGTCTTCTTTTCTCAAAGATTAGCATGCATCATTCTAGCTTCCTAAGCATACTTTGATCCTTTTGATTTATTTGTTTCAAGAACAATTCATGTCCCTTTAGATTAGGGAAACTTAATTACTTGATATGTGATTAGACGATTTTTCCTAGGTTTATTTGTGTGATCTTTCACTTTTGCATTGTGTGATATTTGGCTTAGATCTTTTGAATGATATCTTATCTTTTGATCTTCCATTTCAAAATTCTTGTGTGATGTAATATACTATCATAGTATTATTTGTCGAACCAAACATAGTATAAGATGATTATTTGGATGCTAATTGAGGCCCGTTGAAAGACGGGGCGAGTTGAGGGTGTTTTAGTCGCGACAAAGGCTCCTTCCTCTCTCGTACCAAAACCCCGAGCCAAGTTCTTTGGTTATGAAGGGCCGGTACCCTTTATCCATTTGGGTGAGTCAACATTAGGTTTCTTGGTTCCTTAAAGACCAAGTGGCGACTCTGTATCTGTTTTCAACAGACCTTCCTTTTCTTTCTTTGATCCAAATCAATTTCAAACAAAAACAAAAAGAAGTGGAATCCCACGTGTTCACAGTTATCCATAAACAACATTGTCAGATTCATTTGTATTAATGAGATTAACACATGAGAGATATGAATTATATTCAATAGTTGTTTCAAATTGTCATAGTCAATGATAAGAATGGGTAATTTATCAGGTCTAGACTATAACACATTAATTTCTATATGATAGAGTGATGAATCTCATTCATTAGAGTATTGACTCTTAATTAAGTTGTTAGTGCATTAGATGCATTGACCGACATTGAGTTAAACATGTTAACGATTAACTGTCATATGTTAATAGGTACTCAAACTTGTATATGACATATGTTCTTAATCCTGAGATGATTGTGAACACAAGCTGTTGACTTGATTACTTTGACTTATCAATTAGTGAGGTCTTCACAGATCAACACTGGATATCTTGGGTAATTAAGTGAACAGTATTGTGAACACTAGTTGTTAAGATGGAATCTATGCTCTGTAAAGAGTAAGTATTCTGTTGAGAATGTCACTGGGTTAATTACTGAGAACTGCAGTCTTGTCAACAAGTCGTTGTTGGCATGTTCAGTAATTTATGAAAAGTGACTGAGGTTCAAGGATAATAAAAAGTAATTAACTCCAGGTTGACATTATAGTTGATACACTAATCCTGGAGATAAATACGAATACTTTTGGTAGAAGAACATCACTGTATTTTATTATGCAAGTCTAGATTTTATCCTCGGGTAATTTTGTCTATTAAACCTGAAATTCAATTATTATCATATAGTGGTGTTGATAATAATTAATTAAAATTATTTCTTTAGCTTAAGAGTTAAGTTAGATGGAAATTAGTTTTAATTTAGCCGGGTTATTAGACCCTAAAAGTCCCATCTCTAGCTTAACGGGTGTTTGATTGTAGAGATAAGGTGACTAGGATAGAGATAGAGTTGTAACAAACTCTATACATATGTAGTATAGAGAGAGGGGTCGGCCACCTTTTGGCCTTGTGAGCCCTAGTCGAAATCTCTCTCTCTCTCTCTCTCTCTCTCTCTCTCTCATCTCTACAATTATCTTCTCTTTTAGGGTTGTGCACACAAGCCCTAGCATCCAAGACAGCATCTAGAAGCCATAGAGATGAGGACTACTAGGAGAGAAGGACAAGAAGTGTTCTTGTTTTAGATTAAGATAATCTCCATAGGTGAAATTTTCTTGTACTTCTCTTTCAATCATACGTATTCGAATAAGTTTTAAGATCCATTTTAAAATAGTATTAAAACCAAAATTTCAGCTGTGTTTGGAAATCATTTTCAACAACTGGTATCTGAGCTTTGCTTATTCCTTAGGTATGATTAATATATAGATTTTCATGTGTGATTTATCAACATGATTGGTGGTGTAAGAGGTTCGGCTATAGGGTTTTTGAACCCTACGTGTTTCGGCCATTAGGGTTTTGAACCCTAATAATTTCAGCCCTTATGATCTCTTTCACATGCATGTTTTGATGCATGGATGTTTAATCTCAATACTTTTTCTATCCAACTATGATTATGATCTCAAAATATTTTTTATACCCACTGTTTTGTGTTCTTGAAATATTAATAATAATTTTCAAGAGGTTTTTAGCTATGGTGGTCTTTAGCTTGCAAAGGTTGCAAGCATGGGGACAAAACCCATTAGGGTTTTGATCACGAGGAAGAACCACCACACGGGCAGCGCATGTGGCTTGCGCAAGGGCTGCGCACAGGCTGAGTAGAGGCTACGCAGAGGCTGTTGGCAGAACTCTGACGTCAAAATTGACCATGACTGGTCACGAAACACAGGCAAGACTGGTCGCGAAACATGGGTATGACCGGTCGCGGTCATGACCAGTCCCAGAAAACTAGCATGACCGGTTATGCCCTGCAGTCTTTTAAATATATGAGATCAGTTGTTATTTTATTTTAAAAAAAGACAGTATATACACGTGTGTATATATACATATATATTTTATCTAAGGTTATTTTATTTTAGACCCTAATAAAATTATATGTACATAAATATTCTTTGAATATTTAAAAGGGATAAATTTTATACAAATTAAATTTGATTATATTTAAATTCTTGCCTTATTTTTTTTTTAAGAAAGTTCTTATATGGAAGACAAATGGGATTAACTTTCATTTTATTGCTTTAGAAGCAAGTACCTTATCATGTTGACCTAATCATGTTTATTATTCTATATTAGATTTGGATTATTTTTGGAAATCCATAAATTAATGTGTTAGTCTTTAATTATGAATGTGATTCAAATTGTGTAGATGCAATATATGTATATTGTGAATGTGTGTGCTAACCTGTTTCTTGCAGCTCATAAAACCCTAATCTCTCATGACGCAATTAATATTTATTTAATTTTAATTATGATTTTATGAAAATTGTAAAGGACATTGCAGCTCCATTCCTGTGCATAGGAGAGTTGTAATGGTTTCTCTAGGCCATTTTGCAATTCATTTTTCCTTAGAATATTATACACCTCGCAAGAGGTATAGGAATGAATGTAAATTAGCATAGGGACTACTTTACAATCAAGAAAGATGGAGCAATCATGAAGGAGTTCATGACGACGAGTCATGAAGAGTTCATGAAAACAGTCATGAGAGAGGACTTTTAATTGCATTTATTTTTATTTATGCATGCTCTTTATTTAATGTTCTTAATTTTATATGCTTGATATAAATATGTTGGATATCAAATATGGACCCATACTTCACTTAAAATCTTTTCTTTAAATAAATTATTTATTTTAAAAGGAATTTAAATGTAAACCTGTTATTAAATATGATATATTTAAAATTTAAATGGGTAAGTATGGATAGCATAAAAATCCTTTATTATAAATAATCTAGTGGGATATAGGATTATAATTCATGTAACCTCACAGTTTTCCATCAATAGTTCATTGTAAAACGAATAGGATACCGCGAGTCATAGATTCATCTGTGATCACTCCCTTCGGACGGTGTTCTATTCGTCGGTTACTAGACACGAACTTCCTAGAGGATAGAATCAATGAGACGTATTAGAGAGTGATCTCCCCTCGGAGGCACTACTTGAAACGGATGTCGTTGATTCTAATTGATGGTAAAACACTAGATCTAATGTTTCGTTAAGAGACTCCCCTTGAGTTTTAATGAAGTCATTGGAGACTGAAGTGTCAGGAGTCACAAATCAATTTGTAAGAGTTACATAACGGTTGATTGTGATAGGCTTCCCAATCAGATTTATAAAGTGATGACTTCCCCTCAGAGGCATTATTTTGTAAATTGATATTCTGACGACATCATATTTTGTATTGTTTATGAGTATTTCTGTAACACCCTGTAATTTTTATTTTCATTAATAAATAAATATTTCTTTTTAATTCTATTTATAAATATTTTTTTGGGGTCAAACCGTAATATTTGTAAATATAAAAAATACTTTCTATGGTTTTGAAACAATATCTATATTTTTGTATCAACCGGAATTTATTTTCTACGTTAATATGGTTTTCTGTATTTTTATTTTCAACCAGAAAATACCAATTTTATGTTTTGATCTGCTTTTATACCGCGTTTTGGGTGTGGGAGCACGTGAGCTCAACCACACTGGACAAAATCCTTCCCTTGCTTGGAGCCCAAATTTGGGCACAGTTTAAATATGTGTGTGTAACTCTAAATTTCTCACAGTCTCTCATCTCTCACTCTCTGAAACTCTCAATCTCTCTCTATTTCTCTCTTGCTCTCTCTAATTACACACACACATACAGATTATATATATATATTCAGTCACATACATATACATAGATACATACATATATAGTTCAAGAACGGAGGAGAAATTCTAACGACGGAATTTTCGGCGGAATTCTCGGTCTCAAATTTCTCTGAATAATCACCTCTGTGAGTATTATAAACTCACTCTCAACGTTTATATATGTATATTTTAGTGTATATAGATGTGTATATACATATATATGTATAATCACCATTGAAGCTTGAAAATTGAAGTTTTACAAAAGTTAACCAAAATCAATTCCGTGAATTGGGAATGAAAGATCTTAGTCCCAATAAGCTGCGGTTCGAATACTACGGCTTAATTCATCCGTATCATGACGTATCGTTGATTTAAAGTTTTGTCACCTCTCGATTTTATGTGAAATCCGAGAGCTACGATTGAAATTAGTTTAAACCAATCACGTATTCATAATCCTTCCAAAAAACGAAGTAATCCATATATTATATGTCTTGGTTGAAGCAGAATTGAGAAATGGGTCAAAAAATAGGCTTCAAACTCGTAACAGGGGAGAAACTGTTGATACCAATCGATTGGAATGATTTCCAATCGATTGGAATGATTATCAATCGATTGCCATGTTTACCAATCGATTGACATGTGTTCCAATCGATTGGCATTTTTACCAATCGATTGGCACTTTTACCAATCGATTGGCATTTTTCAGCACTGACGACTTTTACTAAAACGGTCATAACTTCCTCTAGAAAACTCGAAAACGTGCACCGTTCAAAGCGTTGGAAACTAGACTCAAAGACCTTTCATTTGATATGTAATTCATCCATAAAAAAATATAACTCATTTTTAAGGGCATTGCTTCAAAGTGAACCTGCTTGTGTACTAGTAGCTGTAAAAGCGTATTAATGTAGTTTTTGATGAATTTACCTCTTGTTTCATATACGACTTGATAGTTTAGATCGTGAGTGCTAACTCAATGATTCTAAGTACATTGTACCTTTTTAATAAAGAAGGATAAAAAAAGACTTGATTTCTAGTACGTTTGTTTTGGAGTTACAATTTTATGGACATTGACATGCATGATAGGGTCGAGGTGGAGTCGACATGCATGGTGTGTGAGAAAGCGTGGAAAAAGAGTAAAGAGTGGCGGTTTGGTGTGCGACTTCAATATCAATCGGATATTATTCCTGGTATTGGAGGCGACAGTGTTGTGTACGACTTAGATATCGATCAGATATTATTCCTGGTATCTAAGGCGCGCGTTTCAGATATCGATCGGATATTATTCCTGGTATCCGAAGCGATGGTTGGTCGTGATCAACCCAGATATTGATCGGATATTATTCCTGGTATCTGAGGCGATAGCGTGGTGTGTGACCTCAATATCGATCGGATATTATTCCTGGTATTGGAGTCGACAGTGTTGTGTACGACTTAGATATCGATCGGATATTATTCCTGGTATCTAAGGCGCGCGTTTCGGATATCGATCGGATATTATTCCTGGTATCTGAAGCGATGGTATGGTGTGCGGTTTTGGATATCGATCGGATATCATTCCTGGTATCTGAGGTAATGGTTTAGTTGAGTCGAGTTTTGTTGAGAGAAAAGAGTCAGAAAGATGAGATGTTACATTGTTCATGCACGGTCGCATATTTATTACTCATTATTTTCCCCCGTGACTTATGTTGAAGTTGGAACCTTGAATCTATTATTTTATCAGTTTATATTACACTGTGGTTATACATGCTTATATATACATTGCGAGCACTTGTTTATTTTGCTCACCAGCTTGCATAAGCTGACGGCGTTGATGCGTCCTGGACTCTATGTCCAGATTTTTCAGGTCAGGAGCAGCCAGAGTATTTTGACTATGCTACTTAGAGTTAGGAGACTTTCCAGGAGGCTGCTTTATATTTCCTATGTCTTTTTAATTTCGGGTTGTAATAAAATAGTTTTAGACATTTGAATAAGGGCGTTTTGTGCCTAAAACCTGGACTTATGTAATAGTTTTAGTAAGTTTTAATTTCGGAGCTTATGTTTATTAGTATCCTTTCCTTTAGAAATGCTGTTAAGTTATTTTGTTGTAGGGACAATTTGGTCATACTCACTTGTCACGACCTACGAGTCCATAAAGGAAATTAAATGCTTTCCTGTATTATGCTACGTCGGGGCGTGACAATTTCAATACGATATACTATTGTCAAATATCATGATATTTATTTATTTATACGTGTCTGTTATTTAATTTCAGTTATCACAATGTTTGGATTCAACCCAATTGCTAATATTCTCAACCAAAACAAGTTAATTGGAACTAATTATGTGCATTGGAAAAGGAACTTAGACATAGTTTTGACTACTGAGGGGTACAAATATGTTCTCATCATACCATACTGATGCTCCTGCGGGGGTTGATGACGCTTATGCTCGTTGGCAAAAGGCTGATGAGATGGTCCACAGCTACATTTTGGCATCTATGTCAAATGTGTTGCAGCACCAACATTAGTCAGTTACCATAGCTGAAGATATGATCTTCAACCTTAATGAGATGTTTGGTTCCCAAGGTCGCACTGCTAGGCAAAGTACCATGCAGACGATCTTAAACAGTAAGATGTCGGAAGGAACATCAGTACAAGAACACATGTTAAAAATGATTGATTATTTCAATCTACTGGAAGTTCTAAGTGTCGAAATCGACCTTGAGACTTAGGTTGACATTGTCCTGAATTCGTTGCCATAATCTTTTACTCAGTTCAAACTGAACTATCGTTTCAACAAGGTTGATTATTCATTGAGTGAATTGATGAACTCTTTAATGACAACAGAGGGGATTGTCAAGGGAGAGTCTTCAATTCTCAACATTGAGAAGGCTGTCTCTTCTAAGCCTAAGCCTAAAGGCAAAGGTTGGAGGAAGAAGAAGCAAGGGAACAGGGTTCATAAAGGTACACCTGGTCCCACTGGCGGGAAAAAGAAGGAAAATGGAAAGGGAAAAGGAAAGGTAGGTGCCAAGCAACCCAAAGGAAAATGTTTCAATTGCAGGGAACTAGGGCATTGGAAGAGAAACTATCCTGCATAGTTGGCTACGAAGAAGGGCCAAGGTATGGTCGAATCACTTGTAATTGAAGTAAGTTAATTAACAGATACTTCAACTACTTGGTGCATTGATTCGGGAGCCACTAATCACGTTTGTAATTCATTGCAGGGGTTCAGGCAGACCAGTCAGTACAGTGATGGGCAAATCAAACTTACCTTGGGATCTAGTGCAACAGTTTGAGCTGTTGCAATTGGAGTCTTAGTTTTAGTATTTCCTAGTAATAAAACTTTGGTATTATCATACGTTTTGTATGTGCCTACTATGAGGCGCAATCTTATTTCAATTTCATTACTATCGAATAAAGGTTATTCATTTATTTTGGTTCTGGAGTTATAGTTAAAAAGAATAGTTCTTTTATATGTTCTAGTAATTTATCAAATGGTTTATTTTTAGTGACACCTGTATCTTATGAAGTATCTGATATGGAATTAAATAACTTAGTGGCAAACACGCCAACTAAAAGAAAGGAACCTTCACATAATCCAACAAGACTTTGGCACATGAGGCTATATCTTATTAATCTGAACATGATTAACAGGCTGGTGAAGGAAGGTATTTTAGCTTCCTTGGTTATAGAACGTACACCCGTATGTGAAGTTTGGAGGGTAAAATGACAAAGAGACCCTTTTCTTCAAAAGGAAATTGGGCCAAAAACTTATTAGATTTAATACATACAGATGTATGTGGTCTGATAGACATTAGAGCTAGAGGTGGATATGAATACTTTATTACATTTACCGATGACTTCTCTAGATATGGATATGTTTACCTACTTCATAATAAGTCTGATTTTTTTAAAGGTTCAAAGAATTTAGGGCTGAAGTGGAGAATCAATTAGGCAAATATATCAAGGCCATTCGATCAGATTGAGGTGGTGAATATCTATCTAATAAATTTATTGACCATCTAACACATGGGATTCTGTCTCAGTTAACTCCACCAGGCACGCCTCAACAAAATGGTGTAGCAGAACGAAGGAACCAGACACTTTTAGACATGACTAGGCCTATGATGAGTTATTCTGAATTGTCATTGTTTCTTTGGGGTTTTGCTTTAGATACAGCAAAATACATACTAAATCATGTTATAACTAAGTCTAGTCCCAAGACACCCCGAGGGTTGTAGAGTGGACGAAAGCTCTCTTTGCAACACTTTCAGATATGGGGCTGTCCAGCACATGTGCTAAAGGAGAACACTGGGAAGTGGGAATCAAGATCAAAAGTATATTATTTTTTTGGGATATCCAAAGGGAACAAAGGGATGGTACTTTTATAATCTTAGGGAACATAAAGTGTTTATAAGCACAAATGTTGTTTTCCTGGAAGAGGATTATACTATGAATCACAAACCCAAAGGAAGGATAATTCTAGAAGAAGTTCAAGAAAAGCCCTCAGAATCCCCACTAGTCATGACTAATCAAGAAACTGAAACTGAAACTACCACATCCTCACAGATTCCTATAGAAGAACCTCGTCGTTGTGGGAGGATATCAAGACACCTGAAAGATTCATATTTTTGGGAGAAGCTTATGAAGTATTTCCCGAAGAGCCTGATTCGGATCCTACCGGCCACTTATGAGGAGGCAATTGCTGACCAGGATTCAGAATCCTAAAGACTAGCTATGAAAGTTGAGATTGAGTCCATGTACTCCAACAGGTTTAGAAACTTGTGGATCCACCTGGTAATATTAAACCCATTGGCTATAAGTGGGTTTACAAAAAGAAGAGAGGATCGAATGGGAAGGTAGAGACCTTCAAAGCTAGGCTTATAGCAAAAAGGTTTACTCAAAGAGACGGCAATGACTATGAGGAAACCTTCTCGCTAGTAACTATGCTTAAGTCCATCCGAATTCTCTTATCCATTGCAGCGTGTCTCGATTACGAGATATGGCAGATGGATGTCGAGACGCCATTCTTGAATGGCCATCTAGATGAGGACATCTACATGCAATAGCCCACAGGGTTCATAGCTGATAGTCAGGAAGGTATGGTATGCAAGCTGCATAAGTCCAGATATGGGCTTAAGCAAGCATCCAGGAGTTGGAACATTCATTTTGACCAAGCTGTCAAATCTTTTGGATTTGAACATAATATGGATATGCCTTGTGTGTACCAAAAAAAGTAAAGGAAGCGTGGTGGTGTTTTTAGTTCTATATGTTGATGATATCCTGCTCATTGGGAATAATATAGGAGTATTATCAACAGTGAAAGTGTGGCTAGCCAATAATTTTGACATGAAAGATCTTGGTGAGGCAAGCTATATCTTAGGGATTAAGCTTATTCAAGATATGAAGAATAAGATAGTGGGATTATCTCGAGCTTCCTACATTGACAAAGTATTGAGTAGGTTTGCCATGGATAAATCCAAGAAGGGGTTTCTACCATTTAGGCATGGACTTTCACTGTCTCAGAGTTAATGTCCCAAAACTCAAGAGTATAAAAATTGCATGGCTAAGATTCCCTATGCTTCTGCGGTGGGTAGTCTTATGTATGTAATGCTTTGCACAAGACTGAATATCTATTTTGCTGTAGGCATGGTCAGTAGATATCAGTTCAACTCAGGTCCAGATCACTGGACAGTTGTGAAGCATATTCTCAAGTACTTGAGAAGAACTAGAGATTGTATGCTTATCTATGGTGCAAAGGACTTGGCTCTAATTGGATACACAGATTCTGACTTCATGTCAGATAAGGACGCGAGAAAGTCAATGTCTGGATATGTGTTTACTCTTGGGGGTGGTGCTGTAAGTTGGAGAAATATTAAGTAGAAATGCGTTGCAGATTCTACTACAGAAGTTGAATATGTTGTAGCTAGTGAGGCAGCTAAGGAAGCTGTCTGGCTCAAGAAGTTCTTAATAGAACTAGGAGGGGTACCATTGGCACAGTCACCTATTAGTCTTCATTATGATAATAGTAGGGAGGTTGCTCAATCCAAAGAGCCAAGGAACCACAAGGGAGGAAAACACGTGTAAAGGAAATATCATCTTATTAGAGAGATTGTAAGGAAATATAATCTTATTAGAGCGATTGTACAACGTGGCAACGTTGTAGTGACTAAGTGTCACACTCGTCTTGGGAAAATATATTCTTATTAAAGGCATAAGCAAATTTCTGGAGATTGTTAATGTTGATTAATAATTTGAGATGGAGTTGACTATGGGTCAACGGTGAGTATGAATTGAGGACACGGGAATATGGAAAATCATGAAGCATTGGATTGACTAAATGACATTTATATAATTTAAATATTATTTGACTTACCTGATAAATTATGAATAGTAATTATTCCTATGTAGTGTACTTTTCTGGTAGTTGGATCTTGTTAAAGATCACTTAGAACGAATTAGAGTTAACCCATGTAATACTTTACATAAAAGTAGGTTGTCTAGAAATTCCACGTAAATAGTTTTTAGAACGTAATTACGGGGACAAACGAAACTTAGTCGGAAACTTTTATAATTTATAGTTTTACTCGTAAAGTAGTGAATTAGACGTGTAAGACATTTCGAGGGATAATTAGAAGTTTTGAAAACCTCGTGGGAAGGTAAACGTAACTTTCGAGAATGATGTCTATATATAGCAAGCCCAAGATATTTTCATTTGACAATTTTCTGGAGACCTAAATCAAGAGAGCTGATTTTTCTTAAAACTTCTTGACTCAAATTGACAGACTTCTGTCGGTTTGTTTTTCACCAAATTTCATATTTGGATTCCCTGAGGCAACGGCTACATTTCGATAGCCATTAGGCCATGTTTGGCTAAGTTTTACGAAAATTCTAATTCTAAAAATTTGGGGAAAACGCATGTAAACTTGTAGATTTTGCGTATGATCAGAGATTCGACATTTAATTGGGTTTCTAGTCATTCCCTCCAGGTTCTACGACGATAGCTCAAGGTATGAATTTCTAGCCTATGAGATATAGGGAAATTACATGTTTTGATTTTCGACGACGAAATTGAGATCCGGGCAAAATCCATGTGTTAATCTTAGGCCCATTAATTATGCACGCGCTTAAAAAAAAGCATGTTTAACTTTTATGTGAGAACGTTAAGTGATTATGTGGGTCAAAGGGGGGACTTATACAATTTCATGCCGGAGTAAGCTTCTCGATGTTTGAGAATTTAGTAGCAATGGCTAATGCGCATGGTTTAAGACTTGGACTTGCCAAGGCACTTAGAATGCGATGGTTGTAGGCTTGAACTAACCATTGGCATCGCGGTTTAAGACATGGACTTGTCGCTAACCAGATGAATGCGTGTTTTCTCCCTAGAGACTATTTTATGTGAATTATGAGATTAAAACATGATTTGTCATATATATGCATATGTGCAAAATTGTGCACTTAGCATGTAGCTGAGCAATGGAGATTTACTCCATTGCAGATATGAAGAAAGGAAAGATGGAATGCGAGGGATGAGACCGTTGGGATCATTCAAAGGAATTGGTGTATAGATTCTTGTAATCGAATCATAAAAGCTTTGGATTATTATTGGGTTGATGTAATTTTCTTTTGAAACCTTTTAAGTTGGTTGGAAGTGACTCAGAACTCTTGAGTTCGCGTCTTGATGTTTAACACGTTGAATTTCATGTTTTATGAATTTGTTGTAGCACTTATGAGATTTGATCCAATAGGACCCTTTACTTAATTAGTTAACGTTTTCCAAACTTAGACAAGTAGTTATACTTGTCCTTATAACTTTGGTGAAGGCTGATAGGATTGGAATATTTTTGAAGGGTTGCAATGGGTGAAGGTTGGGTGATGCCTTGGCAAAATTCTGCTGCTAGAAGGAATTCTGCTAAAGGGTCATTCGACCGGTCGAAGGGGGTCATTCAACCGTCGAAATGACCCCTGCATGAATCCTTTTTCTAACCCTTCAGAAAATAATTTAAATGTTTGATGGGTTCTTAGGGTATCTTTGGGACCCCTTTCAACATTAATTCACCCGTTTCGAAATATAATTACGTTTTCAATTTTATACGAATTTTACAACCTGGAGAGTATTGTTTCCAAAAGTTTTAAATATTCAAGGTTGTTTTAAGTTCTTTACCGCTGGTATAATCTTTTAATGAATTGTTGAGCCTTGGTGGCGTGCCACGTGTCCTATTTCCACGCATAGTGGGATAGGTTGTGACATTTATTGGTATCAAAGCAATTGGTTGTAAAAGAAGTTTATGTAATGCGATGTACGAATAAGTATAGAATCTTGGGGGATGGGAGACGACGTCTTGAGATAATACAGTGTGAGATCACTTACAGAGATCCATATATATGAGGAACATGGCATGTTAGTGTATGTCACGACATGATAATTCAAATGAATTGCATTGCATAATGATTCGTATGCATATTGTATAGCATGCCATGATATACATTGTCATATGTATTGTGTTAATGAAACGGTGGAATCATTCGGATGTAGAACCGTGTGGTGAGATAAAGTTTTCTTTGGGTTATCATAGACCTTGTATGGTGATACGAGATAGATGATATACTGGTAGTGACGAACAGTTGAATTTCTAAACGAAAATAAAAGGATTTTTTGATCGAATCGGTGGATGTTTTCAATGATAGTGACGAGTGTCCTTTGGGGGATCTAACCGCGAACGGAGTTTGAGTAGTAACTGTCAGAAGATATTTTCTTATAGTTCACATAGAGAATAAAAGTGATTGTTCGTAGTTGAGTTTTGGGATTGGGATTGGTCGATAAGAGTTTTGTTTCAGACATGGGTTAAACGTCGGAATGTGAGAAACTAGAGATGTACAGTTGGGTGTTATAATAAAAAGATAGTCCAGCAGCATGTATTGCTCGTGAGTGGGGTAGATGAGGAATCTCTCACCTTATCTTACGGTGTTAACCTATGGTGTGATCATACGGGGTTATCTTATGGTGTTACCTTATGGTATATATGGTGTATGTCAGGTAGTTGAAGAATCTTTCAAGTTATTGTACTGTATTGAGATGATTGGATGGTTGAGGAATCTTTCAACCTATATTACAGTATGTATTAGACGGTTGAGGAATCTCTAAACCTATCTTATAGTATGAATTGGGGATTGAGAAATATCTCAACGGTTTTTTAAGTATTGTGGTTGTTGAGGAATCTCTCAGTTGAACTTAGTTTCGAAAGGTTGTGGTACCATAGCGGATTCGAATGTAGTATAAGGATTAGTAGTGAATGCTACCGAATTGATGGTATAAGTGGAAATGTTGGGATTTGAAGATTGGCCTAAGATGAGTGATTAAGAATTGAAATGATGGAGTATGCTTGAACAGTTTGAAGCTACAGTTAGTAGAAGTATAGTTGATGGTAGAATCCTGGAGTAGTGTATAGGTGGGTTGGTCATACACTCATGAATGTGATGATAAGGATTGAAGAATGACATAGATCGGAGAAGAAATTGTAGAATTTCTTGATGGAAGATAAACGAATGGAAATGAATAGTAGTAAGATTTCCTTGGTGTTGAGGTGAGGTGTCAAAGGAAGTAGAATAAAGGACGTAAAAATATAGGACTTGAGATGAAAGATAAGTGTGAGTGATTGAACATGATAACAGATTCGGAGAAATCAAATTGTTATTGGATATCATAAAGATAAGAGGGCTTATTAGAGAATCCTATAGAAAAGGTCGTTATTATAGTGAGTTATAGTGCAGATAACCATGAACCACGTGTAGTTTGATAAGTTTTCGATATTTTCGAGCACTTTTTGGTGGTTCTAAACTGGTTGGGAAGTAGTCCCAAATGCCTTATGAGTTTAGGGACTTTTAAAGATGTTAAATAAAGAAAAATATGATCCATAGGGTACTTGGACCGGTCGAAAGGAGCAGTTCGACCGGTCGAACACCCCTCTGCCCAAACCAGTGATTTCGAAAAATATTTTTCATCGGCTTTTATGGAAACAGACAACTCTTTCTAGAAAATTCAGATTTGTGCGCCATTTTTTGCGTTGGAACCGGGACTCAAAGAGATATCTTTTGATCTAAAACTTAACCATTTTTTCTAAATGACCATTTTTCCCTTAGGCTGTTTTGTCACAGTAAAGTTATTTTAAGATGTCTAATCCATGCTTTCATTGTTAATTGGTGTATTCCAACTAAAATGGAAATTTTTTAATGCTTTTAAAACATCATTGAATGTTTGAAGCGAGTAGTTGTCAACGGGAAGTTGGAGTATGATATGTGTTGCAATACTGAACAAGAATGGTTGTGGGAATGGATAGAAAAGTAAAAAGACTTTGGGTAAGTCAAGTTAGAAGGGTGAAAATTTAAATCGGGAAGATGAAGCTTCGATGGGTAAGTGAACATGAATGGTAATAATGAGTTGAAGACTTGGTAGTACATTGAGTACATTATCGGATATGATAGTAGGAACATAAAAAGATTAGAGGACAATGATGGATGCAATGACATGTTATCTCAGTTGTCCTAGATTATTACGAGGTTGGAGAGTTTTGAGAATGTCGGATTTCACCCCAAGAAAATTTTAAAGTGTTTGAAATGTTTTAAAATAAAACTTTTGTTTGAGTAAGAAAAGTGGTGTTAAATAATTGTGATAAGATGTCAAGTAGACGTTAGAAGACGGGTATTCTAAAAGGATATGGTATGCTTAGTGCTTGGGACACAATCGTGTTTGTTAAACGAATGAGTTCTACGTGAAAGAATTATGAACTTGGAAATTCTAAAGTAAGGGGTTAGTGAAATGTTGTACACTTGGACTTAGTAAGCTGGAAGTAGTGCCACTATACGAGTTGACTTGAGTATAGTTCTAAAAAGGGAACTTGATCTTAATTTAAGTATTAGAATAACTCGAGGTTATGAATGATTTGAAGTTTTGAACAATCAAGAACTTGAGGAGATCCGTAAAGTATGAAGCACTTGAAGACAATAGCTATGAATGGGTTGACATTAGTACCCAGAGTAAGAATGGGTGACCTTGAGTATTGTCACGAAAAGTAAGTGAATTGGAAGTCGATTGGGAATTTATCTAACACTGTGAGACTATGGTACTTGATTGAGAAGATCAAATTACTGAGTTGTCTTCAGATGGTTATGGGAGTAGTATGAATACTTGAGCAATAGGTTCTTTGAAAACAACGAATTTAAGATTAGAATAACAAAGATAAAGGATTAGAGAATCTGAATTGGAGTTAAGTCAGGTTGACTAGAGTTATGAAATATTAAAGTGTTGAATAAGGTATGAAGCCTTGAGATGTTATACCAAGAGTATATATACAGTGTAAAGGGTTGTCAGAAACTCAATAAGGGTGGAGATACAGGAGTATGATTGGTATGGGCTTGTGTAAAGGTGAAAGTGAAATACCATAGATTTATGGAATGATATAACTACGTGATGGTAGTGTATCCACCTGGGCTGATAAACTAAAGGATAGTGGACAAGTAGGGTATGAGACGAGAATGCATTACACTGCAGTTGAGATCTCCGACAGAAAAGTAATTGACTCAGGTTATATGTACATTATATAAATGGGATGGACTATAAATGGTCAAAGGACAGACAAGTGATAATGTATGTGTTCAACGTAGGGGCACGTTGTGATGAATTCTTGGGCACATGTATAATTGACTATGTCAATTTGGGTTAACAACATTGTTTGTTGCGACGGATATTGGGGTAATTATGTTGTGAAAGGATTATGTGAAATTTTAAAATTATTAATTTTAAAAACAAAAAGGGAGAATAGGTATTTGATTTTGTTAGAAGTTTTAAATTGAAAGTGTAAAGTGTAATCACTATGTTAATCGGCGATAGTTCGGGTACAGAAATTGAGAGATAAATGACAAGTTTGTTGACCTCACTGAGGGTGATTCAGGACATTTGGTAACCTCGAACAAGTATAACGGTGTAGAATTTTCAATTGAAAATCTGAATGGAATTTGACAAGGAGTGAAAGTCGTTTGAAAATGTGTTATCGTTCTACAAGTATTTCGCGATTAGCAGGATAAGGGATTGAATCTGTAATAACTTGTAATTTCATTTAATTTCTAATTGTAATTCCCATATTATAAATTGCATTATTTGTACTACTCGATAAAAATTCTTTAATTGGGGATCAAACGGTAATTTCTATAAATTCTAGAAATACTTGTGTTATGTTTTCACAGCTGAATTTTCATAAGGATAGAATACCTATGTTGGATTTCAAAACTGTATTTTAAAAAACAGTGAAAATATTACTTTTGACTAAAGCTGTATTTTAATGTAACTTGGTAATTACATCTTACGTTTATGTAAATTTTCTATATTTTTGTGGTGATCACCGCGCCGCGAAAATACCAGTTTATGTAAGAAAACTGTCTGCGCCGAGTTGATCTCCCACAGTTTGGGAATCTCCACCAATCAAGATTTGACACTTGCTTTGTACATATAAATGCTACCAATGATTACTTGAGCTTGTTTGGGAATGCATTTTATGCATGAGGATTTGTGGTGCCATACGTTATTTCCCCAAACACCTTAGTAGATTCCTAGGCAACTTGCGCATGCCTTGTTTGGCAATGCCTACTTTGGGTGTGTTATGCTAGTGCTTTAAGATATTTTGCCAAACATCAAGTGTGACACCTAGCATCCTAATTGACCCCTACTAATTCCTAGAAATTAGAGTGTATACAATCTGTTCATACACAAGTTATATATGTATATGTGTGTATGTATACTATGCATTTAAAAAATTATAGGATTTATAAATTGTAGAGTGAGAGAGAAAGGACTTGGTCCCCAAGGATTTCCAAATTGGTTTTTATAAATATACTCACACAACTCTCACATTCTACATATTCTGTAAAAACAAGATATGAAAAGAAGAAAGAGAGAGTACAGAGAATATTTACAGAATTTCATAGAGAGAGAAAGCTCAATCAACTCCATAGCCTAGTTTCATTAGTTTTTTTTTAATTGGTCTTATCTTTCTCAACAAAACACACATCTTCTATCTCAGTGAGTATTCTAAACTCACTTTAAATGTAATCCATGCTCTAATTATTGTTTATACTTATGTAATTGTGAATCACCATGGTTGTGTTCATCCATGGAGTTTCAAGCTTGAAAAAGGGGATATATCAATCTAAACCAAAATTTGTTTTGATAGATAATTATGAAAGAATATAGTCCCTAGATGCCATGGTTAAAGTATTAGGACCTAATTCATTCATATGAGAAAGTATATTTGAAATAAAATTTTGTCACCTCTCGTTTTTTCGTAAAATCTGAGAGCTTCATTTCGATTCATATTAAATCATTTTCATATTCGTAATCCTTGCGGAAAAATGAAGAGAACCATATATTATAAGGCTTGGTCATATTCATATTTCAAAATGGGTAAAAAATGACCCTTAAAACTGAAACAGGGGAGAAAACGAAGAAGATGAAGTTTTTATGACAACTCACGCGAGCGGCCTACAAGCGCGACCAGTGTAATTTCTGACAATTTGGAAGTTTTAAAAGAAAATTTAATAATGCACATATCGCGCGAGCGACCCATCGTGTGAGCAACTTGGCCTCTTTGTGTTTTGTCTGTTTTTTTTATAAGGAACTATTTAGAAGAAGTTTTTAAAGTTTTTAAAGTACTGTTTGGGAATTATACTAAGACAGAATCCTGTTTGCAATATTTTGTTAAAAAGGAAGTATTAAAGACTTGATTATTCTTGCACGTACGTTACTATTATTTGTCAGTAATTGACATTTTTGATATGAAGTTATGTGGCATACATGTGAGTCCAGTTTACATACATGGTGCGTGAGGGTCAATGGAAAAGAGTAAGTGGATGAGGTTGTGTTTTGGATACTTCCTGGTACTTGTGTACTATAGTGATGTTTTGAGAATATGGTTTAGAGTATCTGTGAAATGCGACGGTGACAAATTGGACACTCTCTAGCGCCCGTGATAGTGCTAAAGTGTGACGCCGACTTGGACACTCCCTGGCATCGTGGTAATGCTAAAGTGTGTGGCCTACTAGACACTCCCTGGCATCTGTGGTATGGCTAAAGTGTGAGGCAAAATTGGACACATCCTGGTACTCGTGTACTAAAGTGTGAGGTAAACTTGACATTCCCTGGTACCCTTGTACTATAGTGTGGTCACCTTAGTATTTCAAGATACTGGAACGAGAGAGTTGGATGACATATTTTCGAGAAAAAAGAGTCAGTGAGACGAGAGCGGTTACATTGTTCCACGCACGGTCACATGTTTTATTGATTGAGGATTATGACTTTATCTTTACTGCTTTATAATTTGAATTCATTACTATATCTCGAACACGTGAAATAATGATCCTGTAAAATGAAAATGGCAAGTGAGCATGTTTTACATTTCGAATACGTGTTTGTATTACTCACTAGCTTCATGAAGCTGACGGCATTAATAGGCCCTGGACATTCGTGTCTAGGCTTTTCAGGTCATAACGAGGCAGGACAGTATGACTGTGCGAATTGAACAACTACCTGAGAAGAGGAAATTTGTTATTGCTATTTTTTTTTATTATGAACTGAAATTGTAAAAAGGATTAATGTAATAGATATTATTTTGTTGCAAATCGGGTTATGCCTTTAGATGATCACGTGCTATAATAATTATTAACTTGGAAATTTTTTTTAAGCCTTGATTGCTCTTATTCTAATTTTAAATTATATTGCTATTCGACGTTTGGGACGGAATCGATCCTTCAAACTGTCGCGACTTACGGGTCTATAAAGGAAATTAAACGCTTTCCCTATTTATGCTACGTCGAGGCGTGACAGGATTTGGTGGTATCAGAGCCAAGTTATCTCAGAACAGTTTAGCCAAGTTAAGGTTTACCATCGTAGACCCAATGATACGACAAGAGGACAAACCCGGAACCCAAACACCTAAGATTATCTCTTTTAAGATTAGTCCTAATATAAGTTAGTTCCTTTTGACAGGTATGGATCCGGATCCGGTTCTGCCATTATTTGTACCAGACTTGTTCGAAGGACACTGGGTTACCCTAGGTACGGTGGTTCTGGCTTCTGCTGGACTATATCACGGCATGATCGAGCAGCGGGCGGCGGCAGTAGTGGAGCTAGAGGTGTGGCACCAGGTTCATATAGTAGGGTTGGTTGATTTGCCTCACGTTCACCTAGAGCTTTTATACTTCATAGAGCCTCAGTGATTGGTGTTATTATAGATGGTTTAATTGGATAATAGCGATGCCTTTTACATTCCTCTAGAGATTCTGATCGTGTATGTTCACGTTGCGCAGCTAGATATGCCCCCACAGGTCGTTCCCGCAGAGGAGCTGGTAATTCCTATCGCTGAGGATATTGATGATGGAGTTGTTCATTTGGCTCCTTTTGTTATAGACGCTGATGATGAGGAGGAGGAGAGGGATGGTATGGGTTTAGATGACTTTGTTGCTGACCTCGTGGAGGAGCTGGCACTTACGCTAGACCTACCCGAGGAAATGTTGGTTGAGGTGGATGCTTTAGGGCTTGCTCCATCACTAGCTTCTCAAGACAGTGATTTTGATGTGGTAGGGCCATTCCAGGTGCAGCGTTTCATCCCGTTGACTCCCTAGATTTGCTAATGGCCGCTTATGGAGATGACTAATGATCGAGGCATAACTTTGTACATATTAACTATATTGACCCATAATCCTATATCTTTTTGCAACTGTAATCACATGCATCTGAGTATAGAGCAATGACCCTAATTTTGTTATTAACTCTTGCATGGACGATGTACATCCTGACCCATACAGATAGGGTAGGCATTGGACTGATCATATGTTTTGTATCTACTTGACGAGAAGTTGCATATATATGGAAATACCCCTTTTTGATGTTGTTGTTGCTTAAACTAATTTGTACTACTGTTGTGATTTGTGATTCTCATTCTTTGATCATTGATATGTATAGAATGGCTGGGAGACTAGAAGGAATATGAACCTGATCGAGGAGGCACCTTTGGCTGCTGATCCTATAGGGATGTTTGAGGAATTTGTTAGGTGCCTCGAGAGGATCTGGATCCGAATGAAAATCAACGTGATTGCCAAATCGGGGACAAATTGGCAGAGAGGTTTTGTGCACTGAAGCCCGAACAGTTTGCAGGAACCGTAGAACCCCGGAAGGCTGAGCAGTGGTTGAGACAGATGAACCATATGTTCGAAGCAATTTAGTGTAATGAATTAGATATGAGCAGGCTAGCTATCTTTCAACTAACTGATGCCTCCGTAAACTGGTGGGACTCGGTGATAGCCACTATCGGGAATGAAGCTGCTATGGGAATGACTTAGACTGTGTTCAAAGTTAGATTTTTGGAAAAGTACTTCCCAGCTACTGAGAGGCATAGAAGGGAGAAGGAATTTATGGACTTGACTCAGGGGACTCAATCGGTGCAAGAGTACACTACACAGTTTGAAAGACTGTCTCGATTCACTCCTCATATGGTTGACATGGAAGAGAAGAAGATACACAAGTATAATCAAGGGCTGACACTGTAGATCAGTCGCCTAACTCTCGGCCACATGGATAAGTCACTTGAGGGGCTGGTTGGTTTGGCCACCAATTTGGAAGAGTATGCTCACATGAATCGTAAACAATTCAACTTCTGGCCACCTCAGAGAGGTAATTTTGGATATAAGCCCTCGATGTATCGTGCACAAGGGCAGAAGAGGAATTTCGATGGAAGCAAAAAACCCCAAACTCTCACCTATCCGACTTAGCCCCGAGTAGGAGAAAGGAGTAGTTTTGGGAAATGTTTTAACTGTGGCAATCTCGGTCATTTGGCTCGAGACTGCAAGGCACCCAAGCACATCTCTTAACCAAATATAGTCTATTATAACTGTGGTGAGCCTGGTCACATCAGCAAGTACTGCTCTACTCCTAAACAAGT
Source organism: Hydrangea macrophylla (assembly GCA_033977485.1). Lineage (NCBI taxonomy): Eukaryota > Viridiplantae > Streptophyta > Magnoliopsida > Cornales > Hydrangeaceae > Hydrangea > Hydrangea macrophylla. The sequence goes on from CM066986.1 coordinate 87,782,756, forward strand.
GGCTTATGGTCAACAGGCCAGACTCGCTTGAATGCTATTATTCCCGACGCTGCTGGATATGATGAAACTGTTTATGAAGAAGGAAACTATAAAGAATAACAGCCCGAATAGCAAGTTGTGGAAGGTACATTAACTTTGTTTAACTCCCATGTTAAAGTTTTATTTGATACGGGTGTTGTACTTTCATTCATATATGTTAAGACACTTCGGAGATTGGGTATCTTACCTCACCGTTTAGAGAAGGCTTTGAAGGCTACCTCACTATTAGGAGCCATAGTCAAATTAGGACATGTGTGCAAGGATTGTCCCCTACGACTAGGAAATCGTAAAATCCCATCGATGAAAGAGTTTGAGATAATCCTAGGGATGATTGGCTCGGTCAGAATCAAGTAAAGTTAGATTGTGCGAAGAAGAGAATTACATTCTCCGACAATGAGAATCAATCTTTTGATTTCCAGTATAACCCCTTAGGAGATGCGTTCCTCACAAGATGCTTACCGTACATCGAAGTTGTCAGTACAGAAATGACAGCGTCATCTATACCTATAGTCAAGGACTTCGAGGAAGTATTTCAAGATATTTCTGGTTTACCGCCCGAGAGAAGTATAGAGTTCTATATCGAACTTATACCAGATACTGCACCAATCACTAAAGTTCCCTACAGAATGACCCCCGCTGAACTGTCGGAATTAAAAGAACAAGTTCAAGAAATTGAGAATCTTGGTTTTGTACATCCAAGTACATCACCTTGGGGAGCACCAGTATTATTCGTAAAGAAGAAGGACGGAACACTTTGACTGTGTATTAACTACCGAGAGTTGAACCGAGTAACTATCAAGAATAAGTATCCCTTACCTCGGATCGACAATTTGTTTGACCAACTACAGGGAGCTATAACATTCTCCAAGATAGATCTACGATCGGGATATCATCAGTTGAGGGTACGGAATGAGGACATACCCAAGACTGCCTTCAAGACCCGATATGGTCACTATGAGTTTTTGGTAATGCTGTTTGGAATGACGAATGCCCTTGCTATATTTCTGGATCTGATGAACAGAGTGTTTAAGCCTTATTTGGATTAGTTTGTCATTGTCTTCATTGATGATATTTTAATCTATTCTAAGTCAGAAGAAGAGCACGAGCAACGTCTACGAATTACGATGCAGAAGCTCAAGGACCATAGATTGTATGCCAAATTCAGTAAGTGTGAGTTCTGGTTGCAAGAAGTAAAATTTTGGGACACAATTTATCATCTCGAGGAATATTTATGGATTTATCCAAGACAGATGCTGTATCAAATTGGGTTTGGCCGACCAACCCTATAGAAGTTAGGAGTTTTCTTGGACTCGCTGGTTATTATCGGAGATTTGTGGAGAGATTCTCCAAAATAGCAGCATCATTGACAGGACTAACTAAGAAAGCTCAAAAATTTGAGTGGACGGAGAAGCACGAGCTCGCCTTTCTAGATTTGAAAGAGAGAGTCACCACAACACCAGTACTAGCTATACCCAAGCCTGATGAGAAGTTCACTATCTTCAGTGACGCATCATATCAAGGATTGGGGTGTGTACTTATGCAAGATCGCAGAGCAATCGCTTATAGATCTAGACAATTGAAACCAAATGAGTTAAACTACCCCACTCATGATTTAGAATTGGCTGCGATAGTATTTGCACTCAAGATTTGGAGACACTATCTCTTCGGTGAGAAGTTTGATTTGTTCTCCGATCACAAGAGTCTGAAATATTTATTCACGCAGAAAGAGTTGAACATGAGGTAACGCAGATGGATGGAGTTGATTAAAGATTATGACTTCACGTTAGAATACCACCCTAGTAAAGCTAATGTGGTCGCTGATGCTTTAAGTAGGCAAACTCGTGGACCGATTGCCTCTTTAATGGTTAGAGAATGGTGAGCTTTGGAGACGTTGGCTGAGTTCGATGTGCAGAGTGCTGAGGAAGGAGAAGGGCAACTTTTTGGGTGTCTTATCCTATAACCCACTCTTATTGACCGCATCATTGAAGCACAGAAAGAAGATGTGAAGTTTTAGACATGGTTTGTTAAGATGTCAGAGAAGGATTTGACAGAATGGAAAGTGGGGATCGATGGAGATAGGGATACAGAGACAGATTGTGTGTACTAGATTATGGGGATCTAAAAAAGGATATTCTGGAAGAAGCACATAAGTCAAGATTTACAGTTCACCCTGGAGGAACAAAAATGTATAAGGACTTGAAGAGAAATTTATGGTGGGAAGGTATGAAGAAGGATGTGGCCTAATTCGTATCCAAGTATTTGACGTGTCAACAAGTCAAAGATGAACATCAGAGGCCCTTGGGATTGTTGCAGTCCTTACCTGTTCCAGGTTGAAAATGGGAACACATCACCATGGATTTTGTAGTGGGATTGCCCGGATGATAGCAGAATCATGATGCCATTTGGGTAATTGTGGATTGATTGGCAACGTCCGCTCATTTCATTGCCTATAGTATGACATACCCAGTCGAGAAGATGAGTCGGATGTACATACAATAAGTAATGCAACTCCATGGTGCACCTATGTCAATTGTGCCAGACCGCAACACACGTTTTACTTCTGGATTTTAGGAAAGCCCGCAAGAAGCTATGGGAACCTCGCTCAAGATGAATACTGCTTTTCACCCTCAGACAGACTGGCAAACTGAACATGTTTATCAAATTATGGAGGATATGCTTATGGCTTGTGTTATCGATTTTGAGGAATCTTAGGAGACACACTTGCCTTTGGTTGAATTTGTTTATAACAATAGTTATCACGTGAGTATTGGGATGGCTCCGTTTGAAGCATTGTACGGACGACCATGTCGTTCTTCGTTGTGTTGGGCAAAGGTCGGGGACACAGAGTTTTTGGGACCAGATTTGGTTAGAGAAACCAACGAGAAGATTTCTCTAGCCAAGAAAAGGATGAGAACCGCACAGAGTAGGTATAAGAGTTATGCTGATCGACGCCGAAAGGATTTGGAATTCAATGTCAGAGATCACGTACTTCTTAAGGTTTCACCGACCCGAGGAGTGGTGCGTTTTGGTCTCAAGAGAGGAAAGTTAGCCCCGCATTTCATCGGACCGTTCGAGAGTTTGGATCGTGTCGGGAAAGTGGCTTATCTACTCGCTCTGCCACCAAAGATGTTTGGGGTCTACAATGTATTTTATGTTAATATGCTGAAAAAAATACATACGAGATCCCTCACATGTGTTAGTTTCAATGATATTAAGACGAGTCATAATGTTTCTTATAAGGAAAGGCCCGTAAAAATTCTATATCAGAGCATCAAGAAGTTGGGGAATAAGGATATTCCGTTGGTAAAGGTTCAGTGGAATCACCATGACGAGAATGAAGCCTCGTGGGAAGTCGAAGTCGATATGAGGAGGAGGTACCCAAAGTTGTTTCATGACTATTTAGTCTAGATTTCGGAGGTGAAATCCTGTTTAAGGGAGAAAGGATGTAACAACCTATAATTTCATTTAATTTCTAATTGTAATTCACATATTTTAAATTGCATTATTTGTACTACTGAATAGAAATTCTTTAATTGGGGGTTAAACGGTAATTTCTATAAATTTAAGAAATACCTGTGTTATGTTTTCACAACTGAACTTTCATAAAGATAGAATACCTGTGTTGGATTTCAAAACTGTATTTTCAAAAATGGTGAAAATAACTACTTTTGACTCAAGCTGTATTATATGTAACCGGGTAATTATTTCTTATGTTAATGTAAACTTTCTGTATTTTGTGGTGATCACCGCGCCGCAAAATATCAGTTTATGTATAAAAAAAATTATTCACACTGTGTTGATCTCCCACAGTTTGGGAATCTCCACCAATTAAGATTTAACACTTACTTTATACACATTAATGCTGCCAATGATTACTTGAGCTTGTTTGGGAATGCATTTTATGCATGTGGATTTGTGGTGCCATCAGCTATTTTCCCAAACGCCTTAGTAGATTCCTAGGCAACTTGTGCATGCCTTGTTTGGCAATGCCTACTTTGGGTGTGTTATGCTAGTGCTTTAAACTATTTTGCCAAACATTAAGTATGACCCTAAGCATCCTAATTGACCCCTACTTATTCCTAGCAATTGGAGTGTATACAATATGCTCATATACAAGTTATATACGTATATGTGTATATGTATACTATGTATTTAGAAAATTCTAGGATTTATGAATCATAGAGTGAGAGAGAAGGGACTTGGTTCCTAAGGTTTTCCAAATTGTTTTTATAAATACACTCACACAACTCTCACATTCCACATATTCTATAAAAACAAGATATACAAAGAAGAAAGAGAGAGTACAGAGAATATTTATAGAATTTCATAGAGAGAGAAAGCTCAATCAACTCCATAGCCTAGCTTCATTGGATTTTCTTAATTGGTCTTATCTTTCTCAACAAAACAGACACCTTCTATCTCACTGAGTATTCTAAACTCACTTTAAATGTAATCCATGCTCTAATTACTGTTTATACTTATGTAATTGTGAATCACCATGGTTATGTTTATCCATGGAGTTTCAAGCGTGAAAAAGGGAATTTTTCAATCTTAACCAAAATTCGTTTTGATAGATAATTATGAAAGATTATAGTCCCTAGATGCTATGGTTAAAGTATTAGGACCTAATTCATTCATATGAGAAAGTATATTTGAAATGAAATTTCGTCACCTCTCAGTTTTTCGTAAAATCTGAGAGCTACGTTTTGATTCGTATTAAATCTTTTTCGTATTCATAATCCTTTTGGAAAAATAAAGAGAACCATATATTATAAGGCTTGGTCATTGTTCGCTCTCAGGATATGTATGATTCAAGTGCAAATCAATCGTAACAAGTAATACTCGGGTAAGTACGAGGTCGATTTCCACGGGGACTATACCGGAAGATTAAAGTTTCAAGACGCGAATACACTACTATCGTAACCAAAAAGAAAGAAAAGATGGTTGAATTGGGGGTATCTAACTTTAAATCTAAAACTAACATGCGAGTAAAATTAAGGTGACAATGGTAACTAATTAAGTTAACTAATTAAACGGCGGGTGAAAATTAATTGTAACAAGCAAGCTAGAACAAAGAGTTGATTTACTAAAGAGGAGAAGGGCTAGGGGTCATGCTACCAACCCTGGATCACACAAGGATAAGTCTTAGGGATTTGGAGGGAACTTCTCAAGTGAACAAAGTTCCTTGGAAGCCAACAATCAAACATGTGGGTTGTCAACCCCACTATGGAAGATGAAAGCTTGATGAAACTAAGGGCAAATGTTGGATTGGTAATATAGATTCAATAACCCCCATTGCATGACAATGGAGGTAAAGAAAAAAACATATTACAAACCCAACACTCTTCAATCACTCAAGGAGATCCAAAACCTTTAGACTCTCAAGAAACACAAGGATCCATAGGTGGGTTCATGACCCCTAACCTAGAAAACTAGCTACACATGGATTTAACTAAATAAGCATTAAGGGAGTAGAAAAACATCACCATAAATGCAAACAACTACTTCAAGGAAGGGAGAACCCAATAAATATCTTCAATAAATGCTCCAAAAGAGGAAATCAAGCTTGCAAGTTGTAGAATCTCTCAAAATCTCACTTACAAGCCCTAAATCTAACTAATTTATAAACAAAATAACAAGAAATCCTAGAGAGATACAAGAGGGTTAAGAGGGAGAATCAATACCACTGTAATAAATTAGGTTCAGCCCCCAAAAATGAGTTATAATGGGGTATTTATACAAAATCCTCGGAGTGGCAAACTTGTAAAACAAAGGATGCAGAAACAGGGTCATTCGACCGGTCGAGCGGGGCCATTCGACCGGTCGAATGCCCCTCTGCAGGATGATTGAAAAGAACACAAAAGGGTGGACCGGTCGAATGGGGCAATTCGACCGGTCGAATGCCCCTCTGCCTGGAATCTTCACAGCTTCATAGCAAGTTTGCACACTAATCACTCAAATCGCCATAACTCCTCGCTCCGGTCTCCGATTAAGGTGCAATTTGCGGCCACGCGGAGAAGACTCGCAGGGCTATCTTTATCAAGTTAGGAACACTCTTCCAAAACGAGGTTTTGGAATCCGAAATTGAGCTCGACGAGGCTGCAATGGAAGTGATCTTCAGCCGAGGCTTTGCCTCTTGACTTGGATTGTCAAAAAAGACCTACAAAACACTAAAATAACCCATGCAAAGGATGTAAACAATAGAAATGAGGGTTATGGAAGAAAAGTGCGTAAATAATGTACTTAGAGGCTCCGGGAGTGGTATTTTGCGCAATTATAAATCCATACTCAAGCAAAATATGTGATAAATCAGTCATATTTGGATTTCAAAATGAGTCAAAAATTACCCTTAAAACTGAAACAGGGGAAAAAAACGAAGAAGATGAAGTTTCTGTGACAACCCGCGCGAGCGACCAGTGTAATTTTTGGCAGTTTGGAAGTTTTAAAAGAAAATGAAAAATGAACATATCGCGCGAGCGACTTGGCCTCTTTATGTTTTTGTTTGTTTTTTTATAAGGAACTGTTCAGGAGAAGTTTTGAAAGTTTTTAAAGTACTGTTTGGGAATTATACTAAAACAGAATCCTAGTTGCAATGTTTTGTTAAAAAGGAAGGATTAAAGACTTGATTATTCTCGCACGTACGTTGTTATTATTTGTCAGTAATTTACATTTTTTTATATGAAGTTATGTGGCATACATGTGAGTCCAGTTTACATGCGTGGTGAGTGAGGGTCAGTGGAAAAAAGTAAGTGGATGAGGTTGTGTTTTGGACACTCCCTGGTATTTGTGTAATATAGTGTTATGTTTTGATGATATGGTTTAGAGTATCTGTGAAATGCGAAGGTGACAAAATTTGGACACTCACTGGCGCCAGTTGTGGACACGCGGAATTCCACCCCTTTTTTGTTTGAGATTGTTTTGAAAAGGAAAAGAAAAGGAAGGTCTGTTAAAAACAGATACAGAGTCGCCACTTGGTCTTTAAGGAACCAAGAAACCTAAATTTGACTCACCCAAACGGATAAAGGGCACCGGCCTTTCATAACCAAAGAACTTGGCTCGGAGTTTTGGTAAGAGAGAGGAAGGAGCCTTTGTCGCAACTAAAACACCCTCAACTCGCCCCGTCTCTCGACGGGCCTCAATTAGCATCCAAATAATCATCTTTTATAATGTATGGTTTGACAATTAATACTATGATAGTATATTACATCACACAAGGATTTTGAAATGGAAGATCAAAAGATAAGATATCATTCATAAGATCTAAGCCAAATATCACACAATGTAAAGTGAAAGATCACACAAACAAACCTAGGAAAAATCGTCTAATCATATATCAAATAGTCAAGACTTCCTAATCTAAAGGGGGACATGAATTGTTATTGAAATAAATAATCAAAGAAATCAAAATATGTTTAGCAAGCTAGTATGATGCATGTTAATCTTTGAGAAAAGAAGACCTCTCGATCCCCGGGACGGATGAGAAAGGACGATTAGATCAAGGGAAAACATGAACGTGTGATCATGATCATTCCTTATAATCTTTTTAGATTAGGAGTTACAAAAAACCCAAATCTTGCATGAATGCAATGTATGTATCTAGAATGTGCCAAGGTTGTAGTGTGTTTTGTGTTCATGGATTCCTAGAATGACTTAGAAGTCTAGAATGTGTATGAATGAATGAAGGAGATCATCATGGGATATGTACAAATGTAGTATGAACTACTTCCTAAGACATGAGCTAATTTGGAATGCATGTAAGCACCAAATCAAAGGATGGAAGTAAAAGTGTGTTTGCTGTGAATAGTGGACAGAACAGTAACATGATCTTTTGGAAATTGAAAAGAGAGGTTAGGAATATTTTCAATGCATGATATTTTATTGAGATATTCCTTATTGTGTCTAGAACATAACCCAAAAACCCAATCTTTAATATCTATCACAGATTGAGAGAAATCATATAAACAATAGAGATTATTCAGAAACAGAGTCCGTACTGTCGACTAAAATGTTAGAAAATCTTAGAAAATGAAAACACAATATCTAGAGGCCCATATTATACCAAAAGTTCTCTAAGACATTGAAGTTCAAGGAAAAAATTATTTGGGACCATCCCTTTGGAAAAGTTTTTAGTAAAACAAGTTGAAAAGTCAATCAAGCTGCTGTGACAGCAAAAACAGAATATCTGGAGAGAATGTTTGGGTCCAAATGGACCACTTTCATGTATTTCCAAGTCAAACCAAAAATCATGGGTGTTCTCTAATGAGTTAGGAAGACTTTTCAAGTGGTCATGCATCCATACATTGAGTATTGAGTTTTAGATAAATCTTTGAGCTCAGATCATTCACTGTTTTAAAGATTTTGGAAAAAACTTGAGTTTTCTTTCTTGAGATCAAAATGAGAGGGTTTGAGAGGGGTTTTGAAAGTATATTTTCAACATCAAATAGAGATTATGACCTCTTGAATTATCAACATCAAACTCATCATCAAGAACCCCCAATATTATTGGAGAGATTCATTTTTATTTTGAATATAACTTCAAGGATACCTTGGAGGTATTGAAGTTATAATCATCATCTATTAAACATGTTTTTGAGGTCAAGAGCTACTATTGTCACAGCCCGGTCCCACAGTAGTGGAACCGGAGCCCGTGGCACGCCACCGAGGCTAAACCAATTCATTAACGTTCCCAAAAATTAGTTTGAAGAACACACGCAGCGGAACACAAAACACATTTGAACCCAGAGGTTCAGTCGACTGCTCAGTCGACTTCTCCGTCGACTGAAGAAGGCAGGGAGTTTTCAAAAGGGTTTAATAACAATTCCAGTCGACTGAGACTAGGGTCAGTTGACTGAGGTCTCCAGCTTTCAGTTGACTGAATCAGGGCCAATTGACTGAATCAGGCAGAAGCAAAAAGAACACATTATCTACAGAGGTCCAGTCGACTGAGGCAGGGCCCAGTCGACTGCTTTTACTATATTAACAAGCAGTAGCTAGCAGGCACAGGGGTTCAGTCGACTGAACACAGGACCAGTAGAAATGCTCCCCTGGCAGCAGCCCAATCTGCAGAATTTTAAGTTGAAAAGCTTCCTAACTTTCACCAATGATCAACCACTCAAACCAAACTCAATTCAAAGTAATCCTAGCTGTATTAAAACATTTCTAAAGCAGGATTACAACATGTCACTAACTATTACAACGGTTTAAAATCCATTCTATCATACGAAGTTAAACATGGGTTAAAACAGCCATATTCTTATTACAACATCCTATTGTCCCAAAACTACAAGGTTAACATTCAAGTTGACTCCCAAGCGAACTCCCAACCCTCGTGCTCACTTCTCCAATTCCTCGCCAGCATTAACACCTGAAATTGTTATTTGAATAACCACAGATATTCGATTTGTTTAAGGTAACGCTTAGTGAATAAAACAACATATGCACATGAATGATAAACATGTCCGCATTCACATCTCTACAATTCATACTAGTGGCCGGAGACTCACGTGCCCGTCCATATTCCCAATCCGCGACTCCTCGCCAATAAGTCCACGCGAAAGGGTAAGACCCACGATTCTTCTCTTCAATCGTGCGACCTTAATGCCTATATCGGCTCCACAAAATGGCACGGTGACCACGTGCTCCTTCTGACCCAAATAAGCAACTTAACATGCTCAAATACATATCACCATGCTCGCGGTAATCAAAACATATCACCGTGCTATTGAGCCTACTTATCAATATAAATAACCAATATGAACTACACAATATATCTCTAAGAATTAATACATGCTATTCACACAAAACATGAATACATGTCAAGAAATCATTCTAGAGACATAGTTGAATCACTCACCTCCAAATAACGCTCCTATAATTCAATTTGAAGAAAACCCGTGCACAAAGAACGTGTAGAAGTCCGTCTAGTACAATTCTTATGGATCAGAATTCCATTTATCAACTTTTATGAAAAATTCTAGAAAATAACTTTTCGGAAAACTTAGCCAAACAGGCCCTAATAGGTATCAAAACGAAGCTCTTACCTCGAGGAGCTCGAATATGAAATCTGGGAGAAAACAAACTGACGAAAGGTCGTCGTTTGGCGTCGCAAAGCTTGAAGCAACTAAATCTCCCTCTAGCCCCCCCTTTTGGCCTCCTTTTGGAATTAGGTCAAGAACTTATGAAAAACCTAAAGTCATCACTTCCTATATATAGGCAAGACTATTGGGAATTTATGTTTACCTCCCCACGAGTTTTCAAAACTCCTAATCAGTCTCTGAAACTTTCTACACAGCTAATTCATAGCTTTATAAGTGAAACTTCAAAATTATAAAAGTTTTCGACTAAGTTTCGTTTGGTCGCTAAAACACGAATTTCTACATGACGTTTTCGAAGTTGCTAATTAGTCTACCAAATTAATAGAGTGTTAATTCGTTCTCACCAGGATACTAAACCTAATAACAGATATAAATTCTAAAATAGAAAATAATACAGATATTGAAATACACAGGTAAATATTTATTTTCAAATAAACATTTAAAATGTTCTACAGTGACCGTCTCATACTCGGAGAGACTTCACAAACAATAAATCCTCAATCACAACAGTTTCAAAGGGTTCTCTAATACAGACACCCAAATCAACTCGTGAGTCAAAACTCACCCAACCATGTGTCATAAGACACGCCACATCACATTATCATGCATGACAATGTAATGCAAATGACATAACACAAATGTGGGTGTTATAATACTATCCCCCTTAAAAGAAGTTTGTCCCCAAACTTGTACCTCATGTCTCGAAAAGGTGCGGATATTGAGTACGCATCTCATCTTCTATCTCCCACGTCATCTCTTCCGTAGTTTGGCTACGCCATAACACTTTTACTTTCGATATTACTTTATTTCGTAAGACTTGATCCTTCCGGTCTAAGATCTCTACCGGATATGCGACATACGTTAAATCACTCTGAATCTCATTCGATGTCGGAGTCATCACTTGATCTCTATCTTCCACTAATTATTTGCGTAACAACGATACATGAAACACGTTATGAACTTGAGCATACTCGTTCGGCAAGTTCAAACGATAAGCTACAGGTCCAACCTTTCCAATGATTTCAAAAGGTCCTACATATCTCGGATTGAGTTTCCCGTATCTACCAAACCTGGTTATTCCCTTTGAAGGTGACACCTTCAAATACACTAAGTCTCCCACGTCAAATTCCAACGGTCGTCTACGGTTATCGGCATAACTCTTATACATACTCTGAGCTGTCAGTAACCGTTGTCAAATTACCTTTATCTTATCCGTCATCTCTTGTACAATTTGCGGCCCTTCAATCATTCTTTCTCCGACTTCCGTCCAACTAATCGGTGAACGACATACACGACCATATAAAGCTTCATAAGAAGCCATCCCAATACTCGACTGAAAACTGTTGTAATATGCGAACTCAATTAACGGTAGGTGGTCTTCCCAATCACCTTGAAAATCAAGTACACATAAACGAAGCATGTCTTCCAAAATCTGGATTACTCTTTCTGATTGACCATCGGTCTGAGGATGAAAAGCTGTACTAAAGTGCAATTTGGTATCCATTGCTTCTTGCAAGGCTCTCCAAAACTTCAATGTAAAACTACTATCCTTATCCGAAACGATAGAAACTGGGATACCATATAGTCTCACAATCTCACGAATATACAACTTAGCTAACGTCATTGGCTTAGTTGTTCGAAGTGGTAGGAAGTGCGACGACTTTGTCAAACGATCAACAATTACCCAAATAATAGTGTTCGATCTCTTCGACCTCGGAAGCCCACTAACAAAATCCATTGTTATGTGCTCCCATTTTCACTCGGCTATCGGTAACGGTTGTAACAATCCCGAAGGTACTTGGCGCTCTGCCTTCACTTGTTGACAACTAGTACAACGCGAAACATAGCGTGCTATTTCTCTCTTCATTCCCGGCCACCAATAAACATGTCTCAAGTCTCTATACATCTTGGTGCTTCCCGGATGAACGGTATACTTCGTGTTGTGTGCTTCCTCTAGGATATTCCGTTTCAACTCTTTCTCACTAGGTACACAAATTCTACCCCTCAATCTCAACACATTGTTCTCAAACGTGAATCCCGGTTGTTTGTCCATTGGAATCTCATCACAAATCTTCTTCAAAGCCACGTCTTGAAGTTGTTTCTCCGTGATCTCGTGAATCAAGAGTAGTTGTGCCACAATCGTCGACATCAATCCACCTTCAATCCTCGGAATCACCTCAAGCTCCATATTCTCCATATCTCGTATCAATTCTTTCTGAGAAGTCAAATCTGATGCAGTGTTGGTTGGTACCTTACGACTAAGAGCATCGGCGACAACATTCGCCTTGCCCGGATGATACTGAATTGACAAGTCATAGTCCTTTATCAACTCTAACCATCTCCTTTGCCTCATATTCAAATCTCATTGTGTAAACAGGTACTTTAAACTCTTGTGATCCGTATAAATCTCACATTTTTCTCCGTATAGATAATGACGCCAAATCTTCAATGCAAAAATCACGGCGGCTAATTCTAGATCATGTGTTGGATAATTCTTCTCGTGCGGTCTAAGTTGTCTCGACGCATACGCAATGACTTTATCACCTTGCATAAGAACGCAACCTAAACCTCTATATGAAGCATCACTGTAAATAATAAATCCTTCAGTCCCTGACGGAATGGCTAATATTGGTGCTTTCACTAGTCGATCCTTCAACTCTTGGAAACTTTCTTCACATTCTGGACTCCAAACAAAAGCAATATCTTTCCTCATTAACTGTGTCATCGGCATTGCTATACGCGAAAAGTCTTTTACAAATCTCCGATAATACCCAGCTAATCCTAGGAAACTTCTGATGTCTGTCACATTCGTTGGTCTCGCCCAGTTGGTAACTGCTTCTATCTTCTGAGGGTCTACAGAAATTCCCTTGGCCGACACTATATGTCCAAGAAAAGCTATCTCGGTCAACCAAAACTCACACTTCTTCAATTTGCCGAATAATCTCTTTTCACGCAATCGTTGTAAAGCTAATCGTAAATGATGCTCGTGATCTTCTACGCTTTTGGAGTAGATTAGGATGTCATCTATGAACACGATAACGAACTCATCTAAATAATCTTTGAAGACACGGTTCATCAAGTCCATGAAAGCAGCTGGTGCATTAGTCACTCCAAATGGCATAACCAAAAATTCAAAGTGACCATATCGAGTCCTGAAAGTTGTCTTCTCAACATCTTCCTCTTTGACTTTCAATTGATGGTAACCGGATCTCAAGTCGATCTTTGAAAATACCTGAGCCCCTTGTAACTGATCAAACAAGTCATCTATTCGCGGCAACGGATACTTGTTCTTGACGGTCAACTTATTTAACTCTCGATAGTCGATGCACATACGCATTGTTCCATCTTTCTTCTTCACAAACAAGACTGGAGCTCCCCACGGCGAAACACTCGGTCGGATAAAACCCTTCTCCAATAGTTCTTCTAACTGAACTTTCAATTCTTTCAACTCCATTGGTGCCATTCGGTACGGTGCTTTGGATACCGATTGTGACCCTGGTACTACTTCTATTGTGAACTCAAGCTCTCTTTCAATCAATACGTCGGGTAACTCATCGGGAAAAACATTTGGAAATTCTCGAACTACTGAGATTTCTTCTATTAGTGGTCCAAGAACTCGCGTGTCGATAATTGAACATAAGAAACCCGAACAACCCTTCTTCAACATCTTACTTGCTTGGATCGCAGATATCAAGTACGGCGGTACGATTACTCCCTTACCTTGAAAAGTAAACTCTTCTTGTCCTGACGGATAGAAACTAACCCGTTTCTGTTCACAATCGATTTTGGCTTGATTAACCGACAACAATCCATACCCAAGATAACATCAAAGTAATTCACCGTCAACGGAATCAAAATCAACGCTCAAGACTTTATCACCTATCTTGATCTCACATGATTTGAATATCGAAGAAGTAACTAGCGGTTCACTACTAGGCAATGATACACACAAGTCATATCCTAGTGGTTCTGACTTAACAGTTAAATGCTTAACAAAATCACGTGATACAAATGAATGCGTTGAACTAGAATCCATAAGTATACGTGTAGGATACGAACAAATAGGAAGAATACCTGATATGACGGTATCATCCGTATTCCCCGGCCTGAGCTGGAAGTATCGTCCTTGTTGTTGCGCGACTCCTTTCCCTTTATCTACTCGAGGTTCTACCCTTGATCCGCTTGGCACACTCGATGCCCCGGTACTCATTCCCGGTTGTCTCTTACTCGAACAGTTCTTTGCTATGTGTCCCGGTTGTCCACACTCAAAACATTTTCCTCTCGTTTCTGGGTTGTAGCTCTTCGTATTCGGAAAAGTATTTGGTGTGGTCGAGTTTGCATTCAAAGGACAATTTCGGGATATGTGTCCTAACTGCTTGCAAAGGTAACAGGTGCTCAATTGGTAGCAAGTTCCTCTGTGTCGCAGGTTACATGTTGGACACAACGGTCTCGAGTCCCCCATGAACGTACTCCCTCCTTGGTTACTCACATATGATCCCGAACCTTGCGTAAACGGTTTCTTCGCATTCCCTTGACTCTTACCCCGACTGTCATTTGCTCTCTTTCCTTGTTGCCCTTGTCGATATCGGTCGGCACTTTTCTCAGCTATACGGGCGGCTTCTTCGACTAGAGAAACGGTCGGGTGTTGCAACATATCTACACGGCCACAGATATTCTCTCTAAGCCCTTCCTCAAACTTACGAGCTTTATCCCTATCAGTCGGAACGGTAGTTTTCCCAAATCGTAACAAGGCATTGAAACGAGAAACATACTCACCCACGGTCATATCTCCCTGAACCAAACTCGCAAACTCTTGGCGTTTCTGAGTATAAGCAGATTGCGGAAAGAAACGTTTGTTGAATTCTTCCTTAAATGCTTCCCACGTGGTTGGCTTCCCTTGTTCAAGCACGTTGTTCCACCAATCCAATGCTTCGCCCATCAACGTATCGGATGCGCACAAAATTTTCTCCTCATCGGTACATATTACCTGACGGAAATGTCTTTCCATGTCCATCATCCAATGATCGGCCAAGTCTATGTCAACTTGCCCATGATACAACGTCGGTTTTCGCTTATGAAACTGTTCCACGATTGTGTGTTGAGGTCACGGTGCCGATGGTGCATTGATATGACGAATTTCCACTTGTGGAGGCTGAACGTTCATCTGTTCTCTTTCACTTACCACTTGTATGAAATTTCCCACCATATTCACTATTTGGTCCATCCGCGAATGCGTGACAATTCTCTTGGTAGATCAGCCATAACGTTTCAAATATTCCCCTATTGAGTTCAATGCATGATGACCATACATGTTATGCCACAATATAGATACATGTGCACAGTTCATCACGATCAACAAATGCTAACACATGAAGCATTTCTAGAATGATAACAATTATCTTTACAATTACACACTCCACTCGACGTCACTCAGCATATATAACGTCACTCGTTCCCAAGGCTCTAAACTTATGCTCTGATACCACTAAATGTCACAGCCCGGTCCCACAATAGCGGAACCGGAGCCCGTGGCACGCCACCGAGGCTAAACCAATTCATTAACGTTCCCAAAAATTAGTTTGAAGAACACACGCATCGGAAAACAAAACACATTTGAACCCAGAGGTTCAGTCGACTGCTCAGTCGACTTCTCTGTCGACTGAAGAAGGCAGGGAGTTTTCAAAAGGGTTTAATAACAATTCCAGTCGACTGAGACTAGGGTTAGTCGACTGAGGTCTCCAGCTTTCAGTCGACTGAATTAGTGGCCAGTCGACTGAATCAGGCAGAAGCAAAAAGAACACATTATCTACAGAGGTCCAGTCGACTGAGGCAGGGCCCAGTCGACTGCTTTTACTATATTAACAAGCAGTAGCTAACAGGCACAGGGGTTCAGTCGACTGAACACAGGACCAGTCGACTGCTCCCATGGCAGCAGCCCAATCTGCAGAATTTTAAGTTGAAAAGCTTCCTAACTTTCACCAATGATCAACCACTCAAACCAAACTCAATCCAAAGTAATCCTAGCTGTATTAAAACATTTCTAAAGCAGGATTACAACATGTCACTAACTATTACAACGGTTTAAAATCCATTCTATCATACGAAGTTAAACATGGGTTAAAACAGCCAAATTCTTATTACAACATCCTATTGTCCCAAAACTACAAGGTTAACATTCAAGTTGACTCCCAAGCGAACTCCCAACCCTCGTGCTCACTTCTCCAATTCCTCGCCAGCATTAACACCTGAAATGGTTATTTGAATAACCACAGATATTCGATTTGTTTAAGCTAACGCTTAGTGAATAAAACAACATATGCACATGAATGATAAACATGTCCGCATTCACATCTCTATAATTCATACTAGTGGCCGGAGACTCACGTGCCCGTCCATATTCCCAATCCGCGACTCCTCACCAATAAGTCCACGCGAAAGGGTAAGACCCACGATTCTTCTCTTCAATCGTGCGACCTTAATGCCTATATCGGCTCCACAAAATGGCACGGTGACCACGTGCTCCTTCTGACCCAAACAAGCAACTTAACATGCTCAAATACATATCACCATGCTCGCGGTAATCAAAACATATCACCGTGCTATTGAGCCTACTTATCAATATAAATACCCAATATGAACTACACAATATATCTCTAAGAATTAATACATGCTATTCACACAAAACATGAATACATGTCAAGAAATCATTCTAGAGACATAGTTGAATCACTCACCTCCAAATAACGCTCCTATAATTCAATCTGAAGAAAACCCGTGCACAAAGAACGTGCAGAAGTCCGTCTAGTACAATTCCTATGGATCAGAACTCCATTTATCAACTTTTATGAAAAATTCTAGAAAATAACTTTTTGGAAAACTTAGCCAAACAGGCCCTAATAGGTATCAAAACGAAGCTCTTACCTCGAGGAGCTCGAATATGAAATCTGGGAGAAAACAAGCTGACGGAAGGTCGTCGTTTGGCGTCGCAAAGCTTGAAGCAACTAAATCTCCCTCTAGCCCCCCCTTTTGGCCTCCTTTTGGAATTAGGTCAAGAACTTATGAAAAACCTAAAGTCATCACTTCCTATATATAGGCAAGACTATTGGGAATTTACGTTTACCTCCCCACGAGTTTTCAAAACTCCTAATCAGTCTCTGAAACTTTCTACACAGCTACTTCATAGCTTTATAAGTGAAACTTCAAAATTATAAAAGTTTTCGACTAAGTTTCGTTTGGTCGCTAAAACACGAATTTCTACATGACGTTTCCGAAGTTGCTAATTAGCCTACCAAATTAATAGCGTGTTAACGTTCTCACCAGGATACTAAACCTAACAACAGATATAAATTCTAAAATAGAAAATAAT
The DNA here is from genome assembly GCA_033977485.1 of Hydrangea macrophylla. Lineage (NCBI taxonomy): Eukaryota > Viridiplantae > Streptophyta > Magnoliopsida > Cornales > Hydrangeaceae > Hydrangea > Hydrangea macrophylla. Next base: position 87,800,255 of record CM066986.1, read on the forward strand.
ACAGATATTGAAATACACAGGTAAATATTTATTTTCAAATAAACATTTAAAATGTTCTACAGTGACCGTCTCATACTCGGAGAGACTTCACAAACAATAAATCCTCAATCACAACAGTTTCAAAGGGTTCTCTAATACAGACACCCAAATCAACTCGTGAGTCAAAACTCACCCAACCATGTGTCATAAGACACGCCACATCACATTATCATGCATGACAATGTAATGCAAATGACATAACACAAATGTGGGTGTTATAACTATCCATAAGGATTCACTCACCTCAAACTTCATATCATCATTTAGATGATGATGAATTATAAGTAAAACAAAGAAAATAAAAAATAAATGAGGTAAGAGGAGATGAACATTGTATATAAGCAAGAAAATAAACAATCAATAGATGATATTCAATGATGGAACCACAAGCATTCAACCTCTCATGTATGTGTGTATGTGGGTGTAGATTGCTCTCTAACTCATTGGAAACTCAAAGAAGATGAAGAAAATGAATTGAAATCTTGTAAACACTAGTTTAGTTTTGAGAAAACTAAATAAAAACTCACATTTGGCTTGGATTTGAAGAAGAAAATCTTTATTTCTCTCTCTATTTCTTCCGAACTCTCTATATCACTCTCTAATGGATTCCAAGCTCTTCGCCAAATGGAAGCAAATGGATCTCCTTTATAGGACAAGATGGGGGGTGTATTTTGGATTTTTAAAAGTCTCTAATTGGTCCAAAAAGTTCAGATTATCAAAACTATGTCTTTTTATTTGTTGAAATTTGAATTAAAACCAAAAATTAACAAAAAACTACAAAAAAAAATGAAAAATCACTCAGAGTGCCGCCGCGCCACTTGGCCACTGTCGCCGCGGCAGTGGGCTAGTACCGCTGCAGCAGTAAACCCCCCGTTGACCAAAAGTTGCATTTTGGCCCCCGAAACTCCCGAAATTTGTGAAACGGCCCTATTTCGTCCAAAATTCACAGAAAATTCATACGAAATCCAAATTGAGATTGTGATATACCGTTGAAAAGGTATTGAGGTCTAATTTCCATAAAAAATAGTTTGGAGTTGGGTCACTTTGGAAAGTCTTGCGGTATTCGCGATAAAAGCCGAATTGATCGCATTTTTCACCTTCAGAAATTCATAACAAATTCATTTTAGGTCCAGAAATTATGTGCGATATACCATTGGAAAGCTATTGACCTCTAGTATTTGATAAAAATATTTCAATTTCGAAAAGGGGACTTTGATTTTTGGTCAAACTTGCAGTCAAATCAGTCAAACAGTGCACTTCCAGGAAATTCCGGGAAGTTCTGAGAGCCTCCAAAGATTGACGTTTCCGTCCGATTTTCTTTTAAAACATATTTTAAGACTTTTCTCATGATCTAAGATGATCTCGGAACTTTTGGGCGAATTCGGATGATTTTGGTCAAACCTTGGCCAAACTTGGTCAAACCTTGGCCAAACTTGGTCAAACCTTGGCCAAACTTGGTCAAACTTTGGTCAAACCGATCAACGGAGACTTTTGGGAACTTCCGGGGGTCTCTGGGATCTTATGATTTCAAATATTCATCTTTTAAAATACCTTTTTTTTTGTTTTGAACAACATCAAATGATTTCTGAGATTCTAGGCCAATCCGGAGAGTTTTGAGCTTTTAGAGGTATTTTGGTCATTTCTTTGATTTCTTGAGAGTTAGGGGCAATCTCTAAAAATTCGATATTTATAATCATCGAGGTTTGACATGCTTGTGGCCTCCTAAATCTGTTAGCCGACAAAATGGGGTGTCTACACCAGTGGCAGTGCTAAAGTGTGTGACGCTGACTTGGACACTCCCTGGCATCGTGGTGACGCTAAAGTGTGTGGCCTACTGGACACTCCCAGGTATCTATGGTATGTCTAAAGTGTGAAGCAAAATTGGTCACTCCCTGGTACTCGTGTACTAAAGTGTGAGGCAAACTGGACATTCCTTGGTACCCCTGTACTATAGTGTGGCCACCTTAGTATTTCAAGATACTGGAATGAGGGAATTGGATGATGTGTTATCGAGAAAAATGAGTCAGTGAGACAAGAGTGGTTGCATTATTCCACGCACGGTCACATATTTTATTGATTGAGGATTATGACTTTATCTTTACTGCTTTACAATTTGAATTCATTGCTATATCTCGAACACGTGGAATAATGACCCTGTAAAATGAAAATGGTAAGTGAGTATGTTTTATATTTCAAATATGTGTTTGCAATATTCACCAGCTTCATGAAGCTGACGGCGTTGATACGCGATGTACATTCGTGTCTAGACTTTTCAGGTCATAACTAGGCATGACAGTATGACTATGCGAATTGAATACAACTACCTGAGAAGAGAAAATTTGTTATAGCTACATTTTATTATGAACTAAAATTGTAGTAAGGATTAATGTAATAGATATTATTTTGTTACAAGGCGGGTTGTGCCTTTAGATGATCACATGCTGTAATAATTATTAACTTGGAAATTTTTTTAAGCCTTTATTGCTCTTATTCTGATTTTAAATTATATTACTGTTAGATGTTTGGGACGGAATCGATCCTTCAAACTATTGCGACCTACGGGTCCATAAGGAAATTAAATGCTTTCCCTATTTATGCTACGTCGGGGCGTGACAGAATCTATGGTATATGAAATCGTTGGTTGAGGCATTGACTTATCGACATAGTATGTATGTATGTATGATAGTACTTAGTTTTGGTTCACTTCGAGATGAAGAGTCGTGTATGGTTGTTAACCAGTTGAGACGTGTTAGGAAACGACTTTTAGTCGAAAAGAACGATGGGTAAAAGTGAGATGAGTTATTTCTTTTGTTTTGGGTATTGTGATGAAACTTTTGAGTTTCGGAAAAGATATGTGGCAAGTACAATGAAAGTATATGTGAGTTGACGTTGTGACGTCGCGATGGGATTGAATGTCAGGTTTGACTATTGAGTATGATCTACTCAGGTATTGATGTCCTTACTTATTGAGGTGTTTCGATCTATTACTATAATGCGGTTTGAACCTTCAATCAGATTGAGGCGGGGTCTCTGAGGATTCATTTTCCTTTAAAGCTTGAGGATTTATTTTCCTCGTGAGATTGTGATATCTCAGTGGAGATGTGTAGTTTGTAATGAGACAAATGTTAGAAGTGCTTATGAGAAGTCGTTGCGATTTGGTGAAATGGTATAAGTTTGGGGACATACCTTCTTTTTGGAGGGGAGAATTGTCACACCCGTCCCGGGAAAATAAATTCATTTTAAAGGCGTAAGCCAATTACTGGAAATTATTAATGTTGATTAATAATTTGAGATGGGGTTGAGTGTAGGTCAATGGTGAGTATCAATTGAGGTCATGGGAACATGGAAAATCATGAGGCATTTGACTGACTAAATGACATTTATATGATTTAAATGTTATTTGAGTTATTTGGTAAATTATGAATAGTAATTATACCTGTGTAGTGTACTTTTATGTTAGTTGGATCTTGTTAAAGATCATTTTGAACGAATTAGAGTTAACCCATGCAATACATTACATCAAAGGTAGGTTGTCTAGAAATTCTACGAAAATAGTTTTCAGAATGTAATTACAGCGACAAACGGAACTTAGTCGGAAACTTTTTCAATTTATAGTTTTCACTCGTGAAGCAATGAATTAGACGTGTAAGACATTTCGAGGGATAATTAAGAGTTTATAAAACTCGTGGGAGGTAAACGTAATTTTCGAGAATGATGTCTGTATATAGCAAGTCCAAGATATTTTCATTTGACAATTTCTGGAAACCTAATTCAAGAGAGGTGATTTTGCTTAAAGCTTCTTGATGCAAATCGACGGACTTCTGCCTGTTTATTTTTTACCAAATTTCATATTTGGATTCCCAGAGGTAAGGGCTATATTTTGATAGTCATTAGGCCACATTTGGCTAAGTTTTACGAAAATTCTAATTCTAGAAATTTGGGAAAAACCCATGTAAACTTGTAGGTTTTGTGTAGGATCGAAGATTCGACGTTTAATTGGGCTTCTAGTCGTTCCCTCCAAGTTATACGACGATAGCTCGAGGTATGAATTTCTAGCCTATGAGATATAGGGAAATTACATGTTTTGATTTTCGACGAAATTGAGATCCGGGCAAAATCCATGTGCTAATCTTAGGCCCATTAATTATGCACGCACTTAAATATGAAAATCATGTCTAACTTTTATGTGAGCACGTAAAGTGATTATGTGGGTCAAAGGGGGGACTTATACAATTTCATGCCAGAGTAAGCTTCTCGATGTTCGAGAATTTAGTAACGACTGCTACTATGTGTGGTTTAAGACTTGGACTTGCCAGGGCACTTGGGATACGATGGTTGTAGGCTTGGACTAGCCATTGGCATTGCGGTTTAAGATTTGGACTTGCCGCTACCAGATGAATGCGTGTTTTCTCCCTAAAGACTATTTGATGTGAATTATGAGATTAAAGCATGATTTGTCATATGTGCATATGTTAAAAATTATGCACTCAGCATATAGCTAAGCAATGAAGATTTACTCCATTGCAGGTATGAAGAAAGAAAAGGTGGAATGCGAGGCATGACGTTGGGATCATTCGGAGGAATTGGGGTATAGATTCTTGTAACCGAATCATAGAAGCTCTGGATTATTATTGGGTTGATGTAACATTCTTTTGAAAACCCTTTTTAAATTGGTTGGAAGCGACTCGGAACTCTTGAGTTGGCGTCTTGATGTTTAACACGTTGAATTTCATATTTTATGAATTTGTTGTAGCACTTATGAGATTTGATCCAATCGGAACCTTAACTTAATTAGTTAACATTTTCCAAACTTAGGCAAGTTGTTATACTTGTCCTTATAACTTTGGTAAAGGTTGATAGGATTGGAATATGTTTGAAGGGTTGCTATGGGTGAAGGTTGGGTGATGCCGTAGCATTATTCTGCTGCTAGAAGGAATTCTGCTAAAGGGTCATTCGACCAGTCGAAATAACCCCTATATGAAACCTTTTTCTACCCCTTCCGGAAATAATTTAAATGTTTTGATGGGTTCTTAGGGTACCTTTGGGACTCCTTTCAACATAAATTCACCCATTTCGAAATATAATTATGTTTTCAATTTTATACGGATTTTACAACTCGGAGAGTATTGTTTGCAAAAGTTTTAAATATTCAATGGTGTTTTAAGTTCTTTTTCTGCTGCTATAATCTTTGAATGAATTGGTTGAGCCTTGGTGGCGTGCCACGTGTTCTATTTTCACGCGTAGTGGGATGGGTCTTGACACTAAGATTGGCACAACTGATAATCTTGTTGATCCCTTTACTAAAGCCTTACCTTCTAAGGTTTTTGTTCATCACTTGGACAATCTAGGCATTAGATGTAATCCTAGTTGGTTGTGAGTGCTAGTGAGAGTTTGTTGGGAATTAGCCCTTAAACCAATTAGTAATTGTAATCAGACACTTTGATTTGTATATTTATGAGCATCTTTACATATTCAGATATGTGTTATTTATGAATTGAATGGTTTGGCGTGTTTATCCATAAACAACATTGTCAGATTCATTTGTGTTAATGAGATTAACACATGGGAGATATGAATTATATTCGGCAATTTTTTTAAATTGTCATAGTCAATGATAAGAATAGGTAATTTATCAGGTCTAGACTGCATCACATTAATTTTTATATGATAGAGTGATGAATCTAATTCAGTAGAATAGTAACTCTGAATTAATGTGTTAGTGCATTAGATGCATTGACGGACATTGAGTTAAACCTGTTAACAATTAACTGTCATAGGTTAATAAGTACTCGAATTTGTATATAACATATGTTCTTAATCCTGAGATGATTGTGAACACAAGCTGTTGACTTGATTACTTTGACTTATCAATCAGTGAGGTCTTCACAGATCAACACCTGGATATCTTGGGTAATTAAGTGAACAATATTGTGAACACTAGTTGTCAAGATGGAATCTACCCTCTATAAAGAGTAAGTATTCCCTTGAGAATGTCTGGGTTAATTACTGAGAACTGCAGTCTTGTCAGCAAGTCGTTGTTGGCATGTTCAGTAATTTATGAGAAGTGACTAGGGCTCAAGGATAATAAGAAGTAATTAACTCTGGGTTGACAGTATAGTTGATACACTAATCCCGGAGATAATTAGTATGTTTGGTACTAGAGGAACATCACTGTATTTTATTATGCAAAGTCTAGATTTCAACCTCGGGTAATTTTTTCTATTAAACCTAGATTTCAATTGTTGTCATATAGTGGTGTTGATAATAATTAATTAAAATTATTTACTTAGCTTAAGAGTTAAGTTAGATAGAAATTAGTTTTAATTTAGCCGGGTTATTAGACCCTAGAAGTCCCATCTCTAGCTTAATGGGTGTTTAATTGCAAGGATAAGGTGACTAGGATAGAGCTAGTTCTAACAAACTCGATATATATGTGATATAGAGAGAGGCGCCGGCCACCTTTTGGCCTTGTGATCCCTAGCCGAAATCTCTCTCTCTCTCTCTCTCATCTCTACATTCATCTTCTCTTTTAGGGTTGCCCATCAAACCCTAGCATCTAAGACAGCATCTAGAAGCCATAGAGGTGAAGACTGCTAGGAGAGAAGGACAAGAAGTATTCTCATTTTAGATTCAGATAATCTCCATAGGTGAAGTTTTCTTGTACTTCTCTTTCAATCATACGTATTCGAATAAGTTTCAAGATTCGTTTTAAAACCAATTTTTCCGCGGTGTTTGGAAATCGTTTTCAACACCCCTCTCTCATTGTCATCAAAAAAAGACAAAACATATAATCTGAAAATTCATTTTGAAGTTAACATAATAATTTAATTACACTGATAAGAATAGATTATGAAATTTTAATTTCAAACATACATAAATATATTTTCTAGCACTCTAAATGCTCATTGAGAAACAACGGTTCAAGAGTCTTCTGATCTTATAAGTGGACTTGGATTCTATTTTCTTCTCTACATGTAAAGATCTAAGTCCCAACTGAGTGTCAGTGGTTTGCCTAAAGAGGAGTCTTCACTAAATAACATATCCTCGTTCAATCAGAAAAAATAAATAAATAGTAATAATAATAATAGTAATAATAATAATAATAATAATAATAATAATAATAATTTGAAAACCATCTAATGTTATAATATTTGACTATAGTTTTGTGTGTTATTCCTATGTGGTAATCTGTATAGATAAAATGAAACTGGTAACAAAAGGAAACAGTAATAGCAACCAAAACAGAATTAAACTTACTGTCACAGAATAAAGAAATAATAAATTGAGACAGAATCCGAGCCCAGCGAACTGTTTCCTTAAGACGAATTTGCTCCCTCTCGGTGCACAAGGTAGATAAGAAATCGTCTCCCAAGATAGAACGGATTTTCAATTCTGAAGAAGCTGCACTTCTATCTCCAGAACACAGCGAACACAATACTGTATAATACTCGAACACTACTATGAAATGATATGCAGTGAGAGAGAGAGATTTATTTCGTGCTATGAAAATGTAATCAGAGGAGTATATATAAACAATTATAGTGACTGTTAGAATCAACACGTCCAAACAGAGCATTGCGTCTGTTGGAGTGGTGACTGTACGAAACAGCACAACCAAACAGAGCCTTATCACTGGAGGGACATGACTGTTAAAAAAAAACTGGAGGGAAATTTTAAATAAATTTTCTCCAAAAAGAATAGTCAACAAGCCCAGGACCACGGACCCACGACCCGCGCCCAAGCCCAGCCCAGCCGGTCGGTCGGCGGCGGCTGCGCGCGTGTGTGTGTGCGCGCGCGCGTGGGATAATTCCCACAAATGCCTAGGTCCTTCCCCCTTAACAAAAGTGGGTACCCCAAAGGGGCATGCCCCTTAGTTGGCTTCCCTCTTAAATATACCCTTAAGCTCTTTGATGTTTTTCCTATGTGGGACAACCAAAGTTTCCCACATTATTCCTCCTTCACCAATATTTCACATGGGCCACTTTGGATGACAATTTCTCATTCATCCCTTATTGGATTTCAACATGTAAATATACGACGTTCATCTCCTCACAGAGGAGAACGCATTCCAATGTGGTCCCGCCCCTAAAGACATGTGGGACCCACCTTAGATTGGAGCCAAAGTTTACAAAAAACTTGATACTTGAAATCCAATTTTCCTACAATCCCCCACATGAATGAAATTGGCGATCTATTAATGTAAATAAAAATGCTGACACAGTTCGAGTATCGACGAAGAATTACTGTTTCAGACTAAGTAGCCTAGTGGCTTTGAACTTGCCCTAGTGTAAAACTATCGGATTTACTAACTAGTGAGTAGATGAGATTATCTTTGAACTCCTAGTCGTTTGGGTAAACCTAGACAATAGAATTCACACAGCAATTCTTCTTACAAATTTGGTTCTCACGTTTGTGTTCGTTTTGGCCTTGAACACCTCTTGGTTCCGTGAGTGTTTTAGAGAATTCAGCCTTTATATTCTCATAGAAGCGGCCCCTTCTTACTCACGTAGGTGGTATCTATGAAGAGTATCCTGCAATACCCCACTTGGACGTTATCCAAAGTATAGAAACCATTAAAAGCATATCTTATCCTGTTTCTCGCGGCAGATAAACACTGACTCATCTTTGAAATGGGAGAAGGAAGATATAATTCTTCTCAGTGTATTCCGAGTACTACATAGTTCGGTTTTCCCATTGAACCTAGATCTTGGGATCTCCAGTCAACTAGGTTGGGTTGCCACCATGACGACTCTTGTTTAATGCATAGGCTTTAAACCCATTCCCCTCGATGAACTTTCTACTTGCTCTCTCGTTAGGCCTTTTGTAAGTGGATCCGCTATGTTTTCCTTTGACTTCACATAGTCAATAGATATGATCCCATTTGAGAGCAACTGTCGAACGGTATTATGTCGTCGACGAATATGACGAGACTTACCGTTATACATATAACTCTGTGCTCTACCAATCGCTGATTGACTATCACAATGTATACATATAGCAGGCACAGGTCGTGACCAATTTGGAATATCCTCTAGGAAGTTACGAAGCCATTCGGCCTCTTCCCCAGCTTTATCTAAGGCAATGAATTCGGATTCCATTGTAGATCTTGCAATACATGTTTGTTTTGAGGATTTCCAAGATACGGCTGCACCTCCAATTGTAAAGACATATCCACTTGTGGACTTTGAGTCTTTAGAATCAGATATCCAATTTGCGTCACAGTAACCTTCGAGTACGTGTGGATATCTGGTAAAGTGCAATCCATAGTTTTGAGTATACTTTAAATATCCCAAAACTCTTAGTATAGCCTTCCAGTGAGTTTCTCCGGGATTACTTGTAAATCGACTTAATTTACTCACTGAGTATGCTATGTCTGGTCGAGTGCAGTTCATAATGTACATTAGACTGCCTATGATACGTGAATATTCTAGTTGAGAAATGCTCATTCCTTTATTCTTAGCTAAGTGAAGACTCATATCGATTGGAGTCTTCTTAGGTTTGATCTCATACTTCTTAAATTTTTCAAGTACTTTGTCAATGTAATGAGATTGAGACAATATTAGTCCTTCAGATGTTTTAGAAATTTTAATTCCTAATATAACATCTGCGACACCCATGTCTTTCATATCAAACCTATTAGATAAGAATTGTTTTGTAATTCTTATCATCTCAGAATTGCTACCTATAATAAGCATGTCATCAACGTAGAGACATACAATGACATATCCTTTGGGAGTGTTCTTCACGTACACACATTTGTCACACTCATTGATTTTGAATCCATTTGATAATATTGCACTATCAAATTTCTCATGCCATTGTTTCGGTGCTTGTTTTAGGCCGTACAAGGACTTAACAAGCTTGCATACTTTATTCTCTTGTCCAGAAGCTACAAACCCTTCGGGTTGTTCCATATATATTTCTTCATGCCGGCATCCTCAGTTTTATATTTCTTGTCTAAAGAGTCCCATAGTGCTTTTGCTGATTCCATTTTACAATATACATTGTAAAGAGTGTTGTCTAATCCATTTAAAATATAATTTCGACACAAAAAATCAGAATTTTTCCATGAATCAACAGCGGCACTATTGGTTCCTCCTTCTACGAGTTCCAGAGGATCCTCGCGAAGAAACTTAGCCAAATGCAATGTGGTTAAATAAAAGAGCATCTTTTGTTGCCAACGTTTGAAATCGGTTCCATTGAACTTTTCCGGTTTTTCCCCATGAGACAGATTCACAGTAGGAACAGGAATAGATGATGTAGTTGCCATTCTGAAAATTTTAACAAGATTTGTTTCTTTATAATCACAAAAGTAATGAACACTGATTTAATAACTAAATAGGAAACTGAAAACAATTTTCAGTTTATAAGATAGTTGTATTAAACAGTTTATAATTCACAAAACAATTTTATAGACTAGATTTATAAAAAGCAGTTTTAATAACACAGCAGATTAAATAAACAGTAAATATTTACCAGTTTTAATAAACAGTAACAGTTTATTACTATTTCAGTTTTAATAAACATTAACAGTTTAAACAAAACAGATTGTACAACAGTTTTTAAAAAAAAAACACAAATAGAATCACTATTTCAGTTTTGTTCAGATTACCAAAAAGAAATTAAAGGAAATTCGTCTTAAGATTGTTATTCCTATGTGGTAATCTGTATAGATAAAATGGAACTGGTAACAAAAGGAAACAGTAATAGCAACCAAAACAGGATTAAACTTACTGTCACATAATAAAGAAATAATAAATTGAGACAGAATCCGAGCCCAGCGAACTGTTTCCTTAAGACGAATTTGCTCCCTCTCGGTGCACAAGGTAGATAAGCAATCGTCTCCCAAGATAGAACGGATTTTCAATTCTGAAGAAGCTGCACTTCTATCTCCAGAACACAGCGAACACAATACTGTATAATACTCGAACACTACTATGAAATGATATGCAGTGAGAGAGAGAGATTTATTTCGTGCTATGAAAATGTAATCAGAGGAGTATATATAAACAATTATAGTGACTGTTAGAATCAACACGTCCAAACAGAGCATTGCGTCTGTTGGAGTGGTGACTGTACGAAACAGCACAACCAAACATAGCCTTATCACTGGAGGGACATGACTGTTAAAAAAAAACTGGAGGGAAATTTAAATAAATTTTCTCCAAAAAGAATAGTCAACAAGCCCAAGCCCAGCCCAGCCGGCGGCGGCGCGCGGGATAATTCCCACAAATGCCTAGGTCCTTACCCCTTAACAAAAGTGGGTACCCCAAAGGGGCATGCCCCTTAGTTGGCTTCCCTCTTAAATATACCCTTAAGCTCTTTGATGTTTTTCCCATGTGGGACAACCAAAGTTTCCCACATTATTCCTCCTTCACCAATATTTCACATGGGCCACTTTGGATGACAATTTCTCATTCATCCCTTATTGGATTTCAACATGTAAATATACGACGTTCATCTCCTCACGGAGGAGAACGCATTCCAATGTGGTCCCGCCCCTAAAGACATGTGAGACCCACCTTAGATTGGAGCCAAAGTTTACAAAAAACTTGATACTTGAAATCCAATTTTCCAACATTGTGTAAGTGGGTGGGATTAGGTTTGGATCATGTATTTTCATTGTTAAAGAAACCAATAATTTGCTAGTTGCCTACGGGTTGGGAACTAAAGCAAACTCTTTTTTTATGCTCTTAATGTACCCAAGGATAAACCACAAAATTGAAGAAGCTTCCAATCTAATTATGTAATAATTTCAATTGATTTTTGATGTACCTTTTTCCTAAATAAACCTAATGCGCACTGAAAATATCTACTTTTAAAAAAAAATATTTTATATGAAACTTCATTTATAAGCGCAGATCTCCAAAAAGTAACCAATACAGGCAAATAGAAGCAAGAAAAGCATGAATATGAACTACACATACTTTTACAGTCGCACTACAAACTCTCCAATCTCAATAAATCTCACTGTGATGAAACTTAACAGAGCCGACTAAGCGAGAAATCTATCAAAGTGACCCACCAACCACTTCAAATATCTAGCTACTTTGAAGTAAAAGTAAACAATATATAGGACTATGAGCACCAAATCATTGAGGGAATATTATTAATATACTTGAAGAGAAAAACTTTCAACCTCAGGCACAGATCTACAAAGTTCATTAGGTGCAACGCATGTAAATATGCTTGCATTAAATTCTTCTCGGAAGCTAGCTAGTTGAAGCTTTTGCTAAGATGGTGTTTGATAGACTATCTAAAATATTTTGCATGTTGTATTATTAGGATCATAATTTTGCCTTTGTTTGGTTTTTGGATCTAAGCGAGAAAAATGAAATGAAAATATGAAAGAAAACTATTTCATTGTCTAGTTATGAAAAATGGTAAGAAGTGTGAAAAATCGGAAAAGAATAATTTTTTTTTTCCATCAACTGTTGTTTTGCAGAAGCACCCACAAAGACAATAATTCAAATGAGATAAGAAAACAATTAGACAGAGAAAAGACCAATCACACAAAGAATACAAAGATATACGTGTGGTTCGGCATTGTGCCTACGTCCACACTCGGAGCAACTAAATTTTTTCTAATTGATGATGGTGAAAATGAATCTAGAGAGATTACAATGCCTTTCCATGGCTCTCTAATGTAAAGGAGAAAGATACAAAAGTGTTTCCAATAACTTAGATTTAGGTGTAAATAGTAGACTTGCCAAAAACCAATTAGGAATTCAAATTCATATATAACTTCCCTATTCTCGCTGCCAAAAAATCTCGTGCTCCAGCTCGGGCGAGCCACCCAGCAAGCGACAGTCCAGTTCCAAATTCCAGTAATAGGGCGGTACATGTAGCATCACAAAAACTTCTTAGCAACTTGATCTACATATTGTGGAAAAGGAATGGTCGTGCATAAGTAATAGGTGAAAGACATTAGAATATTTATTTAGAGTCATGCTATGCTTCCCAAATTTTAATCTCAAATGATATTGCTGTAGGACCACTGTGGAACCACTTTAACATTAACCAATCAAAATTTATTGGGTCCACTGCCACATATTTTGGGAAACACTTTTGAAAATGAAATTTGAGAAGCATAGCAGTACCCTTTTTTATTTATAAATTTTTGTAAAGCTAATTTTTTTTTTTTTTTGAACGGCCACTGCCACAGTTTCTTTTTTCTTTTTGTGTCACAAATTTTTTTTTGGAGATCTAATGGCTATTATGAAAGGGGTTGACATCCACCTATTTTGGGTGGGGGTGTATTGTAGCCTAGCCCATTCCCTACCAGTTCAAAGAACAAAAATTCGAAAAATCTAACTTACACCCCCTCAAAAAAGGGGTGGATGTCAACCCCCAATCGTGTGGCTCAGGTTGAGCCATATCACCAAAATTTGAAAATTGGTTATGAGAAATGTAGTTCAGTTTTGACAAATGTGGCTCATTGTTATGAGTCACTTATGACAAATGTGGTAGGGGGTTGACATCCACCCCTTTTTTAATGGGTGTATTGTAATCTGGCCAACAAAAATTAATCCATGATTCGATTCCTACACCACCAGTACATGTATAGAGTAGTAGAAAGTCTAATAATAATTTCATAAACTAGGCCCTGTTTGCGAAAGTCAGATTGAGTTCATCTTGTGAATTGCTTAATATGTACATGTAATTTCATTATACTTTTCGTTTCTTTCACAATTTCATTCTATTTTACATAAAGTAAATAAGTAATGCTATGCGTTCAAAATTGTGTATCTCAAATAGTTTCCGAACATGTGATAAATGAATAAATTAATCACACATTAGTTTTATTAATGATAAATGAATTTATTAAATTAGTAAATTAATAGATGTCAAATGGTTTGAAATACATGATAAATTAACAAACGAGGATATCGAAGAGGTCTCACTATTATTGATGGTCAGGGGTGGAGCTAGGGATTTATTTATTTTATTATTATTATTATTATTATTATCATTTGTGTGTGTGTGTGTGTGGTGGTGGGGGGGGGGGTGGGGGTGGGTGGATGAAGTTATGTGGGGGGTTCAGTGGCCCCGAAAAAAAAATTGGGGGTCTATTTATATGTCAGATTGGGTCTATTTAAGAACAATATTATCTTTTGGGGGTAATTTTTATACATTTTGGGGTCTATTTATCAACAAGGTATGGTGTGAAATTGAGTTTTGAACACTTAATTGGGGTGTCCTAAACTACATTTGGGCTAAAATATCATATGCACTAAATAAATTCTCAAATTTTGGGATGGACTAAATTACATTTAGTCTAAAATATCACAAGTACTAATTTTTTTAATTTTTTTTTTCCAAATTTGGGTGGGTTAAACTATAATTGGACTAGAATATCACATGTACTATTTTTTTTCCCCAGATTTTGAGGGGCCTGCAGCCCAGCCTAGCCTAGCCTACTCTTCCCTTCACCCCCCGTTGATGGTTGTATCACTATGACACTTATTGAGAACCCTTGTTGGTTTACAAGATTTGGGAAGATAGCACTACATAATGTATTTATCAAATTTTCTATTATATATTTTAATAGTTGTACCATATTTAATTATAATAGGAACCACTTCATTTTCATGGAACCACATTAAAGCATTTGAGAACCAAATTTAAGATTAAAACACAAGAATCCAAAATTTCAAAACTGTAGTATTAGTTTAATTCTAACACGAGTAACGCTACGCTTCCCAAATTTAGAAGTTGAAGTGGTTTTGTCATTATCTCAAATGCTTCTCAAGTACGTGACAAATTAATAAATTAATGTCACACTAATTTATTAATGATAAATTAATAAATTAATTTATTAAATTAGTAAATTAAATGATAAAATTACATTTTTAGCATTATAATGATAATTAATTATGGAGAACAATTGTGCACTCCCAAGCACCTAAATTGGTTGAACAAGTGGGACCTATCACTTTCCTTCATTAATTCATTCCATAACACTTATATACAAATAGTCACTAATGATTGCAATAGCTTTAATCATAATAAAGATTAAGGCCAAAATTAACTCTAGAAGATGTAGTGTTTGGTTAAAGTATATGCAAAAGTGGTTATAGTGGTAGAATTGATTACATAAATATTTATTAAATTGTCAAATATTTTAATCGTTGTACCATATTTAATTATACTAGATATTGCCCGTGTCCGAGGGCACTACCGGTAGGGGTGAAAATGGTTCGGTTAGGTTCGATTCGGTTCGATTTTTAATCAAACCGATCAGTTTCGGTTCGATTCAATTTAGTGGAAAGGTTCAGTTCAGTTCGGTTAGATTTTACCAATATAAAGAACATAAAAAGGGAATTATGATTTTCATTTTCTGGATGATCCTGTACGATTTTCGGGCATCCAACCATACATTTTCTTCATCATCCTACAGAACGAAGTTGTATCCAATACAATACACCTTCCCATGTGAAGAATATACACGCGTAAGAAAAAAAATTTCAAAGTATGAGAATTTAGTACAATGAATATATTTTTATAGTGATAGATGTTTAAGAATTTTTTTGGAGCGTAGAAACAAAGTATAAGGGTAAAAGCTTATTTAGTATAAATGTTGTATGTCAAAACAAACAGAGTATAGTAAAAAAAAAATAGAGTAACATTTAACGTACGATTCAAAGCCAACTTGCTAAAGGTGTTGGAATAGGTTACAAAATAATTGCTACATTCTAAATTCAATTGTCAATCTAATGGAAACAAAATATTTTCTCCAACATTACATTATTTTCCAAAATTACGTTATTTATTATTTTTGAAGACACGTCATTGTATGTCCAAGCATTTAGCAAGCATTTGTCGATGACCCAGTTCCGTCAATTCCGTTAAGGTTGTGAAAACATATTATTCTTCTTTCTCAACTCTTTATATCTATTACTGTGAACTACCAATACAAAACACAATATAACAGGCAAAATACTGGTTTTAACTTATTGTTGTAACTACCAAAATATTAGCCCACATGATTAAAAAATTCTTGGTTTTAACTTATTTGTTGTAGCTACCAAAATACTACCCCACAGGCAAAATATTGGTTTTAACTTATTGTTGTAACAATGTAATCACTATGTTGTTAACGCTTTCAGGTATAAGATAAAGAATAAAATAATTTCAATACCGTGCCTCCAAAGTCAATGAGAGGAGTCTGTTTATCAACAAAACAACCCAACTCTGCATGTTCTCATTTATTAGGAGGAAGAAGATTACTAACACACAACAATAATTGAAAATTAATATTACAAACACATAAGGAAAAAAAAATTACTAACACACACAATAGTAATTGAAAATTACAATTAAAAAATTTTAAAAAATATATTTGTATAAAATTACTAATACAAGAAGAAGAGAAATCATGAAAAAGTAGAATTTGGACATACCTGTTAAATTATGCAGGAAAAAAAAACTTGCGAGAGATAACGTGTTGACTGTGTATGAAAATGGAGTGTTCGAAGTGTATATATAATAAAGATTTTACGGAGAGAATTTGTGCTAGTTGATTGGGATTGAGGAGAGATAATTTTGCTAATTGATAGAGTGGACTGAATAAAAAAGAAAATTTCAGTAATCAAACTAAGGATATTCAACATAATCAATTGAAAGTAAAATGGAAAGATGTGCAAACTGTTCAGAAGAGAAAGGGTGAAAAAAAAAAGAAATTAATTAAATTATTCTCAGTTGAAATCACAATAAGGTAAGAAACCCCAAAATCCCAATTAACATGGAAGACAATAAATGAAAATTTTGATTCTGTAAAATAAGAATGGAAATCACAATAAGATAAGAATGGAAATCAAATCAAAATTTTCCATTTCCATAATTATGAGACAATAATTATGAGATAATGATTTTTTGCCACTTTTATGACAAAATCAAATTTTGGACATGAAAATCATAAAATCACATTTGCTCAAGAATAATATGCAGTTGAATAAACTGTCAGTAAGTACCAAATGAACAAACAGACCAAATGAAAAAAAAAAAAAAAAAAAAAGAAGAAGAAGAAAAGAAAAGAAAAAAAAAGAATGATCTAAAAATAATATGAACAAAATCTATAATATGAACAAAATCTTTTTGTAGGCTTAAAAAAGTAAAAATGGTTTGATCTGGCCAAAATAATTGTGAACAACTGCCTTAATTGTGCAAAAACATATCAAAGCCCCAAATAAACAAATTGATCTGGAAAAAAAAAATAAAAAATGGGATGATCTAGGAAAAATGATCATCCATAAAAAAATGTCTGGGGAAAATGATCTGAAAGGTGCTCTTGAAAGTTTCTTAACAAAATGATCTGAAAGGTGCTCCTGAAAGTTTCTGAAAAAAAAAAAAAAAAAAGTGAAAAATGCAAAAATGAAAAAATGAAGAAATATGAAGAAA
The DNA here is from genome assembly GCA_033977485.1 of Hydrangea macrophylla. Lineage (NCBI taxonomy): Eukaryota > Viridiplantae > Streptophyta > Magnoliopsida > Cornales > Hydrangeaceae > Hydrangea > Hydrangea macrophylla. Next base: position 87,817,694 of record CM066986.1, read on the forward strand.
AAAAATGAACAAAATGAAAGTTTTTCAAAATTCTGATAAAATTTTATGAACAAATGCTTTCAAGGTGCTCTTGAAAGTTTGTGAACAAAAAATGAAAAATGAAAAAAAAAATTGAAAAATGAACAAAATGAAAGTTTTTCAAAATTTCTGAACAAAAAATTTTACACAGAAAAATGCTGAAATTTTTGTTTCCCCCGGAAAAATGCTGAAATTTTTTTAAGTCTTTTTCTTCTTCGAAAAAAGGGGAGAGAAAAAGACCTGGGTTTTTTTTTTTTGGTCTTCTTCAGACCTAAAAGTCTTTTTCTTATTCCTTGAAAGTCTTATTCCGATCATCTTGGGAGGGTAAGGGTGAGGGTGTTTCTTCTTTTTGCCAAGGAAGAAGAGGGTGGGTTGGGGTAGTGTGGGGTGGAGGAGGAGGAGGAGGAGTGTGAGGGTGGATGAGGAGAGAGACAGATTGTGAGGGTGAGGGTGTTTCTTCTTTTTGCCGAGGAGGAGGATGAGGAGGGTGGGTTGGGGTGGCGTGAGGGTGGATGAGGAGAGAGAAGATTGGCAGGGTGGATCGAGAGAGAGAAGATCGGTGGTGAACCAGAGGGGGAGAAAGAGAAAGGGGGAGGAAGAGAGAGAGAGAAGTGAGAGAGGGAGAGAGGGGCAGTGATGTGGATAGGGTTTTGTCGGTTTGATCCTTGAGGGGAAAAAAACACAGTCATCATCCCAGTTCCAATCACCATCCCAGTCACACTAATCAGTCCTAGTCATATTTTTAATTTGTCCTAGTAGGACAAAGTTGTACAATATAATATAGATAATGGGAACCACTTAATTTTCATTAAAAATTATTTTCGATGGTACATCTACCAAAGCATTTAAGAACCAAATTTAGAAATAAAATGTGAAAATCCTAAATTTAAGAATTATATCATCAATTTAACTCCAACTGGCATGCGCATTACACGTGTTAGATACCACCTAGTAGTATATAAGGAAAAGAAATAATTGAAAATTATTGTACTAAATATATTTATAGTAACTTTGATTGAACTATGTTCTAATTCTTTCAGTGACGTGCATTACTCATATCAATATTTTGTACAACCAAATTATTCACAATAGTTGTAAAATACCTGTAAAATTAAGATATGTTTGTCTTCTCAAATTAAAACTTCACTTGAGTCAATTAGACTTCACTTCAGTGGTCTTCTAACTTGAACTAGAGTTGAAATGGAATGAAATTTATACATATTTGTGAGGTAAAACTAACAAATACAAAGATGCAGTGAAAATGAGAGAGATGGTGAAAGTTAAGGGCTCGCATGGTAACGTTATAGTTTTTTTATGGGTGATGCTATTTCCACTTCATCATTGAACTAAGGCACTCCATGGTACCACTCGTAGAGCATGTGGTACCATGTATGACATACATGGTACCACATGCTCTAAGAATGGTACCATGGAGTGCCTTAGTTCAACGATGGAGTGGCAATAACAATTCCCTTTTTTATTTTCAGTTTTTGTTTTCATTTTTTTGTATTGATGCATACCTCTAATTCAATACAAAAAATGAAAACCAAAACTAAAAACCAAAACCCACAACGTTACCATACGAGTCCTAAATATTTCTCCATTCAACATTCTTCAGATTTCTCTTAAGAAAGCCCAAGCTTTGCCTCCAAAGTTGGTTGTTGAATTAAATGGTGTTTAATGCAACAACCTTAACAAAAGTAAAGCAAACCTTAAATTATAAACTTCTATTAGGTACAACATCTATTTGCAAATTTGGTTGTGTGTACAACATCTATTCCATTAGGTACAATATAGTGACCCAGTAGTATTTTGCAAATTTGGCACATTTCTTTGCAAAGTCCAAACAATCTTTATCAAACTCCAAACAACCCTTAGGAAAGTCCAAACCTGCTATTTACTCTTTTTTTTTTACAAACTTGAATTTTATTTAGTTGTGTACAACATTTATGCCATACGATACAACATAGTGATGCTTAGTATTTTGCAAATTTGACACATTTCTTTGTAAAGTACAAACAACCTTTATCAAAGTCCAAACAGCCTTTAGGAAAGTTCAAACCTGCTATTTCTTTTTTTTCTTTTTTTTCCAAATTTAAATTTTATTTAGTTGTGTACAACATATATTCTATAATGTACAATAAAGTGATACTTAATATTTTAAAATTTTGGTATATTTATTTTCAAAGTCTAAATTACCGTTATCAAAACCCAAATAATCCTTAAGAAAATCCAAACTTGCTATAACACATTGCAAGGTATTTAATGTCCCTGACATGAGATAATCTTCCTCTTCCTTTCCAATCCACACCTGCCATGTTTATAATAATATTGCCTCACCTAGAGCCAAACCACTCACGCCCAAATGAATCAAATTCCAAATATCCGTCCTTTTCTCGGGTTGCCAAATATCCAAAATTATGAGAGGTAATAAGAAAAGAGTCATTCTTTGGTGATAACTTTTATACAATTTTCATACAACCTTATATAAAGATGTGTCTATCTCTATCCTGTGATGTCACTGTTCTATCTCTCTCCTGTGATGTCACTGGACCCCACAGTGACACAGGAGAGAGATAAACACATCTTTTAAAAAGTTGTACGAAAGTTATCACCAAAAAATTATCCATAAGAAAATTACAAAACGAGTCAAACGACCCCAGTAGTTCTAATGATCCAGTATTTCTTATGAGAGGTAACAAGAAAATTACAAAACGACCCAGTAATTCTCAACAACGAGTACATGCTACTCTTTGAAGGGCACTTTGGACATTATGGATTATGGAATCTCAGGATTCAAAAGCCCAAACTACTGATAGGAGTAATAATAGGACAATCTCACTAACGGCCCGTTTGTTTCACGGATTATTTTAGGTGGATTCTGATTACTAGGAATCATAATACTAGTAATCACTTTACTAGGAATCTGAATCCCTGCAGATTGTTTGGTTCACTAATAGAATTCTAGCTGAATTTAGAATCCAGTGTTTGGTTGGGTCAAGGAAAATGAAATAGAAATATTGTTAAATACCTAAGCTACCCTTGAAGGCTAAAAAAATGTATGAGATAAAATCAAATTGTCAACCCTCTAAAAATGGAGGGTGATTGAAAAAAAATAATGGTATAAATCTAAAAATCAATGACACATAAAAAATGAGATAAATAGAGTAATTAAGACATGAACATGAGTCTAAACTATTACATGCAGTTAAAATATATTTGAATAATAACAAAAGATATTTTATATTTTTAATCTTAAAACATGTATAGGTCTAATGTACAAATCACAATATGCCAAATATGTAATTGTAATATCATATAGACTTTTCAATCATTAACAAATAGCAACCCAAATTTGAATTCAGTCATTAAACTAATATCAAATATAATGTTTCAAGCATAAGAAATCATCATAAACAATCTCATCTTCCAATCTCTCCATTTTAGAAAATAATAATAATTATAATCATAAATTTCTTCTGATCACATTATTTGTTTGTTTAATAGTCTAATAAAGGCTAGTTTAGGTATTATGAAAATAGTAAATCAAAACCCCAGTAATCCTTAGAAATACCACCTCTAAGCTAGGATTTAGAATCTACCCTATTTTCCACCTTTGGGTGGATTCTAAATCTAATGGGACCCACAATTCTTTAAATATTCCATAAATCAAACAAAGATATATTTTAAGATTACTAGTAATCTTCGGGTGGAATCAAAATCCACCCTAAGAATCCATGAACCAACGGACCGTAACAGACAATGAGACAAAAAGTAGTATCTCTGGCCTTTTGTGTGCGAGGCACGTGCATTGCAAAATGGCCAAAAAATCAAAAAACAAAATGTGGGGACTGGGGAGTGGACCGGAGACAACTGGCTAAAAGGGCCCCATTAGGATGCCGTTTGATTATTTCCTCCCAAAATCAGAGGTCAAAAATTTGAAACACCTATTCTCAAAAAAAAAAAAAAAAAATTATTTATGAAACACCAAAGTGTTATATGAGGGTAATTTGGAAAACTTTTAAAAAGTTTCATTTTTCATAAGAGTAATTTTTGGTTGATAAACTCTCTTTATAAACATATTTTATCTTTCTCTTAGGTAGTATTGTGGGGTTTGGATGATTTCAATGGATTCCACGTTACCACAGGAGAGAGATAAAATATGTTTGTAAAAAGTGTTTGTCACCCTAATATTATTGTTTTCATAAATGCACTAGATTTATATTGAACCCGACATTTATTTATTTATTTATTTGATACTCTGATAATTAAATGTTGAATGATAGATACATCTAAATAAAACGAATAATATTTGGGATATAAAGAAATGTTCACAAAAGAATGTGACATCTTATAAATTGAGTTAAGTGTGGTAGGTAGGTATAACACCCACATTTGTGTTATTGCATTTGCATTACATTGTCATGCATGATAATGTGATGTGGCGTGTCTTATGACACATGGTTGAGTGAGTTTTGACTCACAAGTTGATTTGAGTGTCTGTATTAGAGAACCCTTTAAAACTATTGTGATTGAGAATTTATTGTTTGTGAAGTCTCTCCGAGTATGAGACGGTCACTGTGGAACATTTTAAATGTTTATCTGAAAATAAATGATTACCTGTGTATTTCAATATCTGTATTATTTTCTGTTTTAGAATTTATTTATGTTGTTAGATTTAGTATCCTGGTGAGGACGAATGAACACGCTATTAATTTGGTAGGCTAATTAGCAACTTCGGAAACGTCATATAGAAATTCGCGTTTTAGCGACCAAACGAAACTTAGTCGAAAACTTTTATAATTTTGAAGTTTCACTTATAAAGCTATGAATTAGCTGTGTGGAAAGTTTCAGAGGCTGATTAGGACTTTGGAAAACTCGTGGGGAGGTAAACGTAATTTCCAAAAGAGTTGCCTATATATAGATAGAGATGGATGAGATATTTCTCATAACTTCTAACCTAATTTCAAAAGGAGGCCAAAAGGGAGCTAGAGGGAGATTTAGTTGCTTTAAGCTTTGCGACGCCAAACGACGACCTTCCGTCAGTTTGTTTTCTCCCAGATTTCATATTCGAGTTCCTCGAGGTAAGAGTTTCGTTTTGATACCTATTAGGGTCTGTTTGGCTAAGTTTTCCGAAAAGTTATTTTCTAGAATTTTTCATAAAAGTTGATAAATGGAATTCTGATCCATAGGAATTGTACTAGACGGACTTCTGCACGTTCTTTGTGCACGGGTTTTCTTCAGATTGAATTATAGGAGCGTTATTCGGAGGTGAGTGATTCAACTATGTTTTGGAATGATTTCTTGGCATGTATTCATGTTATGTTTGAATAGCATCTATTAATTCTTAGAGATATATTGTGTAGTTCATATTGGGCATTTGTATTAATAAGTAGGCTCAATAGCACGGTGATATGTTTAATTACCGCGAGCATGGTGATATGTATTTGAGCATGTTAAGTTGCTTATGTGGGTTAGAAGGAGCACGTGGTCACCGTGCCATTTTGTGGAGCCGATATAGGCATTAAGGTCGCACGATTGAAGAGAAGAATCGTGGGTCTTACCCTTTCGCGTGGACTTATTGGCGAGGAGTCGCGGATTGGGAGTATGGACGGGCACGTGAGTCTCCGGCGACTAGTATGAAATGTAGAGATGTGAATGCGGACATGTTTATCATTCATGTACATATGTTGTTTTATTCACTAAGCTTTAGCTTAAACAAATCGAAATATGTGTGGTTATTCAAATAACCATTTCAGGTGTTAATGCTGGCGAGGAATCGGAGAAGTGAGCACGTGGGTTGGGAGTTCGCTTGGGAGGCAACTTGAATGATAATCTTGTAGTTTTGGGATAATAGGAATGTTGTAATAAGACTTTTTATTGTTTTAACTTATGTTTAACTTCGTATGATAGAATGGATCTAGAACGTTGTAATGGACTATAACATGTTGTAATTATGTTTGGTAATGTTTTAATACAGCTAGAATTACTTTGGAGTGCTTTTGGAAATGGGTGTTTGATCCTTGGTTGAAGTTAGGAAGCTTTTAAACTTGAAATTCTGCATAATGTGCTGCTGTCAGGGGAGCAGTCGACTGATCCCTGATTCAGTCGACTGGATCCTTGTATCTGTTAGCTACTGCTTCTTTTATAGCAAAAGCAGTCGACTGGACCCCGCCTCAGTCGACTGAACCCCCTAGCCTCAGTCGACTGGAATTGCTATTAATTCCCTGCCTTCCTCCGTCGACTGAGCAGTCGACTGAACCTCTGGTTTTAAAATGTGTTTTGTTTTCCGCTGCGTGTGTTCTTCAAACAAAGATTTGGGAATGTTAATGAATTGGTTTAGCCTCGGTGGCGTGCCACGGGCTCCGGTTCCGCTATTGTGGGACCGGGCTGTGACAGTAGGTCCTGATGCCACATGAGATGCTACATTTTTATGTGAGCATCTATTTCTGACCCTTTTATGTCCCCAAACATTACCTAAATAAAATACATGATGTGGATTACTAAAACTCTTCTTTAATTACAAAATAAAAGAACTTAAAATTAGATTTTATTTCAAAAATGGATAATGCTAGACCCATACCCAAATCTCACACCACACCCTGATGTGGACCAATCAGGAGAGGAGAGAGATTGTAAAGTCTCTCTCCTCTCCCGATCGGTCCATATCAGGGTGTGAATGCATGGGTGTGCTATTTGGGTGTGGGTCTAATATTACCCTTCAAAAATACCATTGACAGCTTAGCAAGGTAAAAATTTAGGTGTCCAAAACTAATGTACTTAACATTTTCTTAACTATATGATAATCGCTTTTTACTAATTAAGATCAAGTTGTCGGAGTCCATAAAACAACTTAAAATATGTTGTTTGTCAAACCGACCCAATGTTATTTTATTACTTTATAAAAAGGATAAAACTTTACACAACTTTCACATAATTTTTTGTGCACAACTTACAAAAGTATCTCTCTCCTGTGTCATCATGTGATATCAGTGGATCCCACAGTGACACAGGAGAGAGATGGACACACTTTTGTGAGTTGTGCACAAAAGGTTGTGTGAACGTTGTGTGTGAAGTATTACTCTTATAAAAATCACATAGAGAAATTAAAGTGAAACCAAACCCAATTCTCTTTTAAGAATTCCCAAATAAGCCCTAGAGTTAGAGTAAGGGTGTTTAAATGACGAGATTTCTTGGCTTCTTTAAAAGGCACTATAGGACTCATTAGTCATATGCCACAGTTGAATTGAATTCCAATACTGGTTCTGAAAGAGCCAGAAGCCAAGAGAGTTTTAACTCTCAAGTCTCAATTAGTGAACTGTGAAACACCACAGCCTCGGTAATTGAAAGCTACTACACCCTTGTCATTACACACACACACACACAAACACTGTAACACTACTTTCAATATCTCAATTAATGTAATAATGTATGCCTTTCACTAGTCACAGGTTCAGAACTACTTACTGAACCACAGAGAACAACTATGATGTACACAGAAGCTCTCTAGTCAGCAGCACCATAAACAAGAAGCAGCATGCCAGAAACAAACATAAAATATACACAATTTATATAGAGACAAAAATAACCCCACCAACCCTTCTGTACAAAACAGACTTAAAACATGGGTAAGTCTATAGTAAGCAGCTTCTCATATGAGAATGCGGATTTTAACTGTTGGATGAGAATCTAACAATAAATGCATCTCCAGATTCTTGGGAATGTTATGACTAGATTCTCATCTAATGGTTAAAACTAGCCTTCTCATATAAGAAGCTTCTCACAATAGACTTACCCTTAAAACATTATCACCTTAGTTAAGAGTAATACCTCAAAAAGAGCAACCAAAACAAGAAAAGTGTCATTTATATGCGAGAATCAGGTTTTCTAATCTGATTGGAAGAGCAGTCTGGGATAGTTTTCAAAGGTGATGAGCTTTCTAATTGTATAGAATTACTTGCAGTAGAGAGGATTTTATAGAGAACTCATAAAAAGAGTTCAGAAAGAGAGTTGCTAGGCATCTATTATGAGGGTTTGTATTTTTCAATTAATAAAGAGTAGTTGTTCTTCGTGGTGTGGATTAACCGCAGTAGAGTGAACAAAATAAAAATTCTTTGTATGTTGTTTTTCCTTTGATTTCTTATCTCTTTTCGTGTATTACTATTTGAGTACTGTTTCTTGGGTTGGACACGGCATTCCCATTATCATCTCATTCATGTCTAAACTTCCTTTTTCTATGATTTGCAATAATGGTGTTTCAGGGCATGTTTGGGAAGTCCTCGAACAGGTCTTGGTTAAGTCTAAGTTTAACTTTCATTAAATTTTTTATGATAATCTTATTTGATAAGTGTCTATTTCTTACATAGGAGTCTGCGCACAGTCTAATAAATTTCCTTAAACAAGTTCTATGTCAAACCAACCTACACTTGGATCTCACAAGATCAATCGGATAAAAAAGTTGACTTGGATTGAACTAGGTCTTATTTTGAATATTCCTAAACAATACTATTCCAAGTTAATTGTTTGAGACAAAATTTTCCAACCAAAAAAGTTTAAAAAGCAATATATTAATCTATGAATAATACTTGGGACACAACCATTCACATAATTTTTTTTTGGATAAATTACAATACCACCCCTTGAACTATTACAGTTTTTTACTAACACCTCTTAAACTTTAAAATTGAACATGCTTACCCCCTCAACTATCCAAAATGAACAAACTCACCCCCTTAAAGAAATGGTTTTAGTGTCAACAAATGATAGATTAGGGGGTGAGTTTGTTTAGTTTTAGAGTTTAGGGGGTGTTAATAAAAAAATGGCCATAGTTCAGGGGGTGTTACTATAATTTACCTTTTTTTTTTTTTTTTACACAACTCAATAAATATGTCTGATCAGGAAGATATCCAATGGATTAGGCATTGCAGAGTAATTGATAGATTTGACTCCAATATTTACCTTTGTCTGTTTTTATCATGAATGAAATTGATTGATTGGGTTAAAAAGAAAAAGGGAAAAACTAAAGATTTGACTCCATTTCTTTAACTTTTCAATGTGAAAGGCAAGTAAAGGAATAGGAAATTCATAATGTATACTATAGCATATTTGATGCTACATTGGATAATGTTAGGGGTATAATTATTTTTTACAACTCATTTACAATCATCATTATCTCTTTCTTAAGTGGTGTTGTGGGATTCAGTTAAATTTTAATGAGCCCCAATGCCATTTAGGAGAAAGATAGAGATGACTGTTAATGAGTTATAAAAAATAATTGTACCCCTAACATTACTTTGCTACATTATTGTTGAACCTCCAATGTGGACTTGTCTCTCTAATAGGGCCACTCTTATTTTTGCAAAATCGGTGGAAAAAATTTAAGAGTAATGCTATGTACACTTAAAAAGAACATAAGTTGATATTTTAAGAGATCCACTTCATCTTGTGTTTTTTTTAGGTGTATACTTTAGGTGTACCTAGCATTATTCTTAATTTAAAGGAATTGATTGGAGGAGGGAGGGAAGAGGATCTGTACGAAAATGAAAGGACACTTTTCTCCCTTTGTTTGGTGAAATAAGAAGAAAAGTATGACAAATTATGTATTTCACTATTGTAACCTTCTATAACTCACTTCCCTTCTCTCCATCTTCCACTCCTACCAAACAAAGAGATTTCCTCTTATTCTCTTGCATCTCTTCTTCTTCATCCTTCACTTTATTCACTCACGCATCCGACAACCTATAAAAAAATAAAAAAAATAAAATAAAAAAAAAAAATAAAAAAAAAAAAAAAACATAGAATAAACCACGTTTTAATAACAATATGGTGCATTATTATGGAATTGCGTGTAAATTTAGGGACTTATTGAGTAAAGTACACATATTCAACTTAGTAGACGCTTTTGAATATGCAATATTCAACACTAATTGGCCCTCAATAGGATGAGAGCTTATTGAAGCTAGCAAATTTTACTAGGATCATGTAGTTTTCATCAAAACAGTATTTGTACACGTGTAACAATTGCATTATACTCTATATATATGCATGTCCCTGAATCTTTCACTTATTACAATGTACATTTTTGAGACAGGATTAATTAATTGGATATACTCGGAATAACAGGCCAAAGTTAACATTCACTCACTTGTAGAACTAGTGTTTTTTGGGTGGTAGTGATCCTTCTCTGATGTGAATCAAAACCTTTGAAATGCATATGGTTTTTTTTTTTTTTTTTTTTTTTTTTTTTTTTTGTGGGGGGGGGGGGGGGGGGGGGAGGGGGGGGGGGGGGGGGGGGGCGGGGGGGGGGGGGGGGGGGGGGAATGCAGATGGAGGTCAAATTGGGCATAATATATTACTGGTTATTTTTTTGGTGGGTAACTTGTCTATTGTTATGGTATATAGCAATTATGAAATTTGATTACAAAATTATATTTTTCCTATTTGGTAGAAAATTACAAAAGGAACAAAAATAGGTGGCAAAAGCCTTTATCTCCTATTTTATAATCGTCCACTGCTTTGGCAACAGCGTTTTAAGTAATTGTGGAATTATAAAAGCTGAAATAAAATAATTTAGCAAATCAATCTAAAAAATATAAGTCAATCACAAAAATATGTGATTAGACAAAAGCTAACTTTGGGAGCATTTTTGCCAAAAGCGATCTTCTTGTCGGAAATTTAAAACGCGGAACCAAATTCTCCCAAACACACACATGAACAATAATTAAACATGCACAACAAAGAAAAGATTTCTACGTGGTTCGGCAAACACGCCTACGTCCACACTTGAGAGACCATTCTTTATTATTGAGAATAAGATCCGGTACAAGAAAACACTTGGATTAAATCTCATAACACAACCCTAAACACTTTGTACTGTCACTCTTAATAAACAAAAAATCATCACACTCTCACTCTAGACCATGCACCACATGAGGGAGACCCCCAACTTGGTACATCAAGGGCTTCCTAAATTCCTATACAATATCCCCATATATAGAGTTTATGACCGATTACTTGTTGGATAAGTAATATAACTCTATCAAGGAATCCAAATCACAATAGGAATCTAGTCAAATCACAATCCCTATATTAATAGATTATCCCACATGGCCACATGTGATATATATCCCAACACTTCTAGTATTGAATAGCAGAAGTAAAAGTTGTTGCGGGCCAAAAAGTGAACAGATTCGGAAAAAGAGAAGAAATTTATTCAAAGGATGTTGAAGTGAAATATTTACCATAGTTGAGAAAGGGATGAAATTCAAGTAAAGGTATTAGAGTTTTTGATAATGGTGGGAGAGGGAACAGTGACCACATATCATACTAGAAAACAACCAAATGACAAGAACTTTGAGTGGATTCTAGCTATTTTAATATATTTCACAGTATGCTTTTTTCAAAAGAGGTTGATTAATTTCCTAGACAATACAGCTAGCTCATAGTCCTTTATAGCTCTTTGGTATGTTAAAATTCTTGTAAAGTTAAGTCATTTTTGGCACCTTTTGATGGCTACTTATTCAGATTATTGTGCCCATCATGTGTTACTTACCAATCACCAAAAAAAAAAGGTATATAGAAAGGAAAGTTGTACACTTATGCTTAGTTTGGCCCCCATGTGGCTTTTTAAAAGGAGCTTATGAAATTTATTACTAAGTTCTTTGATAATTTTATACAAGTGACACACTAATCTTCAAAAAGACATCATGAAACCAAAAGGCAACCTTGAGCTTTTAAAAGCTCCATTCTAGAGCTTTTAAAAGCTCCCTCCAAAAAAGCCCTAAGTTCAATTTTTGCAAAGCTCATAAAATAGTTACCAAATGAATTAACATGAAATTGGGCTTTAAAAAAGGAAAAGCACCACGTGGGGGCCAAACTAAGCCTTAATGTCCTGCTGTTTATTTCTTATGTCTTATTACATCTGTTTGTGGTAAAACTTTACCTTAATTAATCGGACAATGAATGATAATATATATTTGCCTATGGATAGGGGCCTAAACCAAACTCTTTTCTAATGCTCTTAATGTGGCTATAGGATAAACCACATAATTGAAGAAGATTCCAATCCAAATATGTATTTCCACTTATTTTTGCTTTACCTTTTTCCTAAATAAACCTAATAATGCTCACTTAATAAGTAAAACGATGAGAAAAGTAGAAAGGAAAAAGAAATTAGTTGAGCAATAAATTATACACTTCGAATTTTGTGAGTCGTTTTCCTTGCTTTCTTACATTCTAATTATATTTAAAAAATTGTTAATGTTATTTAAACATGAAGGAAAAATACAAGGAAACTAATTTTTCCTTGTTTTCTTTCCTTTTACTTTTCCTTCTCTAACTATGCAGCCTACACAAAAAATATTGAAAAGAATTTATTATAATTTTTTTTAAAATATGATAGTTTTGAAGAATGTAAAGTTTTGGAGAAGAGTTTGCAGAAAGAGATGATCAAGAATGAGTTGCAACAACAATAGTGAAGAATGAAAATGGTATGCGAAAAAGAAAAATATCAAATTAAAAGGGGATGTTGGAAATTGTAGTTTGAAATTTTAATAGGGAATTGATTTTGGCACTCCAAAAGTTATCATTGGCACTTCATACAGTGCAGTAACTGCATGGTAGTACATGCACTGGATGTGGTACTATGGAGTACTAATGATAGCTTTTGGAGTGCTAACATCAATTCTCTTTTAATATTCTAGAAAACTTTATGTATGCTTATGTATCCAAGGTGATGTTTAGGCAGTCCAAATTGATTGTTAGAATTTCTAAGTGGGCATTTAGTAAGTCTCTAGCTATAAGATTTTTCGTTGTAGAAGAAATGAAGAAATATTTGGAAAAGGGCTAGTCTTGTAGATTTGTACAACATTTGGTTGTACATTTGCAATATTTGCGATAAATATTGACCACACCAAATGTGGTAGTATTATAGTATCCTAAAATCTAAGATTGTATGAGAGCTTTCTAAAATTTCAGCATGGTATCAGAGCACATCCCCAAATCTTAACAACTCATATATAGTATTGAGCATGTCTTAATTGAATGTGAAAGTGCCCTTGCTCGAGGAACAAGTACAAAAATATTGGATATTCACTACAAAAAATTGGGTCATTTGCGACACAATTATGCGACACAAATAAATCCACTTGCGTCATAGAGAGGTCACAAAAGGCATGGTCGTGCATAAGTATTTGCGATGCGTTGCGTTGACTGCAAAATAACCTTGCAAACAACACTTTGCAAATAACGATATTATTAGCGACACAAAATAACCTCGCAAAAAGAAATATATTGCGTGGTTAAAAGTCTGTCTTGAATATTGACAAATATGTTCCAAATTGTCACATTATCTGAGACGCTATTTTGCATCGCAAATAACTTGATTGCTTTTTATTTAAGAGAATGCTAACTTATAGCACGATGCCATTTTAGTGATGAAAAAAATGCTTTTAGCGACGTCGCTAAAAGTTCTTTTTCTCATTAAAAACTGATGTACTTGCTACTAACCTACAATTAATATATTGTAGGTTAGTAGCCCCTTTTATTTAATGTTATTAGAGACGCCTTATTGCATCACGAGTAAATTAATTAACTTTAATAGAAGTTACTATCAGCGACGTAATAGCACTAAAATAAATTAATGCTATACTTCTACATCCATGTACTCCAAAATAATGACACACATATATACGAATGTGGTAAGATATCGTTGTGTTCAAATTTAAATGAATAAAAAAAGTTTATATCACTTTATTAAAATAATAACACTAAATTAAAGTAATCTACCTTAGCCTTATAAAAAAAAAAAAAAAAGTAATCTACCTTTCTCTTTTCAAAGATTATTCAACTAATTATCACCACTTTAATGAGGTGACATTAACATTTTTGTCTAAAACATGCAAACTTGTAAATATACAATAGGGTTTTTTTCTCTCTATATGTGTACTTATAGTCTTATACACGGTCAAGGTATAATAATCCTCCATAAAACTCACCTGAACTGCATGTGTCGGCAAGATAAATCACATTCTTTGTGATTGAGTGGTAAGCTTTTTGGATGTACTACTCACGAGGTTTAGTATTCGAGTCATGAGGAGTGTGACCACTGAAGAATTCACCCGGCGATTCTAAAGTCTCAGAAAATTAGTTGAAATGTGCGCAAACTGACTCGGACATGCACCTCAATTATAAAAAATAAATAAATTAATTAAATTAAATTAAAAATTTTGTCGGCAAGATATAATTGTTGTGACCTGTGACAAGACACTGCCATTTCCCAATTATTTGACAGAGGTGTCCTTTAATTTCCCTCCAAATATTGAACATATTACTTGGTTGAATATATTGTACATGTGGATCCAAACAAAAGGGCCAACAGTTCAGGAAACCGACTATCATTAGTAATATCAATGTCAGGTGCCAAACAACCACTTCAATTTTCCGTGAAAAATCAAAAGAGTTTGCAAGTGTACATCAATCAAAAGCATATATTCTTCCCAATTGTTGAAGCATCAATTAATTCCACAGTAAAAGGAAACTATCCAAACCCCTGCTTCCCATGCAATTATTGCTTGAGGAAAACATTTCAAATTTTCAGAGTACTGACAAATGTTATTTTGATACGAGGAGTGTTAGGCACACATCCCAAATCACACTCCAAATTACATTCTATGCTTTAAATGTATCTACTCTGTGCTGTTTGAATTTTCACATTTTTCTGTACACCACATACACAGCGCAGGGTACATGCATTTAAAGCAAAAGATTGGTTTGAAGTGTGGTTTGGAGTGTGTGCCTGTATCAAAGTTCCCAAGTTATAAAATTAAAGTCATTTAGGGCAAACAGTATGTGTAAATATCATTGACCTCTCCCTAGATTTGACCTAATATTAAAGACTTTTTCTAAATTTTGGATAATTTTATTGACCTCACTTATTTTTACAACCTTGTATCACTAACCTCTTTTTTGTTAGAGTAATACTTGAGGCACAACCAAAGCCACAACCATTTTTGCACAACCTCCATTTTGTGTCTATCTCTCTCCTAGTGGGTACTGTGGGGTCACTGACACTGTGGGATCCATCAAGAGAGAGATAGACACAAAATGAAGGTTGTGCAAAAAATGTTGTGGCTTTAGTTGTGCCCCAATTATTACTCTTTTTGTTAACGGCATTACATGAAATATTGTGATGTCAGTCAAATTTTAAAGGTGAACTTACATTGTTGTCCTTATTTTTTGACTAACTGGCCAAAGTAATCTCACATGCTTGTGTTAAATGACATAAATGCCCTCACATTAGATATTTCATTTGAAAAATATAACCACACTTTGAAATACCTAATGTGAGGGTATTTATGCCATTTGACTCGATCTTGTGAGCTCATTTTGGCCAATTAGTCAATAACAAAGGAACTGATGTCATTTCACCCTTAAAAATTATTGACATCACAAGATTTATCTACTATCATTGGTAGAAAAGAGGTCAAATGATTCAAAATTTCAAAAATAAGATAAATCGATAATATTATTCAAAATTCAGAAAGGCTATGATATTTGGTCATAGGGATCAATAATATTTACCGAATTATTGTTAGAATGAAGGGAGACAGGACAGAAGAGTGTGGGAAAGATGACAAAATCACTTTTTTGACATAATGAAATAAAGTAGGGAAGAAAACAAAAAAAAAAAGTAGGAAAATGAAGAGGTGAATGATCTAGGCTCATAAATTTTACAGGGTCCGTCCAGATGTGGACTGATTGGGAGAGGGATAAGATTCCTCAGCTTTTTAACATTCTTGCACCTCAATTAAAATGATACTCTGGCTTATGTAAGGGTAAAATAGTAAAACATATAATCATGGATGAATTCAGGAATCCAATTTAGGGGGGTTAAAGAAAAAAAAATGGCGTGTACTTATACATTTTTTATAATGAGATAACTATATAAGGAGATAAAATTATAAACTATTTGAATCAATAAGGTATGGAATAATTTGTAAACTAAATTCAGAACTTATATTTATAAATACACAAACTTTTTCAAAAATTACGCATACACTTCAGTTTTAAAAAACAAAATCTAAAGGGGGGCGAACTTGATAATTTAGAAAAAAAAATTAGGAGGGGTGAGTGTACATACTTAACTTGTATTTACGAATAATACAAATATAATTAAGTGGTTTTTTCCAAATCTAAGGGGACGATCCCCCTAGATCCATCCTTGCATATAATATTTTATTATATCTTTTTTCACTTCTTTCTTATTTAAGCGAACAAAGTTAGGAAACAGTATGTGTAAATATCATTGACCTCTCCTTAGATTTGACCTAATATTAAAGACTTTTTCTAAATTTTGGATAATTTTATTGACCTCACTTATTTTTACAACCTTGTATCACTAATCTCTTTTTTGTTAACGGCATTACATGAAATCTTGTGATGTCAGTCAAATTTTAAAGGTGAACTGACATTGTTGTCCTTATTTTTTGACTAACTGGCCAAAGTAATCTCACAAGCTTGTGTTAAATGACATAAATGCCCTCACATTAGATATTTCATTTAAAAATATGACCACACTTTGAAATACCTAATGTGAGGGTATTTATGCCATTTGACTCGACCTTGTGAGCTCATTTTGGCCAATTAGTCAATAACAAAGGAACTGATGTCATTTCACCCTTGAAAATTATTGACATCACAAGATTTATCTACCATCATTGGTAGAAAAGAGGTCAAATGATACAAAATTTCAAAAATAAGAGAAATCGATAATATTATTCAAAATTCAGAATTTGGTCATAGGGATCAATAATATTTACCGAATTATTGTTAGAATGAAGGGAGACAGGACAGAAGAGTGTGGGAAAGATGACAAAATCACTTTTTTGACATAATGAAATAAAGTAGGGAAGAAAACAAAAAAAAAAAAAGTAGGAAAATGAAGAGGGGAATGATCTAGGCTCATAAATTTTACAGGGTCCGTCCAGATGTGGACAGATTGGGAGAGGGATAAGATTCCTCAGCTTTTTAACATTCTTGCACCTCAATTAAAATGATACTCTGGCTTATGTAAGGGTAAAATAGTAAAACATATCATCATGGATGAATTCAGGAATCCAATTTAGGGGGGTTAAAGAAAAAAAAATGGCGTGTACTTATACATTTTTTATAATGAGATAACTATATAAAGAGATAAAATTACAAACTATTTGAATCAATAAGGTATGGAATAATTTGTAAACTAAATTCAGAACTTATATTTATAAATACACAAACTTTTTCAAAAATTACGCATACACTTCAGTTTTAAAAAACAAAATCTAAAGGGGGGCGAACTTGATAATTTAGAAAAAAAAATTAGGAGGGGTGAGTGTACATACTTAACTTGTATTTACGAATAATACAAATATAATTAAGTGGTTTTTTCCAAATCTAAAGGGACGATCCCCCTAGATCCATTCTTGCATATAATATTTTATTATATCTTTTTTCACTTCTTTCTTATTTAAGCGAACAAAGTTAGGAAAGACAATCTTTCCTCATCCCTCCCTTCTAATTCTCCATCACTTCTAACAAACATGGCAGTTTTCTTTTCCCCAAAGATAACTTGGTGTTTAAGAATGTTAACAACCACATGAAGCTTGTTATCCTACTATATGAAAGCAATATCATTGTGTGCAATTTAATTGGACAAAAAAGTTTGTCACATTCTTCAAAAGAGGATAGTTAAGTAATTTTGTAATAAGGGCACTACATTAGTTACTTTCAATCTTTTGTAAATTTATTTTAAGTTAATTTGTTTCCTTTATGAATTTAGTGAGGGAAAAGAAATGACTTAACGCTAAGAAAAATATTTTCCTTTGCTTGATTGCCTAGAAAAATAGTGAGGTAAATAGAAAGGATATAAGGTCCTATAAAACTTTCATAATTACATTGTTCGATTAAAAATATGCATTTTAAAATAGTGTGGGCTAATATTCCCAATTACCCATAACAATAACTTTTTTTTTTTTTTTTTGAAAAAACCCATAACAATAACTTGATACTTCCTAAATTTGTACAAATGACGATGCAACTGAAAAGCAAAGTTACAATTTAAATTTGGGAAGGATAGCAAATTTTTTGGGAGACGAGGATAAATCCCTCCACCTGTCATCGGTGATTCGAATTTTACCATCTTTTTTGGACAAGATTACCGACACCATTTACTTCGAGCCCTTGAGATTTCAAACCTCTTACCTTCCTTAAAGAGACCAAGAGCTCTAGCCCACTCAACTAGCTAATTAAGCTAATAGTAATATTTGGATGACAAACACCTTTTACAAACACTTATAAACACACTCTATCTCTAGATAAACACTTATAAACACACTCTATCTCTATCTAGAGATAGAGTGTGTTTATAAGTGTTTGTAAAAGGTGTTTGTAAAAAGTGTTTGCCACCTTAGCATTATTGTTAAGCTAAAGCTTTGGGAAGCATCACACTACTCTTTGCATAATCGAATTCTATGACTTTGCATGGGGGGTTGTTTTGTAATTATAAACATGTACAACAAAACAATACAAGCAACCTTTACGTAGGCTTTTGTCACGGTCTACCTAAAAACAAAAAAGGAGTAACCAACACCAATTGACTATAGGTTCAGTAAGATAATCCACTTGGCATTGATTTGGCTAACAAATTAATCAAATTCCAAATATCTGTCCTTTTCTCTGGTTGCCGAATATCAAAGTTAGAGAACTACCTAATAGTTCTAAAAACAGCTACTATTTCAAGGGCAGTTTGGACATTTTGGATTATGGGAATCTCAGGATTTTAAAATTTTTTTTTTTTTTAGTGATCCAAATCTCAAGATTCAAAAGGCCAAACAACCGATAAGACAATCTCAATAACAGACTAGTAGGCTAGTAGTACAGTCTGGCCTTTTGCGTGCCAGTCACGTGCTTTGCGAATGGCAAAAATCATAGGTGGGGACTGGGGAGTGGAGACAACAGGCTAACAGGGGCCCATTACGATGCCGTTTTGATTCTTTTGCCTCCCAAAAATCAGAGGTCAAAAATCTGAAACACAAAAGTGTGTTATATGAGGGCAGTTTGGAAAAAAAAAAACAAGTTCCAATCTTTCATAAGTTCCAAGTCCACAATGTTCAATTCTACATGAGTTCCTCCCATTTATATACTTACTGTTTATAATTAATTAAGGGAATTGCTATGTACACCCAAATTATTTTATTCTAATAATTTTTCTTCTAAAAATTCTCACTTTTATAAAGTTGAGCGGTGTACATAACAAAATTAGCGGTGTACATGACAATTCCCATTAATTATGGCCATTTACTTGGCTAAGTTCAAGTCCACAATGTTCAAGTCTATAGGAGTTCCGTAAAACAATCTTTAAATGTATTGTTGAGAGTCGAACCAAAACCAATTCCCTTCTCTCTCTCTCTTTTTTAATTCCCAAACAGACCGTAGAGCTAGGTGGATTAATGGAAGGGTTTAAATGAAGAGAGAGTTCTTGACTTCTTTTTTTTTTTGATTTACCTACCTGAATGACTCACGCCACACACACACGCACACACCCACAAACACACACGATCCAAGTAGTAAGAACCCAAGAGATCGGCCCGACGGGAGCACATGGGGCGTTCTACAATGAAAGGAGGGAAAATCCCTCCCACTCACCCACGGTGAGATTCGAACCCTCCACCTCCCACTTGGGAGAGGTGGAGTGATGCCACTAGACCAAAGAGGTCTTGGAGTTCTTGACTTCTTTAATAGGCACTCCACAGTTGAATTGAAATTTTTGGGTCATAAGTTGATTATTTTATTTTTTTTATTTTTTTGCTAAGAGGTCATAAAGTTGAATTGAATGCAAATACAGGTTCTGAAAGAGCCAGAAACCAAGAGAGTTTTCACTATCAAAGTGAACTGTAAAACCCCACAGGGCCACAGCCTTGGTAATTGAAAGCCACTGCACTCTTGTCATTTACACACACACTAACACTACTTTCAAATTTTCAATCTCTCTATATATCAGTTTTAAAAACCGGACCGGACCGGCCGGTTCAACCGGTTGAACCGTGAACCGGTCCCTTTACCGGTCTGGTTTGACCCGGAAAACCGTGTTTGCTATTGAACCGTTAAACCGGTCACGGTTCAACCGGTTCAACTGGTTCAATATTTCTTCTTTTCATCTTTTTTTTTTTTTGTGCATTTAATCTCTTTATGTTGAATCATAAACTATACATAATTACATAAACTTACTTTATTAGCAAAAAAAAAACTTTACATAGACTTAAATTAGTGATATTGATATTTTTTAAATTTTATTACTACTAATTTATATAAATAAATATAATTATTACATAATTATGACATCACGGTTCGATTCCGGTTCACCCGACGGTTGAACCACTAACCCGTGACCCGGTTATTTTTCCGGTTCGATGAACGGTCCGGTTTTCAAAACAATGCTATATATGCCTTTCATTAGTCACAGACTCAGAACCACTCACCAAGTCACCGAGAAAAACAAGCTGTCTAAGATGTACAGACAAGCTCAGCAAGCCAGAAACAAACATAAAATAAACACAAGTTATATATAGAGACCAAAATAACCCCACCAATCCTTCTGTACAAAATTAACAAAACTTAAAAACATTTGACTCCTTAAAGGTTAAGACTAATACCCCAAAAAGAACAACCAAAAAAATAAAAGAAAAGAAAAAAAAAAACCCATTCATGGAAAATTTGAAATTAACAAACACTTCCCATAGCCACATTTACTTCCTATCCCAACAGATAATTTCAAATACTAAGAAGATCCTGCGGCGGTGATTGAGGTGGCGGCTGATCTTTTGTATCTTTAGTTCCTCTGGCCGGTGACTCCAATGCGGCGGCCGGTGGTGGGGGTGGCGGTGGTGTGGATGATTCCGTGACTATTGAGTCCCCGCCCTGTTTGGAGTTCGGTGGCTTTGGTACTTCTGCAAGTATTTGAACCACTTCTCGCATTGTTGGACGTTCGACCGCCTGTTCTTCAACGCAGAGCATTGCGATATAGAATACGTGCATCACCTCGTGGAGAGGAACCGTGGGGAGTCTAGGGTCTAGGATTTTCAGAACTCCTTCCTTTTTCCCATCTGTCATCTTTCTCATCCATTGGACTATGTCAACACCGTCACCGAACTCTCCTACTGGTTTTTTCCCAGTTACTAGTTCTAAGAGAACTACACCGAAGCTATAAACATCGCTTTTCTCATCAACCTTGAGAGTGTAGGCGTATTCTGCAACAATTGAAAGAAAAACATTTGGTTTCAATCAAAGATCTAAGAATATCAAATGGAAGAATAGATGTCCTCTCAATCTTTAACGAGATTTCTTCAAATTTTAAGAAACATTTAGCTATAACAGTTGAGAAATCACTAGCTAGTTTAAGGAACAATAAAGTCTAAATTGGATATATGACATTTTCAAATACACTTACAAGGAGTACTAGAGTAGTAGGCAGTAGGCACCCAGCCAAAACATAAGCTGAGTAGGTCCAAATAACTTTCATATTTAAATGCCACATTTATGGAGAAGAAATCAATTATTTAGTGCATTATCAGTCAATTAAGAAGGATGAGATTCATGTTAATCCAAGGCTGTTTACAAATTATTAATGCCAAATCCAAAAACATTTCACAAATCATGGAAATTACAAGAAATTTTTTATCGGGCATTAAAATTTGGTTTCGATCATAAATCTTTAATTGGGTTGATTTCAATATTGCAACTTGGATATTACAAGCAATACTTCAATCTAAACAGCATAAATGAGTCAAAACCACGTTTTTTAAAAATCAACTTATGAACAAACAAGGATTTCAGAAAGTAAATGCATTCCCACTGGCAAAAAAGAAAAAAAAAAAAAAAAAAATTGCTTGAAATTCTAACAATTTTCGGTCTGGAATTATACCTGGGGCTATATATCCGTAAGAACCAGCAATCGCAGACATACACTCCGAGGTTCCCGAATCTTGCAAGAACTTGGCAAGGCCAAAATCAGCAACATGAGCTTCAAAGTTCGAGTCGAGAAGAATGTTATTCGACTTGACATCTCGATGGAGGATTAGCGGAGAACAATCATGGTGAAGATAGCAAAGCCCCTTTGCAGCCTCCACCGCAATCTTATACCTCGTATCCCAATGCAAATGCCCACCCTTCTTGCCATGAAGAACTTCACCTAAGCTCCCATTAGGCATATACTCGTAAACCAAAAGGTTTGTTTCATGATTTGAACAAAACCCAAGTAATCTAACAATGTGTCTATGTCTAATCCTCCCAAGAGTTTGTATCTCCGCATTGAATCCATGGTCATGAGAGGACCCCCGGGTCATCACCGGAAGCCTTTTCACTGCAACTTGATCACCATTTTGCATTACACCTTTGTAAACTATACCCGCACCGCCTTTTCCAATTATGTTATCTTCTTTTAAGCAATCCAAAACATCATCACAAGTGAAATCCAATCTCTGGAAAGCTGTTAGCTTCCACGATCGAGCATCGCTCGCCTTTTTTAAAGACCGGGCTTTAATAATTGCAGCAAAAGCAAATGCAATTGAGCAAACAAGCAATCCAAGGACAAGCAAAAGCTTCATAGAAGATGTTAATGGCCCTTTAGTATGATCTTGGTGGGTGCCATTGTTGAACCCATATTTACAAGGTCCCAAATACGGTCCACAAAGGTCAGGGTTGCCGAGAAATGAAGTGTAGTTAAAGTAACTGAATTGACCAGTGCTTGGAACTAAACCAGAGAGATTGTTATATGAAAAATCAACAGAAGTTAAGCTCTGCATAGTGGATATTGATGATGGAATGGTCCCAATTAAGTCATTTCTTGACAAATTCAAGTAATTCAGTATTCGCATACCTGTGATCTCAGTTGGGATTTCGCCAGAAAATTGGTTCCGGCTGAGATCAACAAATGTCAAGAGCTTGCACTGACTTATCTCCCGTTCGATTGTGCCTGAAAAGCTATTGTGGCTGAAGTCTAATTTTGATAGTTGCTGTAACTTCCCGATTTCAGGCGGAATGGGACCCGAAAACTGGTTTCCGTCGAGAAGAAGCTTCTGGACGCCGGAGAAATTCCCGATGGTGGGCGGCAACGATCCCGTGAGCTGATTATTGGAGAGACTAATCTGACCCAGATCGAGAGCTACCAAATTGGTATCTGGGAACCTACCAGAGAGAAGGTTGCCTTGAAGTTCAACTTGTACTAAATTAGGCAACCCAAACAGACCCTTAGGAATCGAACCATTGAGATAGTTCTCACCCATTCGAATCCGACTCAGTGAGTCGCACTGACCCAGTGATTCAGGAATCGGACCAAACAAGAAGTTCCCGAGAGTGATGAGAACTTCAAGATGGCCGCCGGAGCACAGATAGGGAGGTAGAGTTCCGGTCAATTTGTTCGACGAAAGGTCGAGAAGCTGAAGCTTCCCATTACTCCCCAAATTCACAGGAATGCTTCCGGTGAAGTTGTTTTCCCAAAGCTGTAAAACCTCTAACTCCGGCAAATCTCCGATGAAGTCCGCTATTGACCCGTGAAGCTTGTTTCTGAAAAGATTCATAAGTGTTAAGTTCTTGAGCTCGGCGAAGGAAGCCGGCATTTCGCCGGAAAACACGTTGTTCGACAGATCCATAGATTTCAAGCTCTTCAATGTCCCAAGCTCGGGTGTCAATGACCCCGAAAATGCGTTCACTTGTAGAAAAAGGGTGTCTAAGCTCTGTAGCTTTCCAATTTCCGGCGGAATCTCGCCGGACAACCCACAGTACGCCGCGTCGAGTCGAACGAGTTGGGTTAAATTTCCGATTTCCGGCGGTAACCCACTTGAATATGTGTTGTAGTAGCCGAGATAGAGCTGTTGAAGTTTCGATAAGTTTCCGATTTCAGGCGGAATGATTCCCACGAGCTGGTTGCCGGAGATTGCTAGATATTCGAGGGACGGGAAGCGCCCGTACTCCGGCGGGATTTTCCCGGCGAAGAAGTTGCCTCCTAGGTGGAGATGACGGAGGTTGGGCATGTCGGAGACCGATACGGGTAGGTCTCCGGTCATGTTGTTGTTGTACAGGTCAAGAACTTGCAGTGTTCTCAGGCTAGACAGCAATGGTGGGAACGAGTCGTTGAAGACGTTGTTGGAGAGGTTGAGGTACCGTAGGCCGGAGATGAGTGAGATCTCCGGCGGGATTGGACCGGTGAGCTGGTTGGCGGCGACGTTGAGGTTTATGAGGTACCTGAGGCTGCCGACATCGGGAGAGAGAGTGCCGGAGAGATTGAGATTGGAGATGTCGAGGGCGGTCACGTGATGGTTGGCGTCGCACGTGACGCCTACCCATGTGCAGTGGCTAGGGGAGGAGATGTTCCATGAGGAGAGAGAGGATTGTGGGTCGTCTGTGATGGCGGTTTTCAGTGAGAGGAGTGCGCGGTATTCCGATATGCGTGGTGGTTTGGCGGCGAGGGAATGGTGAGTGTGGAGGTGTAGAAAGAGGAACAAAAGGAGGAGGAATCTCATTTTTTTTTTTTTGGGTTGCTTCTCTGTGCAATGGGTTTTAGAGAGAGAATGAGGGAGGGGGAAGGGGTAGGAGAGAGTAGAGTGAGAGTTAGTAGAGGGGGGAGGGGCGACTGTGAGGCGGATGAGAAAGCGTGATTTTATTTATATTTTTGGATTTTTTATGAAAAACAAAGAATATTCTCATTTAGGTTTTCAAAAAATAGGGATTATTATAAAAAAAAAAAATGATAAGAATATACACTAAAAAAATCAGTCTAAATTTATTTAAAATTTTAAATGTCAATCACCTATTTTTTCAAAATAAAAAAAAATTAAATTAAAACTAAAATTTTTAAAATAGTCAACTTTTGATCTTTTTTTAAACAAAAAATCAAAAAATTATATTTATCTTCATATCTTCTTCCTCACCACCACCACCCCCCCCCCCACCACACCACCACCACCACCACCACCAGCCACCAGTCGTCGCTACCACCCCAACCACACCACCACCACCATGACCACCACCACCACCACCCCTATGACCACCACTACCACCACGATCGCCCACCACATTTTGACCATCACTACTACCAGCCATCATCAAACCACAACCTCCACCACCACACCACGACTACCACCACCATGACCGCCACTATGGCCGGCCACCACACCACACCATGACCAAATCCCATGTCACGCCCCGGAGCAGCATAAATAGAGAAAAATAAATTTCCTTTATGGGTCCATAGAGAATGACGGGTGAATAACCGCGTTGTCATCTACTCAAACCAATAAACACCACGATAGGGAGGATGCTATTCATAGAACATATCTTATTAACATAATCAGAGGCTACAGCGGAAACTATAAAAGGTATGAAAGCAACAGATGCCCAAGTACCAATTATAAAAGTCTACTAAAACTATTACAACAGCTGGCTTATAGTCTGAAGCCTATACCAACAACAACGGAAGTACAACAGTTAAAAACTAACTATTACAAGCAGCACGTCTTCTTCTCCAATCCTTCAGCTCCAAGACCGGCAGAACATCAGTCTCTCGTCCTCAAGTCCTGCGAAGCTCTAGACATTGGAATGTCCAGGGCATAAACGCCATCAGCTTTGAATACAAAGCTGAGTGAGTACATTAAACAACACTCCTCACCGCTATTGTTCAGCATCTTAAAATGCAGTTAATCTCTTAACAATGGCGTCACTCACGGACATAGCAAAGGTCTCATTAAACTGTATATGAATCAATAATAACAGAAATCATATTAAGTAATGACAAGGATAAACATCATGGTATAACATATCTCATCACGTATTCACCAAATCCATGCGTGTAACCGTGCAACCACCCATGCATCTACCTTTACGCCGGGACGCTGAATCCACGACTGAACCATCATCATACTAAACATTCCCATATTCACATCCATATCCATGTTCTTATTCTCATCCGTATCCATACGTCGATCCCATAATACCAATCTGAAAATCATTCTTCGATACAGTAATGCCAATCGGAATCACCCGACTAGGCAATAGATCCCAAAATCCCTTGATAGGGTTACCGGTCGTCTACACGGTACCACCTATCTGTAAACGATAGAACGGCACATCGGACGTCTTCAACGATGCGTATACCCTCACTGGTCGTCTACACAACTGAGAATACATTAGAGCACTAGCCGGACGTCTTCAACGGTACACTGGACGTCTTCAACAGTGCATACGCATCACTGGACGTCTTCAACAGTGAGAGGCGCAATAGGAACTCTAACCATCCCACGTCCACCCGACTCGTCAGCCGTTGATCCCACGGATCCCAAAGTACACATATCTCATTATTCCATATAAATCACATATCCCATTTCTCATCATATCTTCTCATCTCTTCATATCAATATCCTATTTCTCATCAGATTCTCTTACCTCTTGACATCACTATCCCATGCATGCTGACACATGTTGTGAAATGCTCATATACTAAGTACAGGAAATACCACATGCTCTGTATTCAACATATCTACTCATTTCTGATTATTAACATGCTGTCGTGTTCCGTTCTACTATTCAGTTTGACAATAACATATGGCAGTTACTTAACCATTAGAGCATCTCATATCGACAGTAAATAATAAACAGTTCATCTTGTAACATTAACATAAACATCATATAAGGCTTACGTAGTATCATGTTGACTAAGCACATATCCAATATCACATATGGTACAGCCATTAACAGCTTGGGTACATTACAATCAGCTCATAACATATAATAATAGATAAACAACATTCTGCTCTTACTCAATCGATTGGAATTAATGTCAATCGATTGGACTTATGTCAATCGATTGGAATAATGTCAATCGATTGGACTTATGTCAATCGATTGGAATAATATGTCAATCGATTGGAATAATGTCAATCGATTGAACTGATGTCAATCGATTGGACTCTGTCTTCTTCTTCAAAACTGCTGGTTTTATTATAAAAACGTTGGGGTCCCATTTCCTCCTCATGCACGTTGTTATACACACATAAACATCACAAAACAAACCTCTTTGAGTGAGTTAATAAACTCACCTCTCTCCGGCGTTCCGTTGATGGCGTCCCGAGCTCCGCGACGGCGGTTATGGTGAGTTCTCTTTCCTCTCTCTTTCTTCTCTGCTCTCTCTTTCTCTGTCCGTCTCTGTTCTCTCTCTGGTCTCCTCCTCCTCATTTTCTTCTTCTCCTTCTCTCCACCCGAGAGTGTGTGTGTGTAATATATATACAATATATATATGTGTGTATATATATAAGAGAGTATGAAGCTCTCTCTCCCAAGGCTGCCAAAACTTGGCCCGAGGCCACAAATGAACAAGTATATATAAGGTTTAAGAGTGCCACACGTTCAAAGCTAAAGGAAAGAAGAAAATGTTTCTCAGCTTATGTCAATCGATTGAACTAATGTCAATCGATTGGCAACAGATATTTGTAGTCAATCGATTGAAGAAGATGGCAATCGATTGATAAACTGCCACGTCATGAATTCAGGTCGGTCTGATGGCAATCGATTGGGAACATGTCAATCGATTGAACCAATGTCAATCGATTGAACTAATGTCAATCGATTGGAAACTCAAACTCACCAAAGACTAAGGAAAGTGCAAGGGATATATATATACCTGAAAATACAGGGTATTACATCATCCACCACTCATCAAAAGATTTCGTCCTCGAAATCCGAAGCAACGACCCCTACCACCAAAAAGAAATCCATCTCAGAAGATAGAATCTAAAAATGCTCAAGTTCTCGTTTTACGTAAACGATTACCTCAGCGGCCAACGGATTAAGTTCTAAACACACGATACGAAGATATCACTGATCTACAAATACTAGGGTTACAACTACCAAATCTTCAGGATTAAGGGATACAAAATTCGTATGTCAAACTTCAGGAAAAAGGTTCTAGGTAGCACAATCTAATCATCTTACAACATCTAAAACGGCTAGTCTCCAAACACACAAGGTTCCTCTCTCAGGTCAAACTCTACGGTGTGAGGGTTCTAGTGATCAAGTGTTCAAATCTCATCTAAGTAGTAGCGAAGCGTTGCCGTCTACTCTGGTTTCGAAGATGCTTCACACTGTGCTGACGATGTCTCTACTGCGCCATTAGTTGACTGTCTTCTTATCTCTGGACTTCTCGTTACGATCGTCAACGTTATTAGTCAGCCTCGTGTTGCACATGACGTTCTTGTTAACTCCCGTGTTGTCACCATCATCCTTTAATATGCTGACTTGAAAGCATTGTGACTCTAACATCGTAGTTGTTGATTCGAACTTCCTCATGTGTCTCCAAATTCCCACGTATTATTAATATAATCATCTCTCGAGATTGTACCATCCGTTGAATACTCGTTCTGCTTCCACGTACTAATCAAATAGGTGAGGCTGGGCTATACACTGATATTGTGAGTCGATCTACTACAAAACATCTCGACTAAATAAAAGTAACAGGCGATCGGTGTTGAAAAGCATTCCTCTGCGATACTCTTTTAAAAGTTCTGGAGTTGTCTCTGCGTTACTCGTATCTCTTCTCGTATACTCGCAATCTTCTAGTTCATCCTCTCTTGTTAAGGCTACATCTAACGAAAATTGAGATTCTTCATCTCTAGTCTTTGTCCAACATACCAATGGTTGGCGTAGTCTTTCGATAGGGAGGCAATTGACGTCATATAAGGATGCATAAGAAGTCATATGGGATGCAATTGATGTTATATCTATACTTGGATAACTACTGTCATAGACGATTATTGATCAGTGCCAAATGGGGTGTTTGGGTATTTACAATTTATGGTATAGGCTAATCCTCTTACACTCAATCAAACAAATACCAAACTTCCTGCAATATCGGGATCATATATAATACATGATGTAGGTGTTGAGTATTGTACCTTCTGTCTATCGTCCTTGTCTAAGTTGAGACCAATTATTTGTATGGTGAGTCTGCCCTCGTGATACTTGTTGCAACGGAACATTGTGTTGCATCTCTAGTTCTGGACAAAACTTACGAACATGACCAAATTTACCACAGTTGAAACATCGTATTCCCCGTCCATTAGATTTCCTTAACGCTCTGCATTCTTGGGAATGGTGTCCAGGTACTCCACAATTGTAGCAGATATCTCGTTCTCTGTGCTGTGTTGGGGTCGTCACGGGTTTTGATTCTTTCTTGTCGGTCTCAAATCTCTTGCGCTTCTGGCGATTGCCTATGTAATTTCTTTCTATGTTTCCTTGTTGAACTTGGTTAGCAGCCAACACAATCTGACTATCTCTTCCTCTCTGATCCGTTAGGAGAAACTGATCGTACTCTGGAAATATTTTATCAAAGTGTTGTCCTTCACTAATCTGACTATCGTCTTCCAATGTCGTTGCCATTTCTACCAAAGCTTCGAAAGATTGGTTTAAATGTCCTATAGTCATATGACGGATATGTGGAACTAGTCCTTGATGATATCTTTTGATCTTCCTTCTTGGGGTATCGATCATATGCGGCGCAAATCGTGATAGCCTCTCGAATTGAGTTGTATATTCGGGCACTGTAAAACGACCTTGAACTAATTGGATGAACTCCATCTCCCTTTTGTTCTTCTCGGATTCTGGAAAGTACTTCTCTAGAAATCGAGTCTTGAATGATTCCCAAGTCATCCTTCCTACAGCTTCTTTACCTATCGTAGCTTTCACTGCGTCCCACCAATCTGCTGCTGAGAATGTCAGTTGAAATATAGCCAAATGTCTTTTCTCAGTGTCAGTACATTCAAGTGTCTCAAATATCAGTTCTATCTGGCGAATCCATTGCTCAGCTAGCCATGCTCCTGTTAATCCGGTAAAGGTCTCTGGTTGAAGAGCACGAAATTCCTTTAGCAGCTTGACTCTCGTCTGACGTACTGGTGCTTCATTGTCGATGACGTGATCCGCACGATTGATAACTTGTTCCATGCAACGAATGAAAACTTCGACCATTCCTGTTGGATCTATCTCAGGAGGTACTAATTCAGGTACTCCATTCAGCTGGCCCGGGTTTCCTCGAGTCGTCCTAACCATAACGAGTGCTGGTAGGGTTCAGTGTCGCTACCTACAAATGAAAACTATTCGGTCAGATGCATTCTATCTTACAGCTCAAGCAAGAACAAAACATGTGGTAACCAATATATAGTACCACTATATAATACGATCACATTAAGCAATACGGATACCTCACATAAATAATAATAACCACAAGGTCAGTCTATCTACCAAGTGTACTCCAATATATCTATGCTCAAGACACGGATTACGAAACTATAGGTTCTACACGCAACGTCAAATCTAAACATTCTATTTCCATTCCCAGGTTCCAAGCTATGAGTATTGTTCAACTAAAATGTGAGAACACTCAACTAACATGCGGCTCAAGGTAACAGGATAATCTTATCCTTAACCTCTTTCTATTTCTAGAACATACTGACTGTTCCGAGATTGCTTCGGGATTTGTCAGCGTCTAAAATCCAACGGTTCTATATTTATAGGATCTCCACAACCACAACTAATAATCAATGCCTGTTCTCCGCTAACTCAGCTATCCACATCCTTATTGGTTCCAACAATTACTATCTTCCAAAGAAACATCCTCAGACAGATTCTTCCAACCTCTTATCTGTGTGACAAGATAACAGTTCTATCTCATCTCAGCTAATCCTCATGCTACCGATATTAACTTAGAATTCAGGTTCGAACACCAAAGACAAGCGGTTAACAACTAAAACCTAGGCTCTGATACCAAAAATCCTGTCACGCCCCGGAGTAGCATAAATAGAGAAAAATAAATTTCCTTTATGGGTCCATAGGGAATGACGGGTGAATAACCGCGTTGTCATCTACTCAAACCAATAAACACCACGATAGGGAGGATGCTATTCATAGAACATATCTTATTAACATAATCAGAGGCTACAGCGGAAACTATAAAAGGTATGAAAGCAACAGATGCCCAAGTACCAATTATAAAAGTCTACTAAAACTATTACAACAGCTGGCTTATAGTCTGAAGCCTATACCAACAACAACGGAAGTACAACAGTTAAAAACTAACTATTACAAGCAGCACGTCTTCTTCTCCAAGCCTTCAGCTCCAAGACCGGCAGAACATCAGTCTCTCGTCCTCAAGTCCTGCGAAGCTCTAGACATTGGAATGTCCAGGGCATAAACGCCATCAGCTTTGAATACAAAGCTGAGTGAGTACATTAAACAACACTCCTCACCGCTATTGTTCAGCATCTTAAAATGCGGTTAATCTCTTAACAATGGCGTCACTCACGGACATAGCAAAGGTCTCATCAAACTGTATATGAATCAATAATAACAGAAATCATATTAAGTAATGACAAGGATAAACATCATGGTATAACATATCTCATCACGTATTCACCAAATCCATGCGTGTAACCGTGCAACCACCCATGCATCTACCTTTACGTCGGGACGCTGAATCCACGACTGAACCATCATCATACTAAACATTCCCATATTCACATCCATATCCATGTTCTTATTCTCATCCATATCCATACGTCGATCCCATAATACCAATCTGAAAACCATTCGTCGATACAGTAATGCCAATCGGAATCACCCGACTAGGCAATAGATCGCAAAATCCCTTGATAGGGTTACCGGTCGTCTACACGGTACCACCTATCTGTAAACGATAGAACGGCACATCGAACGTCTTCAACGATGCGTATACCCTCACTGGTCGTCTACACAGCTGAGAATACATTAGAGCACTAGCCGGACGTCTTCAACGGTACACTGGACGTCTTCAACAGTGCATACGCATCACTGGACGTCTTCAACAGTGAGAGGCGCACTAGGAACTCTAACCATCCCACGTCCACCCGACTCGTCAGCCGTTGATCCCACGGATCCCAAAGTACACATATCTCATTATTCCATATAAATCACATATCCCATTTCTCATCATATCTTCTCATCTCTTCATATCAATATCCCATTTCTCATCAGATTCTCTTACCTCTTGACATCACTATCCCATGCATGCTGACACATGTTGCGAAATGCTCATTTACTAAGTACAGGAAATACCACATGCTTTGTATTCAACATATCTACTCATTTCTGATTATTAACATGCTGTCGTGTTCCGTTCTACTATTCAGTTTGACAATAACATATGGCAGTTACTTAACCATTAGAGCATCTCATATCGACAGTAAATAATAAACAGTTCATCTTGTAACATTAACATAAACATCATATAAGGCTTACGTAGTATCATGTTGACTAAGCACATATCCAATATCACATATGGTACAGCCATTAACAGCTTGGGTACATTACAATCAGCTCATAACATATAATAATAGATAAACAACATTCTGCTCTTACTCAATCGATTGGAATTAATGTCAATCGATTGGACTTATGTCAATCGATTGGAATAATGTCAATCGATTGGACTTATGTCAATCGATTGGAATAATATATCAATCGATTGGAATAATGTCAATCGATTGAACTGATGTCAATCGATTGAACTAATGTCAATCGATTGGACTCTGTCTTCTTCTTCAAAACTGCTGGTTTTATTATAAAAACGTTGGGGTCCCATTTCCTCCTCATGCACGTTGTTATACACACATAAACATCACAAAACAAACCTCTTTGAGTGAGTTAATAAACTCACCTCTCTCCGGCGTTCCGTTGACGGCGTCCCGAGCTCCGCGACGGCGGCTATGGTGAGTTCTCTTTCCTCTCTCTTTTTTCTCTGCTCTCTCTTTCTCTGTCCGTCTCTGTTCTCTCTCTGGTCTCCTCCTCCTCCTTTTCTTCTTCTCCTTTTCTCCACTCGAGAGTGTGTGTGTGTAATATATATACAATATATATATATATGTGTGTATATATATATAAGAGAGTATGAAGCTCTCTCTCCCAAGGCTGCCAAAACTTGGCCCGAGGCCACAAATAAACAAGTATATATAAGGTTTAAGAGTGCCACACGTTCAAAGCTAAAGGAAAGAAGAAAATATTTCTCAGCTTATGTCAATCGATTGAACTAATGTCAATCGATTGGCAACAGATATTTGTAGTCAATCGATTGAAGAAGATGGCAATCGATTGATAAACTGCCACGTCATGAATTCAGGTCGTTCTGATGGCAATCGATTGGGAACATGTCAATCGATTGAACCAATGTCAATCGATTGAACTAATGTCAATCGATTGGAAACTCAAACTCACCAAAGACTAAGGAAAGTGCAAGGGATATATATATACCTGAAAATACAGGGTATTACATCCCAACCTCCCTAACTCTTCTCCCTCTTTGATCTCCTCTCTCTCTCTCTCTCTCTCTCTCTCTAGAAGATAATCACCATGAAGAACCCTCCCTCTCTCTCTCAAGAAGAATAAAAAAAATAAAAAATTACAGGTTGGTGCAAGAGTCCAAACCTAAGGAGCAACTCACCAAACTTGATCAGGAGCAACTCACTAAATGTATGGAGTAACTCACCAAACCAAAAGGCAAAAAAAAAAAAAATGTTCCAGGTTTAGAGCAACAATCCAAACCTGATTAGGAGCAACTCACCAAACGTATGGAGCAACTCACAAAAAAAAAAAGTTTCAAGTTTGGAGCAACAATCTAAACCTGAGGAGCAACTCACCAAACGGAAAGAGCAACGTTGCTCCTTATGTTTGGTGAGTTGCTCCATACTTTTGGTGAGTTGCTCCCGATCAGGTTTGGTGAGTTGCTTGGTTGGTGAGTTGCTCCCCAGGTTTGGACTGTTCCTCCAAACATGGAACACTTTTTTTTTTCTTTCGTTTGGTGAGTTGCTCCATACATTTAGTGAGTTGCTCCTTAGGTTTGGACTCTTGCTCCAACTTGCAACTCTTTTTTTTTTCTTATTGAGAGAGAGAGGGAGATTTCTTCATGGTGATTATCTTCTAGAAAGACAGAGAAAAAGGAGATCAAAGAGATAGGGAGGTTGGGGTTTAGTCATGGTGTGGTGTGGTGGCCGGCCATGGTGGTGGTCATGATGGTGGTGGCTGGTGGTCGTGGTCGTGGTCGTGGTCGTGGTGGGGGAGGTCGTGGTATGGTGATGGTTGGTAGTAGTGATGGTCAATGTGTGGTGCGGTGTGGTATGGTGGGCGGCCATGGTGGTTGTGGTGGTCATGGTGGTGGGGTTGGTGGCGGCGGTTGGTGGCTAGTAGTGGTGGTCGTGGTATGGTAGGGTGGCGGCAGCGGTGGCTGGTGGTGGTGAGAAAGAAGATAGGTGGGTAAATACAATTTTTTAATTTTTTATTTAAAAAAAAAAAGATCAAAAGTTGACTGATTTTATAATTTTTAATTTTAAAATGATTTACCTTTTATTTTAAAAAAGTCGATGACTGACTTTTCATTTGTCAACAAATTATTGACTGATTGTTAATTATCCCTTGAAAATAAAGTGTTTTTAACTTTTTAATGAGTATTTGGACATTTTTGTGGAATAAATGTAAGGATTTTGTTTCTTTCTTTTTTATTAAAGTGTTTTGATTATATATATATATATATATATGTGTGTGTGTGTATATCTTCTTTTCATGACCAGCAATATCTCTCGTTCATATTCTCATTTTATTCTTGTATTATCAATATAATTACTATAATGGTACAAATATCACCGATTGGAAGCCTAGTTCAGAAATAGATGAGTAAAAATGTATGAGCAAAAATTGGTGAGCTAATCTATTTTCTTAAACTATTGGCAGTTATTTTTAGAGACTTTTGCCTAAATTTTTATTAATTTTATTTAAAAATAACAACGTGACTGAGTTGCTATAGAGTACTCGTTTATCAACTTCATCTCGCTAGATTATACTCCTACTTTAATGATCAATATATATATACACTCCTATTCCGATTCTGTCTTGTCTCATCTAATGAATGAGTGATACCATCTCCTCTATTTAATAATGATTACTCTAACTCCATTACGTGCTACCTAAACAAAAAATTTAATTTTAATAGTCTACAATATAACTCAGAGAGAAAAATCAATTTTTTCTTCTGTCAACTCTAATATAAGAAAGTAAAAAGAAAATGATATTATGCAAAATATGCTAACCACTATCAATTAAAAAGAATAAAATAAATACACTAATATGCCATAATAGTTTGAGTAATACTACACACACAATCTATTTCACATAATATTTTACAATTGTCCATCCTAGTCATTGATTTCGATAAACCCCATGAGAATCCCACATGGGTCTTGCACGGAATCCACAAAAATCAATGGTCAAGAAATCCAAATTGTGGAATAGGTTGTGAAATATATTGTGTGTGTAGCATTTTTGTAATAGTTTTTAGTAACTTTATACAACTACGTAAATAAGGTAGAAATGTAATGGTAAACTACTAGATGGTGAAATCAAGGCGGACGAAAGTTTTTGCGGGTTTATTATTCACTCACCAACTCCGCTTCGATTGCTATGTGATTTTAATTTTGAATTGGCCCTACTCTTATTATCCCTCCAACCCCATTTTCGTTAGGGGTGGACCTCTAGGAGAGGTAGAAATGTAATGGTAAACTACTGAATCGATAGTGAAATCAGGGTGGGCGAAAAGTTTTTGCAGGTTTATTATTTGTTTACCAACTCCGCCCCAACTCCTATAGGGTTTTGATTTTGAATTACTAAATCTGCCCCTACTCTTATTATCTCTCCAACACCATTCCATTAGGGGCAGGCCTCTAGGAGTAGAGGTGTTCAAGAAAATTGAAAAACTAAAAATTGACAAAAATCAAACCGACCAAACACCGATTGATTGGTTTTTTAAAGTAGTGCACAAACTAAAATTGACCGAAAACCAACCAAAATCACCTAAAATCGACCTACGAAAACTGAATGGTCTATTTTAAAATCACTAAAATATCGAGAAAAAAAAAAAAAAAAAACCGACCTCGAACACCCCTATCTAGGAGAGGCAGGGTGTTTTGCCATCCCTACTTTAATTTATTTTGTTTTAGTATGTATTTTTTTTAAGATTATTTTTAAAATGTTTTTTTTTTCTTTTTTTATTTTCTTTTTTTAGCGATACAATTTTTAAGTTTACCTTTTACTGATGATTCCAAAATTTGGTGTAACGTAAGAAAAGAAAAAGAGAGAAGATTTGTATGTGGTTTGGCCCTGTTAACAAAGAGACCTACATTCACATGGTGTGTCTGAGCACTTTCACTAGATGATCAAATAACCGGTGACCTTTGGTGAACCAACAATAGACTAGAACTACCAGAGGTTGGCCGGACGGGTAAGAATGTGAATTGCTCTGTGTGTGTGTGTGTATGTGTGTGTGTGTGTGTGCTGTAACAGACTGGAGAGAGAGATCAAGATCCCCCTCTTTGGAGGCAAGGGGTCTCTTTTATACATGCAAGAGACCTCTTCATACATGAAAACTATATTGATAAAGCAATACAATCCGATTTTAGTTTGGTTGGCATAAACCATGCGAGTTTCCTAATGTGATTAGGAAACTAACCGCATCTTTCGTTCGTCTTCTAGTTAATATAGGAAACTGGCTGAAAGATTCTAGATCACGTCTTGGGATCTAGCTGGGTTGTGCTTGGGCGGATCTCTCGACCTATGGGTTGGGACCCAATAAACAGGTCAGGAGCCTTCGACCCGCTGCCATGTGGCCTTGCTCTTTTTTGTTGAATATTTTTGTGCGTATTAGTTGCCCCCCATTTCCAAGACTAAATGGATGCTTCATTGGATGAGGCTTGGAAATTTGTGTAAATCAGGAGCACTGCTCAGGATTGGCCCGATTGTCTCAGTAACTCGAGCCATCGACCCGGCCTGGTGACTCGGGAGCTCGGGGTCCGACCCACCACATGTTGCGAAATGGTTGGCTTGGTTAGGATCCAACCAGGCCGGTTGTTCGCTCTCGGGGTGTGTATGATTCAAGTGCAAATCAATTGTAACAAGTAATACTCGAGTAGGTACGAGATCGATTTCCACGGGGACTAGACTGGAAGATTATATTTTCCAGACGCGAACACACTACTATCGTAACCAAAAAGAAAGAAAAGGTGGTTGATTTGAGGTTGTCTAACTCTAAATCTAAAACTAGGATGCAAAAGAAATGAAAATAAAGAAGGTAACTAATTAAGCTAAATAATTAATCGGCGGATAAAAATTAACTACAACAAGCCAGCGATGACAATGAGTTGATTTACTAAAGAGAAAAAGGGCTAGGGGTCATGCTACCAACCTTGGATCATACAAGGATAAATCTTAGGGATTTGGAGGGAACTTCTTAAGTGAACAAAGTTCCTTGGGTGCCAACTATCAAACATGTAGGTTGTCAACCCCACTATGAAAGATGAGAGCTTGAGGGAACTAAGGGCAAATGTTGGATTGGTAATATGGATTCAATAACCTCCATTGTCAGCAATGGAGGTAAAGAAACAAACATATTACAAACCCAACACTCTTCAATCACTCAAGAAGATCCAAAACCTTTAGATTTTCATGAAACACATAGATCCATAGGTGGGTTCATGACCCCTAACCTAGAAAACTAGCTACACATGAATTTAATTAAATAAACCTTAACACAAACATTAAAAGAGTAGAGGGACATCACCATAAATGCAATCAACTACTTCAAGGAAGAGAGAATCCAATAAATAGCTTCAATAAATGCTCCAAAAGAATAAACCAAGCTTGCAAGTTAAAGAATCTCTCACAATCTCACTTACAAGCCCTAAATCTAGCTAATCTATGAACAAAATAAGAAGAAATCCTAAAGAGATACAAGAGGATTAGGAGAGAGAAACTATATTACTGTAAGAACTAGGTCTGGCCCCCAAAAATGACTTATAATGGGGTATATATACAAAATCCTCGGAGTGGCAAACTTGTAAAACAAAGAATGAAGAAACAGGGTCATTCAATCGGTCGAGCGGGGCCATTCGACCGGTCAAATGCCCCTCTGCATTGAAGCTTAAAAAGCACATGAAAAGTGGACCGGTCGAGTGCCCCTCTGTATTGAATCTTCACAGCTTCACAATAGTTTTGCGCACTGATCGCTAGAAATGCCATATCTTCTCACTCTGACCTCCGATTGAGGTGAAATTTGCGGCCACACGAAGAAGACTCACAGGGCTTGCTTCTTCGAGCTAAGATCAATCTCCAAATATGTGCTCTTGGAGTCCAAAAAGTGAGAGAGAAGTGGCCGCAATGGATGAGATCTTCAACCGAAGCCTTGCCTTCTGACTAGGATTGTCAACAAGACCTGCGAAACACAAAAATACCCCGTGTAAAAGATGTAAATAGTGGAAATGAGGGTTATGCGTGAAAAGTGCATAAATAATGTACTTAGAAGCTCCGAAAGTGGAATTTTGCGCAATAACGAATCCAAACTTAAGCAAAATATGTGATAATCACACCCCCCTACTAGCACATTGCTAGTCTCTAGCAATTAAGCGGAGAAGAGATAGCTCTAAGGACATAATTCAACCGCTTTATTAAAAAAAAAATAGTAAAGAAAAACCACTTTCGTGGGGAGCACGGTTGCATTGAGCCAATGCAACAAGCCGTTAAACCTCTAGGTTACCTCTAGAGGCGGAGTTTTGTCTCCGGAGGGTTCTCAGAATGATACCCACAAACATACGCTTCCTCAAGATAGTTGCCAATGAACCAAAGTGCACAAATCTCAGCATGAATCAAGAGGTTTCCAATGGATTTTAGCAAAGTGACAGTCAAATTCCCAAAAGTCCCCAAACTATCAAGGTTATTTGAAAACTTCATTTATTCCAACTCTCGAACGTTCGTGGTAAAGATTGCATGCCCACAAGTATCGGCATGGTGCAATGCATTCATAATCCAAATATCGATCGAAACCGCACTTTAACGCAATTCTCACCGGTGAAACCCTCAGAAACGAATCTCTCGGAATGGGTGACACTCTCAAGACACACGGGCAAAGAGTAGTGGAAATGGAATGCAAAGCCACGCACATGTCATGTGTGAAGAACGTTAATCTTATGCAAAACGAGTAAAATGAATCTCATAAACGATACCATGCATTGGAGGTCGTGAAAATAAAGCTTTAACTACTTGACGCATTCGTCTCAAACTCTGAATCATAATACCAAGGATCAGAGAGGACTAGGTAAGGTTAGGAAGTGGGAACGGAGTATGAGATGTCTGGATATGGGGTCGAGAAGTGCTTAGGTAATACTCTCGGACAAAAGGGGTCGCACCGGGGCTCACAAAACTAGGGGAGAGTCGAACAATGATAAAACAAAACAATGAGGTACGATAGAGAAGCACTATTATTATAATAATAATATATCTCGTTTTTTTTTTTACTTGAGCTTTTCTTTTTCTTTTCTTGCTTCAGTACCCTCTCTCATAATCACGACTCAATCCCTTTAGATTTTAACACAACATCCTTATACGAACAGTCTTCCAAGAATAAACTTTAAACACTAGAACTGGTGAAAGTAGAGAGTGATGGAGTGATGGGCTGATGTAAGAGGGGTGTATGTTGAAGGGGTAAGAGAAAGTGGTGGGAGATGTGACCTAAAATCATTTCCTTGGTGTATTACGATTCATTGTTCTCCACTAGAACGACAAGTAGGTACAAGATTATAAATTCACATGACGATCCTCTAATGCATGATCAAACAAGAAGATGAGATCATCAACGGCTTTAAAACGCTTTTCAACGAATAGAGAAATGTAAGTAACACTCAAAATTGGAGGACAGCTAAAATCTTACAAGGTTCAGGTCTCCACAAGTATTTCAATCGATACGCGAATTATAAATGCATTCAGCATTGTCCTGTACAAGCGTTTGAGCAACGTGCACCAATAGTTCAGGATTTGAAACTCATGAAGTTTGCAATAAACGGGATAGTTCTAGGATTTGTGGGATACAATTAATGAGTGTCACATGCTAAAAACACAAGAAAAATCAAGATGAGCGTCATCGCTTTGCACTTTGAATGGGCAACTATGCAATAATCAAAAGAGGCGTGGACCAAGAATCCAAGAACAAGAAAAGGAGTAAAAGTTTTTTTTCTTTTTTCTTTTTTTTTTAAGAGAGATGCTAAAAGTAGATGCTTAAAGTGTCGCTAGGCAAGAAACAATGAAGTTCAACTAAAGACTCGCACACCCCCCTACTAGATCCATGCAGTGCCCACAATGCATGAGCATCGAAACAAGCATAAAAACTATGAGAGAGGAGAGTATATCACCACTTTTGGGGCGGTCCCGGAAAAGCTCAGAGTAAATCCTACATAAGGAAGCACTACCATGCACATCAAAGAAGAAAAGAAGATGAGAAATAAAGAAAAACAAAAGAAAACATGAACTTCCATTAATTATGAACAGAAAAAGTTACAGAAGTACATGAAAAGCCTAAACGGCGCCGAAACAACAAAAAGAAAATAACTAAACTAAGCGGCCAACATGGCTCTAAACATCTAAAGCAAGAAAAACCGACGACAAACACGAATCTAGCAACTACAGAGGTGTAGCCAAGTAAGCTCGCTGCTAGTCGATAAAGCGCCAAAAAGTTGGCATCCAAGAGAAATGGCCTCAAGGTGGCGGTGCGGAGGGACCAGCACCACCGGCGCGTGCAATAGCACCCATAAGCGCTCGAAACTGAAGCTCCTCTCTCTCAACCTGCTGGGCCGCAGCCATCTCCATACTGGCCTAAAGTGAGTCAAAACGAGACATGACTCGGGCCTCCATCTCCATCATCTCAACCCTCATCTCCCTGAGCACGCCCTGAGTCTCAAGCAGAAGGCGCTCCAGACGAGCAAAGTCTGGTGCTGCCGCTGGAGCTAGAACATGCTGCTCAACATCCACGTCCTCCTCCGGAACTGGGGGCATATCTTCTTCAACCGGGGCATCTCCCTCAGCCGCTTGCGGTGCCGCTCGCTGTCGCTTACGGGCCTGAGCCTGAAAAGCGCTCTTGGATTTGGCCAGAGACACCGCACCTAATGGATCCTCGATGGATATGAGGTGATCGTCTGGCTTAGGCTTCACCCCCTCTGAGAGGCAGAGCCTGGTGACAAGAGAGCCGTACGGGAGGCTGCTGGAGACTGTGGTCTTGGCCGAGGCATTATACATGACCTCTAGAAAAAGCCTCGGCAGAGAGAGCGCGTCCGCGGTGCCAAGAGCAGCTAGGTGAGCGGCATAGTAGTGGTCGAGGGTGGCCTTATGCGTGGTGAGCAATAGAGTCTGGCACGCCACAATGGGCAGATCGGCTTAGGCCCTGGTTAATGCGCTGGCAGGCAATTGGACGCCAGACCAATCATGCTCGCGGTCGGTGAGAGACCGGTAGACAATGGGAGGGGTGGCAAGGATGCAATGGTCGGGTAAGGAGCAACGGCGTCGGGTTCCTCAAGCACGCCTATAAATCGGGCGAGAGTGTGCAGGGTGATGGTGAACCGCCTGCCTCGCACGTACGCAAAGAAGGCGTGGGCGGAATCAGGATCAGGGATGAGGCTGGAATAGAACTCACGCACCATTTCCTCATTGACATGGTGCTCGATGGCTACGTAGTCGCCCCAACCACGGGGCTCGAAGGCTTCCCTCACGAAATTAAGAAATGCGATGAGGTCAATGGAGAGCTCCTTGAGGACGACGCAGGTGGAGAAGTAGGCATCATGCCAATCTTTGGTCTCTTTAGAGCGGAAACCTCGAAAAGGGCGAGGCTTGGGATCCAACGGGCGAGGGACGCCGGCGACCATGGGCTTCGTCATGGTGAACCGTGGTTGGGGAGTGGTGTTAGGGGAAAGTGGGTAATGGTGGTGAAGTGGTGGTGGTGGAGATGGGAAGGGATAGGGAGGGTTATGGTTTTGGGATAAAAGGGGGGAATAGTGGGGAGTGGTGGTGGGGGTTGGGGAGGGTTAGGATTTTGGGATAAAGGGGGGAATGGTGGGGAGTGGTGGTGGTGGGGGTTGGGGAGCTAGAGGGAGAGAGAGAGAGAGAGTTCGCAGATGGGAGGGGAGGGGAGGGGGGGGGGGGGAAGGAAATGAAAAGAAAAGAAAAGAAGAGGAGTTAAATAAAATAAAAAACTGCCCGTACCCCATTCGACCGGTCGAGCGGGGCCATTCGACCAGTCGAATGCTCCTCTGCAATATTGCCAAAAGGCACCAAACCAAGTTGACCGGTCGAACGGGGAAATTCGACCGGTCGAATGCCTCTCTGCCAGATTATTCAATTAAGCACTAAAGAGGGGCAACTAACACTATCCTTTTTTTTTTAAATCCCGCGTTGACGACTCCGAGGGATGCGTGGGCGGGTGCAAAAGCACACCTAGAGCAAGGATATGATCGAAGGCTCTACAAAACCAAAGAGAATGCCGAGCATACTCGGCACAAAAAGGGAGATATCTCCCCGTAAACGGGATCTTCCAACGGAATCGACTCCAACGTGGAGTCAAAACCTTCCAAGAACGGCTTGAGACGTTGGCCGTTCACTTTGAACACATTACCCTCCTTTGGGTCAAAAATTTCAATAGCACCATGAGGATAGACCTTTTTGACGATAAAGGGGCCGATCCACCTGGATTTCAACTTTCCCGGAAATAAGTGTAATCGAGAATCATACAAAAGCACCTTTTGTTCAGGTTCGAAGTGCTTACGCACTATGCGTTTATCGTGAAACGCTTTGGTACGTGCTTTGTAGATCTTAGAACTTTCATACACATCATTCCGGATTTCTTCAAGCTCCGAGATTTGAAGCTTCCTTTTGACACCACCCTTATCCGTGTCGAAATTGAGCTTTTTTATGGCCCAAAAAGCCGGGTGTTCAAGTTCAACCGGCAAGTGACATACCTTTCCGTAAACTAAACGGTAAGGAGACATTCCGAGATTGGTCTTATAGGCCGTCCGATACGCCCAAAGAGCGTCGGTTAGCCTCAAGGACCAATCTTTTCTAGATGGATTCACTGTTTTTTCTAAAATTCCTTTAATCTCTCTACTGGCCAATTCCGCTTGGCCGTTAGTTTGCGGATGGTAAGTGGTTGAGGTCTTATGTGTTATGCCATACTTTTCCATGAGAAGTTCAAAGGGATGATTACAAAAATGCACTCCTTGGTCACTTATGATGGCTTTTGGAATTTCGAATCGAGACAAGATGTTCTCTTTAAGGAATTTCAACACGGTTTTGTGATCATTGCGCTTGCTCGCAATTGCCTCAACCCACTTCGAAACATAATCAACCGCGACGAGGATGTATTCATAACCAAATGAGATAGGAAATGGGCCCATGACGTCGATTCCCCAACAATCGAAGACTTCGATGACAAGTATTGGGTTCAATGGCATCATGTTTTTCCTAGTGACACTACCAAGCAATTGACATCTATGGCAAGGTTTGCAATAATTGTGGGCATCTTTGAAGAGAGTGGGCCAATATAGTCCGCTTTGGAGGATTTTGGCCAAAGTCTTTTTAGACGAGAAATGCCCACCACATGCTTGGTCGTGGCAAAAAGAGAGAACACTTTGGAATTCGTCATTGGGAACACAACGATGGATGATTTGGTCGGCACAATATTTGAACATGTAAGGGTCATCGAAGAAGAATGACCGTGCCTCAACCTCGAATTTACGCCTATCTTGGGGAGTCCAATACAAAGGAACGGCTCCCGTAGCTAAGTAATTTGCCAAATTCACGTACCATGGCAAAGTAGAGATATAGAACAAGTGTTCATCGGGGAATGCGTCCCTAATCGGGGTTGGGTCCGCAACCTCAACATTCACCGTCAAACGAGATAGGTGATCGGCAACCACATTTTCAACGCCCTTTTTGTCCTTGATAGACAAATCGAATTCTT
Source organism: Hydrangea macrophylla (assembly GCA_033977485.1). NCBI lineage: Eukaryota > Viridiplantae > Streptophyta > Magnoliopsida > Cornales > Hydrangeaceae > Hydrangea > Hydrangea macrophylla. Next base: position 87,861,627 of record CM066986.1, read on the forward strand.
GGAGGAGAAGGATCCAACGAATTAACCGGGCTTTAGCATCCTTCTTATTGAGAAGGTACTTTAGAGCGGCATGATCGGTAAAGCAAACGATTTAGGATCCAACCAAGTATTGACGAAATTTATCAAGGGCGAAAACTATGGCGAGTAGTTCTTTCTCGGTGGTAGAATAGTTCATTTGGGCACTATCGAGAGCTCTACTTACGTAGTAAATGACATGTGGTTGTTTATCCTTCCTTTGGCCCAGAACCGCTCCCACGGCATAATCACTAGCGTCACACATTAGCTCAAATGGGAGGGACCAATCAGGGGATTGCATTATAGGGGCGGTCGTAAGCAAAGTTTTTAATTTATCAAATGCTTCTTGACACGCCTCGGTCCATTCAAAGGGAAAATCTTTCCCAAGCAAATTACACATGGGGCGTGAAATTGCACTGAAGTCTTTGATGAACCTCCTATAGAAACCGGCATGGCCGAGGAACGATCTAGCGTCTTTCAAACATGTGGGAGAGGGTAAGTCGGCAATGAGCTCGACTTTGGCCTTGTCAACTTGAATTCCTTCACTTGACACGATGTGGCCAAGAACGATCCCCTTCGTCACCATCAAGTGACATTTCTCCTAATTGAGGACGAGATTCTTATCCTCGCACCACTCCAGGACTCTCTTTAGGTTCCCAAGGCAGTCATCAATAGAATCGCCATATACGCTAAAGTCGTCCATAAAGACTTCTAAGCATATTTCCACTATGTCGCTGAAAATACTAAGCATACACTGTTGAAAAGTCGCCAGTGCATTGCATAGTCCAAACGACATTTTCCTATAGGCGAAAGTGCCATAGGGACACGTGAACGTGGTTTTCTCTTGATCTTCGGGCGCAATTTCTATTTGGTTATATCTGGAATAACCATCCAAGAAACAATAGAATTTGTGCCCGACCACTCTCTCTAAGATTTTATTGAGGAAAGGTAGAGGAAAGTGATCCTTTGGGGTGACGATATTCAATTTTCGGTAGTCAATACAAACTCGCAAACCGGTAGGGACACGAGTTGGGACGAGTTCACCTTTAGGATTCTTGACAACCGTCACCCCGCTTTTTTTTGGGACAACTTGGGTAGGACTTACCCATTGACTATCGAAAATGGGATAGATGATGCCCACGTCCAACAACTTAATAACCTCCGCCCTCACGACCTCTTTCATGTGTGAGTTAAGCCGCCTTTGCATTTGACGCAAGGGTTTGGCGTCGTCCTCCAAGTAGATCTTGTGAGTGCAAATGGTTGGACTTATCCCCTTTAGGTCGGCGATTGTCCATCCCAAAGCACTCCGGTGATTTTTCAACAATTCAATCAAACTCCCTTCTTGATCGGGGCCAAGTAGGGAAGAAATCACCACCGGGAAAGTGTTATTATCTCCCAAGAAGACGTACTTGAGCTCTTTTGGCAATTGTTTGAGCTCTAGTTTGGGGCCCTCAAGACTAGATGGCAACGGGATAGAGTCATGTGAGGGAAGTTTTTCAAATTGGGAACACCACATGACCTCTTCTTCGACTTCCTTGGATTCATGGGATTCCAAGGCATCCTCCAACTCAAGCTCAAGTAGGGAATACTCGAGCAAAGAAACACCATCGAAAGTGGTTTCTTAATTAGGACGTGAATCAAGGGGTTCCTCCAAGCACGTGAAGTTAAAGAACTAATGGGTAAGAGTATCAATGAAGTCGACCTCACAAATGTCATCATCGTCGAGATCCAGTTGTTCCATGAGATTGTAGACATTAACCTCCGCGGTTATGTTACCGAAAAACAATTTCATGTTCCCATTCCTACAATGTATTTGGGCATTGATAGTGGCTAAGAATGGCCGACCAAGGATGATAGGGATGGGAGATGTCCCACCTTCAACCGGTTGTGTGTCCATGACAATGAAATCCGCCGGGTAGTAGAAAGCATCGACCTGGACCAACACATCCTCAACTATCCCTTTTGGTACCCTAATAGAGCGATTGGCCAATTACAAGACAGTTTGTGTCTCCTTAAGTTCTCCGAGGCCTAATTGAAGATAAACCGAATAGGGTAGGATGTTGACACTAGCACCAAGATCCAAGAGGGCCTTTTCAATTTTGAAATTCCCTATGACACAAGAAACAGTAGGATAATCGGGGTCTTTATATTTCGAAGGGATATTGTCGCGGATGCAAGAAGTTGCTTGTGTCGCCATGTAGGCTTGCTTTTGCACATTGAACTTGCGTTTTCTTGTGCAAAGATCCTTTAAGAATTTGGCAACACCGGGAACATCTTTGATCATGTCAAGGAGAAGAATGTTAATCTTGACCTCTTTTAGCATTTCGAAAATTTCCAGGGTCTTGCCCATGTTTTCCTTTGGCTTTAACCTTTGAGGGAAAGGTGGGGTCGGGATATATTTGGAAATATTTGGGTCAAGAGGCAAACTTGCCTTGGAGGCGGATGTCCTATTCTCAACAACCAGTGGGGTGGTTGTTTCAACATCATTAGGTTTGACCTCTTTCCCTCTCTATGCTCGTCAACAAATTATTCTCTTAGATTCTCCGTAGGTTCTTCAGGAACCTCACGGACTTTGTTATCAACAACTTTTCCACTTCTTAAAGTGGTGACGATTTTGACATGTTCGGTGGTGGGATCGTTTGGCCCAGAACTTCCAACGGCCATTTGACCCTTGGGGTTTGGAATTGGTTGAGCCGGGAATTTTCCCTTCTCATTCACATGTTGAGAGCTAACCAATTGGCTAAAAGAATTGCGCATTTCATTCATGAATTGAAGCATTTGCGCGGAATTTTGATCAAGCTTTTGAGCTTGTTGATCTTGCCTTTGCATAAGCGTTTGCATTTGATCCTCAAGGGACTTCTTATGTGGAGGCACGTAAGCGTTCGATGAGGATGGACCATGAGGAAAAGACGGAGGTGGAGGTGGAAAATTATTTTGAAAGTGTTGTAGAGGTGGCATTTGTAGAGGCCCGTGATTGGGCTCATTCCTCCATCCTTGATGAGGTGGATTTTGATTTTGATTTTTCCATCCCGGATTGTATGATTTGCCATAGGATGGATTGAATGGCTTCTTATCCGCTCCCATGGCATTAGCTTGCTCGTGCAAGATTTCTTTGAAAGCCGGGATGGTTGGACAAGTATTGGTTGGATGAGCAATCTTTTCACAAATGGCACAAGTTTCTTCCACGAAAGCCACGGGTTGTGTGGCTTTTTGTGTAGCTTGTGCCGCTTTGGCCTCTTCTTTGGCTTGCTCCATTGTTTCCATTTTTCTTTGAAGTTTAGCAATGGTGGCACGCAAGTCATCCTCTTGATTTAGTTCGAGGATTCCGGGAGAGGATGATTTAGTAGAAGGGGCGGCGGTGGTTACGGCCGGCTTTGCCTTATTGGCATTCCAATCATGGGGATCCGATGTGTCCCAAGCTTAAGTTATGTCAGCCACATACTCAAAGTGTGCCTCTGCTTCCTCAGGGGGAAGCATCATGAATTGTCCATGGCACGTAGTTTCAATGAGTTGTTTGGAGGCTAGTTGGAGTCCGGCATGGAAAGTTGAGACCAATCTCCATTTCTCGAAATTATGATGAGGGCACATATTGAGCAAGTCCTTAAACCTCTCCCAACACCTAGTAAATGATTCGAATTCTCCCTGCTTAAAACTTTGGATCATTTGTCTGAGAGTATTTGTGCGATGCATGAGGAAGAATTTTTTTAGGAATTGGGATTGCATTTCGTGCCATGTCCCAATGGATCGAGGTTTCAAGGAGTTGAGCCATGTTTTGGCTTTGTCCTTGAGAGAGAATGGGAAGAGTTTGAGTCGGAGAACATCCTCCGAACAATTTTGATCGCTAAATGTAATGCACACATCCTCAAACTCTTTGAGGTGGAGGTAGGGTTGTTCATTATCCATACCGCGGAAGGTAAGAAGTAACGAGATCATCCCAAGGCGATAGTGGAATGGTCCGGCATTGTAAGGGAAAACAATGCAAGATGGGGTAGAGATTCTCTCCGGATGGAGATAGTCCTTAAGGGGACGCGCGTTATCCCCTTGATAATTTCTCTCACCTTGTTCACTCAAATTATCGCCCATTGCAGCGGAATCGGTAGATGATTGAAAGAATGAAGATTCGGAAGGCGTCGGGGATGAAGGTGGTGGATGCCAATAAAAGCTTGAGCTCGAGAATTCTGGGTATTCAACGAAGGGAATGCCGCCTACACCATTATGCATTAAATTATTAGAGTAGGGTATCCGGGTCCGTTAAAATGCGACTAATCACCGGCAACGGCGCCAAAAACTTGTTCGCTCTCGGGGTGTGTATGATTCAAGGGCAAATCAATCGTAACAAGTAATACTCGGGTAGGTATGAGATCGATTTCCACAGGGACTAGACCGGAAGATGATATTTTCCAGACGCGAACACACTACTATAGTAACCAAAAAGAAAGAAAAGGTGGTTGATTTGAGGTTGTCTAACTATAAATCTAAAACTAGCATGCAAAAGAAACTAAAGTAAAGAAGGTAACTAATTAAGCTAAATAATTAATCGGCGGATAAAAATTAACTACAACAAGCAAGCGATGACAATGAGTTGATTTACTAAAGAGAAAAAGGGCTAGGGGTCATGCTACCAACCTTGGATCATACAAGGATAAATCTTAGGAATTTGGAGGGAACTTCTCAAGTGAACAAAGTTCCTTGGGTGCCAACTGTCAAACATGTAGGTTGTCAACCCCACTATGAAAGATGAGAGCTTGAGGGAACTAAGGGCAAATGTTGGATTGGTAATATGGATTCAGTAACCTCCATTGCTTGACAATGGAGGTAAAGAAACAAACATATTACAAACCCAACACTCTTCAATCACTCAAGAAGATCCAAAACCTTTAGATTTTCATGAAACACATAGATCCATAGGTGGGTTCATGACCCTTAACCTAGAAAACTAGCTACACATGGATTTAATTAAATAAACCTTAACACAAACATTAAAAGAGTAGAGGGACATCACCATAAATGCAATCAACTACTTCAAGGAAGAGAGAATCCAATAAATAGCTTCAATAAATGCTCCAAAAGAAGAAACCAAGCTTGCAAGTTAAAGAATCTCTCACAATCTCACTTACAAGCCCTAAATCTAGCTAATCTATATTATAAATTAGAACTTTGTCCTACTAGGACACATAAAATATGACTAGGATTAATGACTAGGACTAGAATTGATGACTAGGATGTGATATAATTGATTAGGTCAAATCAAACCCTCCTCCATTCTCTCTCTATCCAGACCTCTCCACTCTCCATTCACCAGTGACCCCCTCTCTCTCTCTCTCTCTCTCTCTCGACTCCAGTCACGAGAAGCTTTACCGATTCCCAACGCCAACTATGGATCCCTCCAGTCTCTCAAACTCACCGATTTCTCCATCTGCTGCGATGATGATGATGAGGAGGAGGAGGAGGAGAGATGCGATGAAAGCCCCACACACTCTCTCACTCGACCAAGATGCCATTGCCTCCGTTCATGAAGCTTTTTGCCTTGGAATCAACTTCTTTGACACCTATCCATACATATTTCACTTAATCTTTGATTTTGTGATTTCATTTATAATTTTTAGGTATTGAGTATGATATTGAATTTGGGTCTCTTGATAAGGTATTCTTCTCAATTTATTGGACTGAAGCAAATTCTGTGTAGATGCTAATTTATTGTGTTGAAAATCACACTTTTGAATTGTCATTTCTGGCTAAAATTGAAGCAATAAGCAAGGCATGTAGATGGTTTTATATTGAAGTACCATAATCAAATCGTTAATATAGTTGCAAGAGTTGATATGTTCGTTGGTGATTATGTTGTAGTTGTAAAAAAGAAGATCTGGAGATCATTCTTTGGTGGGTCTGTTCATGGTCAATAGAGTTGCTTCTTCTTCTTCTTTTTTTTCTGGTTCTTTAAATCCCTATGTTTTCTCCTTCTTCTTTCCCCATTTGTTTAGTCTCATTCTCATTTTTTATGTAGTTTGTTTCAAAATTATCATTGTGTTGGTTTGACAATTTTTTTAAAAGTTATTTAAATATAAGCATTGTGTTCATTTCTTTTTGGCTGCGCATGTTTAGATAATGAGGTTCTTTCTGTTATTTTTTTTATTTCTTTGATTTGTTAGTTGTCAATTTCAGTTTGCTTAAGAGCTCCTTATTTGAAATCGAGAGGTCCAAATTTGATCGCCAAGCTCATAGGTCTGGAAGGAGAACATTGAAAGAAATATGCGAAACTTTGCGATTCAAAGGACTTCTAAGAAACAATTTAATTGAGGGTTTAAGTCTCCATCCCATTATCCCTTTTCTTCTCTTACTTTGTTCGTAATTTTGGTAGGAACTATCAATTAGATTTGTTGGTTTTTTTTTTTGGAGTTATAATTTGTTAGATTTATATTTTCTTGGACCTTGGTGTCCATCTCTCTCCATTTTTCTCTCTTGGAAAATCTCAAATTACAATCTGTATGGCGTTATTGATTTCCATAATAATTATTTCCTTAATTGTATGTGTTATTTTATTTTCTACATTGTTCCATAAATTTCCGTTGAACATTTAATTGTTTCCACAATAAATCTCGGAATGCATAGAATTTGGATTTCATATTATGTTTAATTGTTTCCATAACAAATAATTTGGAATGTCCATAATTAATTTAAAATTTCTATAATTTGCATTAAATGCGTGTTTATGTTTCCATTCTAATTTTTTTCCATAATTGTGTGAAATAGTATATCCTTAATTAATTGTGTGTTTACTCCTAAATTTTTGTGTTTTCTAAATTCCTTTTGAACATTATGTGTTTTAATGTTTCATATTGTGTTTAAATGCTTCCATTGTTTGTGTAAATCTATCTTTACATGAAACATCTCAAACATAATGTGTTGAATTTCCTTATTTGTGGTAAATCTCTCTTTATAGTTGAGAGAGATTAATGGAAACTTCCAATATGACATTTGTTTTCTTTTTTCGTTTGTTGTTCCTTTACGATAGGTTTTGTGTAGGAGAGAAAATATAAAGGAATCAAATATTTTTCGCCTTCATGATTTTTCCAATCGAACTAAAGTAATGTCCCATTTCTTACATGGAGTTTGGTTTGTCAAGGTGCACCATGTTTTTCACCTTCGAAGCAATAACTAGCTAGATTAAACTAAAAAAATGGGTTTGTTTACTTACTAAAATCAATTTGTTTTTGTTTTTTGTTTTTTGAAGGCTGTCTTTGAAGTGAATTTGTTCCCTCTACCGTCTAATGTGATTAACATGTACTTAGTTTGCAACAATTTGGATTCAATTCAAGGTTTCTGGAAGTTACTGCTTTTGAAGCCAAAACGGGTACAAATCTTCCTATGCCTACTACTTAAGATGCTAATTTGACTATGGATATGCTATGCATATGGCGATCTATTTTTGGTTGATTGCACAAATTAAGTATCTAATTACTTAGTGCATTTCTTACTGTCTCTCTCTCTCTCTCTCTCTACTATTTTCTCAAGCTCCTCCATCTATCCACATAATTTTTTTGAGGCAAATATTGGTCATGCTATGTGGGCTTAAACACAAATTAATAATGCTATGTCAGTTCTGATTTCGTACTTTCCATTGCTTTGGTATATGTTTTGTTACTAAGACATTGTAGGAAACATTTAATGGCTTATTTTTCGTGCCCGACCTATTTCTAAATGGCATAAGTATTTTCTAGGTATATTTCTACATTAAAAGAAATGTTATGGAAACTAACATTTTTTCGTTGGGCTTTAGCCACGGGCAACACATTGATTTCGTTGATAAACCCTCACCTCTCTGTTAACTCTTTGTTTAGGGTGATTATAGTTGTGGGAAGTGGATATAGACAGCAAGTGAAATACATTATGTTTGTGCTTATGTTTGACAACTTTGGCAAAGGTAATGTTAAGTAATACTATGTAGTTATTTGTTGATTCCATGGAATTTTAGATAATATTATCGGATGATTATCGAACCCAATAACAGGTTTGGCAATGGGTTTTTTGAGTTATCATATTGATTTACACTAAGAAAAAGATCTTTTCTTCAAGTGCATTTTGTTTAGTTCTCAAATATTGTGCCTCAAATGATGTGGGTGTAATTTCCTTATTTTTTTCTTGACAAAAGTAATGCACAGTTTCATCTAAAAATCAAGTTGGATTTCAACTGAAAACTTTTGAATTTGTGTTGTTTTCACAGATGATTTTGGCTGCAATTGAGGCCCTGATCAACAAGAATGGCTCGAACAAGTCGACGGTTGAGTCATTTTGTTAACCCATGTATTTTAGGGATTTTACTTTTCATTTGCCTAAAACGTTAAATGTTGCCTTTTATCTTCTTTTTTAAAATTTTTTTTTTGGCTTTGCATTTCAAAACATTGTATGATGCTGTAGCTTTGAATTTTCAAAACATTTTTTTCCGCCTTCTTTGGTAGGTGTCTCAACTAACTAGATTTAGCTGAAATGTGATTTTTCTTCCCTCAGTTTATGATGCCATCTTTCAAAAACTGTAATGTTATTTCAATCTTGATAGGAAATTTTTGTTCATAATCATACCTCATGGTTGAGTCTCCATCCAATTTGTGGTCATTTTGTTGTGACAAAAGGAATGAAAAATGCAACTTTTTTTTGACGTTTCTTCCCCAAATTGTTGTAGCTATTCTCTTTAATTAGTGTTAATTTACCTACTTACTTGATAATAATTCCATGTTTCTTTGTAGGAACTACATTCGAAGTAGAATTGAAATTTAAAGTTCCTCTAGGTTGACCCAATTTGAACTACTTCAAGGAACCCAATTTAAAGTTCCTTAGTAGTGCTTTCAGCCTTTTTATTTGTCAATATTTTTGGGTGTAAATATATTTTCTCAGGACCAGACGGATGGGGTTGATCCCAACTCAGACTCCTAATTTTAAGAATTTGTATGCTGAATATTATTGTTGTCAAATTTGCATGATTGATGTACCACATTCTTTGACAGTGTTGTGAGCCTTTTTCAGTTGTGTTTTGGGATTTTAGTGTCATTTTCTTCTTTCATTGTTGTTAAAATACATGTGGAATTGTATTAAATGCCGATGACACATACAGTTAAATAACAACTGTACGCATGCGTGTTAAATTTTTCAGTAGTGCATGTTAACAGGGTCAAAAAGTTGAAATAACAAAGGAGATTAACGAATTTTTTTACGACAATTTTCGTACATGTTATGCAGCTCTAGAGTTAAAATCAGTTGTTATTGCTCATTTAGACTTCTTTTCGCCTCTCGGGTAGTGCCCTCGGGCACGGGTAATACCTAGTCTATGAACAAAATAAGAAGAAATCCTAAAGAGATACAAGAGGATTAGGAGAGAGAAACTATATTACTGTAAGAGCTAGGTCTGGCCCCCAAAAACGAGTTATAATGAGGTATATATACAAAATCCTCGGAGTGGCAAACTTGTTAAACAAAGGATGAAGAAACAGGGTCATTCGACCGGTCGAGTGGGGCCATTCGACCGGTCGAATGCCCCTCTGCATTGAAGCTTAAAAAGCACACGAAAAGTGGACCGGTCTAATGGGGCATTTCGACCGGTCGAGTGCCCCTCTATATTGAATCTTCACAGCTTCACAACAGTTTTGCGCACTGATCGCTAGAAATGCCATATCTTCTCACTCCGACCTCCGATTGAGGTGAAATTTGCGGCCACACGAAGAAGACTCGCAGGGCTTGCTTCTTCGAGTTAAGATCAATCTCCAAACATGTGCTCTTGGAGTCCAAAAAGTGAGAGAGAAGTGGCCACAATGGATGAGATCTTCAACCGAAGCTTTGCCTTCTGACTAGGATTGTCAACAAGACCTGTAAAACACAAAAATACCCCGTGTAGATGTAAACAGTGGAAATGAGGGTTATGCGTGAAAAGCGCGTAAATAATGTACTTAGAAGCTCCGGGAGTGGAATTTTGCACAATAACAAATTCAAACTTAAGCAAAATATGTGATAAATCACCGGTGTCAGGGTAACCAGATCGTCTGGACCAAACCGAACCGTTATGTGCACAATTAATGCACACATCTTTTAAGGCGATACTTGGGCTGCCCAAGACGACAGCTATTGGGCGCTTAGGTGGGAAAACTTTTGGGTAGTTGGATCTGAGACCATCTGGACCATTCGTGTTGCCTATATAAAGGACACTTATGCATTTTCATTCCACCTGCTATCCATAGAGAGAAAAAACCGAGTATTTCTGAAGAAAGAGCACCCGTCCAAGCTTCCCAAGCTCTTCCTAGCATCCCTCTTTTGTAAGTCTTCCCAAGTTCTAATAGTTGGTTATATCGTAGAATTCTCCTAAAAAGTGAAAACAAAAAGAAAGCCACAATAATTAACAATAATAATTATTAGAGTAAAACATAATCTACAAACACCACAATATGTCTACTCTCTTCTGGTGGGGTTCACTGACACTGAAGGATCCACAAAAGAGAGAGATAGACACATTATAGTGTTTAAGAATTGTGTTTGTGAGATTTGTTTGTGCCCGAAGACTTACTCTAATTATTAATAGTAGGACAGCTTTGGTCAGTTCAGTTCTCCATATTCTCAAACCGTCCACCGAATTAACTGATCGGTTTTTCCTTCTCACAGAACCGATCACTGACCATTAACCCCATACACCAGAATTTTTTACCCAATTTGGTTCGGTTCTATAGATCAATTAAGTTTTGGGGATATTTTGAACAGCCCTAGGACTATGACACCACCAAATCAATTGGTAGTAGGGGTGATCATCTCAACCCCATGACCCGACTCACCCGACCGACCCAAACCAACCTGAAGGAGTTTATTCGGTTTTCATAGTTCATGGGTCGAGTCACGGGTTAAGCACTCTCATTTTTTTCGGTTTCAGTTCGGATTTCGGTTTTTGTTTCTCTCAACCCGACCCGACCCGATAATACACACACACACACACACATATATATATACATATTTGTTAATTGATACACACAAAACAAAACCCCCCAATTTCCCAACTCTGCCTCCCATCAGTTCATCTCACGCCTCTCTCACATACACCACACCACAAGACCCTAAACCTAAATCCCCCATCTTCCTCTCATGGATTGTGCTCTCTCTCTCTCTCTCTAGAAACCTCTCTATTCCCCTCATATGTTGTCTCAGTCATCTCACAACTCACTGCTTTCTCACCACAAGCGCTAAATCTATTTCCACAACCTACCTCTTCCCTTTTCCAGTCACTGTGACCGGATGTATAGCTAGCGTCGTCACCTCTGGAGGTCAAGCTCTAGCCACTGTCGATGGTCTCCACAAGTGGAATAGTCAGGTATGCATGTTTAATCTTCAGATCTTGTACTCTTTGTTACTTCTTCGGATCTTCATAGATCTTCTACTCTCCCTCAATATTGCTGGATTTTTATTCCCCTCATCTCTCTTGCTTTTGTGTACATGGGGAGATAAATTTTGGACTGTTATTTGTTTAACTCTCACCTTTGCGGATGAAACCCGAAACCCACCCGAGCCCGACGAGTCGGTTTCATCCAACCAAGCGGGTGGATGACGGGTGGAAGTTGCCCAACCCGATTGTGTATGGGTGGATGAGAGGGTGAGGGTCAAATCCGACTCACCTGACCCATGAACACCCCTAATTGGTAGATGAGTAAAATTCTCCTAAAAAGTGAAAAAGATAATATTAAAGCCACAAAAATTAACAATGATAATTATTAAACAGTAATAATTTTGCTTGGTTGATAAAGCTGGTCAAATAAGGTTGAGTGACTGACAACGAGAGACTTTTTTTTTTGGTGATGTGCTAGAAAGTCGCGTCTCTCGGCATTTTACAACTCGCATGCATAATTACCCGAGCACCAAATCTATTCAAATATTACCATGTAACCCACCCACTTTGAAAAAATGACATTCCCTTCCTATCTGTGGTACATATCTGATATCTTCACTTGACAGCAATGTTTGGGACCTACCCTACAGGCTAAAGACATAAACTCCAATATGGTCCCCCAACAATGGGCAGCAAGTAGCAAGCATAAGCTGCGTTACTTACTGGTAGAGAAAATGACTCTACAGTCATTGCATATGCCAATGAAAGGGATGTGTCCTAAGACTTCATTTTTCCCTTTTTTTTTTTTTGAGAAGATTTTTCCCTTTTTTTTGGCCGTGCCCCAAGACCATGTATATGTGATTTTTTTTTATGACGGCTACTTTGCTCCTTCAACCTTGTGGGCAAATTTAATGGGTTTAAAGCAACTGCATGTCCCTTTCGGAATTCCAGTCCATAAGCTTAGGGGGGCTATTTTGGTAATTTAACTTGTGAGGTTATTGAATTTTTGGGTTAATTTCATTTACCCCTATGCGGTTAGACCAATTTCACTTTACCTCTTATGATTCAAAAGTTGACACATAATCTTAAGGTTGCATGTTAAGTGCTAATTCTAATAGTATTAACTTCTGGACTTAAAAAGACAGATAAAACCTTCCTTTCAGTCGCAATCGAAGGGGATAAACATCAACTTTCGAAATTCGAACTATAAGGGAGTAAGTAAAAATCGATCTAATCATAGGAGGTAAATGCATTTAAACCAATATTTTATAAAGGCTGCTGCTGAATATATATTACTACCAGCCTGCCAGGGTTCTCTTTACACACATTTTATGCAATGAGGACATCTCATGTAGTACACTATTGATTGAGGGAAATCTGAAGTGCAGTTTCAACCTCTCCTCTCATTCACTTGAATGCTAGAAAAAACAGATAAGTGGTCCTATGGAGCACAAGGCAAAGATTCAAACACCATGAATTTGAAACTAAATAGCTCCGGTATATATTTACAATAGCAAAGAGGTATTGTTATGTAGAAAAAAATAGTTCAAACGGATTTTTGAGGGCGGTTTAGGAAGTTCAAGAATTGGTTATTTTAACTAGAGACTAAAGTAATGCTATGCTTACAAAAAAATTTATCCTAAAATACTTCCCAAATACATATGCAGTAATGCTACATCAACCGAGAGTTACCGAAAATATTTCACCGAACTAACTGATGGGGACCACAAATTGAGGTGAAAATTATTTGGGCGGGTCTTTTGTTTCCAAACAATTTGGGCGGGTCAATTTGGGGAGACCCAAATGGTTTTGAAATGAAAATACCCAAATCAGAAAACTAGGGTCCTCAATCCTCTCCTCAACTTCACAGCAATCCAAGAAGAAGAAGACCTAGCTGCGATTTGGGGAGGAACACCATTGCTGCGATTTGGTGCATCTTCAATCTCTTTCTCTCTCTCACTCCCAATTCGGTGGGAATAGCAAATATCTATCTCCATTTCATTCCCCTCTCCTCAACTTCACAGACTCTGCAAAAAAGAAGCTCAAATCTGAAGCTGCGATTTGGGGATCTGCTGGAGAAGCAACAGGTTTGAATCTCTCTCTCTCTCTCTCTCTCTCTCTCTCTCGCTTGTACATTCCCGCGGTCTCCTGATTGCAGAATCATATCGTTGTAGAAATGAATCCCGTAAAACATCCCAATATCATCTGGAAGAAAATACGAGAAAAGAAAAAAATTGAATGCTACGAAAATGAGGGGACAAAGAATTGAAATCTCTCATGAAACTTTCACTTGCAAGTTGCAAGTTTGTCAGCAGACTCTCTTTTTATTTTCAAGTTTCTGTAATAATGAGTATATGCATTGACAATGAATAATTGAACTTTGTAATGGGTATTCTACTCATGTGGCATTTGATTGTGCTTTATAAAGCATTAGACATTCATCTAATCTTTTTTTTTTTGGTGGAAAATTAATCTATCGTGTTGTCATGGTCAAAATGAATTCTAATGCCAAACAAAAAAAAAATTACTAAGCCCCATAAACTTTTTTTTTTTTGCTCAAAATAAGCCCCATAAACTTTTCATGGAAAGCTTTGAATTCAAGGGATAGTTTTGAGCAAGTTGTGGATATCCAAGGGACACAAGCAAGCGTTATTAAGCTTTGAAAACGAGGTAATTCTAAGTGAAATGTAGTGACCTAACTATTCTTGATACTTTATGTCCACAATTTTGCTCAATTGCTGTGACATATCCTTGCAAGTTGCTGCTTCGCTGTATTTCCAAGTTTGTTGACTTGTGTGTAAATTGTCGTTTTAGGAAATTAACTGGAACATTTTCTTAAGCGCATATCTGTGTTTGTTCTCATATTTTCTGTCTTCAATTTTAAAAAATTCAAATCACTGAGATTTCTTGAATCCCACTATGAATTTATTTATTGGGTCTTGATGGGTTTTTAGTACTTTGTTTCTTCACACATTCATCAGTACTATTTCTTGAATTCTGCTTCTCAAATTCTCTGTTTTTGGTTTTCAATTCAGACCTCTTGGTGTTGAATCTCGAATAAACCCGAGTATCCCGAGAAATTAATCTCCAATTTCGAATCCGCGATCAAGGTATGATAGCTCATCAATTTCTTTTCATATTGCGTATACATATTTGTGTGAACCCTTTATGTGATTTTCTTGAATTGTTTATAGGTGAACCATTCACAAAAAATTGGTTTTGAAGATGAATGATCTAATGACAAAGTCGTTTTTAAGTTATGTGGAATTGAAAAAACAAGCCCAGAATGATCTTAAAGCCGAGGCAGACTTAGAATAAGGGCAACTCAGCCCCCAAGATGAAGACAACCTTTCTCAGTTCTTCCAAGAAGTCGATGCAATCAGGAACGAAATGGAAGAGATTACTAATCTCCTATTTGATCTTCAAAACCTAAATGAAGAGTCAAAATCAGCCCACGGTCCCAAACTTCTTCGCGGGTTAAGGGACTAAATGGACTCAGACATGGCGGTTCTTGATATGGCGGTTCTAGTTGAGACTCAGGGCGAACGGATCGATGATATAGAGCATAATGTGGTAAATGCAGGAAGCTTCATCAATGGTGGAACTAATAGTCTTCACTATGCTAAGCAGATGAAGAAGAAGGCCAGGATATGGGTGTATTGGGTTTGGGCTATGGGGTTGATTATATTAGTGGTATGCTTAATTGCAATGCTGACTTCTTGAAGGTGAACTTAAAGGAAAAGGGATTGGATTAGAAGATAGAAAAAAAAAGAGAAAAAAAAAAAGGAATTATCTTCTTTGGTTGTTGAGCTTTTTTGAGGTCTTAGGCTTTTTTGGAGTTTTTTAATGGCTGCCAACTATTGTTCCACACATTTGTTCCATTTGAGTTTAGATACTTATGTGAAATTCAGATTTTTGAATGTTTTAAAATGTTGCAGTACATGTTTTTGTTTGTGTGTGCTTGTCTGTATTTTGTTATATAGTGTTTCTTTTTTTTTTTTTTGGCTGTCATCCAATTTGGCAAAGTTTGTGTAGGGTCAAGTTACTAACAAAGAATTGCAATGATCTCATATAACAAGTAGTGCACTATAAAAAGAATGCTATATTTTTAGATTCAATTGAAGGACTAGTTGGTTCAAAGATTCATTGGATTTTTGAGTTTGTATTTTTTGGATCTGAAATAATTGGCTTAATGAGAGAGTCATGTCCAATGGAAAAGTTGAACCAGAAAGTTTCAAATCAATCTTCCACTAATGCTAAAAGAAAAGGAAATGAACTGAAAAAAAACATTTCACCATAGCATTTCAGGAATTAATTACAAACATTTTTCTGGATTCAGATAATTCCAAAGAAAGTTCACACCTTCCCTTCATTTTCTTTTGTATATGTTTCTCAAGAATCTCCTGGAAAAAAAAACTGCAGAAAAAAAAAACAGCACAAATTCTGCACAAAGAACTGCACAAATTCTGCACAAAAAACTGCACAAACTGAGTCACAAAAAACTGCACAAACTTTGGCACAAATAACTGCAATAATTCTGCACAAAAATATGCACAAACTGAGACACAAAAAACTGCACAAATGAGAAAAAAAAACTGCACAGATTTGTCACAAAATCTGCACAAACACACAATACACCCAGTCATATAATCAACCCCATAGCCCAAACCCAATACACCCAAATCCTGGCCTTCTTCTTCATCTGCTTAGCATAGTGAAGACTATTAGTTCCACCATTGATGAAGCTTCCTGTATTTACCACATTATGCTCTATATCTTCGATCCGTTCGCCCTGAGTCTCAACTAGAACCGCCATGTCTGAGTCCATTTGGTCCCTTAACCCGCGAAGAAGTTCTTCATACCCATCTTTAAAGAGCTCTCTAGAAACTCCATAAACCAATTTACAGCTTCAGTTTCAATCTGTTTCCCCAATTTGATTGTATTGCCAAGGTTACAAGCAGATTGTGGTTTCTTCTGGAAAATGTGTAGCCTTCAATCCAGAAAGAAAATGTGAAATAATTCAAACACTACCTCTGTAAAATGAAAAGGAATTAATGTGAAAAAACTGTAAATAGAAGAACATTATCCAAAATATACATACAACTTCCATATACATTCATACCTAGGCATCATGCCTTGTGGTTAAATTCCATGTTCCAGGCAATAGACCTCCCAAAATGAATTTCTATATAGAATTCTATATTTCTATATGGCAAAAAGAAAAATACCTAAAATGCTAAGTGACACTCTATGAAGATACTTGACTTTGTCCTTGATATATAAGTAATACACATAATAGATAAGAAATTGAAATTCTAGTTACCCATTTGCTATGTAACTATGCTAAAGAAAAATTGAATCAAACTAAAATTCTAATAACGCACAGTTCTCTCATTGTTCAGGATAAAGGTGTCACATAAAATTAAATTGGAATTAGTTTGGGCGGGTAGCCGGCCAAACTGCAGCCTAGTCTGATCAGACTGCAAGTCAAGACAACACAAAAAGGACAATGGTGCTTTGAAGCTCAGAACTCAAAAACCGAAAAAAATTTCAGGCTTTAATACATAAGAGTAACAATAATGATATAGCAACCGATGTTCCTTTGCTTATTGTAGCTGAAAGTTCAATATAATGCACAACGAGTTTAACATCTTCGTGATTTCCTGCATATAGCCAATTAAAAGTTTCTCTAGTATGAAGGATTGTTTCCAAATCCAACCCCGAGCTACATTTTTTGGTTATATTTCTGGGGCTTAAAAACACTTTGGTGCCTTGTTTTCCCCCCCAAAATTTCCATTTAATTTGCCCTCAGTTTATGAATTGCATCAACTATAGCCCTCTATTTGACCCTATTTCTGGAGACATTTTAGCTTCATGAATACGGTTTTGACCTATGTTCTACTCTTTGTTTTCCAGCAAATGATCAAGTAATTCATGCTCTCAATTGCGATTTGCAACATGCTATTAGAGTAGAGGGTAAGATGGACTTGGAATTTGTTTCAAATTATGTCATGAATTGAAAAATGCCTCTGGTATATTGAAATAATGCTACTCCTTCATCAGATGGCTAATTTGGGGTAGGCATTGGTCAGTTTGGAGATGTAAAAAAATGGACATGCATGTCTAAGCATGAGAGAGAGAGAGAGAGAGAGAGAGAGAGAGAGAGAGATTCAAACCTGGTGGCTTCTCCCCCAATCGCAGCAATGGTGGTCGCCCCAAATCCCCAAATCTCAGCCCTAAGCAACAATACTTCCAATGAGTGAAGATTTTGTGAGAGAGAGAGAGAGAGATCTCGAACCTTGTTTGTCTTTGAGGATTCGCCCAAATCGCAGCCAACAGTCTTCTTCTCTTCTTCTTCGTACACTATGCTTGAGAGGATTTCTCCAGGTTTGGGTATTTCAATATTTGGGGGTTTTGGGTTCAAAATTAAAAGACCCGCCCAAATAAGGGAATGGGTGTAAAAGAGTGGCCCCTCATTTATTTCGGTGCAAAACTTTCGGTAACCATCGGTTGATGTAGCATTATTCATACACATGACACTGGATTTTGATTGGAGGATATTGAAGTGACCACAGAGTGGTCCCTGTCACATGAATTTGGAAAGCATTTGGGATAAAAAAATTTGGGAACCATAGCATTAACCTTACTCTTTTAAGTTTTAACTAAGGGATGTATACCTTAGCTAGTATAGCTTCGTTATCATTATTCTTTTTTATTGAAACCACATAGAAAAAATCACAACAAACAAAATGACCTATAGATACATTTATTTTGAGACAAAAAATAAAATTGTCTTTATAAGTTACTTGTAACGACATATAATTTTCTGTCTCTACAAAAGAAAATAATTGTCTTTAAAAGTTTTTTGTAAGGCACGTAATTTTTTATCTCTACAAAAGAAAATAATTGTGTTTATAAGTTACTTGTAAGGACATATGATTTTTAGTCTATAAAAAAATAATAATAATAAGTGTCTTAAGAGGTTACTTGTAAGGACACATAATTGTAAGTCTCTTAAAAAAAACATGACTTTAGAAGTTACTTGAAAAACACATAATTTCATGTTTCTACAAAAGATAATGAGTGTATTCAAAAGTACAAAATAACGACACTTATTAATTTTTTCTTTATAAAGAGAGAATTGTCTCAATATACAAATTTTTTTTTTACCATAATAAGAAAAGTAGCATGTCCCGGTGTTTAAAAATATACCTTTAATTACCAGCATTTGTCACGACCCATCCCGCCACGTGCAGAAATATGATACGTGTCATACCACCAAGGCTCATCCAAACGAATTACAACATGGCAGCAGAATAAATATAAATACAACGGTGATAAAAACCACTCCCAGCGATTCTATGGATTATAAAAATCAGAGTTATCAAAAGTTCTTCTCGTTTGAAAACACTTAAGGAAGAAATTAGTTTTGAAAACAGTAATCTAGTCGACTGCGTCGGGGATCCAGTCGACTGTGAGGTACATTGCAGCGAGTATATGGCTCAACAGCCTAATCCAGTCGACTGTGTCGGGGGACATAGTCGACTGGGGTCTCAATTTCTCAGTCGACTGGTACCTGTCTGGTCGACTGAAAAGATTCAGCAGAATGACATGTTTTGGAACACAATCCAGTTAGTCGACTGATTTTCTAAATCTGGGAAGAAATTTCGTTTAACAAATGAGTCCAGTCGACTGTGGTCTCGACCCAGCGACTATTTTCCCCTGCTGCTGGACATTCTACACAATTTCAAGTCTAAGGTCATCCAAACTCAATTAAGGATTAAATTCACCTATCAAACGCATTCTGAAATAGCCTTAACTGTATTACAACTCCACCAAACATATATTACAAGGACACTCTCGTTGTCCCATCGGCCTCACTCTTCTCACTTTTTCTTCCCTTTCTTCTTTTCACCTGCAATGGAGTAAATCTCCATTGCTCAGCTATATGCTGAGTGCACAATTCTAAACATTTGCTTATATGACAATTCATGCTTTAAAACATCAAAACACATCAAATTAGTCTCTAGGAAAAGTGGTACGTTTTCATCCGGTAAATGAGATTGATGCTGTGGAAGGCCTTCCTCTTCCACGCACCCAGTACTCTAGTTGGGCCTTTCTCTAAACTAGACACAACAACTATCGATATCACAATCCTCAAACTTCGAGGAGCTTACTCTCGGATGAAATTACACCAAACCCCCCTTTGACCCACATAAATACATAACATACTCATATAATCACATATATGTGCTTTTATCACAGTTGCAGGTGCATAATTAACGGGCCTACTTAATACATGATTTTTTCCCGGATCCAAAATATCAAGCCGGATATCTAAAACACGTAATTTCCTATAATTCACAGGCTTAGAATTCATACCTCGTGCAAACGTCCTATAACTTTAAGGGAAGTACTAGGGGACCGATTAAACATCAAATCTCCGATCTCAAGTGATTCCTACGAGTTTACACATATTTTTTCCAAAATTCCATCATTAGGATGTTGTAAAAACTAAGCCAAACAAGGTCTAACAACAATCAAAATGAAGCCCTTACCTTGAGGAGTTCAAATATGAAGTTTGGTGAAAAACAAGCGGGCAGAATTTCGTCGATTTATCTGTTGAAGGTCTAAGCCACCAAAAACTCCTAAGCCCTAATTTGATTTTGAAGACATTATGAAAATATCTTGAAGTCAACTATATATAGGCATATCTTTCAAAAATTACGTTTACCTCTCCACAGGTTTTCAAAACTTCTAATTATCCCTCAAAGAGTCTTACACGTCTAATTCATTACTTCATGAGTGAAAAATATATAATATAAAAGTTTTCGACTAAGTCCCGTTTGTCGCCGTAATTACGTTTCGAAACTATTTTTGTGGAATTTCTAGATATCCTACATTTTATGCAACGTATCACTAACGTTCTCATTATAACGTTCAAAGTGATTTAAATCAATATCAAAATTATCATAAATCATACCAAACAGGTATAATCTACTATTCACATATACCATAAATTATCAAATAACATTTAAGTAACGTAAATGTCATTTAATCATGTCAATACCTCGTGAAATTCCATATTCCCGTATTCTCGATTGACACTCACCATTGAACTACAGTCAATCTCATCTCAATTATTAACCAACATCAATAATTTCAACAATTTGATTATGCATTTTAAAACAAATGATTTTCCGAGGCAGGTGCGACATCATTTTTTTAAAAAAATAAGTGTTGTTAATTATCAAGATTTTAAAGAGCGCTCGTATATACCATCACTTGGTAGTTAAATGCCGATACTTAACATCGTTTTCATACAAAATGCCGTTAATTAACAACGTTTGAAATTTAAACATTTGCCTCTGTCCTACTTTAATAAAACGACGTCGGTAATTCTGTCTAATTTTTTTAATATTTAATATTACTTATGCATGAAGGAAAACACAAGGAAAAATATACAGCCCAATTTAGGGTAGCCTCCGCTTTGCGATTGTGATAGCTTTGAAATTACTTTTGTCAGAATAGATTATAATAGTTATAGTGTTTAGATAATGAATTGTAAAAGTGGTTACGGCGGAAGAATATATTATGTAGGTGCTTAGTGACATAAATATAAGGTTATTTTAAATGATCAAAAAAACAATTATGCCCCTATATTGTACTGATATTCTATTAGTATTGGATACATAGTTAATTTGTTAGTGCTCTATATTATTAAATTTAATAAAATTAATTATTTAAATAATAAATTAAATAAATATACTCGATAACAATAACTATAGTAATATATAATATAAAAAGGTAAGTATATTCGTATTACTAGGATAGAGGCCCCGTTCAATGCACGGGTCCGTCAAAATTGGAAAATAAATTAGATGTATTTATTGTTGATGCATTTATAATTTTGTCACTTGAAAAAAAATTAAATCAAACAATACTAAATGCTAAAAAAATAAAATCAAACAATATTAAATCCTAAATGTATTAAATATGTACTACTAACAAAATAAAGTTGTAAACTTCAATAATCCTGGATGGAAGTAAATATATTTTCTTTTCTTTATTTATTTATTTTTTCGTTTCCAAATCTTTCTTTAGTGTTTTCACTTCTATTTGTTTTAGCATTTCTCTCCTTTAATTAATTTATTTTTTTAACCACAATTTATTGTATGAACTATGTACAAAATAATACAACTACTTATAAACTTTATACAATAAAGTTGAGAGTAATGTTGTTTAAAAGTAATAACTTATTTTTAATATCATAACACGTGATATTTTGAAAAATCATATTTTTGTCTTTTGTCTTTTTTGTTTAATTACATACAAACTTCATACAATAAAATTGAAAGTATTATTTAAAAATAATAACTTAGTTTTAACATTATACCACATGATATTTTGAAAAAACTAATCATATTTGTTCTCTTACTCCTACACCCCCCCCCCCCCCCCCCCCCCTCCTCTTCTTTTTTATGGGAATAATATGAAATTGCATGAAATTATAAATTTCAAAAACAAATTAATTAAATTTATTAAAACTATTATTATTATAGATTTATTATGAGTATGTAAGTAATTGTAAATTACAATTTGTCTTTTAAGTATGCAAAGTATTTTATATATATTTATTATGCGTATGATAGAAGTGTATGTGTGTGTGTGTGAATTAGAATTATAGGAATGCGTACGTAATAAAATATGATTGTAGATGTATTAGTAATTGTAAATTATAATTTGTTTTTTCACTTTGCAAAGTATTTCTTATATATGTGCTATTATTATTATTATTATTATTATGATGATGATGATGATGATGATGATGATGAATTAAATTTATTATATCTATTATTATAATATATTTATGAGGAGTATGAAATGATATGAAATTAAATTTAAAAAGCAAACGAATGTATGTGTGTGTGAATTAAATTTATAGGTATGTGTGTCTAATAAAATATGATTTTAGATGTATTAGTAATTGTAAATTACAATTTGTCTTTTAACTTTGCCAAGTATTTCTTATATATGTATTATGATTATTATTACATATTTATAATGAGTATTAAACAACAATGATAGGGATACACAGCAAACGACACACTGTGCTTTAAATGCATGTACCATGTACTGTTTGAATTTTTCACACTTTTCTGTGCATCACTTACACAGCACATGGTACATGCATTTAAAGTTGGTGTGTCGTTTAGTGTGTCTCATTTGGTGTGTATCCCTATCATTTTTTAGCATGAAAAGATATGAAATTGTATGAAATAATAATTTTATAAAACAAATGAATTAAATTTATTAAGTATAAATTATATATGTATAAAGCCTTATTTGGGAATAACCAAAACAAAAAAATAAAAACCAAAGCACAAAATCGATTTGCCAAACAAGGCACTGAAATTGTTGACTTTTGATCCTGTGTTGGGAAAAACGAAAACAAAAAAAAAAACAAAAATAAAGCACAAAATCGGTTTGCCAAACAAGATAGCCGAAATTGTTGACTTTTGATCCATGGGTTTAGTGCCTTGTGTGGGAAAAAGTGGAAACAAATAAGACAACAAAGCCACAACTGATTTGCCAAACAAACCCTATTAGTTTTTGAGTGCCTTGTTTGGATTTTAAAAAAAAAAACACAAATAAAGAAAAAATTCGATTTGCCAAACAAGGCATAGCATCTCAATGTATGAGTAAAGGCAAAGTTACATATAAGGGGCAAACAATTTAAAGAATTCCAAATTAGGACAAAATTGAAATCGAAATCATTATTAGGCTCTTTTATAATATATAGTGTAGATAAAATTTATTACTAATAGTGCCTTAAAACTTTAAATATATGTTAATAGTACATAATTTTATGATATACAAATAAATAATTTTCGTATTTGTAGTTGAAAGTTGGCTGTTTGGTCAAGCGAATTCAAGACTGCTACACATTCAAGGAGGTCTTAAGTTCAAAACTTGGTAGACTATTAGGAAAAAAAAATTAATGCAATTTCTAGTGAGACTCATAGCGACACTAATATATATATATGTGTGTGTGTGTGTGTGTGTGTGTGTGTGTGTGTGTGTGTTAGTAAAAGTAGATTCTAGTGACAGTTAGAGGTGATCAACTTGGCTCGTCAACCCGACCCACCCAAACCAACCCGAGGGTTTTGGATGGATTTCAAAGGCTAAGGTTCGAGTCACGGGTCTAGGAGTATGAATTTTGCGGGTTTCGGTTCGGTTCGATTCTCGGTTTGCAATGGTCAAGATCCGAAATACCCGACCCGACACTAACTGATATACCACATATATATATATATATATGTAATAACATTCCCAGAATGAGAATCTCTCTCTTCCTCACACAATACACGTTGCACTCCTCTAAAAACAAAACCCTCACATCTGCCCAGCCTCTTGTTGCGGTCGCCAATGGAGCTTGAAGCTCTCGTCGTCGTCGAAGGTCGCCGCCGTTGTCAGAGGTCGCCGTCGAAGGTTGCATATAAATCTCTCATCTCAGCCTATTAGGTTTGTTTTCTCTTTTTGTTGATCTTTCTTTCTTTCTTCTTCTTCTTCTTCTTCTTCTTCTTCTTCTTGATTTTTTTTCTTGTGCTTCAGACATTCTCCCTAATTTGTCCCTAATTTTTAGGCATAAAACTGTGATGGAACATTACTTTGTAGGTATACATATATAGATATACTAAATTTGAATCATATTTGGAGGATCTATAGAGCATTGAACAAATTTGAACAGATTTTTTTTTTAAGGGATTTGAATCAGACTTGGTTAGGGTGAAAAGAGTTTAGCATTTTTATCGGGTGAAACTCGAACCTGACCCGACTCCATTCGAAACAGACGAGTAGGTTTCACCCGACCAGTCGGATGGATGACAGGTTGTATATGCCAAACCCGATGGGATTCGGGTGGATGAACGAGTGGGAGTCAAACCCGACTCACTCGACCCGTGAGCACCACTAGTGACAGTTCTAATGACACATTTTGTTATTACTCACAATAAATGTCACTTCAAAAGTAACATTTAGCGACACTTTTAATGACCCTTTTTCTCTGTCGTTACAAAGTAACCTTTACCAACAGTTTTATCAAAATTTGGATAAGTGTCTCAACGAGGTTTAGCAATAACACCTATTATGACATTTAAGTAAGTGTTGGTAAAACAACTAGTGACACATTTTGTGACCTATTACAACACTTTTTTTCTATCTTTAAAGACTTGTTTTGTTGTAGTGAATAAGAGTAGGATTGCATTAGAGCCTATTTAGTAAATTTTCAAAGCAAATCCTAAGATTTTGAATGTAATTTACTGGTTGCGTTGGCATTGATAACCTACAAGGGCCGAAGTAGGAGGGGCTGGAGTGGGCTTTAGGCTCCCTAAATTTGGGAAAATTTTGCTTTTGCATGTAATATCTGGTCAATTTTTTTTCAGCCTACATATTTTCTTTTTTACTTTTTAATTTAGTCCTCCCCAACATAATACCAATCTTAATTCAGCCCGCACATTTTTCTCTTTAAGTTAGTACTTTTCAAAAAAAAAATTTAGCTCCGCCCTTGGGTATCGAAGATAATTTATAAACCATATGTACCAGACGGATTAATCTCTCCTTCAAATCAAAATGTAACATGTGAAAATATCAAAATTAAATAAATTCATGAAAGAAAAATGCATTATTTTTTATTTTTAAAAAAAAAGAAAAGAAAAAGAAAAAGAAAACACATTGCAAGTGAGTGACAACTTAGGAACCATATGGTACCATTTTCAATTTTTTAAATTTTAAAATAGAAACTAGCCATTGTTTTCTAATCTTTTTACAAAAATCAAATTGAAAATTTAAAAATCACCTCTCTCTCTCTCTCTCTGTTTATTTTTTTTTTCATTAAGTTGCCCAATTTCGTTTTTCATTTAAAATAGGAAAAGAAAAATGGAAAATTAGCAAAAATATATTCAATTTTCGTTTTAAAAAAGGAAACGATTGTCAACATGTTTTTTTTTTATTTAATTTTTTATTTATTTAGAGTTAATTACATTTTACCTCCTGTGGTTAATTAGGCCCATTTTTACTTCACTCCCTATAGTTCAAAAGTGGACACTTAACCCCATTGTGATTTTGGAATAAAGTGAAACTACTAAGATTTCTCTCAAAATAGTCTACATGTAGATTAAATTTTAAAATTGTCACAGTCCGATCCCACAATAGCGGAACCGAATCCCGTGGCACGCCACCGAGGCTAAACCAATTCATTAACGTTCCCAAAAGAATTATTTGAAGAACACGCGCAGTGGAATAAACAAGTCATTTTGAAAACTATTCGTCCAGTCGACTGATCCTCAGACCCAGTCGACTGATTCTGGTCCAGCAGAAAGTTGGGTTTTAAAATACCATCCAGTCGACTGCTTTCTACACCCAGTCGACTGGGATTTCAAATTTTCAGTCGACTGATACGGTCCGGTCGATTGAAGTCCAGTCTGAACAAAATATCTGAATTGAAAACATGATCCAGTCGACTGTGTCGAGGACCCAGTCGACTGATCCTCAAATAAAAGGTGCAGTGAGTTGCTGAAAACAGAGGCTCCAGTCAACTGTTTTCTCAACCAGTCGACTGATTTATGGCAGCTTCTCATTTTGCAGAGTTTTCTAAGTTTAAAAGCTTTTGAATTCAAACGGCGATCAAACACACACTTCCAAAAGTACTCCAAAGCAATCCTAACTGTATTAACATATTACCGAAGCACAGTTACAACATGTTACTAACTATTACAACGTTTTAGATTCATTCTAACATACCAAGTTAAACATAACCAAAAACCATAAGGATTCTTATTACAACATTCCTATTGTCCCAAAACTACAAGATTAACATTCAAGTTGCCTTCAAAGCGAACTCTAAACCCACGTGCTCACTTCTCCGATTCCTCGCCAGCATTAACACCTGAAATGGTTATTTGAATAACCACACATATTCGATTTGTTTAAGCTAACGCTTAGTGAATAAAATAACATATGCACATGAATGATAAACGTGTACGCATTCACATCTCTACATTTCATACTAGTCGTCGGAGACTCACGTGCCCGTCCATATTCCCAATCCGCGACTCCTCGCCAATAAGTCCACGCGAAAGGATAAGACCCACGATTCTTCTCTTCAATCGTGCGACCTTAATGCCTATATCGGCTCCACAACACGTGTTCCTTCTGACCCAAATAAGCAACTTAACATGCTCAAATACATATCACCATACTCGCGGTAATCAAAACATATCACCGTGCTATTGAGCCTACTTATCAATATAAATGCCCAATATGAACTACACGATATATCTCTAAGAATTAATACATGTTATTAACACAAAACATGAATACATGTCAAGAAATCATTCTAAAAACATAGTTGAATCACTCACCTCCGATTTACTCTCTTAAAGTTCGATTTAAAGAAAACCCGTGTACAAAGAACGTGTAGAAGTCCGTCTAGTACAATTTCTATGGATCAAAATTCCATTTATCAGCTTTTATGAAAAATTCTAGGAAACAACTTTTCAGGAAAACTTGGCCAAACAAGCCCTAACGTATATCAAAACGAAGCTCTTACCTCGAGGAGCTCGAATATGAAATTTGGGAGAAAACAGACTGACGGAAGGTCGTCGTTTGGCGTCGCAAAGCTCTAAGCTCCTAAATCTCCCTTTGGCCTCCTTCTTGGAATATTAGGTTAAGAGTTATGAAAATATCTCAACCATCTCTATCTACATATAGGCAAAACTCTCGGGAATTACGTTTACCTCCCCACGAGTTTTCAAAACTCCAAATCAGTCTCTGAAACTTTCTATACAGCTTATTCATAGCTTTACGAGTGAAAACTCAAAATTATAAAAGTTTTTGACTAAGTTTCGTTTGGTCGCTAAAACGCGAATTTCTACATGATGTTTCCGAAGTTGCTAATTAGCCTACCAAATTAATATCGTGTTAATTCGTTCTCACCAGGATACTAAAACTAACAACAGATATAAATTCTAAAATAGAAAATAATATAGATATTGAAATACACAGGTAAACATTTATTTTCAGATAAATATTTAAAATGTTCCACAGTGACCGTCTCACATTCGAAGAGACGTCACAACAACAAATCCTCAATCACTACAGTTTCAAAGGGTTCTCTAATACAGACACCCAAATCAACTCGTGAGTCAAAACTCACCCAAACATATGCCAAAAGGCACTCCACATCACATTATCATGCATGAGCATATAATGCAAAAGTAATAACACAAATACGGGTGTTATAAAAATTAGCCCCATATCACTACACCATATGGCCCGATTTGTAACGGGAATATCCGTTACAAAAATTATTTGTAACAGATATACCCGTTACAAATAGGGCGTTGCAAATTTTGTAACGGATGTTTGTAACGGCTATATCCGTTACTAATTAGTAACGGATTTTGTAACGGATATACCCGTTACTTAATTTTTTCTTTGCAACGGGTATATCCGTTACAAAATCTATTAGTAACGAATAAATATCCTACTTGTTTGGCTCTGTGAAAAAATTAGTAACGCTTATATCCGTTACTAATTTACAAAATGCATAAAATTAGTAACGGATTTTGTAACGGATATACCCGTTACAAATTGTATTTACAAAAAAATAATAATATTTATTTGAAATGTTTCCCAATTTTTTTTTCCACCTGATTAAGAAGCATTATAATCCATATGAAACACCAAAATAAATAAATAAATAAATAACAATAAACATAATCCTTAATTCATACCAAGCACAACAAACATAATCCATAATCCATAATACATAATCCATACCCAACACAATAAACATAATCCATAATACATATCCATACTACACAAAACAAACATAATACATAATCCATACTACACAAAACAAACATAATCCATAATCCGACTAAACTTAAACTAACTATAACAAAGGATGTCCGAAATTTAAAGAGTTATACAAAATAAGATAATTGAAGTCAAACATACTTCAACCTACTCTCAAGCCAAATCACATATCCACCTTGAACAAAGCCTCCCAAAGTATCGAAGCCACCTTGAGGAGGGTCGAACAAATGAGCATTCGGATCAATCACTTCCTCGATATAAACTTTCTTTTCGTCAATACCAACGGTTTTGAAGTGACACTTTTTAGCACTAGCATCCGTCACAACATACCCCTTTGCTAATTCTTTCCCAAATTTATCAAGTAAGATAACCGGGGGTTTGTCGATGGGAGTAGGCATAGAATGAAGAGAATTTCGATTTTCCATCGCGCCAAAAACGTTATTCAAGTTCTGACCTAAATGAATAGGGCGATTAACTGAATTGGATGCAATATCACTTGAAGGAGTAGTCACCATTGGAGGGGTAGTCACATTTGAAAATTTGGTAATAAAAGACATCATTACACCCTCAAAATTGTTAAGTCTTGAGATGACTTCATCCTTAAATGATTTGTCTTCTTCATTTGTCTTACCTTTTTGTTCAATTATTGACCTTGCCACCCCAAGTTGACTTAGTTGCTTCTTAGTGACATGAGAACCCACCGCACGAACCCCACCTCCCTTGAGTTCCTTCCCAAATACTTCTGCCAATTCATCATTGTCAAGGTCTTCACACGTGTCAGTACATCCCGAGTCAGACAATGTTTGGCTTTTTTTTCTATTTCCAGCAGCTATACCTTCGTCCTAAAGTATATAAAAGTGAAACTTGTAATATTAAAATAAAATTATTATGCTAAAGTTTAAACCTACAAACAATCAAATATGTTACTCACATATTTACTCTTAGCACTCTCCAACACAGTCCCATCTCTACGCTCATGTGCCGCCAACCATTTGTCTACGCGACGAATTTTTTTTCCAGGATTTTCTTGTTCCTAGATATTGAAATTTAATGAGTTAGTTAAAAAAAAAAGTTGTTAATACACAAAATGTGAAAAAATGATACAAACCATTAAGAATTGTTTTTGAGCATAGGAACAACGCCCAAGAGTATGGGGAGTCTCTTGTTGTTTTCGATTGTTACAATTTGTAACATTTTGCTGCTTCTTTTTTGGATCTCTCTCATTTTCTACAAACTTTCTCCAAATATGGGGATCAATACCGGCCGGCCCGACTTCTTCATTTAAAAGGGCCCTCAAATTGTTTTTGTGAGACCTAAACTTTTGGGGCCACGACTTCTCCGCCAATGGTCGAGCCACATCTGGTGGAACATCTAGTTCAAATTCACCCTAGTAGTGGAATAAGATAGCTATGTTACAAGTAAATAATTAAAGCAAAACAACTAACTGAATAAAGAGCATACAATCAAAAGTTTACCATTAAAGCTTGCCAAACATCGTCTTTAAAGTTCTTTGGCACAAGTCGAAAATCTTTATATTCAATTGGAAGGTAGCATCTCACCAAATCCCCCGTACGACTACTCCATATCTTCGCATATTGCCCCACAACAGACCCGTCAGCTTGAATTATGACTTTCATTTTCTCCTTCGGGCCCTTTGGGGCTTTGCTTCCTGATGACTCAGATGCGGGCGGGGCTGAAGAAGATGGCTGAGATAAACTCGGGTTTGAATTACCTGCATTTGTTGACATTATACCAAATGCCTATCACTATCATTTGAAAATAAGGTGTTAGTTCGCAATCAATATTAACGGATATAATAACAATATTAAATGACACAGCAACAATTAACGGACCACAAGGACATTTTTACAATAAAGGTAGCAATTATATTCCAAAATTAGCAACAATTAACTGACTATAAGGAAATTTTTACAATAAAGGTAGCAATTACAATCTCAACATAGTAGCAATTAATGCAAAAGCCAAAAGTTAGGCAGAGTCATGCTACTTCAGCAGGTTTTCCAAATGAGGTTGGTCTTCAAGAGTAGATTGGAAGACCGTTGGTATCTCTAACTCGTCTACTCGCTTGGTCAATCTCTTCGGTGAATGTATAACAACCCACCAATTGGGATTTCTAATGTCTTTCGAATAGAAGACTTGACTCGCCTCGGAAGCAAGAATGACAGGCTCATCTAGCTCGCTACTGACACTCTTCAACTTGTCAAAATTTACTAGAACCAAATTAGAGTCTGGACAATGCTTACAACCATTGGTCTTGTCCTCCACCCTCACCCAGTCGCAATAAAACACTACCTCTTTAAAAATTATATAGTCTAACTCCATTATATGTTTGATAACCCCATACCACATAGTCCAAGCATCCTTGAGCCTTTTATCACTTTTTTTGGCCCTAAATTGAGTCCATGCCTTCATGCAAACACCGCTATCTTGCGTGACAACAGTGTCATCGTGATACCTAGGAGAAAATACAAAACCATTAACGCGGTACTTTTTGTATGTTTTAACCATGTGGGAGGGCCCTTTCACTAAACGCCACAAAATAGCATTTGTCTCCGTCTCTCCAGAAGACAGCAACTGTGAAAAGGAAACAAAGGACAATAAGAATCTAACTAAGGATGGACCATATTTCAGGATG
Organism: Hydrangea macrophylla; assembly: GCA_033977485.1. Lineage (NCBI taxonomy): Eukaryota > Viridiplantae > Streptophyta > Magnoliopsida > Cornales > Hydrangeaceae > Hydrangea > Hydrangea macrophylla. The sequence goes on from CM066986.1 coordinate 87,892,529, forward strand.
TTTATTAATGAAAAGAATACCTTTTCATATAACCAACGGATGAAAGAAGTTTGTAAGTCTACTTCTGTCTTTGTAATCCCCTTTCCTTTACCACAAGAAGTGGATTCCAAAAGCGCTTTATACTCACTGAAATTTGTAGATACAAGTTTGGATATTAGTTGTTATAGGTGAAGGATAGGAAATATGTTCGTAGAACTCGAACCTGTAATATTCCGCAAGTCCATCAACATTAAGTCGAAACAGTACCCATCGACGTATTTGTTGAAATTGACTAGGTTCCAACCTTAGGGTACAACCGTCGAGCAAAGGCCCTTCATCAGAAAACTCGCCGTTTTCCTCTAAGAAAGCTTCACGAGTACGTTTGTGATTTACATCCATTAGATTTGGCATGTATTCCATGCAATACCTAACGGATTCTCCAACAACATAGGACTCTGCAATAGATCCTTCAATATACCTCTTATTGCTAGGTATGTCTTTAAATTCCTTCATTTGCCTATTTGTATATGTAGAAGTGTTAGTCAATAAAAGACGTTAACACTCATGAATATATATGTACGGAATTAGAATATAAGTAAAAGAGTTTACCGTTCAAAAGGAAACATCCACCGAGGTCCGGTAGGTCCACAAATCAATGCTTCATCAGCTAGATGCACCATGAGATGGATACTGATATCAATAAATGATGGTGGAAAGTGTTTTTCCAACACACACAATGCCTCGGCAACCATGTATTTGGCTCTTTGGATATCCTTCCGTATTAAGACTTTTGAGCACAATAGGTTAAAGAATAAGCTTATCTGTTGGATAGCTCTACGCAAATCTCGGTGTTTCGGAAATGCATGTTGAAGCAATACGGGTAACAAATATTCTACAATAACATGAAAATCATGTGACTTCAATGAATGCAAACTGGGTGGGTTAACAGTGACAATGTTGCTCAGGTTAGATGAAAAACTAGTAGGGAGCTTCAAGTCTTTCAAGATTTGGCAAAATTCTCGCTTCTCATCTTTATCCAAATGAAATGATGCTTTTGGTTTTATCTGATTGCCTGTATGGTCATCTACTCTCATCCATTGGCCACCATGTATGCCGATTGCCTTCATATCCAAACGTGCATTGAGTGTATCCTTTGACTTGTTTTTATCATCTAGGATTGAGAAAATTAGATGCTCTGCGACATTCTTCTCGGTGTGCATCACATCAAGAACATGACGAACGTGATGAGAGCTCCAGTATTCCAAATCGAACAAGATGGACCTTTTATACCATGCCTCTGTAGGTTCAACATTACCACCGTCATCCTCAGTGCACGTCTTCCTTTTCCTACTCGAAACTTTTGGGATCTTGCCAGGAACGTACTTTATCTGCCGCAACTTCTCTAAAAGTGCATCTCCATTTAACCGAGGAGGCGGATGACTATGTTCAGATAACCTATACGCCAAAGACCCACCACTCCTAAACGGGTGATCCGTGCTAAGGAAAATACGGTAGTTTGGGTAAACTATTTTCTTACTATGAGGTAGATGGATGGATTGAGTGTCATCTCCACAACTAGGACATGCTTTATAACCATGTGTTATACACCCAGATAAATTCCCATATGCGGGAAAATCATGAATACCCCACATTAGCATAGCTTTTAACGTAAAATGTTGCATTTTGTACATGTCAAAAGCCGGCACTCCTTCTTCCCAAAGCTGCTTCAACTCCTTTACTAGAGGTTGAAGGAAAACATCAATGTCTTGACCCGGTGCCTTTGGCCCAGGAATTAGCAAAGACAATATTTGGAACTCTCGTTTCATGCACAACGAAGGTGGGAGATTATAAGGCACCGTGATAACAGGCCAACAACTATAACTAGAGGACTGAATACCACGCGGATTAAACCCATCGGTTGCAATTGCAAGCCAAACGTTACGCCTTTCTTCAGCAAATTTTGGCCATTTATCCTTAAACATTCTCCACTGTGGAGAATCAGATGGATGGCGTAGAAGATCCCATGAAGAGGTCGATCGATCGTGCCATGTCATTTCGTGGGCAATCCATGGTATAGTATACAATCTCACAAGTCTTGGAATCAAAGGGAAATGTCTCAATACTTTCAAAGGTTCTTTGCAAACTCTCCCCCCCTTCTTTGTTTTCACAGCATATCTTGGTTCTCCACATTGAGGACATTGCTCCTTATCTTCATTACCATCCCAATATAGAACACAATTATTGACGCATGCATGAATAAAGTTTGCCTTCATCCCTAAGTCTTTCATCATACTCTTCATGCGCGGATACTTCTCCGGCAAAGTGTTGTCTTTCGGGAGCCACCTTTTCAAGATGGACAAAAGTGCCGTCACACTATTTCCCGACCAACCAAATTGCTTCTTAATGTTGTGTAGTTCCACAATTGCAGAAAGAGTAGTCTCAGGGCCCTCACATGAAGGGTACAATTTCTCAGTTGATAATCTTCTGTATTCATTGTACCTCTCATTACCGGCATATGGTTCTTCTTCAACTCCATCCTGACCATTGCCATCATCTTCATGAGGTTCTTCGCGCATTCCATAAGAAGTATCAACAAGATTCTCCAACCCAAGCCCTCCAACCTCGATGTTTTCACCTTCAATGTTTTCTGTATGAGCATCTTCTACTGGCGGATGATTTATCGAATTCTTATATGGCTTTTCACCATGCAAAGCCCATACAGAATATGACCTATCTATACCAGCCCTAATAAGATGGTTTCTGACATCTAATGGTTTACGTCGTGTCCTATTCCGACAATTTACACACGGGCAAGGTAATGTGGTGAAGTGTGCAACATTGTTTGCATTCGCAAATTCAAGAAACTCTTCAACTCCCTTCATATATACCGGGCTAACTCTATTTTTTTCATTCATCCACTCTTTGTTTATGGTACGGGCCATTCTGCAATACAACATTGAAAAGTGAAATAAAGTAATGGGAATGCTACTAATTAAACAAGAATGTGAATGGTAAGAAAGAAGAGTCACTAAACATTTATTTTTTTAGTTCATGGAGTATATTTTTTATACATAAATGATACTAGTGTTGGTAATGAAGGGTAAATGAAGCATAACAACAAAACCAACAGAATTGGGCCTTGCTTATGTGTGAATGTGAAGACCAAGAGACTAAAAATGTATGTGAAGACCCTCATCATCCAAATACGGTAAATGAAGCATAAACTAGATAGAAAGAGAGACCCAATTCTTTCAACTACATTTATATGTCTAATGCAGAGAGGGTGTACGCTCACCTAGAGCAAAGTCAATGCGCGAAGGCAATTTTCTAGCGGACAACCTCTTCAAATAACAACCAACCAAAAACTGAATCTTTATCTCCAAGGTAATGGAAAGTTCACTACAAATCTTATCACCTGCATAGGAACAATTAGAGTAATTATTACCTGCATAAAACTAGTACTTTATAATAAAAAGAAATTATAATAAAGGAAATTATTTAAAGAAGTGCTAATTAGAACTAATACTAATGGGGATCATGAATCAAGAAGAAATTCCAAGACTGCAATCAAATTGTGCAAAAAGAATAGAAAGATAGGGTATATGGGTCTACCTCTATGCGTGTTATTAGTGTATTTTTAGGTATGGGTGGCTTGAGTTATTTAATGCAGTGGGCTTTGATATTTAAAGTTGGATGTGGACATTTCTAAATGACTCTTTAGACCTAGATTCCTTTGAGGGGGAGTGGGCCGTGGACCCTCTCTTGCCCCATATTCACATGGGTTGCACGTTTGTCCACCCACTTTGTCACGTGCCCCATACAATATATTGCTGTGAGATAGAGGGAGTTGAAAAGGGTAGCAGTAGTGAAATAAAGAGGAGAAGAAAAGATAACTCAGAGGAAAGCCTTCCCCTTTGTTTTGGTTAAATAGGAAAACAATTAGGAAAATAGGACACAAAAGAAAATAAGTTGAGTAATAAATTAATTATTTATAATTGAATCTTCACCCTAGTTTTCAACGGATTGTCGTGTCAGTAAAACGGATTGTCGTGTCAAAAATTGCCACCCCTAATTTAAATACGTGGAGCTTTATATAATCCCACGAGTGTGTGGTATTACTAGTCTTTGGAATCCAGTCCTACACTTGGCAGCCAAACATGGCCTATAGTTAGTTTTGCACTTTACTTCTTTCTTTGTTTCCGCACTTTACTAGACTGGGGAGAAGATTCTTTTAAGGCCACAATGATTTCCTCGCTCAAAGGAAGGAAGAATCTTAGACCAAATTAATTAGTGATATGAAGAAAAAAAAAGTACGCTATCTTGTTAATGACAAGCTAGATTCCCTTTCTTCTTCAACGGGGCTACAAAAAGAGCATAGGATTTGGTACCACTTAGATCTTAATATCTTCTATTTAATTAGTATAATACACTTTAGTGCCAAATAAAACATGATGTCTTTCAACACTAGTCAAAATGTAAATAATTATGGTCTGTTTGAGAATCTATATAATAGGACCAGCTTCAACACTACCATCGTTTTCTATCTGTTTTTTTTCCCCTTAAAATTAGTACTCCGTACAATGTTAGTACCGAAGTAACGAAGCATCACAAGAATGGACAGAGAAATCCAAATTCATATGTAAACTTTCTCATTCAAATACCTCTGGATTCAGCATCCATGTATTAACGAAATCATCGATATTGCATAGATTGCATCTGAAACATTGTATTGTAAGGTCCAAACTGAGATTCAACGTAGACTTGACATCATATTTGGAGAATCAAAATACATACCTATAAGGAGAAGTAGTCAAAAGTGTTACATTGAAATATTCTACGCACATTTGAAGAACTTTGGTCCTTGTGAACAATGGTAAACATTCAGCTATCCCTGTGATTGTTTCTATCAGGCGAACAATAAATTCCAACTTAAATTATTTAGCTTGCAAGCCTAAAAATGTACTCCAATTACTCGTGTTCACCAACTCCCACATAATCAAAACATTGCACATTATATCTTATTTATTGCTTCTCAATGTAAAACAAATAGAATCAGAAAAGTACTTACACTGCGGCCAACACACGTAGGTGGATCATGGTTGAAAATAAGTGCATCGCAAAGCTGCTCCATACAAGAGAATAAAAGAAAGAATCAACTTGAAGTAACATGAAATCAAATCATTACTTGAACAGAAAATTTTATCGACTTCTTAACAAATACAAGTAATATGTTGGTCCTACACAATATATCTTGGACCATATTTTATGACTACATTGTAAAAATATTTGAATCTTGTTTCAGCACCGTTCCAATACAGTTCATGGCAGGACCAAGTATCAAAACCAACCAACCGGCAAACTTACTGTTTGCAAAGTTATTTCGGCTACTGCCTCACACCAACTTTTCTGTTTTACTTGTAGTCTCATAAACTTGAAAATTTGAAATTCAACTGAGCATTTTCTAACAAGAAAATTCACGTGAAAAGAAAAATATCTAAATAATATGTGACCTGATAGAGCCAACCTGAAACCAGAGCACCGTATGATTTACTGCCACCTTGTAAAACCTGAATTAGATAAACAAAAAAATCTAAATAATTCATATTATTAAACCTAACTGTGGTATTACTCAACATGGTTTGCACAAACCCAATCTATAGAACATAAAGCACTTCCAATCTGAAATAAATTTGAAAATCAAATGGGAGTATCTGAGTTTACACAACACAACTATTGACGGCCAGTGACTTTTGACAATGACATTGAGCAAAACATGACTAACTAATTGAAGTACTAAAATGAACACATCTAATTTTCTCCTTGAATTAGTGTAATAGAGTCCAATTTAAGCAAATGCAATATGTCCATTTGAGAAAAATCCAGAACACCTCAAAAGTAATACAACAATTAAATATTCATAGTGTAAGCAAATAGCTGTATTGGATCAATTTCAGAATGTTAGCAAAAAAAAAGGATCAATTTCAGAAGTAAATTAGCGAACTCCACAGCCAAATCAGGGCAAATATGACATTAACATATATACGTCTATATACGCATTTGTGTATACATATATGTACGTATGTAGAGAGAGAGAGAGAGAGAGAGAGAGAGAGAGAAAGAGTACCCATCTTCGCTGAGGACACCGTGGGGGAAATTACGGGTGGGAGACGGCAGAGCTTGTTGCTGTCTATGACACTGAGTTGGCAGACGGCAGAGACCGAGTTGAGGCTGAGTAGAATCGGTAATGTGAGAAGAAGAAGAGGGCGGCGACCGTGGGCAGAGCTTGTAGCTATCTATTAAACCCTAATCTTTCACTTTTTCCAAACCATTATTGGAGGAATTTCACTTAAATTAAAAACGGAGTGGATGTATCATTAATTAAAAAAAATCTAGTATTTATAACTTTTGACTAAAATCCTCTCAAATAAAATTGCATTGCTTAAGAGCCTCAATTTTTAAAGTGATTGAGTTGGAGACATCATTATCAAATATGACAATTGGGATTTAAATAGTTATCATCCATTAAAACCGATTTGTCCTCAATACTTCTTCGGAGCCAACGTAAAAATCTAAGAGTCATAGTAGATGATGTAATCAATAATAAATGGGCTAAAATAAAATTTAGGAGGAAAGAAAAAAACAAGAACAAAACTGAGGATTCGAAAGTATAATTGAACCCATTCTTTTTCTTCAGAAAAGAGGGAAACTCCCCCGAGGCCTGATCGAAGGACCGACGCTAATGATCGGATACTGGACACCGCTCACAAGCTACCAATATCGACTAACTCAAGACACACACCAAGCTGAGTCGAACACACACCTTGCCCGGTTGTACAGTTCGTCCCGAGTAAGTCCCATTTTATTAGGCTGCCTACCCGCAAAGGTTTCGCTAACCGAACAATTAGGTTTAGGTAGGTCACATGTCCCATAAAGACTAAGAGATGCAACAAACAAATTGAGTAGGTACAGTAAGGTTTAGCCCCCCTCCCAAAAAAAAAAAAAAAGAGTAGGTACAGTAGGAGAGAAATACTAGTTTTTCTGTCACTGCATCTATGCTAAACCATTTCTTTCAGATTTGCATCAGATTTTACGGGACTAGATGAATGTTCAGCCACACATTAGTTCCTTTGAGATTCCATCAGATTTTGTGGGACAAATTCTAGCATTTACACAACTTAGTAGCCATTATAAGACATATTATAAGACGGAGTAAACCAAAATTTTCACTCACCATTCCCCCTTGCACAAAAAAGAAGAAGAAGAAAGCATGCAGTGCACTACTCAAGGACCTCAACATGATTTAGCATAAAAGCACTATAGGTTACTGAAATTTAATAATAGAAAGAGACTTTAAACCCAAGCAAGCCTACATTAAGAATGAGACCTCAACTTGCGCTTTGTTTGGCTTGCGGATTCGGAAATGAAAAAGGAAAGGAAAATCACTTCCCTTGTGTTTTCTTTGATGCTTAAATAATATTAAAAGTTAAAAAATATTTTTGTAATCGTAAAAAGGGAGGAAAGTGGCTCACAAAATTGAGAATTGGTAAATCTATTCTCCACTCTGTTCCTTTTCCTTTATATTTTTCTCAACTATTTTCCTTGGTTACCAAACAAAGTAAGACATTTTCCTTTGTTTTTATCTTTCTTTTTTCTCAATAAATCCATGAACCAAACAGAGATCCTTAGTGTTGCTCTTTCTTTTCCCCCAAATAAATCCATGAACCAAACAGAGCCGTAAAGAAAGCTATTCCGTAATATTCGGAATCAATTCTACAAACGACCCTACTTGCCTTTACAACAATGTTGGAAAGAATGTTGGCAATCTCAAAGATGCACAGAAGCAATGAACTAATCCATCAAAAGCCACATCTATATTTTCCCTGAGAATAAATTCTCAACTGCAGAACTTCTACTACATCCATAGTTGTTGTTTCATTGTATTCAATGCATGTTGTTGTGGACTTTGAGATCTATAAATATTATACAACTAATACATGTACTTGGGACATCCTTGACAATATTTGACAGTTTTTGCCAAGAGCTCTTGTGCCTCTCTGTACCCTCATATAGAAAGAGGACTATCACCTAAAATCTGAATCATGACTCTATAGTTGTACCTAATTTTTTTTTTAATCAACGCATACAAAAACCAAAGTAGTGATTAGTTTATTACATAGATACATCTTTCTCTTTCAATAAGATTGAAAGAGAGAGAAAGAGTACCCATCTTTCTCTTTCAATAAGATTGAAAGAGAGAGGAAGAAATATAGATCTTCTAATTGAAAGAGAGAGGAAGAAATATAGATCTTCTAATTGAAAGTAGAAGAAGAAGAAGAAGAAGAAGAAGAAGAAGAAGAAGGAGGAGAAGAAGGAGGCCAGGTGTTTACCGAGAGGAGGGTCGGCGGCGGCCTTAGGTCGGCGGCGGCAGTGGGTCGGCGGCGACCGTGGGTCTGCGGCGGCTATGGACCAGCGGCGGCGTGGCTTCTTCCGGCGGTGGTTGGGCTGGAGTGTTTCCCCCTTTCTCCTTCTCTCGCCTCTCTCCTCTCTCCCCTTTCAACTTTAGATTTACTTTTTGTTTAGGAGCCCGATGTTTTGTTCAGACACTTCTTTTTGTTTTATTATTTTTTTTTGGAGCCCATTTTGTAACGTATATAAACGTTACAACATTAATTACACCCGTTACATAAATTAAGCAACCAAAATATTAGCAATTAGTAACGTTTTTACTCCACTTGTAACGGGTATATCTGTTACAAATTTGTAACGGGTATTCCCGTTACAAATTATAAAACTTGTCCGTTACAAATCTGCCCATATGGTTTAGTGATATAGAAGAGTTGAAGTGTCAAAGTTAACCTCACATAGACAGTTAGCCCCAAATTTAAGCCCCCAAAGGGACAATGTTAAAAATTAGACCCAGGTAGGTGAATTAAATGACAACATTATCTCTATATTGGGGATTAACCCCAACAATTAACCTCATAAAGGTGGTTAAGTGTCAATATTTTAGCCAATTTTAGAATTTTTATCAGTTTTGAGAAAAATCTTAGCAGATTCACTTTAGTCTAAAACTACAAGGGAGTTAAGTGTCTACTTTTAAACTATATGGGGTAAAGTGAAAATGAGCCTAACCAAGGGGAGATAAAATGTATTTACCCCTTTTATTTTAAAACAAAAACCAAAAAATAATAACTACATTGTTACAAAATATCCGTTAGTATAGCTTTCCAGGCTATCTTAATAGAATTCTAGAAACACACAGTGGCGGATCCAAGATTTATCGTTAGGCGTGCACAAGGGGCTTAAGAATGATTGGGAGTTCAGGTGTTGTGATTTTTTGGGTCTATTTTGTAATACCTAATTGCATGCAAACTATGACTATCTTTGATAACAAGGACTTAATAGAAATTATAATTTACAAAGCTTAAAATGATAGTAAAATAATTTAAATAGGGATAAACTAGTAAGTGAAAAGAAAATATGATTATACCTTATATTTAGGATATTCTACATCTCAATTAAGTCAAAATATTACATATAATGGTTTTTATTTAACTGTTTTTGGGTGGTTGGATGAACATATATACTGCACGGAAAATTTGTATTTTTAGGCAAATCAATATATATTGGGGGGACAATGTAGGATTTACATAAATTTTGGAGAAACCAATCTTAATTAACTATAAAATTATATGAATTACATATACTATTTTTGTGATATCAAACATAAATCAGCAATCATAAAGACGTATCAACAAATTTTTTTTATTTTATTTTTTTTATTTTTGAGTTGGCCGTTAGAGAGATTCGCTGATATCTACGAATTGAGTTCCACTTTGGTACAGTAGAATAGTTTTGGTGTACCTATATCATTGTTCTCGAGTAGATAATATTTGTTTCGTGATAGGAAACGTTTGTTCTAAAGTAATCTAGGAGGTATTGATGGAACAAATAGGATATAACAAATATTTACTATGATCACGAAACAAATATTTTCTACCCAAATCTTTTTGGTATGAGTATTCTTGGGAGACAACTTTCATACAACTAAACCACTTCCCTCGTGGTCGGATGGTAAGGCCTCTGGGTGTTATACCCAGAGGTCTCAAGTTCGAATCTCAAGGGGGTGGTCACAGGTGATTCACTCGGACGCCCTGACCTCGTGGAATTAGTCGAGGTGCGCGCAAACGGGGGACACCCACGGTTACTAAAAACAAAACTTTCATACAACTTTCACACAAACTTCTTAAAAGATGTGTCTATCTCTCTCCTGTGATGTCATTAGAGCCCACAGTGGCACAAGAGAGAGAAAGACACATCTTTTGTGAGGTTGTATGAAAGTTGTATAAAAATTGTGTCCCAAAAATTACATTTTTAATATATATATATGTATACACTGAAACCACATTGGTGTATAGAAAAGTCTTTCCCTTTTAAATCTATATTCTCACGTAGAAATAGAAACTTTGGGCTCAGTTAAAAAAAAGAAGCCTATTGCCCAATTGCTCTTCCACCCTCTCTCTTCCACTATCAATTTTTTGTGTCAGCTGAAACTTTGTTTTATTGCACCACTCAATATTGTTTTGAGTAATATTTTGGTGATAATTTTTATACAACTCCCTAAAAAGATGTGTCTATCTCTCTCTCCTAGTGACACCACATGATAGAAATAGACACATCTTTTTAGGGGGTTGTATGAAAGTTGTCACCAAAGAATTACTCTATTTTTTTTAGTGTAAATTATACTGACCTCCACTGACGAATGTCATAATTACAAAGACCAACCTTGTAGTTTAAAAAGTACACGAACATGTCTGAGAATTTGATGTTATGATCAGTCAGTTAACCATAAATCTTTTGTGTGTGTGTTTTTTTTATTTTTTATTTTATTAAATGACCAATTTGCTCTTCTTAAAGTCGAAAAAACAAAAAACAAAAAAATTTACTAATAAAATCCAAATAGAGTTTTATTAGAAATTTAGTGTTAAATCCACCGTCAAAAAAAAAAAAAAAATTGGTTAAAATGACAACACTGAAACTTTATTGGTAAAAAGTCCTTTAACTCAATTTTTTTTTACAAAAATTCCAACGAATTAGTAAAATTTCACAAAATCTAAATGTACTAAAGCCGGGACGAGAAAATGGCAAAAGTCCTTATCTAGATTCCAAATAGAATTCTTAAACCCTTGTTGGGGGCAGGGCCATCCTCAATTGAATTGATGTCAGTTTGTCGCCAAAGAAGAGGCCTATGAATTACATCCCTTTCTCTTAGCATATAGCGTTATGTGACAATATCAAGTGATTGATTAATTTATTAGTTACATTATTCATTATTATCTTCCCACTAACGATTACTATTGGGTGATGTCTACTATGTACCACCAATTAGCTGCTAACAATTCAGCTCCTTTGGCATTTTCAGTTTTTACAAAAAAAAAAAGAAAAAAAAAAAGCAGCTGAAATGAGTGTGTGCTGTCAGCCACTCATTAGTACCGTGCTGCTGAGTAGGTAACCCCCAATATGGAAGCCGACGATCCACACCCTGATTACTGAACCATGTTGCCTTGTGCTAGAGACTAGCTATATTCGTTTTTGTTGTACTATAATGGAGGGTTTGGCTATCAAATTCTTGTTAATTAAAGAAATTGGCTCTTTACTCTTTTTAAAATAAAAATAAAATTTTAATAATTGATTTTTCTTTTTCAGTGTTATTTTGATTAAAAAGTTATTTAAAAATATTTCGTGGAAACTATAAGTGCCAAGAACACCACCTAATGACCGTGAGTCGGGTTTTGGCACAACGGTAATATATATCATTCTAACTTGGCCTTAGAGTCAGGGACTTGAAAGGCGAAAACACCGAAAAATTTCACATGTGGCTGTTGACTGTACGTAGTTGCTAATTTATTTATGGTTGTTCTGGAAAAGAAAAATAAAATCAAAAACAAAAGAGTAGATTGGAAAGGTGGCTATTGATCAATAGTAATTAGTAGCCTTTGACAGTAGTCATATTCAAATGTTGTAAGTTCTATAAAAATCAGAAAGAAATGAGGGTGGTGTTGCATTTCATGCAATTTATGCATTCCCAAAACAAACCTGAATGTTTAAGGCAAGTCATGCTAATTAGAATTTGCTAAAATACAATCAAGTACCCTGTAAATGTACCAAAGTTTTAGTATGCACCCTGCATTTTTTATTGCAATACTATAAAGACACTGTTTGTTATTGCTTATTTGACCATTTTAAGCAGTTCTGGTGGCCCAAACTGCTTATTGATCTGTTTGTTTCAACAAAAACATAAGCAAATTGAGTCCAAAAAGCAGTTTGACAATAAGCAGGTAGGGGGGTGCTTTTCAAGATTATCTCTATATTTGATCAATTCACAATATATTAACCAAACACCCAAACCATAATAAGCAGTTCTACTTTTAAGCAGTTCTACCAATCACGATCAAGATCGCATAAACATAAGCACAGACAAACAGGCTCAAACATGTGATAATTAGGGCAATCGTAACAACTTCAAAAGACGTAAGGGAGTTGACCAGAGAACTTTAGTTACTCTAATTACAGAGTACTAAAGTGATTTTAAAAATTAGTTGTTTTGAGCTAGTGGACCATTCCCTCATTTTTTTTTTCCGACATTGTTAATGATTGTCCTTAATTGATATACTTTTATAAATTGAGGACCTAAAGTGTTATGATTGAAAATGCTGAGTCCAACGTGAAACTACTAAAGGTACTAAACTGTTTTCTACACTTAAAATTACGATGACATGATCAAGTACACCACACTATTTTATTTATTTATTTATTTATTATTATTATTATTATATTTTTATTGTATTTTTATTGTGTTGCGTCTTAAAATTGGTCATGACCAACAACATCATGAGCCAATCCCAGCTTGGACGGATAGTTAAAATTATTATTATTATTATTATTATTTTGTTTATTTAGATTAGAAACATAAATATTTATTTCTATCTGTCCACTATTGTATATATACTATTGGTGCAACAACTATACAATCAGATGACGATTGACAGGTTTTGTCTAGGCACCATATGAAAATGATTTGATCCAACTTCATTTATCAAACCCTTCTAAAAGAAAATGATTTCATTGATAGTTGTCATTGGATTTTAAATTCTCCCTCATTAATTAGTGTATATGATAGTTGTTGGGGGAATATGTGTCTGTCTTAATCCTTATTTGCATGTTCTGTTTAGTTTGCAGGTTTGTACATATACACGTGTTTCTCTCGCATTGTAACCCATTGTAATAAGATCAAGTTGTTTTTGTTTTGTTTTGTTTTTGTATTTATTTTATTTATTAATATTTTTTTTTGCCTGCTTTTTTCATTTTAGAGTTTCGGTTGAAAGAAAAAATTTCAAATGTTTGTGAAAACCACACACATCATGCAGATTGCTTAAAGAGGGACACAAACTTGCAAGCTCAAAATATTATCCCTGCAAATGATATTATTCAACTTTTTAGATTATTCTTAAATTTATTTCAACATTTTCTTCGAATGAATGAATTCCTAAGCTATTCAGAATGTTTTTATTAATTTCTTAATACGTCTTACATAACTAAACATGTTTAGCACTTTCTTGATTTCTTTGAAATCTTGAATTACCAATTACATTTATTAAATTTTGTATGATTTTAATGCCAAATAATTCCTAGATCTCAAATTTTTCACTGTACTCCTATGGGGACAAAAGAAAATAAAAAGAAAGGAAAATTAGCACTAGTGAAATATATATATAAAAAAAAATAAGCATTTGTAATGTTATAAATACATTTTTAATGCACATGCCACCAGGGGCAGAACATAATATATACACACATATATATATATATATATATATATTCTAAGAGTTTTAATTTTACCTATTAAATTTGAAAAAAATATTGGTAGTACATACATTGGCCCTTGCAAATGAATTTAATTCATATATTATCCTCTCAAATTTTATGTTTTCACAAAATGGTCTCTATATATATATATATATATATTACACCACTAATGGTAACCCAACTCTATCCAAAATCATCAATTTAGTCATGTACATTTCAACAAGAAAAATTAAGATCTATTGTACGTTAAGAAGATTAGAAGCACCATGCCTCTTAACTCCCAAAATGGCCCCCAAAAAAAAACAAAAAAAACAAAAAAAAAAAAAATCTCACAGAGCATCACTATAATTTTTTGATACAGAAAATCTACTTGAAAAAACTGAATAAATAGATCCAATTTTTTTTTTCTTCGGAATGAGCCCTATTTCCTAGCAAATCCTGCCCAATATACTTGGCCCCTCCAATTGCACATTCCTGGTTCTGCCCCTGATGCCACTACTCTGGGTAGGGTGATGCCAAATTCCACATTATGTGGTTAAACAGAAATTGTATGGTCATGGTGATTCGGTAACAACTTGTTGGGGATGCCTGAGAGGGGACCAAAGTCCAAACCCGGTCACGTTTGGATGATAGGGAGGGGATTGGACAATTAGTCCATTTTAATTTATAGTCCTGGGACTAATAATACCATCTCTCCCATGGTATAACCTATTCTCCCATATGGGAGACTATTCTTTTAAAATGGATAATTAGTCCTGAGCCTAATGGTCGCGCCAAACGCCGAACTATTAAATTAAAATGGATTATTAGTCTAAATCCCCTCTATCCCACCTTTAGTACTACAAAACAAACGAGTAATTTCCAATGTGGGCTTGCAAATGGACTTGTCTCATATTTTAGTCCACAAACTGCCAAAATAAACGAAAGGGGGTCCATTTGCGCTGATTTTCGGATGGATCTGATCGAAATTGAGGTTCTCCAAAAAAACTTTAAAAGCTTTGAAATAGAAAAAATGATTCTAAAATTTTGTAATTTTAAAATTCGATTCCGATTTCAAAATTTTAGAATAAATTATTTTAGAATTTTGGAATTGTTAATTTTTTTTTTTCAGAATTTAATTTGAAAATAACATAAAACATTCATGTGAAAGTTATATATATATATATATATATATGGGTGTGTGTGTGTGTGTGTGTATTTAAATATATTTTTATGGGAATAAAATATATAGCTACATATTTAGTATTGAAATTTTGGAATATTTCAAAAGTTTTGGATTGGAAATTGATCGAAATGTATCAGAATTTTTGGAATTTCCAGCACCATTCTGATGCAAATCTATTCTTGTTCTTTTCTTAATGATTATTATTATTATTATTATTATTATTTTTATTTTATTTTTTTTTGCCAGAATTTTCAGATTTCACAATTTTGGAGTTCGAAATAATTTTACAGCTCTAAAACCAGAATTTTCTGATCGATTTCTGTCCAAATTGGTTTTTATGTTCTACAAATCTATTGGTCCACCAGATGGTGCCAAGGGCCAGTTTGTGTCTATGGCCTTATATATCACTCTCAAGTTCATGTTCTCTGAGAAGATTAGTCTCTATCCATGTCTTCATTTGTACATACATCTAAAATGAGGTTTAGTGGGTGTTTCACCTGCTGTTTTTGTATGTTGGTCAGTGTCTCAATATAATATAGGAGAAATAGACAAAGAACAGGACAATGCTTTATTGGATATGTTCTTTTTTTTTTTTTTTTGGCGGGGGGACCTTATAAGCTTATGTCCTTTTCAACTTGTATGTCTTGTAATTGATTGGTAGAATGTCATTCTATAGCATTCCAACCTGTATTACCACACAACCACATTTGCTCTTAACCACCACTACGGTTCGGTTTGGTTCGGTTTTGGAGTTTTTTAATCGACCGATCGGTGTCGGTGCGGTTCGATTTTTTAGTTTGAAGGCAGTTTTTTTATTCGATTTCGATTTTACACTGTGTGAATTTTATGAGAACTAACCGAAACGATCAGATTGGTTCAATTTGCTGGTTTTTCAGTTTGATCTTTCACCCCTAACCACGAGCATTGTAGCCTAGTGGGTGGTGACTTGTGACAGAGGGGTGTTCTATTCCTTTGATCACATGTTCAATATTCCATAAAAGTAATAATGTTTATGGTCATGACCCTTGGCATGGCCTCCTACAGGGAGGTTAGGGTTCAAAACCACCTAGGGCAGGTTTGAAATCCACACATATGAGTAGGTTGAAATGACAAATCTCAAGTACTTGGATGACCCGCATTCAAAAGTTGGAATGAGATTAAATCCTACCGCTTGCTAAGCTCTTACTCCCTTATTTACCTTGTTGGTGCACGTACTCGGGGTTTGCCCATTGTTCTTCTCCAATTAACAACCTAAATACTGATTCTAAAATTGTGGTGAACAAGTTAGGTGATTTGTCCTTGTCATCTGAAAAAAAAAAAAAAAAAAAAATCTCCTTTTGGCAAACGTCACAAACCCAACCTTGTGAATACATTTTCTTCTGCTTTGTAATTTTGGGAATGACCTTTTTATTATTATTATAATAAACTCAACACAATTTTTTTTTTTTTGGCTCAGCATAAACTCAACAAAATTAGTGGTATGGGTTTGGGCTTTAGTAGAGTTACTCAAAGTTCATTCAAGCCCCTCGCTCGATCAAACTATGCCAAACATGGTTCGATTTAAATTTATTTTGCCTGATTCATCTACCTATGCTTGACCTGAATTCGGTCCAGACTTATTATTTTTAAGCCCAAAACCGTTTCAAAGTTTATAAAAAG
Organism: Hydrangea macrophylla; assembly: GCA_033977485.1. Classification (NCBI taxonomy): domain Eukaryota; kingdom Viridiplantae; phylum Streptophyta; class Magnoliopsida; order Cornales; family Hydrangeaceae; genus Hydrangea; species Hydrangea macrophylla. The sequence goes on from CM066986.1 coordinate 87,909,198, forward strand.
GATGCTCAACGTCTTTCCAAATTTGGATTGAGCTTATCCTGGACTCGGTTAAGCTATCCGAGTTGCAATTGCATGTTGAGACAGAGAGATATTTTGTTTATATATTGTGATTTCTTTTTATTTCTTAAGGAACTGTGAGGTTAGGTGTAGAATCAGTTATGTTGTGCATAAATGGAATAATTTTTACTATACAATGTTTCATAGATCTACTTCATAACATAGAGGTTTGTATTCAAACCCCCCCCCCCCCCCCCCCCCCAAAAAAAAAAACTCGTTTGAGTGTAATACTGAGAAATGAGACTGTGGATGAACCTAATCTAGATTTTCACAATTGCAAACAACCCTATGAAGCACGGACACGGACACTTCGACACGGACACGACACGATACCGCCACGCCGACACAACAAATTCTAAAAAATGAAGACACGACACGTCGGGGATACGTTTATTTTTTTAATTATATATTTTTTAATTTTAATGTTATGCTAATTCTTATGTATTATAATTATAAATAAAACACGTTATCAAAAAGAATTTATACAAAAACACATTAAGATTATATATTCCGTAAAAAAGTACTCATTTACACAAAATTTCTGCTCAAAAAAAAGGCTTCAACTTGGGTCAAGGCAGAGTTGGATCAAGGCTTCAACTTGGGGAAAATACAAATTATGTAGCAATCCACTACTATCTTGGGACTATAATATTTTTTAACAAATAAATAAATAAAGTGTTCCTGAAATTTTATCAATTATCTAATGACCCAATGTAAAAAAAATGTAATAATTAGTAGCTTTCACAGGATCACTTTATACCAATTAACAAAGGAAAATTAAAGCAAGCAAATGCCACAAGTCAGACGTGTCTCGTGCGTGTCCACACATGTACATTACAATTCAGACGTGTCTCATTACAAAAGGGCTTTTTAAGTTTTATATTAGGGTGATGCTAATGCCAAAGCACAATGTGCTAATGCCAAAGCACAATGTGCTAATGCCAAAGCACAAAGTGTCACTAAAAGCTTTAGCGACACATATCTAAGTGTCACTAAAGCTTTAGTGACACTTTGTGCTTTGGCATTAGCACTAGCCTTATATTATTAAACATTAAAAAAACTGAAAATCAAGTCAGACGTGTCTCGTGCGTGTCCACGCGTGTCTATAAAGTGTCCACCGCGTGTCGGGGTGCCAAAATGCAATTATGCAAAGTAGGACACATTTTTGAAGTGTCCGACACGTGTCGGGCAAGTGTCGGGCAAAGTGTCGCGTCCGATACGTGTCCGACACTGGTACGTTACAATTTTTGAAGTGTCGGTGCTTCATAGAAACAACCCCTAAGAGAAATTTTTAAAATTGCAATGACATCTGTAAAAGATGGTAGTAAAACCCACTGTTTGGCAAAAATTAGGCATATGTATTTCTTGAACTAGTACAATCCAACCCCAACTTTTCAAGAAGCTAGAGAAATACATTATGTTTCAAATTAAATACCACAAAGAACATCTCATAAAATACCCTGTTTGTGAAAATAAAACACAAACTTAGACTTATTTGTCACCAACCTAAAAAATATTTAAGAATCTGTTCACATGGATCCCCTGAGTCTAAGGTGATCAATAAAATCAAGTTCAACAAAGGGTCTAAAAGACAATGTTTGGAACTAAATATCAAATAGTTTTTCATATGGTCAAAACAATCACATATTTATAGAAATTTGAGCTATTATGAATCTTCATTTTCTGTTTGGGAAGCAGCTAGAAAGACAGAACCAGCCCCAGAGCCACCATGAGAATGCTCAATAATCACATTGTCTGATAGTTCATTTCCAAGCATTTCCCAAACACTGCTGTGTAGATAGTTTCTAAACACCCTGTAATGCTCATAAAGCCCACCTTCCACAGTGACTACACTTCTCTTATTTGCAATCCTTCCTAGCTTCTTTACAATTGCCACTATGCCGGCTCCGGCTAGACGAGCACCACGTTCGGCTACGATGTCACAGACCTCGGCGACTACTTCTCTCACCATTGGAGTTGAATTGGTGATCTGAGAGTGTCATGGAATATCAGTCTCCATTAGAAGAGTACTATGGAACTTTAACTTTCAGTCTCTTTGTTTTATGGAAACGTTGCGTTTTTTCAGTTTTTGTTTTTATTCGTTTGAAAACTAATTAAAAGCGTAGTTGCTAATCGTTGTGGTTTAACCGAAAATGCGTTTGGCAATTGTTTCCTTTATTTTTCTTAATGACAACAAAATTGTGCTACATTACGAAGAAAAAAGAAGTGATTTTCAATTCAATTTTCGTTTTTATGAAAGGAAAACAAAAAACAGGAGTCCAATTTTAGTATATGAAAAGCATGGCATGCCACCTTGGGCCTCTACCCTACTTGGGCTAGGGGTGGCCATGAATCTGGCTTGGGCCAGGTGGACCACCATTCCATAATAACTTAACCAGTGTTGTCAAGAGATCCCGTTTGATAAAATTGAAAATTAAGTGTCGAATTTTAAGTTCTGAAATTTTTAAGCAATTGGTTTTATAATACTAAAAATAGTGTTTTAAATACTGAAATAGACTGCATTCAGTGATTATTTTCAGTAGAAAATTTTCACTTAAAGTTTTCAGTGAATTTTTAACTGCCTTTTCAATTAAGTGGTACATTATCAAACGCACTGAAATAAATTAAGTACTGAAAGTTTCATTCTCACCACTTAATTGAGAATCAAACACACATCATCTCAGCTAAAAGAAATATTCATTCTGTGTGACCTGCTCTATTTGAATACATTTTTAGTTAATGGTATTTGTAAATATACAATCATTTTAAAGTTGAAAAGTTCAATATCATATCTCGGTTTAAGTAAGAAGCCCTAGATATTAAGTTAACTTTTAAATTAAGATTTTAAATCTCGTAGTCACTAATTTTAAGCCCCCTGTAGACCTGTATTCTTACAACAAGTTCTATCTTAATTATATGGATAACTCTTGGGGCAGATAAGAATCTCACATAAATAATATACATAAACTTTATGTGTCTATCTCTCTCTTCTGTGGACCCCACAATGCCAGTGGGCCCCACCAGGAGAGAGATAGACACATTGTGATTTATGTATCTTGTTTATGTGAGATTCTTATGTACCCCAAGAGTTATCCTATTTGATATGCACAAAAATATTAGATCAAGGTCAGGCCTCGCCACCTCAGCAAAGAGAAGCTAAGTCATCTTGAATTTCAAATGACTACACAGCCATCCCGGGCCGTTGCGCCCAACTCCCCGGTTTGGTCGTAAGTCCGGTCGTTCTTTCCAAATGGACCCTATATGGGCGCGCCCCCAGTAGGCGTGATTGATTGGACAGCAAGCCTCTCAGCAGTTTCCTATCCTAGTTAAAAGGCTAAATGGAAGGAGTAAGCAGTTTCCTAAACCACTTAGGAAATATCCCTAAATTCATGTAAAATCAGCTGTAAATAGATTAGGTTTCCTAATCTATAAACTTACCTGTTACGGGCGGTCTCTTTCATCTATAAAAGAGGCCACCCGCCCCCATTGAAAGGGGGGCATTCTGTTGAAAAGGAATAGCACATCATTCTCACTCATCCGCATAAACCCGATCAATTTTACTGGTAATGTCGCCCAACTGTTGGCTCACCAGGCTCGGCGGTGATCTGCTAGTGAAGCGCACTGATGCAACCGTGGACATAGGTCACCTCGTTAACGGGACCAAACCACATACAAGCTCTTGTGTCCCCATATCTCTCTTTTAATCTCTCTTGCCAATTTTCGGCATCATCAGTTTGGCACTGTTTGTGGGCAACGATAAGTTTGTCACCAACAAATTCCTTGACTGATCAACATGCCACCGAAGACGGGTAAGAAAAATACTGCTCCGGTCAGTCAGGAGAACTTGCAGCTCGAGCAACATGCCGCCTCCATGACCTCTGTGCAAATGACAGCGACGCTCGCGCACCTTCTGGAAGGCCAACGGCAAACCCAGCAGCAAATCGAAGCGCTGTTGGCCTTGCAGGAGAAGCGCCCCCAATCAGAGAACCAGACCGGGAAGAGTGCCCCTGACCGGGAGCCTGTAAGAGTCCGGAACCATAGTCACTCTGCGCCGGTATCCCCGTCGGATTAGGAACACGCCCGGGATGGTGACCGTAGCAGAGCGCCCAGGCGCACCAGGCGACAAGCTCGGACCAATCCTCGTCGGGTGGAAGATGCCAGAGACATCATCAACCGGCGACGCGCCACCAGGAGGGACAGATCAGGGCCAAAGCCTCGGGAATCAGCCAAAGACCCTCCGGCTCAGAGCCGGGGAGATCTTAGGCATACGATTACCTGGATCCGGAGTCGAGTCCTATACCCAAGGTCAACACACTTCGAAGAAGAAGCCTCGTCGTCTGATCCGACTTACCGTTCGGACATTGAAAGGAAGCCCGAGCAGAAAGACGTGAATGCTCAAATCCAGGGCTTACAGAAACAGATCGAGCAACTGAGCCGCAAGCAGCGCACGACCATACCAACACAGAGACCGAGTCACCCTATACCGCTCTGGTCACCAGATTCCCCATCCCGCGAAAGTTTAAGCCACCGCATCTCAGCTCTTATGACGAGATAGGGAGCCCAGTGGATCACGTTCGCACCTACTGGGCCCAGATGGCGTTGGTCACCACTGTCAACGAATTACTGTGCCTGGATTTCCCCAGCACTCTCAAAGGACCAACCGTGCAGTGGTTCCACGCCCTTAAACCTCGAATAGTGGATGACTTCAAGAAGCTGAGCAAGCTTTTCATTAGCCAGTTTGTAGGGATGCTCGACCGGTCGCAACCGGACACTCAACTATTGACTGTCAAGAAGCGCAAGGGCGAATCCCTAAGGGAGTACGTAGATCGTTTCAATCAGCAGAGGCTCCAAATTCGTAACTTGAATGAAACAACAGACATCATGGCCTTCTGCTCGGGAGTTCAACACACCAAAGTTGCTACGTCGTTCCACCGAGATCGACCGGCAACCCTGGTGGAACTCTCGGAGAGGGTAGGGAAATATATTGACACGGAAGAATTTCTGAAGTCCAAACGAGCCGGTTTCGCAGGAGATGAGTCCCCGAAAGCTAAGCGGAGGCGTGAAGGCTCTGAGAAGGGTCCGGTAAAGAAGCCCAGGCTAGACCAACAGAGAGGAGGCCGGGATCAGCCCCCGATCGCCTTCACGCCCCTTTCTCGACCAATCCACAAAGTCATGGCCGCCGTCGAGGCGCAGAGGTTGCTTCAACAACCGAAAAAACTAAAAGCCCTGCCCAGAAAGAGGAATCGGGATAAGTTTTGCCGCTTCCATAGAGACCACGGTCATGACACAGAGGATTGCTTCAAATTGAAGATAGCCATAGAAAAACTGATCGAGCAGGGTCATCTTGCAGAATACGTCACGACAGATGGAAGGCCTTCGCAGGGAACCCGAGCTCCCGGTCAAGCACAATCTCTTGGTCAAATCAATGTGATCTCTGGAGGTACGTCGGGCGGCAAGGACTCACAGTCGGAAAGGAAGAGGCATGCTCGGGCATCCCGAGCGGATGTCTAGCAAGTCCAATCCACCAGCTCCCTGCCAGCTGATGTATTGACATTTACCTCCGACGATGCGCAAGGCATCCACTGCTCCCATGACGACCCGTTAGTTGTTATGGGTGTTGGTGGACACAGATAGCTCGACCGATATCATGTTCGTGTCAACGTTTGATTAGCTCGGGATGTCTAGGGATCGGCTCCGTCTAGTAGCTACTCCCCTGGTGGGTTTTGACGGATCCAGCACCCAGCCGCTCGGTACCATGGAGCTCCATGTTCTTATGGGAACTTACCCTCAGCAGATCTCCCTACTGGCAAACTTTGTAATCGTGGAGACCCCATCTGCGTACAATGTCATTCTCGGGAGGCCTACACTCAACAGAGCCAGGGCCGTTGTCTCTACTCATAGCCTGACAGTTAAGTTCTCGATCCCTCAGGGACCCGGGAGCCTGCGTGGAGATCAGGCGACCGCCCGGAGTTGCTATGTCAGTTCCCTTTGCCGGGAAGTCATCATAGAAACACTGAACGTCCAGGAGATGAACCCGAGGTATTAGAATGATAGAGTGGGTCAGATCAAAGAACTGGAACAAGTGGCGTTGAACCCACAACTCCCTGACCGAACAGTCAGCATCGGCACCCTACTGGAGCCTCGCCTTAGGGAGAAACTGATTCTATTCCTGCAACAGAGTCAGGATGTGTTTGCCTGGTGTCATCAAGATATGCCCGAGATTGACCCCCGTGTAATGTTTCACCGACTTAACGTCAACCTAGATTCCCAGCCGGTAAAGTAGAAAAGACGGGGCATAGCCCCCGAGAGGCAAAAGGCAGTGTGCGAGGAGGTCGAGAAGCTCCTCAAAGCCCAATCTATCCGAGAGGTCCACTATCCCGACTGGTTAGCAAACGTAGTACTTGTCAAGAAAAGCAACGGGAAGTGGAGGATGTGCATGGACTTCACCGATCTGAACAAAGCATGTCCCAAGGACTGCTATCCACTGCCCAAGATAGATCTCCTTGTGGATTCCACAGCCGGCCATTTGCTCCTCTCGTTCATGGACGCCTACTCCGGATACAATCAGATCAGCATGTACCCCAAAGATGAAGAAAATACCTCATTCATCACGGATCAGGGGACCTACTGCTACAAAGTCATGCCCTTCGGCCTCAAAAATGCTGGGGCAACTTATCAACGCCTGGTCAATCACATGTTCAAAGACTTGATCGGGAAATCCATGGAGGTATACGTTGACGATCTGCTGGTCAAAAGCCGGGACGAGTCTGACCATCTTGAGCATTTGGCCGGGGCCTTCAGCATTTTAAGGAAGTTCGGGATGAGGTTGAACCCGGCCAAGTGCATATTTGGCGTCTCATCCAGAAAGTTTTTAGGGCACCTGGTCAGTAGGCAGGGGATCGAAGCAAACCCCTAGAAAATCCAGGCCGTCATCAACATGCGGTCACCCAGGTCAACCAAAGAAGTATAGAGTCTGGCCGGACGGGTTGCTGCGTTGAACAGGTTCGTGTCCCGAGCAATCAATCGGTACTTACCATTTTTTAAGATCCTCCGCAAGGCTTTTCAGTGGTCAGAAGAGTGCGAGGAGGCGTTTCGGGAGCTCAAGAAATATTTGGCGTCACCCTCTTTACTCTCAACTCCCGTGCCAGGCGAGGAGCTGTTCTTGTACTTGGTGGTGTCACCTTCAGCGATCAGCTCGGCACTCATTCGAGAAGAGCACGGGATACAGTTCTTGGTCTACTATACAAGCCGAGCGCTTCAGGGTGCAAAAAGTAGATACTCCTGCATTGAAAAGCTCGCCTTCGCCCTCATCACTTCGGCTTAGAGACTTCGCCCGTATTTCTAGGCCCACGTTATCGTGGTCCTTACGGATCAGCCCCTCCATAAGATCTTAAGCAGGCCCGAAACGTCCGAAAGGCTCGTCAAGTGGGCCTTGGAGTTAGAAGAATTCGAAGTGGCCTACAGACCCCGCACAACAATCAAGGGACAAGCAGTAGCGGACTTCCTTGTTGAATTCACATACCAAGAAGACCCGGTCGAAAAGTCCGACCCACTGGTCCTACCGCCCGGTTTGTAATCAGATATCCCAACCTGGGTACTCTATGTAGACGGATCATCCAACAAATAGGGAAGTGGAGCAGGAATCATCCTAACCACGCCTGATGGGATCCAGCTCGAGTATGCGCTTAGGTTCGGATTTAAAGCCTCCAATAATGAGGCCGAGTATAAATCCCTCTTGACCGGATTACAACTGGTCGCTTCAATGGGTGCATCGTAGGTCCAGGGGTACAGTGACTCTCAGCTTGTAGTAACTCAAGTCAATCAAGAGTACGAGGTTCAGGAAGATAACATGATAGCTTATCTAGCCCTTGTCCGAGCAGTTTCAAAGAAGCTTCAGGGGTTCTCCGTCACACAGATACCGAGGGAGGAGAACACTAGAGCCGACCGGTTATCCCACCTCGCCTCATCCTCTGAGTCAGACTTGCCCGGGATAAGGATAGAGTACCTGCCCGAGCCAAGTGTGATCAACTCAGAATGCATGGAGGTAGAACCGGTCACCCCAGGACCTAGCTGGATGGACCCAATCATGGCATTTCTGGCAACAGGCGTGTTACCAGAAGGTAAGGAGGAAGCCCGCTGGATTAAATACCGAGCGGCAAGATACCACATTATTGATGGAATCCTCTACAAAAGAGGATTTTCTATACCGTATCTCTGATGTGTCCATCCCGCACAGGTCCAAGGGGTGTGCGGGAACCACATCGGAGGCTAGGCACTCTCGCGAAAAGCCCTGCTGCAAGGATACTATTGGCCGACCATGGCCAGAGACTCTCAAGAATATGTCAAGAGGTGTGATACGTGCCAAAGGTTTTCTCCCATGATCAACCGTCCGGGAGAACTTCAGATGCCAATCTTTAGCCCTCGCCGTTCGCTTAGTGGGGCATTGACATTGTCGGTCCCCTGCCAATGGGAAAGGGATAAGTCAAGTTCGCTATCATCGCCGTGGATTACTTTACCAAGTGGGCGGAGGCCAAGCCCTTGGCAACAATCACCAAGAAGAAAATGGAAAACTTCGTGGAGAGGAACATCCTCAGCAGGTTTGGCGTCCCCCGGGTCCTGGTTAGTGACAACGGTAGGCAATTTGACACCCCGGTATTCAGGCGGTTATGCTTGGGCTATGGGATAACCAATCACTACTCATCCCCCAAGTACCCCCAGGCCAATGGTCAAGCCGTAGTGACAAACTGTACTATTCTTCAGTCAATCAAGACGAGGCTCGAAGGCGCTAAAGGACTGTGGGCAGAAGAGCTACCGACCCTCCTGTGGGCCTACCGCATTACACCCCGAGAGGCAACAGGCGATACGCCATTCTTCCTAACCTACGGTTTTGAGGCGGTGGTCCCCACGGAGCTTGGGTTACCTACCTACCGAGTGGTAAATTATAGCGAGCTAGACAATGAAAACGCCCTCAAGGCAGAGTTCGACCTAGCAGAGGAGAAAAGAGATCGGGCGTATCTAAAAGTGGCAGTCTACAACCAGAGAGTATCCTGATACTCTAATAGCCAGGTGAAGCATCACAGTTTCCTGGTCGGGGACCTGGTCCTTAAAGCCGTCAATCAGTCCACAAAAGTCCTGAGCCACGGAAAGTTGGGGCCAAACTGGGAAGGTTCATATCTAGTTACCCGGATAAACCACCCGGGCACCTATTGGTCACAAACTCTGGACGGCCGCAGGCTTTCTCACCCTTGGAATGTGCAGCATCTCCAAAAGTACTATCAGTAGCAATTAGATGTGGGTAGATTAACACTAGTTAGGGTACTTGTAGCTCCATTCGAGCAGTTATTACGAATTTTCACAAAAAAAAAGCAATAAAACGGTTCCTACCTTACATCAAGAAACAATTCTTGTCGGTATTCTGCACAAAGACCTCGGGCCAACACCCGAGGCAAAAGACCTTGGCTCAAAACCAAGGCACAAAGACCTCGGGAACTTACCCGAGAGGCAAAAGACCTTGGCTCAAAACCAAGGCACAAAGACCCCGGGAACTTACCCGAGAGGTAAAAGACCTTGGCTTAAAACCAAGGCACAAAAAGACCTCGGGCCTAACCCCGAGGCACCGGCTTTGCTTAGGCCCCACCGGGGACGGGGGCAAACCTCTTAGGTGGCTGATGATGGCAAGCCTCAAAGGACCCTGCAACCACCCATGTTCCAGGTCGGTTTCCTATGGTTCCCCCCTCCTAGACACCTGCCTTAGCAAAATGCTTGGGGGTAGGGGGATACCAGACTAAAAAAGGAAATCATACCGGTCACTAACAAGGCTTGGAATCCTAATATTCCTAAGTACCTACATTGGCTAGAGAATAACCGTTCGGTCTGTAAAACAGGATAAATTCCTATAATACACTGGACGGGACCTTTCAAACAGGTCAAGAAGACCAGTTGTTCTACTGGTTATGATCCAAAACGATTTGCTAATGCAAGGAATTAAATCGGTCAATTAAAAATGAAAACCGGTCGGGAATTGGCAAGCACAGGCACACAAGTACAGCAACAGTAAACAACTGATGGAAAAGTTGGTCTCAAGAACCTTTTCATTAATAAAAAAAAATGTACAGTGCCTGGGGGGCAGTTGTAGTAGCCTTCCCAAAAAAAAACTACAACATAAAAAGGAAACCGGTCAGGGACGTTAGTCGTCCACTTCAACAACCTCTTCAGTCTCCCCAACCTCTTCTCCTGGGGCAGCTCCTTCTTCAGTTCCCGAGCCCCTGCTCGGGGCAGGTTTAACAGCCCCACCACCAGCAAGAAGATCCTCACCAGCCGCGCGACCGACGTCCCAATAGTCCTAATCAATCCCCTCGTAGGACGAGATGTCCCACTCGGGGTGATCCCGGGCAATCCGCCGCTTCAGATCCTTGTAGCCCTAGAAGAAGCCATCATCAAACGCCTCTTCTGCGGCCATCACTTCAGTCGCGGGTTTTGCTCGGGCATCTGCCGCCGCCGCGAGGGCTCAAGAAGCTTCCAAATTGGCCTAGGCAGTCGCCAATTCTGCCTGGGCAGCACCAAGGCTCAGGGCCAAGCCCTTTACCTTATCATTTTTGCCTGGTCTCTGAGGTCGCTCGCTCCTCAGACAGAGCGGCTTCAGCAGCAGCGGCCCTCCCGGCCAAAGAAGACAGGAAGGACTCAGCCCCAGCAGCCATGCAGCCGACCTGCGAAAGATCCAAGACAGTCAGTCAGCAAAATAAACGCAGGAGAGGCTATGGTAAAGAGGAGCAAGAGCGCTGAGTGTTTACCATATGGGAAAGGCTGTATAACCATCCCTGAAACGCCTCGGGAGACATGTTCGCACACGCCTCTACCTGGCTAGGGAGGAGGGCGGACTTGACCCTCTCCCTGATCACTGCTGATTTTTCAACTGGCGCCCCGGACGGTATTTCTGCTCGGGGGTAAGTTTCGGCCACCACCACGCGGGGAGCTGAAGTCCCGACGGGTTCCGGACGGTTCGCAGTCCCGTGCCGGATTTGCCTCAGCGGGCGTAGTAGCAGTAGCAGCAGTGGCCTGCCTCTCCCTCAGCTGCTCCAAATTCCTCTTAGGGGCCATTTCTACAAAAGAAAAGCAGCCACGAAGTCAAAAATCAGAGCAACGAGACGACGAAGGATAACCAAAATTAAGTTGCCGATAAAACTCTTACCCGAGGTGATTGATGGAAGGACGGGGGCCTCGGCTGGGTGTTCTGGATGGTGATCGTCTCTCTGATCTCCTGAGCGGGTCAGAACGTCCCAAATATTGATGGGATGGTCCGCCAAACTTTTGATTCTCTCTTGGTACTCCCTGGGAAGACTAGGTGGGCTAGCTGATCCTGCTGTAACGCAAGACATAACGTAGTTAGTCTTAAAGCAAAGTAAATAAAGTGAGTGGGAAGTTACTACACTAGCTTACCCCTTAGTTCTCCCGTCTAGGAAGTCCTCATCTGGATCCCCAGGGTCAGCTCACAGAGTCCAAGGGTGGACACTTGGAAGAATCTATTCTTCTAGCCCTTGTTGTTGCTCAGGCAATTCATTATGATTTTTTTCCCCTGACGAGTCCCGAGAGAAAAGAACCCAGTCTCCCCATGTACGGAAAACGGTCGGTGTGTCCAGAGAAACTCCTGGACGGTAAGCTCATACCCAAAAACTTGGGGCCAGAGGGAGATGGACCCCATGAGGAATCTCCAACCGTTCAGGGCCAGCTGCCCCGGGGCGATCCCCAAGTATATAAGGACCTCCCGAGAAACCGGATGAAGGGAGATGCGGAGCCCAGCCATGATGATGTCCTCATATAAGGTAGTGAAACCCCGCTGGTAGATTTGGGCTCCGCTGACATTCACAGCCAGGGAGCAGTAGTCGGGAAGGCTGTACCTATCCTTGATGCGGCCGAGATCTTCAGTACGCAGGGTGGATGGGATAAACTCGCTAGCGAAGGCTACCTCGGGGTCGGGTTTCCCTGGTGTTTCGTCACCTGAACCCCGGGAAACGGAAGTAACAGGGGCTTGCTGGTCCGACTCATCGTTGGAGAGACGGATTGGGATTCTGCCTTCACTATGGTGATCGAAGGGGGACGCGGACGGCGGACTCAAACCTGTGTCCGGCGTCTCTGACCCGGACCGCTCATCCTCCGATCGGGAGGATGAGTCAATACCAGAGTGACACATCCTTAGGGTTTCGGTGACTGGGCCGGGAAGAAGAGGACGACCAAGGTATGGATCAGAAACTCCGAGTCTGAGGTACAAAGGAGGCAGGGTTATCAACCTAAAGGGTAAAAAGTATACGGTTTTAAAGACAAGGTGACACTCGGTCAGAACTACCCGGGGATAGCCGGCTCGGTTCAACCTATCTAACGTACCTCCCGACTTGAAGAAAGAGCAGAACCTGAGAAAGAAAAAGCCCTACTCCCGTTCCAACCTAAGAGGGTTCGCTCTCTCCAGCCTCGCTCAGATAAGAAGAGAAAAAGGAAGAGGAAGAGGATGATGAACTGAAACTGAAAAGGGAACACTTACAAGGGTTATCGCAGAAAAAGAGCTCGGGAAGCTTTACCGGACACTTTCTCTGCTCTCAAACCGCTCGGTAGCTCTATCAATTGGCAGCAGGAATCCCAGAAATGAACAAGTGTTCTTTATATAGGGAGCGTGGACGGTCCAGATCAAGTTAGATCTAATGGCCAGGAAATTTTTCTGCCTAAACCTGCTGACAACTGTCATCTCGGGCACGTGGAACGTCGCCTCAAAAGACGCACCAAGTTAATGCCAGGCGTGACGGTCCAATTACGACGTGATTGTTCGGTTACTAGCCTCGCTAGATCCTGACAAGGCCAGTAACAAGGTGAAACGTGGCAGAAGTTGGTCCCAGGCCCACGTAGCCACTGCTCGGTCCTGACCCCGGAAGACCAGCCGATCGGTCACGACCCGGGTAACAACCCGGGGCCTTATCCCGAACGGTTTTCTGTCGGAAGCAATTTTAATTTTCAAACCTCATCTGATAGAGCATCCCATTAGTTTTGAAAATGGGGGGCAGCTGAAATGCACAAAAATATCATATCAAGGTCAGGTCTCGCCACCTCAGCAAAGAGAAGCCAAGTCATCTTGAATTTCGAATGACTATACAGCCATCCGTGGCTGTTGCGCCCAACTACTCGGTTTGGTCGTAAGACCGGTTGTTCTTTCCAGATGGACCCCACATGGGCATGCCCCTAGTAGGCGTGATTGATTAGACAGCAAGCCTCTCAGCAGTTTCCTATCTCAGTTAAAAAACTAAATGGAAGGAGCAAGTAGTTTCCTAAACAACTTAGGAAATATCCCTAAATTCATGTAAAATCAGCTGTAAATAGATTAGGCTTCCTAATCTATAAACTTACCTGTTACGGGCGGTCTATTTCATCTATAAAAGAGGCCACCCGCCCCCATTGAAAAGGGGGCATTCTATTGAAAAGGAATAGCACATCATTCTCACTCATCCGCATAAACCCAGTCGATTTTACTGGTAGTGCCGCCCAACTATTGGCTCACCAGACGCGCAGGTGATCTACTAGTGAAGCGCACTGACGCATCCGTAGACGTAGGTCACCTCGTTAACGGGACCGAATTACATACAAGCTCTTGTGTCCCCATATCTCTCTTTTAATCTCTCATATAAATTTTCGGCATCATCACTATTTATAAAGAGGATATTGTACTCTTGTGTACACACTTTTCGCGCAAGAGAAGCCAATTGGTGAAAATATGCTCAGGGGCTGCCCAAAGCGGACAATATTAATTTACACATTAGCAGACTAAAAAAAATATTGTTTCATTTGCTAGAATGAGTTCAAGTTTCTTGAGTGAGAACCAAAGCATAGAAGGATCCAAATTAATCAACTTAAGTTTGCATAATTTGTTGGAAGTGATCATCAAAACTTACCCCAAACACTTCTTTTAGTTTCTCATCGACCACTTCATGATCCTCCGATGTATCTTGATGCATGGCAGCCATATCTGGTGATCTATTTGAGAAATACAAGTGGATTATAAACAGTATCAAAAGTGCCAGTTCGGATTAGCTTTTTTGGGGCCAATAATTTCTCGCAAGTGATTGTTCAAAAAGATGCGACCGTTTGAATTAGCACTTTCACCACTTTCTCTTTTTTTTTTTTTCTTTTTTTTTTTTTTAAGTACTGTAGCTTTTAAAAGATATGTTATTCTAAAAAGTGATTATTTTAAATCAAACCCAAAAGGACTCGAAAATATCTCAGCAGAATATGATAGAGAAGCATATCACCAATTTTTCATGAAGATAAAGAATTTATGTACCTTAATAAGTAAGGGATTGTGAGTTTTGGTGGGACACTATCTCCGAATAAAGCTGTTTCATGGGCCATCTTCAATAAGACCCTTCTAACAATCTCTCCCAAATACACTCCTGAAATGAGCTTTTCGAACGTCTGATATATATAAATAAAAATTGAGATTCAGAAACAAATGTTGCAATTGGATCAACGGATGTGAATGGACAGACATGCGAAAAATGAGATTAATAAACGTGCCTGGCAACCAGGATTGGGGCTTTCAGCATCTAAAGAAGCATCAAACTCAGTTAATGGAAGATGAGATGAGGTGAAGCTTCCCCATTGCATGTCAATAACCTGCAAATTTGCAAGTAATTTAATTGACTAACTATACCTACTACATGGGAGTAGTAAAAAGAGTGCATATTTTGGTTGTATTATACAATCCATTTTTGGGTCCCAATCTCTACAACAATGTGCCATTAATTGTAATTCGGTGCCAATTATGAGTAGCGACTTTCTTAATTTACTAGTAGTAACTTTTAAGACGCAATTTAGGAGTCACATTTAGTCATATTGTGTAATAACCAAGTCCCAATGAGATGTGGCTATTTTGGCGAATGTATATATAATACAACCAAATTACTTGGCTACATCTAAGGTCCTGCATATTAATAGTTCTAAATTAACCAGCCACTTGTGGTCTAGTGGCATCCGTCCTTCTCTCCCAAGTGGGAGGGGAGGGTTTAACTCCCACTGAGAGTGTTTGTCTTTGAAGTGGGCCTTGGCCCCCCTGACCAGTTTGTGTGTGTGTGGGTGCGCCTGCGGACGCTTTGCCTAATGCAAAAAAAAAAAAAATAAATAAAAAATAAATAAAAAAAGTTGTTCTGAATTAACCATTTCTCCAGATTTGGGTGAGGGGCCATGCCATTTCTGAACAGCTAGAATTGGTTCAACATAAGCAGCATTTGTGGTCATCCCTAGAGTAATTGCAACCACACTCTCTCTGTTGTAATATCTACCTCCTGCCAAATCTCCTATTGTATCATCCACCTGCATCATCACCCACCCCATCTATACATACATTAGATATAAATTGTATTACATAAATCAACTATAGGTAATGTTCTTGTGCCAAGGACTTCACTTCACATATCTTTTCATCATTCATAAAAAAATAATAATAATAATATAAAGTTTGCTTACCAATGCGAAAACACGCATGTCCACACCATATTTCTCCAAAGCCTGATTCATTTCATTCACCAACTCTTTTCCAACCTGATTTCATACTAAGAGTGTCAAATGTAGGTTTCAAGGTGACATTTAGTGTTACAAAAGATTGGAATTGATCAAAATCAAGATGATGGATTTAAGGGCTTGTTTGGAAAGATTAAGAGCTGTTGATATGTCCTTTTTCTTATTTAAGAGTCCTTGCCCCGTTTAAAATAACTCTTAAAAAAGTTTCTTGGTCAAACCCAACATGATATAATGATATTGGGTTTCATTAAAACAGTGAACTGAACCTAATCCCATTTTATGCACTTTCTGACAGGATTATGATGTTGGTTTTCTAAAAAGTTAGTTGGAAATTGAGAGTCAGACTAAATCTGATCCTATTTAATGCATTTTCGGTTAGGAACATGACATTGGTTTTCTCTAAAGTTATATAGACAAAACTAGAATGAGATCGAATCTGATCCTAGCTATTTAATGCATTCCCGAAGAGGAACTTGACTTGGTTTTCACAAAAGTAATGTAGAAAGTGAGAGTGGGACACAAATTTGATCCGATTTTATGTGTTATCGAAACCAACCAAAATGAGAGTACAAAAAAAGTTGCACTTTGTGATCTCGTGAACATCAATGTGAATAATTGAAAATTAATCAATCAATTTTCTTGTAACACTTGGGGTGCGTTTTGTTTCATGGACACGATTGAGGAGTACCGTTCACTATTAAAGGGACTAATAATACCACATCCCCGTGGGATTAATTAGTACCTCGGACTACTGAACCTAACAAGTAGTGAAAATGTTAAAGCAAAAAAAAAAAAAAAAAAAACTCAACTATATCATCAACTGAGAAGCTCTTCCATTTAATGGCTGTGCCAGCTGATGATGCTGCAGATTCACCCACTGGATATGATATTGTAAACCCAAGTTTTCTTTGTTTGGCTTCTGTATCACTTGTACTATCAGTCTCTGTTGAAACAAATTTTGATAGTTCCAAAGCCATATAGTCAAATAGTTCCTGGAACAAAATAAAGTGTTATATAATTAGTTATATCTATATGAGCGTATAAGTAATTTAAAAGGTAGATTTCATTCAAGAAAAAGTAATTAATTTTAGAACCAAGTCATATAAATTCATTTTAGACATAACAGCATGATCAGCATCTCCAATGAAGATTGTATTTTCAGTGGCCAAAATGGTGTTTTGGCATCTTAAATAGTATTTATAGCACTCTTTATTATAAGTGCACTCCAACCATGGATGGTAAAGTAGTTTGATATTTTAATTATTTTGATACATTACAATTAAGTTTACAACTATTGATGCACTTTTTAGTTGATAATTTAATGGCTAATATTATTCCTCCAAACGTAATTTTAAATAATTTTACAAACCATACATTGTCTTGATTTTTTTTTTTTCATAATGTAATTATGACAAATAACAAGTATATATGAGCGATAGTACTAGTCTTTTGATATATAATTCTCGTCTCAACATTCTTAAATTGACTTCAAAGTATTTAAAATTACATTAGAGTCATCTTTTTCTATATACAAAAATAATGATAATTAGAAGAAAAAAAAACATGTTGTCGCAATTGAGAAGAATCCATGCTAGTGCGGATGGTGGTGTGCATCGAGTGCAGATCCTTCGACCTTTCTGAAGAGTCCGTCTATGCTTCCCAAAATTTTGTATTCTAAACGGTTTACAAATACATATATCAGTGAGTCTATCTTCAATAATGGTGGGACAATCTCAGCATCCTTCAATTAAAATCAAGAGGGCTCACTTCCACATATTTAAGAACCATTTGAAATACGAAATTTAGACATTAATAAATGATTAAATGATGTAAGAATATACTGAAACAAGCATACCTTAGAAGTGCCATCCATTACATTGGAGGGAATTGAAACCTCTTCCCTTTGTAATTCAAATATGGGTTCACTCTTCCCTCCAAGTCTCGCACGCAACATCAAAAAATTCTCTCTCCGTAGGTACAACCCATAATACAATCCTTTCTCACTCCTGCCCCACACACAGAGCACAACCATTTCATATAAATAATAACCACACAGAAAGTTTGAAGTGTTTTGAAAGGTTATCATGTATGAGTCCTATGTGATACCTTGTAACTAAGCATAATGACTATTTTGAGTGATGATTTCATAATTTATGGGTCCTAGAGTGTAAGTGTGATCCAAAAAATCTGTTGTGAGAGGGGAAGTTCTTCAATGAAATCGTCACACTATGTCGTCACACTGACATTATGTGACGCCCAGAACAGATGTATCAAGGGGGAAGGGAGGCTCAAGAGCCACCTCTTCATCTTAGAAAACCTGTAGATGTATCCAAGAAAGAATTTTTTTTTTAAACACTTAAGCAACCCCCCTCCCCCTCCCAAAAAAAAATTTAATAATAATAATAATTTATGTTTTTTTCAATTAATATTTCCTAGTTTATTACTCCCTCCATCCCTAAATAAGTATTCACCTTTCTTTTTTTTAATGTCCCAAAATAAGTGCCCACGTCAACTACAAATTTTACATAAACTTTTTATAATACTCTTACAATAAAAACAAGTAACATTTGTGTGTAGCCCAAAAATGCGTAGAAAAGTCAACTACCCATCACATTCAAGAATAAAATAGGAAAGCATTTATGGAGTTGACCAAAAAAATGAATATATTGCATTTTTCTTAAACAATATACAAATTTGTAGTAGACACTTATTTAGGGATGGAGGGAATAGTATTTGAGTTTTGAACATTATACAATATAACCAAGTATTATTAGATGTATGATACATCCAATATCTTGGTCTCAATTTGTAGTAATAAGGTGTCATTTTATTGAATATTTGGTGTCAATTAGTATTAACTTTTCTAATTGGTCATTTTGGTAATAAGAATGTGACATTTGGTAATTACTTTTTAAGTGTCATTTGTTAGTCACAATTTAATATTGGATAGTAATAAGTCCCAAGTGTTGTAACTTTAATCTATGTCATACAATGAGAGGTTATTTCTTGCGTTTTTGTTTGATTTTTATAACTTTAACTTATATCATCTACACGAAAAATATGTATAAAAATAGACCCCCCAAAAAAAAATTGCTTAAAGGTTTCATGTAACTTTTTGATTTCACCCCTACCAAACCCCCCACAACTTGAAATTTTTGCATTCACTCCCTGGTGAAGCCATAATCACATAGGACCATCCGACCTCTTAATCAAGGCACATAAGATGTACGTATTGGGGACATTACAAATTGCGTAAAATCAATAACTACTCATCATGTCTAGGAAGCACCGAGTACCCGTGTCCGACACGTGTCGGACACCGACACTCGTCGACACACCTGTGACACGTATCGAACACGGAAAATACGTGTCTTGTTTTTGTTATGCAATGTTTAGAGGCCGACACATCATCGACACACGACGGGACACTTCAAGGGAGATGGAGGGTAACTATTTTTTAACCAAAAAGCTATATTTTGTATTTTTTTTTATAACATTTTGAAAACCAAACGGAGTTGAGTTTGTCAAGCATTACATCACTTACCTCCTCACGTTCTTCCGACATTAGCCTCTCAAGACCTGGTCTCTTTGTCCGATCTCATCTGTCTATCTTCTTTGACTATTTCACTCTTTTCATTTTGTTAATATCAAACAATAATGCTCGAAAAATGTGAAGTGAACATTCTGTAGATAACATTTTAATCACATTTCTGAAAAACATAAGAATGAACTTAACATTAAACTTAATTTTTTTGAAAAAACTTATACGTATCCCCGTCGTATTGTGTCATCATTTTTTAGTATTTAACGTGTCGACGTACCGATGTCGTATCGTGTCCGTGTCGGCAGGGCCGGTCCTTGGGCCAGCGGTCCGGGCAGCCGCTTGGGGCCTCAAAAAATTAGAATTTGTTTGGTCTTGGAATAAGGTCTTGTTTGGCCAAAATTTATGTATAATATAAAAATAGGGTCAAAATAAGGCCTAAAAAAAATAGGGCCTTAGACATACATGCATTATATATAAAAAGAGGATAAAAATAAGGCATTGTTTGGCCAATATACATATATTATATATAAAAATAGGGTAAAATAGGGCCTAAAAAAAATAAGGCCTTGTATATACATGTATTATATATAAAAATAGGACCAAAAAAGGGCCTAAAATTTTTTTTCGCTTATGGCCTCATAAGAATTTCACAATCTCATGGGTGGCCTTGCGTGTCGGTGTACCAGTGTCCGTGCTTCATAGCATCATTTTCACCTAAGCATAAGAGCACTTGACCCCCCCTATCATTGAGGTTGTCAGGGGCGGAGCCAGAAATTTAATCTAGGGGGGCACAAGCTTATGCGGGGGTTCGGGGGCAGCGCCCCCGACTCGAATTTTTTTGGGTTAAAATACTTATTTCTTAAAAGAAAAATCTTCTAGTCCTGTTAAATCTGAGAACTCACTACTGTTAAGCATTTCAAAGATACATCAATAACATAATACTATCATATAAGAAATAGCAGTCCATTTCAACAATAAAGATGCCAATTTCTTACCAAATATCACAATAAGTAAACCCATACTTTTATATGATAGATCTGCGTTCTAGAATTTTAGTCCTGTATGTTTATTATAATTACAAACTAGGCCCCATATTGTTGTATTGAGCTATATTTTAGCGGGGGCACAATAAAAAATAAACACAAAACTAAGGATAAATTTTTAATTGTCCAAAAGTGAGGGGGGCACGTGCCCCCTCTTGGCCCCACGTACCTCCGCCCGTGGAGGTTGTCACACCACTTCACCACAATGATATAGTGCGACAGTCTCACCGAGCAATTACTATTCTAAATAAGATTGGCAGAAATTATTGGTCACGTGTGGCATTTCATTACTGTAGCATCAACGTGGGATCCTACTGAAATCGCATAGAAAATTTCCGCAACAACCCACACACATTCAGTGATGCACGTCCATATGTGTGTAAGTGTGTGTGAGAGAAAGAGCTAGTAGTACCCGGCGGGGAGTGAAGCGGTATAGGAAACAACCATGCTGAGGTTGGTCTCATGTGAAGTGAGTCCCGACTTCATGTCCGTAACCAAATCACAAGCCACGTGCCACAGCTTGGGGACCGGAGTCGCACATTCTCTAGCGAATTTTCGCAAAGTGCGTTGCGTTTGCCTCCACCGTTTCTCGCTCTGCCTCTTGTAATGCATCACTAGCACCGCCACGGCCACAACTGCCGCGGTGGTTGTCAAGGCGGCGGCCACCACCACCTCCTTCTTCATCTCTCTAACTCTCTCTCTCTCTCTCTAAAGTCTGAGATCAAAAACTCGACGTAGAATTTTAGATTCTTGAAGATTATTATACTTATTTCGAAGTGAATCGCAGATTAACTGAAACCCGCGATTGGTGCAGAGAAGAACGAGTTTCATGGGTCGTAACTTGTAAAGCAATGAGGAGGAATGCCACTCTTACGGCCCAAATACATGAAAGCCAGGCCTATAAATGAACATTGGGCCTCTAGTATTGAGTTGCCCGACTAGATTCAGGACCCCCGTCTTTGTCTGATTCCAATTGGTTTCTTGATGGTTTATCAGTTATACCCCCATGAAGTGGTATGTTAAATAAAAAATGATAGGGATACACACTAAACGACACACTAGCTTTAAATGCATCTACTATGTGCTGTGTAAGTGATGTACAAAAAAGTGTGAAAAAATCAAACAGCACAAGGTACATGCATTTAAAGCACAGTATGTCGTTTGGTGTGTATCCCTATCATTGTTGATATTAAATTATTTATTTGATAAATATAGCATTATTCTTTCTAGATCTTTTAGAAATTTGAAAAGAAAAAAAAAAGTAAAGCTATGTCATAGTTCCTAAATTTGGGATCTCCTAAGATTCAAATACGTATAGAAACAGTATCACATCTAGTGGTAGTGGTCTGTGCTACCACTCTGAAAGTATTTGAAAACCATATTCTAAGCTCAAACTTGAACACGTAGCCCTACTATCAATAAAATGTAGTATGGTCTCTCTCTCTCTCTCTCTCTCTCTCTCTCTCTCTTCTAGCAATGTCGTGCTTTTAAATTTGAATTCCAAATTGGTTCTCTAATATTTTAATAGATATCCCACATACAATGATATATTGTACCACCGATCACTGTCATAATATGCGATAAAACTTTAAACTAGTTGCAAACCAAATTTGAGATTTTTATTTTAGAAGCGTTGTATTACTTTGTGTGTGTGTATTTTTACATGATTTATAAAAAATAATAATAAATAAATAAATAAATAAAATAACATTTTTTTAAATGATTGTTTAAGTAATGAAATAATAATTTACTGAATTCGGGTGTAATCTCGGCTTTCTTCTATAAATATTTCACCATTTGGACATTAGGGAATAGTTGCAAAAAAATTGTTGGACCACTCGACTATTTTGGCATGATCATATGTTTTCTTACAATTGATGGCACAAAGTTAGCTATTTGGAGTACTTCTAACATCATTTTGATGTAAAGTGAATTTTTTTTTAGAAATATAAGAAATAGTCCCTCTCCACTCATTTAATTATAAGTTAATCAATCAGAAGGGCTAGATTAGAAATGGACTCGTAATTAGGCATGTTAATTAAAAATAGGTCATTTCTCTCAATTTAATAAAATTTTAATGTCTAAATTACCCTTACTCACATGGCCAGTTATCTACACACATATATATATATATATATATTTGAAGTTAATGTCATTAACTGATAATGGGATTATGTTTCCTTAATTCAAGGGATATCCTTATCTGCTCACCATGATCTTTTGGTTGAAATTCAAATTATTTAATACGTTTTTCAAAGAGAGAATTTCTCAGTCTTCTATGAGAATTTCTTAGTTTTTACACAGTCCGTCTTTTAGGTTCGTTTTTTATGGTCCACTTAAGATCTGTACTGTATATTCGTGTATCTATATATGATTTGAAGTTAATGTCATTAACTGATAATGGGTTTATGTTTCCTTAATTGAAGGGATTTCCTTAATCTGCTCACCATGATCTTTTGATTGAAATTCAAATTATTTCATACGTTTTGTAAACTTAAAAATTGAGAAATTCTCACTCTTTTGTGAAATCCCTGATTAAAATACTGAGAAATTCTCACTCCTTTGTGAAATTTCTGATCCAATAAAATGAGAAAATGTGCATAAACAATATCATTAGTTCTATACATATATATATATATTCGTATATCTATATATGGACATATAGATATAGATTTGAAGTTAATTGATAATGGGATAATGTTCCCTTAATTCAAGGGATCTCCTTAATTTGCTCATCGTGATTTTTTAGTTGAAATTCAAATTATTTTATTCGTTTTGTAGACTTAAAAATTGAGAAATTCCTACTCTTTTGTGAAATCCCTGATTAAAATATTAAGAAATTTCTTAATCTTGAGAAAATTTTCATTAAAATATTACGAAATTCCTTATTTCTTATTAAAAAACTGAGAAATTCTCACTCTTTTGTGAAATCCGTGATTAAATACTGAGAAAATCTAATTCCTTTGTGAAATTTTTTATCCAATAAACTGAGAAATTACGCATAAACAATATCATTAGTTCTAACAAGGAATCACACAAATGGATATACATATATATCATGTTTTTTCACTAATTTTTTTTAGTAATTTTCAATAATCGATTTTCTTTTGAAATGAACTTTCTTAGTTAACTAAACAACGATGAACAATTTCTTAATAAAAAAAAAGGGGGTAAAACACTGAGAAATTATAAAAAAATTTCAAATATGATCAATCTTTTGCGAAATTTATATTTCTCATTAAACTACTGAGAAATTCACACTCTTTTGTGAATTTTTTGAATCCACAAAAGCATTTGCCGTCAAGAACACAAAAGCATTTGCCTTCTACGATTTGTTACCATACTAATCAAGTCACTTTTTGAATCCACCATTTCAACCATTAACATTATCATCATCAAATCATCCGTATGTAAACTCCAAAACCTTCACTGGCTCTGTATTCTTCCACCGATCGGTTTGCTTTAATTTTCACTTTGGAATGAACGAGAAACCCTCAGAGATTCAAAAAGAGAATGAGTCCAAGAATGAGAGATCGGATGACTAGAAGGTGGTGACGACGACGACCAAGAATAGGTGACAATGACGTGGTTGGATGTGGTGGTGCCAGCGGTGGAGGGGTTGCTGCCCTTTCTCTTCTTTCTCCATCTCTCTCTTCCTCTTTCTCTCTCTATCAGAAATCTCTCTCTATATTGTGAATAAAAATTAGATCATTGATATATATATATATATATAGAGAGAGAGAGAGAGAGAAAGATATATATATATATATATATATAAAAGATGATATAGATGTATTTATGTCTTTAACAACACATAAAGACTAATTTCTAGATTCAGATATAAGAAGCACCTATTTCTAGAAAAAGCTAAGATTAGGGATTAAATCCTATTTATGTCTTTACCCAATTTTCTTCACATTGGGTATTCCGGGAAATAAAATTTTGGATTACATTTCTGACAATTGTAAATACATTATGCTCTTCATTTTCGAATTATTTCAAAGATGTATTAACATAATTTTTATATTAAAAAAAAAAAAAAAAAAGAGCCTTTGCATACTTCACTTGGAAATGAAGTGGTTTTTTTTTTTTTTTTTTTTTCCACATATCTAAACCATATCATTTTTGGTACATAACCACAAATAGGTGTTGACATCCAAATCCCACAACAATCTTTTCAATTTCAGAATGGAAACAAATGCAATATGGTTGGAATACCACAACAATATATACTACCAATTGAGGTATAGTTTTAGCAATTAGATAAAACACTGCTAATCAAACAACTTATATTTACATCACAAAACATTGCTCTACTCATTCTTGTGTACACTTGCAGTCAAGTCATATATTTTTTTCTTCATTTTATCTCCAAGCCAAAAATTCTATTATCTGCGTAATACTAGTGGAGTGAAGTGAACTTGGCATTTAATTTTAATATATATATATATATATATACAAAGATTCTCTAAAGAGGATGACCTCTCTTTATTAAATTCGGTATGTCAACTTTGTCCCTTTGACTCCGTCCCCCGGTGTTTATCTGCGTTCTCATTTTTTTTCACTATGTGGTTTCTTTCTCAAACCACCATTATCACCACAGCTGTACACAAACATTAATGGCAGCCACCACTTTGTACAAAGAACGTGTAGTTGATGTGAAAAACCGACTATAGGAATAAGACAGATAAAGAAAAATTGAAAATGAATGAAGGGTATATTCGTCATTTTAAGCTTAAAACTAATCCAGTTAGATTTTGCACTTGGCACAACACTATAGTGAGTTAACTCTCAACTTTTTGAAATCAAAGTGAACATCAGCCTAATCATACAAAGGTAAAAATAAAAATCAAACCCACAATTAATTACGTACCTCAGTTATAATGGTTATGCCAAGACCCAAACTTCCAAAATGGAGAGACACTACTTGTGTTGATCAAACCCAAATTGAGCTTCTCTATTTCAGCAAGTACATTCACCAGAATTCCTTTGCGCTTTCTCACAGTGGGTTCTCATAATTACACTCTTACCTTACCTCAAACTCTACCTTCAATTTCAGGGTGTGGTTGATCACTGGTGGACCCACCAATGAAATTCTCATATGAAGAACAAGCATCATCTTCAAGTCGCAGGCCCATGGCCTTTTTTATTTTTTCCCTAGTAATAGTAAGTATATGTTTTTAATTTTTGTCAAGGGTTAACACAAGTGAATCAAAAATGTTACAAATGTAAATGTCTAGTGTTAACACAAAGGGTCTAGAACCATATTTTTGAAATAACAAACACCATAAAAAAAATTTTATATATATATATATATATATATGTATATATGGGCTGGGTTAGAACTAGGTTAACCTGAACTAATATAAATGCTCGGGCTAGGCTAGCTAGGGGAAAGTTAGGTGGACTGGACTAGAACTATACTAATTGGTTAATCAAACGGTAATGTATTGATGAGGGGTGGGCTAGGCTGGGCTGGGGCTAAAAGGTGTATTAATTAATGATGGGTTGGGTTAGGATATTAAATGGGTAGTGCTACGTACACTCTAAAATTCACACTGAAATTCACACAGGACAATCGTGATCATTGATTTCAGTGAGATCCGCATGGGACCTATGTTAAACCCACAACCACAAGAGCCCCACTGAAATCAACAACCATAATTGTCATGTGTAGATTTCAGTGTGAATTTTGGAATGTGCCTAACATTATTGATATAAAATTAACAAAGAGCCTTAAAAATTTGGGAGTGGGCTGATGTATATGCCCTTGTTCTTATTGCATGTTCTGTTTAGTTTGCTGGTTTGTACATATACAAGCGTATCTCTCGCATTGCGACCAAACCGTAATAAGGTCAATTTTGTTAGTTTTTTTGTTTTATTTTGTTTTTGTACTATTTATTTTATAGGGTAATTAGTGGAAATGACTAATGCATGAGATTTTTTAATAGTAAGGATAACTTAAATTTATCATTAAGGATAAGTCCTTCCCCCTATTTCTTAGACTAAAATGCCTTCATCTTTATCATTTAAACTCTAACCACCATTACCACCATCCCTACCACCTCCGACCACCACCCTCCACAATCTCCGGCGACCACCCACCACCTCTAGCGACTAAAAAAAATAAGTGAAATTTCACTTCTTGTAGCTAGTTAAGAAAAATTTCACTTGATATAGAAAAAATAAATGAAATTTCACATAACTTTTCCTATAATAAGTGAAATTTTACTCTTTTTTTTATTTTTAGTCGTCGGGGGTGGTGGGGTGGTCGCCAGAGATGGTGGGGATGGTGGGAGGTGGTAGTGGTGGTTAGAGTCAGAGAGAGAGAGAGAAAAGAGTTAGCCTAGGGATGTTTACCAAATATAAATTTCAACTGGAGGAACTTTTTAACAAACTAAGATATCTTTTGGACCCTAAACTCTTAAGTTTCACTTTGAGGGATTTTTTACTAATTTTTTCTCATTTTATTTATTGAATTTAATATATATTTTTTTATTTTTTATTTTTTATTTTATTATTATTATTTTTTTTCATTTTAGAGTTGTGGTTGAAAGAAAAATTCCAAATGTATGTGAAAATCACACACATCATGCAGATTGCTTAAAGAGGGACACAAACTTACAATCTCAAAATATTATCCAGTAAATGGCATTATTTCAACTTTTTAGATTATTCTTAATTTTATTTCAACACTTTCTTCGAATGAATGAATTCCTAAGCTATTCAGAATATTTTTATTCACTTCTTAATACGCCTTAAATAACTAAACATGTTTAGCACTTTCTCGATTTCTTTGAATCTTGAATTACCAATTATATACATATATTTTTCCTTACAACTATTAAATTTTGTATGATTTTAATGCCAAATAATTCCTAGATCTCAAAATTTTCGCTGTACTCCTATGGGGACAAAAGAAAATAAAAAAAGTAAAACAATTAGCACTAATGAAACTAAAAGCGGAAGCACACGCATTGCGTGTGTAACGCAGATTATTCAATTGTCTTTGTTAGAGATTTGTAAACATAAACAATAAAGAGGTCATGATTGGACGAAAAAGAAACACATAAACGCACAAATAATTCATCATTAGAAAGAAAAAAAAAATGCCTAAATTTAACATCATTAAAAGAAAAATGTGTAAATTTTAAACACATAAATTTTGCTGATATTCAAATGTTACCACCACAAATGTTTAAAGAAGAGACTTGAAATTTCAAAATGTAACTCACAGTCCATGTGTCGATTGCTCCGATTGCCTCTCGTTTTTTCAAAATAATCAGTTTTTGTTTTATATTGTTGTAATGACAGTTTAGCCCTCTATATTAAAATTTTATGGAGCAAAACTTGTTGGTTATATTGTAATATGAGTTTTAGGAAAATGTAAGTGGTACCCCTAGAATTCCCTTTATATAATACTCCGTAGTATGCATAAATATAAATATGATTTTTAGGTAAGATATATGTGGTACCCTTCCTTCTCCATTTATAAAATAGTATAGATTTAATACTCACATGTGAGAAAAGATTAATATTTTATAAATAAATTTAAGTATAACTTGGAGATTTTCATACAAAATGAAGCTTTTTTTATTCGAATTTTAAATTAAATTTGAGTGAAAAAAATTGAGTAATGGCTAGTAAAAACGTAATCTAGAATTTTTTTTATACAATCCAAAATTAAGAGAATACTACACACAGTGCGTGTGCTACATACATATATATCTCTTCGTGTTCTGCCTTTTTTTCCAAGATGATAGAAATTTAGATATTGCCAGACTGCTCTTGATTAATTTTCTGTGTTGCTGAAAGAACAGTTAGGGTGCGTTTGATTGCCTATATTTTCCATAGAAAATATTGTCCATGTAAATTTTTTATATTTTTGTACTATTTGATTACCAAAAATTTCCATGAAAAAATTTTCCCCAAATCAAGCACGTGACCTCTTTTTCCTTGATTTTCCTTCGTTTTGGAGGAAAATAATTCCTGCTATCCCCCCAAAAAAAGATTTCCATGGCAAATTTTTTGCCCGATCCAAATTGTAAGCGACGGGACTGAATCTGAGTTTTGACCCCTCTCTCTCCTCTGCTCTTCCATGGCAGCTCACAATCTCTAGGTACTCTCTCTCTCTCTCTCCCTCTACAGATCGATACATATACATATATTCATACACACACACATCGATACATATACATATACATACACACATACATCGATACATGCATATACATACACATATACATCTGATACAGATCGATAAACTTCGGAACTCAATCTGATTGTGATCCTCCGTGGTTCCTTCGAATTGGTTCCATGGAAGCTCACAACCTCTAATTGGTTCCTTCGAATCTCTCTACAGATTTTAAAACACATATACATATAGTTGTTGAAATACATATACAAATACATACTGTATTGTGTTCTGTATTCAGACTAGACAATCAATTTCCTTCTTATCACTCTCGAATTTAGGGTTTGGAGTAGAACTACATTGATTTGTAAGCCTATTTGTGAATTGTTCATATTGTTTTTTGAATTGTTAGGGCTTTTAACTATTAGAAGTTGAGCTTCATTTGGTCCTTTTTCATTGCCTTTTTGAATTGTTTTGGTTCAAATTAAGAAAAAGGGTTTGGTGAATTGTTGTTGGAATTGGAATTTAGTGTGGGTTTAATGGGTAGACTGAAGTGTATTGGTTATAGATACTTAGTTGGGGGCCAGGGTGAGGATGAAAATGTGCTTAGTGGAGTGGTTAATATGCTGTCAACCCAAGCTTTATCATGTTTTTCCCTTTAATTACTAGTATTTGCGTCCAGGCCTTCGAATTAATTCATTTCAATTGTGTTTAAATTTACAATAGCTACAAAGTATATATATATATATTGATGGTGGAGAGATTGGAGTGATGGATTAAGCACTATTTGAATGATGATGGGGAGGGAAAGGTAGAGCCTTTGAGGTTGGTTTATTTGCTTTTGGGAAAAGCTGTGTATGTTTCAGATAATAATGATGGGTTTGGAGGATTTCAATTCCCTTCAACTGTAGAGGAATTCTTACAAAATGATCCCCCGAGATAAGTTTAAGTGGTCTCTCTTTAAGAACTTCATGAGAGCACATGGTCGCTGACTAGTGACTGGTAATTTTGACGGAAAGTGTATGTGAACTCGTTTTCCCTTTTACTACTACTGATTAGTTGCATGTTATATATATTCACAACTGTAATAGTGTGCCACAAATATTTATACTCTGTAACAGTTTATTTTTAAAGGGTTAATTGCATTTTACCCCACCTATGGTTAAGCTCATTTTCATTTTACCCCATGTACTTGAAAAGTTGACATGATATTTGCTTGTGGGGTTGCAACTATTTGGGTTAAGTTCTGAAGCAAGAAATGAGATTGGTTGTAAATGGTTATTTGGGTTTTTATTCCAAGTACTAGTGAGAAGGTCTTTTCAAATAAATCCATAAATTGTTTTAGTTTAGTTTTGTCAAAGAAATCCATACATTGTTTTATCTTTCAAATATCTCTCATATGCTTCTAAGTTGTATTTGATTAAATGTCAGAGTCAATAGTCCGTTGTAGTTGATTGATTTCATTTTTTAAGCATTTTCAGAGCATAATATTTCCTGAAAAACTACAAGAGCAAACAAATTGGTTAGCAGCACTTCCTTTCTCTGGCATATTGCTTTTTGTACATATATACACATAATTCTTTTTTTTGGTTGCTGGACTAGTTACTGTGGAGAGGTGGTGGCCTTTTGCTATTTAATCTTATATTGAGTCTTGATAGTTCCCTTTCACATGTTAGTGCTACCTTTATGTCAATTTTGTGGTAGCAGTATATTTAATCTTATATTGAGGTAATTATACGGAATTTGTAATAGCCATTCCGCATGTTGGGTAGGGTCGTGTCATCTTCCCTGGACCCCTCAAGAGTGGGAGCCTCGTGCACTGAGTTTGCCCTTTTCTTGATGGTGGATAGCCGTATTAAGTTCAAATGGAATTTGGGTTGCTTAGTTGTATAGCCTTTACACCCAATTTTGTACAGCTAAATACAAAATAGCCTACTTGCACGATGGCCCCCTCTCTACTGAGGCAGTTTTTGTACATTGCATTGCACCATGCCCATACTGTATACATCGTTCTTCTCTGTTGCCTTTAAAGAATATGCATATTCTGAGACAATAAAAAAAAAAGACGTTTCAACCCATCTCACCAAGTCCCTTAATATTTGGTTTGTTGTTTCAATATTATATCGTATGTTTTGCTGCTTAAATTTGACGAGGCCGATACGATTATTTGGACAGGGAGAGGGTATGATGAAGATTGTAGTTTACCTGGAACTTGCCACATGAGTTGGTGAAATAGTCGCAGCTCATGTCAAGAATTGCTCCAGCAATTATCGTCAACTTCGCGTGATCAAGCCTTTTATTTATTTATTTATTTATTTATTTTTATTTATTTTTTAGTGTTGTGAGCACTTATAATTTTCCATTGGGCCATGAAGTTTGGAGCAAAAAAAATTACTAATTTTCATGTTGTACTTCTATCATTTGCAAAATTGACTGTTGATATGAGTAGTTGTCTCAATTACTTGAACTTGTATCATTTTCGAACTGTTTGTTTATGATTCATAGGTTAATTGCTTGAAAAAATGTAAGTTTTCAATGAAAAATGTTAGTTTTCCATGGAAAATTATTGCAATCAAACAGTAAAAAAGTTATTTTCCATGAAAAATGACCATTTTCCACTAAAAACTAGTGACAATCAAACAGCAAAACTGGATTTTCTATGGAAAATATTGGATTTTCTAGCCAGAAAATAATTGTAATCAAACAGTCCCAAATTTTATTTTCGTGGAAAAATTTTCCAAGTAAAATAATTCCATGGAAAAAATTTCTTTTCAATCCATTTTCTACCTTGCAATCAAACACACCCTTAATGTATTTGATTTAGGAGGAAATATTTTGTATTTTAGTTTGGTGGAGAAACAGCTGTGAGACGTGGGGTGGGTAGTTATTATATTGGTGGTTATTTTTTCAATTAGTGGCTTTTGACAATTTGATACCCTTATATTTTATTTTGGGATATTAGGTCATAGGCCCTTTAAAATGATGTGTTGTAGTTAAAAACCCACGTTTTTTGCAATTTTGTGAAAAGCCCCTCGCTACTTTTCGTATTTGGTAAAAAGCCCCTCCGCTCACAGATAATATTATGTGAACTTTAAACCACCATAACTCACTCATTTTTTGGCCTTTTTGGTTGATTTTTTTTTATTGATATCATGTATTTTTTCGAGATCTACGCATTGGGCTTAAAAATTGTACAAAAAAAAGTAATTTAGAACTTCGTTTTTCATTTTTATCTTTCAGACAAATAATATTATCTGTTGACACTGACAGATAATATTATTTGTCAACTTTAAACTACCATAAGTTTCTCAATTCTTGGGCTTTTTGGGTGATTTTTTTTTTTGATTTCATGTATTTCTTTGAGATCTATGCAATGGGTGTGGAAATTTGACCAAAAAATGTTAAGTTGAAGCCTGATTTTGAGGTTTTATCTAACAGATAATATTATCTGTTAACAGATAATATTATCTGTCAACTTTAAACTACCATAACTTTCTCAATTCTTGGGTTTTTTGGGTGATTTTTTTTTTGATTTCATGTATTTTTTCAAGATCTATGCATCTATGATGTCAATTGTTAGAAAGAAATGGAATGTCACAAGGGTGTGATTTAAATTTGGGCTTGTGAGATATTACCCCTGAGGTCAAGGTTTTGGGCTGTTAAATGAAGTTGAAGGCTGCTAGAACTTGTTCCTTTGATCTGCTAATCAAGTTCATGGGAGTAATACCAGTGGCTATAGGGCTGATCACAAATTGTGCTGGTAGAAGGATATTTCTGCCAACTGGTGATGGAGTGTTTGTTGCCTTTTCTTAGGATATAAGTGCCCAAAGTGTTGTGCCATGTGCTGGTGTAGTATTCATTGGCTGGATGTTTGATTTAGGGGCTTTGAGCCACATTTTTTATTTAATTTTTGATTGTGTAATGATGTGGTTGCTAGTGTTTTGGGGGGTTAGTTTTTCTGGGGGTGTTTTGTTTTGGACGTTTTGTTCGAAGGGATTGGTTCGGGGGGACTTTTTTAAGGCTTTGTTTGGGTACCTTAATTGGTTGATGTATCCTATTTGGTCTATTTGGATATTCAATAAAAATTTACTATTGTTAAAAAAATAATAATAATAATTTGTACGAAAGAAATATGTTTTTTATGATATGTATGCGAAAAAATACAAATTTTCATATTTGTTTGATGTTTAAATTTTTTTTTTGTCTCAGTATTTCATGGTCAATATTGAACTCATTTGATAGATCTCATTTTGCTGATTTCAAAATATCAAATTTTACAAAAAACGGACTTGTATAACAAAAGTTATAGCAATTTGAGTGTAAAAAGGGCCTAATGCGATAAAAAAAGGTAATATGTGTTTTAGCTTTGAAGAGTTTTTTTTGGAGGGGCTATGGCCGAAGCTCCCTTTTATTTTTGATGGATAAAGAATCATGGTTTTAATGTAAATATGGAAACTTTGGAAAAAAAATTTCACATCTTGGATTAAAGTCAAGACTAATCCACATTATTCATCTTGGAGAATGTTTAAATCACAAAATAATAATTTCGGATAGCAGCCAAGATAGTTATATATAATCAATCATCTTGTAATTTGTTCAAGGGAGACTTGGTGTAAGGCCCTTAAAGTTGGGCTAAGTTGGACTAAAGAACAAGCCATAATCAAACACCCACACAAGGACACACTCTAAAAAAACATTTCCTCCCAAAGTCTTCTAAAATTTAAACTATCCCTCTAAGTCCTATAAAATTTTAAATTTCACTCTAAATGGCAAAATTGCCCATGGAACCCCTAAGGCCTCGTTTGTTTCGCTGGACAAGATTAGGGGGGATTACTTCTCTCATTCACTATTTGAGGGACTATTAATACCCCCCCCCCCCCCCCCTATTGGAAAAACCAGTTTAAGTTCTAAGTTTAAACGCGCAGCGGAAAAATTAAGTTATAAAACTTAATTGGCATGCCCGGATCTACTACCCATCAACTCTATGATGCGCACAAGAGGGGACAAGAATTATACCTTACTGTTTTGAACCCAATTCTGAAATCTCTGACTTCCAGCAGCCTCCACTAGATGGTCTTCACTTTTATGACTCCTATGGATGCTCGCAGGAAGGGCTAGGGTTGGTGGGAACCCTAATGGAGAGGATACAGAAGGTTTTTGGGGCTCCAAAATAGTTTCTGCAGCTTCTGACGTTCAAAACGACGAACCTCTTTTCCAGAACGCAGCTGCCCTATTTATAGATTCCCAGAACCGACCTAGCTCTCGAGCGATCGAAGTGGTTTCGATCGATCGAACATTCGATCGATCGAACCATCTTCAATCGATCGAACCTGTCTAGACTTCAATCGATCGAGACAACTTCGATCGATCGAACCTGTCTTGACATCATCCTCATTTGCCTTTCCAAGCATCCTAGCGGAGCTAAGAGTGGGACCTCCTAGGCTCTTTATTGTTGGCTCAGATCAGTTGATTAACTCCCATGACCAAACTCTTTGATCAGCAAATTAGTCGACTGATCATTTAACGTTTACTACACTATAAAACGATAACTGAACTCCAACGTAAAAGAACATATCTAAAGCGATAACTAGACTTGTATGTTGTACTAATGTCCCTCTACCGTCAGCATTCGCAATCATATTCAGGTAGTCGGATAAACAGTTACTGTCAACCTGAATCATGATTACTTCTTATAATCCTTGAGTCCCATTCACCTCTCATGATTACCAAACATGTTGATAACTCTTATCAACAAGACTGCAGTACTCAGTAATCGACTTGGTGACATTCTCAAGGGAATGCTTACTCTGAAACAGAGGGTAGATTCTGTCTTGACAATATATGTTCACAACCCTATGAATATGATTTACCCAAGATACCCAGGTGTTGATCTTCTGTAGACCTCACTGATTGGTAAGTCAAAGCAGCCATATCCACAGTCTGTGTTCATAATCATCTCAAGATTGAGAACACATACCTTATACAAGTTATGAGTTCCTATCGACTGATTGACAGCATTGAGCGTCAATAGGAAACTCAGGTCCATCAATGCACTATAAGCACTAGCATACTAACCAAGAGTCACACTCTAGTGATTGAGATTTATCACTCCATCCAATAGTAGTTAATGATGCTACAGTGTATACCTGATGAGATATCCAGTCTCATCATCCACTGTGACAAGCTTTAAGTATCAAAGAATAGTAATTCGTATCTCATTGTATGTATCTCATACACACACGAAATACTTACTATGATACTTATGGATTAAACAATCATCTCATGAAAGAAACATACATAATGAAATGTAAAGCTGATATCCATATATTAAGATGTCAATGTCTCATACATAAAGTAATGGTTTAAGGGCAAAAACCCAACACCCCCCCCCCCCCACATTGGATAAAATAGTGGCCTATTTGGAGGACTATTTAGTTAAAGAGGACTAATAGTCCGGTGTAAGGTGGCCGAACCAAACACCGGACTATTGAATTAAAATGGACTAATAGTCCTATCCTCCCCTATCCGGCCCTTAATCCTGCGAAACAAATGAGGCCTAAGAGACCACCACCACCATCTCTCTTCTCTCTCCTCCCCTCCATAGCCACCACCACCAACATCTCTCTCTCCTCCCCCTCCATAGCCACTACCATCACAACCACCACCACCACCACCACCACCATAGCCACCATCTTCTCTTCTCCTCCCTCCACCATTTTCTCTCATACCCCTCCATAGCCGCCACCACCACCATCTTCTCTCCTCCTCCCACCATAGCCACCACCATCACAACCACCACCACCGGAGCCATCCTTGTCATCGCTGGAGCCGTCGTCAGAGCCCTGCCATTGACATCGCCACTATCACCAACTTTCTTCTCTCTCTAACTTTCTCTCTCCTCCCCCTCCATAGCCACCACCACCATCTCTCTCTCCTCCCCCTCCATTGTCACCACTACTGCCGGTCACCACCACCACCGGCCACCATGTGACGCCTCACAAAAATAAAGCGTATTTTTATTGAAAAATAAAATGAATTACACTTTGATTCTTTAAAATAAAAATACAAAATTTCTTTAAAACTCCTAACAGATCCATATTATCCACGGATCTCTTATATCGTCCTTAGCCTTATCTCCCTTCCAGGCTTCAGTCACCGGTACTATCTGCATCTAAAACCATACTGGGAAGTATACAATATGACAGGAATATCAAAGGCTCAAAAGGTACAACGAAATCAAATAAAAAGACCAATCACACAAACCAACCACTCACAAGAACCAACCACTCACACAAAGAAAAAGTTAGAGGAAAGAGAAGAAGAGAAGTGTTTGGGAGTTGCTCAACATCATTTATAGGTATCGGGTTGTGTACAATATGCTTTTTAAATTATCCAGAGTATTTCTTTGTTATCTCTACTTGTACTAGCTCTTTTTGCAATTATGTTGTGCTTTCATTTGGAATCAGTGAGTATGTGTTTATTGCTAAGTACTATAGGACTAAAGGGTCATGAGCGAGGAGCACCTACCAATAGTCCAACAGGCCTCAGGGACCAACGTACTGGAGACTGGTGAGGTGAAGTGACTTTTTGCGATGTGACCAAGAGCCATTTGTGACGCCCCGCAAAAATAAGCGTATTTCCATTAAAAAATAGAATGAATTACACTTGATTCTTTAAAATAAAAATACAAAATTTCTTTAAAACTCCCAGCAGGTCCATTTTTTCCACGAATCTCCTATATCATCCTTAACCTTATCTCCCATCCAGGCTTCGGTTACCGGCATTGCCTGCATCTAAAAACCACACCGGAAAGTATACAATATGACATGAATAATAAAGGCTCAAAAGGATAATGACAATCAAATACATAGAACGACATCAAATCAATTGACCAGTCTCACAACTCAACTGCTCACACTACCCAAACGCTCATACCAATAGCATCATATTAGGTTCCTCTTGGTCACATGGCAAGAGACACCTCACCTCACCTCACCCGTCTCCAGTACGTCGGTCCCTGAGGCCTGTTGGACTGTTGGTAGGTGCTCTTTGCTCATGACCCTTTAGTCCCATAGCACTTAGCAATAAACACATATTCATTGATTCCAAGTGAAAGCACAACATAACTGCAAAAAGAGTACAAATAGAGATAACAAAGAAATATTCCGGAGAATTTAGAAAGCATATTGTACACAACCCGGTACCTATAAATGATGTTGAACAACTCCCAAACACTTCTCTTCTTCTCCTTCCTCTAACTTTCTCTTAGAAATTCTCTTTGACCTCTCTATGAAATTTGGTGTAAAAGTAATGAAGCATAGCATCCATATTTATAGGCTATGCTTCTTTGTGTCCAAGATGAGTTGGATAGCCACGATTGGTTAGCTTAGGTTAGGTAGTCTATTTGGTGGTCAAGATCATTTAGGTTAGGTAGTCTATTTGATGGTCAAGATCATTTAGATTAGGTAGTCTATTTGATGGTCAAGATCATTTAGGTTAGGTAGCAACTAAATATTTTGCTTGCTCCACAAGTCGGTTGGATTTTAACTAGGTTAGTTAGGATTCAACTAAATGTGAAAAGTACTGAACCGAATATATCTTCTAAACGGAGATCGAAAAATCTTAACTTCCAACACGAATACCAAACCATTTAATCTCACGCAACTTTTCCCAAAAAATAATATTTTCAGTTCATGACTTATACAATTGGAAAAATGACCAAAATACCCCTGTGACCAATTTTCGCTAAAATCGCACACGAAGTCTAAATCGTCTATTTAAACATGAAAATACGGGTTACTACAATCTACCCTCCTTAACAGAGATTTCGTCTCGAAATCTAGAGATAAAAGTATTTTGAAAATATACTACCTAACCTAAGCTAACCAATCGTGGCCATCCAATTACATTAAGTGAAATTTCTCTTAAGTGATCTTAAGAGAAAATCTGACTAAAATGAGTCAACTTTAGCCATTACTCAATCGATTTTAATAATGAATTGAATGAATTGATGGGTAGGTGAGAGGGAAAAATTTTGTTGACAATTGATGGGTATGTGATGTCTAGTTTATATATATATATATACATATATACTCAAACGTCCTTATACATGTACACTCTATGTTAACACATTTCTTCTTCCCCATATCATATAACCATATCAGTTCCTCATACTAGTATTCAGCATTTGGAACGGCCATAAGTTAAAAAGGGGTCAAAAGGATGCCGCCACAGTCATCAGGTGGCTAATTTCTCTCTTCTCTCAAATATGTCACCGGAGGTCGCCAAAAATGGTGGTCGTCAGAGGTAAAAGTGGTGGTGACCGAAGGCTAGGCATGGGTAGTGGCAATGGTGGCTATAACTTGATAGTAATGTTAGATGATGAAGATGAGGATGTTTTGGTCCAAAAAAAATTTAGGAGTAAAAACCAAGTTGTTTTATTCAGTGTCCTTCATTCCAATTTAACTTATCTTAATGTCATTTTCACCAATTTTCCCTTTATTCAAATCAAACACACACTATCGATTTATATTGAGGCAACACATAGTCAAATGCACAATAAATATGCTCCTTTATTCTGAGACACTCTACTATTGAGCCATATAAAATAAGTATAGCCAACGTATAAAATATGCCAAATAGCTTAAATTTTTTTTTTTAAAAGCCCCCACTATAGAAAAATCCCTAACTCATAATTATGACCCGTATAGAAGTTGTCCTATTAACAAATTATGCCACAAAATACGAGTTCAATTTGAACCACATCTCAAAAGAAATTTTAACATCTCTTTCAAAAAAATTTGAATGTTCATATATTTTGGGACGTTAGTCTCCAAAATTCATTGCTGAAATTTTTTGAAAATATGAAAATTATTTTTAAGACCACCATAGCTCGAAAGCTTGTAAAAGAGCACTTTTTTGAAAAATCTCATGATCTCTCTCAAGATCCTCACTTTAACCAAATAATTTAAGTGCTTCAAAAATATTTTAAAGTTCTAGTAATTCAAGTAAATATATCAAAATCACAATTTTTTTTAGTATTAGGGAATTTTTCCAAGTAAGAAGATATTTACCACAGTGTCTTTTTTCCTTCTTCTTTTTTCGGTTTCAAAGCTCCCAAAACCACATCCAATCACAACCTCAACTAGTAAATTTTAAGATTTTTTATATTGAACAACAAATGAAGCTTGAGGTCAAAATAATTTTATACGCTATAAAGAAAATCGTTGTCACCATAATTTAGGAACCTAACATAAAATTTCAAATTCAATTATTATTCCTTTGTAATCACTACTTTGACCATGTAAATCTAAATAACGTAGACTTCTCAAAAATACAATAACTGATATGCTCACAATCTTTTAAACCAAAATCCAATAATAACCTCCATATTGTAAATGAACAATAAAAAGTACAAAAATAAAGAATTTTGAAAGATAGCTCACGACTTTGAAACAAACAAGCAATATGCATGCATAAGCAATTGCGCAAACACTTTCAAAGTCCAACTTATCTCATTGTTAGACTTTTCATTAGCCTCGTACTCGAGTTCATGATATTTAGAGGATATAAAAATACCAAACTTATTTTAAAGTTTTTATATGCAATAATCCCGCTATATTGCATCTAATATTAGAATGAATTTTACGTGACTCTGGTATAAGCAATATTCCAACTTGCCTTTTTTACAATAATAAAAAGAAACCATTTAAAATAATCATAATTTTATACCCCCACTATTTCCATCTAATATAATTGTGTATCTTAAAAAGAACATTTAGAAAACATACCTTAGCCATGGGAAAATATCCACAAATAGAAATTTGATTTCTTACCCGTTATTCTCCATATGGGTATCGTCTCAAATTATTGGAGAATAATGTAATAAATAGACTTCAAATAATCCACCGTAACAGAATCACCGTCAATTCCACCATTGAATAGAATCAATAAGATATAGGGTGATCAATTGATGAGGCGCAATCTCGCTCTCTTGAGATGATACGAACCCCTCTACGGGTAATACCTGATGAAGTGGGAAATAGCACGCGGTCTTCGGGATACAATAGTCCAGTCACCCTTGCCGTATGCCTATCAAATATGCACAACTAGACAAGATAAAAAGTTTGCCCACTAATACCTCATTTACCCAAACAAAACTCAATAAGAAAAAAAATTATAAAAAAAAATGTACTATTTGTAATAGATGATGGACCAAACAAAGAAGATAAATCTCTTGAGAAAGGAAAAAGGTGAACTCACTGTACCTATCACATAGACGTGGTCAGACTCTTAAGTGAATAAAGTTTAGAGAACATGCCCAGTGAACATATTTTTTTAGTCTAAAAAATCTATGGGTTGCCCCGCTGATCCGCGCGCCCCACTGACCCGTGGATTTTTTTAGACTAAAAAAAAAAGTATACTAGATATTTTCATTTAATCCTATTTAATTTGGAGCCTCACCGCACATATACATATGTACATATATTGTTGGTTCAAAGTTCAAACCAATGTGTTTGGTCTCTATTCAAAGCCTGACATTTACTATTTCTAGCCAGTAACACCTTGTAACAACCGTAAAAGGTTTTAAGAATCCTTTAACAACATTTGTGTTCTGTACGCTGGGTAATAGAACATCAAATGATTTGTTCTACCCAATAGATAATAACATAAAAGTGTTAAATGCATTATTCATTGGACAATAAGTCTGAGGTTATTAACCACTGAGACCAAATTTTAACACCATTGGTTAATGACAACCAAAACTTTAAACCACTAGTTAATGAAACCTAAACAATAGCATTTTACCAAAGAAAATTTATTTTCTTTTTCTTTCATATTTTCCCACAACTTTCCTTTTAACCAAAGAAAGAAAAGAGTTCTCATTTCCTATCCCCATTAAATTCATGTACCAAACAAAGCCCTACTGCATCCATTACCAAAAAAAGGAGTACATAGGAAAACGGCTACTCCCCTGGATACTTTGAGGGATCTCGATTCTCAAGACATTTTGTTGGAATTAGGAATTAATTGCGGATTTTATTCGTATATTTATGGGTCATGTTGACCATAGTTATGATATTATTTATTGTCTTTTATTTTCTCTTATTCTCTTTCCTTTTTCTTGCTCTCTTGTAATCTATATAAACTTTGGGATGTAAATAATATACTTAACATTTTCCCAATTCTTTTTGGTATCAGAGCCTTCACCAACCCTAGCCCTGCCCTAGCCGCAGTCCTCTCCTCCTTCCCCTGCTCTTGTCGCAGCCCTCTCCACCTCCCTGCGCCACCACCAGCAGCCCTTCTCTACCTAGCCGCAGCTCTCTCCCCTAGCCGTAAGTCACCAGAGACCTCCAAAGCCTTGTGGTACACCACAAAGCCTTTGGCTCTATTTTTGCAGCCCTTGGCTGCACTTTTTGCCCCTGTTGGGCAGTTTGTGATGTATTAAGAGCCACCTTCATGCTCTTCGTCTTCTTGTTTGGGCTTGCCGAGTGTCCGACTGCCCATTATTTCTTAGCCGAGTATCCGGTTGTGATTGTTTGTTCGCCAAAGTTTCCGGCCTTGATTATTGCTGCAGTTTTTTGTGGATTGTACTTCATACGGTTTTGTATTACCATGACTACTACTGGTAAAGATAAGGATCCTACTATTATTTCCCACACTACATTGGCTCAACATGTTGCTAGCGTACTGTTAACTGGGAAAAACTTTCATGCCTGGTCTAATTCACTTCGTCTCTTTCTTGGAGGCAAGCGTAAGATTGGGTGGTTACTTGGAAAGGAAAAATCACCAGGTGAATTTGATCCTAAGTATGAAGAATGGTATACCGATAATTGTATCATTTTAGGATGGATGTTTAATTCTATGGAAGAGCGAGTTTATAATATGTTCATGTACCATCGCAATGTTTTTGATCTCTGGATGGCCCTGAATAAAATGTATGCGCATGCTCATAGTGACTCTCATGTTTTCGAGCTTTATCAGGATATTTCACATGCTTCCCAGTCTACCTTAGGCCTCTCTATTGCAGATTATTTTGGGTACCTGCAGACCCGCTGGGAGGAGCTCTCTCAATATGAGCTATTAGTGACTTCCCTAATGACGGTGCTGTTGAGACCACACGCCTGGATCATCGTCATACCTACTAGTTCTTAATGGGCCTAAAGCCTGAGTTTGAGGCTCTTCGCACCCAGATCCTTAATGTTAGCCTTAAGGTATATTAAGGCATATTTAATAATGTTTTGATGATGTCAAATATGCTATGATAATTACATGATTCATATTGATTCATTCTTTGTTATTATCATAGTCATTTTTATGCTCACATATAATCTCATGTATTAATATTGTATCAATGTTTTAACATCTTTGTGTGCATGAGATTTAATTGATGTAAATCAAGATTACAAGGAGTTCAACAAGGATCAAGCTTGAAGACTTGAAGATATTTCATCCTTTGTTGAAGTCTAGGATTATCATTGTAAGGCATCTTAATCTCACACTCATAGGGGCTCAAACAAAGTCTAAAAGTTAAAGTTTTGGAAACAAATTTTAAATGGGTCATCTTTAAAGCAATTCCCCAACCAATTGGAAAAGAATTAGATGTTGAGTTTTATATCGTTGGAAAGGTATTTGAATCTAGTTTCCAAATCTTCAAACGGATTGCAAAAATTCATTTTGTAGAGGGAGTTATGGCCGTTTTAGTGAAGAGGTGTCAGTCTGCCAAAACCAGCAGAAAACCAGTCAACTGGTTTCTGAAGGGTGCAGTCGACTAAAGGCATGCCCAGTCGACTGAAGGCCCGATGCAGTCGACTGAAGCGGGCAGAATGCTATTAGAACCCTCTATAAACATACCTCAGTCGACTGCTTCAAGGTCTAGTCGACTGAAGCGACCTGGAAGTCAATAACGGCTAGTTTTTAAAGGGGTTTTTATTTACCAAATTTGCCACCAACGGCTATAATCTTCCAAGGCCTATAAATATATGTTTTCCCACACCATTTTATGTTGATAAATTAATTGGAAAACATCTATTTCAATCACACAACTTGTTGATTCTTAATCATTCACAATTGAGCCCTAGTTGTGTGAGTTTATCAATTTGCTTTAGCTTTCAATTGTAATCTTTGAGAGAGTGAATTGTAGTGAGCTTTCAATTGTATTATCCACTCTATAAAGAGAGTTCAATTTGTATCAAAATTAATTATAAAGAGTGAGGGTTAGTAACCCTTGTGTGCAAAGAAGAGGTGTTCTTCTTTGGGAGAGATCATAGGCTCTTGTAACGGTTTGGTGCACACCCGTAAGCGCTCCGGGAAATGGTTTGGTCTACACCCGTAAGTAGATCGGATTAAGGAATCCTCAAGAGGTGTTCTTGAGGGGTGGACGTAGGCCGCGGGGTGCGATTGCCGAACCACTTGAAAAATCGGTTTGCAAATTTCTCTTCCCTTCTCTCTTTTACATAATTGCTTGTGATTGTGTTAATTTGATATTAAGTTTTAAAAAGGTTAAAATTCCGCTAAAACCTTATTCACCCCCCCTCTAAGGTTTCCACTTTTGGGCCAACAATTGGTATCAGAGCTTCGGCTCTTTTATTTTCAAACGTTTTTGAAAAATTTGAGTTAAAATCCATGGAAACTACATTCTTTGAAAATGGATATTGTATTAGTACTCCTCCATCATTAAGTGATCATAAGTATGATCATTGGAAGAGGAGAATAGAAATTTATTTTCTTTCACTTGACTACAATCTTTGGAGTATTGTCAAAAATGGTTTTTCTCCTAAACCAAAGATTGAATGGAATGAAAGTGATCAAAATAACTTTCTATTGAATCTTAAAGCCATGAAAATTCTATATGATGCTTTAGATAATGCCACATATAATAGAATTCATTCATGCTCTAATGCTA
Organism: Hydrangea macrophylla; assembly: GCA_033977485.1. Taxonomy (NCBI): domain Eukaryota; kingdom Viridiplantae; phylum Streptophyta; class Magnoliopsida; order Cornales; family Hydrangeaceae; genus Hydrangea; species Hydrangea macrophylla. The sequence goes on from CM066986.1 coordinate 87,952,433, forward strand.
ATGAAATTTGGTTATGTTTAGAAAATATTCATAATGCTACTAACCAAATCCTTGAGTTGCAAATAGGAGTTGATGATGTTGTAGGAAATGTTGAAAACCTAACCCATCAACAAGAAGTGCAAAAAGAGGATTTTGTACAAGAGAAAGAAGAAAGTTATATATGCCTATTTGCCAATGAAAAAGAAGAGGAGAATGAGAAAATGACAAAAGGGGGCACTTGGAGCGATTCGGATAATGATGCTTCCGAGGACGAGTCAAGCGACCAAGAAGCCACCCATGAAAATAAGGTAAAAGAGGTAAACTCCAACTCATCCGCTAATTATGATGAACTTCAATATGCATTTGAGGAGTTACATAAGGAGTTGGAGAATATGGGATCTAAATATATAACTCTTAAAAAGAATTTTTCCAAACTTTCAATTGAGTTAAATATTTTGAAATCCCAAAATGAATCTTTGAAGATTGAAAATGAAAAACATGTTTTAAGAGCACAATCTTCAAATGAGCTTGAAAAAGAAAATTTGGAGTTGAAAAAGCAATTAGATGAGTTAAAATCTCAAAATGAAATTTTGAGAAAAGAAAAGCTTGTTTCAACCAATCAACCTTCAAGTGAACTTATTGAAAAGGAAAAGGTTGAATTGAGAAAGGAGGTGGATGATTTGACAAAAACATTGGCCAAGTTGACCCAAGATGAACAAAATTTGAATATGCTTTTGGGAAAACAAAAATGTGTTTTTGATAAGGCCGGTTTGGGATTTAATCCCACATATAAGAAAAAGAAGTACAAAAGCTTCTTTGTAATGTCCACATCCTCTACTTCAAATTCTCAAATTTCTCATAAGAATTTCTTTGTTAAAGAATCAATCTCAAATGAGACCCTCCCCCATGTAACTTGTCATTATTGCATGAAAAAGGGGCATGTTAATTACAAATGTTCATTTCGTAAGAAAATTAACATGATTTGGATTGTAAAAGGATCCTCTCCTACTTTCTCAGCAAATGTTGCATCCAAGAGGCACTTGGACAATGGTTAAATCTCTCACCTTAAGTCTAGTAGGAGTAGGTTAGATTAATTTGTTTCAAATTACTTTGATTTTGTTTAGATATGCATACTTGATTTTTTTCATAATCTTGTTTCATCCCCTTGTGATTTGGATATGTCTTTACATAAATCATCATGCTCTTGATATTGCTTATTTGAAATATGATGATATGCTTTTGTTTGATTAGACAAAGTTTTAATAATGGTTAGACAAAATGATGTTTTGTGAATCATTCAAATTTTTGCTGATGCAGTGTCATTTTATGGACTGCTGAACAAAGCAATCGACTGGTACCCCGACACAGTCGACTGATTCAGGTGTGAAGCTTTGAATTTTTTTTTATTCTGCATTGTTAAGTCGACTGTGGCGTCGACTGCATTGATGTTTTAACTCTCTGCCTAGGGACGTCGACTGAGGAGTCGACTGATCCGATTGAATGTTTGTTTTTCTTTGATTTTGAGTTCTCCAACTTTATTATTGGTATCTTTTGAGAGAATATGCTCTCTATTCATATCTTTTGGTATCCTTTATCATTGCACATGCTTAGGGGGAGCACTCTCATATATTCATTTTCTCACATATGGTTATATTTGTTTATTTTTGGTATCATTTTGGCCTTTTGATTTATATGCATATTGTGAGGGGGAGCTTCGTATTTTATCCCCAAATCTTTTTTATAATGTCAAAGGGGGAGAAATATGAGAAGTATTGGGGAGAAGTATTTGGGTAGTTATCATTCATGTTCTTTAACATATGATATCCATTATGAATGATAATGTGAAAATGACCAAATGTGCTTATATTGGCATATCCTTCATTGGTTGTTTGCCATCATCAAAAAGGGGGAGATTGTTAGCCTTAAGGTATATTAAGGCATATTTAATAATGTTTTGATGATGTCAAATATGCTATGATAATTACATGATTCATATCGATTCATTCTTTGTTATTATCATAGTCATTTTTATACTCACATATAATCTCATGTATTAATATTGTATCAATGTTTTAACATCTTTGTGTGCATGAGATTTAATTGATGTAAATCAAGATTACAAGGAGCTCAACAAGGATCAAGCTTGAAGACTTGAAGATATTTCATCCTTTGTTGAAGTCTAGGATTATCATTGTAAGGCATCTTAATCTCACACTCATAGGGGCTCAAACAAAGTCTAAAAGTTAAAGTTTTGGAAACAAATTTTAAATGGGTCATCTTTAAAGCAATGCCCCAACCAATTGGAAAAGAATTAGATGTTGAGTTTTATATCGTTGGAAAGGTATTTGAATCTAGTTTCCAAATCTTCAAACGGATTGCAAAAAGTCATTTTGTAGAGGGAGTTATGGCCGTTTTAGTGAAGAGGTGTCAGTCTGCCAAAACCAGCAGAAAACCAGTCGACTGGTTTCTGAAGGGTGCAGTCGACTAAAGGCATGCCCAGTCGACTGAAGGCCCGATGCAGTCGACTGAAGCGGGCAGAATGCTATTAGAACCCTCTATAAACATACCTCAGTCGACTGCTTCAAGGTCCAGTCGACTGAAGCGACCTGGAAGTCAATAACGGCTAGTTTTTAAAGGGGTTTTTATTTACCAAACTTGCCACCAACGGCTATAATCTTCCAAGGCCTATAAATATATGTTTTCCCACACCATTTTATGTTGATAAATTAATTGGAAAACATCTATTTCAATCACACAACTTGTTGATTCTTAATCATTCACAATTGAGCCCTAGTTGTGTGAGTTTATCAATTTGCTCTAGCTTTCAATTGTAATCTTTGAGAGAGTGAATTGTAGTGAGATTTCAATTGTATTATCCACTCTATAAAGAGAGTTCAATTTGTATCAAAATCAATTGTAAAGAGTGAGGGTTAGTAACCCTTGTGTGCAAAGAAGAGGTGTTCTTCTTTGGGAGAGATCATAGGCTCTTGTAACGATTTGGTGCACACCCGTAAGTGCTCCGAGAAACGGTTTGGTTTACACCCGTAAGTAGATCGGATTAAGGAATCCTCAAGAGGTGTTCTTGAGGGGTGGACGTAGGCCGCGGGGTGCGATTGTCGAACCACTTGAAAAATCGGTTTGCAAATTTCTCTTTCCTTCTCTCTTTTACATAATTGCTTGTGATTGTGTTAATTTGATATTAAGTTTTAAAAAGGTTAAAATTCCGCTAAAACCTTATTCACCCCCCCTCTAAGGTTTCCACTTTTGGGCCAACACTTAATATTATCCCTCTACTCTCTTTATTTGAGGCTTTTGCAACTGTAGAGGGTGATGAGCGACGACGTTGCATTACCTCTGTTTCTCCTGTTACCGGGCCATCTTCACCTACTCCTATTCCGGATCAGATGGCCTTTGCTGCATTTTCGGGCCCTCGTCCTACGGGTTCACGTTTCTTTTGCCAGCACTATCGTAAGCCCGGTCATACTATCGATCGCTGTTTTGACCTACATCCAGAGATGAGACAGCAATTTGCTAGAAGTAGACCCCCTGGTGGTCGTGGGCGAAGCGCTCCCCATACAGGTGCTGTGGTTGAAGTCACTCCACCTTCACCGAATTTTGGGCAACTTCAGTCACAGATTGCCCAGTTGCAGTCTCACTTGGGCCTGAGGGCCCTCTCTTCTTCGTCTGGACCCACCGCTGCTGTTGTCACTGGTAATCCTACTGCTCTTCATGGTAAGTCCACTCACCCCACATGGATTCTGGATTCTGGTGCCAATAACCATATTACTAGTGAGTCTTCTATTTTTACTTCTCCGTTTACCTCTATTAATCAGTCGGTCTGTATTGATGATGGGTCTTATGTTCCTGTTCATAGTCAGGGTGACGCTTATTTATCCCCCAATATTACTCTTTCGTCAGTCTACTATGTTCCTAATTTTGCCTATAATCCTCTTTCAGTTAATCGTCTCGCCAAATCTCATAATTGTGCTGTTGTGTTCTTACCCGATTGTTGCTATTTGCAGGACCTGACTTCGAAGAAGATTTTTGGAAGGGGCCATGAGCGTGACGGTCTAGACTACTTTGATGCTCCTTCATTTTCCGGGATGTCTATCTCCAGTCTGCAAGCTACTAGTTTACCTGCTTCTAATAATTCCATCCTACCGAATTCTAATAACTATGTTTTTAGCCTTAAAACTTTAGATTTGTGGCATGCTCGTCTAGGACATGCAAAGTTTCAATACTTGTGTTGGTTATTTCCTTCTTTGAATAAAGCTTACAAGGATTTTCATTTTAATTGTGTGGTTTGTGAGTTGTCTAAACATACTCGCACTTCTTATATTCCACGCATGCATAGGGCACCCAGTGCCTTTGATCTCATTCACTCAGATGTTTGGGGCCCTTCCCCAGTCACGGCCTTATCCCAGCACCGTTGCTATGTCACTTTTATTGATGATTATACTCGTTGTACTTGGGTTTATCTTATGAAAAGAAAATCTGAAGTCTTTACACACTTTCAAATTTTTTTGCTAATGATTAAAACTCAATTTCATACTGTTGTACGTAATATATGGTCAGATAATGGTCGCGATTATATCACTGATGACTTTAGGGCGGCTCTTAACAAAGATGGGATTCTTCAACAACTTACCTGTCCCTACACCCCTTAACAGAATGGTGTAGCGGAACGTAAAAACTGCCACATCATGTTTGTAGTACGATGCCTCTTGTGTGGTATGAATGTCCCAAAATATTTTTGGCACATGGCAGTTCTCACTGCACCCTATCTTATTAAGCATATTCCCACTCGTGTTCTTGTTGGGAAGGCACCCCTTCATTGTCTTAAGCTTGATGTCACTCTCTTTACCATTTTACCACGTGTGTTTGGGTGCACTTGCTTTGTTCAAAATAGGAGTCCTACTCGCACAAAACTTTATAATAAGGCTGTTCGTTGTGTTTTCTTGGGGTACTCGTCTATGTCAAAGGGGTATCGATGTTATGATCCTGTTACCCATCATTTATACCATTCTCTGGATATTACTTTTCTGGAAACTGTTCCATTTTTTCTAGGTTCTTCTTCTTCTGTAGGACATGCACCAGTGGGGCCAGTTGTGTCCGATGAGTCTATTCTACCCCGTCCTATTCCTATTCTAGACTCCACCGGTGATTCCCTGCCCCCTGTTGTCACCAATGATCCATTGTAGGTTTACTCCCGTCGCCCACGCTCCTCTAATCCCCTGTCGACGTCTTCTCTGGATTCAGGTATCCCTCTTCCTTTATCTTCTGATGTTATTCCTGAAATTATTTGTCCCCGTTATCCTATTTGGGTTCGTCGCCCTCTTGCTCGCTTTCTTTTATCTAAAAGTTCTAACCATCCTATTTCCTAGTATATTTCCTATAAGGGATTGTCTCCTTCTTTTCAGTCCTTTCTTAGTAAAGTGAATTCGGTCTCCATTCCTTGTACTGTTCATGAGGCCTTCCAGAATCCGAAGTGGGTGGCTGCTATGAAAATGGAAATGGATGCTCTTTAGGGTAATCAGACATGGGAACTTGGTCCTCTTCTAGCAGGTGAGCGCACAGTTGGTTTTAAATGGGTGTTTAGCCTGAAGTATTTGGCCGATGGGACTATTGATCAATATAAGGCTCATTTGGTTGCTAAGGGCTTTACTCAGATTCCTGGTAAAGATTTTGGTGCTACTTTTGCTCTTGTGGCCAAGTTAACTACTGTTCGTCTTCTGGTCTCTTTAGCAGCATCTTATCCCTGGCCCCTTCACCAACTCAATGTCAAAAATGTTTTTCTGAATGGAGACTTGACTGAGACTATTTATATGGATCCCCCACCAGGTTTTTGAGCTTAAGGGGAGTGTTCTGGGAAGGTTTGTCACCTTTGCAAGTCTCTCTATAGCCTAAAGCAATCTCCTCGTGCTTGGTTTAGTCGCTTCAGTGATGTAGCCCTTTGTATGGGGTTTATTCGATGCCATTCAGATCACACTTGTTTTATTCGTCGGTAGTCTCAGGGAAGGTGTATTATTGTCTCAGTATATGTGGATGATATTATTATTACTGGTAATGATGCATCTGGTATCGCTCAAGTGAAGCGTGATCTCGGTACGTCCTTTGATGTTAAGGATTTGGGTCCTCTTCGTTACTTTCTTGGTATTGAGGTTGCTAGGTCTCGCCAGGGTATCTCTCTATCTCAGCGGAAGTACTCTCTTGATCTTCTTCAGGACACGGGTATGCTTGGGTGTTAGCCTACCTCCTCTCCTATGGATCCAAACCTTAAGTTAAATGCGGAAATGGGAGAACTTTTGCCTGATCCTTCTATGTACCAACGTCTTGTGGATCGTCTCATCTATCTGATGAACACAAGACCAGATCTTACCTTTGCTGTCAGTGTTGTGAGCCAATTCATGCATTCACCGCGTACTTATCATTTGGATGTTGTTTATCACATTCTTCGGTATCTCAAGACTTGTCCTGGTCTTGGACTTTTCTTTAAAGCAGGAATACAATCAGGTCTCTCCTGCTTTACAGATGCAGATTATGCAGGCTCTAGGAGTGACAGACGCTGGACCTCTAGTTTTTGTACTTTTTATGGTTGTCATCTTATATCTTGGAAGAGTAAGAAGCAAGTTGTTGTCTCACGTTCTTCTGCTGAAGCTGAGTATCGTGCCATGGCTCAAGGCACGCGTGAGCTTTTAGGGCTTCGTTCTCTTCTAAGTGAGTTGGGTTTAGCAGGATCAGCCACCTTGTTTTGTGATAATAAATCTGCCATTATGATGTCTTCTGATTATGTTCTTCATGAGAGAACTAAACATATTGAGGTTGATATCCATTTCATTCGGGAGAAAGTTCAATCTGGAGTAATAGTACCAAGTTTTGTTCCCTCTTCCGATCAAACTGTTGATATATTTACCAAGTCTGTTGGTCCAACGCTTCTTCAATCTTCTTTTCGCAAGCTTGGGCTTGTCAATGTCTTCGCTCCAGCTTGAGAGGGAGTGTTGGAATTAGGAGCTAATTGCAAATTTTATTCTTATATTTATGGGTCATGTTGACCATAGTTATGATATTATTTATTGTCTTTTATTTTCTCTTATTCTCTTTCCTTTTTCTTGCTCTCTTGTAATCTATATAAACTTTGGGATGTAAATAATATACTTAACCTTTTCCCAATTCTTTTCATTCAAATAAAAAATAATAAATAATAAATAATAAAAATAGGTTCCCTTCCATTCCATTTGTAAGACATAAATTAAGGTGTTCTCTCCAAGTAAAGAAAATGTTATTGAATCCAATTTTTTTCTAATCTTACCTACGGAGAGAGTATGCCTTGAACATGACCTTATTGCCAAGTTCCGTCATGAGGCCTTCTGATCTAGGTGCTCATTCGCATCAGTCAAAGTCATCCAAGCCTATAACACTTGATGCACTCAAAATTGGTTCTACTCTATGATTGTGCGGTTCTACTCAGCAACCGAGTCCTAGATCGGGGCAGCATCGGCCAATCATTAGACAGTACAGGACAGGTTAGCAGACTCATCCCGAGCGGTAGACCCGGCGTGCCGAGGCCCGATGAAACAAGTCAGAATTGTAACGCTGGCCAGGCCCGTCAGGGATACAGCATGGCTGAGCCCCAAGACGTGATCTAAAATGTTCCAGACAGTTTCCTATACAAGTTAGAAGACTAATGGAAAGTGTAAATTGATTCCTAATCCAATTAGGAAACCCCCACAATTAATGTCAATCAATCCTAAATCACATTATATTACCCAAGTCTAATTTCCTTATACGAGTAGATCTCTTGCATCTATAAAAGAGACCACTCACCCCTATAGAAAGGGATCTATTTCTAGTCTGCATAGCACCCCCATAGAAATCACAATCGTGCCCGGCCAACCTCTGGTAGCTTCAAACTATTGTTGGTTCACCAAAGGTCCCTGGCTTTTTTTACAGTATACTGAATGTACTCAGACACACACATGGACGTTGGTTCCTTTATTAGGGCCGAACCAGATACAAACCCGGTCTCACATTATCTCTCACTGCTTCTCTCTCTTTGATCTGCTTTAATTTATCTTACCCAAAAAATTGCAGCATCAGCTTGGCGCCGTCTGTGGGAAACAACAGATTTCTCAAAAAAAAAAATCTCTTAGCTAATAGTCATACCTCCGGAGAAGGGTAAGAAGACTGTGCAGCAGGCTAACCAAGATGTTTCACTGGCCTCGACGCCGACCACTACAGTCCTGACACCTGAGCAGATCACCGCAACTCTTGTGCAACTTCTGGAGGGATAGCTCCAAACCCAGCGACAGTTCGAAGCTCTGCTGGCCCAATGGAATAATCCACCACTGGTCGAGTCATAGCCCGAGAGCGCAGCGCGTGGTCGGGAGCCCATCTGGACCCGACAACATGCCCGGAAGAACCCGAACCGTGTTGGAGATGCAAGGGAAGTCATCAACGAGAGGCGTGCTGTCCGAGTGGAGAGACAGGAGCATATGACCCAAAAATCGGTCTAGGATCACTTATTCAAGAGTCATAGTGATCTTAGGCACACGATCAACTGGAGTCATAGCCGAGCTCAATCCCAAGAGATAGCACACCGCGAGGAAGAAGCCTCTTCCACTGACCTGACCTACATCCCGGATACCAGTCGAGAAGGTGTGGTGGCCCGCATCAAGGATTTAGAGAAACAGATCGACGGAATGGCCAAAAAGCTGGGCCAAAACCCTACTAATAATCACGCCAACACCAGGACCTAGTCACCTTTCTCCATCCAGATCACGAGGTTTTCCATCCCGCACAAATTTAAACAGCCTCAGCCCGATCTATCACATCCGGACCTACAAGGCTCAGATGGCCCTGGCCACCAACGTCGATGAGATGTATTGCCTGGCTTTTCCCAGTACTTTGAAAGGCCCGACCGCCCAATGGTTTCACTCCCTGAAGCCCCAATCGGTCAAAGATTTCAAGGAGTTTAGCAAACAGTTCATTAGCCAGTTCATAGGCATGTTTAACCGGCCGTAACCTGATACCTAGCTACTCACTGTCAGTCAGCGGAGGGGAGATTCATTGAAGGATTACACCGGTCAGTTCAACCAACAGAAGCTTTAACTTCACAACCTGAATGAGACAGTAGTCATTATAGCCTTCTGCTCGGAAGTTCAACACACCAAGTACGTCACATCGTTTCATAGAAATCGACCGAAAACCTTGGTTGCACTCGCAGAGAAGGTTGAAAAATACAGTGACACTGAAGAATTCCTAAAGACCAAAGGCCCCGGGTAAGAAAGCAACGAGCCTATAAGAAGTAAGCAAAAGCGGGACCATCTCGAGAAGAATAACGTAAAGAAGTCCGGTGGTTCTGGTAGTTCCTTCAATGTCCAACAATGGTTTGAGTCCCGCAGCCCCGACCCAAACTCAAGTTCACAACAGTCTGAGTCCGAAAGCCTCGACCCAACCCGACCTCCAATTCACAGCGATTTGGGTCCAGTAATCTCGACCTTGCCTCCAGCTTAGAGTAACCAAGAGCCCGGTCATCCCGACCCGACCTCTTGTCCAACAGTCTAGACGAGACTAACTACGGTGGTACTTTTGCCCGATCATAGTTGAGGCTCCATAGACTATCAGAGAGCTCCTGAAAAGACCTTGGGATCACACCTGAGGCAACAAAAGACCTCAAGATCACACCCAAGGCATACAAAAGACCTCGGGATCACACTCGAGAGATCCAGAAGACCTCGGGATCACGCTCGGGTCATTAAAAGACCCTAGAACTACCAACGTTCTAGGTCGGCTGCCTACAGTAATTGTTCCTGCAACACCTACCTCAACAAAAGCATGGGGGGTCAGATGGAATAAAAACTAACAGAAAGTGACACCGAGTATTTACAGCCCTTGGAGTTAACTAAGTAAAACTCTTAGACAACCCAGGTGCCTACAATACTCAGAGGCGCTAACTCCACTTTGGCCCAAATCGACGATAGAGGTAATTAAAACCTCTTAGGTTGGCCCACGATAGAGGAGTAAAAAAGGACCCTAAAGCAACATGCTTTAGGTCGGCTTTTTCAACATGGTCAAACTCTTCTCCCAGTAGTCTTGATGAAGGCTTGCTGGGCGGAAGATAACCATCCTGGGGAGCTAACATAAAAAGGACCCTAAAGCAACATACTTTAGATCGGCTTTTCCAACATGGTCAAATTCTTCTACCCACAACCTTGACGAAGGTTTATGGGCAGAAGATAACCATCCTGTGAGCTAACTCAAGCTAAAGACTCTGAATTGGGCTGAGTCTCAACTCTTAGCCAATTCCTGAGCACTTAAAGATTCTGAACTAGGCTAAATCTCAACTCTGAGCCAATTCTCGAGAATTCTAAAGACTCAGAAGTTCCAAGACAACTTTCCCGAGCAATCAACATATTCCAAACTTCACTCAATATTGCATCAAGCTAACCTTGAAAATTAGGGGCAATTGATACACCCAAAATTGATGTAACAACCCGCTTCCCCGTCTAGCAACAATATTGTCCGCTTTGGGCCTAAACACAAAGAACTTCCTAGGGGTCACCCATCCCTGGTACTACTCTAGCAGTAGCACGCTTAAGTGTGAAGCTCTTTCATGTTTAGTACCCTTACGGTTTTAAATGGCCTTGTTGCATATAGAGGGGCGATTAATCCTTACAAACTAGTTCAGGAACTTCACCTCAGGCAATGTTGGACAAGCCCCCATACAGGACCTCACCTTATCCATCTTGGCCTTCTTGCCTCAAGAGTATTGGCTCTAGGTCGTCATAATTGGCTCTACTCTATGACCGAGCGGTTCTACTCAGCAGCCGACCCCTGGGTCGGGGCAGCATCGGCCAGTCACCAGATAGTCTAGGACAGGTTAGTAGACTCATCCCGAGCGGTAGACCCGGCGTCCCGAGACCCGACCAAACAAGTCGGGATTGTAACACTGGCCCAGCCTGTCAGGGATACAGCATGGCTCAATCCCAGGACTTGATCCAGAATGTTCCAAACAGTTTCCTATACAAGTTAAAAGACTAATGGAAAGTGTAAATTGTTTCCTAATCCAACTAGGAAACCCTCACGATTGATGCCAATCAATCCTAAATCAGATTATATTACCTAAGTCTAATTTCCTTGTACGAGTAGGTCTCATGCATCCATAAAAGAGACCACTAACCCCCATAAAAAGGGATCAACTTCTAGTCTACATAGCACTCCTATAGCAATCACAATCGTGCCCGGCCGACCTCTGGTAGCTCCAAACTGTTGTTCGTTCACCAAAGGTTCCCGACTTTTTTACAGTATAGTGAACGTGCTCAGACACACATGTGGACGTGTTTCCTTCATTAATAGGGATGAACCACATACAAACCCAGTCTCAGATTATCTCTCACTGCTTCTCTCTCCTTGATCTATTTTAATTTATCTTACCCAAAAAATCGCAACATCAACACTCATTTGTCAACACACAAATACGTTGTATGTAACTAATAAATGCTCTATCAACAGATGAATGTTATGATGCTTAGATGATTTTGACCATTTCTCGCTCTGCCTCTTGTAATGTCTTACTAGCACTGCCACGACCACAACCCTTGTGGTGGTTGTCACGGTTGCCACCACCACCACCTCCTTCTCCATCTCTCTCTCTCTCTCTCTCTCTCTCTCTCTCTCTCTGTCTCTCTCTCTCTCTCTCTCTCAAGTCTCAAATCAAAAATAGGATGTAGAATTTTAGAATCTTGAAGATTATACTTATTTCGAAGTGAATCAATCGCATATTAAATGAAAGTCGCGATTGGTGCAAGAGAAGAACGAGTTTCATAGGTCGTACGTTGGTAAGCATGAGGAGGAAATCTATGGCCCAAGCCCATAAATTGACATTGGGCATTTGATAATGAGACTGGCCCGTTTAATTTGGCCCAAGTTTTTGCTGGAAAAAAAATCTAGGAAAATTTTATGATACGTCCTAGAGGTTTTGGATTTATCATACATAGTAGTTGTTTTGGTTCTAAAATGTTGTAACTTGGTCCCAATATGTTGTCATATGCTACATCGGTACATCCTAGTGATTTTCAAAGTTGCAACATTTTGGGACCAAATCAGATTATTAAATTTTAGGCATGTAAACGGATCGGATTTACATTCAGATCCAATCCAACTCCGACCTCGAATCCGAATATATGTGTAGTTAACGGATCGAATGTGGATATATCCAAATCCGATTGTAAATCTTAGTGATGGTAGTCTCATTTACATAGCAGCCTTCCCTCTCCACCAATCCTTATTTTTGTGACGGATATCTATTCGGATATCCGAATCCTAACAAATTCGTATGCGAATTTTACAAACAAATCTATCGAATTAGTTGGATTCTAATTTCATAAATCCAATCTGAATCTGCTCTGTTTACAAGCCTAAATTAGAACATATGATACAACCATAACTAGTAGGATGTATATTAGAAGATCCTAAAAATGCAATGAAGGTCTCTTTCATGTTATTTTTATTATTATTATTTTTTTTTTTTTGGTTTTCAAAAAATTTGAAAAATGTTTTGCTCTATAAGACGGCATAAGTAATGAAAATCTTTGGGTGTAACCTTGGCTTTAATTTATCCGATAAAGAAACCGTCTGGGTCAGTTGAAATATTAGGTTATGAAATGTTAATTAAGTGATTTTTTTAAGCGATGAAATATTAAGTTATTTGGTAGCTGAAATAATAAGTGATTGTTCTAAGTAAAATGTGGAGAAAAGTCCCAATTCTAGATAGAGGAGAGAGGAGATCCCAATTCTCGAGAACTACATCCTAAAATGTGGTAAAATGTGTTAATAGGACTAGGTTTGATGTTTCTATATATATATAACTATATCCTAGGGAGATAGAGATCCTAATTCTAGAGTGAGTAGAGAGAATCCCACACAATTGTATTTTCTTAAGAGAATAGAGAGACTCTAGAAAATTAGTGAGGAAAAACAATAGAGAAAGAGGTGAGAGATTGGTTGTCTTGTAGGGTTTATTATCAATTAAGAGGAGTCGTCTTTGCCTTAATTCTTTTGCTTGGTTTTCTATTGTCTTGTTCATGTGATTGTTTAAGAAGAGATCTTGGACGAGTATATTGCTTGATCACCATTTATATCCCTACCAGATAAAGCAATAAAATGTGAAAACTAAAAAATATCCTTTAAGGAATTTGTTTACTTTTACATTTAATAACCGTTGATTTAGGCTGCTAGCCAATAAGACTCTGATAATTGCACAGAAAAATAGAAAATTGTAATTATAAAAAGTAATTAACTGACAATATTCCAACTCCGAAGCCAAATCAATAATAAGGTGCTAATTAATCCCTTTCCATAAAACCTACATTTCATTTCTTTGATATTTCTGTGAAGATTTTTCGTGTGTGAATGTCAGTCATAGATTCAACTTGGCAGGACTTGAACCATCACTTATGTGTCAAAAGAACAATGGTTAATGCTTTATATCAGAGATGGATCTAAAAATTTCGTATTGGGGGGCTTGGGGTAGTTGAGTGTACGGGTTTCAGGAGCAGCTCCTTGGAGGTGATTGATTTTGGGGGTCTATATATATATACATTTCGTGCAGATAATATAAAATAATGCTATAAATATTAATACAAAAACTCAACAAATCTTCTCCCATTATATGATACAAATATCAAAGTTACAAAATTGTGGGACATTTTACCACCCGTATAAAATTGTAACTATCAAATTGCACCTAAAATTAACTACCAGATGCCATATTTTTATTATCAAATGGCATATAAGAAAAATTAATAGTGATTCGCACCAAAGGTACAACAAAATGGTGCCTTATTATTTCAAATTGAGACCCAAAAATTGAATATATCAATATCCTTGGATGTATTGTAAAAATTTTCAAAACTCAAAAAGTAAGAAGGTAGGGAATTTCTACAATTAAGGAGGGCTTAAATGTAAAAATATAGAGTTTTTTTTAAATATGTAGATTTTTTTGTAAAATCAAGGGGGGTTTTCAATAGATCCTCCCTGACTTGAGATATGCTAACATTCATTTGGAACTAGAGTAAGGAAAAGACTTAGGGCCTGTTTGGGAATATCAAAACAGGATCTGATTTAGTCTAAGTCTAATTTTGTATCTAGTTCTTGTGGGAACCAAGTGTAGATTGGTTTGATAGAGAGCCTATATTAAGAAACTTATTGGACTAAGCACGGACTCCTATGTAAGAAAAAGACACTCACCACATTAGGTTCTATCAAAAATCAGATAAAAATTAGACTTGGACTAAACCAGGTTCTATTTTAGGCTTTTCCAAACAGACACTATCACGACCCATCCCACTACGAGTGAAAATTGGACACATGGTATGCCACCAAGGCTCATCCAATTCATTTTAACAATTATAGCAGCAGAAAGAAAACTTAAAACGACATTGAGTTTTTAAAACTTTTGAAAACAATACCTTCCGAGTGGTAAATCCGTATTAATTTGTAAACGTAATTATATTTTGAAGCGAATGAATTTATGTTGAAAGAAATCATAAAGGTACCCTAAGAACCAATCAAAACATTTAAATAATTTCTGGAAGTGTTAGAAAAAGATTTTATGTAGAGAGTATTTCGACCGGTCGGACTGCCCCGCTCGCTCGACCAGTAGAATGTCCCTTTAGCAGAATTCTTCCTTAGCAGCAGAATTTTGCCTAAGGACACCCAACCTTCACCAATTTCAATACTCCAAACACACTTACATTAATCCAAACTTCACAAGCTAAACAAGAATGCAAGAACATATAACCATCTTGTTAATCCTTGAAAAAGAACGGTAATGAAACCAGTTAAGGCTTGTTTCGATTAAAACACAAAAGTACTATTACATTCCTCCAACAAACGAATTTACGAGTTAAGCATTCAAAACACAAATCCATGAGTTTGAATTCATTACAATATACCCAAAAGAAGTTAATCCACTCCAGCGTTCTAAGTTAGAACATAATCCAAACTACCCAAAATTACAACATTTGGAACGGAACAAAAATATGTACACAAGGATGATCCCCGTCATTCCCACGACCTCACTCTTCACACTTCTTCTTGCTTTTCTTCCTTTCACTTACAATGGAGTAAAGCTCCACTGCTCAGCTATATGTTGAATGCACAATTCTAAACATATGCTTATATGATAATTCATGTTTTAAGATATCAAAACACGTCAAATTATTCTCTAGGCAGAGTGGTATATTTCCATCCAGTAAATGAAATTGATGTCATAGAAGACCTTCCTCTTACCATGCATCGAGTACCCTGATTTGGCCTTCTCCCAAACCATGCACCGTACCCTGGCTGGGCCTTCTTCCAAACCAGGCACAACAACTATCGATACCACAATCCTCAAACATCAAGGAGCTTACCCCCAGATGGAATTGCACCAAACATAGACACATAACATGCTCATACAATCACATATACGTGATTTTCAAACGTTTTCATGTGCAAAATTAATGGGCCTAATTAACACATGAATTTTGCCCGGATTCAAAATATCAAGTCAGATATCTAAAACATGTAAATTTCCTATAAAACATAAGGCTAGAATTCATACCTCGTGCAACATCTTATAACTTTGAGGGAAGTACTAGGGGATAGATTAAACGTCGAATCTTCAATCTCAAGCGACTCCTACAAGTATACGTGTGTTTTCTCCAAATTCCTAGAATTAGAGTTTTCATAAAACTTAACCAAACATGGCCTAATGACTATCAAAACGAAGCCCTTACCTCAAGGAGTTCAAATATGAAATTTGGTGAAAAATAAACGGGCAGAAATCCATCAATTTGCGTTGGAATGCTCTAAGCAACAAATACCCTCTTGATTTAGGTTTTTAGAAACTTGAAGAAATGAAAATATCTTGAGTCTCCTATATATAGGCATGCTCTCAAAAATTACTTTTACCTCCCCACGAGTTTTCAAAACTCCTAATTATCCCTCGAAACGTCTTGCATGTCTAATTCATTATTTCACAAATGAAACTACAAATTATAAAAGTTTTCGTCTAAGTTCCGTTTGTCGCCGAAATTACGTTCCGATAACTAATTTCGTGAAATTTTTAGATAACCTACCCTTTTATGCAACGTATCTCATTGGTTATCACTAAAACCATCAAAAGTATCTTAATCAAGATCACAACTATCAAAAAATATACATAATAGGTATATTTCACTATTCAAAGTTAATAGATAAAGTCAAATAATATTTAAGCCACATAAATGTCATTTAAAACGTATTAATGCTTCATGAATTACCAACTCCCCGTGTTTCCAATTGACACTCCACGTTGACTCATAGTGAACCTTTTCTCAATTATTAATCAACATTAATAATTCTATGAAAACAGTTATACACTTTAAAATGATCATTTCCCCCAGGACCGGTGTGACACTTCCATACTATGTACTTCGGTTGTTTTTTCGTGTTTTGAAATGTGAGTGGTCTACATGTTCAATAATATCTCTGTGTCACATATGTATTCCTATAATATCCTAGAATTTGACGAAAAGTACATGTGAAAAATAGAAAAATGTTGTCCTTAAAGTAGTTCTATCACTCTATGTATACCTTAGCTATTTGCACACTTTTTTTTTATAACTGCTACTTAAAAATATAACAACTTGCTCTCTACACAGTGGGACAGATTTGGTACGAAGTAACCTCTTCCCAACTCCTACTCTTATTATGAATTGTTAGTTTTCATCCTTCATTCCAAAAATAACCGTAAGCTTTAAAAATTGTTAGTTTTCTCTTTAGACCCAACCAACCTAATTCTATCTACATTCACATCATCAAGAAATTTAAGTTGCAGAATCAGATTTCATTAAGGGTATTGTAGTAATTTCACAAGATCCAGTGGTTGGAAATAGAAGTCCGCAACTTAATAAGTTACGGGTTGCGGTCGTCCGCACAAGAAACGGACTCTATATATATACGGCGCGCTCTCTTTATTAAAGAGAGGGCCTCTGTTTAGGCCGTCGGGTCGTGTTTAAAAACTATGAAATGACAACACTACCCTTAATGAAAACACAATTCGACGGTCAAAACAGAGGCCCTCTCTTTAATAAAGAGAGGGCGCCCTCTTTAGAGAATTTTCGATATATATATATATATTAACTCCTTACAGAGATTAGCCCTTCTTTGTTGAGCAGTGTTTGAAATAGTTTGGAGAGTTTGGGAATGTATCATCATTTGGGAATCTTCCTGAATCCTAAATAAGCTCAACAAAGCTTTAAATCCATCATCTTATAATGAGTGATGATGGACCAGTAAAGATAAACGAACGTTCTGAGCACTGGGCATCACTTTGAATCTGTAATACTTTATATCATTTCCTGCATCAGCTTGGCCCCATTCAAAGTCCTCTCATGGCCATATAAAATTTTACAAAAAAAACTATTGGTTGGCAATCCAAATAAAACTTCTATCACTTGCTTCAATCAATAATTCAATTCATACTAACCAAATCCCATGTAGTCCAGCATAATGTGCTAGGCGGGCCAAGATAGGGGGTGTTCTACTTCTACCCCTTTGGTCTTGGGTTCGAGACTTCACATGGGCAAAAAACAAGGGATTTGGCCAGGGGCTTTGGCCTCCCTAAGGGAGGTCAGGGTTTCGAACCCCCCAAGGGTCATGTAAGCTAGTTGGAGGGATGAATCTCAAATGTCTATCTTGGTGTGGGTTCAGATCCTACTGCTAGCTTGCCTCCCTGATTTACCTGGTATGTGTGTTATGGGATCGGCACTTACTCGGGGTTTAACCCCTATTCTAATGATCCCAAAGTCGCGGAGGACAGGCTAGGTGATTTTTCATGGTATCCAAAAATAAATAATTCAATTAATACTGATACATCCAAAATTGGCTCTACTCTATGACCGAGCGGTTCTTCTCAGCGACCAGCCCCTATCCCGAATTCCCAAGCGGTTGCAGGCCCCCCGAGCCTCCTGATCCCATAGCACAGGGCTCTACCACCCTTAGATCGAGGTAGCATCGTCCAGTCATCAAAGTTCATGACAGGTCAGCAGATTCGTTCCGAGTAGTAGACCCGACGTCCCGAGGCTCGACCAAACAGGTTAGGATTGTAACGCTGGCCTGGCCCGTCAGGGGTACAGCACAGCCCATACCTAGGGCGTGATCTCGAATATTCCAGGCAGTTTTCTATACAAGTTAGAAGACTAATGGAAAGTGTAAATTGTTTCCTAATCTAATTAGGAATCCCCCACGATTGATGCTAATCAATCCCAATTGTATTTTCTTATCCATGTAGTTGCCTTGTACAGGTAGGTCTCTTATATTTATAAAAGGGACCACCTGCCTCCTCCAAAGGGGGAACACTTTTAGTCCGCATAGCACCTCTATAGCAATCATAATCGTGCCCGGCCGACCTCTGGTAGCTCTAAACTGTTGTTGGTTCATCAAAGGTCACCGACTTTTTAACAGTATAGTGAACGTGTTCAGATAGACACGTGGACATACGTTCCTTCATTAACATGGCCAAACCACATACAAACCCGAACTCTTATTATCTCTGTCACCACTTTTCTCTCCTTGATCTACTGTAATTTATCTTGCCCAAAAATTACATCATCAGCTTGGTGTCGTCTGTGGAAACCGACAGTTTACCAGAAACAAATCTCCCGACTGACCGTTATGCTGCCCCGTAAAAATAAGAAGATTGCTGAACAGGCTCAGCAAACTGGTCAGATGGATCCGCCGGCCCCGATGCCAACAATAAGCGTTCTCACCATAGAGCAAATTACCGCAACTCTCGTACTGCTCTTGGAGGGTCAGCGTCAAACTCAATGACAAATTGAAGTCTTACTGGCCCAACAAAGCAATCCTTCAGTGGCCAGGAACAGCCCGGGACGTTACGCACGGTCGGGAACCAATCTTGACTAGACAACGTGCCTGAGCCAACCCATCCCGTGTCGAGGATGCTGGAGACATCATCAACGATAGGCGTGCTGTCAGAAGGGGGGGCCAGAGTACATGACCCGAGAATCTGCCCATGATCACTCGACTAGGAGCAGAGATGATTTTAGGGACACGATCAACCGGCGTCATAGCTGAACCTCGTCTCAGAGGACAGCATGCCATGAGGAGGAAGCCTCTTCCACCAACCCGACCTATGCTCTGGATACTGGTCAGGAAGGTATGATGGCCCGTATCAAGAATTTGAAGAAACAGAACGACGAAATGGCCAGAGAGCTAGGTCAGAACCCTTCTTAGGATCATGTTAACACCGAGATGGAGTCACCGTTGTCCAGCCAGATGACGAGATTTGCCATCCCGCGCAAGTTTAAACAACCTCATCTAGATACTTATAATGGATCAGGAAGCCCGGTCGACACTTATAAGGCTCAGATGGCCCTAGCCACCAATGCCGATGAACTGTACTGCCTGGCCTTTTTCGGCACTTTGAAAGGCCCGGCCGCGCAATGGTTCCACTCCCTGAAACCCCGATTGATCAAAGATTTCAAGGAGCTCAGCAAACACTTCATCAGCCAATTCATAGGCATACTCGACTAGTCGTAACCCAACACCCAGCTACTCACTGTTAGGCAGCGGAAGGGAGAGTCGTTGAAGGATTATGCCGATCGGTTCAACCAACAGAAACTTTAAGTCTACGAACTGAATGAGACAGTCGTCATTACAGCCTTCTGCTCAGGAGTTCAACACAACAAGTGTGCCACATCGTTTCACAGAGACCGCCCGACAACCTTGGTGGAACTCGCAGAAAGGGTTCGAAAATATGTTGGGATACTAAAGAATTTTTAAAGACCAAAGACCCCAGGCACGTAAACAACGAGCCTCCAAGAAGTAAGCAGAAGCGAGGTTAGCCTGAGAAGAACAATGCAAAGAAGCCTAGTGGTTCTGGAAGTTCCATCAATATCCAATGGTCTGCGTCCGGCAGCTCTAACCCGACCTCCAGTTACAATAGTCAGGGTCTGGTAGCTCCAACCTGACCTCCAGTTCACAGTAGTCAAGGTCTGGTAGCTCCAACCCGACCTCTAGTTCACAGCAGTCAGGGTCCGGCAACCCCGACCCGACCTCCAGTTCCTAGGAGTCAGGGTCTATCAATCTCGACCTGGCACCCAATTTGCAACGGCCAGGAACCTGGTGATCCCGACCCGATCTCCTGTTTTTGACAGTCCAGGCAAGCCCAGCTACGATGTTGCTTTTGCCCAATCATAGCACGAGGTTCCATAGACTATATCAAAGAGCTCTTACAAAAGACCTCGGAGTCATACCCGAGGCACCAAAAGACCTCGAGATCACACCTGAGGCACCAAAAGACCCTAAAACTACCAACGTTCTAGGTCAGCTGCCTACAGTAATTGTTCCCGCAACGCCTACCTCAACAAAAACTTGGGGGACAAGAGAGAATAAAGACTACAGGAAGTCACATCGAGTATTTGCAGGCATTGGGTTTAACTAAGTAAAACCCTTAGACAACACGAGGACCTACAATGCTCAGAGGCACTAACTCCACTTAGGCTCAAACCGACAATAGAGGCAACTAAAACCTCTTAGGTTGGCCCACGATAGAGGAGTAAAAAAGACCCTAAAGCAATACGCTTTAGGTTGGCTCTTCCAACATGGTCAAGCCCTTCTACCCACAATCTTGACGAAGGCTTGCTAGGCAGAAGATGACCATCCTGCGAGCTAATATAAAAAAGACCCTAAAGCAGCACGCTCTAGGTCGGCTTCTCCAGCATGGTCAAATTCTTCTACCAACAAACTTGACGAAGGTTTACTAAGCAGAAGATAATCATCCTGGGAGTTAACTTAAACAAAAGACTCTGAATTAGGCTGAGTATCAACTCTTAGCCAATTCCCGAGCACTCTGAATTAGGCTGAGTCTTAACTCTTAGCCAGTTCCCGAGAATTCACCAGACTCAGAAGCTCCAAGGCAACTTTCCCGAGCAATCATTAGATTTCCAAACTTGACTCAATATAGCATCAAGCCAACCTTGGAAATGGAGGGCAACTAATATGCCCAAAATTGGTTCTACTCTATGATCGAGCGGTTCTACTCAGCGACCTGCCCCTATCCCGATTTCCCGAACAGTTACGGGCCCCCCGGGCCTCCTGATCCCATAGCACAGGGCTCTGCCAGAGGGGAAGCCCAACCCTTGGATTGGGGTAGCATCGTCCAATCATCGAAGTCCATGACAGGTCAGCAAATTTGTCTTGAGAGGTAGACCCAGCGTCTCGAGACCCGACCAAATAGGTCGGGATTGTAACGCTGGCTCGAACAGTCAGGAGTACAGCACGACCCAGCCTAGCCCAGGACGTGATCCAGAATGTTCTAGGCAGTTTCCTATACAAGTTAGATGACTAATGAAAAGTGTAAATTGTTTCCTAATCCAATTAGAAAACCCCCACGATTGATGACAATCAATCCCAATTGGATTGTATTTCCTTATCCATGTAGTTGCCTTGTACAGATAGGTCTCTTACACTTATAAAAGAGACCACCCGCCTCCTCCAAAGGGGAAACATTTTTAGTCTGCATAGCACCTCTATAGCAATCATAATCGTGCACGGCCGACCTCTGATAGCTCCAAACTATTGTTGGTTCACCAAAGGTCACTAGCTTTTTAACAGCATAGTGAACGTGCTCAGACACACACATGAATATAAGTTCCTTTATTAACAGAGTCGAACCACATACAAACCCGATCTCTTATTATCTCTCTCACCACTTCTCTCTCCTTAATCTGCTCTAATTTATTTTGCCCAAAAATTACATCATCATATAGTATTTCATACTACTTTGTGGCATTGCAATTAAAACTCACGCGTGAATTATCCTTGCCAAAAATAATAAATTATTTAAAACTCAAAGTGTGTTTTAGACAAGGACTGACTTGTTTTCCTCTCCTGATGTATTATATCCCAAATAATATTATACTTTCAAATTTGAATCTCAAATTTAACTCACAGTTAGG
This sequence comes from Hydrangea macrophylla, assembly GCA_033977485.1. Lineage (NCBI taxonomy): Eukaryota > Viridiplantae > Streptophyta > Magnoliopsida > Cornales > Hydrangeaceae > Hydrangea > Hydrangea macrophylla. The sequence goes on from CM066986.1 coordinate 87,974,416, forward strand.
CCACTCTCGAATAACTTCCAAAAAAAAAAATTCAATAGTCTTCACTCTAATTATATGGTGTACAACTATCAAAACATGTGAGATTAAAACTGAGAAACCATAGTAACACTTGTAGTTTGGTGAGTACGACGGAATTGAGATGAATACCCAATCTAAGGACAACTTAAGCGCCCGTTTAGATAAACTTTTATTTGGGACTAACAATCATCCAGACGGGGCTTATTCAGAGATGTGAATTTTTTGGTAAAAACTTTTTTAAAAAATTTATTTCATTTTAAAGCTTTAATCAGAGGAAGAAATTTGCTCTATTTTTTGTTCGGAAAACCTATAAAAAAGAAGATATCTTATTCCCACTGCAATAACAAACTTGCTCTTAATCTCACCGTATTGAAGGTGGTTCAAACTGCCCTAATGCCACTTCCATGGGCGGAGCTGCATACAAGTCAATGAGTATCAATTGAATCCACTGAAATTTGAAAAAGAATGCTAAAAATATGTAGGTATACGTAGGAATAGATTATTTTCCTATATAGAATAACCTAAAAAAATAGGCAAAAGTGGAGTCAATTTCGCAACTTAAATGAAAAAATTAAAATAAGTCCACATAAAAAAAATTAAAATTAAAATAAATCAAGTACGTAGAATCATGCTGTCTCTCAAATCTTTCTCTTCTCACCTTCTATTGCATCGAATGGCATAAATATTCCTTGTTCAATTTCAATCTTTACCCCCAAACAAGAACAGTCCACACACACACACACAGAGAGGTCCACTGCTCTACATATTGGAACACAGTTCTACATTGATCTCAATATAGCAATGTCCTCCAAAAAGAGAGCTACTAAACTAACCTGAAAGCTAAAAGCCATAACTTACGCCTCAGCAACAGATCTGCCTTCACCCAATAATTTTATCGAGCATCATGTGGTGTCATCTCCAACTATAGCATCGCGCACTCATCTCACAGACTTTTGGGCTCTGTTTGATTTGTAGATTTAGAAAAGCTAAGGAAAAGGAAGACTATTTCTCTAGCGTTTTCTTTCCCTCCATAAGCTATTATGCTTAAATAACATCAAGTTTTCAAACTAGAATAGAAACACAAGAAAAGAGAAAGGAAAGTAAATAAATTCCGAATCTTCAATTCCAGTTTTACCTCATTTTCTCTTACTTCATATTTTCCTCAGTATTTTCCCTCCTATTTAACTCCCAAAAAAGGGGTTATCCTCACTGTTTTATTCTCCTTTTACTCGCTAAATCCTTGAACCAAACAGAGCCTTAACAGGGAAAGAAATCAGTCCTGAGTCCAGATCTTCACCGTCTTGTCATTCCCAAGTGCACCAGATGCAATCATGTTTTCAGTGGGGTGACATGACACCGATACGACTGTATCAGTATGGCCCTCCAATTTCTGAACTATTTTCCTGCTCTGGAGTTCCCATATGTATACACAACTATCCTCAGAACCACTAACAATATACTTCCCATTCGTTACAGAAAATGTTGACGAAATGCAGTACTTTGAATTAACATGACCTGTGTAAGTCTTCAGAAATTTACCCGTTGAGAAGTCCCAAAGCCTCTGCAGAGACACCATGACTAACAAAATTAGATGCCAGATAAAGATGAATGGCAATTACTAGTGGTACAGAAGAAAAGAAGACGAGGAAAAAAAAGAAAAGAAGAAGGTGAACCAGAAAAACCATATTGCTATGTGCAAATGGGGAATGGAAAAAATTGTGACTGTGAGATAGTTGTTCTCTTACACAAACCGCGGTTTTTACACATCCCATGCGAGTTGCACATGCATGGTCTTTTTGTTTTTCAAGTTATTTCACTTATTTGTACGTGTTTTTTTTTTTTTGGGTGGGCGGGGGGGATCATACTTATTTGTACATGTAAACAGAAGATTTTAGAACTTCCCATATGTATGTAGGTAACTAGGTATGATAATTCACTGAGTTTTTAGATCTTCTCCGGCCTATATTCTACAAGTCTGCAATAAAGACAACAAGGATTCTCCTCCAATGGTTAAACTCAAATCTGTTACTTGCAAAGTTCTCTTCCTATTCATAGTAGTACTCCTTAGCTAGTGAAACAAAAGAACAAATTACCCCAAGGATTCAATCGTTTATACCAAAGAACAATAATCTATCACTTTTGTTACTGAGTATGAAAGTTCGGAGTAAAGCCCCGAAATGACACTTCTATGTCATCATTCTATGTGTTTTGGCACTTGATGAAAAAGATTTAGCTGGCAAAATTTGTGTAAACAAAACTCACAAGATCGCGAAGTTGTCTCCGGCAAATATGAAAAGAAGACCAAAAAGCATATTATTGACATGGATGAAAATCCTAAAAGCACCCCGAGCTTAGAACTAGTCCATAGAGACTAATTAAATTGCAGAAGAAATCAAATAGTTTTACTTTTACATTCCCATGTACAGTGGATCATACACCATTTAATGTGCTGCTGCTCCTGGTTTTATAAATACTGCATAGGCGCTAAAGAAAGATTCACAAACAGGCATATCTATTTTCTGAAGAGTGATTCTCAATCTTGGGGTAGAGTAGAGCCCTTTTTTCGGTACCCGAAACCCCAAAACTCTTTTCCAGGGATTCAAATAAATGCATGAGCTATGGTAATCATGCTACATCCACCGACTTTTACACGAATTGAAATTCGGAAGTTAAGAAAGGATAATTCAAGGTTTTTTTATAACATAGCTACCCTGAAACACCATATCAGCAATGTTATAAGGTTCTGAATTATGGTCAGAATGTCGCGGATGTGGGCTTTAACCGACGCCGCCGTCACGGACATGATTTTTTTTTTTTGTGCCTGTTCCGCACGCCACCCCTATAGTATCTGATGTCAGTTTTTTAACAACAAAATCTCATAAAATTTGAGGGTCCTTTTATTTGGTATGTATTTGTTGAACATCTCTTATTTTTTCAATTATCCTTATAAAATTCCAAGGCGCTGCCATTTTGAAAAGCTTAGATTAGTCAATTTCGTTCAACACAAATGCACTTAAAATAATCAAATTTACCGGTTATTAAAAGCTCATAAACAGAACTTATGGCTTAAATCTTGTTAAACTGTGTGAAAAACATTCCTCAAGCCCACATTACTGAATTGCAACGAAAAAGTGAGAAAAAAAAATGGACAAATAACTAGCCCCTTTTGAATCTCATTCTCGGCCTATTTAAAATTGCAATTCTCACAGATTCTAGGAATATAATAGCTCAGTATTCCTAGTTTCAATCATCTGTACTGAATAACATGAACAGTAATCAACCGATTAACATTAATTCTGCAGCACTAACACTACCTGCACCAAAAAAAAAAAAAAAAAATCTGGCCTTTCAACATAATCCACTCAAAGAAGAATTTAAGCTTTTCAATGTGTTGTCACTAAAATGAATTTTAAGCAAGCATACAAAAACCCCACATTAAGCATCACCAGCTTTCAATTTAAGTTCATAAGGCCATCTCCAGCCCTTACTCAATATTTTACTCAAATTTGACTAACAATGTGGGTAAAAGCTTGATTTGGTATGGTCCGTCTGGACGTCTTCAATGGTCATACTCAAATTTCTTAATAATATTAATATTCTCCCTCATTTTAGTATAATTTTTTAGTAAAGGCATCTCCAACCCTTACTCAAACCCAATGAGTAAAAAACTTTAAAAAATAAGGCTCTCCAATCCTTACTCGAATCATATCAAAATTTGAGTCAATGAACTGTATTAATTCAATTTGGGTCTAGATTTGAGTATAACTCAATTTGATATGGGTTTGAGTCAAGGGCTGGAGGAGATTTTGAGTATGAACTAAATTCAAATTTTGGTATGGGTTTTGGGTAAGGATTAGAGATACCCTAATACAAATTCTGCAGCACTAGAACTTCTTGCACAACAAAATGAACACTTATGCTTTTACAATGAGTTTCCACTCCAAAGAATTTTAAATAAGCCTGTGTTACGAACCACATTTCAAAAAATCGCACATTAGACATCAACAGATTTCAGTTCAAGTTCAATATAAAGCAAAACAGTATTGGTTCTTTGATTAAAATTTTATTATGCTCCTCTTCCGATTTGGAGAGAACCAAAATTGGGTCCTTTTTCTCCTCACTTTCTCTCAGGTTCTCTCCATTAACATTCTTTTCTCTCGTGAGGAGAGAACCGGAGAGAAAGTGGTTCCCTTTCTTGTTCTCTTCTCTCCGATTCTGTCAATCCAAACGAAGTGTAAGAGCTATAAAAGAATTGAAATAACTAAAAAAGCTAAAAAAAAAAGGGGGCAACTCACCAATGTATTATCCAAAGTCCCCACAAGTATGAATTTCCCATTCGGCGAGAACTTCACAAAGCTCACCGGCGGATTCTCATCATCAATCAAAGTCTTCATACAATGGCCAGTCGACGCATCCCAAATCCGACACAACCCATCGTAGCTGCTCGAAACGATCAACGAGCCGTCCCGGTTGAAATTGACCGCCGTGACGGGGTCCGAGTGCGCCGGAAGCACTCTCAAACACTTCCCACTCTGCACATCCCAAACCCTAACTGTCTCATCAAACGAACCGGACACGATCATGTTGGACTGAGGGTTGTAGTTGACGCAGAAGACGTAGTTGGTGTGTCCGGTTAGGGTTTTGACGAGAGTGCCGGCTGCGACGTCCCAGAGGCGGACGGTCTTGTCGTCGGAAGCGGTGGCAAGGTAGCGATTGTCGGAGGAGAAGGCGAGGTCGGAGATTCCTTGGTCGTGGCCTTGGAACTCGTGGAGTGGGGCGCCGGTGGACGTGGACCAGGTGCGGGCGGTCTTGTCGGCGGAGGAGGTGGCGATGAGGTTGCCTTCGCCGGAGAATTTGACGGCGGAGATTGCGCGCTTGTGGCCAGTTAGGGTTTGTTTGAGCTTGTAGGGTTTGATTGTTTCTGTTGAGTCTGATGTTGCCATTTTCGAGTTTGGGGGAACCGGGTGTGTGTGTCTGTGTGTGAGAGAGAGAAAGAGACAGACAGAGAGACTGATGAAAAGCTGTTTCCACAAATATTGCCCTTAAATAACTTAATTATTAAACTAGGGTGTGTTTTAATTTAAAGATATAATAGGGGTAAAACGTTTTTATTAAAAACGCCATTAAAATGGCGTTATTTCAAAAAACGCTACTAATAGGAACAACGTGATTACAAAAGACGCTATTATAGTGGCGTTTTTACAAAAAACGTTATTAATAATTGATTTTTTTTCCCATTTCCAAAATAGAAAACGTTTTATAGAAATTCAGAAAAATTAATTTTTGAAAATAGTAGTGGCGGTTTTACAAAACACGCCATTTACCTTTTTTAATTTTTTCAAATTTTTAAAACAAAACGTATATAATAAAAAAAAAAGGAAAAAAAATAAATGTAATAGTAATAACGTCCTTAGAAAGAACGTCATTACCTTTTTTATTTTTTTATAGTCAACAAGTACGTAGTTACCTTTTCAATTTAAATTTTTCTTTGTTTTATTTTCCACAATCTCACAACTTAACACTACCTTTTATTTAAAAAAGAATAATAACTCACCTGATTCAAAATGGGGTGTTTGATAATCCATTTAAGTGTTGAAAATGAAAATTTTCAGAACTTATTTTATTTCAGTGCATTTGATAATGTACCACTTAATTGAAAAGGCAGTAAAAAAATCACTGAAAACTTTTAACTGAAAAATTTCTACTGAAAATAATCACTGAATGCAGTCTATTCTAATACTTGAAACACTGTTTTTAGTATTGTAACCTGAATTGCTTAAAAATTTTAATACTTACAATTCAGTACTTAAGTACTGAATTAAGTACTGAATTCAGTTTTCAGTGATTTTTTTACTGCCTTTTCAATTAAGTGGTACATTATCAAATACACTGAAATAAAATAAGTTCTGAAAATTTTCATTTTCAACACTTAAATGGATTATCAAACACCCCATTTTGAATCAGGTGAGTTATTATTCTTTTTTAAATAAAAGGTAGTGTTAAGTTGTGAGATTGTGGAAAATAAAACAAAGAAAAATTTAAATTGAAAAGGTAACTACGTACATGGTTGACTATAAAAAAATAAAAAAGGTAATGACGTTCTTTCTAAGGACGTTATTACTATTACATTTATTTTTTTCCTTTTTTTTTTTATTATATACGTTTTGTTTTAAAATTTTGAAAAAATTAAAAAAGGTAAATGGCGTGTTTTGTAAAACCGCCACTACTATTTTCAAAAATTAATTTTTCTGCATTTCTATAAAACGTTTTCTATTTTGGAAATGGGAAAAAAAAATCAATTATTAATAGCGTTTTTTGTAAAAACGCCACTATAATAGCGTCTTTTGTAATCACGTTGTTCCTATTAGTAGCGTTTTTTAAAATAACGCCATTTTAATGGCGTTTTTAGTAAAAACGTTTTACCCTTATTATGTCTTTAAGTTAAAACACACCCTAGTTTAATAATTAAGTTATTTAGGGACAATATTTGTGGAAACAGCTCGACTGATGAATATATACTCTTTTCCGTTCGAATCAAAGTCAAGAGTAAGCTGATCAAAAATCCGCCTGGCTGAACCGACCGGCAGGTCTCGATCGAACTACACGGCTTTGGTCGGTTTGAAGATAGCACAGTCGGTGGTCAGTTTGCTATTCTTCCTTACATTCGGTTCGGCGCATGGAATTTGTTTACATTTTTTAGAACCGGCCGAACCGACCCACTAATATACGTGTATATATATACTATACATATATCACTGATAGTTTGCATTTCTCAAAAGAGTAATGCTAGACACATTTTGAAATCTACACTTAATTTGATATTTTATATTTTAAATACATATAGCTTGTGCTGTGTGAATTTTTCACACTTTTCTATACATCACTTACAAGTGTCAAATTATGTACCCCAATTACGAGTAAATATTGAGTATTACAGGGATATCATATAAAATTTTATCCCCTCTCACAAGATTTAAAATTTACTGAATTGGATTAATTTTTTACTGAGTTGGACCATAGAAATAGAGGACAGTTGTATTAATGCATACTCCTTATTAATTTGTGATACTATGTACGATTAAGCAACAATTGCATTCAATATTTTTACCCCACTTACCTAACCCACTCCACTTTACAAGACAAAAAGGTAAAACCTTTTATTTTAGCTGAGCCAAAAAGTTAAAATCCTTAATCCTCCCTCTCTCATTTGAGTTCGTCTTCTTCCTCTCAAATTCTCAATGAAACCCTAAATCCTCCATGGCTTGAGCTTCTTCTTCGTGAACCTTGCGCAATCACCATCATCATTTCTACCAAGATCATTCAGTAACACTTCTCTTTCGTGTTCGCAACCATAATCTGAAGGTAATGAGCAATGAGTCTTGTACACACTACACAGGACACACTCTGCCTCAATTTTTCGATTCTTTCGAATCCCTTCTCTCTCTCTCTCTCTCTCTCTCTCTCTCTCTCTCTCTCTCTATGGTTGCACAGGTTTTAATTAGTTTTTGTTTCTTGTTTTATGTTTAGATCTTTGAACATGTCAAATTCATTCACTCTATATGATTTTCAATTCCCACTTCTTGTGTGTTTGAACTTTGAATGTAGTTTAATTATTTTTATTTGTTCATTTTTTGTGGTTCATGCATATGAGTGTAAGACTGTGATTTCTTCTCTATGTAATTTTTGTGATTAATTGGTTGAATGAACATCGTGATTCAAGTTAGTTGATTTATTATGGCTCATGCATATGTCATTGGTAGCTCACACCGAAGTACCGACCGAACCGACCTCCTATTGCAATGGTCGGTGTTGCACCTTACAGGAAAGTCGCCGGTCAAAATTGGTGCACAGTCCTGCATAATCGATTGCTTCGATTTCGGTGAATATGCTAATGAAATCCAATCGATATCAACCCTTAACAAAACCCCCTGTTATTTGCCTTTATAGCCAAACAGTGATCCACTGGCCTTTATTTTGTTTTTCTCTTTTTAATTAATTTCCGTTAGTGCACGTCCCCCTTCACGTAGCACAATACAGGGTTAGCTCACACTTTTTCTCCTTCTGCTTGTTTCTCTTTGCTGCTATATATCTATATCTGTAAGAATCCACTTTCTGGTGTATTGAATGAATGAGTAATGCAAGGGGTACAACTCATTCTTATAACTTGTTTACAGCCATCTCTATCTCTTTCCTAAATGGCATTGTAGGGTCAGGTTAAATGGTTGTAAATGAGTTGTACCTGTCACGCCTCGAATAGCAAAAAAAATTGGATTAATTTTTTTTTTAAACGTAAGCGATGACAGGTTTGAATAAATGTTTGCAGAGTCATTAGGTATGGTAGAGACATCAAATTTAAACAATATAAATAGGAAATTCCTCACTCAGACTAAGACATAATATCGTAATATTGTTTGGGACTACTCCCTTATTATTACAGACATTTCACATAAGGAAACTTTAAAGTGGAAGGTTTATTTATTCCTCAGACTCTAGTTCTCTTCCTTTAACTTCATTACTTGAAAGGGTAGATACAACATCCATCAGTATAACTGGTGAGCATCTCGATATATTCCAAGTTTTATACAAAAGACAAGTACTAAAGGTGATTTTCGATTAAACACTTTATATATATATATATAACTATCACTAATGTTAGTAGTCTGGTAGTATTCAATAAATTCTTCAAATTCTATATTATATACATAACAGGGATGAGTAATGATATTTACACTTTTACCTGTATTGGACTGAATTGTCTGTGCCATAATTCAACCGTATAGTTACAAAAATGTCAAACACATCGGTAACCTAACTTGAAATTAATGAATAGACGTATTTGACCACAGCATCCCAGTCTACTTGCTAGCAAGGTGTATACCAGTCACCAGTCAAGCTTGTACCGACGTGGTATATGAGTGCACTCACTGCTGGACACTCTCCATCCCAGTCATTTATTAGACTCCCTCAGTCTATTGCAGGTTCAATTCTCTTGGCATGAACCTTAACTGTCTACCCCAAGCTCAACTAATCATCATTTCATGACTTAGTGTATCAAACCAACTTCATAATAAAGGTCATAGACAATCTGACTATAAGCTTTCAAGGACCTACAGGTTTCTTAATTCAATAGAATTTGAGGTCCCAATGATACCTCCATTTATTTCAATAAAATAGAAGATCAAACTAGTTATGTAAATTGTGGATTTTATAAAGCAAGAGTGACAATTTTTTCACTACTTTAGTCAGGCCTTAAAGTATTCCTAGCATGAGCTATGGTAATATTAAGGCATAACATCTTTCCAAATCTGATTAATATAACTATCACCCTCAATATAGTTACTTATATATATAGACATATTTCAGATTCAAAAAGGTAAAATTCGCCTGAATTCCTCTATTTTTGTAACCAAACCCATGTTAAGTATCTTGAAAGTACCACTCTCAAAGTTTAAACTAATGAAATACATGTACATCTAATATAAGGTTCTGGAAATTCAAAATTTTCTTTTTTTTCTTTTCTTTTTTTATTTTTTTTTATTTTACTTACTAGTTGCCTTCTTATGAAATGGGTTTGTACAAAAGCTAGCTTAAACTTTACATGTGTTAACACTTGAAGGCTTAACTTTACACATGCCAAAAATAAACTAAAAGAAATAGAACCAATTGATGTCCATGTTAACTCTCTACAGGTGGAAATTAAATCATACCCAATAGTTTAGGTCCTTGTTTGCTACCCTTTACAAAATAGGATCCATTTAAATTGCACTCAAAGGAAAAGTCCCCAAATTATTGTTACTGATCACTTTAAAAAAAAAAATATTATACACATGATGAAAAAAAAAGCGTTTATCCTACCATGAAAGCTTGGAAAGAGGGTTTTTTTTTTTTTTTTACACTTTATATTTGGATATTATTTGGGACCACATAATACTTGAAATTTTCATAAAAAGTGGAAATAGAGTTCTCACCTAAACCAAGCTTTGGTGGGTGATCCTCTTTTGAATATTTGTGAGTACCTTTGCACAACCAAACAAGGCCTTAACTATAAGCTTCTACGTGTGGAGCTTGTTGGGCAAAAATGGTAGTCCACTGCCCACTCCTATATACACTTGCCAACTAGTACCAACAGTTGACCATGGTACTTTTGAGTTTTCTTTAACAATGACAAGTGTGTGCTAACTGCTCCTATTTATAGTAAAAGACCAATAATGACCCTAAGCCTTAGTATTAGGTAGTAGAGTTAGTTTACAACAAAATTACTTACATAGTTAGGACAGTCTAGTTCAATTAAATTGGTGATGACATCCATGACGAACTGAAGTGACAAGCTGACGTCTCCAATGATGTGAGGAAGTTAGATCATGATATGTGCACTGATATATGCATGTATTTGCCTACGTAGTCAAATTCTAGAAAAATGTATCGTTTCCTCTCTCTCTCTCTCTTTTTAAAAAAAATAATAATAATAACAAACAAACAAAAGACTTGTAATAAAAATTATTGTTGGATTCTAAACTAAATGAAATTGCAGTCATTACAGTACCCTTACCATTACCCTCAATGAATTGATATCAAAAGTGGTTGATACCGGTAACTCTTTTATTGTTTCTTCTTCATTTTTCCTTTCTTTTTCTTGTTGGGATTATGCCCTCAAACCAGTTAGTTTGACTGTGAAAAATCATAGTACATTATGTATGTCATTTCATGAGATGAATGGCTAGGTTGTTATCCTTAAACATCATTGTATGTAATTCATATGTGTATGAGATTGCACATGAGAGATATGAATTACTATTCCTTGTTGTTTTAAATAAGTCACAGTGGATGATAAGATTGGATAACTTATCAGGTATACACTATAGCATGATTAACTTCTATATGATAGAGTGATGAATCTCGTTCACAAGAGTAGCTGACTCTAAGTTAATATGCTAGTGCATGAGTTGCATTGACGGACTGTGAGTTAAACCTATTGACAATATGTCACAGTTAATAGGAACTCAAACTTGTATAGGATACATGTCCTTAATCCTGAGATTGTAATAGACACAAGGTATATGCTTGGTTGCTTTGAGTTACCAATCAGTGAGGTTTTCAGGATCAACACCTGTGTATCTTGGGTGATCAAGTTTCTGGTTTTGGGAACATGTATTGTCAAGTTGGAATCTACATTCTTGTAAAGAGTTATTCTCTGGTATAGAGTAAGTATTCCCTTGAGAATATCACTGGTTGATTATTGAGAGCTGCGCAGCCATGTCAACAAGTTGTTGTGAACATATTTGGTAATTTATGAGTGGTGACTGATACTCGAGGAATGTAAGATGTATTTATCTATTGGGTAGACAGTGTTGTTATTCATACATCCCAATGATAAATATGAATATTGGAAAGATGGAGGGACATTAGTATCATATTATACAAGACTAGGAATCACTAATATACGTGTGGTTTTATTCTTATGAACTAGAGTGCAGTTATCATTATATAGTGGAGTTAATGATAATTGATTAAGTATTATTCTTTAGTTAAGAGTAGATAGATGGGATTAATAGTTAATCAGAGCCAGTAATTAAGAACCTAGGGGTCCCAACCTTAGCTCAAAGGAATGTTTGGTCGCAAAAGGAGAAAAGGATTTGGGCATGGCATTGCCACCCGAGTGGGCCGCATGGGTGGGCTTCACCCGAGCGGTCAAAGGGCAAGTTTAGTCATGAACTCTCTGGATTGTCGTCCACTAGGATATCCGCTCGAGTGGGCCGCTCGAGCGGGATCGGAACCTGGCAGCGGTTTTGGTTTAAGAAGCTTATAAATAGAGGGGCTAGGGGTAGAATTATTAGGTTGCGTATTTTTACATTCTAAACGCCCTAGATCTGTTTCTAAGTTTCCCTAGACCTTGTAGCTTTCTCCTAGAAGGGTTCCCACCAAGCCCTAGCCTCCATGAGCATTCAAAAGACATAGGAGTGAAGATCGCTAGTGCCGGACAACGCTCACTAAAAGAAGATCGGACTTCTCATAACATATTGGAATTGGACAAATTTTGAATATGTCTAAGCTGACGTTGAGACACAGCTGTGGTTAAAATGTGAGGTCAATCGAAGATCGATTAGTCCCTCTGCCCATCACATCTTTATCGGACTAAAGAGATCGGGATTGAATCGTCACAGGATTCATAGAAGAGTTCTAGAAATGATTCAACAAATCACAAAGGTATATCTAACCGTTTATATATATATATATATATGTGTGTGTGTGTGTGTGTATGGGTATATACATAATTGTTATTGTATGTAAAATAAACGAGAAATAGATCTAATCTGAAAAAAGTTTTGAACTGTATCTTCCCTTCCGCTGCGCATTGGAACCGGTTTTTCCAACATTTCTGTTGTATCTTGCATATGGTATAAGAGCTGTGTACAAATTCAGCATGGTGAAACCTGTGCAAGTACCAACTCCAGCTTAAAAGAGTGACTAGGGATCAAATGGATTCAATGGAGTCTCAGATCCAATCAATTTAGTCTGAGATCCAAAGGACTTTTGAGGGGAGAATGGATTCTCGAATAGATCAATTGAAACGATAATGAAAGCAGAACATAAATGGGAATATACAGAAGGTTTTGGCAATGGAGATCCAACAAGCTATGATGCAAATTCATCTATTCCCAACTTCATAATTGGTCTCCTCACGCAATTCAAAAGCATCTAGACCCCTTACCCCTACCATTAGTACTTTTGTACCCATATCAACTTCCCTTGAATCTCCACGAACACAAATCTCAACTCCCTTGTTCACCCACCTACCACCAAGTCCACAACCAATCCCTGAATTAAATCAAACCATCCCTACACCCCACAGTCAACCCCATTTCCCCACTCCCAACTACTTTGACCCCTTAACCCATCAACCTCAATGTTATACCTCTAGTTCCCTCAAACAACCATACCCTTCATTTCCATATGGTCGTCGGCCTTTGCTTTGATCAACCAAAATACCAATTTTCATAATCGAACCCTAAAGTTTGACTTTCTAACCTACAGTCATGGGAACCCTTTGGACTAGATCTCCTGAACACCCACTCCCGCAGTTTAATAACTAATTATGTTTATCATACATTAACGTGATTTAATAGAGATTATTATTACCCACTAAGTTGATTATAGGTGTTCAGTTGGGAACCCAGTATTGGCTAATGTGGTAGTTCCAAATTGGGATATGTGTTGAGATGTTCCATTTGAGATGGGACAGTATTGTGGGACTATCCTTATGTGCTTAAATGTTTATTAAGGCATATGCGGAATATTATTACATTGTTTAATAGCATGTTGGTTATTAGAGACCACTTTTGTGGTCAGTTTGGATAACCTTGTGAGAATAAGTTGGACATGTTGCATAATTAGTAGGGTAATTAGCAACTTCATAATATTATATGGAACCACTAATGGGATCCATTCGAGACATAGACAAAGACCCATTTATGTTTGGGTAGTTAATATAGTTAGATATATAACTATTGGGGGTGTAATTAGAATGAACTAGAACTTTTGGGGGTTTCATAATGAATATGATTAAACTCATAAAACACGACACGTACAAAGAAGAATGACACGTCGTCTTTTTTTTTCACTAAATCAGGTGGAGAGAGAGAGAGAGAGAGAGAGAGAGAAGAACGAGAGTTTGTCATTGCTTACGATGTAGATTGACGCGTTGTTCGACGTTTATTTTCAATTCTGATTACATATTCGGACTCCTGGAGGCGAATCTAACACTACGGTACCAATCTTACTGAGTTTAATGACAGTTTTTTGGTGACCCTTTTTGGGATTGGCTTATAATTCACTATATATGTGTAGTATTTATACGTGCTTCATAATCAGACAATAATCTGACATTTAGGAGCGGTTTCTAAGAGCTAAGTGACTTTAATTGTGAATTTTGGATGATTTCACGTTTGGATTCATTTGTGATGTTAGAAGCATGTTTAGTTAGTGTAATTTTACATGTTTACCAATATTAGTCAATTCATGGGGTAGAGCTGCATCGAATCAGTTAAAAAGGCGTAGTTGTGTGATTATATGGTGTGATGTGTAAATGGGCATGCTAAGTTGTCTATTTGGGTCAATGGGGTTACTAGTTCTATACCACCATGAGGTAATTGTTCTAAAGGCATTGGGACCACACATGTAGAGGCGTGCTCCTAACTAGCGAGTCGTGTGAGCTTAGGGAGTGGAGCGACAGACTTGTAGGTAGTGGTGGAAATGAACTAATAGTCACCGGAGACTATAATTCCATGTGGTGCGATGAAATTGATAATAATGACTATTCACTAATTGAATAACCATCGTAGGTGATCGTGGTGAGGCTTCAGAGAAATGAGTAGGGGAATGGAAAGTTCGAGTGGTTCGAGAAGTGCGCAAGGCTCTTGTTTATAGTTTCAGGTTTTAAGTTGAAACTTGTAATATATATTTGTAATTGGTTTACGGATCCGTGTTGTAATAACGTTAGGATTCTAGCTTAAGATCCATGTGTAGTTAAGATTGTAAAACACATGTTGCCATCCAAATTTATGGTTCATGTAATGGTTTGTAAATTGCTTCTAGTCTTGTGATATAGAAGTTGAAGCATGGTGGTTATGTTGTGTATGATCGTAGTATATCTATAACTTACATAGTTGTATTGAGGCGATAGAACTTGGTGTTTTACTCAATGAGTTCGACTATGTGGGCTTGTAATTGGTATTTCATTCCAAAACTTGTTTTATTAATGCTAGCAAAGGCTTCCAATGGGTTCGGTTATGTCATACTCGCTCCCGCGGCATGTAATTATATTATATTAGCATGCATGTTATGCTTACTGTTGTGTTAATGAACACGTGTGAAGTGAGTGATGACTCACTAGTTGTTGGAGGGTGTCTTTTAAGAACCCAGTATTTGGCCTTGAAGGCAGTCCAGAAGGTGGGCATGTGAGAATTCCCTACGGTTGGGAAAATGAGTAATGACTCATGATTATGTGCTTAAATATTTATTTAGGCATATGCAAATATAATTGCTTATTATATTGTTGATAGCGACTCATCGGAGTCATTAGATGCCTGGTGAGGACGAAATTGAACACGTTACGTAATTTGGTAAGCTAATTAGCAATTTCATAAAATTTGTAGAAACTTGCGTTTTAGCAACCAAACGGAACTTAGTCGAAAACCTTTTTAATTTTGAGGTTTCACCTGAAGAGCTATGCATTAGCTGTGTGGAAAGTTTAAGAGGCTGATTAGAAGTTTTGAAAACTCGTGGGGAGGTAAACACAATTTCCGAAAGTGTTGCCTATATATAGTTAGAGATGACTTTCATAATTTTATAAACATTTGACCTAAGTTCAAGAAAGAGGCCAAATGGAGGATTTCTTGGCTTAGAGCTTCAAGACTCGAATCGACGGAGTTCTACCCGTTTGTTTTTCATCAAATTCCGTATTTGAACTCTACGAGGTAAGGCCATCGTTTTGATACCTATTAGGCCTTGTTTGGTTAAGTTTTCCGAAAACTCATTTTATAGAATTTTCATACAAAGTTGATAATTGGACTTTTGATTAATAGGAATTGTATTAGAAGAATTGCTGCACGTTCTTTGTGCTTGAGTTTTCCTTGGATCGGCGTTTAAGAGCGTAAATCGGAGGTGAGTGATATTAATCTTGAGTTTTGGATGATTCTATGGTTTAATGCATTGATATGCTAGGAACCTTATATAGATAACATGTGTAGTTCATATTGGGCAAAACTAATGTGTAAAGTAGGCCCAAGGCATGTTGAAATGAAAAGCATGATGAGTTGCTAGTTGAGCATGTTTATGTGCCTATGTGGGTTAAAGGGGGATTTGTGCTAATTCACCGTGAGACGTCCTCTCGAAGGGGGAGGATTAGTAGTGACGACGGTCACTTGCCGAGAAAGGCATTTACGCGACATGTCGAAGGGGCATGGGTCGTGGTTGAGTCTTAAGACTTTGGATCGGTGAAGGTGCACTTATTCCCTAGAGACCAATAGTTATGTGTTATGATGGATTGGAACATATTTGTCATCCGTATGCTTGATTTATATTATTCACTAAGCGTTAGCTTAAACAAATCTATATATGTGGTTATATAAATAACCATTCAGGTGCAAGGACTGGAAGGGAGAATCGCGGGTAATGAGGCGAGGAAAGACTGGAAGCTCCTAATGTTTATAGAACTTGTAGCACTTTTGTAATATGTGTTTAACTCTTGCCGGTTGTTTAACCGTGCAACTTGTATTAAGACTTGTTATATATGCGAGTACGGCGCTTGGTTCACTTTAGGACCTTGGTTGCCAAGACGTGTGAAACTTGTAGTTTTGATACATGTAATCCGGGATGGGTTTATGGTGGTTGTATAAATGGATATATATATGTTTTGGTAGTTCTTTGAATGTTTAGCAAAGCTTTGAATTGTTTGGTTTTGAAAAGGTTTGGTGGAAATGGTTTCGTTTGGTTTGATTTAAAATGGTTTGGGTTGGTTTCTTTGGGTGAAAGAGGTATTGATTTATTAACGGCGTTTGTCGCGGAAGTGCCGGGAATTAACGGCGTTAGTAGGAAGCGCCGGTAATTAACGGCGTTTGCGAAAAAACGCCGGCAATTGTGAATACGGTCTTTTGGAGGTTTGGATTCTGCACAGACCCCATTCGACCGGTCGAAATGCCCCCTGCCAGAAATTTCAAACTCCTACTTCCAATGTTCGGAACAACTTCTAATTAGGCATGGAGGTACCTTTGGGGACCCTTTGACCTATGAAACTATTACTTTTGAAAATGAAACTCGTTAAGGCGTGTTTGGGCACGTGTTTAATATAACCTTTGAAAAACTATTTGGAAGTTGGTGGTTTTGGTGCAAAACTTTTATTAAGGTCATTTTTGGGAACTTTAATCATTGTTGGTAAGCCTTGATGGCGTGCCACGTGACCTAGATTCATATGTATGGATCCGGGGCATGACATGTAGTGGTATCAGAGCAAAAGGTTAGAGACCTTGAGCTATCGGTTTAGGTTTAGAGCCTTGGGGACGAGAGACGACGTCATGAGTTTGAACATTGATTAATGTGTGCAGAATTTGGATTATTGCATTATTTTTGCATATGAATAATGGTTGTATGCATCGTACCTTACATGCATACTTTAAGATATATGTCATGACATGCATGATAGCATTATGTGATGGTTATCAGGAATAAGTGGTGGAAAGTATGGATATAAATAATGACAATGCAACGAATGCAAGAATGGATCGAATAGAGGCCGCTATTGAGGGGTTTATTAGAGCAGTGGATGACAGAGTGCCACCAAGGGGAATAGAGCTGGAAAATCAAAATTTGGCACCAAGGGCTGGGCAATCAATTGCCGAAAAGTTTGCAAAGAAGAATCCGACAATATTCACTGGGGGATCGGATCCTGATGTGGCAGACTTTTGGAAAATGGATATGAACGTATATTCTGTAACCTGGCATGCACCGATAGAGAGAAAATAGACAATGCCACTGATACTTTAAAAGAGGGAGCTCAGAATTGGTGGGTTGGTATCCTCGCTAGTAGAGCACCGACTACTTGGGCAGGTTTCATAGAAGAATTTGACAAGCGATACTTTCCGGATTCAGTAAAGACCCAAAAGAAGCGAGAGTTCATGAACTTGAAACAAGGGGATATGACGGTAAACGAGTACGCGACTGCATTTAATGGGTTGGCTCGATTTGCACCGGGTATAGTTTTGGAAGAGGTGGATAGAGCCAGACAATTCGAAGAAGGTCTGAGGGAAAATATCCATAGTCGCGTGGATACATTTCGTCTCCCAACATTTGCTGAAGTTCTCAATGTCGCCCTTATCGCGGAAAGAGATATTGGGAACTATAAGCTTAGCCAACAAGGGAAGAGGAAGAATGAGAATCAAGGGAGGAATCAGAGTAACTTTAAGAAATCCTATTCAAGGGCACCTGGTGTTGGTTCAGGAATTCAAGGGGGAAGTTCATTCTCTGGAGGAGATAAACCGATGTGTACTATTTGGGGCCGTAGACATTGGGGTGTTTGTTATATGGCAAATACGATTTGTCATATTTGTAATCAACCGGGACATGTTGCCAAGAATTGTACGCAGACAAGAACCCAAAGTGTGAATGTGGATATGAGGGGTAAATGTTATGAATGTGGTATGCCTGGTCATCGAGAGAGGGATTGCCCGAACAAGCGACAACGTGGGGCCGGTTCTGTGGCTTCTAGTGGAACGAGAACAGTGCAACAACCAGACAAAGGAAAGAAGGAACAAAGGGAGGCACGGGCATTTAACCTTTTGCCAGGAGAGACGGCCAATGCGGACTCTGTGGTGTCAGGTACACTACTTATTTGCTCACGCCCTGCACGTATACTTATGGATTCAGGATCCACACACTCATTTGTGTCACATGAATTTGCTAAGTGCTTGGATGTGATGTCAGAACCATTGGGATTTGATTTGTCTATTTCAATTCCGTTAGGAAATCCTATAATAAGTTCCTTGGTATACAAAGCATGTGACATTAAAGTAAATGAAAAGACCTTAGCTGTTGATTTGGTACCATTAACCATTCATCACTTTGATGTAATCTTGGGAATGGATTGGCTATCGGCGAATTGTGCTTCAATTGATTGTGTAAGGAAAAGAGTTATATTTCAAATGCCAGATCAGGATGAGTTTTGTTTCCATGGGGTAGGGATCACGTCACCACCATATATTGTATCAGCTGCATGAGCTTGTCGGCTAGTGAGGAAGGGTTGTCAAGGATTTTTATGTGGTATTCTTGATACAAGAGTCACCGGATCAGGGATTGAAAATATTTCAATAGTGAGAGAATTTCCTGATGTGTTTCCTGAGGAGTTACCTGATACTCTAGTTGAAAGGGAGATTGAATTTACCATTGATACGATACCTGAAGCACAACCGATATCGAAGGCAGCATACCGAATGGCACCAGTGGAATTGAAGGAACTGAAAATCCAACTACAGGAACTACTTGATAAAGGGTTTATTCAACCAAGTGTCTCACCATGGGGAGCACCGGTATTGTTTGTTAAGAAGAAAGACGGAACAATGCGAATGTGCATAGATTATAGAGAGTTGAACAAGTTGACGATCAAGAACAAATATCCACTACCACGCATTGATGACTTGTTTGATCAACTACAAGGGGCCCATATATTTTCAAAGATTGACTTGAGATCGGGTTATCACCAATTGAAAGTCAAGGTGGAGGATGTTGAGAAGACAGCGTTTCGGACTCGATATGGCCATTATGAGTTTTTGGTCATGCCTTTGGAGTAACAAATGCACCGGCGGCGTTTATGGATTTGATGAACAGGGTATTCAAGGAATATCTGGATGAGTTTGTGATTGTGTTCATAGATGATATCTTGGTGTATTCTAAAAGTATTGAAGAACATGAAAGGCATTTACGATTGGTATTACAACAATTACGGGAGAGAAAATTGTTTGGAAAATTAAAGAAGTGTGAGTTTTGGTTGACTGAGATAGCTTTCTTGGGGCATGTAATTTCGCAAGATGGAGTTTCAGTGGACCCGAAGAAGATTGAGGCTATAGCTAATTGGTCAAAACCAACAAATGTGTCAGAAATTCGAAGTTTCTTAGGATTGGCAGGTTATTATAGAAGGTTTGTGGAAAATTTCTCCAGGATAGCGATGCCAATGACTCAACTGATGAGAAAGAACGCAGTATTTAATTGGGACTCGGAATGTGACAAGAGTTTTAAAGAGCTGAAGACTCGACTTATGTCAGTACCGATCTTGACGATTCCGTCTGGTACAGAAGGGTTTGTAATCTATAGTGATGCTTCACATAGAGGACTGGGGTGTGTTCTGATGCAGAACGGCAAGGTGATTGCTTATGGCTCACGTCAGTTAAAGGTACATGAAGTGAATTATCCGACTCATGATCTGGAGTTAGCAGCGGTGATCTTTGCATTGAAGATCTGGCGGCACTATCTTTACGGGGAAAAGTGTGATATCTACACAGATCACAAGAGCTTGAAGTACCTGTTTACTCAGAAAGAATTGAATATGAGGCAGAGACGATGGTTAGAATTGATGAAAGACTACGACTTGTCGATTCACTATCATCCTGGGAAAGCAAATGTAGTTGCTGACGCGTTAAGTAGGAAGTCCACTAATAATTTGGCCTATGATTTGACTTCGCAGAAGCAACTCGTTGGTGAAATGGAAAAGTTAGAACTTGAGGTGATTTCAACAACTGAGGGAGGTTTACTAGCAGCTATTGTCGCACAACCGACATTGATAGATGAGATAAAAATGAAACAACTTCAAGACCCAGTTTTAAAGAAGATTTGCGATGAAATACCGCTAGATAAACAGCCAGAGTTTACGTTAGTGGACAATATTCTAAAATTCAATAATCGGGTATGTGTACCCAATGTGGATGGGATTAAGGAGTTAATACTTGAAGAATCTCATAATACCAAATATATAGTTCATCCAGGTAGTACCAAGATGTATCGAGATTTGCGAGAGGTATATTGGTGGTCTGGAATGAAAAGAGAGGTAGCTGAGTACGTGGCCAAATGTTTGGTTTGTCAGCAAGTCAAAGCGGAACATCAAAGGCCTGCAGGGTTATTGCAACCTTTGGATGTACCAGAATGGAAATGGGAAAAGATAACCATGGATTTTGTATCGGGTTTTCCAAGGTCTTCAAGATCGAACGACAGTGTTTGGGTAATTGTAGATCGATTGACTAAGTCTGCACATTTCTTGCCGATTAAGACAAAGGAACCGATGAAACTCGCGGAGTTGTATGTTAAAGAGATTGTGAGGCTACATGGAGCGCCAGTGTCTATAGTTTCAGACAGGGATAGTAGCTTCTTATGTAGATTCTGGAGAGGACTACAAGCAGCTATGGGTACAAAGTTAAACTTTAGTACATCTTTTCACCCACAGACGGATGGGCAGTCCGAGCGTGTGATTCAAATATTAGAGGACATGCTTCGACTATGTGTTTTAGATTTTAAGGGTGACTGGGAAAAATATATATCATTGATTGAATTTGCCTACAATAACAGTTTTCAGTCTAGTATTGGGATGGCACCATATGAGGCACTATATGGGCGTAAGTGTCGATCACCGATTTGTTGGACTGAGGTAGGGGAACAAAGGCTAGAAGGACCTGAGATGGTTCAGTTGGCAGCAGATAAGGTAAAGGTAATACAACAACGGTTGAAAACGTCTCAGAGTCGTTACAAAAGCTATGCGGATATGGGGCGAAGGCCACTAGAATTCGAAGTAGGTGACCGTGTGTTCTTGAAGGTTTCACCTTCCAAGGGGATTACGAGGTTTGGAAAGCGAGGGAAGTTGAATCCTAGATACGTTGGACCATTTGAGATTATTGGAAAAGTGGGGCCAATAGCTTATCGGCTAGAGTTACCACGGGAGTTGGCTAATGTACACGATGTATTTCATGTGTCGATGTTGAGAAGAGTTATATCTGATTCAAGTCATGTGATTACTCCAGAGCCATTGGAAGTCAGAGAAGACTTAACGTATGTTGAACGTCCAGTGAGAATCCTAGATAGAAAGGATAAAATATTACGAAACAAGACGGTTCCATTGGTAATGGTCTTGTGGCGAAATCACTCAGTGGAAGAAGCCACGTGGGAAAGAGAGGATGAGATGCAGGCAAAGTATCCATTTCTATTTGAAGCATGAGGTACTGAAAGTTTGGGGACAAACTTCCCTTAAGGGGGAGAGGATGTCATACTCGCTCCCGCGGCATGTAATTATATTATATTAGCATGCATGTTATGCTTACTGTTGTGTTAATGAACACGTGTGAAGTGAGTGATGACTCACTAGTTGTTGGAGGGTGTCTTTTAAGAACCCAGTATTTGGCCTTGAAGGCAGTCCAGAAGGTGGGCATGTGAGAATTCCCTACGGTTGGGAAAATGAGTAATGACTCATGATTATGTGCTTAAATGTTTATTTAGGCATATGCAAATATAATTGATTATTATATTGTTGATAGCGACTCATCGGAGTCATTAGATGCCTGGTGAGGACGAAATTGAACACGTTACGTAATTTGGTAAGCTAATTAGCAATTTCATAAAATTTGTAGAAACTTGCGTTTTAGCAACCAAACGGAACTTAGTCGAAAACCTTTTTAATTTTGAGGTTTCACCTGAAGAGCTATGCATTAGCTGTGTGGAAAGTTTAAGAGGCTGATTAGAAGTTTTGAAAACTCGTGGGGAGGTAAACACAATTTCCGAAAGTGTTGCCTATATATAGTTAGAGATGACTTTCATAATTTTGTAAACATTTGACATAAGTTCAAGAAAGAGGCCAAATGGAGGATTTCTTGGCTTAGAGCTTCAAGACTCGAATCGACGGAGTTCTACCCGTTTGTTTTTCATCAAATTCCGTATTTGAACTCTACGAGGTAAGGCCATCGTTTTGATACCTATTAGGCCTTGTTTGGTTAAGTTTTCCGAAAACTCATTTTATAGAATTTTCATACAAAGTTGATAATTGGACTTTTGATTAATAGGAATTGTATTAGAAGAATTGCTGCACGTTCTTTGTGCTTGAGTTTTCCTTGGATCGGCGTTTAAGAGCGTAAATCGGAGGTGAGTGATATTAATCTTGAGTTTTGGATGATTCTATGGTTTAATGCATTGATATGCTAGGAACCTTATATAGATAACATGTGTAGTTCATATTGGGCAAAACTAATGTGTAAAGTAGGCCCAAGGCATGTTGAAATGAAAAGCATGATGAGTTGCTAGTTGAGCATGTTTATGTGCCTATGTGGGTTAAAGGGGGATTTGTGCTAATTCACCGTGAGACGTCCTCTCGAAGGGGGAGGATTAGTAGTGACGACGGTCACTTGCCGAGAAAGGCATTTACGCGACATGTCGAAGGGGCATGGGTCGTGGTTGAGTCTTAAGACTTTGGATCGGTGAAGGTGCACTTATTCCCTAGAGACCAATAGTTATGTGTTATGATGGATTGGAACATATTTGTCATCCGTATGCTTGATTTATATTATTCACTAAGCGTTAGCTTAAACAAATCTATATATGTGGTTATATAAATAACCATTCAGGTGCAAGGACTGGAGGGGAGAATCGCGGGTAATGAGGCGAGGAAAGACTGGAAGCTCCTAATGTTTATAGAACTTGTAGCACTTTTGTAATATGTGTTTAACTCTTGCCGGTTGTTTAACCGTGCAACTTGTATTAAGACTTGTTATATATGCGAGTACGGCGCTTGGTTCACTTTAGGACCTTGGTTGCCAAGACGTGTGAAACTTGTAGTTTTGATACATGTAATCCGGGATGGGTTTATGGTGGTTGTATAAATGGATATATATATATGTTTTGGTAGTTCTTTGAATGTTTAGCAAAGCTTTGAATTGTTTGGTTTTGAAAAGGTTTGGTGGAAATGGTTTCGTTTGGTTTGATTTAAAATGGTTTGGGTTGGTTTCTTTGGGTGAAAGAGGTATTGATTTATTAACGGCGTTTGTCGCGGAAGTGCCGGGAATTAACGGCGTTAGTAAGAAGCGCCGGTAATTAACGGCGTTTGCGAAAAAACGCCGGCAATTGTGAATACGGTCTTTTGGAGGTTTGGGTTCTGCACAGACCCCATTCGACCGGTCGAAATGCCCCCTGCCAGAAATTTCAAACTCCTACTTCCAATGTTCGGAACAACTTCTAATTAGGCATGGAGGTACCTTTGGGGACCCTTTGACCTATGAAACTATTACTTTTGAAAATGAAACTCGTTAAGGCGTGTTTGGGCACGTGTTTAATATAACCTTTGAAAAACTATTTGGAAGTTGGTGGTTTTGGTGCAAAACTTTTATTAAGGTCATTTTTGGGAACTTTAATCATTGTTGGTAAGCCTTGATGGCGTGCCACGTGACCTAGATTCATATGTATGGATCCGGGGCGTGACAGGTTATGATCCCAAACTTATCTTAAATGTTGTTTAAGGTTTGGTTTAGCTCATGTATTAGTTTGGGCAAATATATGTGTGAATTTTAGTTTCGAAAACAGGACAGAAGCTGGGATACAAGTTCAGGTACCTAGGACCGGTCGGTGGTATCCCTGATTGAGTTTTTAGTTTTGGTTTTCTACAAGTTCTAAATTAAAGAAAGGGTACCTTAAGGGTCCTGTTAACCCGCAAAAATACTGCTTTCGAAAACTAACCTTTTTAAGGGACATTTTAAGTGGGATTTTTCCAGAATCTTAGGGGAGCCACTGTCGGTGTGTTATTTATTCTAAAACTTATTTTAAACCCATTTTCGAAACTTTAATGACTTGGGACAAGCCTTGGTAGTGTGCCACGTGTCCAAATTCACATGTGTGGATCTGGGGCGTGACATCTCTAGAATTGAAAGGTATTTCAAGTACTATCAAATTCCATATCATAAAAAAAAATAAAAAATAAAAAAAGAGCTTCTATACACTTTAAGGGTGATGCTATACCCTGGGTAGACTGGTTTGAGTCCAAATACCCAAAGGCGGTTGGACACAATATGTATCAGCCTTCCTATGCCAATTTGGAGCACAAGGAGGCATGGATTTCAACGGGGTTCTTCCTAAATTAGAACAAGGTGCTAAATTAGTAGAAGATTATGAAACGGGAGTAGCTTGCAGCCTGCCCAACTGGACTGATGAACAATTAAGAGGTGGTTAATTTCATCTCTAGACTAGAAAAAGAATTACAATTTGAGGTTCTTTCATTTGAACCAACCAATCTAGCAGGAGCAATGAAGGTTGCTAGGCTTCGAGAGGGGAAGGTGAGAGCAAGGAAGACCATAACTAGATGGAACCAGGTTAGATTACCTCCAAACCCAATCCCTAGTAGCAGGATCTATACCAACACCTCCTTGAGTAACCCCCCAATTCATCAAAATTCTACTCCAAACATAAGTAACAGGAACACCAACAGACCTCTTAGGAGGTTAACAACCACTGAGATTCAATAAAGGAAAGACAAGAACTTATGTTTTAAGTATGATGATCCTTACAGGCCAGGTCACTAGTGCAAGAGAGCCCATATTCTCCTTATGGAGGCAGAAGAAGAAAGTGATGATAGCAATACAAAGTTAACTACAGGGGAGGAAGTCAGACTTGAAGAAGAATCCACAAAGGAAATAGATTATGAAGGTAAACCCACCATCTCACTTCATGCCCAGACAGGAGTCCCTAGACCACAAACTATGAGGTTGGAAGGTAATTTGGCACAACATAAGGTCTATATTTTGATAGATTTAGGCTCTATACATAATTTTTTACACCCTTCATTAAAAAAAATTCATTAAAGAAAGGGATGATTCCTCTGCAATTTTGAAAGTTTATGCAGCTGATGGGTCCCCAATGCAAAGTAAGGGTAAAATTAATGGAGTTCCTCTAAGAATCTAAGAGTATGCTTGTGAAGTAGACTTCTTTATACTTCTTGTCATGGGGTGTGATGTGGTCTTGGGAATTGAATGGTTGGAAGCTATTGATCCAATATTATGGGATTTTGCTAAGAAGACTATGACCTTTTTAGTTAATAACAAGGCCTACACACTCCAAGGAGTGAACCCCCAACCTGTGACCCTAGTCAACTCAACTTCCATGTTTAAGATGCTGCAACAAGAAGGGAAATATGTATTAGCTAAACTAATGAGTATTACAAACTCTGAGGAGCAAGTTACAAAGGATGAAGAACTCACAGATGTTTATATCGGTTTCAAAAGCTTTTTTTTTTACCACTGGGCTGCCACCATAGAGAAGGCATGATCACCAGATTTCACTTGTCCCTATACTATTACCATTAGTATTAGACCATATAGATACACATATTTCCAAAAGTCAAAAATTAAGAAGATATTCCACGAATTGATACAAAGTGGGACCATCAGATCAAGCACCAATCCATTCAGCTTCCCTGTGTTGTTGGTGAAGAAAAAAAGATGGAGGGTGGAGGATGTATGTGGATTTTAGGGACCTAAATATTGTTACTGTTAAAGGATAAATTCCCTATACCTGTATTAGAAGAGTTATTGGATGAGCTACATGGTTCAACAATTTTTCTAAGTTGGATCTCAGATCTGGATACCACCAAATACGAATGATAGAACCAGACGTGCACAAAATTGCCTTTAGGATCTCATGATGGTCACTATGAGTTCCTTGTCATGCCCTTTGGCCTCAGCAATGCTCCTTCCACTTTCCAGTCTTTAATGAATGATATCTTTAGACCTCATCTCAGGAAGTTTGTGCTAGCATTCTTTGATATGATATTTTGGTTTACAACAAAACCAAGAAAGAACATGTAAGGCACCTCAAGGTGGTACTGCATCTTCTAAGAATTATCCAAAATATAACCAATTGAAGGTTAAGAAGAGTAAATGTGTGTTTGGAACCTCATCTATTGACTATTTGGGGCACACCATTTCTGGAGAAGGGGTTGCCATGGACAGACCTAAAATCTATTGTCTGTGTATGTTATACATCATTGGTAGCCTTACTTGCTGGGAAAACCTTTTTTTAAATAATCACAGACCATAAGACTCTCCAGCATTTTCTTATTACCCAGAGAATTACAAATCCTGAGCAGAATAAATGGCTACTGAAATTGTTGGGATTCCAATATACCATTGAGTACAAGCCTGGGAAGAATAATATAGCTCCAGATCCTCTCTCTCCAGACAACAACAGTTATGTACACTGTTTGCTATCTCTAGTCCCATTGTAGATGCCAGAGATATTCAGAATGATTGTTCCAAGGATTCAAAGTACAGTAGATTATCCAATAGCTAAATTCAGGGCTTAGGGACACAAAACATTTTTCCATCCATAATCAAAACCTTCTATACAGGGGAAGACTTTATGTACCCCAAATGCTCACCTTGGAGACAGAGATTCACCAAGAATGTCATACTAATTGTGTTAGAGAGATTCACCAAGTAATCTCACATCTTTACACAGCCTTTGAAGTTGCTGAATTTTCATCAAGAAAGAATTTAAGCTACATGGGATGCCAAAGACTATATAGTCAGTGACAGAGATGCTACATTCATGAGTCAATTCTGATAGCATTTCTTCAAAATTAGTGAGTCCAAGCTTTGCCAAAGCTTAGCCTATCAACCTCAATCAGATGGGCAGACAGAGGCCTTGAACAAAATTCTGGAACAATATTTGAGGTGCTTCATAGGAGACAAACCATCTTCATGCGGTAAATGGCTCCCTTGGGCTTAATAGTGATACAATCAAGGGTGGATCTAGGATTTTTAGTCAAAGGGTCTAAACTACATGGGGGTTTCGGAGGCAACGCTCCCGAGGCGAATGTTTTTTAGGTCTACTTATACACAATTATGTGTAAAACTGTAAAATTAGTTTAACACCCCTAGTTTGGGATAAATCATGTAATTTTAGGGGATCTATTTCTAAAACTTGTAATATATTACATATAAATTTAGAATTTTCAAAAGTTTAGGGGGGCCTATGTCAAAAACCTATATAATATTGTATGTAAATCTAAAAATTTTAAAAGTCCAAGAGAGACTTGTGTGAATTTTAGGAGGGCTTATTTTTAAAATCTGTAAAATATTACATCTAATTCTGTAATTTTTGAAAGTCCAGGGAACTATGCCACCCCTGACTTATACGTAGATTTATATGTAGGCCTGCCACTGGGTACAATGCCACCTATCAGGCCTCCATTAAAAGCAATCCATTTTAGGCTTTGTAAAATAAACCACCACCCTCAATACACAATCTTATTTAACTGGGTCTTCAGTTGTAGCTCAAGTAGACATAATACTATGAGAGAGAGAGAGAGAGAGAGAGAGAGAGAGAGAGAGGGGGGGATCTAGGCTTGGCTTGGCTTGGCTTAAACACAACCTGGAAGAAACTCAAACCAGAATGGAACTTTAGGTCAATAAGAACAGGACAGAGAAGGTATTTGATGTTGGTGACTGGGTATACTTGAAGTTGCATCCATATCGACAACAATCAGTGGAGAGAAGGTACTCGCAAAAATTAGTTCCTCGGGCCATTTGAAATCATTGCTCGAGTTGGTTCATGGCCTACAAATTACTTCCTCCCCCTAGTGCTAAACTTCATCCCATCTTTCACGTCTCCTTACTGAATAATAATAATAATACATAAATAAAGGGATAGGTCACCCCACATTACTTCGCTATACCCTGACAAGATTATCAAACGAGGGTAGTCTTCCAATCACAATCGCACAAAACAAAAGGTGTTTGGCAATTTTTTGGGTAGCCACTTTTGCTATTGGGATCGCAATCTTTTCGTGATCTACGTGAAAAGTTGGTAGGGGTTCAACTTCAATACTCTTATCAAGGTAAATTACATTGAACTTCTTTGAGGCAAGGTTAAAATACAAATAACATATCTCGTGGTTTGCATAATTACACTAAATTCCATTGAGATTTGGAGTAACACTATCCTCTTCCGTTAGTCAACTGTTAGTTGACCGCTAATTTGATGGGTAAACTTTCTTTATAATGACCAATTTTCTATTATTTTTATATGGAGTAATATTTTTTCTCAAATATGTATGATGATGCCAAAATCTAGGTAAGAGTTATTGTATGAGAGAGATGGGTACAATGGAGTTTGTATGTGGTTCAGCCCCGTTAATGAGGTGACCTACTTCCATGGGTGCGTCAATGCGCTTTTACTAACAAATCACCGACGGTTATTGGTGAGCCAACAGAGTGGGTGGCATTACCATAAACCAACCGAGTATATGTGTAACAGTGAGTTATTTTTATGCTATTCTTTGGAGTCGGAATGACCTCCCCTCCAATTGGGGCAGGTGGTCTTTTTTATAGATACAAGAGCCCACCCGTACAATGTAAGTCTGCAGATTAGGAAGCTTAATCTAATTACAACATATTTACATGAATTTAGGAGAGTTTCCTAAGTGGTTTAGGAAACTGCTTACTCCTTACATTTAGTCTTCTAGCTGGGATAGGCAACTGCCTGGAAGCTTGCAGGGCAAGCAACTACGCCTCTTTAAGGCGCGCTGAAGTAGGCCAGTCTGGAGTGAACGCCTGGGCTATTGACCGGACCGGGCGGCCTTGTGTACTAGCCTAGGATGGCTAAGCAGTCAGCCTGGATTCAAGGTGACTTGGCTTCTCTTTGCTGAGGTGGCGAGGCTTGACTTTGACCTGACATTTTTGTGCATATCAACTGCCCCCCATTTTCAAAACTGATATGATGCTCTATCAGATGAGGTTTTGAAAATTAGTATTGCTCTAGAAAACCGATCAGGGAAGAGGCCGGGATCTTACCCAGGGCGTGAACGGTCGCGTTGGTCTTCCCGAGTCCGAACCGAGCGGAGGCTATGTGGGTCCAGGACTGACTTCTGCCACGTGTCAATTGATCACTGGCCTGGTCAGGATCCAGCGAGGTCATTTTAGGGGTAACTGAACAATCACGTGAGAACCGGACCATCACATCCTACATTTAATGCGCGCACCTTTTGAGGCGACGCTTCACGTGCCCGAAGTGACAATTGTCAAGCAGTACTAGCAGGAAAGCCACTTGGCTGTTGGATCTGATACGATCTGAATCGTCTGTGCTATGTATATAAGGAACACTTGTTCATTTCTTCCATTCTTGCTGCCAAGAAGTAGATTTACCGAGCTGTTTGACAGCAAAAAGTCCCCAGTCACGCTTTTCGAGCCCTTTTCTTGCGTTAATTCGTGTAAGTCCTTCCTTTCTGAGTTTCAATTCACTGCTCTTCCCTCTATCGTCCTTTCCTTTTCTTTTCCGAGTGAAGCTGGAGAGGACAGATCCATTAGGTTTTGAAGGAGAGTGGGATTTTTTCTTCTTAAGGTTCTATTTTTACGTTAGATCAGGCGGCACGTTAGATAGGTTGAACCGAGCAGGCTATCCCAGGGTAGTTTTAACTGAGTGTCACCTTATTTTATGAACCTTGTACTCTTTGTCTTTAGATTAGTAACCTTACCTCCTTTGTACCTTAGACTCGTAGTTTCTAACCCATACCTAGGTTGTCATCTGCTTTCCTGCCCAGTCACCGAGACCTTAAGGATGTGCCACTCTAGTTTTGACTCATCTTCCCGGTCGAAGGATGAGTTGTCCGAGTCAGGGATGCCAGACACAAGTCTAAGTCCACCCTCTATGACTCCCTCTGATCACCATAGTAAGGGCAGAATCCCAATCCGTCTATCTGATCATGAGTCAGACCAGGAGGCTCCCGTTGCCTCCCTTTCCCGGGGTTCGGGTGATGAAACACCAGGGGAACCCGACCCCGAGCTAGCCTTTGCCAGTGAGTTCATCATGTCCACCTTGCATGATTAAGATCTCAGCCGCATTAGGGATAGGTATAGCCTTCCCGATTACTACTCCTTGGCCATGAATGCCGGCGGAGCCCAGATCTACCAGCGGGGTTTTACCACCCTATATGAGGACACCCTCATGGCTGGATTCTGTATTCCCCTCCATTCGGTCGCTCGGGACGTCTTGATATACTTTGGGATCGCCCCGGGGCAACTGGCCCCGAACAGTTGGAGGTTTCGCATGGGGTCCATCTCCTTTTGGCCCCAAGTTTTTGGGTATGAACTTTCCGTTTAGGAGTTTTTCTGGATGCACCGACCGTTTCTCGTATATGGGGAGGCCGGTTTCTTCTCTCTCAGGGATCGGCAGGGGAGAAAAATCATAGTGAATTACCCGATCAACAACAAGGGTTGGAAGAATAGATTCTTCTAAGTATCTACCCTTGGGCTTTATGAGAGAGACCTAGGGATCCAGATGAGGACTTCCTGGGCGGGAGAACTGAAGGGTAAGTTAGTGCAGTATCTTCCGTCCACATTATTTACTTCAATTCTGGGACTAACTGCATTATATTTTGCCTTGCAGCGGGGTTAGCCAGCCCACCTAGTATTCCCGAGGAGTGCCAAGCCAGGATCAGGGGCTTGGTAGACTTGTCGACAAACATTTGGAACGTGCTGACCCGGACGGGCGATTTCAAAGCGTCCTACGACCCGGCCGAGCCCGTCGAAGCTCCTGTCTTTCCAGCCATACTTCCTGGTAAGTAGCCGGGCACACTTGGTCTCATCTATATTCCCATTGTCTCTGCTGGTTACTGACTGCTTATCTTTCCTTTTTGCAGAGATAGCCCCCAAGAGAGATCTTAAATAGTTGAGGGCTAGGCAGGCCGCTGCCACAGCTCGGGCGGCAATAAGAGGAGGAAAGAGGTCTGCTACGGAGGCCTTGGGCAGCGAACGCCTGCTAAGGTGAAACCAGCACAGGACCGTGAACCGTCCAGAACCCGTGGGGACCTCATCTTCCCACATGGTGGTGGTAGAGACTTCCCCCCGAGCGAGAATAAGTCCGGGGTGCCGGTTGAAGAATTGGCGGTGATCAGGGAGAGGGTCAAATCCGTTCTTCTCCTCAGCCAAGTGGAGACATGTGCAAACATGTCTCACGAGGCATTCCAGGGATGGCTATACAGCCTCTCCCACATGGTAAGCACTGGCGCCTCTGCCTATTTATTGCCACAACTTTCTGTGTTTTCACTGTTGACTAACCAATTTGGACTTCTTGCAGGTCGGCTGTATGGCAGATGGGGCCGAGTCCTTCCTGCCTTCTCTGGCCGAAAGGGGCGTTGCTACTGAAGCCGCTCTATTAGAGGAGCAGGCGACCTCCAAGGCCAAGAAAAACCCCCTGGCTTTGGAGAACAACAAGGTGAAGGGCTTGGCTCTGAGCCTCGGTGCGGCCCAAGCAGAGTTGCTGACTGCCCTAGCAGATCTGGAGGCATCCCGGGCCATTGCGGCAGCTACAGAAGCTCGAGCGAAGGTTGCGGCTGAGGCTGAGGCAATAGTGGCAGGGTCCACGGAGGAGGCTTTCGATGACGGCTTCTTCCAAGGTTACGAGGACCTCAAGCGAAGGCTAGCCTGCGATCACCCCGAACGGGACATCTCGTCCTATGAGGGTATTCACTCGGACTACTGGGATCTATGGTCCTTCCGCTGCTCATGATTCTGCCGCTTGGTCAGAGAAGCTGATGACTCCGCCATCGTGGCCAAAGCTGCTGATGACTCCGCCGCCTTGGCCGCCCCGGTCCCGGGAGAAGGAGATGCCCTGGTAAGAGAGACCGGAGAGACTGAAGATGTGGTCGAGATCGATGACGCTTAATCCCTGACTAGTATTTTCTTTTGGTCTTTTTTTTTTTGGGAGGCTACTACAACTGCCCCCCAGGCAATGTACAGTTTTGTGTTATTAATTAATGAAAAGGTCCATCGAGGCCATCTTTTGCACTAACTATTTCTTCCTCTATACTTGTATGCATGTTTATGATTGCCATTCCTGACCGGTTGTTAGTTACTCTAAAACCCTGCCTTAGCAAATGATTTAGGACTGTAACCGGTAGAGAATACTTAGTCTTTTAGGGACCCGTTATGTAGGTCCCGCTCGGGTATAGCGTAGGCTTGTGAACTGTTAACTATCCGAGTGGTTTCTCTGGGTACTGTAGGTACTTAAGAACGTTGAGTGTTCTAGGATTCCAAGTTTTGTTAGTGTCCGGTGTGATTTCCTATTTAGCCTAGTATTTCCCTGCCCCCAAGCATTTGCTAAGGCAGGCGTATGGAGGGAGTGGCCGTCGAAATCCGACCTGGAACCTGGATGGTTGCAGGGTCCTTTGAAGCTTGATATCATCAGCCACCTAGGATGATTGGCCACAAACGTTGGTTAGGCCTAAGCGAAGTCGGTGCCTCAGGGGTTTAGCCGAAGTCTTTTGTGCCTCAGGTGTGATCCCGAGGTCTTTTTGTGCCTCGGGTGCGATCCCGAGGTCTTTTCATGCCTTGGGTGCAACCCCAAGGTCTTTTTATGGAACGCTGGTAGGGATCATTGCTTATTGGAAGAACAGAAAACCTTTATTTCTTTCAAAAATTTATAATAACTGCTCAAGTAGAGCTACAAAACTTCCTAATCAGTGCTAATCCCCTCGCATCTGAGAATTACTGAAAATACTTTTAAGTAGAGCTACAAAACTTCCTAACTAGTGCTAATCCGCTCGCATCTAAGCATTACTGAAAATACTTTCGGAGGTGTTGAACATTCCAAGGGTGAAAAAGAGCATACCCATCTAGAGTTTGTAACCAATAGGTGCCTGGACGGTTGACCCGCGTAACTTGGTATGGTCCTTTCCAGTTTGGCCCCAACTTCCCATGGATCAGGACTTTGGTAGACTGGTTTACCGCCTTCAGAACGAGATCTCCAACCTAAAAACTACGGTGCTTTACCTTACTGTTAAAGTACCAGGAGACCCTCTGTTTGTAGGCTGCCACTTTTAGGTATGCCCGATCCCTTCTCTCTTCTACCAGGACGAGTTCTCCTCTATGGGCTTCCTCATTGCTCTGCTCACTAAAATTTACCACCCGGTATGTAGGCAACCCGATCTCCGTAGGGACCACGACCTCAAAGCCATAGGTTAGTGAGAATGGTGTCTTGCTTGTTGCCGCTCGGGGGGTAGTGCGGTAGGCCCACAGGAGGGTCGGTAATTCCTCCGCCCATACGCCTTTGGTGTTTTCAAGTCTCTTTTTAATTGACTGCAGAATAGTCTGGTTCGTCACCTCGGCTTGACCATTGGCTTGAGGGTGCTCAGGGGAGGAATAGTGATTTGATATCCCTTAGCCCGAGCAGAATTGCCTGAATACCGGGGTGTCAAACTATCTGCCGTTATCGCTGATCAGCACCCGGGGGATGCCGAACCTGCAGAGGACGTTTTTCTTAATGAAACTTTCCATCTTTTTCTCGGTGATTGTTGCCAAGGGCTCGGCCTCCGCCCACTTGGTGAAGTAGTCCACGGCGATGACAGTGAACTTAACTTGTCCTTTTCCCATAGGGAGGGAACCGACAATGTCGACTCCCCACTGAGCAAACGGCCAGGGGTTGAGGATTGGTGTTTGAAGCTCTCCCGGTCAGTTAATCATCGGGGAGTATCTCTGGCACTTGTCACACCTCTTTACGTACTCTTGGGAATCCCGGGCCATCGTTGGCTAGTAATAATCTTGCAGACCTCATGGATTTCATGCAACACCGTCGGGACTTGGGCAGGGTGGATGCAACGGAGATAAGGGGTAGTGAACCCCTCTTGTAGAGGATTTCATCAGCAATGTGATATCTGGCCTCTCGATACTTAACCCGGTGGGCTTCTTCCCTATCGTCCGGCAGTGTGCCAGTTGTGAGGAATGTCGTGATCAGATCCATCCAGCTATGGCCCAAGGCGACCAGCTCAACCTCCATGCCTTCTGAGTTGATTAGACTTAGCTCGCGTAAGTATTCTATCCTTATCCCGGGCAAGTCTGATTCAGAGGATGAGGCGAGGCGGGCTAACCGATCAGCCCTGGTGTTCTCTTTTCTTGGGATTTGTGTGATCGAGAAGCCCTTAAGCTTCTTCGAGACCGTTCAGAGGAGCCCTTAAGCTTCTCGATTTGTGTGATCGAGAAGCCCTTAAGCTACCATGTTCTCTTCTCGGGCTTTGTATTCTTGATTGACTTGGTTGACCACGAGCTAGGAGTTGCTGTACCCTTGAACTTGTTGCGCACCCATTGAAGTAACCAACTGTAATCCTACCAACAAGGCTTCATACTCGACCTCATTGTTAGAGGCACGAAATCCAAACCTCAACGTATACTCAAGCTGGATTCCGTCTGGAGTAGTCAGGATGATCCCTGCCCCGCTTCCCTGTTTGTTGGAAGACCCGTCCACGTATAGTACCCAGGTCGGGACATTTGACTGTAGGTCGGGCGGTAGGTCGGGAGGGCTGAGCTCTCCAACTGGGTCCTCAGAGTACATGAACTCCACAAGAAAGTCTACCACAGCCTGTCCTTTGATCGTCGTGCGGGGTCTGTAGGTTACTTCAAATTCCTCCAACTCCAAGGCCCACTTGACGAGCCTTCCAGTTGTTTCAGGCCTACTCAAGATCTGGCGGAGAGGCTAATCTGTGAGGACTATGATTGCGTGGGCCTGAAAATACGGGAAAAGTCTCCGAGTAGAAGTAACGAGGGCAAAGGCGAGCTTTTCTATGCGGGAGTATCTACTTTCCGTGCCTTATAGTGCCCAGTTGGTGTAGTAGACTGGGAATTATATCCCGTGTTCTTCTCAGATGAGAGTCGAGCTGACTGTAGAGGGAGACACTGCTAAATATAAGAACAATTCCTCATTTGGCACGAGTGTTGAGAATAAAGGAGGTGATGCCAGGTACTTCTTGAGTTCCTGAAATGCCTCCTCGCACTCTTCCGACCACTGAAAAGCCTTGCGGAGGATTTTGAAGAATGGGAGATAAATCTGTTCAATGCGGCGACCCACCCGGCCAAGTTCTGAACTTCTTTGGTCGACCTGGGTGACCGCATGTTGATGATGGCCTGGATTTTCTCGGGATTTTCCTCGATACCCCGTCTGCTGACTAAGTGTCCCAGAAACTTCCCGGACAAGATGCTAAATGAGCACTTGGCCGGGTTCAACCTTATCCCGAACTTCCTCAAAATGCTTAAGGCCCTGGCCAGATGCTAGAGGTGGTCGAACTCGTCCCAGCTTTTAACCAAAAGATCATCAACGTAAACCACCATGGACTTCCCAATCAGATCCTTGAACATGTGATTAACCAGTCGTTGATAGGTTGCCCCGGCATTTTTGAGGCCGAAGGGGATTACTTTATAGCAGTACGTTCATTGATCTGTGATGAAGGAAGTCTTCTCTTCATCCCCAGGATACATGCTGATCTAATTGTATCCTGAGTAGGCATCCATGAACAAGAAGAATGCATGACCGGCTGTAGAGTCCACAAGGAGGTCTATCCTGGGCAATGGGTAGCAGTCCTTAGGGCATGCCTTGTTCAGGTCGGTGAAATCCATACACATTCTCCACTTCTCGTTGCTATTCTTGACTAGAACCATGTTTGCTAACTAGTCGGGATAATGGACCGCTCGGATGGAATTGGCCTTTAGGAGCTTCTCGACTTCTTCACATACCGCCACCTGTCTTTCGGCCGCCATACCCCGTCTCTTTTGCTTGAACGGTCGGGAGTCCAGGTTAATGTTGAGACAATGAGACATGACCCGAGGATCTAATCCCCGGCATGTCTTCATGATTCCAGGCGAAGACATCATGACTCTGCTGCGGGAATCGGATCAACTTCTCCTTGAGGCCTGGTTCCAAGAAAGTGCCAATGCTAACGAACCGGTCGGGAAACCCCGGGTCTAGCACCACTTACTCCAGTTGTCCCACCGTACCTACTCCATCACTTTGGTCCCTTGGGTCCATTTCCTGTATGTTCAATGTTTCAGTGACGGCCTTCTTGCGTAGGGAGCTAACGTAGCAGCTCCGAGCGGTCGCTTGATCTCCCTGCAAGCTTCCAGGTCCCTGGGGGATTGGAAAGTTGACCACCAGGCTACATGTTGACACGACTGCCTTGGCTTTGTTGAGAGTTAGTCTCCCGAGGATGGCATTGTACGCAGACAGAGCTTCTACAACTACAAAGTTTGCCAACATAGACGTCTATTGGGGTAAGTCCCCATAAGAACTGGGAGCTCTATAATACCGAGTAGTTGTGTGCTGGACCAGTTGAAACCTACCAGGGGAGTGGCCACTGGTCGGAGCCGATCCCTGGATATCCCGAGCTGATCGAATGCCAAGACAAACATGATATCGGAGGAGCTGTCCGTGTCTACCAACACCCTTTTAACCAC
Organism: Hydrangea macrophylla; assembly: GCA_033977485.1. NCBI lineage: Eukaryota > Viridiplantae > Streptophyta > Magnoliopsida > Cornales > Hydrangeaceae > Hydrangea > Hydrangea macrophylla. The sequence continues at coordinate 88,011,210 of CM066986.1, forward strand.
ATAGTTTGCTACGGAGAGTGTCACTACCAGCGGATCATCATAGAGGCAATGCAGGCCTAGCATATCCTCGGATGAGAATGTTAACACATCGGTCGGGGGGGAGCCGGTAGAGTGAATATGCCAAACATCTGATCGGGATGCCCTAGCATGCCTCTTTCTGGCCGACTGTGAGTCCCCTCCGCCCGAAGTTCCTCCAGAGATTACATTGATTTGCCCGAGGGGTCGCGACTGCTCTAGAGTCCGGGTGTCTTGCCGAGGTTGTCTATCTGCCGCTACAAACTCAGCTAGATGGCCTTGCTCAATCAGCTTCTCAATGGCGACCTTAAGCTTAAAGCAATCCTCTGTGTCATGTCTGTGGTCTTTGTGGAAGCGGCAAAACTTATCCCGGTTTCTCTTACCGGGTGGACTTTTCAGCTTTGCTGGCTGCTGGAGTAGCCTCTGGGTCTCTACAGCGGCCATGACCTCGCGGATAGGCCGGGAAAATGGGGTGAACGTAATTGGGGCCTGATCCCGACCGCCCCTGTGCTGATCTTGTCTGGGCTTCTTTCCTGGACCCTTCTCAGAGCCCTCGCATTTTCGTTTAGTTTTTGGGGACTCGTCTTCCATGAAGCTGGCATGTTTGGATTTCAGAAATTCTTCTTGTGTCGATGTACTTTTCGAACCTTTCTGAGAGTTCTACCAGGGTTGTCGGTCGGTCATGATAAAACGACGTGGCAACTTTGGTGTATTGAACTCCCGAGCAGAAGGCCATGATAGCGGTCGTTTTGTTCAAGTGGCGAATTTGTAGCCTCTATTGATTGAAACGGTCCACGTAGTCCTTTAGGGATTCTCCTTTACATTGCTTGACGGTCAGCAGTTGGGTGTCCAATTGCGACCGGTTAAGCATCCCTACGAATTGGCTAATTAAAAGCTTGTTCAATGTCTTGAAGTCATCAACCGTTCGGGGTCTAAGAGCGTGGAACCACTGCACAGCTGGCCCCTTGAGAGTGCTGGGAAAGGCCAGGCACAGTAACTCATCGACGGTAGTAACTAACGCCATCTGGGCCTTGTAGGTACGAACGTTATCCACTGGGTTACCTGTTCCGTCATAGGAGTTGAGATGCGGTGGCTTAAACTTCCGCGGAATGGGGAATCCGGTGACCCGAACAGTGTAGGGTGATTCGGTCTCTGTGTTGGTATGATTATGGCACTGCTTGCAGCCGACCTGATTTCAGCTCCGGCTATGGGTAATCGTGTGCCTGAGATCTCCTCGGCTCGTGGTCGGGGGGCCCTCGGCCGATTCCCGGGCCATATGTCCTGGCCCCTCCTTTCTGGCAGCACGCCTACTATTGATGATGTCTCTGGCATCTCTCGCCAGGCACGGGTTAGCCAGGGCATGTTGTCGGGTTCCCTTGGGTGCATAGCTACTTACGTCATCTCCGTGCCGTCTCCAACCCGGCGGGGATATAGGTGCAGTGTGGGTATGTTGTCTGACCCGTTGAGGCTTTCGGTTGGGCGCGTCTTTCCTGGGCTACCCCTCGATTTGGGGGAGCTCATCTTGCTGGGCCAGCAGCGCTTCAATCTGCTACTGGGTTCGCCGCTAGCCCTCTCGGAGTTGTGTAAGAGCCACGGTGACCTGCTTGGAGGTCATAGAGGCGGCCGGTCGTCTAGCTTGTAAGTTCGCTGGTCCTGTTGGAGCAGTGGTGTTCTTACCTTTCTTTGGAGGCATGTCGATCAGTCGAAGATTTGTTTTTGGAGAAAGCAGTCGTTTCCCACAGATGGCGCCAAACTGATGATGCCAAAATATGGGTAAGAGTAATTGTATGAGAGAGATGGGCACAATGGAGTTTGTATATGGTTCAGCCCCGTTAATGAGGTGACCTACTTCCACGGGTGCGTCGGTGCGCTTTCGCTAACAGATCACCGGCGGTTACTGGTGAGCCAACAGAGTGGATGGCATTACCAGAAACTGACCGGGTATATGCGTAACAATGAGATATTTTTATGCTATTCTTTGGAGTCGGAATGCCCTCCCCTCTAATGGGGGTGGGTGGTCTCTTTTATAGATGCAAGAGCCCACCCGTACAAGATAAGTCTGCAGATTAGGAAGCTTAATCTGATTACAACAGATTTACATGAATTTAGGAGAGTTTTCTAAGTGGTTTAGGAAACTACTTGCTCCTTACATTTAGTCTTCTAGCCGGGATAGGCAACTGCTTGGAGGCTTGCTGGGCAAGCAACCACGCCTCTTCAAGGCGCGCTAAAGTGGGCCGGTTTGGAGTGAACTCCCGGGCTGTAGACCGGACCGGGCGGTCTTGTGTACTAGCCCAGGATGGCTAAGCAATCAACCTGGATTCAAGGTGACTTGGCTTCTCTTTGCTGAGGTGGTGAGGCTTGACTTTGACCTGATATTTTTGTGCATATCAATGAATATGAAAGTAATTTTTTTTTGGGTAAATTACACAAACCTCCCCTGAGGTTAGGTTAAATTACAGTGACCTCCCTTAAGATTTATAGTTTGGTAACATTTTCCCCCCTCTGTCAGTCAACCGTGAGTTGACTGACCTTTTTTGTTAAAATTGTAAAAAAAAATGACCTCTTTATCCTCCCCTCCCTCCCTCCCTCCCTCCCTCCCTCCCTCTCTCTCTCTCTCTCTCTCTCTCTCTCTCTCTCTTTCCTCAGCAAAATTCACCACACAAATACATCTATTCATACGTATATATGTAAATATAACCTGTAAATTAGGAGAAACGTGAAAAAAAAATGGGAGGGATAGAAACAATTAAAAGGGGTTTACATATTTCAACCCAATTTATGGTTCTTATATTCAAGTAATTCAACCCAAATCATCACCACCACTGCGCATACCATCACCACCACAACCAAAACCCACAGCTAGCCACAATCATCACTGCCGCAAACACCATTCCCAAACTGATTGCTGCAAATCAACAAAATTTCTACCTAGAACTGACAATCACCACCACCACGAACACCATTAGCCGCCACAACCACAGTACCCCTTCGATTGAACTAGATCCGGAAAATTGCCCATAAAATGAGCTCATATGAAAGCCCCAAAATCAATCCATCACCAAATTAGCCAAGCAACAACCTACATGTTAGCAAAAGTTTATGCTTTGCATTACAGCCTACAGGTCCATTTGAAGTCATGAGAGATGTAATTTTTGCGCTATTTCCCCTCATTTTCCTCTATATGTCTCACCAATTACATGCTTATGTATACATATGTGGGTATATACATATATATATATAGAGAGAGAGAGAGAGAGAGAGTGTGTGTGTGTGTGTGTGTGTGTGTGTGTGTCAATTGTATGTATATATATATATATATATTTTTGAGTCACCTAAACAGAGAAATGGGGAAGATGAAGATTAGGGTAGAATGGTAAATTCATCATTTCAGTCACTCCCATCTCCCAACAGTCTGACAAGGGGGGGTCAGTGTAATTTTGCATACCACAAGGGAGGTCACTGTAATTTGACCTAATCTCGGGAAAAGTCCGTGTAATATACCTTTTTTTTCAAATGGTAAATTTGCCCATTTATAATGTGTTGACTTTTTAAATTAATAAGATATCGTTTATTTTAGGGTATCTAGGTAATTTTACATGGACCATTAACTTTATTAGGTTTTTCATCTTTAATAGGGATGCAAATCGATTGAACTAACCTATTTAAAGAGTAATATTATGTTTTTTCAAATTTTATATCATAAATGTGATTCCTAACACGTGGTGGTAGCACCTTTATGGTAAGACCACTTCAACATCTTTCAATGAAAATCAAGTAGGCCAACTTTTTGAAGAAAAAAAAATTGATTTTTAAAAATTTTGTAAAGAGTTGGTTGTTTCAACACAGGGAGGCTCTATCTATTAGGCAAGTTAAGCGCGTGTCTAAGGTTTAGTTTGGCCGCCACGTGGCTTTTTAAAAAGAGTTTATGAAATTTATTACTAAGTTGTTTGATAATTTTATACAAGTAACACACTACTTTTCAAAAAGACATCATGAAATCAAAAAGCAACCTTGAGCTTTTAAAAGCTCCATTCTAGAGCTTTTAAAAGCTCCCCCAAAAAAGCCCTAAATTCAATTTTTACAAAGCTCATAAACTAGTTACCAAATAAAAAAAAAGGAGAAGCACTAAGGCTTAGTTTGGCCCCCATTGGGGTGCTTCTCCTTTTTTAAAGCACAATTTCATGTTAATTTATTGGTAACTAGTTTATGAGCTTTGTAAAAATTGAACTTAGGGCTTTTTTAGGGAGAGCTTTTAAAAGTTCTAGAATGGAGCTTTTAAAAGCTTAAGGTTGCTTTTTGATTTCATGATGTCTTTTTGAAGAGTAATGTGGCACTTGTATAAAATTATCAAATAACTTAGTGATAAATTTCATAAACTCCTTTTAAAAAGCCACATGGGAGCCAAACTAAGCCTAAAAGGAGCCAAACTAAACCCAAGTCCTCTAGTAAATTAGGGCCCAACTTTAAAAAACCATTATTGATAACCAACCAAAATACAACTATTATCATGAAGTAAACTGACGCTTAATCTTCCTTAATGCCTTCAAGCGTATTCTGCCTATGTTTCACACACACACCCCGACGTTTTACGGATTTTCTAACGGAAAAAAGTTTTTGGAAGACTTTCTTCTTCTGTTCTTTGAAGTGGTAGAAACTTTATGTACAGTATTGATATGCAAAATTGGCTATGGGTCGGGTGAGTCAGGTGTGACCCCCATATGGCCATCCATCCGTAAAATCGGGTGAAACCTATTCGTTGATTTCGGGTGGAGTTGGGTTGGTTTCAAGTAAAACTCGCCCGAGAGCATACAACATGCTAAAACACTTTTTATACATGTTTGTACAACGAATTTTTCACTTTTTTGTAAACTTTTACAATGACAATAACAATAACATACTAGCTATTTTAGCATAATCCCACATCTAGCAACCATACAAATTACAGCAAGTTCATGAAAAACTTGATTAAAAAAACACAAAAACAAAAAGCAAAATAACAATAGTAATATTAGAAGTCTAGAATAAATCTTAAAAAAGAATATTTATACTAAGTGATACAAGATTACAAAATACACTGTGTATATACCAAGTCGGCTCGAGTGGAATCGGGTCAATTAACACATAAAACCGATATCCGACTCAAAGTTGATCGAGTCTAACAATTAGAACCCGTGACTCCACCCGCAACCTATACAAACCGACTCAAAAGGCTCGGTGATCGGATTTCACGGGTCATCGATTTTTTTTGGCCAACCTTACAAAATACAATAAAGGCCCCCATTTGAATTCTTCACATTGAGCCCCAATTATGTATTGGGCCACCCTTGGTTGAACAGAGGTAACTTGTAAAATACTTTGAAATAATTTACTACAAAAAAAGGCATTACTGACTCGCATAGAAATATTTCGTCCGTTCAAGAAGTAAAGTTACTTTGGCAATTGCTTTGGCAATAGTGGTACCCTTGTTTTAACCAAATAATAATGCAGAACGACAATTCTGACATTGGAAATATAATTGGTACAAATATCCTTTATAGACACATATTGGAAGCGTAATTACTTCCAACTCTCTTGCATCCAGACTATTATACACACTTTGGACATGTGACCTCAAACCTGCTTTGTATAAACAACTAAAAAAAAAACCTCAAACCAGCCTCAGCAGCTATTTTATTACTGAAGTGTAAGCTGAAACATGTATGTCACAGCAGTCAGCATCCCAAGAGAAGTCCTTTTTCATGGCATCCATAATCTTTCCGTTCCACTGAGATGGGTTGTTCCTCTACAATTGAACAATGGAATCCAAAACATAAAAATAAATAAATAAATAAATAAATAAATAAAATTAGCTTCCTAAAACTAAATTCCTCTACAAATACCAAAAAATATCAACAGAAAAATTATGGTTTTGCTGGGGGGATACACACAATTTCATCGATTGCTTGGGTTACAGACACGTTTGCAAACGTATTGCGAATGTACTGTGAGAATTTAGAGCTCCCAAAGTCGTGATCTATCCTGTGCCTGCTGAGACATAATATGTATATATACATTATACAAGTCATTTTCAATGAGCTAGATGAAAAAATTTGCAGCTATTTGCAACTACTTACTTGAATCGGTTATCGATAAGCGTTGACACAATTGGAGCAGCTCCGTATCTTAAAGCCTTGAGCTACATATGTCGAAGTAACCCAAGAAAAGTTATTCATAACGCAGTTACATAAATATCTATATATATGCAACAGATAAAATAATTGTTTGATGAGAGAAGCAAAATAAAGAGGAGATGGATGCATTTACAAAAAGATTGACGGCAACTAGAGGGTAAAATGAAGGAAACATCCAAAAAGTGGCCGAGTAATGTGCCACGAAAAAACAATACTGTGTAAACACACAAGCATAATTTTACACAGACCTAAATGGAAGCTATAGATTTATCTCTATATAGCTTGCAAAAGCATAGACACTTCAATTTAGATGTCGTGTCCATGACGGAGAAGCGACACCGCATGTCGGAGAAGCGAGAAAAAATTCTTCCAACTTTTTTTACACTGGACCCGCGCCATACACATGGCCGTACAGGCGTACACAAAGTGGACATGGCATGGTGGCCTCTCATTGGAAATATTTTTAAAATTTTGAGGTAAAAGTCTTGATATATTATGATGGGAGATAAGTCAATGGTGCATTTGAGAAATTAGGAAACAGGGGTGGACACGACCGATATGTTGCATACTTAGTCAAAAAATATAAGTCTTTAATCGCCGCATTTTAGCTCAAGCTGAGTCTGTATCCCACATTTTAGGAATTGCCGTCTGCCCATGTCCATATCGTATCGTATTCGTGCTACGTAGTGTATGAGAAGAACTCAAAACAGATACAAGACTTGGTTATCCATAAAGGTCAGCTAGGATCTTTCTAACTGTCCAAATAAGAAATTACTTCAAATGAAAAGATAATGTTTATGCACGTACCGGCAGTTGGAGCACTAGATCTTCAAAAGATTGGCATAAGATTATGTCCAATCCGGCTAAGATTAAGTGCAATAAAGCTTCGTCGTAATTGTTCAAAAATATCATATTCTCATCCTGCAGACAGTTAAAAAGATATTGCATATCTGTTGCCCAAAGAGTTGAAACAGGCCTCATGAAACATACATATCAGAAAGAAAAAAAAAACGTAGCCTACTACTTTCATCTGTCTAAACCCATTTTAATGAGAGGACTTCTTAGAAAGATAATCAGAACAATTATAAAGGCCAAGGAATTACCTAATGGCGGACCCACTTATGTAAAATGCTGGGTGATATACCAGGGATAGGCCTAGCGTTTAACACAATAACAACAATAATTCCAAGAATCCTAATTTGCCCCTACCACAAGTAGAAATTTAGGGCCTGTTTGGGAATGCCTAAAACAGGTTGCAGACACATCACTTTTATCTGGTTTTTATGAAAACCAGTATTGTGTTGTTTCTATAAAGAACCAGTTCTTGGGGTATCTTTAAGTCACGGACATTTATTTAGAACAGGATCTTTTAGAAACATAATTGGTCCTTGTATTACCCAACAGCTTCTTAGAATAATATATATATATATATAGAAGGGGGATTCCAGAGAAGCTTATGCTCAATTAAGATGTTAAGTCGTTAAAAATGACCTACTCTGTTCTGAACTTCGCTAATTATCAAATCTCACTTTGAATAATTTCTGAGTAGAACTTGTTCTATTAATAGTAGATATCATAAAGCTTTCACAGTTAAAGAATAAATCTGAGCTTAAAACTAAGACGTGGTGAGCCTTAAAAGTTAGGTTTGCAATTGTTATCTTGAAGAACATCCCTGAAAGGTCGAAAGGAACTGGAGAACCATCCTGTACAGATTTGAGCCGGACTCATCTATTGAAGTGATGGGTCCTGCTAATATAGGACACATCAAAAAAGCGCTGCACTGTTTATACTTTATAAGCATACCACAGTTTGAACACCTCCAGAGATTCATTCCGGTATTCCACTCAAAAATCGTAGTATGCATTTTGTGTTGCATCCAACTTGTCCATGTATAGTCACTTCAACGTCCCCCTAAAAACATTTTAAGGCTTTAGAGAAAATTTAAGACCATGCTCTTCTTAATGATGCTATGACCTGCACAGTTCACATTAGTGGTCAATGCATTGGTTACTTCAACTTTTACTACCTAGAAAAGGCCAAAATATATGTTTCTCTGTGGCTTCGCTTTGTCTAGCTCACTCACCTTGGAAGGTGCTTGCCACTCCCCTGTGGTCTGATGTCCATCCAATGCCCTTGGGATAGGAACAGGATCTTCATCAGTCCAAAGGAGTATTTTCTTAATACTCTAAAAATGGTCCGGAGGTGGTAACGTGGTCGTTAACGGATGGCTATAGCCCACAATTAGAGGTGGCAAACCCACAGGGGGGTATATTTGTCATTTCAAGTAAAAAGTCAACACACAACCACAGCGGGGTTTAGGGTCAACTTTTGAACCATAGGGGGGTAAAGTGAAAATGGATCTAACCACAGGGGGTAAAATGTATTTAAGCCTAATAATAATACAAGGAAAAAAAAAAAAGCTGTCTAAATTGGTTGGGCATCACCAAAAACTTCTCATTTCTTTCTTCCTTTTCTCAGTCCCCTTCCTTTCCTTTCTTTTCTGTCCATTCCCCACACACCATAAACAAAACATGTAAAAAAAATTTGTGATATGTAGAATATGCATGTAACCAACACTTCAGAGAATCCGAGATAGTAAGGTAAAAAAAGCGCATATAAATTAACATGCGTAGGATACATTATACGAGTATGTGATCCTTTTTATTTTCAGATAACAAGCAAGAAGTTTATTTAAAAGAGTGGTACACGTTGATACAGCTCCATAGTAAAAAAAAAAAAAAAGGGACGAGCGTGATAGACAATGATGATTCTACCTTGAGTTCTTCCTGAAAAGCTTTCAGTGCTCTGTTCATGCCTGGACTTTTGCTAGTTCCAATGAAGATAAACTGCAAAGTATAACTAGTTAAATCACATTTATGGAAAATCCTCTGCTTAAAAAAATGCATCGAGCCACTAAACATTTTTCCTCAATGGTTCGGCTCACTTCTTTTTCTATCTAAAAAGAGTAAAAGATTGATATGCCTTCAAAAGTTCTCTCTTCATTTTCTTGGGTAGATCTAAAGTATCCATACCACATCGATTATTGGAGTTATCATTCAAGTGTTTATTAATCTAAAGCTTTCTCCGAAATGGGGAAATTCAAATTGATAAAAGAAAAAACCTGAACCCTCCTTCTGGAGGCAATCCGAACAAGTGTCTTGAGGTTCTCTAGATCAACATCTGAGACTTCTGAAATGACGCATCCAACCTGAGAACACGTTAATCTCCTAATAAAAACTTGCCAAAAAATTTCGGTAAACAATAATGGAAACAGTCTGTAAAGGAGTTGAAACAGAAACTAGACAATAAATGCGAATGTTGAGATGATATGTGGTAAAGTTAAAATATATGTTCAGTCAAAATAAGAGAAAACTAACTAAAATTATCTGAAATAGTACTCACACTGAGGGTAATGTTAGGGGAAAGAGAATACCCAAATTTGCTTAGGTTGAGGTACTTTTAATCGCTGTCACTGACCACAAGCTATAACAAACTTCACATCATTCAATTAAATGCTAGTACCCACCATACTCTCTTGAGACAATTTGAACATTCTACACAATCACATGCACTGAAACCATGGTTGTGTCCCTGAACCCATCAGCTTAGAACATTTCCTTGCATTGAGAGAAATGGAGAGAAGAGAAGAGAAAAGAAACCCCTTTCTTTCCACTTCTCTTATTTGGTAAGTTAAGTTTGCAGAGAGGAGAAGATTAATGGAGAGAAGTGGAGAGAAAGTAAGGAAGAAAGAGGCCATTTTTTTTCCTCTCCAAATCTGAGAGATTAGAGAGAAGAGAAGAGACTGTAAATATTAACATTTTTTAAATGACCAATATATCTCTGACTTAGTCGCTCGAATTGAATAATGATATCACTATTTAGTAGACGAAAAATAGTAAACTGATTCAAAATACTTTCTTTCCTTTTCTCCAATGAAAGCTAACCAAACAAGAGAAAGTTATATTTCCTTTCTCTTGTCTGATGTCTATCCAAACCCCTACTTTCTCTTCTCTTCATTTAATGAGTTTCTTTTCTCTCCTCTTCTCTCAATCCGATTAGTTTATGGAAGACAGAGAAGGCGAATCTATTTTGTGGTAACCAATTTTTGTGCAAACAGGAACTTTCATCACAAGCCAGTTCATACCAGAAGAAATCAGTTTAGCAATAAGAAGGATACATGGATGCCATGTATATATATACTCACATATGCAATATTCATTAGTATGTCTAACCACAGAACCAACAAATTTCTGGCATTCCAGTCCGTCATTAAGGTGTTGACGCATCACGCATGAATCGAAGATTTGAAGACTGTTACAATATATTAGTTTAGACATAAACATAAGGGCAATATTGTAATCCGTATTCTCTTTTCTTTCTCTTTAATATATATACATGTGTAGGCTAACCTAAAAAGGTTAGACCTTCACTTTCTCACACCATGGTATCAGAGCCATATCTGATCCACCACCACCACCATCCACCACCTAGCCGCAGCCCTTTCCTCCACCCCACCACCTAGCCGCAGCCCCTCCTTGCCAGAAAACCTTACCCCAGACCCCCCAGGCCCTAGCCGCAGATTCCCCTGTCCCCTCTACCCTAGTCAAGCCCCTCCACTGCCAAAAACACCTACCCGAGAGTCCGAGACCCCCCTAGGCCCTAGCCGCAGCTTCCCCTGCCCCTCCTCCAGCCTTGTTCTCTGATAATCCTACGGGTTCTCCTCAGGATGCTACTCAGTCTACTCCACCAGCTGGGCCATCTTCAAATGAGTCTGTCACCCTATCCTGTGATGAGTACAATGCCTTAGTTCAACATCAACACCAGATGTCTCTATCTTCTTCTGCAGGGTTTGCAAACTCAGGTGATATTGCATGTTTGTCATCTTCTACTCATTCTCCATGGGTTATAGACTCGGGAGCTTCAAATCATATGATTGGAAAGTCCCAAATCTTTTCCAAGTTATTTAGTCCATCTACACAGTTATCAGTTGTGTTAGCTGATGGCCGGTCTTGTCCTATTATGGGTCATGGATCCGTATCTCCTACTTCATCTCTCACCTTGTCTCCTGTTAATTACATTCCTAATTTTCCATTTAGTCTCTTATATGTCAGTCAACTAACTAAGTCTCTTAATTGTTCTGTAACATTTTATCCCTCTCATTGTGTTTTTCAAGACCTCAGCTCGAAGAAGATGATTGGTGGAGATCGTGAACAGAATGGTCTTTACTATCTTCAGTCTCTTCCCCCTCAGAATGACTTTGTGGCCTTATCTGGAGTTGTCTCACCTCATCAATGGCACTGTCGGCTGGGTCATCCATCCCTAGTACCCTACAGTCATTGCAGCTAGTTTTTCCTTCTTTTAAATTCCTAAATAAATTAGAGTGTGAGGCTTGCCAATTAGGTAAGCATCATAGGGTGTCATTTCCGTTACGTCATAATAATCGTCGGTCCACTCCTTTTGAGCTGGTTCATACCGACGTCTGGGGTCCATCTAGAACTAAAACTTTATTGGGTATTTCTTATTTTGTTACATTTGTGGATGATTGTTCTAGGATGACTTGGTTGTTTTTAATGAAAGAACGTTCTGATATTTCTTCTATCTTTCAACTGTTTCATAAGGAGATTCAAACTCAATTTGGTTCTAATATTCGTATTTTGCGATCTGATAATGCATTAGAGTATGTTAAAGGTCCTCTTCAGACTTATTGTGATTCACAGGGTATAATACATCAAGCCTCTTGTGGATACACTCCACAACAAAATAGAGTTGCAGTCTTGCAGAACGCAAAAATCAACATCTCCTTGAGGTAGCACGTACACTTATGACACATATGCATGTTTCCAAACCATTTTGGGGGGATGCTGTACTTACTGCCTGCTATCTTATTAATTGCATGCCCTCATCTGTTTTACGTGGTGGCATACCTCATTCCGTCTTATATCCTAACAAACCTTTATTTGCATTGCCACCACGTGTGTTTGGTTGTGTTGCATTTGTAATTAATTTAACTCCTGGTCTTGATAAGATAGCTCCTAAGGCGCTACGAAATGTGTATTTGTGGGGTATTCTCGCACTCGGAAAGGTTATAAATGTTGGAATCCTCAAAGTCGTAGGTATGTTGTTTGTGCTGACGTTACCTTCTTTGAAGGTATGTCTTTCTTTGAAGCCTCCAGCATCTCACTCGATGGTGACCTTCTTGTTCCGTCTCTTCCGCTGCCTCTGCCGATTCCACCTTCAAATACTGTACCATTAAAGGTTTATCACCGTTGGCCCAAGCCATTCACTGCTTCAGATCAACCTGCTCCACCTCCTCCTCAATCATCGTCTCCTACTGAGTTTCCTCCCCAGTCTCCTAATCTTCCAATTGCTCTCAGGAAAGGTACCTATTCTTGTACTCAACTTCCCATAGATCAGGTTGTCTCGTATTCTCATTTATCTTTTCCTTTTCGCTCTTTTATCACTGCTTTGTCCTCTATTTCTATTCCTCAGTCTGTCACTAAGGCATTGACCTCTCCGGGCTGGAAGCGTGCTATGGATGATAAGATGTTGGCACTCTCTCAAAATGGTACGTGGGAGTTGACTACCCTTCCTGCAGGGAAATATGTTGTTGGTTGCCGTTGGGTTTATGTGGTTAAATATCATCCGGATGGTACTGTGGAACGGTTAAAAGCTCGTTTAGTTGCCAAAGGGTACACTCAAACCTTTGGCGTTGATTATTTTGAGACTTTTTCCCCAGTGGCTCGTCTTACTTCTGTTCGTATCATATTGTCTGTGGCTGTCACTAAGAGTTGGCCATTGTACCAGCTTGACATAAAAAATGCATTCCTTCATGGTGATCTACACGAGGAGGTATACATGGAGCAACCTCCTGGGTATATTGCTCAGGGGGAGTCAAACAAGGTGTGTAAGTTGAAGAAAGCTATTTATGGTCTCAAACAGTCTCCTAGGGCCTGGTTTGAGAAATTCAGTCAAGTTGCTAGTTCAAATGGTCTGAAACGAACCAATTCTGATCACTCAGTATTCGTAAGAAAGTATGACAAAGGTATCATTATTCTAGCTGTCTATGTGGATGACATTGTGATTACTGGTAGTGACAATGAAGGCATAGAATCGTTAAAGTCTTATTTGAGTAAGCACTTTCATATGAAAGATTTAGAGCTACTCCGTTATTTTTTGGGGATTGAAGTAGCAAGGTCCAAAGAAGGAATCTCTCTATCCCAAAGGAAATATGTGCTTGATCTGATAGATGAAACAGGGTTAAAGGATTCCAAACCAGTTGATACCCCAATAGATTTGAATATCAAGTTTAGTAAGACTGAGGGTGAAGATTTTAAAGATGCTGAACGATATAGGAGACTGGCGGGTAAGTTAATTTATCTTACTGTAACTCGCCCTGATATTACGTTTTCTGTAGGTGTTGTTAGTCAGTTTATGCAGAATCCCAAACTCACATTGGGAGGCCGTCTGTCGTATATTGAGATATTTGAAAGGTTCTCCAGGAAAAGGTTTAGTGTTGAAGCCTGCAAATAACTTGGATATTATTGGTTATTCAGATGCCAGTTGGGCTGGAGATAATCTTGATAGATGGTATGTCTCAGGGTTCTGTGTATTTGTCGGTGAAAATCTAGTTAGTTGGAAAAGTAAAAAACAGAGTGTTGTTGCTCGATCAAGTGCAGAGGCTGAGTATAGAGCCATGGCTCATACAGCGTGTGAGTTACTATGGGATAAGTCTATTCTACAAGAAATGGGATTTTCTAGTGATAAACATATGCAAATGTTCTGTGATAATCAAGCGGCTATGCACATTGCCAGTAATCCAGTGTTTCATGAGCGAACCAAGCACATTGAAGTTGACTGTCATTTCATCAGAGATATGGTCATGCGAAAACAAGTTGTTGCTTCATTTGTTAGGTCTAGTGATCAATTAAGAGATATTCTTACCAAGGCGTTAAATAAGGGACTTTTTTATGATCTTTGTAACAAGCTGGGGCACGATAGACATCTATGCTCCAGCTTGAGGGGGAGTGTTAGAATATGAGTTTAGACATAAACATAAGGGCAATATTGTAATCTGTATTCTCTTTTCTTTCTCTTTAATATATATAAGTGTGTAGGCTAACCTAAAAAGGTTAGACCTTCACTTTCTCACAACAAAGACAATGGAAATAAGGGAAAATAGGACAATAATTTATGTGCACCACTTACAAGAATAATAGAAGCATTCTGAGACAGTCCCAATTGCTGTTGCAATGCAACTTTGCAAACAGCTTTTCCCTTCATGTTATCTGCACTATAGCTTTCAGGAAGAAATTTGTCCACGGAAGGGTCCCACGTGGAGTTGTCAAATCCACAAGGAGAAATTACCAACTTGTCCCTACATCCAAGGGAAAATTTGAAAAATGCGAAGGACTAGAATGTTCCTTCAGCGAGAATAACGTGTTTAGTTCATGAATTAGGGAGAAAAAGGAAAGATAACATCAAGGAAACACTTTTCTTTGCTTGGTTAATGAGGAATAACGGTTAGGAAATAGAAAGGAAAATAAAATAGAGTGAAAAGAAAATTTTTTAAAATTAGTGTTTTTTAATTTTGAGTCACTTGCCTTCCTTCCTTTTTTCTTCAGAATTTTTTTAATTCCAAACGTATTTAAGAGTGCAGAAAATAGGGAACAAACTAAGAAAATAACTTCCTTCTCGTTTTCCATTTCGTTTTCTAAATCCACAAGCCAAAAGAAGCCTTACAACACTGACGAATATTAGATGAACCTTTTACACGTTGCATCAAAAAAAATATGTGCCTTCAGTTCACAATGAGTGAGAAGATAGGAAGTTGAACAGAAGAACTTCATGAATATTAGAAGAACTTCGTTTTCCATTTTGTTTTCTAATTCCGCAAGCCAAAAGAAGCCTTACAACACTGATGATTGATGAATATTAGATGAACCTTTTACACGTTGACGTTGCAACAAAAAAATCTGTGCCTTCAGTTCACAATGAGGGAGGAGGTAGGACGTTGAACAGAGGAACTTCATGGATATTTAGTGTACAAATTCAGGAATATAATAGAACTGCTACTTACTGATGGATAGCTAAGGTGGGTTCCAGACCATGACTCAAGCTACAGATGATCTGGCCTTTTGAATGCATGGATGACAATACTATAACTTTATTGGAGTAAACTACTCCACCCTGCAAGTTTGCAGAAGGAAAAATGCATATATAAATATATACATAAATATGTATATATGTATGCATGTGTTTAGAGAGAGAAAGAGAGACAGAACAAGTTTGAGTCATGCTATAAGTTCATAGAATCTGCTTCCCCTGATAATGTAAATAGATTGAACTAGAAAGATATATGGGTGGAAAGAAGGGAACATGCATATTGCTTTATGGAAATTGAGGTTAAGGGCTGTCCGGGAATGATTAAAAAGGATCATGGTCAGACCGAGTCTAACTTTTATCTGGTTTTGTAAAAACCGGTATTGTGTTCGTTTGATAAAGAACCAGTTCTTGGTTATTTTAAGTCAGAAACAGAGCTGGCACCGTGGCACGTAGTTCTGTGGATACCAATGAATACCTTTTTGGCCTTCAAATGCAAAAAAGTTCATGTTGAATCACAACCCGAACAGTTTCAATTTACTTGTTAACATCTTTGAAGATGAACCAAAGGGGTTTAATCAGAGGACTTAAATATGCATCATAATTTATGCAACTGCAACCATGTCTCAAATAGTCAAATTGAAAATATTACATCACAAACCTAACTTTCTTATGCTCCTCCAAAATGGAATCATACATCTAAAATTTTACATAAAAGAAGCCACATACATTCTCAATGCTAGCAACAGCTAGTCAAAAGCCCCTTCATCGAGTAATCTATTAAGAACCCGTTGGGGTTTGCTTTTCATAAGCTACAAATTGGAGCTTTTAAAAAAAGCTGTTTTCCAGCTTTAATCAGATTCTTTTAGAAAGCTGTGAAAAAGCTAATCCAAACAGTCAACTTTTTAAACAATTACTTATCCAAATGTTGGCTCTGAAAAAGCTATCCCAAACAGTCTCTAAACATAAGAATTTGGCCTAAAGGAAAAAATCTACCAAGGAAGAAATAAATACCTTCAAAATGTTGACAAGATGTGTCTTGGAGTTATCTTGCAAACGATCAGGACGGTGTAGTCTAGAAGGATCAAGTCCACATAGTGCTAGCTTATCAGGTTGCTCAAGACACTACAAATAATACATATCAGAAAGTATTTTCACAAAAATCTTTTTAGTGTCAAGATTGGTTGGGCAGATCAAAGAATGCAAATTTCAAAAATTGAAGGAAGAGTTTAAAAGAAACTTGCCTGAGATTCAAAGCCATGACATGTGAACAATATTCTAGTACCTACAAGCCCCTGCATATTTAAGCAAACATATTTTACGACAAGAAAGTTATCCATAATGTAGATTTCTTTCCCACAGTTGATGCTTAAAATTAACAAGTGAATTCAGCATCAGCAAGTTAAGTAATGTACCAAATGCCTATTTGATAGAAGTCTACACAATGTCTAACCAGAATGGCTGCACAATGAGGGACGTCTCCACTTTTATGCTATGTTTCATAACAGTGATGGAAACATGGAAAGAAGGGAGGGAGGGAAGAGGTATCCCTAGGGAAAGGAAGGTGGTCTCCCTCCTTATTTCTGGTTAAAACAAGAATTAAAGGACAAAGGAAAGTATACAATATTGTGTATCTTATTATTCCACCTTTCCATAACAGGAGGCAAGCTCCTTCTCTTCTCCCAATCTGTCCACTTTTGGAGGGATGACAAATGGCGGGTCAGTAGAGATGCCTCTTCCCTCCTTCCTTCTATCACTTACCTCCCTTATTCCACTCTAGCAAACAAAGGATTTACCCCTTTGTTTCATCGATCGACACTAAAAACAAGGATATAATACTTTACAAGTATTCCTTGGTAAAGTATGATTTAGTTTCTCTATTAAGAAAAGCAAAGTTGACTACTGGCCAAGGTCAATCTCTACCGATTCAAGCGAAAAAAGAGGAGCTTTAAATAGCACCAAACAATTACCATCTCATCAATACAAGGAAAAGAAGTTGTAGTTCCAAGCCTTACCTGATTAACAAAAACATCCCAGAAAAGTGGCGCAACAACAGCGGTTTCCCAGTTGTGAATATGTAAAACATCAGGCTGCTTTCCTGATTTTACTATATAATCCAGTGAAGCTCGAGAAAAATAGGCGAACCTGAAACCGTTAAGCAGATAAAAACAATTGAATCATACTAGACAGCTGCTAAAGTCAACAGAACATATAAAGGGGACTTTTATTTCTTTATGGGTATGATTATAACTAGACAATTCCCCTCTCTCATAACCATAATCCCCTGGAAACCTCAATGAAGGACATACTAATAATGGAATAAAGACAACAACTTCACTACAATAGTGAAGGTTGCCAGTTTATTAAACAAGAAATTAGCATTCATTCTCAACACTAGTTAGATTTCTGCTTTAATAAATGAACGAAATAACTGAATAAACAAAAGATAGGCAAAGTCCAACAAACAATCCAATGAACACAATAACTTATCTTACTATTGTAAGAGTCAAGTTCTCTTAAGTTTTGGAAAATAGAGAAACTCAAAATTGCACGGGAAAAAATAATTGCAAAAATGACCCCATAATTATGTTAGTGACAGTTAACATGTTATCAAATCAAGAAATTAGTATTTATACATTACAAAACATAGATTTCTGCTTTGATAAATCCACGAACTGATTGAATGAAACAGGATAGTTAAAGATTACCAACCCAAAGAAGATGATAGCTTATTTTACTACTGTTAAAAATAGAGTTAACTACTCCAGATTCTTAATAACTAGAGAAATTTGAAATGCCCCAGGAAAAAATCAAAACAAAATTTACCATGATTACAAAGATTGACATGTTCTTAAATCAATAAATTGGAATTTTTATACACTAAAACACTTTGATTTCTGCATTAACAAATGAACAAATTAATGCCAGATTGGCCTAACGTTACAGTTCCAGAAAAACTACGTAAAATCAGCCTGTTATAAAATCAGCATACTGAAAGGACAAAAAAAAAGAAGGAAAGAAAGAAAGAAAGAGAAGCTTGAAAACATTACCAACCGTTCAAAGTCATTTGAGCAGCCGTATACCCTCTCATGATTGAATAAGGATGAATAGTAAATAGGTTGTATAAAAGTAACCCCGATGCCGTAGACAACACTGTAAAAAGAATACATGGACAGGTCAATAAGAGGGGGTAGTTAGAGAAGATGCAGAATGCAGCAACTAAATGATTTACAGCTGCTTGCGTTAGCTTTAAAGTAATCAGGTTTTGGAATAAGAGATTTTTTAAAAAACTGTTTTTTAGCTTTGAAAAGAAATCAGATTTTTAAAAAGCTATAAAAAAAGCTAATCCAAACTGTCCCAGGACCCAGCATTTTAAACAATCACTTATAAATGAATGTTGGCGCCGAAAAAGCCATCCCAAATGCGCTATATTAGTAAGTTCACATTCCTAAATAACGACCAAACAGAAGTAAATAGTTAATCATGAAGTTCCCACATAACATGAGAACATACAATCACCGACTAAACGCACCCAGTCCAAATTCTGTTCGCTTGCAATTGGCCATTGAAATATGAATAGAACTCTGCCTCAATTTCTCGTAAGCCTTGAACTTCTTCCAGGTGAAGGCTAGCATACCTGTTTCCAAGGTGTATTTTAAAGTTAAAATTACTATATAGAAAATGATTAGCCGTCAAACATTGATTCTTCCATAGAGAAATGCCTATGTGTCGCATGTGCATATTTGTACGTGTTCGCATGCGTCATAGTTGAGAGTAGAATAAATACTAAACATTGTTTCTTTCAAATCTTTGATTTATCTTTGCCTCTGTCTGGTTTGCGGATTTGGAGAATGAAAAGAAAACGAGAGGGAAAACTCTTTGTCTAGTGCCGTTCTTTAGTTTCATTAAAAACTGAGAATTTATAATGTCTAGAAGGAGTTCAAGAAAAGATGAAGGGAAGTAACTCACAAACTTCAAAATTTTAATTTATCTTTCCTATATCTTCTTTTAGTTCATTTTCCTTATAACCAACCAAAGAAAAGTGTTTTCCTTTCCTTCCCCTCACAAAATCCATGAGCCAAAAAAAGCCTTAAAACTCTTCTGGGCAATAAAAAGAAAACATAGAAGGATGTTACAAATTGTGAAATGCACAACTTAGCATGCCTCTGAAAATACAGCGACTGACATAGTGAGAGAAGTTCTGATAGAAAAAGTAAATAAAACATATATGCATGGGAGAAAGAGTATAATAAGGTTAGGACCATACGTGTAATGCAATAAAATCATGGTAATCTTTAAATAAGCCCAAAAATACCAAGCTTTGATTGGCAAGAAATTTGAGAAAGAATAAACACAGAATAAGAGACCCTTTATTTACTTCGGTAATATAACCTCGACCAAATTTCCCTTTCCTTGTAGTGCTCGAGATAAGCCTGTTACATATGGTGCCAAAGATCCAACAGACACAACTGGCTCCATTTCAGTACAAATGTGAACGATGTGAAAAGCCTTCCTGAATTGAAGATGATAGAGAATGTGTTAGACCGGAATAGAAAAAGAAAAAAAGAAACAAAACAACATGTATGATACAAAAGCTTCTATTGAAAAAGAGAAGTGGAATTGAACTTCACCAAGACAGAGAACACTCTCTTCTCGAAATTTTCAAAAACAAAATATCACTTATATGTGATAATGGTTTAATTAGAAATATATCAAGACTGTCCCACAACTTTCCCCATTGCTGTTGATTAAAACGTATATAGTAAGGCTCTGTTTGATTCATGGATTTAGTGACGGAAATGACAAGAAAGCAAAACTGTATTTATGGTTTGGGTAACAAGGAAAACAGTGAGGAAAAAAGGAAGAAAAGAAAATGGAACCAAAAATAATGAAAAAATTCAAACTTTGTAAGTCACTTCCCTTCCTCTTTCTTTAAATCCTATTGTATTTCGAAATTTTCTAATTTTTAAGTACTACGTATGGAGGAAAACACTTCTAAATGAAAAGAAAATTCTTAATATCAGAAAGAATTATCTGTACATATGCACCAGAACAATGCAAAGACACTATCACTTAGTTCCTGTTTGGCAATGCATATGGTTCAGACCAAGTCTCACCTTTATCTGAATTTTATGAAAGTCAGTATTGTGTTGATTTGATAAAGAAACAGTTATTGGAATATTTTTAAGTCAAGAATGGACATCTACGCAACCAAGAACCAGCTACACAATAACCATTAGAACTGGTTCTGGTATTACCAAACAACCTCTTAAATTCAAATGAGATTGTCAAACAGGTAAAGTTAAATTCAAGATAAAATTAGCAGGAACATGCAGTGGAATATTTTCTTAAAAAAATACAGTAAAATATTTTTACTTTTTGCTTTTGTCTGAGAAGTTGCGGAGTCCTCCCAGAAGTTCGGCATCTCTTTTTTGCAGGAGGCCAGAGCAATCATCCGCTACACTAACTTTTGAATCAATGACTAGCCTTCTCAAATTAGATGCCTCCACAGCACCAATCATGCCCTTAACGACCAACGAGTCTAACCTAAGCAGAACCTCCGAGCTGATTGATAGCTTATCTGGTGAAGGAATAACATATAAGTAGCAATCTAAGAAGCACGAGTGCTTCAAAAATGGTGCCGCACGCGCACTTAGTGCGTATGGAGTGCGAGTGCGGCTGGAGTGCGCCTTAGTGCGCGTGTAGTGCGTGTGGACTCCATGTGAGTTCTTGGTTGTGCCCGAGTGCGGCTCGAGTGCGGCAGAGTGCGTCGTGAGTGCGGCTCGAGTGCGGCAGAGTGCGTCGTGAGTGCGTCGTGAGTGCGTCCCGACACTCCGTGAGTGCGGCGACATCTGATTTTTTATATTTTTTTCCAAGGTTTCTTACATTATTTTTACAAATTTTGGGGTTCATAATACAAATATATAAAGAAAGGAGAAGTAAATATAGGTTGAGATACAGTCGCACCTTCACAAACTCACAAATCAGTACTTGTTGGGGATCGTCTCTCCGGCTAGGGACCTAGGGTTCACGATGTCTGAATCTCTGCCTCTCTGTTCGTCTCTCTCCCCTCTCTCTGTTCCGTCTCTCTATTTCACACACACACTCATACACACTAACTCTCGATCTATCTCACGGTTTGTAGCGGCGCAGCTTTGCGCTGGTTCTTGATCGATCGAGATCTACTCTCTCCCTCTCTCTTCAGGATCTTCTCTATCTCTGTCTGTGATATCCAGGTTTGGTTCTCTCACTCTGTTTGTTATTTCTTTTCATTCTTTTTTTTTTGGTAGTCATCTGTTTGTTATTTCTATGATTCCTTGTTGTATGTTTTTTATTCTCTCATTGTTGTTTTCTTGCTAGTTTAATTACATTGTTTATTAGTAAACAAGTAATTTATGTGTATTTTGTGTTTTAATTAGAAAAAAAATAACAATAGTAGAATATTTTGTATATACTATATAGTAATATATAAATGCTATATAAAATATATTTTTAATAATTTACATAAGTACCCCTGCCGCACGCGCACTGGTGATTTTGGGAAAATTGCCGAACTCTCCGCACTCGCGTCCCCGTACTCGCGTCCCCGCATCCGCACTGGTGCTTCCTGGGTAGCAATAGATACACACTAATTCTCTTGGAGTCCGTATTCACTCAAGTAACTAACAAGAAAATAAGCGCAAAACACGTTCCTAGGAATCCAAGTGCAGACAGGAAGACTACTGTTATGTTGAGAGGAAACCATTCATAGTATATACTTGTCAAAGTGTTACAGATTCATAGACTATAATTAACTGTACTTTGTAGAAATGCGCAGGTAATTTTTTCCAGGATTATCCTTTTCCTTTCCAGGTTCAATCACCCTCACCCCTATGCTCAAATTTAAGCATACATCAGGCAGCATTGCATTTTGCATTTCATGCCGAGCGTGCACGATATAACTCTTAAACTGAGTAGTGAGTACTAACTGGATGAATATTATGATCAAGGAACACAGGGAAAATGCCCATAGACTATTGAAAGTGCAAGTGAAATGTCAAAAGCACCACAACAATGTTGAATTGGGTGATCAATAGTGACAGGTCATTAAGATTTTTATTGTGATGGGAAATCCATATATATAATTGACCTCTGTAGCATGGACACTTTAATCCGGGGGTCGTGTCCGTGTCGGCTACTTGTCAGTTGTCGCCTTGTTAGACACGGACACACATTGGACATGGGGCGACAAGTAGGACACAGGGCGACAAATAGGACACCGACACACGTTGGACATGGGCCAACACGCGAAAATACGTCTAAATTTTTTTTACATTAGACACATGGCATGATGGCTCCTTTGAAAATGTTTTCAATACTCCGAGGTAAGAGGCTTAATTAAGTAAAATAAAAAATAAGTTATGGGTTTCAGTAACGTTTAGGAACGGGAGTGGACACGACATGGCTTAAGGTAGAATTAATTTACAAAAATACAAGTGTTTATTCACCAAGTCATGCCGTGTTTACTGTATTTTAAGGTTTGTCATTTCACCAAGCCCGTGCCCGTGTCCGTGTTCATGTCTGTGTCTATATCCGTATCCGTATCCATGCAACATAGTAATTGGCATGTAGATGTTTTGCTACCGAACTTAAAATTAGTAGAACATATGGGGCACAGGGGCAGCATTGTGGAATCAAAAAGTGAATATCATTACCATAAGGAAATTTGATTTGAATGACTGATTAAGGAGGCTTTAGAGTTTAGGACCTATCTACGAATATGATGGAGGGTTGTTGGTTATAAACAATCTAGTAAGATACACCAGGCCCGGTCTTGTTGTTACATGTGAAAACTAGAATGCCTATTGCAAGTAAAGGAAAAGGTTTAAAACCCCAACATGTATAAACCATAAAGCTGCTATAATTTACTATTAAGTTACCAATCACTCCAAAAACTTAAGTTATTAGAGAATGAGCCTAACAATGTATATCAAGTTTCAGCACCTCCCTCAGGTGCGACCCCGTCTCGCACGTGGAGAGCCTACAAACCAAACTCCATCATAGCGGAGACAAATAACAAAGTGCATATGCACACCAAAGCGGGGATGGAGAGTCGAACCCAAGACCTCTCACAAACAAGGCTCTGATACCATGTTAAGTTACCAGTTACTCCAAAAACTTAAGCTATTAGAGAATGGGACCAACCATGTATATCAAGCTTCAATATTTACAACGCTCAAAGTCTGCAAGTTCATCCTCAACAGTTACCCTTTCTATTTCGTGCTTATTTGTAGTTATGTAGTCAGAGAGGTTATTGGAAAGATGAAGCATGGTATCCAATTTAATAATGATGCTATACAAGATATCTCTACAACAAGTGTTGATGCATAAGATTTGTGGGTGTTGTTGTCCGAGCTGGAGTGATTAATTGTGTTGAAACTTGAAAGGCACTGGAGTTCTCAGGATTGTGACTTGTGAAAGAAGAAACAACCCAGAGAGTGATGAGAGTGGGGTCAGGGCTAGTGAAACTTTGTATTAGGAGTGAATTCCCATAGAGGAAAATACTACATTAACTGGATAGGACAATCACCAACGGTCTGATCCAAGGATCCAATGATTTCCAATCTCCAACATAGTGGGCAAACATTCCTAAGGGTTTTAGCTTGGTCATTTAGAAATGGGACCACCCTAGACTATAGGATAATGATACCCAAAACGGTTTAGCGTTTCTCAAAAATCTGAAATATATGGTGAGGACCACATCCGCCGCTCTCCAGGACGACCAAGGAGGTACACCATGAATATGAGTATTGCTGCCAACCGTGGCAAACTCTCGTTCTTTAGCCACCAAACCACATAACTCTGAGAATCCCGGGAGAAACGGTCATGGTAAGGCCCAAAGAGTGTTACCATGACTATCCACCGAAACACAAAGGGCTCCCTAAACATTGTCCCTAAGTCTAGATCCATAAAAAGGTATAAGGTGGGCCATTTGCAAAGTTTCCTAACATATGGAAACAAAAGGTAAGCCTTGCCATAGAGCATAAGTTGCTAAAGTGAACTTGGGCAATGTAAACCTTAGCAACTCCCCGAGGTAGACCAAGTCTAGCTTTGGCATGAGGACAAGCTAGGGTATCGTGGCCAGCCATAGTCGCGAGACAATAAGTTGCTCACCAAAAAGGGCAAGAATGACACTTATAGGTTATGCTACGTATTGCAATGCCATTGGGCGTGATTTTCAATATCGACAACAAGCATTATGCAACAATTCTGTCAACTACACTTTATTTCAATTCCTTATGCTGCTTGACACTGTTTCTTCATTCTTCACTAGCTCTCCATTTTATGTACAAATTTACAAAAAGCATACATATATATGTATGTATGTGTATATATACACTATGCCTTATGGAGAGTTAAACATTGAAAGAGAATAAGAGTACTACATTCTATCAACCCCAAAGTAAGTTGCATTCGTGGGAAACCTAAACAGAAGAAGCTTCTCCTACACTAAAGGGTTTAATGCAATCTTCTCTTAGAAGATGTGGACTCGAGCTCAAACAGAAGGTTTTACAACAAATATTTGGTCTAAACTCCAAAACATCAAAGAGAAGCCAAATACTAATTAGCACAGATACCGCACGGATACGATACGATACAAGGCGACACTGCAAATCTTAAAAAATGTAGGATACAAAAACGGTGAATGAAAAACTATATTTGATAGTTAATACACAATATAGAATGTCATGCCAACTCCGGTTTCCTAAATTTTTAAATAAACACATTACTCATCTCTCATTTTATTATATTCATACTTTACCTCAAAATTATCAAAAAAAAAATCTCTATAGAGCCACCATGTCATGGCCATTCTTGTGTCTGACACATGTCTAGCATGTGCATGATGGACAGAAAATTAAGACACGCTTTTTTTGCATGCCCAACATCAACATGGTCACAGCACCCTAAGTAAAGTCTCCATGCTACATTAGCCAAATAGAAAGACTGCATGACCATTGAAGCCCCCTTTTTTTTTTAAGGATGAGAGTCTTTTGATAACGACAAGAATGAGGAAGCATCCTCAGAAGTGTTTAAAACCAGATTTGTCAATTTCTTTTAAAATCCAATTTCTTGCTCTTATTAACTCGAATCTGCTTCTTGGTTTTGTGTCCATAGTCAATTTGAGATATTAGTGGACCTCTAATCTCCTTCTTAGCATACACCCAGTGCCCCTACACCCAAAACAAATCACTATTCAAGTACTTTATATTAAAATCGTAAATATGTAGCAACTCAGATACTCAATATTATACGTAACGATAATATAAAGCAAAGTAACAGCAACTGATGATTCAAGATTCAATTCTGAATATACAACTAATCATAATTCATAGGCTTATATATAAACTACAGCGCCAGTGTACAATCAATTTTTTAAGAAATTGACGTACTATGTGTCTTACAAAAAATAAATATAGAAGTGAGATCATAGCATCTGATGATTCAGGATTTAAAAGTACAGGTTTAGCCATAACGGAAACTAAATAGTCAGGGTACCATCACCTTTTCCAAAGTTGGTCTGCTCTTTTCCCTCCAGTTGTTCTATCCTATCGAGCAGCGAATTCTTTTCTTCCTTCATTTTGTCCAGCTCCTCTAAGGCCATGAGCCGTTGCTTGTTTAAGTACATAATATCTGAATGATGATTCTGAATTCAATCAGACATACGTAATACATTATGGTATTTGATACGCATATCACATCAAGTACATGAAAATAAAAGCTAGAGAACGATAACATAAGGACTTACTCCGCTGAGCTTCCTTAAAAAGTTTCCAGATGTCATTACTTCTCTTTTCAGTCTCACTATTTATAGGCTGCACCAGTTCCTTTAAGATAACAATAAAATTCTGTAGTCAATGGAAAGTCACTAGCAAGTCAATTTTTCAGTTTTGGATACACACCTGAGACATCTCCTTATTATCTTGACTGTCTGACCTAGAAGTCAAAAAATTTAACTTGTTACTCAATGAACTGCAAGTATGAATAGAAAACCAAGAAAAAAAGAAGATCCCTACTCCATTTGCAAAGATCCTAGAGAGAAGCCACTGTCCTCCCCATTCTTCCTGCAAATGACATCAATGGTCAATCTACTCAAAGGAAATAAAATCTATCTACATCATTATTGTCAAGTCATGAATCGTAAGATTCACTTTTTTTTTTATAAAACCAATGATACATACACATATATATGCATGTATATATATATATATATAGAGAGAGAGAGAGGGAGAGATTTGGTATACAATAGAAATTGCATAATGCGTGAATCGTATCGGATTGTATGAAAAAATTCAAATTGGCTCGTGAATCATCCGATTTTAACAACCATGTATACACTGACTTTTGTTCTTCTTTACACAAAGCAGAAACAGGGGCGTAAAAGTTAGAGTGTCATTTTTTTTTTTAACCACATCCCTTGTGGCCGAGTGGTAAGCTTCTTGAGTGTACTACCCAAGAGGTTTAGTGTTCGAGTCATGGGGAGCGTGGCCACTGGAGAATTCACCGGGAGACACCAGGGCCTCGGGGGATTAGTTGAGGTGCGCGCAAGGTGGCGCGGACACCCCCGATTACAAAAAAAAAAAAAAAAAGTAAATTTTTAAGAAAATGACCGAATCAAGCCACTACGAGGGATTTAAGAGTTCCCATGCCTCTCTTTACTCTTATAGGCTTATAGCCATAGAGTTTTCCCAAAGAGAAGTAAAAAGAAACTCATGCATTTCCTAAGGGCAACCTTCTTGGCGAGCATAGAGATAATGCAATATGTGGACGTTAGAACATAGAATGAAGTTACTGATATAAGAAGATGTACACTAAGACAAGAAAAATAGACACAGAATTAATGGATAGAGTATGTTTCATTCGTACTAATTTTCCTTTGAAAAAAAAAAAACCTAAGGCCATAGTATCCAAGTAACACGCAGAAACATGAGAAACATTAAGACTGAATATACAAGTACGCTAGAAAACTAGAGTCTCTTGAAAATAAGATTGTCCATTATTTCTAATAATTTGATTAACGTTCCTTTTGTTTACATGTAAAACAATTTTTCCAAGAATGCTTTGATTATCTGTGAATTGTAAATAATGATCTATTGAAGAAGGAAAAAAAAAAATGCAAGGCAGCTTAAAAACCTAAGGAAGCTTACATATTTTTAATGTAAGTCGTCCAAATCACGCCTCAAAACTCGTATGCGATATCAATCAACATGTTTGCATTAACAATCTAACATATACACGTACGCTATAAAATGGCTTGCATGAAGGTATGCACCCATTTGACGTACAGAAATTTGTTAATGTGTATATACAAATTTACACTCTTAAAAGCAAATATTTCCAAAGTCATGAATTCAAATATTGATTTCGCGGGCCCAATCCTAACTTTCTTGTTTCTTATAGACCATCACTGGGATTAATTGAAACTTGAAAGCCTAAAGGACTAAAACAATATAGAAACTAAAACATAAAGTGATTGTTGGGTTTAAAATGAAAATTACAAAAATTTGGTACTTGAATGTTACTTCATCATCTCTAGTCTCTTAACATGTAGATTACAAAAGCGTGATTTAACAGTTAGAAACCGCAATTCAATTATAGGATTGCAATATAGCAACACATTTGTTTTGTGGGGAAGAAAAGAACACCCTTTAAAAGCTCATAATTTGTGCTACAAAAGCTTCCCAGAATAGTCCAATAATAATGAAATTCAAGGTTTTATTTACCATTTTCATTGTCAACCCACCCAATATACTGTTCATCCGCGTGTGTGTGTGTGTGTGTAAGTAATCATATCGTGTATATATTATGTAGTGGAAGTGGAAGTAGAAAAGTGTATACCCCAAGCAACGAAAGGCACGAGCTTTAACGGGTTTCCAGTTCGATGTACTGGCTTTTGGATGAGTAGGAAGCGAGAGGACTGCGGTGTTTATAAAGATCTCCATTTGTGGCTTCTAGAGAGAGAGAGAGAGAGAGAGAATTATAGGATGTCGCCATTTACGGAGAGGGAGATCGCCATTACCGCCATTACTGCCTTCTAGAGAGAGAGAGAGATATTAATATGAGTAAAGGCTTGCAAATTTCTATGTTAAAGGGTTGCTAAATGATGAGGCAATAGACAGGAATTTTAGCCCGGGGCATAAGCTATACGGGGGTTTGGGATAGCGCTCTCGAAAAAAAAAAAATTGGGTCTATTTATATATAATTGATAATTTTTTTAGGGTTTATTTGTCTATAATTGTGATTTTTTGGGGATATGCTTATAATATAAGTCTATTCGGTGACACGTAAATATTATATAGTGTCTTTTAAAATTTTAAGGGGGTCTACTTCTAAAACGCATAAAATTATCACACTAAAAGTGTAATTTTTAAAATTTTAGTCGCATTTCTTTTAAGTTGTATATACCGGTATATCAATATATATGCAGTTGATAGCACTAAATTGGGCCTTGGACCCCTTTGAGGGCCTAAACATAAGTTGAGGGAGGCCTAAACATAATTTGAGAGGGGGCCTAAACATAATTGAGGGGGTCTAAATGTAAAATACTAAAAAAAATTAGACTAAAATTTTAATTTTCAAAATCTCAGGGGGGCCTGAGCCCCCCTGGCCCTACACTGCCTCCGCCCCTGGCAATAGAGTTATATAAATAATTTTTAATCAAAATTTAATTGGGCTTATTTTCACTTCACTGTGATTCAAAAGTGTACACTTAATATTTTGTAATTTTAGACTAAAGTGAAAATACTAAAGTTTCTCTCAAAATAGCCATATACCAGGCAAGAATTCGTGCTATGCACAGGCTATTTTCAAAAGTTTAAAAAATAAACCAAAAAAAAAATTTCAAATTATTTGCAACTAAATATTAGTAGTGACTATAGTGTATGCATAGCTTTTGCCATTTGAGTATATCTAACTTTAAGAACAATGACAATTTGCAAGCCTTCTTTCAAAAATCCAGAAAAGATAAAAGAGAATGCATAAAGTAAAGGGGGAAAAAGAGGAGAGTGGGTAGTAATATTAACTACTTAATGGGTACATGTACATCTCCCCATTTCCTATACATGAACTTCCCTCAATAAATTTTTTTTTTTTTTTTTTTGCTAAACAGAACTTCACTTAATAAATATATGTATAAGGGTTTTGTTCAGTAAATACATACATGTATAATGCTAAATGCATTTATAGAAAAATGTGTACGATGAATTTAATCAAAAAGAATTTAATGTTATCTCCATAACTCCTATACATGAACTTTACTAAATACATACATGTATAATGATAAATACATTTCTAGGAAAATGTGTATAATGTACTTAATCAAAAAATAAATCTATGTTCACTAAATACATACATGTATGATGCTAAATGTATTTGTTTCAATTTTTGGGAGATCACTTTGGTACACCAAGGTGGTATTGGTGTAGGTACACCAAACTACTTTGTCAAGTGTAAATGATTGATTGGAAGAGAAAGTAAAAGTTGGTGGCCATTAAAATCTATTTGACATGCATTAATGGTAAATGAACTTGTGATAGCAGGTATGCATGTACATATTACATGTTTGTTCCTTTATCAATAAAGGTTGTTCCTAAGTCATGTAAGTTTGTTCCTTTTTAAAAGATTTTTCTACCTACCTAGTACTTAGTTGAAGAATTTAAGGTTGCATTAATACTTCCACTAATATTTGGGATATATCTCAACTACCAAATCCCCAACACTTTCACCTCTTAGATTACTCACCCTCTTAGTTTCACTTTCACAACATGTTGAAGTTTTTTTTTTTTGGAGAAGACAACCTAAGTTAAAGAACTACTACAAGGCATTTTCCTAATTTTCACATTACTTATTCCTATATAATGTGGTGTTATAGTTTGTAGAATTGTGAAAAGTTTTATTATTCTGGAACAAAAATATTAAAATGAAAGGAACAAAAGTCATACAGTTTGAAAACAAAACTTTCTTGACTTAGAAACAATACGTATATTTCATGAAGACTTAAAAATGTAGATTTTATGTCAGATGAAAACAAATGTGTCTAGAACAGTAAGTTACATAATGGAACCATGTATAAAAATCTAGGAACCATATTTTACGATAATAGAACCATGTATTAACAATAATGGAACCGTATTTAATTTAGAGGAACAAAACATAGAAATCAAAGGAACCAGAGAAGAAATCTAAGACCAAATTTTACGAGAATGGAACCATGTCTTAACGATAATAGAACAATTTAGAGGAACAAAACTTTAAAGGAATCGAGAGAAGAAATCTAGGAACCATATTTTACGACAATGGAAACATGTCTTAACGATAATGGAACCATGTTTAATTTAGAGCAAAAAAAAACTTAGAAATTAAAGGAACCGAGAGAAGAAATCTTGGAACCATGTTTTACGATAATGGAACCATGCCTTAACGATAATGAAACCATGTTTAATTTAGAGGAACAAAACATAGCAATCAAAGAAACTGAGAGAATAAATCTAGGAACCATTTTTTAACGATAATGGAACTATGTCATAACTATAATGGAACCATGTTTAATTTAGAGAAACGAAACTTAGCAATCAAAGGAACCGAGAGAAGAAATCTAGGAACCATTTTTACGATAATGGAACAATGTCTTAATGATAATGGAACCATGTTTAATTTAGAGCAAAAAAACTTAGAAATCAAAGGAACCGAGAGAAGAAATCTTGGAACCATGTTTTACGATAATGGAACCATGTCTTAACGATAATGGAACCATGTTTAATTTAGAGGAACAAAACTTAGAAATCAAAGAAACCAAGAGAAGAAAATTTAGGAACAATTTTTTATGATAATGGAACCATGTTTAATTTAGAGTAACAAAACTTTACAATCAAAGAAACCGAGAGAAGAAATCTAGGAACCATGTTTTACGATAATGGAACCATGTCTTAACGATAATGGAACCATGTTTAATTTAGAGCCAAAAAACATAGAAATCAAAGGAACCGAGAGAAGAAATCTTGGAACCATGTTTTACAATAATGGAACCATGTCTTAACGATAATGGAACCATGTTTAATTTAGAGGAACAAAACTTAGCAATCAAATAAACCAAGAGAAGAAATTTAGGAACCATGTTTTACGATAATGGAACCATGTCTTAACGATAATGGAACCATGTTTAATTTTGAGGAACAAAACTTAACAATCAAAGAAAACGAGAGAAGAATCTAGGAACCATGTTTTACGATAATGGAACCATGTCTTAACTATAATGGAACCATGTTTAATTTAGAGAAAAAAAACTTAGAAATCAAAGTAACCGAGAGAAGAAATCTTGGAACCATGTTTTACGATAATGGAACCATGTCTTAACGATAATAGAACCATGTTTAATTTAGAGGAACAAAACTTAACAATCAAAGGAACCGAGAGAAGAAATCTTGGAACCTTAACGATAATGGAACCATATCTTATCGATAATGGAACCATGTTTAATTTAGAGCAAAAAAACTTAGAAATCAAAGGAACCGAGAGAAGAAATCTTGGAACCATGTTTTACAATAATGGAACCATGTCTTAACGATAATGGAACCATGTTTAATTTAGAGGAACAAAACTTAACAATCAAAGGAACCGAGAGAAGAAATCTTGGAACCATGTTTTACGATAATGGAACCATGTCTTAACGATAATAGAACCATGTTTAATTTAGAGGAACAAAACTTAACAATCAAAGGAACCGAGAGAAGAAATCTTGGAACCTTAACGATAATGGAACCATATCTTATCGATAATGGAACCATGTTTAATTTAGAGAAAATAAGCTTAGAAATCAAAGGAACCGAGAGAAGAAATCTTGGAATCATGTTTTACAATAATGGAACCATGTCTTAACGATAATGGAACCATGTTTAATTTAGAGGAACAAAACTTAACAATCAAAGGAACCGAGAGAAGAAATCTTGGAACCATGTTTTACGATAATGGAACCATATCTTATCGATAATGGAACCATGTTTAATTTAGAGCAAAAAAACTTAGAAATCAAAGGAACCGAGAGAAGAAATCTTGGAACCATGTTTTACGATAATGGAACCATGTTTAATTTAGAGCAATAAAACTTAACAATTAAAGGAACTGAAGAGAGAAGAAATCTTGGAACCATTTTTTATGATAATGGAACCATGTATTAAAAGAACCATGTTTAATTTAGAAATCAAAGGAACCATATTTATGATAATGGAACCATGTATGAATGATAATGGAATCATGTTTAATTTATTGAAAACTATTGATGAAGGAGCTATACTTTCAAGACTTTGAAATCAAATCTCCTAAGGAGGAGAATGGGTAGAGGTGGAAGGAGAAGTAGAGAAAGTAGAAGAAGGGCTCCTTCAATTACCGATGTATGGCATGCATATTGCTCTTATACAGATCCTAATGGGCAGACTTGGTATGGTGAAAGACAGCCTTTTGTTAGCACCCCAATACCTTATAATTTACCTTTCACAAATGTTGGCCACATAATCATTGGTGACGCTCACACTTGACTGCCAAACAATGCTGTTGTTATTGGAGATTATCTACAATGGACAAGATTGTTTAGTATACGGTGTGAGTGCGAGTTATATTGTCATTGGCACGGACTTCCAATACCAATTTCTCGCGCTCCTGATTTAATGCAAAATCCGTATAGGGATGATGATCGGGTCATAGATTTGTTGAAGCAAGAGATTCGACAAATGAAATGATGATTGCACCGTGTTCATGCAATAGAAGATGCAAAAAAGTATTATGACCCCCCCCCCCCCCCCCCCCCCCGTCTTTGCTATACAGGATATTGAATGTGATCCATACTATGCCGATGTTTATCCCAATCTAACGGATTATCGTAAGGACGATGTTAATGGTGATTTTCAGCGTTTTCTTCCTGGGTGTCTAATGAGAGATGACGGAAAGTCTGTATGTTGTTATGAATACTATGGCGATCTAGATGATGTGTTTAATGATTAGTTATTGTCTATTTATTGTTATGAATACTATGGCGATCTATATGGTGTGTAATATGGAGTATGTTTAGTCCATAACTATTTAAGGATGTCTTTTGTTTCTACGATATTATATTCTGCATATAAAAAAACAAAAAAAAAAAAAAAAAAAAACAATCTGTCTGGAAAGAGAAGTCTATTGTTTTTTATTTCACAAGTTTGTGATCATGGATCAAAATCTAAATATTATGATTATGGAACCGTGTACAAATGATTAAGGAACTCATTTGTATTTATAACAGAACCATGTATGAATGATTAAGGAACATAACTTAGAAATCAAAGGAAGCAAGACTGGAAATCCAGGAACAATAAGTAACTATAAGGGAACCATAATATCTTATTGTAACTTGATTTTTTCTGCAGGTTGAATTGCAATGGGGGATGGTAATTGTTCCAAGGGAAAAAATGTGATTGTTTATTTAACAAATGATGAGGACATCGATTTTAATGATGATGACGATGATAACTCAGATGGTGGATTCGAATACTCCTTTGGTGTAGCTAAGACAAAGACTAATGACACATCTGGGTTCGAATACTCCTTTGGTGTAGCTAAGACAAACACTAATGAGACATCTGGGTTCGAATACTCCTTTGGTGTACCAACGATAAACACTGATGACACAAGTCCAGAAGTTGGTGGGAGCACGTTCAACCCACCTTTGTTTGATTTTAACATGGATAAAGCCATGTCAGAGTTGAATGAAGATGATGTGTTGGCATTAAAATTCAAATAAGAGGCTGAAGTAGACATTTGGTACAATTTATATGCAAAGACAATGGGCTTCAGTATTAGAAAAGACAATTTGGTCCTAAAAAATGATGGTACTGTTAGATCGAGAAAATGGCGTTGTTCTAGAGCGGGTTTAAGAAAGCAAGAACATTTACAGAGGTAAGATAGGTAGCGGGAACCACGGGTAATTTCTAGAGTTAAATGTCTTGCCACGCTTCGTGTCAAGTTATCAAAGGACGGGTCATTGTATGATGTTGCAGATTTTGTTAAAGAGTATTCCCATTCGCTAGCACCACCGCCTTACGTGCATTTTCTGCAGTCACATCGAAAAGTTACATCTCCTAATAAAGCACAAGTGAGTTCCATGCGTAGCGTTGGAATCAAACCAAGCAAGATTATGGATTACATGGTACACCAATCTGGAGGGTATGACAATGTTGGGTTCACCCAAAAGGACCTATACAATATCATTGATGTTGCACGAAGGTCAGAAATTACGGACGGTGATGCTGAGGGAGCATTGGCATATTTATGTAGAATGAAAGATCATGATCCTGCATTTTTCTACAAGTACGATGTTGATGACGAAGGTTGCCTTTCCAAATTATTTTGGAGTGACGGAAGATCACAATCAGATTATGCAAGGTTTGGAGATGTTTTGGTCTTCGACACAACATATCGAATAAATGCTTACAAAAAACCGTTTGTGATTTTAGTAGGCGTCAATAACCATTGGCAGACTACGATATTCGGTTGTACATTGCTATCTGATGAAAAGGTCGAGACATACACTTGGGTTTTGGAGACATTTATTGCATTGATGAATAATAAGATGCCTATTTCTGTTGTAACTGATGGAGACAAGGCCATGTGCAGAGCAATTATGCATATTCTCCCTGCTTTCCACCATCGTTTATGCCAATTGCATATACAACGAAATGACGTTACTAACATACATATTGAAGGCTTTGCGTCTAGATTCCATCATTGCATGACAAGCAGGCTTTCGACTGCAGAGTTTGAAACGGCATGGATATCTTTACTTGATGATTTTCAGCTGCATAACAACAAATGGATGATGGACATGTATGAAATGCGTTCAATTTGGGCCGAGGCTTACTTGAAAGGGCATTTCTTTGCGGATATGACCACAACTCAAAGGTGTGAAGGAATGAATTCATTTTTAAAATATTTTGTAAAGGTTAAAATGCGGCTTTATGAGTTTGTGAGAATTTATGATAAAGCCCTTTCACGCCTTTGCAACAATGAGATTATGACTCACACTGCAACGGATCAAACCACTCCCATTTTGATTACACCATTGAAACGCCTTGAGAAGCATGCTGCTGAGATATACACTCGTGCG
Organism: Hydrangea macrophylla; assembly: GCA_033977485.1. Classification (NCBI taxonomy): domain Eukaryota; kingdom Viridiplantae; phylum Streptophyta; class Magnoliopsida; order Cornales; family Hydrangeaceae; genus Hydrangea; species Hydrangea macrophylla. The sequence continues at coordinate 88,046,664 of CM066986.1, forward strand.
ATGTTTTTCAAGGTACGTGATGAATTAGAAGAGCAGGCTAAGTATTTTATTGTCGATACGGTCGAGGGATCTACTTTCACAAATTTTTACTTGTCAGAGTGGACATGTCCCACATTGACTGTGAATGTCTTGTACTATACTACTATCCCAATAGTGCGTCATTTAAATGTTCATGCATGCTTTTTGAGGGTATGGGGATACCATATCGCCATATCATTGCTGTAATGAAAGTCCAGCACATGGGGAAAATTCCTAAAAGTTGCATCATACAACGATGGCTTAAAACGGACAATAGTTTTATTGAATTGTCATCCCAAAATATGGAAGAAGCTGAGAAGCGAAATTATAGGATTGCTGATCTTAGGTCTAGTTGTGAGGAGATGACACATTTTGCTTCCTACACAGACCAAGGATGGACTCAGGCACGTGGAACTATTGCTCGATTCAAAATGCAAATGGAGAACCTATGGAGCAATATGGGTATGGGACAAACTAGAAAAAGCAACAAAGGATAACATGGTGTGGGTGATCCAAAGGTGGCTGAAACAAAGGGATGTAAGCCTGCAGGCAAGCAGAAAAAAGCAACAAAAACATGTAGCAACTGCAGGTACGGACATATATATATATCATACATACAATAAAGTTATTACACTACAATGTGTGCACCACAAAGGATATGAACAACAAAAATATAGTCCACAATTTACACCATAATGTGTGCACCACAAAGGATATGATCAACAAAAATTTAGTACACAATTTACACCATAATGTGTGCCCCAATTTACACCACAAAAATATAGTCTCCCCTTTACAAATTATCATGCATTCGAATTCCACTACTACGCTATTGCAAATCGGCCCAAAAAAACCTGCATAGAATAAAAAATAATTCAATGATCATATTTCAATTTAAATCAACAGGTCATTTGGACACACAAGATCTACGTGCCCAAAGTTAAAACAACAGTCAACAAATGCGGAGCAGAAGCAAACAACAAGAAATAGAAATTCTACAACGACCTCTATGCAATCACATCTTTATGATCCAAGCTTCTCTACCCAAACATTCCGAGAAGGTGAAAGTTCCGGTGGCATGCACCCGACATCTCATTTCCAATTCGACTTGAATAGCACAGATGGTCAATTCATGCGGCAAAGTAATGACAATGTTGACAATTTCAGCGAGGTAATTTATTATCCTATTCCAACATGTTCCATATGCATTATCATGTCCATTTATATTCGTATTCTATATACATTGCAGGTTAGCAAGGATTACATGTGGGCCTATGACTACAACCAAAATTTTCATTATGGTAACCAGTAGTTAAAGAAACTTTTACCTTTCAATGGCAGTTGTATCCTACTAAGCTACATCGTATGATTCAACCTCTTCTAACACCTCCTCGCGTTTCAAGTTATATTTACTCATCACTAAGTCAACAAGTATTTTATGTCGAGCTTCGTTGGATCGGAACTGAAACAAAGTAAACAAACCAATGATATAACAATTGGCAACATTTGTGTACGTGCATTAACAATTAACCAAATTTGTGTGGTTACCATGAACTCCACGCCGGGTGAAAGATTCTTGACATACATAAAGTTGATCACATAAACTCCACAGTCGTATCTGGGAGAACAAACACATTACGCACAATAAGGCAAAAGGTGTGCTCTTTTATTCTGAAATAGCACAAATTAAATCAAGATTGGGCAAACAATATACAAGTGTACCACTACTTGGGCTCAATATTGAGTTTCCTCATAAACAAATACAAACAACTAGGTTGTATGCTGCACTTTTTTTTTTATACACCCAAATCCAAACACTTATAAGGGTACACACTCAAATCATTGGTTACCTTTGTAGGGTTCCAATTCAATGAATCTGGAAATATTAGGGCTTCAATTCCTTGACCAACAAACAAAGAGAAAGAGGGAAACAATATATATATATATATATATAGAGAGAGAGAGAGAGAGAGGTTCGGAGCTGGTTCTGGAAGAAGAGACGAGAGAGGACTGGAGAGAAGAGAGAAGCAGAGGGCGATCAATGTTGTGGGGTAGTCGGTTGGGTTCAGGAGTTGTGGTTCGTCAGAGTTGTGGACTTGTGGGTTAAGTTGGGTCGCCGGTACGCCGAATTTGTGGGGTTGTGGGTTGGATTTGGTCTTTGGTCGCTGGATTTGTGGGGTTGTGGGTTGGATTTGGTCTTCACCAGGTTGGGGTTTGCTCACTGTTGATTTCAAAAACGAGAGGGAAATGGGAAGAATGGGAATAGACAAGAAGAGAGAGAAGAGTAATGGTGTGTCTTACCTTAACTTGTAACCGGCTAGAGAGGTGGTGTGGATACCGGGATTCCACCGATTCGTTATGTTTTCGAAACTTGTTTGATTTTTGAATCAAGGAAAGAGAAAAGGTCTGTTGAAAACAGATACAGAGTCGCCACTTGGTCTTTAAGGAACCAAGAAACCTAATTTTGACTCACCCAAATGGATAAAGGGCACCGGCCCTTCATAACCAAAGAACTTGGTTCGGGGTTTTGGTACGAGAGAGGAAGGAGCCTTTGTCACGACTAAAACACCCTCAACTCGCCCCGTCTCTCGACGGGCCTCAATTAGCATCCAAATAATCATCTTATACCATGTTTGGTTTGACAAATAATATTATGATAGTATATTACATCACATAAGAAAATTTGAAAATGGAAGATCTAAAGATAAGATATCATTCATAAGATCTAAGCCAAATATCACACAATGCAAAGTGAAAGATCACACAAATAAACCTAGGAAAAATCATCTAATCATGTATCAAATAATCAAGACTTCCTAATCTAAAGGGGACATGAATTGTTATTGAAACAAATAAACAAAGAAATCAAAATATGCTTAGCAAGCTAGTATGATGCATGTTAATCTGTGAGAAAAAAGAAGACCTCTCAATCCCCGGGATGGATGAGAAAGGATGATTAGATCGGGGGAAGCATGAACGTGTGATCAATTTCATTCCTTATAATCTTCTTAGATTAGGAGCCATGAAGGCCCCAAATCTTGCATGGATGCAATGTATGTATCTAGAATGTGCCAAGGTTGTAGTGTGCTTTGTGTTCATGGATTCCTAGAATGACTTAGAAGTCTATAATGTGTATGAATGAATGAATGAAATCATCATAGGATATGTACAAATGTGGTATGAACTACTTCCTAAGATATGAACTAATTTGGAAGGCATATAAGCATCAAATCAAAGAATGAAAGTTAAAAGGTGCTTGCTGTGAATAGTGGACAGAACAGTAGCATGATCTTTTGGAAATTGAAAAGAGGGGTTAAAAGTGTTTTCAATGCATGATTTTTTATGGAGATCTTCCTTATTGTGTCTAGAACACAACCCAAAAGGCCAATCTTGTATAGCTATCACATATTGAGAGAAATCATATAAAAAATGAAGGTCACTCAGAAACAGAGTCCGTACCGTCGACTGAAATGTTGAAAAATCTTAGAAAATGAAAACTAATGATCTAGAGGCCCATTTTATACAGAAAGTTCCCTAGGCCATTGAAATATAAGGGAAAAATAATTTAGGACCACCCCTTTTGGAAAGGTTTTCTGTAAAACAAGTTGGAAGTGGCCCTAGCTGCTGTGACAGCAAAGACAGAATGTCTGGAAGGAATGTTTGGGTCCAAATGGACCATTTCCAAGTACTTCCAAGTCAAACCAAAAATCATGGGTGTTCTCCAATGAGTTAGGAAGACTTTACAAGTGGCCTTGCATCCATATGTTGAGTATTGAGTTCTAGAGAAATCTTTGAACTCAGCTCACTTACTGTTTTGACTCCTTATTTTGAAGATTTTGGAGAAAACAAGGTTTTGTTTCTTGAAACCAAAAGAAGAGGGATTGAGAGGGGTTTTAAAGTAGATGTTTTGAAAGCACATTTTCAATACTCAATAAAGATTATAACCACTTAAAATGCCAACATTCAACTCATCATTAAGAACCTCCAAGATTGTTGGAGAAACTTATTTTTATTTGAGCATAACTTCAATACACTTCAAGGATACCTTGGAGGTATTGAAGTTATGATCATCATCTATCAAACATGTTTTTGAGGTCAAGAGCTACTATCCATAAGGATTCACTCAGCCCAAACTTTATGTCATCACTTAGATGATGATGAACTAGTAAGTAAATAAAGAAAAATAAAAAAGAAATGAGATAAGAAGAGATAAACAATAAATAAACAAGCAAGTAGATGATGATCAATAGATGATATTCATGAAGCATGAGACTTGTGGATTGGTGTTTCACTCATATGTAATGACACTAGACATGGAAGAAGCTTCCACTCTCTTGAATGCTCACTAAAATGGTGGTTGGGAGTATTGAATGTTAAAATAAATGGGAGTAATGAAGTAAAAACAAGGTTTAGAACTCACTCTTGTTTTGAAAAATCAAAGAAGGAAGCTTCTTTCTCTCTATTCTAACCTTATATCTACAACTTTCTCTCCCAACTTTTCTCAAACTTGTATTTGACCCCCCCCAAAATGAAGAGTAATGGGGTGTTTATATAGGCTAACTTGGGGTGATTTTGGGATTTAGAAAGTATTCTCATTGGCTCCAAATATCTGAAATCATAAAACTATGTCGTTTTGGTTTTTGATTAATCAAAATGGGACCACAAAACAAATTACAAAAATACACTGCTCTGGAGGGGAGTGCCGCGGCGGCACTGGACCAGTGCCGCAGCGGCAGTGGGCCAGTGCCGCGGCAGCACTGCTCCTCCCCCGTCCAGATAATGCTGTTTAGGCCCCCTGAAGTTTCAGTATTCGCGAAAAGGCCCTATTTCGTCCGAAATTCACAGAAAATGCGTACGAACTCCAAATTGAGGTTGTGATATACCGTTGGAAAGGTAATGGAGTCTACTTTACATAAAAAAATAGTTCGGGGATAGGTCACCTTGAAAAGTTTTACGGTATTCGCGATAAAAGCCGATTTGATCGCCTTTTCCGGCTTTGAAAATTCATAATAAATTCGTTTTAAATCCAGAAATTATGTGCGATATACCGTTGGAAAGCTATTGACCTCTAGTATCCATGAAAAATATTTGAAAATTATTTCGGCGCCCCGATTCTAAAGTCAAATCTTGGTCAAACTGGTCAAACCCGGAATTCCCTGGAAGTTCTGGGAACCTCCGGGAGTTCCCGGGAGCTGATGTTTTCGCTCGATTTTCTTTTGGAACTTGTGTTAACACTTTTCATGATTTTGGTGAATTCGGACGATTTTGGTCAAACTTGGTCAAACTCTGGTCAAACCTGGTCAAACCTTGGTCAAACCGATCAACGGGGACTTTCGGGGAACTTCCGGGACTTCCAGGGGTCTTTGGGAGCTGACGATTTCTTCCGGTTTTACTTAAAAACTCATTTTATTATTTTTCTTACGACATAGCATGTTTTCAGAACTTCGGGACCAAATCCGGGAGTTTCTGGGCTTTCAGGGGCATTTTGGTCATTCTGAGCATTCTGAGAGACAGAGCCGACTTCCAGGAGTCCTTTTGAGCCTTTTACGATCATTGTGAACCACCAAGCTATGGGTCTCCTAAATCTGATAGCCGACAAAATGGGGTGTCTACAGGTGGGTGGTGGGTTTTGGGCCAAAACTAGAATGGTTTTTCATTTAAGAGTGAGGTGTTTGGTTGGATGGTTGAGATTACTCCAAAGCATCATCCAAGGGTTTGTGTTTATTTTAGTGTACCTACACCAATATTATTTTGGTGTACCAAAGTGATCTCCCAATTTTTGTAGTGATGCTTTTAGGTTTATTGAAAAGCATTTATAAAAAAATGTGTGCAATGTATTAATCAAAAAATAAATTAATGTTATCTCCCTAACTCCTATACATGAACTTTACTAAATACATACATGCAGAATGGTAAATACATTTCTAGGATAATGTGTATAATGTACTTAATCCAAAGACAAATTCATGTTCACTAAATACATACATGTATAATATTAAATACATTTGTTTCAATTTTTGAAGGGCAATGCTAGGGGCACTAACAAATTCCACTAACACTTATTAACACACTCTATCTCTCTCCTAGTGGTATTGCGGGGTCCACTGTGGACCCCATAGTGCCACTAGGAGAGAGATAGAGTGTGTTAGTAAGTGTTAGTAGAATTTGTTAGTGCCCCAAATATTACTCAAAATCTAATAGTATCTTCTATCTATAAAAGACAGCCAAATCCTTTCCTAGAATGTACCATGTGGCACTTTCTCATATTTTCTTTTGGGTTAATTACAGAAACACCCCATGTGGTTAGGCCTTTTATCAAATACCCCATGTACTTTAAATTTTATCACTAATACCCCATGTGGTTTGGACTAAAGTGAAACAATCACTTTTTCCGTTAAAGTTAACGGAAAATTGATAAAAGTACAAAATTACCCCTATTACATGCTAATAATAACACCCTTATATGCTTAAATGTTTATTTAGGCATAAGTGGTACATTATTATATTATTTTGATATTACATTTGTTGTTAAAGACCATTATGTGGTCACTTAGGGGTACCTTTGTGAGAGCAAATTTGACATACACACACAAAAAATTTTGGGGATAATTTTTTCTTTTAGATCTTAGTACATCACTACACTGAGTTTCACTGTGTGTGGTCAAGAGTAGATTAAAAAAAAAAACTAATATATCACCAAGATTGTGTGTGTCTAAGAGTAGATAAAATAAAAAATAAAAAAATAAATAATATATCTCCAAGACTGTGTGGTGTGTGTGTGTGTGTGTGTGTGTGTGTGTGTGTCCAAGGGTAGATCAAAAATAAAATAAAAAATTAAATAAATTTGCTCTCATGAATGTACCTCAAAGTGGCTACAGAATGGTCTCTAACAACAAATATAAAATCAAAACAATATAATAGTATACCACATATGCCTAAATAAACATTTAAGCATATACGGGTGTTCTTATTAGCATGTAATAGGGTAATTTCGTATTTTTACCCATTTTCCGTTAACTTTAACGGAAAAAGTGACTATTTCACTTTAGTCTAGACCACATGGGGTATTAGTGATAAAATTTAAAGTATAGGGGGTAACTGATATAATGCCTAACCATAGGGGGTGTTTCTGTAATTAACCATTTTCTTTTTGCCAAATGGAATTTTATATTTTTTTTTCATTGATTTTTTCTTTATTGGGTTTGGAAAAGCCTTGATAGAAAAAAAAAATTAATAATAATAAAAAAATTATTAATTACAAATGAATGTGCACCAAATGTGTTCTCTGTAAAGGCATTCTCTGGAAAAGCTAAAGAGTAATATAGAGAATTGGAATCATCACTTTTTTTATTATTATTTTAATAAAAGCATCACCTCAACATGTGATCTTTTAGTTTTAAGCTTCAATTTATTTAACTCATCTGCAGTATGTCTCACATGTACCCCTCTCTCTCTCTCTAAACCAAAGCCAACCCAATTAAAAGTCACCAACAATGAACAATTTTTTGTGGAGAATTAATTTTGACACTCCAAAAGTTACCATTAGTACTTCATGCAGTGTATTAACTGCATGGTATTACATGCACTAGATGTGGTACTATAGAGTACCAATAGTAACTTTTAGAGTGCCAAAATCAATTCCATTTTTTGGTGGAACATATGCTTCTATTATTGGCAACCAAAAAGAGTAGAGGGAGGTTTTTTTTTTTTTTTTTTTTTTGTCCAGTGTCTCAGAAACAAACCACATCTGTTATATTATGAGTGGGGTTAATAGTTAGTGTTTAGTGACACACGCACACTCAAGAGGGGGGGGGGGGGTGTCATACCCCACATTAAAGCAATTGGATCCCTTGATAAGAGAAAGTATGTTTACTTGACGCATGAGTTTTTCATAATTCACTAAAAGAAACTCGATCAATGGACGGGTGTATGTGCACCGAAACTTTGCACCCTAATTGATTAAAAGTTGAAGTTGCTCCTGTCACTTTCGAGGAAATAAACATATATAGACTTGAGGCTAGAAAGGCTTTATGCGAAATGATAACCAAGAAAATTTTGATATTCATTCTTAAATTTCAGCTTTAAACTTTTTTTACAGTACTCAATCTAAAAAAAAATTGATATTAATATTGTCTTATTAGTATGATTTATCGAGGTTAATGTATATAGTCCTTGTTTAGCATGTATATAGTCCATTTGACTGGTCTAATATTTGTAGGGTCTATAATATGGTTTGATGCGTTAGTAGAAGGTATTTTAATCAATATTATTGTTGCTTCTGTACAAAAAATTGGTAGTTTATATTAGTACATAATTTGGCATATATTTCTGTTTTTTTTTTTTTTTGACAAAGTCCCATGCATTTTGCATGGGTTATCGACTAGTTATTAAATAAAACCAAAATAAAATAGAATGCCACATAGGTGTCGTGTGAAAGGTGAAGAAAATTCCACATGAGCACCACGTGGATAGCCTTAGGAAGGGTCTTTGGTCCCAATAATAGTATATAGGGCAAATTACACGGACCTCTCCTGAGATAAGGTTAAAATATAGGGTAATTAATTACACTTTACCTCCAAGGCTCGATGTCACTTTACCCCCCTATGGTTTAAAAGTGACCACTTAACCCCCCTATACTTTCAGGTAAAGTGTCACCGTTACAGAAAGTGTTAAGCTGACACTTTACCTCGAAAGCACAGGGGAAAGTGTTATAGGGTCAAACCATAAGAGGGTAAAGTGTCATTGGACCAAATCACGGGGGAGTAAAGTGGTCACTAAAGCGGTGACACTTTACCCAAAAGAACAAGGGGGTTAAGTGGTCACTTTTAAACCACAAGGGGGTAAAGTGACATCGAGCCAAACCACAGGGGGGTAAAATATAATTAACCCTAAAATATAAGGACATCCCTCGTGGTATGCAAAATTACACTGACCTCCCTTAAGGTTTATAGTTGTGTAGCACTTACCCCTTTTGTTAGTCAACCGTAGGTTGACCATCAATTTTTGAGGTTAATTTTTTTATAATGACCTCTTTACCCTTTCAAATTTAAAAAAAAAAAAAAAAAACCATCTTTCTTCTCTCTCTTCAACTCTGTTTTTCACTCTCCCTGTCACTGTTTCTCACATATATCTGCAAAGATATATACATATATCCAAAGCTTATACAAATCATCTTAGAGTCGAAAATACATACAGATCTTGCTCAATCACTCAGGTCTAGGTATATGATACATCTAAAAACACTAAAATAGTATATATTAAGATCTTTTGCAACATGAAGACAATCTGTGAAAACTTGTGGCTGGGTTGTAAAAATCTTGTGTTTGCTCAGTGAACAATCATGGAAGGTGTAAGAAATCTCATACATAATTTTTTACACACACACACACACATATACTTGTAAATACCTATATTTGATATATAAACAAAACTAAACACTAGACATCAAATCTCTAATACACATATATATATACACACACACACATATACCCAATGATTTTGGGTTTTGTTAGAGAGAAAGGGAGGAAATCAAGAGCAAAACAGGGGCTCTTTGATCAAAGTTGTAAATTTAGGGGTTTTGATGGTTGTGGTTGAGAAAGGTGAAGGAGATGGAGAGTTCGTCATCGCAAATCTAGGGTTTAGATGCAGGGAAAGAAAATAGCTATGGATTCCACCAAGGCACCACCTTCAAACCCACATGCACCCGATACCACTTCAAGATGGCATCTCAAACCGCGACCTCCTGTCTGATTCTCACTGCCATCGCATCCCACTGATGATCGATCCATCCTTGTCTTCCACCAATCTATACCACCACCAACATTAAATTAAACACATATATAGACAAACAAACCGATTGTCAATTTTGGGAATTTTTAGGATGATTCTGGGGTTGAGGTTTGGTGGTGGCAGTGAGTCGGAGATGGCGATGGTGGAGTAACGGAGTTCTTCAAGTTTTGCACAGAGAGAGAGAGAGAGAGAGAGAGAGGGAGAGAGAGAAAGTGGAAGAGTGAGTGGTGGAGGAGAAGGGCCAAAAATGTCTTTTTTATATGAAAATCTAATGCATTTAGTCCCTTGTCACTGTCAAGGGTTGTTAGTGTAATTTTGTATACTACAAGGGAGGTCCTTGTATTTTGACCTAATCTCAGGGGAGGTATGTGTAATTTACTCTAGTATATATCTATAGATGAGCATTAAGTGCTAAAATTAACCACACATAGGAGAGTTTAAGTGTCAAAACTCAAAACTAACCCTCATAGATAGTTAATCCCAAAATTAGCTCCACAATAAATTAGGTAAATTACACTGACACCCCTTGAGGTTTGGCTTTTTGTTACTCACTGTCATGCCCTGGAGTAGACCAAAAATAGAGAAAATTCAAAATTTTCTTTTTGGATCCGTGGACTCGTGGCTAGTTGGAGATTCACCTGATTGTCCTCAAAAGAAATAATAACAAGAAGCATAATAATAATGGGCAAATCTCTAATTCAAATGCAGCGTAATAATATTAAACATTAACAAAGTCTTACAGTAACTAATAGATTATAGACACTAATAATCCAAAAATAACAAGGATAAAATAAAATGGTCTCGTGACAACTAGTGTCACTAAATCCGGTAGCAGCTAAATTATTACATCAAGAGAAAAGATAAGAGAAGGCTAAAGAGAGCAGTCTTCAATTGGTGAAATCGTGGTTGTCTCCATAGAGGTCCTCCCCAGCATACTCCTCACCATGGTAGCCTTCATCGATGAATCCATCGGCGGTGCACCCGTCGTTACCATAGTTTCCCTCGGGCTAAGTCCCACCTGCTAAACCTGGCATCGCTGGACGTGGAAGGTCCAGCGGCCTAAAATGCTGTCAGCTTGCATACAAGCTGAGTGAGCATAAATCCTCACAAAACACTGTTAGTAATAGTTAGTATTTAAAAAAAAACACCTATATTCATTATTCATAGTTAAGCTTATGGGTATCTTTATAAGTTACTAAAAGGATAAGACCATCACAAGATAGAAACCAACTCGAATCACTACGTGACTAATAACTGAATCGACTATACCACGACTTAAGCAAGGAAACCGTTGACGAAGACCAATCACACGAATACCATCCTCACAATCACTCAGATACCAATCACACGGATACCATCCTCACAATAACTCGGATACCAATCACACGAATACCATCCACCTCTACTTTGTCTCTGGATACAGACATCACAACCAAAAAGGATTCCTATAACTTGGGAGATATTTCGAAGACTAGTACACAAACTCTTAGATTGAAAACAAGAAAATTGACCAAAGAACAAGTGAATATTAATCGTATCCCCTCGGGCAACGCCTATAGTTATTTTAGGAGTTTCGATCTTATTACGCGTCCGTTATTCCTATTATTCTCATAGTTGTCGCATCACGAAACTCGTTGTCATCACATTGTACAAGTTCATCATTAAAACATATAAGGAAAACTAAATTAAATCAGCTTGAGCGCTCAAGGAAGCGCAAGCGCTCGAACTTGAAATTTTCAGAATATCAACATGCAGTTCAGGTATGGTTACCAAAATACATAAATGACATATAGAATGTCGATATTAAGCATGGATCATTATGTCAACAAGTAACTTAGGTACATATGTGCTTAAGTGAACATGCAAGTCTAACACATGAACACAAAATCGTATATGCCAAACATTATTTTGATCTAACATATCAAAACATGAAACATAGCAGAATTGCTACACGCGAGCGCTCCAGTCCAGCACGAGCGCTCGGACTTAGTAGAAAGCAGATTCTTAGTAAAACTTTCTTGCATGTACGAAAATTGAATTGGATCTTCTTACATGCAAACAAAAACATTACAAAAGCTTATCTTACAGGTATCTAAGTAAGAATCTATACTCACAATGCCTTGGGGTGTGTTTGGATGATGAAAATATGGAAGTATGTGTTGAGAAAGCTTAAAAATGAAACTTGAGAACTTCAACTCTTCGTTTCCTTCTACTTGATCAAGCAATTAATCAGCCTCTGGACTTCTACTTCTTGAATCAGCACTCTGTTTGTATGTAGAGATGTTGAACAAGAAAGTATGCTTGCATGTGTATATAGAAGCATAAATGAGAGTGTGTGAGTGTGGAAATTGGTTTCTCCCTCACAAAGCTTTGTCACAGCCCGGTCCCACAATAGCGGAACCGGAGCCTGTGGCACGCCACCAAGGCTAACCCAATCCATTAACGTTCCCAAATTTTAGTTTGAAGAACACACGCAGCGGAAAAACAAAACATGTTTTCAAAACTAGGGGTTCAGTCGACTGGGTCAGGACCTCAGTCGACTGAAGAAAGCAGAGAGTTTTCAAAATAGTTTAACAGACCATTCAGTCGACTGAGACTGGGGTCCAGTCGACTGGGCCTCCAACTTTCAGTCGACTGAGGCAGGGCCCAGTCGACTACTTTTGCCATAATAAGAAGCAATAGCTAGCAGGCAAAGGGTTCAGTCGACTGAACACTGGATCAGTCGACTGCTTCCCTGACAGCAGCCCAAAATCTGCAGAAAACAAGTTTAAAAGCTTTTTAAATTCAAACGAGGACCAAACACACACTTCCAAAAGTACTCCAAATCAATCCTAACTGTATTAACATATTACCGAAGCACAGTTACGACATGTTATTAACTATTACAACATTTTAGATTCGTTCTAACATACCAAGTTAAACATAACTAAAAACCATAAGAATTCTTATTACAACATTCCTATTGTCCCAAAACTACAAGATTAACGTTCAAGTTGCCTTCTAAAAGAACTCCCAACCCACGTGCTCACTTCTGCGATTCCTCGCCAGCATTTACACCTGAAATGGTTATTTGAATAACCACACATATTCGATTTGTTTAAGCTAACGCTTAGTGAATAAAACAACATATGCACATGAATGATAAACATGTCCGCATTCACATCTCTAAAATTCATACTAGTCGCGGGAGACTCACGTGCTCGTCCATACTCCCAATCCATGACTCCTCGCCAATAAGTCCACGCGAAAGGGTAAGACCCACGATTCTTCTCTTCAATCGTGCGACCTTAATGCCTATATCGGCTCAACAAAATGGCACGGTGACCACGTGCTCCTTCTGACCCAAATAAGCAACTTAACATGCTCAAATACATATCACCATGCTCGCGGTAATCAAAATATTTCATCGTGCTATTGGGCCTACTTATCAATATAAATGCCCAATATGAACTACACAAGATATCTCTAAGTATTAATACATGCTATTCAAACATAACATGAATACATGTCAAGAAACCATTCCAAAAATATAGTTGAATCACTCACCTTCGAATAACGCTTTTATAATATAATCTGAAGAAAACCCGTGCACAAAGAACGTGCAGAAGTCCGTGTAGTACAATTCCTATGAATCAAAATTCCATTTATCAACTTTTATGAAAAATTCTAGAAAAAGACTTTTCAGAAAACTTGGCCAAACAAGCCCTAACATATATCAAAACGAAGCTCTTACCTCGAGGAGCTCGACTATGAAATATGGGAGAAAACAAACTGACGGAAGGTCGTTGTTTGGCATCGCATAGCTCTAAGCTCCAAAATCTCCCTATGGCCCCCCTTTTTGGAATTAGGTTAAGACTTGTGAAAATATCCAAAGTCATCACTTCCTATATATAGGCAAAACTCTCGGGAATTACGTTTGCCTCCCCACGAGTTTTAAAAACTCCTAATCAGTCTCTGAAACTTTCAATACAGTTTATTCATAGCTTTATAAGTGAAATCTCAAAATTATAAAAGTTTTTGACTAAGTTTAGTTTGGTCGCTAAAACGCGAATTTCTACATGACATTTCTGAAGTTGCTAATTAGCCTACCAAATTAATAGCGTGTTCATTCGTCCTCACTAGGATACTAAATCTAACAACATAAATATATTCTAAGCCAGAAAATAATACAGATATTGAAATACACAGGTAAACATTTATTTTCAGATAAACATTTAAAGTATTCCACAGTGACCGTCTCACATTCGGAAAGACGCCGCAACAACAAATCCTCAATCACCACAGTTTCAAAGGGTTCTCTAATACAGACACCCAAATCAACTCGTGAGTCAAAACTCACCCAAACATGTGTCATAAGACACGCCACATCACATTATCATGCATGACAATGAAATGCAAAAGCAATAACACAAATATGGGTGTTATAAGCTTTGTCTCTATTTTTTGGTTTTACAAAACGTAGAAAATACTAAGATTGAAGGGGTATTTATAGATTTTTGAGGGCCCATGGGTAAAAGAGTCATTTTACCCCTTTTAATGGCTCGAGCTCTCAGGGTTACTTTTCAAGGAAAGTTTTCCCAAGGTCAAATAAATAAACAAACAAACAAACATCCAGACATAGATAACTTAAGATACAGTAATCTAGAATAGGAAAACGATCGTATTACATATAGAGAGAATTGCAAAGGATAATTACAAAAGTTCGGGAGATACATAAGAAAATAGAGACACCCACACCCCCAGAGGTTTTTTAGGTTACACTGACCTCCCTTCAGGTTTGTAGGTTAGTAACACTGACACCCCCTGTCGTTAATTGGCGTTTAAAAAGGGCAAACATTAAGTTAATTTTTTAAAATCTCCACCCTTATCTTCTTCTTCTTTCACGCATATATACACACACATACATATACACAAAAACATCTCAATTCTGGTTGGGAAGTGGGTTCGTCTTCTTTCACACACACAAACATACACACACACACACACATATATACACACATACATATACCAAAAAAAAAAAGACCTAGGTCTCCACCTCCACCGCCATGGGTTGCCACCACCATAAAAACGTTAAAAAAAATGTCTTCTCTAGCTCACCAATCGAACTCTCATCAACCCAACTTTCTCTCTCAAACTCTCATCTCATAACTCAAAGTCTCTCTCAAACTCTCTGTAATAACCCAAAAATTTCTAAGTGTGTAAATAATTATTTTAATTATAATTTTCAGTTAGCAATATTATATGAGTGTGCCTATGTAAGACACGTGTTTGAAAATTTTAAGTGTTTGAAGGACATATAAATTAAATCATTAGTGAGTCCATTAAGTTTGAGTGATACATTTGATTCATTTATATTTATATAAAAAAAAATGAAGTGGTGATATGTATTTTTTTAATACAGTGTTTACAAGCCCGCGAATGTGTCAAATAGTGCATCTGGTACTAAAATTAAGTACCCGGGGTAAGTGTACCCTTTGGGCAAGCCATTTTAGTGGTTTAGATTACATTCTGAGCTCATATGGGTCTCTTTTGTTAGCCCATAAAAAGAAAAATGAGATTATTAATATTTGTGTGATTAATATATGTATTGTGTGTGTGTATTATATGTATATACATAGATAATATATCTTAGGGTTAGTTAAAACAAAAGAAGAAAAAAAAAAGAGAGAGAGAGAGAGAACAAGAGACAAAGAGAGAAGAGGCAACCCTAGCTGACACGATAATATAATTGTGCACTCTTGTGCAATACCCAAGTGTAGGTAGACGTGCAAGTAGTAACTGGTAAGACCAGGTCGATCCCACAGGGAAGGTGTTGACCTATCAACTTAGACTAAATTCAAAAGGAAGGAAAAAAATTCAATAAGATTTAATAAGGGTGATGCTAATGCCAAAGCACAATGTGCTAATGCCAAAGCACAAAGTGTCACTAAAAGCTTTAGTGACACATATCTAAGTGTCACTAAAGCTTTTAGTGACACTTTGTGCTTTGGCATTAGCACATTGTGCTTTGGCATTAGCACTAGCCTTTAATAATGGTGCTTAACACAAAGTTCCACAAACTAAAACTACTAAAAAAAGTAATTCAGATTAAACTAAAGAACTAATTAGCTAATTAAAGCAATATTATATTCTAAAATAGGATTTAACTTTAAGAAGATAGTGTTGGGATTACACGAATCCACAGTAATCTAACCATCTACCATGCAGTTACTTTGAAGCACTAAGGAGTATATTACCTACAGTTTTCCATATTTCTCTGAAAATAAAGAATCCATAGCCCTTTCATGACCGGGACTATATCATCACAGTTAACTTGAAACATGTGAAAGCGGTTTAATTCAATAGTTTAGACTCGCACCTACAATGGTGTTAGCATTGAAAGTGGTTTGTAAAATGTATTGAAAGAAAATGCCTTAGGGCCTTGATTTTGAAAACTGTTTTGACAAACTGAGCATTTAGGGACAGTATGATAACGAATCTCAAAAACAAAAGGTCCTGAAATACTGCAGGGAACATCCTCAAGAATCAGAGAGTTCGATCGATCGACGATCGTTCGATCGATCGAAAACCTTCATCCCTCAATCGATCGAAATGTCCTTCGATCGCTTGACTATCTCTGGTTCGATCGATCGAACTACCTCCGATCGATCGAACACAGGATTTAATCTGCTGCATGGCAGAGGCTGGAGATCACTGTTTCATCGTGTTCTCCCAACCCTAGGACTACTCAGACATCGTCTGGAGTATCACAGATCGGTTTTTATCATATGAAAACATTAAGGCTTTGTTTGAATGTGAGTTTTTCATGAAAACTAGTGAGTATAACTTATCTAGCATACAATACTACGAGATTGAAGATTAAACCACGATTAACTAAGTACAGACTGTAAATAAAATAATAAATAAATAACCTGGAACGATAAACTTAATCAAACCTTAGAGTAATCAATGGAAAACCTACAAAGAAAACAATAAAAACTCTCATCTCTCTCTCTAAACTGATAAAAAACAAAAGTTGGGCCTACTCTTGGACGTATACAATGCTCATATATATAGAAAACCTAGAGGCTAGGGTTAAAATTCCGCCACTGCTGCGTACGCGAAAGTTTCTGAAAATACCATGTTCGATCGATCGAACATTTCTCGATCGATCGAACATTTGGAACTCAAGCGCTTCAACTTTCTTTAAGCGATCGAACTTTCGATCGATCGAACTGTCGTCGATCGCTCGAACTTCTAACTTTAGCTTTGAATTCTTTTATCTGCACTCCAGCATTCCAGTTGTCCTGACGTTCATCTCTCTAGTCCACACAGCAGAGATCTGCACAAACAATAGCTAAAACAATACAACTTATCATAGATTAATCACATTGTATGAAAACTAGCCTTGTAATGCAAATTGCAGATAAAACAGGAAGTTATGATTAAAACCAATGCAATTCCCCCTTTTAGCGCGGTTGTATTTTACAAATACCCCCGCTTTACACAACCCCCAACTAGCTTATTGCTAGTCCCTAGCGATAAAGCGAAAATAAAAACTACTAAACTAATACTACCATGACTAAGAAAAACAAAGGAAAACTAAAAACAACCCAAACTAAGATAGAGAGAAAATTCCTAACTCACTTTCGCAGGAATCGCGGTTGCATTTAGCTAATGCAACAAGCCGTTAAACCCCTAGGTTCCCCCTAGTGGACGAGTGTTGTCTCGTGAGGGTTTACAGTGAATATACCCACAAAATTCTCCAATTTTAAGCTCAAAAAGAATTAGAATAACTTGTAGAATTCCCCCTCCATTAAACTGTTACTTTAACTCTACAGAGATATACTATCCTCAATCAACCCATGAAAGAAATTCACATGCTCTCTTATATTACCAAGTAAAATATAACATATGTATCACCATCATGCACCCGTGTGTGTGTGAGTTTAACAACCATACATCCAACCCTATTAAGAGTTATTTAGAATATTGCTCCTTGAAAAACTCGCAGTTTCAGCTCAACTCTCACATTGGTCACACTAAAAAAGAACGTCTCTCAGAAACTTGCTTTACAATGACCACACACCATATGAAAGCTTTGATAAGGCTGATATTCTGGGTGCTAATGCTTCCATACTTGACTCTATGAAAAATGGACATTTAAGAGTATACAGTCTCATGAATAGAACACTACTTACTGGAGGAGCGAAATACCGTGGATAACTCAATTCACACTTCCATGTTCAAATTAATTGTTGAGAATCTTTAAGACTTTGAATTTCGGCTTTTAGTTAGTAGGTGAGGGTGTTGTAGAGAAGAATGTGCTTTTCAGTATGTGATGGAATTTCAACTTCTCTTTTTATTCTTTTCATCTCTCAACCCAATCTCCCATTCATTTCATATGCTTTTTTTTTTTTTTAAGTAAACTGACCCACAACTACTTCCTTCCACTTCCTCTACTTTGATGACTTCATTCTTAATAAATGTATAATACGGCTCATTGAGGTCAAGGTATAGATCAAGGACTTGGATTCTTTGTAATCATATTGGAAATATTTAGTTGGTGTGGGATCAGGGATGAAACATTTCAATGAATGTAGGTGAAAGCTATATCAGGTTAAAGAATGGGTAAAAGATGGCTTAAATCATTTTCCCAACTTTCAATTTTTAGCACTTAAGTGTTCATTGAGTGTAATTGGTAAATTCTGAACATTCTCCTCTAACAAGCAGTCAAAACTTTTTAAAGAAAAACTGAGACATTTACAACGAATTTACTAAGTATAAACAAGAAAGACCATTCGAAATTGTATGATAATTCCCTCAGAAATGACGATTGGCTCAATAGCTCACTAAGGGTTATTAGCTTCCAATACTTGTTCTTTTGGCACAATAGTCATATTAACTCAGTTTTCAGGTTTTCTACATAGCTGCCAATTAGTGCATAAAAGTATTGGATACATAATAGCTTCACACATGCAATCCGTCTTAGTGATATCAGAAAACGTGTGAACTTAATCCATAAAAAGATGAGAATACTACAAATGTGTCATCGCCTAATTAACAAGCAGGAGAGATTATTCAAAATTATTCTATCAATAAGATTCAATATTAAAAATTTTCAAAATTTTACCAGACCGCATTCTAATTAAATTTGAGACATATCTAAGTGCAAAATATGATCATTACGGGTGTATACCTATCTATTAGTATCCCCTACCCCCAACTGAAAACAACAAAGTCCCCAGAAGTTGATTTTCAACAATTAAAATAGATAGGTATCACCTGTATAGAGCAACGCGATGATAACAAGCATAGCAACCTGGCATAGAAATATAGAACACAATCTCCAAAACAACAAGGATCAATAGATAAAGATCAAGCAATAAAACCATGATCCAAACAATACAAACCACTGGAATGGTAAAGGAATAAAATAAAAGCAGTGATAAATAATGTTCATACATAACCAAACTAAACAAAATGAAGAACTGTCCAACATGTCCAACCATAACCCACCTACCAAAAATAGTACAACAAAAATAAACATATAATCAAAAATACAATAACACCACCCCCTCCCCAGAAAATGCTACACGGCTCCCGACGGATCATCATCAGCCACGTCAGAAGGAATGTCAATGGGAGTAGGTGCAGCAGCAACAGAAATGAATGGAAGATCAGCAGTAAGTGGAGCAGAAAGTGATGGATCTGATGCAGCAGAAGTAGTGGATGGACCTGTAGGAGTAGGAGCAGGAGCAGCTGAAGATGCTGGATCGGCAGCAAGTGGTGCAGACGGGGTATTCGTGGGATGGTGAGCAGAGTGAACTGCCTGATCGACCCTAATCTGAATCAATATAGACTCAAGCAAGGTCTGCAGCTGATCCATCCGGCCCTCAAGTCTGATCTTGGCCTCTCTCTCCTCCAATAGCAGCTCATAAACTGTCGGGAGAGGCACAGAGGAAGAAGACTCTCCCTGGGCCTGAGTCTGCGACCGCTGTCGCAACTTGAACTGCTGATCAGCAGCAACCGGATCCTCCACCTCATCGTCTGTATCAAGCTCCTCGGCCTCTGTGGGCGTCCCTGAAGCTCCAGCCTCTGTGTTTGTCCCACCACGCCTCTTCTTCTTCGCCCCCACCTTCGCTTTCCCTTTCCCCTTTCATTTCCTCTTCTGGGCGTCTGAGCGGTGAGCCGCTGCATCACCGAATCGGCTGGGGGAAGAACGAAGGTCGTCTCCAGCAAGCTCAGGAAAGCCGGCCTGAGCCATAACTCTGTGAATCACCCAAGCACCTTTTAGGTGCTTCTTGGAGGCGATGTAGCGGGTGGGATGGACCATGAAGTCGATATAAAGCCGGGGTAAGCAGACCAGCTGTCCTGTCCCCACTGCAAATAAGACTCGCGTATACCAAGCCGCGATCTTCTCTCGATAAGAGGTCACCAGGAGACAATTGCTGAGGACCAGGTGAAACATGTGGTAGTCGTCGGTAAGGAAGTGGTCCTCAATCAAAGCCTCGCCATTCCAAGAAGGAATGGCACCTCCGGTGAGCTCACGGATAATGGCAGATGGTGGGGTCTCAGGTGCGTCAGGCCGATGGAGGCAAATATAATCTGGTACCTCGGGTACCCCCAAGGCGGCTGAGACTGTAGCGGGACTGATGACGAACGCCCGACCCCGGAAGAAAGCATGATATGTAAACGGTGTGTCCGGGTCGCGTATCATCGTCGCGCACGCATCTCGTATCCATGGCAGATTTACTCTCTTGGCCAGTGAGAGTAAATCGAACCAGTGGGGCATGGAGCGAATCCGTGTCAGGAACCACGGGTACTCCGACCAAATAGACTCGACAGGACGCTCAATCATCACCTTTCGCGCACGGAAATGACGCTCGTACCATCCCCGATCCTCATCATTCCAGAACCCATGTGCGGGTACCGGATCAGGTATAGTGAGGCTGAGGGGCTTGGACTTATGGTAGCCAGTTACTGGATTCATTGTGGCATCCCTGAAAATAGAACACCACACGACATAGATTAGAACAGGGAAGGATAAGAAAGAAACTGTTATTGTTCTAGTTCGATCGATCTAACTTAGTTCGATCGATTGAACTGGAGTAGGATTCGATCGCTTGAGCATAGTTCGATCGCTCGAACATGTCAGCTTCGATCGATCGAAAATAGTTTAATCGATCGAACACAGCGATGTGCTGTGCTCGTAAAACCGAATAGGAAAACGAAAAACGAAAGAAAAAGAACTACAAAATGGAAATCCTAAAACCAAGGGGACACCCCCTTGGGATTTTTCTAACAAAATGAAAGACAAAGGGCTCGTGGAGCCTACCTCGGTGTGGAAACACGCAGTGGAGGTGAGATGATGATGATGGTGATAATCCAAGCCCCCAAAATGAGGTGTGTGGATGCTAGAGATGGAGAAATCGCCGAGTCGCCCTCTCTCTGTGTGCGATCGCTCGAGTGTGTGAGAGTGAGGGAACTGAAGAGGTGTTCTGAAGACGCCTCGTTTAAAACGACGTTCGATCGATCGAAAGTAAGTTTCTAAATCGATTGAATAAAGCGTTCAAGCGCTTGAACACGCAGGGTTTTAGATCGATCGAAATAGGCTCGATCGATCGAACACAAAAATTACAGAATTCTTTAAAAAAAGTGAATCAAAACACCCCCAACTATTAGAAACAAATCTGGACATGCAGAGATACTTAAAAGCAGTTCAATTACAGACATGTAGGCCAGAATGGACATCACCAAAAGATAAAATTGCAAAGATTTAGTAATAAAAGATTCAAAATGCAGTCAATTTGCAAAATTATAACTCCCCACGTGATCCGTAGACCTTATTACAAAGAAAAAATAAAAACCAAACTAACAAGCATTTGCCCCGAATTACACTTCAATTGAGAAAAATGAAAATGACAGAACAAAACTGAAGTAGAACACTAAACTTCCAATATGAAAACTTCTTCTTCTTCCATTGCTTCGAACACCACCAGATCTTCGAGATTGGACTCTAAACGTGACAATTCCCGTTCCCAAAATAATCTGAAAGCGGCAAGAGTGTCATTCAGCATGTCTGGAGTTGCTAGGGAATGAGGTGTGCATATGAGAGGAGACTGCGGTGGAGACATAGATAATGGTGTGAAAATCCGCAGTTGTTCTTCCTCTTACGGTGGAGTGCCAGGAGACGGTGTGCGAGCCCCATGAAACAGCTGATGTGGAAGGAACACCGGAATACCATTGAGAAACATAGTGACAATCCTGGACAAAGAAACAACACAAGACAAACAAACCGAGATTAAGATAACGGAACACAAGAAACAAGGGTTAAACATGAAAAGAAAACAAAGAACAGGACAAAATAAAAAGAAAAGTGACTAAGTTCCAACCTCACTATTGGTATAGATTCCCAAACTGCACTAGCTGGTAAGGGGCATTGGAGCCTGAATAGCAGGAAGCTCAGGTACATATAGCGGTATGGGACCAACTCGGGAACAAGGAAGTCGTCAACAAAAACAAAAACTACATTGTGACGTTCTGGGACGACATCCTGGAGGTTATGATCTTCCCATGGCCCCCACATATCATCATTTTCCCATTGTACCATGAGTGCATCATCCACCATTCTTCCCATGTACAGGTCTTCTTCCTCATCCACATCATCGTCATCAGGAAATTCCATGTTTTCATATGGATTGATGTCAAGGAGGGCCGGTGGGTATGGAAGGTACCCTTGGGCAGCATCAATGAGAGTGTGAGCTTCAGGGTCTTGATGAAGCAAGGGGCAGGGTGTGAGTTCACCCTCAGTTCAGGTGCCACAACGACATTCTGAATCAGCCCATGAACCGATAGAATGAACATCGTCACCGCGCATCTATGCACCTGCAATTGAGTGGTTCAAGGTATAGCGGATTAGAACGAGATAACAATCATAAAAGAACGAACAAAGAATTAAAATCAAAAGAGAGAAACTAACATGCAGGGAAAGATAAGGAATACAACAACAATATGGAACTCCACTTTGGATTTTAAGTGGGAGAATAGTTGGGCTCATCCAGATGGATGTGCTCAACTTCAGTTTGGAAGTTCTCCAAGAACGGTTTCAACCTCTGGCCATTTACCTTGAAACTATCATCGTTCTTTGGATTGACAAGCTCAACTGCCCCGTGTGGAAAGACAGTCTTTACAATGAACGGGCCTGTCCAACGGGAACGGAGCTTTCCTGGGAAAAGGTGGAGGCGAGAGTCATATAGCAAAACTTTCTGCCCCGGCTCAAATGATTTACGAAAGATCGTACGATCGTGGCGAGCCTTCAACCTTTCCTTATGCAACCTTGCAGAGTCATACGCATCTCGTCGTATTTCCTCTAGCTCTGCAAGTTGGAGCTTGCGTAACTGACCTCCCTCTTGGATCTCAAAGTTCAATGAGCGTGTCGCCCAGTAAGCTTTATGCTCAATTTCAACAGGGAGGTGGCAAGCTTTCCCGTAAACCAATATATACGGGGACATACCTAGATTCGTCTTGTAGGCAGTACGGTATGCCCATAAAGCGTCGGTCAGCTTGTATGCCCAGTCCTTTCGGTTGGAGCTAACCGTCTTTTCGAGAATATGCTTGATTTCTCGGTTAGCCAATTCTGCTTGCCCATTCGACTGTGGATGATAAGCAAGAGCGATTTTATGGTGGACTCCGTATTTCTTGAGAAGTGACTCCAAAGGCCTATTGCAGAAATGCTTGCCTTGGTCACTTAGTAAAGCTTTCGGAGTTCCAAAACGAGATAAGATATGCTCTCTTAGAAAGGACATGACCGTTCTGTGGTCATTGCGTCTCGTTGGTATCGCTTCAACCCATTTTGACACATACTCTACAGAAAGGAGTATGTATTCATAGTTATTAGACTTGGGAAATGGGCCCATAAAATCTATGCCCCAACAATCGAATATCTCAATTGTGATGATAGGGGTTAAAGGTATAGAATTCCTTTTAGAAATAGTTCCAAGCTTTTGACAGCGTTGGCATGTCTTGCAAAAGGAATACACATCTTTAAAAATTGTGGGCCAGTAGAAACAGCTTTGTAAAACTTTTTGTGCTGTCTTCTGTGAAGCGAAGTGGCCACCGCATGCCTCAGAATGGCATGATGCTAAAATTATGGTTATATCCTCATTAGGGACGCAGCGCCTGATAACCTAATCAGCACAGTACTTGAAAAGATATGGGTCATCAAAAAAGAAATGTCGCGCGAACGAGAGGAACCGTTTTCTGTCTTGGTTTGACCAATGATTCGGGGTTTCTCCCGTGATAAGGTAGTTCACGATATCAGCATACCAAGGCAGATCACTTACTGCCAGTAGCTGTTCGTCCGGAAACTCATCCTTAATGGATTGGGATTCAGAATTATTGACAAAAGTCAATCGTGACAAATGGTCCTCAACCACATTCTCTACTCCTTTCTTATCTTTGATTGTGAGATCAAACTCTTGGAGTAAGAGTATCCAGCGAATTAGTCGTTGTTTAGCGTCTTTCTTAGACAGCAGAAACTTGAGGGCCGAGTGATCTGTAAAACAGACGATTGGTGACTCTATCAGATAAGACCTAAACTTATCCAAGGCGAGTACTACAGCCAGCAGCTCCTTTTTAGTAGTTGTATAATTCATTTGAGCTTCATTCAAAGTTCGGCTGGCATAGTATATCACATATGGCTTACTGTCCTTTCTCTGGCCTAGGACTGCGCCAATGGCATAATCACTAGCATCGCACATTAATTCGAAAGGTAAACTCCAGTCGGGTGCCTGTATTATAGGTGCGGTGGTGAGGAGCTCTTTTAGATCCTCGAAGGACTTTTGGCAACTTTCTGATCACTCGTATGGTGCATCTTTGACAAGAAGTTGACAAAGAGGTCGAGAGATTGCACTGAAGTTCTGGATAAACCGACGATAAAATCCCACATGCCCCAAGAACGAACGGATGTCTCTCACTGTACGGGGGACAGGTAGATTTGAGATTATATCAATTTTGGCCTTATCCACTTGGATTCCTTCTTCGGAGATTATATGGTCGAGGACTATTCCCTTGGTCACCATAAAGTGACACTTTTTCTAATTCAAAACTAGGTGTTTATCCTCACATCGCATTAATACATGCTCGAGATTGCTGAGGCAATCTTCAAAGCTATGGCCAAACACTGAAAAATCATCCATGAAGACTTCAAGGATGTGTTTGACCATGTCACTGAATATGCTTAGCATGCATCGCTGAAAGGTAGCCGGTGCATTACATAAGCCAAACGGCATTCGACGGTAGGCAAATGTACCAAATGGATAAGTGAATGTGGTTTTCTCCTGATCTTCAGGAGCAATTTCAATTTGGTTATATCCACTATATCCATCCAAAAAGCAGTAATACTTGTGTCCTGCCACACGTTCTAGCATTTGATCCAAGAACGGCAAAGGAAAATGGTCTTTTTGGGTCACAATATTCAACTTTCTGTAGTCAATACACATCCTCCATCCAGTGGGGACACGTGTTGGTACCAATTCACCACCTTTGTTTGGGATGACCGTTATGCCTGCTTTCTTTGGAACCACTTGGGTTGGACTGACCCAAGGACTATCAGATATCAGATAAATCATCCCAACATCAAGTAGTTTGAGCACTTCCTTTTTAACTACTTCTTGCATATTGGGATTCAGACGCCTTTGCATTTGTCTTGAAGGTCTAGCGTCTTCCTCCAGATATATCTTATGAGTGCATATGGATGGGCTGATGCCTTTGAGGTCAGCAATCGTCCATCCTATAGCTTCCTTATGCTTGGTCAGCATTTGCACTAGCTTACCTTCCTGCTCATGAGTTAAAGCAGATGAAATGATCACATGATACGTTTTTCCAGTCCCTAGGAATGCATATTTTAGCTCTTTGGGTAGCTCCTTTAACTCTAACTCCGGAAACTGAAAACTAGAAGGCATTGCCAACTTAGTTTTAGGAGGCAATTGTTCATATGGCATTACCCACATGCATTCTGCTTTATCCTCCTCTATCGTATCCATCATAAGACACATCTGGTTCAGGTCAGCATCCAATGGAGTTGACTCTGTAGGTTGATAGATATCGCCAAATTGAGTCATCACAACTTCCAAAGGATCTTTGTAGTCGACTAAGTCAACTTCATCTTCAATGACTGTGTCAATGTAATGAATTTCTTCCTCATCATTGTATTCTTCAGGTTGGGGATTAGAAAAAATTTTGACATTCAATGTCATGTTCCCGAATACGATAGTCATGATACCACTTCTAATCTTGATCGTGGCATCAATAGTGTTGAGGAATGGACGTCCAAAGATAACCGGGATGTATGCACCAGGATTAGGCACAGGTTCTGTGTCCAATATCACGAAATCAACCGGAAAGACAAAAGAGTCTATTTGGACAAGGACATCCTCTAACACCCCTCTAGGGTACTTCACAGATCTGTCTGCCAATTGCAAAGCGACTCGGGTGGATTTGAGTTCACCCAACCCTAGCTGTTTATAGACTGAATATGGCAGCAGGTTCACGCTTGCTCCTAGATCGAGGAGTGCGTTATCTATCCTTTGATTCCCAATTCTACATGAGACCGTAGGTGTACCGGGGTCTTTGAGTTTCGGAGGCAACTTATTTTGAATGATCGCACTTGCTTGGCATACGACATAAGCATGTTTCTTCACACTTTGCCTCCTCTTTACCGTGCATAGATCTTTGAGATACTTAGCATAGGCCGACACTTGCTTGATAGCATCTAGGAGTGGAAGGTTAATTTTGACTTGTTTAAACAATTCCAGAAACTCCTGATTCTTCATCTCATTTTTGGGTTTCTTCAATCGTTGAGGATAAGGTGCAGGAAAAAGGCATTTTGGTGGTTCATCCTCAACAGACTCCTTTCTAGGCCTTTGCTCAACTTCGTCCTCTACTCTAGGAGCTTCAATGTTTGCCTTTATTGCCTTGTCATTAGTAGACGGCTCCTCCTCTTGAGTAGATGGTTGCCCAAGCTCATTATCCACCACTTCCTCCTCATTGTACACTTCGGGTGTAGACAGAGGCATGCTTTTCTCTATGATTTTTCCGCTTCTCAGTGTAGTCAGGGCTTTACCATGTTCTTGATTGTTGGGACCATTGTTATGTCCCTTGGGGTTCGGAAGTGGTTGGGCAGGGAATGTTCCTCCTGAACCCTCTTGTCGTGCATCTATCCTTTCTAACGTGGCAGACATTCTACTCATCATCTGTATGAGTTGCTGCGTTAGATTGGCATTAGCAAGTGACTCTTCTTCTTGTACCTTCTTGTGTGGTGGCACATAGGTATTGGTCTGTGGTGCATTGGAGGGTTGAGCTTGGTTGTAGTTATTGGTTCTGTTTTGATTGTATTGATGGGACGGCCTATTGTTTTGCCCTTGATATTGATTGTTGTTGTAGGGCTGCTGTTGATATTGATTTTAGGTCCCAGCATTATTTTTCCAATC
The DNA here is from genome assembly GCA_033977485.1 of Hydrangea macrophylla. Lineage (NCBI taxonomy): Eukaryota > Viridiplantae > Streptophyta > Magnoliopsida > Cornales > Hydrangeaceae > Hydrangea > Hydrangea macrophylla. Next base: position 88,073,942 of record CM066986.1, read on the forward strand.
AAAACCGGGGTGATTCCATCTATTGTTACTTTGAAAGTTATTGTTGGAATTCCCCGCCCCTCGGAAACCGTGCATGGCATTCATCTCCATAGGGGCCTGCTCTTGAAAATACGGCACATTGGGACAGTATTGAGTTGTATGTCCCAACATGTTGCATGTGCCGCATGGTTCCTCAGGCATAACCTGCCTAAAGCTCTCTCCTCGCATCCCTAGTTCTTCTACCTTCTTGGCCAGTTCTTCGTATTTGTTCATCAGATGATCTTCACTTTTCAATTGGTACAAACTCTTATTTTCCACACTCGATATTTGAGTTCGAGGTGTATCTTCAGAGTTAGACCATTCATGAGCATGTTCAGCTAACCACTCAAAATGAGCTTCAGCCTCTTCGGTGTTCTTTCAAAGGAATGGTACAGAGCTCAAAGTTTCGACCAACCTCTTCGTTTCACCATTTAGTCTTTCATAAAAGTGACTGATGGTACGCCATTTCTCATATCCGTGGTGGGGACATGAGAGAAGCAAATCTTTAAAACGCTCCCAAGTTTGGGTGAAGGTTTCATTGCTCCTCTGCTTGTATGAACTTATTTGGCGTTTGAGCTCTATGGTCATGCGAGGTGGAAAGAATTTCTTCAAAAATGCAGTGTTCATCGCATGCCATGTGAAGATTGAATTCGGTTTTAGGGTGAGTAACCACGCCTTCGCTTTATCCTTCAAGGTGAAGGGAAATAACATTAAGCGTGTCACATCTATAGGACAAGTTTGGGAGAATGTTTTACAAACATCCTCGAAATCCTTAACGTGTAGATATGCCTTCTCGCTTTCCATCCCATGAAATATTGGGAGTTGAATCATCCCATTGCGAAATTGAAATTCGCCAGCGTGTGGGGGAATGAGAATGTAAGAAGGAGTAGGTGTGTGTTCTGGTTGCATGAGATCGCACAACGGACGTAGTGAATCATCAACTGGTACCACAACATTTTCACCATGTTCACTCTGATCGTCATCCATTGATTCAGTTGGAGTGGTGACAGGGTTACTAGAACTGGAAGAATTAGATGAATATAGAGGATTTCCGAAAATTCCGTGGACGGAACTATCGGACATAAATGAGAGAACCTAAGAAGATTGAAAACCTATAGAACTCAAAGAAAAAGGAAAATAGAAATAGATCAGGAAAGATTGAGGTAATCTAAGGAATTGATCGTTGCCTTCCCCGGCAACGGCGCCAAAAACTTGACACGATAATATAATTGTGCGCTCTTGTGCAATACCCAAGTGTAGGTAGACGTGCAAGTAGTAACTGGTAAGACCAGGTCGATCCCACAGGGAAGGTGTTGACCTATCAACTTAGACTAAACTCAAAAGGAAGGAAAAAAATTCAATAAGATTTAATAATGGTGCAGAACACAAAGTTCCACAAACTAAAACTACTAACAAAAGTAATTCAGATTAAACTAAAGAACTAATTAGCTAATTAAAGCAATATTATATTCTAAAATAGGATTTAACTTTAAGAAGAAAGTGTTGGGATTACACGAATCCACAGTAATCTAACCATCTACCATGCAGTTACTTTGAAGCACTAAGGAGTATATTACCTACAGTTTTCCATATTTCTCTGAAAATAAAGAATCCATAGCCCTTTCATGACCGGGACTATATCATCACAGTTAACTTGAAACATGTGAAAGCGGTTTAATTCAATAGTTAAGACTCGCACCTACAATGGTGTTAGCATTGAAAGTGGTTTGCAAAATGTATTGAAAGAAAATGCCTTAGGGCCTTGATTTTGAAAACTGTTTTGATAAACTGAGCATTTAGGGACAGTATGATAACGAATCTAAAAAACAAAAGGTCCTGAAATACTGCAGGGAACATCCTCAAGAATCAGAGAGTTCGATCGATCGACGATCGTTCGATCGATCGAAAGCCTTCATCCCTCAATCGATCGAAATGTCCTTCGATCGCTTGACTATCTCTGGTTCGATCGATCGAACTACCTCCGATCGATCGAACACAGGATTTAATCTGCTGCATGGCAGAGGCTGGAGATCACTGTTTCATCGTGTTCTCCCAACCCTAGGACTACTCAGACATCGTCTGGAGTATCACAGATCGGTTTTTATCATATGAAAACATTAAAGCTTTGTTTGAATGTGAGTTTTTCATGAAAACTATGAAAACTAATGAGTATAACTTATCTAGCATACAATACTACGAGATTGAAGATTAAACCACGATTAACTAAGTACAGAATGTAAATAAAACAATAAATAAATAACCTGGAACGATGAACTTAATCAAACTGTTAGCCTTAAGGTATATTAAGGCATATTTAATTATGTTTTGATGATGTCAAATATGCTATGATAATTACATGATTCATATTGATTCATTCCTTGTTATTATCATAGTCATTTTCATGCTCATATATAATCTCATGTATTAATTTTGTATCAATGTTTTAACATCTTTGTGTGCATGAGATTCAATTGGTGTAGATCAAGATTACAAGGAGCTCAACAAGGATCAAGCTTGAAGACTTGAAGATATTTCATCCTTGGTTGAAGTCTAGGACCATCATTGTAAGGCATCTTGAACTCACACTCTTAGGGGCTCAAACAAATGCTAAAAGTTAAAGTTTTGGAAATAAATTTTAAATGGATCATCTTTAAAGCAATGCCCCAATCAATTGGAAAATAATTAGATGTTGAGTTTTATATGGTTGGAAAGGTATTTGAATCTAGTTTCCAAAACATCAAACGGATCGAAAATCCGAGTTTTGTAGAGGAAGTTATGGCCTTTTTAGTGGAGATGTGTTAGGCTATCAAACTGGGAAGGGCAGTCGACTGAGGGCCCGATGCAGTCGACCGAACTGAGCAGAATGCAAACAGAACCCTCTGTAAACACATCTCAGTCGACTGCTTCAAGGACCAGTCGACTGCTTCATGTTCCAGTCGACTGAATCGACCTGAAAAGGCATAACGGCTAGTTTTTTGAAGGGGCTTTTAATTATCAAACTTGCCACCAACGGCTATAATCTTTCTTGGCCTATAAATACATGTTTTCCCACACCATTTTATGTTGATCAATCAATTGGAAAACATCTATTTCAATCACACAACTTGTTGATTCTAAATCATTCACAATTGAGCCCTAGTTGTGTGAGTTTATCAATTTGCTCAAATCTTTCATTTGTATTTCTTGAGAGAGCAAAATTGTAGTGAGCTCAAATTGTATTATCCACTCTAGAGAGAGAGAGTTCAATTTGTATTCAAATCAATTGTAAAGGTTGAGGGTTAGTAACCCTTGTATGCAAAGAAGAGGTTTTCTTCTTTAGGAGAGATCATAGGCTCTTGTAACGGTTTGGTGCACACCCGTAAGTGCTCCGGGAAACGGTTTGGTCTACACCGGTAAGTAGATCGGATTAAGGAATCCTCAAGAGGTGTTCTTGAGGGGTGGACGTAGGCCGCGGGGTGCGATTGCCGAACCACTTGAAAAATCGGTTTGCAAATTTTCTCTTCCCTTCTCTCTTTTACTTAATTGCTTGTGATTGTGTTTTAATTTGCAATTTGTTTTAAAAGGTTAATTTCCGCTAAAACCTTATTCACCCCCCTCTAAGGTTTCCACTTTTGGGCCAACACAAACCTTAGAGTAATCAATGGAAAACCTACAAAGAAAACAATAAAAACTCTCCTCTCTCTCTCTCTAAACTGATAAAAAACAAAAGTTGGGCCTACTCTGGGACGTATAAAATGCTCATATATATAGAAAACCTAGAGGCTAGGGTTAAAATTTCGCCACTGCTGCGTACGTGAAAGTTTCTGAAAATACCATGTTCGATCGATCGAACATTTCTCGATCGATCGAACATTTGGAACGCAAGCGCTTCAACTTTCTTTAAGCGATCGAACTTTCGATCGATCGAACTGTCGTCGATCGCTCGAACTTCTAACTTTAGCTTTGAATTCTTTTATCTGCACTCCAGCATTCCAGTTGTCCTGACGTTCATCTCTCTAGTCCACACAGCAGAGATCTGCACAAACAATAGCTAAAACAATACAACTTATCATAGATTAATCACATTGTATGAAAACTAGCCTTGTAATGCAAATTGCAGATAAAACGGGAAGTTATGATTAAAACCAATGCAATTCTCCCTTTTAGCGCGGTTGTATTTTACAAATACCCCCGCTTTACACTAGCCACCTAGAAGGAAAAGAAAAAGAGAAGATAAGAGAAAAGAAGGGAGTTCACCATCATCAACATCATCTTTCTTTTCCCAAGTCGGTGAGTAAACATTTATATTTGTAGGGTTGATTCATAGTTTGATTGATTTTTGATTTGTGTTCATTATAGTTTGAATAAATCGTGTGGATGAGTGTTTATATAGATACGGATCTATAGTGATATATACATATACATTTATATATATATATATATATGTCAAAGGTTGGATATGAGTTATTTGGAATTGAAGGAAAAAAAAAAAAAGACTAATACAAATTTGGATTTGGGTAAAATTGAAGAAAACTCTCAGATCTGTTTTAGAAAATAATTCGTATTAATTCATACATTTTGTTTTTGGTAAAACTGTTCACCCAACGTCAATGTAAAGCGTGATTCTGCACGTTTTTCGTCTAATGGTGTTTTTCCCAATTCTGCACCGTTTTGGCAGAAAATTCATATTATAGTAGTAGTAAATGTCAACTCCGAATTTCGAATTATGTTTATGAAAATTGTTAGAGATGTTTCTTTGTGCGGAATGATTATGAGGAACAAATTTAACCCAAGTTGGTTTTGGGGCTGTTTAATATAAGGTTTGTTTGGGACAGTTTTAAATAGTACTGTTGAGTGTTGATTTTAAATGCTATAACTTATGCTATGTGCGGTATGAAATGATGATTACGTTAGAGACGTGAATAGAAATTTGGCGCAAGGGTCTTATTGTGAATAATCGGATAATGATAATCCATGGAATAAATGATAAATTCCCGAAGTGGTTAATGACGTGATTAAACCCTCATGAATGGGTACTTATGTGAATTAATGTAGATGGTAAAAAATAAGTGGTTTCAAGTTCCTTAGTGTTCACCGCTCCCGGTTGTGTGATATGTTTTTTTTTTTGGTAGCTCGACTTGCTGAGTGTACCCTTTTGCCAGTGGCTTCGTGATCAAGCTGGCCTAAGCCTTATGCTCGGCTTAATTTATAGATGTCTAGGCATATTGACTGACTTTCTGTGTGTATACCTGGTTTGGTTGATACCCCAACCAAACTGGCACCGGAGTGGATGTTGGTAGTATGTCCGGGCACACATGAGATATATGTGTGAGCTATACCATAGAGGGTGGCCAAGTGGTGAAGCTAAGAAATTGAATAATGAATCGTTCATAAAAAGTAAGTTGACCATGAGTAGGGTGACCTTAGTGGTGAAGCTAGGGCAAAAAAAATAAAATAAAATGACAATGATTGTAGAGCGTTAAATGCAAATGGAAAAGCTTTTGCGAAAAATGAAATTGAAAACTCGAAATGGTTATCGTGGTAAAATGCGAAGGAAATTGATAAAATGATTTGGTATTGGAGAATTGCTTATTATGATACTAAAGATTTGTACTAACTCTCGAGGTGTAGGATGGTGGGCCCACTAACCATTGTATGCAGGCTTTGGCTCACCATGTTATTTAAGAGTAAGTGTTTCTTTTACATTGTGGGTGGAACAAACTGCCGCCGTGACTCGAGGAAACTACCGCTTGTCCTCACTCACGTGTGGAACTACAGTTCTGCCTACAACTTTGTATGTGTTTGCGGTCAAGAAAGGGAGGGAGCCCAGCGGATTCCCAACCTCAGAGAAATTTATTGGGTATTATTATGTTAATTGATTATTGTTGGGATGGAGTTGAGGGGACCACGAGTGATCCTTGAGACTAGGGTGTGTTTACTCATACCATAGTTGTTATACAATGCTGACCCGTATGATGTTTATCATACGGGGGCGTTTCGCGAGAAATACAACCGTTTTGCAGATTAAGGAGTAGACCGGTATGACTGTTGGATTGCGTGGATTTGCTTGAAGGCGTGAAGATTTTTACTGTTTATTTGCTATTTCATTTATTTGGCGTTGTGGGCCATTATTGTAGTTGGTATTGGGACGTTTAGTAGCTCTGACCAGAGGTTGTAATAGAGGTTATTCTTTCAAAGCTTTAATTGTAAATGAAAAGATTTTTACTATTAATGAGAATTTTGAAATGTTTTTTTTAGCTTCCACTTTTCAATTTAAGTGATTTAGTAGTTGTAGCTTTAATCAAATATATTTGAGAATTTTTGAAACCGCGTGAGTGTTTTTTTTTTTTAATGGAAATGTGGTGGTTTTGTTTTAAAAACATAAATGGAGACTTGTTACAAATGTTTTAATCAAGTTTTTAAGAACATCTATTTTCATTAAAAAGTTTTAATATGATAGGCTTTGTGGTGTTCACTCCAATAGTTGGGCAGTCGAATAGTAGTCTAGATTTAGTTCTATGCTGATTATTTGGATTTCCAAAAATCGGGGTGTGACACTCTCTCTGTGATAGTGGCGGTTTGAAGGTGGAAGGTGGTTGCTGGTGGTCCGACATGTTGTGGTAATTTATCTCTCTTCTCTCCTTCTAGTGGTGGTCGGTGATGGTCTGTTTTTGGGTTTTGGTGTTAAATTTGATTTTAATTTGGGTTTTGAAAAAAATTGTTTTTAGGGTTTTGATTTGATTTCTATTTGAGTTTTGAGAAACTAGTTTGGGGTTTTAATATGAATCGGGTTTCAATCACAGTTTGCGTTTTGGAAATTTTTTTTTATATTTTTTTTCAAAATTTAGTTTTTGGATTTAAGGACACTATTTGGGGAGTAGATAGACACACACACACACTATTGTTTGGATTTAAGAAAAGCTAAGTTTGTCGTTAGGGTTCTACAAAAAGGTCAAGGAAAACAGAGTGGGGTTTTAGTGGTGGTGGTGGAGTTCAAAGAAGCTGAAGGATGAGCAAAAGAAAATGGAACCATTGCAAAGAGGGATAATCAGAAGACCCGTGGTGGTGGTGGTGGCAGCATGGAGGGTTAGGGTTTGGGAGACAGAGAAGGAACTAGAGAGAGAAGAGGGGGTTTCCGTTTGTGTGTGTGTATGTGTGTGTGTGTGTGTTTGAGAGAGAGAGAGAGAGAGAGAGAGAGAGAGGGTATCATGGTCTTTTTACAAGAAAACTAACGGTGTTAGGCATATAACTCAGACAGAGGGTGTCAGTGTTATGTTCTAAATCTCGGGGGAGGCTTGTGATAAAATGCCAAACATCACGGGGTGTCAGTGTAATTTACCCTTAAAAATTAACCTCAAATAGGTGAATTAAATGGTAGTATTATTCCATATAGGGGCACTCTCCAAAATTAACTTCACGAAGAGAGTTAAGTGTTAATATTTTTGGCCAATTTTAGAATTTTCATCAATTTTGAGGAAAATCTAAACAGTTTCACTTTAGTCCGAAACCACTAGGGGTTAAGCATCCACTTTTGAACCACAACGAGGTAAAGTAAAAACGGACCTAACCACATGGGTAAAATTTAATTAACCCAATTTCCAATTTAGTGGAAGTGTTGATTGAATGTCAAGTGATCACAACGTCATAACACTGTGACAGGCAATGGTACACCCATATCTAAATTCACACCCAACACATCATGATCCCTTGATTCTGGTGGGTTCCGTATGAGACTCATATAAGACTCACATGGGACCCCCTAGAATCAATGGTCAGGATTGTTAGGTGTGAAATTTGGTATGAATTTAAATGTGTGTATAACATTTTTGTGTATATAAAGCACAAAATACATGTATTTAAGACATGATTGTAATTTGTGTCGTGTGCCTATCATTATTCAATAGAAAAAGTACCCCTACTCTTTCCTTTCTATAGTAGTATCGACGATAGAATAACCTCACAGTCAACAATAAAAGTAAAAAACAAATTAATAACAATCCATTCCAATGTACAGTAAACTTATACACTTTTGTTTGGGTTAAGCAGAACAAAGAGAAGAGAAAGAGGAAGAAGGGAACTTTCTCCCGGTTTGAAAAGGTAAGTTGGGAGATACAAGAAGACTGGAGAGAAAGTGAAAGAGAAAATAACCCAGTTTTGTTACTCATCAAATCAGAAAAAAGAAAAGATGCTCATAATTAAATATTTTGAAACAAAAAAGCCAATGTCAGAAAATATTTTTGCTTGCAATGGCAGAAATCATACTCTCTCTTCTCGTAGACTCATTTTGGTTCATGGATATCCCCCCCTCTTTTCGCTTGTAAAATCCATGAACCAAACAAAGCCTTAATGAGTTTCTCTTTTCTTCTTCTCTCTTCTATGGAGTGTTTTTATCTCCAATCATCTTAATGAAAAAGAAAAAAGAAATGACATCACTCACAGACTGAGCAAGCCAAACCATTGCCTCTCGGGAAAACATATAAAGGTCCACAAGGAGAAGGGCTGGCAAGGGAGAAGTCAGAGCAGGAAGTCCTCAAAGAAGTCTGGTGAGCACATTTTTCACTATCAATTTGTTATTTTGACCCACAAGAGTCACAAGACTATTCCCAATAAATGAACACAACACCACCTTACCACATGCTATCAATCGAGGGCAATTCTTCTAAAAAGATAAATAATAAAGCCGCCATAAAAAAAATAAAAAAGAATTACAACAAACATAGTTAGAGTCGACGAAAAGGAGACTTTCCAACTATTTCAACTAATTTACTATGCCATAATCACTGAAACGGTCGAATTATATCTCTACAGTCACCGTTGGCTCAGCTTGCGCTTCTTTGCCTCCTTTCTCAATCTTTCCCGTCTTTCTTCTTCTTCTATTTTGCGTAATTCTTCTTCGTCCTCCTCTCTTGCAATTTTGGCACTGTAGCACAAGAAACCACAACAAAAAATGAAAGATAAATAACATAGCAATTTTTGGCACTGTAACACAAGAAACCACACAAGAAAATATAAAAAAAAATTTAATTAAACCCTTCGATGAAAATTTGAAATATATAAGCAACCAAGCGTATATAGGAATTGAACAAGCAACAAACAAATCTTGCATAAAGCCAGAAATCAACATATTCTACATTCACCAAATTTATACTAACCTCCTCTTCTCCTCTCTCAAAATATCATCAAAATTGGCCTCCATGTCACTATCATCATCGTCGCGACCAGCAAATCCCCTGGGATTATAACTGCAAAGAAGATCACCATGTATGAGACGTGGAATCTTCTAACCATGTCACCATTGTAACCAAAAGAAATGTCAATAATTTCAGGAATGCACAAATAAAAATTATATTCCACTACAGGACAATGGCATGAAAGACACCAGCAACTTGTCATAAATACCCACTCCCAACCAAAGGGAAAATACAATACAACTCGAATTTTACCCAGTATGGAAATGAGAACGAATAAAAACTTTTCTCAAAAAATAAAAATAAAAAAAATAGAACAAATAAAAACCCAAAGTTGCGGAAATCTTAATAATTCAGAACTCCAAGAGGTAAAAAAAACTAGCAATTGGTCATTTCCCTGCTTCAGTTGCACTGACGCAAGTGGTTCAAAAACCTTCTGCCAACTTTCCCCCTATCTCCCTTTAGTCTCAAGTTGGTTCATGCATTTAGAGAAGGAAAAGGAGGAAAGGAAAACTAGTTTCATTGTGTGTTCTCTTGTGTATTTCATTCATGTTTAGATAACATTAAATATCAAAAAATAATAAAAGATAATTGTAATGTATGAATAAAGGAAGGGAAATGACTCACAACATGCAAAATGTTTAATTTATTGAGTTAATTACATTTTACCCTCGTGTGATTAGGCCCATTTTCACTTTAACACCCCCCCCCCCCCCCCCCCCCCCCCCGTGCTTCAAAAGTGGACACTTAACCCCCTATAGTTTCGGACTAAAATGTAATGGTTAAGACTTCCCTCAAAACTGATGAAAATTCTAAATTGGCCAAAAATATTAACACTTAACCCCCTTTGTAAGTTTAATTTTGGGGTTCACCCCCTATGTGGGGCTAATTTTGGGTTTAATTGCCTATGTGGCATAATTTTGACACTGAAACTCTCCTATATAGGGCTAATTTTAACACTGAATCCCCATGTGGGACTACTTTGAGAGAAATCTTAGTAGTTTCACTTTAGTCCGGAACCAAATGGGCGATTAAGTGTCCACTTTTGAACCACAGGGGGTAAAGTGAAAATAGGCCTCACCACAGGGGGGTAAAATGTAATTAACCCTAATTATTTGTCAACTCATTATCTTTCTTTCTTTCTTATTTTTCTCATCATTTTTCCTTCCTAACCAACCAAAGGAAAATGTTTTTCTCTGTTTTCTTTTCTTTTCCCTCACTGAATCCAAGAAACAAACAAAGCCTTGGTTTGCGAGTTTAGAAAAGGAAAACCAAAAGAAAAACTAGTTCTCTTGTGTTTTTCTCTATACTTGAATATCGTTAAATTTATATATATATATATATATATATATCCAAAACAATAATTGTAACTTGAGGAAAAGGAGGAACCGGGAACGTGACTCACCAAATTCAAAATTTCTAGTTCCTTACTTTCAATACTCTAATTATTGCCTATTTCCCCAATTGCTTTCCTTGTTAACCAAACAACGTAACGTGGTATGATTGATTGGTATCCTTTCCTTTCCCTCTCTAAATCCATGAACCTAATAGAGCCTTAGGGTAAGACTACTTGTATCGATCTGGTTAGAGCATAACCAACCACTCCCCATTCTCCTTTTGGTTTAAAAGTCAGTTATGTTCAGGTTTTGCAGCTACTGCCAACTTTAAAAAAATAAATCCCAACATGGTTGAGAACTTGAGACATTAGAGATTGTTAAGTGACAACTAACACAAGAATAACCAAATCCACTAGAGAGAAGATAAATAGATCTCACAAATAATTCAATGATTTCACAATCATAACCAAGCATATTATACAGCCAAAGCAGCCATTGATTGGTTAACCGGTAGACATTAGACTAAAAAAATAAAAGGGCAATGCTATTGTAAGAAGCTTCTCATGTGAGAAGGCGGGTTTTAACCGTTGGATGAGCATCTAGCCATAAGATTCCCAGGAATCTGGAGAAGCATCTATTGCTAGATGCTCATCCAACGGTTAAAACCCGCCTTCTCATATGAGAAGCTTCTCACAATAGCATTTCCCAAAATAAAAATGCTTCTGCGTGAGAAATGCCAGAGAGGGAAAGATTAATTACTTGAACATTTGTCTAATCATACTGATTGCTTTTCCACCATCATCAGAGTCATCCTCATCGTCAGAATACCGTCTTAAAGGTTTTTTCTTCGGGCGGTCCTCATGCATAGTAGCACGAGATGCAATCTTTGGGGGTGGCTTTTTTATCTGTCGAAATGAAAATACATATTAGCCATTAATTTCTCTAGATAAACAGAGATGTCAACAGAAAATGGCTGGGGAAGTTTGGTTTCTAGGAAAGGACAAGGGGGAAAACATCCAAGGACTAAGAACATCGTACAACGTTTGTTACGTTTCAATGAATATTAGAAACATTATAACAGACGTGCATTGTAGTCAAATTGTAATGGGTTTGCCAAAATTATGAATAGTGAAATAAATAGGGAAAGATATGTTTATGAGCTACATATATACATATACATATCTACATTTATATTATAACACATGTACGCTGCTCAAAATGAACATCATAACAATTTAACACAAGTTTCATGCAACATCAATGCTGTTGAAAGCTTTCCACTTAAGAAGTAAAATTTCAAAGTCTAAAATTATGAATTATGAATCATGACTCGTATCGAATAGCAAATCGTATTGGGTTGTATTCACTCAAAGCAACCGATTCTAACAACCATGCAGACGTGCATGCAGGTAGTGAGGAAAGACCTGAGATTTAGATGATGGCACTGGCTGTTTTGACATTATCTTTCCCTTGCTAGATTCATGAAATTCCTTTTTCGGTTCCAACGGTTTCTTTGCAACAGATGAGTGCAACTTTGAAGACGGTGGTCTCATCACACCAGTAACAGCACTCTTAGCGCCTGGAGCATAAACTCTCTTCTCGGTGGTGGCCGGTGGAATTTTCGAATGCAAACTTTTTGGTGCAAGAGGCCGACCAGGCCCACTCCCATTATTGCTACCAAGCTGTTTTCTAGAGTCCATTGAGGCCAAATTGGGCCTATTGGCAGAAGCTGGTCTGTGGGACCCAGTTTTGGACTGCTGCGTTTGGCCACCTGTGGACATAGGTTTCCTTTCCTCACGGTCACTTCTAATATATTTGCCAGCATTGCTCATCTGTTTGCTCTTCGGATGCCCTTGGGCTATTCGTGCATCTTCAACAATAGCAAAAACCGTATAAGTTTTCTCAAGAAAATAGTACTCTGTCCCCAAATTAGGAGTCTTTTTTGGGAATTTCAACTATTTAAGGACCCTTTTTTATTGTTGTGAAATTTCTAACTTCCCATAATTTGGGCTTCTTTTAAGTTCAAAATTCCAGTCTCACATTTAAATGAAAGGTAGGTGAATTTTATGTAATAAAGGGTAGACTTGGAAAGTGTGTAGTTAAAATACATTGACTTTTCAAAGGGGAATTTAAAATGGGACATCTAAAAATGGAATAAAGGACTCTTAATTTGGGACAGAGGGAGTACGTTTTGGCTTTCATTTCCCATTTAGAAAAGCAGCAAATTGCTACTTCTGATTTAAGCTATTTTTTCAGCTTTAAAGCGTATTCGATTTTCCAGAAGTTGAGATAAAATTTTGCCTAACAGACTACAAACTGAATAATCCCAAATATATGGTATAATAAAGCATAAACACACCAGAATGTGGGACAGACAAATTTCTAGGGGGAGGATCTTTTTTAGTGGCTGGAAGCTCTGCATCATCAGATAATAGAAAAGAATAATCTCTTGTATCCTTAAGTTTCTGAACTTTCAATTTGGCCTGCATATTTTAAGGGCAAAATATCAAGAAGATTAATCAAGAAAAGAAAAAATAATTGCTTATATGCTAGGTTAAGAGATAAAATCACAAAGGATTCAATTTTATCACCTCATTCACAGCTTTGGGCTGATGATTATTTACTCGAGGCTTGGAACCTGCATTGGTTGAAACAGAGCTCTTGTTGTTCTGCAAAAGCAAGTTAGGTCATCAAATGACAGCTACATCTAAGATGAAGTTACAGACCATGAAAAGGAGTTCTTGTGCACAATATTCTAAACCTAAAAGATAAATGATACTTACAGTTACACCATTACGCGATGAACCATTATGCGATGAAGAAGCCTTTGCTGCCAAATGCTGATTCTCTAATAATGACTTGCTTTCTTGAATTACCCTTTGAGCAATGACTGGCTGTGAAGGTCCAAAGAAGGATCCATAACTGCCACACACAACAATGGATGTCAAGAATGAGCTACTATGCAAGACTAAAGTTCCTAACAAGATTTATATTTATCCCTAAGAGATCCTTGCAATATTAAAAAATAAGAAATTCCGAGGGATAGACCAATTTCACGGCTGGTAGCTCATTCTCTCAAACGCCCGACTTGATCCAAAAAACAAACATAATTTGATTTCAGTGTCACCATTAGTTGATCAAAAAAATTCTGAGTTTTCACCAGCTTCTATTGCTCGTTGCTTTTTTCTAGTATGGTAATAGCTGATAAAGAATTAGCGAAGACAGATCACAGATGTTAGGACGCTAAATGTCAGATTCAAATTGTTTCCTTGTGCCTCCCGAAGGTGAGGCAATAACAAGGAGATAGCAGAAGGTACCAGAAATCAAAATATGCTTCTTTTTTTTTTTCTTTTTTTTGCTTTTTTACAGTGATAAAGACTTCACAGTCAAACAAACAACTCCCACACTCTCATGTTTTTAGTTGAGAAATGCCAGACCTACCGTCTCAATTTGGGGAACATGTTAAATAACAAGCATTCATGCACCCATCACCCCATTCCCGGTCTTAATATGTTCAACTTCAACTTATGTGCCACAACTAAAATCAGAAAACCATATTCTCCGGTGAACAAAAGGCAAACAAAACCTTGGACTGTTTGGGAATGCTTAAAACATGATCTATCCCAGAGTTTTACTTTTATCTAGCTTTTAGCATTGTGTTAGTTTGGTAAAGAAATAGTTCTTGAGTTAAATTAATGTTAGGCATGGACTTCCATGTAACCAAAAAGAAAAAACAATGTAGAAATGGTTCTTTTCTGAACCATAGAACCTGTACTGTAGTACCGAAACAACATCTCTGTGCCTGTTCGTGTCTGTTGTTAGTGATAATAATGATTCCTATTTTGGTGAGACACAAAATTACATATAATCCACGGAAGGAAAAACTTATGCTTGTCAGGATCATATGGTAACATACAGAAACATTCGTCAAAATTGTATGTTACAGTTCATCAGAATTGTTATGGTACTCACTTGTCATACGGTAGTTTCTTCTTCTTCTCCGGGGGATTAGACGATCCAGACTCCTTCTTTATCTGCTTTCTAATAGTCTCTTTCAATCGTTGCCTCAATTCAAGGTATTCCAATTCCTCTTCTGTGGGCTGTGGAGCCTCTTCCTCTTCACCAGCTCCTTCCTCGTCCTCTTCTTGCTCTTCACCATCCTCTTCATACTCATCCAAGTCTTCATACTCCTATAAAAGCACAACATTTTATACATGAAAAAACAATATAAAAATATACCCACACTGGAAAGTAGTTGTCATACCCATATCAATAGAAAAAGGGCCAGTGATTTCAACATGAAATCCATATATGCTTACATCATATCCCTCCATGGTGACTCCAAATCTCCGAATACAGTATATGAATAAGTGCTACTTGTGAAAACTCAACCTGAAAAACCAAAACATAATATTGAAGTTGTAAAGTATAACATATGAGATTGTTTGACAAAATTAACAACAGATCATGAACTTCTGGTTTTCCCATTGGCACAGTTCATGATAAGTTCTACATTAGAATCTGACTCGTTGCCTTTGCCAAAACAATCACCAATCTGGGTAAATCAAAGCATACAAACTTTTTTGATTGGTGACACTTGAAAATAGTTGTGTTTCACTTTACTTGAATTGTGGATGTACTCCCAACACCGGAAAAAAACAAATATCAGAAAATCTCTTTCCTTGAATAAAAAAAAAGTGTTATGTCCAACTATTATGTAATCAAGCCAAAGATTCATACTATTGATCCTGAACGTGAAAGATAACCAATAATTTATATGTTCAAGTAAACATATGAAAAACAAACCCTAATTATTCCAAATTAAGTTATCACAATTAAGTCCATGCAAATAGAAGCTTGAAAAAAGTATCAAACAACTGCAAGCAATTGATTTTTTTTTTTTTTTGTTTTTCAAGTAAAAGTTCCTGTCTTCATAACCCAAAAAATAAAAATTAAAAATAAGAAACTAAAAACCGTAGAAAAATTATTAAAAAAAAAAAAAAAAAAAAAAAAAAACAACAACAACAACAACAACAACAAATATTAAAACCTCAAAGCAATCTTCGAAACGAAAAAAAAAGGAGCAATCTTCTAACCTAATCCAGAGATTCAAACTCTTAATCAACAGAGGACGAAAACAAAAGGAGTTAGATGAAATTTTCGGTTTCCGATGAACAGCTCTATAATATTGCGAAAAAAGTAGACTTTACCTAACCAGTTATTTCAATTTCGTACACGAAACTGCATCATAAAGTTGAACATACCAATAAAAAAAATTGCAATAAAATCGGAAGAAATCGTAAATTAAAAGCAAAATAAGATCAATTACCTGATTAGATCTCGAGAATCGACGATATTTGGATCAAAATTCAGCGATTTCCAAGCGAAACAGATCAAATCGACCCTCGATGCGAAGAGAGAGAGAGAGAGAGAGAGAGAGAGGGAGAATAGTCACAGATGAAGATAAAGGAGGGCCGAAGTTTCGACGTGAATTTGGGATTGAAGGCACAAGACGAAGATAAAGAGGAGTGAGAAACAGAAGGATCCAGATTCCAGAGCCAAAGAGTGTCGGTGCTATTGTGCGCAGGTGGGCGTTCGGTTACGAACTTACGAGTCTTTAGAAATTGAACCATATTGGAACCCGAAACTCGCCTATTCGAACCACCCAAGTAAACAAACGCCCCTGTGCTTGTGTTTTCACTTTTCTGACAGCTGGTTCCGTTTTATGCTAAGAACATGGGGCCTGTTTCGGAAAGGCTAAACCACGTTTAAATATGTCACATTTTATCAGGTTCTTGAAAAAATTAAAGTAATTTTTTATTTAATAAAGAATAATGATAATGCTTTTCAAATTCTTCCCAAATATATGTGCTAGTGAGCCTAGTAAATTTTAATTGGAGGATGTTGAATCAGTATTATTGTTATTGAAGGTGGTCTCACTGCTTCATGTTTTTCGGATTCTAAATTTGGAAAGCATAGCATTATTACTCGTGTTAAATAACCAATTTTAAAAAAAAGTGATTAGATTGGGTATATGTTCTTATCTACTAGATTGACACTCACAAAATACTTAAATTTGTAAAATTAATTCACTTATGAACCACAACATCGATTTTTTACTTTTCCAAATAATCTTTTTTTTTTTTTTAAGGTAATGTCCAAAATTCTATAAATCACTTATAAAATACCAACTCTAACAAGAAGTAGGGAATTGAGGTGACAAAGGATAAGTTTTACTACTATTTTGGAGAATTTGTTACCTTTAGTCTCTGTTTGATTCATTGAATTAAAAAGGACAAGAAATAGGGAAATGAAAATTTGGTCTGCTCGTTTATTTCCCTTCTTTTTCTTTCATACTTAAATATCATATGAAAATTAAAAAATTAAAAAATAATTGTAATCTATATAATATAAGAGAAGGGTTTTTTATGTCAGTTTAAAGCCTGAGATGATTTACGATTGGAAATTTCTTTCATCTCTTTCCTACTTCGGCCATAAGACACTTGAACACCACCCTTCTAACTTTCAAATTTCTCTCCCTTTCTCTCTTTCTCTCATACGCGGTCGCCTAACACCGTTCCCCCCCCCCCCCCCCCCCCCCCCCCCCCCCCCCCACCCCCACCCACCCCAAACACACACACACACACACACACACAATCTCTCCCCCCTAACACACACACACAATCTCTCCCCCCTCTCTTCTTCTCCCACTGGCAAGGTAAGAAAGGTAGTGTCTGCACCACCAATAATTTATAGCCAGAGACGATAGGTGGTTGACATTCTTTAACCTAACATACCAAATAGACCATGTGGAAGGACCTAAAGTGAGGAGCTATTGAGGTGGCAGTGACGGTAACTAAAGCAAGTTACTTCCATATTTCTAACACATGGCCACATAAGTTGTGGCGTGAAATGAGTTTGTGAGGGAAAAACCACCCCGAAAACTGTTAAATGGACAATGGTGGCTATAAAAGCGGTTATGAAGAATAATAACAATAAATATTAAAAAAAAAAAAAGAAAAAAATAATAATAATAAAGAAAGAGAGAAAGATGGTGCATTAAGAAGATCAAGAAAACACAATGGTGACTTTGTTTCATGTTGTTAGTTTAATATTATTTTTGTTCGCTTTAGCTATAACTTTAGATTAGTTTTACGATCATCCAAGACGGTGTGTTATCCCCTTCTTTAGAGTTATAACTGGAGGCGTGCTTATCCACATTTGGATCAATAATGAGAAGTATTTTTATGTTTCTTGGTCACTATTTAGTGAGATTGTTGGTTTGTTAATTCTAAGTCTATTTTGTCAAAGCACCAAGAACCTAAAGGATAGTTGAGTTCCACTACTTTTTAAATTGCTTGATCAATCTGTTTTTCTTAGAGGATGTTTGTTGGCAAACATTTGTTTGGCATGTCTCCATCTTAAAAATTTTCTGCCAAACAAGTAGAAAATTCAAGGATCCTCTTCCTTGTCACCACCACTCTCTCATCTCTCTCTACCTCTTTCTTCTCTCAACCAGCGTCTCTCATACCCCAAAGACTCCATCTCTCTCCTTAACACATACACACACGTAAAGTCATGGGAACCCCAAATTAACTCTCTCTCTCTCTCTCTCTCTCTCTCTCTCTCTTTTCTAAGTCCAATACATATCACCACCAATGTTTAGTTATGCAAAATGATCAAACATAGGATATCAACAGACTAGCGTTCATTATTATGTTTAGACCCATGGGAAACTAAAACATGCATGATATGAATGCATACATAATAATCTGAGATGTCAAGAAATATCCTGCTAAAGTCCAACAGCCACGTGGTAGAAGGACCCGGGCTATCCAGGAAAGAGATTCTGGGGCCCACACCCCGCGTTAGACGCTACCGCTCGGGGAGATCAGCCGGCCCGGGCGTGATATACGGCGGCTTTCTAGCATGGGCAGTTTGAAGGAACATTCCAGGCAGTTTCCTTGTATGACCCGAACTCTGTCAAGGAAAGATGATTAGTTTCCTAAACCACTTAGGAAACTCTCCTAAAAATCATGTAAATCTATTGTGATTAGATTAGGCTTCCTAATCTTATTGACTTACCATGTAAGGGTGGACTCTTGCATCTATAAAAGAGCCCACCTACCCTCTCTATGGGGATCCGAAAAATAATCTCTCGAAGTACACAAGCACTTACGAAGAGAACTCACCACTTACACACATACACCCGGCCGGTATTACTGGTAGTGCCTCCCATCTTTGTTGGCTCACCAGACCCGCTGGTGATCTGCTAGTAAGAAGCGCATAGACGCACACGTGGACGTAGGTCACCTCGTTAACGGGGCCGAACCACATACAAATTTCTTTCTACCCTATTTTCCTGCATAAATCTTGCTTACCAATTTTCGGCATCATCAGTTTGGCGCTGTCTGTGGGAAGTACACAGTCTTCTCATCAACAAAATCTTTGACTGATCGACATGCCGCCAAAGAAGGGTAAGAAGACCGACAACCCCGCCGACTCAGCCGGTCAGGAAAACCTGCAGATCGAGCCGCGAGCCACCTCCATGACCACCGAACAGGTCACGGCGGCATTGGAGCAGCTCCTGGAGGGCCAGCGTCGAGCACAACAGCAGATAGACGCGCTTATGGCCTAACATGAGAAGCACCCCGCGTCAGAGAGTCAACCTGAGAAAAGCGCTCACGTCAGCCAGCCGGCTCCGGCGCGAGAGCATGCACGATCCGCTCTGGTGTCCCCACCAAACCGGGAACGACCTGCAGGTGGAGAACGAAGCCAGGCCACTAAGCGCTCTCAAAGGGTGCCTCGATACATCCCTCGCCGAGCGGAGGACGCCAGAATCATCATCGATCGACGGCGCGCGGCAAGGGCAGAAAAATCAGGACGGAGAACCCGGGAATCGGTCGACGATCCTCCCGTCCTAAGCCGAGGGGACCTTAGGCACAGGCTTACCCAAACCAACAGTCGGGTACTATCTCCGAGGTCAACGCACTTTGAGGAGGAGGCTTCATCGTCCGACCCCACCTACCGTTCAGACACGGATAAGGGAGCAGAGCGGAGTAACGTCAAAGCCCATGTCGAGGAACTACAGCAGCAAATCGAGAGGCTAAACCGCAAGTCCGGTCACGACCTCACTGATACGGAGACGGAGTCGCCCTATACCGCTCGGGTGACCCAGTTCCCTATTCCGCGAAAGTTCAAACCCCCGCATCTCAGCTCATACAATGGCACAGGAAGTCCAGTAGACCACATCCGCACCTACAAGGCGCAGATGCCATTGGTCACCACGACAGACGAGTTGCTGTGCCTGGCCTTTCCCAGTACCCTTAAAAGGTCAGCCGCTCAGTGGTTCCACGCCTTGAAGCCCCGAACGGTTGACAACTTCAAAGCCCTCGGCAAACTCTTTATTAGTCAGTTTGTCAGGATGCTCGATCGGTCGCAGCCGGACATCCAGCTGTTGACCGTCAAACAGCGCAAAGGGGAATCCTTGAGGGAGTATGTGGACCGTTTCAATCAGCAAAGGGTCCTGATCCGCAACCTTAATGAAATGGCCGCCATCATGACCTTCTGCTCAGGAGTTCAGCACACCAAAGTCGCCACGTCGTTCCATCATAATCGACCGGCGACCCTGGTGGAACGCTCGGAGAGGGTCGGGAAATATATAGATACCGAGGAATTCCTAAAGACGAAGCGCACTGGCTAAACGGAGGACGAATCCCCCAAGGCCAAACGCAAGCGCGAAGGGTTCGAGAAGACTACGGGAAAGAAGCCGAAGCAGGATCAGAGAGATGCAAGGGAGCAGCCCCAGACTGCTTTCACGCCTCTTTCCCGCCCGATCCATGAGGTTATGGCCCCGCCTGGCAAAAGAAACCGGGACAAGTTTTGCCGCTACCACCGGGATCACGGCCATGAAACAGAAGATTGTTTCAAACTGAAGATAGCAATCGAGAAGCTGATTGAGCAGGGACACCATGCCGAGTTCGTCACCGAAGGATGGCCTCGGCAGGAGGTCCGGGCTCCTAACCAGTCGCCACCACCGCCACTCGACCACATCTATGTGATTTCTGGAGGAACATTCGGCGGAGGCGATACATAGTCGGCGGGGAAGAGGCATGCCCGGGCCTCCCGAACGGAGGTCAGGCAAGTCCAATCCACCGGCTCCTCCGCGGCCGAGGTTCTCACGTTCACGTCCGACGACCTGCAGGGGATCCACTGCCCCCATGATGACCCTCTAGTAGTAACCCTTTCCATAGCCAACTATATGGTCCAGAGGGTGTTAGTAGACACCGGCAGCTCGTCAGACATTATGTTCACATCGGCGTTTGACCAGCTCGGGATATCCCGGGATTGGCTCCGACTGGTCGCTACTCTCCTTGTCGAATTCAACGGCTCCAGTACTCAACCGCTCGGAACAATCGAGCTTCCGGTTCTCATGGGGACGTATCCTCAGCAGGCCTCCGTGCTCACCAGTTTTGTGATTGTAGAGGCCCCGTCAGCATACAACGTCATCCTTGGCAGGCCAACTCTCAACAGGACCAGGGCAGTTGTCTCCACATACAGCCTAACAGTAAAGTTCCCGACTCCGCAGGGGCCTGGATCCTTACGTGGGGATCAGAGCACCGCCCGCAGCTGTTACGTTAGTTCATTGCGCTGGGGGGCAATAACTGAAACGTTAAACGTCCAAGAGATGGACCCCCGGGACCATAGCGACGTAATAGGACCGATGGAAGAATTGGAGCAGATCATGCTGAACCCTGATCACCCCGACCGCACAGTCAGCATAGGGACCTTACTGGAGCCGGCTCTGAAGGAAGGGTTGATCCAGTTCCTAAGGCAAGAACAGGATGTTTTCGCTTGGAGTCACGAGGACATGCCCGGGATTGACCCCCGGGTAATGTCCCATCATCTCAATGTTAGCCCGGATTGTCACCCGGTTAAGTAGAAAAGGAGGGGCATGGCCCCTGAAAGACAAAAGGCAGTCGGGGAAGAAGTCGAGAAGCTCATGAAGGCGAAGTCCATCCGAGAAGTCCACTATCCCGACTGGCTGGCCAATGTTGTTCTGGTCAAGAAAAGCAACGGGAAGTGGAGAATGTGTGTGGACTTCACCGACCTCAACAAAGCTTGCCCCAAGGACTGTTATTCGCTGCCCAGGATAGACCTCCTTGTTGACTCAACGGCAGGCCACTCACTCCTATCATTCATGGATGCTTACTCGGGGTATAATCAGATCAGCATGTACCCCGGGGACGAATAGAAGACAGCGTTCATCACCGGCCAGGGCACGTATTGCTACAAAGTCATGCCGTTCGGCCTCAAGAATGCTGGGGCTACCTATCAGCGCCTGGTCAATTTCATGTTCAAAGACCTTATTAGAAAATCCATGGAAGTATATGTGGACGATCTCCTGGTCAAGAGCCGGGACGAATCCGATCACCTTGAGAACCTGGCCGGGGCCTTCAGCATTTTGAGAAAGTTTAAGATGAAGTTGAACCCGGCCAAATGCACCTTCGGTGTTTCATCCGGGAAGTTCCTCGGCCATCTAGTCAGTAGACGGGGAATCGAAGCAAACCCCGAGAAAATCAGAGCTATCGTCAACATGCGGTCACCCAAATCAACGAAGGAAGTTCAGAGCTTAGCTAGACGGGTGGCCGCACTGAACAGATCGTATCCCGGGCTACCGACCGGTGCTTGCCATTCTTCAAGATCCTCCGCAAAGCGTTTCAATGGTCAGAAGAGTGTGAAGAGGCATTCCAGGAACTCAAGAAATATCTGGCCTCTCCCCCTCTACTATCAACACCCACACCCGCGCGAGGAATTGTTCCTGTACTTGGCGGTGTCGCCATTGGTGGTTAGCTCGGCATTAGTTCGGGAAGAGCACGGGATACAGTTCCCAGTGTATTACACCAGCCGGCATTGTAGGGTGCTGAAAGCCGATACTCCTGCATCGAGAAACTGGCCTTCGCCCTCATCACCTCAGCCCGAAGGCTCCACCCGTACTTCTAGGCCCATGTCATTGTAGTCCTGACTGACCAGCCTCTCTGCAGAATTCTCTCTCGGCCGGATACATCTGGGAGGCTCGTCAAGTGGGCCTTGGAACTGGAAGAATTCGAAGTAATCTATCGACCTCGGACAGCAATCAAGGGGCAGGCTGTAGTGAACTTTCTGGTTGAGTTTACATACCCTGAAGATCCAATCGAAGAGCCCGAGCCTTCGGCCTTACCGCCCGGGTTAAACTCCGATATCCCGACATGGGTACTGCACGTGGACGGGTCCTCTAATCAGCAAGGTAGTGGAGCTGGAATTATCTTGACTACCCAGGACGGTATCCAGCTCGAGTATGCTCTAAGGTTCGGGTTTCGCGCTTCCAACAACGAGGCCGAGTACGAAGCTCTCTTGGTCGGGTTGCAGTTAGCCATCTCAATGAGTGCACTGTAGCTCCAGGGCTACAGCGATTCCCAGCTTGTGGTCAACTAAGTAAATCAGGAATATGAAGCACGGGAAGACAATATGGTAGCCTACTTGGCCCTTGTTCAAGCGGCCTCCAAGAAGCTCCAAGGGTTCTCCATCACCCAGATACCAAGAGAAGAGAATACCAGAGCGGACTGGCTCGCTCGCCTCGCCTCGTCCTCTGAGTCAGACTTGCCCGGGATAAGGATACAGTTCCTACCCGAGCCGAGTGTGATCAACTCAGAGGGCATGGAAGTCGACCCGGTCACCCTGGGACCTAGTTGGATGGACCCGCTCGTAACATTCTTAACGACAGAAAGGCTACCAGATGACAAGGATGAGGCTCGCTGGGTCAAGTACCGGGCAGTAAGATATTATCTTCTTGACGGTATTCTCTATAAAAGGGGATTCACTATCCCGTACCTCCGTTGCGTTCATCCCGCGCAAGTGCAAGCAATATTGTTTGAAATCTATGAAGGTTTGTGTGGGAACCACATCGGAGGTCGGTCGCTTTCCAGAAAGGCCCTGTTACAAGGTTACTATTAGCCAACCATGGCCCGAGATTCACAGGAGTATGTTCGAAGGTGTGATAAGTGCCAGCGGTATGCTCCCATGATCAACCAACCGGGAGAACTCCAAACACCGGTCCACAGTCCCTGGCCATTTGCCCAGTGGGGAATCGACATTGTTGGTCCCTTACCGACAGGGAAAGGGCAAGTTAGATTTGCCGTGATAGTTGTTGACTACTTCACCAAATGGGCAGAGGCCGAGCCCTTGGCAATGATAACCGAGCGGAAAATGGAGAATTTTGTGGAAAGAAATATCCTCAGCCGGTTCGGTATCCCGCGAGTCCTGATTAGTGACAATGGCCGACAATTCGACACACCCATCTTCAGGCAGTTCTGCTCGGGCTATGGGATACAGAACCATTACTCTTCTCCCGAGCATCCACAAGCTAATGGCCAGGCCGAGGTAACCAACCGCACAATTTTGCAGTCGATTAAGACAAGGCTAGAAGGCGCTAAAGCCCTGTGGGCTGAAGAGCTACCGACCCTTCTGTGGGCTTACCGTACTACACCCCGAGTGGCTACAGGAGAAACCCCATTTTCCTTAACTTATGGTTTCGAGGCAGTGGTCCCCACAGAGCTCGGGCTGCCCACATACCGGGTGGCTACCTTCAATGACCCAGACAATGGAGAAGCCCTCAGGACGGAGCTCGACCTGGCGGAAGAAAAAAGAGACCAGGCCTATCTCAAGGTGGCCACTTATAAGCAAAGGGTCTCGCGGTATTACAATAGCAAGGTGAAGCACCGCAGCTTTCAAGTTGGAGACCTCGTCCTCAAAGTTGTGAACCAGTCTACCTGAATCCCGAGCCACGGGAAGTTGGGGGCAAATTGGGAAGGCCCGTATAAAATAATTAGGGTTAATCGACCAGGAACGTACTGGCTACAAAGCATGGACAGGTATGATCTCACCCATCCTTGGAACGTGCAACACCTCCGCAAGTACTATCAGTAGCATCGGACAACAGGAGTTTAGTGTTATAGGCAGAATTCTTTTTGTAGCTCTGATTGAATAATCGACGTGGTTTAAATAAAAATTACATTGCTCTACTTCGAAAATTTTCTACTGTCAGAACACTGTGCAATACACTAAAAGACCTCGGGCCTAACCCCAAGGCACCAAAGACCTTGGGCCTAACCCCGAGGCACCAAAGACCTCGGGCATAACCCCGAGGCACCAAAAGACCTCGGGCTCCAAACCCAGGCACTAAAGGACCCTGCAACCACCCATGTTCCAGGTCGGATTCCTACGACTACTTACTCCCGTACTCCCATACTCCCGCCTTAGCAAAATGCTTGGGGGGCAGGGGAATAAGGGGAATGTTGAGGCTAAAACAGGGAATCACATCGTTCGACTAGGTGTTCTGTTGGTTACGGTCCTAAAGCATTTGCTAAGGTAGGTGTTAAGTCGGCCAAAACCGTACGGATACTAACGAATGTTAAAGCATAGTACAAAAAGAAAAAACAAACAACAACGAAGTTAATGGAAGGTTGACCTCAAGGGCCTTTTTATTAATTGAAGCAAATGTACAAAGCTTGGGAGGCAGTTGTAGTAGCCTCCCCAAAATAAAAAAAAACTACAAGCAATGAAATAAAGAAAACAAATGCAGGACCGGGAACTCAGTCTTCCACATTGACCACGTCCTCGTTCTCCCCGGTCTGCTCCCTTGGTACGGCAAGTCCTTCGTTCCCCAAGCCCCCGCTCGGGGTGAGTTCAGTGGCCTCAGCAATGGCCGCAGGATCTTCACCAACCACAGGAGCTTCACCAGCTATGGGATCTTCACCGACATCCCAGTAATCCGAGTCAATTCCCTCGTAGGCCGAAAGGACCCATTCGGGGTGATCCCGGGCTACCCGTCGCTTCAGATTGTCATAACCTTGGAAGAAGCCGTCGTCAAACGCGCCTTCCAGGGCCCCCGCTGCAGGTGTCTCGGCCGCCGCCTTCGCCCGGGCTTCAGCTGTCGCAGTGAGGGCCCGGAAAACCTCCAATTCAGCCAAGGCAGCCGCCAGATCCGCCTGAGCCGTACCCAAACTCAAGACCAACGACTTCGTCTTGCTCGTCTTGACGGCCAAGGCGGCTTTTGCTATCTGTAATTCCTCCCGCTCCTTCAAGAGGTCGGCTTTAGCGATGCTGACCCTCCCGACAAGGGAAGACAGGAGGGACTCGGACCCCGCGGCTGTACAGCCGACCTGCGACGAGAGGATGGAGACTAGTTAAGGCAAGCGAAAAGGGAGCAGGCCAATATTTGAAGGGGGACAGACCACTTACCAGATGGGAAAGGCTATACAACCACCCTTGGAAGTCCCGAGGAGACAGCCTGACGCATGCTTCCACCTGGCTCAGGATAAGGACAGACTTTAGCCTCTCCCGAACCTCGCCAGGCCCACCGATGGGCAGACTGGATGGAATATCAGCCCGGGGTGTGGGCTCCTCAACAGCCAACCTTTGGGGAGCCGATGTCCCCGCGGGGTCCGGACGGTTGACCGTCCCATGGCGGATGCGTCGGAGCGGGCGCTCACCGCCCAGGGCCTCGGTGGCAGGCCTCTTTTCCTGGGCGATCGCCACCCGAGTAGCAGCGGCGGCGGCAACAGCAGCCTGTCTCTCCCTCAGTTGTTCCAAATTGCGCTTGGGGGCCATTTTTGCAAAAGAGCAAGATTGCACGGTCAGAAGTATGAGAAACGATACAGACAAGTGCAAGGTGAACCAGTAAGGCAACCTGGGAACTCACCGGGGATGAGGGGTGAAAAGATGGGGGCTGGAACGGGCTCCTCAGGGGAATAGGTCTCTACAAAGTCCCCTGTTCGGGACAACACGTTCCAAACGCTAGTGGGCAACTCTGCTAGATTCCAGATCCTGGCCTGGCACGACTCAGGGATTGTGGGGGGTTCTGTTGAGCCAGCTGTGGACAGAAGAATGAAATTAGTTAGTTAGCCATCGCGTTCCTAAAAAGAATGGACGAAGTCGGATGGGCGATCTTACCCCTCAACTCCCCAGCCCAGGATGTCCTCAACTGGGACCCCGGAGCCCTGTCGCAGAGGCGAAGGGTGGACACCTGGAAAAATTTGCCCTTCCACCCTTTATTGTTGCTGGGGCAATTGTTAATAATTTTCCTACCCGGGCGGGCAGAAAATGAGAAAAACCCCACTTCCCGGTGCACAGAGAATGGTCGGTGGGCCCAAAGGAACTCATGGAGGGTAAGCTCATACCCGAACACCTGAGGCCACATCGATATACACCCCATCAGGAATCTCCATTCGTTGGGGGCCAACTGCCCGGGAGCGATATCAAGATAGATCAGGACATCCCGGGCGACGGGGTGAAGGGGTAGCCGGAGGCCCGCCATCATAGCGTCCTCGAACAAGGTGACGAACCCCGACTGATAGAGGTGCGCGCGGCCGGGGTTTATGGCTAGGGCGCAACCCTCAGGAAGAGAATATCTCTCCTAGATCCGGAGAAGGTCTTAGGAATGCAATATAGAGGAAGTGGACTCGCAGGCGAACACTACGCGATCAGTCTCCCTGGGCAATTCGTCGCCCGAACCCCTCGAGACGGAGGCAACAGGGGCCTCTTGGGTAGACTCGCTATCAGACAGACGAATAGGAATCCTGGCCCCACTCTGATGATCGGTCAGGGACGCAGGAAGCCGGTCCAGACTGGCATCGAGGGATCCTGACCAATACTGTTCACTCTCCGATCTTGACGCAGAATTGAAACCGGAGTGTTCCATTGCTGGTACTCCAACAGCAAGGAACGGACACAAACTGCGACCTACGTATGGGTCGGAAACCCCAAGCCTGGTATACAGGGGGGCAGAGTTACTAACCTGAACGGTAGTGAATAGGCACTCCTCAGTACCAGGTAACACTCTCCCAGAATAGCACAAGGAACACCCGCTCGGTTCAGTTGAATTAAAGTTCCACCCGACTTAAAAAACGTACACAATCTGAGGAAGAAGAAGTCCCACTCCCGCTCAAACCTCACAGGATTCATTCTCTCCAGTCTCACTCCGAAATGAAAAAGGACGGGGGGAAGAGGGAAGAAAGCAGCAGATAGAAGGTCAGGAAGGGATGCGAGAAATGGGACAAGCACTCCTTATATAAAGGCTGTGAACGGCCGAGATTAGGGCAGATCCAGTGGTCCAGGGGATTTCCCGCCCAAACTGTCGCTTCGGCTACATGACGCGTCGCCTCAAAAGGCGCGCTCATTAAATACGTGACACGACGGCTCGGTTAGCCAACCAACGATTCGGTTACGATCGAAACGTCATCATTGGATCCTAACATGGCCACTCACCGTTTGCCACGTGGCAGCAATAAGTCCGGCCCACGATACCGCCACCTTAGCCTTTTTCTACACCAACCGGACCCCTGGGAGATACCCGGGTGGTTTTCAGAGCAATATTGATTTTCGATCCTTGCTCCCTTAGTCAGTTCCAAAAATGGGGGGCAGTGCCGATAAAGTCAAACGGAGTTCCAAATATCAGTCGCTAAGGGGCAGAAAGCCAAAGTCTGGTCGGTCAACAAAAACTGATCGGGTATTGGAGGATAAATTCTATGTAGAAGTAATAAACAGTTAGAAGAACAGAGAGATAAAAAAGGTTGGCCTCAAAGACCTTTTCATTGCAGTAAAGAGTAAAACTGTACAGGGATCGAGGGCAGTTAAAGTAGCTCCCCGGTAAAAAAAGAAAAAAAAAAAACAAGGAGTCTTCAAGGTCCTTTGCCCTTCAGAGCTTTCACCTCCTCTTCTAGGGCCGTCATCCTCGCCACCAAATCCTTGACGGTGAGCTCTATGGTGTGAACATCCACCTCCTGCATGACAGAGTCAGTTTGTAGGCGGGCAGTCTGCTTCTCCACCTCTTGAAGACAAACCTCTAGGTTACCAAGGGCAAGGCCCGTCCAAGAGCTCGGCACATGAAGTCCGGTCGGGGATTCCGTCCGGTTCCTTTTTGGTGGGGGTTGAGATTCTTCCCCGATTGCCTTTTCTTTCCCCTTCCGGGATGGGCCCGGTGGCGGATTCGCATCCCCAGAGGAGGATGAGTCATTGCTGGTGGACAGGGAGACTGGTCCTTCGGGAGGGCCAGCCCTGCTTGTGGCACGCCGACCCGAAGCCATGGATCGAGTGTAGCGGCGGGACCCGGAGGCAGCAGTAGCAGGGGGCGCAGGTCGATCCTCACCGCCGACCTCACCAGCGGGGCCCCCGGACAAATTCGAGAACATGAGGCCGGCGTCGATGGTGCGATCGATGGCCTCTGTATCTGCAATAGAAGGGGCAATACTGCGGAAGGTAGCAAAGGATGCCTTGCACAGTTCCGCATCGAAGGCCGAAGGAGGGCAGAGATCAGGGTCCACCAGCCAGTTGCCGGACACCACAACCCAAGGGTATTGGCGCCACCTCTTGTTCGGAAAATCCAAGCCCTGGACAAGGTGCCTTCCCTCTACACCAGGGCATAAATAAGGGCCTCCGTGGTCGATCCCCAGGACATAACACCTGACGACGTCGATGGAACGGAGGAGCATCCCAAGTCGCTGGTTCAGGATTGATATCCCCCAGAGGAGGCGGGCCACGTTTGGGCGGCACTTGGAAAGCGGAATGCGCAACCCCTGGAGCAAGTCGCAGAAGGAGGCCGAGAGAGGGAAGCGTAGCCCCACAACCAGAAGCAGATAGCTGCTGATGAGGACGAAAGGGAAGGCTACTTCCTCCCCCTCGATGTAAGGGCGAACTCTGACGTCGTCGGGAAATTCGCAGTCCTCTCGGAAAGTTTTTAGTCCTTCATCAGATGTCAGATCGATGTGAGAGGCCATTTGAGGAAAGCTTGAAGAATAAGAACGACGGAGAAAAGGAAGGAGTTCGGGAATGCTTTTCTTTCAAAAACTGCTCGGGCAATTCAGCTGTTAATTTGCGGTAAGAGATAGATTGAACAAGTGCTCCTTATATAGGCATCGCGAACGGTTGGGATCAGATTTGATCGGACGGCTCATATGCTTTCCCGCCGAAACTGTCACTTCGGGCACGTGGGGCGTCGCCTCAAACAGTGTGAGCATTGAATGCACGACGTGATGGTTCGGTTGCTACATGGACGATTCGGTTGCTTCCGAACCGTCAGCGTTGGATCCGAACCAGACCACTAATCGATGGACACGTGGCGTCAGGAAGCCCGGTTATACAGGGTCACCGCTCGGTCGATATCTCGACGGATCACTCTCGTCCGATCCCGTCCTGACAAGAGTTCTGGTCTTTTCCCGGACGATATCTGGAAGATATTCTTAATTTTCAAATTTCATCCGACAAGACATCACATCAACTTTGAAAATGGGGGGCAGCTGATATGTCAAGAAATATCCTGCTAAAGTCCAACAGCCACGTGGTAGAAGGACCCGGGATATCCGGGAAAGAGATTCTGGGGCCCGCACCTCGCGTTAGACGCTACCGCTCGGGGAGATCAGCCGGCCTGGGCGTGATATACGGCGGCTTTCTAGCATGGGCAGTTTAAAGGAACATTCCAGGCAGTTTCCTTGTATGACCCGGACTCTGTCAAGGAAAGATGATTAGTTTCCTAAACCACTTAGGAAACTCTCCTAAAAATCATGTAAATCTATTGTGATTAGATTAGGCTTCCTAATCTTATTGACTTACAATGTAAGGGTGGACTCTTGCATCTATAAAAGAGCCCACCTACCCTTTCTATGGGGATCCGAAAAATAATCTCTCGAAGTACACAAGCACTTACGAAGAGAACTCACCACTTATACGCATACACCCGGTCGGTATTACTGGTAGTGCCTCCCATCTTTGTTGGCTCACCAGGCCCGCTGGTGATCTGCTAGTAAGAAGCGCATAGACGCACACGTGGACGTAGGTCACCTCGTTAACGGGGCCGAACCACATACAAATTTCTTTCTACCCTATTTTCTCGCATAAATCTTGCTTACCAATTTTCGGCATCATCATAATCTAATAGTTATTATTACAAATTGGGGCACTGTGGTGAACACCTAATCTATCATGACATAAATATCAGAATTAATATAAAACATGCGTCTAATGTCCACAACCATGGATTGGAGAATTGTGGTGAACATCAAACCATTTTCCTTAAAATGAATATTAGAATAAACATTAAAGGATAAAACATACATCTAATACCCGTAATTATAGATTAGAGCACTGTGGTAAACACAAAACCATGGATAACAGTGAATATTATAATTACCATTAAAGATGAAATAGTATGTTGTAATAGTAGTCGGTTCAATCGATTGCATAATTTTAAAAACACAAAATGGTTACTATTTCGCATAAAGAAGTGATCGTTCGAACAGTTGAACATTGTCTGGACACTTCGCTCGTTCGAACGGTTGTCTTGCTCTTATGCAAAATCGAGTTCGAAGAAATTTTTTTGCACAGACTTGATTCAAATCAGTTCATAATCTTATATATATATATATAAATTGTTTACATTAATGAAAAATTATGAGATCATGAATCTTAAGCTCTGATACCACATGTTAGAAAATTGCGATTAAACATTAATTAACAAACCCTATAACAGGCATACAGAATAATACCCATGATCTTGAATCTTCATAATCTTATACAGAACAGTCATAATATAATAAAACATAAATACATACCTTGATCCATTGCTATAAACGTAAGTGCAGAATAATACTTGAACATTGGTGTATACACCCCATTTTGGTTCGTCCGTTCGACAGAAGGGACCCCACCTCAAGAACAACCCGATGATCAGAATTAGGATTTATCGGTTATGAAACAGAACTCCGTGAAGCACTGTGGTCTCCAAGATACTTAGAATACATAACACCTGTATGCATGTTGTTGCATTTCATTACATTGTCATGCATGATAATGTGATGTGTTGTGCATTTGTGGCACATGTGTGAGTGAGTATTGACTCACTAGTTGATTTGGGTATCTGTGTAAGAGAACCCTTTGAGACTGTGTAGATGAGTGTTTTGATGTTGTGACGTCTCTCCAAGATTGAGACAGTCATTGTGGAATACCTTAAATGTTTATATGAAAATAAATGTTTACCTGTATATTTCACTATCTGTATTATTATCTAGTTTAGAATATATTTATGTTGTTAATTTTAGTATCATGTGAGGTCGAATTAACACGCTACATAATTGGTAGGCTAATTAGTAATTTCGTAAAATCATGTAACATCGCATTTTAGCAACCAAACGGAACTTACGCGAAAACTTTTATAATTTTTAGTTTTCACTCGTGAAGCCATGAATTAGGCGTGTAAGAAGTTTCGGAGCATATTTAGAAGTTTTGAGAACTCGCAGGAGGTAAACATAATTCCCGAGAGTTGTGCCTATATATAGAAGGAGATGAGATATTTTCATTTATAAGTTTCTAACCTAAAACAAGAGGAGGCCAAAAAGGGAGATTTGGAGCTTTGATCTTCCCGATGCCAAACGATGATCGTTCGTTCGTTTGTTTTCTCATAGATTTCATATTTGAACTCTTCGAGGTAAGAGCTTCGTTTTGATATCCATTAGGACTTGTTTGGCTAAGTTTTTCAAAAATTTATTTTCTAGAATTTTTCTAAAAAGTTGATAATCGGACTTTTGATTAATAGGAATTGTACTAGACGGACTTCTGTAGGATCTTTGTGCTTGAGTTTTCTTTGGATCGAATTCGTAGAGCATTATTCAGAGGTGAGTGATTCAACTATGTGTTTTGGGATGATTTCTTGACATGTATTCATGTTTTGTATGAAAAGTATGTGTTAGTTTGTAGAGATATATTGCGTAGTTCATATTGGGCAACTATATTGATAAGTAGGCCTAATAGCACAATGAAATGTTTTGATATGTCGAAAGCACGGTGAAATGTGATTTGAGTATGTTTAGTTGATACTTGGGGTTAAAGGAACACGTGGTACCAACCCATCATTGTGGAGTCGTTATAAGCATAAGGTCACACGTTTGAAGAAAAAAAAATGTGGGTCTTACCTTTTCGCGTGGACTTATTGGCGAGGAGTCGCGGATTAGGAGAGTGGAACGTACACGTGACACTTTGGAAACTAGTATGAAATGTAGAGATGTGAATGCTACCATGTTTATCATTCATGTGTATTGTTGCTTTATTCACTAAGCGTTAGCTTAAACAAATCGAATATGTGTGGTTATTCAAATAACCATTTCAGGTGGTAATGCCGGCGTGGAATCGGGTAAGTGATCACGGGGTATTGGGAGTTCAGTTAGAAGGCGACTGCATATGCCTACCTCATAGTTTTGAAATGGGAATGTTGTAATAAGTATTTTTGTTGCTTTTAAACTATGTTTAACTTGGAATCTTGGAACGAGTTTGTGATGTTGTAATAGATAGTAATCTTTTGTAATTATATTTTGGTGTTGTTCTAATCCGGTTGGGATCGCTTGGTATAAGTTTGGAGTATGTGTTTGATCCCTGGTAGAATTTAAAAAAGCTTTAACTTGAAAAATTCTGCAGGAAGGGCTGCTGCAGGAAAATAGTCGACTGGACTACTGTTTTAGTAAAACATCCATCTCGTTTTCAAAGGGCATCAGTTGACTATATGATGAAAACCAGTAGACTGGAATCTGTTTTCAAATTATACATTCTGCTGGGTTGGGTTCAGTCGACCGAACGGGCCCAATCGACTGAACATTTGAGGCATCTGTCGACCTGACATAGGAGTCAGTCGACTGGAGTGGGTTACTGGAGATTTCTTGTTCTCTGTACACCAAGTCAGTCGTCTGAGACCCCGACCCAGTCGACTGGACTGCTGGCTTCAAAAATGAATTGTTTTCTTTCCGCTGCATGTTCTTAAAACTAACTTTTTTGGGAACGTTAATGAATTGGAGTAGCCTCGGTGGCGTGCCACGCGCTCCGGTTCTACTATTGTGGGACTCGGCTGTGACAGAATAACCCTTAGGAAAACTTAAGTACATTAAGAAACTCAATCTAGAGACAAAAATCCGATTTAGGATAGCTTTTAATTTTCACATGAAATAACGAAAAAATGCCTTTTACCAAGCAAAATCTGGACCTCGAGGTAGGATCTTGAGAACTGCATTTACAAAATATTCCTAAAATAGCCTAAATTAGTGACCCAAGCCCTTATATTGGCCAAAAAATCACTTAGAAAATTTTCACCCTTTTTGCACCTCACAGGTTTGCTTCTTCTTGGAGTCAGCCTCACTCTTTTGACAATAACTCAAAATATACAATTTTTTTAATGAGACCAAAAACATCTTAAACTAGACTCCCATACATTTTTAACAGTATATTACAAGCCCAAAAAAGATAACCGATGTGAGAGAACGAAGTCCGGGAATTCTAGAGAGAAAACACAACTTCCGGGCTGAAAGCCATAGTGGCTTTCAACTGAGTGTCGCGCGGTACTCTCAGACTGCCACCCTAGCCCTCTGAGTGCCACTATGGCTCTCAGATGTCCCAGATGCATTCTGGACCATTGGTTTGAGCCCAATTCGCATGAAACCGCCCGAAAACGTGAAAATTTATGTTTTTTTTTCGTCCCACGTCACTTAGCTATGAAAATTTTCACCCAAATCTCAAACTATAAAAGGGGGTCCTCTCCTTCCCATCTATCACATATGAAAATCCTAAGGACTAGAGAGCCTAAGAAAACCCCTTTGGAGGATTCCAGAATACTCCTAGAAAGTCCTTAAGAATAGTATAAATTTTTCTAGAGTTAGGATCGAGTCTTGGAGTATGCAGTACCGGTGAAGCTCTGCAGGAGTATTCTAAGGGGAGTTCTTGGGGTAAGTTCTTCTTCTTTCTTTTATTTTTTATTTTCTGCTTTGATCTTTATATTCCTAGTTCTAGGTGTAAGTTCTTATTTAATTATACTGTTCTTCATTATTAGTAGTTTAGATCTTTAAAGTTCTAGGATAGTTTTAATTCCTTATTTGTGGTATCCCTATTAAAGTGGAGTTATCCTAAGTGAAGCTATCCCTCTATGTTAGTGTAGCTGGAGCATGGGAGGTTGGTATCCAATCCATGGATATCCGATCCCGGGGGATAATAAAACCTTAATTTGGATCTAAGAGTCTAGATTTAGGGCATTCATGTAGGAATTTAATTGTAATTCATATTAGTTGGAATAGTAGGCTATCCACATTTTATTCTTATTCATGTTTTATCCATGCATAGTAGTTTAAACCATGATTATATTCATAGTAGTAGTTTAATTAATTCACATCCGTGTTTTAATTCATATTCATGCATGTCAATGTAATTCACTTAGTTTAATTCATAATTAGTTTAATATGAATTAATTCTTGTTCTCATGCATACACATGCACATTACTACACATAGTAGTCATGTTTGTACATACACATATATGCTATCCATGCCTAGAATAGTAGTATATTCTTAGATTATCCTATCTATATTGATTTTATTGTCCTAACCATGGTTAATTAGGGTTATTTGGAATGCTATGATATCCCAGGTAAGTTCTCTAGCATCCCTCTTATTTACCGCTTTCCTAGCATCACATAGAAGCATGATTAGGTGGATAAAATACAAATTTTAATTACCTACATGATTACTTGTGCTTAGAATTCATATTTTTCTAGGGTTTTGAGTGTGCTTTTCACGTTTAATTTTCTTTTATATCCTTTCGCAGGCATAGGGGAGAATAGTAATACGTTTAGTCCTCGAGTTACCGCTTTAGCACGTGTATTGTATGTAAATGTATAGTTTCTTGCACAATTTTCTTTTATTAGTTGTTCATAACTTGAATCAGGATTGCATTAGTGTAATTGAAACAATGCATATAATGTATAGTCAAATACCTTGAAAGTTGAGTAGAGGCCCATCTCATGATGGGGGCGAGAGGGGGTGTTTTAGCACGATCTAGCTCCTTCTTCTCTCGTACCTTAACCCCCGAACCGAGTTCTTTGGTGATGACGGGACGGTGCTCTCTATCCATTGGACATGATAGATTTAGTTTTCTTAGCTTCCTTTATCAAACCAAGTGAAGACTCTATTAGTGAGGATCTCTTCGGATTTAGCCTTGTGGGATAAAACATGGATTACTCACTCGTGTAGCCTCGGATATGAATCATGGGCATCAATTGTTGCCTTGGGAGGGATAAAAAGCCCTATGGAATCCAATATACAAGTAATTTAAATCGGTCAGATCAGATAAAGGCTAATGAAGAGTGGTGAACCACACTCGTGGTTGTTGGCATGAGATTTGAAATGGGATCAATCAAGCGGGCTTAATCCTTCTAGGCCCCAAGCTTGGTTTGGGTACCCACAGTTGGGCCATTTTAAAAATCTACGAACCTTCGAAACATGGATTTCTTTCTCTTGCCCTATAAACTCTTAATGTGTATTCACTTATCTGAAGTTGTAGTAGTAGATTTATGATGGAGCTACCTACCTATTTATATGGACAGAGAGGACCCACTTATCTTATCTTAATTTTTCTTTAATTTCTATCTTGCATTATAGTAGATTATAATTAGGAAACTAATCCCCCACAATCCTCATCAATATTGACTTACCCAATTATATCCTTATTAGACCTTGATTTTATATGGTCTACATAAAGTTAGAAACTAATTAATTCCAAATTAACATTAATTGAAATTAATTTCAACAAAGTGACGTTGGAATAAATCGATGGCTCTGCTAATATCGACTCTAGATAAAGATATCATAGAGTATGAAATGATGATTAAAGAAGAGATAAGTGTAGAGGGGAACTCCTGTAATACACGCACATGAGAGGGGACTTAGCCGTTAGCAGTGGCGGACCTAGGATTTTGTGCTAGGGGAGGGGGGGGGGGGGGGGGGGCAAGTTCTATGCGGGGGTTCGCGGGCAGCGCCCTTGAGAAATTTTTTTTGGGTTATTTATACATATATATATTTTTTTATTTTTAAGTGAGACAAGGAGTCGAACGAGTAGTTGGGACAAATTAAATTTAGACATTGTTTATCTCCTGAGTTGAATAAGGGGATATTACTCTTCCCCTTCACTATTAATAGGGACTTTTAATGTCACACGGTCACACTAGTGGATATTGTTATTAATCCTGCAATGTTATTCTTCCCAAAATTTTTTATCCCCAAATATGATTCCTAACACATCACCATTTCAACATAATAAAAATCAAGTGGACACTATGTGTTAAGAACCTCCACATATAAAGTCACAAATTTGGTGGGGTCACTATGTAAAATATTTTCAAATCTTCAAAATTCTATACCCTCAAAATTTTTAAATTTTTTTGCAGGGGCCGTGCCCCCCCCCCCGATCTCTCTTTGGGTCCGCCCATGGCCACTAGTTTTATCGTTGTGTTGCTTATATATTGCATATGCACATTTCATACTCCATGGTACGGTTAAAGTATTCACTAAGCATAAGCTTAAAACAAAATTGTTTTCTGTGTAGTTATTGAATAACCACCGCAGGTACGGATCGTGACAGAGGGAAGGAAATGATCGGGAGTCCGGGCGGAGCATCATCTTGTTTTGTCACACCCGTTCCAAAAAATTATAGTTTTATCATGCATAATTGTAAATTGAGAAGTTATCAATGTTAATTGATAATGGTGGATTGAGGTTGACTGTGAGTCAACGGTAAGGTGTCAGTGAGGACACGGGAACATGGAAGTTCATATTGCATAATCATGAGTAAATGGCATTTATATGATTTAAATGTTATTTGACTTTATTTGGTATTCCTGTGAATAGTAATTATACCTGTGTAGTATAATTCTGGAAAATTTGGGTATGATAGTATCATTTTGAGAACTGTGGTGAGAACGTGAGAGATACGTTGATTAAAAAGGTAGGTTGTGTAGAGATTTTACAGAATATAGTTTCGGACGTTATTTTGGACCCAAACGAAACCTAGTCGAAAACTTTTGAAATTTATAATTTTCACTCGTAAAGTTATAAAATGAACGTGTGCGAAGTTTCGAGAGCTAATTAGAAGTTTTGAGAAACTTGCAGGGAGGTAAATGTAATTTCCCCGAAAACTTGCCTATATATAGATGAGTATGAGATTTCAAATCTCATCCAAACTCCTAAATATCTAGAGAGAGGAGAGAGAAGGGAGATTTTGTTGCCTCGGGCTTTGCGACGCCGATCGACGACCGTTCGTCCATCAGATTTTCTCCAGATTTCAGATTTGAACTCGTGGAGGTAAGATCTACGTTTTGGTACCACTTAGGCCGTGTTTGGCCAAGTTTTTGTAAAATTTTAATTTTGGACTTTTGGGAAAAATCAGGTAAAACCTATAGGAATCGTACCAAATTCGAAATCCGACGTTTATTTAGCCCCCTAGACGATCCTTCAAAGTTTGGAGAGATTCGCACGAGGTATGAATTCTAGATCTATGAAATATATGGATTTTCATGTTTTGGACATCACTTTGATATTCTTGGATCCGGGCGAAATTCATGTATTAGTTAGGCCCGTTAATTATGCACGTGAAATTATGATAAAAGCACGTATAACTGTTTATGTGAGCATGTTATGTGTCTACTTGGGTCAAAGGGGAGTTTGGTGCAAATTCATTCGGAGTAAGCTCCTCGAACCTTGAGGATTATAATCTTGATGGAATTGGAATTTTGGTTGTGTCTGGATTGGAGGTGGGCCCAACCAGTACACGGTACCTGGTATGGAGGAAGGCCCAACCAGTGTACGAGATGCGTGGGAGAAGTGGGCCTCCTACGGCATCGACCGGATGAATGCGTACCACTCACCCCAGAGACTATTTCTATGTGTTTTAGATGCTTAAACCATGAATTGTC
This sequence comes from Hydrangea macrophylla, assembly GCA_033977485.1. Classification (NCBI taxonomy): domain Eukaryota; kingdom Viridiplantae; phylum Streptophyta; class Magnoliopsida; order Cornales; family Hydrangeaceae; genus Hydrangea; species Hydrangea macrophylla. Next base: position 88,112,268 of record CM066986.1, read on the forward strand.
ATATAAGCATACATTTAGAATTGTACGCTCAGCATATAGCTGAGCAGTGGAGATGTACTCCATTGCAGGTAAGAAGAAAGACAAGAAGAATCGTGAGGAGTGAGGCCGAGGAACGCCGGGGATTTCACACTTGTATATGTTTTGGTTGTTTTGTTTTAAATCCTAAAACTTGTACAAGGATTCGAATATTGTAGTATGTTGTAATAGAAACATGGATTAGCTTCTCAGTATTGTAATCTCATAATTGAACGCCTGTAACTGTGTTTTAGTATGTTGAAATCAGTTGTGGTTGTGATTGTTGTTGGTTTTGAGTAGTAGGACTTGTTAATTTCCAGCACAGGGCTGCCAGCAGAGGAGCAGTCGACTGAACCCCCTGATCAGTCGACTGGATCTCGTGTATTTGGGATACTGTAAGTGAATATCAGAGAAGCAGTCGACTGAACCCCTTGGGCAGTCGACTGAATACTGTTGATTTTAGCTACTGCTTCTTTTGATTGAAAAGCAGTCGACTGGATCCCCAGATCAGTCGACTGGACCTCTTTGCAATATGATGTATTTTTGGTTCTGCTTAACACAGTCGACGGAGCAGTCGACTGGACCCTGTGCAGTCGACGGGGCAGTCGACTGAACCTCTGTTTTCAAAACTATTTTCTTTGAATGTGGTTTCAATGGCCAAAACTTTTTATAACTCTGATTTCAATGAATTTTTCAAACTCAGAGGGTTATGTTCCCTAAGTTTTCAAAATACCCAGGGTTGTTTTAAAGTTCTTTCCGCTGCGTATCGTTAGATGATGTTTGGATGAGCCTTGGTGGCGTGCCACGTGTCCTATTTCCACGCGTAGTGGGATGGGTCGTGACATTTATTGGTATCAGAGCTAGAGGTAACAAAACTTTGGGAACGTTCGACGACGAGTGGAGTGTTGAGTGAATTGCCACATGTTTTCAATTGCATTCATGCATCTTAGAGATGTTTAATGCATATGGATGTTGTTTTATATACATACTATTGTTATTATTGTACATGTATAGTGTTTATGCATTGAGAACTACAGGATTGAAATCATGAGTGACGAAGAGCGAGAATTATCGCCACACTCTCGACGTATGAATGAGATGGCAGAAATGATGGGGAACATGGGGGAAATGATACGGAATATATCGGAGCGACTGCCTCCCACACCCCACATCGAAGTGGAACCAATAACTGTAATACATGCACCCGAGAATAGGGGTATGAGATCAATATCTGAACAGTTTACTCGAAAGAAACCGATGGAATTTCATGGGACACCCGATACGACGTTAGCAGAACATTGGATTATGGACATGGAACGAATTTTCCGATCTATTCCGATGACAGATAGAGAGAAGATTGAGAACGCAAGTGATGTACTGAAGGGTGAAGCCCAGAACTGGTGGGTAAATGTTTTAGATCAGGGAGCACCGATTACTTGGGAAGGGTTCAAGGCGGAATTCAATCGCCGGTTCTTTCCGCGAGCCGCCTACAATGCAAAGAAGAGGGAGTTTGATAACTTGAGGTAAGGAGACATGACTGTGACGGAGTATACTTCCAAGTATAATGCGTTGTTGAGATTTGGTAAAGGTTCAGTGCCAGGAGAGGAAGATAGGGCAAGGAAATTTGAAGAAGGCTTTAGGGAAAATATCCGTTTAAGGGTAGAAACCTACGAACATTCGACTGTTGCAGCAGTACAGCAGACGGCACTTGTAGCCGAAAGTGGAATAGAGAGATCGAGACAAAATCACCAAGGAAAGCGAAGTCATGAGGGTGGTGACCGAAGTCAGGGTGGATCTTTTAAGAGGCCGTTTTCACGAGGCTCTAGTTCTGGTTTTAATGATTCCAGGAGAATACCAAGTAACATACCGTTGTGTCCGCTTTGCAACCGACCACACACCGGTCGATGTTTTCTGACCAACTTTCAGAACAGATCTACAGGGGGAAACAATGTGAGTTCTACGACTCATTCGCAACTCAAGTGTTTTGACTGTGGTACCTTGGGACACCGAGCGAAAGATTGCCCAAAGAAGCGTTCTCAACAAGGGGCAAGTTCTATGGCTTCTAGTGGTTCGAAGCCTAAGCAGTATAGTGACGGGGGACAAAGGATGGAGCAACGTCAGGGAAGATCATTCCAGATGAACCCTGGAGACGTGGCTGCTACTGATACAGTGGTCTCAGGTATGGTGCTTGTATGTTCGCACTTAGCACGCATACTCGTTGATTCGGGATCTACGCATTCGTTTGTATCTCATAACTTTGTTGAACATTTGAATGTTAAGTCCGCGCCACTAGGATATGAATTGTCTATCGCTGTGCCACTTAGTAAGTCAGTAGTGACATCTACTATATATAAGAACTGCGCAATCAAACTAGGCGAGAAGTTGATGACTGTAGACCTTATACCAATTGTAGTGAACCATTTCGATGTGATATTGGGAATGGATTGGTTAGCTCTTAACCACGCCACAATAGACTGTGAATGGAAAGAGGTTAATTTTCGATCATCGGTACACAGGAACTTTTGTTTTCAAGGAAGTGGGGTTACACCGCCGCCGTACTTGATTTCAGCTATCCGAGCGGGAAAGTTATTGAAAAAGGGATGTCATGGATTTCTATGTTTAGTGACCGATGTCTCGGCGACCGAATTAAAAGTAGAAGACATTCCGATAGTGCGAGAATATCCGGATGTATTTCCTGATGAGCTACCAGATGTCCTTATTGAGAGAGAGGTCGAGTTCACTATTGAGATTATATCAGACTCAAGGCCAGTATCCAAAGCACCGTATAGAATGGCACCAGTAGAATTGAAGGAACTGAAAGTTCAATTGTAAGAGTTACTTGACAAGGGTTTCATTCGACCAAGTGTATCACCGTGGCGAGCTCCAGTATTGTTTGTGAAGAAGAAAGATGGCTCCATGCGTATGTGTGTTGATTACAGGGAACTGAACAAATTGACAATCAAGAATAAGTATCCACTACCTAGAATTGATGACTTATTTGATCAACTTCGTGGGGCACAAGTGTTCTCCAAAATAGACCTAAGATCAGGTTATCATTAGTTGAAAGTGAAGGCCGAAGATGTTGAGAAAACATCTTTCAGAACGCGTTATGGACACTATGAGTTCTTAGTTATGCCGTTTGGAGTTACCAATGCACCAGCCGCGTTCATGGATCTTATGAATCGAGTATTCAAGGATTATTTGGATGACTTTGTGATTGTATTCATTGACGATATCCTTATCTATTCACCTAGCGAGATAGAACACGAGAACCACTTGAGGTTGATACTTCAGAGATTACGAGAGAAGCAGTTATTTGGGAAATTCAAGAAATGTGAATTTTGGTTATCCAATATTACTTTTCTTGGTCATGTGATCGATAAGAATGGAGTTTCAGTTGATCCTCACAAAGTATAAGCTGTATCAAATTGGCAAAGACCGACTTCCGTATCCGAAATTTGAAGTTTCTTGGGATTAGCGGGATACTACCGCCGTTTTATCGAACATTTCTCGAAGATTTCATTGCCTATGACAAAGTTAATGAGGAAGGGAGTTACATTTGAATGGAGTCAGGAATGCGAGGACAGTTTTCAAGAATTGAAGTCACGGTTGACGAGAGCACCTATTCTGACAATACCATCCGGAACCGAGGGATTTGTGATCTATAGTGATGCTTCACACAAAGGGTTGGGATGCGTGTTGATGCAAGGGGGTAAAGTGATTGCTTATGCATCTAGACAGTTGAAGACGCATGAGATTAATTATCCGACTCATGATCTGGAATTAGCTGCAGTAATTCATGCCTTGAAGATTTGGAGACATTATTTGTACGGAGAAAAGTGTGAGATATTCACAGACTACAAGAGTTTGAAATATATTTTCACCCAACGGGACTTGAACATGAGACAACGAAGATGGTTGGAATTAATGAAGGATTACGATCTTTCGATTGAGTACCATCCGGGGAAGGCAAATGTAGTGGCCGATGCACTAAGCCGAAAGACGCCGAGGAATTTAGCCGACGAGCTAACGCAACAAAAAGAATTAGTAAAGGAAATGGAACGTTTGGACTTGGATGTGATACCAAAGGTTAGTGGTGGCTTAATGATGGCAATCATGGTACACCCAGATATTATTGATGAGATTCAGAAAGAACAATTCAACGATGTTTATTTGTGTAAAATGAGAGATGAGATATCTTTGGGAAAACGACCTGGTTTTGTATTAGAACAAGGAACGTTGAAACTGGGAAATCGGTTATGTGTACCGAATGTGAAAGACATAAAGGAACGACTCTTAGAAGAAGCTCATAGTACAAAATATTCAGTGCACCCGGGGAGTAATAAGATGTACCGAAACTTGAGAGAAAACTTCTGGTGGAAGGGTATGAAGCGTGAAGTCGCTAAGTTTGTATCCGAATGTTCGGCATGTCAACAGGTCAAGGCAGAGAGACAAGTACCCGCGGGGTTACTACAACCTTTGCCAGTGTCGGAATGGAAATGGGATGAGATTACCATGGACTTTGTTTCAGGATTTCCACGATCATGCAATAAGAATGATAAGATTTGGGTTATAGTTGACCGATTAACAAAGTCAGCTCATTTTCTACCGATCAAGACGACTAAACCGTCCAAGTTAGCGGAATTGTATGTGAAAGAGATTGTAAGGCTACATGGAGTCCCAGCTGTGATTGTATCAGATCGTGATAGTAGTTTTACGTCAAGGTTTTGGGGAAGTTTGCAAGAAGCTATGGGTGCGAAATTGAGTTTCAGTACTGCATTTCATCCTCAGACCGATGGACAGTCAGAACGTATGATTCAGACGCTAGAAGATATGCTGAGATTGTGTGTATTAGACTTTGGGAACGATTGGGAGCACCACTTGCCGTTGATTGAATTTGCTTATAATAACGGATTTCAGTCAAGTATCGGTATGGCACCGTATGAAGCTTTGTATGGACGTAAATGTCGATCACCAGTTTGTTGGACCGAGGTTGGAGAAAGGAAGTTGTTAGGACCTGAGTTAATACAGGTGACTACTGAGAAGGTGAAATTGATTCAAGAGCGACTCAAGGTAGCTCAGAGCCGATATAAGAGTTATGCAGACTCTAAACGACGACCGATGAATTTTGAAGTGGGAGATTTTGTATACTTGCGGGTATCGCCTTCGAAAGGCATTGTACGATTTGGGAAGAGGGGAAAGCTCAATCCGAGATTCATAGGACCTTTTGAGATCCTAGAGAGGGTTGGTCCAGTAGCTTATCGTTTGGCCTTGTCATCCGAGTTAGAACATGTGCACAATGTGTTTCACGTGTCTATGTTGAGACGTTGTATGACTGACACAAGTAAGATCCTTGTACCTGAACCGTTGCAAATTCAGGGAGACTTGACTTATGTGGAACAACCAGTGGAGATTCTAGATCGCAAAGAACAAGATTTGAGAACCAAGACTATTCCAATGGTGAAAGTGCTATGGCGTAGTCATACGTTGGAAGAGGCTACATGGGAAAGTGAGGAAGACATGCGGAATGAGTATCCGTACTTGTTCGACGCTTGAGGTAAAGTTTGGGGACAAACTTCCTTTTTGGAGGGGAGAGTTGTCACACCCGTTCCAAAAATTTATAGTTTTATCATGCATAATTGTAAATTGAGAAGTTATCAATGTTAATTGATAATGGTGGATTGAGGTTGACTGTGAGTCAACGGTAAGGTGTCAGTGAGGACACGGGAACATGGAAGTTCATATTGCATAATCATGAGTAAATGGCATTTATATGATTTAAATGTTATTTGACTTTATTTGGTATTCCTGTGAATAGTAATTATACCTGTGTAGTATAATTCTGGTAAATTTGGGTATGATAGTATCATTTTGAGAACTGTGGTGAGAACGTGAGAGATACGTTGATTAAAAAGGTAGGTTGTGTAGAGATTTCACAGAATATAGTTTCGGACGTTATTTTGGACCCAAACGAAACCTAGTCGAAAACTTTTGAAATTTATAATTTTCACTCGTAAAGTTATAAAATGAACGTGTGCGAAGTTTCGAGAGCTAATTAGAAGTTTTGAGAAACTTGCAGGGAGGTAAATGTAATTTCCCCGAAAACTTGCCTATATATAGATGAGTATGAGATTTCACATCTCATCCAAACTCCTAAATATCTAGAGAGAGGAGAGAGAAGGGAGATTTTGTTGCCTCGGGCTTTGCGACGCCGATCGACAACTGTTCGCCCGTCAGATTTTCTCCAGATTTCAGATTTGAACTCGTGGAGGTAAGATCTACGTTTTGGTACCACTTAGGCCGTGTTTGGCCAAGTTTTTGTAAAATTTTAATTTTGGACTTTTGGGAAAAATCAGGTAAAACCTGTAGGAATCGTACCAAATTCGAAATCCGACGTTTATTTAGCCCCCTAGACGATCCTTCAAAGTTTGGAGAGATTCGCACGAGGTATGAATTCTAGATCTATGAAATATATGGATTTTCATGTTTTGGACATCACTTTGATATTCTTGGATCCGGGCGAAATTCATGTATTAGTTAGGCCCGTTAATTATGCACGTGAAATTATGATAAAAGCACGTATAACTGTTTATGTGAGCATGTTATGTGTCTACTTGGGTCAAAGGGGAGTTTGGTGCAAATTCATTCGGAGTAAGCTCCTCGAACCTTGAGGATTATAATCTTGATGGAATTGGAATTTTGGTTGTGTCTGGATTGGAGGTGGGCCCAACCAGTACACGGTACCTGGTATGGAGGAAGGCCCAACCAGTGTACGAGATGCGTGGGAGAAGTGGGCCTCCTACGGCATCGACCGGATGAATGCGTACCACTCACCCCAGAGACTATTTCTATGTGTTTTAGATGCTTAAACCATGAATTGTCATATAAGCATACATTTAGAATTGTACGCTCAGCATATAGCTGAGCAGTGGAGATGTACTCCATTGCAGGTAAGAAGAAAGACAAGAAGAATCGTGAGGAGTGAGGCCGAGGAACGCCGGGGATTTCACACTTGTATATGTTTTGGTTGTTTTGTTTTAAATCCTAAAACTTGTACAAGGATTCGAATATTGTAGTATGTTGTAATAGAAACATGGATTAGCTTCTCAGTATTGTAATCTCGTAATTGAACGCCTGTAACTGTGTTTTAGTATGTTGAAATCAGTTGTGGTTGTGATTGTTGTTGGTTTTGAGTAGTAGGACTTGTTAATTTCCAGCACAGGGCTGCCAGCAGAGGAGCAGTCGACTGAACCCCCTGATCAGTCGACTGGATCTCGTGTATTTGGGATACTGTAAGTGAATATCAGAGAAGCAGTCGACTGAACCCCTTGGGCAGTCGACTGAATACTGTTGATTTTAGCTACTGCTTCCTTTGATTGAAAAGCAGTCGACTGGATCCCCAGATCAGTCGACTGGACCTCTTTGCAATATGATGTATTTTTGGTTCTGCTTAACACAGTCGACGGAGCAGTCGACTGGACCCTGTGCAGTCGACGGGGCAGTCGACTGAACCTCTGTTTTCAAAACTATTTTCTTTGAATGTGGTTTCAATGGCCAAAACTTTTTATAACTCTGATTTCAATGAATTTTTCAAACTCAGAGGGTTATGTTCCCTAAGTTTTCAAAATACCCAGGGTTGTTTTAAAGTTCTTTTCGCTGCGTATCGTTAGATGATGTTTGGATGAGCCTTGGTGGCGTGCCACGTGTCCTATTTCCACGCGTAGTGGGATGGGTCGTGACATGTTTATATGTTTATAGGCATGTAAATATGTTAGTCTTGGTGGTAATGGACTCATGTTGTAGTTTGTAGTTGTAAATGATTTTGTTGGAAGAACAAGTTGTATTTGGTAGCAAACTTCTTTTGTAAGTTGTAAAAATTTCAAGCACCAACTTTTAATGCCTTAAGATGTGGGTTGAAATTTGTAATATGTTGGGTGTTCTTCCCTTGAGTTTAGGTTGTTGAGTTCAAGTGTTTTAAGAAATGAAGTTATGGAACCTCCTGTGATGGATTTTGGTTGGAACAAGTTGTTAGAGGTTTTTAAAACTTGCCTTGATAAAGGCATTTCCATATTTTACTACTTTGTAAATTTGGTGTTTAGTTCTTCACTTGATTGAGGGTTAAAATATGTTTAAAGGTTTGTGCAAGCTTAAGCATGTACTTGACATGTTCATGAGTGGTTGGAGGATGTTCCAAAAGTTTTTGGGAGGTTTGGAATCATAAAAATGGGACTTGGTTATGTTTTGAACTGTTTAGCAGAGTTTTTGCAGCAGGAATTTCACTTCTGCAGAATCCGGATCAATCCGGGTCTCAAGCGGATCGATCCGGGGCATCTAGAGGTGCAGAAAATGACTTTCTATTATATCCGGATCGATCCGGTTTTGGGGCGGATCGATCCGCTTTTCTGTTTTCAGCCCGTCGGCTTTTACGGAAACGAGGATAACTCTCTCAAAAAAATTCGGATTCGTGCGCCGTTTTTTGCGTTGGAACCGGGACTCTTTTGGTATAAAATTTGCTATACTTTATTAATGACCATTTTACCCTTGGGGGCTGTTTTGTCATAGTAAGGTTCTTGTATGTCATTTTAAGCTCGTGTTTCTTAATAATCCACTTGTTTTCTTTGCTAATTAGTATAAATGATCGCTTGTGGTATTGTTACACGTGTCCTAATCCGCTGGGGCGGGTTGGGGTGTGATAGTGTTGGACCCACGAAGGAATAAGGGTATACTAAAAATCACAGTAAAAGCCACACAGTATGACTAGATAATTTCTACAGTGCCTACGTTTTGCCAGCCCAATCTTTTGGATCTATTGGCTACAAAAATTAGGCCGTCGGGTGGAGATAAGTTGCGTTCAACGAGACATGTCATTTTACACTTCGTTTGGATTGAGAGAATCAGAGAGAATGGAAGAGAAACTCATTAAGAGAATAGAAGAGAAGAGAAAACATACATACTTGTTTGGATAGAGAGAAGAGAAGAGAAAAGAAACATAACATTCTCTAGTTGGTTTAGGTTCCATAAGAGACGAGAAAATAAAAGATTTAGTACTAATTTACCCTTTTATCCTCTATTAAATAATGGTAATGATACTTTGCAAGTCCAAGGGGTATGTTGGAATATGAATGAACACTCTGGACATATTGATCCTTCTATTAATATTTTTATATTTAGGGATAACTACTTTGAGCTCCCTTGATGTTAGGTCTAATTACACGGACCTCCCCTGTGATTTTCATAATTGCACTAACCTCCCTTGAGTTTAATGTTTAGGCAATTCGTTACAAAAATGTTAGAACCCTGTCGAAAAATGCTTACATCATCAAATAATTGAGTTATTCTTCCAAAAAAAAAAAAAACCCTTAATGGTTTTTCTAAAGTTTACTTTGACCTTCCTCGATGTTATGTCAGATAACACGGACCTCCCCTGTATATATATTTTTTAAATTACACTGACCCATTTAAAACTTAAAAAGACAAATATACCCATTTAAATAATATGCAATTGATTTAAACAACATTTTTATTTTTATATAGAACAATTCTTGAGGCACAACATTCCTACAACTTTTTGCCCATAACCTCACTATCTCTCTCTCCTAGTAGGAGCTGTGGAGGCCACTGACACTATGAGACCCATGAGTGTGAGTGGCCTCCACAGTGCCTACTAAGAGAGAGAGAGAGAGAGAGAGAGAGAGAGAGAGAGAGAGTGTATGTGTGTGTGTGTGTGTGAGAGCAAAAAGTTGTGAGAATGTTGTGTCCAAAGAATTACCCTTTTATATATGAGTGCAGTTTTGCTCATCCAAAAATAAGTAATACTTGTGACACAACCATTCACACAACTTTTTTTTTACACAACCAATGCTCTCTCTCTCTCTCTCTCTCTCTCTCTATTATTAGTTGTGTAGAAAAAATTGTGTGAATGGTTGTGTCCCAAGTATTACTCCGCACAAATTACTCACTCTTTGCGCACCCAACTCTCCTATTGGCTAATGTAGTGAGACCCAGTACTTTATACCATTAATTAGTTCTCATTTAATCCAATGTCCCACTGCATTAGCCAATGAGAGAGTTAGGAGGGCAAATGGTGAGCAAATTTTGGGTGAGCAAAAATGTATTCTTTATACATACACCTCAAGGAAGGTTAGTGTAATTAGACCATAACTCATGGGAGGTGAGTGTAATGTACCCAATTGTGGTTCAACATGAACTTTTGCATGAATTTTAGCGATGTTATTCTATTGTCGCAAAGAAAGGAGGTCAGTGTAATTATGAAAATTACAGGGAAAGTTCGTAAATTAAACCTAACCTCGTGGGAGGTCAGAGTATTTATCGCCCTTATATTTATTACAACAATGCTAGGGGCATAAATACTTTACACAAACACTTACAAACACACTCTACGTCTCTCGGTACTATAGGATCCGAATAATTCCAGTAGACCCACAGTGCCACTCAGGAGAGAGATACATAGTGTGCTTGTGTCCCAAATATAAGTAATTCTTTGGTGACAACTTTCATACAACCCCTAAAAGATGTGTCTATCTCTCTCCTGAGCGGCACTGAACTTTCATATAACTACCACCACCTAAAAAGATGTGTCTGTCTCTCTCTTGAGTGGAACTGTGACTCCAAGTGCCACTCAGGAGAGAGATAGCAGTGCCGCTGAGGGGAGAGATAGACACATCTTTTTAAAAGTTGTAATATTAAATTTGTCACAAAAAAAGTTACTCCCAAATATTACCCAATTTATTACTCCAATTAGGGGTGAACAAAAAAAACCGAAAAATCGAAAATCGACCGAAACCGACCGTTCAAAAAACTGATTGGTCGGTTTATAAAATACATATACAAGCTAAAATCGACCGCAAAACCGACCAAAACCACAAAACCGACCGAAACCGAACCTATTAGTCAATTTTAAAATACACAAAAAAAAAACCGACCGAAGGTCCGAAACCGACCGCGTATACCCCTAGCTACAATCATGCTTTGACTTCTCCTCTCTCCTTCACTCCCGAGACATTTTTCTCCTCACTTTCTGTTCTCTTTGGGTTTTGGGTTTTCTCCATTAATATTTTCGCCGTACCAGTGCGGCGCTATCTGACCGTGCGACTTGGTCTCAGAAGATGGACTACACGAACAAGCTCGTCCTCGCCCCTATGGTTCGAGTTGTAAGTTTGATCTCTCTCTCTCTCTCTCTCTCTCTCTCTCTCTCTCTCTCTTTCTCTCTCCAATATATATATATATATATATTTATATATACATACATATATGTATACAACACATATCGCAAGTTGTTGTGTTGTTCGCCTTTCTTGAACTTTTAATCAAACAATTCATTTGTTTCTCTCTGTTGCTATTAGCTCTCTCTCTCTCTCTCTCTCTCTCTCTCTCTCTCTTTCTCTCTCCAATATATATATATATATATTTATATATACATACATATATGTATACAACACATATCGCAAGTTGTTGTGTTGTTCGCCTTTCTTGAACTTTTAATCAAACAATTCATTTGTTTCTCTCTGTTGCTATTAGCTCTCTCTCTCTCTCTCTCTCTCTCTCTCTCTCTCTCTCTATATATATATATAGAATTTTAAGGTTGAGAATAAAAATCTCGATATAATTTGAGCAGTATTCTTTGATTGAAACTTGTTAGGGCACATTGCCTTTCAGGCTGCTAGCTGCTGAATACGGCGCAGATATAACATATGGGGAGGAGATTATTGATCATAAAATTATCAAATGTGAGCGTCGCATTAATGGTAATTTGATTTTTAACCTACTCTCACTGTCATTCAATCATTTCTATACATAGATTCGTGATATCTCTTTTTGATTGACATAAATTATCAGTCCATTTGGTTTGATTTTGAAATAGAATTGACTAGAATAGAATAGAATATAATTGATTTGCAAGTCTAATTCTCGTGTTTGGTTTGAAATAGATGAAAATGAATTCTAATTTGATTTCCTCTAATACCCCTGTTATATTATAAGTCAAACTAAAATAGAGAGGGTTTTTAGTAAATTCACGCAAATGAAATCAATTCTAGACAAATCCGGCCACTTTTGGTCGGATTTGTAAACCCCCTAAAACAGGTGGAATTGGAAATGAAATCAATTTTAGTTTTATGTCAAACCAAACACAAGAATTACAAATGAAATCATTTCTTGCAGTGTTCGTGGCAAAACAAAGGGACTGATACAAACAATTTATTTATTTTTCTTTCTGTGTGTGTGTGTGTGTCTATAGTTAATAAAATACTAGATTGTCTAGGTATTGTGGGTGGAAGTATGTGGGGTTGTCAATGGGTGCCTAGTGCCCCTATTTGATCACCTCGTTTGCATAAAGCTCATTAGTTCGTCATGGCCAACATTGGCAACTAAAACTAATTATGGTAGCTGTTCCCTGCGGTTGCTGAAGTTTGTAGTGGTCCAGGATTGATTTGATAAATGGGTGATGAAGCCAGTAAGAAGCTCAAGAGAATATGTGTATTAAAAAGCAAGTTGTACGCATTGGATTGATATGAATGCCGGACTCAGTTGGGATCTTCAATAGTCAAGTTTAACGTTAGTGGACTCCTAGTTTTGTGTTTATTTTTGGCCAGCTTTTTTCTAGTTTAATTTATTGATGTCTTATTAAGATGTTAAAGTTAGGGGTATTTCTGTAATTTTATATCTGCTGCAAACTTGCCGTTGTGGGTCTGACTTTGGATTGAGTTTTAGTTTTATGTCTTACTTGTGGGTTTTGGATAGGTTTGTATGGGTGTAATAGATCAAAGTTTCTTAGTTTCCAAATAAGAAACTAAAGTGCTTATGGAGACGAATTCTTAGAGTCTATGTGTAGTCATGTAATGCTTCCAATTTAATATACGACTTAGATGCACCGACCCGGACATAATACGACACGATACGGCAAATTCTAAAAAAAATAGGATAGAAACACAACGAAATTATATACGTGTATTTATTTTGATTATCACATGTGATAAGAAAATTGTATGATCTATAGTAAAACTAAGATGTCTGATTGCCTTTACTTTTCAAAAGTCCCCGTTATTTATAATTTTAAGGTACCTACTTAATTTCAATTTGTTAAAGTTATAGGGAATTGCTATGTACACTGCTAATTTTGCTATGTACACCGCTCACCTTCACAAAAGTGAGAATTTTAGAAGAAAAGTGATTAGAATAAAAGAATTTGGGTGTACATAGCAAATACACGGGTGTACATAGCAATTCCCAAGTTATATTATGCTTCCATAGGCCCTATTTATTCATAGTTCAAAATAACCTTTTTTTCCAGTTCAAAGAATCCTAATTGCAATCGTTAGTAAGAGGCCTTAAATCACTTTCAACTTCTACTTGGTGTGTTTGACACATGTTCATGAGTGTTCGACGTGTGTCTTATGTGCGTTGAACAAAACAATCGAAAAAAGGACATGGATTTTGGTGTGTTCGACACATGTCAAGGAGTGGCTGGTGTCTACCTCTGTCGTGTCTGACATGGTGTAACTGGTGTCGGACACGTGACCCTTCTAGAAAAGTCCTTTTTGCGTTACTTGCATATATGTTCGATAGAAATCTTCAAAGGTTTAACTATTGTTGCTTGTGCATTGTAGTTCAAACCTTAGGTGGTTGTTATCTTGGTCATAATTGCAGCCTGGGGTATTCTAAGTTCTTGTAGTCATGGCTTGTTCCAACATTATGTGAGATATGCCGTTAGATATGTTACATGGACTTCCTATTGCCTTAAAGTATCTGTATCGACTGGATATGACATAGGTATGGATATAAGATGTGTGTTCGACACCTACAACTCAAGTTGGATACTCGGATATTCCATTTGTTCTGTTGAAAAGTAAGAAGAAGCTCAAAATTGCTTGCCAAAAGGATTTCTAGCTTTTAATATGAAGAGAGAGATAGACACCCTTAAGTAAATTCTAAATTCAAACAATATTAAGAAATTTAACATCACATTTCTATTAGTATATGAATTAAGACATCTTCTACATGTTTAGGACGTGCCCACTTACTTGTGTCCAACTTTTAGACACTTTTCAAGCTGAGTCTCCGTATCCCAAGATTTGGGGTTTGGAGAGTTTCGACACCTAGACACAGACCCGCGGCCGATATGCGTACACATCCCACTAGTTTTGGGTCTAGAGGCAAGCCATGCAGCAAAGAGATAGAGAGTGACATACTTTTTTGTAAGGGTTTCCACCTCTGGAAATGATTTGTATATGCATAATAGCCGCGTAAGCAATTTAACTATGGCGGAAGTAGCAAAGGGCTGGGGTGGACTATAGCCATCCCCCCGGAAAAAAAAAAAAATTTGGAATTTTATTTTACTATATGTGATATTTTAGCCCAAATGTAGTCTAGCCCACCCCAAAATTTGAGAATTTTTTTAGTACATGTGATATTATAGCCCAAATGTAGTCTAGCCTATCCTAATAATAATTGTTTATGTGATATTTTAGCCCACCTTAATATTTTATACCCAATCTTATTATGTCCATTCTCATTTCAACCCAACCCAATTGAGCTGAATTCAAATTATAGTCAAACCCACCTAATATTTGACACCATACATCTATGTTTCACGGGTGCGGATACGAGACACAGGTACGACACGATACGGGTATGAGGGTATGACGAATCCTAAACATGTTGGGTACGGGTACGACTAGGATACGACAAATAATATATTATTTTTTAAATTAATAATATAATGCTAATAAAAAAAAATTCCAAAAAGTCACATAACCTATGTTACCCGGACTTGGCATCAAAGGTATTGTACCCGTGTCGACGTGGGTATGACAAGGATACCGACATGGGATATGTGTCAGACTTGTTTCGTACCATGTCGGACATGGCTTGCTATAAAAAATATAATCTAAATAGGAAAATTGTTTTCTAGACTCAAAGTCTTCTTTTCATATTTAGACTATTTTTAAACTATGACCCTATTTTAAAAGTATTTAAACTATTACCCTATTTTAAAAGTACTAAAATTAAAATACTTGATTTTTTTTCTTGCATAATATACAAAACTATTATATAAATTTATAATGTTTACTTAAATATAGACATGTTCCCGTACCCGTACCCCGTTATGGATCCTTTTTTTTTTGCCGAGTCCCCTTATCCTAATATTTGGGATTTTGACAAGTCCGACCTCCGGATGCATCTATGTACCCGACACTCGTACCCGAGTCTGGGTAACATTGCACATAACAAGAACCATAAGTGTTATAATAAGATTCTTTTACTATTATTAAAGATCAATATTATAGCAAGATTGTTTCACTATAACAAAATCATTCACAATGACCATAAGCATAACAAGATTGTTATAGTTAAATATCATTAGATCATCAATATCACTACCAAATCATAAAAACCACAAGTCTAAAACAAGACGAAAAGATTCATCCGAAAAAGGGCACAAAACCACAATCCTAAAAAGAGGGCAACAATCATTTACAAAAAATTGAATTAAATAAGCGGACACATTTTTTGGAGTGTCGGGTAAGTATCCTGGGGTGTCCTTTGAGTGTCGGTGTCCGGTAAGTACCCGGTACGAGTACAGTGGCCTAAATGAAGTACGCATGCTATATAGCCATACATAATAGCCCATGTGATATTTTAGCCCAAGACCACCCTAATATTTGGCACCAAACCTTAATAAGTGTTCCAAACCAATTCAATTAAGTGTTCCAAACCCAATTTGACTTCAAATAGTTTATAATTATCTCATTATGAAATATGTATAAATAGACCCAAAAAAAAAAATCTCGGGGTCAGCCTATATAGATTCCTTAGCCTCCCCCCCCCACCACAAAAACAAAAAAAAAAAAGAAAAAAAGAAAAGAAAAGGAAAAATATTCCTGCCCGCCCTTGCATTTCGGGCGAGCATACTGTAATGTAATGTACTACCCAGTACCCACCTCTTTAAGGGCGGTAGATCAAGAAAGCTTAACAAATGAACAAAACTGAAGTTAGTGGGAATTGAGCTCTATGTTACACGGACTCTTCAAAGTGTCCAGAGGACACGGGTATGGATTGCCATATCCGACACTGGTACTTTGCCTTTCTTGGCTGAAAATTACACTAAACTACACTAGAAGGATCCTACCCAATTGTCATTCCCATGTCCGCAAAGAGTCTTGTCGACATGGGTACTTCTCCTATTTAGAAGAGTCCATGTAACATAGATTGAGCCAGTACTTATCCTTTGGCTCCTTTCAATGTTATTGAATAATCAAGACTTTAGTGAAGGTGACGGATTTATATTGAATTAATGGTGAAGGTTTTGAAATATCACTTATAGAACCCAACTTATTCCCGCAACAAACAATGAGAGCATTTGAGTCACAGCATTTTAATTTTAAATTAGTAGTATTAGGAAAAATATGTAAACCACTAAGAAGGGGACACAGTCTACACTAATGAGTCATGATCCTACAAGCCGAACTCAAGTCAGTTACAAAATGTGTTGGCCGAACTTGTTGAGTACTTTATTGAATGGATATGTTGACATGGTTTATTAAAACTTTCCAATTATGGTATAGATTATAGATATTATTCGATCTAAAGTTATCTAGATTCAATCTTTTTGCGATGTAGAGACACATCCTGCTATATGCCAAAACCGGAAGTTGTTTTTGGGGGGTTCATCCATCAAAATGAGTAGTTTTCCTCTTAAGTTGTTGCATCAGTATACTTGTTTAATATATAGGAGAGTAACCTCTTTCACAAGTGATCCTTAATAACATGTAAATTGAAGGATTTGTGGGAGCAGGATAAGATAATTGTCTTGCTTTTTTCTTTTCTTTCCTAAAATTTTCATTGTTTCTATCCCAGAGGCCATTGGTTCTGTTGATATTGTGGAGAAGGGAACAGAAAATGTTGTTTTCAGAACATGCCATGAAGATAGAAGCCGAGTAGTATTTCAAATGGGCACTTCTGATGCTGTGAGGGCTTTGGCAGCTGCTAAGATGGTGTAAGTTCTTTCTTTTTCCTTTTCACTACCATTTTCCCTTTCGTAGGGTGTGGGGGGTTGGATGTTTAAACAGGATGATTCCCGGTGCTTCGAAGTTGGTATCTTGGAAATGATTTTCCGACAAAATAGTTCATTCTACTCCCTTTAATATGTTGCATGTTGAAGTCTTTACTTGAGTAAAACTGTCGTATTTTTTTGGGTCCTTGACCATGTAATTTTGTTGGTCAAGAGTTGTAAATGATGGCTTCACGATTTTAACTATGGTGGTTAGAATTGGTCGATTCACCAGTCGATCCGAGTGTCATACAAGCCAGTACGATTAACAATTCATACGATTCACGAATCATAATTTTGAAATTTAAGTTTCGAGTGAAAACTTCAACATTTTGAGCCTTGCAATGCATTAAATTGTTATTTTGTTCATTTTAAACATCGTACACGTTTTTTTTTTTTCCTTCATATGTGATGATGCCAAAATTTGGTTAAAGTAAATTTATAGCAGATTAAGGAGGGAGAAAGAGACTGGTTTTTTGTGTGTGGTTCGGCCCTGTTAATGAAGGAACCTACGTCCACGTCTGTGGCTGAGCACGTTCACTATACTGTAAAAAGCCGGGGACCTATGGTGATTGGTGAACCAACAATAGTCTGGAGCTACAGTAGATCGGCCGAGCATGTTGATGACTGCTATAGAGGTGCTGTATAGATTGAAAAGTTGATCCCCTTCTATAGGGGTGAGTGGTCTTTTTTATAGATGCAAGACACCCACTACTACATGGATAAGAAAATATAATATAAATAAGATTGATTGGCATTAATTGTGGGGGTTTCCTAATTGGATTAGGAAACGATGTGTACTTTCTATTAGTCTTTTAACTTGATTAGGAAACAGCCTGGAATATTCTGGAGCGTGTCTCGTGGGCCTGGCTTGACTGCACCTGTATGGACCGTGCTTGCGTGGTCTTCTCGACATGTTGGTCGGGTCATGGATGAACCACTCGGGAGGTCTTGGGTAGACCAAACCGCTCGGGCTGATGTTTATCCAAGGAACTGTGCATGATTTGGTTGAGATAGAGGTCGGCCACTGAGTGGAACCGTTCGGTCATAGGATAGAGCCAATTTTGGACGTATCAGCTGCCCCACATTTCCAAGGTTGGCCGGATGCCATATCAGGGCAAGTTTGGAAATCTGTTCGATGCCGCTTGCCACTGTCTGAGTGCTCGGGAAAGCTGTTTTGGAGCTTCTGAGTCTTGTGAATTCTCGAGAGCTGGTTAAGAGTTGAGACTCAGCCTAGCTTGAAATCTTTTAGTGCTCGGGAATTGGCCAAGAGTTGAGACCCGGCCTAATTCGGAGTCTTTTGCTTGAGTTAACTCACAGGATGGTTATCTTCTACCCGTAAACCTTCGTCAAGGTTTTGGGCAAAAGAATTTGACTATGTTGGAAAAGTCGACCTAAAGCGTATTGCTTTAGAGTTCTTTTATGTGAACTCCCCAGGATGGTTATCTTCCGCCCAGCCAGTATTCGTCAAGACTGCTGGGAGAAGAGTTTGACCATGTTGGTGGAGCCGACCTAAAGCGTGTTGCTTTAGGGCCCTTTACTCCTCTATCGTAGGCCAACCTAAGAGATTTTAGTCACCTCTATCTTCGGTTTGGACCTAACTGGAGTTATTGCTTCTGAGTACTGTAGGCACCCGGGTTGTCTAAGAGTTTGACTTAATTAATCCCAAGGCCTGTAAATACCCGGTGTGATTGCCTGTTTATTTCATTGTGTCTTCCTGCCCCCCAAGCTTTTGCTAAGACAGGGGTCTGTAGAGGCTATGACTGTAGGTAACCGACCTGGAACATGGGTGATTGCAAGGTCTTTTGAAGCTTACCATCATCAGCCACCTAGAGGGATTTTGCCCCCATCACAGGTTGTGAGCCTAAGCAAAGTCGACGCCTCGGGTGTGATCCCGAGGTCTTTTTGGTGCCTCGGTTGTGATCCCGGGGTCTTTTGCCAATTGTGTAACAGTGGTCTTTGGTTCCCTCTAGGTTGAGCCCGAGGTCTTTTTAGTGCCTCGGATGTGACCCGAGGTCTTTTAATGTGCCTCGGATGTGACTCGAGGTCTTCTGAGGTGCCTCAGGTGTGGTCCCTAGGTCTTTGCAAGAGCTCTCTGACAGTCTGTGGAGCCTCATGCGATGATCGGGCTAGTACCACTGTTGTCGGGCTTATCTACATTGATGAAGACAGGAGGTCGGGTCAGGATCACCGGGCTCCGAAGTACTCTGAGTTGGAGGCAAAGTCGGGATCACTGGATCTTAACTGCTGCAAACTGGAGACTGGGTTAGGGCTGCCAGACTCGGATCGTTTTGAACTGGGGGTCGGGTCGGGGCTGCCGGACTCAGACCGTTGTGAACTGAAAGAACTGCTAGAACTATCGGGCCTCTTTACGTTGTTCTTCTCGGGGTATCCCGTTTCCGCTTACTTCTTGCAGACTCGTTGCTTTCTTGCTCGGGACCTTTGGTCTTTAAAAATTATTCAGTGTCAATGTATTTTTCAACCCTCTGCGAGTTCAACCAAGGTTGCCGGTCGGTTTCTGTGGAACGACATGGTGCACTTGGTGTGCTGAACTCCTGAGCAGAAGGCTGTAATAGCGACGTTTTCATCAAGATCATAGATCCCGAGCTTCTCTTAATTAAACCGGTCGGTGAATTCCTTGAGGGTCTCATTATTCCTTTGTCTGACTGTCAGTAGCTGCATGTCAGGCTTTGGCCGTTCATGCATACTGATGAATTGGTTGATGAACTGCTTGCTGAGTTGCTTGCACTATGGACCGATCGGGGCTTCAAGGAGTAGAACCATTGGGCCGCCGGGCTTTTCAAAGTGCTCGGGAAGACCAGGCAGTACAGTTTGTCGGCTTTGGTGGCCAGGGCCATCTGAGCCTTGTAGGTCCGAACGTAGTCTACCGGGCAACCCGAGCCATCGTATGAATCCATACGAGGTTGCTTGAATTTTCGTGGGATGGCAAACCTCGTGATTAGGCTAGAGAACGGCGATTCTGTCTCGGTGTTGACATGGTCCTGAGTAGCTTTTTGGCCTAGCTCTTTGGCCATTCTGTCAATCTGTTTCTTCAAATTCTGGATACGGGCCATTACACCTTCCTGACCGGTATCCGGGGGGTTGGTGGAAGATGCTTCTTCTTCATGGTGGTGTGCTGTCCTCTGGGATCGGGCTCGGCCATGACTCCGGCTAATCGTGCGCTCAAGGCCATCTCGGCACTTGACCGACTGACCCTGGACTGATTCCCGGACCATATGCATCTGCCTCTCCTCTCGGGCAGCACGCATTCCGCTGATGTCTATGGCACTCTCAACGCGGAACGGGTTGCCCCGGGCACGATGTCTGGTCAAGATCGGTTCCCAACTGTACCCAACGTTCTCGGACTGTTTCCTGGCCACTGCAGGATTGCTTTGTTGGGATAGCAGGGCTTTGATCTGCTGCTGGGTCCGACGCCGGATCTTCAAGAGCTGTGTGATGATTGCGGTGATCTGCTCCGGTGTCAGGAACGTCGGGGCTGGCGGGATAGCCCGACCAGCCCGCTGCGCAGCCTTCTTACCCTTCTTCGGAGGCATGACTATCAATTGAGAGATTTGTTCTTTGAGGAATCTATCGTTCCCACATACGGCGCCAAGTTGATGATGCCAAAATTTGGTTACAGTAAATTAAAGCAGATTAAGGAGAGTGAGAAAGAGACTGGTTTTTTTGTATGTGGTTCGACCCTGTTAATGAAAGAACCTACGTCCACGTGTGTCTGAGCACGTTTACTATATTGTAAAAAGCCAGGGACTTGTGGTGAACCAACAATAGTCTGGAGCTACCGTAGGTCGGCTGGGCGTGTTGATGACTGCTATAAAGGTGCTGTATAAACTGAAAAGTTGATCCCCTTCTATGGGGGTGATTGGCCTCTTTTAAAACACCACCCACTACTACATGGATAAGGAAATATAATCCAATTAAGATTGATTGGCATTAATTGTGGGGGTTTCTTTATTGGATTAGGAAACTTTGTGTACTTTCCATTAAGTTTTCTAACTTGATTAGGAAACAGACCAGAATATTCTGGAGCGTGTCTCGCGGGCCTGGCTTGACTGCACCTGTATGGACTGTGCTTGCACGGTCTTCAGGTCGGGTCGTGGATGAACCGCTCGAGAGGTCTTGGGTAGACCAAACCGCTCAGGCTGATGTTTATCCAAGGAAATGTGCATGATTTGGTTGAGATAGAGGTCGGCCACTGAGTGGAACCACTCGGTCATAGGATAGAGCCAATTTTGGGCGTATCAATATGTATGGAGTATATGCATAAATATTCTTATTTGTTTTCTAGACAAAGTGAATCTTACTATTCATGATTTTGATTCGATTCAAGATCATAAGTTGGCAAACCGATTCACGATTTGATGACCATTTTTCTAATTGCTCTAATGGCTTCCCTAGATAGAAAATACATTTCAAGAAAAAGAAATTTGCACTTTTTTTTTGTCCGCTTGTTTTGTTATGAAGAGAGAAGAGAGGGGTGGGGTGGGGTGTGTGCTTGCGTTTAGGTGAGTACTCTTGTTGGTGCTTCAGACTTAAGTGCAGTGATTCAAGGGTGTTGAGATGAACCATTGGAGTACCAAGTTTGCCTTTGTGGCTGCACCTTAGTAGTGAATTCCATGCGTGTATTTGTTCCAAGGAAAATGTTCCTTTTAGTGGGTCATGTTTGGCATTATAGGGCATGTATTGGTCTAAAAGCTCACATTCTGGCAGGAAAGGATTATTACTGTAGTTGCTGTGGCCTTTGGGAGCATATTTGTTATAAAACTGGTAATTTTGGCTACCTGGAATTGGTTGGTAGGGGTGAGAGTGGGGCTTTACTTCAAAACTGGATTCTAGGACTTTTCCAAAATTAGATCTGCAGGAAATTAAAATGAAGAAAATGGTTTGTGTCCTCGGGGAGTTTTTGGATAACTGGGATTTTTTTTTTGATCTTTATTCCTCATTGACTATGTTTGGGGTTGAGACAGCATATTGCTCTTTGAATTCCAGGTTGGAGTGAGGTATGATTCAATATGCACAAACACTAATTCTGCCTGCCTCCATCGCAATCTCTTGTCTTCCTAGATCCAGTTGTACTTTGACCAAAAAAAAAAAAAAGATCCAATTGCAAGTCATGATTGGCAGATTTTAGGGCCTGTTTTGGAATGCTTAAAATAGGATCCAGTTCAGTCCTAGTCACGCATTTTATTTGGTTTTTATGAGAACCATGATTATGTTGATTTGGTTGCACGAACACATGAATTCATAAAACCGGTTCACTTAAGAACCACAAAACCAGTTCTTTGACTTCCCAAACAGCCCCGGCCGGGATGGTCTGGATGTGGAATAGCAATAATACTCCTTTAAGCGTGAACCGGCTTTTGCTGCCTCTAACCCATTGTTTTGACGCATTGTTTCCTTTTTTAGGTGTAAAGATGTTGCTGCAATAGATATCAATATGGGTTGCCCTAAGTCGTTCTCAATTAGTGGAGGAATGGGTGCTGCACTCTTGAATAAACCAGAGCTCATTCATGATGTAAATGTTGATTTTATCCACACCCCACAACCCCCCTCCCCCCCCCCCCCTGTTTTTCTTTCCTCTTGAATGCATGAAGGCCATGCGACATGCTCAAACTTTTCCTTTCTTGATTCAGATTTTGACCACATTGAAGAGGAATTTGTACATACCAGTAACATGTAAGATTCGACTTCTAAAATCATCACAAGATACAGTAGAATTGGCAAGGCAAATTGAGAAAACTGGGGTTTCTGCTCTTGGGGTTCATGGAAGGTAAAGTCTAATTTAGTTGAGTTGTTCGGAGTCTATCTGAGCTTTACCACGTTGCTGAAGTTCTGTTTTTCGTCAATCCTACTGGTAGAATACTGTCCTAAAACTACCCTGATTTGGGGATAAGCAATTGGTGTTTATGAGAATCCTGGACTGCGAATTGTGTATTTAATTCAAAGATTTAATTATTTATTATTCGTAGCCTAGCCGTGTTCGTACACTGCATTTTTAGGATTTTCCGTATTGGCGTGTCCGTATCGTGTCGTATCCGTGACGCGTGTCCGTATCCATGCTACATAGGTTAGGATCTGTTGGGTACATCTAGCTAAACGTGGTGCATCTTTTCTCTTAACTTTGAGTAAATTGCAGAAGAGTTGCAGATAGGCCAAGAGATCCGGCTAAGTGGAATGAGATTGCTGATGTTGTTTCCGCACTCTCCATCCCAGTTATAGCTAATGGTGATGTATTTGAGTATGAAGATTTTCAACGTATTAAAGTTGCAACAGGTGGGTAAATGACCTCATCCCATGTGATTTTTAGTAGTTTTTTTTTTTTTTTTTGGTTTTGTTTTTTGTGTTGCAAAAATTGAAGTACCACTTTTATAATTTTTGGTGCAAATGATATTTTTGTGTATCAGGAATCAAATTTATGTAATACAATATATATATATATACTCCTTGTAATATATACCTACTTCCCTTGATAGATGCAAAGATCAACACACGCATGCATACAGAATTCTTTATGCTTCAGCGTTGTTGTCATTCTATAGAGGTTTCTTTACAAGCATCACGCATGTTTATATATGTATCTTTATGTTTAAAACGTGATTAGTTGTTAACATGTAGTTGCCAATGATACTTGTTATTTTCTTGTATTTCGTAGGTTATTTTTACTTTATATGAGGTTTTTGGAAGCATAAATGAGTGGAAATTTTCCTTTATTGTAGAAAAATGGACGTTACGCAATGGGTTTGGGGGCACAAAGCTGGTTACATATCTAATTATTGGTTTTGAAAAAAATAGTTGTAATAGAAAAAAAAAAATAGTTGCAATTGCCATTTAAGGGAGCAAACGGAATTTTTGCCCTTTCATAGAGGTAGCAAATCTAGAAACATTTTATTAAAAAAATGATGGGACTATTAGACTTCATTATTTCCTTTCTTTCATTTGAAACTCTCCTTTCTATCGACACTAGTTCACTGATTGTAGCTATGTTTAATATCATGTAAATCAGTTGGAGAAGCTGTCACACCTCGGAGCAACAAAAATAGAGAAAAATAAATTTCCTTTTTGGGTTCATAGGGAATGACGGGTAGATGTCACTAATGAATAAGAACATCAACATAATCAAATTGAATATAATAATAGTTGTATCTATTACAAATATCAGAGTGGTCCTCAGGAACTTAACAGGTCTGGAGACAACATATGCCCAAGTACCCATTACAAAAGATCAACAGAAATAACAGAAATATAAACTAAATATAACTTCTTCATCTCTAGCTGGCGTAAGGGCATTCGTCAATGTAGTAATCTTCCCCTGCATAATCGTCATTAGTGGGGCCACCTGTAGCATAATCCCCCTCCGGGTAGTAGCCATCGCTGTACGCATCATCACCTGCATTAAGAGGGGCAGGGTAATCTGGACGAGGAATGTCCAGGCAATAACGGACGTCAGCTTACTCTGAGCTGAGTGAATAGAAACTCACAGGGTACCAATGATATAACGTAATAACAAGTTATGGAAGTATCTAAGATATAGTGTTACAATAGTATCTTTCTCTTTATTCCAATGTCCCTTGCTCAACCTTTATCGTCTTGTTA
This sequence comes from Hydrangea macrophylla, assembly GCA_033977485.1. Taxonomy (NCBI): domain Eukaryota; kingdom Viridiplantae; phylum Streptophyta; class Magnoliopsida; order Cornales; family Hydrangeaceae; genus Hydrangea; species Hydrangea macrophylla. Next base: position 88,136,962 of record CM066986.1, read on the forward strand.
ATAAAAGACACGACACATACTGACCTTGGAACGGACTTGATTGTAAAACTCCTTGATACACCAATGCTCTATCTACCGCGTCACCGCAAGTCATAGGTACCATCTACCGCGTAACACCGCAAGTCATAGAGGTCATCTACCGCGTACACCGCAAGTCATAGATAATACGTCAGTCCATCCCCCGCTTTTAAGAACATATGCACAGTCCACTGCATGTCAGGGATTTAACGCTTCAAGTATCGACACATCAATTTTATTGTCACGACTTATCGTCAGCTATGTATTCTCAGCCACTGCAAGTCATAGACACCTTCGTTTGTCTATCGCGTTTGGGAAACAGCTTCTCTCGTAATCATCCCAGAACTTAGCAAACCTACTTATCGTTATACCACTAACGATTGCATGACAGCCCCATTGTGGCCTGACTACTCTGATTAAAAAGAATGGATGTCAAACTCATACATGAACCGCATAGTATTTAATGTCATCACGTTAATCCATTATCTTTAATCATGCTTATCTTTGTTGTCACATTTTTCCTGATCAACCCATAATGGCATATTGGAAGTCCGAATCGAGAATCGAACCCTTTATGTAATAAACAAGAGGAACTAACCATGTTCTGCAAACGCCAATCGATTGGGACAAGAGTCCAATCGATTGGGATAAAAATTATAAAAATTGATTTAGAAAAAATGACAATCGGTTGGATCCAAAACCAAGGCAATCAATTTCTAACTTTGGCAATCGATTGGGTTACAATTAATGGCAATCGATTGGAAATTTATCCAATCGATTGGAACTCAACTGATGGCAATCAATTGAGAAAAGTCTAATCGATTGGTACTTCATCTTCCCCAGTGGATTCGTAAAACATGATATATTAACGTCTTAGGGATGTATTTAGTACATCTAAACACCACCAAAACTTATAAAAACAGTTTATAAAGAGACCAAGTGAGTAAAGACTCACCTAGATATGTGGGGGGTGTGTTTGGCTTGTGAAAACCCAAGCTTTTGCTCTCCTCCTCTTTCTCTTCTCTGTCTCAGTTCTCTCTCTGTCTCCTCTTCTTTCTCTTCTACTTTCTCTCCTCTTATTTCTGTCTTCTCTGGTCCAGAGAGAGTGTGTATATGGTTGTGTATATATAATATATGTATACATGGATGTTTGTGTGTATATATAATCTCTCTCTCTCTCTCTCTCTCTCTCTTAAGAAACCTGTGAACCAAACAGACCCAAGGCAAGAAATGAATGGATATATATATATAGAGAGAGAGAAATGAGTTGCCATGTGTCAACACACGAATCAAAATTGAAAACTTATCTCTGCAGATGCCAATCGATTGGTAACCAAAATTTACCAAATGAAGGGTAAGGGTTATACAAGTATAAATATGAAGTCTTACTTAATAAAATACCCTCCGGAAATACAGGGTATTACAGATGCTATGATATTGGTATTCTTATTTCTTATCACCATCGTGCGAGTCAACCCATGGCCCATGGGTAGACTATTTTTGCGATTTGAGAATAAATTGAAAACATATGGTGCAAACTTTTGACACAAGGTAGTAAAATATGTGGTGTAAACTTTTGACAGGCACTACCTTGTTCAACTGTTCTACAACCCACATGAGACATTAGGCTGCTTTCTCATTGGTTAAACAGTCATATGAATAAGACATTCAACCCTTGATACTGGAATTTATATATGGAGACGTGTGCCTATTTAGATTTGAAATGAATTCTTATTTGAAGGCCACAATTTGTTCCATCACCAAAAGCACCGAGTTGAATAAACTTGATAACCATTAAGGATTGTGATGGACTGCATTGTATGGACATGGCCTGAATCCAGATGATGAGAGATTTTGTGAATCTGATGCAATCTTCCAAGTTAGTGTGCTTTCCGTTTTGCCTTTCCCAGTTTCCCTATAAGTATCTAGTTATTGGTGCCTTCTCTTTTAGTTTTATTGTCTATATCGTCCCTTGGCGGTGGCAACAAAAAGAATAAAAAAAGTAATAAAAGAAGAAAGAAAAGGAAAAAAAAAAAAAAAAAAAAGAGCGAGAGAGGCTTTGTAGGGACTGCTAGTCATTTTACCGTGGATTAACTGAAACCCTATGTTAATGCCCTCTTTTGAAAGCACACTCTGTTTTATAATTTAGCATATGGAATGTTATAGCAGATAATTGGCGTAGTATTTGGTGCTTTATGATACTTGGTTTTATGACATTCTGTTTATAGTTCCACTGAGCATTAGGAGAACAAATATTCAGGTGATCCTCATCTTGTTAAGAACATGTTTATGTACTAGAATATCGCCTAATTCAGTAAAGTGTTTGTCCTTATTACTATTTCTGAGTCTCTCAAGTGCTTGACTAGTTTCTTCCTTGAACAGACTTCTTTCTCCGAAGGAAGTCAAAATAAGTTGCTGAAGCAGAACTTGCTCTGATAAACAGCCCAATGTTTTATTTGAGAGGTATAATGTTCACTTAAGTTTGACCAAAATAATAATATTCGGTAGAAGATGTTGAGTTCGGTTGCAGCTGCTACTACATTTGTGATAGTGGAACTTCCAATTGTTTATTCAAATATTTCAGCTTTTGGTTCACTTTACTGTGTTGAATACTAGACAACTGTCTCCCTTGTCTTGTTGTGGTGGTTGTGCAATGTGGGGTAAGCTTATGTCTTAATTGTAGTGAACTTTTTGTACATTGATACAGTGTTGTGACCGTGAAATCCGAATATTTTCTGTCCTCGAGAGAATTAATGTTTAGAATAGGAGAATGCATTCGGAAGATGTCATTCGAAACACACCCTAAATTCATAGAATTAGTGTGGTTCTCCTTTCTTTTTTTTTTTTCCTCCCTTTGCCAGCATTCACATTTGGTGCACTTTGGCTTTCATGCTTGATTCCTGCCTTTCTCTTCACTTTTTCTTTTAGAATTATGCTTGCTGTTTTTCTGGAGATGTTTATGAATAATCCTAAGTGGCCAATGCATTTATGCCCTTTTATTTTCTGTCTCTATTCTTAGTTTGTTGTGATATTTATGAATTTGAGAATTATTCTTTTCTTTTACAGGTGCTTCATCTGTGATGGTCGCTAGAGGAGCTCTCTGGAATGCTTCCGTTTTCTCTCCAAAAGGCAAACTGCCATGGGAAGATGTGAAAAGAGAATACGTCAGGAAGGTAATTGACCTTTGCTGAATATATTTGTCTTCTATATATTTCGTGTTCAAACCTCAAGTATATCAGAAGAACTTCATCTCCCCTTTTCAAATGAACCACAACCTGAGTCTAAAATTGTTTCTCTTGGACATTGATCATATACGGACTTGTCAACATTTAGTTTGCTTCTAACTATTCCGAGTCGGAAATTAGAGGGCTTACAGAGATTGCAAATTTGGTTTCAGAGCATCTTATGGGAAAACGATATTAAAAGCACAAAGCATACTTTGAAGGAGATGATAACGCATTATTCTTCACTTGGACTCCCAGAAGGAACGGCTGTGATTAAATCAGAAACCCTGGCAGATCTAGCGTAAGTTTGATTTTGGAGCATTTTATAGATATTACGTTCTGTTGCTACTACTTTTTTATCTTTAGACTCCATTTGGTTTTTGGATTTGGAAAAAGAAATGAAAATGAAAATGAAAGGAACATGAGAAGGAAAAGTATCCCCCTAGCTATGAAGCATGAGTGCTTCAAAAATGGTGTCGCACGCACATGTAGTGCGTAGGGTGCCTTTAGTGCGCTTTAGTGCTTTTGTAGTAGCTTTTGTGCAAGACTTTGTTAACGTTTAATATTAATTTGCTTGCTTGTGCTTTTGTTAATATTTTTTTAGAATTTTTATATAAGTAAAAACACACACACAACACACCCCGAGCGCGCACTCGCGCTCTTGATTTTGAGAAAAATGCCAAACTCCCCGCACTCACGTCCTCGTACTCGAGTCCCCGCATCTACACTGGTGCTTCCCTACCCCCTAGTTATTTCCCTGCTGTTTTCCTCCATACTTAAATTACATTAAAAATTAAAAAAATCTCAAGATATGATTAGAATTCGAGAAAAAGAGGAAGGGACATGACACACAAACTTCAGAACTTTAATTTATTTTCACCCTGTTTTCTTTTCCTTCTAATTGTCATCAGTGTTTTTGATTAACCAACCAAAGAAAAGTGTTTTCTTCATTGTTTTCGTTCCCTATCCCTCACTAAATCCATGAACAAAATAAAGTCTTAACAAGTTAACATCTTTTTTCTTCTTCTTTTCTTTAGCAAAACTACTTTCATGGGTACATTTGAGTCACTGAAATTATAAAATCTTGGATGTACTTTTAACAGCTCCGAATCTTAATAGATATGCATTTGAGTCACGGAGATTATAATATCTTGGAAGTACTTTTAAAAGATCCAAATCTTAATGGATATCCATTTTGAAATCTCATGCTCTGGAATGTTGCATTCTGGCATTGGTTACAAATTTAATCGATGCAAGAAACGTATTCAGTTGATAGGGGTTAGTGATAGTCTTGGCATATATATTTACCATTTGATTGCACTTTCCTTGCCGTATCGTTTAGTAGGATTATAGGATATGACCTATTAGATGGTTGTGTGGTTGATGTTTAAGGTCTTCTGCACCCCTAAATCATTGGTTCAACGTCACCTTGGAATTGTTTAATTCAGTGCTGCTCTTCATTTTGTACCTTCCTGTTACATTAATCTCTTCTGTCTCTATCTCTCTGTGTGTGTGTGTGTGTGTGTGTGTGAGAGAGAGAGAGAGAGAGAGAGAGAGAGAGAGAGAGAGAGAGAACATGCGTGTTGTGAGATGTTAATTTGATGCTCGAGTTGCTCTTATTTTATCTTGCAGGCAACTTTATGGTGCAGAGGAGTACTATCAATTTGTAAACAAAAACAGGTTGTACAATGAAAGTAGAGGACTCAATGCTTTCTTATAGCCTTTGACGCATCTTAGTGAGAAAGATGGAGTAAGTCACACTTGGTCCATTTTTTTCCTTTTTCATTTATTTTAATATTATAGACAACCATTAGTGTAAATAGACATATAATCTAGTTTAGAAATGTGAATAGCATATGACCTCTTGGACAAATGGTTAGCGAAAATGTACTTTTACCCTGTAAATATTTGCTCACCTCTGGCAGATGAAAAGTTTTCGTACTAAAAAAAATCTGAGCTTTGAAACAAAGATAAGAGAGGTGGAATTGATGTGAATCTCATCTTCCAAAGTCTCTTTAAATTTTGCTTTATGGCCTTTTTTGGTTTGTGAATTCATTGAAAGAAAAGAAAAGGGATGGGAAAGCAAGAAGGAAAACTAGTTCCCTTGTGTTTTCCTTCATGCTTAAACAACAATCAAAATTAAAACAACTTAAAATGTAATTATCATTTTAAGAAAAGTGGAGGAAAATGACTCACTAACTTCGATATTTAAAAAAAAAAGAAAAATTCTTACTGTATTTTCTTTTTCTTCGTGATTTCCTTACAATTTGCTTAATAACACAACAAGAGAAAACATTTTCTTTTTTTTTTTTCCCCTCATGAAATCCAAGAACCAAACAAGCAGTAAACGAAGCAGAGCCTTGGTGATTCTTCTGCAGACAGTAATTTCTACTCCCTCTAAACATTAAGAGAGCCTTAGTGATTCTTCTGCAGTCAGTAATTCCTACGCCCTCTTAACATTAAGGCCCCGTTTGGTTTGCTTGGAAAGGATGCAAGGAAAGGAATTTAATTCTTTGGAATCACCTTTTTATGTTTGGTGTGCTTAAATGGACTCGGAATGTATTTCCAACTAGTAGATTCCTGAAAAAACAAGGCAACTCATTCCTAATCTAGATGTGGTATTTAGATTCCTTTCTATAGGAAACAACCTTAATTCTTCCTATCTACACTTTTTTTGAAAAAAAAGAAGGGATTATTATATCAAAAATGATAGGGATACACACCAAACGACACACCAAACGACACACTATGCTGTGTAAGTAATATACAGAAAAGTGTGAAAAATTCAAACAGCACAAGGTACATGTATTTAAAGCACAGTGTGTCATTTGGTGTGTCATTTGGTGTGTTTCCCTATCATTGTTGTTATTATATACATGTATTTATATATAACTGCTCGGCTATCTATCTATCTATCTATCTATCTATCTATCTATCTATCTATATATATGTACCTACTCTTAACTTTGAAGCATTCTAAAGATGTTGGCAACTTAAAAAGTACATTTCAAATATTTCTATTAAGAAAACATACCTGACATTTAAAATAAGTCAAACTCTTGGATAAGATTACATTTATTTCTGAGATAACAATCCTAATTTATCCAAACAATATAATGGAACGTATTATGGGCTTCCTTTTCCATGAATTTTGATTTCTTGGAATCTCCTTCCTTTTCTTAATTCCTTTCCGTGCAACCAAACGGGTTCCATTTTGGGATGTGCTATTTTATGAGTCCTCTTAGTCACAATATACTTTAACGGTACACTTTTCAAGTTTTCCATTTGTTGTATGAGTAATGCTACATCCACATTGTGGGGTCCACCATGACTTATTTTGAGTGTGTGAGTTTTTGGGTGTGGGTGTGGTGGGATGTAGCATTAGCTGCAATACTCTTGTTGTATAAACTCTCCCACTTTTTTTTTTTGGTTACGCGACATTGAAATTTAAAAAGAACAGCAAGGGAAAGTTGAATTTTTTTTAGAACCAAGCAGATTCCTTAAAAAGTTGCGATTCCCAAAAGAGATTCTTAACATGGGTATCATGATATACCCTAATGTCCTGTAGTTCAACATTTCTGTTTTTTTTTTTTTCATTTCTTTTCATTACCTCAAATTTCTTCTTTTGTGAGTGCAGTCCACAATACAGTAAAGGACCTGTTATCAGAACCTGATATCTGAGAAGTGCCAATGAGGGCAGTGAGGGCATGTGGTGTTGTATCATGTAATAGTGTGGTGCATCTAAAAGTGCAGTTTTGCTCAGATGTGAGGTCTCCGAGTTTCCTAATCCCATATTCAATTAGAATGGAACACTGCTATTTTCTTTTTAGCAATTAAAAAAAAAAAAAAGGAACACTGCTATTTTCATTACTTCTTCCCACAAGATAAAGTGGAAGTTGCCAAGGACTATCTCAAGGAATCTGCTTTCAGACAGTTATTGGAAATTTGGAATATTGGTGTAGTGCTTTGGTTATTTGCCAAAGACTCTCTTAAGGTATCTGCTATTTTCTCATTATGCTCATTATTAGCCAAACAAAGAAAAGTGTTTATCTTGGCCTTTTTTTCTTTCATTTTCCTTCACTAAATCCATGAACCAAACGGAGCTTTGAGAATAACTGTAAGGGTAGAAGTTACAGTCAGGATGCTAAAAAATTGCCTAAGATTAACATGCTAAACAACACTTGAAGACCATAAAAACAGTTTAAATTAGTGAATCCAATGACTAAAAAACCAAAATTTCTAAGAGCATGTTCAAACAACTTAAAGATATTGTCGGATTCTGTCAAATAAATAAATAAATAAAGCCTACATAGAGATCTTTAGAGTTAAAGGGTGATGAGAGCTGCTCTAATGGTGAATGCCAATTTCTTACCTGCTAGTGCTAAATGTTATGTGCTTCAATGGTCCACTTCTAAAAGCAATGTTATTCTTCCGATACTATTGGGGAAAATATGAGGGAGTTGTGTTGGCATGCCAAATTATAGTATGACTCCTCAGAAACACCTCTCCAGTAGTGTTGCTAAATCCTGTACTTTATTGATGAAGTATTTTGAGGGTCACACTATAACTTAGCAATAGAACGAGGTTTAGCATACTCATTGCATATGCTCCGAAAGTTTACACACAAGATCCTTCACTCTTGGCCAAATAAATATTCTCAGCAATTAAACAGCAATAATGCTAGGCATACACACTTTTGCACACAATATGCTTTAAATGCATGAATTTTTCACATTTTTCTGTGCACCACTTACACAATGCAGGGTACGTGCATTTAAAGCTGGATGTGTAAAAGTGTGTATGCCTAATAGTGTTCATTAAACAGTCTACATCAAACACAGTTTTAAAGGGGAAGCTTTAAGAACCTGAACCTTGTTTGAAATTATTGGCTAGGTAGTTATTTGGTATAGTGCATAACATATTGATTGGTTGACAGTCATCAACCATCTCCTCGGGACCATTGCCACGTGGTAATCTCGATTAGTAGTGGACTGTTATGTGATAAAGTTGTCTGGCTTTTAGGAGACAAAAAGATTACACTTGGCCATATAACAGTCAGTAACTCATCGGGATCACCACGTGGCATATGATCTAGGACCATAGAATAATTTCTCCATCTCATGTAGTAAAGAGAGTACAGGCACTCATACAGTATCTCCTATTATGCATGTGATTATAGAGAAATTTGGTGGGTGTACTGTGTATTTAGTAACCCCTCCTGTAATTGAGGGGGAAAAAAAAAACATTGAATGCTATGGTTAATTTGGTGACATGTACCACAAATCGATAGAATCTTTTATTCACGAGTAATGCAATAATTCTCAAATAGGCCACGTCAATTATAATTGGAGGTATAAGATGGCCCCACAACCGGGAACCAAATTCGAAGTCCAATTTTCGAAACGTTGACATTTTTGTTTATTCATATATCTGTCCCCATTTTCAAACGAATCATGTCCCATGCAAGTACAATTCTCAAATTCTCAACAAAAAAAGAAAAAAAAGAAAAAGAAAAAGAGAACAATTCTCAAATGTGTTAATGCGTTATAACTAACATTTTACGGACATCATTGAAAGAGGAAAAACTTAAGCTTGTAAGCCCATAAGGTACCGGAATCTTAGGGCCTCCAAACTTCCAAAGTCCAACCTAAAAACAAAGCTTCTCACTTCTTGATCAGAAAATGTTTTTGTTGTAATGAATGCTAAATGCTCATAAACGAGACTTGAGAAAATACTAACAAATCATCAAAACGTGTACATATACATATATATATATATATATATATATATATATTTTTTGCTCCACATTCATTGAGATTAACCAAAAATTACAAAATTACAAAGACACAACAGACAACAGCAAATCAAACGAAAAGCATAACAACAAAGGGTACAATAGATAGAGAAGAATAAAGGCCGCCAAAACTTCAAAAAATGTCAACGTTTCGAAAATTGGATTAACCAAAAAATACAAAGAAACAACATACACCAGAAAATCAAACAAAAAACATAACAAAAGGTACAATAAATAGAGAAGCATAAAAGCCGCCACGTAAAGAGATCTGAAACTTATGACAAATTCAATATTGTAGATGGTAGAAACCACCCACAGAAAGAAGCTAGCACTAAGTCAAGCTCATCCAAGTGAAAGAAGCTTTACCAAAGGAGAACCAAAGTTACTTGAAAAGCTTCCCTATATACTCTCGCTCCACACACAATACTGTGGCAGACTTTAAAATACAACAGAAGCGGGGCAACAAAAAGACTTTGAATACCTAAGGGTAGGGAGACCAACCGAATCTACAGCTAATATTCCTGATAAACTAATTACTGGTATAATAAATCCTAGTTATCAGAATACAGCTTATATAATCTGTAAACAAACAGGCCATAACATTAATAGGGTTGATCCAGCCAGAAACTGGGAAATTCATATCATTCAATAATAGTAAAAAAATCCATCTCAAATTTGAATTTTAGCACTCTCTAAACATTTGATTTGAAATCTGGCTTATTATACAGCAAAAAGTACCTTTTCTTTTGAGATGTGGCATTGTTAAAAATAGATCTGAAATTACTAGAAACACATCATGTCAAGTACTGTGAAGTGCTTCAATACTTTGGAGGAGGCCTTTGGGTTGGAAGCAGCCCGAACCGCTTCTTCAGAAGAACTCTTTGCCTCGAGTATTTATCATCAGGGGAGAATCGAGCTGTAGTCACAAAGGTTAAAAAAAAGAAAAAAAAAAAAGAAGGGGGGAATTGAATATTTTGTTCAAATATGATTCAAGAGTACAGTTTTGCTCACCCTCCTCTCCCATTGGCTAATGCAGTAGAACCCAGTACTTTACACCATTAATTAATTCTCATTTAATATTGAGCCCCACTGTATTAGCCAATGGGAGAGGAGCTAAAATGTATTCATGATTCAAACACACCAGAGAAGAAATCAATACATCACCAAAACAAGGGCAGATCCAGTAGCAATAATTTTATTCTCGTATTCACAACTAGGTCAAAATTATCTCAAAGCTTGCACATCAAATGACTAGCCAGGTACAAGTAAAGACAGTTTCAAAGCATTGAAAATGAGAAAGCCCAACTATATTGTCAACCACAGAGATCAATTGACCAGCTTTATTAAACTTTTCAACCACTGCAATCAACTATTGAAACTTCTGGGAAAAAAGAAGAAGAAATACTTCTTCGAAAAGGCGAAAAGCTTAATGTGGAAGACTACATGTAGACTTGTGCTTAAAACAATGTGCTCAGATTTTTCTTGGCTAGAAATAAGTTCAAGAAACATAAAATCCAGGAAAAAAGTCCAGCAATAATCTAAAATCATAGCTTCAATCATTGACATGTAATAATCAAACTGTACGACTGACACAAATCGTAAAAAAAAGATGATTTTAGTTTCTGTTGACAGCAAATCTACAATGGTTAAAAAACAAAACAAAAGAGTTACTCGAAAAAATGGAACAAGGTAGGATGGCGATTCGATAGCTATATGCAAAAATAACACGAGAAACATTCCTACAAGATATATGAATGGAGTTTTAGTTCAGTGCGAATGATTGTTTGGGAATTTCCAAAACCAGAAATAGGTGGAGTAAAACTCATAGTTAGCTTAAAATCTATATGACTTTGAACTGAAACGCATAGCACCTGATTCATATATCTTGTACTGTTCTGCTCCCAAAGAAGTAACAGAACAACAAAACCTTCAGCTCGAGCTGGGCGGGCACAGTAACAGCTTCCACCCACACACCCTCCACCCCCCCAAACCAAAATTTTAGTTTATTTAATTACCAGTTTATGTGAAACTATAAAGAACATGCAATGACTAATGACATCACCTACTACAATGTGAAGCTCAATTTGAACTATCCAAGGAAATGGTGAAAGTTGAGATTCAAGAACCAAGTTCCCCTTTCTAAATTCTCAAACTAGTGAAGCTGGATCATAAATAACTTAATCAGAAGAAATTACCTGGATGAGCAGACTCTGTAGCCAACCCAAGTGGTGATTCTTTCTGCATATAGAAAAGTAAATGACATTTCCAATGAGCACCATACAATTTAAGAAGAGAGAGAGAGAGAGAGAGAGAGAGAGAGAGAGAGAGAGACAACCAACTGTTTAACTTGGATGGAAAAGGGCATGTAAAACATTTAAATGGAGAATGAAGAAGAAAAAAAAATCTCCAGTGGCATAATCATAGGCAGTGTTTGAGAAATTGAGAAAGAAGAAAAAAAAAATCTCCATTGGCATAATCACAGCAATGTTTGAAAGAGAGAGAGAGAGAGAGAGAGAGAGAGAGAGAGAGATATTCAGTGCAGAATTTGCAAAAGGTATGATCTAATGGACTTGACTCTATTCATTATCAACTATGAAGTATCGATACTCTCTTTTGCCCCACATATCAGTGTCGGATACGTATACGACACCGACACTCTTTGGACACGTGTCGGATACTCAAAATTTCATGTTAGAATTTTTTGTTAGTTTTTCTTGAGCCGACACTCTTTGGACACGTGTCCAACACTCTTTGGAGACGTGACGGATACTCAAGTAGGTCATGAGAGTTTGCTGATGTTGATTTTATCCACCATTGGTGGGTAACCTGCGGTCTATGGAGCACCGACACTCTGTTTTGGCCCTCGTATCAGTAGTATCGAAAGCGAATACGACGACGACCCGACCCAATATTTACTGATGTGGCGACGAGGTAATTGAAGATTGAGTGAATGGACATCTTTTTGGGACATATTTAGTATTACTATTTACTATTTAGTAATTAGCCGAAACCGACACTCTGATTTGACCCTCGTATTAGTATTGAAAGCAAAAACGACGACGACACGACCGGATATTTACTGATGATGGTGATGAGGCAATTGAAGAATGAGTGGATGGACATCTTTTTGGGACATATATAGTACTACTAGTCACTATTTAGTAATTAATCGGTATCTTTTGGAACTTAGTTCTTGATCACAAATATATTTTTTGGGCTAGATACTAGTGGACTTGTGGTTAGCAAATATCTTTTGGTACTTGGTTTATGTAGATGGACATACTTGGAGGACAAGTGCATATATTACTTAGTAGTTAACAGTTAGCAAATGACAATGTGCTTTGACACTTAGTTGATGAATGTTATAACTTATTAATGAAGATGTTTTTGAATTTTATTCATTTGCTTTGTTGTTTTTGATAATTTCATAGTATTGTTGTGATTTTTGTACTTTTATGCTAATTTTGATAAGACATGGTAAACATATAAAAGGGCAGCCCAGTGCACGAGGCTCCCGCCATTGCGGGGTCTGGGGAGGGTGAGATGTACGCAGCCTAGATCTGGCAATCACAACCTGATACTGCAGGCTGGCCCGATATGAGCCCGAAATAATTGACTTCAGGCCGTGAAATTTCACACACGGGCTTTTGCTAGGCATGGCACTTTAATTAAATGGCCAAGGACAGGCTCGATATGGGCCCGCGTTCACTTTGAATAAAGCAAAACCCTAAAAGGATAAAACGCATCTTTTTCCTCATTTTGAACTCTCAGCCGCGTCTCTCCTTTTTCTCTCTCCTCTTGAACTCTCTCTCATCTTTCTAGGGTATTGCAGAAGTCCATGTGTTTTCAAGGCAAGCTCAAGGCTCCTAATTACTTCTTTCACTTCAAGGCAAGTTCAAGGCTCTCACAAAGATGGATTTTTTTTTTTTTTTTTTACATTCAGTATTTCAAGGCAAGCTTACAGATTGTGATTGCACATTACACAACATTCAATCCCTTTATATTCATGTGGGTTTTCTATAATTTCATTAATATTTTCATTATATACATATATATATATATATATATATATATTTTGTGTTGAATCTGTTAGATTTTTTTCTTTTCTTTAATTGTCTTGGCATAAACAATAACTTGTTTTGGCCCTTTGGGGTATTTGTGCAAACATGGGCGGAGGCAGTGTAGGGCCAGGGGGGGCCCAGGCCCCCCCTGAGATTTTGAAAATTAAAATTTTAGCCTAAATTTTTTAAGTATTTTATATTTAGGCCCCCCCTCAATTATGTTTAGGCCCCCCCTCAAATTATGTTTAGGCCTCCCTCAACTTATGTTTAGGCCCTCAAAGGGGTCCAAGGTCCAATTTAGTGCTATCAACTACATATATATTGATATACCGGTATATACAACTCAAAAGAAATGCGCCTAAAATTTTATAAATTACACTTTTAGTGTGATAATTTTATGCGTTTAAGAAATACACCCCCTTAAAATTTTGAAAGACACTATATAATATTTACGTGTCACCGAATAGACTTATATTATAAGCATATCCCCAAAAAATCACAATTATAGACAAGTAGACCCTAAAAACTTGTCAATTATGTATGAATAGACCCCAAAAAAAAAATTTCTAGGCCCCCCCTGGCCAAAATTCCTAGCTCCGCCCCTGTGTGCAAAGCCACCATTTTTTTCCGAAAAAAATTGGCGGAATATTTTCTGGTTTGTCAATTTTATATTTTCAAATGTTAGTCATTTTCGTTTTTAAATTATTACAAATTCACAAGTTACCAGAAAATCATTGGCCAAACAGGCGTATTTAGCATTGGCAGAATTTTTGTTTTGGGGAAAAAAAAAAGGGTTTGAATGTGTCATACCCAGCCCCGCCCGATGGTTCACGGGCCTCCTCTAAGCCCGGCCAGTTTCGAACCGACCCAACTCCAGCCCTGCCCGAACCCGCCCATTTGCCAGGTCTAACGCAGCCTTACCCCTGCAAGCAGAGAGACTGTATCCAGATTCGAACCCGTGACCTCCAGGTCATAATAGAGCAACCTTACCGTTGCGCCAATGCTCCCCTCTACATGGTAAACATATATTTCAAAAAAAATATTTTTTTAAAATCATGTCCCCCAACGTATTGTATCCTGCTTTTCTGAGAAGTGCCGTATTGGCGTATCCGTGTCATGTCGTGTCCGTGTCGCGTGTCGGTGCTTCTTAGATTATGAACATAGAGCCCAAATGTGGCTTATTTTCCAACTAAAAGCTTTCCACCTTACAAAGTGGCTTAGATTAATGGGCTTAAGACCATAATATCCCTACTTGGCAGATGTTTTTGCAGGCTCTTCCCCGCGACTCTGTTTTTCCAACTGCTTCTTCCCCTCTATTTTCTGCTCCATCATCACATTGTTTCCCCCAATTCGTTTTCCCTGATAAGTGATGTTCTTTACCCCATTATACAGCTGCCCCACCCCACCCCCCCCCAAAAAAAAAAAAAAAAAAAAAAAATTATTTCTTGGAAGATATAACCCACTTATGATACTAAATATACATGACTGATACAGTAGCAATCTACCTTAGCCATGGTAAATAAAAGTCAAAGAAAGAAAAAGCTTCGACTACAAAACCTGGGGATGGTGGTAAGATGATCAGATTTCTCTCTTTTGTTCACTCAACGACTCATTTTTGGGATCCTTCACGAATTTCATGTTCTAGTGAATTTTTTGTTCTTCAATTCAACTGTTCATTATTCACACACTTTATAGACAATCCTTGAACGAGTCTTTCTTTTTCATATTTTCACACAATGTTGATCTATTTAGACGTTTATACCCTGATATTGGTTATTCGGTTTGTTAAAATTGGTTCTGACTTCTTGTGCAGGGATCATTTTAATAATCGTAGAATCACTTCCAATTTTCCAAAGTCTGCAAGGAATTTAGTATGTTTTGGCAGGTAATTGCAAAAGGGGGAGAAAGAATAAAAGGGATGATCATTTGTTTCATTTATCTCCAAAAACCAAGTAAGCAGTCCAGCCTTTTTCACTAAATTTATTCTACCTATTTATTCATACTGAAAGAAATGATGTAGATTACAATGAAAGTTCTTGGGAATGTGGTAATTTTAATTAGAAAAATAGAATTACGAGTAATTAAGCAATTTTCCAATTACATAGAGACATAAGTAGCTTCGTCTGAAACAGATTAGGACCATGTAAGTTAAGATCCACAATGGTTTCTTGGGCATCGGTTAGGTTCGAAAGGATCACTCAGTCCAATGCATGTTTAACTTTACAAACCTTCAGTCACATGCAATGATCAAATTAGTTCCATTTATCTTGAGCTGTTCAAACCCCAATTTAAAAAACTAATTTGCATCACCAACCATGAACTCTTAAGAAAATCCCAGTGTGCTTGACCGCCCATTACCTTAGTATTTAACTCAAAAGACTGGAAAAGAAAAACAAACAAAAACAGATGAAGTACCACATCAAGTTCCAGTACCTTAAAAATTCCTAATGTTGGCTTTATTTGATTTATTGATGGACTGAGTAAAAGAAAAGCAACATCCAGAAAAACACTCTTCTTTGTTTGGTTAACAAGGAAACAATCGGTAAAATAGGAAGGAAACGTAAAGGTCCGTTTGATAAAACTGAAAATTAAGTACTGAAAATTTTAAGCGATTGAATTTGCAATACTGAAAACAGTGTTTCAATACATTCAGTGAGTGATTTTTTTTTAGTTGAAAATTTTCACTTAAAGTTTACAGCAGGTTTTTGGTTAGTTTTTCAATTAAGTTGTACATTATCAAACGCACTGAAAATAAATAAGTGCTGAAAATTTTCTTCCTCGGCACTAAATTGGGTTATCAAACACACCCTAAATGGGGAGAATATTAAAAAAAAAAATTGTAGTTTGTATTAGTTGAGTCACTTTGATTCGTCTTTCTTGAGTTATTATTATACATTGGAAATCGTTAATGCATGGATAAAAACACTAGTAATAGCTTTCCTACTCCATTTTCCTTTCCTTTTACTTCGCGGAACCAAACATGGCCTTATGGAGTATTAGTTTGTGGAATTTACAGTCCCTCGTTCATGTTTTGACTAACTTGATTTTACTTAAATTGCTGATTATGTGATATCAAACAACAATTACATGAAAGATGATTAAAATTGAATCAATCAATAAACCTCTAGAAAAAATACACATCAAAGTACTACAAGCATTAAACACACACACTCAGAGTGACACCGATTCATTAATAAGAATAAGCAATGATAACATACCTTAGTGGTGTACACTTTGTCGCCATTGTCGTTTATGTAAAACTGAAGATACATTGCAGCTTATTGTTTCACCTACTGCAAGCAAAATATTCTCATCAGATTTGACAATAAAAATTAAAATAAAAAAAAAATGTATATTTACTTGCCAAAACAGAAATAAAAACAAAAAGTAAAAAACTGTTGAATCGGAAGAACACAAAAAAGCAAAATTATGAAACTGAGAGCAGGAACGAAATCATAATGGAATCGAAAACTTTAGGGTTTATCTGACCGAAAGATGAGTAATTTCAAAGAGCTACAAACCTGAGCTGTGCTGCTCCTAGTTGATATATCTATCGAGGTCCAAGGCGTCTAAAACCCTAAACTCATTAAACCCTAAATACAATAGCGCTCTGAAACCCTAATTGATTTATTTATGGTAAATTACAATTTGCACCCCCTCCAAATATACCCTGTTTTTCACTTTGATCCCTGAATAAAAATATTTTATAATGTTTCCCTCCAACTTATTTTGTTACAATATTGCCCCTTCGTCCAATTTTTTTTTTTGTAATTACGGGGGAGGGGGATGATGTTCGAATTTTGAACCTATGCATTGGAGAGGACTTATATATGCCAAGCTCTTTGAGTCCTTAAAAAAGGATGGAAAACATGCAGATGAGTGTCACTGCTACGTGGGTGGCCCAGTGGTAAGTGCCCTTCTTGTGATTAGATAGGTCATGAGTTCAAATTGGGAGGACGTAAGGTAGAGGCTTTGTTATCACTGAACTGTGCTTGCATAGTTAAACTCCAGTTTGACGATGATTGGTTCTACACATTAAGGACCTCCACTGTGGTGCCTCGATGGGGGCGGGGTGACAGCTTTGGGCAAGCAGGCTTTTTGGTTAGTGCGCTTTTCACGGGGGCGTCCTGCCAAGAACTCCTAGCTCCCAGGGGCAGAGCCAGGAATTTAGTCTACGGGGGAGCACAAGCTTACGGGCCCCCGAAGAGATTTTTTTTTTTTTTGAGGTCTATTTATACATAATTATGTGTAGTTCATTTTACGTCACAATTGCAAAATATTCTAATAACTTGCACATCACTAAATACATTTTTTTTTTTAATTCCATAACTAAATACTTATGCAAACAAGCAATAATTTAAATAGCAGTTCTAGGGAGACTCCCATTTTGGGACTCCCTTAACCCGAATATGTCATAAATGACAAGAAAAATAGTTTTCACTCTATACACAATTGAGTCACTTGAGTGTAAACACTAGAAATTCTCGACTCATTTTCACTCTACTTTTCCAACTTAAATTAGTTTTCTTCTTATAAAAACGAACAGTAATGCTACAAGCACATAAAAATGCACAGAATTGATTCAAACCACTCATTTCGGTGGCCCCCATACCAAAATGTGTGGGGGCCATCGAAATGAGTGGTCCAGATCAATTCTGTGCACTAATTCTGTGCACAAATCATTTCTGAAAAACGAAACTAAAACTGAAACTAATTTTTTTTTTGTTATCATTTTCTTGCCCAATTTTATTGCCGTCGTCGAGAAAAGAAAAACGGAAATGATTATAAAACACGCTTTCAGTTATTGTTTTCAAAAATCAAAAACAAAATCTGAAAACTGAAAATCATATGGACCCTCAATTTATCATGGCTCAACGCTTGATGATATCGCCACTCAAAACAATAGCAATTCTAATTGGTTCATCTAAGAATTCACTTTAGCAGTGGCCACATTCCTTGCAACCAAGAAACCAACCCCCCCGCCCCAAAATAAATAAATAAATAAAAAAAAAAAAAAAAAAATTAGAAATGCTTAATTTTCTTTCTAGTTAATGCTACACCACCTTTGGCAGATCCTTTATAAGCAGTGCAGTTTTCTTCTCTTTACTCTGCATATTCCTCAACTCCCCCCACTAAAAGCAAGCATGGGTTTGCTCCACTTTGCTCAACTTGCTCCAGTTGAAGAGCTTTACAATCAAATTGATGTTCTCTATTCTCCAAACTCTCGTGCTTTAGATAATACTGCCATTAGATCATGGTTACCACGTTTAGGAGCCCCTTGTAATGACACTAGAGTTCCGAGAGTACCATGTGTTACCCTAGTGATGAACCCAGAACACGGGACTACAGCCACAGGGAAAGACGATGATCTCCCAAAAAATAGTACTACGGCGACTACAGCCACAGGGAAAGACGATGATCTCCCTAAAAATAGTACTAATACGGCGAAAGACGATAGTGGTATCCATTAGATTGATGCATTACAAAAGCATGAATATATATATTCCCTAAGATCCACCACCAAAAAAAAAAAAAAAATCCTAATCTGGAAAAGAATACAATGAAAACATTAAACCATGAAACAGAGATTGTTTACGAGTACTTTTGTGGAGAAAAATCAATTTCACATTAGGCTCTCTCTGCCTACAATTCATTGTCCAACAGAATAATCACATTTTCATGTCCCTTTGCCAAAAATGCTGATAAAACTATTTTGGCATAATTTTTCACCAATGGTAAAATCAAATGTAACAAGAAAGAACCGGATCCATGAAAGCAAAGCAGGCATTATAGAACAATTGACATAGAAGCATAATTCACAACAGGTTTTCGGTCACACATTTTTCAAATACAAAGCACAACTTAACATTCCTGTAAGAAATATGAACTCCAGCAACATTATCATAATACCATACAAAGATCCCACGATAATCATAAACTTCAGACAGACACCATTTTTTTCCCGTGCAATCAAAACATAGTGAATACAAGAAAAGCATCAAAACCATGATCTACAGTCCACCGCAAGCCGTTCCGTCACATTTTCCTTCCGCCTCGACCATCACACTTTCCTCTCCTTCCCATTTTCCGTCATGAATTTTCCACAGTAAGACAAAACAACTGGAGTGCAGCCATTACATCGGGCACAAGCTAGTCCTTGTTTTTTGATTTTTCCACTGCCCTGGGAGCTGTGGATCAAACCAGAAAGATTAATATACTGTGATTTATCGACGTAGTTCATAATTCAGAAGAGATTCTAAGCGCAACATTAACATGAAAAGAAAACTACAAACAATATTGTGACACCAAAAACCTTTTTTTGTAGCAACTATAATGATACTGATAAGGAAGCTGCTTTGCATGCATATAGGATATTGCCATACTTGGTAATCAACACAACCATACATAGTAGTGGCCTGTTTGGTAATGCTTAAAATAGGAACTGATTTAGTCCCAGTCTCACTTTCTATCTTGTCTTCACGAGAACCTTGGTTAGGTTAGTTTGACAAAGTGGGTAGTACAATAGGAACTGATTTAGTCCCAGTCTCACTTTCTATCTGGTCTTCACGAGAACCTTGGTTAGGTTAGTTTGACAAAGAACCCACTTTAAGAAAGAGATTAGATTGGACACGACTCCTGAGCAATAATATCTATATCCAATACATGCGGACTCTTCGATTCTTCGAAAGGGTCAAAGAATCCGCATCCAATTCACACCCGCACTGGCATGGATTCTCTATGATGCGGTAGGGAGTTTTTCTTATTTTCTTTAAAAAGGGGGACTCAAAATAATTTTAAAAGCTTTGGAGTCAATTTAAGAATGTTGGGGGAGTTGGATTACACATCAAAAGGCTCTAGTATTGCTTATTTATGCTTGTTATTTGACTTAATTACAAATACTAAAAAATATAAAGACAATGTATAGTTTATAAATTTATATAAAACATTTTTTTATAATTTACAAAAGTGCCCCCACATCTGTACCCTTGAAATTTGGAAAACTGACAAATCACCTGCACCGGTGGTTTCCTAGTTTACTGGTTCCACAAGACAAATATTTATCCAAGTAAATGCTCTGGTTTTTTGTTTATCAACTCTTTTTCTGTCTTCTCCCAGTCTTCACATATTATAACAGTAGCTTCTTAAATTGTCGGCTAAAACCATTATGATATCCAATCATACGACATAACAAAATCATTGGTGCAGTCATTATCTCCCATTTTATTATACCAAGCCTTTTACCTAAAAATTGTAAAAATGTTTTCAAAGAAGCCACCGTGATGTTTCCAAAGGCTTGTCGTCCGCGTGTGTCCGAAGTGAAAAATAAAAATAAATAAAACTACGACACATTTTTCGCATGTCAACGTTCAACGTTTCTGAAATGGACACAACAGCCAAACTGCCATGCTACCAAGCTGAATGGGTCTCTCAAGAACGTGAAAGGGGAGAAAGAGAAATGGGTGCAATAAATTGTTGGCATCGCAAACAATTTCACTGTAGAGCAGGCCCTTAAAATTAAACAGTGTGGTTAAAGTTCAGTTCTAGTTACTCAAGTTAAATTGAAATGAAATACTAAATTAC
The DNA here is from genome assembly GCA_033977485.1 of Hydrangea macrophylla. Taxonomy (NCBI): domain Eukaryota; kingdom Viridiplantae; phylum Streptophyta; class Magnoliopsida; order Cornales; family Hydrangeaceae; genus Hydrangea; species Hydrangea macrophylla. Next base: position 88,157,640 of record CM066986.1, read on the forward strand.
CAAAGAGCAATGCCCACCTAATCCAATAGCATCGGAGCCCTTCATGATCTTCAACCTCTTGCATGTATCAATAAACATCCTGTGATCGGTTTTAAATTGAAGTTAGGGAACGGAGGGTTGCATAATGAACTTCACCAAAAGCAATAAACTTCAACACAAAAAAAAAAAAACGAAAAAAAAAACAAAAAAAAAATAACAAAAACAAAATAAGAGCAAGCATTTAACCCACGCACATACTTCAAAATATTGTATCAGTTAAAAAAGTGTTGTGTTTAACTCAATCAACTTGTGGCAATAAGGAGAAAAGGATAATAAGAATAATGCTTAGTTGCGATCATGAGCTGATTTCCAGAAATAGGACTTCAAGAAAGTCAGATGACTCAGATCTAAGAATTTTAGCTGACTGGAGGAAATCCAACTCTAACCTTGACATAGATATATACTCTTATGTTACCCGGACTTGGCATAAAAAGTAACATGTCAGTGTCGACGTGGGCATGACAAGGATATGTGTCGACTTGTTTCGTATCATGTCGGACATGGCTTGCTACCAAATTTATAATCTAAGGAGACAAACTATTTTCTACTCAAGGTCTTATTATCATATTTAGGTTGTCAGTACACTTAATAGCCTCATAGCCTAGTGTTGACATTTATAGACCTGCAAGTGCCAACTACACTTAATAGCCTCATAGCCTAGTGTTGACATTTATAGACCTGTAAGTGCCAAGTGGGCTACTTTTCCAAAAATTATTTGAACTCGGACAAAATCATGTGTGAAATAATAACAAGATACGAACAATGCTATGCTTATTAGGTTTTCTAAATATAAGAATATAATATATGTATATGTTTAGAGCAATGATTACATATAATTCACCTAATTTTAAGAATGTCTTGTTCAATCTCTTGTTTACATGTCCTCGTACTCCTACGAGGTACCTGAATTTTGGATCATTTATGGCCAAGTCCCCTTATCCTAAAATATTGGGGTCTACCGAGCCTAACTCCCAACTTCATATCCACACCCGACACACATACCCGAAGCTGAATAGGTCAAACAATTATGCAACAATGTTCCTATTAAGTAGTAATTGAGAATTTATAACATGCATGATGATTTAATAACTCAAATCACGTATGCAGTTATCTTTCAGAAACTGACCAAATTATTTGGAAACTCATAATCTCTCTCTCTCTCTCTCAAAGGGAACCAACAAGTTCATTTGGCATCAAATATTAATCTACATTATCCATATCACATTCTGAAGATCAGAATAGAAAATGAACACAATAAGCAAACACTAAAAGTGTAAAATATAGACACAAACAAGGGTAATACTTGGGACACAACCTTCATACAACTTTCATAATTTGGAAGATAGAAGGGATCTAATCTCATTAAGAACGTTGAATTATTTTTACTACTAAAATTCACCTACTTTATTTGTTGAACGCAATTAAATTCATATCCATAATTGAAAAGTGTCCATTGCATGCTTGGTGCTATGGGTTAAAGGGCCAACATCATCGGTGGTTCCACTAACAATGGCATAAAGAGGGGGTAACCGGCGTTATGCCTCAGTATGTTGACAATTCTTAAAAAAAACTCTACCTTTATTCATATTGTTACCAAGATTTTTGGGATGGCTCCTTTAAGTGTTTGTGTTACAGGGGTTGGGTGTTGGCAACTCTCAGAGTTGTGTGTGAGATGCGTCAGCAAACTGTCCATGAAAGGAAATTTACATTTGAATTACGAACACCTACACAAGGTGTTGGCTTTATGTCTAGGAATGTCTGCACTGTGTCAATGTTGCACATGCATCTCACATTCAAATATGGGTCCTAGCTTCTTAGTTGGAAATCTAGCCAACATACACTTCATGTATATAGCGGAACTTTCCAACGTCAATAACATCATATGATCTTAAACCACATGATCATATGAAATGACTTGATTTATTGTTGGACACCGCATGGCATATTTACACCTTGTTTTTTACATTAAGGCAAGGTATGCAGTATGCACATGCACAGGCGCTCACATAGTCATCTATGTGCAAAGGTAGTCAAGATCATCAGACGACTAAATGTGCATTGTCCTGAAATATGCAATCAAACAAATTCAGCTCTAGTCACAAGCCTCATGTGTGTTAGATAGTTGATCAGATGACTAGTGTATTATTTGGGGGACAAACACTTAAAAAATGACAATGAATTACCACATAAGTGTTTCCAAGTTTAGGTTTGAGAGCCATGTGCCTAGTTGAAAAGAAACACCAAGTACTACATTCTGTACTTCATGCGTATAGCTTGTTTCACCCATCCAAACATTTCTTTATAAGGTGAGTCGCGTTAGGTCCTTACTTGGATGGTAACATGCTAGTTCTCTAGTTCATGTTCTACCTTTCTATCTATATTCTGTCCAGAGCTTAAGCCTACATCAAAGGTTTTTAAGAATCAAACAAGAGCAAAGCAAATACACAAGCCTTTCCATTTTGCTACCCAAACAACTCGTTTTGCTTCCTATTTTTTCCTATGCAGAGCTACAAAAATTGAAGCCTTTACCCCACCCTTTCCCTATAGATACCATGCCACTAGTCTACTTTACCATTGTACTTGAGAGCCTGTTTGGGTTTTCGGGGCCAACAATCATTTATAAGTGATAGTTTAGAAAGTTGTGACCGTTTGGATGAGCTTTTCTCAAAGCTTTTTAAAAATTCTGATTCATTTTTAACAGAGCCGGCCCTGGGCATAGGCCACATAGGCTGCCGCCTAGGGCCCCCCAAAAATGGGAAAAAACTAGGGCCCCAATTCTACAATGCACTCCCTTCAAAAATCCTTAAGTGAAAAAACAGTCTATTTGTGTTGCCCGTGTCTCCAAGTCAGTCCATCTCTCGATTCTCTCCCAGATTAATTAATAAACCACTTAGATACTAATATAATAATGATACAAATCCTAAAAGAAGATTGACAGCTGATTAAAAAAATAAGATAAGACTGGACATTTTCTCTTCGGATGCAACAACACTGACAACCTTTTTTTCCTGATACAAACAAGACTGACATTAATTAACAATATTCTAGAACTCATATAATATATTATTAAAGTATAATACTAAAAAAGAAACACTAAGACCTAAAAAAAATATGCTTTTCTCTCTCCTCTCTCCATACCGTTTTGATTCTCACCCCACTACACACCCAACAAAATGCTTCCATACAGTCTTGACTCTTGAGTCTTCTCCCCAAAATAAGCCTTTTTCCTTTCTAGCTCTCAAAAAAAATCTCTTCGAAATTCGAAATCCCACTCTCAAATCTCTACAAATTTCACTCACCAAACCTTCCCTTTGTTGTACCAAAAAATAAAACTTCCCTTTGTTGTGTTTGCCAAACAAGAGGATGAAGAAAAAGAAATTTGTGTATTTTTTCGGGCATTGCTGATTCAAGTTGAAAATACTCCAACCCCTAAATTTCTATGTTTTTTTCCTCTAACTTCTCTCCAATATTTTTGGAATGCTCTCTGACTCTAAATGTCTCTTTTTTTGGATTTCTCTCTCTATGTGTTTCTTTGCCTCTTTGGCTCAATAATTACAACCTAACCAGTAGTTAGTTTACAACTTTCTTGGATTTCCTAAAATTTGTGCTAATTTGTGAAATTCCTGCATGTTTTCCAATAGATAGTTAATATTGCATTCCTTGTACTTATATATATATATCTTGCATTAGTATGTGGAGAGCATTTTTACTCATTCAAAATTTGGAACACCAATGCTCACCCAAATATATCATTGGCCAATGCAGTGGGACCCAAGATTAGTGGATCCCACTGCATTGGCCAATGGGATGCTTAGGTGAACAAAAATATTTTCTAGTATGTGAGGCCCCATTTTTTAATTCCGCCTAGGGCCCCCAAAGCATCAGGGCCGGCCCTGATTTTTAAAGCTAAAAGACAGCCTTTTAAGGCGGCTCCAATTTGTGGCTTTTTTTATATAAAAAAAATTCTCTTATGACGGTATATATTTTAAAAGCTAACCCAAATGGGCTCTAAATGGCTTTCTCAACTCATTTTGATATATTAGCAAAACACCACCCTACTAGTAAGAAGAGACGCAAGCTAAAGTTCCTCAGGTATTTCATGAGTGATAGTTTAAAAGGTTGTGACCGTTTGTGTTGAAGCTTGATATACATTGTTGGGCACATTCTCTAATAGCTTTAGCTTTTGGAGTACTTGGTAACTTAACATGGTATCAAAGTCTTGTTTGTGGGAGGTCCTGGGTTTGACTCTCTATCCCCGCTTTGTTGTGCATATTGCACTTTGTTATTTGTCTCCACTATGATGGAGTTTGGTTTGTGTGCTCTCCACATGCAAGTCGGGGTTGCACGTGAGGGAGGGTGTTAAAACTTGATATACATTGTTGGGCACATACTCTAACAGCTTAAGCTTTTGGAGTAGTTGGTAACTTAACAGTTTGAATGAGCTTTTCTCCTAGCTTTTAAAAAATCTGGTTCCTTTTTAAAGCTAGAAGACAGCTTTTTACGAAAGCTCCAATTTGTGGCTTTTTAAAAAAATCTCTTCAAACAAATTAATCATTTAAAAGCTAACCCAAAATGATCTCTAAATGGTTTTCACAACTCATTTTGATAAATTAGCAAAACACCACCCTACTAGACAGAAGAGGCGCAAGCTAAAGTTTCCTCTGGTATTTCATGGGTGAAATACATATATATATATATATATATATATAGCAGTTTTTACACAGACAAGGCAAGAAGTAATTTGATTCAATTATTTACCATGTATACAAGTTATAGATATAGAACATGAATGCAAATAAATGGAACCATAAAGGCAGAAATAGGTGGCATAAATAGAAACTTACTCCCATGGGACATCTCCCATAAGCATCCAATCACCGTCCTTATCTTCATATGTGAGCACATATTCTGATCCATGCAGAAGATCCTTCAACTTGCTCTCACTTAGCATTTCCCTCCCTGAAGCTCCATGGGATCCACATTGACCTGAAATGAAAATAATTCAGTAGCAAATGAAAGTATAGCAACACAGATTGTCGTTCGTTTAAGCTTATTGAACATGTTGTGCAAGCTCACACCCAAGCAAATTAATACAGTAATACATAAAGAATCACCTATGGTAAAACAGCTGAACATCTTCTCAAGAGCAGAAGAAAGTTCTTGATATGTAGAGTACAGTCTTAGATCCACCTTCCGCAGATAAGGAGCACCATCCATGCTGACTTTGACAAAAAGAGCACCAGGCCCAGGTTTTCCATCAACCTCTTCATTGTTCTTTGCAGTAGTAGCCAATGTGTTTTTCCTAAATTGTCTTACAGGAGGCCAACCAACTACCTGTGCCCTGCAACAGGAGGAAGATCAGTAAACAAAATCTTTATCCTATTGGAATAAAATCTCTGTTTTCTGTTTCTTTTACCCCATAAATTTCTCAAAACCGTTGTTTTAGAAACTGCTTGGATCAGCTAATTTCGGACAAACAATCATTTGTAGGGGTCCTGGGGATCACCGAGAGATTTGAGTTTATCTGGCAAAAAACATTTCACATCTCTTTCCAAAATCGAACACATTTAAAAGCTGAAAAATCAGCTTAAATCATAAGCAGCAATTTGTTGCTTTTTCGAAAACCTATTAAAAGAAAATCTCGTGTTCCCACAGTAATACCAAACGGGTTCTTAATGGCTTGCACTTACTTTGCAGCAGGCACACAGCTACTACTGTTGGTTGAAGGCTTCATTTCATTACGGGCAGTTCCACTTGTCGGGCGAGGCTGCTCCTGTAATACCTTTGAGGATGCCTCTTTCCTCATTGTTGGTTGAACTGATGGTTTGGATGATATTACGACATTCATTGCTCCATTACCAGGAAACTTCCCTTGTCCCAAAGATTGAGGAGTTTCAGAACCAGACCCAGGTGCATGAAACATCCAATTTCCCTCAGTGTACATCGAACCTTTCATTTCTGAAAACCCATCCAAGGTATCAGAAAACCCTCTTTTGTTGCCTGAAACAACAGCTTTTGAAGGAAGCAAGGAAAACAAAGGCTTCTCATCAAGTTTCCCCGAGCTCAGTAGGTTAAGCTCTGGATCTCGTTCAGGTGATTCAGATCCAGGTAAACCAAGCCTCAGCTCGGTAGCTTTTAGATTCAGATTGTTCTTATTATCCTCTGATAAGTTTGAGACTGTAGAGCTATCAACTGAAGAACAATCTGACAATCCCAGGTAATTGCGTTCTTTTAACCCTGAGCCATTCGGAGAAATACAATTCATAGAGGCTGAGGAAGCCACCATGGAGACATTGCCCTGACTTTCCCCCTCAACACCTAACAGCGGTGGAGACATCAGATTCTAATCCAGAATGTAGTCTTGACCTGAAAATCCATGGTTTCCACTGGTCAGATGAGTGTGTGCGCGTGTACACAAACCTGTGTGCATGTACGATGAATGAAAACTTGAAAGAAAATCCAATTATTTTAAGCAATACAGATAAGGAAAAAATCGAAAAAACCATATTCAATAGGAAAGAGAAGGAGTTTCATTCAAACATTACCTTTCTGCCACCCTTCAGGGAAGCAGTTTTGATGGACATTTAAAAAAAATAATGTAAAAAAAATCTCTCCGAAACAAGCAAATTAAGACCGATCAGTCAGATCTGAAAATTTTACACGTGCAAACTATATTTGTGGAGATTGAAAGGGAAAATCCCAGCTCAACACAGAAAACAAAGTAAACACTAACATAATGTATTACTTTTCCCACAGCAAAACACAACCCAGTACCCGTATAAATTAGGCTATATAACCGTTTTGAACTCAATCCATAAATGCTACAACCAGAACCCAGGAACAGAGGAACTTATCAAAATCGATTCACAACACTAACTTATGTACTACTCTGATGTTCTCATATGCATGTCTGCCCCTTCAAAATAAAAATAAAAATAAAACACACATGGACTATATCTAACAAGCAGGGTACAAATTTCGAAAGACCCCAATCCCAATGCACCAAATTCAAGTGACAACTTATAATTTTCCTTCCTCGGGCTTGAAATTGTACACTGCACTACGCATATATTAGATGCTGGTCAAGAAGGAATTGGTAGAGTTCAATGGAAAAGGCAAAAAAAAAAAAAAAAAAAGCAAATGAGAAAAATATAAAAACAGCAAAGTGGGAGCCATAGTCAAATGAAATTTATGCTCAGAAAATTCAGTCATAGTCAAAGGAAATTTATGCTTCAGAAATTTCAAGTACATCAAAAATCCACCAACTAATTAGGGGAAAAAAATAAAAAAAAAACAAGAACTTATAGCTAAATTAAGCTGACCTGAGCCCTAACTTAATCACCAAAGACAATTGACATGGATTAAAAATGAAAACTACGTTTAGGGCATCAGAATCGAATGCATGTTCATAGAAACAATCTCACGTGTTTATGGAAAGCAAGGGACCATCAATTCACTCAATATTTAACTAACTGATCCTTTTTTTTTTCTTTTCTTTTCTTTCAATCAGCTTTCTCAGCAACCAAACAGATTCTAAAATCTAAAGAAAATACTTAAAACCCACAAAATAGTATCACAAATTTTGCGGAGGAATCTATGATAAATAAGAATACTCCAAAAATTAAGGAGAGAGATGAACATATAACAAACAAACAAAAAAGACAGATAAACCCATGAAATTGAAACCAAATTATACCAGACCTACACAGCATCAGATCTCAAGGTTCAAACTCGATTTCAAGTAAAACAGAACTCATTTCAGGACTACATATACATATATACACACACACACACACACATGCAAGTAAAAGCTCATACCTGAACAAGCTTGGCGCATCTACAGAGAACGGGATCGATTACACGCTCTGAAACCACTACAAAAGCAGGAAATGAGGAGACAGAAAAGCAGAGAGAGAGAGAGAGAGAGAAATTAAGGCCCCTCCATTAAGAGTAAAACAAAAGCTTGAGCTGTGTTCGCTGAGAAACTCGAAGCTGAGAAAAAGAGGAACAAAAAAATATAGTACTCCAAAAATTTAAAAAGTGAAAGGAATGGGGGAGGGGCAAAAAGGGAAATTGAATAAAAAAGTTGTGTCTTCTATTTTCGTGGCCTCTCTTTTTATATTCTGATATTCGGATAAGCTATTTTATACTGGTTCGACAATGGTGTGGAATAAAATCGACGGCTATGATTGGTTGGATGTAATTGAATCTAAACCGTTGATCTTTGAAAAATAAGTACATGTCCTGACTTGGAAAAGGTTTCATGAAAGTTTCTGGTTCTGTGCTTTCTGGTTTCAGCTAAAGTGCGCTGGTTAGATGTTAAAAGACTGATATACCCCTCTTTCTTTAAATTGCCATTGAAATTGTTAGACCCATAAATAAAGCAAATGAATTAGTGAATTGTTATTGCCACTCCATCGTTGAACTAAGACACTTTATGATATCATTTTTAGATCATGTGGTATTATGTATGCAATGTATGACATACGTGGTACTACATGCTCTAAGAGTGGTACCATAGAGTGTCTTAGTTTAATGATAGAGTGAAAATAGAATCACCCATGAATTAAATGTTTTTATATTTTTCCTTTTCTTTCCTGTAATGAGATTTTAAATTGGAGGGGAAAGGGAAAAAATTAGGAGTAATTAAAACTATCTCGAAGAAAGTTATCCTCTGATTTTGCTTATCCTTTTTCTCTTGTCCTTTAATATGATTTTTGGCATACAAAATTGATTAATATTATACGGAAAAGAACTATGATTTCTCGAACTTAGTTGTTCGAATAGAGATGTATTCATAAAGTTGTATCATTTCGCAATGGAGGTCAGGTGAGATATTTTTTTTTTCCTTAACTATTAAAAAAATAGGTAATTGGTGATAAATCTATTTTAGAGTAATATTTTAGTATTAAATCCATCAAGTAAAAAGTTTAGTTACAAGTCCTCTCTTCCTTCAATTGACTACACTACTCTCACCATTTGCTAAAATTGCTACACAATAAGCGCGACACAACAATGAACTCCGACGACCTCACCGGACCTCCAGCGACCACCACCAATTAAGACCTTGCCTGACCTCCGACGACCACTACCAAGACCTCTCCTGACCTCCGGCGACCTCGTCGGAGCTCCGGCGACCATAAACACTACTTTGTTTGATCTCTCCAATGACCACAACCACAACCTCTCCTGATCTCCTGAAATCACCACCACAAACGCATCTGGCTTCCAACGACCTCCACCACAACCTCACTTGATTAATTTCTTCACAACCAAGCTACAAACATCTAGATTGGGGGCAACACCACTGCAACTCCATCACCTATATTACAAAAGTTTGATAAATTTCTCAGAAAAATATTGAGACATTTCTCAAACTTTTTTTGAGAAATTTATCAAACTTTTTTATACTAAATTCCTCAAGTCTGGCCTTGAAAAAAAAAACTAAAAGACATGGAGAGAGATAAAGAAAAAGGGGTGCAGAAGAAGAAGAACCACGACCTCACTTGATTAATCTCTTCACAGCCAAACAACAAACATCCAGATTGGAGGTAACACTACAACATCTCCGTTACCTCTGTCAAAAAAAGTTGATAAATTTCTCAAAGTATTTTAGAGAAATTTATCAGACTTTTTTGTGTTAAAATTTCTCAAGGCTAGTCTTGAAAAAAAAAAAACTAAGAGAGAGAGAGAGAGAGAGAGAGAGAGAGAAGTGCAGAAGAAGAAGAACAAGAAGAAGGCATCGCGGAGGCATCAAACCTAGATCTAGATCTTAGATTTCGCGGTGGTGGTCATGCTGGTGACTGCGATGATGATCATCGGCGATGATGGTGGTGGAGATGTCAATGGTGATGGTAGTGGTGGCGATCCACGATGATGGTTGTGCTAGAGACGCCGATGGCGATGGTAGTGGTGGCGATCCACGGTTATGGTGGAGACGCGATGGCAATAGTGGTGGTGGTAGTGGCGACGAGGGCGATGGTGATGGTAATCGACGACGATGGTGGTGCTGGTCGGCGATCGTCGCCGATGGTGATGGTGATGGCGATCTCTGCCTCTCTCGCTTTCTCTCTCTCTCTAACTGGAAATGTAAATGAATGAAAAGGATATATTTGTCAAACAAAAAGTAATTGAGTTTATCCATAACAATTTTCACCAAACATATCCTTGTCTCAAAATATTTTTCCTTTGTGTCTTATAACCAAATGATTCTCCTAATTTGGTATTTAATACCAAATTTCTATTAAAAAAATAGAATTCAAATTTTCTTTTTGGCAAACAAATTTTAGTATTGATAAATGGTAATTGCAGATTTTTTTTTCCTAGTATAAATATTCTCCCAAAAGAGGGAAAGAAAAAAAAAAGAAAAAGAAAAAGAAAAAAAGAAAAGAAAAATCAAAGATCAAACCAAGGTTAATGGCATTATTGGAATTTACGGAAAAGCTGACCTCAATTATCCGCACGCTCGTCATCATGAAGACAAATAAAGAAGTAAAGTGGACACTAAGCAGAATTAACAGAAATTTTAATTTCAACAGACATTAAAAAAAAGAAACTTAAAATTTATTCAAAATTTATTTTTGAGCCACAATGTATATTATTCAACCAATCCACTCATGCACACGAATCATGCTCCTTTGTTTAATTGACACAGATACCCTCCTCTCCTCAACCCACGTGGCTCTACCTAACTGGTGTCCCACCTGCTGCAAGACCTAGCCGTCGAGTGGGGTCTATGCCTCTCTCATTTTCCCCTTTATTGGGGAAAATACCTTTTACCCCCTGTGATTACACTCATTTTCTCATAACCCCCTGTGGTTCATTTTATAACACTTAACCCCCCTGTACTACGGACTAAAGTGAGACTGTTAACTTTTCTAACCGCAGTCCCACTTCAGTCATTAGTACAGGGGGGTTAAGTGTTACAAAAATGAACCACAGGGGGGTTATGAGAACATGGGTGTAACCATAGGGGGGTAATAGGTATTTTTCCCTAAAGAGTATGTATAGGGGGATGGGGGTATTAACGTCATTTCCTTTTTTTCCGTTAGAAAAGTTAACAGTCTCACTTTAGTCCATAGTACAGGGGGGTTAAGTGTTACAAAATGAACCACAGGGGGTTATGAGAAAATGAGTGTAACCACAGGGGGGTAAAAGGTATTTTCCCCTAATTTATTTTGTGTGATTGGTGTGATAGTTTATGATGAGTGGCTAGCATTCCAGTACAGTCAGAACTGTAGAAGTCATGCTGTGCTCCTCACATTTTAAACAATAAAAGTGCTTTTACAAAAATAATTTTTAAAAATTATAGTACAATTTTAATGTTCAACATAGTATAAATTATACTCCCTTCGTCCTTCTTTTTGAGTCTTATATTCCATTTTGGGATGTCCTAAAATTAGTGTCCACTTTCCTAAATTGGCATACAATTTTTACTTACTTTCCAAAACCACCCTTCCTTGAAATCTACACCAAGACAAAGCTAAAAAAGTTACTGCAATAATTAGGGGCAATTGTGGAAAGTAGGTATAGATTCTTTTTGTCCCCTTAATAAGTTGAATTCCCAAAGGTGGAATAAAAAAAAAGGACGGAGGGAGTACTACAATTCTTACTATACTGAAGTTGTTTCATTATATATATTAAAACAGCTAAAGAATTGGAGGGTTAAGGATGGAAAAGACATGGAGTGAGGTGGAAGTCATTTAAAGAGTGCTGCGCATTCAATGGGGTTTGAATGGGATTAAGATGGGGAGACAAGAGGAAAACAGGGGTAAGAACCTTGATGGGGGGACAAGAAAGCGGCATCTTAAATTGGATTGCCGGGTGGGTGTAGTGACCTCTCTTTCTCTCTCTCCTCTCTATGTCACTCTTTTTTATTCCATCATTACCCTTTCTCTCTCTACTTAATTGTTTTGAATACAGTATAATATTTGCAACACACTGGTCTCACAACCCATCATTAACTTCCAACTCCCACTGCACGCTTGGCCTAAAACCTACTACTCCATTCCTTTACGTCATTCAAACCTCATGTACACGTAATAATCCGCAAATTTATTGCCGTCTGATTTTAATTATGGTGGTGGTACTGTATCAACAACCAGCTCTACTACTCAAGTCGGTCAGAGCTCAGTTCAAAATTTTCAGGGATTATGTGGGTGTAAGCTTGTCAACGGATCGGGTCTAGATCTGGATTTGGTTCGGATCCGACTCAGTTAGATGGATTTGAGTTTTTTTTTAGATTTGGATCCGGATCTATATCCGAATAGAGTTGTATAAAAACGGTCCGAATATGGAATTAATAGATCCAATCCGTCTAAGACCCGATCCGAATTTGTGATATTGTATGTGTGTTATATATATATAATATAATATATGTTAGACAAATCTCTACCCTTGATTCTTTTAATCCAACGGTAGATAGATGATACTAGTGAGAATGTGAAAATAACACTTGTTTTGCTATATGAAATTTGTGAAAAATGGGTAATATTACATTTTTACAAGCATGATTTCTATTCGGATCAGATCGGATATTCGAACCGGATATCCGGATCTTACCAAATCCGGATACGGGACAAAACTCACAGATACGTCGGATATTCGGATCGGATCCGGACTAAAATATGTTTGCCGGATCTGGATCTAGATCTGGATTTGGCCGATCCGGTCCATATCCGATCCGTTTACAGGCCTATGTGGGTGGGTGGGTTGAAATTACAAATCTCAAGTAGTTAAATGAAGTATAAATTGATTCGAATCGTACCCTTGACTGGCCTCTTTGACTAATCGGTGCGTGTCGGTGAATGTGTGTGGGATTTGCCCCGTATTCTACTCTTATAAAATCACAACAGGTAAATTATTCAAAATACTGACGAGAATCCTAGAGTCGCGAAGAATAGAATCAGGATTTGTTCTTGTAATCCGACAAAAAAATAATAGTAATAATAATAATTATTATTTAGCATGAATGGTCAATGGGTAGTACATTTAGATTTGGAGTAAGGATAGAGAGCATTTTTGCTCACCCAAAAAATAGTTCATTAATGCTCACACAAGCATCTTATTGGCCAATGCAGTGAGACTTAAGATTAAACAAAGATGGAATAATACTTGGAACACACTCAAACACACAACTTTTGGGACACAATCTAATAAATATGTCTATCTTTCTTATGTGTCACTATGAGGTCTAGTGACATCACAGGAGAGAGATAGACACATTAATTGAATTGTCTCCCAAAAATTATGTGTTTGAGTGTGTCTCAAGTATTACTCTTAGAGTAATAAAGATGGAATAATGTACTAAATAAAGATGGAAGTTTTATTGAGTTGGAATGAATTTTTTCTACAAAAAAGTGGACAGATTGACTAACCAAAGTATCCCATTAATTTGTCTTAACAAATCATTCATACAATCCCCATATTGAATATTTAGTTATACATTTGAGTATAGTGAGAGTGGTCTCAGATAAAAAAATAAGCTAAAAAAGATTTTGTACATCGATAATTTCAAAGTTTTATTTGAAACTTATTAAAAGTTAGACTCCAGTTTAGGAGTCTAAATTTTTAAAGGAACATAATAATTGCATTCATATACATAAAAAGAATGACATAATTATTTCAAAACGGTCTTTTCATGTTCCTTTTACCCGTAATTTTGGAAAGGAGTATTGGTATATATGATTTCCAAATTTGTATTCCAACTGTGATTTTCAAAACATATGGCAATGGACTCTCTTCATTTTAATTAAAGGATGTTGAATTGGTCACACCATTATTGAAGTTCGTTCTATTACCACATATGTTGAAAATTACATTTGAGATACAAAATTTAAAAAGTATATCATTACTCTTTGGAAAGTAACTAAAAAATTCAATTTTATCTTTAATGGACAAGAATTTTGGGATGGCCAAAAAATAGAAGAAGAATACATAAAATGAGAAAAGGGGAATACTTAATACTAAAGGCCACCCCGACGGGCACCCTGAAGCACAACTCAAAAAAATGGGCCATAAGCCCGGCCCTAGGCCTTAGCATCTCGGGTAGGGCTTTGGCTTATCACGTGAAGTCCAAGCTCAGTCCGAGCCTCGCATAAAAGCCAGACTAGAAGCTTCTAGACAATAAAAATATTGATCATTTTCAAGTATAAAAAATATAAAAAAATTTGCAAGTTGCTATATTGACAGTTATTTCAAACCTATAAAAAAAATGGTTACATATATTATAGTATTTATACCATTTTAGAATAAATTTAAAGCGCTCACTTAGGCTCTACCTTAGGGTCAAGGGCCGGGCCTGGATTATGAACCCTTAAGCTCGACTCAGCCCTAAAAGGGATATGAGTCTGTGGGCCAAAGCCCAAGCCCAATCAATGTGGGGCCGACCGGGCCTGACGAGCCATTTGGACATCCTTATTAATACTTTCAATTTGAGAACACATGTCATTTAATGACAAATTAGTTGAGTAATGATTGATACACATAAAATGTGCACGTAAAGTATGCACATAAGATCGTGTCATTCATTTTGGTGGGTCCCATGTATGCAAGCACGGGCTCCACTGAAATGAATGGCCTAGATCTTTATGTGCACACTTTATGTGCACATTTGATGTGGACATAGCATTGCCCCAATTAGAAATGGCATCTCAAAAATATTACTCCCTTAATTCATCCCAAATTAAGAGTTCTTGAATCCATTTTCTAATGTCCTATTTTAAGAGTCATCTTTGAGAAAGCAATGTACTTTGGAGTAATACACATTTTCCAATTTACACTTTATTGTATACTATTCTTCCCTCTCCTTCTTTAATGTCACACTAAAGTTTTGAAATTCAAAAAGAATAATATTGAATAGTTAAAAGTTTCACCACAATTTAAGATGCCCTTTTAAATGGTTGGAATATCTAAAAAGACTCTTAATATGGTACATAGAGAGTATAGAATAAACCATATTGCGACCACATCACCGGAAAAGATGCGGCGAAAATCCATTTTATTACCCTAATAATGTTCCATTTTGAGCACGTTATATACAAAATGTATAATTATATTCCTGAGGCACATGTCATGTACTTGGTTCATTTTGATATTTTTGTTAGGGTAAATTACGGTAACACCCCTTGAACTATCACTGTTTTTTACTAACATCCCATAAGCTTTAAAACTGAACATATTGACCCCCTAAACAATCCTTTGTTGACACTACACCCCTTCTTCGGGGGTGAGTTTGTTTATTTGTAGTAATCCGTATTTTCATGTTTAAATTAACAATTTTAGACTTCGTGTACGATTTTAATGAAAATTGGTCACAGGGGTATTTTGGTAATTTTTCTAATTTTGTAAGTCATGAACTGAAAATCTAATTTTTTGAAAAAAGTTTGCGTGAGATTAAAGGATTTGATATTCGTGTTGGAAGTTAAGATTTTTCGATCTCCGTTTAGAAGACATCTCGATTTTAATCATTTTGATAAAATACCCGTTTTTGCATTTATACGACTTTTTATGTATTTATACGACTTTTTAATTCTATTATTTGATAATATAATTATAAGAATAATTATTATAATAATTATACTTTCCTAACTAGATTTTCTAAACTATGCTAGCCAACCCATGTGCATTTGTGTGGTGTATGTGTTGTAGATGTGTTCATTTGTGTGTTATGCATTTGTGTGGTGTATGTGTGTTTGCAATAAATCTCTGGTGTGGTGTGTGTGTTGGGCGTGCCAGAGTCCGTTTGGACTCAAAGTGGTGGTGGTCACCTAATCTGACTTCTAATCTAAGCGATCTATTATTTAACAATAAAATAACAGGATGTGGGCTTTCTCTACTCTGATGCAAGTAAGAAAATACAAACGGAAACTGTAAAAAAGGAAACTAAATACAATGATTCAGAATACCTCCATAGACAACCTCTTCTCCATTGATTGAAAAACTAAGTGATTACAAATGTTTACAGTAGAACAATAAAGAAAACGAGCACTAAAGAACAAGAGCTCACAGATCACTCAAGAACAAGAAAGGATTGTTATGAGGAAAGATTAAGAGCCTGCTAAGAGCAGAAGTGGCGTGTGTGTTAGCCCCCTTCAAATGTTGCACCACATGTCATATTTATAGACTTGTTTGCATAACCGCTCATGTTAGTGGGGATCATGGAGTAGTGGGGTACGTGGCCCCTAGTTTCTAGGCATATATCAATTTATGCTCCCACTATGTCCCATGATCAACTTCCATGATTTGTGTGATGATCCCACTTCTGTCGCATTCCTCTTTTCTCGTAACTACTTTTTCTTCCACCTCAGCATGTTCTGAAAACTGAAGACCCACGTTCTCATTCCTACTTAACTATTTTCTGAGTAAATTTATGACCGATTGTGTTTCTCTGTGTAGCTTAATCTCTGCTGATGATATTACTCGGCCTTCTTTTCAGTAGGAAACCTACTCGCGTCTCTCGGTCTTACACCGATGTTGCCTTTGATCCTTACTAATCCCATGGACTGCTGTTACTGCAAGATCTATAGAGAAAGTCCTCGGCCTTATCCGTTAATGCCGAGGCGTTACTGATCTTTTCTGATACCGGCCTTATTTGTTGAGACCGATATTAGGACTCAAGGGTAATAAACAAGTTTGGCATCGGTCTAATTTTACTGATGTTAGGGCTGCAGTTGAGGCTACTCTGCCACTAGCCATACTAGGGTACTTCTCTTAAGAACTTCGTATCAATCGGTCCTCGGTCTTGATACCGATATTCTTATTTGGAATGTATCATCTTTATCAGTAGCTTGATCAAATATCGGTCGTCCTGGATCATCGGCCTTGTCCTCGTTTACCTGCCTATGTGGTCTAGTGGTGACGTCCTGAGTCCACATGACCGTTATGTGCCCTGGGAAACCCTAATTTAGGGTGTAAACAATGCCCCCAAACGTCTTGTCAAACGTAGCTTCGTCAGTTTGATGAGACGTTTTGAATTCAAATTTTAAATACCAACTGGAAATTGGCGGCGTACGGCTCCACGTGGCATCCCCCCAATAGTCCTTCCTACCTCGTTTCTCGAATCGAGGCATGCCTCTTGGGAACTCGTTCCCAAATCATAATGACCCCCTTCTGTCTTCTATATAAGTCCCTCACCCTGATTATTTTCCATCCTTGCTTTCTTGCCTTAATATTTTCTCGAGAAAATATTTTCTTTTCTTTTCAAATCTCCATGGCCTCCTCCTCTGCTCCCAGTGTTTCTCAAACCGCCGGCGCCACTTCTTCTTCTCCCGCTACTACTGATACTGTGCCGGTAGTAAAGACAAATGCTACCGCCGTTAAACAAGCCCTTGAAACTATTCCTGGGCTAATAAATCCTCAGGTATTGACTCCTTCATCTTCTGGTTCCACGGGACTTGGTCCCTCCTTCGATTCTTTCCCTCCATCTTCGTTGGACCCATACTTCCCTTTAGTTGTAGATGATAACGAATTGCTTTATCGCTCTTCTTCCTTTGATTGGGGCTCCCAGTACGCCCCTTCCAACCCTTTGAGGAATTGGCCTATTCCTTCTCCTGATTGGATTTCATGGGTGGACCGATTGGTGGAGGTGAAAAGGGACTTGTGGAAGGCCCTTGACATCTATGATGCCATTATGCTGAGCCGCGAGAAGTTCCTTCTTGATAAACCTCTCTTCTTTTCTTCTTTATTCTTCTGGTCGACCTCAGCCAATGCTTTCTTCTTTCGTTGCGGCCTTATGAGCCCGACAATTCAAGATGTTTGTTTTCTTACCGGTCTTTCCGCTCACGGTGAGGAAGTCACTCCCAGCCTTTCTTCCAATTTTGTATTCGAATACCCCAGGACCACATCGGGTAAGGGTTCCAGGGTTGTTACTGGCTTTGGTCCTTTTATCACAGCCTGTATGGGACAAGGGGTTGTCTCTGACCAGGAGCACGTGGCTTTCCTGGTCTACTGGCTGAACCGCTTTGTGTTTTGCTCGGCCTCATACGCCGTTACCCAAGAGTATACCCATATTGCCCTTGCCTTGGCCGAGGGTCGAAGACTTTCTCTTGCTCCTCTCGCCCTTTCTCATCTTTACCGGGGTACTCTTGAACTCATCTTTTCAGAATTTAAGAACTCGGGGGGTCCCCTCTGGCTCCTCCAGTGTTGGCTCCAATCTTATTTCCCCGAGAAATGCTCAGTTGACTACTTCGATCCCACCATTCTACCAGAGCATTCCTCGGCCTTCGCTTTTCATTTTGCCGGTATCAGCCCCATAGGCCTTTCTTTTGAGCACCTTTTTTCCTTCTTCTACGAACGTATGGGGAACCGATCCCCCCAGCAGTTCCTCCCTTTTCATCCTCGGCTTAGATGTCCGAGCTGGCTTCTCCACAGTCCTGGCCAGGCTCCTGAGGCCGAGACAAAAGAGCATGAATCAATCTGGGCCAGCTTCCTAGTTGGCCGAGATTTATTGTATAGTCCTGTTGTGCCCCTTCGTAATAACAAGTGTGGGGTAGAGTAGTATAATGCTCCTGCTTTAGCCCGACAATTCGGGCTAAAGCAACTTATTCCTATTCCCCCTTTCCGGACCTTTAATCGTTCCATGTCAGGGCGGTCTCTCCTTTCCGACCTCGCCAAGGTCGAGAAGTGCCGAGCTTTTGGCAGAATGGCCCATGAAGGATTGGAATTCATCCCTTTCCAAGAGCTTCCTTCAACATCCACCGAGTTTGAGACTTGGTGGTCCAAAATATTGTCGGGCTTACGTTTTGAGCCTCTTTTTTCTGTACTTAGACGTATTTCTCCTCCTGTTGCCGAGAAACCATCTCGTTCCACTAACCCTTCTCTGGTTCAGGCAGCAGGTCACAAAAGGAAGGCGGCCACCTCCAAAGGTAAAACACCGTACCAAACCGTTCTGGCTTTTGAAAAATTCTTTAAATTCAAGTTTGACCCTAGGCACCCCGAGATCATGCGGTCCAATATGAAGTGGCATTTGAGGGCACTTGAGCAGGAACACAAGGATAAATCAGCAAGGGCATACAAAAAGTACCTCTAGACGGTTGATTATTCATCTGTCATGCCCTTTGCGCAGTTCCTCAAGCCCTTTGAATGTCGTCCACCTCCTTTGCCCGAGGCCGATTTTGCAATTGCCATTCCGATGGTGGAAAAGCAAGCATCACCACTGGAACCTTGGGAGAGAATTACTTACACCGGATGGCATGATCTCGGAGCGGTCGATCATTCATCGACCATAAGGGTTGTAGAAACTGGAGCACCCGTTTTAGGTATTCTGTCCCTTTTGTTTCATATCAGCCTTCCCTTTCTTTAACTGATTTTATATTTATTCCTATTCAGAGGCCCTTCCTAGAGAGAATCCCTCTGGCGCGACCGATATTGAGTCAGACGAGGATATCCCTCTCTCATCTCGGCAACGTCGTAACGTTGCCACGGCAACCGTTAAATCGGCCAAGGTATCGAATTTTCCTTATTTGGTTTGCTTTTGTATATGAAAAATTTTGAGGCTGATCAATACTTATTTTGATGTTAGGGGGCTGGGGGTACTACTGCCAAGAAGACTGGCCAGGCGACGATGAAGCCTCCAACTACTTGGGCTAAGATGCCTCCGCCTCCAAAGTCTCCTCTAAAACCTCCAACTCAAACATCCTCCCCAGCTGCCCCTGTGGAGACAGCCCCTCAAATGACCTATGATCAGCTGATGGCCGAGCTCCAACGGTTAAGAGGGCTGGACGAGGCTAGGCAGGCCATCCTTCGTGGTGGGACCGAGATATTGTCTCCCGCCACTGATAGTACTGGCGCTGGAGACACTTTGGGAACTACCGAAGATGAGAAGCCCTCTGGATCGGGTCGAGATGATCCCATCGAACTCAGCGATCCTGAAACTTCTCAGGATACTGAGGTCGTTCGTGGGCCATCTGTCCTTGATCAGCCTCCTTGAACCGATGTTTCTTATACTGAGACATCGGCCTCGCCACCGGTACAAGTCCAGGCACCCGCTGTACCACCACCCCAACCGGCGACTTCCTCGACCAACTCCCCCTCGGCCAAGGTAATTTATTGCTTCTGATAAGAGTCGTTTTCCTCCATTTGTACAGTGTTTAATGTATTTTCTTCCGCAGGTTTCCAGCTCTCTGCCTATCCCTGACTTCAGCTCGGTCTCCTCAGTTGAAGCCTTCTTTGCTTTGCTCAATCCTGAGCAACTTTTATAAGCTGAACCTATCGTTGCTCAGGCTACCGCCGGTCCTTCCGCTGCTGAATACCAACAGGCTGAGGAGTGGTTTCGGACTACGGTCCAACGAAAACTCTCCCAGCTTCCAGATTTTGATGAATTTCACTCGGCCATGGGTCTCTTGCTTTCCTGGCTGGACATATCCGAAGAAATGAAGGCCGATCTCCGGGATTTACAAGTGAGGCTACCAGACTATTTGAACCGACATCGGTCTGCAACCAAGCTTATCTCTGGAATCGAAGAGAAGTCCAGGGAACGCAAAGCCCGAGTCGAGCATCTGGGTGCTTGCAAGAAGCAGTTTGAGGCGTCCAAGGCGATGAAGGAGCGCCTCGTTCTGGAGAAGGCTAGGATTGAGGCCGAGATGAAAAAGCTCCAGGTCGAGTTGAACAATGCTGATGCAGGCCTTGCGCTTTCTGAGAAGGCCATTCTCGATGTTGGGCGCGCCGCGCAAGAACATGTGGATGCTCTAACCGGCACTGCAGCGGCTGCAAGCAGGTGGGGGACCGATAAAGCTACCGCGAAAAAAGAATTGGAATATCTGGACCGGGCTTGGGAGGAGCTTAGATTAAGATTTGCCAAGAAATAATGTATATATATATATTTTTTATATGGTCGTTAAAGAATGTGCGGCTAATACCATGTAACAAATTGTATATTAATAAAAATGAGAATTTATATCATTCATCTATTGTTACCGACTCCCAAAGAGATGGTACATATTGCTTTAAATATTTTCCATTTATCGGTCTTGCATGCATCTCGCCATCTAAGTCCATTAACCGATATGCATCCCCCGTGATGACCGATATCACCTGGAATGGTCCTTCCCATTTAGCTGACCATTTGCCATATCGGGCATTCTTTTCACCCAGTGGTAACACAACTTTCCAAACTAGATCTCCCTCGCCAAACAACTTATGTTTAACCCTTTTGTTGTATGCTCGGGTGACTCTATTCTTCTGTGCCTTGATACAATCCAATGCTTTAAGACGAACGTCATCAAGGTCTTCCAACTCGGTCAACATTGCTTCGGTGTAGTCAGCTGATTCTAGGCCGAGTTGGAATGCTCGTCTTGTTGATCGGACGGTTACTTCCATAGGCAGCATTGCATCATGACCATAAGTAAGCATAAATGGCGTGATATTTGTGGCCGCCCTTTTAGAAGTGCGGTATGCCCATAACGCTTCTGATAACAAATCATGCCATACCCTAGGGTTACTTTCCACTGTCTTCTCTATTATACCCTTGATCGTTTTATTTGACGACTCGGCCTGTCCATTTCCTTGAGCAAAATATGGAGTTGAATTAAGGATTTTGATACCTCGGCTTTCTGCAAATGCCTTAACTTCATCCCCCGTGAAGACCGATCCTTGATCTGCTGTAATTGTTTCGGGAAGTCCAAATCGGTGAATTATGTGTTCGCTTATGAATTTGATCACATATGCTTGATTTACCCATTTTGCTGGTACTGCCTCCACCCATTTGGTAAAGTAATCAGTAGCCACCACAATGAAACAGTGTTGGCCCGATGACGGTGGATATATTTTTCCAATTAAATCCATGGCCCAACCCCGAAATGGCCATGGTCTGACAATCACCTGCATCTCGGTGGCTGGTACTCGTTGTATTGGCCCGTGTTTTTGGCATGCTTGGCATCCTTTGGCATAGTCAATGCAATCTTTTAGCATGCTTGGCCAATAGTAATTATATCTCCTAAGAAGCCATTTCATTTTCGTACCAGCCTGGTGTGCACCACAGATTCCTTCGTGTATTTCGGCCATTACTTTCATGGCCTCGAGTTTGTCTAAACATCTGAGTAAGACGTCGTCCTTGAAGCTTTTCTTAAACAATTCCCCGTCCAATAAGACATAGTTGACCGACGACAGCTTGGTTTTCCTCTCGGTCACTCTATTTGGGCATAAGAGGCATCTTATTATTGGATCTCTCCAATCTTGATCATCCGTTATCACCGAGAAAATCTCTGTTGCCATTTCTCGTTGCCTTACTGACGGCAAGATTCTTCTTTGCACTCTTATCAATTTTTCGCTATCGGTTACCTCCAATTTCGTTCCCGATGCTACTTGTGCAAGATTATCGGCCTCGTCATTATAAGCTCGAGCAACGTGTTGGACCCTAACATCATCAAACTCTCGTAATAACTGCAAGGCGATTGAGTTGAAAGGCAGCAACTCCCAACTCTTACACCTAAACTCACCACTTAGTTGGCTAATCACTAAGTTTGAATCACCGATGATATGGATTGCTGATATATCCATTTCGGCCATGATTTCAAGGCCGATGATCAGTGCTTCGTATTCAGCCTGGTTACTAGAGCATTCAAACTCTAACTTGAATGAGAAGACGATCTTTCTCTTTCTCGGTGATATAACAATTATCCCCGCCCCAGCTCCTTCAGCATTTTTGGATCCGTCAAATATTAACGTCCATGGGGTCAACGAAATTGTTGATAAGAGAGTGGAATCAATGGCTTCGTTTAACTCAGGGCCGACATCCAAACAAGGATGATCGGCCAAAAAGTCAGCAAGGGCTTGACCTTTTACCGATCTCTGTGGGACGTACTGAAATGTGAACTCCATCATTGCCAGAGTCCACTTTCCAACGCGCCCACGCATTATCGGTCTTGATAGCATATATTTAATGACATCTGTTTGACAGATCAAGTAAACCAAAACAGGGAGCATATATACTCTTAATTTTTGCGAAGCAAAGTACAAAGCTAAACACAATTTTTCTATCGGCGTATATCTACGCTCGACATTAGTAAGTACTCTACTAAGATAGTACACCGCCTGTTCCTTTCCCCACTCATTATCTTGTGCAAGCATACATGCTATCGATTCGTCTGAGGCCGATAAGTACAGTTTTAACGGCCTCTGCCTCCTCGGAGGCATGATAACTGGTGGTTATGATAAATACCGCTTGATGCCCTCAAAGGCCTGCTGATGTTGGTCCTCCCACCTGAATTCTTCCTCGGCCTTAAGTTTGAGTAACGGGGACCACACATGTGTCCGTCCAGCACAGTTCGAGATGAATCTTCGTAAAAAGTTAATTTGCCCGAGGAGCCTCTGCAGCTCCTTTTTGTTACGTGGGGCCTCCGCCGATTGGATAGATCGGACTTTGTTTTTGTCGATCTCGATCCCTCTCTGGTGAACTAGAAACCCGAGGAAGTTTCCGGCCGAGACCCCAAAGGCGCACTTAATGGGGTTCATCTTCAACCCGTGGATTCTCATTCTTTCGAAAGACCGCCTCAAATCGGCCAAATGCTTCGCCTGCGTGGCCGATTTTACAACAACGTCATCGATGTATACTTCCATGATTTTCCCTATCATATCATGAAAGATTGCGTTCATAGCTCGCTGATACGTTGCTCCAGCGTTCTTCAACCCAAACGGCATTACTACCCATTCAAATGTCCCAATAGCTCCTGGACATCTGAAAGCCGTTTTTGGGACATCCTCTTCAGCTATATATATCTGATTATAGCCCGAGTGCCCATCCATGAAGGATAAAATTTTGTGTTTGGCCGCGGCGTCGATGAGTTAGTCGGCTATCGGCATCGGGTATTCATCCTTTGGCGTTGCCATGTTTAGATTTCTAAAATCTATACACACCCTTATTTTGCCGTTTTTCTTGACCACAGGTACGATATTTGAGATCCAATCGACGTACCTGGTTGTCCTTATGAAACCAGCCTTCAGCAGCCGCTCGATTTCCTCCTTGACTTTTAAAATCACCTCAGGGGACATTCTCCTGGGTAATTGTTTGAACGGCCTATAACCCTCCTTAATTGGTAACCGATGTTCCACCAGACCCCTTGCTAGGCCCGGCATCTGATGGTAGTCCCAAGCGAAACAATCCTTGAATTCTTTTAGCAAGGATATCAATGATGCCTGGAAATCGGGCTCTAGTAATTGGTTTACAAAGGTGGGCTGGTATTCCCCGCTTGCCCCCAGATTAACCTCAAGGAGAGGATCTTGTACCTCGGCCTTCAAATCGTCGAGTTTTTCCAGGGCTGAGGCCAATTCATCGAGGTTGATGTAATCTTCCAGAATTTCTTGATTCTCAAGCATATCGGCAATGTCTGCCGATGATATTTTAGCTTGCTTATCTGCCAGAAAAGCTTGAACTCTGGCTACACTGGCCTGCACGGCCAGTGCTTTTCTACACCTCGCTGATGATGGGCTCTGGTCCATCGGGTATGTCAAGTTCTTTGTCATCTTCGATCGGCGTAATCACTATCGATGGCCGTTCGAGTTGCTTGTACACCTGAATCAGTTGATTCTTCTGATCCTTCACCATAGTGGCCGATCTCGGCCTTCCATTCTTGTCTGTTCCGATAAATTTTACGGGGCCAATATCGTCCTCGTATAAGACGGCCTCCGAACAATGGATTCTAGCTACGAAAGGCTTGTGATCAGCCCAAACTACTTCCACCTCGTCACCATTCCAAAAAATCAAAAATTGGTGCAAGGTCGATGGAATACACCAACTGGTATGAATCCAATCCCTGCCAATCAAGGCATTGTATGAAGCTCCTGAGTCTACCACGAAGAAGGCTGTCATCGTGGCTTTCTTTCCCACCGTGAGCTCTACTGGGAGGATTCCTTTGGTTTTCGCTGGTGTCCCCGTGAACCCATAAACTGTGAGCTCAGTTGGGATTAATTCCTTCTCATCTCGTTGCAACTTCAACAACATGATCGATGGCAGGATGTTTACCGCTGCTCCATTATCGATTAGCACCCTTGAGTACGTTACTCCATCGATGGCCGCGTTAATATACAACGGCTTCAAATGTTGTGACATCCCTACCGCTGGTTTTTCGAACACTACCTTTGCAGGTTTCTTCCCTTGTTCATCTTCGGTCTTCGGTCTGATCACCGAGACCCTTGGTTTCTCTGTTTTTACTTCTTGGTTGATGATCACGGGAGTCGACGAGACCTTGCCATGTGTATCATCTTCCATTTTTCTCTCCTGGTCCGGTTTCGCGCCGAAAGACATCGGCAAAGTGTAGACCATATTCACCGTCAAGTCTTTCGGAATGCTTCCGAACTGGATAAACTTCTCCAATGAATCGTCGTAGTCTGAACCGATATCGGCCATTTCTAAGTTCGATTCGTTCATTTCTGGAATTGGGGTTTCAATTTTCAGAGGCTTTATGTCTCGGTCTTCTGGCTCCACTTTTTCCTTCCCTTTTTGGCTTACTATTGCTTTTGGTACCATGTCCTTTGGTTGCTCCTTTCGCCTTTTTTCCATCCGGTACTTGGCTTCCCAATCTCGAGCTTCTTGCCTCAATCGCTGCATTCTTCTTTTCTGGGTCTTACTGAAGTATGCCCGGTCTGGAAATTTGGGGTGCTCCACTTTTGCCCATCGGTTTACTTCCGTTCGCGGTGGAAGGATCATCCGAGGAGATCGGTCTCGTCGTTGGTAAATCTTCGGTACTTCCCTTGCCACTGGCCTTGCTTCCTTCAAATATTGCTCGCACTTCCGATAGTCGGGCCTCCTATGGTACTCTTGACTTGGATATGTTAGGCGGCTTTGGATCGGTCTTCTTGATGACTGATCCGATTTCTCCTGCTTATTTTCAGGTTTTCTAGTTACCTCGGCCTTGCACTTTGGGCACAACCCTTGATTGATCAAATCAACCATCCATTGTAAAGTTGAGCCATTATTTGCCTCGGGAGTAACCTTGTCTGCTACCATACTAGAGGCCAGTCTTGTTCCTGATTTTCCTTCCTTCTTTGTGCTTGATTCGGCAACATCGACTCCTCTGAGATCGATCCTTTCCTTTGGTCTCCGTAGGAGTGTGAAATCAGGTGTCACCACGTTCGCCCCAACTATCTCCGGGAACGGGTTTCCATCAACTCCCATTACTTCTTTCTCCTTCTCGGCGAACTTCAGGTTTCCTTTATCAATCATGTCCTGCAAAATATTCCGGAAAACCAAGCAATTGTTAGTGGTATGACACCAAGAGTTGTGCCATTTGCAGTACTCTTTTCCTTTCAGCTCGTTGGCCGAAGGTAATTTTACATCATGAGGAAGCCGAATTTGCCTATCGGCCATCATAAAGTCGAAAATCTGGTCGGCCATCGCAATATCAAATGAGTATTGTTTGCCTGCCTCGAATGGTTGTTTTTTGACCGAGGACAACTGTGAGTCGGTCGGTTTAGGCAATGGCTGACATAGATACGGCCGTTTTGAAACTATTTCGGCCACATCCACTTCGGTGTTAATTTCATATTCCGTAGCATGAATGTCAAAATTGGGATCCCTGTAATAGGTTCCCTTAGATGAGTTTTTTCTTTCCTGCTCTTCTTCCAACATGCGCTCATATCGGGCGGCTCTAGTTGCCAGCTCAAAAAGATCACGGAAACCCATGCCCTCAAACTTTTTTCGAAGTTCGAAGGAGAGTCCCCCAAGGGCTATATTAACGAATTCTTCTTCAGGCAATATGACCTTGCAACAATGCTTGGCTCGTTTGAACCTAGCAATGTACACTTCAGCTGATTCACTTGGTAGTTGATACAACCTTGTTAAATCGGCCATGGAGACTTCGGGTTCTGTCCGATAAAACTGGGCGTGGAACGCTTCCTCCATTTGATTCCAAGTATGGAATGAATTGGGTGGTAAGTTAATATACCAACTAAAAGCCACACCGGTCAGGGAGTTGGGGAACAGCTTCATTAGCATGTCCCCTTGGTGACTCACTTCCCCGCTTTGAAGCAAGAAGCGACCGATATGTTCCACAGTTGATTGCTCTCCTTCACCAGAGAACATGGTGAAATTGGGCACCTTGTATCCTCGGGGAAGAGGCAATCTCTCGATAGCATCACTATGCGGCCTCCTATACATGGGCCGCTGAGTCCTTCGGAGAAGGCCGCCGAAGTCTTGATTAATGACTTCGGCGATCTGTTCTCGGTCGACTCTCACCATTTGGGCTGGATTAACCCTTCTCAGACCGGCCTCAGGCTCTAGTCTGATTCTCTCATTCCACATTTGTTCCTCTTCGGTGACTACATTGTCTCCGAATAACGGGTTTATTCTTCCCCAAAGTCGGTCCGAATCCTGTCCGTTTAGACCGACTCCTGGTTCTCTAATGGTGATGCTTGGTCGGGCCACTACCCGAGGTGGGTTCCCAGTTTCTCCTAAAATCTCTTTGCCATCCCTTCTTGGTGGTGTAACATATTTTTCATTCTGGGAAGAAGAAGGAGCAGTCTGGCTTGCCCCCAACCCAACCCGAGAAAGAGAAGTTGGTGGGATAGAGAGTTGTGGAGGATCATCCGTCGGGTGGTCCTTCTATTTTATCATTTCTCGGAGCATTTCACCCACTTGGGTGAAGGTTTGGTCTGTCTTAATGGACATCTCAGCCAATCGTTGGTTGAATATCCCCATCAAGTGGTTACTCATATTAGATAAGTCGGCCTGACTTGCTACCGAGCTGATGACCGGATCTATAACAGGTTCAGTGACGGACTCTATGATAGGGTCCAAGAGAGGCTCTCGTAAGCCTGCCTCTTGGGAAATCCCCTTGGATCGCGTTCCTTTTGCGGCCATTTGACACTGGTCCCACCGGGCGTGCAAAAAATTGTTTGCAATAAATCTCTGGTGGTGTGTGTGTGTTGGGCGTGCCAGAGTCCGTTTGGACTCAAAGTGGTGGTGGTCACCTAATCTGACTTCTAATCTAAGCGATCTATTATTTAACAATAAAATAACAGGATGTGGGCTTTCTCTACTCTGATGCAAGTAAGAAAATACAAACAGAAACTGTAAAAAAGGAAACTAAATACAATGATTCAGAATACCTCCATAGACAACCTCTTCTCCATTGATTGAAAAACTAAGTGATTACAAATGTTTACAGTAGAACAATAAAGAAAACGAGCACTAAAGAACAAGAGCTCACAGATCACTCAAGAACAAGAAAGGATTGTTATGAGGAAAGATTAAGAGCCTGCTAAGAGCAGAAGTGGCGTGTGTGTTAGCCCCCTTCAAATGTTGCACCACATGTCATATTTATAGACTTGTTTGCATAATCGCTCATGTTAGTGGGGATCATGGAGTGGTGGGGTACGTGGCCCCTAGTTTCTAGGCATATATCAATTTATGCTCCCACTATGTCCCATGATCAACTTCCATGATTTGTGTGATGATCCCACTTCTGCCGCATTCCTCTTTTCTCGTAACTACTTTTTCTTCCACCTCAGCATGTTCTGAAAACTGAAGACCCACGTTCTCATTCCTACTTAACTATTTTCTGAGTAAATTTATGACCGATTGTGTTTCTCTGTGTAGCTTAATCTCTGCTGATGATATTACTCGGCCTTCTTTTCAGTAGGAAACCTACTCGCGTCTCTCGGTCTTACACCGATGTTGCCTTTGATCCTTACTAATCCCATGGACTGCTGTTACTGCAAGATCTATAGAGAAAGTCCTCGGCCTTATCCGTTAATGCCGAGGCGTTACTGATCTTTTCTGATACCGGCCTTATTTGTTGAGACCGATATTAGGACTCAAGGGTAATAAACAAGTTTGGCATCGGTCCAATTTTACCGATGTTAGGGCTGCAGTTGAGGCTACTCTGCCACTAGCCATACTAGGGTACTTCTCTTAAGAACTTCGTATCAATCGGTCCTCGGTCTTGATACCGATATTCTTATTTGGAACGTATCATCTTTATCAGTAGCTTGATCAAATATCGGTCGTCCTGGATCATCGGCCTTGTCCTCGTTTACCTGCCTATGTGGTCTAGTGGTGACGTCCTGAGTCCACATGACCGTCACGTGCCCTGGGAAACCCTAATTTAGGGTGTAAACAATGTGTTATTGATGTGTTCATTTGTGTGTTTTGCATTTGTGTGGTATGTGTGTTGTGCATGTGTTCATTTAAGGGCTATGTATTTGTGTGGTGTATATGTTGTGCGTGTGTTCATATGAGGGCTATGGATTTGTGTGGTGTGTTTATTGTGTGTGTGTATGTGTTGTGGACCACAAGTCCCAACTTGGTGGCCAAGTTTCCCA
The DNA here is from genome assembly GCA_033977485.1 of Hydrangea macrophylla. NCBI lineage: Eukaryota > Viridiplantae > Streptophyta > Magnoliopsida > Cornales > Hydrangeaceae > Hydrangea > Hydrangea macrophylla. The sequence continues at coordinate 88,186,932 of CM066986.1, forward strand.
AGTCTATAAATAAATCACTTTTCTTTCATTAAATTTACTAATTCATCTACATTTCTCTATCTTCCTAACCTCAACTCTCCCTCATTCTCTCTCTCCAGCACATTTTATATATAGCTTACATATATATAGAGACAGAGATTTATATATATATATACACAATTATAGATATATTACACCTCGGGTTAGTGGAAAGAAGAAGAAGAGAAGTGTTTGGGAGTTGCTCAACATCATTTATAGGTACCGGGTTGTGTACAATATGCTTTCTAAATTCTCCGGAGTATTTCTTGGTTATCTCTACTTGTACTCTTTTTTTGCAGTTATGTTGTGTTTTCATTTGGAATCAATGAGTATGTGTTCATTGCTAAGTGTTATGGGACTAAAGGGTCATGAGCAAGGAACACCTACCAACAGTCCAACAGGCCTCAGGGACCGACGTACTGGAGACGGGTGAGGTGAGGTGAGGTGTCTCTTGTTATGTGACCAAGAGGAACCTGGTATGATGCTATTGGTATGAGCGTTTGGGTAGTGTGAGCAATTGGGTTGTGAGATTGGTCAATTGATTTGATGTCGTTCTATGTATTTGATTGTCATTATCTTTTTGAGCCTTTATTATTCATGTCATATTGTATACTTCCCGGTGTGGTTTTTAGATGCAGGCAGTGCCGGTAACCGAAGCCTAGAAGGGAGATAAGGTTAAGGATTATATAGGAGATCCGTGGAGAATATGGACCTGCTGGGAGTTTTAAATAAAGTTTGTATTTTTATTTTAAATAATCAAAGTGTATTTCATTTTATTTTTTTTAATGGAAACACGCTTTATACTTGCGGGACGTCACATTATTTTTGATAATTCAGGGGTGAATCTGTTTAGTTTTAAAGTTGAGAGGGTGTTAGTAAAAAACAGTCATAGTTTAAAGAGTGTTACTGTAATTTACCATTTTGTTATTTTGGTTAATGATTACCCTTAAATGACAGGCATTATCAAATTGAGAGTTTAAGAATTAAAATCGACAATAGTAGAAGCAAAAGACTGTCGTCACTACAAGCTCTTTTTTTTTTGGGTGGGGGAGGGGGTGGTTTAGAATCTGCAAGCTCTATAAAAGACCTAAAAATAAAATTCTATGAAAGACCAAAAAATAAAATTCTAGTGTAATTAGGAAACATTAAAGTATATCTTCTCCTAAAGAATACTAATAACATGCTAGTACGGTGAAAGTGGACTTTGTAAAAAAAATAATAGAGAATTGATTTTAGCACTTCAAAAATTATTATTAACACTCTATAGTATCACATTCAATGCATATAATACCATGCAGTTAATGCATTGTATAGAGTGCCAATGATAACTTTGAAAGTGCTAAAATCAATTTCCAAAAACTATACTAATAATTGAAGTAACAAACTTGCAAGTAGGGGTGTATACGAGCCGAGCTGAGTCTGCTCGCGAGTTCAAACGAGCCGAGCTTTTAAGTGTTCATGGGCTTTCTCGTGAGCTTTTAAACGAGCTTTTTCGCACGCCTTTTTAAACAATATAGTTTAATAATAAAACAATCTTTTACCAAGCCTATTTATGAAATGTGTCATGTTTTCGCTAAAATTATATAGTTTTATAATAAATATAGGGAGAATTAAAAATTAGTCAACAAATTGTTGACAATTTAAAAGTCAATCATGTGCTTTTTAAAAATTAAAAACACATCAAGTTATGTGTAAAATGTCAAAACTACCCTCCCTTTTTGATCTCTTCTCACCAGCCCACCACCGCCACCTGCCGCTGCCACCACCACCACCACCACCACCTCCACCCTCAAAGGGCAACCACTACGACCACCACCACCACCACCACCCTCAAAGGGCAACCACCACCACCAAACCCCAACCCCTCTCTCTCTCTCCCTCTCCCTCTCTCTTTGATCTCTTATCTTTCCTCATATGGCCACCAACTCCACCACCATCTGTCGCCACCATCTGTCGCCTGCAACCGCCACCACCACACCTATCGTCGCCACCACCACTACCACTACCCTTAAAGGGCCATCACCACCACCAAACTCAAACCCAAACCCCACCACCACCCTCAAAGAACCACCACCACCACCAAACCCAAACCAAACCCCAACCTCTTTCTCTCTCTCTGCCTCTCTCTCTCTAGGAGGAATAGAAAGGCATAGACGGGCACCACCACCATTGACCGTCGCCATTGTAGGGAAAAAAAAGTTACAGGTTTTGGAGCAACTGGCCAAACATAAGGAACAACTATCCAAACGTAAGGAGCAACTCACCAAACAGTATCGAGAGCAACTTTCTAAATATAAGGAGCAATTCACCCAAACGTAAGGAGCAATTCACCTAAACGTAAGGAGCAACTCACCAAACGTTATCGGGAGCAACTCACCAAACGGCATCGAGAACAACTAACGAAACTGTATTGGGAGTAACTCCCCAAACCGTTTGGACAATTGCTCCTTACGTTTGGAGAGTTACTCCTTAAGTTTGGAAAGTTGCTCCCAATACCGTTTGGTGAGTTACTCCTTACATTTGGATGGTTGCTCCCAATAATGTTTGGTGAGTTGGTCCTTATGTTTGACCAGTTGCTCAAAAATCTGTAACTTTTTTTTTCCTCTACAATGGCGGTGGTCAATGGTGGTGGTGCCCGTCTATGGCTTTTTCTTCCTACTAGAGAGAGAGAAAAAAAAAAAGAGAGAGAGGAGATCAAAGAGAGAGAGATAGAGGTTGGAGTTTGGTGGTGGTGGTGGTAGTGGTAGTGGTGGTGGTGGTGGTGGCGGCGGCGGCAAGTGGTGGTGGAGTTGGTGGCATGTGAGGAGAGATAAGAGATCAAAGAGAGAAAGGTTGGGGTTCGGTGGTGGTGGTGGTGGGGTTTGGGTTAGGTTTGGTGGTGGTGGCCCTTTAAGGGTAGTGGTGACAGTGACAGGTGGTTGTGGTGGTGGTGGCGGCAGCGACAGGCGACAAGCGACGACGGCAAGTGGTGGCGGTAGGTGGTGCTGGTGCTAGTGGCCATGCGAGGAGAGAGAAGAGAACAAAGGAAGAGAGAGAGAGAGAGAGAGAGAGAGAGAGAGAGAGAGGTATTTTAGACATTTTAGGAAAATCGTTGATTGATTTTTAATTTATACATATTAAATAGATTTCCTTTTATTTTTCAAAAAGTACATGACTGACTTTTAAATTGTTAATAAATTATGAGTAATTTTTTGGTGACAACTTTCATACAACCTCCTAAAAAGATGTGTCTATCTTTCTCATGTGATGTCACTAGACCCCACAGTGACACAGGAGAGAGATAGACATATCTTTTAGGAGGTTGTGTGAAAATTGTCACCAAAGAATTACTCATAAATTATTGACTGATTTTTAATTTTCCCATAAATATATTTATAAAAGTCAAACTTATAAATGAGCTTTTTCACGAGCTTGCTCACGAGTTTTAATCGATTGTTTTCATGAGCTAAAATGAACGAGCCGAATCTAATATGTATTGAGCCGAATTTCGAACCCTTTATAGAGCGCATATTTAATTTACACCCCTACTGGCGACAAATATAATTTATGCAATATGGAGTACATTTGAAATGGATACGAATATTTGTGGGGTTCTTTGCTTTTAGAGCCACAGATTTTTGCGGGGCTGTGCCACGACAAAGGGACCCAATGCTGGAAGACCTCCGCTTTTGCCGGTGACATTTAATTTAACCATGGTTAAAAAAATCCTAACCATGGTTAGTGAAATATTAAACTTGGGGTAAGATTAGATAAGGCTGAGAACATTTTTGTGGTTCTGTATGAACAAATGAAGGACTGACACGTTATCTCATTTGCAAACTTTGCTAGACAGGCTTAAGGCCACGTGGCTTCAATTGACACAAATAGAGAGCCTTTATGAATTTAAGGTCAATGGTTGTTTACGATGAGGTCCAATATAGAATGTACCCTTATCTGAGACCTCACCTGTGAGAGGTACGTACGTGTCTGTCAATCTTGTTCTGTTTTTGGTTTTCTACCACTTGAAATAAAAAACAGGGATAATTACATTAATACCCCCTGGACTATGACCGGATTTTAACTCACACCCCTAAACTATTAAACCCAACCGACACACCTCTCAAACATTAGCATGTGACACTTAGGATACGTTTTTGTAGGCATGAATGCACCTTGGAATGGAATGGTCATTTCTGGGTTCATTTCATTTCTATATTTGGTGTGAGCAAATGCAGTCGAATGAGTATTCCTTTTGGAATGGTCATTCCTACTTAAGCAGGAATGGGTATTCCTTGCCAAAACCCAAAGAATGCTCATTTCATTCCCACATGATTGACTATAATTGTAAAATATAAAACTTTTTCTTAAAATATATTTTATAAAAATATGTATATATTAAATATTATTTAAAATATTAAAAAATATATATTAAATACTTTTTTAAATATTAATTTTTTTTATAAAATATTAAATATTTTGATTAAATATTATTCATACTAAAAAAATCATAAAATACTTATTAAACTTAACATTGGACTAAAAAAAAATTAATTATAACTAGCAAACATATTAAATTTGTAAAGAGATTTTGCAAATAGATGAATAAAAATAAGGTGGACTAAAATTGTTAAAAATGTAATATTGTTTCATAAAAAAACTAAATATTAACTATTTAGGCTAAAAAATATTTTAAAATTTCAAAATTTCAAAATATTGCATAAATAATACTGAATGTTTGTACCATAAATATTTTGTACAAATATAAAATATTTTGCTTAAATCTAATTTTATTCCACTAATTGATTGTTTAAAACCCAAAGTGAATTATAATTGACATTTAATACCTAGAAACTTAGCCAAACAGAGGAATGTAATGACTATTGTTATTCCATTTCTGTTTCATTCCATTCCTGAGTCCATTCCATTCCTGCCTTATTCCATTCTTGCCTACCAAACGTGCCCTTAACACCTTTCAGTAAATCATTCGTGACGAAATTAGTAGAAAAAGTGACGTGTGGCTCATGTGCTTACTTTAAAATACCCATTTATGTCATATTTGCCCTTATTTTGACCAACTCTTTTTCTTTTTCTTGTTTTTATTCTCTTTAGTTTTCTCATTCCTTCACCCACCCTCTCTATATCTTGGTGATATCATTTCTTCTTCCCCTCCATTGGCTTGATTTTCTATTTGCTTCTGCCAAATTATAACCATCTGTAAGCTAACAACACTTGGGCAAGAAAAGGAACAAAAATACACAAATTTGAAAAGCAAATTAAGGAACATCTCCATCGACCACTAAACATCACATGCAATTTTTCAAGTGTTTACTTATTGTATCTGACTTAATGCTACGATGAAACTTAGAAAATGAGAGCTCGGTCAAATGCCCAATAGTGTTATTTTTGAAGTATGTGTGAGATATTGGGATGGCTTGACAACCGATAATAGTGGTGATTTGTGTGTTTTTTTTGCCGCTGATGGTGGTGGAGGTTTAGAAAAGTTCTAGCTCGCAGTGATGGAATTTCAAAGTTGGATGGGCACTCTCTCTCACACACACATAGATAAAACACTGGCAATTTCAGTTATATATCTCTATAATACAACTTTTACCCAATATCAACTGATGAAACGATCCAAACCCAAAAACTTCATTTGGGTCAAAAATCATCGATCAACTTTGCAACCACCATCCATAGTTGCCAACTTCCATAATTACATAGAACTTGTGAGTTGTCTTCTCCACGCCTCATTAAATCATAGATTTCTCAAAGAAAGAAAATATTGAGAGAGAGAGAGAGAGAGAGAGAGAGAGAGAGAGAGAGAGAGAGAGAGAGAGAGAGAGATTATCACTTTCAGTGAGGGCAAGGTTGTAATTTCAAATTTTATTTAAGAAAAGTTAGACTGAGTTAACTCGACAGGGAAACTCGCTAGGTTTTAAAATTCAGGGGTGTTATGTGCTTTTGGGTGATAGTTCAGGGGGTCTTAATGTATTTATCCCTAAAAAATAAGTTCTCCATCCGTCATCCGTGTCGTTCTTTCCTTTTTGGGATATTCCAAAATTATTATCCACTTTCCTAATTAAATTATAATGCAAATTTTACTTTGTTTTCCAAACTAACATTCCTTGCAATCAACACTAAAAAAAAAAAGATAAAGAAGAAAAGAAAGTACAATAATTATGAGCAATTATGGAAAGTAGTTGTAGATTCTTTTTGTTATCTTAAATAGTTGGATTCCCCAAGAGGGACACATAAAATGGGATGGAGGAAGTAAAATTTGGGTGAAAAATACTTTTTACAAATACACTCTATCTCTCTCCTAGGTGGCACTGTGGGGTCCGGAATATTTGAGTGACAAACACTTACAAACACTCTCTATCTCTCTCTTAGGTGGTATCCAGGTACTCTGGGGTTCAGATAATTTTAGTGGCCTCCACAGAGCCACCTAGGAGAGAGATAGAGTGTATTTGTAAAAAGTGTTTGTCACCCTAGAATTGTTGAAAAAAAAAATATCTGGAATGTATCTACAGTTGAAATGTATTACTCCCTCTGTCCTATTTTATATGTCCATATTTGGGATACCAACGTTTTAAGGGAACATAATGATTGATAGAAATAAATGCAATTGTTCTTACCCTTACTTGAGTTTTTGTTCCCTTTTACTTTTTGTTGGGTATTATCATTATCAAAATCAATAAGGATAAGTTTGGAAAGTAGATAAAAAATGATCAAAATGGGCATTAGTTTTGGGACATTCAAAAAGGAAAAATGGACACATAAAATGAGACGCAGGGAGTATTAGTAAGTCTTTTTTTTTTCCCTGGAAAATAGAGCATTAGTAAGTCACTCTTTGGAATGCAAAAAAAAAACTCTTTGGTATATATATATATATATTTTGTTTTTATTGAGCCTTTGATATTATTATGTTGGGATCTCTATAATAAATCCCAGTAAATGCATTGTACATTCTAATTTGGTATCAAAATGTTGCAACTTTCGTCCCAAAATATTGTAACAGGTCCCAAAATACTCTTAACCTTTAGAATCAATCTATTTTTTTTAAAGTAGCTTTTTATTTTTAGGGAAAAAAAAAAGTTTTCAAGTTCAAACATTTTGAGATCTGTCACAATAATTTGGGATCAAAATTAGTACTATGATACATCTAAAATCATTAGATGTAGCATAGATATTTTTTTTTTTTTATAAATTTTTGCTATTTCCCTTGATTGCCAAAAAATATATATATTTGGGGACCTAATTCCGATTATGAAATTTTGGAATTTCCAAATTCCATCTTGATTCCAAATTTCGAAAATATCTGAATTTTTGAAAAATTTTGGAATCGGAAATTTTTTGACATTTTTTTTTCAAAATTTTCGGAAATTTTCGGATTTGTTGTTGAAAATACATATGTAACACCCGTACCCGGAGAAAGGGTTAATTATTAACTTAACATGCATTAATTGATATAATTAGTGTATAAAATGGATTAAGGGGAGGCTTGGACTCGCCCATGGAAAAGTCCCAGTGAAGAGGGACAGGTTTGAAAATGGAACCCAGCAAAGGGTAAATTGGTAATTTGCATGTTACATGATTAAATGCATTTTATGTGATTACATGAATATTTTCTTAAATGCTTTTATATTATATGTTGATATATGTGTAGCATTTGGTATTGATTTAGACACCCAAATAAGGGTATAAGTGAAAACGATCTAAATTAGTAGGTGCGATAGCAATTTCACAAAATATGCGGGACCCATGTTGGGACCCATACGGAACTTAGACAAACACTCATTAAATAATTGGGTAGTTAATGGAATGTTTGGGGGATATCATAATAAGAACTTAAGAAAATCCGGGGGTGTAAACGAAAAATGGCTAAAGTGTGGCTTTGACACCTCATGCTTGTGCATGAGTGTGTGTGTCAAAGCATGAGACATGTCTCATGTATCACTGAAATTAAAAGAAGAAGAGAAGAGGTGAGCTCCGAGAGAGAAGACGGACCGTCACCGACGCCGTAATTCCGCCGTTCCGTCGCCGCCATTCATCGGATTTACGATCCGAAGCCATTTTCGGACTCGTGGAGGTGAGAGGATCGTCTCTATACCTTTCATTTTCAGTTTCGTTAACGTTTTTCCGCGACCCTCTTTGAGGTGACGATATATATACATGATATTTGTATGTAGGAATATCATTGGAGTTAATTAGAGCTAAAATTTGCAAGGAATTTGGGGTTCTAGGCTTTTAATTGGAGCAAGTTGTGAGGTGAGTGACTCTAATCCATGGGCTGAATGTAAATCATGTTAAATGTGTTAATTTACATGTTAGTTTGTTGAATTCTTGTAAATTAGAGCATGGACATGAGAATTGGGTATATATGAACATGTTGATTTATGTGGGTTTGGCTAGTTTACTTAAAATTGGAAGTTAATATGTGTTAAATGGTGTGTGAATTACCATGCTGAGATGATGATGTGATTATGTGCTTATGTGGGTTGAAGAAAGCCTTATGTTAATTCACCGTGGATTTACTCCATAATAAGGAGAAGTGGAAAAACCCAACGGTGTAAGGGTACTCACCACACTAACTGTGTAAAGGTGTGTGAGTTGCGCCCAGCTGTGGAAGGGTGTGTGAGATTGTGTGAATTAGAGGTGATATATGCACATAAGGGCAAAAGGCAAGAGCGACGACACGGTGAATTGATATTTGGTCTTTGGAGACTAAATGATATGTTAATTGTGTTGGTTTAGGGGTACTCGAAAAATGGATAAGAAACAATTAAATACAGAAAAAGAACTTCAAAGATCGAGCACGTATTAAATACGCTGTCCGAAAACAAAGTTACGCCCCACACACGGTTGCAAGTGGACTATGACGTCTTTGGCTTGAGGATACTACGATCTAAGTTAATAGAGGCAACAATCTCTATTAACTTCTGCTGAATTTGTGTATATAAATTGCTCTCAAAAGACTCAAGAAATTAGGTAGAAGAAGAGACTTCAAACTGGACATGAACTCCATGAACTATTTATAGACTAACTAGCATACATGTATATATAGAGATGTCTATAGGGTAAGAGACATGTCTCTACACAACCGGTTGTGTCCCAACACCTTTAGAACATGTCTGTGTATATAAATGCACGTTTAGAAACCAATATAACAGATATACATCGTTCAAATTCGAAGTTGAGACATGAAAAGTCACAACTTTTCAGTTCTGGGCCCTCTCGACCGGTCGAGTTGACCCGCTCGACCGGTCGAATGCCCCTCTGAAACTTTCTCGAAACTTTTTTCAGTTCTGGGCCCGCTCGACCGGTCGAGTTGACCCGCTCGACCGGTCGAATGCCCCTCTGAAACTTTCTCAAAACTGAAGCTAAGAAATTCCCGGCGCTTTTGAATAAACGCCGTTAATTTTCGGCGCTTCAAGACAAACGCCGTTAATTCCCGGCGCTTCAGGACGTTAATTTCCGGCGCTTCAAGACAAACGCCGTTAATTCCCGGCGCTTCAGGACAAACGCCGTTAAAACGATGTCTCCTCATTCACACCTCAATTTTCTAACAATCCCCCACATGTGAATGACATGGTTTTCTAAACTTGACTCAATGGACGACAAAAACAACGAGAGCAACTAACGGACTTGTGATGCGTTAGGAGGGTGTCTTTTGGACTTGAACTTTCCCTTAGTGAACACCTAATGGACTTACTCGGTGAAACGGTGTACATTAACGTATTGAACCGTCCAACCTTTTAGTGTAAACCAACATTAGATACCACACACCACTTATCCTTATACACTTTAATTCATTCAGTTGTGTTCATTTTGGTCCTGAACAAGATCCTATGTTCATGAGAACTCTTAGAGAACCAAGCCTTTGAAATTCTCATAGAAGCGACCCCACTTCTTTTCTCATATAGGTGACATCAATTTAGAGTACTAGCATTTACTCATCAACATCATTAAATGTAACAACATAACCTCAACAATTTTATTACACACCAATTCAATATACAAGAATGAAACCATTTATTACAATTGTGTGTTTACAACATGAACTTCCCAACTAGTTTGCCTATTGAACCTAGATCTTGGGATCTCCAGTCAACTAGGTTAGGTTTCCGCCCGGGATGTTCAAAGTATTGGCTTTAGGCCCATTCCTTTTGTAGTATATTGAACTTGATCTCTATGCAATCCTTTAGTTAGAGGATCTGCAATGTTCTCTTTGGACTTGACATAGTCAATCGTTATAACACCACAAGAGAGCAACTGCTTGATCGTATTGTGTCGTCTCCTTATATGCCTTGACTTGCCGTTATAAACGGCATTCTTAGCCACAGATGACGCCGCATTGCAATCACAATGCACAACTATAGCCGTTACCGGCTTTGGCCACAGCGGAATATCTTCTAGGAAGTTTCGAAGCCACTCGGCTACCTCACCCGCCTTATCTAAGGCAATGAATTCCGATTCCATCGTTGAACGTGCTATACACGTTTGCTTTGTTGATCTCCAAGAAATCGCAGCTCCACCTAAAGTGAATACATACCCACTTGTGGACTTAGTTTCTTGACTGTCCGAGATCCAATTAGCATCGGAGTATCCCTCTACCACGGGTGGATACCGTGTGTAGTGCAAACCATAGCTCATAGTATGCTTTAGATACCTTAACACTCTAATAAGAGCATCCCAATGTTCTTTCCCCGGATTGCTAGTGTATCTAGCAAGTCTCCCCACCGAATAAGCAATATCCGGTCTTGTACAATTCATAATGTACATCAAACTTCCAATAACTTGAGAATATTCAAGTTGAGATATGGCAACCCCCACATTTTTCCTCAACTTGCAATTTGCATCAAACGGCGTTAAGGCCGCTTTACAATCAAATTGTCCAAACTTCTTTAATATTTTCTCAACATAATGTGATTGTGTGATATGATATCCATCGGAAGTTGATTTCACTTGCACACCAAGAATAACATCGGCTTTACCCATGTCTTTCATGTCAAAGCTTGAGTTTAACAACTTCTTAGTTTCATTGATAACCTTTTTGTTGGTTCCGGTTATCAATATGTCATCAACATATAAACACATGATGACATAAGAATCTTCAAATTCTTTAACATATACACACTTATCGCATTCATTGATTTTGAAACCATTTGCGATCATGGTGTGATCAAACTTTTCGTGCCATTGCTTTGGCGCTTGTTTCAAGCCATAAAGAGACTTAACAAGTCGACACACTTTGTGTTCTTGTCCCTTTACAATGAAACCTTCTGGTTGTTCCATATAGATCTCTTCATCTAGATCTCCACTAAGGAACGCTGTTTTTACATCCATTTGATGTAATTCTAAGTTATAGACAGCGGCTATAGCGATTACTATCCTAATGGATGTAATCCTAGTGACAGGGGAATAGGTATCAAAGAAATCTAATCCCTCTTTTTGTCTATAACCTTTAGCTACCAACCGAGCCTTGTACTTATCAATAGTACCATCGGCCTTGAACTTTTTCTTGAATATCCATTTGCAACCAATTGGTTTACTTCCCGGAGGCAAGTTAACCAATTCCCATGTATGGTTTTGCATAATGGAATCCAACTCACTATTTACCGCTTCTTGCCAATATGGCGCTTCGGGTGTACTCATAGCCTCGTTAAAGGTTTGAGGATCCCCCATGGTAGCTAGTGTCACAAAATCCGGTCCAAAAGAAGTAGCTTTTCTAGCTCTCTTGCTCTTTCTAGGAGCAACATCGGTTTCTTCGTCATCACGAGGATTAGACGAAACCTCTTCAGCACTTCTTTTAAGAGTTGAATTTTGTCTTCCTTCTTTAAAAGGAAAGATGTCCTCAAAGAATTCGACATCCACCGATTCTATAAATGTATTAGCATGAATATCTACATTATCGGATTTAACCACAAGGAACCGATACGCAGCGCTATTAACGGCATATCCAATAAATGCACAATCCACGGTTTTAGGTCCAAACTTTGTCCGTTTTGGAAGCGGAACTTGTACCTTAGCTAGACACCCCCACACTTTCAACTTTTTATAGGAGGGTTCTCTACCTTTCCACACTTCATAAGGAGACTTGTTAGTCTTCTTATGTGGAATCCGATTTAGGATCACATTCGCCGTGAGAATGGCATCCCCCCACAAGTTATGTGGCACTCCCGAGCTATTTAACATAGCATTAGCCATTTCCTTGAGAGTTCGGTTTTTCCTCTCCGCTACACCATTTTGTTGCGGTGTATACGGTGCCGTAGTTTGGTGAATTATGCCATTAAGTGCACAATATTCGGCCAATGGAGTTGACTCGTACTCACCTCCCCTATCCGACCTCACCATTTTAATTGTGTTTGAAAGTTGATTTTCAACCTCGGCCTTATATGTCTTAAACATATCTATGGTCTCATCCTTTGAGTGCAATAAATAAACATAACAATATCTACTTTTATCATCTATGAACGTAACGAAATATTTTCTTCCACCTCTTGTTGGAGTTAATTTTAAATCACATAAGTCCGTATGAATTAAATCTAATAATTCACTTGTTCTATCTATGGATTTAAATGGTTTTTTAGCAAACTTAGATTCAACACATATTTCACATTTATGAGTTTTATCAATTTCAAATTTTGGTAATAGTCCTAAATTCATCATCTTATGCATATATTTGAAATTAACATGTCCAAGCCTAGAATGCCATAAACTACATAACTCAACAATATAAGAAGAACTTATTTCATTCTCATTAATATTAATTTTAGGAGTACAATTGACTTTGAAAAGCCCATCACACATATAGCCCTTCCCTACATACATTCCACCCTTAGTTAATACAAATTTATCGGATTCGAAGACTAGCTTGAATCCTTTCTTGCTAAGCATAGGACCCGACATCAAATTCTTTCGAATTTCGGGTACATGTAGCACATCTAGGAGAGTCATCTCTTTGCCGAATGTGAATTTTATTAACACATTCCCTTTGCCTTCAACGGTTGCAGCCGCGACATTTCCCATATAAAGCCTCTCACCACCTTCCAACTTTGTGTAGGTAGAAAACATGTTTCGATCTCCACAAATATGCTTAGTGGCCCCGGTGTCTATCCACCAACTCTTTGAGTCGGTCACAACACAAGTTTCCATGATTACCGCCGCAAGATCGTCGGTCTCCATCATGTTTGCTTGGTTAGGCTTTTTGTTCCCTCCATTAGATCCCTTCTTATTTCGACAATCGCTTGCGCGATGCCCGGGTATTCCACAAACCCAACAATTCCCTTTGATTTTCTTGGATTTGTGGTCATTGGAATTATTGTATGTAGACTTCCTTTTTGCTCCCTTAGTATTACTTTTATTTTTAACCTTTGAAGACTCACCTTCAACAAGATTTGCCTTAGACTCGATAGATCCTTGCAGCCCATTCTTGTCTCCTTTCCGGTTGTCTTCCTCTATCCTTAAACGCACTACCAAGTCTTCCATTGACAATTCCTTGCGCTTGTGTTTTAGATAGCTCTTGAATTCCTTCCACAATGGCGGCAACTTCTCAATGATTGATGCAACTTGGAATGGTTCACTAATAGCCATTCCTTCCACATGAATTTGATTGATGATGACTTGTATCTCTTCCAATTGCTTAACCACCGGAATAGAATCCACCATTTTGAAATCTAGAAATCTTCCCACAATGAACTTCTTAGTCCCCGCATCTTCTGTTTTGTACTTCTTGTCTAGAGACTCCCAAAGTTCCTTTGCACTTTCAAAGGTAGAATAAACATTGTAGAGAATATCCTCCAGCCCATTTAAGATATAATTGCGGCATAAGAAATCCGAGTGATTCCATGCTTCCAAAGCGGCTTCTTGTTCTTTGGTGGCATTTTCTGTAGGAATCACCGGTTTTGCCTCACGCAGAATGTGTGCGAGGTTGAGAGTAGTGAGATAAAATAGCATCTTCATTTGCCATCTTTTGAAGTCTTCCCCCTTAAACTTTTCAGGCTTCTCGGCATGGGTGTTCTTGACAATGGTTGCTACTGTAGTTGATGTTTCTCCGGCCATCTTTCAAGGATATATTTAACTTTGTTTTCGATTGTTGTTTTAGGGGTACTCGAAAAATGGATAAGAAACAATTAAATACAGAAAAAGAACTTCAAAGATCGAGCACGTATTAAATACGCTGTCCGAAAACAAAGTTACGCCCCACACACGGTTGCAAGTGGACTATGACGTCTTTGGCTTGAGGATACTACGATCTAAGTTAATAGAGGCAACAATCTCTATTAACTTCTGCTGAATTTGTGTATATAAATTGCTCTCAAAAGACTCAAGAAATTAGGTAGAAGAAGAGACTTCAAACTGGACATGAACTCCATGAACTATTTATAGACTAACTAGCATACATGTATATATAGAGGTGTCTATAGGGTAAGAGACATGTCTCTACACAACCGGTTGTGTCCCAACACCTTTAGAACATGTCTGTGTATATAAATGCACGTTTAGAAACCAATATAACAGATATACATCGTTCAAATTCGAAGTTGAGACATGAAAAGTCACAACTTTTCAGTTCTGGGCCCTCTCGACCGGTCGAGTTGACCCGCTCGACCGGTCGAATGCCCCTCTGAAACTTTCTCGAAACTTTTTTCAGTTCTGGGCCCGCTCGACCGGTCGAGTTGACCCGCTAGACCGGTCGAATGCCCCTCTGAAACTTTCTCAAAACTGAAGCTAAGAAATTCCCGGCGCTTTTGAATAAACGCCGTTAATTTCCGGCGCTTCAAGACAAACGCCGTTAATTCCCGGCGCTTCAGGACGTTAATTTCCGGCGCTTCAAGACAAACGCCGTTAATTCCCGGCGCTTCAGGACAAACGCCGTTAAAACGATGTCTCCTCATTCACACCTCAATTTTCTAACAAATTGTTGATTTGTGCATTGAATATGACATTATATTCATACATGTGATTAGTTTACTCACTAAGCGAAAGCTTAAACAAATGCTATTTTCTGTTGTGGTTATTGAATAACCACCGCAGGTACGGCACGGGAGGAGGAAGGAAAATGATCAAAACGACAAGTTGGGCATGGGGGTTATGAGATGTGTGTTGATATGTTTATAAATCTAGATATTTAAGTTTCCTAATGCAACTTATGGTTTGGAGATGTATAGTTAACTCATGTCTTGGGCGAACTTGTAGATACGTTTTAAACTTATGTTATAATGTAGCTAGTGGCTTGAGGTTCTCGACTTGAGGCTTGAAGTCTTGACTTGTGGACGGGAGAGATGAGGAGAGACGGGAGAGATGGGAGAGATGGGGGAGATTTGAGCCACATGCTTGTGAACTTCTTTTGAACTTGTAAAATGATGTAAATTATGGTTTCTTTTATGTTAATGTTCATATTTGGGTTGTAGAAAAAGAGTTTGAATCCTAAAACTTGTATTTTGGAAAGTGAAAGTGAATTTGGAAACTAATGTGTAATATCTCTTGTTTTGCTCAAGTGTGGTGCAAGTAATGAATTTGACCATTTCGGCAAGTCCGGATGTGTCGCTAGTGTCTTAACCATGTTTCCTTAGTGTTCACAATGTTAGTTATGACCTTGAGTTAATTCCCAACAAGTTTCATGAATTTTGAATGAGAATTGAGTTTCAAAGTTGAAAAGATCATTGTATTTCAAATGAAATGAGTTCTTGGTGGATTTGACCAAATTGTGAATATGATTTTATGATCCATGCTTAATTTGAGTTTAAACATGTTTAGAAATGTGTTGGAATTGATTTCCCAAAGTTTCATAATGTTTCCATGTGATTTGATTGAGTTTTGGTAAGCTAAAACTTGTTTTGACAGCAAACAAAATTTAGCAGCAGAATTGTGAAGGGGATCGATCCGCGATTTGTGAAGGGATCGATCCGCCCTTTCAAGGGGACATTCTGCGGGAGACTAATATAAATGGATCGATCCGCCCTTTATGAAGGGATCGATCCGCTTTGTATTTTTCCCTGGACGTCCATTTTTACGGAAATATGCATAACTTTTTCTATAAAACTCGGATTCACGCGCCGTTTGTTGCGTTGGAACCGAGACTCAAAAATCTAACTTTTGGTATAAAATTTTTACATACTTTATTAATGACCATTTTGCCCTTGGAGCCTATTTTGTAACAACAGAGTTGTTTAATGTGGTTAAATACATGTGTTTCTCTATAATTCGTATATTTCTTTACAAAGTAATGTAATTGGGAGCTTGTAGCCTTGTTACACGTGTCCTAATCCGCACAAGGCGGATTGGGGTGTGACAACATAAAACACTTTATGTCGTAAGTTATTTATATAAATGATCACATATTTTATTCTCATAAAAATAAAGAGTTTTAAGTGTTTTATTTCTAAAAATTCAGAATATTTCAAATATTTCGGATTGGAAATTCAACATATTCAAAAATTCCAGAACCATTCCAATCTCAAATTTTTCGGAATTCATTTTTTGCTGCCAAAAATGAAAATTTTCAGATAAGAAGAGATCCAAATCAAAATTTTCGTTTCAACATACACCACTAGGCACTAGGTAGTGGTCTAGTGGCACATAACTTCATCCAAGTGGTTTGATGTTTAGTAGGTACTAATTTCAAATTTAGCAATAGAATCAAAGAATTATTACTAGTGGTCTTAACTGTGAACAAGCTAGTGTCTGTTCGTTCAAATCAATTCGTTTTGCACCTGTATGTTCAAAATTAGGGGTGGTAATTTGGGTTCTCGTGTCATAATCGTGTTATTAATCGGGTTGTGTGCTTTGGGTTTAATTTTTAGTTTGGAGTGTTATTCATCTGTAATACAAACTATTTTAAATTAATCGTGTCATGTCGTGTCGTGTTCAGGTTGTCTCAGTAAAACAGGTTATCGTGTAAAAAATTGCCACCCCGATTCAAAATCCAAGTGGTTTGATGATTAGTAGATATTGAGTTCAAATTTTACCACCCCCACCCCACCACAAAAAAATAAAATAAATAAAAATAAATAATAATAATAATACTAATAATAATAATAATAATGATTATTGCTCACGATACTAACTCTGAACAGTGTGGTTGTTCAGACAAATCCATTCATTTGCTTTTGTACATATGTTCAAAATCTAAGTCTATTCCATTATGGATTTATGATCGTTCTTGTTTGGCTATAAATTAAGCATGTCCACAGTCACTCATTCACGAAATAATGCCGAGTTGTTATCGAATTTTGAATTCATATTCATACATTCAATCAGATGAGAGAGTATTCGACAAAAATTGATTTACCAGAATTCACAAAGATATATATATATATATGGAATTTGCTAACTTACAAAACTTTTAGCAACGAAAAATAAGATTTTAGTAACGAAATTTTTCTTTAGCGACGAAAAATTTCGTCACTAAAAATCTGATTTTTGTCGCTAAAAAAGTTGTTGTATACTACTAACTTACAACCATCATGTTGTAAGTTAGCAGCCCTGGAGACAAGCGTCCATAGAATTGTCTGGACTAGAGTAGTGGCAAATTCTGTTCAAACATTAGCTTTGATCCTACCTAAAAATCAAATATCTGTATACTACAAGTGTTTTTTATCAGGAAAAATTTCTGTTTTGATTTTTTTGCTTATGGTATGTTCTATTTCAATTACAGAAATTAGAAATTTTTTCCCCCCCAAAGAATCTAGTTTTGTTGTTATTTCTATAATTGTTTTCTTAAAAAAAATATAAGAGTAATATTTTGGGAACTAACAAATAAGTCATGCTAGATGCACTTCCAAATGCACAACCAAATGCACAACCCTGTTTAAATTGGACCTCGTGCTGAAAAGTCTGTACTCAAAAAGGGGGTGTGCAGGTGTGCAAGCTTTTTAGCACGATGTCCAACATTTTTAAGCAGGGTTGTGCATTTGGGAGTGCATCTATAGCATTACTCTTTCACTAACACTAACACTAACACTCACACCCACACTCTATCTTTCTCTTAGTAGCACTACAAGTGCCCCTAAACATGTTGAGCACTACTAGACCCACACCGTGAACCACACATTTTTGCCACACATAATTTAAATACATGTACCCTGTACTGTATAAGTAGAACACACAAAAATATAAAAAAAATTTAAACCACACAAAATACAAATATTTAAAATTATATGTAAAAAAAAAGTTTGATTCATTGTATAGATCTAATATTTTCCTTGTTGAAAATATAAAGGTGTACAACACAATTATTTCTACTTTGTCGAACTTGTCAGGTAGCTCACATCCAAGCCTATGCTTTCCAAGTTGCAACCATCTAGGCTCTTTCTGCTAATGGTTCCCTGTGAGTACAACTACTCCAATCACCCCTAAGTAGAGATTGTCACTTCTGGTCACACCATTCTACCATTTTTTATCCCGGAAAAAAAGAAAAAAATAATTAATAAAATTTGTTCGCTCTTAGTACATTGCAAAAGAATTTGGATTGGACTAATTTATAATTTTATACCAAAAGTTTTTCAAATTTTAAGGAATAGAAGTTTTAATTTTTAAATTTACATATAGGTATCAATTTAGTTTTTTTTTTTGTTTTTGTTTTTGTTTTTTTTTTTTTTTTTTTTTGCAGGAACCAGAGTAGGGGTGGGCATTCGATCGGTTCGATTCGATTTTGGCCAATTCGGTTCGATTTTGTTCAGTTCAGTTGGTTCGGTTTGATAATTCGGTTAACTGAATTGTAAAAAAATCAAATTTTTTATTATTATTATTATTATTATTATTATTATTATTATTATTTATCCATTTTTCATAACTTTTTTTATATATATAATTTTTTTCTTTCATATTGTAAAGAAAATATACTTTTCTTTGTTTCAATTGTAAAAATACTTATATTTTTATTATATATAGTTATATACTATATAAAGTATATTAATAATATAGAAAAAAATGAAATTTGATTTTTCGATTCGATTCGGTTTGCCTATAGGATATCGAAAACCGAACAAAAGTTTTTAATTTGGTTCATTTTTTAACCAAATTGAAAATTTTAATTGAAATAACCGAACTGAAATTTATTCCCTGTTTGGTTGTCCCTTCAAATTGAATGGTTCTATTCAAGTTTTATATAGAAAGTAAAGGCAAAATTCATCAACATGAATGAATCCCTTTACAAATATGGGAGATTTCATCATATTTTTTCTTATGAGGCAATTTGTTCATTTTTCTAAAATGCCAAAATTCATGATTGCAAGCCTCATTTTTTAGACGAGCATCCGTTTTCTAAATGAAACCATTCAAGCTCTTCATCTTTTTATATAAAATTGTGTACGGAATCATGAATGAAATTATTTCATTCAAGGACAACCAAACATGCCCTTAAAATTTAGTTTAATTTAGTTCGATTTTCGGTTAACCTAACTATTTGCCCACCCCTTATAAGCCGAAGTCCCCATAGGCCCACTCATGGCGTATTAAGAACGAAATATAATTTTTAAGTACTCTCAGCAAGTGTATCCTTCTTTTCTTTCAGAGCAGACCTTACGAATTGTAGGATTGTTTTAACCTATCATTTCATAATAGTAACTAAGAGTATTTTTACTCTATTATTTTTGGTTTATCATTGCTTATTTAGGTTTTTATTGGATGACATGTGTCCCATTTCAGTATTTCTGTTAATAATACATAAACAAATTGGAAATAAAATAGGACACTTGTCACCCAAAAAAAGTCTAAAAGAGCAATAGTGAACTAAAAGTGAGTAAACAAAAACGCTTCTATCAAATAATCTTAAAAGTAAAACTTAAATTCATTGTTAGATGACGTCATATGCACAGACTTTTTTAGAAAAAAAACTGAGTATATGTTTTTGTTTTTCGTCATAAAATCATTGAAAACTAAACCAACTAATCACATCTACAAATCCATTTCCATAAGGGGGAAAAAAAAAACTCCTAAAGCCTATCTTTGCAGTTTACACCTTTGAACCAACTCTACTACGAAGTGATGCTCAAAATTAAGTTAACAGAAATCATCAGGACACTATTGACTTTAGATCAAAAAAGAAGGAAAAAAAAAAAAAAAAAAAGAAAAGAAAAGAGAGAACTATATCTTTGAAAATGGGGTAGACCCACCCAAAGATGACGGTGACACAAAGTTGAGCCCAAAATATGGAAGAAACTTCACTCAGAGGAACAATCAAAGTTGTTTTAAAAGTCTTCATGGTAGCAAAAGCTACACCATGAATGACAACACTGCGATAAACAAGAGGCCAAAGGCAACCAACCAAAACCCAAAGAAAATCAAGAGCTAAATGGTTTGAGCCATAGAATATTATAAGAGAAGGGAAAGCAAAAAAATCAAAAAGAAAAAACTTCATAAGGGGACGGGAAAACCCTTACCTAGGAAGTAGAAGTCTTCACAATGGAAGAGGGGCTGAGAGAAAATGGAGGAGAGGAGCGGAGGAGCTGACTAATGCAAAGAGGGAACCAAAGGGTGGGTGGGTGCGTGGCGGCTAGGGTTGGGGGCCATCGCTTCTCTCTCTCTAACTTTAGAGAGAGAAGCTCCCAGTCTTCTAGCCACTAAGTGATAATTAGACTTTTAGACTTAGATTAGAAAACATGTGTACTTAGTGAGAAATTAGACTTTTAGGCTTAGATTAGAAAACTTGTGTAATAGGTAACAATGACAATAAGAATAGTTTGGGCCACCTATCTTTAAATGGGTCATATAGTTTGTACTTAATGTAATAGTTAATTTTTTATTTATTAAATATATATATATATATATATATATTGTGGCTGCATCATCTTTAATGGCAAGTTGGCAACCCACTACATGATAAATTACGAGTGTGTGTATAATATATACACACATGACACATATATAAATAATAAATGCATATATGTTCAATGGATAAGCTTCCATTCTATGAATTTTTAAATAAAAAAAAAGGAGAGAAAAAAAACCAAAAAAGAACAAAGTGCAATAAGTTTTAGTTCTCGTCTGGGATAGCTTTTTTGGGTCTAACAATTACTTTTAACTGATTGTATAAAGAAGTGCTGGTTTTGAGTTTTGAGAGGCCCTTTGCTCACTTTGAAGATAGCGGCCCTATATAATTATTTATGGAAAAGATTGTATTTAACTAGTAAGAACACAAAATTTATTTGCACAAAAAATTAATTAAAATTGACAAGTAAAAACTAACTTACATCACTAAATAGCAACTCAGTGAGGTGAGAATGTGGAGGCTATTCGTATACGGATTAGGTAAAGTATATGAACTATATGTACTTTATGTACAAATAGCCTAAGTAAGATTGGGAGCCTTGTTGGAAGGAGAGTCCAATGTCAATGCTTGTATGGTTATGCCTTAGGGTCGGGCCAGTTTAAAAGTTTTGATCGTTTAAATTATTATTGTTATTATTATTTATAGATTTTTAAAATCTCTGATTTTTTTTTTTTAAAGATTAAAAACAACTTCTATTAAAATTTCAATTCATAAATATTTTAAAAAAATCTCTAATTATTAAAAAAGTTAATCCTAAACGGCTTCAATTAGTCATTACGTTTGATTTAACCCACTCTATTTCTTTCAACCCGGAGAAAAGAAAAGAGAGATACCTCTTTGCCAAGAAATTGGGCCTGGGCTTGGGCTTCCAACATGGAGAAACCGGCACGCCGAATAGGCCTTTAAAATGGGAATGTATTTGGTATATTCATCATCATTGTGAGAAATTATTAAGCGAGATCGTCACACCACTTCAGCGTGATTACATTGTGTGATGTTTCAATCAGATGGTTCCAAGTAACCTCATATTTTTAGGTGGTTATGACAAGTAGATCCTCCTATACTTGAAGAAAATATTGGTTGCAACAGTGACACCACGCACGTCACCATGCATGCGTATTGTCACCAACCAATCAACTTACTCTAATTCACCAACCAGGCATCCACAAAAATTATTTAGAGTAATCGTCGCACCACATCAACATGCAGATGTGGTGTGATATTTTATTCTTTACCAAACATATACCCCCTATTTCTAAAGAGATCATGACAATTTTTTTTATGACAATTTGTCGACTGACAACTAAATGTCATGATCCCGTTAGAAATATGAGGCAAGTATATGATTTAGATTAAAACATCACACCACGCCAGCATGCATTCGTGGTTTAACAATCACACTAAATAATATCACCCAATATTCTGATTGGTTGGTGACACCCATAGACATAGGGTTGTGGTGTTACCGTTACAACCAATATTTTCTCCTAGACTTGGGCGATCATGCCTCCAATACTAGTCATGTGCCCCTATTTTTAGAGTCCAATATAAATAAACCGTCACACCACATCGTCATGTGCCCCTATTTTTAGAGTCTAATATAAATAGAAAGTCACACCACATCAACGTGATAATGTGGTGTGACGGTCTTTTAGAATAAATTATGCATGATTGTATGACCATGGCGTCAAGTACTAGCAATTTTAAAGGAAAACTATGCTTAGCAACACTGGCAGTTCATAACAAATTAACAAGTTAAAAATTCTCTGTAAATTCACATAAAATTGTTTTATAAATCAAAAAAATATGTGTCAATGTAAAACTTCACGATTGATTTAACGTTTACTTTAGACAACTTTTGGCCCAAAGCAATTTTTGGGATTAATCGCAAAGGTAGAAGCTGTTTCTAAACAAACCCCAGAACATGTAGCTTCTTATTTCAAATCTGAATCATGAATGATGCGACGGTGGTGTCACACCCTAACCCGCCTCATGCGGATTAAGACACATGTAACAATGCTACAAGCGCCCAGTTACATTAATTTGCAAAGAAACATGCCAATTACTTGGAAACGCATGTGTTAATTAACATAAAACAACACTATTGTTACAAAACAGCCTCCAAGGATAAAATGATGATTAATAAGGTATATCAAATTTATACCAAAAGATAGGTCTTTGAGTCTCGGTTCCAACGCAAAAAATGACGTGCGAATCCGAGTTTTCTAGAGTGAGTTATGTCCGTTTCCGTAAAAGCCGTCAATGCTGAAACTGGACTAGCAGATCGATCCGCCCAAACCGGATCGATCCGGTTTTGACAGAATGACCACTCTGCTTCCTCCAGATGCTCCGAATCTACCCACTCAAGGCCCGGATCGATCCGGTTTCTGCAGAAGTCAATTTTTTGATAGATTCCCCTATTTTAAAAGTTCTAAACACTACCAAGACACAATCAAATCTCATAAAACTTTAAGGAACCAATCACAACCACATTAAAACATTCTAAAACATAAATTTAAGCTCCTCCAACATTTTAAAAGAACATGATCATAACCTTAATGGAATCAACAAGCTCCTTTCAAACCAAACTCTTTACATGAACTTGCTAGGAAATTGATTCAAAATCAAATCAATACTTCTCCGAACTTTGTAAAACTTTGAGGAACATAACAATAATTCATACAAGTTTTCTCCCTCTTTTAAAACAAATGTTTACAACTTCAAATGAGTAAAGTAAGTAATCAAAACCAAGATAACTCCATGAACCACCATTTATATAACTCCTTCTGAAAATGATTACAAACCATTCAAAACATTTGGTTACAAAAGGAACTTGACTAAAGTCTTCAACCCATGTATTCGAACTTGCCGAAATGATCCAAACATACAACTTACATATAAACCGATCGATTTCACAGAAATTTACATAAGTTCCTTCAAATCTACATTAACCACGAGTCAAGGCTTTAAGCCATAAGTCAAGGAGTCTAAGTTACAAGTTACACCATATTACTAGTTATAAACATAACTACAACTTCCAAATCTCTCCCCCATTCCCGAGCACATCACTTTATCTCCGGATGTTGCTCTGTACATGCGGTGGTTGTTATTTACCACAACAAAAAAGGAAAACGGTTTTCTTAAGCATTACGCTTAGTGAATAATCTACATGTGATTGAATGTTTAACATGTGCAATGCTACAAATAATACATAACTCATAACCGTAATCACCGAGTCGCTGGTTTAATGATTCATTCAGACCCGAAGATCTCCCTTGGTCCCTTGGTCACTTCTATTCCTTGGACTTCCGTGTTTATCGGATTCTTCCTCTTCTCCTCCCTTTTTACTCCCAACAATGAATCATTTCCCCGGTACTAATTGATTACCACATAGCCATGTAATCACATAAACATGTAAACACATATAATTCTCATAAAATTGACATGCAATTCTCATTTTAACATTCCAAAGCATGAGTAATCAATACTAGCAAACATTCTCATGACTCTTAAGCATAGATTACTATCTCTAACATTATTGAAGCCTGGAACACAATTAAACACAATCATTCTTTAGTATAGAAAACTCACCTTAGTAAGATTATACCCAAATTAAGCTAGAAAATGCTGAATTGCACTAAATCCAAGTTCAATTTCTACCCCAAAATGAATCTTACATTGTTTTGATACAACAAATATCGTCTATCAAGATCGGTTACCGGAAAAACGTTGCCAAAGATATAAACAAGTTACGTGCATGTGATCCTCTTACCTCCACGAGTCCAAAAGTGGTCTCAGATCGTAAATTCGGTGAACGGCGGCGACGGAACGACGAAAAACGTCATCGGTGACGGTTCCGTCTTCTCTCTCGAGCTCCTTTTTTCTCTTATTTAATTTCAGCAAATATTAGACAAGTCTCATGTTTTGACACACACACTCATGCACAAGCATGAGGTGTCATTACCCCATTTTTCCCTCTTTTCGTTTATACCCTCGGAATTTCTTAAGTTCCTATTATGAAATCCCCAAAATATTTCATTAACTACCCAATTGTCTACTAAGTGTTTGTCTAAGTCCCGTATGGGTTCCAACGTGGGTCCCATATATTTTGTGAAGTTGCTATCGCACCTACTAATTATCAATCTTTTTCAGTTATACCCTTATTTGGGTGTCCAAACTAATACCAATTGCTAACATATAATAATATAATATGGAAGCAACTTAACAAATATCCATATAATCATACAAAAATGCATTTAATCATTTAAAATGCAAATATTAATATCCGGCCCTTCACTGGGTCCCATTCCAATACCTGTCCCACCTCACTGGAGACTTTTCTAAATGGTGTCATTCTCGGAACACTTTTCATACGGGCGAGTCCAAGCCTTCCCTTACTCCGTAATATACCCTAATTACATGAATTAATGCATATTAATATAATAACCAAACCTTTTTCGGGTACGGGTGTTACATTTCTCCCTCCCTAAAAATAAGTTTGGTCCCCAAACTTTCTCTTACCTTAAGAATCAAAGAGATGTGGGTACTTGGCTCGGATTTCATCCTTCCGCTCCCAAGTAGCCTCCTTGACTAAATGGCTCTGCCATTGAACCATAACAAGTGGAATCACCTTGGTTCTTAATACTTGATCTTTCCTATCAAGAATGTGCACTGGGTGCTCCAAATAAGTCAAATCTTCCCGAATCTCTAACGGTTCCAGAACGATAACATGTTTCGAATCCGGTACATAACGTCGAAGCATTGACAAGTGGAATACGTTATGAACATTCGCCAATTCTTGTGGAAATTCCAACCGATAAGCCAACGGTCCCACCCGGTTAAGAATCAAATAAGGTCCAACGTATCTTGGACTGAGCTTACCTCGCTTACCAAAACGTGATATGCCTTTCGAAGGCGATACCTTTAGAAACACATAGTCACCAACCTCAAATTCCAATGGTCTTCTACCCATATCCGCATAACTTTTATAACGACTGTGAGCCGTTTGTAACCGCTGTTAATTGAATCTTGTCAGTAGTGATTTGAACTATCTCCGGTCCCAAAAGCTGATTCTCTCCAACTTCTATCCAACACACCGGTGACCTACACTTTCTACCATACAGTGCCTCGTAAGTTGCCATTCCAAAGCTAGTTTGAAAGCTATTGTTGTAAGAAAATTCAATCAACGGCAAATGTATTTTCCAATCAGCTAAAAAATTCATAACATAGACCCTTAACAACATATCTTCCAAAATCTGAATCACCCTTTCGGATTGACCATCAGTCTGGGGGATGAAACGCAGTACTGAAATATAAAGATGTTCCCATAGCTCTTTGCAAGCTCTCCCAGAATCTTGACACAAATCGAGTATCACGGTCTGACACTATCGAAACTAGTGCTACATGAAGCCGTATAATCTCTCTGATATAAATCTCACCAAGTTTTGAGAGATCCTTGGTCTTGATAGGTAGGAAATGGGCTGATTTAGTCAACCGGTCGAAAATAACCCAAATGCTATCATTAGACTTTTTAGATCTTGGAAATCCTCATACGAAATCCATTGTAATATGTTCCCACTTCCACTCTGGTATTTCTAAAGGGTATAGTTCTCCCCCAGGTCGTTGATGTTCCATCTTCACTTTTTGACAAGTCATGCACTTAGTAACAAATTCTGCAACTTCTCGCTTCATATCACTCCACCAATAAATATCTCATAAATCTCTGTACATTTTGGTACTGCTTGGATGTAGTGAATACCTGGTGTTGTGAGCTTCTTCCATGACTTTATCTCTTAAGTCTCCAACCTTAGGCACGCACAACCGATTAATATATCTTAGAACACCACCTTCAAAACTAAACTCCGGCCTTCTACCCTCGGGTAATTCATCCACAATTTTATTGTACTCTAGATCTAGAAGTTGATTACATTTTATCTCATCAATAAGACTCGGTTGTGCAACAATCGTAGCCATCAACCCACCTTCAATTCTGGGAACTACTTCAAGTTTTAGTTGTTCAAATTCTTTCACCAACCTTTCCTGTCCGGTTAAGGCATAAGCTAAGTTTTACGACGATTTCCGGCTTAAGGCATCGGTGACCACATTCGCTTTTCCCGGGTGATATTGAATCTTCAAATCATAGTCTTTTATGAGTTCCAACCATCTTCTTTGTCGTATGTTAAGGTCCCTTTGAGTGAATAATTATTTTAAGCTCTTATGCATGGTCAGTGAAGATTTCACATGTCTTTCCGTATAGGTAATGTCTCCAAATCTTCAAGGCGAAGATTACCGCTGCTAACTCTAAATCGTGTGTTGGGTAGTTTTTCTCGTGTGATCTCAACTGTCGTGAAGCATAGGCTATCACCTTGTCACCTTGAGTTAATACACATCCCAGGTCTTGATGAGAAGCATCACTATAAATTCTGAAATTCTCGGTACTTGTTGGAATTATAAGTATCGGTGTCGTCGTTAATTTCTCCTTCAATACTAAGAAGCAATCTTCACACTCCTTATTTCACTCAAACGGTACATCTTTCCTCATCACTCTCGTCATCGGAGTCGCAATTCTAGAGAAATCCTTGACGAATCTTCTGTAATATCCGGCTAACCCCAAGAAACTTCAAATCTCAGACACATTAGTCGGCCTTGACCAATTCATAACGGCTTCAATCTTCCGTGGGTCTACAGAAATACCTTCTTTAGAAATCACGTGCCCTAGAAAAGTGACACTTGTCAACCAAAACTCGCTCTTCAATTTCCCAAACAATTGTTTTTCTCGAAGTCGTTGTAGAATTACTCTCAAGTGTTGCTCATGCTCTTCTGGACTCTTCAAATAAATGAGAATGTCATCAATGAATACTATCATGAACTCATCCAAGTATGATTTAAACACACGGTTCATTAAATCCATGAAGGCGGCAGGCGCATTAGTAACCCCAAACAGCATCACTAGAAATTCATAGTGCCCGTAGCGAGTCCTAAAGGCGGTCTTTTCTACGTCCTCTACTTTGAATTTCAATTGGTGATATCCAGATCTCAAATCTATCTTCAAAAATACTTGAGCCCCTTGAAGTTAATCGAATAAGTCATCAATACGTGGTAACGAGGATTTGTTCTTGATTGTTACCTTATTAATCTCCCGGTGGTTAATGCACATCCGCATTGTACCGTCCTTTTTCACAAATAATACCGGTGCATCCCACGGAGAAACACTAGGCCGAATGAAACCTTTGTCTAGCAACTCTTGCAACTGAATCTTCAACTGGTGCCATTCGATATGATGCTCGTGAAATTGGTTGAGTTCTCGGCATAACATCAATACCAAATTCAATTTCTCGATCAATTAATACACTAGGTAATTCTTCTGGGAACACATTTGGAAATTCTCTAACTATCGGAATATCCTCAAGTTTCAAATCATTACCCCTAGTATCCAGAATACTATACAAGAACCCTCGACAACCTTTATTCAACAAACGACATACCTCAATAGCTGACACTATATATGGCGGTGACACAACACCCTTGCCTTGAAAATAAAACATATCTTGTTTCGGAATATAGAATACTACCCCTTTGTTGTTACAATCGATATTTGCATAATTAGCCGTTAACCAATCTATACCTAATATAACATCAAAGTGTTGAACGATTAACGGTACTAAATCAACTGTTAAACTTTTACCACCTATGTTTATGTCACATTTCTAAACACCACTGAGCTAATCATCGGAACCCCCAATGGTATTGCAACAGATAAATCATAGTCCAGAAGCTCTAATGGTTTATCTAGGTACTTAGCAAAGTGATGTGATACGAACGAGTGTGTGGATCCCAAATCTATAAGTACATTTTCTAGGTGTGAGTGACGACATCCTATTGTCGCGTTTTCTTATCACACCCAAGTGAAGGTGATCGTATAAGTAATAAAGTTCTGGAAGTCCAGGTCGAACCCACAGGGAACGGGAAACAAAGATAGGTAATAACTATTTTGTCACTAAAAAGAAAATAAAAGATGATCGATTTTAATGGGGTTTTACTAAATTACTAATTTTTATATTTTTTTTTGCAATAAAACTAATTAAAAGCTATTTTTTTCCTAAGTAGTTTACGGTAAAGATTTTAACAGTGCAAAATAAATTAATCTAAGATACTAGTAAGAAAAAGAAGAAAAAGAAATAAAAGCTAAATTTACATCAAGTGATTTTATGGATTTATTATAGCGAAAGATGAAAATATTACAAATATTTAAGTAAAGCTGTTAAAAACAAGAAATATTAATTAATTTGAGAGAAATGATTTAAAGGAATTGAGAATATGCAAACCAACATTATTCCACAACTTTTGTGCATTTGAAAAGGATTTGGCATTTAAGACCGCAGAGTCATTCTTTATTTAAAAATAAACTTTCACTAGTCAGGGTCATATCAAGTGTGTCAGGTTTGATATGAAACAACGTTGTTTGGTTTAAAGAAAAATAAAAAGGCAATTGGACGGTAGCCATGTTCGAACTGTGACTCGCTTCGGCACCCAGTCCCCACCACTCTGCCACTACACAATTGCCTGTCCATTAGTGGATAGAAATATATATAAACACATATTTAAAATGTAAACTTTGTCATATGAATTGTTTGAGTATGCTAGGTATTTTTTTATGACAAAAGGTAAAGTTTGACAATCCACATAATTATATTCTTATTTCAAATATGTAATCTTTGATGTCCAATATAGCCATAGTATATAAACATGTTAAATAGTTATAAACTATAGATACATAGATATTTTTTTGCCATAAATAAAAAAATAACCCATTTAGATAAATTTGCCCATTTAAAATTAGTGCACAGAAGCTGTGCTTTCTAAGTTTTTATTGCATATCCCCAATTAAAGTTTTAGCCTACCATTTTGGAATTGAAACTGTCTTCCAAATAATCTTTTAAAGAAAGATTAAACATATATACACAGTGACTGCCCAGTTAAAATTAAAGTTATAAAACTAAGGTAAAGGTGAAATATAATATTAATATATTTTTTTCCTCACTTAACATGAGTTGGGGTTGAATTTGTGGAATCTGCAAAATAATAAAGTTTAGTACAACTAGGCTAATGAAACATAAATAAATGGAAAAACTGAATCAATAATAAAATACTAAACCTTTGACTTTGGATTCTTGTGGGGTCACAGTGGTTGAACTCTAAGAACACAAATAAGGTCAAACCAAATCTTAATCTAATTTGGGAGTGAGGTATGGGTATGATGTGCTTTGGACTTTAGTATGTGATTATAACAACTACGTGGCTAAGAAATTTGGCATTTACTTGCAAAATATGTCTTCTAGTGAATGTAAATATTACTATAAAAACTGAAAATTTGGGGTTTCAAACTATTTTAGGAGACAACTACAAGTACTACTAGACTAAAACTATTAAATCTAAATTTTACTAGGAATATTTTACTACTATAAATTGGCAAAGGTCGTACAAGAAAACAAATATTTTATTTTGAGAAATAATAACACAAAGTTTTGCTAGTTTTGCTACATATTTTTGAACATGAAATCATCAATTACATAAAAGTAAATTTTTACAACTACTAGAACTAGAAAAGGTAAAGAAAAGAAAAACTAAAGTTTCCTACTTCTAGGGACAATATGAAGTGCTCACATGATAATCTCCCTAAACTATTCTCTCCCTAATAGTGTGTGATTGTTGGCTTGTTGGTTGTGTGTTGAGATTGTGTTGTGCTCCTTCTCCGTTTTATAGACGAATTTTGAGAGAAAAATCATCATTGCATTCGTCGCCATTGGCACGCGATTTGCAAATTTTCTCTGCGATCTCAATTTTCTTTGGCTTTTGACACACTGCTTGAAAATCCTACAGTTGAGAGAGAGAGAGAGAGAGAGAGAGAGAGAGTGTGTGTGTGTGTGTGTGTGCGCGTGAAAAGAAAAAAAAACTATTAAAAAAGTACATCCAAGCTTAGCTTGGATGTTTACTTTTTTTTTTTTTTTTTTTTTTTCTTTCCTACCAAACAGTGATTGTTACTGTTTGGTTACTATTCGCATATTTGACTATGGAATATACTATGGTGTGGTTGCTACTTCTTTCCTTCCTTTTATTTCACTTCATTTTTACCTAAAGATATAAAATATGTAAAAACATATAATTACACACATTTGAGTGACATCACCATTAAATTATATTAATTCAAATATGCGTATAAAACTAGGAATTTGGGAGATTAAATGAGCATTATGTCTATTATATTGGCACATGAATATGCAATATTCAATGTTTGTCAGTGAGCAAATGGGAACCATACTTGAAACAACGGTATCGACAGAAACAGTCTCTCCTGGCCTGAGCTGATATGACCTTAACTCTCGCTGCTCCCTCCTCGGAGGTGGTTGAGTAGTCCTTGGTGTAATGGCACTAACCGCGTATGAACCGGAACCGGAAGCTCCCTGACGCTTGGTTGGACAATCTTTAGCTTGATGTCCTAATTCCTTACAAGTGAAGCATCGACCCCTCATATCCACATTCTGAGTTGGACAATTTCTGGCGATATGTCTCGGTTGTCGACAAACATTGCAAATGGTTGGATTTAGAAGTTGATTGATTTGGCCCTAATGAAATTTTTGACAAGTCTGACACCTCGGTTTATTTCCACTAGAACCACTAACAATGCTAGCTGATGATCCTCCTGAATTGTGCCTTTTTGCACTTCCTTGACTACTGAACTGACTCCACCCAGCCCTTTTGTTTTGTTGACTTGGTGGTGGTGGAAAGTTTGAAGTGTACCCGAGATCTCTTTCAGCCATAGAAGCAATATCCAACGCCTTAGCATAGTTCTATGGATGGAATACGGTCACTCATCCTCGAATGTCACTTCGAAGCCCGGCCACAAACTTTCTTGCTTTTACTTTCTCAGTCATTACAATATCCTCGGCAAATCTTGCCAAACTGGTACATTGTGTCAAGTACTCTCGGACTGTCTTTCCCCCATATATCAACTCCATAAACTCCTGAGCTTTCTGGTCTCCAAATGATTCTGGAAAACAATGTTCGTTAAAAATCTCAAGGAATTGATCCCAAGTAGTCGGTTGACCTGGTCCCAACTTAGTACGCCACAAATATTGTGTTTCATCCTTCAGTGTATCGGCTGCAAACAACATCTTTTGTTCCTCTATACATGGTAACACCCTGAAGATTTTCTCCATATCTGAGATTCAAAAATTTGCCTACATCGGATCGGCTTCCCCATGGAATATGGTTGGCTTTTGTTTGTGAAATTTAGAAATGGTAACAACTTCTTCCCTCAGATTTGGATTCGGTTGTACCGGTCTTTCTTCGACCATATGAGTTTCGACGACTCGTACCAACCCTTCAATTCGATTGCTCTTTCAACCCGTTCCATTCGGTTTGAGGTGTTACCTGCAGACATAATGCCTGGCACCCACATTATATTACACACACACACACACACACACACACACACACCATATGGCATGCTAATCAACATTAAAAGCATACTAAGTAAATGTGTATGCATGTTTATGCAACTACATGTTGTTATGTGCACACTACGCGTCGCATATGTCTCTCGTCCCCAGATGCTCTAACCTATTACTTTGATACCAAAAACTGTCACACCCCAACCCGCCTCATATGGATTAGGACACATGTAACAATGCTACAAGCACCAAATTATATTAATTTGCAAAGAAACATGCGAATTACTAGGAAACGCATGTGTTAATCAATATAAAACAACTCTATTGTTACAAAAATAGCCCCCAAGGGTAAAATGGTAATTAATAAGGTATATATATATTTTATACCAAAAGATAGGTTTTTGAGTTTCGATTCCAACGCAAAAAACGGCGCGCGAATTCGAGTTTTCTAGAGTGAGTTATGTCCGTTTCCGTAAAAGCCGTTAGTGTTGAAACTGGACTAATCAAAACCGGATCGATCGGGTTTTGACAGAATGACCATCTGGCTCCTGCAGATGCTTCGGATCGATCCGCTCAAGGCCCGGATCGATCCGATTTCTGCAGAAGTCATTTTTTGACAGATTCCCCTATTTTAGAAGTTCTAAACACTACCAAGACACAATCAAACCTCATGAAACTTTAAGGAATCAAACCACATTAAAACATTCTAAAACATAAATTTAAGCTCCTCCAACATTTTAAAAGAACATGATCATAACCTTAATGGAATCAACAAGCTCTTTTCAAACCAAACTCTTTACATGAACTTGCTAGGAAATTGATTCAAAATCAAATCAATACTTCTCCGAACTTTGTAAAACTTTGAGGAACATAACAATAATCCATACAAGTTCTCTCCCTCATTTAAAACAAATGTTTACAACTTCAAATGAGTTAAGTAAGTAATCAAAACCAAGATAACTCCATGAACCACCATTTACATAACTCCTTCGGAAAATGATTACAAACCATTCAAAACATTTGGTTACAAAAGGAACTTGACTAAAGTCTTCAACCCATGTATCCGAACTTGCCGAAATGATCCAAACATACAACTTACACATAAACCGAACGATTTCATAGAAATTTACATAAGTTCCTTCAAATCTACATTAACCACGAGTCAAGGCTTTAAGCCATAAGTCAAGGAGTCTAAGTTACAAGTTACACCATATTACTAGTTATAAATATAACTACAAGTCCCAAATCTCTCCCCCATTCCGAGCACATCACTTTCTCTCCAGATATTGCTCTATACCTGCGGTGGTTGTTATTTACCATAACAGAAAAGGAAAACGATTTTCTTAAGCATTACGCTTAGTGAATAATCTACACGTGATTGAGTGTTTAACATGTGTAATGATACAAATAATGCATAACTCATAACCGTAATCGCCAAGTCACTGGTTTAATGATTCATTTAGACCCGAAGACCTCTCTTGGTCCCGTTGTCACTTCAATTCCTTGGACTTCCGTATTTATCGGATTCTTCCTCTTCTCCTCCCTTATTACTCTCAACAATGAATCATTTTCCCGGTACTCATTGATTACCACATAACCATATAATCACATAAACATGTAAACACATATAATTCTCATAAAATTGGCATGCAATTCTCATTTTAACATTCCAAAGCATGAGTAATCAATACTAGCAAACATTCTCATGACTCTTAAGCATGGATTACTATCTCTAACATTATTGAAGCTTTGAACACAATTAAACACAATCATTCTTTAGTATAGAAAACTCACCTTAGCAAGATTATACCCAAATTAAGCTAGAAAATGTTGAATTGCACCAATTTCAAGTTCAATTTCTACCCCAAAATGAATCCTACATAGTTTTGGTACAATAAATATCGTCTATCAAGAACGGTTACATGAAAAACGTTGCCGAAAATAAAAACAAGTTACGTGCATATGATCCTCTTACCTCCACGAGTCCAAAAGTTAAATTCGGCGAACGGTGGCGACGGAATGGCAAAAAAGGTCGTCGGTGACGGTTTCGTCTTCTCTCCCGAGCTCCTTCTTTCTCTTGTTTAATTTTAGCAAATATGAGACAAGTCTCATGTTTCGACACACACACTCATGCACAAGCATGAGGTGTCATCACCCCATTTTTCCCTCTTTTCGTTTATACCCTCAGAATTTCTTAAGTTCCTATTATAAAATCCCCAAAATATTTTATTAACTACCCAATTATCTACTAAGTGTTTGTTTAAGTCCCGTATGAGTTCCAACGTGGGTCCCATATATTTTGTGAAGTTGCTATCGCACCTACTAATTATCAATCTTTTTCAGTTATACCCTTATTTGGGTGTCCAAACTAATACCAATTACTAACATATAACAATATAATATGAAAGCAACTTAACAAATATCCATATAATCATATAAAAATGCATTTAATCATTTAAAATGCAAATGTTAATATCCAGCCCTTCATGGGTCCCATTCCAATACCTGTCCCACCTCACTGGGGACTTTTCTAAATGGTGTTCTTCTCGGAACACTTTTCATACGGGCGAGTCCAAGCCTCCCCTTACTCTATAATATACACTAATTACATGAATTATTGCATATTAATATAATAACCAAACATTTCTGGGTACGGGTGTTACAGGTGGGAACATCTAAAACTACTTCTAACAAAATTTCTGGTAGTCCACTACGATCGAATATAATATGACCTACTATTAAATTATTTTTTAATTCAAAATTGGAATCCATAGTATCTGCGTTTTTTTTAGGTAAATTACACTTTGCACCCTTGTAATTTACACTAGGTGATACTTTGTCCCCATAATTTAACAGTTGATACATTAGACCTTTTTGTCAATTTGCACATTTTGTCAACAATTCCATAAAATAATATGTCATAATACATTAAAATTCATCAAAATTCCATCAATAATTTTGACAAATTTTGGACGGAAGGTGTATGTTGACACAAAATAGAAACTTCAGGCTCTAATATGTCAACTTTTAAACTATAGGGGGCAAAGTGTCACAGAGTATAAATTACAAGGGTGCAAAGTGTAATTGTTGGGCTTCAGAAATGTCATAAAGCGCAGTATTGTCCTCTTTGATTATGATTCATAATTGAAGGCCAAACTTGTTTAAAACAGTGAATTACCAAAAAGAAAAGAAAATAATATCCAAACTTTTACAATAATTTGAATAAATGTCTAAAAAGGTCGTATTCAGATGCTTTGGACAATACAAAATTAGATCAAAAGAAATTTAACCCGTTTGGAATCACTCTTCGAACATATGTTTAGAGTCCTACTATGCATATATTAGAACTCAAAAGTACATTTTCACTGAAACATGTGTAGAAAATGATTTAGCCCAAATGTGATACAGGTATCATATATGGGTTTTAATAAATAGGGTATATTAGTATTCCATTATAGTACAACTTTATAGAAATAGGTCCATTCCAAAAATCAATGTAAGAATTAGTCCCTCACCTATTTTGATGACCAAAATACCCTCATATCATTATTTATAGAAATACACACACACACACACACACATAATATGGTAACTAAATTTAATATTTAAATATATATATACATACACGTAAATTCAAACCCTCAGTTCAAAAATCATAACCATCAAAATCCCTCCATTCTCATAAACGATCTCTGAAAGTGAGAAATTTCTCAAATATCTTGCAAAATCTATGTTGATTGCATCTGGAGTTAGGGTTTCTAGATTAAGGTTGCAGTGACTACGACAGTGTAGCGGTGGTTTGTGAAAGGGTTCAAGGTTTCAGTGATGACGGCGTAGCGATGATGATGGCTAAAAAAACAAGAATCAAAAGGTTTACAATCATGATTTCGTACCAAAAAAAAAAAAATCTATTTCCATCATTTTTCGTTAGAAATCTAGGGTTTTGATGACCTTTATATAGATTACAGTATATAAATTCGAAATCTAGGGTTTTTTTTTTTAAATTCGAAATCTAGGCTTCCGACAACTTTAGTCGAGCCTATCTTAAGATATCATGAATTTATCATGTTTTCAAAGCTAAATCATTGTGTATTCATCACTTTTGTAGCGAAATTACATACTCGCAGTATAAGATGTTTTCAATTTCTCAGTTGTAATTTGTCTGAACCCAGTGAGAAATTTCTTATTTTTATCATTTTATATTTAAAGAAAATTATTATACATTGTGTGTAAAATTTTCACTTTGGGGTTTCTTCGACCCTCTCATTGTGTTGATGAATATGTCAGTATATGGTAAGTGTGACAAAAATCTCACTTTTGACCTGTTTGGAAACTAAGAAATTTCTCACTTACGTTCAAACTGTATGTGTTTTTCCATATGACGAGTATGAGAAAAATTTCACAACAATTAGGAGAGATTTACAACAGAGCTATGTAATGTAAATGCTGTTAGGAATTTTGGGCTTATAATTTATGTAAATGTGTTTAAGAAATTTCTCATGTACTTTGGCTTGAACTAAGTGAGATCACTTTATCATATATTCATCAATTCTGATACATTGTGCGAAACTTTTGTTTTCAGATTTATACATTTATAATCATTTCATGATATGTTCATCCAACTCCAATTGAATATAAAAAACGAATGGATGTTGACCAAATCAAGGGAATCACATATAAAAGATGTGAGAAAATTCACGATTGTCGTGAGAAAATTCCTAACTTGAGTGAGAAATTTCTAACTCACAAAGTGCAAAATTGAGTGATAAATTCCTCACTAAAAGTGAATTTTTTTTCATGATATGTTCATCTAAATCCAACTGAATATAAAAAAATGAATGGATGTTAACTTTTCCCCATCTTATTCTTCGACTTTCTTTCATCTTCTCAGCCGCACCTCCGGGCTCTCTCATGGTCTTTGACCATGGGAGAGCCTGGTTTCACTCATCTTTTTGTTCCTCCGTCTCCCTTTAGGAGAGCGTGTCCCCCCTGTAATGGTTTTGTCCCTCTTTGAGGGTTTGTCCCTTTTTGTTGGGGTTTTTTTTATACTTTTTCTTAGCATTCTTGGGTTTTTTTGGAAGGATCCTTTGATTTTCATTGTTGTTGTGCCTAGATTTGGCTTCCTTCCGTCCAGATCTAACGTCCTTTTATTAGATCTGGTGCTTGGGTGGGCTCTAGTGCAGTCGTGATGCTCTTGGAATGATCCATGTCGGTGGATGTTGGTTAACAGCTTCTCCTCAGTCCCAGCTTTTATGCCACAGTCTGAGATATCTTTGAAAATGGGAGATGCAGTGCGGCTTTAGATGTATTTCTGTGTTTTTTTTTTGTTTTGTGTTTGTTTTTTTTTTCTTCCTATTTGTTGCTATTCGTTTGTCTTGTGTATTTTTCTTTTTCTGATGAGCAATTCTATCTACACCCACCTATTTTGGTCTTTACACCCACTTTCTCTTTACACCCATCACTTAGGGTAAAAATATAACAATTTGCTCTCTACATCCCACTTTCTTTCCCAAAATAACCCTGTCTTTGCACCCAACCTTCTTCATATATTCTATCTCGCATCTCTCCCTCGTAAAACACCATCCCCTCTGTCACAGAGTTCTCTGACTCTCGTTGTCTCATGAAATTACAATCAGGAAAAGAACAAGCAAGGCTATCCGAATGATAAACACAAGTGACAACCCCCCCCCCCCCCCCCCCCAACAAACGAAAAAAAAAAAAACACTCTGCTTTCAATTCAGTTTGTTTTTATTCAATTTTGATCAAATGTTAGATAATTAAACAATTTTGAAAAATAAAATTAATGCAATTTGTATTCCTAGATCAAGCACCTATGCTTGAAGAGCCTTCTTGAAATTAGATTACATCCCTCTCTCATCTTCCTCACACCACCGCCCCTTCCTTTTTTACAATTGCCATCTTCCTCTCTCTCATGGAAACACACTTCTACGCTTCTCTCTCATCATCTCGCTGCACCACCACCGCCCTAATTATTGTCGGCCCCTCAACCTTCATCAAATCAGATGATCAACCATCTAACAATGATTGATGGACCAGATTGCCGCCCCTGTCTGTCTCAGTTGGAGCAAAACCAGTTGTAGATTGTATTACTACTACTTGTCCTCGCATGTAATTTCACACAGGGATTAGATTGTAATAAAAGAGTTTTCTTAAATGTGGTGGGTGTAGAGAGCAAAGTAGGTAGGTGTTAATAAAAGCACTCTTTTCTAATGCCTGTACTGATTCCAGTTAGGTCTGTCTTGTTCTTTTGAAATAAAATGCTGTTTGTCACACACACAAAAAAAAAAATGTTGCGCAAATCAAGGGAATCGCATATCTAAGATGTTGAGCAAACTAAGCAAACCGCCACTTTTTAAGAGATAGAGCATCATGTACTTATATATATATATATATATATACTAGTTGGAGCCCTGTGCGTTGCGCAGGGAATTTAATTGTGTCGTTTCATGTGGTTAAGTGGTTGTTAAAAGTGTATAATAAGATGTTAAAACAGTTAAATAGGAAACTGTAAATGTAACTATTTAATCTAAAACTCTTCTCACGGAAGAAGTTGATAATTCTGACTATCTTATAAATGAGTAGTAAATGTACCTAATAAAGCGCTACTAAAAATATATGACACAAGTAGAGTATTTCCTCTAAAAAAAATGCCATGAATGTGTTTGTAGGCCTTAATTGATATTCGAATACAATCTATAAATCCTGAATTTGAGGGAAGAAGTTGGCCAAGATGTAAATATTAGTGACCAATTCATAATAGCTACTAAAATAGCTACTTTATTTGACATTTTAAATATTCCAGAACATAAATATTAGAGAAGAAGTTGACCAAAATGTGAAATTAGTGACAAATTCCTAAATCGTTACTAAAATAGTCACTTTTTAAAACTTTTTAAAAGTGAATAATAAATATCCCAAAACTTGCTGACCTAAATGCAATTACACATATTACAATATATGAATCCTAAATTTGAGAGAAGAAATTGAGCAAATTATAAATATTAATGACCAATTCCTAAATAACCACTAAAATAGCCACTTTTAAAAAAAAATTTATGAAATGAATAATATATATCCCAAAAAATATTGATCCAAATATAATTAGACACAAATTGTTGATTGAAACCTCATTTGAGAGAAGAAGTTGACCAAATTATAAATATTAGTGATTAATTCCTAAATAGCCACCAAAATAGCCACTTTTGTTGACTTTTTTTGAAGTCAATAATAAATATCCCAAAAATTGTTGACCCAAATGTAATTAGACACAAGATTGTTGATTAAAACCTCATTATTATATTAAATAAAATTTCAAAAGCTGACTTAAATGTAATTATTTATCTAAAATGACAGATTTACCCTCAGATAATTCAATATATCCTTACGATGTATAAATAGATATATGGGTAATTACACTGTTATGAAGGGCAAAAGAGGAAGTTCATATTTTTTGACGTGCTTGTTTATTCGTTGTATAGTATAGTAGAGTAGATATATATATATATATTTGTTACCATATCTGTATCTAAAGATTCATTTAACATAACAGAACTAATACTCCTCCATTTTAAGAATCCCCTTGATTTTAGGCACCACAAATCCATCACGCCTCATACAACTAAAAATATATTTCTCACACAATTTGTAACAAATAACACAAAATTATTGAATGGCAAAATATTATCACAAAACTGAATGAGAAACTGATAATCAATACAGAATGCTACTTTTCTCACATGGAAATTGAATAAAAAAATCTTTGTCAAATGGAACAACTGATGAACAACGTTAAACAATATAGAGCATACATAGCAATACGCAAACAAATGAATAGGAAAACGTGAAACAAATTTAAGAAATTTAAAAACGTGATCACCACTAATTTAAGAAGTTTCATTATTTCATGGACCACACTCATATCACTCTTCAACTTCTGTGCACAGTTGAATTGCCTAAATTAGGATTATTCAAATTTGAATTCAAGATAATAATAAAACAAGAATAAGGGTATGTTTGATAATCCAATTAAGTACTGAAAATGAAAAGATTCAGCACTTACTTTTTCAGTGCGTTTGATAACGTACCACTTAATTGAAAAAGCAGCAAAAAAATCACTAAAAACTTTAAGTGAAAAATTTCTACTGAAAATAATCACTGAATGCATTCTATTTCAGTAGTTGAAACACTATTTTCAGTATTACAAATTCCATCACTTAAAATTTTCGGTACTAATAATCCAACAATTAATTTTCAGCACTAAATTTTCAGTTATATCAAACGCACCCTAATTTACTCTGAGAAAAACTACAGAGTAATAATTAGGAGAAATGATGACTAATTCCTAAACACTTTATTATAGGGATCAATTTCAATACAACCAAATTTAGTTGGACCATTTTCACTATAAAAGGGGATAAGGGACTAATTAAACCTTAGATTTTTATAATAAATATTTGGGTTAATTACACGGACCTCCTCTCTATATTGCAAAATTACACAGAACTCCTCTCTACCATGGATTTACTATTTTATCCTTTGTTTACCATTTTACTAAACTATACACCTCTCTCTCTCTCTCTCTCTCTCTCTCTCTCTACTCTGCTCTGCTCTGTGTGTGTGTGTGTGTACATATAGATATAGATATAGATATACAAGTACACGGCCATACTCTAGAGTGAGAACATAGTAGAGTGAACATACCCAGTGAACATTTTTTTTGCCTGAAAAAACCTACGGGCTGCCCCGTTGACCCGCGCCCGCCCCACTGGCCCGCGGATTTTTTTTAGGCAAAAAAAAAAAAAATTTATATTCACTGGGTATGTTCACTCTACCCTGTTCACTTTAGAGCCTGACCATACAAGTACATTTATATATACACACATAACATATGGACATACGTTTATATATGATTATGAATTTGTTCAAAAAATAAAATATTTAAACCAAAAATTAATTTGTTCCTAAGATTTAAACCCAACCAAAATCAATTTATTCCAAAAACTAATTTTTTCCAAAGATTTAAACGTAAAATCAAATTATTCCAAAAACTTAAGATCTAAACCCAAAATACCAAATCCACCTCAAATATGTATACATTCATATATATATATATATATATATATACAGTCAGGCTCTAAAGAGGGCGCCCTTTTTTTTTCTTAAAGAGAGGGCCTCTGTTTTGGCCGTCAGATCGTGTTTTCATTAATGACAGTTTTGTCATTTCGCAGTTTTTAAACATAATCCGACGGTCAAAACAGAGGCCCTCTCTTTAATAAAGAGAGGGCGCCATCTTTAGAGAATCTTTGTATATATATATATATGTATAAGAAATTGCTATGTACACCCGTGTATTTGCTATATACACCCAAACTTCTTTATTCTAATCATTTTTAATCTAAAAATTCTCACTTTTGTAAAGTTGAGCGGTATACATAGCAAAATTAGCGGTGTACATAGCAATTCCATATATATATATATATATATATGTATTTAATAGCAATATGTATACAAATATGTATGTAGATATTTGGGGGGAGAGGGGGGAGGGGAATTCCTCAATGTCGGGATAGGAAGCACGGGCACTTTTCCATTAATTCAGAAGAGGAAATCTTTCATCGGTGTGTGTTCGCGCGTGTGTATGTATGGATGTATATATATATATATATATATCAGTCAGACTATAAAGAGGGCGCCCTTTCTTTATTAAAGAGAGGACCTCTGTTTTGGCCGTCGGATCGTGTTTTCATTAATGGCAGTTTTGTTATTTCACAGTTTTTTAACACAATCCAACGGCCAAACACAGAAGTCCTCTCTTTAATAAAGAGAGGTGGTCCTCCTTAGAGAATCTTTGTATATATATATATGTATACAGAGATAGAGAAAGAGAGAGAGCAAAGAGGCATTTTTTATTTTATTAAATTTTTTTTTTGTTAATAATTATGGGCATTTTCGGTATTAGCAAATTAAGAAGGGAGGTCTTTGTAAATTTTACAATCTAGAGGGGAGGCGTGTGTAATGCAAATCCAAACCTAAAGGGAGATCTGTGTAATTTTGTAATATAGAGAAAAAATTCGTGTAATTCCACCAAACCTCAAGGGAGGTCCGTGTAATTAACCCTAAATATTTCTTAATTATATGGTTGCCTTGTAATTAGGGCTCTACTATGTACTGCAAAACTAAAGACAATCTAAAGGGGCCGAAACAAGATATCTAGATAAGGTGGTGGGCTAGATGAGCTGCACTTGACCAAGGCCCACTAAATAGTCCAAAATGAAAGCACCTGGTTCGATACAGCCATTTAGAAAAACATATGGGCCCATTATAATCAATGCCATTTCCTAATTTCTTTTGCTAAAGCAGTTCAGATGGGTATGACCACTATCTAGTCATTCAAAATGTATGTTTGAAATGATTGCCATGAAGGGATATTTTGATTGGATTAATGCCATGTTTCTAGTTTAAAAGTACTTTTCAAATGCTATGGTAGTGGTCCAGTAGACCAGGTCTATTATAAAATTTTGAAAAGTATGACATTACTGATTTGATTAGAATGGCAAACGATGTGGTGTTTGGCGTAACTTCTCATACAAAGGTTCATTCCTAGAATTAGAGGTGAAAACGGTTCGGTTTGATTTTTAGTCAAAACGATTGGTTTTGATTTAGTTTAGTGTAAAACTTTGGTTCTGTTCAATTTTTACACTGTATGAAATTTTTGAAAATCGTCCAAACCGATCGGTACGGTCGGTCGGTCTAGTCGGTTTGCTTACATCCCTACCTAAAATAGACTTTCAAGATGGACATTTAAAAAAAAAAA
Source organism: Hydrangea macrophylla (assembly GCA_033977485.1). Taxonomy (NCBI): domain Eukaryota; kingdom Viridiplantae; phylum Streptophyta; class Magnoliopsida; order Cornales; family Hydrangeaceae; genus Hydrangea; species Hydrangea macrophylla. The sequence continues at coordinate 88,229,986 of CM066986.1, forward strand.
AAAAGTGTTTGTCTGGTGAATTAGTATTTTATAAATAAAAAAGTGCATCTAAATGTGCAAATACGTTTTGTGACAAAATCTTAAAACTACAAACTTATATCTATTTATCTATATGACCCTTAAAACTAAATCCTTTTTTTTTTTTTTTGTGTGTGTGGCTAAAAGCCCTTAAAACTAAATCAATATAACATATTATAGTATATAACTTTAGAGAGCAAAAAAGTTAACTGGAATAAAATTAAAAATATTCATCTATAAATATCATGTCAAATGTACTAAAATGGCATAGAAAAAAAAAATCTATAAGAAAAAATATTTTTAATTACACAACTGTCTGTCCAAAAAGGTAGGGATTCGGCAAGACTCATGTAATTCAGGTATGAGAGTGGATAAAGATGACATTAATTACAAAACAAGGGATAAAAGTGTAGTTGTGTGTACAAAAGCTCCTAACTTCTGGAAAAGTGTAAAAATCATAATTTTGAGAAGTCATGATTTTTGGCTTTTCCAAATAGTTTTGGAGATGCACTTCTTGTTAAAATGTCTATTATCAAACCTCAACAAATGGATTTCACTTCTATAAATGAATTTCTTTTTCTAGAAGTCTACTCCCAAAAGTTTCCAAACACCCTCAAAATGTCCCACCCCGCCGGAAGTCCGACCCGCTCTGCTCCTAATGAAACGGGTCTGAAGGAGGTTTAATAGAAGTGAGGGTGAAATTAGTACTTCAAAATTAAAATCATTTAGGAGTCTGAATAGAGTTGATAATTAAAAATTTAAAACTCTAAACCACTAAAATCCGCCCCTTCCAGATTACACTTATCAATTGTGCAAGCGTGTTGGTATATGGCTGCAAAGAGTTAACAATGTTTGCACTTTGATGGCAGCAAATAATCACATATTTAACAATTAGCTTACTGTTGAGTCCTTCCATAGTTTTTATTTATTTATTATTTATTATTATTATTGCATTTATTTATTTATTTATTTTTTAATATATTATTTATCTTGCATAGCAATCCATGACAGAATTGTATGTAGTTTCATATGAAAACATTGCTATCGTCATTTAGAAAAGAAAAATTATGACATTCACTTGGATTAGAAATCTTAATTTGGCATAATTAACGGTAAAAAATAAGTGAAAAAGCTTTTATTAGAGCAAATGCAATTTGCTTATATAAATGCTGGAGCTATGATGAACTCACATCTATGATTTTTAAATTTGGGTTTCTGGTCCTCGGAATATATGAACCATCTGGACTAACAAGAAATGTAGAATTTTAATAACCTGATGGTAAATAGATTTTGAGTAAAACTTGGGACACAATTAAATACATAATTTTTGGGAAACAATTCAATTAATGTGTCTATCTCTCTCCTGTGATGTCATTGGACTCCACAATGACACAGGAGAAAGAAAGACACATTAATTGAATTGTGTCTAAAAAGTTGTGTATTTAGTTGTGCCCCAAATATTACTCATAAATTTTTAATAGGAGGAATGGGGTTACTTCGTACGGTCGTACCAAACTCATCCGTTATCATTCATATATTTCATTTGATGATCATATACATATATATATATATATATATATATTTAGAGGTAATTAGACTGACCTCTTGGAGATAATGTTAAAATATAGTAATATCTCTTGTGGTATGAAAAACTACAAACTGTTACAGTTTTACCAGTTTTGTAGTTGAGTAACAATTTTTCATCCATTAAGTCAACCGTCATTTGATCGTTAATTTTGTTATTTATTTATTAATTTTTGTAATTACAAAAAGATAACTATTTTGTCCTTGTCAAAGGCAATCAAAATTCCATGTTATATATATACATATATATATATATACTAGTAATGCAACACGTGCGTTGTATGTGACTTGGCTCATATTGTTAAAATAGTTATCAAAGACAAAGTTTCATTTTTTGGAATTACAACTACTATGAGTAAAAATAAAAGTATTAACTCATAAGTAAGTTGATTGAAATAGTGTAATAGAACAAAAATCAAGGCAATTGGAATGCTAAGAAGGAGAGATAAAAAGTACAATTGATAAAAGTTTAGAACCTTGAGAATGATTTATAATGAGATTATCACAATGTGCCAAATTTAAAATCTTAGTTGTCATGATAACTCATAATTATAGTTGATGGATGGATAATCGAGTGTAAGCAAGAAGAGGGAAATATATTATCCTCATAGAAGAAAGTAATAAAAAATATTTATTTATTGTAACTTAAACTTGAAATATCCCCTAAAATCTTCAGACATTGCCTCACAATGATCATCTGTAATACCCGTAACTTTGTGTACTTTGGTATTTCTGTATATATAAATAAGATTCAGTATACTTGTACTTTGGTATTTCTTACTTTATCAATCGATTGACATTATTACCTAATCAATCGATGACTGAACACCTTTCGCAATCGATTAATATTCTGCCGACCCGAATCCCTGCGTGGACCAACATCAATCGATTGAATCCTTCTCAAATGATTGAAACCTGACCGACCTGTTTTCAATCAATTGAAACAGTGTTAATTGATTGAAGTTGATATCCCAAGTCTGCACATGGAGCTGCCACCTGCCCTCCCCTTTGTCTATATATATGTGTATTTCGCATGTGTGTGTCTGGGGGAGAGGTTTAGATAGAGATAGAGTTAAAGAAAGAAGAGATATAGATTACATATGCACACATATATATACATATGTATATAGACATATCGTATATATATACACACACAAACGCTCACACACACACACACACATACACACACACACACACACACACAGAAGGAGCAGAAGGAGAAGGAAGAGAAGAAGAGACCAGAGAGGAGGAGGAAAGGAGAGAGAGACCACCTTGAGAAGACCCATGGCCACCTCACATCACCGACATCACTGACTTAACTCGTGAGTGTCTATACTTACCTGGTAGTGTAGATATATAGGTATATATGTGTTTCGGCAAGAAAGAACGGACCCCGAACGAGCGCAGAGTGTCCAATTCATATATGGGAAGAAGACAACTTTTCAATCGATTGAACTGAGTTTCAATAGATTGAAGCAGGTCCCACACTGGACCAATTGATTCAATCGATTGAACTTAACTTAAATCGATTGAATGGACTTCAATCAATTAGAAAGAATTCTAATCGATTGAATAGGACAGATTATAAAATGTTCAGGTTTTTGATATACGATGAACTATTGAGTTGTTTTGTATTGCGCAATGACTATTAGGTGTTGTATCGGAATAACATGCACGTTGAATAATGGGCTAACTGCATTAAACAGTGGAACCATTTGTAAAATGTTATAATGCAGTAAACTGGACTGAGAAGCTGACGTGCATAGTAGTGGGTCTATCGATCATAAAGGTCGATACTATTCATGATTAAGTGTGGGGATGCGATCGCAAAGATCACATGATGTCGGTCGTGGGATCCTAATAAATTGGGATAGTTGGAGGTGTTCGCTGATAAGTATTATAGGCTGGGACTACGTGTCAGACATGTGGGTAGTAAAGCTGGGGCTACGTGTCAGGCTGGAACACCGAAATGCATCAGGGCATATTGGACGAAATGTGTCGGGGTGTATTGGTCAGACTGTATCGGGATGTATTCGAAAGAATGGATTAAGGCATTTTGGCCAGGAAGCTGGGACTGCGTGTCAGGCTAATATGTTGGTTAGAAAGTTGGGACTACGTGTTAGACTTACGCATGATTGAGCTAGGACTTTGTGTCGGGTTTAATAGATAGAATGTATTGGGCTGCGTGCCAAGTTAGTAAGGTGTGGTTTGAGATATGAGTTGAGTAATTATGGGATGTAGAGCTACGCGCGGAATGTGGACTCAAGAGTCGATATTATGCTTGGGATAATGAAAGTTATTATCTATAGTGAGTTGAAGCATACATGAATGCGAACGATGAGATGATCCTTTAATGTTGTTGTTTTATGTACTGCATATCTATGGATACTTTGTAAGTATTTGCATCCACTCAGCTTTCATACCTGACGGTGTTTTATACCGCTGGATATTCTACGTCCAGCTGGTCAGGGTTATGAAAATATAGGGGAAGAATTCATGGCGAGAGGCTATAAGGAAGAAGCCTACTATGATGGTGCTGGAGATGACTACTATGCGAGCCGAGGACATGGAGCTTCGCTGTAGATAGTATATGTTTTAGAGACTCTGTAATAATATTAAGTTTGAAATCGGCACGTGTGTCGTAATACTCTATTTATGTTTTTGCAAATACTTACAGTTTGTAATAGTTTAGTAGTAAACTCTGCTTAATATATGTTGAACTTAGACATTCCAAAATGTGTGGTTTGATCCATTACTATGATGATTAGACTTTGTTGGTGGACGATATGGTGACTTTCAACTATCATGGCCTACGAGTTCAAAAATGAATTTATTTTCTCTATTTTTGCTACTATGGGGCGTGACATCATCCCATAATTTTCTTACATCAGGTGGTTCACAATAAACCAATATTGTTGCAAATAATCTGTGAAGGGCATGAGGCATTTGGAAGATGGTTGCCTCATTTAAGCACTCTGAATACTTTGATCAGATTCAAGTAAGCCTCTTTAAAAGTTTTACAACTGATACAGTTAACCGTTAACAAATCTTCATATGATGTTGGTCCTCTAACATAAAGTAATAGATCTCTCAAAGAATATCTCTCACCTTCCGCCGCTCCATTTATTCGACCAATCACTTCCCCCTTCTTTCTTTCCTACCAATATTTTATTTTTGCTATCCCATACATAGTATTATGGAAATTCACTATACAAAAGTGCTCTGGCCTTTTCACTATTGGAACACATGCTGAAATATTCTGTAAGCATTGTTAACTGATAACATCTCTCAAGTTTGGATTATTATAGTAAGTCACACACTGCTTATTCGGAAGGTGGAACTGCAAGTTTATGACAACAGGGCGAATCTTATTCAAAAGTTGAAAAATTAGTGTGATAACATGGCTAAAGCATAACCTAGTTAATTTAAGAGGTATATTCCAAAAACCTTTAGATGTATTCCACTAATTGGGCTCTAAATAGCCAATGGATTCTTTGTCTTTTACCACTTGTATCATTTGTTTGATAAATATTTTCGTCTTCAACTATTAAATTGTCTGCAGTTACTCTTCTCTTCTTTCTTGCATCTCTAGTATTCTGAATATAATGTTCTCTTTTCTCATCACTGAATAACGCGTACCAGTTTATTTTAGAGTTAACTAGTATTAAATCCTATTTAATGTATCTTTTTTATAATAGACCTAACTCAAAAACTATTTGAAGATAGGTCCACAAAACATTTCAGACCATTCTACCCCCACTTAATCTAGGATTTTTAAATTTTAAATGCAAATTTATTTGATTCCTTATATATATACACATCTATATATGTATATGTAATTAAAAACCCTATATACAAGATCTCTTCTCAAAACCTTCCCCCCTCTCCCTCTCTCTCTCTCTCTCTCTCTCTCTCTCACATTCGGTCAGTTGCTGTTTCAAGGACCGTTTTCGGCGATCAAGCGCCGACAATCGTGAGTGCTTCGTTGGTGTAGAAAGAAGCTTCGTGGCGTACATGAGCAATGGATGGCGGATATATTGGACTAGTTATCGCCGTCGCCATCTTCGCCGTTGAGTCCGATATTTAGTGCGATGCATCCCAATCTGCTGGTGGCGTGTTAAGCTCTAAAGGAGGCGTCGCCGATATGTTCTGCAGATTCTCCATTTTCTGTTGGTCTTCTAATTTTTTGCAGATGCAGTGTAAAATTATACACTAATGCTAGTTCTTGTACTCTTATATTAGTCTTTTTTTTTTTTTTTGGATATTGGATCTGTCAGATTTTCAGTGTAAAAATGTGTTGATTTTACTTTGTTCGCTGATTTTCAGTGTAAAAATTGTAGCTATCAAGATTTGACTCTTGTGTTGATTTTCAGTGTAAAAATTATAGCTAGCAAATATTTGACTCTTATATTATTTTTCACTGATTTGTTTGTTTGTTTGTTTTTTTTTTTAAAAATTTTTTTTTATAGCAATGCATTGGAAAAATATACTATAGTGTAAAATTCTCCTCTTGTAGTCATTCATAATGCAGTATTAAAATTATAATGGCAATCCTTAAGTACTCTTTTATATACTATATATATGTATATATCTGTATATAATTTTGAAATGCAGTGAAAATTTTACACTGATAATGTAGTGTAAAATTGTACACTGATTTCCATAAAAAAAAAATTGTACACTGATAATGTGCCTAGTCATTATTGTCAAAAATACATGCCATGCCGACCAAAATTACATTGAATGAAAAAATTAGCAATGGATAATCTAACAAAATATTTGACGTGGCACTAAAGTTATGGAAATCATTAAAGATGTGGATGACAGCTTACCAAAATAAAAAGATTCTACTAATTAAATCTCCATTTAAATGTGTATACCTACAATCATGGTAATTATTAGGTTGTTCCAAAAAGAACTCCATATATATATATATATATGTATATGGCTGTGATGTTGACTCAATTATCCTACAATTTAGGAGTTTATATATCATTCAATACATCCGTGTATATTCATGTATATAAATGTATATAGCTGTGATGTTGACTCAAATCTCCTATAATTTAGGAGTTTAAATATCATTCAATACATCTGTGTGTATATATATATATGACTTTGATGTTGCCTCATAATCACTATATAATTTAATATGTGCTAAATATAATCATATGTGTATGTATATTAGTCAATGTATATATGTATGTACATTAAGGGGTAAAATTGTAACATTATTTACATTAAATGGGGGGATTGGACCAATCAAAATAAACTTTTTGATAATGTGGACCTCTTAGTATAATTAAATGTTGAGTGGGTAATATCATAAAAACTTGAGTAAATAGGGATTTTTTGGGAGATTTCTATTTATTTTATTTCTCTGTGATGCCATTTTTTCCCCAAAAGTTTGTGTATTATTTATAGAATCAAAAATAATAAGTTCCAATTAAGGATAGTACCACATGCAGGCATATGCTCATTCAAAGTTCATACAATCCAATTATGTAAATATGTCCACCACTTTAGTATAAAAATGTTCTTTTACCTTATTTTGTAAAACTAATTCGTAATTGTTAGACTTTAATGGATTAAAGTAATGAAGAAAATAAATATGAAACTTATATATAATGTAATTCTTCATACAATATTTATTTGCAAATGCGCAATGTAGAATCATATTACATAATCATAAGAATGCAAATATAAAAAACCTTGTACGATTGTATTGTTAGATCAGGAGTGTTGAACTAAGCCTTGTTTTGGTTGCGTGTACATACACAAATAAGTGGTTCATATTTTGCCACTCATATCGTATAGTGGTTTTTATATAATTTCTTCTTTATTTTAAATGTATTGTTTTACATGTTTATTTATGACACTTACTGTCACACCCGTCCCAGAAATTCAGAATTTTATCATGCATATTTGTAATTTGGGAGTTATCAATGTTAGTTGATAATGGTGATGAGGTTGACTGTGAGTCAACGGTAAGGTGTCAGTGAGAACACGGGAACATGGAAGTTCATATTGCATGGGCATGAGTAAATGACATTTATATGATTTAAATGTTATTTGACTTTATCTGCTATTCCTGTGAATAGTAATTATACATGTGTAGTATAATTCTGGTATTTGGATACTTTAGTATATCATTTTGAGAACTGTGGTGAGAACGCGAGTGATACGTTAATTAAAAAGATAGGTTGTGTAGAGATTCCACAGTATATAGTTTCAGAAGTTATTTTTGGACTCAAACGAAACCTAGTCGAAAACTTTTGAAATTTATAGTTTTCACTCGTAAAGTTATAAAGGACGTGTGCGAAGTTTCATGGGTTAATTAGAAGTTTGAGAAACTTGCGGGGAGGTTAACGTAATTTTCAGAACGTTTGTCTATATATAGAAGTGGATGAGATTTCATTCTCATCCAAACTCACAAATATCTAGAGAGAGGAGAGAGAAGGGAGATTTGGTTGCCACGAGCTTGCCGGCGACATACGATGACCGTCCGTTCGTCAGATTTTCTTCAGATTTCATATTTGAACTCGTGGAGGTAAGATCTACGTTTTGATCCTACTTAGGCCGTGTTTGGCCAATTTTTGTAGAAATCTTAATTCTAGACTTTTGGAAAAAACAGGTATAAACTTGTAGGAATTTTCTCAAATTTGAAATCCGACGTTTAATTGACCTCCTAGTCGATCCTTCAAAGTATGGGGGAAATCGCACGAGGTATGAAGTTCTAACTTGTGAAATATAGAGAAATACATGTTTTATATTTCGACGACGAAATTGAGATCCGGGCAAAATTCATGTGTTAATTGTAGGACCGTTAATTATGCACGCGCTAAATTGTGAAAAGTATGTCTAAATTTACGCGAGCACGTTGAGTTGTCTATGTGGGTCAAAGGGGAGTCTTATACAAATTCATGCCGGAGTAGGCTTCTCGTTGTTTGAGAATTTTAGTAGCGACGGCTACTGTGCATAGTTGTAGGCTTGGACTTGCCATGGCACTTGTGGGAATGTAATGGTTGTAGGCTTGGACTTGCCATTGACATCGCGGTTTAAGGCTTGGACTTGCCGCTATTGGATGAATGTGTATTTTTCTCCCTAGAGACTATTGATATGATTTACGAGATTAAAGTATGTTTTGTCATATATTGCATATGTTAGACTTGTACACTCAGCATATAGCTGAGTAGTGGAGATGTACTCCATTGCAGGTAAGAAGAAAGACAAGGAGAAGCGTGATGAGTGAGGCCGTTAAAGAACGCCAGGAGAGTCCTTTGTTTATATTTTTGTTCTAGTTCCTAAACTGATATCAAGGAATTGGGTTATGTAATACGTTGTAATAGATCTTTGGATTAGTTCCGTAGTATGGTAATCCTGTATTTGAATGTCTGTGGTTAAGTTTTAAATGTTGTATTTGAGTTATGGTTGTGATTGTTGTTGGTTTAGGAAAGCATGAGTTGTTAATTTTCACAACAGGGCTGCCCAGCAGGGGAGCAGTCGACCGAACCCTGTATTAGTTGACTGGATCCCGTGTGTTTGAGGCACTGAAAGTGAATAGTAAGGGAGGCAGTCGACTAGACCCCTTTATCAGTCGACTAAACACTGTTGATTTTTGGCTACTGCTTCTATTAATGGCAAAACCAGTCGACTGTACAATAACTCAGTCGACTGGACCCCTTTTTAATATGTTGCATTTTTGATTCTGCATAACACAGTCGACTGGGGGAGTGAGCAGTCGACTGAACCACTATAGATTTTAGCTACTGATCCAAATAGTAACTAGTGCAGTCGACTGGGTTCCCTGAGCAGTCGACTGAACCTCTGTTTTCAGAACTGATTCTTTTGAATGTGTTTTCACTTGGCCAAAACTTTTTATAACTCAAATTTTCAATAGATTTTCAACTCAGAGGGAAATGTTTCCTAAGTTTTAAAATACCCAGGGTTGTTTTTTTTAAGTTCTTTCCGCTGCGTATAAGTTATACGATGTTTGGATGAGCCTTGATGGCGTGCCACATGTCCTATTTCCACGCGTAGTGGGATGGGTCGTGACATTTAGTGGTATCAGAGCTTGAGGTAACAAAACTTTGGGAACGTTCGACGACGAGTGGAGTGTTGAGTGAATCGCCACATGTTCTAGATTGCATCCATACATATTAGAGATGTTTGTGTTGGGTTTGTGCCCTCAAACCATTACTTTATGTATTAGACATTGATTTTTTAATATATGGATATCAGCTTTACATTTCATTATGTATGTTTCTTTCATGAGATGATTGTTTAATCCATAAGTATCATAGTAAGTATTTCGTATGTGTATGAGATACATACAATGAGATACGAATTACTATTCTTTGATACTTAAAGCTTGTCACAGTGGATGATGAGACTGGATATCTCATCAGGTATACACTGTAGCATCATTAACTACCATTCGATGGAGTGATAAATCTCAATCACTAGAGTATGACTCTTGGTTAATATGCTAGTGCTTATAGTGCATTGACGGACCTGAGCTTTCCTATTGACGCTCAATGCTGTCAACAGTCAATAGGAACTCATAACTTGTATAAGGTATGTGTTCTCAATCTTGAGACGATTATGAACACAGACTGTGGATATGGCTGCTTTGACTTACCAATCAGTGAGGTCTATAAAAGATCAACACCTGGGTATCTTGGGTATGTCATATTCATAGGGTTGTGAACATATATTGTCAAGATAGAATCTACCCTCTGTTTCAGAGTAAGCATTCCCTTGAGAATGTCACCATGTCGATTACTGAGTACTGCAGTCTTGTTGATAAGAGTTATCAACATGTTTGGTAATCATGAGTAGTGAATGGGACTCAAGGAATACAAGAAGTAATCATGATTCAGGTTGACAGTAACAGTTATCCGACTACCTGAATATGATTACGAATGCTGACGGTAGAGGGACATTAGTACAACATACAAGTCTAGTTATCGCTTCGGATATGTTCTTTTGCGTTGGAGTTCAGTTATCGTTTTATAGTGGAGTAAACGTTAACTGACCAGTTAGTTAGTTTGCTGATCAAAGAGTTTGGTCATGGTAATTAACAAACTGGTCTGAGCCAACAATAAAGAGCCTAGGAGGTCCCACTCTTAGCTCCGCCAGGATGCTTGGAAAGATGCTTGAGGATGATGTCCAGACAGGTTCGATCGATCGAAGATATCTCGATCGATTGAAGTCTGCAGGTTCGATCGATCGAAGATGGTTCGATCGATCGAATGTTCGATCGAATGTTCGATCGATCGAAGGCACTTCGATCGCTCGAAGTCTAGGTCGGTTCTGGGAATCTATAAATAGGGCAGCTGCGTTCTGGAAAAGGTTGTTCGTCGTTTTGAACGTCAGAAGCTGCAGAAACTGTTTTGGAGTCCCAAAACCTTCTCTATCCTCTCCATTAGGGTTCCCACCAACCCTAGTCTTTCTGGCAGGCATCCGCAGGAGTCATAAGGGTGAAGATCATCTAGTGGAGGCTGCTGGAAGTTGAAGATCAGAATTGGGTTCAAGACATTAAGGTATAACTCGTGTCCCCTCTTGTGCGCATCTGTAGAATTGACGAGTAGTAGATCCGGGCATGCCAATAAAGTTTCATAACTTGATTTTTCCGCTGCGCGTTTAAACTTTCCATTTAAACCTGTTTTTCCAACAATTGGTATCAGAGCCACGCTCGTTTGGATCCATAGATGCGTTTTTTGGAACACTATTTTGATTTGCATGTTGATTTTAGAACTGCTTTCGAAACTGCATTGTCACAGATCTGTTTCTGCAGTGTTATCGCAGCAGTATACAAATCTGTGATTGCATTGGATGCAAGATGGGTTCGATCGATCGAAGTAGTCTCGATCGATCGAACGCTCTGTACTCGAGCGATCGAACAGGTTTCGATCGATCGAAACCTTCTGTTGTTCGAGCGATCGAACAGAGTTCGATCGATCGAGACAGACTCTTTGTCAGGATCTTTGTTTCACAGTTTTAAAAGTATTTTGAAATTAAAAGTTTACTTTTAACGTATTCTGCAAAATTTTTAATCATTCTGTGAAATAGAATGTTCAAGCGATTGAACAGTGTTCAATCGATCGAAGGTTCGAGCGATCGAACGGTCTTCGATCGATCGAACTATGACAGAGAAGTTAGATGCTGTTTTGAGTTCTAATTCAGTATGTAAAGAGTTTATATACTGAGTGAATCAATTAAGGGTTCCAATAGTTATATTTTGTTATATATATGCGTGGATGTGTGTTCAACTAACCTTTTGCAGCAAAAGTTAGTCGCTATCTCCCATGGCGCCAAGAGCATTTAATTTTGTGTTTGAATGTTTTAGATTGGTGTGTTGTTTTAAGTTTGGTTTGGTTTTAAGGCATATGTAAAGGGCGCTGCGATTTCAATCCTACGAAAAGGAAAGTCGCACCGGTTTCCCTAGCCTTTTATTTTGTTGTTGCTATTTCTATTTCTAGATAAATTGTAAGCTTCAAAAGAGGCATAGGTTCAATGTAATAGAATTAGAATTGTCCATGAAGATGGAGCTGGAGGCGATCAAACCAAAAGCAGGTTCTATGGAGATAGAGCCATGGGAGATAGAGGCATCGTTTGGATGTCTTTTATTTCATTTTAGTTTTTTATTTTATGTGCTTTGTTTGTGATTGGCGTATAATACATTGTTGCATGCACGCAAAACAAGTTTTCTAAAATAAAATTCAAAAACCGTTTTCAACACATTAGTAAACATTAGATGTTTATGGGAAGTGTGTAGAAACAGATTTTCTCAAAAAGCAAAATCCTTTTTTACTAAATCTAGTGGGAGAGGGTCTTATCAAATTACACCCACGATCTTCCATTAACGGTTCACTGTAAGATGAGTGGTGCATTCTGTGTCACCTCGCCAGGGGTGATCATTCCATACGGAGGGTGCATTACTCATTGGTTACTAGATGTGAACTTCTTTTGATAGGATCAATCAGACGTGTTAGAGGGTGACCACCACACGGAGGCGCTACTTGAGACGGTTGTGATTGGATCCTAGTTAATGGTACACACTAGCTAAGCTATGGATAAGGGATCCCACACGGGGCATTATTCAGAAACTTAGAGATCAAATAGGTTCGGGAGTCATAACTTGTTTTGCAAGAGTTGCATAGCGGACAAGTCATGATTAATCGAAAGATTGAACATTGACCACCACACGGATGCTTTATTCTTTCGTTTCAATATTCCGGCGACTTTGTTTTAAAATAAGAGTTTTAAAAGGATTCTTTTATTTCAAACTGTCAAATTCTGATATCCATATTTATTTTGTTTGTTTGATTTTCAGTAATCATAATGTCTGGATCTGCATTTAGTCCACTTGCCACCATACTCACTCAAAACAAGTTAACTGGAAACAACTACACTGAATGGAAACGTAACCTTGACATCGTGTTAACTGCGGAGGATCACATATATGTCCTCACCACCCCATGCCCCGAAGAACCCGCGGCAAATGCTTCGGCATCTGCCAGACGCGAGTTCGACAAATGGAAGAAGTCGAATGGAATGGCTCGTTGCTATATTCTGGCCTCAATGGCTGGTGTGTTACAACATCAATTCCAATCGAATGATTCTGCCAGTGACATTATCACATCCCTGAAAAAGATGTTTGGGGAGCATGGCAGGCCTGCCAGACAGGTAGCTATGCAGAAGATAATGAGTGCAAAGATGTCGGAAGGGACTCCAGTCAAGGAACATGTTTTAAAAATGATTGGTTATTTAAACGAGCTGGAGACCCTAGGTGCCAACATCGATGCACAGACCCAAGTTGATATGATCCTCAATTCGCTGTCGCCTTCATTCGCTCAATTTAAACTTAACTATAATATGAATCAAATGAATTTTTCAATGAGCGAATTGATGAGTTCTCTTTTGGCAGCGGAAGGGGTGATCAAACCTGGGGTCAACGTTTTGAACGTTGAGAAAAACGCTTTCTCTTCCCGATCTGTGCCGAAAGGAAAGAAAGGGAAGAAGAAGGCTAGCATTGGAGGTTCAAGTGTTGGACCGGTCCCTAAGATTGCAAAATCTAAGGGAAAAGGTAAAGGCAAAGGGAAGGTGGGTGGCCAAGGCAAAGGAAAGTGTTTCCAATGCGGTGAGAAGGGCCACTGGAAGAGGAACTGTCCAGAATTCTTAGCTACAAGAGTTCAAGGTATGATTGAATCACATGTGATTGAAGTAAGTTTTATAACGGATACTTCAAACACTTGGTGCATTGATTCTGGTGCGACTAACCATATCTGTAATTCATTGCAGGGGTTCAGATCAACCAGGAAGTGCAGTGATGGGGAAATCGTACTTACTCTAGGTTCTTGCGCAACCGTTTCTGCGGTTGCTATAGGAGTCGTAGTTTTAGAATTTCTAGACAATAAAGTTTTGATTTTATCAGATGTACTTTACGTTCCTTCAATGAGACGTAATTTAATTTCAGTTTCTAATTTATCGAATAATGGTTATTCTTTTAATTTTGGAACTGAAGTTGTGATTAAAAGAAATGGTTCTTTTATATGTTCTGGTGTTAAATCAAATGGTTTGTATGTGATTACTCCCAATATTTCTAAAGATTCTTGTATGGAACTTAATAACTCAGTGGTAACTGTACCATCTAAAAGAAAGAGATCTTCCACTAATCCAACAAGGCTTTGGCATATGAGGCTTGGTCATATCAATCTAAATAGGATTGGCAGACTAGTCAAAGAAGGGGTCTTAGGCGATTTGGTTCTCGAACCAATAGAAGTCTGCGAGTCTTGTTTAGAGGGTAAGATGACCAAAAGGCCCTTTCCTGCAAAGGGCAATAGAACCAATGCATTGTTGGAATTAGTTCATACTGATGTGTGTGGACCAATAAATATTAGAGCAAGGGGTGGTTATGAGTATTTCATAACATTGACCGATGACCACTCCAGGTATGGATATGTGTACCTAATGCAGCACAAGTCTGAAGCCTTTGAAAAGTTCAAAGAGTTTAGGGCTGAAGTGGAGAAGCAATTGGGCACACATATCAAGACCATTCGATCTGATCGAGGTGGCGAGTACCTCTCTAATGAGTTTATTGATCACCTCGTACAGAATGGGATTCTGTCACAGTTAACTGCACCTGGTACGCCTCAGCAAAATGGTGTAGCGGAGAGAAGGAATCGGACTCTTTTAGACATGACTAGGTCGATGATGAGTTATTCTGAGTTGCCATTATTCCTTTGGGGTTATGCTTTGGAAACCGCTGCTTACATACTAAATCTAGTACCAAGCAAATCTGTTCCAAGAACACCACGAGAGATGTGGATTGGGCGCAAGCCTTCTTTGCAACATCTCCGGATATGGGGGTGTCCGGCACATGTGCTGAAAGGAAAGATGAGCAAATTGGATTCTAGATCGGAAGTATGTTACTTTGTGGGTTATCCAAAGGGTACTTATGGATGGTATTTTTATGATCCAAGGGAACAGAAAGTGTTTGTTAGTACAAATGCTGTTTTCTTAGAGAATGATTATATCATGAACCATAAACCTAAGGGAAGGATAGATCTTAGAGAGATAGAAGGAGAGCCCTCAGTCCAACCCGCAGTTAATGACGATATAAATCAAGAAAACACCACTTCTTCACCCATTTCCGCACCGGTACCTCGTCGTAGTGGGAGGATTATCAGCCAGCCTGATAGATACATGTTCTTAGCAGAAGTTTTTGAAGCTGTCTCCATAGAATCTGAATCTGATCCTACCACTTACGAAGAGGCAATGGCTGATGTTGATTCAGCTCATTGGATTAAAGCTATGAAGGCTGAATTGGAATCTATGGATTCCAATCAGGTCTGGGATCTTGTAGAACTTCCAGCCAATATTAAACCCATTGGCTGCAAGTGGGTCTATAAGAGGAAAAGAGGATCTGATGGAAAGGTTGAGACCTTTAAGGCTAGGCTTGTAGCGAAAGGTTATACTCAGAGGGAGGGCATTGACTATGAGGAAACCTTCTCGCCGGTAGCCATGCTCAAGTCCATCAGAATACTCTTATCTATTGCTGCATGCCTAGATTTTGAAATCTGGCAGATGGACGTCAAGACTGCATTCTTGAATGGCAATCTTGAGGAGGACATCTATATGCAACAACCAGAAGGGTTCATAGCTGGTCGGAAAGGTAACTTGGTATGCAAGTTGCAAAAGTCCATTTATGGACTTAAGCAGGCATCCAGAAGTTGGAACATCCAATTTGACCAAGCGGTCAAATCGTTTGGTTTCATACAGAATCTGGATGAACCTTATGTATACAAGAAGAGTGAAGGAAAAGTGGTGGCTTTTCTTGTGCTTTATGTTGACGACATTCTACTTATTGGAAATGATGTAGCGGCATTGTCAACGGTCAAGGTTTGGCTAGCTAGTACTTTCGATATGAAGGATCTAGGAGAGGCGAGCTATATTCTTGGGATAAAGCTCTTTCGGGATCGCAAGCAAAAGATAATGGGATTATCTCAAGCTGGTTATATCGATAAGGTGCTAACTAGGTTTTCAATGGATAATTCGAAGAAAGGTTTGTTACCTTTCAGGCATGGTTTAGCGTTCTCCAAGGACCAGTGTCCAAAGACACAGGAGGAGAGGAATCGCATGACAGGAGTTCCCTATGCTTCTGCAGTGGGAAGTCTCATGTATGCGATGTTATGCACTAGACCAGATATCTGCTTTGCCGTTGGCATGGTTAGCAGATATCAGTCGAATCCGGGTCCAGAGCACTGGACAGCCGTTAAGCACATTCTTAAGTACTTGAGAAGAACTAAAGATTACATGCTTATGTACGGTGGTAGTGAGTTAATTCCAGTGGGATACACTGACTCGGACTTTATGTCAGATAAAGATTCGAGGAAGTCGACGTCCGGTCATCTCTTTACCTTGGGAGGTGGTGCTGTCAGTTGGAGGAGCATTAAGCAGAAATGCATTGCAGACTCAACTACAGAAGCTGAGTATGTGGCTGCTTGTGAAGCCGCAAAGGAAGCTGTTTGGCTCAAGAAGTTCCTTATGGAACTCGAGGTGGTACCAGCGTCGCTGTCGCCTATTACGCTTTATTGTGATAATAGTGGGGCAGTGGCTCAGTCCAAGGAGCCAAGGAACCACGGAAAGGGAAAGCACGTAGAGCGGAAATATCATCTTATCCGAGATATTGTTCAACGTGGAGATGTGACTGTCACCAAGATTGCCACCACTGACAATCTTGCTGATCCGTTTACAAAGGCCTTACCACAGAAGGTCTTTGATCGTCATCTAGATAGTCTAGGTCTTAGATGTAGTTCTGAATGGTTATGAGTGCAAGTGGGAATTTGTTGGGTTTGTGCCCTCAAACCATTACTTTATGTATTAGACATTGATTTTTTAATATATGGATATCAGCTTTACATTTCATTATGTATGTTTCTTTCATGAGATGATTGTTTAATCCATAAGTATCATAGTAAGTATTTCGTGTGTGTATGAGATACATACAATGAGATACGAATTACTATTCTTTGATACTTAAAGCTTGTCACAGTGGATGATGAGACTGGATATCTCATCAGGTATACACTGTAGCATCATTAACTACCATTCGATGGAGTGATAAATCTCAATCACTAGAGTATGACTCTTGGTTAATATGCTAGTGCTTATAGTGCATTGACGGACCTGAGCTTTCCTATTGACGCTCAATGCTGTCAACAGTCAATAGGAACTCATAACTTGTATAAGGTATGTGTTCTCAATCTTGAGACGATTATGAACACAGACTGTGGATATGGCTGCTTTGACTTACCAATCAGTGAGGTCTATAAAAGATCAACACCTGGGTATCTTGGGTATGTCATATTCATAGGGTTGTGAACATATATTGTCAAGATAGAATCTACCCTCTGTTTCAGAGTAAGCATTCCCTTGAGAATGTCACCATGTCGATTACTGAGTACTGCAGTCTTGTTGATAAGAGTTATCAACATGTTTGGTAATCATGAGTAGTGAATGGGACTCAAGGAATACAAGAAGTAATCATGATTCAGGTTGACAGTAACAGTTATCCGACTACCTGAATATGATTACGAATGCTGACGGTAGAGGGACATTAGTACAACATACAAGTCTAGTTATCGCTTCGGATATGTTCTTTTGCGTTGGAGTTCAGTTATCGTTTTATAGTGGAGTAAACGTTAACTGACCAGTTAGTTAGTTTGCTGATCAAAGAGTTTGGTCATGGTAATTAACAAACTGGTCTGAGCCAACAATAAAGAGCCTAGGAGGTCCCACTCTTAGCTCCGCCAGGATGCTTGGAAAGATGCTTGAGGATGATGTCCAGACAGGTTCGATCGATCGAAGATATCTCGATCGATTGAAGTCTGCAGGTTCGATCGATCGAAGATGGTTCGATCGATCGAATGTTCGATCGAATGTTCGATCGATCGAAGGCACTTCGATCGCTCGAAGTCTAGGTCGGTTCTGGGAATCTATAAATAGGGCAGCTGCGTTCTGGAAAAGGTTGTTCGTCGTTTTGAACGTCAGAAGCTGCAGAAACTGTTTTGGAGTCCCAAAACCTTCTCTATCCTCTCCATTAGGGTTCCCACCAACCCTAGTCTTTCTGGCAGGCATCCGCAGGAGTCATAAGGGTGAAGATCATCTAGTGGAGGCTGCTGGAAGTTGAAGATCAGAATTGGGTTCAAGACATTAAGGTATAACTCGTGTCCCCTCTTGTGCGCATCTGTAGAATTGACGAGTAGTAGATCCGGGCATGCCAATAAAGTTTCATAACTTGATTTTTCCGCTGCGCGTTTAAACTTTCCATTTAAACCTGTTTTTCCAACAGTTTGATGCATATGTATTTTGTTTTACATACATGCTATTGTTATTGTTGTACATGCATAGTGTTTATGCATTGAGAACTACAGGATTGTAATCATGAGTGACGAAGAGCGAACTCTATTGCCACACACTCGACGTATGAATGAAATGGCAGAAATGATGGGGAATATGGGAGAAATGATACGGAATATAGCAGAGCGACTGCCTCATACGCCTCAAATTGAAGTGGAACCAATAACTGTAGTGCATGCACCCGAAACTAGAGGCATAAGACCCGTATCAGAATAATTCGCTCGAAAGAAACCAATGGAATTTTATGGGACACCCGATCCAACGCTAGCAGAGCACTGGATTATGGACATGGAGAGAATTTTTCTATCTATTCCGATGAACGACAGGGAGAAAATGGAAAATGCAAGTGATGTGCTGAAGGGTGAAGCCCAGAACTGGTGGGTAAATGTTCTGGATCAAGGGGCACCGATTACTTGGGAAGGGTTCAAGGCGGAATTCAATCGCCGGTTCTTTCCGTGAGCCGCCTACAATGCAAAGAAGAGAGAGTTTGATAACTTGAAGCAGGGAGATATGACTGTAACCGAATATACTTCCAAGTACAATGCTTTGTTGAGATTTAGAAAGGGTTCTGTACCAGAGGAGGAAGATAGAGCAAGGAAATTCGAAGAGGGTTTAAGGAAAAATATTCGTCTAAGGGTGGAAACCTATGAGCATTCGACTGTGGCAGCAGTACAACAAACGGCGCTAGTGGCCGAGAGTGGGATGGAAAGGTCGAGGCAGAATCAGCACGGTAAACGAAATAATGAGGTGGTGATAGGAACCAAGGCAGAGTTTTCAAGAGGCTGATGTTTCATGACCAAACCCCAAAACAGGAACCAAGGCGGGGGTAGTACTAATTCAACACCCGACATGAGAGACAAGTGTTATGATTGTGGAGTATTTGGGCACCAAGCCAAGGATTGCCCGAGGAAGTATCCTCAGCAAGGAGTTAGTTCTATGGCTTCCAGTGGGTCGAAGCCTAGGCAGTCTAATGACGGGGGACAAAGGATGGAGCAACGTCAAGGAAGAGCATATCAGATGAACCCAGGAGATATGACTGCTTCCGAGACAGTAGTCTCAGGTATGGTGCTTGTATGTTCACACTTAGCACGCATACTTATCGACTCGGGATCTACGCATTCATTTGTATCGCATGCCTTGTTGAACATTTGAATGTTAAATCGGCACAGTTAGGATATGAATTGTCTATTGCTGTGCCACTTAGTAAATCGATAATGACGTCTACTATATATAAGAACTGTGAGATCAAACTAGGTGAGAAGTTGATGACTGTAGACCTTATACCGATTATAGTGAACCATTTCGATGTGATACTGGGAATGGATTGGTTAGCTCTTAACCACGTATAACACCCACATTTGTGTTATTTCATTTGCATTACATTGTCAAGCATGATAATGTGATATGGCGTGTCTTATGACACATGTTTAGGTGAGTTTTGACTCACGAGTTGATTTGGGTGTCTGTATTAGAGAATCCTTTGAAACTGCTGTGATTGAGGATTTATTGTTGTGACGTCTCTCCGAGTATGAGACTGTCACTAAGGAATATTTTAAATGTTTATCTGGAAATAAATATTTACCTGTGTATTTCAATATCTGTATTATTTTCTGTTTTAGAATTTATTTCTGTTATTAGATTTAGTATCCTGGTGAGAACGAATGAACACGCTATTAATTTGGTAGGCTAATTAGCAACTTCGGAAACGTCATATAGAAATTCCCGTTTTAGCGACCAAACGAAACTTAGTCGAAAACTTTTATAATTTTGAAGTTTCACTTATAAAGCTAAGAATAAGCTGTATAGAAAGTTTCAGAGACTGATTAGAAGTTTTGAAAACTCGTGGGGAGGTAAACGTAATTTCCAAAAGAGTTGCCTATATATAGATAGAGATGGATGAGATATTTTTTCATAAGCTTAACCTAAAATTTCAAGAGGTGGCCAAAAGGGGGCTAGAGGGAGATTTTGTTGCTTCAAGCTTTGCGACGCCAAACGACGACCTTCCGTCAGTTTGTTTTCTCCCATATTTCATATTCGAGCTCCTCGAGGTAAGAGCTTCGTTTTGATACCTATTAGGGCCTGTTTGACTAAGTTTTCCGAAAAGTTGTTTTCTAGAATTTTTCTTAAAAGTTGATAAATGGAATTTTGATTCATAGGTATTGTACTAGACGGACTTCTACACGTTCTTTGTACACGGGTTTTCTTTGGATCGAATTATAGGAGCGTTATTTGGAGGTGAGTGATTCAACTATGTTTTAGAATGATTTCTTGGCATGTATTCATGTTATGTTTGAATAGCATGTATTAATTCTTAGAGATATATTGTGTAGTTCATATTGGGCATTTGTATTAATAAGTAGGCTCAATAGCACGGTGATATGTTTTGATTACCGCGAGCATGGTGATATGTATTTGAGCATGTTAAGTTGCTTATGTGGGTCAGAAGGAGCACGTGGTCACCGTGCCATTTTGTGGAGCCGATATAGGCATTAAGGTCGCACGATTGAAGAGAAGAATCGTGGGTCTTACCCTTTCGTGTGAACTTATTGGCGAGGAGTCGCGGATTGGGAGTATGGACGGGCACGTGAGTCTCCGGCGACTAGTATGAAATGTAGAGATGTGAATGCGGACATGTTTATCATTCATGTACATATGTTGTTTTATTCACTAAGCTTTAGCTTAAACAAAACGAAATATGTGTGGTTATTCAAATAACCATTTCAAGTGTTAGTGCTGGCGAGGAATCGGAGAAGTGAGCACGTGGGTTGGGAGTTCTTTTGGAAGGCAACTTGAATGATAATCTTGTAGTTTTGGGATAATAGGAATGTTGTAATAAGAATTTGGTTGTTTTAAACCATAATTATTTTGGTATGTTAGAATGGATTTAAACCGTTATAATAGTTAGTGACATGTTGTAACCTTGCTTTAGAAATGTTTTAATACAGCTAAGATTACTTTGGTTTGAGTTTGGATGGAGTGGTTGATCATTGGTGAAAGTTAGAAAGCTTTTCAAATTGAAATTCTGCAGTTTTGGCTGCTGTCAGAGGAGCAGTCGACGGGGCAGTCGACGGGATAGTGCAGTTAACTATTTTTCCCTTATTATGATAAAAGCAGTCGACGGGGCAGTCGACGGGACAGTGCAGTCCAGCTATTTTCCTTATTTTGGTAAAAGCAGTCGACTGGGCCCTGCCTCAGTCGACTGGACCTCTGAAGGTTGATGTATTCTTTTTGTTTCTGCTTATTTCAGTCGACTGAGGGTCCCGACCCAGTCGACTGAACCTCTGCTTTTGAAAATGTGTTTTGTTTTCCGCTTCGTGTGTTCTTCAAATTAAACTTTTGGGAACGTTAATGAATTGGTTTAGCCTTGGTGGCGTGCCACGGGCTTCGGTTCCGCTATTGTAGGACCGGGCTGTGACATTTAGTGGTATCAGAGCTTAAGTTTAGAGCCTTGGGAACGAGTGAAGTTATATATGCTGAGTGACGTCGAGTGGAGTGTGTAATTGTGAAGATAATGGTTATCATTGTAGAAATGCTTCATGCATTAGCATTTGTTGATTGTGATGAACTGTGCACATATATCTATATTATGGCATAGCATGCATGGTCATTATGCATTGAACTCAACAGGGGAAATATTTGAAACGTTATGGCTGATCCACCAAGAGAATTGTCACCGCATTCGCGGATGGACCAAATAGTGAATATGGTGGAAAATTTCATACAAGCGGTAAGTGAAAGAGAACAGATGAACGTTCAGCCTCCACAAGTAGAAATTCGTTATATCAATGCACCATCGGCACCGCGATCTCAACATACAATCGTGGAACAGTTTCATAAGCGAAAACCGACGTTGTATCATGGGCAAGTTGACATAGACTTGGCCGATCATTGGATGATGGACATGGAAAGACATTTCCGTCAGGTAATATGTACCAATGAGGAGAAAATTTTGTGCGCATCCGATACGTTGATGGGCGAAGCATTGGATTGGTAGAACAACGTGCTTGAACGAGGGAAGCCAACCACGTGGGAAGCATTTAAAGAAGAATTCAACAAACGTTTCTTCCCGCAATCTGCTTATACTCAGAAACGCCAAGAGTTTGCGAGTTTGGTTCAGGGAGATATGACCGTGGGTGAGTATGTTTCTCGTTTCAATGCCTTGTTACGATTTGGGAAAACTACCGTTCCGACTGATAGGGATAAAGCTCGTAAGTTTGAGGAAGGGCTTAGAGAGAATATTCGTGACCGTGTGGACATGTTACAACACCCGACCGTTTCTCTAGTCGAGGAAGCCGCCCGTATAGCTGAGAAGAGTATCGACCGATATCGACAAGGGCAACAAGGAAAGAGACCCAATGACAATAGGGGCAAGAGCCAAGGGAATGCGAAGAAATCGTTCACGCAAGGTTTAGGATCGAATATGGGTAGTCAAGGAGGAAGTGTGTTTGTTGGAGATTCGAGACCGTTGTGCCCAACATGTAACCTGCGACACAGAGGTACCTGCTATCAATTGATCACTTGCTATATTTGTAAACAATTGGGGCATGTGTCTAGGAATTGTCCTTTGAATGCAAATTCGACTACACCAAACACAACCTCGAACACCAAGAGCTACAACCCAGAGATAAGAGGGAAATGTTTTGAGTGTGGCCAACCGGGGCATATAGCGAAGAATTGCCCAAGTAAAAGACAACTGGGAATGAGTACTGGTGCATCGAGTGTGCCAAGCGGGTCAAGGGTAGAACCTCGAGTGGATAAAGGGAAAGGAGTCGCGCAACAACAAGGACGATACTTTCAGCTCAGGCCGGGGAATACAGATGATACCGTCGTATCAGGTATTCTTCCTATTTATTCGTATCCTGCACGTATACTTATGGATTCTGGTTCAACGCATTCATTTGTATCACGTGATTTTGTTAAGCATTTAACTGTTAAGTCAGAACCGTTAGGATATGACTTGTGTGTATCATTGCCTAGTAGTGAACCGCTAGTTACTTCTTCGATATTCAAGTCATGTGAAATCAAGATAGGTGATAAAGTTTTGAGCGTTGATTTGATTCCGTTGACGGTGAATTACTTTGATGTTATCTTGGGTATGGATTGGTTGTCGGTTAATCAAGCCAAAATCGATTGTGAACAGAAAAGGGTTAGTTTCTATCCGTCAGGGCGAGAAAAGTTTACTTTTCAGGGTAAGGGGGTGATCGTACCGCCGTACTTGATATCGGCGATTCAAGCAAGTAAGATGTTGAAGAAGGGTTGTTCGGGTTTCTTATGTTCAATTGTTGACACGCGAGTTCTTGGACCATTAATAGAAAACATTTCAGTAGCTCGAGAATTTTTCAGATGTTTTTCCCGATGAGTTACCCGACGTATTGATTGAAAGAGAGCTTGAGTTCACAATAGAAGTAGTACCAGGGTCACCACCGATATCTAAAGCGACGTACCGAATGGCACCGATAGAGTTGAAAGAATTGAAAGTTCAGTTAGAAGAATTGTTGGAAAAGGGTTTTATCCGACCGAGTGTTTCACCGTGGGGAGCTCCAGTCTTGTTTGTGAAGAAGAAAGATGGAACAATGCGTATGTGCATCGACTACCGAGAGTTGAATAAGTTGACCGTCAAGAACAAGTATCCGTTGCCGCGAATAGATGACTTGTTTGATCAGTTACAAGGGGCTCAGGTATTTTCAAAGATCGACTTGAGATCCGGCTACCATCAGTTGAAAGTCAAAGAGGAAGATGTTGAGAAGACGGCTTTCAGGACTCGATATGGTCACTTTGAATTTTTGGTTATGCCATTTGGAGTGACAAATGCTCCAGCTGCTTTCATGGACTTGATGAACCGTGTTTTCAAGGATTATTTAGATGAGTTCGTTATCGTGTTCATAGATGACATCCTAATCTACTCCAAAAGCGTAGAAGATCACGAGTATCATTTGCGATTAGCTTTACAACGGTTACGTGAAAAGAGATTATTCGGCAAATTGAAGAAGTGTGAGTTTTGGTTGACCGAAATAGCTTTCCTTGGACATATAGTGTCGGCAAAGGGAATTTCTGTAGACCCTCAGAAGATAGAAGCAGTTACCAACTGGGCGAGACCAACGAACGTGACAGACATCAGAAGTTTCCTAGGATTAGCTGGGTATTATCGGAGATTTGTAAAAGACTTTTCACGTATAGCAATGCCGATGACGCAGTTAATGAGGAAAGATATTGCTTTTGTTTGGAGTCCAGAATGTGAAGAAAGTTTTCAAGAGTTGAAAGGTCGACTAGTGAAAACACCAATATTAGCCGTTCCGTCAGGGACTGAAGGATTTATTATTTACAGTGATGCTTCATATAGAGGTTTAGGTTGCTTTCTTATGCAAGGTGATAAAGTTATTGCGTATGCATCAAGACAACTTAGACCGCACGAGAAGAATTATCCAACACATGATCTAGAATTGGCCGCCATGATTTTTACACTGAAGATTTGGCGTCATTATCTATACGGGGAGAAATGTGAGATATATATGGATCACAAGAGTTTAAAGTACTTGTTTACACAACGAGATTTGAACATGAGGCAAAGGAGATGGCTAGAGTTGATGAAGGACTATGATTTGTCGATTCAATATCATCCGGGCAAGGCGAATGTCGTCACCGATGCTCTTAGTCGCAAAGTACCAACCAACACCGCATCAGATTTGACTTCTCAGAAAGAATTGATACGAGATATGGAGAATTTGGAGCTTGAAGTGATACCGAGGATTGAAAGGGGCTTGATG
This sequence comes from Hydrangea macrophylla, assembly GCA_033977485.1. Lineage (NCBI taxonomy): Eukaryota > Viridiplantae > Streptophyta > Magnoliopsida > Cornales > Hydrangeaceae > Hydrangea > Hydrangea macrophylla. The sequence continues at coordinate 88,255,278 of CM066986.1, forward strand.
TCGATGATGGTGGCACAACCACTCTTGATTCACGAAATCACAGAGAAACAACTTCAAGATGTGGCTTTGAAGAAGATTTGTGATGAGATTCCGATGGGCAAACAACCGGGATTTACTTTTGAGAATGATGTTTTAAGATTGAGGGGTAGAATTTGTGTGCCTAACGAGAAGGAGTTGAAACGAAACATCCTAGAGGAAGCACACAATACAAAGTATACCGTTCATCCGGGAAGCACCAAGATGTATAGAGACTTGAGACATGTTTATTGGTGGCCGGGAATGAAGAGAGAAATAGCACGCTATGTTTCACGATGTACGAGTTGTCAACAAGTAAAGGCCGAACGCCAAGTACCCTCGGGATTGTTACAACCGTTACCGATAGCCGAGTGGAAATGGGAACACATAACAATGGATTTTGTTAGTGGGTTTTCGAGGTCGAAGAGATCGAATACTATTATCTGGGTGATTGTTGACCGTTTGACGAAGTCGTCGCACTTCCTACCGCTTCGAACAACTAAGCCGATGCCGTTAGCTAAGTTGTATATTCGCGAGGTTGTAACACTACATGGTATCCCAGTTTTTATCGTTTCGGATAGGGATAGTAGTTTTACGTCGAAGTTTTGGAGAGCCATACAAGAAGCAATGGGTACCAAATTGCACTTTAGTACAGCTTTTCATCCTCAGACTGATGGCCAATCAGAGAGAGTAATTCAGATTTTGGAAGACATGCTTCGTTTATTTGTACTTGATTTTCAAGGTAATTGGGAAGACCATCTGCCGTTAATTGAGTTCGCGTATAACAACAGTTTTCAGTCAAGTATTAGAATGGCTCCTTATGAAGCTTTATATGGGCGTGTATGTCGTTCACCGATTAGTTGGACGGAAGTCGGAGAAAGAAAGATTGAAGGGCCGAAAATTGTACAAGAAACGGTGGATAAGATAAAGGTGATTAGACAACGATTACTGACAGCCCAGAGTAGGTATAAGAGTTATGCCGACAAGCGCAGACGGCCGTTGGAATTCGATGTAGGAGACTTAGTGTATTTGAAGGTGTCACCTTCAAAGGGAATAACCAGATTTGGTAGATACAAGAAACTCAACCCGAGATATGTAAGACCTTTTGAAATCATTAGAAAGGTTGGACCCGTAGCTTATCGTTTGAACTTGCCGAGCGAGTATGCTCAAGTTCATAACGTGTTTCATGTATCGTTGTTACGCAAACAATTAGTGAAAGATAGAGATCAAATGATGACTCCGACATCGAATGAGATTCAGAGTGATTTAAGATATGCCACATATCCGGTAAAGATCTTAGACCGGAAGGATCAAGTATTACGAAATAAAGTAATATCGAAAGTGAAAGTGTTATGGCGTAGTCAAACTACGGAAGAGATGACGTGGGAGATAGAAGATGAGATGCGTACTCAGTATCCGCACCTTTTCGAGACTTGAGGTACAAGTTTGGGGACAAACTTCTTTTAAGGGGGAGAGTATTATAACACCCACATTTGTGTTATTTCATTTGCATTACATTGTCATGCATGATAATGTGATATGGCGTGTCTTATGACACATATTTAGGTGAGTTTTGACTCACGAGTTGATTTGGGTGTCTATATTAGAGAACCCTTTGAAACTGTTGTGATTGAGGATTTATTGTTGTGACGTCTCTCCGAGTATGAGACGGTCACTGAGGAATATTTTAAATGTTTATCTGGAAATAAATGTTTACCTGTGTATTTCAATATCTGTATTATTTTCTGTTTTAGAATTTATTTCTGTTGTTAGATTTAGTATCCTGGTGAGAACGAATGAACACACTATTAATTTGGTAGGCTAATTAGCAACTTCGGAAATGTCATATAGAAATTCGCGTTTTAGCGACCAAACGAAACTTAGTCGAAAACTTTTATAATTTTGAAGTTTCACTTATAAAGCTAAGAATAAGCTGTATAGAAAGTTTCAGAGACTGATTAGGAGTTTTGAAAACTCGTGGGGAGGTAAACGTAATTTCTAAAAGAGTTGCCTATATATAGATAGAGATGGATGAGATATTTTTTCATAAGCTTAACCTAAAATTTCAAGAGGAGGCCAAAAGGGTGCTAGAGGGAGATTTTGTTGCTTCAAGCTTTGCGACGCCAAACGACGACCTTCCGTCAGTTTGTTTTCTCCCATATTTCATATTCGAGCTCCTCGAGGTAAGAGCTTCGTTTTGATACCTATTAGGGCCTGTTTGGCTAAGTTTTCCGAAAAGTTGTTTTCTAGAATTTTTCATAAAAGTTGATAAATGGAATTTTGATTCATAGGAATTGTACTAGACGGACTTCTACACGTTCTTTGTACACGGGTTTTCTTTGGATCGAATTATAGGAGCGTTATTTGGAGGTGAGTGATTCAACTATGTTTTGGAATGATTTCTTGGCATGTATTCATGTTATGTTTGAATAGCATGTATTAATTCTTAAAGATATATTGTGTAGTTCATATTGGGCATTTGTATTAATAAGTAGGCTCAATAGCACGGTGATATGTTTTGATTACCGCGAGCATGGTGATATGTGTTTGAGCATGTTAAGTTGCTTATGTGGGTCAGAAGGAGCACGTGGTCACCGTGCCATTTTGTGGAGCTGATATAGGCATTAAGGTAGCACGATTGAAGAGAAGAATCGTGGGTCTTACCCTTTCGCGTGGACTTATTGGCGAGGAGTCGCGGATTGGGAGTATGGACGGGCACGTGAGTCTCCGGCGACTAGTATGAAATGTAGAGATGTGAATGCGGACATGTTTATCATTCATGTACATATGTTATTTTATTCACTAAGCTTTAGCTTAAACAAATCGAAATATGTGTGGTTATTCAAATAACCATTTTAAGTGTTAATGCTGGCGAGGAATCGGAGAAGTGAGCACGTGGGTTGGGAGTTCTTTTGGAAGGCAACTTGAATGATAATCTTGTAGTTTTGGGATAATAGGAATGTTGTAATAAGAATTTGGTTGTTTTAAACCATAATTAATTTGGTATGTTAGAATGGATTTAAACCGTTGTAATAGTTAGTGACATGTTGTAACCTTGCTTTAGAAATGTTTTAATACAGCTAAGATTACTTTGGTTTGAGTTTGGATGGAGTGGTTGATCATTGGTGAAAGTTAGAAAGCTTTTCAACTTAAAATTCTGCAGTTTTGGCTGCTGTCAGAGGAGCAGTTGACGGGATAGTGCAGTTAACTATTTTTCCCTTATTATGGTAAAAGCAGTCGACGGGACAGTGCAGTCCAGCTATTTTTCTTATTTTGGTAAAAGCAGTCGACTGGGCCCTGCCTCAGTCGACTGGACCTCTGAAGGTTGATGTATTCTTTTTGTTTCTGCTTACTTCAGTCGACTGAGGGTCCCGACCCAGTCGACTGAACCTCTGCTTTTGAAAATGTGTTTTGTTTTCCGCTGCGTGTGTTCTTCAAATTAAACTTTTGGGAACGTTAATGAATTGGTTTAGCCTCGGTGGCGTGCCACGGGTTTCGGTTCCGCTATTGTGGGACCGGGCTGTGACACCACGCCACAATAGACTGTGAACGGAAAGAGGTTAATTTTCGATCACCGGTACATTTGAACTTTTGTTTCCAAGGTAGTGGGGTTATACTGCCGCCGTATTTGATTTCAGCTATCCGAGCGGGAAGGTTATTGAAAAAGGGATGTCAAGGATTCCTATGTTCAGTAACTGATGTCTCAGCAACCGAGTTAAAAGTAGAAGACATTCCGATAGTGCGAGAATATCCAGATGTATTTCCTGATGACCTACCAGATGATCTTATTAAGAGAGAGGTTGAATTCACTATTGAGGATAATCTATAGTGATGCTTCACACAAAGGGTTGGGATGCGTGTTGATGCAAGGTGGTAAAGTGATTGCTAATGCTTCTAGACAGTTGAAGACACATAAGATTAATTATCCGACTCATGTTCTCGAATTGGCCGCGGTAATTCATGCTTTGAAAATTTGGAGACATTATTTGTACGGGGAAAAGTGTGAGATATTCACTGACCATAAGAGTTTGAAATACATTTTTACCCAACGGGACCTGAACATGAGACAGCGAAGATGGTTGGAGTTAATGAAGGACTACGATCTTTCGATTGAGTACCATCCTGGAAAGGCAAATGTAGTAGCTGATGCATTAAGCCGGAAGACGCCGAGGAATTTAGCCGACGAGCTAACACAACAAAAAGAATTGATAAAAGAGATGGAATGCTTAGAATTGGATGTGATTCCAGGGACAAATGATGGCTTAATGATGGCGATCGTAGCACACCCAGATATTATTGATGAGATCAAGAAAGAACAATTTAACGATGTCTATTTGTGCAAAATGAGGGACGAAATACCTTTGGGGAGACGACCTGGTTTTGTGTTGGAACGAGGGACGTTGAAACTGGAAAATCGATTATGTGTACCGAATGTGAAAGACTTGAAAGAGAGGATTCTTGAAGAATCACATAGTACTCGATATTCAGTACATCCGGGAAGCAACAAAATGTATCGAAACTTGAGAGAAAACTTCTGGTGGAAGGGTATGAAGCGTGAAGTCGCTAAGTTTGTATCTGAATGTTCAGCATGTCAACAAGTCAAAGCAGAGAGACAAGTACCCGCGGGGTTACTACAGCCATTGCCAGTGTCAGAATGGAAGTGGGACGAGATCACGATGGACTTTGTTTCTGGATTTTCATGATCGTGTAACAAGAATGATAAGATTTGGGTTATAGTTGACCGATTAACCAAGTCAGCTCATTTTCTACCGATCAAGACGACTAAACCGTCCAAGTTAGCAGGATTGTATGTGAGAGAGATTGTAAGACTACATGGAGTACCAGCCGTGATCATATCGGACCATGATAGTAGTTTTACGTCAAGGTTTTGGGAAAGTCTACAAAAAGCTATGGGTACGAAATTGAGTTTCAGTACTGTATTTCATCCTCAGACCGATGGACAGTTGGAGCATATGATTCAGACATTAGAGGATATGTTACGATTGTGTGTGTTAGACTTTGGGAATGATTGGGAGAAACACCTACCATTGATTGAATTTGCGTATAACAATGGATTTCAGTCAAGTATTGGTATGGCACCATATGAAACTTTGTATGGCCGTAAGTGTCGATCACCGGTTTGTTGGACCGAGGTTGGAGAAAGAAAGTTGTTAGGACCTGAGTTAATACAGGTGACTACTGAGAAGGTGAAGTTGATTCAGGAGCGACTTAAGGTAGCTCAGAGTCGTTATAAGAGCTATGCGGACTCTAAACGACGACCGATAAATTTTAAAGTTGGAGATTTCGTATACTTGCGAGCATCGCCTTCGAAAGGCATTGTTCGATTTGGAAAGAGGGGAAAGCTCAATCCCAGATTCATAGGACCTTTTGAGATTCTAGAGAGAGTAGGGCCAATAGCTTACCGTTTGGCCTTATCATCAGAGTTGGAACATGTGCATAACGTATGTCACGTGTCTATGTTGAGACGTTGTATGACTGATACGAGTAAGATCATTGTACCTAAACCGCTCCAGATTCAGAGAGACTTGACTTATGTGGAGCAACCGATAGAGATTCTAGATCGAAAAGAGCAAATCTTAAGAACTAAGATGATTTCGATGGTAAAAGTATTGTGGCGTAGTCACACGGTGAAAGAAGCTACATGGGAAAGTGAGGAAGACATGAGGAATGAGTATCCATACCTGTTCGACGTATGAGGTATAAGTTTGGAGACAAACTTCTTTTTTGGAGGGGAGAGCTTTCACACCCGTCCCAGAAATTCATAATTTTATCATGCATATTTGTAATTTGGGAGTTATCAATGTTAGTTGATAATGGTGATGAGGTTGACTGTGAGTCAACGGTAAGGTGTCAGTGAGGACACGGGAACATGGCAGTTCATATTGCATGGGCATGAGTAAATGGCATTTATATGATTTAAATGTTATTCGACTTTATCTGGTAATCTTATGAATAGTAATTATACCTGTGTAGTATAATTCTGGTATTTGGATACTTTAGTATATCATTTTGAGAACTGTGGTGAGAACGTGAGTGATACGTTAATTAAAAAGATCGGTTGTGTAGAGATTCCACAGTATATAATTTCAGACGTTATTTTTGGACCCAAACGAAATCTAGTCGAAAACTTTTGAAATTTATAGTTTTCACTCGTAAAGTTATAAAATGGACGTGTGCGAAGTTTCATGGGTTAATTAGAAGTTTGAGAAACTTGCGGGGAGGTAAACGTAATTTTCAGAACGTTTGTCTATATATAGAAGTGGATGAGATTTCATTCTCATCCAAACTCACAAATATCTAGAGAGAGGAGAGAGAAGGGAGATTTGGCTGCCACGAGCTTGCCGGCGACATACGACGACCTTCCGTCAGTCAGATTTTCTTCTGATTTCATATTTGAACTCGTGGAGCTAAGATCTACGTTTTGATCCTACTTAGGCCGTGTTTGGCCAAGTTTTGTAGAAATCTTAATTCTAGACTTTTGGAAAAAGCAGGTATAAACTTGTATGAATTTTTTCAAATTCAAAATCCGACGTTTAATTGACCTCCTAGTCGATCCTTCAAAGTTTGGGAGAAATCGCACGAGGTATGAAGTTCTAACTTGTGAAATATATAGAAATACATGTTTTATATTTCGATGACGAAATTGAGATCTGGGCAAAATCACTACAAGGAAAAAGGCCTTTTATGTCACTTAAAAAGTGACATAAATAGGTATTTATGTCACTTTTTTTTTCAGTAAAAAGTGACATAAATGGAGGCGACATAAATGTTTTAAAAGTGACATAAATACTTTCGAAAAAGTGACATAAATGTTTCATAAATCCAACAAATTTGTTAATAAAAAGTGACATAAATACTTAAAAGTGACATAAATACCATTTTATTTATGTCACTTTTAACATAAAGTGACATAAAAGTAGAAAGTGACATAAATACCAAACAAAATTATAACATCAAAGACTAAAAAGTGACATAAATACTTAAAAGTGACATAAATACTATTTTATTTATGTCACTTTTAACCTAAAGTGACATAAAAGTGGAAAAGTGACATAAATACCAAACAAAAATTAATACATCGAAGTCTTAAAAGTGACAGAAATACTTAAAAGTGACATAAATACCATTTTATTTATGTCACTTTTAACCTAAAGTGACATAAAAGTAGAAAAGTGACATAAATACCAAACAAAATTATTACATAAGAGCCTTAAAAGTGACATAAATGCTGTAAAAGTGACATAAATACCACCCTGTAAAAACAATATATACCACCCTGTACATATATACAATACCATGCATGCACCCTGTACAAAATTAAATCCAACTCAATATTTCAACTACTAAATTTCATATAGATTCATCTCAATATCAACCAATTAATTAGAATGAACAAAAAAAATATACAATCGATCAGAGTCAAGTGCAAATCTAATATCATATATATACATATTACATATTCATCAAAAAGCACGAACAAACCTATGAAAGCAACAAAAAAGAATTAATTAGCCCAACAAAAAGTGTGGTTTGTTTGTTAGAACCTTCCATCAAAATGTGAAACTTTGTACCTACAAAAAAGATACAGATTTCATTAATTAGTTGTATATGATTAAAATAATAAAAGAGTAAAACTATGTTTGGGGGTTTCGAGAGACCACAATGTGTTCGGGGAACTAGGAATGATGAAAGAGTCATTTTTTCGCATTTTTTGTGAACCGTGAATCCGTTATGCAATCCGTTAGTTCCCGTAAGTTTATTTAGGCATGTTTGAGGTGCGTGTAAGGTTTCGTGGCATTTGGTTAAGCGGTTTACCGATTCGCTACTCAAAACCCCAAAAACTAACTTTTTTTTCAAGCCTAAGTGACTAAATAGTAATTTTTTTGCATTTTTTGTGAACCGTGAATCCATTATTCATTCCGTTAGTTCCCGCAAGTTTATTGAGGCATGTTCGAGGTGCGTGTAAGGTTTCGTTGCGTTTGGTTAAGCGGTTTACCGATTCGCTACTCAAAACCCAAAAACTAACTTTTTTTCAAGCCTAAGAGCAACTCCAACGGGAGTTGTATATGGGTATCCATTTTAAATAACTGCCATTTTGGCAATTTTTGTCAAAAAAATTGAGCTCCAACGGAGGTTGCATATGGGTATGCAAAATGCATCCACCATGGTTGGGGACCCAAATTTATAGTCGATGGAGAGAGAAAGGGGGGAGATCCATAATTTGGTGGGAAATGTCAGACGCCACTGTTCATAGCAGTTGGGTTTCAATTTTGTTTGCAACGGCTATAAACAGTGTGCTACAATTGAAATGTTTACTGAGAAATTCAAAAATGATACACACACACACACACACACCAAACCACCCACTAAATGTTTACTGAGAAATTCTCATATTTACTGAGAAATTCTCAATATTTACGGAGAAATCCTCAATGTTTACTGAGAAATTTCTCATAGTTTAGTGAAACATTTCTCATATAAATGAGAAAATTCTCATATTTACTGAGAAATTCTCAATGTTTACTGAGAAATCCTCAATGTTTACTGAGAAATCCTCAATGTTTTCGCATTTTTTTGTAAACCATGTATCCTTTATGCATTCCGTTAGTTCCCGCAAGTTTATTGAGGCATGTTCTAGGTGCGTGTAAGGTTTCGTGTCGTTTGGTTAAGCGGTTTATCGATTCACTACTCAAAACCCCCAAAACTAACTTTTTTCAAGCCTAAGTGACAAAATAGTCATTTTTTTGCTTTTTTTGTAAACCGTATATCCGTTATTAATTCCGTTAGTTCCCGCAAGTTTATTTAGGCATGTTCGAGGTGCGTGCAAGGTTTCGTGTCGTTTGGTTAAGCGGTTTATCGATTCACTACTCAAAACCCCCAAAACTAACTTTTTTCAAGCCTAAGTGACAAAATAGTCATTTTTTCGCTTTTTTTGTAAACCGTGTATCCGTTATTAATTCCGTTAGTTCCCTCAAGTTTATTTAGGCATGTTCGAGGTGCGTGTAAGGTTTCGTGTCATTTGGTTAAGCGGTTTATCGATTCACTACTCAAAACCCCCAAAACTAACTTTTTTCAAGCCTAAGTGACAAAATAGTCATTTTTTCGCATTTTTTGTAAACCGTGTATCCGTTATGCATTCCGTTAGTTCCCGCAAGTTTAGTTAGGTATGTTCGAGGTGCGTGTAAGGTTTCGTGGCGTTTGGTTAAACGGTTTACCGATTCGCTACTCAAAACCCCCAAAACTAACTTTTTTTCAAGCCTAAGTGACTAAGTAGTCATTTTTTCGCATTTTTTGTAAACCATGTATCCTTTATGCATTCCGTTAGTTCCCGCAAGTTTATTGAGGCATGTTCGAGGTGCGTGTAAGGTTTCGTGTCGTTTGGTTAAGCGGTTTATCGATTCACTACTCAAAACCCCCAAAACTAACTTTTTTAAAGCCTAAGTGACAAAATAGTCATTTTTTCGCTTTTTTTGTAAACCGTGTATCCGTTATGCATTCCGTTAGTTCCCGCAAGTTTATTGAGGCATGTTCGAGGTGCGTGTAAGGTTTCGTGTCGTTTGGTTAAGCGGTTTATCGATTCACTACTCAAAACCCCCAAAACTAACTTTTTTAAAGCCTAAGTGACAAAATAGTCATTTTTTCGCTTTTTTTGTAAACCGTGTATCCGTTATGCATTCCGTTAGTTCCCGCAAGTTTATTTAGGCATGTTCGAGGTGCGTGCAAGGTTTCGTGTCGTTTGGTTAAGCGGTTTATCGATTCACTACTCAAAACCCCCAAAACTAACTTTTTTCAAGCCTAAGTGACAAAATAGTCATTTTTTTGCTTTTTTTGTAAACCATGTATCCTTTATGCATTCCGTTAGTTCCCGCAAGTTTATTGAGGCATGTTCGAGGTGTGTGCAAGCTTTCGTGTCGTTTGGTTAAGCGGTTTATCGATTCACTACTCAAAACCCCCAAAACTAACTTTTTTCATTCCTAAGTGACAAAATAGTCATTTTTTTGCTTTTTTTGTAAACCATGTATCCTTTATGCATTCCGTTAGTTCCCGCAAGTTTATTGAGGCATGTTCGAGGTGCGTGTAAGGTTTCATGTCGTTTGGTTAAGCGGTTTATCGATTCACTACTCAAAACCCCCAAAACTAACTTTTTTTCAAGCCTAAGTGACTAAATAGTCATTTTTTCGCTTTTTTTGTAAACCATGTATCCTTTATGCATTCCGTTAGTTCCCGCAAGTTTATTGAGGCATGTTAGAGGTGCGTGTAAGGTTTCGTGTCGTTTGGTTAAGCGGTTTATCGATTCACTACTCAAAACCCCCAAAACTAACTTTTTTAAAGCCTAAGTGACAAAATAGTCATTTTTTCGCTTTTTTTGTAAACCGTGTATCCGTTATGCATTCCGTTAGTTCCCGCAAGTTTATTTAGGCATGTTCGAGGTGCGTGTAAGGTTTCGTGTCGTTTGGTTAAGCGGTTTATCGATTCACTACTCAAAACCCCCAAAACTAACTTTTTTTCAAGCCTAAGTGACAAAATAGTCATTTTTTCGCATTTTTTGTAAACCGTGTATCCGTTATTAATTCTGTTAGTTCCCGCAAGTTTATTTAGGCATGTTCGAGGTGCGTGTAAGGTTTCGTGTCATTTGGTTAAGCGGTTTATCGATTCACTACTCAAAACCCCCAAAACTAACTTTTTTTCAAGCCTAAGTGACAAAATAGTCATTTTTTCGCTTTTTTTGTAAACCGTGTATCCTTTATGCATTCCGTTAGTTCCCGCAAGTTTATTTAGGCATGTTCAAGGTGCGTGTAAGGTTTCGTGTCGTTTGGTTAAGCGGTTTATCGATTCACTACTCAAAACCCCCAAAACTAACTTTTTTTCAAGCCTAAGTGACAAAATAGTCATTTTTTCGCATTTTTTGTAAACCATGTATCCTTTATGCATTCCGTTAGTTCCCGCAAGTTTATTGAGGCATGTTCGAGGTGCGTGTAAGGTTTCGTGTCATTTGGTTAAGCGGTTTATCGATTCACTACTCAAAACCCCCAAAACTAACTTTTTTTCAAGCCTAAGAGCAACTCCAACGGGAGTTGTATATGGGTATCCATTTTACTGAAAAATTTCTCATAGTTTAGTGAAACATTTCTCATGTAAATGAGAAAATTCTCATATTTACTGAGAAATTCTCAATATTTACTGAGAAATCCTCAATGTTTACTGAGAAATTTCTCATAGTTTAGTGAAACATTTCTCATATAAATGAGAAAATTCTCATATTTACTGAGAAATTCTCAATGTTTACTGAGAAATCCTCAATGTTTACTGAAAAATTTCTCATAGTTTAGTGAAACATTTCTCATATAAATGAGAAAATTCTCATATTTACTGAGAAATTCTCAATGTTTACTGAGAAATCCTCAATGTTTACTGAGAAATTTCTCATAGTTTAGTGAAACATTTCTCATATAAATGAGAAAATTCTCATATTTACTGAGAAATTCTCAATGTTTACTGAGAAATCCTCAATGTTTACTGAAAAATTTCTCATAGTTTAGTGAAACATTTCTCATATAAATAAGAAAATTCTCATATTTACTGAGAAATTCTCAATATTTACTGAGAAATCCTCAATGTTTACTGAAAAATTTCTCATAGTTCCCGCAAGTTTATTTAGACATGTTCGAGGTGCGTGTAAGGTTTCGTGGCGTTTGGTTAAGCGGTTTATCGATTCACTACTCAAAACCCCCAAAACTAACTTTTGGTTAACGTAGCGTTCCTCTATTAAATTAAACATATGAGAATACTATGCTCAAGGTCAAGAACTAACCACTTGAAATCTCACTAGAAAATTGCAATAACTATTCACAACTAAAACACTCCAAACTTGCAATAGCAAAGCGGGCTTCGAAAAAATAAATAATAGAAAAAGCAATTTTGGACATATGAAGATGCATGTTTATTGTGATATAAGCAAGTTAATTACCTATGCTTTCATTCGGGTATATGTTCCACAACGAAATCTATGAACTCAGTCCGCATTTCGTTGATATCTTCAAGTGTGTAAGTTTTTTTATCACACAACCTTTTCATCTAAACAATTCAAAACAAAAGTTAATTAATGATCATCAAAAAACAAAAAAGATGCGAAAAGTTAATTAATGATCAAAACTCAATAAAAAAAACAAAAACCTTTTTCTCAAGGGAAAGAGAAGGATCCCCAATCAAGTCTCTCATGAACATCATCAAAAAGTATCCGCATTCAACACCCCCTTCTTGTTGTGGACACTATATTAAGTCTCATAGAGAAAACTTTAGTAGTTAATATTAAAGAACTAAACGAATCATTTTAATTCTTATTTACTTGCCTTTGGGATTTTCCAAATAGGCTTTGGCATTCTCATTCCATCAATATGCAGTGATACGAGCGCACTTCAAGGCAAAGAGTTTTGAATTAATTGCAAACATGTTATAGACAATGAGGGAAAATTCAATAAATAAGTCTTTACTCACGTATTGATATGTAGCTTCACTTGTTCACTCGGTTTAGTCATACTTTTTGGATCGAACCAATAACACTCCATGATAGAGAGATCGATGACAAGTAAGACCCAATGAAACCTATGTAAGTTAACATAAAACTTAACATTTTCATATTGAAGATTATTATGCATTAAGAAGAAAAATGAAATAACTTACGCCGTTTGAATGTTGTATGGAATAAAGCACACTTGGTTCCTCTTTGCATTTTGCAATCTTTCCTTAACCAGTTTTCTTTTTGCTTGATGTGAGGCAGTATTGAATGATTCAGAATTGAAAAATATAACAGTTCTCTGAGACTTTTCAAGTTTCACATACAAAAGCCTAAACCATAAAATAAATAATTAGTTTATCAAAGACAATCAAATAAGACAGTAGAAATTAATTTCATCTCTTACCTCATGTACGCCTTAATACACGTGACATCTAAGGGCTTCATCTCACAAAAATCGACCAAGTCTTGCTTGAAAATATAGCATTCGGTAGTATCATCTCCAAACATCTCCTTCTCTATTGGAATTCTTATTTGATTAATCTCCGTGGTTGTTAACAATTGGTTGAATGTATGAATAACTTCACATCCACTTCCATCTTTCTTCTCACTTTCTTTCAGGACACCAGCATCATCTTTCGTCTTACTTTTTTTCTGGACACCAGCATCATCATTTTTTTCTTCCTTTTTTTCATAGTTAAGAAAAAGATCAGTTAAATAATGCGTTTTAATTTACTATCTTTTTATATCACTTAATTAGTAAATATTTTACCTCAACACCAATGAGCACAAGCTCTTTAGGCCAAGCAACAATTGACCCAATAGCATCTTTAATTTGTGTCATCTCATCACCAACCGGTATAGGGAGTGCAACATTTGAGAAAATAGCTTCCGTTACTTTATAAATAGAGACACGTACATTTTGTTCTCCCAAACTAACATTATGAATTTTCTCATGAGGTCCACTCTTCTCAAAGACCATCCCCACTGCAACAATGTTGTTTGTGGTGCCAATTGCCAACCTGCATCTCTTCTCCTATAATAAATACGACCATGCCAAATTTCAAAATCCAACAATAAAATTGCAAGGATAACACTCATTTAAAAAAAAATACATGCCTTTCCAATACTTGATACGTGAGGTGATGCATGTTCATGAGCCTTTGCTGTCCCATCAATTTTTAACTATGCATAAAAGAAAAAAAAAATTAGATTCATCGCAAAAAAACCCTAAAATAAGACATGATATAGAATTGTACAATGATTTCCATTACCCTTTTTGAACCTGATTCACTCTTGCTACCACTTGTACCCCACATTATCCTTTTCGAAGAGAACTCACAATTTCTGTTATCACTTTTTTGAGTATTGGAAGCAACCTTCTCAGATGAGTGTCCCTTAAGCAATTGGTGTTGCAATTGACTAAACTTTTGTTCTGCCTCTATTCTCCTTTGTTGTTCCTCCTTCAATTTGAACTCCAACTCATTTATATATTTTCTTGATGCACGTCTAGGTAGATTAAAGTAGTTGGAGGGGGTGACTCCAAATCCTAGACCTCTCACATGACCGGAGGGCTCGGAAGTGCCCAATGCCATACTAAGGATGTCAGAACTTCCTTCTATTACTACACTCCCATCCTCAACTTGTTTTTTCATTGTAACCTAGAAGGTTGATAAGTGTCAAGTATAAATATAGACAAAGCATATTTAAAAAAATGGAGAGAGAGAGAGAGAGAGAGAGAGAGAGAGAGAGAGAGAGAGAGAGCACAATGCTGATATTGATTGCAAAGTACTTACCACTTTGTCAACCACTTCCTTGGTAGCATCGTCTCCAAATCCGCCACCTTTTTTTTCTCGGCCTTTTGTCCATAAGAAACTTCGATCATCTTCATATTTGGGTCCAAACTCCTCTTTCTATCATCACAATAAAGTGTAAAAAATATAATCAATACCTTTGCATTGATAGTATCATATAAAAGATTCTCAAAATTAAACCTACCAACTCTTCGGCCAAACCAGCATAGCCTTTCTTGCTCATACGATGATTATATATATTCTTTGCTCGCCTTTCACGTTGCTCCTTGCTTAGAACCTTATAATTACAAAACATAAGGATGGGAATAAAATTAGTATTAACGTTATAAAACCCAACTCTACTTTGCATACATTCAATAATTCTTTTGAATTATACCTTAAAATTTTCGGAGAGCCTAACTTTGACAAATTCATCCCATGTCGGTTGATCAATATACTTTTTATACTTCTGTGGCGGGTCTTTAAGAAGCTCGGGCTTGTCTTTAAACTTATTTATCCACTCTCTAGTGAGGTTTGTTTTGAATGCCCTCCACTTAGTAGCCATGGATGATAAGCTCGACTTTTTGGTGTTTGGGTCTACATCAAATTTAACCTTCAGATGTAGAAAGACAAGAATCAGTTAAACATAGAGAGATAATCCATCTTCTACGAAGTACAAAGAACAAATTTTATCACCTGTAGAGCTGCCCACAAGCTTCTTTTTAAGCTCTCTGGCACCTTGTGCCACGTTAAGTAAGTTATTGGCACAAAAGACTTCACCAATAGACCCATGTAACCTGCTAGCTTTTTTTTTATGTGAACCAATGGGCTGTCCTTTGGAATTATAAATGATTTTCAACCTTTCTTCACTGTTGGTTATTTGCATCACATCCTTTAGCTTTGCTGGTCCTCGACCTTTATTACCAATGGACATTTCTTCTGAATTTTTGTCATTTTCCACCTCCATGATAAGATGAACACTTCACTGAGGCTGTAAAATTCAGAGATTGTAACACCAACTAAATGAAATAATTGGACTATACAACATGAATAAACTACAAATCCAATAATAAATGAAGAAATAAAACGATTCAACTGAAGAAATGAAACAATTCAAATGACACAATTCAATTCAAAAGGGGCATGTTAGGCAACATTATTAAACTACAAATCCAACTGAAGAAGTTGACAGAAACAAAAAGTTACATTATAGAACGGTCATAATGTAATAAGTTTTGTTGCTTTACAAGTGATCCAAAGGGTAAAAATGTAACTAAGATTTTGAATGGTCGATCCAAGTCCCCTCATCACAATCATCACGTGCATAAGTTGATGATGACTCATCAATCACATCGAAGATTTCAGCATTTGGGAGTACGTTAACGGAAATTTCATCTCCGATAAGGTCATCATCATTGTCTTCGTCATAATATTTTCTTTGAGGAGATGATAGAACAATTGACCATTTAGGATCCAATTGGTCAGGGGCATAAAAGACTTGTTTCGCTTGAGATGCCAAAATAAAAGAGTCTGATTTATGGCCCACTCTAGAAAGATCAACTGACGTGAAACCAAGTTCATCCACCTTGATTCCATTTTTACTATCAACCCAATCACACTTGAATACTGGAATCTTGAAAGAGATATAATCAAGCATCCATATCTCTTTAATCACGCCATAAAAAATCATTTCTGTAGTCACAGGTCTGGTATCCTTTGCGCTAGCAACCTGCAACGTCTTTGCCACTATGCACACTCCACTATTTTGGTTGACCCGTACATCATCACGGTCCTTCGTTTGATAACGAAAACCGTTAATGACATAGCCAGGGAATTTTACAACATCTGGGCGAGGTCCAAGGGCTATCCATTTTAAGGTGTCTGAGACTTGTTGCTCTGTTTCGACCTGATTTTTAAGAAGTTAATTTAGTCACAATTATCAAATAGGAGATATAATATAACTATATTATATGAATCATACCCTTGTACGTAACCAATCAATAAATGTACGGTTGTGCTCATCTTCCAAGAATTTTTTATTTTTCCCTTTACGAGGGTAGGCTTCTTTCAAGTACTCCTCATGTGCCCTATTAAGTTATTAATAATACATCATAAACCATTTTTAAAAAGTAACATAGGAATAAACATTCATACTAAGGAGAAATTGAAAAGTCTTTACTCTATATAAGGTTGAACATCATTTGTGTTATGTAACACATAAAGATGTGCCTGGTTCAAGGACACACGGTCAACTTCAATGACATTAGCTCCTCCGAAAGGTTTTTCTTCATTTCTAGCAAACGGAACTCCGATTGGATCTAGATCATTTAAGAACTCGGAACAAAACTCAATCGCCTCTTCTACGATATAACATTGGGCAATGCACCCTTCTGGTCGATTTTTGTTTCTCACATAACCCTTCAACACTCTCATGTACCTATAATATAAATCATGATAAAGTTAAAATTACCATGATGAGTACTTGCTAATGGTAGTAAATAATTAAATCAAATGTTTTAATACGCTGACCTCTCGGGTGAGTACATCCATCTAAAGAAAACCGGACCACCAAGTTCAACCTCTCTAACAAGATGCACCATCAAATGCACCATTATGTCGAAGAATGATGGTGGAAAGTATTTTTCCAGCAAGCATAGTGTGACCACGAGTTCCTTTTGGATTTCTTGTAGCTTCTGCACATCCACAACTTTGGCACAAATAGCATTGAAGAAGAAGCACACTCTGATAATAGCATATCTCACATGCTTTGGCAACACACCTTGTATTACAATAGGAATAAGTTGTTGCATTAAGACATGGCAATCATGGGACTTAAGTCCATACAATTTCAAATCTTCCATTGACACACGACTTCTAAAATTTGAAGAATATCCGTCTGGGACCTTAAGCTCAAGCAACGATTTGCACACCATTATTTTTCTGCTCTAGTTAACGAATAACATGCTGGTGGTAGGTACGTCCTTGTCCCCTTAACTTGCGGTGCCAATTCTTTCCTTAAACCCATTTCTACAAGGTCCTTTCGACAATTAACTCCATCTTTTGTTTTCCCTGGAATGTTGAGTAGGGTCCCAATGATATTATCACAAACATTCTTTTCAATGTGCATGACATCCAAGTTATGTCGAATAGGCAGATGTTTCCAGTACTCGAGCTCAAAAAAAATAGACTTCTTCTTCCAACTTGTAACGTCAACATTGTGTGCATTTTCTTTCTTATTTCCTTTCTTCCTCTTCTTTGATGTTGATTTCTTATTTTTGAAATTTTTCTTTCCCCATGAAACCTTGATCCCCCCCACCTTTAATAATATCTATTCACCACTCAATGGCTCGGGATGTGACCCAAACTCTTGATCACCATTAAAAGCCTTCTTTTGATTTCGAAACGGATGATTCCGTGGAAGATATCTTCTATGCCCTGTATAAATACACTTACTACAATGTGTCAGTCTACGAGAATATGTTTTCTCATTGCATATTGGACAAGCAAAATATCCTTTAACGGTACAACCAGACAAATTTCCATATGCAGGAAAATCGTTAATTGTCCATAATAACACGGCCTTTAAGGTGAAAGATTGCTTTTGATAGGCGTCATAAGCCTCAACTCCATCCTCCCATAATGTTTTCAAATCCTCAATCAGAGGTGCTAAATAAACATCTATATCATTGCCAGGTTGTTTTGGACCTGAAATCAACATTGTCAACATCGTAAACTTTCTCTTCATGCACAACCACGGTGGAAGGTTGTATGTGTTCAACATAACAGGCCAACAACTGTACCTAGTACTAAGGGTACCGTACGGATTAATTCCATCCGCTGAAAGTGACAGCCGTAGGTTTCTCGGTTCTGCTGCGAACTCGGGCCACTTAGCATCAATTATTTTCCACGTTGGCGAGTCTGCTGGGTGACGCAATTGACCATCAACTTCTCTTCCTTTCGCATGCCATGTTAAATCATTTGCCGTCTGGGCAGATTGAAACCACCTTCTAAATCTTGGAATGGGTGGAAAGTACCATAATACTTTGGCAGGTACACCCTTGTTTTGTTTATCCTTACTTTCTGTGGGCATATTTTTCTTCACCTTATACCTTGACACTCCACACTTTGGACATGTAGTTGAATCTTCGTACTCATTTCTATAGAGTATGCAATCATTGGGGCATGCATGTATTTTCCTGTATTCCATTCCAAATGTCGACAAGATACGCTTAGCCTCAATGGTTGACAAGGGCAATTCATTATCTTCCGGAAGCATGTCGGAGAACAATGCCAAGACATCCGAAAAGCTTTTATCACTCCACCCACTCTTGGCCTTAATATTGAAGAGCTTCACTGTTGCAGATAACTTAGTGTGCTTCGTACACCCTTTATACAAAGGTTTCTTTGCATCTTCAAGCAATTTTTGGAATCCTTCATTATCACCTAAGGCACTTGCATTTACAGACTGAACCATTTCTATTGTTCTTGCAACATCATTAAAGGTCTCCTCTTCATCATCTTTGGAGATAGGCTCGTCTACATTGAAATTTGGCGGTATTTCATTCCGATCATCTTCCCCATGCCACTTCCATATGGTGTAGCTGGGATCAATACCGTATCTAGTGAGATGAAATTGGATCTCTTTCAGTTCTAACTTATAAAAATTCTGACATTGAGTGCATGGACACCGAATTGAGTTCAGATCCTTCGCACCATCTTCAACAACATTAAGAAAATGTTGAACCCCTTCCCTGTATTCATTCGACAATAGCCCTTTCTTCATCCAAGACCTATCCATATCCTAGAACAAAGAACGTAGCAACCTTTAATTTGCATGTTTTGTATATATAATCCTACTCCAACCAACATAAAAGAACAATGAATTCAATAAAAAAGGATGGGCCTTAAACTAATTATTGCTACACCATCTATGATGGTTAGAGAAATCCATCATAGAGCATAGAGTTCTACTGGGCTCATGAATTTAGAGACAGAAAAGAAAAAAAATCATAGAGCATATATAAATATATAGGGAATCGTCATGAGCACATATGCAAGTCAGTGCACATTTTTCACGTGAACGTACACAAGAAGCATACAAAACAGTGTGCTAAACATGTGCACAAACTATGAAAACTGGAGCATAGACATTTTAATGCAGTTTAAGTCATATGCCCAGAAAACTACCATTCCCAACTACCATTCTCAATTACCATTCTTCTTCTATCAACCATTTCTCATATAATATGAGAAAATTCTCATATTTACTGAGAAATTCTCAATGTTTACTGAGAAATCCTCAATGTTTACTGAGAAATTTCTCATAGTTTAGTGAAACATTTCTCATATAATATGAGAAAATTCTCATATTTACTGAGAAATTCTCAATGTTTACTGAGAAATCCTAAATGTTTACTGAGAAATTTCTCATAGTTTAGTGAAACATTTCTCATATAATATGAGAAAATTCTCATATTTACTGAGAAATTCTCAATGTTTACTGAGAAATCCTCAATGTTTACTGAGAAATTTCTCATAGTTTAGTGAAACATTTCTCATATAATATGAGAAAATTCTCATATTTACTGAGAAATTCTCAATGTTTACTGAGAAATTCTCAATGTTTCCATTTTTTCTTCTAAAAAATTGTAAGGAAAAAACAAAAACAATACAATTAGACAAGAGAGCACAATATAAAAATTGAGTTCAAGTTTATATTTATAGACATTTGGAATGGAATAAAAGTAAAAGCACAAAAAAAAAATAGCCGTTGAAGGAGGAATAGAGGATACAAAATTGTGAACCAAAATGTTGAAGCAGCCAAAAAACAAATTGCCGTTGAAAGTTGAGGAAAAAAAAAATAGCCGTTGAACTAACACGTGGCAAGGGCCCACGTTGGATCCTGGGGAAAGTATTCAAAATGTAGCCGTTGTGGCTTTTGTCTGGTGTGTCACCGGCTGGGCCCCTCATTTGACAATAGTCATTTGAGATATCAAATATGACAATACAAATAGCTTTTTCATTTTTTGGTAGACCCTTTAGTTATGCGTTGGAGTGGGTGGAATTTTAAGAGCTTTCATTTTATGACTTTAGTAGGGTATTTGGTAGGTGGGTTGGAGTTGCTCTTAGGCTGTATTACCTAAATGATACTGAAATTCTTTGCATTAGTTTAGACCAAAGTGGAGTATTTATTGGCCAAAAATTTCAGCCTTTTCAACAAGTGTATCCGGGTATTGCCTTGTCTAATCAACAACTATTTATCTTATGACAACTAAAAAGCATTTGTCTAAGAGCATTCGATTAAAAGATGAAAATTACTTTTGGATAAATCACCAATCACTATCTATAAAAGAGGTGGCTTCCATGTAAGGACCGCACAAGTGATTTATAAATTAAAAATGCTCCCTTTCAAACATACAGAAATCACTTTTGTCTTTCATTTTGGATGAGTTTCTAACAGACTATAACCAAAGTCCACAGATATTTGGTATTGTGTTGTGAAAGAAAAGGTTTCAAGAAATGTAGATCCTAAAAGCCAAGTAATTAAAGATAACTTAGGTGTGTTTTTAGAAGCAAAACTTGAGGGCACAACGAATTTTAATAGCTCTCATCAACCTCTAAATTAATTATGAAATGTCTAAGGTCAGAGTAACTTCATGAGAATACTAAGATTTCACTCTATAACACAAACATCTTACAGCGGCCAAAAGACTACCTTTATATGTTTATGACAAAGCAACCTCTTCATTACCCATTTTCTGTCGTTTTCTTTCTTGCTTGCTAATCACCCATCTCAGCATTCTCACTTTTACACAATTATTGACATTTGAAGTCATTATTCCTTAACATGACCTCTAAATCACCTCTCTCAAGACTAATTATTAATCAAAAGAAAAATAATTGTAGCTATTAATCCATCCCACATTGATACACACACGTGGGCAAAATATTTCATAATTAGATTAGAATCCTAGGTATAGGTACATAATTTCTATACAGGAAATGCTATGTTGGAGTACCTAAGGGGCTCCAATTAGATTACAAAACCTATAAATAAAACCATAGAGATGAAGAGGAGCAAAAATATTGAAAATCATTAAGAAAAATAATAATTAGGAATCTTGAATAATCCATAATGACGGGAATTTAGTACTCTATCTAATTGACCAGCCTGTGGTTTCGAAATACAAAACCAAAGGAAGCATATCCATGTTATACAGACTCTATATGTTAAGTTGTGGAGACTGATCACCTTTCGACCTTGAAGCCACTACGCATAATGGGGTCCCGCTCCCGAAAGAGCGGGCGGGGGTCAAGGGGAGGCCGCCCCTTGCGGGGTCCAGGGGCAGCGCCCCAGGAAGAAAAATTTTCGTGGGCTATTTCTTTATCAGTTTCAGAGCTAATTTTTAATTTCCAAACTCTTCCCCAAATAGATGCATTTATCTTGAAAAAGGCATATTCGTGTAAATCCACATTAATTAGTACTCAAATTAATAAGAGATGACAAACAAATGGCCAATCAAAATCTACAAGAAGCAAAACAAATGTCCCAAATCTCATTCATACAAAGACAAAGCCTTTTCTCATGTTAATGCCCCGTACATATATAAATGTGTGTGTGTGTGTGTGTGAGAGAGAGAGAGAGAGAGAGAGAGAGAGAGAGAGAGAGAGACCTGGAGATCAAGGGGAAGCTAGGCAGAGCAACGGCGTCGCAGAGAAGCAGCGGCGGCGCAGAGAATGGAGGCGGCGACGGCGGCGGCGGCGGTAGAATGGAGGCGACGGCGGTTGAGTGGTTTGGGTTTGGGAATGGATATGGAGATAGGGTTTGGGTTTGGGTTTGGGAATGGAGATGGAGAGAGGCTAGGGTTTGGGTTAATTATATTTGGGTTTGGGAATGGAGATGGAGAGAGGATTTAGGAATGGAGATGGAGAGAGGGATTGGGAATGGAGATAGAGAGATCAATGGTTTGGGTTTGTGTTTTCTCATTCTGAACATTTATCAATTCCCCCGCCCTTTCCCGCGCGCAAGATGACTTTTATGTCACTTTTTGTAAAATTTTTGTATATTTATGTCACTTTTTTGAAAAACTGACATAAAAAAATTTGCAATATTTACAAAATTGCCACCGCGTTTTTATTTATGTCACTTTTTAAAAGGTGACATAAAAGTATTATTATTTATGTCACTTTTTCAAAAAGTGACATAAATAAGAAATTTGTATTATTTACATGTTTGCCACCGCGTTTTTATATATGTCACTTTTTAAAAAAGTGACATAAATACGTTATCATTTATGTCACTTTTTTAAACAAATGACATAAATAATCCAGTATTTATGTCACTTTTTTAAAAAGTGACATAAATACTAAAAAAGTGACATAAAAAGACCCAGCTAGAAATATTTATGTCACTCAAAATAAAAGTGACATAAATACAAGTTTTAAAGTGACATAAAAAGCCATTTTTCTTGTAGTGAATCCATGTGTTAATTGTAGGCCAGTTAATTATGTATGCGCCAAATTGTGAAAAGCATGTCTAAATTTACCCGAGCACGTTGAGTTGTCTATGTGGGTCAAAGGGGAGTCTTATACAAATTCATGCCGGAGTAAGCTTTTCGTTGCTTGAGAATTTTAGTAGCGACGGCTACTGTGCATGGTTGTAGGCTTGAACTTGCCATGACACTTGTGGGGATGTAATGGTTGTAGGCTTGGACTTGCTATTGACATCGCGATTTAAGGCTTGGACTTGCCGCTACCGGATGAATGCGTATTTTTCTCCCTAGAGACTATTGATATGATTTACGAGATTAAAGCACGTTTTGTCATATATTGCATATGTTAGACTTGTACGCCCAGCATATAGCTGAGCAGTGGAGATGTACTCCATTCCAGGTAAGAAGAAAGACAAGGAGAAGCGTGATGAGTGAGGCCGTTAAAGAACGCCAAGAGAATCCATTTTTTATATTTTTGTTCTAGTTCCTAAACTGGTATCAAGGAATTGGGTTATGTAATACGTTGTAATAGATCTTTGGATTAGTTCCGTAGTATGGTAATCCTGTATTTGAATGTCTGTGGTTAAGTTTTAAATGTTGTATTTGAGTTATGGTTGTGATTGTTGTTAGTTTGGGAAAGCATGAGTTATTAATTTTCACAACAGGGCTGCCCAGCAGGGGAGCAGTCGACTGAACCCTGTATTAGTTGACTGGATCCCGTATGTTTGAGGCACTGAAAGTGAATAATAAGGGAGGTAGTCGACTGGACCCCTTTATCAGTCGACTAAACACTGTTAATTTTTGGCTACTGCTTCTATTAATGGCAAAACCAGTCGACTGTACAAGGAATCCATTTTTTATATTTTTGTTCTAGTTCCTAAACTGGTATCAAGGAATTGGGTTATGTAATACGTTGTAATAGATCTTTGGATTAGTTCCGTAGTATGGTAATCCTGTATTTGAATGTCTGTGGTTAAGTTTTAAATGTTGTATTTGAGTTATGGTTGTGATTGTTGTTAGTTTGGGAAAGCATGAGTTATTAATTTTCACAACAGGGCTGCCCAGCAGGGGAGCAGTCGACTGAACCCTGTATTAGTTGACTGGATCCCGTATGTTTGAGGCACTGAAAGTGAATAATAAGGGAGGTAGTCGACTGGACCCCTTTATCAGTCGACTAAACACTGTTAATTTTTGGCTACTGCTTCTATTAATGGCAAAACCAGTCGACTGTACAATAACTCAGTCGACTGGACCCCTTTTTAATATGTTGCATTTTTGATTCTGTATAACACAGTCGACTTGGGAAGTGAGCAGTCGACTGAACCACTGTAGATTTTAGCTACTGATCCAAATAGTAACTAGTGCAGTCGACTGGGTTCCCTGAGCAGTCGACTGAACCTCTGTTTTCAGAACTGATTCTTTTGAATGTGTTTTCACTTGGCCAAAATTTTTTATAACTCAAATTTTCAATAGATTTTCAACTCAGAGGGCAATGTTTCCTAAGTTTTAAAATACCAGGGTTATTTTTTTTAAGTTCTTTCTGCTACGTATAAGTTATATGATGTTTGGATGAGCCTTGATGGCGTGCCACATGTCCTATTTCCACGCGTAGTGGGATGGGTCGTGACACTTACGTCAGTACAACTTTTGATAGGAGAGCTCCCTGCTCATCTATATCTATGATCTACCTAAAAATGTTTGCCTTTCCTGATTGATTTAAACCAAATCTAAGAAATAACAGTTGACATTTTTACTTATTTTCTGACTGGTACTCATATTATAAGTACTAAAGATCAAATAAAAAATAAGAGAAAGAAAACAAAAGGATACTAATTAGTGATATGTGACTTGGCTTGGGACCAATTTTTTTAAAGCCAATAGATTCATCACCTGGTACAATAATTTATAAAATGTAATTCAGACCCATCTTGGTAGTTCTTTCTGATCTTTAGTTATTATTCATTTGTTAGATCACACTGTGCATTGCTATTATTTTTACACCAGTTGATGGCCCAGTATGTTCCATTTTTTTTAGGGTTACTAACTAATATCAACTTATAATATTTGACTAAAAAAACCCATAAATTACTTCGAATACTTCAATGTGGATTTACCAGAGGCAAATTAAGTCAGCTTCGGCAATTTTAACTCAAGTCAGTGAGCAAAGTTGTGAAGCAACAATGGAGGAAAAAAAGTAGTAAAAAAGAAACTTTGGTGATTATGCTGTTAATTCCTAATCCTAGAAGTCTACTAAACCACAAAACCAAAACCAAAATCAACGTGAATGTGAGATTAATGGATGTCAATTTCTAATCATAGAAGTCGACTGGAAAGATGATAAAATTATTTATTTGTAGATAGATAAACTTCCAAAATGAGGCTGCAAATTACCTATTTTTGTAAAGTTTCCAAGTCTAATGCGTAGATCTCGAAAAAAAATATGAAATAAAAAAAAATCATCCAAAAAGTCCAAGAATTGATAAAGTTATCGTCATTAATACAAACAGATAATATTACTTGTTGCAGACAGATAAAAAAAATTTGAATTTGAGTCCAGAAGAATAATACGTACATCTATACATGGAGAGATTATTATTCATTCAATTTTTGCAATAGGCTTAGAATTCACAATAAGCAGTTAAAAAAGCTCATTCTTAAATGCACTGTAAGATAGTAAATAGATCCAATTTACTAATCTCTAAAACTAAGTAAAAATATATATAAATACATGTAATTTTAGCTCAAGTCAGTGAGCAAAGTTAATGGAGGGAAAAAAAAATTAAAAAGACACTTTGGTGATTATGATGTCAATTCCTAATCATAGAAATCTACAAATTAAAGAGTGCATTTGCTCACCCCAAAATTGCTCACCATTTGTTCATCCTCCTTTCCCATTGGCTAATATAGTGGGTCCAGTACTTTGCACCATTAATTAATTCTTATTTAATACTGTGCCCTACTATATTAACCAATGGGAGAGGAGGGTGAGCAAAGGGTGAGCAATAATGTATTCCAAATTAACCAAACCAAAATCAACATGATTATTTTAAGGGAGTTGATTTTGACACTCCAAAAGTTACCATTGGCACTCCATAGTACCATAAATAGTGCATGTAGTACCATGCAATTAATGCACTGTATGGATGTGGACACGCGGAATCGCTCATCCACTCTTTCGGTTTGGTTTGTAATTGATTTGAAGAAAACAAGAAGAAAAGGAAGGTCTGTTGAAAACAGATACAGAGTCGCCACTTGGTCTTTAGGGAACCAAAAAACCCAATTTGACTCACCCAAACGGATAAAGGGCACCGGCCTTTCATAACCAAAGAACTTGGCTCGGAGTTTTGGTACGAGAGAGGAAGGAGCCTTTGTCGCGACTAAAACACCCTCAACTCGCCCCGTCTTTTGACGAGCCTCAATTAGCATCCAAATAATCATCTTATACTATGTTTGGTTCGACAGTTAATGATAGTATATTACATCACACAAGAATTTTGAAATGGAAGATCAAAAGATAAGATATCATTCATAAGATCTAACCAAGTATCACACAATGTAAAGTGAAAGATCACACAAACAAACTTAGGAAAAATCTTCTAATCACATATCAAGTAATTAAGTTTTCCTAATCTAAAGGGGACATGAATTGTTCTTGAAACAAATAAATAAAAGAAATCAAAATATGCTTAGCAAGCTAGTATGACGCATGTTAATCTTTGAGAAAAGAAGACCTCTCAATCCCCGGGACGGATGAGAAAGGACGATTAGATCGAGAGGGAGCATGAACATATGATCTAGTTCATTCCTTATAATCTTCTTAGATTAGGCGTCACAAAAACCCCAAATCTTGCATGAATGCAATGCATGATCCTAGGATGTGCAAAAGGTTGTTGTGTGTTTGTGTACATGGACTTTCTAAAGTGACTTATAAGTCTAAAAGATGAATGAATGCATGGAGGGAATCATCATGGGATATGTGAAAATGTAGTATGGACTACTTCCTAAGATATGAACAAATTTGGAGTGCATATAAGCATCAAATCAAAGAATGAAAGTAAAAAAATGTTTGCTGTGAATAGTGGACAGAACAGTGACTTGATCTTGTGGAAAATGAAAAGTAGGGTTAGAAATGTTTTAAATGAATTATTTTTTATGGAGATCATCCTTATTGTGTCTAGAACACAAATCAAAAAGCCAATCCTCAATAACTATTACATTTTGAGAGAAATCATATAAACAATGGAGGTCACTCAGAAACAGAGTTCGTACTATCGACTGAAATATTGAAAAATATTAGAAAATGAAAACAAAACATATAGAGGCCCATATTATACATAAAGTTTTCTAAGACATTGAAGTTTAAGGAAAAAATAAGTTGGGATCACTCTCTTTGGAAAAGTGTTCTGGAAAACAAGTTGAAAGTCAACCAAGCTGCTGTGACAGTAAAGACAGAATGTTTGGACAAAAATGGACCCCTTTCAAGTGCTTTCAAGTCAAGTCAAAAATCATGGGTGTTCTATAATGAGTTAGGAAGACTTTCCAAGTGGTCTTGCATCCATACTTTGAGTATTGAACTCAGAATAATTCTTTGAAATTAAACAACTCACTGTTTTGAAGATTTTTTGAGAGAAATAATGTTTATTTCTTGGAATCCCAATATTGGGGTTTTAGAGGGGTTTTGAAATAGGGATTTTGAAAGTATATTTTCAGCACTCAAAGAGGATTAAAACTCCTTAGAATATCAACATCAAACTCATTTGGAAAACATCCAAGATTGTTGGGAAGACTTGTTTAATTTTGGAAATAACCTCAAGAATACATGGGGATGTATTGAGGTTGTAATCATCATCTATCAAACATGTTTTTGAGGTCAAGAGCTACTATCCATAAGGATTCACTCACCTCAAACTTCATGTCTTCATCTAGATGATGATGGACTAGTAAGTAAACAAGAAAAAGAAAAAGAAATGAGATAAGAGGAGATGAACATCAAAGTAAAGCGTCTTATTGGCAAGAAATAGTAAATAGTGAGGTGGACTCCATTATGTAAAACCATGCATGTGAGTTGGTTGACTTACCTTCGGTAGTAAACCAATTGCTTTCAAATGGATTTTTAAGAAGAAACTCAAAGCCAATGGTACCATAGATAAGTACAAAGTTAGGCTAGTCGCAAAAGGCTATAGACAGAAAGAGGGAATAGATTCTTTGATACCTATTCCCTGGTTACTAGGATTACTTCTATTAGGTCGGTAATCACTATAGTCGCCATCTATAACCTAGAACTACATCAAATGGATGTGAAATCGCATTCCTTAATGGAGATCTAGGTGAGGAGATCTATATGGAACAACATGAAGGGTTTGTTGTGAAGGGATAAGAACATAAAGTGTGTCAACTTGTTAAGTCTCTGTATGGTTTGAAACAAGCTCTAAAGCAATGGCACGAGAAATTCGACCACACCATGATTGCAAATGGTTTCAAAATAAATGAATGCGATAATTGTGTGCATGTCAAGGAGTTTGATGACTCATGTATTATTGTATTCTTGTATGTTGATGGCTTGCTTATTAAGGGAACGAATAAGAAAGTTATCAATGAAACCAAAAAAATGTTAAGGTCCAGCTTTGACATAAAGGACATAGGTAAAGCCGATGTTATTCTTGGTATACAAGTAAGACAAGTTTCGGAAGAATATCTTCTCACATAATACATTATGTTGAGAAAATATTAAAGAAGTTTGGGCAATTAGATAGCAAATCGGCCATAACTCCATTTGATTCCAATTGTAAGTTAAGGAAGAACATGGGTGATAGTGTATTTCAACTTGAATATTCACAAGAAATTTGGAGTTTGATGTACATCATGAATTATACACGTCCGGACATTGCATATTTAGTGGGAAGGCTTGCTAGATACACTAGTAATTCAGGAAGAGATCATTGGACGCTCTTGTGAGAGTGTTAAGATATCTGCAGCATACCATGAGCT
Organism: Hydrangea macrophylla; assembly: GCA_033977485.1. Lineage (NCBI taxonomy): Eukaryota > Viridiplantae > Streptophyta > Magnoliopsida > Cornales > Hydrangeaceae > Hydrangea > Hydrangea macrophylla. The sequence goes on from CM066986.1 coordinate 88,284,101, forward strand.
ATGGTTTGCACTACACACGATATCTACCCATGGTAGAGGGATATTCTGATGCGAATTGAATTTCAGATAGCGAAGAGACTAAGTCCATAAGTGGATATATATATTTACTTTAGGTGGAGCCACGACTTCTTGGAAATCAACCAAGCAGATGTGTATAGCACATTCGACGATGGAGTCGGAGTTCATAGCTTTAGACAAGGCGGGTGAGGAAGCCGAATGGCTTCGAAATTTCATAGAAGATATTTCGTTATGGCCAAAACCAGTAATGACCATAGTTGTGCATTATGACTGCAATGCGGCATCTTCTGTAGCTAAGAATGTCGTGTATAATAGCAAGTCAAGGCATATAAGACGAAGATACAACACAATCAAGCAGTTGCTCTCTAGTGGTGTGATCACGATTGACTATGTCAAATCGAAGGATAATATTGCGGATCCTCTCACGAAAGGATTGCCTAGAGATAAAGCTCAATATATAATGAAAGGAATGGGCCTAAAGCCAATACTTTGAACAACCTGGCGAAAACCTAACCTAGCTGATTGGAGATCCCAAGATCTAGGTTCAATAGGCAAACTAGTTGGGAAAGTTCATGTTGTAAACACACATTTAATATGACTTTATTTATGTATACTGTTCAAGTGTGCAACAAAATTTATTGAGGTTATGTTTACATTTAATGAAATTAATGAGTAAATGTTAGTACTCTAAATTGGTATCACCTATATGAGAATGAAAGTGGGTTCGCTTCTATGAGAACTTCTAAGGCTTGGTTCTCTAAGAGTTCTCATGAATAAGGATCATGTTCGGGACCAAAATGAACACAACTGAATGAATTAATATGTATAAGGATATGTGGTGTGTGCTATCTAGTGTTGATTTACACCAAAAGGTTGAACAATTCAATACTTAATGTACACTGTGTCACCAAGTAAATCCAGTAGATATTCACTAAGGGAAAGTTCAAGTCCAAAAGATATACTTATAATGCATCGCAAATTCGTGAATTGCTCTCATAGTTTTATTGCATTTCATTTTTGGTTTATATAGCCATAATCATTCACATGTGGGAGATTGTTTGATTCGAGGTGTGAATGAGAGCTTATTTAAGCTCAAGGGGATCGTTGGGATCACTATAGACCGGCTCAATGCTTAGGGAAAGGCTTGGAACATTAAGTTTCAAGATTCTAGCAGAGGGGCTTTTGACTGGTCGACCAGGCTCTTCGACAGATCGACCGGGTCAACGACTATATGAAGTTTTAAACAAGTTCTGGCAGAGGGGCATTCGATCGGTTGACCTCGTACCCAGTTTGTGAAAAGTTACAACTTTTCATGTAGAAACTTGGAATTCGTTTGAATTTCATATGTTATAATGGCTGATAAACGTGTATATACTGATATATATCTAGTTTAAAGGTATTAGGACACAACCATTTGTGTAGAGAGGCATCTCTTATCCAATAGACATCTCTATAAATACAATGTAGTTAGTTCTTTTGATAGATACCTTTTACAGAATTTTTCTCTTCTCTTCTTCATCCTCTAGAGTCATTGAGAGCAACTCTAATACATATAATTATGCTGAACAATTGAAGTTGAGCTGTACTTCAATTATTAGATCGTAGTAGCCTCAAGAACAAGGCGTCGTAGCCTATTAAACAATGGTGTGTGGGACGTAAACTTGTTTTTCGGACAACACATTCATACGTGCTTCGATCTTATGTTTAGTCACTGCTTATTTGAAGTTTCATATCCATTGTGTCCAACACATTGTTCGTCAAATACACCAATTTTTGTTTGTACGCACCGTATCTTTCAACCTTCAAGGATTCAAACATGGAAGACCCTAAGCATGAGCTCTTGCACGAGTACTGATGAAGACCTAAATCTTAAAAAAAGTGCATCTAATCCAATTTGTTGGGTTTCAATCGAACTCAAATCGACTCGGCCCGAAACCTATGAGTCGGTTTCATCTGATGGCTTAAATGGATGATGGGTGGCAGACTTACAACCAGATGCTCTTTGAGTGGATGAACAGATTGGGCTAAATCCGACTCATCCGACCCGTGAGTACCCCTACTTCTCAATGTTACCCTATTTCTGTTCTCTCTTCCAGATTCTAAAATTCCTTCTTATGTGACCTTCCGTATTACAGTGATGGCATATAACTCCTCATTTCGATCGAGACTTGCCTCTACTATTCCTGAATTTACTACGACCTTTAAATCCTTTCCAAGGCCATCTATCCGGATTCCTACCCCTATTCTCTGTGATAAGAGCGCGCCTATGTCTGATCTATACTCGTGTTCTTCAGCCTTGATTCTTCACTAAACATGTTGTCTTTGACCATATCCAAAGTTAGCTTACCATTGGGAGTTGAATTACTCAGTGACACAACTAACGTCTCCTAACTATTAGGCAAATAACTTAACAATAGCAAATCTTGAAATTCATCATCTAAGATCGTCTTCATCGTAGCCAACTGATTAACCAGACTTTGAAAGTCACTCAAGTTCTCGTCAACGGAATTCCCATCTTTGAATTTCAAGTTCACAAGCCTTCGAATCAAGAAAGCTTTGTTCTGCGCAGTTTTCCTCTCACATAGACTCTATTTTTTTTTATAAACTTTGTGCATTAATTTTTTGGGCAACGTGGTGAAACACGGTGTGGTCAACCCATTGTCTAATCTGATCCACTGTCTTCTTGTTTAATTTCATCCAATCTGTAGCGGACATAGTTGTAGGCTTGGCTGTATCACCCTCAATAGGATCATACAAATTCTTACAATAGAGAATATCCTCCATTCTTGGATTCCAAATTGCATAATTTGTAGACGTAAGCTTAATCATCGAATGTGACGATTCCTCCATTTGATCACATAAGACAATAATTCAACAATAACCAAAAGCTCTGACACCACTTCTTTGGGGTAAAACCGAAATCCAAACTATTGGGGGTAACACTTCCCAACCCTGTCAAGTGTGGATTAAATACAAACCAAATATCCAAGCAATAATAATATTCGCGCGTTCTACCACGAACAACCACAAAAACAACTAATATGTCACCCAAGCAATAAGAGTAAGTAAGGGAGTAATAAAGAGACACTAATAATTTATGCGCAAAAACCCTCCAATGAAGTTGGAAAAAATCACAAAGCAACTCCGAACAATTCCACTATGTAAAATAAGGAAGAGTGATACTTGGGGCACAACCAAACACACAACTTTTGGGACACAACCTAATAATGTGTCTATCTCTCTCTTGTGTCATTGTGGGGTCCAGTGACATCACAGGAGAGAGATAGACACATTAATTGGGTTGTGTCCCAAAAGTTGTGTATTTGGTTGTGTCCCAAGTTTTACTCAATAAGGAATGAAAATATTCTCTCATGTTTTTGCCCAAAACTTGAGGTATCCAATCTATGAGAGTGAGCACAAGGATTACCTCATAGGCCACGTTTGGTTGACAAGGAGGGAATTTGACAATTAGTCCCTTTTAATTTATAGTCCTGAGAATAATAAACCCACCACCCCCATGGTGTAACTGGGGGACTATTAAATTAAAGTGGACAAATAATCCCAAGTTGTATGGCCGCACCAAATGCTGGACTATTCAATTAAAATAGACTTTTAGTCCAATCCCCCTCTATCCCCTCCTTAATCCTGCGAAACAAACGTGGCTTTAGGGTTCATAATACGCAAAGAAATACAAGCAAAAGCTACCTCAAAATCTCAAGAATTTTGGTACACACAAACAAGCCCTTGAAAAAACCACCAAACAGAGCCTCACTCTTCTGCTTCTTGAAGTTGCCGCCGCCGAGACTGTCACTCTCTGTTTTTGCAGAGAACACTATCGTCGTGAATCACATTACCTAAATTGACAACCTGAATCAAAATGCTAATAAGTGATTAAATGCATGGCCCCACATAGGCCTAATTTAAGTCAAACAAAGACTTAAAAGACCAAATAAAGACAAATTTAACAAACACTTATAATCTCATGTGTGTGAAAAACGCATGCTATACCCAACAGTATCTGCATGCATCTAGTGATATAATTCTGATTGTGACTCACTTTTTGAATTATGAGGTCATAATACTGGCTTTGAAAATCCGCAAGCTTTCGCTTGGTTTGTAAATTTGAAGAAGGAAAATAAAATACAAAAAAATACACTAAAAAAAAGTATTTTCTCTGTTTTACTCTATTTCTAAATTAGAATAAAATATTTTCTTTTCGTCCACTAAATTTGTAAATCAACCATAATCTTAAATAGCCCTATGAAAAAGATTAACACGAACAATTCCGCAAGCCCACCAACTGTGAAAATATTAAGATTTTGGATTGTCATACTCATACATAATTAACAGTGCATGAAGGTTAGCTGGCCAAGTTGATAAACAGTTGAACATATACTTAAGCTTCAAGTTGATAGTTAGGTACATCATCCAAAAGTTTTGTCAGTACATTTAGATTTCTTCATTTAAAAAAAAAAAAATAATAACAAATTGATAAAATTGCAAATCATTCCAAAAAGAGAGAGAGATATTGTTCATGGAACTACAATGTTGATGGTTCACTGGTACGTGAACCGTGACAAATGGGGCAAATGGTCCCCAATTTTAAGAAGAACCAATTGACAAAATTAACGTCAGATATAGCGTATGTACATATAAGTCCCTATCGATTATAAAAAAAAAAAAAAAAAAAACATATAAGTCCCTATCATACGCTGGAACAGGAGGAATCTCTCTCTCTCTCTCTCTCTCTCTCTATATATATATATGCATGTTCACACGTAGACATCCAGAAATCGTGATAGATTTTACTTCCAATGGTCCCCACTTGTACAGTACTTATTATTATTATTTTTTAAATGCGACAGATGATAAGATCAATAAGAAGCCACCAAGAAGCAGCAAATGTAATCGGTAAGAGTAAAAATTGAGACACCCCTATTCATATAATTTTTAGGTGTGTCTAAGTATTATCTAATAGGTAACAACAAATGTAAACGGTAAGAGTAAAGATTGAGAAATACCTATTCATATAATTTTTAGGTGTGTCTAAGTATTATCTAATAAGTAACTAGCATCGTTAAGAAATAATGTCTCAATGGAGCAATGAGGGTTTGTATGGCTTTAAAATAATAACTTTTTGACCCCAAAAAAAGAAAGAAAGAAAAGGAAGATGCTTTAGGATATACAAATTGATTATTTTTAGCTTAGAAAAAGGTAGTGATTGGCGTGTTGTTGAACAACTATTGGTTGTTGTTGAGTTGACTGCATTCAAAGGACTGCCGAGGATCCTAAACTTGAAGTCTGTTTGTTGAAGTTGAGCATGTAAAACCAATATCTACAATGGTGCAGTTTGAGTAGCAAACAAGAGAAACCCTGCTTGTAATTGTTAAAATCCCAATAGAGTTCAGAGTAATTTACCCCTTTACAAACTATTATACTCTCATTAAAAGTATCATCAACAGTTCGTAATTAATGTGCTAAGCATATGTCAAAGAGAAATGTCGTGGTTAGCAAATTTAGTTTAAAACTAATGTAACAGTAGAAAATAATTTTGAATTATAATTTAACCAGCCTCACTATATTTAACATGGTCTCACCATCCAAAGTTTGGAATACAAATTTAAGAAATCTTTAAGATGGCTATGAAGCTTCAATATTGCAAGTTCAAATTAGTGTCGGTCCTGTGTTTTGGGTGGCCATAAGCGAACTTTAAAATATGGGCCTTAAGGCTATACAGGGGTTCGGGGGTAATGCCTCCGAGACGAAATTTTTTTGGGTTTAATTACTTATACGTATTATATATAAAATTAAATTTTTATCACATCTGCAATTAGAATTAGGTGCCATTTGGGGGTGGGACCCCAAACGGTTGCTTACTTTATTTTCCCGGGCCTGGTTCAAATAGTCCTACTACATTGAACGAGTTATACTGCTACTTCACTTGGCTCGAAGTTTGAAAATACAAATATGAGAACCATATTCCAATAAGAGCAACTTTAGTGGAGTAATTTGATATAGTGTAAACTTAGGTTAGGTTGGTATACAAAAAAACATGGATTCGTAGTGGTGTAACTAGGAACTGACTTTGAGAAAGTCGGCCGTGTGTGAGTCAGGAAAGAGATAATCGACTGTAATGAGTCGACCAAGGGAGAGCCGGCTAAGGCAAATCCAGCCCTATCCACCATTCCTTTTGTGCTAAACAATCATGAACCATCTTATTGCCTTATTGGGTTTATTTTTAACCACCATGAATGACAAAGCATGTGATGATGCTTAAGATGGGTTCAGTCACATAATGGAAGTTATGTTGCCTAAACTCATTTTATAACATATGGGCCGGCAATCATAAAGTCGGCCGGCTAAGGCTTAGTTTGGCCCTATTTTGGTGTTTCTTATTTTTTAAAGTACAATTTCATGTGAATTCATTTGGTAACTAGCTAGTTTATGTGCTTTACAAAAATTGAACTTGAGACTTTTTTTGGGAGCTTTTAAAAGCACTCTAGAATGGAGCTTTTAAAATCGATCTCAATATTGTTTTTTGGTTTCATGATGTTTTTTTGAAGAGTAAAGTGTCACTTGTACAAAATTATCAAACAACTTAATAACAGATTTCATAAGCTACTTTTAAAAAGTCACGTGGGGACCAAACTAAGCCTTAGTTTGGCCCCCACGTGGCTTTTTAAAAGGAGCTTATGAAATTTATTACTAAGTTCTTTGATAATTTTATACGAGTGAAACACTACTCTTCAAAAAGACATCATGAAATCAAAAGGCAACCGTGAGCTTTTAAAAGCCCCATTCTAGAGCTTTTAAAAGCTCCCTCCAAAAAAGCCCTAAGTTCAATTTTTACAAAGCTCATAAACTAGTTCCCAAATGAATCAACATGAAATTGTGCTTTAAAAAAGGAGAAGCACCCCGTGGGAGCCAAACTAAGCCTAAGCCTAATTGATGGCCAATTGTGAGAGGGCCGGCGGGTTGTGACAAAGCCGACTGGCCTGTATAGTAGTGAATTTAGTGAAATGGTAAAGTTAAGTTTGGCTACTACATACCTAAGTTAGTTATAATTTAAGCTATACTATTGCAACCATTTGGTAACGCATTTTAACTAAGTACCCTTACATACTCCCTCCGCCGCAGTGCTCTAACAACCTATAAAAATTGACTATAAAGTGATAAAATTGAGGGAAGTCAATGAATTAAATGTTGTACAAAGACATCCCCTACATAAGTAGACGTTTCAAATTTGAATTCTACAAGAAATCTTCCAAGAGGGAAACTTGTCGTAAGTAGGATCTAATGGAAGGTTGAAGTTAGCATGCTTCTTTATTAGGCTGTCTTCTTTTGTCATTTCCTTTGTCATTTTCTTCAAAGCCCATACCATTGATATTTCTCTTCATCTCCGATAGAGGAGTCATATGACCTAGGAAAAAAAATCCAATTTATATATTGATACGAAGGAAGTAATAGTGCGGATGTAGAGACGCGAGTACGGGAATGCGAGTGCGGAGAGTTTAGCAATTTTATCAAAATCAAGAGTGCGAGTGCGAGTGCGACGGTGATACATATATAAAAATACTAAAAAATATATTTTATCAAGCATTTATATACTTATATTATATACAAATTATTCCACCACTATTTTTTTTTCTATTAAGATACAAAATACACATAAATTACTTGCTTAATAATAAATAATGTAATTCAACTATCAACAAAACAACAAACAAGCAAATTAATATTAAACGTTAATAAAGTCTTGCACAAAAGCATTACAAAAGTACTAAAGCGCACTAAAGCACTCCTTACGTACACACTGCGTGCGCGTGCGATACTAATTAATTTTAAAGCACTCGCGCTTCATAGATTGATATGTATGTGGATACAGAGATACTAAGGGTACGTTTGATAAAACTGAAAATTAAGTGTTGAAAATTAAGTGCTGAATTTTAAGTACTGAAAATTTTAAGTGATTGAATTTGTAATATTAAAAACAGTGCTTCAATTACTGAAATTGAATGCATTCAGTGATTATTTTCAGCAGAAAATTTTCACTTAAAGCTTTTAGTGGTTTTTTGGCTGCTTTTTCAATTAAGTAGTATGTTATCAAACGCACTGAAAAAGAATAAGTGCTGAATCTTTTCATTTTCAGCACTTAATTGGGTTATCAAACATACCCTAAATACATCCACCATTCATCTTTGTACACACCATAAGATGCTTTATATACTCCTCCTTACTATATAACTTGAGTGCATAGAGAAATTGGGTGTGTATATGTAGCAGCTCTTGTACGTACACCTATATTGTACGTCTTGCATGTAATGAACTCAAGTACGTCTCGCATGTAATGACCTGAGTGCCCTCCCTCCATTCTACTAGTTCTTCTAGTTTATTTGAATTACAAAATGTCCTTTGAGAATCCAAGGGGACAAAAACCCTTCCCCTTAATTAGGCCATGAGTTGGACTAGAATCCGGCTTCTTAGGGAAAAAAAACCTACAATCCGGATTGAATTTCGCGTGGGGATGGGTTGAATTAGTTCTCAAACTTGAAGCTTAAATCTGTGGTTGTACAAACTCGGATTTGAAATCTTGATTTTGGGTGCTCTAGACATTATAAAATCTACAAAAATTAAAGGATGTTTTTGATAATCCAATTAAGTACTGAAAATAAAAATTTTTAGCATTCTTTTTAATTATTTCAGTGCATTTGATACTTTGTCATTAACTGAAAAATAGCCAAAAACTAGGGAAATATCGGTAGGACGAAGGAGTAGCGAGTTTTCGGAGGTTTGAGTTGACAGCACCCAAAGTACTGCCGATGATCCAAAACTTGAAGTCTGTTTGTTGAAGTTGAGCTTGTAAAACCAATATCTACAATGGCACAATTTGAGTCGCAAACAGGAGAGACCCTGCTTGTAATTGTTAAAAATCTCAATAGAGTTCATGGTAATTTACCCTTTACAAACTATTATACTCTCATTTAGTATTTACTAAAGTATCAAACAACAGTTTGAAATGTGGTAAGCATTTGTCAAAGAGAAATTTTGTGCTTAATTAGCAAATTTGTATTCAAATCTAGTTTAAAACTGACGTAACAATTAACAATAATTTTTAATTATAATTTTTACGGTTCCACTATATTTGACATGACCTGATCACCATCAAAGTTTAGAATATATACGAATTTATGAACATAATTACATTACTATTCTTATATTATTTCTTAAAGTCGACTATGAAGTTTCAATGCAAATTCAAATGGTCCTACCATATTGAATGAATTATATTGCTACTTCACTTGGATCTAGATAAGTTTAAAATACAAATATGAGAACCATAACACGTGCTCTAAGGATGCATAGCCTTAAAATGTTTGTACTAGTACATTTTTTCAAAAGATTCTTACAAATATAAACCTTTTAAAACTTGTTAATTAGGGGACATGTTAAGATTTTCTTTCAATAATAACCTTCAAAAGTTGACTATAAAGTGATTAAATTGGAGGAAGTGAATGAAATGTTGTACGAAGACGAGTAATGATTGATGCACATAAAATGTGGATATAAAGTGTGCATATAAATATTTGGGCCATTAATTTAAGTGGGTCCCATATATACAGGCACGGACTCCACCGAAATTAATGAATGACCCAAATTTTTATGTGTACACTTTATGTACTTATTTTATATGCATATAACATTACCTATGGGCCACACATATATATATATATATATATATGTATATATATATATATAACTTCCAAGAGAGCAACTTGGTTGTTGATGTTAACCATAAGTAAGATTGGAAGGTTGACCTTAATATACTTCTTTAGTATGGCATTTTTGGGAGTATTAATTTTCTTTTTGGCCATTTTCTTCAAGGTCCGTATCATTGAAATTTCTCTTCATCTCCAACTTGAAGCCATCTAACCAAGGACAAAATCTGATTGTGTGCGCACATGCATACATATATATATATATTGATATGATTGTGGATATAAAGCTATTAAATACACCATTCATATTTATTTGTGTACCCACATGCACAATATGAGATGCTTTATATACTCTCCTTATTATATAATAAATATGAGTGTAGAGAGAAATCAAGAGCATATATGTAACAGCTGTCTTGCATGTAATGACCTAAGTGCCCTCCCTCCATTCCTCTATTTCTTCTAGTTTATATGATTTGCAAAATGTCCTTTGAGAACGCAAGAGGCCAAAAACCCTTCCCATTGGGCCATGAGTTGGACTAGATTAACATTACATAACCCGGGTTGCATTTTGCGTGGGGGTGGAGTTAAATTAGTTCTCAATTTTTCTTCGGATACGAAGACAAATACTCAGTTTTGTTTAGCGATTTCGACATCAGTATTTATTATCATTTTAATTGTAATAGACTATGGGCAACTCTGAACACGTATACTGACCCCACAACACACGCATCAGGTAAATCATGGAGGCAAGCTAGCGTTAGGATCTGAACCCACACCAAATTAGACATTGTTCATCTTGAGATCCATCCCTTCAACAAGTTTACATGACCCTTGACCTCCTTTAGGGAGGCCAAAATCCCTGGTCAAATCCTTTGTATTTAATCATGTGAAGTCTCGAACGCAAGACCAAGGGTAGAACACCTGTCATGACCCCCAAGTCTCTCCCAATAAGATATTGTCCGCTTTGGGCTCAATTCGCACAGATTTTTCCTGCCATAGACCCACAAGCCTGTCCAAAATGCGTCTTACTAGTTTACACTATATATGACTCTCCATATATAGCACATTATCCTTCCTTCCCCAAGCGATGTGAGACGAACTCCCCTTACAGTACACAGCACCATGGTCGTTACATTCCACTCCCCAACATTCCCATTGGCACACTTTCGGCTGGGTTAGACTCTGATACCATTCTTTCTCGAACTAAGTCTCTCTAGTAAGATATATATTGTCCGCTTTGGGCCCAACTCGTACGCATTTTTCCTGGCACAGGCCCACAAGCCGGCCTAAAACGCATCTTACTAGGTTCTACTATGGCTCTCCATATATAGCACATTACCCTTCCTTCCTCAGGCAATATGGTAAGAACTCCCCTTACAACACACAACACTAAGATCGTTACAGCACATCTGTCTTAGTCCGCCTACCATTGGGTTACATGGATTTGGTTTAGTTCTCAAACTTGAAGCTTCAATTTTTGGTTGTACACATGGATTTGAAATCTTGAATTTGGGTGATCTTTGAGAAATCTATTAAGAAGTTGACACTCCAAAATTTTAAAAAAACTATGGGTGTGTTTGTAACCCACTTATTCAGTGTGTTTGATAATATACAACGTAATTGAAAAAAAAAATCAAAAATATGTTGAAAACTTTTAAGTAAGAAATTTTCACTTACAATAATCAACAATTACAGTTTATGTCAGTACTTGAATAACTATTTTCAGTATTACAAATTTAATAGTTTAAATTTTAAGTAAAGTAAAATTCAATACTTATTTTTCAGTTTTATCAAAAGGTCCCTAAGGACTAAGACTCTTGGGTTTCGTGAGGAAATGAAAAGAAAATACAAATAGAAAACAATTTTCCTTATTTGGGTAGTAATGATAACATTGTGTAAAGCAAGGGAAAAAAAAAAAAAAGAGTAAAAGTATCGTCAAAATATTTGATTTTTGTGGGCCAATTTCTTTTCTCTTTCTTTGATTTATTATTGTATTTCAAAAATTATAATTTATAATATTATTTAATTATGAAGGAAAACAGCACAAATATATAATTTTGCTCTAGTTTTTCTTTCCTTTTTTTTTCGTGTTAATAAATTCGTAAACCTAGCACAAGTTAAAAAGTTTTTATTTTTATTTATTTTTTTTAATAGCTAAGAAGGTTGATTTGGCGGTATAAAATTTAACTTATATAACTTTTTAAGTAACCATATTCGGCATTCAATAGTGAAAAACCAAAGTCTTTGCCGTAATCTTATCCATTTTTTTTTGGAGTAATGCTAGGCACACTTTGAAATCCACACTAAATTTGACATCTTATGTTTTAAATACATGTACTTTGTGCTGTGTGAACTTTTCACACTTTTCTGTGCACCACTTACACAACACATAGTACATGCATTTAAAGCTAAGTGTCAAATTCAGTGTGGATTTCAAAGTGTACCTAGCATTATTCTTTTTTTTGGTTGGTTAAAAATGAATTTATTGGTGCAAGCTCGTCACACCTTGCGAACCAGTTAAATCTGAGGTCAATGGTTCGAAAGGGGTCAATATGCCTTGAGTTCACATAAAAGCACTTTTATAAAGAAAAAGCATGATACTTTCATTTTCTAATTTCTTAAACAATAATGATAGGTGCACAATAAATTATACAAATGTGTAGTACAGAGTTAAACTTTGTACTGAAAAGTCTGTACACACAAAAATGTGTATGTAAGCTTTTCAGCACAAAGTCCAACTATGTATTACACATTTGTGTAATTCATTGTGCAATTCGTTATATGCCTATCATTACTCTTTCTTAAAAGCATTATAACAATTCACACATTTATTGAGCTAAAGGGTCAAGTTTGTGTTAAAGGATAAATTGTATACATTACTTCTACTGGTGTGTTAGTAAAAGATTAATGTTATACTTTTTAACCACTTTTTTTGTGGTTGGATGGCAAAATATCTGGGTGTTATATCCAAAGGTCTCAAGTTCGAATCTCAAGGGGGTGGTCACAGGTGATTCACCCGGACTCTCTGGCCTCGTGGGATTAGTCGAGGTGCGTGCAAACTGGCCAGGACACCCATAATTACCAAAAAAAAAAAAAATGTTATACTTTTTAAATTTATATTCCAAAAGTGCTTCTTAAATAATGTGACAGTAAGATTAAGTCTAATACAGTAAAATCAATTAAATTTTAATTAAAAATTATTTACCTAATTTCATTATCGCATTATTTAAAAAATATTATTAAAATAAAAATTTACAAAATATAGTGCTCCATATATGTTACACCGTACTGCATAGAAAGTTGAAAAGGGCAGCGAAGGAAAGGGCAGCTGGTCATAATAATGCGCCTACATTTGCCGTGCCAGCTAAAGTGCAGTTTTTTTTCATTTTTTTTTTTTTGCTTTCACAGTTCAGAAACTACTTTCACCTTCTAATTTAATTTTCATGTCTTTTTCTTTAGCACTTCATTTTTCAAAGATAGCATTTTGCTCACTCAATTTTTGGTACATTAATGTTCACTCAAGTTTTTTATTAATTAATGTAGTGTGATTTAAAATTAAACATTATTAATTAAATTTTGGATTTCACACCAATGAGATACTTAAGTGAGCATGAATGCACTAAAAATTAGGTGGGAAAAATATTTTCTTTTTCAAAGGAAGCTTTCATGCTCTCATGAGTCTCATCCCCCCACTCAAAACCGAATGGGCTAAACACCCATCAATTGCTAATTTGCTACTTATTCATAGGCTAAATATATAATCAATTTAACTAATGGACCCAACATATCTCTATTCCGTACCTAGGCCAGGACCTCTCGTACCTTTACGCGTACAATCCGAGGCCCAATGCCCACTCTATAAATTCTCTCTACCCCTTCTCTTCTCAATCTCACTGCAACTCACAACACTTTCCATTTCTCTCTCTCTCTCTCTCTCTCTCTCTCTCTCTCTCTCTCTGTATTTGGCAACCTCTCTGGCACATGAGAAAAAGGAGGGAGATCAAGTTTTGAGTAGAAGTGATATGGAGGCAGAGAGTCCAGACTATGCACCACTCGCTTACGCGGACGAATCACGGCCGTCCATAGGGTTCCCACTCGGAACAGCTCTCCTCTTGATCATCATCTTCTGCTTGAGTGGAGTCTTGTCTTGTTGCTACCACTGGGACAAGTTCAAATCCTTCCGTCGATCTCTCTCCGATGTCACGGAGGATCAAGAGGGAGATATCGAAAAAGCTAAAATTGCGAACATGGTAAAAATTCTTCCACAAATGAAGTAATTAAGATATATGCTTGGCTGACTGATAAACTTGAAAATTAAGTATGAAATTTTTAATATTGGAAATAATATATATATATTTTTTTGAAGGTTTTTTTTTTTTTTTTTGTAGAAATTTTTACCTAAAATTTCTTGTAAATTTTAATTACTTTTCAATCTAGTGGAGAGTCCTCAAACATATTGGGGAAAGAAAAAAAAAAAAAAAAGGGTTAGATATATTTTACTCATTGTGGTTAAGTGACTTGAGTCCATTTTTACTTTACTTCGTGTGGTTTAAAAGTTTACACTTACTCTCTTGTGGTTTTGGACTAAAGTGAAATTGTTAAAATTTTTCTCAAAGTGGCGAAACATATTCATACTTAACCCCCTTTGTGAGGTTAATTTTGGGATTAATCATCTATGTGGAGATAATATTGTCATTTAACCAGCCTATGTGGTAACACTGATCCTTATGTGGGGTTACTTTTGGGGTTAAATTTTTATGTACAATTCATTTTGACACATAAACTTTCTTTGTTCAACTAATTTGAACACTATATGGGGATATTTTGGAAGAAATCTTAGTACTTTCACCTTAGTCCCAAACCACAAGGTGATTAAGTGTCTAATTTTAAAGCACACAAAAATAAAGTAAAAATAGATCTAACTACAATAGATAAAATATAATTAACCCTAAAAAAAATGCTGAAAATGAAATTAAGTTATCAAACACTTATCAACTACCATCGTGAAAAGTTACTATTAAATCGTACAAAATTGCAGCAAACTGATACTTTATTACAACCAATTGATATTACCAAATGGTTGTATCATATGTAACGATGTATTATAGAATTTTTGTGGTTAATATCACTATGCTTGATAAATTTTTTTTTTTTTTGTTTGGGGGCGGTTGAAAAACAGAGTTCAAAGCAAAACCAAAGCCAAAGCTTGTCAGTATTAATGCCTGGTGATCAGATCCCAAAGTTCATAGCAATGCCATGTCCCTCTGAACCACGACGGCCGCTGCCGGAAAAGAACATCCTCGAGGTAAAGAAGCCGCCTGCTCCACCACCACAGAAGCCGCCACGTATGGCAGTACCTTTTTTATTAACAAATTACGCTATTAATGTATAGTATGCTAGTTAAGTCAGGTTCTCCTCTGTTTTACATGTAAATATTGAATTCACCAACTTAGATTACATTAGTTAAAGTGCGCTCTCTCTCTCTCTCTCTCTCTCTCTCTCTCTCAGAGTGAGTAATTTGAGTAATGTATGCAATTTGAGTAATGATAAATGCACTTAAATGAGACACCTACAGTGCCAGTTCTGATTTTTGACGGTTCTACGCGAACTTTTAAAGTGGGACCTTCTATAAATTTTCGTGTAAGAAGAGTGACATTATTAAAGGAAAATTTATTTACAAAAGAAAGTGACTTATATTAATAAGTAAAATTAACTAACATCAAATAATAGTATTACTTAAATACTGCCCTTCGTGCATTTTTAGCTGCAAAATTACCAATTACACTTGTATAATCAATCTCCTTCACCAGATCTTTTTCAATAGACAACGTAGCTAACTGGTTTAATCTGATGTCATTCTCACTTATTCAATTGGGCCTCTTTCTACTAATAAATCTCTGACATTTTGATTAACCTTGTCCCAATTTCTGAATCATAGATGTTTAAAGGTCCAACTTCACATTCTTCGAATTGGGGGGACCCCTTGGAAATGGGGGCCCTACACGACCGCTTGTTTTGTTTCCCCTTAGGGCCGGCTCTGGACACCTAAATTATCCACCTGTTGATGTGGATTTTCAAAATTATTCATCCGTTTCCTAAATTATCCAGCTGTTGATGTGGATTTTAAAAATTGTTCATCCGTTACCAAACAGAGTTTGAATTAATTTAAAAACTTCTACGATAGCAGGTGGATAATTTATGTACACAAAACTGATGTACTTAATTTTTTTTCATGCAATTAACCCGACAAAAAATGAGTTTAAAACTCTTACATATTAGAATTTGGTATTTTCATGGACTCCCAGAACACCTTGCAAGGGCTTAAATGTACAGTAGACAAACTCCATGAGAATACATAAATTGATGTGAGAGGGAACTTTCCTTCTCTCTTCTTTTTTAGACTTTTATTATGTTGATGAATAGTTGAGATTATGGAAGATATTTACTATATATGTGTGTGGATAGAGTATTTTGATCTCGGCTAAGAACCCTAACCAATCAATTCAATAATGGTTGACAGGTTTTTCTCTAAAATACCACTAACCAATAGCACAAATTCTTCCAAAAGGAATGATTTATTAATTAATTACTTAATTAATTTTTTTTGGGTGGCTGAAACGATGGAGTTTCTCACGCATCTTTAAAATTTTGGGATCAATTTCAAAATGGAAGCATTTTCTCACACACAGTTGGCCCAACCTTGTGAAAAAGTAGGCCACCGCTTAAATCCCCTAAAATATTAAATAATTTAAGGGCCCCAAATTCTAAGCACTATATTAAAGGTAGTTTTAGCCTTCAAGTCCAAAGGCCCACTAACACACCCTTATTGCTTTGCCAACTACAAATTATTAGGCTTCTTTTATTTTTAATTTTTTTATTACCCAATTTTACAAATTACAGCTAACAACCAACCATTATCAGGCTTTAAATAGTCCACTGATTTAGTGAGGCTAGTAAGTGAAGGATTAAACAAAAAGAAATATTAATTCTCTCGTGTCTTTCTTGTATTTTCCTCCATGCTAAGATTCTATTTTTTTTTTTGTGTGTTCAAATTTATTTATCAATGCATATTTTTGTCTTTGCTACTTTCTCCACTTTTCTCACTCACCGAAAGAATAAAAAAATCTCTTATAAACACCAAAAACTCCCAAATTTCAAAACGCCTAAAAAACTTCATAGAAAAAGCTACAGTACAACAAATTTATACAAAAAATCCTAGCAAAAAAAAGAAGAGAAGACTATTTCACTTGAGCTTGTTTATTTATGTGGTCCTTTTTGAACTACCAAGACTATTAAGTGGCAAAAAGGGAAAAGAAAAAAAAAAGTGTGGTAATTGCATTTACCTCGCCTGAGGTAAGAGAAAAATACAAGAAACTCCTTTTAAATATTTTTTTTTGGTTAATTTTTTTACAATGAAAATCAATATAATTTTTTTCTAACAAAGCACGGGTACATATTTTTGATCATAAACTTCTTTCAAAATGTTTTAATTTTTTGAATTTAAGAGTTAAATTTGCTTTAATTAGGGATCAATATTGGTACTTTTGCATGCACTATATATTACCACTGTACTTGAGCCGTGCTTTTCAAATTCGAGTCGAACTCGAGCTGAGCTGTAAGAGTTGGCATCCTGCTCAAACATGAGCTTGTCTCGTATATTATCGAGTCGAGCCGAGCCGAGCTGAGCCGAGCCGAGCCTAGCTGTTCTTGAGTCGAGCCGCGAGCCTTGTTGAGCGGCTTAACTTGTGTATACCCCTAGTAGTAAGTTTAAGTTGCCAATCGAAACTCACGGACCAAGCTCAATGCTTGACAGTTGACATATATATAATCTAAAATAATTTCTTAGCACGTGTATTTAGAACTATGCACATTATAATATGCCAATATTCTTTTAATTTTAAATACTTTGCATTATACATGTAACATATTTTTATAATTATCAGATATATATACACAGTCCGGATCTTAAGAGGACCTTAAAAAACGGACCTAAAAGACAGACCGTGCAAAAAGTGAGAATTTCTCATATCTTAAATTTCTCACTTTTTACACGCTTCTCACTTTTTTTGTGAGAAATTCTCACTTTTTACACGGTCCATCTTTTAGGTCCATTTTTTAAGGTCCGCTTAAGATCCGGACTGTATATATAATATTCTTTCAATTTAAATACTTTGCATTATACATATATATATATATATAAATATATAAAATATTTTTATAATTATCAAATATATATGTGTGTATATATATATATAATTAAACAAGCCCTTAGCAAACCTATTAAAGAGATTTTTCACGAGCCTACAATACGAGCCTTAATTGAACTGTTCGCAAGCCTTATCGAGTCGAGCCCATGTGTGCTCAAGCTTCACTCGTTTATTAAATGAGCTTTGTATTCAAGCTCGAGCTTGGTTCGTTTATTATACGAGCCAAGCCGAGTTGTTATCAAGCTGAGTCGTGAGCCCTTGTTGAGCGGCTCATCTCGTGTACACCCCTAATTACCACTGTTATAGGGTATCTATGACTAAAAATGTTCACTACACCATATGGACAAATTTGTAACGAAAAGATTTTAACATTTGTAACGGATATACCTGTTACAAATTTGTAATAGATATATCCGTTACTAATAGGATAAATGTGTTACTCTCATTTTCATGTTTCATTTATATTTGTAACGGTCAGACAATAATTAGTAACGGTTATATCCGTTACTAATTTTCCTAAATAGAAAATTTTAAAAAGCAAAAAGCGGTGGCATTTTTGTAAATTAGAGTAATAAAAATGAAAACACGGTGGCAATTTTATAAATAAACAGAATGTCAATATCCCAAAATATTCCCCAAATGTCATCCCCCCCACCCCCCTAACTATTTCCCCTTTTTCCCACTGAAATTGAAAGAGAGCTTAGAGATGCCACTCTACATCCTGCTGTCTCTCTGTATTGTCTCTATTTTCTCTCTTATTCTTATCTCTATTCTCTCTCTTATTCTTATTCTCTCATCTAATCCCACTAGCGATGGGTGATAGCCCCACCCTCACCCATCCCTCACCTCACCAGTCCCACCCTCACCGATCCCTTACCTCGCCGGCCCAGTCGTATCGATCCCTTACCTCGCCGGCACAAACACACACAAGAGGGTTCCTACTATTATGTTGAATTGCCAAAAGGATGAGGTGGAGGAATGTGCACCACTGTAGCCCACCTTCGCCGTTCAGATCTGGTAGAGGCAACACCGTCCACTTGTATCATCCACAATCGCGTCTGGATCTGGTATGTCATATTCTCTCTCTCTCTCTCTCTCTCATGAATTTTTTCCTCCTCAATGTTCAATATGTGAACATTGAGATTTGCTTGTTCATGGGTTGTGTTTGAAATCTTCAAATAAGATCTTGTTGACAAAAACCCTAACTTACAATGTTATATCCATTGTTAATTTATTGAATAATCAGCACATTGATATTGATAGTTAAAGAACTAAAAATCCCTAATTTGTATTTCGTACACAGTGGTTGGTCTGATATGAGATGTAACTAGATTTGTGACCTTCTCGGTGAAGTATTTGTTGTATGTTCAACCCTTTCAAGGGGAAGTCTAAGAAGCTGTTTTGACCATAGTCAATTAGGTATATGTAACACATATAGATATATGTAGGCTTATTTATACACTTACAAACAAAAATTGTGGAAGTCCTCGCATTAGGAGTTGTTGCAGTCCAACGGTAACTTTTTGCCAATATAACATTCCTCACCCTGCAGATGCTTGATCAGTGAATATAAGAGTCCAGTCAATGGGTAAAGCTTAAACTTTATGCACCCATCTTTGGGTTCTCCTAATTGTTGATTTATGTTTTCCCTACCTATCTAACAATCTTAATTCTTTTCTTGTTCCTAAACTAACCTCATAAAGATGATCAATATATGCATTTTGATCCTAATTTATTACTGACTATAGAAAATATGATTGATAAGGAAAGGGTTTTAACCCAAAGACACCACTTCTTCTTGTTAAATTTGTTTCCCAACGCTTCTTTGCGGGACAGCTAGTCCATAATTTTCTTTATTTTTTTTCCTCTGTGTGTGTGTGTGTGTGTGTAACACCCGTACCCGGAATAGAAGATTAATGTGATATTAAGATGTGTTAATTAAATATAATTAATGCAGAAATGGTTTAAAGTGGGGTTATGAACCCACAGGTAAAAAGGTGTTCAAATGCGGACACAAATAAAAGTTCTGTAAAAGGCAGGACTGGTAAAAAAAGTGGGACCCAATGAGGGTCTAATTAAAATAATTTGCATTTAGATGCCATTATATGCTTATATGAATACTTGTTTAAATGTTTAAAGATTATAATATGTCTTATGATAGCTTAAAGGGACCAGTTTGGGTACCCATGTGAGGGCGTATTTGAATACAATTCATAATTGGTAGGTTTAATATAATAGCAACCTCATATTATATGTGGGACCACATTTGGGACCCACGTGGGACATAGATTAAATACATTTAGAAAATATGGGTAGTTATGTAAATAACATGGGGGTTTTATAATAAAACTTAAGAAAGTTTGGGGGATGTAAAGGGAATAAAGGGAAAAACTTGACAACACATATGCATGTCTTGCATATGTGTCTCATATATTCAAAACACAGCTAAGGGTAAGAAGATAGAGAACCGAGAGCTCCCAAGTCAGCGACGGATTTCTCAACGCCGTTTTCTTGCCATTTCTTAAGCGTCCGACGTCGGATTCACGAACCGAGACCATTTTTGGACTCGTAGAGGTAAGAGGATCACATGCATATCTTTTATTTCTGGTTTCGATAGCATTTTCGGCAATCGTTCTTGATAGACAATGTTTGATGTATCAAAACTATGTAGGATTCACACCGGTTAAGATTTGAGGTGAAATTAGCAAGAGATTGGGGAATTCTAGGCTTAATTGCATATAATTTGAGGAGGTGAGTGCTCTAATCCCAAAATTGGGTGTTTATATGTGTTAATGTTATAATTGTTGGTTTAGAAATTCATGCTTATATAGCTTTGATTATAATGAATTTGGGTAAAAGTATGTCAATAATGTAAAATTGCTATGCTTATATGTTAAGTTGCTTAAATGCTTATGTGGATCAAAGGGAAGCCAAGTAGTGGCCACCATTTATAGGTACCATATGTAAGGAATAAAAAGGCCCTCAAGAGTACGGTGTGGTGACGACCACAATGAAATGATGGTGACTCCTTCGAGGTCACAAGAGAGTGTGTGATGCGCTATATGCGCTCAAAAAGTGAGAAAGATCTGGGGTGAGAAGGACCCGGGGGTGGTGGCTAGAGTTACTTGACTTCCCGGAGATCAATTTGTTGTTGCTTATATTGATTGTTGCATTTGCATATTAAGCATTCCAATAGCATGATTAGTTCTCTCACTAAGCGAAAGCTTAAACGCAAATATGTTTTCTGTTATGGTTATTGAATAACCATTGCAGGTACCAAACAAGACAAGGAGAAGAAGTGAATTATGCGACGAGTTAAGTTTGGGAGTTGTGAATATGTCCTTATGCCTAGATGGTAGTGTTAAATATAACTTTTGTCTTGGGAAATGCTTGAACAATGTACATTTGGAAGACTTGTATGTCAAGTTCAAGTGATTGTTAATTATGTCTTAAGATGTGAGTTGCACTTGCAAGTCACAAGTTGTGTGTGGTTGGGAGAGAACTTGGGAGGATTAAGTGGTTGGGTTGTAAATTTAACTTGGATCTTCTTGTTTGAATGTCTATGTGTATAATGAGTTGCTATGAGGAATTTGATGCAAGTTGGGTTTCTAGTAAAGGATTAATGTGGTGGGTGTTAAAACAACTTCTCAAATGGTTTTGTAAATGTTTTCCGATAAATTCTTTATGGTCATGTTGTCTTGAGCTCATCTTGGCAAGCACAATTCATTTTCCTTATAAATTTGGTGAGAGTGGGGTTTTTATGGCTAGTTCTTTATTTGAATATGCTTGGATTATGTTTTTAAATGTTTTGGAAAGACTTACATATGTTATGGACATGTAAACGGGTGTTTGGGAGGTGTTCCCAAAAGTTTTCATGATATTTGAAACCAATTGTAGAGCTTGGGGTGTGTTTTGAACTGATTTAACATAGTTTTAGCAGCAGAAAAACCCATCTGCAGAAACTGGATCGATCCGGGTTTGGTGCGGATCGATCCGAAGCTTCTGGAGGAGCAGAAAATGACAATCTGCTAAAACCGGATTGATCCGGTTTTGGGGCGGATCGATTCGCTGGTCTGGTTTCAGCCAGACGGCTTTTACGGAAATGAGCATAACTCCTTCTAGAAAATTCGGATTTGTGCGCCATTTTTTGCGTTGGAACCGAGACTCAAAGACCTATCTTTTGGTATAAAATTGCTATACCTCGTTAATGACCATTTTGCCCTCGGGGGTTGTTCTGTCATATAAAACTTGTTTTATGAGGTTTAATTCATAGTTTTCTTAATATTTTGAGTATGTTTTGATGTATGGGCTTTGTTACACGTGTCCTAATCCGCCTGAGGCGGGTTGGGGTGTGACAGTGTACTAGAATTTTAAGGTTAAACAAAGAGTTTAGACTCACGCTTGTGTTTGATAACCTAATTAAGTGCTGATTATGAAAATTTTAGTATTTATTTTATTCACCAAGTTTGATAACATATAAGAGCTCACCACTAAACTAAAAAGTAGTCGAAAGCCCATTAAAACCCTAAGTAAAAGAATTATACTGAAAGCATTGATAGTGCTCACATGTTAAGGATAAATATATATATATCTTCCATGAGATTCTCCTCTAAGCATTGATAGTACTCACACTAAATTAGCAAGCCGATGATCATATCCATCTCATTGATTTAAAAATATGTTAACGTTGACTTCAATCATGATTCTGATCCAAAGCATTGATAGTCATCTATTATTTTAAACATGTACATATTGACCAGCAATTCCCAAGAGTCTAGCCTTATTACTTGGAGAAAAACAAGTCTTGTCTTGTATTATAACATATACATGTATGTAACAGCTTAAGTCTTGTATTCTGATCCAAAGTATTTTTTTTTTCATTTTAATCTCAATCTTTGTTAGTTGATTTTTTGATCTTAACAAACTTAAGTTACTGAAAGATTGAAAGAACTTCTTAGTTGTTATTGCTCAACATCATTGCAAAACAATTATACACTTCCAAGTTGCAGAAGTTGAAACTCAAATTTTCAAGATGATCCTTTGAAACTTATCTTTGCCATCTGTTTAATGCTACTTTTTTTTTTCTCTCACAGAGTCAGGCTGTTTTGTGTTTGGCTATTGCTTATTATATTTTGGGTGATCTAGCAAGTAAGGTATTGAAGGATTCGTGTTGGGATCTGGAATTTATTTGATTTTTTTTTAACATTTTCTTTTGCTTTATTGATAAGCTTTCTATGTCTTTAAACATTGCGTGCGTTACGAGTTATCAATTGTGAATTCAAAATTTTCAAGCAGATGAGACATGTTAATACCTTTAAGAAAGGTGTTAACATGTCTTATTTGCTTGATATGGAAATTGGTTGCAAAAGAAATTATTAGGTCTAGTTGAAAAAAAATGTTAGAAAGTTAGCATTAACAAAGAGCTGTCACTTGGAGAATCTTCTTGGGAAATGGTCCTAAAATCTTCTCGTTTAGTTACAAAATCTTCTTGACTCCTTTATTCTCATATCAATCCTAACTTTCGTTATGTTATGAGCCATTTCTCCAACAAACTAAAACCCTAAAACACTCTCTTATTGACAAATTCAAGCAATGTTTTCCCTTGATGTTGAACTAGAACCTTTAAATCTTGCCAAATTTCAGCTGCTTCTCATCAAAATATACTTTCCAACCTTTCTTAATATACTAAAGCCCCTAAATTCACGAGCTTTCCATTATCTTTAAGCTTAATAAATCCAATTATAGGATGCTTTATTGTTGCTTGATGGTGCTACCCATTTGGATAATTAAAGCTTATAGTGAATTAAGTTCACAGTAGTCCTATATTGAGTTTGTTTGATGTTGTACCTTTTGTGAACGTGATTGTGATCGTAAATGATTTTGGTTTACTACAGTTTTTCACCAACCACCCTTGAGGTTATTTGTTTTAGTAAAATCTTTTCACTTAAAATGATCATTGAAGAACCTTAGTGATCAAATTTGCTTTTTAAATGCTTATAGTTCGTTTCAAAATATGTTTTTTAAAATGATTAAAGTTTCTTACAAAACTATATAAAAGTATGAAAAGACATCTAAAATTGCTACTATACACTTGATTTGAAATTGCTACTATTCAGCAATTTTTTGTTCTTGTTATGGGCTCATGGTATTTTGTCTTCTTGGTCTTTGCTCTTCGGCTTGTAATTTTAGTTTTTTGGTTCTCTGGTTTTTGTTTTGTAATGTGTTTGCCTTTGTTTAGTGGTTGCTTCATGACGTTACTTGGTGTTCGTTTTTCAGAAATGTAAAAGCATTGATTTTGTAATATTTCTTGTGATTTGATTTGTGTGTGTTCTTGCTAGGGAATGTTTTATTCTAATCTGCCCCAATCAGCCTATAATCAGTTTTGTGACCATTTACAGACATGATTTAGGTGGTTCTAATATATTATATACTAAATATCTTTACAATTTAGATATGTTGCCTGCTTTTGAGGCAAAAGAAAGCAAGGTTGGGAATAACCCAATTGAGGCTCACATTGTTGTTGAGGTACACTCTTTCAAAGTTCTTAGTATATCTAAGTTTAATATTTTTGCTTTGTGACCAGTCATGTGACAATCATTGAAGATGGAGCATTACGCGGATGTTCTTTGTATATCATGCTTTATATCTATAGGTCACAAAGGAACCGATAGGTAAAGGCATTGAAGTGTAAGACATTGGCATTTCATACTGTACAACTCCCAGGCTGAATAGATATAGATTTTGACAACTCTTATGTTCAATATTTAGCACTTGCACATTTAGGCTATTGCATTGTTTGAGTTATGAATTTGAAATTTTCAACATTGACTTTGTAGGTGTTTTAAACAAGATTTTTAAATAGGGTGTGATCCCAATGAACAATATGGTAAGTTTCACATTGTCTTTTCCTTATTTATTAAAATAATTTGATTATTATTCTTTTGTGATTTCTTTTTTTAACACCACCATCGATTATGATGAAAAACAGGGTGGTGAATCTGGTGATGATCCAATGGCAGTGAAAGAAGGAAGAGATGAAGCAATTGTAAAAAGTTAAGTTGATGAAATTGGTTATGGACAAAGAAATTTGTGTTTTTTTTTTCTTTCTTGAGTTAATTTCATGTGTAAGAAGTAATGTAGTTAAAACTAGAACTTAGGTATGAACAAAGATTTGTAAGATGACACATCTTGTATTCTACTTGTGTTTGGTATAGATTGAGCTTGTTATTTTTGTGTTTGTATGGATTATTAAGCTTGTTGATTAGATGCAAAAAAAATTATTTGGGGAATTTATGAAATTATTTTTTTATTTTTTAATTAAAATTTGTAACGGGTATATCTGTTACAAATTCCGTTACTAATTTTATGCATTTTGGAAATTATTAACGGATATAACCGTTACTAATTCGTTATAATACGTTAGTATTTTTTTTTTCCAAAAACAAAAAGTTGGATATTTATCCGTTACTAAACTAATTTGTAATGGATATAATTGTTACAAAAATTATATTAGTAATCGGTATATCCGTTATAAATAATTTTTGTAACGGATATTCCCGTTACAAATCGGTATGGTGTAGTGATTACTGTAGTGTTGCATGATACAAGAGTAGGGGTGTCATTTGGAACGGAAATTCCGATTCCGACCGATTCCGATCCGAAAAATTCCGATTTTGGTAACTAAATATGCATTCCGAATTCCGAATTTCCGAATTCCGAAAATTCCGAAAAAAATCGGATCGGAATCGGAATTGTTTTTAGAATTCCGAAAATTCCGAAAATTCCGAAAAATTTCCGAAAATATTCCGAAATTGTATTTTCCGAAACTTTTCCGAAAATATTCCGAAAAATTTCCGAATATATTCCGAAATTGTATTTTCCGAAACTTTTCCGAAAATATTCCGAAATATTCCGAAAATTGTGTTCATCCCACATCGAAAAAACACAAAAAATGGGATGTAATGTGCTTCTATAAAATGCCTACAAGTCTCAAGTGAAATCTCATTAAGCTTGAATTCCGAAAAATTCCGAAAATATTCCGAATATTCCGAAAAATTCCGAATCTGATGAAATTCCGAATCTGATGAAATTCCGAAAATTCCGAAATTTCCGAAATTTCAGAATCGGAAATAATTTTGGAATTTCCGAAATTTCGGAACGGAATTCGGAATGCATTTTTGGCTTCCGAAAATTTTGGAATTTTTTCCGAAAGGGGTGTTTCCGATCCGTTCCGGCCGAAACACACCCCTATACAAGAGACATCTATGTATTTTGACTTTATCTCAGAAAAAGTTGGTAAAACTATACTCATATTAAAAAAAAGGGTAAATTGCAAATTACACCCCTATAGTTTGAGGGTTGTGACAATTTGGTCCTTATGGTTTCAATTTTGGCAATTTACACCCTATAGTTTGAAAATTGTGCAAAATTCACCCAATTACAAAAAAAACAAGGGCACAATGGGAATGTCACATTATTTCCAGCAAAAAATGACCACATGTGCAGGGGCATACCCAGGAGTGTGGTTCAGTGATAGCAGAAGCTTATATGGGGGTTTGGGAGCAGCACCCCGATCGATATTTTTTATTTTTATTTTTTGTAGAAATAGTATAATTCTATGAGGGTTTTTTTTTTTTTTTTTTTTTTGGTACAAACTAATCTATCCCATAGTTCTTTCACAAAAAAATTGTATTACAAGCTTAATTAGTTATTTATATTTATCACTTTGATATTTGTGTGGCAGTGCATATCCAGTTTGAAATGTATCAGATTGTTTAAAAGATTATAAGATATTATCAGATGGTTTAATAGACTAGAAGATATTATCATATTATAAGCTTTACGTGTATCAAGTTGTTCAAGTTGTTTAAAAGATTATAAGTTATTTATGTGATAGATTAGTTTGTACAAAAAAATCACATAGAATATATTATTTCTATCCATAAAAAATAAATATATAAAGTGATATTTCCTAAAACCCCTGTATAAGATTCTGCTCCCACTGAACTACACTCCTGGGTCTGCCCCTGCACATGGAATCATTTTTGGCTGGAAATAATGTGACATTCCCATTGTGCCCTTGCTTTTCCTGTAATTGGGTGAATTTTGCATAATTTTTAAACTATAGGGTGTAAATTGCCAAAATTGAAACTACAAGGACCAAACTGTCACAACCCTCAAACTATAGGGGTGTAATTTGCAATTTACCCTAAAAAAAATTAAAAAAATAAAAATTCAACTTTATTCTAACAATTAATTATTAAGCGAAGAAATGCAAAAAAGAAGCGGCTAAGTTTACTCATGAGTAATGACCCACTTAATTATTTGGTCTGCCATGTTTCTAGAAACTAGTAATCCATCAAATCTTTAGGAGAAAAGTTAAAAAACACAAACACAAAAATTATGCTTTTGACATCATACATGTTTGTTCGAATATCACAAAAGTGGATTTGGTGGTCGAATCAACACAAACTTAGATCTTTTGCCTCCCTACTATGATCCTACTGTGCCATTTCTTGTTCTAATTGACCATGCTCTAACTTTAAGAGTATTTTTTTTTTTAATAAAAAAATTACCATGTTAAATCTATAGATAGGTCCGATAATAAATATGAACTAAGAATTTGGATTTAATAATTTGAAAGAACTAAAAGCAACTAGATTTTTTTTAAAGAATCTAGATTCTGATACAACTTAAATTTGCGCCTAGGTGTAGATAATAAATAATATCTTAAACTTATTTAATGAGAAGAAATAGCTAAAATCACTATTGTGTTAGTTTTGTTTAAGGTTTTAATTCTTTTTTTTTTTTGTTGGAATTTTCCATTGTATTCGAACTAGGCTTCTATCTTATAAAATTTTGCATTTGGAGTCAGATCGATCTGGATCGCAAAACGTATAATCGGGTTTGTATTCAAGCTTTTCTTGATGACATCAAATTCTACTTGTTAGAAATTCTGTAGAGGCAAATATTTAACATTATTATCTTACGATAATGATCATTAACTTTAAGGCTCTCTTTGATTTTGATTTATGGGTTTAAAAAAGGGATAAAAAAAAAAAAGGAAAAAGAATACAACAATTTTACTTCTTTGGTTGCCAATAAAATAATAAATAAAATATGAAAAAAAGAAGAAGACAGTTTTTTTTTTTTTGTTTAATTTGCATTTCAAATTAGTTCATTTATCCTGATTTTCAACTACTTCCCGAGAATACTTTTTAGGGATGTACGTTTCTTTCCCCATTTTGATCCTTTTCATTCCCTTTACGTTTCTTCACTTGCGCACACGAAACGAATTAAGCATTAGAATATGTTAGAATTTTTAGTAATCTCATAATACTATCTTGAGTTCACATTTGCTCACCTTGGGTGAGCATAACCCAAGCACCTTTGCATTGGTCAATGGGGTACTGCAGGAGTGCTTGGGTTATACTCACCCAATCCTTAAATGGGTGAGCAAAAATGCACTCTACTATCTTGGATTTTGGGTGCAATGATATTATCACAATATTTGTAACATTGCTTTGGAGATGTACATCAAATGGTGTACACAGCTCCAGGACTTGCCCTTCTTCAAAATATTTTTTGAGCAATGCTAGGCACACATTTTAAACCACACCCCAAACCACATCCTTGCTTTAAATGCATGTACCCTGTGATGTGTAAGTAGTGCACAAAAAAGTGTGAAAAATTCAAACAGCACAAAGTACATGCATTTAAAGCATGAGGTGTGGTTTGGGATGTGGTTTGAAATGTGTGCCTAGCATTTTTGATATTTTTTTATTACTTCAACTTGGAAAGCTTACATAATAAAGAGTGATTGGTCCTTTATATAGTTGTATATAGAATATTCTAGATACAAAATTAACTCACCTAGAAATACTTGACAACTATAAATTAAACTGCTAACCACCACCTACGTAATTATTACTTCACCAATATTGTTCTAGAAAATTTTAGAAATTTCAAATTATATTCCCAACACCCTCTCTTAATTTGAAATTTTCTTTTTCATGAAATCTTATTCATTCTCCATCTCTCTCCACAAGCTCTTCTTTCAAAACTTTATGGCCTCCAAAATCTTGTCTTTTTTCTTGCACATTTCTCCTTTATCTTTTCTGCTTCTTTTCTTTCATTTGAATATTTTCTTCTTTAATCTCCCCTCACAATCAACCTACAAAACAAAGTACTGTAAGGATTGTGCCTAAATTTTCAGTAGTTGAATGATTTCTTAATTATGATTAGATTTCTTATTTGGTGGTTTCCTTGTTAAATAAGGATTCCTTTGATGGTGGAAGTTACCTATTTTATATAGCAATGTTTGTGAGAGTATTCCTTATTGTACAAGATTTACCATAGGGGTAAATCCTACTACAACTAGGATTGGAACTCTACAATCTATATAAATATAGGGATTACTCAAGGGATTGATAAGATTGGTTGGAAATTTTCTATATACACAAGATAGGGCTGCAAACTAGTGAGGGAAAAATTAGTTTCTAGCAATTGTGTGTGTCATATAACTTGGTTGGAAAGTTATACACGTGAGGTCTTAAGTGCTTGTAATCTTCATATTAATCGAGGTGATCACCTTTGCACGTGGACGTAGGTATTGTTGGGCCGAACCACATTTAAATTTTGTTGTGTTGGTTTGCTTGATTTTTCTTTCGTGGTTGTATCGTTCTGGTTCTATTTATCTCCATCTTTGTGGATATGGTTTTTCTTGTTATGATTGTGGGCCCATTCTCAACAAGTGGTATTAGAGCTCAGTTGAGAATCCATGGCGGCTGGAGATAGTTCGCTTGGAGATATGCGAATGGCAATAGAAAAGTTCGATGGCAAGAAGAATTTCAGCATGTGGCAAGCGCGTATGAAGGACACCTTGGTACAACAAGGTATAGAGGATGCATTGTGCGGTGAGATGAAAAGCCAGATGTTGGTGATCTCAAGTTCATGGAGGATGTGAACTTGAGTAATGGTGTAGCTGAATAGCTTGAGGGATGGCAAAGGTGATGCACTATTGATGTGGAAGTTGAAGATTACAAAAGGAAGACTCTGAGGACTGATGGGAAGGAATTTGAGACAAGGTGAAGATTGTAAGGATTGTGCCTAAAATTCCATTAGTTGAATGATTTCCTAATTATGATTTGATTTCTTATTTGGTGGTTTCCTTGTCAAATACGGATTCCTTTAATGGTGGAAGTTACCTATTTTATATAGCAATGTTTGTGAGAGTATTCCTTATTGTACAAGATTTACCATAGTGGTAAATTCTACTATAACTAGGATTGGGACACTACAATCTATATAAATATGGGGCTTAATCAAGGGATTGATAAGATTAGTTGGAAATCTTCTACATACACAAGAGAGGGCTGCAAACTAGTGAGGGAGAAATTAGTTTCTAGCATTTGTGTGTCATATAACTTGGTTGGAGAGTTATACACGTGAGGTCTTAAGTGCTTGTAATCTTCATATTAATCGAGGTGATCGCCTTTGCTCGTGGACGTAGGCATTGTTGGGCCGAACCACATTTAAATCTTATTGTGTTGGTTTGCTTGATTTTTCTTTCGTGGTTGTGTCGTTCTTATTCTATTTATCTCCATCTTTGTGGGTGTGGTTTTTCTTGTTGTGATTGTGGGCCCATTCCCAACAAGTATTAACCAACAACAAATTTTTTTTTTTTTTCTTAAGGGTGTAGACACCCCGATTTTGACCAAACGTCGAATTAAGGAGAGTATCACCTCCATATCCGATGATGACAAGGATCGAAAGATTCAAAGTGTTCCAAGCTCTTTAGAAAGTTCTCCAAAAGCGGTAAAATTTTCACAGAATGAAATACCAGGTATTTAGGAGAATTCAGGTATAAGACATCACTTTTGGAAAAAATCTTCGAAAATAAGTTTCTTCAAGAAAAAAAGAGGAAAGAAAAGACCTAAAAATAGGAAGTTCAACAAAAAATGGCACACGGCAGTATTTTGCGACACTCAGTGAGTGCTGAACGGCATTCGGTGAGTGCCGAACGGCAGTCACAGAATGCCGGCCCGGCATTTATTGAGTGCCGCTGACAATTTCTGACTGACGTTTGCTTTAACAGTCCATATTTTGTGGTACAATACGTATATATATGCAGATAAAAACAAAAACCTGATAAAGTAAGGTTGACGAAAACGCGGCAATCAATTATTTGGCGCGGCACTTACTGAGAGCCGCGCGGCAGTCATCGAATGCCGCCGCGGCTTTCATGGAGTGCCACAGCGGCATCCACTGACTGCCGCAAAGGATTTTTGACTGCCGCCTTCTGCAGCAGTCTGTCTATTTTCAGGAAGTACATATTGTACCACCAAATGGGACATTTATACCTGTCTTTTACTCCGAATTCACTGAGAATACTTGGTATTTTTTGTTTATAAAAGAAGGAGGATCTTCCTTGGGAGAATATAAAAAAAAATATACAAAAAAAATATGCAAGAGAAGAAGGAGCTACCATTACACTAACATATATTTGAGAGAGAGTTTTAAAAAAAAGGGGAGAAGAGCTTGGAAGATCTTCAAAAGGAGAGAAGCTTTGAGGATTGTTTGGAGGTGATCCTCTAATCACAATTTGTTTTTCTTCATCCTTTCGAAATTTTTTTTGTCTTTTGATTAACCTTTTTAGAAGTTTTATTAGAGAACTTGCAAACCTTAATTGCCTTTTTTCTTTTAGTTCTTTCTTTTCTTTCTTTTGTTTATACTTCTCTTTTGAGATTCTTGGAAGTCTTCCATACTTCACTTGAATCTCATGAGTTGGATCTTTTGATTCCATGTAAGCTTATGCTTCACATGAGAGTCAAAGTTTGATCATCACTTCATTTTATAAGCAAATAGATGGATCCAAGTCCATACTTATGACTTGGATCCTCTACCTTGATGTTTCATGGAATCCTTTCTATATTCCTTTGAGACTCATGAGTATTAGTCATATCTTCATCTCCAATGACCATCAAATGGTAGGAGAAAGTAGTTTTGAGTTTAAGCCCATCTCCATGGTTTAGATTCATTATCTTGAGATTTCATGAAGTCTATTCATACTTCATTTGAAATCTACAAATATAAAGGTCTTTAGCCTCCAATGACCATCAAATGGTAGGAGAAAATGGTTTAGTTTAAGTCCAACTTCATGGTTTAGTAGTTAGGGTTAACAAATAAAAGTTGAACTTGACAATGAAACAGTGGATTCATAAACCGGTTTTGATCAAAGATTTTTAGTTCGAAATCTAACCGTTGGAATCAAGTGAAACCAACGGGAAAATGTAACTAATTCAAAGTTCTACCACTGTAATTTTTGTTTTAAGGAGATTTCATGTTTAAAGTGGTTTGGTCATGAGTTTTGTGAAGTCACTACAATCTGTCCAGAGTTTCAGAACAGTAACACTCTTTTGAAATAAGTAAATTAGAACCTTAATAAACTACTTGTGATCCAAAATAATTTTTTCTAAGTAGATTAATGTGTTAGGAAGTCACCCTAAAAAGACCAAAGCATTTCTGATTTTTTTGCTATTTTTAAAAAATCGTGCAAGAACTCTGGACAGAAGGTTGTAGAATGCTGAGTGATGTCTGGTTTTTGTCCAATTACCGGAGATCCAACCGTTGGAACTTTGATTCTTTTTTGGGTTAAAAACTAGACACACAGAGGCATTTTGTGTCCAAAATGCATCAAGATCAAACCACGGGAACCATGCTTTTTATTTCTTTAAAGTTATGATCTGCTCTCAGCAATTTTCAGAATTCTGCAATAATTTTAACCAATCTTATGAATAATGGCTTAGATGATATTTTCATGAGTTAAGGGTCAAACCATGTCTCAATAATGATTAATTAAGCTTAAATTCAAAGTTTAAGTGATCTAAATGATTGGGTATTTCATAATTTATTTTTGTTCTTGAACATATTCATCCATATGGCTTGACACTTGTAATTAGGATTTATTTGCTTTAGATTCAATTGCATTTGATAGATTTAAGTTAGAAATGTAGGATTGTTATTTCTAACTTTATATCTTGTATATCATGTGGACTAACCCTTTGTTTTGTAGCGCTATTAAGGTATAACTTCTTAAATCCCTTTTTAGTTTATTTTAATTTATTTTATCGATTTTTCAACCTCATACGCAACACATTAGAATTAAGATTTTGCCTTACGTGTATATATGTGGATTAGACACTCTTTTCCTAGTTTCTATTTAAATCGCATGCATTGCACGTTTAATATTCGCGGCTGGATCCCGGGTAAGTTCTCTTGTTCTTTATTGCATATCATATTGCTTGCTACTTGAATTACGTGGCTTTTGAATGATATTTTGTAAATTGGTAATTTTACACCATTTTGACATGTTTGTGTAATGTATTCGTATATCTATGTATTAGTTGAGGGCATGCTTAGATTAATAATTCAATTAAAAAGATGTTAAGTAGAGGCCTATCGCGAGATAGGATGAGAAAGGGTGTTTTAGTCCAACGGGCTCCTTCCTCTCTCATTCCATAATCCCCGTACCTAGTTAATTTTTGGTTTCGCAAAAGATCAGTTTCCTTTTGAAATGATTTCTTAATTTTTCCTTTTAAAAATTAAGTGGTGACTCATTTGTTTTGAATTTGAAATTTAAAAAGAACTTTAAAAGAAAAAGCTGTGGGTAAAAAAAATTGCGATATCCACAAAGGGACATGTTGCCTTTCCTTCATGACTCTTGGTCTTTGTAATTTTTTTCTTAACACAATGCCAGAGTCGTGGTCATGGTCTCTCTCTCCATTTCCAGACACATGGTTTTGGACTTTCTCTTACCATATATGAGTGCATGACTCTTGGTCATGGCTTTTCCTTTACAATGCTAGACTCGTGGTCATAACGTTTTCTCTCCATCATTGCTCGACTTATGGTCATGGGTTTTTCTTCTCCCCCAATTTATGTACTTGCTTGCTTCCTAGTTTTTCTTATTTTTTTTCTTTCAAAGCCTAACCCATTGTTTAGACATCCTCTTGAAAAATTTACTCTTGCTCATTTGGCGAGCCAACTCAACTACTATTGCAGATCTTTATCACATCCAGATTTAATTGAATCTGCTCTAATATTTCTTCAAAAACTATGCCCAGTTTGAGCCAAAAACAGGCTCTGATACCATGTTGGAATTTTTAGTAAGCTCTGATACCATATTGGATTTTGGGTGCTATGATACTACACACCTGGTGGTCAATATTTGTAACATTGCTTTGGAGATGTACATCAAATGATGTACAGAGCTCTGAGACTCGCCCTTCTTTCAATTTTTTTTATTACTTCAACTTGAGAAGCTTGAGTGCTTGGTCCTTTACATAGTTATTATCACGCATTGGCATAGCAAAGTAGGGAAACATTTAAAAATTTCACCTTAGGACCTGTGGATACGTGACTGGTTTGAGGATCGCATGCTTGTCCATATAAGAAAGAACCAAGATAAAAGTAATAAACAATAAATGGAAGCAGTAACAATAAGCATCGTGGTTCTAGGCTTACATAATCTTAAACATAATCAGAGTCTTAAATCCATTATTACAACTCACAGAAAATAAATGAAAAAAATAATAATATCCCGGGCGTAAAGCCCTATAACATAATAATAATAATAATGAGATCGGCATCTAGTGCCTCAACTAATAACAAAAGATATACATATACAAAAGTCTTCACTTCTGCCAGCTAGCTCGCAAACCCGTATCCTTCCTCGACACACTCATTGTCTGGGTAATCAACATCTGCAAGATCTAGACGTTTGATTGTCCAGGACATGAAAGTCGTCTGCTTTACTACAAGCTGAGTGAGTAAACCTATTACACTAAACATGGCCAGAAAACATATGTTAATCCGTTAAGAAAATTAAATGTTCCATTTTTTCTTCTTTTATGAAAACCTAACTTTAAGTCTCAATTATTCTAATCTCAAGGTAATGCGTAAGTTTAGGAAATGTTCAATGATAATACTCGGATCTTTGAAATACAACTGACATCGATTGACTAATCACTTTGGACTATTAGTCCATTCTTTACAAACTTAACATTTTATTTTGAACCACAAGTTCAATCTTTACAACTTAACTCTTTGGATCACCGATCCAATCTTTGGACCATAGGCCCAATCTCTTACCGACTCGACTCTTACATGCATCCGACACGGTGCTGTGGCCTGGAATATGCTACTTTTCGATCATGGGTTACCATCTTGTCATCTTTGCCCCAACTGGCCACTTGCTTGACATCTCCCTTACGGCCTCATTACTTGGTAATCTTAATCTTATTCCATTCAGCCTTGGTTAACTTGTCATCTTTCCCCAATTGGCCACTTGTTTGACATCAGCCCACATGGCTATTAACCGTCTCAACGACCGAACCTGAACTCTTTACTCTTTCTTGAACTGACCATACGAATGAAGGACGATGAACAGACCGATGGACACGACTGTCTCGTTATGATTAACGTGCATGGTACAAACCATTAAAGCACATCATTCTTGGAGTCATGTACTTAAGTACTTAACATTCTTGTTCGCATAGTTCTCGTGTATCATAAATAAAAGCGTTACAGTTTAATCATACTAACAAGTTAAGAACCCACCTCGTACGGTAATTCATAAAAGTTGTTATTACTAAAGTATTACTAGATTAGCATAAGGTATACCTTGTGGTAAGCTCAAGCAGGCATACATATCAAATACACACCAAAGTACAACCATCACAGCTTATGGTACCACCATTCACAACATAGTTCATCTTAAATATAGATACAACAAACTATCCTTTTAAACTCTACTGAGCTCGAGCGCTCGCGCCTAGCCAGTTCATTAGGCTCGAGCGCTCGCGCCAGGTCTGAACGCTCGGGTTTAGCAGTTTCAAATAGTGATAGTTTTAGCAATTTTGTTTTAAGATTTAAATGTTAATGGATGTTACATGCATGGCCCTTGATCATCAATATAAGTTAAAACAAGCATGTTTATGAGTGAGTAAGAATACTTACCAAGATCTAGATGAAGAAATATGATGAAATGTATGTAATCCTCAAGAACTCCAAGTACAAACTTCAAACCACTTCAATCCAAGCTCCAAGAGTCATGATCCTCCTCTAAACTCCTTTGATCCTCAAGTCTTCAACTCTAAAACTTCATTGCATGTGAGATAAGAGTGTTTATGTGTAAAGAAGAGTGTGTGTTGATCACGAAATGGAAGACATGCAAGCATGATTGTGTGTGTAGGGGTGAATGAAAGTATAAGAGCTTTCAAAAGCTCTCTCTCAAAGACACTCTCTAAAATACAGAGTTTCCAATGCCCCAAATGCTAAGAAATGCTGGTATTTATAGACTTTTTGAGACTCAGGGGCAAAATAGTCATTTTATCCCTCTTAAGCTCGAGCGCTCTAGCGCTCCTAAGGTCAAAGCACTCAGGCCTCCTGCTTCAACAATCCCTCTAATGTTTCAAGAATTTAAAGGTTTAAGAAATAAACATCCATCCTAACTATCATTCAAGTTCATTACAAATACGATCGTACTCAGGCCTCCTACTTCAACAATCCCTCTAATGTTTCAAGGATTTAAAGGTTTAAGAAATAAACATCCATACGAACTATCATTCAAGTTCATTACGAATATGATCGCATCTAACACATACAGATCTAGAAAATACAAAGATACATCCATATAGATATAATTACAGATAAAAAGGACTGGTGTTACATCTTTCCACTAC
The DNA here is from genome assembly GCA_033977485.1 of Hydrangea macrophylla. Taxonomy (NCBI): domain Eukaryota; kingdom Viridiplantae; phylum Streptophyta; class Magnoliopsida; order Cornales; family Hydrangeaceae; genus Hydrangea; species Hydrangea macrophylla. The sequence continues at coordinate 88,320,788 of CM066986.1, forward strand.
CTAACAAAAGATTTCGTCCCCGAAATCTGAGCTAAGACTCACTAAATAATTCTGGGTACTTCTCTCGCATAACGGACTCTATCTCCCAAGAAGCATCACGTTTGTCCTGGTGCTTCCATTGAACTTTCACCAGTGCGATCTCCTTGTTCCTCAGCTTCTTAGTCTCTCTCCTTAAGATTCGTAGTGTTCTATCGGTGAATGACACCCGGCTATCCACTTGAATATCTTTGAATTCGATCTTGTGCATTGATCTGTGCATGTACTTTCTTAGCATGCTGACGTGAAATACATTGTGAACTCCGGTCATCGTTGGTGGCAGTGCTAACCTATAGGCAACTTTACCCATACGTTCCAAAATCTTGAATGGTCCAATGTAGAGGGGAGAAAGCTTTCCACTCTTCTGTCCGAATCTCACCACTCCTCTTACCGGAGAAACCTTCAGCAAAACGTGGTCTCCAACATGGAACTCCAAGTCCTTCCGACACTTGTCTATATAACTCTTCTGTCGACTCTGGGTTACTTTCATCAATTCTCTAACGATGTTGATCTTCTTATTAGTCTCCCGAACCATATTCGATCCCAAAAGCTTATCTTCTCCCATTTCTTCCCAACAAAGAGGCGATCGACAGGGTCTTCCGTACAATGCTTCGAACGGTTCCATCCTGATGCTTGAATGATAAATATTGCTGTAAGCAAACTCGATGGGTAGTAGATGTGTCTCCCAGGTCCTCTCAAAGTCGATCACGTATGCTCGCAACATATCTTCCAATACTTGATTAGTCCACTCTGTTTGTCCATCAGTCTAAGGGTAAAATGCAGAACTCAACTTCAATGAGGTCCCCATAGCTGCTTGCAGACTCTCTTAAAATCCGATTGTGAACTGTGAATCACTATCTGAAACAATCAAAACGGGCATGTCGTGTAGTCGAACAATCTGTTGCAAGTATAATCGGCTCATCTTTTCAACTGGATATGTCATGTTGTGCGCAATGAAGTGTGTTGACTTAGTGAGTCAATCCATAATTAACCAAATAGCATCATGGTTCTATTACGACCTTGGCAAACCCATAATGAAGTTCATGGAAATGTGCTCCCACTTCCATCCAGGTATCGACAGCGGTTATAAAAATCCTGACAGATTCTGATGCTCAGCCTTGACTTGTTAGTAGGTAAAGCACTTCGAAACGTGTTCCATAACATCCCTTTTGATGCCTTCCCACCAAAAATTTCTTTTCAAGTCCTTACACATCTTCGTACTCCTTGGATGATCCGTCAACCTTGACTGGTGTGCTTCATTCATCACTTCTTCTCTTAAACCGTCATCTTTTGGCACACAAAGTCTATCTCAACATCGAAGTTTTCTTGTCCAATCCTCCATTCCTCTAGATTCTTGGCTCCTGCTTTCTCAAACCATTATCGTAATAATTCATTCTTCTTTTGAGCTTCAATGATTTAGTTGATAAGGGTTGGTTCAATGACAAGGCATCCAAAATGCTTCCCTCCTTCCAAATTCGCAGCTTGAATATTAAACTCTGTTAGGGTTTCTAGTGCTTGCCATTTCCTAATCATCAAGGAAACGATCCTGCTGCAAGGTCTCCTGCTCTAAGCATCGGTGACCACATTTGCTTTACCAGGGTGGTATTATAATGTGAAGTCGTAATCCTTTAATCCAGCATCATTTTTCTTATATTCAGCTCCTTCTGAGAGACTAAATACTTGAGGCTCTTATGATTAGAGAATAGATCAAACTTTTCTCCAAATAGGTAGTGTCTCCAAGTCTTGAGGGCAAAAACAATAGCTACTAACTCCAAATCGTGTGTTGGGTAGTTTACCTCATACAGTTTTAATTGTCGCGATCCATAGGCAATCACTTTTCCCTATTATATAAGCACGCATTCGAGTCCTTGATAGAAGGCGTAATTGTAAATAGCAAATCTTTTACCATACTTTAGACTGGTGAGCACTGGCGCGAAAGTTAACCTCTTCTTTAACTCCAAAAAAGTGCATTCATGCTTGTCTAACCATTCTACTTCGAATCCTTCTTCGTTAAGCTGGTCAGTGGCGTAGCTGTCTTTGAAAATCCTTCTACAAATTTCTGGTAGTAACCCGCTAATCCAAGGAAGCTCCTTACTTCTGAGGCATTAGATGACCTATTCCAACTTAAGATTGCATCAATATTGGACGAGTCCACCGTAATTCCCTCCGAAGAGACTACACGACCCAAGAATTTTACTTCCTCCATCCAAAATTCACACTTGCTGACCTTAGCGTACAACTGATGGTCCTGAAACATTTGCAATGTAATCCGGACATGCGTATCATGTTCATCCTATGTCTTCAAATAGATCAATATATCGTCGATGAACACGATCACAAACTGATCCAAGTATGGTCAAAACACCCGATTTGTTAGATCCATGAATACAACAGGGGCATTAGTGAGTCCGAATGACATCACTAAGAACTCATAATGACCATATTTGGTTTTGAAGACAGTCTTCGGTATGTCCTCTGGTCGAACGAGTAGTTGATGATATCCTGACCGTAGATCTATCTTTAAGAAGGTCGTTGCTCCCACTCCCTGTAGCTGATCAAATAATCATCTATCCGAGCTAGGGGATACTTATTATTGATGGTGACCTTGTTTAACTCTAGATAGTAAATACAAAGTCAAAGCAATCCGTCCTTATTTACGAACAACATTGGCGCTCCCCAAGGTGAGGTGCTTGGCAGAATTAATATCAAAACCACCAACTCTTGAACTTACTTATTCAACTCCTGCATCTCCATCGGGGCCATTACGTATTGGGGTTTTGAAATTGGCAAAGTCCTTGGTGCCAACTCTATACAAAAATCAATTTTCCTCTGTGGTAGTAATCCAGCGATATCATAAAACACTTCCAGAAAGTCCTGAACCACGGGTATTTGGGTCACAGAATTCTCAAGGCTAGAACTCTCTACAGTGGCCAGACGACTAGTTAGAAATGCGTCACTCAAGGGGTTGCACTGAAAATAAAAAGGCGCGCTCCCAGGTACGAAGAACATAATCAACTTACTAGTACAATCTAACTTGGCACGATACTTCATAAGCCAGTCTATTCCAAGAATCATATCAAATTCCTTCATCATCAACATAATCAAATTAGCAAGAAGAACTCGATCTTTTGTGGTTTAAGCGCAATCCTTGCACACTTTACTCAACTTAACCGATACTCCTAGGGGCAAGACAGCGTGAAGAGCATCCTTAAGCGCCTGGGGTTCTAATCCCAACTTCAAAACAAGTCTAAAGGTAATAAACGAGTTCATAGCACCCGTATCATACACCATTCTAATTCGATGATTAAGTAACCGGAGAGTACCTTTCATATTCTACGGTGCTTCCTCCCCTTCATAGCCAGCTTCTTCATGAAAGATCGCGTTAAGCCTAGCTTGAGTGGTCGTTCCATAGTATCCACTTGGGAGTGCTCGATAATCTGTAGCAACGTGTCCCGGTTTACCATAGTTGTAGTAGATAATGTCAGTTCGAAGATTCTTCTTTGGGCTTTGACAGTCTTTGGCAAGATGCCCTGGTGTCCCACAGTTGTAGTATTTCCCCAGCTTTTCTCCAGTAGCAGCGGGTTGTCCTTGAGGTGCAGCTGGTTGATTATGAGAAAAGGTCGTTTGGGCTTCTTCTCTCCATTCTAGGTCCTCTTTAAAGTGGCCCGGGGGTCTTAGCGCAAACTTTTCTCTCATAAGGGGTCGGGTAGCCGGTTGCTTAGGTCCTTGACATCCATCTTTCTCTAACCTGGATGCCAATCTCACCAATATCTCGAACGTCGTATTCAGATGTCCCAACGTTATATGGTACAGATGGGAATTCAATCCTTGATGGTATTTCTTGATCTTCTTCTGTGAAGTATCTATCTGATGCTGGGCAAAATGAGACAACCTCTCGAATAGGGTAGTGTACTCGCCCACCGTCATGTTGCCCTGGGTCAAGTCCATAAATTCCTTTTCTCTTTGGTCTTTCTTTTCTTTGGGGAAGTACTTCTCTAAAAAAAACCTTTCTCTGAACGCAGTCCACATCATCCTCTCTGCCATTTTAGCTCCCATTGTCACCTTTTAGACTCCCACCAATCGTCAGCAGCACAGGTGAGCTGGAATGTTGCTAGACGACATTTCTCTTCTTCGTGGCACCTCATCCTCTCGAAAATGTGATCCATATTTCTCAGCCACTTCTCAATTTGCCAGGCTTCGTCGGTTCCATCGAACGTGTCGGGGCATAGAGCTCTGAATCTCTCGAGGAGGTGCAACTGTTCACCCAATTATTGTTGTTATATTATTGTTGCGGTTTCCACGATGATTGTCGCCGACGTACTCTAAGCATTGTAGAAAAGCTTTAGAAGTTCTAGTATGATCCATACTCTCGGGAATAGGGGCCCTTCCTCGTCATTGCCTTGTGTTTTTCATTCTGTCGGCCATATTACACGATCGTCTCATCGTTACTTGCTATCCCTTAAAGCAAGAGATGGTGAATAAAAGGTAAAGGACATCAATACCCAAAACAATAAACATAAATATCTAGTAGGGACGATTACTCAGAAATAATAACAGGTAAAAGCATACTGCTGATATATATACTAAAAAACATTTACAGTATGGTATAGTAAGGCATTTACATCACATTTACACATATACCACTACCATTAAAATTATATTCAACATGTACACAAAAAAGTGTGCTACATGCCCTGATTGACAGAAAATAATGATCTAGATCCTAGGGATCCGATCCCAAAAATCTTCCACATCTGACTCAAACGGAGGCAACTCATCTGTTGGAACATTAACCTCCTCTGATGGCACCTAGTTAAGCCACAAATCAAACTCATCAACCATTTCAAAGATTGGATCATCCTCAGACTGAACGTCTGGTATGTCTGTCGACGGGTAACCAATCTCTATCAACTACATATTATGGAGGAACCAGTCCTGCAGCAAAACCCTGGGGCTGCCTGAATCACCTTAAACTCCTCACCGTTGGCATCATCCATAGATATGACCTCACTATTCTGATCATCATCCTCATCCTTATCACAATCCTCCTTCGGCTGGTTTTCCTGATCCTCCTCAGGTCCACCCTCATCTCCCTCGGTCTCACCCTTCTGGTTGTCTTCATGATCATCCACATGATCCTCCCCATCCTCGGGCTCATCATCAAAATCATCCTCGTGGTCCTCATCATCTGCTACATCATCTCTTCCATCCTTGTCATCATCTCCATCACCCTCCGCCACCCTAGGGTCATCATTATCCTCCTCAGGTTCTATCTCGAGCTCCTCGGGGTCCTTGTCATCATCATCTGCTGGATCTACAATACCCTTCTAATTATTGTCTTGGCTGGAACAACTAATTGTACAATAGGCTCCTCTGCCTGGGGCACTGGCATGTCTGGCTGAATTTGGATCATTGGCTCTGGGGCTGGGGCCATGGCTAGGGTTAGGGCTAGGGCTGGGGCTGGGGTTGGGGCTGGGGCTGGGGCTAGAGCTGGTGTTAGAACTAGAGGCCATGGCGCTGGGGGTGCATGTATAGAACTGGCTACAATAGCCTGTAACTTGGCAGCATGAAAATCCTCATCGTTGAATACTATCCAACCCATCTCCATGTAGATAAGCTCTATGGAACGAGCACGATGCTTAGTGCCCATACGAATCCTATCTAGATGCAATAGTCCCTCTACGTGCGTTAGAGGCCATAAGTACTCCTCCAACCACTCTCGGGCTCTCATTCGGATACACTGAAGATAGAACACAAGATCAGCGGCCTCTACTCTATCGGCGTAAATGATATATCCTTCTAGCTCATTCTTTACATATAGTGGCTCCATGATCTTAAATCATTACTAGTGTAAGATATCTTAAGGCTAAGAATGTGTAGAACAATCAACGAGCATGACTAAACCCAAGGCTCTGATACCAAAATCCCTGTCATGCCCCGATAGAGCAAAGTAGGAAAAAATTTAAAATTTCCACCTTTAGACCTATGGATACGTAACTGGTTTGAGGATCACGTGCTTGTCCATATAAGAAAGAACCAAGATAAAAGTAATAAACAAAAAATGGAAGCAGTAACAATGAGCATGGAGGTTCAAGGCGTACATAATATTAAACATAATTAAAGTCTTAAATCCATTATTACAACCCACAGAAAAGAAAAAGAAAGATAATAATATCCCGGGCGTAAAGCCCTACAACATAATAGTAAGATCAACATCTAGTGCCTCAACTACTAACAAAAGATATTTGTAACCAAAAGTCTTCACTTCTGCAAGCTAGCTCGCAAACCCGTATCCTTCCTCGGTATACTCCTCGTCTGGGTAATTAGCATCTACAAGATCTGGATGTTTGATTATCCAAGACATGAAAGTCGTCTGTTTTACTACAAGCTGAGTGAGTAAACTGACTATACTGAACAGGCTCAGAAAATATTTGTTAATCTGTTAAGAAAATAAAATGTTCTATTTTCTCTTCTTTTATGAAAACCTGACTTTAAGTCTCAATTATTCTAATCTCAAGGTAATGTGTACGTTTAGGAAACATTCAATGATAATACTCGAATCTTTGAAATACAACTGACATCGATTGACTGTACTTTGGACTATTAGTCCAATCTTTACAAACTTAACACTTTACTTTGAACCATAGGTTCAATCTATACAACTTGACTATTTGGATCACCAATCTAATCTATGGACCATAGGCCCAATTTCTTACTGACTCGACTCTTGCATGCTTCCGGTATAATTGCCGTTAGCTTGGAATATCATTGCTTTTCGGTCATGGGTCTCCATCTTGTCATTTTTTGCCCCAACAGGCCACTTGCTTGACATCGACCTTACAATCTCATCACTTGGTAATCCCAATCTTATCCCATTCAGCCTCGGTTAACGTGTCATCTTGCCCCAATTGGTCACTTGCTTAACATTAGCCCATATGGCTATTAACCGTCTCAATGGCCGAACCAGAACTCTTTACTCTTTCTTGAACTGACTATACGAGTGAAGCACAATGAACAGACTAATGGGCACGACCGTCTCGTTAACGATTAACGCTCGTGCTATAAACCGTTAAAGCATATTATTCTCAGAGTCATGTACTTAAGTACTTAACATTCTTGTTCGCATAATTCTCATATATCATACGTAAAAGCGTTACAGGTTGATCATACTAACAAGTTAAGAACCCACCTCCTACGGTACATCATAAAAGTTGTTATTACTAAAGTACTACCACATTAGCATCGGGTACTGCAATACCCTGCATTTTCATTGTACTTTTTACCCTTGTTGATATAAATAAGATTCAGTACACTTGTATTTATATTTCCTGGAATTTCAGTTTCAATCGATCAGACTACTTTCGAGTGATCGAACTTTTGTTCCTTCAATCGATCGAACCTACTTTGATCGCTTGAAACTCTGCCGACCTAAATTTATGACGTGTCCACTTTCTCAAGTAATTGAACATGTTTCAATTGATCAAACCCTAACCGACCTGTTGTCAATTGATCGAAAATGGCTCGATCGATCGAACTTAGTATTTCAGTTTACGTGTTTTTCCACCTGCCCCCTCCCCCTCCCCCTCCCCCTCCCCCTCCCTCTCATCGTCCCTATATATATGTTAGTTTCTTTGTGTGTGTATGTGGGGGAGGGGATTGGAAACTGAGGTAGTTAGAGAGAAAAAGATATAGCATTATATATATACACTCATATACATATACACACACACACATATACCCGGATATATATACAAATACTCACATACATACTCTTTGTAAGAAGAGGAGAAGGGGCAGAAGACAGGGAAAAGGAGAGAAAGAGAGGAGACAGAAAGAGAAGGATAAAGGAGAGAGAATAAAACCACCCCGAGACTACCCGCGGCCACCTAAGCTCGCTGGCATCACCAAACCTTATAGTGAGTGCCTATACTTACTTAGTAGGATAGATATGTATGCATGTATGTGTTTCAGTAGGAAAGAAAGGACCCCAAATGTGCAAAGAAGGTCCAGTTCAATTCTGGAAGAAGATACAGTCTCAATCGATCGAATTACTTTCGATCGATTGAACACACACACATTTCAATCGATCAAACTTCGATTTCCTCAATCGGTCGAACTTAGTCAATCGATCAAACTTTACTTTTTTCAATCAATTGAAATGACTTCAATTGATTGAACATTACAGTTTGTTAAATGTTTTGTTATTTATGTCCGATGGACTGCTAAGCCTAGATATATCATGCGTTGATGGATAGAAGTGATATTGAAATAATACGCATGTTGAATAATGTATTAATGCATTTTAGTGGAACCATTCGATTAATTTTGAGATAATAATGAGGTTAAAAAGCCGTCATGCTTAGTAATGGGTCTTTCGACTGCAGAGGTCGATACTTTTTATACTTGTGTGTATGAATGTGGTCACTAAGATCGTATGATGTTGGGTATGGGATCCCAAGGTGATAGGATAGGCTCGGGACTACGTGTCAGGTTTTACGTATGATATAGTTGGATTACGTGCCGGATATAAGAGGTTATGTGATGTCGGACTTCTTGTCGAGTTTAATATATCGGGGCTGGTGGCTGTAATGTTTTGGGGCTGGAGTGCCATAGTAGTATATCAGGCGCTGTAGGCTATAGTAGCATATCGGGGCTACATGCTATCATAGTATAGTGGAGCTAAGTGCTGAGTAGGGGTGTACACGAGCTGAGCCGCTCAACAAGGGCTCGCGGCTCGGCTCGATAATAGCTCGGCTCGATAATAGCTCGGCTCGTTTAATAAACGAGCCAAGCTCGAGCTCGAATACCAAGCTCGATAAATAAACAAGCCAAGCTTGAGCACACATAGGCTCGGCTCGAGCTCGACTCGGGCTCAGCTCGATTAAGGCTCGTTAGTAGGCTCGTGAAAAAGCTCGTGAAGAGGCTTGATAAAAGGTAGTTTAGTTATATATATACATATTTATGTATATAATTTATTTATAAATAAATATATTTATTTATAAATCTATTCATTTATTTACAACATATATCTCAAATTAATAATGACATTGATATTTGATTGGTTTACAATCCTAAAATATTAAAGCAAGTAGAAGCAATAGTATCAGCCGCTCATTCATGCTCATAGATTAATCTGTTCATTTTTTTTTTGTTGTTGAAGTGTTGTCATTTTGTCCAGGATATGCTCATGAAACAAGGAAAAGATAAGGGTCAGTGTTGTCATTTTGGGCAAGTTGGCAACCACCACACTGAGTTGATATAAAATCAACTTTTGCCTTTGTCCCACACCGAAACTTTATGAGAAAATGGAGGAGTATGGCTGCCTATATAAGGCAGAGAGATGGCTACTTCCTAGGAATTGTGATAACAATACATTCAAGCTCAAAACTGAGCCAAGCTTGAGTATGTGGCCGAGCCATGATCAGTTCAATTGAGCTGAGCTTGAATATTTGAAAGGTTTAATGAATGAGCTTGAGCCGAACTCGATTTTCTTGGATTCATATAGAACTGAGCTGTTTAATGAACGAGCTCGAGCCGAGCTCGATTTTCTTGTATTCATATCGAGCCGAGCTCGAGCTGGCTCGTTTATGTTTTTAACGAGCTCGAGCCGAGCTTGAGCATAGTTCTGAAGTGTCGAGCCCGAGCCGAGCTCGAGCCGAGCTTTAAAAAGCTCGGCTCGTATACACCCCTAGTGCTGAGGTATTACAGAGTACTGTAGTATTGCTGAGTGTTGTGATATTACTGAGTAATATGGTATTGTTGAGTGCTGTAGTATTGTTGAGTGCTATGATATTGTTGAGTGTTGTGGTATTGCTGAGTACTATAGTATTGCTGAGTGCTGTGGTATTGCCAAATAGAGCTGAGTGTTTACGGAGCTAAGTAATGTGGTATAGCGGAGCTGAGTGTTGTAGTATGTCAGTGTTGCATGTCGTATTATATTAGGGCTGCGTGCCGTATCATATTAGGGTGGGTTGACTGGAATGTTAGGACTGTGTGTTGGGATTTGATAGCTTGTGTGATATAGGACTACGTGTTTGATTTATACGTTAGAGCATGGGACTTCGTGTCAGGTGTGACATACCATAGGTATTGGACTACGTGTCTAATTAATATGGACCTAAGAGTCTATGTTATGATGGGAATTGGATTCGTATGATGTCCGTGAGATTGGGATGATGTCCGTTGAGATATATTGAGTTGCTGCATTCATGAACATGAGCGATGAGATGATCATTAATGGTGCTGTTGTTATATATGCTGTAAATCTATAGATACTCTGTTAGTGTTTGCATTCACTCACTTTTCATAGTTGACAGCGTTTATACTGCTAGATATTCGACGTCCAACTGGCCAGGGTTATGAATATATAGGAGATGCATACATGGATAGGGGCTACGAAGATAGAGCCTACAATGACGGAGGCTATGCTGGTGCTGACTACCACGCGAGCTGAAGACCTGAAGCTTCGCCTAAGATAGTTTATGCTTATGTTGTTAGAGACTCTGTAATGGTTACATTGACAATCATCGTATATTGCCTTAATACTTTATTTATGTTTCTGCAAACACTCATGGTTTGTAATAATTTAGCATTAGAACACCCGTAACTGTGTTATTGTATTTCATTACATTGTCATGCATGATAATGTGATTTGTTGAGCATTTTGGCACATGTGTGAGTGAGTTTTGACTCACGAGTTGATTTGGGTGTCTGTGTTTGACATGACTAAATAGTTGTGCGCTCTTGTACAACACCTAAGTGTAGGTGATCGTGCAAGTAATACTGGATAAGTCCAGGTCGATCCCACAGGGAAGGAAAAGGAAGAATATACACTAAGTTAAAACCTAAAGAAAAGAAAAGAAAAGAAAATAAGAATATAGAAGTGGAGGTTCTACGAATCCTAATTAATTAACTTAAACTAAATAACAAACTAAAGTACAAAGAAACATAACTAATTAAATAAGTAAATTAAAGGTGTTGGAAATACGTGAATCCACATTGATTCTAACCATCTACCATGCATATTTATTAATGTTCTATGGAGTTCATTCCTTTTCAGCATTCCGTATTTTTCTAAAGATATAGAATCAATAGCCCTTTCATGACCAGGACTACATCATCACAAGTGATTTAAAATACATGGAAGACGGTTTAAAATAATGGTAATTACTTGCACTCTAAATGGTGTTAGCATTCAAAGTGGTTTTCAAAAGTCATTGAAGAAAAGGCCTTAAGGCTTTAAGTTCTAAAAACTGTTGTGACAAACTGAGCTTATAGGGACAATTTGATGACAGATTTCCAAAATAGAAAGTCATAGAATACTTAAAAGAATCATCTCAGGATTTTACAAGTTCGATCGATCGAAGCGCTCTCGATCGATCGGACTGCCTCATCCTTCAATCGATCGAAATGTCTTCGATCGCTTGACTATGGCCCTAGTTCGATCGATCGAAATACCTTCGATCGATCGAGCCTAAGGTTTCTAAAGGTTGCCTGGCAGAGGCTGGGAATCAAAGTTTCAACACATATTTCCAATGTCTAAACTACGGAAACATGACAGAACTAGTGCAGAAATAACAAAACATAGCAATCATTAACATCTAAAGCAATAAACAATCAAATCAAGAAAAGGGAGAAGAAAAACCTGAAGATACTATGAATATAACTTGTAATCAACATCAATCTTGAGTTTAACAATGGAAAAGGAGGAAGAAAACTTGAATCTAACCTAATCTAACCCTAAAACTACCCTAAAACTGCTATTTTTCGCGTTCTGGAGCGTTCTCCCTTCGTCTGGCGTCAAAACGACTTATATATAGGGTTCCCACAGAGTTTACGCAACTTTTGGGTGAATATAAAGTTTGATCGATCGAGCTTAATTCGATTGATCTAAGGTTCGATCGATTGAACTCTCCTCAATCGCTTGAACTTCTCTGATTTTGACAGCACTGCGCATCGATGGGAGAATGGCCATAACTTTTCACTCGGACCTTGGATTGACCTCCCGTTTGTGGCCACGCGACCGTAACTCAAAGATCTACATTTCATATCTCTGGGAAAATCTTCCAAATCTAAAGTATTCATTGTCAAAATTGGTATTTTTCCAGCTGCTTCTGTTGTTCTCTTCACCAGAATCACTTTTCTTTAGCTCCACTTCATTGATTTACATCCTAATACCTACAAAACAATGCAAAAATGTATGGTTTAGCATTAACACAATAAAAAGAACATTTTTATTAGAATGCACCTAAATGTAGGGACTTTGGGGATAAAAGTATGCATAAAATACCATATAATACACTATAAATATGCACTTTTCACCTCGAATCAGTGTTAGTGAACCCTCTGAGACGGTGTTGAATGAGTATTTTGTGGTTGTAAAGACTCTCCGAGTATGAGACGGTCACTGTGGAATACCTTAAATGTTTATCTAAAAATAAATATTTACCTGTGTATTTCACTATCTGTATTATTTTTTGGCTTAGAATATATTTTTGTTGTTAATTTTAGTATCCTGGTGAGAACGAATTAACACGCTATTAATTTGGTAGGCTAATTAGAAATTTCAAAAAAGTCGTGGAGAACTTGCGTTTTAGCAACCAAACGAAACTTAGTTGAAAACTTTATAATTTTTAGTTTTCACTCGTGAAGCTATGAATTAGTTGTGTAGAAAGTTTCAGAGACTGTTTAGGAGTTTTGAAAACTTGAGTGGAAGTAAACACAATTTATAAAAGTATTGCCTATATATAGATAGAGATGATCTTGATATTTTCATAAAGTCTTCTAACCTAAAACTCAAAAGGAGACCAAAAGGGAGATTTTTTAGCTTAAAGCTTTCGGACACCAAACAACGACCTTCTGTCCGTCTGTTTTTCCCCAGATTTCATATTCAAACTCCTTGAGGTAAGGGCTTCATTTTGATATACGTTAGGACCCGTTTGGCGAAGTTTTTCGAAAAGTTGTTTTATAGAAATTTTCATAAAAGTTGATAATTGGAATTTTGATCCATATGAATTGTACTAGAAGGACTTCTGCACGTTCTTTGTGCTCGGGTTTTCTTAGGATTGAATTTTAAGAGCGTTATTCGGAGGTGAGTGATTCAACCATGTGTTTTTGGAATGATTTCTTGTTAAGTATTCAGGTTTTGTATGAATAACACTTGTAAATTCATAGATATATCTTGTGTAGTTTATATTTAGCAATTTTATTGATAAGTAGGCCCAATGGCATGGTGTTATGTTTTTTTTTCATCAATAGCACGGTGAAATGTATTTGAGCATGTTGAGTTGTTATTTGTGTCAAAGGAGTGTGTGTATCAAGCCATCTTGTGGAGCCGATATAGGCATTAAGGTCGCACGATTGAAAAAAAGAATCGTAGGTCTTACTTTTTAGCGTGACTTATTGGCGAGGAGTCGCGGATTAGGAGTAGGGAACGTACACGTAAGACTCCGGAGACTAGTATGAAATATAGAGATGTGAATGCAAGCATGTTTATCATTCATGTGCATTTGTTGTTTTATTCACTAAGCATTAGCTTAAACAAATCGAAATATGTGTGGTTATTCAAATAACCATTGCAGGACAACTGAGATAGTATTCCATTGACAACATAGCTCATCTTAAATATACATACAACAAACGATCCTTTTAAACTCTATTGAGTTCGAGCGCTCGTGTCACGACCCATCCCGCTACTGGCGGAAATAGGACACGTGGCACGCCATTAAGGCTCATCAATTCATCTAATAACGATATGCAGCGGTAAAGAACACTTAAAACAACATTGAGTATTTAAAACTTTTGGAAACGATACCTTCCGAGTTGTAAAATCCGTATAAATTTGAAAACGTAATTAGAATTTAAAACGGATGAATTTATGTTGAAAGGGGTCCCAATGGTACCCTAAGAACCAATCAAAACCATTAAATAATTTCTGGAAGGGGTAGAAAAAGGTTTCATGCAGGGGGTATTTCGACCGGTCAAACGTCCCCCTTCGATCGGTCGAATGACCCTTTAGCAGAATTCCTTCTAGCAGCAGAATTTTGCTAAGGATCCAATTCAACCTCATATTTTGCAACTCAAAAAAACTCCCAAACCTTAATCCAAACTTCTCAAGTCAAACAAAATTTTTAGAATATATATCCATCTTACAAATTCATGAAAAGGAATGACAATGAAATAAGTTAAGGCTTGTTTGAATTAAAACATAAAAGTTGTATTATATTCATCCAAAATCCAAATTTGACAAGCAACATTCGAAAATATGAACTCAAGAGTTCGAATACCTTTCCAACATAACCAAAAGGAGTTTAATGACATATTACAATATTTCAATCCCATTCTGAAGTCTCTAAGTCATGTACATGATTCGAACATTACAAGATTCATTATTACATCTTCTAAATGAAAATTAATCATATATAAAATGTGATTTCCTCGCTTTCCCACGGCCTTACTCATCACGCTTCTTCTTCAATTCTTCATACCTGCAATAGAGTAAGTCTCTATTGCTTAGCTATATGCTAAGTGCACAATTTCTAACATATGCATATATGGCAAGTCATGCTTTAATCTCATAAATCACATCAAATAGTCTCTAGGGAGAGAGACATGCATTCATCCGGTATATCGACAAGCCCAAAGTCTATCAATCGCGATGCCAATGGCAAGCCCAAAGTCTATCAACCATTGCACCCAATTGCTCTGGCAGGGCCGGTTCCCAAACCAAGCAAGTAGCCGTCGCTACTATAACTCTCAAACATCGAGAGGCGTACCTCGGCATGAACTTGTATCAAACTCCCTTTTGACCCACATAGACACATAGCATGCTCATATAATCACATATACGTACTCGAGTTAATTTAGACATACTTTTCACATTTAAGCGCGTGCATAATTAACGGGCCTAAGATTAACACATGGATTTTGCCTGGATCTCAATTTCGTCGCCGAAAATAAAAACATGTAATTTCCCTATATCTCATAGGCTAGAAATTCATACCTCGAGCTATCGTCGTATAACTTTGAGGAAACGACTAGGAGCCCGAGTAAACGTCAAATCTCCGATCCTACGCAAAACCTACAAGTATACACGCGTTTTTCCCAAATTTTTAGATTTGGATATTTATAAAAACTTAGCCAAACGTGGCCTAATGACTATCAAAATGTAGCCCTTACCTTGGGGAATCCAAATATGAAATTTAGTTGAAAACAAACGGGCAGAAGTCCGTCGATTTGCGTCTTGAAGCTCTAAGCACTAAGATCCCCCTTTTGATTTCAATTTTTTAGGAAAGTAGTCAAATGAAAATATCTTGGCTTGCTATATATAAACAAAATTTTAAGAAATTATGTTTACCTCTCCACGAATTTTTCAAAACTTCTAATTATTCTCCGAAACATTGCACACGACCATTTTATCTCTTCACGAGTGAAAACTATAAATTATAGAAGTTTTTGCCTAAGTCTCGTTTGGGTCCAAAATTACGTTCGAAAACTAAATTCTGTGAAATTTCTACACAACCTACCTTTTTTATATAATGTGACACTCACGTTCTCACCACAGTTCTCAAAATGATAATAACAATACCAAAAGTACCATAAATTATACTACACAGGTATAATTTACTATTCATAAAGTACCAGATAAGTCAAATAACATTTAAATCACATAAATGTCATTCACTCATGCCAATGTATTCTCGATTACCGAATTCCCGTGTCCTTACTAACACCTTACCCTTAACTCACAGTCAACCTCAATCAAATTATCAAATAACACTGATTATTCACAAAACTGAATATGCATAATAACTATAGAATTTTGGAACGGGTGTGACAACTCTTCCCTCCAAAAAGGAAGTTTGTCCTCAAACTTATACCATCTCATCATTTCAGAATGACTTCACATAAATACTTCCAACGCTTGTCTCGTCACAACCTGCACATCTCTACTGAGATATCATAATCTCTCGAGGAAAATAAATCCTCAAGCTCTAAAGTAAAATAAATCCTCAGAGTCCCCATCTCAATTCGATTGAAGAGTCACACTGAACCCTAGCAATACCCTGATGTATCTTAATAAATAAAGCATCAATACCTGAGTAGAACCTACTCAACAGTCAAACCTGACATGAAACCATATCACAACATCACAACGACGACTCAGATATCATGTCATTATACGTGTCACATATACTTTTATCATACTTGTCATATGTCTTTTCTGAAACTCAAAAATTTCATCACAATACCCAAAACAAAGGAAATCATTCATCTCACTTTCACTTATCTTTCTTTTTGACTAAAGGTCGTTTCCAACACGTCTCAACTGGTTAACAATCATACACTATTCTTCATCTCGAAGTAAAATAAAACTAAGTGCTATTATACATTCATTCTCTGTCGATAAGTCAATGCCTCCACCAACTATTTCATATACCATAAATTCAATTCATTATCATGCTAATCACGAAATACTTGTAGAATGATAATACGCTTCAAACGACTCTCATTTCTTATCAAATTCCATTTTGATTTAATCCAACCTCGTATTATACTTCTAATCATACATGATTCGTAAGACACCATTCATATTCTCAATTGAATATTCCCTACCATTTTACTTGTTCGAGGTTACCAAATGTCCTGAATCACCATCAGTGAGGTTAACCCACATGTCATTTATCTATCAATTCTGTACTCGAACTGCTGTCGCTTAAAGTAGAAGATTACACCTTACAATTTCTATTTAAAACTTTTAACAAAGTCAAATGCATTTCCCATCCATGTTTTAAAACAATTTATTTTTAAATCTTACCCAACACTTTCATCTCTCTCACAATATAGTACTTACCCCAATATCCATCGCAACAATTAATGTTGTTAACCCAAATTAACTTAGTCAATCATACACGTACCACAGAGTTCATCAAAACATATTCCCATGCTTAGCACATACCTCGTTTCTATCTCAACCTTTGACCATTCCTAATCCATTTTACTCACACCGTGTACACACACCCTGAGTCAGTTACTTTTCTATCGTAGATCTTAATTGTAATATGATCCATTCCCATCTCATATGTATACCCTACTTGTCTACTATCCTTTAGTCTATCAATCCAGGTAGATTTACTACCGTCATGTAATTATACAATTCCATAAATCTCTGGTGTTTCACTTTCACCTTTACACAGTCCATACCAAGTCTACTCTTGTATCTCCACCCTTACTGAGTTTCTGACAACCCTTTTACTCTAAGTGTATGTTCCTCGTACATTATCACAAGGCACCATACCTTATCCAACAGTTAAATATATCATAACTTTAGTCAGCCTGACTTAACTTAAATTCAGATTCTCTAATCCTTTATCTTTGCTATCTGATCTCAACTTCATTGTTCTCAAAGAACTTGTTGTTCAAGTATTCATACTATTCCTATAACCATCTGAAGACAACTCAATAATTTGATCTTCCCAATCAAGTACCATACTCCCACTGTGTTCGATAAATTCCCTATCGACTTCCAATTCACATACCTTTCGTGACAATGCTCAAAGTCACCCATTCTCACTTCGGGTACTAATGTCAACACATTCATAACTATTGTCTTCAAGTGCTTCACACTTTATAGATCTCCTCAAGTTCCTGATCGTTCAAAACATTAAATCATTCATAACCTCGAGTTATTCCAATACTTAAACCAAGATCAAGTTCCCTTTAGAATAATACTCAAGTCAACTCGTTTAGTGGCACTACCTCCAGCTTACTAAGTCCAAGTGTACTACCTTTCACTAACCCCTTACTTTAGAATTCCCAAGTTCATAATCTGCTCACATAGAATTCATTCATTTGACAAACACTGTTGTGTCCCAAGTACTAAGTATACCATATCCTTCCACAATACTCTTCTTCCAAAGTCTACTTGATACCTTACCACAAGTATTCAATATCACTTTTCTCATTTAAACACAGTTAGGTCTTAAAATATTTTAAGCAGTTTAAAATTTTCTTAGGGATGAAATCCAACATTCCCAAACTTTCCAACTCATTGAAATCCAGGACAACTGAGACAGTATCCCATTCCATCCATCCTTGTCCTCTAACTGATTTACAGTTCTACTATCATATCCGATAATGTACTCAATGTACTACTAAGTCTTCATCCCACTCGTACCATCCATGTTCACTTACTCATCGAAGCCTCATTCTCCCAAATTTATTTTCACCCTTTATTTTCACTCTTGTTCAGTAACATAATACTTCTCATT
The DNA here is from genome assembly GCA_033977485.1 of Hydrangea macrophylla. Classification (NCBI taxonomy): domain Eukaryota; kingdom Viridiplantae; phylum Streptophyta; class Magnoliopsida; order Cornales; family Hydrangeaceae; genus Hydrangea; species Hydrangea macrophylla. The sequence continues at coordinate 88,339,093 of CM066986.1, forward strand.
CTCTAACCTCCCATTAAAAACCACTCACTTTAAACACCCCAATAATGTTGTAAAAGCATTAAAAGATTCCCTGTTTAGTTGAAATACACCAATTAGCAATAAAAGCATAGATTAAACATCTTAAAAGATCTTTACGGTGACAAAACAGCCCAAGGGTAAAATGGTCATTTAGAAATATGATTAAATTTTATGTCAAAAGATAGCTCTTTGAGTCCCAATTGCAACAAAAGAAATGGTGTGCGAATCTGAATTTTCTACGAAGAGTTATGATTGTTTTCGTAAAACTCGACGAAAAATGTTTCCAAAATCACTGTTTGGATCAGAAGGGTGTTCGACCGGTCGAACTGCCCCTTTTGACCGGTCTAAGTACCCTCTGGACCATATTTACTCCATTTAACATCTTTAAAAGTCCCCAACCTCACAAGGCATTTGGGGCTACTACACAACCACCTTGGAACCATAAAAAAGTGCTCAAAAACATGGAAAACTCATCGAACTACACGTGGTTCATGGTTATCTGTACTACAACTCACTGTAATAACGATCTTCTTTATAGGATTTCCTACCAAGATCCCCTTATATTCATGATATCCGATATCCATTGGTTTCCTTGAATCTCTTATCACGTTCAATCAATCACACTTATCTTTCGCCTCAAGTCCTATATTCTTACATCCTTTATTCTACTTCCGTTGCACCCTACCTCAAACACCAAGGAAATCCTATTCTTATTTATTTCTAATCTTTATTCTCCATCAAGAAATTCTATGGTTTCTCCTCCGACCTATATCGTCCTTATCGTTACATTCGTACGCACATAATCATCAAGTCTAAGCAACCACCCCCAAAGTCTGTCATCAATTAAACTTCTACCAACTGTGGTTTCAAGCTGTCAAGCATACTCTAACATTCATGTCCTTAACCCCTCATCTTAAGTTAATCCCTAAATTCAACCTTTCCACTTATACCTTCCACCAGTAGCATCCACTACTAACCCTCCTCACATATCTAAACCTATTGAAGATTCCTCAACAACCATGATACTCAAAATCAGTTGAGCTATTCCTCAACCCTTGATACATATCGTAAGATAGGTTGAGAGATTTCTCAACCATCCAATACATACCGTAAGATAGGTTGAGTGATTCCTCAACCATCCAATTACCTCAATACCGTATAATCAATTGAAAGATTCTTCAACTAGCCGTCATACATCATATATACCGTAAGGTAATACTATAAGATAACCCATACGATCACACCGTAGGTTAACACCATAAGATAGGGTGAGAGATTCCTCACCCATTCCAAACATGAGCAATACATGCTGTTGGACCATCTTTCTATCATAAAGCCCATTGTACCTCTTTATTCTCTCACGTCACGACATCTACCCCATGTTTGAAGCAGAACTCTTATAAATCAATTCAATCCCAAAACTCAACTATGAGCAATCACTTCCTCCTTCTGTGTGAACCCCCAATGAAATCACTTCGATAGTTCACTACTCGGACTTCGTTCTCGGTTAACACCCTCAAAGAGCACTCATTACCATCATTTACAACATCTACCGATTCGATCAAAACTTCACTCAGTTTTCGTTTAGAAATTCAATGGTTCCTCATTCCAAGATATCATCTCTCTTTCGTGTCTCTATACACGGTCTACGATAACGCCTTGTAAGCCTTATCCCATCACACAACTCTACATTTTGCATGATTCCACCAATTCACGAATGGATAAATATTATGCATATATGACAATAACATAATCATTTATGTACAACAACATACCATATACATCAAATATCTCTACAATATGTGAATGCATACTAGAATATTTGTCAATTCATTCAACACTCTACTCGACATCGAATGTTCCCAAAGTTTTGTTACATATAGCTCTAATACCAATAAATGTCATGACCCATCCCGCTACGTGGCAGAAATAGGACATGTGGCATGCCACCAAGGCTCATCCAATTCATCTAATAATGATACATAGTAGAAAAGAACACTTAAAACAACATTGAGTATTTAAAACTTTTGGAAACGATACCTTCCAAGTTGTAAAATATGTATAAATTTGAAAACGTAATTAGAATTTAAAATGGATGAATTTATGTTGAAAGGGGTCCCAAATGTACCCTAAGAACCAATCAAAACTATTAAATTATTTCTGGAAGGGGTAGAAAAAGGTTTCATCCGGTCGAACATCCCTCTTCGACTGGTCGAATGACCCTTTAGCAGAATTCCTTCTAGGAGCAGAGTTTTGCTAAGGATCCAATTCAACCTCATACTTTGCAACTCAAAAAAACTCCCAAACCTTAATCCAAACTTCTTAAGTCAAACTAGATTTTAAGAACATATATCCATCTTACAAATTCTTGAAAAGGAACGACAATGAAACAAGTTAAGGCTTGTTTGGATTAAAACATAAAAGTTCTATTATATTCATCCAAAATCTGAATTTGACAGGCAACATTCAAAAATATGAACTCAAGAGTTCGAATATCTTTCCAACATAACCAAAAGGAGTTTAATGACATATTACAATATTTCAATCCCATTCCGAAGTCTCTAAGTCAAGTACATGATTCGAACTTTACAAGATTCATTGTTACATCTTCGGAATGAAAATAAATCATATACAAAATGGGATTTTCTCGCATTCCCACGGCCTCACTCATCACGCTTCTTCTTCCATTCTTCATACCTGCAATAGAGTAAATTTCCATTGCTCAGCTATATCCGGAGTGCACAATTTCTAACATATGCATATATAGCAAGTCATGCTTTAATCTCATAAATCACATCAAATAGTCTCTAGGGAGAGAGACACGCATTCATTCGGTATATCGGCAAGCCCAAAGTTTATCAACCGCGATGCCAATGGCAAGCCCAGAGTCTATTAACCATTGCACCCAACTGCTTTGGCAGGGCCGGTTCCCAAACCAAGCAAGTAGCCATCGCTACTATAACTCTCAAACATCGTGAGACGTACCCCAGCATGAACTTGTATCAAACTCCCTTTTGACCCACATAGACACATAACATGTTCATATAATCACATATACGTGCTCGCGTAAAATTAGACATGCTTTTCACATTTAAGCGCGTGCACAATTAAAGGGCCTAAGATAAATACATGAATTTTGCATGGATCTCAATTTCATCGCCAAAAATTAAAACATGTAATTTCCCTATATCTCATAGGCTAGAAATTCATACCTCGAGCTATCGTCGTATAACTTTGAGGGAACGACTAGGAGCCCGAGTAAATGTCAAATCACCGATCCTACGTAAAACTTACAAGTTTACAAGCGTTTTTCCCAAATTTCTAGATTTAGAGATTTATGAAAACTTAGCCAAACGTGGCCTAATAACTATCAAAACGTAGCCCCTACCTTGGGGAATCCAAATATGAAATTTGGTTGAAAACAAACGGGCAGAAGTCCGTCGATTTGCGTCTTGATGCTTTAAGCACTAAGATCCCCATTTTGATTTCAAATTTTTAGATGATTTAGATGAAAAAATATGATGAAATGTGTGTGTGATCCTCAAGAACTCCAAGTACAAGCTTTAAAGCACATCAATCCAAGCTCCAAAATTCTTGATCCTCCTCTAGACTTCTTTGATCCTCGAGTCTTCAACTCCAAAACTTCCTTGCATGTGAAATGAGAGTGTTTATGAGTAAAGAGGAGTGTGTGTTGATCATAAAATGGAAGACATGCAAGCATGGTTGTGTGTGTGTGGGTGAATGAAAAAATGAGAGCTTTCAAAAGCTTCCTCTCAAAGACACTCTCTGAAATACAGAGTTTCCAATGCCCAAAATGCTGGTATTTATAGTCTTTTTGAGACACAGAGGCAAAATAGTCATTTTACCCCTTTTAAGCTCGAGTGCTCGGGCCTCGTGCTTCAACAATCCCTCTAATGTTTCAAGGATTTAAAGTTTTAAGAAATAAACATCCATACTAACTATCATTCAAGTTCATTACGAATACGATCGCATCTAACACATACTAATCTAGAAAATACAGAGATACATCCATATATAGATAGATAACTACAGATTAAATGGGATGGTGCTACAGTTATACAGAGAATATTCTACATACAAAATTAACTCACCAAGGAATACTAGACAACCATAAATTAAACTACTAACCACCACCTAATTATTACTTGAGTCATTTACTATAACGTCCTATTCACTATCACTTTGTTGTAATAGACCCCGCCCTAAAAACAATTTAGTTAGAGGTCCATTTTTTTTTATTTATGACCAACCTATCCCTAAACCCATCACACACTCACAGAAAAGCACACCCTTCAAAAACGCCTCTCTCATCAACACTGTCGGCGATTTCGGCAACACCCACAATCACTATGACGATCTTGGTTTTTCAAATTTCAAACAAATTGGTACATTTTGACCATCGTTTCATGAAGAACTAGATTTTCTATTCCATTTCAACGTATCGAAGACTTTGGGTGTCAAAAATTTTCATTGAAAGAATCGATATTGATGGTCCGACTCCAATGTATATGAATGATGGGAAGAAAAGGTATGATTCTGTCATATGAAATTCATAACTACATTTGGTTGACGTTAGTTTTGACCATTGTTCATGTGTGAACCGAGTTTATGAAGAAATTTGGGCAAAAAATAGAGGATTTTAATTTGGTGTGTCAGAATATGACATGTGACTATTTTTTCTTTCATATCGGCATCAATTCTGCATTACTTGTTTGCATAACAACACTATGAGTTGAATCTATGTGATTTTGGGTACCAAAAAATTATTGATTGTTGTATGGCTTCGATTGTGAAATATTGGGTATTACCGAGGTGTTTAAAATTCTAATATGAGTGTAGAATTTCACACTCATTGTGACCTAACACTTTCAAATGGTTGCTTCTATTTTGGTTTGATGAGACCCACATGGTTTGATTGTGGGCTAAAAATTATAGGTGACAGTGAGAAAATTAGCACTCGTATTGGCATTTCGGCATATGATGAGAAAAATTAGCGAGCTGTCCCAAATACTAATATGAGTTTATAATTTCACACTCATTTTCAAATGGACATAGTTCAACCATCAATTCATAGCTCATAGATCAGTGTGAAATTTCACCACCATACTAAAATGGTCATATTAGCACCAATTTGTGATGAAAATATCCTGAGCTTTTGTGATGAAATTGTTAAAATTCTCGATTGTTGTGTGAATTCGTCAACCATGTGATAAAAGTATACTATGCGTGTGAAATTTAACACTCATGGTCATCCACATTCAGAAGTCCATAGATGGCATTGAGAAATTTAACACTCATAATACTACACATAGTGTGCAATTTTAAGTTTGTCACTCATTTTTTTTTTGTTTATACTAATTACATTTGTTATGTAGGTTGTATCGATCGCTCAGATCCCATCAAAATCCCAAGTTTAAAGGTGTTTGAAGATGGACACTATTACATTTTACACTGTTAAATTTCACACTGTTGACATTTAACACTAATGTTCGTGGATCAAAAATTGTGGTGCTAAATTGTATACTATGTTGTAGTTCAAAGGTTGCTGTTCAAAGGTTGTAGTGTGAAATTTACCACTCATGTTCTTGGTTCAAAGGCTGTGTTGTGAAATTGTATACTATGTGAAGTAAAATTGTGATATCAATGAATTATTGCAGTCAAAAGTAAAAAGAATGTGCAAATGAATTTGCGATAAGACAGTGTTAAATGTATTCCTAGTATTGTGGTATGAAATTGTACACTGTTAAATTACATGGAATGATGAGTTTCACTTTGTGATGAATTGAGAGATGGATGAACACATATTGGTTAATATATTCAATTCTAAAACTGTTGCTGGCGGGGATGCAACTAGGGCAAATGAAATAGTTGTATAATTCACATTGTAAATCACACAGTATGAAATAGTTGAGTGTGAAATTTCATACTGTAAAACACAGTACAAAATTTCACACTGTGCGGACTGTTATCTCATTCGAATGGAGTATGAACTGTTATAGAATGGAGTGTATTAGTGGTGTTCAATATAACAGATTTATAAAGAGAAATCCTAAAATATTGGAATATTAATTCTATATATATTATATGCAATATCAATGGGGATTGTGTAAGATTTGGTAAGATTTGAAAGCTAATTCCATATTTAAGTATGTATTAAATATATGTACATATATACATACAGTTCTATATATATATATAGGTTAGGGGTAAAATAGTCATCTAGTAATTCCGTAATAGGATCTTTTGGACTAATCTCTAACAACAATTACAATTATAGGACTTGTTATTATGAAGTACCAATTGGTGGGCCTATTACAAAAAACGTTGGTAGAATAGGACTTTTTGACCATATTTTTTTATTACTTCACCAACATTGTTCTAGAAAATTTTTGAAATTTCAAATTAATTTCCAATAGTATATCATGGCACCTAAACATGATGTCCCATGAAGACACTACTCACCATTTTTGTTCACACACTACTCATGTCCTGAATTAATTGATCACATCCAAAAGTGCTTTTCTTCCACCAAATGTCACTTTCTCTCTGTATTTAGTGTTGTGTACTATTTTCGTGATGATTTGTACGTTGCTGCTGCTAGTACGTATCACTTTTTTGGAGCACACTTCGGTACAGTTGCTATTGTACTGTGCAAACTTGCCTCGTACAAATTGCACAATTTTTTAATTTTTTTTAAAAAAATTAGTTTTCCAAAAAAATACTGTGCAAAGCATGGTAGCAACTGTACCGAAATATGCTCCCACTTTTTTTTTATTTTTTATTTTTTATTTTCTTTTCCTTTATTGAAACTATATCCCTCATGCTTCAAGTGCGATGCTCCTTAGCTTGGGTCCATTTGAGAAATCATGTTGGCACGATTAACGGAATTCTCCAATTGTGATTTCCTTAATTGGAGGTTCTTTTTTTTTTTTATTATTATTTTTTATTTTATATTTTTTATTTTAAAGGTTGTTGTTTGATTTGAGTGTGTTTTGTGTTCCTAATCCGACTGCACCATAGGCGCAGGCTCGATAGGGCCAACTTGGTTGAGTTGAGTGCACAAATTCGGTTGAGTCTTGACATTTCAACCTAGTTTTGTTTTTTGGGGTTTTTGTCATATGAGAGAGACAAGCAGATCGAGTTTGTGTTGTGTTAGAGGGTCATGAAACTTCATTTTGTATCTTCAAAATAATTTTTTAGTGAATTTACTCTTCTTCCGTGAACAAAAACATTAATAAACACTACTGATAAGAGTAGGTTAGTTATTTAATTTGGGCTCATTTTTTAGGTAAAAAGAATAATTCCATTGCATATTTTGGGGGCACCTCCCAAAAATTATACACTTAAGAAGTTTAGGTTTTTCGTTAAAAAAAAAAAGAAAAAGAAAAAAGAAATTTAGGTTTTGTGTGTTTTGTTGAAGCAAGGGCTATACTTGTTATTTAAGTGATATCCAGTAAGTCTCAATCTTTTTTTTTTTTTTTGAACAGCAAGTCACTTTTATTAAACAAGCCATTAGGCCAAGAGAGATACAAACACCCCAATCAAGAAATACACTGATCCAACACTACTTTTCCAAATGTATACAATCAAAAACCCCCAATAAAGACTAGGTAAAAACATTTTCTAGCCACATATTGCCCAACACTACAATCTGACCCATAGAATTTAATGAATCAGAACTTATATCAGCAATGAGGTTGTGGAAGAGCTTAAGCAGCACCAAAAGAGGCAAAATTTGGCACCCAAGCAGATCAGCATAGTCAAACATTAAGAGCAGCAGTGAGCCCAAAACAGGAAAAATCAAAGCCAAAAAAATATCTCAAGCAACACCCAGCAGCAGAACAACATCCAGCAGCAATACTCCCAGCTTCTCATATTCCAGCAGCAACTTATAATTTTCAAGAAAAACATCCAGCAGCAATACTCCCAGCTTTTCAAAAAAATATCTTTAAAGCCAATAATTAATCTCCCCAAGTCCATGTCCAGCAGCAAACGAAGAATTGTAATGAATATGGCATCTATTTGCTTTGCAGGAAAGAGGTATCGCGGTGCTTCTCAAGCCCTTCGCCTTTCAAAGAACCTAAGATAACAACTAATACTAAGCTTTAGAAGCCAAGGCGACGATCTTTTTTCAATCACGCCTCCCAGTATATGTTCAACTGCATAAAACCAAGCAGGAACATCACAGCAGTAATGTGGCCCCTCCATTTGCCCCAGACTTTTGAAAGCGTTAAGGTTGCAACCCCATAGCTTCCACTATTCCAGAATAGACCATAGACTTAAAATCCACCAATGTACCCATAAAACACCCAATTCTGCTCCAAAATTTTCAACTTAGGACACCGAACCAAACGGCTTTACTCAAAGATCAATAGCAGCACTCCAGAATTTCATATATCAGCCCAGAAATCCAGATTTCAGCATATTTTCAAAACTTCCGTCCATAATTTCAGGTTTCAGCAGCATATTCCCCAATCTTTAAAGCCACAATTTTATCTCACGAGATGCCCAAAGCAGCCAGCTATCCCAATAGAACCACAGCGCAGACAGAAGATTGGATGCAGACATAGCTTCACCGCAAACCATAACTAATTGAAATAGTACTTTCTTAATCTCAATTAAGTTTATTATTTTTTTTTCCTGAACAACTTCTTAAGAGAATTTTATTAATACTTGCCCACAAAAACAAGGAGCCAAATTACACCCAACAAAGCAACACCAATCAACATAAGAACCCCTCCAAAACATAAATCATATCCAGCACAATAGTTACAAAAACCTCAGCCAACAGAATACGCACCAGAGGCCAAAGCCATAACTCGAAAAGCAATCCACATTTGAAACTACCAAAGCTTACCACCATTTACACAGGAGAAACTTCCTACTAACCCTTCATCTTGCCAATGAATCAGCGTCCCATGAAACAAAGCACAGCTGCACACCATCTACTCAAACCCATAACGTAGAAAATCCGGGCTAAAAACACTAAAACTAAGTATAACTACATCAGCATAAAAACTAAAGCAGAACTACATCAGCCACAACAAACCGCAGGAGTACAGCAGCAACTATAATCAATCCGAATTGAAGGCCAAAACCAGAAAACTCAGAGAAAAAAATGCTATCAGTGTCCGACCAATAGACAAAATTCAGTCATTGAACTATTAAACTTGAGCAGCATTCCAGAGGCAATTGACACCGTCCCGAGAACTGATTTTTGATTGCTATTGTAGGCTTTAACCCCGGCTCACATAAAAAATGCTTATACATCTTTCGAAAAGTTTACATCCAGGGGCAATAGCCACAATCTTTAACGGACCAAGTGCACACCGACTTATCCGCAGAAGCCTGAGTCACAAAAAGCCAAGCCCTGTGATCCAACCCAAGCATTAATTTACTCAACCATGCCCAGTCAAAATTCTACCAAGCCCAACTGATAATTCAGGCCAAAACTCTAATGAATCCTCAATAATCCATTCAACAGGAAGATAATTTTAAGAGAGACCAAGATCACCACGCAAAACCACCCCCCCTCCCCCTCTCCCTCTTTTTTCCTTTTTTTTCTTTTTTTTTCCTTAGCAGCCCAAAAACAACAAACCAACCAAATACCAGAGCCATAATATCGTGTCTAGCATCCCGGATAGACCCGGATTATAATCTGATCATAGCTCCCTTCAATCGTATGAACAAAGCATCAAGCACACTTTCTGGATTCCAACTAACAGGCCACTATCATATCATCACTAGACTTTTCAGAATCAGCTCCTGACTCGACTGAAACTACTCCTTCCTGACATCCACCTTCGCAATCAAGAACCCTAAATTTTTACCACCATTGCATCAAAGGTTCCGCCCTTCCCACTCCCATCTTAGCAAGGGAATCAGCAAAGCTATTAGCGCTCCGTAAAGTGTGCACCACCTTCCAAGCCCGTAGCTTAGCCAAACAATTGTTTATATCATTAAAAACATAGTTGTACTTCCACAATTTTGGTCCCTTATCAAGAATCCAAGAAATTGCATTTTTCGAGTCACTTTCAATTACAAGATCAACCTGTGAAGCCCACTCAGATTCGGAGAATAAAACCACTGCCCAATGAATGGCGAACAGCTCCGCAATATTGGAATCATGAATCCCAATGTTTTTTGAAAAAACACCCCTTATATTTCCCATATGATCCCTTAACACCCCTCCAACCCCAGCTGGTCCCGGCTTTCCCAATGATGAACCATCAACGTTAAACTTAAAAACACCCATCGGTGGAGGTTCCCATGGTACTTCGATAGGCAATCTTGCTTTCCGAGCAACCGATAAACCCTCAGGAACATTTATAAGAACATCATTGGTTAATAGACCATTGGTATTCATAGTCGCATTAAACCACCATGCTATCCTTAGTTTAGCAAGCTCCGCCCAGCCAACAATATTGATTGGCGTCTCTTTAAAAATAGCCTCATTTCTACCCATCCATAATGACCACACCACAACAAAAAAAGCAATGAGCCATGCCTTCACATAACGCGTATCAGGACATAAACCAAGCCACATTTTCCACCATTCAGCAATTGATTCGGCAACACACCCCTGTACACCCCACCATCCCATCACAGTGTTCCATAATTTCCACGATACCTCACAACCTATAAATAAATGGTCTACCTTTTCCTCATGATTCCCACAAAAAACACATTCCAATCTATCATTTGGTAAACACCCTAACCTAAATAGATTGTCACGTGTTGCAATCCTTCCTTAGTCTCAATCTTTCTTTCTTAGTCTTCCCCTGACTTCTGATATTTTTCTTCTTTCTTTTTCATTCGTTGTGAATTTCTAACCATGCATTGATATACTTAATGATACAAATCATATGGTTTTTTTTTTTTTTCCCTTTTTGAAGTGGAATTGAATAGTTTATTAGTCAATAGACTCAATACATGTGAAGAAGTCAAAATTTTGGGCTGCCGAGTTGCTTGGGGGTGTTGTGTGTGTGTATGTGGTTTTTTTTTTTTTTTTTTTTTTTTTTTTTTTTTTTTTTTGGGGGGGGGGGGGGCTTTGGAAGATGTTTGTTGTTGGTCTCTTGTATGCATGTAATTGGTTTCTTGTGAACATACTCTATTCTAAATTATGAAGTATCCATATCATTAGTTTGGATATAGGCAAATTCTAAACTTTGTTCCTCATTCCATAGACATGGTATATTAGTTTTGTAAGATTGACAAATTGATTTCTTTGCCATATCTGATTTGGATTTCTTTTTTTTTTTTTTTGAAATCTATGTTGGGCATATATGAACTTATGTACAATGGTTCAGTATGATGGACATGGCAAATAGTAAATTAGTATGCTGTGTCGTTTTGAATCTTCGAATACCAAGTATTGATATGGCCGCCATTTTTTTTTTTTTTTTTTTTTTTTAGTATTCCCATTTTATTATATTGTGTTTAATTTGTTGATCCCAACAATCCAATTTGTATACAAACCGAGAGGGAGGATGCTATAGCCCTGTGAGTCGAGCTCATATTTATATATATGTATATAAAGAGAGAGAGAGAGAGAAAGAGAGAGAGAGAGAGAGCACTACGAGTTGGTCATATAAAATGCCTGTGGTTTAATGAGATTAAACTTTTAGGCTAGTCTTTTAAATATACTAATAGGTAGAGAAATATGTTAGATGTGTCCTTAATAATTAAAGTAAATAGTTAAATTTTATTTTTTTTAAATTTAAAATTAAATGACCAAATTAAAAATATCATGTAACCTTACCAGCACTCAAACAATATTTTCAAAGCAAGTAAATCTGTCTCCTTGTGTGTTTACTGTCTCCATTCTTAGTAGTATTTTTAATCACACACACAACAATCTTTTTTTTTTTTTTGGGTAAAACACACACAACAAAATTATTTATTTATTTATTACATTTTTTTTTGTGTGGCTAAAACACACACAACAATCATTCTCTAACTAACATTCTCTGATTGAGCTATTAGAAAACTGGAGTTCTATGTGACTTTATATAGTATCAACATATTTCATAGGAGCATATGTAGAAAATTAATGATAAATCTTATGAACCCAGCTGCCCCTAACTATTATAAATTTGTCCAATGGATTTAATTATATTTTGTCTTCTATATAACAGAAAATAATAAATTTAACAAAAGCAAAGGTCGTCATCATAAACTATGCTGACCAAATATTGTTTAAACGTACGGATGATAAGCACTCCACCTAAGATGGGCTCCTTTAATACCCAAATCACATGGGGAAATGGCCTTTCCAGGACAGTGGCTAGTGGTTTCTCAGTGGCCTCATCTCAACTGCTGATGGTGATGTGAAACATTTTTTTTTATTCATTTGATTTCATGTCATTTCAAAGTAGTCCCAAATGTTAGTGGCTAAATTAGTTTTTAATACCTATCAAAAAAAAAAAATTTAGTTTTTAATAACGCTACTTCCATACACTTTAGTAAAAGTAATATTAATTCCATAAGTGGTTTTTCTATCTCTGATTTTGGTGTCTAGTATCATACCAACAGCAAAGAATCTCTGAGGATTTTGGATTCTCTACTCTCTTTGTGGGTAACACCCACTTGGCAATTGTAAGATCTCACATTTTTTTAATTATTATTATTACTTTTTTTATATCTTGGAAAAATACCAAAAAATAAGTTTTGTAGTCTTGCAAGTGCATGTGAGTGCTGCCCACAAATAATGACTGCCATGGATCCACTACCCCAAAAGCCCAAACTGACACGTTTCACTTTTCTCATTAGGCACGGTTTTTAGCACTGTCAAATTTGGCACGATTTTAAGCAGTGCCAAATTTGACTTTACAAAAAAAAAAATCGTGCCATTTAAAAAAAATGTTGACCACTATTAATCACATACTATTGAGAGTGTGTACCGGGTTTCGAGCACAGGCACTCATATTAGAGTGAACAAACACCACAAGGGTGTATCACAAAAAGGCCCCGTTGACAAAGGTAGGGTTCACATTAGAAGTGACCTGAAGAAGAAAAAGAAAGATTGAGAGAGACCTGCCGCCGTCACCTCCTTCCCGTTGTTGTCGCCTCCACCCCGTCACCTCCTTCGATCCATTCCACCGCCTCCTCCACGCTGCCGCAAACTCGATTTCTGGTTCATCTTTTCTCTCTCTCTATCTCTCTTTCTCTCTCTCTCCATATCTATATCTACATACACATACATATACAATGATAAACAACACCATAGAGAGACTTAGAGTCATGAACCCTTTTCCCCACCACCATCATCATCAACGCTGACACACATATAGATCTGTCACCAACACTTTGAAATTCTTGCTCGATTTTAAACAATTTCAAAAAGCGTACCAGATTCTCCAATCTGGTATGCTTTGACCAAAATCTGGCACGGTTTTAAACAATGCCAAAAAATTTAGCTCCCCGTTATATGGCACTGTTTGCCAGATCCAATCTGGCGTTGTTTTAAACAGTGCCAGTTTGCTATTTTTGGTGTAGTGATCCTTCCTCATCTCTGAAAGCCATAGAATACGGAACTAGTAGCTAGTAGCTACATGCCTCTCGAGAACATAACTAAGTTTCTTGAGCCCTATGTATATATATATATATATATATATACAAATATGAATACATATACACACACATATATCAGTCAGGCTCTAAAGAAAGGGTGCCCTCTTTAGAGAATTTTTGCACACACACATATATGTGTGTGTGTGTGTGTGTGCGTGCGGGGCGGGTGGGGGGAGGGGGGGTTGTCTTGTCTTCTTTGTTAGAACACTACTTAGAAGGTTGAGTACGTACATTCCTACAATAAAGACCAACCACCCCCATATGGAGAAATTTCATTTAATACTTCCTCCATCCTAAATTGATGGGCATTGTGGACAGGCGAAATTGATTTTCCATTTTGTTGAAATAGTTTTGAAAGAAATGAAATGAAAGGTCTGTTGAAAACAGATACAGAGTCGCTATTTGGTCTTTAAGGAACCAAGAAACCTAATTTTGACTCACCCAAATGGATAAAGGGCACCGACCCTTCATAACCAAAGAACTTGGCTCAGGGTTTTGGTACGAGAGAAGAAGGAGCCTTTGTCACGACTAAAACACCCTCAACTCGCCCCATCTTTTGATGGGCCTCAATTAGCATACAAATAATCATCTTATGCTATGTTTGGTTTGACAATTAATACTATGATAGTATATTACATCACATAAGAATCTTGAAATATAAGATCTAAAGATAAAATATCATTTATAAGATCTAAACCAAATATCACACAATGCAAAAGTGAAAGATCACACAATCAAACCTAAGAAAAATCGTCTAATCACATATCAAGTAATCAAGATTTACTAATCTAAAGGGGGGGGGGGGGGGGGGCATGAATTGTTCTTGAAACAAATAATCAAAGAAATCAAAATATGCCTAGCAAGTTGGAATGATGCATGTTAATCTTTGAGAAAAGAAGACCTCTCAATCCCCAGGACGGATGAGAAATGATGATTAGATCGAAAGGGGAAGCATGAACGTATGATCAAGTTCATTTCTCATAATCTTCTTAGATTAGGAGTCACTAAAACTCCAAATCTTGCATGGATGCAATGTATGATCCTAGAATGTGCAAAGGTTGTAGTGTGTTTGTGGACATGAACTTCCTAAAGCGACTTAGAAGTCTCGAGTATGCATGAATGTATGAAGAAAATTATTATAGGAGTGCATGTAAGCATCAAATCAAAGAATGAAAGTAGAAGCATGCTTGCTGTGAATAGTAGATAGAACAGTGAGTTGATTTTGTAAAAATGGAAAAGTGGGGTTAGGAGTGTTTTTAATGCTTGATTTTTTTTATGGAGATCATCCTTATTGTGTAGAACACATATCAAAAGCGAAACTACAATAACTATCACAGATTAAAAGAAATCATATGAACAAGAGAGGTTGCTCAGAAACAGAGTCTGTACTGTCGACTAAAATGTAGAAAAATCTTTGAAAACGAAAACAAAACATTTAGAGGCCCATTTTATACAGAAAGTTCCCCAAGAAACTGAAGTTCAAGGGAAAAATGAGTTGAGGCCACTCTTTTTGGAAAAGTTTTATGGAAAACAAATTAAAATTCAACCAAGCTGCTGTGACAGCAAAAACAGAATGTTTGGATGGAATGTTTAGGTCAAAATGGAACCCTTCCAAGTGTTTTCAAGTCAAACCAAAAATCATGAGTGTTCTATAATGAGTTAGGAAGACTTGCCAAGTGGTCTTGAAATCACCCATTGAGTATCAAACTTGGAATATTATTTTGAAGTTGAATAACTCACTAGTTTGAAGATTGTTTGAGAAAAAACCAGATTTATTTCTTGGAATCCAAATGTTGGGGGTTTTAGAGGGGTTCAAAATAGGGGTTTTGAAAGCATGTTTTCAACATCAAATGGAGATTATAACCTCTTGGAATATCAACATCAAACCCAAGTCAAGAACTTCCAAGATTGTTGGAGAGATTTGTTTTCATTTGAGCATAACTTCAAGAATACTTTGGAAGTATTGAAGTAGGAATCATCATCTATCAAACATGTTTTTGAGGTCAAGAGATACGATTCATAGGGATTCACTCACCTCAAACACCATGTCATTATTTAGATGATGATGAACTAGTAAGTAATAAAAAAAAATAAAAAAAAAATAAGGTAAGGAAAGATGAACATTTATATGAACAAGCAAATAATAACAATCAATAGATGATAATCAATGTGATTTTGGACTTGTAGCTTGGTGTTCACTCATATATATTGACATTTAGACATGGAAGTAGCTTCCTAACTCAAGATTGCTCAAGAATGGTGGTTGGGGAGGATTTGAATGTGAAGTATAAGAGAAGTAATGGAAGGAAACAAGATTAGAACTCACTTTCTTATAGAAAATCAGTGGGAGAAGCTCCCTTTCTCTCTTCTAAACCTATCTCTATCTCTCTTCCTCTCTACAACTTTTTTAAGCTTTGCACTTGACCCCCCCAAAATGAAGAGCAAAAGAGGGTTTATATAGGCCAATTTGGGGTGGTTTTGAGATTTATAAAGTGCTCTCATTGGTCCCAAACATCTGTGAACAAGAAACTACGTCATTTTGGATTTCAATTATTTAATTTGGACCCCCAAAATAAATTACAAAAATGGCTTCAGCGGTGGTTGAGTACCGCCACGGCACTAGCCATGTGCTGCTGTGGTAATGGTCCAGTGCCACTGCGGCACGGCTCCTCATTCCGGTATTCGCGAAAATGCCCTATTTTGTCCGAAATTCACAAAAAATGCATACGAATTCCAAATTGAGATTGTGATATACCGTTGGAAAGGTAATGGAATCTACATTCCATAAAAAATAGTTCGGAGTCAGGTCACTTTGAAAAGTTTTGCGGTATGCGCGATAAAAGCCAATTTGATCGCCTTTTCACATTTTTTGAAAATTCATATTAAATTTGTTTTAAATCCAGAAATTATGTGCAATATACCGTTGAAAAGCTATTGAACTCTAGTATCCATAAAAAAATATTTGAAAAATTATACGGCACTCCGGTTTCAAAGTCAACTTTTAGGTCAAATCGATCAAACCTAGGATTTTCAAGAAGTTCTGAGATCCTTTGGGAGATCCCAAGAGCTGACGTTTTCGTCCGATTTTCTTTCAAAACTAATTTTAGTACTTTTTACATGATCTAGAATGATCTCAAAACTTTTTGATGAATTTGGATGATTTCGGTCAAACCTGGTCAAACCGGTCAATGGGGACTTTCTGGGAACTTCCGGGACTTTTGGGAGTCTCTGGGAGCTGACGATTTCATTTGATTTTGATTCAAAACTTATTTTATCACTTTTCTTATGACGTAGCATATTTCCAGAACTTTCAGTCCAAATTTTGGGAGGTTTTGGTCTTTCAGGGGTCTTTTGGTCATTCTGAACATTTTGAGATATAAAACTAACTTCCAGGAGTACATTTTGAGTCTTTTAGATCATTGTGAACCACCAAGCTATGGGTCTCCTCAATCTGATAGCCGAAAAAATTGGGTGTCTACAGTTTGCCCCTCTTTGACATGAACTTGCGAGGCAACACATGTTGCAAGCGAGTGCCAAAGCTTTGTAGAAACAGGTCTTTTTGGAGGCTATAGATTTAGGATAAAAGCATTGCAAAGATGAAATGATGAAAAACACAATGCTGACGTCAGTGATGGTTGCACTCTATGTGAGCTTCCTACGTACCCCAAGAGGGATCAGACTAGGATATAGTTCGGGGCACAAAGGAACAAATCACACATACACAACAAGATAGGCAGATGCTATACTATCATGCCTCGTGTTCTAATCCTAGTATAAGCTGGTACTGTGGGGTGTGTGCCATTCCGAGTGGACTTATGTCGTGCTAGTGTTTCTTTAACTTTAATGCAGTGGTAGATCCCGATAAGGATACCAAGGTGTTAAAGACTCTGGGTCTTGGAGCAAACTTTTGGATTTTGGGAAGTGTGCTTCGCAAGCGAATGTAATCGGATGTGGGGTCCTAGAGGACGTTAATCGGAGATGCAATTTGACAGATAACTGACAGACTTGGAAGCCCTGGAAATTAGGAGACGGACACTGAAGCCCTAAGACGTCAAGTGATGGACATGAAAGCCCGAGATGTCAAGCGACGGACACAGAAGCCCCATTAATGGACATGGAAGCCCAAGATTTTGAATGAGAACAACGAACACGACATATTTTTAATGGGAGTGATCATAAACTAATAATGATAATGAACTGATGATGCACGAATTGAGATGACGAGTAGTCAGTGAACTACTGTGACAATCATGGGTTGGACCAATGGTTGGACTAACCGTGATCAGAAGAACTGACGATGTACTAATCGAGATGACGAGTCGACAGTGAACTACTGTGACTGTCATGGATTGAGCTAATGATGTACGAATTGAGATGATGAATCAACAGTGAACTACTGTGACTGTCATGGATCGAATTGACGACGTATTAATCGAGATGACGAGTCGACAGTGAACTACTATGACTGTCATGGATTGAACTGATGATGTGCAAATCGAGATGATGAGTCGACAGTAAACTACTGTAACTATCATGGATTGAACTAATGATGTACGAATTGAGATGATGAGTCAATAGTGAATCATGGATTGAACTGATGATATACGAGTCGAGATGACGATTCAACAGTGAACTTCTGTGATTGTCATGGATTAAATTGATGATCTACTAATCGAGGTGATGAGTCGACAGTGAACTAATGTGATTGTCATGGATTGGACCAACGATTGGACTAACCATGATCAAAAGAACTGACGATGTACGAGTGTCACACCCCGATTTTTTTACAACCAAATATTTGATCCAGAGCATGTATCCAGACTAATATTCAATTTCCAAAACACCGAGAGTGACACCCTCACACAGGCTAATAAATAATTTATTTGAAAATAGAATTTAATACTCATTAAATAAAGACACGTGATCCTGTGTTAATATAAAAACTATGTATTATTAAACTTATATTCCCAATCCTCCATTTCATTATAAAAGAAATAATATTCCATTACAAATATAATACCATTTTAATTTACAAAAGGAATACAAAGTTCGTTAAATAAAATTTCTTACAAAGTTCAGAAAAAAAGAAATAAAGTCTATACATCCGATGGTTAGAGCAACTACAACGTTCCAATGCCCAAAGACTCCACAGCCAAGCACAACGGTCACATCATCAAAAGCAATACCCTGCACATGTCATCCAACTACGTTTCAAACGAAAACGTACCCGAATGCATAACACACTCGGGTCAGTCACATGACCGGTATGAGTTAAACAAAAATAATAAAATCTGAGGACTCCTACTTGAACCCGTAGACTACAAACCACATTACAACACTATTGGGCCAAGACAGGTAGTTCCACACACATATTTGGACAAAAGAGTAGTTTCCATTTATTTGGTGGCAAGTAGTTTCTTGCCCAAAACCCAAAGCTACTACGATTTCATACTTACCCATCTACTTATGGTGAGCCAAACCTGTAAAACATTAGTGGGCCCACCATCCTGCAAATTGAATGATCACAAACCAAGCAAACAATTCCGTATACAAACTGTCCACATTCTAACTCAAACGTCGTGTTCATTATTTCACGCTTATCAGTCTTATGAAATAATCCATTTTCATTATTTATTAGCATTAAATTTATCTTTGTATTCCCCAGGTTCACCACTTGGCCACCCTCCATGGTACAGCCCACACATATATCCCATATGTGCCCGGACATACTACCAACACCCACTTCGGTGCCAGTTTGGTTGGGGTATCAACCAAACCATGTATACACAACGGACGGCTGGTCAATATGTCAAGACGTCTATACAATATAAGCCGAGCATAAGGCTTAGGCCAGCTTGAACACGAAGCCACTGGTAAAAGTACACTCAACAAGACTTAAGCCAGCTTGATCACGAATCCACTGGCAAAAGAGTACACTCAGCAAGTCTTAAGCCAGCTTGATCACGAAGCCACTGGCAAAAGAGTGCGAGCTACCAAAAACACATATCACACAACGGGGAACAGTGAACACTAAGGAATTATGTTGCGATTATTACTTATCGTTCGTATTATCCCAATAATTGTGAATTTCACGTTTATCACAAAGTTCCGTCTCATCATCCAATCACATCTCTAACTTTTAGATGTCTTCCAATTTCTTACAATAAAGGGTTTTTATCAATTAACCCATAACAATCTTCCCTAAAAAATTTCCAATCAAATTACAAGATCCCCAATATACTATTCAACGTATCTAATTTACTCTTGTTTATCAAATGACTACACAATAAGGTCAGTTATTTCAGGTATAATAACATCAACCCAACATTCAATATTAGCCTACAGGAAACGCATAATAAAATTTCAAATTCTCATATCGTAAAGTATTATAACAATCGTTCCACAATATTTTCATTGGACTCAACGTTAATGACTATCACCCATTTTTTTTTTATAGCTCAACATTATATGAGAATTCATGTATCTCTATGTAACTTTCGTTAAGTGATACGAACGAATAAAAAAAAACACAACGAATCATATTTCTCCAATGTTGTACATTTTAATATATTAAAAACTGCTACTGAAATCTTCAATTTCTGCCCAAACGGTGCAGAATCAGGAAAAACTCCATTAGACGAAAAGTGTGCAGAATTGCGTTTTACATAAGTCAAGGAGACAGAATGTTCAAATTCAAAGCCACGATTTTACAATAATTTTCTAAAGTTTCTACAACTGTGTTAATTAAAAAAATGAATTTCACACATATTTGTTAATTACCATGAATATTTCACATATGGTTTTATCAAACTCACTATTCATCTAACCTTTTCGAATACCCTAAAGTCAAAATCACACACGAAGGGGAAAGAAAATATTTAGATTACTTCAACAACAATAACAACGTATATCCATTACTAAGATTTAACCCTAACAATTAAATTAAACATGTACTACTTTAATTTACTCTCGTATACATGCATATACATACGTGTATATATATGCTCGCATACACAAAATTTAACTCACCTCGTTGATCAAAAATCGACCACCACGAATGCTCCGCGATTCCCCACGTGCCCACGAACCCGAGACCATTCTCCTTTCTTCTTCTTCTTCTTCTTCTTTTTTTTCTCTCTCTCTCTCTCTCTCTCTCTCTCTCTCACACACACACACACACACACACACACACACGTCTGTTCTTTCTTTGAGTGGCTAGGGTTAATGATATAAGTATATATGTACTACACACATAGTATACTATATACATACACAACATATACATATAACTCATATATACATATCAAATCTCGTTTTTTGTCTAATGGGCTCACAAAAGAGACTCATATGGGCCCAAAATGCAGTACAAAGTATTAAAATGAGTAGTCCAATGGGTACCCATGACCCCGGTACTAAGTTTTAATGTTAATTACATTATTTAACATATTCGCGGGCCTGTAAACACTATATAACAAAAATACATATCAACCCTTCATTTTTTTTAACAAATAAAAATTAATAAAATATAACTTCCAAACTAAACGCGCTCACTCATGATATAATTTATGTCCACCAAACACTAAAAATTTTTCAAACACATGTATTACATAGGCACACTCATATAATATTGTTAACTGAAAATAATAATTAAAATGATTATTTACATAGAAATTTTAGAGTTGTTACATTCTACCCTCCTTAAAGAAATTTCGTCCCGAAATTTGTAGCAAACTGACCCGAGTGTGTTATGTATTCGGGTACGTTTCTGTTTGAAACGTAGTTGGATGACATGTGCAGGATATTGCTTTTGATGATGTGACCGTTGTGCTTGGCTTTGGAGTCTTTGGGCATTGGAACATTGTAGTTGCTCTGACCATCGGATGTATAGACTTTATTTCTTTTTTTTATGAACTTTGTAAGAAATTTTATTTAATGAACTTTGTATTCCTTTTGTAAATTAAAATGGTATTATATTTGTAATGGAATATTATTTCTTTTATAATGAAATAGAGGATTAGGAATAAAAGTTTAATAATACATAGTTTTTATATTAACACAGGATCACGTGTCCTTATTTAATGAGTATTAAATTCTATTTTTAAATAAATTATTTATTAGCCTGTGTGAGGGTGTCACTCTTGGTGTTTTGGAAATTGAATATTAGTCTGGATACATGCTCTGGATTAAATATTTGGATGTAAAAAAATCGGAGTGTGACCACGAGTCAAGATGATGAGCAGACAGTGAACTACTGTGACTATCATGGATTGGACTGATGATGTACGAATCGAGATGATGAGTCAATAGTGAACTACTGTGAGTGTCATGGATTGAACTGATGATCTACTAATCAAGATGACGAGTCGACAATGAACTACTATGACTGTTATGCATTAGACCAACGGTTTGACTAACCGTGATCAAAAGAACTGACGATGTACAAATCAAGATGATGAGTCGACAGTGAACTACTGTGACTATCATGGATTGGACTGATGATGTATAAATTGAGATGATGAGTCAACAGTGAACTACTGTGACTGTCATGGATTGAACTTACGATGTACTAATCGAGATGACGAGTTGACAATGAACTATTGTGACTGTCATGATTTAGACCAACGGTTAGACTAACTATGATCAAAAGAACTGACGATGTACGAATCGAGATGATGAGTCAACAGTGAACTGCTGTGACTATCATGGATTGGACTAACGATGTACTAATCGAGATGACGAGTTGACAGTGAACTATTGTGACTGTCATAGATTGGACCAATGGTTGGACTAACCGTGATCAAAAGAATTGACGATGTACGAATCGATACCCTTGCTGGGGATTAAACTGAATTTGCTGGGGATGAAACGACTCTTTCTGGGATCTCTCTTTAACTGTTTCTCTTGACTGGGAACTAGAATCCAAATCCAAATCTCTCGCAGTTGATCAAATCTCGCAATGGTCGGATCGAAGAGTCGGTTAGGGCCTTCGAGAGCTAATTCTTTTCTAGACTCTTTGAGAATCTCTCTTTCAATTCTTAACCTAGAACCAAGATTCCATCTCTGAATCTCTCACGGTTGATCAAATCTTCTGACTGAGAACCAGGACCCATCTTTGAATCTCTCGCGGTTGATTTAAACCTTCTTACCAAGAACCAGGACCCATCTCTGAATCTTTCACGATTGATCAAATCTTGCAATGCCCAATCCAAAAGAGTCGGATAGGGTCTTCGGGAGTGATTTTGTTTCGGACTCTCTGAGAATCTCTCTTTTAATTCTTGACCTAGAACCAAGATTCCATCTCTGAATCTCTTACAGTTGATCAAATATTTTGACCGAGAACCAGGACCTATCTCTGAATCTCTCGTGGTTGATCAAATCTTCTGACCGAGAACTAGGACCCATCTCTGAATCTCTCACGGTTGATCAAACTTTGCTGACCAAGCACCAGGACCCATCTTTGAATCTCTCACGGTTGATCAAATTCTGCTGACCTAGAACCGGGACCCATCTCTGAATCCTCACGGTTGATCAAAAATTGCTAACCTAGAACCAGGACCCATCTCTGAATCTCTTACGGTTGATCAAATTCTTTCAAGCTTAATCCAAAAGAGCCGACTAGGGCCTTCGAGAGCCTATTTGTCTGCTGGGGATAATGGGGGTTCTCTGGGAATGAAGCGACTCTACTGGGGAGGAATAGATAAGATGTACTCTGCTGGGAAGAAGGGAATACACCCACTAATAGGAGTAAAGGTATGATTCTATTCGGGAAAAGGATACGTAGATGATCTGTAGCGGTTTTGAATTTGACATTGATGAAGGACGATGATCAACAGCCACTCATGGACTTATGTTGCATGAACGAAGAAAGATGATCAACAGCCACTCATGGACTTATGTTGCTAGGAGATGATGGTTAACTTTCAGCGATTTGGAAAGGGATGAAATTTGCATTTGCCCCAAGTTTGGACACTTCTCATGCTGACGCCTTGACTGGTACAGTAATAGTGTTTGGTTTTCCTGCTTGTACTGTCCTTAGAATACTCTAAAAAAATTTATAACTTGATTTGAAAAATTCATTATTAGTCACTGTTGACTTACATATTTGAGACTACGACAGACTCAAAAACTAACAGACATCGACGCACGAATGTGACACATTTGACACCAATTTGGAAGAAGCTCGACTTGCCAAGATTTGATTTGCATTTTTCATTTCACTTCTCTTCTTAACATGGTAGCACTTTGCTGATAAGTCTAGTTTTTTGAAAATTCCTCCCTATTGATCTTATCAATTCTCTACTTCTCCCAGGAAGTGTTTTGAATTAGTGCCTTAGCTTATAGAATAAAAGATACTCTATTTCAATTTTTTTTAAAACAACTTGGTGACTTGAAAACTTACCATCGATGTGCGGCAAATGGAGTTTGCCTCTAGTTTGAGGTGTAGGAAGTAGAATTCATAGGCAAACGAGGTGCGTGGCCGAAGTTTGCCCCTAGTTTGGATGATGGTTTATTGGGGGTTTTAGGAAAACGAGGTAGGTGACCAAAGTTTGTCCCTTGTATGAAAGGTATATAGTAAAACTTAGGCTAACGAGGCGGGTAGCCGAAGTTTGCCCCTAGTGTGGAAGGCAATTTTTGGCTTGAGGCAAAGATCGTGACTTTAATCTCTTATATGCTCATAACTTTTGCCTAGGCACTGGTGAAGTGACCTAGCGAGCTATTTTCTTTCTTTTGTTATTGCTCACTCTGGATTTAGCTTTAATTTTTGCCTAGGCGTCCTTTCGGATTTTTGACCTAGCGAGTCATCCTTTTTTTCTTTTGAAAGTCTGTCTACGTACCCTCGAGCGGGGATCAGGTCCAATGTAGTTTGGGCCAAGGCTTTAAAAGAAAGGGGGTTGATTATGATGGTGTTGACCAAACCGATGCGGTTGCCTACGTATCCTCGAGTAGGAATCAGGTCGAGCGCAGTTCAATCTAATGGTTTTGAAGGAAATGGGCTATTTTTATGGGTGGAAGGTCCAAACCGATGCGGTTGCCTACGTATCCCCGAGTAGGAATTAGGCTGAGCGTAGTTCAAGGTAAAATTTTGAAAGAAATTGGTTGGGAATTTTTCAAATCAATCGTCAAAGAGGTTCAAACTTAGGTCACTTGTGGTAGCCTTGAATAAGAAGATTCAGTTTCGGCCTCCCTTTCTTTTCTTTTCTTTTCCTTTTATTTTGAGGATTGATCCTTTTCACTTTTATCTAGCTAGTCAATTTTTCTTTTCATGTAGTTGATTCATGTGAGATCTTTCGACTGCAATCTTGAAATTACATAATGTGCATGTCAGCTCTCAGAATTTGTTTGTGGTCGTTTGGAGCTTTTTGAAATATGATCTGGACACATTCTCATGATCTACTTTGAAGTGTACAATTCTTTGTATCACCAAAATTTTCTTTCTTTCATTTTTTCCATCATTTTAACTGGCTAGGGTAAGATCTTGGAAATCAATACCTTTTCAGCTCTAACTTTTGCCTAGGTGCCCTTTCGGGTTTTCAACCTAGCGAGCTTTTCTTTTTCCTTTTCTTATTCTTTTTCTTTTTCTTTTCTTCTTTCCTTTTTTTGTTTTTTTTTTTTAAAGTAGAGATGGAACTCACTGAAATGTTTGGTTGCCATCAAAGACTAAGTCTGCATTGCTTTCAATCGGACAGATTTGTATGGCTCCCAATTGGATTGGGCTCAAAGCTTCGAAAATGGTGGGGTGTTGGCAAGCCCTAAGTTAGCTCCAAGTATGTCTTTTCGAGAAAGCATCTTTAAATTCTTAAAGTAATACTATTCAATTCTCGGCTCTTCATCGGTGTCAGCGCAAAATTGACTTTGATCTTTTCAGGATTCTTTGTTTTATTTGATGCAAAAATTTATTATCCATGGTAGTTTAAAAAGTGACATTTCAGTTCAATGATTCATGCATTTGTGACTAGGCACATCAGATAAAACAAAATGAGATTTCATTCCATCAATAGAGAAGGATTACAGACTCATTAATAACTCGATGACAGATAGACTCGACCACAAGACTAAACTTAAAATAGATTCAAAACATAGGACAGAATCGACTCGACTAGACTAGACTCGACTTGGTCTCAAATGCAGTGTCATGGTGACTCGCTTATTCTTTTTTTTTTTTTTTTTTAAATGAGCGTTTTCATTTATTTTTACTAGAAAAAGTCCAAACACCACCACTTCACTTGTACAGGTTCAACATTCATGGAACTCAACGAAGGGGATCACTTGAACAGATGCGCCAGGGGCTTTAGGTTCGATGAAGCTGGCATTTTGGGTGATATGGGATTGGATCGGTGGTAGCTCAATGATGTTTTGGTCGATGAGGTCCAGGATATCGTGGCAGAGGTGTATGCAATCATTGGTATTGTGGCCATAGGTTTGGTGGTAGGCACAGTGCTTGGACATATCACAGTTCGGCGGTGGTGGGGCGTCCCGAGGTTGGAGTAGTTGGAGATGGCCTTTCTTGAGTAGGTGGTCCAGGGCTGAGGAAAGGGAGATTTCTAGGTTGTAAGGGTACGTGGTTGCTTCTTCTGGTAAGGGCAACTAGTGGTTTGGTCAGAGGATTGTTATGGCCGATGAGGGTATGCCATGGGTTGGCTGTACAGGGTATTGACATCCGGGGAGTTTCGGGAGTATTTAGGCCTCTTGGACTGGTGTTGGGGTTCATCATTCTTGAAATTTTCTTCTCTGATGGAAACCTCAATTCTGGTTCCTATTTCAAATAGCTCTTTAACAATGCTCTGCGCCATCTTCTCAAATCGACTAACCCTTAAACTCAGCTACTCAACAGTGGTTTGTAGCTTGTTCATTTTTTCTTCCAGAGTTTTATAGGCCATTGGTGGATCAATGATGGTCTAACCTATGATTAAGATAGTGAATTCGGGGAGGTATAGAAGTGTCCTTACCCGGTGCTATGATTTTCTGCGAATAGAAGTAAAAGCCCAAATTACCAGAGGCTCGAAATGCTTCTTATGGACTCCTAGTGGGAAGAGATGATAAAAATTTTAAAGAATTCATCGATGTTAACCGATGACGGTTGTAGTATGCATACGACTTCTATATAATGATTGAGATGGGTGAGGATGATGATATATATGCATTTGATGTGTAGAGACTAACACATATGAGACTAACGAGATGTACATGCAAGCGAACTGACATGAATTGTGTATACATATGAGATAAGCATGCAGATGCAAGACCTAATCTATATGATGCCCCTACTTTTAACATATAACAGTTAAGCAATTAAGGTCCTAGTCATACAAAGTGTGCTAACTTTTCTTTTCAGGATGATCACCATTATAGGGAGGGTGAGGAATTAGAATCTGTGAATTTTTTAGAACAAGGATTTCGAGGAAATCTGAGGTTTGAAATAAAAAGAAAAATTGGACAGACTTGGTCAAAAGTTCTGGTAGATTTTGGAAGATGTTTGAGGAAAATCGAATCTCGTTAGAAAAAGGATTTCTGGGAAGTCTAGGTGAATTTTAGCATATAGTTTTTGGGGAGCAGAGATTTCTAGCAGAGTTTTTGGGAAACGGGAATTTCTGGGAATTTTAGATGGATTTTGGTAGAGTTTCTTGGAAATAGGGATTTTTGGGAAATTAGGTGGATTTTGGCAAAGTTTCTTGAAAACAGGAATATCTGGTTAACTCAAAAAAAGTTTATGAGTAAACTGACATATCTGGGTGAATTACACAAAGTTTCCAAGAGAAATAGGTATATTGGGGTTTCTAGGAGAAATTGAGATTTCTGGGTAATCTGGGGATTCAGATAGAGTTTCTGAGAGACACAGGTATTTTTTGGGAAATTTGGGAGATTTGGGCAGAATTTTTGGGAGAAGCAGGTGATGATAGTGATCATACTGTCTAGCAAGTTTTCATACTCCTATACCTTAGGACTGATAAACAAGGTTTACGGTGTATATATATTTGTGAACATGGAACGGACATCCTTATCATGGTGCCTAGGCCGGTCATCTCAATGTGATCATATGTGAGTGATTGCCTTGGGAATCATAAGAAAGAGGTTCTGTTCTATGCCACATAAGCGTCTACACCGCACAGGTAATCCCATCAGGGTATATAGCAGTTATATCACATTGTCCTATCTGAAAAGATAAATCAATAGTCCTATGAAAGGTTCTACAGGAATCTATATGCAATGGCTGGGTTTAGTCAAAGAGGGTCCATTGACGAGAGTTCCAATATACTGTTAGAGAGATAGTACAAAAGTTTTTACTCTTTTTGATATACCTTGAAAGGTACAGTATCAACGGTGACTTGTGCCCTGGCATAGCAAGACCTGAACAATGTCAGCGCCGTGTTTCAGACATAGTCGGAGGGGAAATGCAGAAATGCAATGCGATGAACCAAACACAGTAAAAAGATGATTTTAAGGATGCTTCTTATGAGCCAAACCTCTGTATTATTTTGTCTTGAAAATAAAAATCCCGTGCAGAGTCGTCAGATTGTGAACACACGGAATTGATTTTCCCTTTTGTTGAAATTGTTTTGAAAGAAATGAAAAGAAAGGTTTGTTGAAAACAGATAGAGAGTAACCACTTGGTCTTTGAGGAACCAAGAAACCTAATTTTGACTCACCCAAATGGATAAAGGGCACTGGCCCTTCATAACCAAAGGACTTGGCTCCGGGTTTTGGTACGAGAGAGGAAGGAGCCTTTGTCACGACTAAAACACCCTCAACTTGCCCTGTCTTTCAACGGGTCTCAATTAGCATCCAAATAATCATCTTATACTATGTTTGGTTCTACAATTAATACTATGATAGTGTATTACATCACATAAGAATCTTCTAAAGATAAGATATCATTCATAAGATCTAAACCAAATATCATACAATGTAAAAGTGAAACATCACACAATCAAACCTAGGAAAAATCGTCTAATCACATATCAAGTAATCAAGTTTTCCTAATCTAAAGGGGGGACATGAATTATTCTTGAAACAAATAATCAAAGAAATCAAAATATGCCTAGCAAGCTAGAATGATGCATAATAATCTTTGAGAAAAGAAGACCTCTCAATCCACAGGACGGATGAGAAAGGATAATTAGATCAAAAGGGGAAGAATAAACGTATTATCAAGTTCATTCCTTATAATCTTCTTAGATTAGGAGTCACTAAAACTCCAAATTTTGCATGGATGCAATGTATGATCCTAGAATGTGCAAAGGTTGTAGTGTGTTTGTGTACATGGACTTCCTAAAGTGACTTAATGGTCTAGAGTATGCATGAATGTATGAAGAAAATTATTATAGGATGTATACAAATGTAGTATGAACTACTTACTAAGATATGAGCTAATTTGGAGTGCATGTAAGCATCAAATCAAAGAATGGAAGTAGAAGTATGCTTGCTATGAATAGTGGATAGAATAGTGAGTTGGTTTTGTAAAAATGGAAAAGTGGGGTTAAGAGTGTTTTTAATGCACGATTTTTTATGTAGGTCATCCTTATTGTGTCTAGAACACATATCAAAAAGCCAAACTACAATAACTATCACAGATGAAGAGAAATCATATGAACAAGAGAGGTTGCTCAGAAACAGAGTCCGTACTGTCGACTGAAATGTAAAAAAACCTTTGAAAACGAAAACAAAACATTTAAATGCCCATTTTATACAGAAAGTTCCCCAAGACACTTAAGTTCAAGGGAAAATGAGTTGAGGCCACTCTCTTTGGAAAAGTTTTCTGGAAAAAAAATTAAAAGTCAACCAAGCTGCTGTGACAGCAGAAACAGAATGTTTGGATGGAATGTTTGGGTCAAAATAGAACCCTTTCAAGTGTTTTCAAGTCAAACCAAAAATCATGGGTATTCTATAATGAGTTAGGAAGACTTTACAAGTGGTCTTGTAATCACCCATTGAGTGTTGAAATCAAAATATTATTTTGAAGTTGAATAACTCACTGGTTTGAAGATTGTTTGAGAAAAACAAGGTTTATTTCTTAGAATCCAAATATTGGGGGTTTTACATGGTTTTCGAAATAGGAGTTTTGAAAGCATGTTTTCAACATCAAATGGAGATCATAACCTCTTGGAATATCAACATCAAACCCAAGTCAAGAACTTCCAAGATTGTCGGAGAGATTTGTTTTCATTTAAGCATAACTTCATGAATACTTTGAAAGTATTGAAGTAGGAATCATCATCTATCAAACATGTTTTTGAGGTCAAGAGCTACTATCCATAAGGATTCACTCACCTCAAACACCATATCATCATTTGGATGATGATGAACTAGTAAGTAATCAAAGAAAAATAAAAAAGAAATGAAGTAAGGAGAGATGAACATTTATGTAAACAAGCAAATAATAACAATCAATAAATGATAATGTGGACACGCGGAATCCGTTGTCCACTCCCGGTTTTTCCTGTTTGTTTCCGGGGTTTCGGAATTGATTTTCCTTTGTTTTGAAATTGATTTGAAAGAAAACAAGAGGTTGATTTCGAAGAAAAGAAGGTCTTTCGAAAACAGATACAGAGTCGCTATTTGGTCTTTAAGGAACCAAGAAACCTAATTTTGACTCACCCAAACGGATAAAGGGCACCGGCCCTTCATAACCAAAGAACTTGGCTCGGGGTTTTGGTACGAGAGAGGAAGGAGCCTTTGTCACGACTAAAACACCCTCAACTCGCCCCGTCTCTCGACGGGCCTCAATTAGCATCCAAATAATCATCTTATACTATGTGTGGTTCGGCAATTACTATTATGATAGTATATTACATTATATAAGAATCTTGAAATGGAAGATCAAAAGATAAGATATCATTCATAAGATCTTAGCCAAATATCATACAATGGAAAAGTGAAAGATCACACAAATAAACCTAGGAAAAATCGTCTAATCATATATCAATTAATCAAGTTTCCTAATCTAAAGGGGGCATGAATTTTTTTTGAAACAAATAAATCAAAGAAAACAAAGATGCTTAGCAAGCTAGAATGATGCATGTTATTCTTTGAGAAGAGAAGATCTCTCAATCCCCGGTACGGATGAGAAACTATGATTAGATCGAGGGGAAGCATGAATGTGTGATCACGATCATTCCTTATAATCTTCTTAGATTAGGAGTCATGAAAGCCCCAAATTTTGCATGGATGCAATGTATGATCTTAAAATGTGCAAAGGTTGTAGTGTGTTTGTGTACATGAATTCCTAGAATGACTTAGAAGTCTAGAATATGTATGAATGTATGAAGGAAATCAACATGGGATATATACAAATGTAGTATGAACTACTCCCTAAGACATGAGCTAATTTGGAATGCATGTAAGCATCAAATCGAAGAATGAAAGTTAGAATGTGCTTGCTGTGAATAGTGGACAGAACAGTAACTAGATCTTTGGAAAATTGAAAAGAGGGGTTAGGAATGTTTTCAATGTATGATTTTTTATGGAGATGTTTCATATTGTGTCTGAACACAACCCAAAAAGCCAATCTTTAATAACTATCACAGATTGAGAGAAATCATATGAACAACAGAGGTCACTCAGAAACAGAGTCCGTACTGTCGACTGAAATATTGAAAAATCTTAGAAAATGAAAACGAGTGATCTAGAGACCTATTTTATACAGAAAGTTTCCTGAGACATTGAAGTTTGAGAGAAAAATAAGTTAGGACCACCCCTTTTGTAAAGGTTTTCTGAAAAAGAGGTTGGAAGTGGACCTAGCTGCTGTGACAGCAAAAACAGAATGTCTAGAAGGAATGTTTGGATCCAAATGGACCATTTCCAAGTACTTCCAAGTCAAACCAAAAATCATGGGTGTTCTCCAATGGGTTAGGAAGACTTTCCAAGTGGCCTTGCACCCATATGATGAGTATTGAGTTCTAGGAAAATCTTTGAACTCAGATTATTCACTGTTTTGACTCACTGTTTTGAAAGTTTTGGGAAAAACTCGAGTTTTCTTTCTTGAGATTAAAATGAGGGGTTTTAAGAGGGGTTTTTGAAGTAGATGTTTTGAAAGCATATTTTCAATACTCAATGAAGATTATAGCCACTTGAAATTTCAACATCAAACTCATCATCAAGAACCTCCAAGATTGTTGGAAAGATTTATTTTTATTAGAACATAACTTCCATACACTTCAAGAATACCTTGGAGGTATTGAAGTTATGATCATCATCTATCAAACATGTTTTTGAGGTCAAGAGCTACTATCCATAAGGATTCACTCATCTCAAACTTCATGTCATCATTTAGATGATGAAGAACAAGTAAGTAAATAAAGAAAAATAAAAAGAAATGAGGTAAGAAGAGATGAACATAATATGAACAAGCAAGTAAATAACAATCAATGGGTGATAATCAATGTGATTTTGGACTTGTAGCTTGGTGTTTCACTCATAGATTTTGACATTTAGACATGGAAGTAGCTTCCTAACTTAAGAATGCTCAAGAATGGTGATTGGGGGTGTTTGGGATGTAAAGTATAAGAGAGGTAATGGAGGAACACAAGATTAGAACTCACTTTCTATAGCAAAATAGTAGGAGGAAGCTCCTTTTCTCTCTTCTAAACCTATCTCTATCTCTCTTCTTCTCTACAACTTTTTAAGCTTTTACACTTGGCCCCCCCAAAATGAAGAGCAATGAGGGGTTTAAATAGGCCAATTTGGGTTGATTTTGGGGTTTTAGAAGTACTCCCATTGGTCCCAAACAACTGTGAACACAAAACTATGTCGTTTTGGCTTTCAATTAATCAAATTGGACCCCCAAAAAAATTACAAAAATGGACTCTGCGAGGGTTGAGTGCCGCGGCGGCAGTGGGCCAGTGCCACGGAGGCACTGCTCGTCAGACGCCCAGAAATTTACGTTTAAGCCCCCAGAGGTTCTAGTATTCGCGAAAAGGCCCTATTTTGTCCGAAATTCACAGAAAATGCACACGAACTCCAAATTCAGGTTGTGATATACCGTTGGAAAGGTAATGGAGTCTACTTTACATAAACAATAGTTCGAGGATAGGTCACTTTGAAAAGTTTTGCGGTATTTGCGATAAAAGCCGATTTGATCGCCTTTTTCGCCTTTGGAAATTCATAATAAACTCGTTTTAAATCCAAAAATTATGTGCGATATACCGTCAGAAAGCTATTGACCTCTAGTATCCATGAAAAATATTTGAAAATTGTTACGGTGCCCCAGTTTTAAAGTCAAATTCTGGTCAAACTTGGGATTCCCGGGAAGTTCTGGAAACTTCTGGGAGTTTCGGAAACTTTTGGGAGTTCCCAAGAGCTGACGTTTTCGCTCGATTTTCTTTTAAAACTCATTTTAATAAATTTCTCATGATCTAGAATAATTTTGGTGAATTCGGACGATTTCGATCAAACTTGGTCAAACTTTGGTCAAACCTGGTCAAACCTTGGCCAAACCGGTCAACGGACACTTTTCGGGAACTTCCGGGACTTCCGGGGGTCTCTGAGAGCTGACGATTTCATCCAATTTTTCTTAAAAACTTATTTTATCACTTTTCTTACGACGTAGCATGTTTCCAAAACTTTGGGACCGAATCTGGGAGTTTTCGGGCTTTCAGGGGCATTTTGGTCATTTTAAGCATTTTGAGAAATATAGCTAAACTTCCAGGAGTCTTTTTGAGTCTTTTACGATCATTGTGAACCACCAAGCTATGGGTCTCCTAAATCTGATAGTCGACAAAATGGGGTGTCTACAGTTTTTCCCTCTTTGGCAGAAACTTGCGAGGCAACGCATGTCGCAAGCGAATGCCAAAGATTTGAAGAGACAGGACTTTTGGAGGCTATAGATTTAGGATAAAAAAGCGTTGCAAAAGATGCAATGATGCTGAGGCTAGTGCTAGTCGTGCTCTGCGTGAGCTGCCTATGTATCCCAAGGGGAATCAGACCAAGATGTAGTTCAGGGCACAGAGGAATAAATCACATACGCATGTACACAACAATCAGGCGAATGCTATGCTATATGAGTGATATGCCATGCATGGATGTGATATGAATTGTGTTATGAGTCCTATCATGTCTAATGTTATGATCCTAGTATAAGCAGGTGCTGTGGGGTGTGCCACTCCGAGTGGGCTGGTGTTGTGTTAGTGTTTGTGACTGTGATGTGGTGGATGACTTGGATAAGGACATCAAGGTTTAGAAGACTCTGGGTCTAGGGGCAAACTTCTGGAATTTGGGAAGTGTGCTTTGCAAGCAGATGTAATCGAACGTGGGGTCCCAGAGGACTATAATCGGAGATGCCGTTTAACCGACAGATACGAATGCCCTAGGAATTAAGAGACGGACACAGAAGTCAAGTAATGGACATGAAATCTTGAGATGTCAAGCGATGATCATGGAAGCCCTATTGATAGAAGCCTAAGATGGCATATTTTGAATGAGCGCGATTGGTAAAAAGATGATGAGTCGATAATGGACTATTGTGACTATCATGGATCGGATCAAATAGTTAGGCAAACTGTGACCGGAAGAAGTGTCAATGATGGGTCAACAGTGAACTACTATGACTGTTGTGATTGAACTGACGGTGTATGAATCGATACGTCCGCTGGGGATTAAATTGAATTTCCTGGGGATGAAGCGACTCTTTCTGGGATCTTTCTTCAACTGCTTCTCTTGATCGGGATTCAAATTCGATTTCATCAAGATCTTTCGGCGCTCAATCCAAGAGGGCCGGTCGGGGCCTCCGAGAGCTGGTATTTGTCTGTTTCTGTCCTCAGGGGATGATGTAGGGTTCTCGGAGATGGTCTGTGGCAGTTAAGGTTTTGATATTGAAAGAGGAGGGTGATGGACTTATGTTGCTTTAGGATGAAAGAAGGTCATCAACGGCCACTTATGGACTTATGTTGGACAGATGAAAGAAGATCATCAACAGCCACTCATGGACTTATGTTGCTAGGATGAAAGAAGATCATCAACAACCACTTATGGACTTATGTTGCATGAAGAAAGACGGAAGATCAACAGCCACTCATGGACTTATGTTGCTAGGAGAAAGGAAGATCATGTTGCTAGGATGAAAGAAGATCATCAACAGCCACTCATGGACTTATGTTACATGAAGAAAGACGAAAGATCAACAGCCACTCATGGACTTATGTTGCTAGGAGAAAGGAAGATCATCAATAGCCACTCATGGACTTATGTTGCATGAAGAAAGATGAAAGATCAACAGCCACTCATGGACTTATGTTGCTAGGAGAAAGGAAGATCATCAACAGCCACTCATGGACTTATGTTGCATGAAGAAAGATGAAAGATTGATCATCAACAGCCACTCATGGACTTATGTTGCATGAAGAAAGATGAAAGATCAACAGCCACTCATGGACTTATGTTGCAGGAAGGAAGAAAGATCATCAACAGCCACTCATGGACTTACGTTGCATGAGCGAAAGATGATCAACAGCCACTCATGGACTTATGTTACAGGAACGAAGATGGTTAACTTTCGACGGTTTGGAAAGGGATGAAATTTTCCCCAAGTTTGGACACTTCTCATGCTGACGCCTTGTCTGGTGCAGTAATGATGTTTGGTACTCCTGCTTGTATTGTCATTTGAAAAATTCATTATTTATCACTGTTGACCGACTCTTTTCCTGAAAAAGACTATGACAGACTCAAAACTGACAGACACCGTCACGCGAGGGTGACACATTTGACACTGAAACGAAACAAGATCGACTTGTCAAAACTTAATGTGCTCTTGTCATAAATGATGTACCACTTCTCTTTTGTGTTTACTTCTCACCTTAACGTGGCATCACTTTGATGTTGAATCTTATTTTTGAAAAATTACTCCCTACTGATCTAATCAATTTCTTTGCTTCTCCCAAGATGTGCTTTGAATTAGTGCCTTAGCTTATGGAATAAAAGATGCTCCATTTCCATCTGTTCAAGACAATGCTTGTGACTTGAAGGCTTATAGGGATTGGGTGGCAAACGAAGTTTGCCCCTAGTTTGAAGGGCATGAAGTGGGATCGGTAGGCAAACGAGGTAAATGACCGAAGTTTGCCCCTAGTTTGGAGGAAGGCTCATTGGAGGTTTTGGGCAAATGAGGTAGGTGACCGAAGTTTGCCCCTTGTATGAAGGATAGATAGTAAAAGTCAGGCGAACGAGGCGGGTAGCCGAAGTTTGCCCTAGGGTGGAAGGTGATTTCTGGCTTGAGGCAAGGACCGTGACTTTAATCTCTCAAATGCTCATAACTTTTGCCTAGGCACCAGTGAGGTGACCTAGCAAGATTTTTTTTCTCTCTTTTGTTATTGCTCACCTTAGATTTAGCTCTAATTTTGCCTAGGCGTCCTTTCGGATTTTCGACCTAGCGAGCCATCCTTCTTTTTTTTCTTTTTTTTTAAAAGTCTGCCTACGTACCCTCAAGTGGGGATCAGGTCCAACATAGTTCGGGCCATGGTTGGAAAGAAATTGGGCTATTTTTGTGGGTGGAGCGACCGAACCGATGTGGTTGCCTACGTATCCCCGAGTGGGAATCAGGTCGAGCGTAGTTCAAGTCAGGCTTGAAGGAAATTGATTTGATTATGATGGTGTCGACCGAACCGATGCGGTTGCCTACGTATCCCCGAGTGGGAATCAGGTCGAGCGTAGTTCAAGGCCAGGCTTGAAGAAAGGGGGGTTGAGGGTTTTTCAAACCAATCGTCAAAGAAGTCAAACTTAGGTCACTTATGGTAGCCTTGAATAAGAAGATTCAGTTTCGGTCTCCCCTTTTTTTATTTTTTTTTTATTTTTTTATTTTGAGGATCGATCCTTTTCACTTTCGCCTAGCCAGTCAATTTTACTTTTCATGTAGTTGATTCTTGTGAGACCTTTTGACTGCAATCTCAGAATTCCGGAATGTGCATGTCAGCTCTCGAAATTTATTTATGGTTGTTCCGAGCCTTTTGAAATATGATCTAGACACATTCTCATGATGTATCTTGAAGTGTACAATTCTCTGTATCACCAAAATCTTCTTTCTTTCATTTTCTCCATCATTTTGACTGGCTAAGTTCAGATCTTGGAAATCAATACCTTTTTGGCTCTAACTTTTGCCTAGGTGCCCTTTCGGGTTTTCAACCTAGCGAGCTTTTTCTTTTCTTTTCTTTTCTTTTCTTCTTTTTCTTTTTTTTTTCTTTTTTTTTTTTGAAAGTGGAGATGAAACTTGCTAAAATGTTTGGCTACCATCAAGGACTAAGTCTGTATTGCTTTCAATCGAACAGCTTGCATGGCTTCCAATTGGATTGGGCTTAAGGCTTTGAAATGGTGGAAAAAAGGGTGTTGGGCAAGCCCCAAGTCAGTTTCAAGTATGTCTTTTCAAGATTGAGGCAAGAGCATCTTTAAATTCTTAAAGTAAGAATATTCAATTCTTGGCTCTTCATCGATGTCGGCGCAAAATTGACTTTGACCTTTCAGGATTTTGAGTAAAAAAAAAAATTACCCTTTTTTTTAGCACAGTAATATCCATGGTAATTTGAAAAGTAACACTTCAGTTCAGCAATTCATGCATCTATGACTAAACACATCAGATTAGGCAAAATGAGACTTCATTCCATCAGTAGAGAAGGATTACAAACTCATTAACAACTCGATGACAAACAGACTCGACCACAAGAGTAAACATACAACAGACTCGACTAGACTTGACCTGGTCTCAAATGGAATGTCACAGTGACTCACTTATTCTTTTTATTTCTCTTTTTTTTTTCTTTCTAAAGAGCATCTTCATTTGGTTTTCTAGCAAGAGTCCCAAACACCATCACTTCACTTGCACAGGTTCAATACTCATGGTCCTCAGCGAAGGGGATCATTTAAACGGATAGGTCAAGGGTTGGTCGAGACCGAGGTGGTGGATTGGATTGGGGTGCGGCGCATCATCTAAGAGATCCTGAATTGAGTGACGGAGCCTCTTACGATTGTCGATCTCATGGCCTTGGTCTTGGTGGTAATCACAATACTTGGATTCATTATACCCAGGAGGTGGGTGATTAGGAGGCTTACTGGGCTCCAAAGGTACAAGGTGACCCTTTTGAACAAGGTGATTGAGAGCGGAGGATAAGCTCATGTCAAGTGGTTTGAAGACTCTTTGGTTTCCTTTCTTATGCCTCTTACTGCAGTCATTTTGGCTTGATGATGGGCTTATGGCATTGACATCTAGGCTCTCTTGATCTTCACCAAAGGTATGGGGTCTCTTCTCCTTTTTCAGTGACCCAGCTCTATTGATCTTGCCTTCACAGATAGCATCCTCGATTCTAGTCCCAACCTCAAACAACTCTTCAAATGTTGAGATGGACTGGTAGAATAATTTTTCATGGTATACTGGTTGTAGGTTCTTGACCAGCATACGTACTTGCTCTTTCTCAACAGGCCTGTGGATCATTTGGGCCACTTTATTCCTCCATCTGCTCAAGAACGCAGTGAAGGACTCATTGAAGTTCTGCCTGGTAGTCTCTAGATCCCGGATGGTGATATCAAACTCTTGGTTGTAAGAGTAGTGATCAATAAAAGTTCTAGCAACGTCTTCCCAGACTCGGGTCTTGGAGGCTTCAAGGGTTAGGAACCAGGATAGTGCGGCATTCTTAAGGGTTTGCGGGAACAGCATCGCAATGTGCTCATGAGTGCATCCCATTGATTGGAAGATGCTCATGCACAACTTGATGTGACTTTATGGATTCCCTGTTCCATCAAAACGGTCAATTTCAGGCATTTTGAAGTTCTCGGGCAGCCTTAGCTTGATGGGCTCAAAGAGGCCTTCCAGGTCTAACATGTAATCATCAACCCCTTTGCTCTTCCTCAACACATTTTCAAGCTTGTCAACTTTGTCCATTTTCTCCTGGAGCTTCTTCTCATATGCAAGCAGTGGGACCCCTTGAAACCAGTCTTCTTCCCCATTATTCTCGGGAGGCGGTCCAAACCTAGGCGGTGGTGGTGGTATGAACCCTGGTTGTGGTGGGAAACCAGGTGGGTACTGTGGCTGCTGTTGTTTCAGTTCTTCCATGAAACTCAAAACTTGGGCCAGGCGATCAGATTGCTGGCTTATGGTTGTTCCCAACACAGTGACCTTATTTTCCAATTCCTCTTGATTCATGCTGGAGTAACTTGGTGGGCAGATCTTGACCAAACGACTGTTTGAACTTCTGACCCAGGATGGGGATCTCAGTGGCTGACTTTGGGAATCTATAATGAATTTTAGATTCGAGAAGAGTATATTAGATTCTGATAGTGATGACTGGAGAGACAATGACAGTGATGTTAACAAACGTGGACTGACTTGTGTACAGACTGACTAAGATAGTGCGTGTAGACTGATAGGAATGGTGCATGCATACGAGGCAAGCATGCGGATGTAAGCCCTAATCTATATAATGCTCCTATTTCTAACAGATAGCAGCTAAACAAATAAGGTCCTAGCCATACAGAGTGTGCTAACCTTACTTTCCAGTGTGATCACCAAGGGATAACAGGGATTTCCGGGATACTTCGGGAATTTTGGACAGAGTTTCTGGGAGAAATATGGATTTGGAAGATTCAGAGAAATTTTCAGAAGTTATGGGAGTTTCTAGGAGAAACAGGGATTTCTGGTTGATTTGGACTGAGCTTCTACGAGAAATTAGGAAATCAGAATTTCTGAGAGAAATTGGGAAATCAGAATTTCTGGGAGAAATCGGGAAATCTAGGCATTTTTGGGAAGTTTGGATGGAGTTGCTGGAATTTTCGGAAAATCTTGGAGATTTGGATAGAGCTTATGGGAAAACATAAAAATTTGGGTAAGTTGGACAGAGTTTCTGGGAGAAACAAGTATACCGAAGTTTCTGAGAGAAATTGAGATTTCTGGGTAATCTGAGAGATTTGGACAGAGCTTGTGGGAAAACAGGTATAACTTGGTAAGTCGGACAGAGTTTCTGGGAGAAACAGGGATATCCTGATGAGTTGGGTAGAGTTTCTGGAAGAAATAGGGATATACGACAAGAATAGGTGATGATGGTGATCATACTGTCTAGTAAGTTTTCATACTCCTATGTCTCAGGACCAACAAACAAGGTTTGCGGTGTATATCTTTGTGATCATGGAGCAGACAACCTTATCATGGTGCCTAGGCAAGTCAACTCAATGTGATCACATATGAGTGATTGCCTTGGGAATCATAAGAAAGAGATTCTGTTCTATGCTACATAAGCGTCTACACCGCGCGGGTAATCCTGTCAGGGCATACAGCAGTTATATCACATTGTCCTATCTGAAAAGATAAATGAACAGTTCTATGAAAGGTTCTACAGGAATCTATATGCAAAGGCTGGGTTTAGTCAAAGAGGGTCCGTTGACTATAGTTCCAATATACCGTCGGAGAGACAGTACGGAGGTTTTTACTCTTTTTGATATACCTTGGAAGGTACAGTATCGACGGTGACTTGTGCCCTAGCACAGCAAGACCTGAACAATGTCAGCGCCGCGTTTCAGACACAGTCGGAGGGGAAATGCAGAAGTGCAATGCGGTGAACCAGACACAGTAAAAAGATGATTTTAAGGATGCTTCTTATGAGTCAAACCTCTGTATTATTTTGTTTTGAAAATAAAAATATCCCCAGAAGAGTCGCCAGATTGTGGACACGCGGAATCCGTCGTCCACTCCCGGTTTTTCCTGTTTGTTTCTGGGGTTTCGGAATTGATTTTTCTTTGTTTTGAAATTGATTTGAAAGAAAACAAGAGGTTAATTTCGAAGAAAAGAAGGTCTTTCGAAAACAGATACAGAGTCGCCACTTGGTCTTTAAGGAACCAAGAAACCTAATTTCGACTCACCCAAACGGATAAAGGGCACCGGCCCTTCATAACCAAAGAACTTGGCTCGGGATTTTGGTACGTGAGAGGAAGGAGCCTTTGTCATGACTAAAACACCCTCAACTCGCCCAGTCTCTCGAAGAGGCCTCAATTAGCATCCAAATAATCATCTTATACTATGTGTGGTTCGACAATTACTATTATGATAGTATATTACATTACATAAGAATCTTGAAATGGAAGATCAAAAGATAAGATATCATTCATAAGATCTTAGCCAAATATCATACAATGCAAAAGTGAAAGATCACACAAATAAACCTAGGAAAAATCGTCTAATTATATATCAATTAATCAAGTTTCCTAATCTAAAGGGGGCATGAATTGTTCTTGAAACAAATAAATCAAAGAAAACAAAGATGCTTAGCAAGCTAGAATGATACATGTTATTCTTTGAGAAGAGAAGATCTCTCAATCCCCGAGACGGATGAGAAAGGATGATTAGATCGAGGGGAAGCATGAATGTGTGATCACGATCATTCCTTATAATCTTCTTAGATTAGGAGAGCCATGAAAGCCCCAAATCTTGTATGGATGCAATGTATGATCTTAAAATGTGCAAAGGTTGTAGTGTGTTTGTGTACATGAATTCCTAGAATGACTTAGAAGTCTAGAATATGTATGAATGTATGAAGGAAATCATCATGGGATATATACAAATGTAGTATTAACTACTCCCTAAGACATGAGCTAATTTGGAATGCATGTAAGCATCAAATCAAAGAATGAAAGTTAGAATGTGCTTGCTGTGAATAGTGGACAGAACAGTAACTAGATCTTTGGAAAATTGAAAAGAGGGGTTAGGAATGTTTTCAATGTATGATTTTTTTTGGAGATGTTTCTTATTGTGTCTAGAACAGAACCCAAAAATCCAATCTTTAATAACTATCACAGATTGAGAGAAATCATATGAACAACAGAGGTCACTCAGAAACACAGTCCGTGCTGTCGACTGAAATGTTGAAAAATCTTATAAAATGAAAACGAGTGATCTAGAGACCTATTTTATAAAGGTTTTCTGAAAAAGAGGTTGGAAGTGGACCTAGCTGCTGTGACAGCAAAAACAGAATGTCTAGAAGGAATGTTTGGATCCAAATGGACCATTTTCAAGTACTTCCAAGTCAAACCAAAAATCATGGGTGTTCTCCAATGGGTTAGGAAGACTCTCCAAGTGGCCTTGGACCCATATGATGAGTATTGAGTTCTAGGAAAATCTTTGAACTCAGATTATTCACTGTTTTGACTCACTGTTTTGAAAGTTTTGGGAAAAACTAGAGTTTTCTTTCTTGAGATTAAAATGAGGGGTTTTAAGAGGGGTTTTAAAGTAGATGTTTTGAAAGCATATTTTCAATACTCAATGAAGATTATAGCCACTTGAAATTTCAACATCAAACCCATCATCAAGAACCTCCAAGATTGTTGGAAAGATTTATTTTTATTCGAACATAACTTCCATACACTTCAAGAATACCTTGGAGGTATTGAAGTTATGATCATCATCTATCAAACATGTTTTTGAGGTCAAGAGCTACTATCTATAAGGATTCACTCACCTCAAATTTCATGTCATCATTTAGATGATGAAGAACAAGTAAGTAAATAAAGAAAAATAAAAAGAAATGAGGTAAGAAGAGATGAACATAATATGAACAAGCAAGTAAATAACAATCAATGAGTGATAATCAATGTGATTTTGGACTTGTAGCTTGGTGTTTCACTCATAGATTTTGACATTTAGACATGGAAGTAGCTTCCTAACATAAGAATGCTCAAGAATGGTGATTGGGGGTGTTTGGGATGTGAAGTATAAGAGAGGTAATGGAAGAACACAAGATTAGAACTCACTTTCTATAGCAAAATAGTAGGAGGAAGCTCCTTTTCTCTCTTCTAAACCTATCTCTATCTCTCTTCTTCTCTACAACTTTTTAAGCTTTTGCACTTGGCCCCCCCAAAATGAAGAGCAATGGGGGGTTTAAATAGGCTAATTTGGGGTGGTTTTGGGGTTTTAGAAGTACTTCCATTGGTCTCAAACAACTATGAACACAAAACTATGTCGTTTTGGCTTTCAATTAATCAAATTGGACCCCCCAAAAAAATTACAAAAATGGACTCTGCGAGGGTTGAGTGCCGCGGCAGCACTGGGCCTGTGCCGCGGCGGCAGTGGGCCAGTGCCGCGGCGGCACTGCTCCTCAAACGCCCAGAAATTTACGTTTAGGCCCCCAGAGATTCCGGTATTCTCGAAAAGGCCCTATTTTGTCCGAAATTCACAGAAAATGGATATGAACTCCAAATTCAGGTTGTGATATACCATTGGAAAGGTAATGTAGTCTAATTTACATAAACAATAGTTCGAGGATAGGTCACTTTGAAAAGTTTTGCGGTATTTGCGATAAAAGCCGATTTGATCGCCTTTTTCGCCTTTGAAAATTCATAATAAACTCGTTTTAAATCCAAAAATTATGTGTGATATACCGTCGGAAAGCTATTGACCTCTAGTATCCATGAA
Organism: Hydrangea macrophylla; assembly: GCA_033977485.1. NCBI lineage: Eukaryota > Viridiplantae > Streptophyta > Magnoliopsida > Cornales > Hydrangeaceae > Hydrangea > Hydrangea macrophylla. The sequence goes on from CM066986.1 coordinate 88,382,069, forward strand.
AAATATTTGAAAATTGTTACGGTGCCCCGGTTTTAAAGTCAAATTCTGGTCAAACTGGTCAAACCTGGGATTCCCGAGAAGTTCTGGAAACTTCTGGGAGTTCCCAGGAGCTGACGTTTTCGCTCGATTTTCTTTTAAAACTCATTTTAATACTTTTCTCATGATCTAGAATGATTTCGGTGAATTCGGACGATTTTGGTCAAACTTGGTCAAACTTTGATCAAACCTGGTCAAACCTTGGCCAAACCGGTCAACGGGGACTTTTCGGGAACTTCCGGGACTTCCGGGGGTCTCTGAGAGCTGACGATTTCATCCAATTTTTCTTAAAAACTTATTTTATCACTTTTCTTACGACGTAGCATGTTTCCAGAACTTTGGGACTGAATCTGGGAGTTTTCGGGCTTTCAGGGGCATTTTGGTCATTTTAAGCATTTTGAGAAATATAGCTAAACTTCCAGGAGTCTTTTTGAGTCTTTTACGATCATTGTGAACCACCAAGCTATGGGTCTCCTAAATCTGATAGCCGACAAAATGGGGTGTCTACAGATAATTAATGTGATTTTGAACTTATAGCTTGGTGTTTCACACATAGATATTGACATTTGGACATGGAAGTAGCTTCCTAACTCAAGATTGCTCAAGAATGGTGGTTGGGGAGGATTTGAATGTGAAGTGTAAGAGAGGTAATGGAAGAAAACAAGATTAGAACTCACTTTCTTATAGAAAATCAGTGGAAGAAGCCCCCTTTCTCTCTTCTAAACCTATCTCTATCTCTCTTCCTCTCTACAACTTTTTTAAGCTTTGCACTTGCCCCCGACCCCCAAAATGAAGAGCAAAGTTTGTTTTATATAGGCCAATTTGGGGTGGTTTTGAGATTTAGAAAGTGCTTCCATTGGTCCCAAACATCCGTGAACAAGAAACTATGCTTTCAATTATTCAATTTAGACCCCCAAAATAAATTTTAAAAATGGCTTCAGCAGGGGTTGAGTGCCGCTGTGGCACTGCTCCTCAAATGCCCAAAAATTTATTTTTAAGCCCCCAGAGGTTCCGGTATTCGCAAAAGGCCCAATTTCGTCCGAAATTCACAGAAAATGTGTACGAACTCCAAATTAAGCTTGTGATATATCGTTGGAAAGGTAATAGAGTCTAAATTCCATAAAATATATTTTAGAGTCAGGTCACTTTGAAAATATTTGCGGTATGCAAGATAAAAGCCAATTGAACGCCCTTTTCACACTTGAAAATTCATATTAAATTCGTTTTAAATCCAAAAATTATGTGCGATATACCGTTGGAAAGATATTGACCTCTAGTATCTATGAAAAATATTTGAAAAATGATATAGTACTCCGGTTTCAAAGTCAGGTTTTAGGTCAAATCGGTCAAACCTAGGATTTCTAGGAAGTTCTGGAAACCTTTGGGAGATCCCAAGAGCTGACATTTTCGTCTAATTTTTTTTTAAAACTCATTTTAGTACTTTTTACATGATCTAGAATGACCTCGAAACTTTTTAGCGAATTTGGATGATTTCGGTCAAATCCTGGTCAAACCGATCAACGAGGACGTTCCGGGAACTTCCGGGACTTTCGGGGCCTCTGGGAGCTAACGATTTTATTTGATTTTGCTTTAAAGTTCATTGTATCACATTTCTTATGACATAACATGTTTCTAGAACTTTCAGTCCAAATTTGGGAGTTTTTGGACTTTCAGGGGAATTTTGGTCATTCTGAACATTTTGAGAGATAGAACTAACTTCTAGGAGCCATTTTTGAGTCTTTTCAATCATTGTGAACCACCAAGCTATGGGTCTCCTAAATTTGATAGCTGACAAAATGGGGTGTCTACAGGCACTCTTTCTATTTTGGGATGTCCCATAATGTTAGTCCATGTTAAAAAGTCAACACAATAAAATTTGAATCTTTATTGTTTTGCCCTTTCTTTTTTCACACCTCTAACTAATCTTAATGCATTTATGAGGGGTAAACTTGAAAAGTTGGAGTATAAAAGTTTGACAAAAGTGTAATCATTATGTTCTCTTAACAAGTTGAATTTTCCAAAAGTGCCAAACAATTTGGGATGGAAAGAGTATTGTGTTAGTAATAGAGAAAATAGCATTGGTATAGAAAAATAACATTTAATTTTAGAGATGCTATAGAGAAGATACATTATAAAAAAAAGGAAAAGAAAAACAAATGTTGCAGGTCTGTCTTCAGTCTGCCCCTCTCAGCCTCTTGCAATATAACTCCTTGAGCCTCTTGCAATATAATCAGGACCACCAATATTGGAAAATGATCCTTTAACTAATTCATATATTTTATCATTTGGTAACATTGATAATTGCAGTATTTGAATCACCAAAGATGCGCATGACTCAAGTATTTATACCATCAATCACATTCCCCAAGTGAAATTTACACTTCAATATCAAATTAATATTGGTGACCCAATTCAATAGTCTGCATCAGTGAAATACTACATATCAATAAGAGAAAGAAGAGAATTACATGTAAAAAATGATGTTTTTGACCGTGCATTAAAGAAGCATGAATTCTTCTAAAAGGCCGAATCCGCATCCATACTAGCAGCAATGTGGATTATTCTCGGATGCGGCAATTTTTTTTAATCACTTTTTTGCATATTATTTTTTTTTAAGAAAAGGGAAATTGACATAATTTTAAAAACTTTTGATTCAAGAATGTTGAGAGCTGGAAAACAAAGGCTAGTATTGCTTTTTGTGATTGTTATTTCTCTTAATTACATAAAAAAAATCAAGAAAACCTATAGGTTATAATGTTATATATACACAGGTACATATATAGATTTTTAATAACATATAAAGTACGTACCCCTGCACCAACGCCCTTGCACTCTTAGTTTTTGAAAAGTTGGCGAATACCTTACACCCACATTCTCACATATGTATCCTTGCACCTGCGCTTCCTAGTTATGCAGATGACAAAATGGGGTACTAAGGCATAGGAAACACGAATTTAATTAAAATCTACTATTTTGCCACAACTTCTATATACATACATATATTTATATATATATACACACACACAATATCTATAGAGCTTATACATATACATGTAGTGGAAGACTAGAAGTCCTTGTCAAAAGTTAGGTATATTTGTTAATACGTAATGTGCATAGCTCACACCTTAATTTGTATGTATATAGTGGAAATTCTTGTAAAACGTTAGATATATATCCAAAAAACTAATTTGCATATCACACACCCCTTCTTTCCTTTCTTCTCACATTCTTTTTCTTTTTTGTCTCTCTTGAGGTGGAGCTAAGATCTCTTATTGTTTGCTTCAGTTTGATAAGCTTATTTATGTAGTGGATTAGTTAAATTGTTAGAAAAATCCACGTTCGCATGAAACAAATTTCATTGGATTCTTTTGTGGATATCTTCTATAGTTTAATAGATTCTAATTATGTCATCTAATCTAGGATTTTGATTTTATGGTTTAGTGGTAGGGGCCACCAATAATAGAAATTGTGTTAAATAAGTGTAAATTTTTAATCAAATTAACATAAGTGTATGTATAAATTAAGTACTATATATATACACATACACACTAATTAGTGGGTTCCTATGTGCAATGATTTCATCAACTTGCGTGAGTGGGATGTTTATTGTGTGTATTAGTGTCATATATACCTACTTGTATGTGTATATATATATATATATGTATGTATATATTTGAATTCTATTTTTTCTTGAACAACAAACAACTTTCATTGATAATCAAAAGATACAACTTTTCATGAGAGCTCTCCAACTTAATACCGGTAAGCCATAACCCCATTAAGCATAAAACAAAAACCTCCTAAGGAAACATTTGTAATGCATAACAAAGACCAGAGAATCCCAACAACCATTATTCAAACATTTAAACAAAACAACCCTACAAAAAGACCAGGAACCGGATAGGACAACCATCCATTAACTGAAAATAGATCACCATCGTCAAATGTAACTTCCCTGGGCAGGAAATCATCATCCACTGTAACAAATTAACCAAACCATAGTAACCCAATCAGCCCCTTGATTACTTTCGAACCAGAGAAAAGCCCATAGATCCAGATGAATTTGTTAGAAATTAATTAAGAATAATCTAGAATTTGTGATACGGCTTTTAGAATTCCCGGGTTGTTTTTAAAGAACTCTTTTGTTTAGTTATAGCTGCCAACTACCTAGAGCTATTGCTTTGATTGCTCTAGAGTTTTTCATATGTATCTATATAAGAGAAGCTATGTAGTAGCTCATAGATATATAAGAAAAAGCCAGAGTTGTTACCTCTATTTTTAACCTTCTTTCTAAACTTGCCTCCACAAGTATTGAATTATAAATAAGCTTTTGCTGCTATACTCTTACAGTGGTATCAGAGCACTGATTTCCAAAAAGAAGATGACAATGACTTCAAACAATAACTCATTTTTCCAGTACTCACCCAGCCAGGTTCCCATCTTTGATGGTGAACACTATGACTATTGGAGCAACCAAATGATGACCTTCTTTATTTCTCAAGACTTGTAGGAAGTTGTTGATGAAGGATATGAAGAACCGGCACAACCAGCCATAGAAGAATCAAAGACTTGTCCAAGCTTAGTATGTATGAACTAATGGGTTCCCTTGAGGCCCATGAGAAGAGAATGATCAGATTTCTTGAGCAGCCAGTGGAGCAAGCTTTTCAATCAAAGATGAATGTTTACGAGAAGAAAGATGGTAAAAAAAATGACAGATTTAAGATCAAATACAAAGTGGTAGATCATATAATGGCAGGTGGAATAATAGTCGAGGCCGTGGGATAGGAAGAACAAATCTGAACAAACCAAGAAGTAATGACAAGCCTTCTCCTCGTTGCAATATCTGCAAGAAGGACAATCATCACAGCAAAGATTGCTGGTTCAGACAATGCACTAACTACAAAAATTCTGATCACAAAGTGATAGATTGCCGATAAAGACACAAGAATGAAGCCAACTTCTTTGAAAGCAAGGAAGGCCCATTGGAATAACTATTTTATACCAACATAAATTCTCAAGAAGTAGGTGATGTTTGGTATATAGATAGTGGTTGTAGTAATCATATGACAAGAACGAAGACCAATTTCATTAGCTTGGATGAGACTTTCAAGTCTGAAGTGAAGCTTGGAGATGGTAAGAGTGTTAAGTTGGAAGGATAAGGGGAAATCACGGTTCAATCTAAGGAAGGTAACCCTAAAATTATCAAGGAAGTGCTTTATGTACCTTCTTTATCTCAAAGTCTATTGAGTGTGGGTCAATTAATTCAAAATGGCTACGTGTTAAAGTTTGATGAAGATGGTTTCACCATAATTGACAAGAAATTGAGTCAAGTAGTCACCAAAGTTCAAATGACCCTTAATAAAGTGTTTCCATTATTAATGTCACACACTGGATATTTTGCTTTTAAAATTGAAAGTATGGATGAATCTGTGTTGTGGCATTGGAGATATGGTCATTTGAATTATCAAAGTTTGAAGTTATTAAGGAAAATGACATGGTGGTTGGGCTGCCATCAATTGACTCAGGTAAAAGAATTTGTGAAGGATTCATTTTTGGCAAAATGCATAGATTTCCTTTTTCGAAGACTTCATGGAGGGCAAAGGCACCGCTTGAAGTAGTGCATGCTGATATTTGGGATCCAACTAGGACACCATCTCTCAACAATAGACGATATTTTCTTCTCTTTGTTGATGATTGTTTAAGAATGATGTGGATTTATTTTCTTGAACATAAATCAGAAGCCTTCACCAAGTTTCTTGAATTTATGGCCTATGTTGAAAGAGAAAGTGGCATGGAGATTAAGTGTCTAAGGACAGATCGTGGAGGTGAGCTCATTTACAAGCCATTTTGGAATTATTCCAAAGAGAAAGGCATTAAGAGACAGCTAACAGTCCGAAGAAGTCCCTAATAGAACGGTGTTGCAGAGAGAAAGAACCGTAGCATTATTGAGATAGCAAGAAGTATGGTGAAAGGAAAAGACTTGCCAAACATTTTCTGGGCAGAAGCTGTTAGTACTGCTGTCTATATTCTTAACAGGTCTCCAACGAAGGCTATCCAGAATGCAACATCATATGAAGCTTTGTTCAAGAGGAAACCTAAGGTTGATCTTTTAAAAGTCTTTGGTTGCTTAGCATATTACCTAATTCTGTCTCAGGATAGAGAAAAGCTTGATGAAAAAGAAGAAAAATGTATTTTTATTGGGTATAATGATGAATCAAAAGACTATCGCTTATACCAACTGGATACCAAAAAATTAATTATCTCAAGGGACGTGATTTTTGATGAAGTAAAAGCATGGGAATGGAGTGTGGAGAAATTGCAGGCCCAAGAAAGATTTGAGGAACAAGGAGATATAAGTCCAGGAGAAGAGGACCAACAAATGCCTTCAAATTTATCTCAATCATCTTCCCAAAGATTCTCAGTGTCATCCACTACAAATTCTCCTCCTCGAAAAATTCGATCGTTGGAAGAAATTTATGAATCCAATCTTGTTGCTTTTGTTGCTTGTAACCGCAAAATTATCAAGAAGTAGCAAAAGAAGAAATTTGGTAAAGGGATATGGATGACGAGATGAAGATGATTAAAAAGAATGATACTTGGCATCTTGTGGAAAGGCCAAATGACAAGGAGATCATTTGCTTGAAATGGGTAATCAAAACTAAGTTCCATGAGGATGGTTCTATTCAGAAACACAAGGCAAGACTTGTTGCCAAGGGATACTCACAGCAGCCAGGAATTGATTTCAATGAGACTTTTGCACCTGTTGCACGCATGGAAACCATAAGAATAGTCTTGGCACTAGTACCCCAAATGAAGCTTCAGATTTTTCAGCTAGATGTAAAATCTGCCTTCTTGAATGGAGAGATCGAGGAAGAGGTTTATGTGGAGCAACCCCAAGGCTATGTTATCAAAGATAAAGAAGAAATGGTATATCGTCTCCAAAAGGCTCTTTATGGTTTGAAGCAAGCACCTCATGCTTGGAACAGCAAGATTGACAAATACTTTCAGATGCATGGATTTACAAGAAGCCCAAGTGAGTCACCTCTCTATGTTAAGACTCAAGGCATGAATAACTTTTTCGTGGTGTGTTTATATATGGATGATTTAATCTACATGGGCAACAATTTACAAATGATTGCAGAATTTAAAAAGGCCATGATGAATCAATTTGAAATGACAGACCTAGGCCTTATGAACTATTTTTTGGGAATGTAAGTGAATCAAGAGCAAGGCAAAATTTTTCTGTCTTAAGAAAAGTATGCTGTAGACTTGTAGAAAAAATTTGACATGTCCCAATGCAAATCTATGCCTACACCCATGGGAGTGAATGAGAAGCTTTCCAAGAATGAAGGAAAAGAAAAGGTTGATGAGACTTTGTGCAGAAAGCTAATTGGATCCCTCATTTATCTTACTAATACAAGACCGGATATTGTCTATCCTGTAAGTATTGTCTGAAGATTTATGAGTGAGCCCAACAAAGATCATCTTGCAGCAGTGAAGCATATCCTGAGATATGTTCAAGGAACCAAAAATTATGGGATTTTATATCAGGTAGAAGAAGATGACAGATTGATTGGTTATACTGATAGTGACTGGGCAGGTTCCATTGATGATAGAAAAAGTACATCAGGCTATGTTTTTTGCCTTGGATCGAAGGTCATTTCTTGGTCATCTAAGAAGAAAAAAAATGTGGCTTTATCTTCAGTAGAGGCAGAATATATATCAGCCACAAGTGCAGCAAGTGAAGCAGTGTGGCTTAGGAGGATTCTCAAAGATATGAAACATGAACAGGGAATTCCAACTTCTATTTGTTGTGATAACATGTCTGCCATACCATGACCAAGAACCCTGTTTTTCATAGTCGCATAAAGCACATTGAATTTCGTCATCACTTTATCAGAGAGCTTGTTAACAATAGTGAGATCAAGCTGCATTTCTGCAAGACGGGGTAACAAGTGGCAGATGTTTTCACCAAACCAGTTGCTATAGATAAATTTTTTTTTTCGAGATAGGCTTGGAGTTCTAGATTTTTCAAAATTAAGGGGGGGGGGGTGTAAGAAATTAATTAAGAATAATCTAGAATTTGTGTTATGGCTTTTAGACTTCCTAGGTTTTTTTTAAAAGAACTCTTTTGTTTAGTTATAGCTGGCAACTACCTAGAGTTATTGCTTTGTAGAGTTTTCCATATGTATCTATATAAGAGAAGCTATGTAGTAGCTCATAAATATCTAAGAAAAAGCCAGAGTTGTTCCCTTTATTTTTAACCTTCTTTCTAAACTTTCCTCCACAAGTATTGAATTATAAATCAGCTTTTGCTGCTATACTCTTACAAAATTAAGTAGCAACCATGAGCTAGAAACAACCCCAACCAAAAGAAGAGAATATCCAGCAAAGACATAAGATCTAGTAGCCACAATAGTTCATGTAGCTTGGTACTGTGGTCTCCGCACTTGCCAAAGAACCAGAGAGGTTTCAAAGAGAATTTGTAGCTTCCTTCCTCAGCCTCTCAACCATGGATGTTTACAAAAATGTTTAACTCTCAACATGAAAAGCATCCAAATCTGATGCTCTATATGTCTCTTCAACAACCAACCTAAGCAAATCACAACCATAGGGGTGGGCACACTTCGGCTCAACCCAAAGTTTCGACCCGAACTGAAATTTGAAGCCAATTCAGTTCGATTTTTTCGGGTTAAAATTTCAATTCGGGTTGAAGGCGAACTATAGTGTATAATACAGTTTGGTTTTCGGAGAGAATATTTTAACCCGACCCGAAACGAAAAACTGAACTTGAAGAGACTATAAAATATTTGATTTTTAGGGTTAGGGACTTTACACTTTAGTCTTTACTCCTGTGTTATGTATCTTGAGTTCAAAGAAAGGGAAGCAGTGGTGGAAGCATCAAGCATCTCCATAGCCTCCACCTCGGTACCACCTTAGTTCACCCATAGGGCCACAAACTCCACACGCCGCCGCAGTGTCGCACTCCACGGACCAGACCCACCGCCGGCGCTGTGAAGTCCTTAGCCCTCAGTCCTCCTCTTTCCTCAGTCCTCACTTCTGGGAGATTTCAGATCGAGTGGGGACGGGGACGACCACGACTCCGAGATTTCAGATTTCTTTCTCTTTCATCTCCATTCTCTTTGAGGTGAGGTAATACTAACTTACTACCTTTGATTCTTTGAATCTTTAAATCTCATCAAAGTTAGGGTTTCTTTCTCAAAATTAAAGTTATAATTGTTTAACTTTGTGATTTACTTACTGATTTCTTTCTCAAAATCAAAGTTATAGGTGATTACTTTGTGATTACTTTGTGTAACTTTGAACTTATAGCTGTAATTTCACTTATCCAGATTCTCCACATAGTCCACCCTCAGTATTTGGTAAATTAGTAATTAAGTCGCATTTTTCAATTTTTGTCTTGGGCTCTTACAAACTGACTTAGAGCAGCAACTTTAAATCATTGAATTCTTATATACTCTTTATGTATTCATAAGAATCAACAAGTTGGTAGAGCCATTTAATTTCTTTTGGTGTAATCATATGGCAATCAATTGGTCTAAAGAAGGTCGTGAATTTCCGTCTTTGCAACTTAATTTGAGCAAGCATTGCATCACTTTTAAATTACTTATATTTTAATTTTCTACTCTTTTTTAGTTCACTATTTTTTATGAAACACAGATGCTACTTGCTACCAATTCTAAGTTAGAGATAGTGATTTGCATACTATCATGAGTTGGTTTACAGCATGTCAGCAACCCATTCTGGGATATGCAATAAAGACTCGAACATTTTTGTTCTTTTTGAAAATGGGACATTACCTCCCCATTGAGGAGAACAAATTTTCTTGCTCAAATTTTGCTCACTCATTGCTCAATTTTTAAAACAATTCCAGTGAATTCTTGTCCCTCTTCTAGATATAGCATGTAATCAATTCCCACAATATTTTTTAGAACTTATAGGTGTAAATTTCAGAACTTATGCTAAACAGGTAATGTGCTGCACTAGTTCACTGCTTCAAAATCATAGTTAATTTCTAAACTTAGAGTTATATAGTTGTAATTACTAATTAGTAAATTTTGAAGTTACTAAACCTGTACTTAAAAAGGAGGAAAAATAATAGCTTAATAGTTAATATGGTTACATGTAAAAATTTTAAAACAACTATTGACTTTGATTGTTTAAAACAGCTATGTCGAATGAAAGTGTGAACATTGAGAACAATGACTTTGATAATGACAATGCAAATTTTATCCCGAAAAAAAGAAGGAAAACGATAAAGCCAAGATCAATGGTTTGGACTCATTTTACTAAGTACACTGATGAGAACGGTGAGAAGAAAGCGAAGTGTAACTATTGTGAAAAACCTTACGCGGCGGATCCAAAAACTTGTGGGACTGGTTCAATGAAAAATCACTTGGTTGTTTGTAAGTCAAACCCATACAACCATGATCATAGCCAAACAAAACTTACTGGGTTTCAGTCAGGCGATAGTGAAACAGGGTGTACAATGGGCACTTGGAGATTTGAGTGTGAGGCTGCTAGGAAGGCACTGGGTGAGATGTTAATTACTGATGAGCTCCCATTTAGTTTTGTTGAGCGTCCCGGGTTTCAACGATTTGTCTCAATTGCATTACCCCCTGACTTCCGTCTTTCATCACGAAGAACTATCAATAGAGATTGTTATGATCTCTATTTGCAAGAGAAGTCAAAATTAAAATTAGTGTTTAAGGAACCGAATAGGAGGGTTTGTCTTACCACAGATACCTGGTTATCTTTGCAAAGAATCAACTATATGGTTCTCACAGCACACTTTATTGATAACAATTGGACTTTGCAAAAAAAGATTTTGAATTTTTGTCCAATTAAAAGTCATAGAGGTGAGGACATTGGAATTGCAGTTGAGAAATGCATACTTGAGTGGGGTATTGATAAAGTGTTGGCCATTACTGTTGATAATGCTAGTTCTAACAATGTGGCAATTGCATACTTGAAGAGGAGGTTTGACACTTGGGGTACAAATGTGTTAGGTGGCAAGCATCTTCATGTGAGGTGTGCAACACACATTATAAACCTTGTAGTTGTTGATGGGATCAAAGAAGTAGGTGAGTCTGTTGCTAGAGTTCGTGGGGCTGTGAGATTTGTTAGGCAATCACCGGCTAGATTAGGAAGATTCAAAGAGTGTGTTGAGTTTGAGAAGGCAGAGTAAGAAATTGTTATGCCTTGATGTTTCCACTAGGTGGAATTCCACATATTTAATGTTAGATACTGTCGAGAAGTTTGAGAGAGCCTTTGAGAGGTATAGCTTGCAAGATGCAACTTATAACTCTGATCTAATAGCTAGTAAGGGCAAAGGGGTGCCAAGTGAAGAAGATTGGGCTAATGTAAGGTGTTTAGTTTGGTTTTTAGAACACTTTTATCACCTAACATTGAGAATCTCTGGCTCTTTATATGTCACATCCAATTCATTCGTCAGTGAAATTAGTGATGTTTTGACTTTGTTGAAAGAGATGCAATCTAGTGATGATATTGAAATGAGTTTTATGACAACAAAGATGAGAGCTAAGTATGACAAGTATTGGGGAGATCCGAAAAAGATGAACTTATTGATTTTTATTGCTATAGTATTGGATCCCCGTCACAAGTTTGGGTTTGTGGAGTTTGCCATTAAGAAAATGTATGGGGAATTTGGGGGACACACCCTCTTTTTGTTGGTGAAAAATGCAATAAATAATATGTTTAAAGAGTATGAACGACTAAACTCACCCCAAACCACTACATCTTCATCTTCCCGACCATCAACGAGACAATTTAATAATGTGACAATGGATGTGGAGCCTAATAATAAGAGGAGAGATTTATTGAAGAAAGAGTACAACCAATTTAAACTTGAAAGTGGGAATATGGATGCTAAGTCAGAATTGGATAGGTATCTTGGTGAGGCTATCGAGGAGTATGATGATAGCTTTGACACCTTGAAGTGGTGGAGGGTTAATTTACCTCGTTTTCCTATCCTTGCACAGATTACCCGTGATGTATTGGCAGTTCCTATTAGTACAGTGGCATCCGAGTCTGCGTTTAGTACCGGAGGCCGTGTCCTTGATGCATTTAGGAGCTCCTTGACTCCAAAGATAGTACATGTCATTATATGTGCTCAGGATTGGATGCGTCCCAAATCTCGCCAAGTTAGTGTTTAGGAGGATTTAGACAATCTTGACAAAGTTGAGGAAGTTAAGTAATAAAATAAAATAGCAATCTACCATGTGTTTTAGACTTTTTGTTTATATTGTTTATGTGCTAATTAAATGTGTTGCCAATTTTGTTATTTGTAGAGTTATTGAAGATTGCCAATGACTCAAGTGTTGTAGATCTTCAAAGGTGGTGACTTGTTCGTGTTGTTGTGGTCGGTTGGTCTCCTACTTTGCCTACTTGGAGTGGGGGAACTTCTACTTTCAGACTATATTTTATTTACTTAGTTCATGGACAATATATTTTGTATTAATGTTTTTATTTGAGACTTTGTTTTATAGTTTATTGTGGTGTTGAGTCTGCTGACAGTTGACTTCATGGATGTGTCAGTTGTCACGACTCACGTCACTCACGTGTGGTTGGTCTTTGCTTATTTACCTATTTGGTATCACCGTATTATGCTATTTTGTTGTTTGTACTTTGTGGTTGTCTTGTTGATATATGGTTATAGCCTACAGCGGCACAACCTACAGGTGATGGTCTTGTTGACCCAAAATAGGTGTGTTTTTAATGTTCATTTTCAGACTAATTGGTTGTTTGTTCATGTTTTATTATTCTTGTAGACAAGTAGTGTTGTGTTGTGTTTGTCAATAGATCACTGCAAATTTTTTTGTCCAATTACAAATTTGTAAATTTGCAATTAGTAATTTAGTATTTAGTAAATTAGTAATACTATAATAGAGTCATAGACTAATAGTAAGTACTTTTTCAGTTTTTTTTTTTTTTTTTTTTTTTTTGTGTATTTTTAAATTTTAATCACTATTCAATTTCAATGCGAGTAAAATTGAAAAAATAATTTTAATAAAATAGAATTGCATTTAATTGCTAATCGTACTGGCTAGTGGCTGCCCACAAACAATCCCCTCACTTAAAAAAAAAACTACATTAAAAAAGCTTCGGCTCAATTTCAACCCGAAGTTCCAACCTGAACTTAATTTCGAAAATCGAACCGAACTTTCGAACTTTACTACAATTCAGTTTTCGGTACCATAAATGTCAACCCGGACCCGATTAACCCAAACCGAACTTTATAGTTCGAACCCGATCTACCCGATTGCCCACCCCTAACAACCAGTCCCTTTGTTGATATTAAAACAAACCAGGCCGTAGACTCCATATGCAAATCAGAAAGAAAGGCCATTTATCCCAACTCTGAAATCTATAGCAGTGTAAGAGAAGGGGTGAAACAACAACCCATAAGCAATAAGCGAGCAGTCAAGAAGAAACCCGCTAGCAAATTCATAAAAAATCCAACAACCACTTCAGAGTGGTCCAAGAACACTTGCAGGGGGGGCTGACCCCCCTTTACCATTTGAGTTTCAAATCATCTCTACTTCATTAGCATTTAAGTTTTGGAAGATGCTACAATGGTTGAGGATCCTCGGCCGCTGCGGTTTGGGTGCAGCACGCCAAGAAATTTGAGTAATTCGTTGGGTACAAACAAATCTCACAAACACATGAATCCACAAATACGACAATATATGTGTCTATCTCTCTCTTCTGTGGACTCTACTATGTTAGTGGACTTCACCAGGAGAGATAGACATATTGTGGTGTTTGTGAATTGTGTTTGTGAGATTTATTTGTGCACAAAAACTTACTCAAGAAATTATTGGGTGTTGCTGTGACACAATTTCAATTGATGATATATATGATGAATTGTCTGAATAATGTGAAGTTATGTGGTTCCTATAGTTATGTGGTCCCTATAGTTAGGTGGAAATAAAACTATAATATGATCTTTTCTGTTAAACACTCATGTATTATGTGAAATTACATGTGAAGTTGTCTAAAGTTGCTTATATAGTTGCCTATTTGTTTGTGAAGAGCATGCTAATATTTTAATTAAGATATTCTTGAAAGAGTAGAACTCATGTTATATTCTCTCTAAAAATATAGAAACCATGTTGTAGTATTGAGAGTTGTTCATTCTCTTTATTGTTGATTAATGCCCTATAATTTCAAAGTTATGTTGAGTAATAAAATAAATAACATTCACATACATGGGCATTATTACAAGAATCATTGAATTCATAGCATTGATGCCAATTAGGCAATTATCATAGCATGAACATGATATGCATTTGAGAACCCCCAAGGAGTGGATAAGATTGGATAAAAATCCGAATTTGGGTTGTGATGTGAGGAAAGGGTGGATGCCCCTAAGAACATACCAAACTATAACTATATACATTCGGCTAGCTACCAGAAGTTGGTGTGCTACGCTCCATGTGCGGGTGGCTTATAGTCCGGTAACGAGCGAGAGTGAACATTTCATTCATGGCCGATGGGCTTTATTCACTTGCATTGCCTAGGTGGAATTAATGGCAACACATTTCATGCTTAGTTATGTGAATTAGATTGTGTTTTTTCAATGTTTTCTACAAAGTCATCGTGTTTAATGAAATTATAAACCCCTTTTTTAAGGTGATATCGATAAGGGCAATTAAGGCGCAGGAGTAGTCAACACCTTAGCGTCACTTTTGAAGATTTCTATTGAGAGAACTTGTTTGGGAAAACCTCTCCTTATATAGCATTTCGCTAGGAGACAGTAATAGTCATAATTTAGAATTCGTATATTAGATTTGAATTACGGAACTTATATGTACCCCCGTTATAATTCTTTCAAACTATATTATTTGAGTAATCTAGTATTTGTAAATGGACAAGTATTAGTCCTTATTATAAAACTTATTCAAGATAGAATCATGATGTAATTGAATATGTATTGAGACGACTAGATCTCCTTTGGTTATGTAAGAACTTGTATGGATTCCTTTTGGAACCGTGCCATTAATGTAAGCTAGCTTATCTTATTTTATTTAGTTATCGAAGTTACATTGTTTTTAGATTGTTCCACAATAGGTTCTATACTTAATCAGTAGGGTTTTGAAACTTGGCATTTTAGAAGGTATTCTGGGCAGGGTACCTTTGACCGGTCAAAGGGACCCATTTGTTTGGTCTAATGGGGTTCTGCCTGTGTCACACCTGTACCAGAAAATCCATTTGTTTTAAATGCGTAATTGAGTTATGAGAATTATTAACGTTGTTTTAATAATTATGAAAGTGGTTGACCGTGGATGAACAAAAGGTGTCAGCTCAGGACACGGTAATCAAATAATCGTAAGGCATGATTAAATGGCATTTATGTGATTTAAATGTTATTTGACTTTATCTGGTATTTGTGAATAGTAAATATATCTGTGTAGTGCATTTACTAATAGTTTGGATCTTGTTTAAGATCATTTTGAGCATTGTAGTATTAACTTAAATGACACGTTGCATAAAAGGTAGATTATCTAGAAATTTCACAAAAATAGTTTTCGGAACGTAATTACGGAGACAAATAGAACTTAAACAAAAACTTTTATGATTTCGAAATTTTCACTTGTGAAATGATAACTTTGACGTTTAAGCCTCGTTGTAGATAGTTTGTGTTTATGTTTTTAGAGACTCTGTATTAAGTTAAGTTTATAATCGGCATATGTTGCCGTAATACCTTATTTACGTTTCTGCAGATACTTAAGGTTTGCAATAGTTTAGTATTAAACTTTGGTTTTATATATCGTTGGTTTGAATCATTACTTTGATGATTAGACTTTGTTATTGACAATGTGGTGACTTTCAACTATCATGGCCTACGTACGGGGGCAAAAATGAATTGATTTTCTCTATTTTTGCTACTGCGGGGCGTGACACAAAGCCAAGCCCAAACAAGTGAAGAAACTTCACCAAAGGGGGCAACCAATGTTGCTAGAAATGCTTCCATAGTAAAAGTTGTACCATGAAAAGTAATACAACTGTAGAATAGAGCTCCAAACCTCCAATCATAACCCAATGAAGACCAAAAAACCAATCTATTGTGTCAAGACTGGTCTGGCCAGCACCCACCATCTTGAACCCAAAGAGATGCCAAACAAGAGAAGGAAGGGAAGGGAAAAGCTTCACAGAGGAAGCGGGAAGAGCCAAACATGGCCTTATTACAATAGGGACAAAAAGAAAGGGGGGGGGGGGGGGGGGGGGGCTGAACATAGTAGGGGTTGGGGAGGAGGAGAGGGTGTGGCGGCTATTAGAGTTCATCATGTAAATGAATATCAAGACAGTAAAAATGTCTCACTTACTATGGTGATCTTATCTAACTCGGATATTAGAGATTCAACTCGGTTGTTGTGCATCGGATTGTAAAAAGATGATAAAAAATGCTAAAAGAATAAGAAGTATGATAGTAATAATAGCATCAAATAAGTTAAAAGTAGTATCTCTGTACCAATTTTCCTCTAGTTACCATCCCTACACACACCATCAAACCCGCCCCATTGCCAACATCGCTATTAGCCTAGCAGTACATTTTTGTAGTTGGAATGGCTCTGATTTTCCCTCCCAAAAGTATCAATATCTGAAAGGAGAAAAAGAAGAGCACCAATTGTCTGTGAAAGTACCCCTATCAGAACTCCATCAAATAGAACAACCTCACACTGCCCTCCGAAGATCTCCGAGTCCTCTCTTCAAGACCGAACCAGAGGATTCGAAGGTCCCAAGTCCAAGTTAGGACTAATTGGACCCCTCTTTCTGACCCTCCTTCACTCAACTCAATGTAGACACCCCATTTTGTCGGCTATCAGATTTAGGAGACCCATAGATTGGTGGTTCATAATAATCGAAAAAGACTCAAGAGGACTCCTGGAAGTTGGTTCAATTTCTCAAAATGCTCAAAATGACCAAAATGCCCCTGAAAGCCCGAAAACTCCCAAATTTGGACCAAAAGTTCTAGAAACATGCTATGTCGTAAGAAAAGTAAGAAAATAAGTTTTTAAGTAAAATCAGATGAAATCGTCAGCTCCCAGAGACCCCCGGAAGACCCGGAAGTTCCCGGAAAGTCCCTGTTGACCAGTTTGACCAAGGTTTGACCAGGTTTGACCAAGTTTGACCAAGTTTGACCAAAATCATCCAAATTTGATGGGATCATTCTAGATCATGTGAAAAGTATTAAAATGAGTTTTAAAAGAAAATTGAGTGAAAACGTCAGCTCCTAGGAACTCCCAGAGATTTCCAGAACTTCCCGGGAATCTCAGGTTTGAGCAGTTTGACCAAAATTTGACTTTAGAACCGGAGCATCGTTACAATTTTTAAACATTTTTTTATGGATGCTAGAGGGCAATAGCTTTCCAACGGTATATCACACACAATTTTCGGATTTAAAACGAGTTTATTATAAATTTTCGAAGGCAAAAAAGGCGATCAAGTTGGCTTTTATCGCGAATACCGCAAAACTTTTCAAAGTGACCTATTCCTGAACTATTTTTTTTATGTAAAATAGACTCCATTATCTTTCCAATGGTATATCACAACCTCAATTTGGAGTTCGTATGCATTTTTTGTGAATTTTGGACGAAATAGGGTCTTTTTGCGAATACCGGAACCTATAGGGGCCTAAACAGGATTATCCAGACGATTGAGGAGCAGTGCCGCTGCGGCACTGGCCCACTGCCGCCGTGGTACAGGCCCAGTGCAGCCGCGGTACACTCCTCCAGAATAGTATACTTTTGCAATTATTTTTGGGGGCCCATTTTGATTAATTAAAAATCAAAACGAAGTAGTTCTATGTTTTCAGATGTTTGGAGCCAATGGGAATACTTCTAAAACCCCAAAATCACCCCAAATTGGCCTATATAAACCCCACTTGACTTCTCATTTTGGGGGTGTCAAATGTAAGCTTTGAAAAGTTTTGGGAGAAAAAGTTGTAGAGATAAGGTTAGAATAGAGAGAAAAGAAGCTTTCTTCTTTGATTTCAAAACAAAAAGTGAGATCTAAACTTTATTTTTACTTCATTACTCGTATTTACTTCATATTCAATACACCCAACCACCCTTTTAGTGAGCATTTAAGAGAGAGGAAGCTACTTCCATGTCCAATGTCACCACATATGAGTGAAACACCAAACTACAAGTCCAATATCACATTGATTATCATCTATTGATTGTTATTTACTTGCTTGTTCATATTATGTTCATCTCTTCGTAACCTCATTTCTTTTTGACATTTTTTATTTACTTACTAGTTCATCATCCTCTAAATGATGACATGAAGTTTGAGGTGAGTGAATCCTTATGGATAGTAGCTCTTGACCTCAAAAACATGTTTGATAGATGATGATTATAACTTCAATACCTCCAAGGTATCCTTGAAGTTATGTTCAAATGTAAATAAATCTCTCTAACAATCTTGGAGGTTCTTGATGATGAGTTTGATGTTGACATTTTAAGTGGCTATAACCTTCATTGAGTATTGAAAATATGTTTTCAAAACTTCTATTTCAAAACCCCCTTCTTAAAACCCTCACTTTGATTTCAAGAAATAAACCTTGTTTTCCCAAAATCTGCAAAACAGTGAGTCAAAACAGTGAGTGATCTGAGTTCAAAGATTTCTCTAGAACTCAATACTCAATGTATGGATGCAAGGCCACTTGGAAAGGGGTGTTCCTAAATTATTTTTCCCTTAAACTTCAATGTCTTAGAGAACTTTCTATATAAAATGGGCCTCTAGATCATTTGTTTTCAGTTTCTAAGATTTTTTGACATTTCAGTCTACAGCACGGACTCTGTTTCTAAGTAACCTCTATTGGTTATATGATTTCTCTCAATCTGTAATATCTATTAAAAATTGGATTTTTGGGTTGTGTCCTAGACATAATAAGGAAGATCTCCATAAAAAATCATGCATTGAAAATATTCCTAACCCCTCTTTTCAAATTTCAAAAGATCATGTTACTATTCTGTCCACTATTCACAACAAGCACACTTTTACTTTCCCCCTTTTGATTTGATGCTTACATGCACTCCAAATTAGTTCATGTCTTAGGAAGTAGTTCATAATACATTTGTACATATCCCATGATGAATTAATTCATTCATTCATACACATTCTAGACTTCTAAGTCATTCTAGGAATCCATGAACACAAAGCACACTACAACCTTGTCACATTCTAGATACATACATTGCATCCATGCAAAGATTTGGGGCTTTTGTGAGTCCTAATCTAAGAAGATTATAAGGAATGAACTTGATCAATATGCTCATGTTTCCCTCGATCTAGTCTTCCTTTCTCATCCGTCCCGGGGATTGAGAAATCTTCTTTCCTCAAAGATTAACATGCATCATAATAGCTTGCTAAGCATATTTTGATTTCTTTGATTATTTGCTTCAAGAACAATTCATGTCCCCTTTAGATTAGGGAAACCTAATTACTTGATACATGATTAGATGATTTTTCCTAAGTTTATTTGTGTGATCTTTCACTTTACATTGTATGATAATTGACTTAGATCTTATGAATGATATCTTATCTTTAGATCTTCCATTTCAAATTTTCTTATGTGATGTAATATACTATCATAGTATTAATTGTCGAACCATACATAGTATAAGATGATAATTTGGATGCTAATTGAGGCCCGTCGAAAGACGAGGCAAGTTGAGGGTGTTTTAGTCGCGACAAAGGCTCCTTCCTCTCTCGTACCAAAATCGAGCCAAGTTCTTTGGTTATGAAGGGTCAGTGCCCTTTATCCGTTTGGGTGAGTCAAAATTAGGTTTCTTAGTTTCTTAAAGACCAAGTGGCGACTCTGTATCTATTTTCAACAAACCATTCTCCTTCTTTGATCAAAATCAAATTTCAAACAAAAACAAACAAGCAAGTGGTGGAATTCCGCGTGTCCACAATCTGGCGACTCTGCTGGGGATTTTTTTTTTATTTTAAAACAAAATAATACAGAGGTTTGACTCATAAGCAGCATCCTTAAAATCATCTTTTTACTGTGTCTGGTTCACCGCATTGCACTTCTGCATTTCCCCTCCCGACTGTGTCTGAAACGCGGCGCTGACATTGTTCAGGTCTTGCTGTGCCAGGGCACAAGTCATCGTTGATACTGTACCTTCCAAGGTATATCAAAAAGACTAAAAACCTCCGTACTGTCTCCCTGACGGTATATTGGAACTCTCATCAACGGACCCTCTTTGACTAAACCCAGCCTTTGCATATAGATTCCTGTAGAACCTTTCATAGGACTGTTCATTTGTCTTTTCAGATAGGACAATGTGATATAACTGTTGTATGCCCTGACGGAATTACCTATAAGGTGTAGATGCTTATGTGGCCTGAGGCAGAACCTCTTTCGTATGATTCCCAAGGCAATCACTCACATGTGATCACATTGAGTTGACCTGCCTAGGCACCATGACAAGGATGTCTGCTCCATGCTCACAAAGATGTACACTGCAAACCTTGTTTGTCGGTCCTAAGACATAGGAGTATGAAAACCTGCTAGACAGTATGATCACTATCACCACATATTAACCAGTTTCTCTCAGAAATTCTGACCAGATATCCCAGATATGACCATATTAACCAGTTTCTTCCAGAAATTTTGTCCAGATATCCCAGATATGACCATATTAACCAATTTCTCCCAAAAACTCTGTCTAGATATCCAGATATAACCATATTAACCCGTTTCTCCCAGAAACTCTGTCCAGATATCCCAGATATAACCATATTAACCCGTTTCTCCCAGAAACTCTATCCAGATATCCTAGATATGACCATATTAACAAGTTTTTCCCAGAAACTCTACTCAAATTTCCTAGAAATGCCAAAAACTATGTCCAGATATCCCAGTTTCTCCCAGAAACTCTGTCCAAATCAACTAGAAACGCCCAGTCTCTCCTAGAAGCCTCCCTAGAACCCTGGAAACCCCTGTTATCCCTTGGTGATCGTACTGGAAAGTAAGGTTGGCACACTCTATATGGTTAGGACCTTAATTGTTTAACTGCTATCTGTTAAAAATAGGAGCATCATATAGATTAGGACTTACATCCGTGTGCTTGTCTCATTTGCATACACCATTCCCATCAATCTGCACGCACTATCTCGACCATTCTTACACAAGTCAGTCCACGTTTATTAAACATCACTGTCTTTGTCTGTCTAAAGTCATCACTGTCAAAATCTGATCTAGTCCTCTCGAAATCTGTCAGGTCAGTATAGATTCTCGAAGTCAGCAGCTGGGATCCTCGTCATGGTCAGGAGTTCAGATAATCGTTTGGTCAGAATCAGTCCGAAAGCTTACTTCAGCATGAATTGAGAAGAGTTAGAAAATAAGGTCATCGAGTTGGGAGCAACCATAAGCCAGCAGTCTGACAGCCTTGCCCAAGTTCTGAAGTTCATGGAAGAATTGAAGTAGCAGCGGCCGTAACCTCCGCTTGGGTTTCCACCACCGGGGTTTGAACTGTCCCCACATGAGAATAACGGGGAGGAAGACTGGCTTCAAGGGGTCCCACCGTTTGCATATGAGAATAAGCTCCAAGAGAAAATGGATAAGGTTGACAAGCTGGAAAGTGTACTGAGGAAAAGCAAAGGGGTTGATGATTACATGCTGGACTTGGAAGGCCTTTTTGAGCCTGTTAAGCTGAAGCAACCGGAAAACTTCAAGATGCCTGCCATTGACCGTTTCGATGGGACCGGAAATCCGAAGAGCCATGTAAAGCTGTGTATGAGCATCTTCCAATCTATGGGCTGTACCCACGATCACCTCACAATGATGTTCCCACAAACTCTCACGAAGTCTGCAATATCATGGTTCCTTACCTTGAAAGCTTCTAAAACTCGGGCATGGGAAGACATAGTTCGGGTATTCGTTGATCACTACTCCTATAACCAAGAACTTGACGTCACTATTAGGGATTTGGAAACTACTAGGCAGAATAGCAATGAATCCTTCGCTGCGTTTCTAAGCAGATGGAGGAATAAAGTGGCCCAAATGACCCACCAGACGATTGAAAAGGAACAAGTGAGGATTCTAATTCAGAATCTGCAACCGCTCTACCATGAAAAATTGTTTTATTAGTCCATCTCCACTTTCGAAGAACTGTTTGAAGTTGGGACTCGAATTGAAGATGCCATAAGGGAAGGAAAGATCAAAAAAGAAAAGCCTCCGAGTAAGTAAAAAAGGCTCAACTACTCCCGCAATCCTCCGGATGTCAATGCCCTTAGCAGTCAACCTATGGCTTACCCTCCTAGGCCATACCAACCTCTCAACCAAGCTAATTCCTCCAATCGCTCTTTCCCTAAGAAGCCTCCTCGCAACTTCGCCAAACTAGAAATCCCCCTCTTTTCAGCCTTAGATCTCCTCCTTAAAAAAGGCCACCTCTAATTACTCCAGCCTCGAAATACTCCGCTTCCGCCAAACTGTGACATGTCCAAAAGATGCACCTACCACCAAGCCCCTGGCCACAAAACCGATGATTGCATGCGCCTCCGCCACGATATCCAAGACCATATTGACCAAAATATCATCGAGCCACCTCCAAAGCAGCCCCATGTCACTCAAAATCTTCTATCGAACCACCAAAACATCTGCCTCATTGAGTCCAACCATGTATCTTTCAACCCTGCTACCTATATCACCCCCTTAGGTCAACCTTTACCCCTCATTGACATCCCAGAATCTATGGGAATTCATCTGATTGACGGAAGAGATGACGAGTGGCAGCAACAGCTGGCTGATAAACACGACATATTCTTCTTAGAAGAACATGATCTAGGGGTAGTGGACCTCAAATGGTATGATCCTGACAATGAAAGCGATGCTTCTATCTGGAATGAGCCAGAGAAACCATTTGTGGGAACAGATTGCGACTGGTTTAAAGAAGATGGGACTGTAAAAGGACATACCCCTACCGAAATTGATCATCTGACTAGGTCAGGCCGTTATTATCAGCCTCCGTAGCCTACCACCGAGGTTATAAAAAAAGTCCAGTGAAAGACAAAGGAAAGGGAAAAATGGACGAGATCATCGAGGAAGACAATGAGTTGATAAAGCAGTTGAAGAAAACCCAAGCACATCTCTCGATGTGGGACATCATGGCAACATCCTACAAGCATAGGCAAGCTGTGTTGAATGCCCTGGCTGGAATAGAGGTCCCCATTGACGCCGCACTGGAAGACATGGTGGCTTTCTTAGGAGCACTTACCCCTAACCCAATCATTACGTTTTCTGATGAAGACTTGCCACCAGAAGGATCTGCACATAACCAAGCATTGTACATCACTGTTGGATGTAAGGGACAACAGGTGCCATTTTCTCTGGTCGATACAGGTTCTGCCTTAAATGTTTGTGCCCTAAGGATTGCCACCGCCTTGGGGGTCAATGTCCTTGACATCACACCATCTGTGCAATCTGTGAGAGCCTACGATAACACCAAGAGAAATGTGATGGGAACTGTTTCTCTCCAAATTCAGGTGGGATCTTTGGTGAGCACTGAAGTCTTTCAAGTCATGGACATACCTGCCTCGTTCAATTTGTTGATTGGAAGGCCCTGGCTGCATATCAACAAACCCGTATCATGCACTGTGCATCAAATGATCAAGTACATTCATGAGAAGGAGGTGAAAATCATCCTTAGCAATAGTTGGGGTAATGAAGCTTTCCCAAACTATGCTCCCATCTTTGAAGTCCAAATACCTGAGCTAGAAGAAGGAGAAATCAGGGGATTCTTCATGGAAGAAGTCCACATGATCAATGATGAAGACAGGTTCCCCGAGATTCACTCCGCAGTTATCAACATTGTCCGCAAAATGAACTATTTCCCTGGAATGGGATTGGGCTGACGCCAGTAAGGAATTTGGGAGTTCCCTCAGATCAAAGGGCAATAAGGCACTTTTGGGTTGGGGTACAAGCCCACTGAAGAAGACGTCGAGCTACAGAGGCCATAGAGGAAAAGGGTGAGGAGTCTCCCACCGTACCGCAAAACCATGAATGGGCAATTCATCAAAGAAGGGGATGATTTCCCCTACTTTGGATTCCCAGAACCCTGGATCCATCAAGCCACTGGAAGAAGGCACCCCGGGCTTGAAATCTTCGTTGACTATGAAAGGCCCCCCTATCAAGATCCGTTCTATCCAGAAGAAGTTGTGAAAATCCTGGAAGAAGACTGGTTGAAGTACCTGGACACTGAAGCCATCGAGAAAACGTGGGAAGAATTTGCTGAAAAGAAGGAACAAAAGAGGGCCAAGAGCCAAGATGATCAGATCAAGCCAACTGAGGAGGGTCTGAGCAACCAGGCTGTAGAGTCATCTGTCTGTGTCTCCTTATCCCTTGTTCCCCCAGAGTCTGTACTGCCAATTATCGAGTCTATACCAGAGTCGGCTGCTGTAGGCCCATCACTGTCTAATGTAATCACTTCACCTGTCATGAATGAAATGAAAGACGATTCTGCTTACTCCTTTTTGTCTAATACTTGTGAATGCACAGATCCCTCTGAGGATCTCCCAATCGAACTTAAGCAACTAATAAAAAAACCACCTGTTTATGAAATAATTGAAGATACTTTATCGGTTAACCTAGGTGAAATAGATAATCCACAAATTGTGCAAATTGGCTCAACTCTTAATAAAAAAGAAAAAGAAAAATTAACTCTCTTGCTAAAAGAATTCAAGGATGTTTTTGCTTGGTCTTACAAGGACATGCTTGGGGTCGATCCCGACATTGTCCAACATCATATTCCTCTCCTCCCTAATTCTAAACCTGTCAAGCAGAAACTAAGGCGCATGAGGTCGGAATGGGCACTCAAGGTTAAAGAAGAAGTGGAGAAATAATTCAAGGCAGGGTTCATCATTGTCACCGAGTATCCAGAATGGGTGGCCAATATTGTGCCAGTCCCCAAAAAAGATAGAAAAGTACGTGTGTGCGTCGACTTCCGTGATCTAAACAAAGCCAGTCCCAAGGATAACTTCCCGCTTCCCCATATTGATGTCTTGGTGGATAACACCGCAGGACATGAGCTATTGTCATTCATGGATGGCTTTTCGGGGTACAATTAGATTCTAATGGCGCCAGAAGATCGGGAAAAAATGACATTCACCACCCCTTGGGGAACCTACTATTATAGAGTAATGCATTTCGGACTCAAGAATGCTAGGGCAACCTACCAAATAGCTGCCACCACTCTGTTGCATGACATGATTCACAAGGAAGTAGAAGTGTACGTAGATGACATGATCGTGAAGTCCAAGGACAGAGAAGGACACCTGGTGGCACTGGAAAAGTTTTTTGAGAGGTTACGCAAATACAAGATGAGATTGAATCCTAAGAAATGCACTTTCAGTGTGACCTCCGGTAAGCTCCTGGGTTTTCTCATCACACAAAGGGGGATAGAGGTGGATCCCTCTAAGATCAAGGTAATCCTAGAAATGACACCACCACGGAATAAAAAGGAAGTGAGAAGGTTTCTCGGAAGAGTCCAATTCATCAGCCGCTTCATTTCCAAACTCACAACTACATGCGATCCTTTATTCCGATTGCTGAGAAAAGGAGAAAAGTTCCAATGGGATGACCAATGCGAAGCCGCTTTCGACAAAATAAAAGCCTACCTTCAAAATTCGCCTATCCTCATAAGCCCTTATTCCTTTACCTATCTGTCTCCGAAAATGCCATAGGTTGCATGCTAGCCCAAGAAGGGAAAGAAAGCCACTCCGAAAAGCCATATATTACCTCAGCAAGAGGATGACTGGGTATGAGCTCAACTACTCTACCCTCGAAAAAACATGTTGGGCCTTGGTTTGATGCACTCGCCGACTAAGGCACTACATGCTGGCTTTCCCGATTTTGCTCATATCCTGCATAGATCCTCTAAAATACCTCCTCGAAAAACCCGCCCTGACCGGTCGTATATCCCATTGGTTACTTATACTATCCGAATTCAATATCAAGTATGTTACAAGCAAATCTGTAAAAGGGAGAACCGTAGCTGAGCATCTTGCGGAGCACGCTGTCGACTCTAAAGAAAGTGGGGACTTTTCATTTCCGGACGAAAATATCATGGAAATCAAGGAAGAACAGTGGAAGTTGTACTTTGATGGATCAGCCAACATGAAAAAATACGGAGTAGGAATGATTCTAGTGTCACCAAGTAGGGACCACACTCCGCTGGCAGTCAAGCTCAATTATAACTCCACCAACAACACTGCTGAATACGAAGTGTGCATTCTGGGGACGGAAGCAGCCATAGAGCTAAAAGTTCAGAAGTTGGATGTCTTCGGGGATTCAAACCTCATTATATCACAAGCTAGAGGAGAATGGAAAGTAAAAGAAGAAAGGTTGAAGCCGTATCATGATCATCTCGATCAACTCAAGAGGTAATTCAAGAACATCACATTCCTCTACTTGCCTAGGGAAGAGAACCAGCTAGCAGATTCATTGGCTACCTTAGCCTCCATGATCAAAATTCCTATGGGAGTTAGGATGATGCCTTTGGTAATTGAGCAAAGGTACGAGCCTTCATTCAACATAGTTGCCGCAATCGAAGAAGAAGAGAATGAAACACCATGGTATCATAATGTCTAGGACTTCATAGAAAAGGGGACGTACCCCCAAGAGTTTACCAAGAAAGACAAAAGGGCAATTCAAAGATGCACAACGCAATTCATCATTTGTGGTGGAAAATTGTTGAAGAAAGGGTACAATGGTCACAACTTGACTTGCTTGTTTGGAAAAAGCTCCAGAAGAATGATGGAAGAAATACACGAGGGGGTATGCAGCCCACACATGAACGCTCACATGCTGGCCAAGAAAATTGTAAGACAAGGGTACTACTGGACAACATTGGAGAAAGATTGTTGCGAATACGTAAGAAGGTGTCACAAGTGCCAGATCCATGCAAACATGATGCATGTACCACCATCCCTTCTATACAGCATGACCTCACCTTGGCCATTCTCAACCTAGGGAATCGATATCATCGGTGAAATCATTCCGAAAGCCTCGAAAAAAAATCGATACATTTTGGTGGCCATTGACTACTTCACAAAATGGGTAGAAGCCGCATCCTACAGCAAGTTGGGGGCCAAGGAAGTGGGCAAGTTCATCAAGAAGAACCTCATCTGTCGCTATGGAGTCCCCCATGAGATCATTTCAGATAATGGTAGTCATTTCAAGGCTGAAGTCAGGGATCTGTTTGAGGAATACAAAATCACTTATCACAAGTCATCACTGTACAGGCCACAAACTAATGGGGCAGTCGAAGCTGTAAACAAGAATGTCAAGGCCATACTACAGAAATCGGCCGATACCTACAAAGACTGGCATGAAAAGCTACCGTTCGCACTTTGGGGATATAGAACATCGATAAGGACGTCCATATGAGCAACTCCTTACTCACTAGTATATGGAATGGAAGCAGTACTTCTAGTCGAGATAGAACTACCGTCCCTGCGCGTAATAGCAGAATGTGAAATTTTGGAATCAGATTGGTTGAGGGAAAGGTACGAAGAATTGGCTCTCATAGATGAAAAGCGCCTAGCGGCAGTCGACCATGTCCGAATCTATCAAAAGAGGATAGCCCGTGCTTTCAACAAAAGGGTTCGCCCGAGGAAAATTGTCAAGGGTGACCTTGTCCTTAAGGAATTGCGAGCCCCGATCTTTGATCCATGCGAAAAGTTCAAACCCAAATAGGTCGGCCCTTATATCGTCAAAACTATCCTTTTCGGAGGAGCAACCTACCTCATGGACCTCGATGGCGTTGAATTCAAAGAACCAATCAACATGGATCACCTCAAAAAGTACTATGCTTGACCATTCCCCAAATCCATTTTCTTTCAAGCTTTGGCCTGAACTACGCTCGACCTGATTCCTACTCGGGGATACAAAGGCAACCGTATCAGTTCGGTCGACACCATCATAATCAACCCCTTTTCTTCCAAAACTTTGGCCCGAACTACGCTCGACCTGATTCCCACTCGGGGATACGTAGGCAACCACATCGGTTTAGTCGCTCCACCCACAAAAATAGCCCAATTTCTTTCAAGCTTTGGCCCGAACTAAGTTAGACCTGATCCCCGTTCGGGGGTACGTAGGCAGACTTTCAAAAAAAAAAAAAGAAAAGAAGGATGGCTCGCTAGGTTGAAAATCTGAAAGGACGCCTAGGCAAAAGTTAGAGTTAAATCCAAAGTGAGCAATAACAAAAGAGAGAAAAGAGCTCGCTAGGTCACCTAACTGGTGCCTAGGCAAAATTATGGGCGTGTGAAAAAATAAAGTCGCGGTGAAATCACCCTAGACACCAGTGGCAGACTTCGACCACCCCCCTCGTTTGCCTAAACCTCTTCTAAACTAGGGGCAAATGTCGGTCATATACCTCGTTTGCCTCACAACCATACATATCCCAAACTAGGGGCAAACTTCGGCCACCCGCCTCGTTTGCCTCTAATAATCCTAGCGTGCCCAAATAAGTACCAAAAGCAAACATCTGATCAAAATCATACTTCGAATGTTTTCAAAAAACCAAATGCATGAAACAAGGTTCTCCAAGTAACCAAGGTTCACCGATAAACAAACTTCGAATGTTACATAAGCAGGGATAAATGAAAACACAAAAAGTTCTTTCGGAAAGCAATCACGAATATCAAAGACACTTGGAGGAAAGAAGCAGAATCAGTCGAGCCTAGTTTTATTTTATTTTTTTGTTATTTATTTCTTCAAAGGTCTCTAGAAATAAGCTCTTGCTCGATCGGCCCAGCCCCTGATGAAAGCAGCAATAGTGGCGGCTCTGACTCTGGAAGCAAAGACCCTCTCAGTAAACCCCCGGGAAACCTCTTGAACTTGCCCGTACTGTCTGGCCAATCGGCGAGGATGATAGAAGGAGGTTTCTCTCAGACCCATCAGCCACACTCTCTGAAAATCCCCGAGAGTAGTGGTCACAGCATAAAGGCCCCAACGCCTCAGGATCTAGCAAATGTCAGCCTCAGATAAAGCACCCATCATGCCCACCCAATTGGTAGAAGTATAATGAGGATGAAGCACATCTCTGCAAAAATAAACTGGCGGCACATTACCTGTCCATAACTGGAGGCGCTCGTAGAGCCAAGCCTGTAACACCAAAGGCGCCCCAGAAAGTAGAAGCGTTCCTTGATTGGAAGCGCGATCCAAACCATTCAGGGTTTCAGCCAGAACCATGGCCATGGGATTCTTCCTAAGTTTCAGCCCAAGGCACACGTGCACCAAGTCAATAGAAGCACTCGAGAACAGAAAGTGTGAAGTCATGTACAATATCAGAGCGGCCCCGCGGGTGGCATCATATATGCTAGGACTCCCAGGACTAGCATACCGGGTGATGATGGAAGCAACATCAAGAACCTCACCATGAATCAGTCGGCTGGAAATAGTAATGGAACAATTAAGATATTCAGCCAAGCCTCGCGTAAGACTGGGGGTATCAGCAGAAGGGAGAATCGGGTCAGAATCAGAATCGTAGCCAATGATAGCACAGAACTCCTCAAACAGGGGGCATATCTCCAGGCCAATGAAATTGAAGACATGGTTCACCGAGTCCCAGTGGACAATAGCAGCACGCATGAACTTAGCATTCAAAGCCATCTGGCGAACAGAGAACAGCTCGGTCAAGCCGTAGCCAAAAAGGTTGATCTGTTCCACACCATCTGTCATGTTCAGCCAAGCTGTGAGTTGAGCGGCATCATACAATGCCATATTTTCTGTCGCGGCTCTAGCAAAATTCAAAATTTTGGCAGCACCTCCCCGTTTCACTGACTATCCCACCTGCAATGCAAACACACTCACTATCACAAGGTTGCTCATCGCAGTAACATCAATAATCACAGAATCACAAGTGCACAGATATGCATATCGTCACACAATCACCAAATAAAAGCAAGCACACAACTGCGCCTTCAAACCAGAAACTATCCGACTCGAAAGGCAAAA
Organism: Hydrangea macrophylla; assembly: GCA_033977485.1. NCBI lineage: Eukaryota > Viridiplantae > Streptophyta > Magnoliopsida > Cornales > Hydrangeaceae > Hydrangea > Hydrangea macrophylla. Next base: position 88,412,121 of record CM066986.1, read on the forward strand.
CGTCATAATACTCTGTCGAGGGTGACACATCATCCTATGCATCATCTTACACATTGTCTTAAACATTGTCCGAATAGTCACATCATTCACTAGTACAACCCAATCGAAAACATGAAATGGAGATAAAACAAAATCCCCGCTTAGGAGGCCTTAGTCCTCCTCTTCTTCATCCTCTATCAGACCACCCGGAGTGCATGTCGGCGATGACCTCCTCCTACCACCTCTGCACCTCAGTCCAGTCCTGGATGAGCCAGCGCCACCCCCACGGTACTACACACACAAATAAAATGAAAGCAATCAGTAAGGAAACAACAAAAAGTACAAAAACAAAGTCGAGTCAGAAACCTACCAAGGATGCCATCTGATTGGTGGCAAACTGTCGCATACCATCCATCTGTCGAGGGCAAAATTAGGATTAGAACCTCATAACCTTAAGGAGCATAAAATTAGAGACATACCCGATGGTCTCGCGTGAGAACCAAAGACCGTAAGCAAGCCGCCAAGGCGTGGCCCTCCTCAGCATAACTCCAGGGGACGTTGAGCACGCCTGCTGGCTGGGTAGGATACCCACACGTGACCCGTGGCACCTCCATAACCTAGGGGGAGCCATCTGTACCCAAAATGTTAACGGTCCAATCCCAAGGAGGGATAGGATCGGAAACTGGGGGAACCTGCCTCCTGTACATCTCGCGAAGCTGTAGGCACAAAACAAGTTAGGAAAAAGATGAGTCAAAAACATAGGCAACGGATAGAGAAAAAAATGTAAAAGAACTCACCTCCAGGAGTAGGAAGTTGGGCATCAAAAAGCGGTCATGGTAAGTCTCATAGCCGGTCTCCAGAGAGAAAGTGATCCCAAACATCGGTACCAGCTAAGGCCGCCAGCAAAGCATCACCAGAAAGGTCACCAGCATCCATCGCAGGAGGATCATGAGGGACGCGATACCTTGAACCGCCAACGACCTGCTGGGACACTCGCTCGCCGAGGAACCATTGCCTGCTCTTGGTACTTTCCATCAGAAGTCGGCAAGAAGAAAGAGGTTTGACCGCCTGTATCTCCTCTGGGGCAGCATAGGCAATGTGCTCCCAAGGTGTCCAATCAACACTAGCAGTCGTCAGCCCAGATAAGAAGTTTCTGAGTAGAACGATCCGGTGAGCCCTGCTCTTTACCCCGACAACATCCCTCCGCCATCTCAAGCCTTGTGGGAACAAAGGCACAGGAGCCATGCCGTCCTCGTCTTCACCAGATTCATCAGCAGGGGAAGGAGCTAACATCTTTAGGTACTCAAAGCTCCAAAGCTGCACAGACAAAAGAGAAAATCAGAAAGAGTATAGAAATCAAAAAGCCCGAAAATAAAAAAGATGCAGTACATACCTCCCAAACTCGCCAAAATCCCCTTGTCGATTTGACATCGCCCCGGGAAACTTTACCCATATACTTGTAAAGATGGGCCAGGGCAGCACCGCCCCAGTCGTAAGAGGGGATCTCACTAATTGTCTCCAAGCAAGAAAGAAGCCTCAAGCTCACCCGGTAATTCCGTGTCGCGAAGATGGAGCAACCAAGGACGTACAGAAGAAATACCCTCAAAAGTTGAGAATTATTCAGGTTGTGATTCCTTCTACCATAAGCCCGGTAAAGCCAGCCATAAGGGAACTAGTGCCTCTCCAAATTAGGGGGCACAGACCCAATTAATATCTCGACAGTCTCAGGATCAATCTCATAGAAGTAGTCTAAAATCAGGCGCTTCCCGCCAACCTTTAAGCCGGTAATCATAGAGAAATCAAAAGGCGTCATTGTCAACTCACCAAATGGCAGGTGGAAAGTATTGGTGGTGTCCCACCATCTCTCAACAAGAGCGTAAAAATGTGCCAGATCATTGCTACTCTTTAAAACCAGGCGAACAAAGCCACCAAATCCAGCATCGTCTACCATTCTCTTGACGGAAGGCGAGAGTTGAGTGTACCACAGAAAAGCATGAGCAAGGCTACCGTGGCCCTTCAATGTCACTTCCGGTACTTGCACATACCAAAGATAACAAAAATGATGCACAAGATCACTATTCACGACCCAAGGTCCAATTTTACAAAATCAATATTTGAGCACAAATCGAGCTTCCAACAAACTCTAGGTGCACACTATAGTCTATATAACTAGCACAATGCACAAGATAGTCCTAAACTGTCGAAAGTTTCACATCCCAGGCTCGCTAGAGCTGCGGCCGAAAGATGATGTTGGGGGTCCCGTAAAATCAAGTCTGGGGTTTGGCTCTCGGCTTTCATTCGTTCTTTGGCCTTCTTAGACGGTCTCCTCAAGCTCGAAGCCATGGATCTATAAAGAAAATGGAAGTAAAAACTAAACTTTCTTCTTGAAAATTAGAGGAAACCAAAACACCAATCAAAATTCCAACCACGGGGTAAGATTACTCACTTGAGCGCGCACAAACTGCGTTTTGACGGATTTTGGCTCCAAAAACACCCTAAAATGGCCAAGAATGAGCTTGAAAAGCTTAAAAACCAGAGATATACACAAATGGAGTCCTGCCACCCAGTACCACCGCGGTACTGGCCAACTACCGCCGCGGTAATGGCCCAGTGTCGCCACAGCACTGCTCCTTGCGGGCCCTGCTTCGCTCTATTTTGCTCCATTTTGCCCCGTTTTGACCTGTTTTGGCCTTTTACAGCCCATTTCTGGCCCCGGTCAGCCCCGGTGTCCCATTTTGGTCAAGATTTATGAGGTTTTACCCCCAGTAGTCCAAAATTCATTAGGGCTACCTCCAGTAGGCAGAAACTGAGAAAAATCGACTCCCGAAGATCCGAATCGGTTGTTCAGAACGACTGCTACAAATTTCGATCAAACACGAGAGTTTCAGTAACGAATCCTGGTTTTTGGTCGGTACACCAAAGAAGCAGAAAAGAGAGATTCTCCAAGAACCCTACATTATCCCCTCAGGACAGAAATAGAAAGATACCAGCTCCCAGAGGCCCCAACCGGCCCTCTTGGATTGAGCGCCGAAAGAATTGATCAACCGTGAGAGATTCAGAGATGGGTCCTGGTTCCCGATCAAGAAAAGAGATATTCTCCGAGAACCCTACATCATCCTCTAAGGATAGAAATAGAAAGATACCAGCCCCCAGAGGCCTCGACCAGCCCTCTTGAATTGAGCGCCAAAAGATTTGATCAATTGTGAGAGATTCAGAGATGGGTCCTGGTTCCCGATCAAGAAAAGAGATATTCTCCAAGAAACCTACATCATCCCCTGAGGATAGATACGGAAAGATACTAGTTCCCACTATCCCCAGCAGAAAGTAACAAAAGAGGAACCGACTCCCGAAAATCGGCCATCAGGAATAATCAGAACATCGCCCGCATCAAGATTTTGAAAACGAAGCACCGTCCTTCCATGGCTCTGTATCTCCTGATTATTATGAGCTTTCTCATCTGTCCATTTTCATAGCTTCCTAACCTATCATTTATCGCAAGATCCCTCAGTCACCTTTAGCTGTCGTCTTCTAAAAAACGCGCATCTGATCTATTTCACTTGTTTGCGAAGCACACTTCCTAAAGTTTTCCCCGAGACCCAGAGTCTTCCAAATCATTGTATCTTTATTCGAGTCAGCCACTGCATCACAGTCGGAGACACTAGCGCGGCATAACTCCACTCGGAGTAGCACACACCCCACAGCACCAGCTCATACTAAGATCAGAACACTAAGCATCATAGGACTAAGGACGTGATTCACATCACATCCATGCATGGCATATCATTCATATAGCATAGCATCCGCCTGATTTTTTGTGTATATGCATGTGTGATTTATTCCTTTGTGCCCCGAACTACGTCCTGGTCTAATTCTATTTGGGATACGTAGGCAGCTCACGCAGAGCACGACCAGTACTAGCCTCAGCATCATTGCATCTTTTGTAATGCTTTTTATCCTAAATCTATAGCCTCCAAAAAGTCCTGTCTCTTCAAAGCTTTGGCACTCGCTTGCGACATGCGTTGCCTCGCAAGTTCATGCCAAAAAGGGGTAAACTGTAGACACCCCATTTTGTCGGCTATCAGATTTAGGAGACCCATATCTTGGTGGTTCACAATGATCGAAAAAGACTCAAAAGGACTCCTGGAAGTTGGTTCAATTTCTCAAAATGCTCAGAATGACCAAAATGCCCCTGAAAGTCCGAAAACTCCTAGATTTGGACCAAAAGTTCTGGAAACATGCTATGTAGTAAGAAAATGAGTTTTTAAGTAAAATTAGATGAAATCGTCAGCTCCCAGAGACCCCGAAAGACCCGGAAGTTCCCGGAAAGTCCCTGTTGACCAGTTTGACCAAGGTTTGACCAGGTATGACCAAGATTTGACCAAGTTTGACCGAAATTATCCAAATTCGATGGGATCATTCTAGATCATATGGAAAGTATTAAAATGAGTTTTAAAAGAAAATCGAGCGAAAACGTCAGCTCCAGGGAGCTCCTAAAGATTTCCAGAACTTCCCAGGAATCCCAGGTTTGAACAGTTTGACCAAAATTTGACTTTAGAACTGGAACACTGTAACATTTTCAAATATCTTTTATGGATGCTAGAGGTCAATAGCTTTCCAATAGTATATCACACACAATTTTCGGATTTAAAACGAGTTTATTATGAATTTCCGAAGGCGAAAAAGGCGATCAAATCGGCTTTTATCACTAATACCGCAAACCTTTTCAAAGTGACCTATTCGTGAACTATTTTTTATGTAAAATAGATTCCATTACCTTTCCAACGGTATATCACAACCTCAATTTAGAGTTCGTATGTCTTTTCTGTGAATTTTGGACAAAATAGGGCCTTTTCGCGAATACCGGAACCTCTGGGGGCCTAAACAGGATTATCCAGACCATTGAGGAGCAGTGCCGCCGCGGTACTGGCCCACTGCTGCCGCGGCATAGGCCTAGTGCCAGCGCGGCACTCTCCTCCAGAACAGTATAATTTTGCAATTATTTTTGGGGGTCCATTTTGATTAATTAAAAATCAAAACGACGTAGTTCTATGTTTTCAGATGTTTGGAGCCAATGGGAACACTTCTAAAACCCCAAAACCACCCCAAATTGGCCTACATAAACCCCCCTTGACTTCTCATTTTGGGGGTGTCAAATGTAAGCTTTGAAAAATTTTGGGAGAGAAAGTTGTAGAGATAAGGTTAGAATAGAGAGAAACGAAACTTTCTTCTTTGATTTCAAAACAAAAAGTGAGTTATAAACTTTGTTTTTACTTCATTACTCCTATTTACTTCATATTCAATACACCCAACCACCATTTTAGTGAGGATTTAAGAAAGAGGAAGCTACTTCCATGTCCAATGTCACCACATATGAGTGAAACACCAAACTACAAGTCCAATATCACATTGATTATCATCTATTGATTGTTATTTACTTGCTTGTTCATATTATGTTCATCTCTTCCTAACCTCATTTCTTTTTGAGATTTTTTATTTACTTACTAGTTCATCATCCTCTAAATGATGATATGAAGTTTGAGGTGAGTGAATCCTTATGGATAGTAGCTCTTGACCTCAAAAACATGTTTGATAGATGATGATTATAACTTCAATACCTCCAAGGTATCGTTGAAGTTATGTTCAAATGAAAATAAATCTCTCCAACAATCTTGGAGGTTCTTGATGATGAGTTTGATGTTGAAATTTTAAGTGGCTATAACCTTCATTGAGTATTAAAAATATGCTTTCAAAACTTCTATTTCAAAACCCCCTTCTTAAAACCCTCACTTTGATTTCAAGAAATAAACCTTGTTTTCCCAAAATCTGCAAAACAGTGAGTCAAAACAGTGAGTGATCTGAGTTCAAAGATTTCTCTAGAACTCAATGCTCAATGTATGGATGCAAAGCCACTTGAAAAGTCTTCCTAACTCATTAGAGAACACCGATGATTTTTGGTTTGACTTAGAAATACGTAAAAATGGTCCATTTGGACCCAAACATTCCTTCCAGACATTCTGCCTCTGCTGTCACAGCAGCTTGGTTGACTTTCAACTTATTTTTCAGAAAACATTTCCAAAATAGGTGGTCCTAAATTACTTTTCCCTTAAACTTCAATGTCTTAGGGAACGTTCCGTATAAAATAGGCCTCTAGATCATTTTGTTTCATTTTCTAAGATTTTTTGACATTTCCGTCAACAGTACGGACTCTGTTTCTGAGTAACCTCTATTGGTTATATGATTTCTCTCAATCTATAATAGCTATTAAATATTGGATTTTTGGGTTGTGTTCTAGACATAATAATAAAGATCTCCATAAAAAATCATGCATTGAAAACATTCCTTACCCCTCTTTTCAAATTTCAAAAGATCATGTTATCGTTCTGTCCACTATTCACAGCAAGCACACTTTTACTTTCCCCCTTTTGATTTGATGCTTACATGCACTCCAAATTAGTTCATGTCTTAGGAAGTAGTTCATACTACATTTTTACATATCCCATGATTTCATTCATTCATTCATTCATTCATACACATTCTAAACTTCTAAGTCATTCTAGGAATCCATGAACACAAAGCACACTACAACCTTGGCACATTCTAGATACATACATTGCATCCATGCAAAGATTTGGGGCTTTTGTGAGTCCTAATCTAAGAAGATTATAAGGAATGAACGTGATCAATACGCTCATGTTTCCCTCGATCTAGTCTTCCTTTCTCATCCGTCCCGGGGATCGAGAAATCTTCTTTCCTTAAAGATTAACATGCATCATAATAGCTTGCTAAGCATATTTTGATTTCTTTGATTATTTGCTTCAAGAATAATTCATGTCCCCTTTAGATTAGGGAAACCTAATTACTTGATACATTAATAGGCGATTTTTCCTAGGTTTATTTGTGTGATCTTTCACTTTACATTGTATGATATTTGACTTAGATCTTATGAATGATATCTTATCTTTAGATATTCCATTTTAAATTTTCTTATGTGATGTAATATACTATCATAGTATTAATTGTCGAACCATACATAGTATAAGATGATTATTCGGATGCTAATTGAGGCCCGTCGAAAGACGGGGCGAGTTGAGGGTGTTTTAGTCGCGACAAAGGCTCCTTCCTCTCTCGTACCAAAACCCGAGCCAAGTTCTTTGGTTATGAAGGGCCGATGCCCTTTATCTGTTTGGGTGAGTTAAAATTAGGTTTCTTGGTTCCTTAAAGACCAAGTGGCGACTCTGTATCTGTTTTCAACAGACCATTCTCCTTCTTTGATCAAAATCAAATTTCAAACAAAAACAAACAAGCAAGTGGTGGAATTCCGCATGTCCACACTCAACCCAAAAGGTTTTCGTGAAGAAGCCTCACAAAAATTACAAGAATGAATTTTCAAATAAGTTTTGCAGGAATCGGATACTGGGTCAAGAAATTTCACAAAATCAAATATTGGGTGTTGGGAAAATTATATTGATATAAATGAAAAAAACAGAAACAAATTCTGAATTACAACTTAAAAAAACAGAAAAAAATTATAGAAATTCAAAAAAAAGCAGAAACTGAAATTGATCAAACCGAGGCCTGTGATACTTCATAGTTTCCTTAAAATGGATTCGCCGCCTCATCGGATGTGCTTGAGAAAATCGTCGGCGTCTGTCTCCCAGGACACAACGGCTTCTAACAGTAGTACTAGCACAGTGTACAACTACTCTAGCGAACTTCTATGCTTCGTGCTCGCACAGGAAACCAAGGATATGAAGAAGATGAACTTTGGATTTCTGTGTGTGTCTCCAAATGAAGAACTCAATATATATAGACAGAGGAGAGAGTGGATTGATATCTGTGGATTACTCCAAATTAGTTCAATAATTCCAAAGGTTGTAACAACAATCTTTTGGAGTTCTGTAACTCTTAGACCTTTCAATTTCTGTCACATGTTAAGTGTGAAGAAATTCCAAAGGTCTTTTGCAACTCTTGAAAGTTCTGGGGTCCAAAAAGAAATATTTTGCGTAGGCCGCACCCACACCCACGACCCCGGCTCGGCACGGCCGGTCAGACGGACGGCGGCGGCGGTGTGGCGTGTGTGGAGTAAACCCAAAGGGCCTTAGGTCCTCCCCCTTCCACAAAATTGGGTACCCCTTGGGGCCTAAACCCAAAACATGAAGTAGCCTTATAAATACACTAAAAACTACATCTATTTTTCCTATGTGGGACAAAGCAAGTTGTGAACCTTTTTCATTTCAACAACTCCTTGTAAGGGAAAACCTTTGAGCTTTAATTTCTTATTCACCCATCAATAGTTTTGGACATGTGAATATCCAAACTTCATCTCCTCATGGAGAAGAACACAAATCCATAAGGACTCCACTTAAACTCTAATTAGGTCCCACTTTTATCTGACCCTAAAAATTAGTCAAAACTCAACTTTAATCCAACAATCGCCCACATGAATGAAATTAATCGAAACGATGTGAGACAACGAATGCTCGAGAGAGAGAGAGAGAGAGAGAGAGAGAGAGAGAGCACAAAGGATCACTCTTGCTAAGGGATAGGTAGCTTTTGGCTTTGAACCTTTCCTTGTGATAGTCTATCAGATTTACAGGCAAACTAGTGAATGTGTAGTCTTGAACTGATTGCCGTTAGTGTAAACAACCGACAAATCGCACATAGGAGCTTTCCAAACATAGTTTAGTTCTTACACTTGTGTTCATTTTGGCCTTGAACACTCGCCTAGTTCAGTGAATGTTTATCAAAGAATTTGCCTTTCTCAAATTCTTTTAGAAGCGGCCCCATTTCACATTCACATAGGTGACATATTTAGAGTATTCTGCTATACTCCGCTTGGTTATACCAATGCACATAGTCATTAAAAGCTAAGCTTATCCTCAACCATACAGGTATCACTGTTGTATAATAGAAATAGGCAGGAGAGCATTTCTCCTCAGTGATTCTCCTAAAGTACATGGAATTAGGTTGTCCCTTTGAACCTAGATCTTGGGATCTCCAGTCAACTAGGTTGGGTTTCCATTCCAGTTCCTTATAACGTCATAGGCTTTAGTCCCATTCATCTAGATGATTTATTAACTAACTCTTGATTTAACCCTTTGGTTAGCCAGTCCGCAATATTGTCCTTTGACTTTACATAGTCAATCGTGACAATCCCACTAGAGAGTAGTTGTTTAATGGTATTGTGTCTATGATGAATATGTCTAGACTTACCATTATACATATTACTTTGTGCCCTTTGTGGATACCGGAAATCGGACCACTTCTCTTGTTTGAGATTGTTTTGAAATTGATTTGAATCAAAGAAAGAAAACAGGTCTGTTGAAAACAGATACAGAGTCGCCACTTGGTCTTTAAGGAACCAAGAAACCTAATTTTGACTCACCCAAATGGATAAAGGGCACCGGCCCTTCATAACCAAAGAACTCGGTTCGGGGTTTTGGTACGAGAGAGGAAGGAGCCTTTGTCACGACTAAAACACCCTCAACTCGCCCCGTCTTTCGACGGGCCTCAATTAGCATCCAAATAATCATCTTATACTATGTTTGATTCGACAAATAATACTATGATAGTATATTACATCACATAAGAAACTTGAAATGAGAGATCTAAAGATAAGATATCATTCATAAGATCTAAGCCAAATATCATGCAATGTGAAGTGAAAGATCACACAAATAAACCTAGGAAAAATCGTCTAATCATATATCAATTAATCAAGTTTTCCTAATCTAAAGGGGACATGAATTGTTCTTGAAACAAATAAACAAAGAAATCAAAATATGCTTAACAAGCTAGTATGATGCATGTTATTCTTTGAGAAAAGAAGATCTCTCAATCCCCGGGACGGATGAGAAAGGATGATTAGATCAAAGGGAAAGCATGAACGTATGATCGTGATCATTCCTTATAATCTCCTTAGATTAAGAGTTACAAAAACCCCAAATCTTGCATGAATGCAATGTATGTATCTAAAGTGTGCAAAGGTTGTAGTGTGTTTTGTGTACATGGATTTCTAGAATGGCTTAGAAGTCTAAAATGTGTATGAATGGATGAATGAAATTAACATGGGATATGTACAAATGTAGTATGAACTACTTCCTAAGATATGAACTAATTTGGAATGCATATAAGCATCAAATCAAAGAATGAAAGTTAAAGTATACTTGCTGTGAATAGTGGACAGAACAGTAGCATGATATTTTGGAATTTGAAAAGAGGGGTTAGGGAAGTTTTTAATGCATGCTTTTTTATGGAGATGTTCCTTATTGTGTCTAGAACACAACCCAAAAGGCCAATCTTGAATACCTATCACAGATTGAGAGAAATTATATAAACAATAGAGGTCACTCAGAAACAGAGTTCGTACTGTCGACTGAAATGTTAGAAAATCTTAGAAAATGAAAGAGAATGATCTAGAGGTCCATTTTATACAGAAAGTTTCCTAAGACATTGAAGTTTAAGGGAAAAATAAGTTAGGACCACCCCTTTTGGAAAAGTTTTCTGGAAAAGAGGTCGTAAGTTGACCTTGCTGCTGTGACAGCAAAAACAGAATGTTTGGAAGGAATGTTGGGACCCAAATGGACCATTTCCAAGTACTTCCAAGTCAAACCAAAAATCATGGGTGTTCTCCAATGAGTTAGGAAGACTTTCCAAGTGGCCTTGTATCCATATGTTGAGTATTGTGTTCTAGAAAAATCTTTGAACTCAACTCATTCACTGTTTTGACTCATTATTTTGAAGATTTTGGAGAAAACAAAGTTTTGTTTCTTGAAACCAAATGAGAGGGATTGAGAGGGGTTTTGAAATAGATGTTTTGAAAACATGTTTTCAACACTCAATAAGGATCATAGCCACTTAGAATACCTACATCAAACTCTTCATTTAAGAACCTCCAAGATTGTTGGAGAGATTTATTTTATTTTTGGACATAACTTCAATACATTCCAAGAATACCTTGGAAGTATTGAGGTTATGGTCATCATCTATCAAACATGTTTTTGAGGTCAAGAGCTACTATCCATGAGGATTCACTCACCCCAAACTTCATGTCATCACTTAGATGATGATGAACTAGTAAGTAAATAAAGAAAATAAAAAGAAATGGGATAAGAAGAGATGAACAATAAATAAACAAGCAAGTAGATGATAATCAATAGATGATATTCATGAAGCATGAGACTTGTAGATTGGTATATCACTCATATGTAATGACACTAGACATGGAAGAAGCTTCCACTCTCTTGAATGCTCACTAAAATGGTGGTTGGGAGTATTGAATGTTGAAATAAATGGAAGTAATGAAGTAAAAACAAAGTTAGAACTCACTTTTGTTTTGAAAATCAAAGAAGAAAGCTTTTTTTCTCTCTACTCTAACCTTATCTCTACTACTTTCTCTCCCAAACTTTTCCAAAACTCACATTTGACTCCCCCAAAATGAGGAGTAATGGGGTGTTTATATAGGCCAATTTGGGGTGGTTTTGGGATTTAGAAAGTGTTCCTATTGGTCCCAAACATCTGAAATCATGAAACTACGTCGTTTTGACTTTTAATTAATCAAAATGGGACCACAAAAGAAATTACAAAAATACACTATTCTGGAGAGGAGTGCCGCGGCGGCACTGCTCCTCCCTTCGTCCAGATAATGCTGTTTAGGCCCCCCGAAGTTCCGGTATTCGCGAAAATGCCCTATTTCGTCCGAAATTCACAGAAAATGCGTACGAACTCCAAATTCGGATCGTGATATACCGTTGGAAAGGTAATGGAGTCTACTTTACATAAAAAAATAGTTCGGGGATAGGTCATTTTGAAAAGTTTTGCGGTATTTGCGACAAAAGCCGATTTGATCGCCTTTTTCGCCTTTGGAAATTCATAATAAATTCGTTTTAAATCCAGAAATTATGTGCGATATACCGTTGGAAAGCTATTGACCTCTAGTATCTATGAAAAATATTTGAAAATTGTTTCGGTGCCCCGGTCCCAAAGTCAAATTTCGGTCAAACCGGTCAAACCTGGGATTCCCGGGAAGTTCTGGGAACCTCCGGGAGTTCCCGGGAGCTGATGTTTTCGCTCGATTTTCTTTTGGAACTCGTTTTAATACTTTTCTCATGATTTGGAATGATTCCGGTGAACTCGGACGATTTTGGTCAAACTTGGTCAAACTTGGTCAAACCCGGTCAAACCTTGGTCAAACCTAGTCAAACCGGTCAACGGGGACTTTCCGGGAACTTCCGGGGGTCTCTGGGAGCTGACGATTTCTTCCGGTTTTACTTAAAAACTCATTTTATCATTTTTTTCTTACGACATAGCATGTTTTTAGAACTTCGGGACCAAATCCGGGAGTTTTTGGGCCTTCAGGGGCATTTTGGTCATTTTGAGCATTCTGAGAGATAGCTGACTTCCAGGAGTCCTTTTGAGTCTTTTACGATCATTGTGAACCACCAAGCTATGGGTCTCCTAAATCTGATAGCCGACAAAATGGGGTGTCTACAGTTTGCCCCTCTTTGGCATGAACTTGCGAGGCAACGCATGTCGCAAGCGAGTGCCAAAGTTTTGAAGAGACGGGACTTTTTGGAGGCTATAGATTTAGGATAAAAAGCGTTGCAAAAGATGCAAGGATGATGAGGTTAGTGCTGGTCGTGCTCTGCATGAGCTGCCTACGTATCCCAAGGGGGATCAGACCAGGACGTAGTTCGGGGCACAAAGGAACAAATCACATATGCACAACAAGATATGCGGATGCTATGCTATGAGGATGATATGCAATGCATGGATGTGATATGAATTGTGTCATGAGTCCTATTATGCCTATTGTTATGATCCTAGTATGAGCAGGTGTTGTGGGGTGTGCCACTCCGAGTGGTCCGGTGTTGTGCTAGTGTTCGTGAATGTGATGTAGTGGATGACTCGGATTAGGACATCAAGGTTTAGAAGACTCTAAGTCTAGGGGCAAACTTTTGGAATTTGGGAAGTGTGCTTTGTTTAGAAGATGGTAGCCAAAAGGTGACCGAGGGGTCTTGAGAAAATTCGGGAGATCCGGGTTTGGGTGATGCTCTGATTGTTCCTGACGGCTGACTTTCGGGAATCAATTTCGGCTAGTGGTAGTATCTTTTACCCTCGGGGATGATGTAGGTGTTCTCGGAGAATTTCTTTTCTTGATCTGGAACCAGGATCCATCTCTGAACCTCTCATGGTTGATCAAAACTTTCGGCGTTCAATCCAAGAGAGCCTGTCAAGGCCTCCGGGAGCTGGTATCTGTCTGCTTTTGTCCTCGGGGGATAATGCAGGGTTCTCGGGGAATCTCTTTTCTTGATCGGGAACCAGGATCCATCTCTGAACCTCTCACGGTTGATCAAATCTGTCGGTGCTCAATCCAAGAGAGCCTGTCAGGGCCTCCGGGAGCTGGTATCTGTCTGCTTTTGTCCTCGGGGGATAATGCAGGGTTCTTGGGGAATCTCTTTTCTTGATCGGGAACCAGGATCCATCTCTGAACCTCTCACGGTTGATCAAATCTGTCGGTGCTCAATCCAAGAGAGCCTGTCAGGGCCTCCGGGAGCTGGTATCTGTCTGCTTTTGTCCTCGGGGGATAATGCAAGGTTCTCGGGGAATCTCTTTTCTTGTTTATTTGGTGCTCTAGCTAAAAACCAGGATCCGTTACCAAAATTCTCGCGTTTGATCGAAATTTGCGACGGTTGTCCCGAAACGGCCGATTCGGGTCTTCGGGAGCCGATTTTTTTTCAGTTTTTGCCTGCTGGAGGTAGTTCTGACAACTTTTAGTCTTCTTGGGGCAAAACCTCATAAATCTTGACTGGAATGGTCCATCGGGGCTGATCAGGGCCAAAAATGGGCTGGAAAAGGCCGAAACTAGCCAGAACGGGACGAAACGGAGCAAAACGGAGCGAAGCGGGGCCCGCGGGGAGCAGTGCCGCGGCGGCACTGGGTGGCCGGACTTCATCTTCTTATATCTCAGGTTTTTGAGCTTTTGAAGCTCATTCTTGGCCATTTTGGGGTGTTTTTGAAGCCAAAATTCATCAAAACGCAGCTTGTGCACGCCCAGGTGAGTAATCTTTCCCCGTAGTCGGATTTTTGATTGGTGTTTTGGTTTGCCCAAATTTTCAAGAAGAAAGTTCAACTGAGACTTCCATTTTCTTTGTAGATCCATGGCTTCGAGCTCAAGGAGACCGTCTAAGAAGGCCAAAGGATGGATGAAGGCCGAGATGCACACCCCGGACGTGATTTTGCGGGACCCCCAACACCATCTTTCGGCCGCGGCTCTAGCAAGCTTGGTATGTGAAACTTTCGACATTTTAGGACCACCTTCATGTATTGTGCTAGTTTTGTGAGCCATAATGTGCACCTATAGATCGTTAGAAATTCGATTTGCGCTCAAATGTTGATTTTGTGAATTTTGCTCTCGGATCGTGAATAGTGATTTTGTGCATCTTTTGTCGTCTTTGTTGTGTGTAGGTGCCGGAAGTGGCCTTGAAAGGCCATGGTAGCCTTGCCCACGCCTTCTTATGGTACACTCAACTCTCGCCCACCGTTACAAGGATGGTGGATGACGCCGGGTTTGGAGGCTTTGTTCGGTTGGTTTCAAATAGCAGCAACGATTTAGCTCACTTCTATGCATTGGCCGAGAGGTGGTGGGACACCACCAACACTTTTCACCTGCCGTTTGGTGAAATGACTATGACGCCCTTCGACTTTTCTATGATCACGGGCTTGAGGGTTGGCGGGAAGCGCCTGGTTCTGGACTATTTTTATGAGATTGACCCGGAGGCGGTGGAGATGTTGATTGGGGCTGTTCCCCCCAACCTGGAGAGGCATTGGTTCCCTTGCGGCTGGCTTTACCGGGCCTATGGTAGAGGTAATCACAATCTGAACAACTCCCAACTTTTGAGGGTTTATCTTCTGTATGTCCTCGGGTGCTCCATCTTTGCGACAAGGAACGACCGGGTGAGCTTGAGGCTCCTTTCTTGCCTGGCGACCATTGATGAGATCCCCTCCTACAATTGGGGCGGTGCTGCCTTGGCCCATCTCTACAAGCATATGGGGGAGGTCTCTCGGGGCGATGTTAAATCTACTGGGGGATTCTGGCGAGCTTGGGAGGTACGCACTGCTTCTTCTTTTTATTTTCCATCTTTTTGATTTTCATACTTGTTTTGATTTCTCTTTTGTCTGCGCAGCTTTGGAGTTTTGAATACTTGAAGATGTTGGCTCCCTCCCCAGCAGACGAGTCAGGCGAGGATGAGGATGGTATGGCTCCTGTGCCTCTATTCCCACGAGGCTTGAGATGGCGGAGGGACGTTGTTGGGGTGAAGAGTGGGGCCCATCGGATTGTTTTGCTTCGGAACTTCTTAACTGGGTTGACAGCCTCTAGTGTTGATTGGACGCCTTGGGAGGGCGTCGCTTATGCTGCCACTGAGGAGATACAAGCAGTTAAATCTCTTACCTCTTGCCGCCTTCTGCTGGAGAGTACTGAGTGCAGGCAGTGGTTCCTTGGTGAGCGGGTGTCTCGGCAGGTGGTTGGTGGTTCCCGGTATCGCGTCCCTCATGATCCTCCTGTGATGGATGCTAGTGACCTTTCTGGAGATGCTCTGCTGGCGGCTTTAGCCGGCACTGATGTTTGGGACCATTTTCTTTCTGAGACCGGTTACGAGGCTTACCGTGGCCGTTTCCTGATGCCTAACTTCCCACTCCTAGAGGTGAGTTCTTTTTGTATTTTTTGTTTATATTCATTGTCCATGTTTTTGATTTATCTTTTCCTAACTTATTCTGTGCCTTCAGCTTCGCGAGATGTACAGGAGGCAGGCTCCTCAGGCTCCCGACCCTATCCCCCCTTGGGATTGGACCGTCAATGTTCTAGGCGCTGATGGCACTCCCCAAGTGATGGAGGTTCCACGAGTCACATGTGGGTACCCTACTCAGCCAGCGGGTGTCCTCAATGTTCCTTGGAGTTACGCTGAGGAGGGTCACGCCTTGGCAGCCAGCTTACGGTCCCTGGTCCTCACACGAGACCACCGGGTACGTCTTTAATTTTGCACTTTCTTAAGGTGATGAGGTTCTAATCCTAGATTTTACCCTTGACAGATGGACGGTATGCGGCAATTTGCTGCCAACCAGATGGCGTCCTTGGTAAGTCTCTGACTCGGCTCTGTTTTTGTACCTTTTTTTGTTGTTCCCTTACTGATTGCCTTTTATTTTATTTGTGTGTGCAGTACCGTGGAGGCGGGGCTGGCTCATCGAGGACTGGTCCAAGATGTAGAGGTGGTAGGAGGAGGCCGTCGCCGACGTATACTCCGGGCGGTCCGACGGAGGACGAAGAAGAGGAGGACTGAGGCTTCCCAAGCGGGAATTATTATTTTATTTTCTTTTCCTGTTTTCGATTGGGTTGTACTGAGGATATGATTATTCGGACAGTGTAGGACGATGTGTAGCACAATTTGTAACCTTCTGACAGAGTATTATGATGTTTTGCCTCCTAGGCCGGATATCTCCCGATTTAGAGGCGCAGTTGTGTGCTTGTTGATATATGTGCATTGCGATTGCTGGATGTTACTGTGATGGGCAGTTTTGTGATAGTGAGTGCTTTTGCCTTGCAGGTGGGATAGTCCGTGAAACGGGGAGGTGCTGTCGAAATTTTGAATTTTGCTAGAGCCGCGACAGAAAATATGGCTTTGTATGATCTCGCCCACCTCACAGCTTGGCTGAACATTACGGATGGCGTGGAGCGGATCAACCTCTTTAGCTACGGCTTGACCGAGCTATTCTCTCTTTGCCAGATGACCCTGAACACTGAGTTCTTGCGTGCTGCCATTGGTCACTGGGACCCGGTGAATCATGTCTTCAACTTCAATGGCCTGGAGATATGCCCTGTGTTTGAGGAGTTCTGCGCTATTCTCGGCTATGATTCTGACTCTGACTTGATTCTCCCTTCTGCTGATACCCTCAGCCCTACGCGAGCCTTGGCTGAATACCTGAATTGCTCTGTCACTATTTCCCGCCGGCTGATTCAAGGTAAGGTTCTCAACATTGCTTCTATTATTGCCCGGTATACCAGTCCTGAGAATCCCAGCGTGTATGATGCTTCCCGTGGGGCCGCTTTGATATTGTGCATGACTTCGCACTTCCTGTTCTCGAGCACTTCCATTGACTTGGTGCATGTGTGCCTCGGGCTGAAACTTAGCAGGAATCCCATGGCCATGGTTCTAGCTGAAACTTTGAACGGTTTGGATAATGCCTTCAACCAAGGGACTCTTCTCCTTTCTGGGGCGCCTTTGGTGTTACAGGCTTGGCTTTACGAGCGCCTTCAGCTGTGGACAGGTCGTATACCACCGGTTTACTTTCGTCAAGCCGTGCTTTACTCTCACTATACTTTTGCCGATTGGGTGGGCATGATGGGTGCTTTATCTGAGGCTGACATTTGCTGGATCGTGAGACGTTGGGGCCTTTATGCCGTCACCACAAGCCTTGGGGGTCACCAGAGAGTGTGGCTGATGGGTCTGAGAGAGACCTCTTTCTATCATCCTCGCCGTTTGGCCAGACAGTATGGACAGGTTCAGGAGGTTCCCCGGGGGTTTACTGAGAGGATCTTTGCTTCCAGGATCAGGGCTACCACCATTGCTGCTTTTATTGATGGTTGGACCGACCGAGTAAAGGCCTACTTCTAGAGATCTTTGAAGAAATAAAAGACGCAAAGATAAAACTAGACCTGACTGATTCTGCTCATTCCTCCAAGTGTCTTTGAACATGTGTGATTGCTTTTTGAGAGATTTTTATTTCTTTAATTATCCCTGCTTATGTAATATTCAAAGTTTGTTTATCGGTGAACCTCGGTTACTTTGGAAATCTTATTTTATGCATTTTAGCTTTCTAAAAATATTTTGTAGCCGAGATTTCAATTAGTCGTTGCTTTTGGTACTTGCTTGGGCATGCTAGGTTTATTGGAGGCAAACGAGGCGGGTGGCCGAATTTTGCCCCTAGTTTGGGATATGCATGGTTGTGAGGCAAACGAGGTAGATGACCGACGTTTGCCCCTAGTTTAGAAGAGGTTCAGGCAAACGAGGTGAGTGGCCGAAGTTTGCCCCTAGTGTGGAGGGTGTGTTTTTTTTGGGTTATGGTAAGGACCGCGACTTTATTTTTCTCACGTGCTCATAATTTTTGCCTAGGCACCAAGGAGGTGACCTAGCGAGCTACTTTCTCTCTTTTGTTAATGCTCACTTTGGATTTAGCTCTAATTTTTGCCTAGGTGTCCTTTCGGATTTTCAACCTAGCGAACCATCCTTCTTTTTCTTTTTTTTTTTTTTTTTTTGAAAGTCTGCCTACGTACCCCCAAGTGGGGATCAGGTCCGACGTAGTTCGGGCCATGGTTGGAAAGAAGCGGGTTGATTTTTTAGGTTGGTGGAGCGACCGAACCGATGTGGTTGCCTACGTATCCCCGAGCGGGAATCAGGTCGAACGTAGTTCAAGGCAAGGCTTGAAAGGAATGGTTATTTTTTGTTGGTGGAGCGACCGAACCGATGTGGTTGCCTACGCATCCCCGAGCGGGAATCAGGTCGAGCGTAGTTCAAGGCAAGGCTTGAAAGGAATGGTTATTTTTTGTTGGTGGAGCGACCGAACCGATGTGGTTGCCTACGTATCCCCGAGCGGGAATCAGGTTGAGCGTAGTTCAAGGCAAGGCTTGAAAGGAATGGTTATTGGATAGTCAAGCATAGTACTTTTTGAGGCGATCCATGTTGATCGGTTCTTTGAATTCGACACCATCGAGGTCCATGAGATAAGTTGCTCCTCCGGAAAGAACAGTCTTGAAGATATAAGGGCCGACCCATTTTGGCTTAAACTTCCCACGGGGATCAAAGATCGGAGCTCGCAACTCCTTAAGGACAAGGTCGCCCTGGACAATCTTCCTTGGGCGAACCCTTTTGTTGAAGGCACGGGCTATCCTCTTCTGATAGATTCGGACATGGTCGACCGTCGCTAGACGCTTTTCATCTATGAGGGCCAATTCTTCATACCTTTCTCTCAACCAATCTGATTCCGAAATTTCACACTCTGCCATCACGCGTAGGGATGGTAATTCTATCTCCACCGGAAGTACCGCTTCCATCCCATACACTAGTGAGTAAGGAGTCGCTCCTGTGGACGTCCTTATCGATGTTCTGTATCCCTAAAGTGCAAATGGTAGCTTTTCATGCCAGTCTTTATAGGTATCAGCTGATTTTTGCAGTATGGCCTTGACATTCTTATTCGCAGCTTCGACTGCCCCATTGGTCTGTGGTCGGTATGGCGACGACTTGTGATAGGTGATTTGGTATTCCTCGAACAGATCCCTGACTTCTGCCTTGAAATGACTTCCGTTATCCGAAATAATCTCATGAGGAAGTCCATAACGGCAGATGAGATTTCTCTTGATGAATTTGGCCACTTCCTTGGCCCCCAACTTGGTGTAAGATGCAGCTTCTACCCATTTTGTGAAGTAGTCTATGGCCACCAGAATATACCGATTTCCATTTGAGGCCTTTGGAACGATTTCACCTATAATATCGATTCCCCAGGTGGAGAATGGCCAAGGCGAGGTCATGCTGTATAGAAGAGATGGCGGCACGTGCATCATGTTTGCATGGATCTGGCACTTGTGACACCTTCTCACGTACTCACAACAATCTTTTTCCAATGTTGTCCAGTAGTATCCTTGTCTCACGATTTTCTTGGCCAGCATGTGGCCGTTCATGTGTGGGCCGCATACCCCTTCGTGTATTTCTTCCATCATTCTTCTGGAGTTCTTCCCAAACAAGCAAGTCAGGTTGTGACCATTGTATCCTTTCTTCAGCAGTTTCCCGCCGCAAATGATGAATTGCGCTGCGAATTTTCGAATTGCCCTTTTGTCTTTCTCGGTAGACTCTTGGGGGTACATCCCCTTTTCTATGAAATTCCAGATGTCCTGGTACCACGGTGTTTCATTCTCTTCTTCTTCGATTGTGGCGATTATGCTGAACGAAGGCTCATACCTCTGCTCAATTACCAAGGGCATCATTCTGACTCCCACAGGAATTTTGATCATCGAAGCTAGAGTGGCCAAGGAATCTTCCAGCTGGTTCTCTTCCCTGGGCAAGTAGAGGAATGTGATATTTTCGAACTGCCTCTTGAGTTGGTCGAGACGATCATGATAGGGCTTCAACCTTTCTTCTTTTACTTTCCATTCTCCTCTGGCTTGTGATATGATGAGGTTTGAATCCCCGAAGACATCCAACCTCCGAACTTTCAGCTCTAAGGCTGCTTCCATTCCCAGAATGCATGCTTCATACTCAGCAGTGTTGTTGGTGGAGTTATAATTGAGCTTGACCGCTAACGGAGTGTGGTCCCCACTCGGCGATACTAGGATCATCCCTACTCCGTATCCCTTCATGTTAGCTGCTCCATCGAAGTACAACTTCCACTGTTCTTCCTTGATTTCCATGATGCTCTCGTCTGGAAACGGAAAGTCCCCACTTTCTTCGGAGTCAACGGCATGTTCTGCGAGATGCTCAGCTACGGTTCTCCCTTTTACCGACTTGCTCGTAACATACTTGATATCGAATTCGGATAATAGAAGTAACCAACGGGATATACGACCGGTCAGGGCGGGTTTTTCGAGAAGGTATTTTAGAGGATCCATGCGGGATATGAGCACAACCGGAAAGGCCAGCATGTAGTGCCTTAGTCGGCGAGTGCACCAAACCAAGGCCCAACATGTTTTTTCGAGGGTAGAATAGTTGAGCTCATACCCAGTCATCCTCTTGCTGAGGTAATATATGGCTTTTTCGGAGTGGCTTTCTTCTCCTTCTTGGGCTAGCATGCAACCCATGGCATTTTCGGAGACAGACAGGTAAAGGAATAAGGGGCTTATGAGGAGTGGGTGGTGAAAGGACAGGTGGATTTTGAAGGTAGGCTTTTATTTTGTCGAAAGCGGCTTGGCATTGGTCATCCCATTGGAACTTCTCCCCTTTTCTCAACAATCGGAACAGAGGATCGCATGTAGCTGTGAGCTTAGAAATGAAGCGGCTGATGAACTGGATTCTTCCGAGGAACCCCCTTACTTCTTTTTCATTCCGTGGTGGCGTCATTTCGAGGATTGCCTTGATCTTAGAGGGGTCCACCTCTATTCCCCTTTGTGTGATGAGAAAACCCAGGAGTTTACCGGAGGTTTCGCCGAAAGTGCATTTCTTTGGATTCAGCCTCATCTTGTATTTGCGCAACCTTTCGAAGAACTTTTCCAGTGCTACCAGGTGCCCTTCTCTATCCTTGGATTTTACAATCATGTCGTCTACATATACTTCTACCTCTTTGTGAATCATATCATGCAGCAGAGTGGTGGCAGCTCTTTGGTACGTTGCCCCCGCGTTCTTGAGCCCAAAGGGCATTACTCTATAACAGTAGGTTCCCCAAGGGGTGATGAATGTCGTCTTTTCCCGATCTTCTGGCGCCATTAGAATCTGATTATACCCTGAGAAACCATCCATGAATGACAGTAGCTCATGTCCTGCGGTGTTATCTACCAAAATGTCAATGTGGGGAAGCGGGAAGTCATCCTTGGGACTGGCCTTGTTCAGATCACGAAAGTCGACGCACACACGAACTTTTCCATCCTTCTTCGGGACTGGCACGATATTGGCAACCCATTCCGGGTATTCGGTGACAATGATGAACCCTGCCTTGAACTGCTTCTCCATCTCTTCTTTAACCTTGAGTGCCCATTCCGGTCTCATGCGCCTCAGTTTCTGCTTGACAGGTTTAGAATTAGGGAGGAGAGGAATATGATGTTGGACGATGTCGGGATCGACCCCAGGCATGTCTTCGTAAGACCAAGCAAAAACATCTTTGAACTCTTTTAGCAAGAGGGTTAATTTTTCTTTTTCTTCTTTATTAAGGGTTGAGCCAATTTGCACAATCTGTGGATTATCTATTTCACCTAAGTTAACTGATAAAGTATCTTCGATTATTTCATAAGCAGGTGGTTTTTCAATTAGTTGCTTAAATTCAATTGGGAGATCCTCGGAGGGATCTGTGCATTCACAAGTGTTAGACGCAGAGGAGTAAGCAGAATCGTCTTTCATTTCATTCATGATAGGTAAAGTGATTACATTGGATAGTGGTGGGCTTACAGCAGCCGACTCCAGTACAGACTCGATAACCGGTAGTACAGACTTTGGGGGAATAGGGGATTGGGAGACACAGACAGATGACTCTACAGCCTGGTTGCTCAGACCCTCCTCAGTTGGCTTGATCTGATCATCTTGGCTCTCGGCCCTCTTCTCTTCCTCCTCCTCAGTGGATTCCTCCCACATCTTCTTGATCGCCTCAGTGTCAAGGTATTTTAACCAGTCTTCCTCTGGGGTCTTTTCAACTTCTTCGGGATAGAACGGGTCTTGATATGGGGGCCTCTCGCAGTCAGCGAAGATTTCAAGCCCGGGGTGCCTTCTCCCAGTGGTTTGATGGACCCAGGGTTCGGGGAACTCGAAGTAAGGGAAATCATCCCCTTCTTTGACGAATTGTCCATTCAAAGTCTTGCGGTATGGCGGGAGACCCTTCACCCTCTTCTTCCATGGCCTTTGTAGCTCGGCGTCCTCATCAGTGGGCTTGTACCCCAACCTGAAAGTGCCTTGTTGCCCTTTGATCTGCGGGAATTCCCGAATTCCTTGCTGGCGTCGACCCAACCCCATTCCGGGGAAGTAGTTCATCTTGCGGACAATGTTGACGACTGCGGAGTGGACCTCAGGGAATCGGTCTTCGTCTTCGATCATATGAACTTCTTCCATGAAGAATCCTCCGATTTCTCCTTCTTCCAGCTCAGGTATTTGGACTTCAAAGACGGGAACGTAATTTGGGAAAGCCTCATTACCCCAACTATTACCGAGGATGATCTTTACCTCCCTCTCATGAATGTACTTGATCATTTGATGCACAGTGGATGATACAGCTTTGTTGGCGTGAAGCCAGGGTCTTCCAATTAGCAGATTGAACGAGGCAGGTATGTCCATGACTTGAAAAATCTCGGTGCTCACCAAAGATCCTACCCGGATTTGGAGAGAAACAGTTCCCATCACATTTCTTCTAGTGTTGTCATAGGCTCTCACGGATTGCACAGATGGCGTAATGTCGAGGATATTGACCCCCAAAGTAGTGGCAGTTCTTAAGGCACAAACATTCAAAGCAGAACCTGTGTCGACTAGACAAAATGGCACCTGTTGTTCCTTACATCCCATAGTAATGTATAACGCCTTGTTATGCGCGGATCCCTCTGGCGGCATGTAATGATGGGGTCGGGGGTAAGTGCACCCAAGAAAGCTACCATGTCCTCCGGCGCGGCGTCGATGGGGACTTCAATCCCAGCCAAGGCATTTAACACGGCTTGCCTGTGCTTATAGGATGTCACCATAATATCCCACATCGAGAGATGTGCTTGGGTTTTCTTTAGCTGCTTGATCAGCTCATTGTCTTCTTCGATGACCTCATCCATCTTGCCCTTCCCCTTGTCTTTAACTGGACCTTTCTCGATAGCTTCGGTGGTAGGCTGTGGAGGCTGATAATGACGGCCCGACCTGGTTAGGTGATCAATCTCGGCAGGAGTAGGCCCTTCTACAGTCCCATCCTTCTTAAACCAATCACAATCCGTTCCCACAAATGGCTTTTCTGGCTCGTTCCAGATGGAAGCATCACTCTCGTCGTTAGGATCATACCATTTGAGGTCTACCGCCCCTAGTTCATGCTCTTCCAGGAAGAACAAATCCTGCTCGTCGTCAAGCTGCTGCTGCCACTCGTCATTCTCCCCTCCGATCAGATGAATTCCCTCAGAATCCGGGATGTCAATGCAAGGCAAGGGTTGTCCTAGGGGGGTGATATAAGTAGCAGGGTTGAAGGGTACGGGTCTGGACTCAATGAGGTTGACATTTTGGTGGTTTGGTAAGGGATTTTGGGTGATATGAGGCTGCTTTGGTGGTGGCTCGATGATATTCTGGTCGATGAGGTCTTGGATGTCATGGCGGAGGCGCATGCAATCATCAGTGTTATGGTCGGGGGCTTGATGGTAAGTACATCGCTTGGACATATCGCAGTTAGGCGGGAGCGGGGTATTTCGGGGCTGGAGTAATTGAAGATGGCCTTTTTTGAGGAGGCGATCTAGGGCTGAGGAGAGAGAGATCTCTAGCTTGGCAAAATTGCGAGGGGGCTTTTTCTGGAAAGGGCGGTTGGAGGAATTTGCCTGATTGGAGGGTTGGTATGGCCTTGGAGGATATGCCATGGGTTGGCCGCTAAGGGCATTGACATCCGGGGGATTCCGGGAGTAGTTGGGCCTTCTTGGCTGACTCGGAGGGTCTTCCTTTTTGATCTTCCCCTCCCTGATAGCATCTTCGATTCGGGTTCCGACTTCAAACAACTCCTCAAAGGTGTAGATGGACTGGTAGAATAATTTCTCATGATAGAGCGGCTGCAGATTCCGGATGAGCATCCTTACCTGTTCTTTCTCGATTGGCCGGTGGGTCATTTGGGCTACCCTGTTCCTCCATCTGCTCAGGAATGCAGCGAAGGATTCATTGTTGCTTTGCCGGGTTGTTTCCAAATCCCTGATGGTGACATCCAGCTCTTGATTGTAAGAGTAATGATCGACGAAGACTCGAACAATGTCCTCCCAGGCCCGGGTTTTGGAGGCTTCCAAGGTTAGGAACCATGATAGTGCAGATTTCGCTAGAGTTTGCGGAAATAGCATTGCAATGTGCTCGTGGGTACAGCCTATGGACTGGAAGATACTCATGCACAACTTCACGTGACTTTTTGGGTTCCCAGTTCCATCAAAACGATCGATGGCAGGCATTTTAAAGTTCTCCGGCAGTTTCAACTTGACAGGCTCAAAGAGGCCTTCCAGATCTAGCATGTAATCATCGACTCCCTTGCTTTTTCTCAGCACGCTCTCCAGTTTATCGACCTTGTCCAATTTTTCTTGGAGCTTCTTCTCATACGTAAGCGGTGGGACCCCTTGAAACCAGTTTTCCTCCCCATTGTTCTCATGTAGAGGAGGTTCAAACTCCGGTGGCAGAAACCCGGGCGGAGGTCGCGGCTGTTGCTGCTTTAATTCTTCCATGAATTTCAGGACCTGGGCTAGACTGTCGGATTGTTGGCTTATAGTCGCTCCCAACTCGGTGACCTTGTTTTCCAATTCTTCTCTATTCATATTGAAGCGGGCTGTCGGACTGATTCTGACCAGACGATTATCTGAACTCCTGGTCCAAGACGAGGATTCCGGCTACTGACCTTGGGAATCTATACTGACCTGACAGATTTTGAAAGAAAGGGGTGTATCAGATCCTGACAGTGACGACTTTTAGACAGACAAAGACAGTGACGTGGACTGACTCGAGACAGTGCGTGCAGAGAGATGAGAAAAGGTGCATGCAAATGGGATAAACATGCGGATGTAAGCCCTAATCTATGTGATGCTCCTATTTCTAACAGATAGCAGCTAAACAAATAAGGTCCTAGCCATACAGAGTGTGCTAACCTTACTTTCTAGTATGATCACCATGGATTTCCAAGACACTTCGGGAATTTTGGACAGAGTTTCTGGGAGAAACTGGTTAACGTGGTTATATCTGGGATATTTGGATAGAGTTTCTGGTTAATGTGGTTATATCTGGGATATTTGGACAGAGTTTCTAGAAAAACTGGTTAATGTGGTTATATTTAGGATATCTGGACAGAGTTTCTGGGGAAGCTGGTTAACGTGGTTATATTTGGGATATCTGGACAGAGTTTCTGGGGAAACTGGTAAGTACGGTTATAGTGATCATACTTTCTAGCAGGTTTTCATACTCCTATGTCTCAAGACCGACAAACAAGGTTTGCGGTGTATATCTTTGTGAACATGGGGCAGACATCCTTGTCATGGTGCCTAGGCAGGTCAACCCAATGTGGTTACATGTGAGTGATTGCCTTGGGAACCATAAGAAAGAGGTTTTGTTCTATGTCACATAAGCGTCTACATCGCTCAGGTAATCCCATCAGGGCATACAGCAGTTATATCACGTTGTCCTATCTGAAAAGATAAATGAACAGTCCTATGAAAGGTTCTACAGGAATCTATATGCAAAGGCTGGGTTTAGTCAAAGAGGGTCCGTTGACGAGAGTTCCAATATACCGTCAGGGAGACAGTACGGAGGTTTTTACTCTTTTTGATATACCTTGGAAGGTACAGTATCAACGGTGACTTGTGCCCTGGCACAGCAAGACCTGAACAATGTCAGCGCCGTGTTTCAGACACAGTCGGAGGGGGAAAATGCAAGAGTGCAATGCGGTGAACCAAACACAGTAAAAAGATGATTTTAAGGATGCTTCTTATGAGTCAAACCTCTGTATTATTTTGTTTTAAAATAAAAATCCCCAGCAGAGTCGCCAGATTGTGGATACCGGGAATCGGACCACTTCTCTTGTTTGAGATTGTTTTGAAATTGATTTGAATCAAAGAAAGAAAACAGGTCTATTGAAAACAGATACAGAGTCGCCACTTGGTCTTTAAGGAACCAAGAAACCTAATTTTGACTCACCCAAATGGATAAAGGGCACCGGCCCTTCATAACCAAAGAACTCGGTTCGGGGTTTTGGTACGAGAGAGGAAGGAGCCTTTGTCACGACTAAAACACCCTCAACTCGCCCCGTCTTTCGACGGGCCTCAATTAGCATCCAAATAATCATCTTATACTATGTTTGATTCGACAAATAATACTATGATAGTATATTACATCACATAAGAAACTTGAAATGAGAGATCTAAAGATAAGATATCATTCATAAGATCTAAGCCAAATATCATGCAATGTGAAGTGAAAGATCACACAAATAAACCTAGGAAAAATCGTCTAATCATATATCAATTAATCAAGTTTTCCTAATCTAAAGGGGACATGAATTGTTCTTGAAACAAATAAACAAAGAAATCAAAATATGCTTAACAAGCTAGTATGATGCATGTTATTCTTTGAGAAAAGAAGATCTCTCAATCCCCGGGACGGATGAGAAAGGATGATTAGATCGAAGGGGAAGCATGAACGTATGATCGTGATCATTCCTTATAATCTCCTTAGATTAAGAGTTACAAAAACCCCAAATCTTGCATGAATGCAATGTATGTATCTAAAGTGTGCAAAGGTTGTAGTGTGTTTTGTGTACATGGATTTCTAGAATGGCTTAGAAGTCTAAAATGTGTATGAATGGATGAATGAAATTAACATGGGATATGTACAAATGTAGTATGAACTACTTCCTAAGATATGAACTAATTTGGAATGCATATAAGCATCAAATCAAAGAATGAAAGTTAAAGTATACTTGCTGTGAATAGTGGACAGAACAGTAGCATGATCTTTTGGAATTTGAAAAGAGGGGTTAGGGAAGTTTTTAATGCATGATTTTTTATGGAGATGTTCCTTATTGTGTCTAGAACACAACCCAAAAGGCTAATATTGAATACCTATCACAGATTGAGAGAAATTATATAAACAATAGAGGTCACTCAGAAACAGAGTTCGTACTGTCGACTGAAATGTTAGAAAATCTTAGAAAATGAAAGAGAATGATCTAGAGGCCCATTTTATACAGAAAGTTTCCTAAGACATTGAAGTGTAAGGGAAAAATAAGTTAGGACCACCCCTTTTGGAAAAGTTTTCTGGAAAAGAGGTCGTAAGTTGACCTTGCTGCTGTGACAGCAAAAATAGAATGTTTGGAAGGAATGTTGGGACCCAAATGGACCATTTCCAAGTACTTCCAAGTCAAACCAAAAATCATGGGTGTTCTCCAATGAGTTAGGAAGACTTTCCAAGTGGCCTTGTATCCATATGTTGAGTATTGTGTTCTAGAAAAATCTTTGAACTCAACTCATTCACTATTTTGACTCATTATTTTGAAGATTTTGGAGAAAACAAAGTTTTGTTTCTTGAAACCAAATGAGAGGGATTGAGAGGAGTTTTGAAATAGATGTTTTGAAAACATGTTTTCAACACTCAATAAGGATCATAGCCACTTAGAATACCTACATCAAACTCATCATTTAAGAACCTCCAAGATTGTTGGAGAGATTTATTTTGTTTTTGGACATAACTTCAATACATTCCAAGAATACCTTGGAAGTATTGAGGTTATGGTCATCATCTATCAAACATGTTTTTGAGGTCAAGAGCTACTATCCATAAGGATTCACTCACCCAAAACTTCATGTCATCACTTAGATGATGATGAACTAGTAAGTAAATAAAGAAAATAAAAAGAAATGGGATAAGAAGAGATGAACAATAAATAAACAAGCAAGTAGATGATAATCAATAGATGATATTCATGAAGCATGAGACTTGTAGATTGGTATATCACTCATATGTAATGACACTAGACATGGAAGAAGCTTCCACTCTCTTGAATGCTCACTAAAATGGTGGTTGGGAGTATTGAATGTTGAAATAAATGGAAGTAATGAAGTAAAAACAAAGTTAGAACTCACTTTTGTTTTGAAAATCAAAGAAGAAAGCTTTTTTTCTCTCTACTCTAACCTTATCTCTACTACTTTCTCTCCCAAACTTTTCCAAAACTCACATTTGACTCCCCCAAAATGAGGAGTAATGGGGTGTTTATATAGGCCAATTTGGGGTAGTTTTGGGATTTAGAAAGTGTTCCTATTGGTCCCAAACATCTGAAATCATGAAACTACGTCGTTTTGGCTTTTAATTAATCAAAATGGGACCACAAAAGAAATTACAAAAATACACTGTTCTGGAGGGGAGTGCCGCGGCGGCACTGGGCCACTGCCGCGGCGGCAGTGGGCCAGTGATGCGGCGGCACTGCTCCTCCCTTCGTCCAGATAATGCTGTTTAGGCCCCCCGAAGTTCCGGTATTCGCGAAAATGCCCTATTTCGTCCGAAATTCACAGAAAATGCGTACGAACTCCAAATTGGGATCGTGATATACCGTTGGAAAGGTAATGGAGTCTACTTTACATAAAAAAATAGTTCGTGGATAGGTCATTTTGAAAAGTTTTGCGGTATTTGCGACAAAAGCCGATTTGATCGCCTTTTTCGCCTTTGGAAATTCATAATAAATTCGTTTTAAATCCAGAAATTATGTGCGATATACCGTTGGAAAGCTATTGACCTCTAGTATCTATGAAAAATATTTGAAAATTGTTTCGGTGCCCCGGTCCCAAAATCAAATTTCGGTCAAACCGGTCAAACCTGGGATTCCCGGGAAGTTCTGGGAACCTCCGGGAGTTCCCGGGAGCTGATGTTTTCGCTCGATTTTCTTTTGGAACTCGTTTTAATACTTTTCTCATGATTTGGAATGATTCCGGTGAACTCGGATGATTTTGGTCAAACTTGGTCAAACCCGGTCAAACCTTGGTCAAACCTTGGTCAAACCTAGTCAAACCGGTCAACGGGGACTTTCCGGGAACTTCCGGGACTTCCGGGGGTCTCTGGGAGCTGACGATTTCTTCCGGTTTTACTTAAAAACTCATTTTATTATTTTTTTCTTACGACATAGCATGTTTTCAGAACTTCGGGACCAAATCCGGGAGTTTTTGGGCTTTCAGGGGCATTTTGGTCATTCTGAGCATTCTGAGAGATAGCTGACTTCCAGGAGTCCTTTTGAGTCTTTTACGATCATTGTGAACCATCAAGCTATGGGTCTCCTAAATCTGATAGCCGACAAAATGGGGTGTCTACACCCTTCTAATAGTAGATTGGCTATCGCAGTGTATACAAATAGCTGACACAGGTTTTGACCATCTTGGAATATCTTCTACAAAATGGTGAAGCCATTCAGCCTCTTCAGCTGCCTTGTCTAGTGCAATGAATTCAGATTCCATTGTCGATCTAGCAATACAAGTTTATTCTGAAGATTTCCATGACACAGTTGCACCACCAAGTGTGAAAACATATCCACTTGTAGATTTTGAATCTTTCATATCGGATATCCAGTTTGCATCACTGTATCCTTCCAATACAGCTGGATATCTTATGTAGTGCAATCCTTGATCACGTGTATATCGTAAGTACCGCAGTACCCTTACTATCCCTTTCTAGTGTTCACCACTAGGATTACTAGTGTATCTACTCAGTCTACTAACTGAATAAGCAATGTCAGGCCTTGTACAACTCATTAGGTACATCAAACTTCCTATCAATCGAGAATATTCTAGTTGAGAAACACTCTTACCAGTATTCTTAGATAGGTGTAGACTTAAGTCCACAGGCGTCTTGGCTACACTTTTATCAGACTTGTTGAACTTCTCTAGAATCTTGTCTACATAATGTGACCGTGACAGAACAATTCCATTAGTATTTCTAGAGATCTTGATGCCCAATATAACATCAACAAGTCCCTTATCTTTCATGTCAAATTTAGAATTCAACATTTTTTAGTAGATTTAATGATCTTATCATTACTACCCACTATGAGCATGTCATCAACATATAGACATAAGATGACATATCCTTCATTCGTGTCTTTGACATAAACACATTTACCACACTCATTGATTTTAAATCCACTAGAGAGTATAGCTTTGTCAAATTTTTCATGCCATTATTTTGGAGTTTAAGCCATACAATGGTTTGACAAGCTTATACACTTTATTTTCTTGCTCTGGAGCAAAAATCCTTCAGGTTGCTCCATGTACATTTCTTCATTCAAATCTCCATTAAGGAAGGCAATCTTAACATCCATTTGATGTATTTCGAGATCTCGCAAAGTTGCGATCGCAATAATCATACGAATGGATGTTATTCTCGTAACAGAAGAATGCGTATCAAAATAGTCTAGACTCTCCTTTTGTCTATACCCTTTAATGACAAGCCTTTCCTTATACTTATTAATAGTACCATCCGTCTTCATTTTCTTTTTAAAAATCTATTTATAACCCAAAGGCTTACAACCAGGAGGAAGATCTACCAGTTCCTAAGTATGGTTTTGTAGGATAGAATCAATTTCACTCTTGATTGCTTCTTTCCATAACGGACCATCTACTGATCTAATAGCTTCATTATAGCTTTGAGGCTCATTTTCTATAACATAAGTTAGAAAGCCTGGACCAAAAGATTTTGAGGTCCTAGCTTGTTTCCCACATCTAGGCTTAACACCTACATTCTCTTCTTGGGTTTTACTAATTTCCCCAATAGTCTCAAATGTGCATTTTTTAAAACTATATTCTTCTTTACAAGAAAATATATTCTCAAAAAATGACGCATTTCTAGATTTCATGATCGTGTTCTTGCGTATATCTGGATTTTCAGATTTATGTACAAGAAATCGATACGCACTACTATTATGTGTATAGCCAATAAATAAACAATCAACAGTTTTTGGACCTATCCTCTCTTTCTTAGGAGTAGGTACAAGAACTTTTATAAGACACCCCCACATTCGTAAGAATTTATAGGAAGGTTTTCGACCATTCCATTGTTACTACGGGGTTTGATCAACTTTCTTTCGAGGTATCTTATTTAAAATGTAATTTGCAGAGAGAATTGCTTCCCCCGACAAGTTCTGTGGCTATCCAAAACTGATTAACATATCATTCATCATTTCTTTTAAGGTACGATTTTGTAACAATCTGCATTTCAATTTAATTTAAAATTCATGTCCATACTTAATATAGTGTAATTTCATTTGTCACATTTAAAATTTAATTGGGATTGCCTACTTTTATTTAATTACAATTCTTATGTTCTAAATTTTATTCCTTGATTTGTTTCAAGTTAAAATTCTTTTGGGGTCAAACTGTAATTTTACAAAATTTAGTGATACCTGTGTTGAATTTCAAGTCTGTATTTCAAAATGGTAGAAATATTTTATTTTGACTCAATCAGTATTTTTATAAAACCGGAAAATCATTTCCTACGTTAAAATGCATTTTCTGTAGTTTTGTGGTGAATACCGCACCGCGAAAATACCAGTTCATGTTCAAAACTGTCTGCGCCACGTTGAACTTCCACAGATTTTGGAAGTGACGTAAAGTGTAATTGGACATTTGCTTTATTTTCCAATTATGGAAAGTAATCATTTGATAGGGTTTTGTTTGGTTTTGCTTATTTGTTGTGCCCATAAGTTAGATTTCCCAAACAACTTCAAGTTAGCCCCTATACACCTACTTGGCCTTTGGCTTAATCTGAGAGTTATATAAACTCTATACATATGTATATCAGCACACACACACACACACACACACACACACACACACACACACACACACACACACACACCCCCCTGTGATTTTGTAGTGTATTTAGTAATTAAGAAAAGAATTTAATTTATTGAGTATTGGTCATGGTTCTTGGAGCCCAAGTTCTCCACTTAACCTTCTACATATACAACACTCACACACTTAGGCTCTCATTCTACTCATTGTTTACAAACATAGAGAGAGTTTCAGAGGGAGTTTAAAGAGAACTTTTACCGAATTTTTCTGGAGAGAGAAATCTCCACAAACTCCATAGCCAAAGCTTGGGTTTGGATTCTTATTTTGCTATCCTTTCTCAACACACTTTCAATCTCTTATCACAATGAGTATTCTAAACTCACCTAGAATGTAATTTATATTGTATTTACTGTTTTGTGTAGCTAATTTGTAATCACCATTTATGAATTTACGTTGAAGTTCCATGGCTTGAAAAATCATAACTTTTCAAACTTAACCAAAATCCATTTTTAGAGATAAAAATGAAAGATTATACATCCCATATTCTATGTTTAAAGTTTTATAGCTTAATTTCTTCATAGGAGAAAGTATATAAGAAATTAAGTTTTGTCATCTTGTAATCTTTCATAAAATTCTAAAGTTGTAGATTGATTCATGTAAAATTGATTATAGATTTAAAATACTTGCGAAAAACCGAAGAGATTCATATATTATAAGGCATGGTAACTTACGGATTCAAAAATACGTCAAAAGACCCCCTGATTTATTAAACAGGGGAGTTTCAACGAAGAAGATGAAGCCACTGCAAGAACTCGCGTGTGCGATCGCGCGAGCGACCACTCGTGCAATCGTTCCACACGCGCGAGCTTTGTGTTTTCAGGCAGACAGAAAAGGTTTTATAAAAAAAAAAAAATTTGGGCATGTCGCGCGAGCGGCTCGCGCGCGACTTCTGACAGTTTCTAGTTTTTGCTTATTTCATATGAAGGAACTGTTTGGTTGTTGCCTTGTGGGTCTTTAAGGCTCTGTTTGCGAAAAATGTTTAAACAGATTATATTTTGGGTATGATTGGTCATTTACGAACAATTATGAATCCAATTCTTTTCAAAGCATACCTTGTTATTATTCTTAACACTACATATGTTCTGTGGGTGGTTTCATGACATTCATATGGTATCAGTTGTACATGCATGGTGACTGTGGGTGTTGGTCAGTATGGAAAAGAGTTATGGCAGTGTGGTATAGTAAGTGCGGTTGTAAGCCTTGATTGCTCAGCTTTGATTATTATGTTTTTGTTGTTGACATTTGGGACGGAATCGATCCCTTAAACTGTCGCGACCTACGGGTCCATAAAAGAAATTAAATGCTTTCCATATTTATGCTACGTCGGGGCGTGACAGGATTTAGTGGTATCAAAGCCAGGTTATCTAGTTTGACCAGGCTCGGTTATTCACGCCACAGATTAGTGACATAGATTAGCTTTATATTTTTACTAAGCTATATAATCAAGATTAAGTCGTGTCTGATTTACCTAATTTAGATTTACCAAACAACCAGGTTCCAGATTTTAGTTGATTAGCACCGATTGTTCATAGTTCAGAACTCGTGATCCAGGTTAGTTTCATCGTAGAGGTGATTGTACATGTTTTGTCACATCGACAACAATGTTAGCAGTTGCCAAATAACCTCGGATGTATCTATTTAGAATTTAGCCAAGTTGATTTTGACATATGAATACCCTATAGGCAGATAGTAATCGAGTTCCTAAGAAGTTGAGGTAAGCCAAAACCCTCATAAATAGCTTAGACACTGACGAACTTCCTAAGTCAAATATCAGAACAGTCAGCATAGCCCAAGGCCCAGAGCTAGGAAAGAGAATAAGAATACGACCTCCTTGCTATTAGACAGTCCTAGCACGAATACGTGTTTGGTGTAATATGAATACTTGGATTTTGTTATATGCTTATGCTGTAATACGAATATATTACATAGTGATATTAACCCGTTAGGTTGCGTGTAGGAGCATAGATGGCCGAGTTGTCTCAGACAACCGAGAACCAATCAAGTGGGCAATCCCAACTGTTATCCCCGGAAGTCGACCCCACCGGCTTGGTCGAGTCTCTTATTCTGAGCTTTTGGGAGGTGGGTAATAGAATCACTGTAGGTTAATTAGGAGATCATCTGTACGAGAGTTTCCTTGTGAAATCATCTGAACTACAGCAAGGCAAGAGGAAGTTCCAAGAAATGGTGACTCCCGTTGAGAACAAGGGTACAAGCAGGCCAAGCAGCCTCTGTGCTAATTGTAACCTACCAGGTCACAGTTGGTATGATTGCAATGAGACTCAATGGATAAAACACGGCAGTTTGAGTCACCTCCGTGAGGAGAAGAATGCACCAAAAGCGGAGAAGAAGAAATGGAAAACCAAACTTTAAGTTTGTTTTAACTGCCAGATGCCCGGGCATTTTGCTAAAAGATGTGCTTTACCCAAGAAGGTGACATAATGCTTTAACTGCGGCACCCCCAGCCATATGGCTCGAGACTGCAAGGTACCTAAGCACATCGCTCACCAGAATATAGTCTGTTATAACTGTGGTAAACTGGGTCACATCAGCAAGTTCTGCACTGCTCCCAAGCAGGTGACTTATGATCAATAGGGACAGACTCATGTAAATGGTGTTATTCCTGATACCACTGGATATAATGAGACTGGGTATGAAGAAGGAGATTATGGAGAAGTGCAGCCCGATTAGCAAGCAATGGAAGGTACTTTAACTCTGTTTAACTCCCATGTTAAAGTGTTATTTGATAAGGGTGCTGCACTTTCATTCATATCTATTAATACAATTCAGAGATTGGGTATCTTACCTCATCGTTTAGAGAAAGCTTTGAGGGCTACTTTACCATTAGGAGTTGCAGTCAGATTAGGACACGTGTGCAAGGATTGTCCTTTATGACTAGGAGACCGTGAAATCCCTGCAAGGCTGATCGTCCTATTGATGAAAGAGTTTGACATAATCCTAGGGATGGATTTGGCTCTCTCAGAACCAAGCGAAGTTGGAAATGTACGAGGAAAAGAATTACATTCTCCAACAGTGGGAATCAACCCTTTGATTTTCAAGTTAATCCTTCAGGAGATATGTTTCTCACAAGATGCTTAGCTAACATTGAAGACGTCAGTACAGAGATGATAGCGTCGTCTATACCTGTAGTCAGGTACCTCAAAGAAGTATTTCAAGATGTTTTGCCACCCGAGAGAAGTATAGAGTTCTGTATTGAGCTTATACCGGGTATCGTACCGATCACCAAGGTTCCCTACAGAATGGCCCCCACCGAACTATTGGAATTGAAGGAACAAGTTCAAGAGCTCGAGAACCTAGGTTTTGTACGTCCAAGTACATCGCCTTGGGAAGCACTAGCATTTTTCGTGAAAAAGAAGGATGTGACATTTCAGTGGTGTATCGATTATAAAGGACTGAACTGAGTATGAGTATTCCCTTACCTCGAATCGACGATTCATTTGATCAACTACAGGGAGCTACAACAATCTCTAAGATAGCAGCACTATTGAAGGAATTGACAAAGAAGAATTTGAAGTTTGATTGGACAGAGAAGCATGAGCGCGCCTTTCTAGAGTTAAAATAGAGACTCACTACCGCACTGGTACTAGCTATACCCAAGCCTGATGAGAAGTTCACTATCTTCAGTGACGCGTCATATCAAGGATTGGGGTGTGTACTTATGCAAGATGGTAGAGTTATCGCCTATGGATCTAGACAGTTGAAGTCGAATGAGTTGAACTATCCCATTCATGATTTGGAGTTGGCAGCAGTAGTATTCGCACTCAAGATTTGGAGACACTATCTCTATGGTGAAAAGTTTGACTTATTCTCCGAACACAAGAGTCTGAAATACTTGTTCACACAGAAAGAGTTAAACATGAGGCAACGCAGATGGATGGAGCTGATCAAAAATTACGACTTTACGTTAGAGTACCACCCCAGTAAAGCTAATGTGGTCACCGATGCTTTGAGTCAGAAGATTCGTGAGACGATCGCCTCCTTAATAGTTAGAGAATGGCGAGCATTGGAGACGTTGGCAGAGTTTGATGTACAGAGTGCTGAAGAAGGAGAATGACAACTTTTCGGATGTCTTATCCTATAGCCTGTTCTTATCGACCGTATTATTGGAACTCAGAAAGAAGATGAGAAGTTTCAAGCGTGGTTTATGAAGATGTCAAAGAAAGATCCGATAGAATGGAAGGTGGGAAGTGACGGAGGGTATCGATGCAGAGACAGATTATGTGTACCAAACTGTGGGAATTTGAGAAACGATATTCTGGCAGAAGCACATAAGTAAAAATATACAGTTCACCCAGGAGGAACGAAATGTATAAGGATTTGAAGAAAAATTTCTGCTGGGTAGGTATGAAAAAAGATGTGGCCGAATTAGTATCCAGTTGTTTGACGTGTCAACAAGTCAAAGCCGAACATCAGAGACCGTTAGGATTGTTGCAACCGCTACCTATTCCTGGTTGGAAGTGGGATTGTTGGGAATATGCCCTCAAACTAGATAGTTGGATAATGGAATATCATAATGCATTTATGCATGTTAGTTCATGAGATGAATATTAGACTGAAATCCTTAAACAACATTGTATGTGGTTCATTTGTGTATGTGACTACACATGTGGGATATGAATCACAAATTCTTGTTGTTTCAAATAAGTCACAGTAGATGATAAGTCTGGATAACTTATCAGGTATACACTGTAGCGTGATTAACGTCTACGGGGTAGAATGATGAATCTCATTCATAAGAGTCTTTGACTCTTGGTTAATATGCTAGTGAACTCAGTGCATTGACGGACCTGAGTTAAACCTATTGACAACTAAACGCTGTCACCGTCAATAGGAACTCAAAACTTGTATAGGGATACATGTCCTTAATCCCGAGATAGTTATGGACGCAAGTTGTATGCTTGGTTGCTTTGACTTACCAATCAGTGAGGTCTTGCAAGATCAACACCTGGGTATCTTGGGTAAATCAAGTATGCAACGTTGGGAACATATATTGTCAAGATGGAATTCTACCCTCTTCAATAAAACGAAGAGTAAGTATTCCCTCGAGAATGTCACTAGGAGTGATTACTGAGAGCTGGCCAACCTTGTCAACAAAGTGTTATTGTTGATATGTTTAGTAATCCAAGCGTAGTGAATGATACTCGAAGAATATAAGATGTACTATCTATTGGGTCGACAGTATCTTAAAACATACATCCCAATGATAGATACGAATACTGCTTGGTAGAGGGACATTCGTATCATATTATACAAGTCTAGCAATCGCTTATGTATGTGTGATTATGTTCTTATGCACTGGAGTGCAATTATCATTTTATAGTGGCATTAATGATAATTGATCAATTATTGATTCCTTAGTTAAGAGTATTGACTAGATGGAATAATAATTGATCGGAGCCAGTAATTAAGAACCTAGGAGGTCCCACTCTTAGCTCCACTAGAATGCTTGGAAGGGCAAATGAGGATGTTGTCAAAACTGGTTCGATCGATCGAAGTTGTTTCGATCGATTGAAGTCAAGGCAGGTTCGATCGATCGAGTTTCGTTCAATCGATCGAATGTTCGATCGATCGAACTCACTTCGATCGATTGAAAGTAAGGTCAGTTCTGGGAATCTATAAATAGGGCAGCTGCGTCCAGGGAATTGAGTTCTTTTGTTTTTAACGTCCCTAAGCTGCTGAAACTGTTTTAGGGTTCCCAAACCTTCTTCATCCTCTCCATTAGAGATCCCACCATCTCTAGCCTCTCCGGGAAGCATTCGAGGAGACATAAGAGTGAAGATCACCTAGAGGTTGCGGCTGGATATTGGTAAAGGAAGCCATATTCAGAATTGGGTTCAAGACCATAAGGTATCGCATTCTCTCCCTCTTATTCTACGCATCTATAGAGTTAACAAGTAATAGATCCGGGCTACCAATAAAAGATTTTGTAACTCGATTATTCCGCTGCGCGTTTAAAACAATTTTAAACATGTTTTTCCTATAAGCACATCACGATGGATTTTGTAGTGGGATTACCTCGATCGGAACAGAATCATGATGCCATTTGGGTAGTCGTGGATCGACTGACTAAGTCTTCTCATTTCATTGCTCATAGTATGACGTACCCGGTAGAAAGAATGAGCCGGATGTACATACAACAAGTTATGCGACTTCACGGTGCACCTGTGTCGATTGTGTCAGACCGTGACGCACGTTTTACTTCTGGATTTTGGGAAAGTTTACAAGAAGCTATGGGAATCTTGCTCAAGATGAGTACTGCTTTTCACCCTCAGACAGATGGGCAAACTGAGCGTGTTAATCAGATTATGGAAGATATGCTTAGAGCTTGTGTTATTGATTTCAAAGAATCTTGGGAAACACACTTGCCTTTGGTCGAGTTTGCCTATAACAACAGTTATCACACGAGTATCGGGATGGCTCCTTTTGAAGCCTTGTACGGACGACCATGTCGTTCTCCGCTATGTTGGGCAGAGGTGGGAGATACAGAATTGTTGGGACCAGATTTGGTTAGAGAAAGCAACGAAAAGATTTCTTTGGTCAAGGAAAGGATGAGGACCGCTCAAAGCCGGTATAAGAGTTATGCTGATCGACGCCAGAAAGATTTGGAATTTGGTGTTGGAGATCACGTACTCCTAAAGGTTTCACCGACCCGAGGAGTAGTACGCTTCGATCTCAAGAGAGGGAAATTGGCTCCGTGTTTCATCGGACCGTTCGAGATTTTGGAACGTGTCGGGAAAGTGGCATATCGACTGGCGCTACCACCGAAGATGTCTGGGGTTCACAATGTATTTCATGTGAGTATGCTGAGAAAGTACATACGAAACCCCTAGCACGTGGTTAGTTATGACGATATTGAGACGAGTCATAACATTTCTTACAAGGAGAGACCTGTGAAGATTCTGGATCAGAGTATCAAGAAGCTGAGGAACAAGGACATTTCGTTGGTGAAAGTTCAGTGGAATCACCATGACGAGAATGAAGCCTCGTGGGAAGTCGAAGCTGACATGAGGAAGAAGTGCCCGAAGTTATTTCATGACTAGTTAGTCTTGATTTCGGGGACGAAATCCTGTTGAAGGGAGGAAGGGTGTAACAATCTGCATTTCCATTTAATTTAAAATTCATGTCCATATTTAATATAGTGTAATTTCATTTGTCACATTTAAAATTTAATTGGGATTGCCTACTTTTATTTCATTACAATTCTCATGTTCTAAATTTTATTCCTTGATTTGTTTCAAGTTAAAATTCTTTTGGGGTCAAACTGTAATTTTACAAAATTTAGTGATACCTGTGTTGAATTTCAAGTCTGTATTTCAAAACGGTAGAAATATTTTCTTTTGACTCAATCAGTATCTTTATAAAATCGGAAAATCATTTCCTACGTTAAAATGCATTTTCTGTAGTTTTGTGGTGAACACCGCACCGCGAAAATACCAGTTCATGTTCAAAACTGTCTGCGCCGCGTTGAACTTCCACAGATTTTGGAAGTGACGTAAAGTGTAATTGGACATTTGCTTTATTTTCCAATTATAGAAAGTAATCATTTGATATGGCTTTGTTTGGTTTTGCTTATTTGTTGTGCCCATAAGTTGGATTTCCCAAACAACTTCAAGTTAGCCCCTATACACCTACTTGGCCTTTGGCTTAATCTGAGAGTTATATGAACTCTATACATATGTATATCAGCACACACACACACACACACACACACACACACACACACACACACCCCTGTGATTTTGTAGTGTATTTAGTAATTAAGAAAATAATTTAATTTGTTGAGTATTGGTCATGGTTCTTGGAGCCCAAGTTCTCCACTTAACCTTCTACATATACAACACTCACACACTTAGGCTCTGATTCTACTCATTGTTTACAAACATAGAGAGAGTTTTAGAGGGAGTTTAAAGAGAACTTTTACAGAATTTTTCTGGAGAGAGAAAGCTCAACAATCTCCATAGCCAAAGCTTGGGTTTGGATTCTTATTTTGCTTTCCTTTCTCAACACACTTTCAATCTCTTATCACAATGAGTATTCTAAACTCACCTAGAATGTAATTTATATTGTATTTACTATTTTGTAGCTTAATTTGTAATCACCATTTATGAATTTACGTTGAAGTTCCATGGCTTGAAAAATCATAACTTTTCAAACTTAACCAAAATCCGTGTTTAGAGATAAAAATGAAAGATTATACATCCCATATGTCATGTTTAAAGTTTTATAGCTTAAATTTGTTCATAGGAGAAAGTATATAAGAAATTAAGTTTTGTCATCTTGTAATCTTTCATAAAATTCTAAAGTTGTAGATTGATTCATGTAAAATTGATTATAGATTCAAAATTCTTGCGAAAAATCGAAGAGATTCATATATTATAAGGCATGGTAACTTACGGATTCAAAAATGGGTCAAAAGACCCCCTGATTTCTGAAACAGGGGAGTTTCAACGAAGAAGATGAAGCCACTGCAAGAACTCGCGCGCGCGATCGCGCAAGCAGACTGCGCGAGCGACCACTTGCGCAATCGTCCCGCACGCGCGAGCTTCGTGTTTTCAGGCAGACAGAAAAGGTTTTATAAAGAAAACAAAAAAAAAATTTGGGCATGTCGCGCGAGCGACCCCTCACTCGAGCGGCCCGCCCGCACGACTTCTGACAGTTTCTAGTTTTTGCTTATTTCATGTTAAGGAACTATTTGGTTGTTGCCTTGTGGGTCTTTAAGGCTCTGTTTGCGAAAAATGTTAAAATAGATTATATTTTGGGTATGATTGGTCATTTAGGAACAATTACGAATCCAATTCTTTTCAAAGCATACCTTGTTATTATTCCTAACACTACATATGTTTTGTGGGTGGTTTCATGACATTCATATGGTGTCAGTTGTACATGCATGGTGAATGTGGGTGTTGGTCAGTATGAAAAAGAGTAATGGTCAGTGTGGTATAGTGAGTGCGATTGAGATTGTGTTGTGGACACTCCCTGGTAAGTGAGTACCAAAGTGTGTTGTGATTGAGATTGCGGCGAGTGTGTCTTTAAAATGCGACGGTGGCAAAACTGGAAACTCCCTGACGACCATGGTAGCGTCAAAGTGTGTGAAGCCGAACTTGGACATTCCCTAGCACCCCATAGTAGTGCTAAAGTGTGGCCTATGGACACTCCCTGGTACCCGAGTCTGGATACTGCATGAGGTTACCTTTGGTATTTGTGAGGCGGATTAGGTACTAAAGTGTGAGGCATTGGACACTCACTAGTACCCCGAACCAGAGTGTGAGGCAAATTGGACATTCTCTGGCACCCCTGTGCTAAAGTGTGGCTGTCTGAGTATTTCAAAGGTACTGGTGTGAGAAAGTTGAGTTGTTGGGTTTTATCAAGAGAAAAGAGTCGGTAAGATGAGATAGTGCATTTTTCTCATACACGGTCACATATATGAATTATATCTTTCATATGATATTGTGGTTGTTTTCTAAATGAACCCCTTACTTTAATATAAACTTGTTGAATTAAATGGGAATTGAAAAATGGTAAATGAGTATGTGTTACATTCAAAGTTATGTTTTTAATACTCACCAGCTTCTTGAAGCTGACGGCGTCGATGCGCCCTGGACATTCGTGTTCAGGCTTTTCAGGTTATGATATTGCTGGACCGTACGACTATCCAAACTGAGAATCCCTGCTGGAAAGAGAATTTACTTTTATATGTTTTAAGTTATAAACTGTTTTGTAATAAGTATGACTGTAATAGATATTAAGTTATTGTTTTGATTTAAAGCGGTTTGTGCCTTTAGAGACCCCGTGCTGTAATAACTATTAAGTTAGAAAAATATTGTAAGCCTTGATTGCTCAGCTCTGATTATTATGTTTTTGTTGTTGACGTTTGGGACGGAATCGATCCTTCAAATTGTCGCGACCTACGGGTCCATAAAGGAAATTAAATGCTTTCCATATTTATGCTACGTCGGGGCGTGACAGATTTTTCCTTTCAGCAACTCCATTTAATGGAGGCGAATGAGGTGCAGTGGTTTGGTGAATAATTCTATTTTGTGCACAATAGTCACCATATGGTGCTACATATTCACCACCTCTATCACTTCTTAACACCTTAATCTTTTTGCCAAGTTGATTCTCAACCTCTGTCTTGTATAGAATGAACTTATCCAAAGCTTCATCCTTACATTTAAGCAAATACACATAACAGTATTTAGTGCAATCATCAACAAAAGTAATAAAATACTTATTACCACCTGTAGATTGAACCATTTTTAAATCACATACATCAGTGTGGATTAATTCCAATGGTTCAATGCTTCTTTCAACTGATTGAAACGAAGTCTTCGTTAATTTTGCTTCAACACAAGTTTCACATTTCTGACTTGTGTCAATATGAAAGTTTGATATGTGGTCTAATTTAATTAATCTTCGCAAAGAATTAAAATTAACATGTCCTAGTCTACCATGCCACAAATTGTAAGACTCAAGCAAGTAAACAGAAGAGGTACTCATTTTATTTATCTTTGGGAATACAGTCGCTACATTAAGTTTGAACATCCCATTACACATATACCCCTTCCCCACATACATTCCCTATTTGGTCAGCACCACCTTGTCTGACTCAAAGACCATTCGGAAAGCATGTTTTCTTAGGAGAGATCCAAACACCAAATTCTTGCGAATTTTTGGTACATAAATGACATTGTTGAGAGTCAGCTCCTTTCCTGAAGTCATCTTCAGAATTATTTTTCCTTAGCCTTCAACATCCGAGAAAGCATAATTTCCTATATATATCTTCTCACCACTTGTAATTGGTTCGAAGGAAGTGAATATAGCTTTGTCGGAGCATATATGGCGAGTAGCACCAGTGTCTATCCACCACTCCCTTGGGTTTGAATCCACCAAGTTCACTTCAGAGATCACAGCACACAGATTAATATCAGAGACATCCCTTGAGATAGAATCTAACTCCGTCATATTAGCCTGATTATTCTTGACTTTCTTTTATGGCAGACGACACTCAGAAGCCCGGTGTCCAGTTTTTGCCACAGTTGTAGCATTTCCCTTGAAATTGGAACTTTGGT
This sequence comes from Hydrangea macrophylla, assembly GCA_033977485.1. Lineage (NCBI taxonomy): Eukaryota > Viridiplantae > Streptophyta > Magnoliopsida > Cornales > Hydrangeaceae > Hydrangea > Hydrangea macrophylla. The sequence continues at coordinate 88,455,450 of CM066986.1, forward strand.
ATCTTGGTGATCTCGCCTTTTGGGCCAAATTTTGACCCTTTTCCAGAAGGAATTTCTTCTTCCCATGTGAACTTTGACCATGCTCAACCATATTAAACTTGGCCCTAAAGTTCCCCAAATTCCTGTCAGCCCCTTTGTTGTCTTCTTCAATTCGAAACCTGGCGATGAAATCTTCAATCTTCATCTCCTTTCACTTGTGCTTCAAATAGATCTTGAAGTCCTTCTAAGCTGGGGGTAGTTTTTCAATTATAGCAGCAATTTGAAAAGGTCATCCCTTCAGCATGGACTTCATGCAAGATTACTTGCAACTCCTGAACTTGACTGATCACAGTCTTTGAGTGTGGATACCGGGATTCCACCGCTTTGTTTGCTTTTGAAACTTGTTTGAAATTTGAATCAAAGAAAGAGAAAAGTGTCTGTTGAAAATAGATACAGAGTCGCTACTTGGTCTTTAGGGAACCAAGAAACCCAAATTTGACTCACCCAAACGGATAAAGGGCACCGACCCTTCATAACCAAAGAACTTGGCTCGGGGTTTTGGTACGAGAGAGGAAGGAGCCTTTGTCGCGACTAAAACACCCTCAACTCGCCCCGTCTTTCGACGGGCCTCAATTAGCATCCAAATAATCATCTTATACTACGTTTGGTTCGACAAATAATACTATGATAGTATATTACATCACATAAGAAAATTTAAAAATGGAAGATCTAAAGATAAGATATCATTCATAAGATCTAAGCCAAATATCACACAATGCAAAGTGAAAGATCACACAAATAAACCTAGGAAAAATCGTCTAATCATGTATCAAATAATCAAGACTTCCTAATCTAAAGGGGGACATGAATTGTTATTGAAACAAATAAACAAAGAAATCAAAATATGCTTAGCAAGCTAGTATGATGCATGTTAATCTTTGAGGAAAGAAGACCTCTCAATCCCCGGGATGGATGAGAAAGGATGATTAGATCGGGGGAATTATGAACGTGTGATCAAGTTCATTCCTTATAATCTTCTTAGATTAGGAGCCATGAAGGCCCCAAATCTTGCATGGATGCAATGTATGTATCTAGAATGTGCCAAGGTTGTGGTGTGCTTTGTGTTCATGGATTCCTAGAATGACTTAGAATTCTATAATGTGTATGAATGAATGAATGAATGAAATCATCATGGGATATGTACAAATGTAGTATGAACTACTTCCTAAAATATGAACTAATTTGGAAGGCATATAAGCATCAAATCAAAGAATGAATGTTAAAATGTGCTTGCTGTGAATAGTAGACAGAACAGTAACTAGATCTTTGGAAAATTGAAAAGAGGGGTTAGGAATGTTTTCAATGTATGATTTTTTATGGAGATGTTTCTTATTGTGTCTAGAACACAACCCAAAAAGCTAATCTTTAATAACTATCACAGATTGAGAGAAATCATATGAACAACAGAGGTCACTCAGAAACAGAGTCTGTACTGTCGACTGAAATGTTGAAAAATCTTAAAAAATGAAAACGAGTGATCTAGAGGCCCATTTTATACAGAACGTTTTCTACGACATTGAAGTTTGAGGGAAAAATAAGTTAGGACCACCCCGTTTGGAAAAGTTTTCTGAAAAAGAGGTTGGAAGTGGACCTAGCTGCTGTGACAGCAAAAACAGAATGTCTGGAAGGAATGTTTGGATCCAAATGGACGATTTCCTAGTACTTCCAAGTCAAACCAAAAATTGTGGGTGTTCTCCAATGGGTTAGGAAGACTTTCCAAGTGGCCTTGCACCCATATGATGAGTATTGAGTTCTAGGAAAATCTTTGAACTCAGATTATTCACTATTTTGACTCACTGTTTTGAAAGTTTTGGGAAAAACTAGAGTTTTCTTTCTTCAGATTAAAATGAGGGGTTTTAAGAGGGGTTTTGAAGTAGATGTTTTGAAAGCATATTTTCAATACTCAATGAAGATTATAGCCACTTGAAATTTCAACATCAAACTCATCATCAAGAACCTCCAAGATTGTTGGAAAGATTTATTTTTATTAGAATATAACTTCAATACACTTCAAGAATACCTTGGAGGTATTGAAGTTATGATCATCATCTATCAAACATGTTTTTGAGGTCAAGAGCTACTATCCATAAGGATTCACTCACCTCAAACTTCATGTCATCATTTAGACGATGAAGAACAAGTAAGTAAATAAAGAAAAATAAAAAGAAATGAGGTAAGAAGAGATGAATATAATATGAACAAGCAAGTAAATAACATTCAATGGATGATAATCAATGTAATTTTGGACTTGTAGCTTGGTGTTTCACTCATAGATTTTGACATTTAGACATGGAAGTAGCTTCCTAACTCAAGAATGCTCAAGAATGGTGATTGGCGGTGTTTGGGATGTGAAGTATAAGAGAGGTAATGGAAGAACACAAGATTAGAACTCACTTTCTATAGTAAAATAGTAGGAGGAAGCTCATTTTCTCTCTTCTAAACCTATCTCTATCTCTCTTCTTCTCTACAACTTTTCAAGCTTTTGCACTTGGCCCCCCCCAAAATGAAGAGCAATGGGGGGTTTATATAGGCCAATTTGGGGTGGTTTTGAGATTTTAGAAGTGTTCCCATTGGTCCCAAACATCTGTGAACATAAAACTACGTCATTTTGGTTTTCAATTAATCAAAATGGGACCACAAAACAAATTACAAAAATACACTGTTCTTGAGGGGAGTGCCGCGGCGGCACTGCTCCTCCCTCGTCTAGATAATGCTGTCTAGGCCCCTGAGGTTCCAGTATTCGCGAAAAGGCCCTATTTCGTCTAAAATTCACAGAAAATGCGTATGAACTCCAAACTGAGGTTGTGATATACCGTTGGAAAGGTAATGTAGTCTACTTTATATAAAAAATAGTTTGGAGATAGGTCACTTTGAAAAGTTTCGTGGTATTCATGATAAAAGCTGATTTGATCGCCTTTTTCGCCTTCAGGAATTCAAAATAAATTCGTTTTAAATCCAGGAATTATGTGCGATATACCGTTGGAAAGCTATTGACCTCTAGTACCCATGAAAAATATTTGAAAATTGTTTCGGTGCCCCGATTCCAAAGTCAAATCTTGGTCAAACTGGTCAAACTTGGGATTCTCGGGAAGTTCTGGGAACCTTCGGGAGCTCCCAGGATCCGACGTTTTCGCTCGATTCTCTTTTAAAACTCATTTTAATACTTTTCTAATGATTTCGGTGAATTCGGATGATTTTGGTCAAACTTGGTCAAACTCTAGTCAAACCTGGTCAAACCTTGGTCAAACCGGTCAACGGGGACTTTCGGGGAACTTCCGGGACTTCCGGGGGTCTCTGGGAGCTGACGATTTCTTCCGGTTTTACTTAAAAACTCATTTTATCATTTTTTGTATGACATAGCATGTTTTTAGAACTTCGGGACCAAATTTGGGAGTCTTCGGGCTTTAAGGGGCATTTTGGTCAATCTGAGCATTCTGAGAGATAGAGCTGACTTTAAGGAGTCCTTTTTGGGTCTTTTACGATCATTGTGAACCACCAAGCTATGGGTCTCTTAAATCTGATAGCTGACAAAATGGGGTGTCTACAGTTTGCCCTTCTTTGGCAGGAACTTGCGAGGCAAAGCATGTCGCAAGCGAGTGCCAAAGTTTTAAAGAGACAGGTCTTTTGGAGACTATAGATTTAGGATAAAAAAAAGCGTTGCAAAAGATGCAATGATGCTGAGGTCAGTGCTGGTCGTGCTCTGCGTGAGCTGCCTACGTATCCCAAGGGGAATCAGACCTGGACGTAGTTCAAGGCACAAAAGAACAAATCACACATGCACAACAAGACATGCGGATGCTATGCTATGAGGATGATATGCAATGCATGGATGTGATATGAATTGTGTCATGAGTCCTATCATGTCTAGTGTTATGATCCTAGTATGAGTAGGTGCTGTGGGGTATGCTACTCCGAGTGGGCTGGTGTTGTGCTAGTGTTAGTGACTGTGATGTGATGGATGACTTGGATAAGGACATCAAGGTTTAGAAGACTTTGGGTCTAGGGGCAAACTTCTGGAATTTGGGAAGTGTGCTTTACAAGCGGATGTAATCGAACGTGGGGTCCCAGAGGACTATAATCGGAGATGCCGTTTAACCGACGAATACGAATGCCCTGGGAATTAAGAGATGGACACAGAAGACAAGTGATGGACATGAAATCCTGAGATGTCAAGCGATGATCATGGAAGCCCCATTGATAGAAGCCTAAGATGGCATATTTTGAATGAGCGCGATTGGTAAAAAGATTATGAGTCGATAATGGACTATTGTGACTATCATGGATCGGATCAAATAGTTGGGCTAACCGTGACCGGAAGAAGTGTCGATGATGGGTCAACAGTGAACTACTATGACTGTCGTGATTGAACTGACGGTGTATGAATCGATACATCCGCTGGGGATTAAACTGAATTTCCGGGGGATGAAGCGACTCTTTCTGGGATCTCTCTTCAACTGCTTCTCTTGATCGGAATTCAAATTCGATTTCATCAAGATCTTTCGGCGTTCAATCCAAGAGGGCTGGTCGGGGCCTCCGGGAGCTGGTATCTGTCTGTTTCTGTCCTCGGGGGATGATGTAGGGTTCTTGGAGATGGTCTGTGGCAATTAAGGTTTTGATATTGAAAGAGGAGGGTGATGGACTTATGTTGCTTTAGGATGAAAGAAGGTCATCAACGGCCACTCATGGACTTATGTTGGACAGATGAAAGAAGATCATCAACAGCCACTCATGGACTTATGTTGCTAGGATGAAAGAAGATCATCAACAGCCACTCATGGACTTATGTTGCTAGGATGAAAGAAGATCATCAACAGCCACTCATGGACTTATGTTGCATGAAGAAAGATGAAAGATCAACAGCCACTCATGGACTTAAGTTGCATGAAGAAAGACGAAAGATTAACAGCCACTCATGGACTTATGTTGCTAGGAGAAAGGAAGATCATCAACAGCCACTCATAGACTTATGTTGCATGAAGAAAGATGAAAGATCAACAGCCACTCATGGACTTATGTTGGTAGGAGAAAGGAAGATCATCAACAGCCACTCATGGACTTATGTTGCAGGAAGGAAGAAAGATCATCAACAGCCACTCATGGACTTATGTTGTATGAAGAAAGATGAGAGATCAACAGCCACTCATGGACTTATGTTGCAGGAAGGAAGATGATCAACAGCCACTCATGGACTTATGTTGCATGAACGAAGATGGTTAACTTTCGACGGTTTCGAAAGGGATGAAATTTTCCCCAAGTTTGGACACTTCTCATGCTGATGCATTGTCTGGTGCAGTAATGATGTTTGGTACTCCTGCTTGTATTGTCATTAGAATGCTCTTTATAACTTGATTTAAAAAATTCATTATTTATCACTGCTGACCGACTCTTTCCTGAAAAAGACTATGACAGACTCAAAACTGACAGACACTGTCATGCGAGGGTGACACATTCGACACTGAAACGAAACAAGCTCGACTTGTCAAAACTTAATGTGCTCTTGTCATAAATGATGTACCACTCCTCTTTTGTGTTTACTTCTCACCTTAACGTGGCATCACTTTGATGTTGAATCTTATTTTTGAAAATTCCTCCCTACTGATCTAATCAATTTCTTTGCTTCTCCCAAGATGTGCTTTGAATTAGTGCCTTAGCTTATGGAATAAAAGATGCTCCATTTCCATCTGTTCAAGACAATGCTTGTGACTTGAAGGCTTATAGGGATTGGGTGGCAAACGAAGTTTGCCCCTAGTTTGAAGGGCATAAAGTGGGATCGGTAGGCAAATGAGGTAAATGATCGAAGTTTGCCCCTAGTTTGGAGGAAGGTTCATTGGAGGTTTTGGGCAAACGAGGTAGGTGACCGAAGTTTGCCCCTTGTATGAAGGGTAGATAGTAAAAGTCAGGCGAACGAGGCGGGTAGCCAAAGTTTGCCCCTAGGGTGGAAGGTGATTTATGGCTTGAGATAAGGACCGTGACTTTAATCTCTCAAATGCTCATAACTTTTGCCTAGGCACCAGTGAAGTGACCTAGCAAGCTTTTTTTTTTTTTTTTCTCTCTTTCGTTATTGCTCACCTTGGATTTAGTTCTAATTTTTTGCCTAGGCGTCCTTTCAGATTTTTGACCTAGCGAGCCATCCTTTTTTTTTTTTTTAAAGTTTGTCTACGTACCCCCAAGTGGGGATCGGGTCCAACGTAGTTCGGGCCATGGTTGGAAAGAAATTGGGCTATTTTTGTGGGTAGAGCGACCGAACCGATGTGGTTGCCTACGTATCCCCGAGTAGGAATCAGGTCGAGCGTAGTTCAAGGCCAGGCTTGAAGAAAGGGGGGGGGGGGGGGAGGGGGTTGAGGTTTTTCAAACCAATCGTAAAAGAAGTCAAACTTAGGTCACTTGTGGTAGCCTTGAATAAGAAGATTCAGTTTCGGTCTCCCCTTTTTTCTTTCTTTTTTTTTATTTTGAGGATCGATCCTTTTCACGTTCGCCTAGCCAGTCAATTTTACTTTTCATGTAGTTGATTCTTGTGAGACCTTTTGACTGCAATCTCAGAATTCCGGAATGTGCATGTCAGCTCTTGGAATTTATTTATGGTTGTTCCGAGCCTTTTGAAATATGATCTAGACACATTCTCATGATGTACCTTGAAGTGTAGAATTCTCTGTATCACCAAAATCTTCTTTCTTTCATTTTCTCCATCATTTTGACTGGCTAAGTTCAGATCTTGGAAATCAATACCTTTTTGGCTCTAACTTTTGCCTAGGTGCCCTTTCGGGTTTTCAACCTAGCGAGCTTTTTCTTTTCTTTTCTTCTTTTTCTTTTTTTTTTTTTTTTGAAAGTGGAGATGAAACTTGCTAAAATGTTTGGCTACCATCAAGGACTAAGTGTGTATTGCTTTCAATCGGACAGATTGCATAGCTTCCAATTGGATTGGACTTCAGGCTTTGAAATGGTGGAAAAAAGGGTATTGGGCAAGCCCCAAGTCAGTTTCAAGTATGTCTTTTCACGATTAAGGCAAGAGTATCTTTAAATTCTTAAAGTAAGACTATTCAATTCTTGGGTCTTCATCGGTGTCGGCGTAAAATTGACTTTGACCTTTCAGGATTTTGAGTAAAAAAAAAATTACCTTTTTTTTAGCACAATAATATCCATGGTAATTTGAAAAGTAACACTTCAGTTCAGCGATTCATGCATCTCTGACTAAACACATCAGATTAGGCAAAATGAGACTTTATTCCATCAGTAGAGAAGGATTACAGACTCATTAACAACTCGATGACAAACAGACTTGACCACAAGAATAAACATACAACAGACTCGACTAGACTCGACCTGGCCTCAAATGGAATGTCACAGTGACTCACTTATTCTTTTTATTTCTCTTTTTTTTTTTCTAAAGAGCATCTTCATTTGGTTTTCTAGCAAGAGTCCCAAACACCATCACTTCACTTGCACAGGTTCAACACTCATGGTCCTCAGCAATGGGGATTATTTAAACGGATAGGTCAAGGGTTGGTCGAGACCGAGGTGGTGGATTGGATTGGGGTGCGGCGCATCATCTAAGAGATCCTAAATTGAGTGACGGAGCCTCTTACAGTTGTCGGTCTCATGGCCTTGGTCTTGGTGGTAATCACAATACTTGGATTCATTATACCCAGGAGGTGGGTGATTAGGAGGCTTACTGGGCTCCAAATGTACAAGGTGGCCCTTTTGAACAAGGTGATTGAGAGCGGAGGATAAGCTCATGTCAAGTGGTGTGAAGACTCTTTGGTTTCCTTTCTTGTGCCTCTTACTGCAGTCATTTTGGCTTGATGATGGGCTTATGGCATTGACATCTAGGCTCTCTTGATCTTCACCAAAGGTATGGGGTCTCTTCTCCTTTTTCAGTGACCCAGCTCCATTGATCTTGCCTTCACAGATAGCATCCTCGATTCTAGTCCCAACCTCAAACAACTCTTCAAATGTTGAGATGGACTGGTAGAATAATTTTTCATGGTATACTGGTTGCAGGTTCTTGACCAGCATACATACTTGCTCTTTCTCAACAGGCCTGTGGATCATTTGGGCTACTTTATTCCTCCATGTGCTCAAGAATGCAGTGAAGGACTCATTAAAATTCTGCCTGGCAGTTTCCAGATCTCGGATGATGACATCAAGCTCTTGGTTGTAGGAGTAGTGATCAATGAAAGTTCTAGCAACATCTTCCCAAACTTGAGTCTTGGAAGTTTCAAGGGTTAGGAACCAGGATAGTGCGGCTTTCTGGAGGGTTTGAGGGAACAACATAGCTATGTGCTCATGGGTGCAGCCCATTGACTGGAAAATGCTCATACAAAACTTCACGTGGCTCTTCGAATTTCCAGTTCCGTCAAAACGGTCGATTTTAGGCATCTTGAAGTTCTCGGGTAGCCTCACTTTGTTGGGCTCAAACAATCCTTCCAGATCTAACATGTAATCGTCGACTCCCTTATTCTTCCTTAGTATGTTCTCAAGCTTGTCGACCTTGTCCATTTTCTCTTAGAGCTTTTTCTCATATACAGGCGGCGGGACTCCTTGAAACCATTCTTCTTCCCCATTATTCTCGGGAGGCGGTCCAAATCTAGGCGGTGGTGGTGGCATGAACCCTTGTGGTGGTGGGAACCTAGGTGGGTACTGTGGTTGTTGTTGTCAGAACTCTTCCATAAATTTCAGAACTTGAGTCAGCCGATCTAACTGTTGATTGATTAATTCAGTGACCTTGGCTTCCAAAGTTTCCTGATTCATGTTGAATTTTCTCGGCGGACGGATTCTAACCAAATGACTGTTCGAACTTCTGACCCAGGATGGGGATCTCAGTGGCTGATTTTGGGAATCTATAATGACCTATAGATTCGAGAAGAGTGTATCAGATTCTGATAGTGATGACTAGAGAGACAATGACAGTGAGGTTAAGGAAGATGGACTGACTTATGTACAGACTAACTGAGATAGTGTGCGCAGACTAATGAGAATGGTGCATGCACATGAGACAAGCATGCGGATGCAAGCCCTAATCTATATGATGCCCCTACTTCTAACAGATAGCAGTTAAACAAATAAGGTCCTAGCTATATAGAGTGTGCTAACCTTACTTTCCAGTATGATCACCAAGGGATAACAGGGATTTTTGGAATACTTTGAGAATTTCGGATAGAGTTTCTGGGAGAAACATGGGTTTGGAAGATTCGGAGAAATTTCTAGGAGAAATAAGGATTTCTGGTTGATTTGGATTGAGCTTCTAGGAGAAACTGGTATTTTGGGTATTTCTGAGAAATATGGATAGAGTTTCCAGGGGAAACAAGTATATCTGGGCCTTTCTGGGTGATTTGGGCAGAGATGCTGGGATTTTTGGAGAATCTGGGAGATTTGGGCAGAGCTTCTGGGAAAACAGGTACTTTAGATATTTCTAGGAAATTTGGATAGAGTTTCTGGGAGATAGGATAGAGTTTCTGGGAGAAACTGGTATATCTGGAAAATCAAGGAGATTTAGACAGAGTTTCTGGAAAAAACTGGTTAATATGGTTATATCTGGAATATCTGGACAGAGTTTCTGGGAGGAACAGGTTATGATGGTGATCATACTGTCTAGCTAGTTTTCATACTCCTATGTCCTAGGACCAACAAACAAGGTTTGCGGTGTATATCTTTGTGAACATGGAGCAGACATCCTTATCATGGTGCCTAGGCAAGTCAACTCAATGTGATCACATGTGAGTGATTGCCTTGGGAATCATAAGAAAGAGGTTCTGTTCTACGCCACATAAGCGTCTACACCGCGCAGGTAATCCCACCAGGGCATACAGTAGTTACATCACATTGTCCTATCTGAAAAGATAAATGAATAGTCCTATGAAAGGTTCCACAGGAATCTATATGCAAAGGCTGGGTTTAATCAAAGAGGGTCCGTTGACGAGAGTTCCAATATACCGTCAGGGAGACAGTGCGGAGGTTTTTACTCTTTTTGATATACCTTGGAAGGTACAGTATCAACGGTGACTTGTGCCCTGGCACAGCAAGACCTGAACAATGTCAGCGCCGCGTTTCAGACACAGTCGGAGGGGAAATGCAGAAGTGCAATGCGGTGAACCAGACACAGTAAAAAGATGATTTTAAGGATGCTTCTTATGAGTCAAACCTCTGTATTATTTTGTTTTGAAAATAAAAATATCCCCAGCAGAGTCGCCAGATTGTGGATACCGGGATTCCACTGCTTTGTTTGCTTTTGAAACTTGTTTGAAATTTGAATCAAAGAAAGAGAAAAGGGTCTGTTGAAAACAGATACAGAGTCGCCACTTGGTCTTTAGGGAACCAAGAAACCCAAATTTGACTCGCCCAAACGGATAAAGGGCACCGGCCCTTCATAACCAAAGAACTTGGCTCGGGGTTTTGGTACGAGAGAGGAAGGAGCCTTTGTCGCGACTAAAACACCCTCAACTTGCCCCGTCTTTCGACGGGCCTCAATTAGCATCCAAATAATCATCTTATACTACGTTTGGTTCGACAAATAATACTATGATAGTATATTACATCACATAAGAAAATTTGAAAATGGAAGATCTAAAGATAAGATATCATTCATAAGATCTAAGCCAAACATCACACAATGCAAAGTGAAAGATCACACAAATAAACCTAGGAAAAATCGTCTAATCATGTATCAAATAATCAAGACTTCCTAATCTAAAGGGGGACATGAATTGTTATTGAAACAAATAAACAAAGAAATCAAAAAATGCTTAGCAATCTAGTATGATGCATGTTAATCTTTGAGAAAAGAAGACCTCTCAATCCCCGGGATGGATGAGAAAGGATGATTAGATCGGGGGAAGCATGAACGTGTGATCAAGTTCATTCCTTATAATCTTCTTAGATTAGGAGCCATGAAGGCCCCAAATCTTGCATGGATGCAATGTATGTATCTAGAATGTGCCAAGGTTGTGGTGTGCTTTGTGTTCATGGATTCCTAGAATGACTTAGAATTCTATAATGTGTATGAATGAATGAATGAAATCATCATGGGATATGTACAAATGTAGTATGAACTACTTCTTAAAATATGAACTAATTTGGAAGGCATATAAGCATCAAATCAAAGAATGAAAGTTAAAATGTGCTTGCTGTGAATAGTGGACAGAACAGTAACTAGATCTTTGGAAAATTGAAAAGAGGGGTTAGGAATGTTTTCAATGTATGATTTTTTATGGAGATGTTTCTTATTGTGTCTAGAACACAACCCAAAAAGCTAATCTTTAATAACTATCACAGATTGAGAGAAATCATATGAACAACAGAGGTCACTCAGAAACAGAGTCTGTACTTTCAGTACTAGCACAATGTACAACTGCTCTGGTGAACTTCTATGCTTCGTGCTCTCACAGGAAACCAATGAAGGAAGATATGGAGATGATGAACTTTGGATTTCTGTGTGTGTCTCCAAATGAAGAAGAACTCAATATATATAGACAGAGGAGAGAGTGGATTGATATTTGTGGATTAATCCAAATCAGTTCAGAAATTCCAAAGGTTGTAACAACAATCTTTTGGAGTTATGTAACTCTTAGACCTTTCAATTTCTGTCACCTGTTAAGTGTGAAGAAATTCCAAAGGTCTTTTGCAACTCTAGAAAGTTCTAGGGTCTAAAAATAAATATGCGACCAAGACCAGGCTCGGCAACCGGTCGGACGGCGGCGCGCGCGTGTGTGGAGTAAACCCAAAGGGCCTTAGGTCCTCCCCCTTCCACAAAACTGGGTACCCCTTGGGGCCCAAACCCAAAACATGAAGTAGCCTTATAAATACACTAAAGACTACTTCTATTTTTCTTATGTGGGACAAGGCAAATTGTGAACCTTTTTCATTTCAACAACTCCTTGTAAGCAACCTTTGAGCATTAATTTCTTATTCACCTATCAATAGTTTTGGACATGTGAATATCCAAACTTCATCTCCTTATGGAGGATAACACAAATCCACAAGGATCCCACTTAAACTCTAAGTGAGTCCCACTTTTATTTGACTCTAAAAATTGGCCAAAACTCAACTTTAATCCAACACTGGGTCAGAAGATTTGCAAGTTTGAACATGGGATTGAAGGCATTAGTTGTGTGTGGATGTCTCCGAGGTTTATTGGGACTTAGGCTTTAAAATAATTACAGACGTGGGATTAATATTTTTACATAACTAACTACTTTGTGTCATATATGTATGCATGTCTTGTTATGCTAATTATGTTTAATTCTTTTTGGTTCAGCTTTGCTTAGTCGATATATCTACACTGACTATGCATACCCCCATGTACGCACATGTTAATGCATGTTGGAAATAGGAAAGATTCGGAAATATGGTTTTTGAAGTAGGGGCGGACTTACATATGGACTTGGCCGCCCAAAGTTTTTGAAAATTTGTGGAATATATGTATAATTTTTACATTTTGAAATTAATTAAGAAATCCGCCCTCTCAAATCTTTAGTATTCATAACATAAACTATCCATATAAAAGACAATTTAAAAATTAAAAGCCTATGACTACGTTTGTTTTGTAGGACTAATTTAGGGACACAAAAAATTGGACTAATAGTCCATTTTAATTCAATAGTCCGCTTTTTGGAGAACTATTTACTCTGGGATTGTGGAATTAATAGTCTCTCATAATAGTGAAGGGGAAGAGTAGCACTCCATTACCCAGCTCGTGGGACAAGCAGGGTCTAAATCTAATTCACAAAACTATTCTTTTGACTCTATGTCTCGCAACAAAAATATGCAGAAATGGACCAAAAAAATTCGCATCGGGGTGCTGCCCCGAACCCTGCATTGAACTTGTTTACTAGCAAACTCAAATTTTTTAGCTTGCTCCCCCTCTAACACAAAATCCTGGGTCTGCCATTGTTTTGAAGATAACGAAAAGATAAAAGGAGGATGATCAATGTGTATATAAAAATAGAAGGAAAGATAATCTTTACATAACAAAGGCTAAGACATAAATCTTGTTGGGTATGGCTCATACTGTAATGGGTCCGTTACACCTAAGATTCAAGGGGAGGTCCCTGAATGCTAACAAGAGTTATGTGCGGTATGGACTAGTCGGTTGGGGGGTGCAGAGGGCTACGCCTCCCGCAGTATGGCATGGGTATTTTGGGGATTTTTCCATGTACCTATATGAGATATATATGATGTTACCCTAAATCATTTTTGATAGTGGAAAACTTCTGGCTCTCCGGTGTAGACGTAGGCACATTGCCGAACCACGTGATAATTCTGTGTCTCTTTGATCTTTCAGTTTTTCATATATTGTTTGCGTGTGATTTTTTCGATCCAACAAATCTGACTGCCCAACAGTTTTTTTTATAATAAAAAGCATGTGCAATAATTTGACTAATTTCATAGAGCAAAAATCATGACAGTGAATTGGACAGCATTCGTGTACGTACTGCATGCCTGCACAAGTATCGATTTTCAAGTCAAATTGAGAGACCCAAATTTGAGATTTGCACCCCCCCCCCCCCGCGCACACAAGAGGAAGCCTTTCCACTATAGAAGCTTACTAAGCTTAACAAGTGAAATCATATACTATAAGGAGGAAAAAAGTCTCATGTTTAATCAATATGGGATGCAAGTCAACTTAAACTATAGCCTGTTTGGTTGTCACTTGAATTTAAATAATTTCATTCAAAGTTCATGTTGAATCTTGAAGCAAAATTCATCACCATAAATGACTCCATTTATAAAAATAGGAAACTCTACATATTTCTTCTTTATGTGTCAATTTCTACCTTTTTCTAAAATGCCAAAATTTATGATTGCAAGCATCACTTCTGAGACGAGCATTCTATTTCTAAATGGAACTATTTAAGCTCCACATCTTTTTTTGTAAAATTCTGTACAAATGATAGAATGCAATTATTGCATTCAAGGACAACCAAACATGCACTAAGGCTTTAATTTGGGTTTTTTGATATAAGAAGCCCATGGGCAAAAATAGACAGTTCAAAAAGTTATTACCCAAAATTCATTATATAAATCCAACATGCGTTTGTCTAAGCGAAGACTTAAAGGCTAGAGAAAATGAGTAAAGGCAATAAGATATACTGAAATACATGATGACCTTGAATTTAACGGAATTGTGGCTTAGGATTTGGTTGAAATCACTTTGAAATGTACGTTTGGGCTTAAAACGCCTTTATTAACTCATTTGGATAAATTATAGGAAGCAATTTAGAGTCCCAAAAGTCGCTTCTTGCTTACGCACGTCTGGAGGTGCTTTAGTCCAAAGGTGATGCGAGAAAATAAATTAGGTATTGTTACAATAAAGAGAGAATAAGAGAAAGCAGAAAGTAATACTAGAATCAAGTAGTTTTTTTCATTGATATGCTCCATATTTATAGGGTAAGGTAGGGGTGTGTGAATAAATATCACTTTATAATTAGATCCCTAACCTAATACAAAATGTGGACAGCCACACATAAATATGTGACATTTACAACACTCCCCCTTGGATGTCCACCATTAAATGATTATTGCCTCATTAAAACCTTGCTATGGAAAAACCCAGTGGGAAAAAACCGAATCTAAGGAAAAAGAGTACAACGTTCTTCAGGAACTTGGTGAATGCACATAATGTTGCCTCATCAAAACCTTGATAAGAGAAAACCCTGTGGGAAAAACTCTAATTGAAGGAAAAAGAGTACAGCGCGCCTAAAATTCAATTATTGCATACTTCAGGATGCTTCTTTTATGATCACTCCCCCTCATTTAGAGAAAACTTCAGTTGGTCTGATGATTGAGACGACGTATGCCAATTTCGTACACCAATTTCTGAAAAGTTGACTTGGGTAATGCCTTAGTAAAGAGATCAGTAAGGTTATCGCTTGATCGAATCTGTTTGACTTCAATTTCACGATTCTCTTGAAGTTCATGTGTGAAGAAAAATTTGGGTGAAATGTGCTTGATTCGATCTCCCTTGATGAAACCTCCTTGAATTTGAGCAACACATGTAGCATTGTCTTCATAGATTGTAGTTGGCTCATCAACGATTGGAGTTAATTGACAACTACTCTGTATATGTTGGAGTAATGATCTTAGCCAGACACATTTTCTCGGCTTGCTTCATGGAGTGCTAGAATTTCGTAATGATTGGAGGATGTAGCTACTAAAGTTCGTTTAGTAGAGCGCCAAGAAATAGCTGCCTTATTGTTCAAAAATACATAACCTGTTTGTGAGCGACGCTTATGAGGGTCGGACAGATAACTGGAATCTGCATAACCAACTAAGTGGGAATGATTAGATAAATCAAATGAATAAAACAAACCCATATCAATGGTCCCATGAAGGTATCTAAAAATGTGTTCTATTCCAGTCCAATGCCTATAGGTGGGTGCAGAACTAAATCTTGCAAACAGATTCACAGAAAATGAAATGTCTAGTCTTGTACTTTGAGCCAAGTACAATAGTGCACCAATAGCACTCATGTATGGTACTTCAGGGCCAAGAATTTCTTCGTTTTCTCCTTTTGGTCGGTATGGATCTTTCTTGACATCTAGAGACCTAACGACCATGGGTGTACTTAGTGGATGAGATTTGTCCATATTAAAGCGCTTCAACATCTTTTCAGTATAGCTTGATTGATGAACTAATATTCCACTGGTACTTTTCTAGAGCTGCAGGCCGAGACAAAATTTTGTTTCCCCAAGGTCTTTCATTTCAAACTCTTTCTTCAAATAGCTAGCAGTTTTTTCAAGCTCTTCTGGCAACCCAATTAGATTTATATCATCCACATAAACTGCTACTATGGCAAATCCATTTTCAAATTTCTTTATGAAGACACATGGACAAATGGGATTATTTTCATACCCTTCCTTAGACAAATATTCACTAAGACAATTGTACCACATTCTTCTGGATTGTTTCAAACTGTACAGTGCATGTCTTAGTTTGATCGAGTACATACTCTTTGGTTTTGCTTCAGGCAAAGCCAATCCTTCAGGGATCTTCATGTAAATATCTGTGTCTAAGTCCCCATATAGGTATGCAGTTACTACATCCATGAATCTCATGTCTAATTTTTCAGAAACTGCGAGACTTATTAAATATCTGAATGTTATTGCATCCATAACTGGGGAGTATGTTTCTTCATAATCAATTCCAGGTTTCTGTAGGAAACCTTGTGCTACAAGACGTGCCTTATATCTTGCAACATCATTTTTCTCATTCCTTTTTCTCACAAACACCCATTTAAAACCTACCGGGTTTACATTCTTTGGTGTTTGTGCTATAGGTCCAAATACGCCACGTTTTTCAAGAGATTTCAATTCTTCTTGAATTGCTTATTTCCATTTTGGCCAATCATTTCTTTGTTGACATTCATTTATACTACATGGTTCAGTATCATCATTTTCATCATTGCCCTTAGATATTTCAGTAGCTACTGCATAAGTAAATATGTCATCGATGACTAATTTCTTTCGCTCCCACATTTCTCCTGAAAGTATATGGAATATTGAGATCTCACTATTATCAGGTACTTGAGTCATAGTCTCTTCAAGGACTAGTGCCTTGTCTAAGGCATTATCTTTTGCGGAGATTTCAGGAAAAGTGGGCTTTTGGTACATAACCTCTTCTAGAGTGCTATGAACATCTTCTTTTGGAGCTATATTAAGGCATGATTTCTCATTCACTGTCCGCTTCTGGGGAGCTGAATTTTTGGAACCTATAGGTCTGCCACGCTTCTGGCGTGCAACAGATTCATTTATTGTCGTATTCTAAGTTCGTCCTATAGGGACACTAATTTGAGCAGATGCATTCATAGCTGGCACATGTGACTTTGTCACCTTAGCTACATCATTAAATGAATCATGTAATTGGTTTGCAATTTCCTATAAACGCAATATTCTCCTTACCTTATAATCACATTGAGAAGTTCTTGGATCTAGATGAGACAAAGTGGAAGTAGTCTATGATAAGTCACGTCGTTCTTCAGGAACAAGCTGTTTGCTATTAATTTCACTTCTTCCCCATAACGGCGAAAAGACTGTCTCATCAAATTGGAAATCTGCAAACCTGGTAGTAAATGCATCACCTGTTAATGGTTCTAGAAAACGAATAATAGAAGGTGAGTTAAAACCAACATAAATTCCCAACCGCCGTTGGGGACCCATCTTAGTATGTTTTGGGGATGGTATAGGAACATGTACTGCACAACCAAATTTTTGCAAATGTGAAATGTTAGGCTGACAACCTGTCACAAGTTGTATAGGTGAAAATTGATTATAAGAAGTGGGTCTAAGTTTAAGTAACATTTCAGCATAAGCAAAATAGCATGTCCCCATGCACTAACAGGGAGTCTAGATTGCATAAGCAAAGGCCTTACAACAAGTTGAAGGTGTTTAATTAGGGATTCTGCTAAATCATTTTTGTGTGTGTACATGCAGGACAGGATGTTCAACATCAATTCCTATAGATGAACAATAGTCATCAAAAACTTGAGAGGTGAATTCGACTGCATTGTCAATTCGAATAGACTTAATAGGTTGGTCTGGAAAGTGTGCCTTAAGTTTGATAATTTGACTAAGTAATCTGGCAAAGGCAAGATTACGTGTAGAGAGTAGGCATACATGTGACCATCTAGTGGAAGCATCTAATAAGACCATGTAATATCTAAATGGGCCACTAGCAGGGTGAATTGGACCACAAATGTCACCTTGTATCCTTTGTAAGAAGGATGGTGACTCAGAAGCAATTTTAAGAAATGATGGTCTAGTAATAAGTTTTCCTTGTGAACAAGGAATACAAAGGTGTCCACTAGGTAAAATCAAATGTTGGTTTGCTAGAGTATGCCCATTTAAGTTATCCACTATCTTCTTCATCATTGTAGATCCAGGGTGACCCAAACGATCATGCCAAAGAATTAAATTTCTTGGGTCTTTGAGCTTCTGGCTCCCTTTAAGCTTCTGGCTCATAATGGCATGTGATTCAACAATCTCAATTGTTGTTTAATATAATCCCAATGAGAGAAGAGAGAATTTTTCTAATGTAAGCTTCTGGCTTCCAACATAAGAAATTATGCATAAAAATTATTTGTTACCTTCATTTTTAGTTTCAATATGATACCCATTCATGCGTATATCTTTAAAACTTAGCAAGTTTCGTCGGGAACTACTTGAATATAACGCATTTTGAATAAATAGGTGAGTACCATTTGGTAACAAAATATGGGCTCGTTCGGAGCCTTCAATAATTTGTGCAGATCCAGCTATAGTGGACACATTTTATTTATTAAGTTCTAGTGTAGAGAAGAACTTTTGACATTTAAGTATAGTGTGAGTTGTCCCACTATCGACCAGGCATATATCATCCTCGCAGTTTTGCATCCCAATTTCCATACCTTGAAAAGTAAAGAGAAGAAAAATATTTAACTAATCAATGAACTATCATTAGTATTATTCAACGCATAATTATTCAAATGTCCCAAACAAATTAAACTCATCCCATGCAAATAAATAAATAAAAAAATAGTTCCAATTAAAGAAATTATCCAGCTAGCTAGATTGAGGCTAGTGGATCTCCTAACATTATATTGAATGCCTCATTAGTGACAGGCTCTCCATCTTCATCCTGAAAGAAATCTGAAAAATCCAAGTGGGTGTTGCCAATTGTGTATCCAGATGGGATATCACTATTTTCCAATTCTTCCAATAAGTTTGTCTTCGCGGTTCTAATAGATGCTTGGTACTGCTCCACCTCCTGCTTGGACGCACGGCAATTGCGCGACCAATGTCCACTTTTTTCCACATCTGTAACAAACATCATTGGGCGCATTTGTATTATTAGGTGTGCCCTTGTTACCTTTAGCAGGAGTTGCAGACCATTTCTTGTGGTTCTTGAAATTAACATTCTTTTGTGGACCAAAATTATTGTAACCACCTCTCTTGGAATTATTATGACCACCTCTTCTTGGGTTGCCACCTCTTCTAAAGTTAATATTTCTACCACGTCCCCTGCCTCAGCCTCTTTGATAGCCAAAGTTTGCATTTGCTTCACAAAATGCCATGGCTCTAGTTGGTCTAGCATTATGATTTTTCATTAGAACCTTACTATTTTCCTCTACAACAAGGAGACAAGTTACCAATTCTGAATACTTGGCAAAGTTACGCTCTCGATATTGCTGCTGCAAGAGCACATTCGAGGCATGGAAGGTTGAGAGTGTCTTTTCAATCATTTGAGCATCTGTCACCTTTTCACCACATAAGTTAAGACGAGAGACAATGTTGAATAATGTGGAATTATATTCTGAAACTGTCTTAAAATCTTGATACCTCAAGTTCAAAAACTCGCTATGTACATTGGGAAGTATGACCATCTTCTGGTGGTTATACTTGTCCTTCAGGGACTTCCATAGACGCAAGGGATCTTCCTCAGTTAAGTATTCATTCTTGAGGTCATCATAAATATGGTGATGCAAGAAAATAAGTGCAGATGCTTTCTCTTCAAGAGACATTTTATTTCCTTCTTCAATAGCATCACCCAACTTTTTAGACTGTAAGTGAAGTTTGGCATCAAGCTGCCAAGACAAATAGTTCCCTCCATTGACAACAAGAGCATTAAATTCAAGTTTTGTAAGACTTGACATCTGAACGGAGAAAAATTAAATAAATAAATGAATAAATAATTAAAAAAGATATACTATCTGGGCATGATAAAAATTAGAATACTTCAGGATTTTAGATTTTATCATGTGAAATCTAGTTTCAATTAACCCTTTTATTTGAATAACAAAACATAAATAAAAAATAACTTCCAATAACTTGAATAATAGAACTTCAAGTTCTAAAACATATATCACAGATCTTCAGGTCTGGATTATTATGTTCATATGGACCTTCAAGTTCCAAAATATACATCACACATCTTCGGGTCTGGACGATTATTTAATAAGGAACTTCAGGTTCTCATATATATCACAGATCTTCAATATTGGATTTTTATTTTATATAGAACTTCAAGTTCTAATATATATTTTGATTCCATAAATTTGATCCATACAAGGGAATTAAAATATAATTTATATAAAATTATCAACTATTAATAGAATATAAAATTAAAATAAAGATCAACACTTATTAATGACAATCAAGTTCGAAATATTACACACCCATATATGTATATATATGAATGAGCCGTGAATCATGTGGATCAAAAATATATGAATTAATCAAACTCAACCAAGAGCAATATATATGATCTTCCATGATCTACGGCTTTTATATTAAAAAACATCCAACCTTTAATAACTTGTTAACAAGTTATGAACAAAAAAAAATTCAAATTAAAAAAAATAAATTTTTTTTTTCTAGAATTCAAAACAGATCGTGGCTATGTGGCTTCAAAACTAGGTAGTTAGAACAAAGTGTTGATTTTAAAAACTAAGTTATAACGTGTTGGGTTCAAAAACCAAAAAAAAATCATGTGCACTTGTGGCTTCAAAAAACAGTTTGTGCATCATGGAAGGCTTAATGTTGGGTTTGATTGTATATGTAAGAGAAAAAAAATAGATTTAAACCATAGAATCCATATACCGTATGTGATTTTTATTATGAAGAAAGAAAAACTAACCTATTTTCAATACCTAGGGTTTTGAGAGGCTATCGTGCTGATAACGTGTTACAATAAAGAGAGAATAAGAGAAAGCAGAAAGTAATACTAGAATCAAGTAGTTTTTCTCATTGATATGCTCCCTATTTATAGGGTAAGGTAGGGGTGTGTGAATAAATATCACTTTACAATTAGATCCCTAACCTAATACAAAGTGTGGGCAGCCACACATAAATATGTAATATTTACAATAGGTACTTCAATGATTTTTTTTTTAAATTTTCCCGGTGCCCTAAAATTAGGGCTTTCCCTTTTTTTTTTTTTTTTCTTTTTTTTTTTTTTTGCATAAAAGCAAAAGGCACAACCTATCCATATGGGCCATTCCTTAGTGGAAGCTTTGAGCTTAAGGGGCTTAATCCTGTTGTTCTATCGTGAGTTTTCTTTTGATGATATGGGGTCTTGTCATCTCATTTTTCAAGTATGAAGTTAGAAGAAATGCGATGAAATAGTTCTGAGTGCTTACATTATATACGTTTGCAAGAATAAAATAAAGTTTTACAATATGGTAAAGAATTGAGGATATTTACAATTTGTTAACAACAATATAATACAACACAATATCAACTCACTTCTTTAAATTTATATTGTCGATTCCGAAAAAGCAAGTTTCCAAGTCATCTCTAGCGATTAATCAAAAGTGCTTTTCTAGCGTATTCTTGATAGACTAGCATATTTAATTATGAGCCCAAAGGTGGTTTTTCATTAATATATTTTTATTCCAAAAAGGGTTGAGGATGAACTTGTTTATAGAAAACATGTTCCGGGTGTCTGGAAAGTCTGCACAATATTGTTTCAACAAAATAAAGTCTATTCCATACTGTCTTGACCCCCCCACCTTGACCTGCACCCCGGTCAACTTAAAAGCATGGGGTTTGGCAGCAAGTGGGTACAATGGATTTCCGAATGTGTTACTTCTGCTTCTCTTTCAGTTCTTGTCAACGGGGTTCCTACGGAGGTTTTCGATATGAAGAGGGGCTTGAGGCAGGGTGACCCGTTGTCTCCTTTTCTGTTTAACATGGTCACTGAGGGTCTAAGCATGCTTATCAAATCAGCAGAGTCATTACAAATCTTGGAAGGTGTTCCAGTTTCTCAAGGGGGTTTGACTTTATCTCATCTACAATTTGCTGACAATACACTTTTATTTTGTAAAGCCCAAGCTGAACAAATTTTCACTTTAAGAGGCTGCTCCGTTGCTTTCAACTAGTCTCAGGTCTCAAAATAAATTTCTACAAAAGTGCCCTTGTGGGGTGTGGTATAGAGGACTCATCTTTGAGTTCTTGGATTGCTTCTATCAATTGCCGAACAGAGAGGTTTCCTCTGAAATACCTAGGTTTTCCTCTGGGGTGCAACCCAAATAGGATTTCTACGTGGGAGTTCATCATGGATTCTATGCGCCGTAGGCTCGCTTCATGGAAAGGCAAGCTATTCTCGATTGGGGGTCGTGTTACACTCATCAACTCTGTGCTTAGGAGTTTGCCCCTATATTTCTTATGCATCTTCCTTATCCCTAAATCAGTGGCTAAGGGTATTGAAAAGATACAAAGAGACTTCTTATGGGAAGGTGATCTCGGGAAAGCAAAAATTCACTAGGTCGCATGGGACAAAGTCTGTAAGAGCAAATTTAATGGGGGGCTAGGGATTGGGAACATTCTTAATTCGAACTGAGCTTTGGTCTTTAAGTTGATTTAGAATTTGGGGTCCGTCAAATCGCAATCGCTTTGGAAACAAGTCCTTTGTTGCAAGTATGGATGGCCGCAGGATAAAATCATTATGACCATTCCTCAGAATGGAAATATGTCGCCTTTTGTTAAGTCTCTGTTTAAGCTTCTCAACGGGGCTGATGTTTACGCTAACATTTCTAGGGAGGGTCTGCGAAAGCTTATTGGCGATCGGGGAGATATCAGATTATGGGAAGATATATAGGTGGAGAATTCAGAACTCAAACATCGATTCCCAAGGATTTATGCTCTCTCTTCCAATAAATCGGGCATCGTAAGGGAGTTTGGAGCCTGGGTAAACGGGATTTGGAACTGGCTTATTCCTTTAAGAAGACAATTCTTTGGGTGGGAACTAAGTCAATGGGATGACTGCTTGCAGTGCTTAGGCGGTGTAGTTCTAAGTTAAGCCGCTAACGATCGGCTATGCTGGTGTTTTGACATCAAAGGTGTGTACTTGGTGAAATCTTTCCATAGAGAATCTGAAAACAGAAGAAACCCTTCACTCCTACAAGGGACTTCAAGCTGGGGCAGTGGCGTCCCCTTTAAAGTTGAAATTTTTTTGTGGCAAGTGGCTCAAGGCAGGGTCGCTATTAAGGAGAATTTGCGGTCCTTGGGTATTGATGTTCAACCAAATACTCTGTGTTGTTTCTGTCAAAGAGAGCTGGAGACAGTTCATCACCTCTTTCTTCAATGCAAATGGTCTTGGTCCCTTTGGTGTGCAGCGTTAAGTCTCTGGGATGTCTCGGGTTGCTACCCATGGTCTATATCAGAATGATGGGATCAGTGGGTGGGTTTATGCCCATCAAAGACTGCAAAAAAGGGGTGGCAAATGCTCTTCTTCACTTCGATTTGGTCAATATGGTTAGCGAGGAATGAGGTGGTATTCTCTGGGTCTACTATTTCGTGGGAAGACACGTTTGAATTGGTTAAACAACGACTCATTTGGTGGTTCAAATCCTCAATTGAGGAGGCTAAGTTATCAATCAGTGACATGTTGCTTAATATTAAGGAGGCATGTCGATCTTCTATCACCGTGTCCAATCATGGTCTCGTGGAGTGCGTTCCTCCTCCAGTCAATTCTCTGAAGCTAAACGTTGACGGCTCGGCCATTGGCAAGCCGGGGTTAGCTGGGGTTGGGGGAGTTCTCAGAGATCACCATCGCACAGTTTGGCGATTTTTTCTGCTCCAATTGGTGTTCATGATTCAAACTTTGCTGAGTTTAGGGCGATTTTGGAGGGGCTAAGATTATTGAATTCGGCTGCGGAGTGCTATGGCATGGATGCGATTGTCGAAAGTGATTCGGTGGTGGCGGTAAATTGGGCTAATAGCGCGGAATGTCCTTGTTGGCGCTATGTGGGAGAGTTCAATGAGATTAGGAACTTGGTTGGGTGTCTGCAGTTGGGCAGATTAATCTCTATTGTTCATGCAAGGAGGGGTTCGAATGGCTTCGCCAATAGCCTTGCCAAGGCAGGGGTTCATAGGAGCGAACCTTGGATCGCTTGGGTCTGAATGCTTGCTCTGTTGTTTCTTGGGCTGGCGTCAAGGGAGGTAGGTTATTCTTTTGTGCCACTGTTTGGGTGTTGCTCCACTCTGGCCTGGGGCTTTCTGTTGGGCCTCTTTGAGGTGCTGCTGTTTTGTTTTTTTCCGGGTTTACACCTGGGCTCGTTACTTGAAACACTAGTGTTTTGGTGGGTCAATTTTGGAGCCTCGGATTACCATTGCAAATTGTAAACCTTTTCTCCTTTTTTCATTCAAATACCGCCGCTTTTTCTGATTATAAAAAAATAGTGCAACTTAATCTCTCTAACTCTTGTTTGGGTTTGGGTTGGGGAGGGTCTTCGGTGTGCATGTTTCCTTTTGGGTGTGGAGTTTTTTCTTCTTGGGTTGGAGAGCTCCTCTCTCCTTTTGGCGAGTGTGATTTTGTGGTGTGCGTTTTCCTTCGTGATGGGTGGTCCTCCTCTTTTCACGTCGTGTGTGCTTCTGTTTTTCTAGTTGCCCCTCATTGAATGCCTGCCTTGGATTTTTCATAGTGTGCTTGCTGGGCTCAATTTGAGGGTTTTTTTTCTCAAACCATGTCTATTTTTTTAATCTCTCCAATGACAACTTTAATCAGTTTCGAGGCTGCTATATTCCTGTCATAGAAAATGCATAGTCTTGGAGTCATACTGATTCTCAAAAGGTCATGATGGATGCAATAGAGCACTTGTTGTTGCTACTTCAAATTGTCTTTCTATATTGTTTTAATGTGTCCTCACCGTTTTTGTTGGGTCTTTGGAGCTTTTGTTTTCGGTCATCTTAGCTGGAGTTCTTCTACAAAATTCCAGTTTCTACTTATATTGTTGGCTGTTTGGATTTGGGTTTATTGATTTTTAGGATCTTTCTTTGGTGTGGTCGACTGATCTATTTATTTGTGGAGTTGCTATTGCTCATGCCGCTGTTTATTTACCGCTTGGTCAAGAAATCGCCAATTGTGGTGGGCTGTTTTTGTGCTTCTGTCAGCAAGCCTTGGCTGGTTTAATCTCTGCAATCTCTACCAGCAACAAATACCAAGAAGCAATTTAGTTTTGGGGTGTTCAGTTGGGTGTCCAATTCGAAAAGTTTTTGTTGTTTTCTCCTTTTGGTTGTGCTGATTGGGAGTTCTGATTGAGTAATGTTTGAAGCTTCTTGATGCTGTCAAAGTGGTTTGGTGCAGGTTGGAGTTCTTTCCATTTATTTGGTTTTTTTTCCAAAAATGGGCTCCTATCATACAACTATTGTTCATGGGCTGTTGGAGCTTTTGTTCCTAGTGGAGGTCTTTAAAGCTTATGGTGGATGTCTCCCAAATGTCTTCTGCTTGGTTTTTTCACGCTGGGCCTGTGGCTTGAATGTTTTTTGTGGGGTTTTTGTTGGAGTTGTTTTCTTTTTGCTATGTTGTGTATCCTGCTAGAAGAGTTGCTACAGTTTGGGTTTTTGAGTTTGGTTTTTGGGGCTCTTGCTGTCTTTCTGTGTTCTAATGGTGTTCATGTATATGGAGCTACTGATTCCTTATAGAAAATAATGAAAGATGCATTTTCAAAACAAAACAAAAAAAAAACCTGCACCCCGGTCAAGAACAAACAACAACCTCATCATCCATTTCAATCTGACCAAGTGAAATTTCTCAAGTCTTATAATTTGGAGCCAAAAATTAAACATCCATGTCGTACTAAACCGAGGACTCATCTTTCATGGAATAATTAATGTGAGGAAATTACTATAGAGCCCAGTTTTAATCCACCAAGTCCAGATTTTCAGCAGGAAACCTAGACTATTTTATAAGACTTAATCTCCCCCTCTATATTGTTGGGGGAGAACTATAATAGTTTTGATTAGAGTGGAAGAGGATTCATGCAGAAATGAATTTGCTAGTTTCAGAACTTAGGAGTTTTTTCTTTTTTCTTTTTTGTTTTTTCTTACATCAATAGCTAGGAAGAACCCCTTTATATAACTTTTACAGAAAGCTTTAGAATATAGCTCTCAACTACTCACATTTAATATTACTCCCAACTAAACACATTATAACTTACAACTAACCCCATTAGCTAGATTATTCTAGATTTACTAGATCATTCTAGATTTATATATTTAAAATTACAAATTACTTTTAACACCCCCTCTTAATGTGTAATTTTCAATTTGTTCTTGAACCCTTCCAACTTCTCTGTAGTGACAGCCTTGGTAAGAATGTCAGCTGGTTGGTCATTTGTGTTGATGAACTCCAAAACTATTTCTCCATTGCTCACTAGGTCTCGAATGAAATGGCGTCGAAGCTCAATGTGCTTTGATCGAGCATGAAACACCGAATTTTTCATTAAAGCAATTGCAGACATATTATCACAATGAATAATAGTAGGCTCTTCCTGCATATTCTGCAAATTCGAGAGAATTCTTCTTAACCAAATAGCTTTACAAGCTGCATCTGTTGCTGCGATGTACTCGGCTACTTCTGAGGATAAAGCTACAGTTTTTTGCTTCTTAGAACTCCAAGTAATCACCTTTGTGCCAAGACAAAATATGTATCCTGATGTGCTTTTTCTGTCATCCAATGAACTAGCCCAATCACTGTCAGTAAACCCAACTAGTTTGTTGTCATCTTCTTTCACATACAAAAGACCTTGTTTCTTTGTTCCTTGAAGATATCTTAGCACTCTTTTTGCTGCTACATAATGAAGCCTGCTTGGTTTATTCATAAATCTGAAATTAAGCTCACAGAATGCATAATGTCTGGCCTTGTATTTGTGAGATAAATCAAGGACCCAACAAGGCTTCTAAAGAGTTTGGCATCCACTTTTTCCTTGCCATCATTTTGCTCTAACTTTTCATTCAACGCCATGGGTGTTGACACTGATTTGCACTTATTCATATGAAATTTCTTTAGCAAATCCTCAATGTACTTTTCTTGAGAAATAAAGATCTCCCCTTTTGATTGCTTAACTTGGATTCCAAGAAAATATTTCATAAGACCCAAGTTAGTCATCTCAAATTCTCTCATCATATTCTTTTTAAAATCTTCAACCATCTTCATATTTGTGCCAAAGTAAATTAGATCATCAACATATAAGCAAACTATAAGAAAGTCTTTCGTACCTTCCTTTTTCACATAGAGTGATGGCTCACTTGAACTTCTTTGGAATCCATTTTTGGAAAAATATCCATCAATCTTGCTATTCCATGCCCTTGGCGCTTGTTTTAAGCCATAAATAGTCTTTCGAAGCCTATATACTTTTCCTTCATATGCTTCATAGCCTTGAGGTTGCTCCACATATACTTCTTCTTCTAGCTCTCCATTAAGAAAGGCCGATTTGACATCCAATTGATACACATTTAACTCCAATTGAGCTCTAGAGCAAGAACTGTCCGTATAGTCTCCATTCGAACAGCAGGTGCAAAAGTCTCATTAAAGTCAATTCCGGGCTGCTGTGAGTATCCTTTTGCTACAAACCTTGCTTTATGTTTTTGAATGGAACCATCTTCTTTGAACTTTGTCTTGTAAATCCACTTTAGTCCAATCACTGTTTTACCTTTTGCCAAGTCCACAAGCTCCCACGTTTTGTTCCTTTCTATGGTGGCAATCTTATCATCCATTGCCTTTCTCCATATCTCTTCTTTGATGGCCTCTTCAAAATTATGTGGTTCACAACAAAATAGAGCAACATCACATGCATCATAAATATCTCTTAAAGATCGTACCTTTCTTGGTGGTGAGACTGAGCTTTCTTGGCTTGAAGAGCTTGAGGCGGGTGACCTTACTGGACTTGGATTTTGAACTGGAGCATGTTGATGTTGTTCTTCTTGAGTAGCTACTGGTTCTAAGAATTCATATGTGATTGGTGCTTGAGAAGAACTTTCTTCCCAATTCCAAGCAGTCATTTCATCAAACACCACGTCTCTTGAAACAATCATCTTGTTAGTCTTTGGATTCAGAAGACGATATCCTTTTGACTCATTGTTGTAGCCAATAAAAATATATTTTTCTCCCTTCTCATCAAACTTTTCTCTATTTTGTGGAAGAACCAGTGCATAAGCAATGCTGCCAAAAACCTTTAAATTATCAACCATTGGTTTCTTCTTGTTCCATGCTTCAAATGGTGTTCTGTTTTGAACTGCTTTTGTTGGAGAGCGATTGAGAATGTATACAGCAGTGTAGACTACTTCAACCCATAGCTTGTTTGGTAGTCTTTTTTCCTTTCAGCATGCTTCGAGCCATTTTCACGATAGTGCGATTTTTTCTTTCCGCTACTCCATTTTGTTGAGGGCTGTGCCGAACAGTGAGTTGCCTTTGAATTCCATTGTTTTTGCAGTAATCCAAGAACGGAGTATAGATGAACTCTCTTCCATGATCAGTTCTAAGGGTCTTGATTTGCTTCCCGCTTTGCCTTTCAACTAGAGCCTTGAATTGAAGAAAAAATGAGAAGGCATCTGACTTTTGATCTAGAAAATACACCCACATCATTCTTGTATAGTCATCAACAAACAATAGGAAATATCTTTTGTTGTTAAGAGAAGGAGTCCTAGTAGGACCACATATGTCTGCATGTACCAACTCTAGTGGAGCTTTAGTATGCCAAGATGTTTTTGGAAAAGGAAGCCTGTGCATTTTGCCATAAATGCAACCTTCACAAATTTTTTCTTGTCTCTCAATGAAGGGAAGTCCAATCTCCATATTTTTCTTTTTCAGCAATTGTAGCCGATTATTATTTAAGTGACCATATCTCACATGCCACAAGTATGACTTATTTAAAGTCTCACTTTTGAAAGCAACTTTATCATTTAGTGGCATGACAAGAGGAAAAATTTTGTTTGGTGTCATAGCCACTTCTGCCACTATGAGATTACTTTTCTTATCAAATATTTTGCATTTACTATTTTCAAAAAACACCGAGTATCCTTTTTGTATAAGTTGACCAACACTTAAGAGATTTTGAGTCAAATTAGGCACATAAAGAACATCACTGATGAGTTTTTTGTTACCTCCTTTTGTGTGGACAACAATAACACCTTTACCTTCAACACTTTGAAGCTTTCCATCACCAAGTTTTACTTGAGTAGAGAACTTGTGATCAAGTTCTACAAAGATGTCTCGATTACTTGTCATATGATTACTGCATCCACTATCCAAGTACCAAATGTCTTGGGATTCAAGTTCGGCATTCATGCAAGAATAAAATAAATGTTCTTCTTCATTTTCTTTTGTAAAATTTGCTTCCTCCTTTTCCTTTTTATTTTGGTACCAGCAATCTCTTTGAGAATGATTTTGTATTTTGCATCTGGTACATTTGTATCGACAATCTTTTGTTTCATGGTTATTCCTTTAACAAATAAGACAATGAGGGTTAGAGTTACTAGCTTTTTGCTACACATTTCTTCTTTCTCTTCCATTTCCCTGATTGTTGTATTGCATTGGACGTCCTATTCCATATTGTCCTCTCCTTTGGAATAAGCCTCCTCTATTTCCTTGCTCAACTTTGATATTCTTCTTGTCAGAAAGGTTGATTTTTGATTGAAAGGCTTGCTCAATGGATTGGTTTGGAGATCTATCCATCCTCCGCTCATGTGCTTCAAGGGAACCCATTACCTCAAACAAGGAAATCTTCGATAAATCTTTTGATTCTCAATTACAACAGCAATGTGATCAAATTTTGGTGGAAGACTTCTAAGAATTTTTTGGACCACCTTCTTGTCTTGAATGATATCTTCATAATTCTTTATTTGATTGATTATCTCAGCAAATCTGGAAAAGAATTCTCTAACATTTTCACTTTCTTTCATTTGAATGTTATCGAATTATTTCCATAGAGATTGCAACTTTATGGAGATTACTTTCTCAGAACCTTGAAATTCTTTTTCCAAAATTTCCCATGCAACTTTAACTTTATTAATTCCAAAAATTCTAGGAAAGATGGATTTACTTATACCTTGATGTAGAAATCTGAGAACACATGCATCCTTCTTCAGATTTTCTTTGTATTGCTTCTGTTGTGCCTCAGTCCATGTTGAGCTTGAAGAGTTTGGTGGTTCTGGATAGCTTTCCTCGATCTCTTCCCATAGATCTTGAGAGATGAAAATAGTCTTCATTTGGCTGCTCTAATACTCATAGTGTTTTCCATCAAAAATGAGAACTTGATTGGGAGAATATGCAAACATGGTAGAAGATGAACTTGCTGCCATTTGGGGATTAATTATATTGACAAGGAGAGAGTTGCTAGAACCTGGCTTTGATACCAAATTCGTTGGGGGAGAACTATAATAGTTTTGATTAGAGTGGAAGAGGATTCATGTAGAAATGAATTTGCTAGTGTTCAAAACTTGGGAGTTTTTACTTTTTTGTTTTTTCTTACATCAATAGCTAGGAAGAACCCCTTTATATAGCTTTTACAGAAAGCTCTAGAATATAGCTCTCAACTACTCACATTTAATATTATTCCCAACTAAACACATTATAACTTACAACTAACCCCATTAGCTAGATTATTCTAGATTTACTAGATCATTCTAGATTTTTATATTTAAAATTACAAATTACGTTTAACATATATAAAATAAGGCCTTTTAAAACCGTAAGAGAGCTAAACACAAAAGAAAGTCCGTAGTTAAGCGTTCATATTGCTTCGACAGTAAAAGTATGGGTGATCCCTTGAAAAGTACTTTGTATTTAACAAACAATTAGCTACTAAAAATGTCAATTTTTAACAGCCTAGAAAAAACGTGAAGTAGAAACGACTTTTTCTTGAGTACAGTATCAGTAAGATGTGCTCTTTTGCCGTTTGGTAACCAAATATATATATATATATATATATTTTTTTTGATAAGCAAAGGAATTTTATTAACGAATCAAGGAGTCTAACAATACAGAAAAAGATACATCATCTCGAGGAAGACAATCAGGGGTTAAGCTACCAGAAAATATACAGTACTCTACCAGACCATTTACCATATATTAGGAAGCCATATTCCTAACTCCTAAGGTAATCTTGATTTGGACATGTGTTATGGAATAAAGCAGAATTTCGAGAGCTCCAGATTCTGTCAATTGATGATAGGGATCAGCTTGAGGAAGTAACTATATATTATAAGAGTAAAACTCAGGACACAACTAAATATACAATTTTTAGGACACAACTCAATTAATGTGTCTATCTCTCTCTTGTGATGTCACTAGACCCTATAGTGACACATGAGAGAGATAGACACATTAATTGAGTTGTGTCCAAAAAATTATGTGTTTGGTTGTGCCTCAAGTATTACTCGTATTATAAATGGATAAGATACCTCTATAGAGTTGCAAATGGGACAGATGGCATTGACAAGGAATTTAAAAGCTAAAACTACTGCTCTGGCCTGTGGGCATTATAACATCTTTCATGAATGTTTTAAGTTTCCAAAGGTTAACCAAGTGGGCCTTACCCCATATGTACCACTCCACCTTTTTTAAGTGGGAGGTGGAGGGTTCGATTCCTCTCGTGAGGAATTATTTGGAGGTTGTTTTCCCTTCAATTGTTTATGGGAGAAAGTCTCTTTGAAGTGGGTCCGTGACCCTCCCCCCCTCCCCCCAGACTGTTTAAAGTTTATGTGTATGGCGCCTGCGAATGCTATGACCATCAGGAAAACAAAAAAAAAAAAAAATCCAAAGGTTAGAGGGGAGGGACAAGGAACAAATCTCTGAGATTGGTCAGTCCAGTAGGCAGACTTAACAGAGAAGGAACCCTTGTAATTTGGGGTACTCCAACTAGGCCTGTCAATGGACCGGGTCTAGGCCCGGATCCGGTCCAGATCCGGCTCTGTTAGACGGATCTGAGCATTTTTTAAGATCCATATCCAGATCCGGATCCGAATCCATATTTTATGCTTAAAAAATGGACCGGATATGGTTTTGTAATATCCGGTCCGCCTAAGACCCGGATCCGAATAATACTTATATATATAAATATATTTATATATATCTACATATTTTATATATATATATAACATAATTGTGTATATATAATGTATATATATACTATAATATAATTATTTATATATATAATGCATATATATACTGTATTATATTTAATATATTAGTCATGTATATACAAAAATAGTATAGATATACATATTATATATTATTTCGGAGCGAATCCGGATCCGGATCCGGATTCGGTATATTTTGACGGATCCGGATATGGACTGACTTATAACAGATCCGTCAGATCCGAATCCGAATCCGAATCTGTATATAGTTTGGCGGATCTGGATCTGAATGCACTAGATCCGGTTCGGATCCGACCCGTTTACAGGCCTAACTCCAACACAAGTTACTTTTTTATTTTTATTTTTTTGAACAGCTAGGCAAAATATATTAGTCAAGCCAAACAGGCCGAAAGAGAAAAACACCCCAACAGGAAGAAACGCAGAACTACAACAAAAAAAACACCCCAAAACATACCACTCCCTAGACTCCAAAGCAGAAGAAGAAAAAAAAACAAAGAAGAAGAAAAAGAAACACAAGGCTGAAAGTATCAATATTCCATGAGTTATTTTCCCAATGGATCAGCTCTTCTAATATAATAGGTATATTGTCAACATTTTCCTTGGGTGAAAGCCTATGGTAATCAAGTATTTGAGATTACAAAAATACTTAACTAAGAAAATTGAATCCGTTGGATAATCAAATTTTACATCCTTTTTAAGAGTGTCGATAAAGGTACATTTATTTTTAAATTAGGGCACCTAGTTTAGGTTTAAAAAAATAAAAATAAAAATTACTACCGATTTCAAGAGCACCTCTCCACATATTATACACTTCTTGGGATAAAAAGAAGAATTAAAAAAAAAGAAGCATCTCCTTCTTCATCGATCTTCTTCTTCATCGATTTGGAGAGGAGAGAAACCAAGTCGTTGCCGCTGTCGCCATCCTTCACAATCAAATTAGAGCTTCAAACTTAAAAAATAAAAATAAAAAAATAAAAAATAAAAAAAACTAAACAAATTTGATTAATTTAAAAAAATATATATTAATTTTAAAAAGCAGCAATTTGAAGCCTTTATGAAAAGCTCAACAAATTTTTAATAAAAAATCTAGTGAAATTTTCGCTTTACAATTTAAATTTTTTTTTAGATTTCAACAGCAAATTAAATGCCAAAGACAAAACAGCTTTTCAATATCTCTGTAGAAACAATCTCTTTTAGAAAATCTTTTTATTAAGGGATAAACACTCTGACCTCCCTCAAGGTTAGGTCTAATTACATGGACATCCCTTGAGTTTAATGTTTAGGTAACACTTTCCCCTTCCATTACAAAAACGTTAGAACCCCTAACCAAACATGCTAACATCATCAAATAATTATGTTATTTTTCCGAAAGTGCCCTTTAACGGCTTTTCTAAAGTTTACTCTGACCTCCCTCGAGATTATGTCAAATAACATGGACCTCCCTTGTGTTTTTTTTAAAATTACACTGACCTACTTAAAATTTAAAAAGACAAATACACCCATTTAAATAAGATGTATTTGATTTAGATAAATATCTAGTTTTTATCTATACATACCACCATAGTTGATCCTCCACCACCTCCATTACCACTACCACATCCACAACTATACCACACATTTACCACCACTTGACTCAACATTTTTCTATATTTATTTTCATTAATTTTATGAAGCTGTGGCACAACAACAATCAAGCAAAATTAAGCCCTAACAACAAACCTAATGAAGAAAATTGTGGTCCCTATGTATATCACGTAACTCTAATTGAGCAGATATTCGAGCGTAGCCGTTATGTGGTTTTTGTTTGTGTACGCGTATAAACCCAAATCGAACTATAAGTCATGTATACATATATGAACATTCAAAGTCTTTAAGGTGTAATAAGCATAAGTGTGGGTATTTTGAGAAAACATAACTTAAAAATTAATTATCAATTTTTTGATCAACTTGCTGTTGGCTAAAGGAGAGGAGGTGAGTATTATACAACTATAAACCTCAAAGAAGGTCTATGTAATTAGACCATAACTCAGGGGAGGTAAGTGTAATGTACCCAACTAAAGGCAAACATGTATTTTCACATACATTTAACAGCATCGGTCTACTGCTATGAAAAAAGAAGATCAATGTAATCATGAAAACCACAGTGTAGATTTGTGTAATTGGACCTAATCTCTAGGGAAGTCAGAGTAATTATCCCTTTAATTTAAAATTTATCATTCCTGGCCACTGTTATCCCGGATAGATTCAAAGAGTGAAACGAGGATAAACTTTTGCACTTCTATTGGTAATTGCTATTTTTTTTTTTTTTTTGCATGTTCTGAACCTCGTCTCGGCGGAACGAGGTGAGGATATATTAACAAATTAAATTGCCCAAGAAATACACATAGTCTGGGGAGGACTTGATACCTTAACCCCACCAAAAAGAAGAAAAAAAAAAAAAAAATCCATTAGCGTATATAGGTAGATACAGCAAGATCCAAACTATGACAAAAAACTGCACGAAAAAACAAAAACCTATGTATAAACTTATATGCTTACAATATGACCCTCCTTGCACAAGACTTTCAAGTATAAAGCCCAACATATCCTCACACTGACTGTTTCCCAATTCCTAAGTCATATTTGTACATCAATCCACGCCACCGAGTCCTCATTCCTTTCAACCTTCGATTTAGCCAACGAATCTGCAAGGGAATTAGCACTTCTTAGGGTATGCACAATCATGACTGGGCACAAGACTGCAGTTTTTGAGTCGCACATGGATGGTATTAAAAATTGGTATTAAGATGCCAAGGCGTCAGGTTATGGGGCGAAGACCAGGCCACTGCAACCGTAGAGTCACTTTCCACAATTATACCTTCAATAGCTACCTCCCTTCCTTCCAAGAAAGAACACATCATAGAAATAGCTTTTCCAATAGACAAGAATTCCTCAATATTTGAGCCTGTGATGGAAAACATTGCCATAACCATACCTAACAAGTTTCGCAGCACCCCCGCTATACCGGCAAGTCCTGGCTTACCCCATGTTGATCCATCGACATTACATTTTAGAAAGCCCACCTCCGGGCAGCCCCATTCTACTATTGACTAGTAGCAACATTATTTTTTACTGTATATAACAGCCATCAGTAATGTTCCTCAAAATATCCATGCATGAAGTGTTGAAATTGAAGATATTTGATTTAATCCACCAAAAAAAACGTGGCACTTTGATGTTGTCAATTACCCCATGAAAATCAACTACAACTTCTTTAAAGATTACCTAATTTCAAAAAACCCAGATGCAACATGATATTGCAAAAACATAGTATTGTCTAGGCTTGCTTAACCTTCTCGGATGGGCACAAAATTAAACCCCCATTGGCACCACCAAGAACTGTATAGTTTTGGGAGACAAGACAAGTTAGTCTGAAATCCCCAATGATGCAAAACTGTAGTCCAGATCTTCCAAGTGAATCCACGCAGTCCATCAAATGGTGATCCACTGTACAGTCTCGGCCCTTTTCCCACATAGGTTACACATGCTTGCTTCCTCAGTCAAGTGCAAAAATATTTGAATGCTTGCTTTCTCTGGTATCTTACCTTGGATGGCCTGACAACAAAAGAATTGAACTTTGGGTGGAATATAACACCATCAATCCAAATGGTGTGAAAAAGGGGATGACTCCCTAATATCTTCATCCTCTATAGCCCAACAAAAGCTTTTTACCGAGAATCGGCCTTTGATATTATACCTCCGAATTAGATTGTCTGGTATGTCCTTGCACAGAACCACTTGATTAAGGCTTAGTTTGGCCCCACGTGACTTTTTAGAAGGAACTTATAAAATTTATTTCTATGTTAATGTTTGATAGTTTTATACAAGCGATACTCTACTCTTCAAAAAGACATCATAAAACCAAAAAACAACATTGCGCTTTTAAAAGCTCTATTCTACAGCTTTTAAAAGCTCCCCCAAAAGCCCTAGGTTCAATTTTTGCAAAGCTCAAAAACTAGTTGCCAAATGAATTAACATAAAACCAAGTGAATCAACAAAGCTCTATCCGAAGGTCGTTTATGTTGAACCCATATTTTTCACTCAGAACCCTCCTCCAAAGTTCTTTTCTAGTTAATTTCTCCGAATCTCCAGGTCCATTTGTAGATTAGGCCAGTGTTTTTGTCCTTAATTTTTCCAAGTCCCACTCCACCTTTGAATTTAATAAGGAAGACACTCTTCCAATTAACCCAACGATGACTTCTTTCCGTTCCACTCCTTTTCCACAAGAAGTCGATCCCTTATGATTTTGTCAATCTCAGCGGCCACCAAAGACTAGGCAATAAGAAGGACATAAAATAGGTAGGTATAATTTTAAGAGCTGACTTGATAAGAGAACATCTCCTTCCTCTGGAAAAAAACGTATTGTTTCCACAAACACAGCCCCCTTCCTAAATATGTCAATTACCGGCTGCTACATATGAATCCTCTTTGGGGGATAGCCCAAGGGAAAAAACTGAGATAGTTAATGGGTAAAGACTCAGTAGATCACTTTATTTCACTTGCCCAAGTCTGAACTTGCTTAAAATAAATCCTACACCCGACAACACTAGTCTTGTAGAAATTGACCTTTAGGCCGGAAACCTCTACAAAGCATCTTAGAATTCTCTTCCAAGACCTTAAGTTTGCAAAATCAGCATCACGGATCAGGAGAATGCCATTCGTAAATTGCAGATGTGTGAGTTTCGTACCTCCCTCCTTAAGTTGGATACCATTGACCACCCCCAAAGCATGCACTAGCCCATTGTACCAATATGTTGAGCCCTTCAGTCACCAAAACTGAATCCCATGATTTCTAACACAAACACCAAGAACTCCCAATTGACACTATTGTAGGCTTTTCAAAATCAACTTTTAGTATTAGGCCTCTGATCTGTCTCTTTTTCAGCTTATGTACCACTTAATTTAGAAGCAATTACCATACAATCAATAAATTGTCTCCCCTTATGAATGCATTTTGGCAGTCCCTTACCCCCACATTGAACCACCTCTCTCAACCTAATGGCCGGGACCTTAGAAAGCAACTTATAGATACAACCTACTAGAGGCTTATTGTTTGAAAATGATGTAATCACTGAGGGGTATTAAGGTTAGGAACCAAAGCTATGAACGTAGGATTCACCCCTGGAGATATCTTACCGTTTAGGTGGAACTCATTCCACACTTCCATAAAATTCCTCTTAAGAAGATGCCACTTGGCCGGATTTGATAAAATTGAAAAGTAAAACCATCGGGTCTCGGAGCCTTGTTCCCATCGCACTCTTCAAGAGCCAATTCTACCTCTCTTTGCATATATAGGGTTGAGCCATTTGAAATCATCACCACTCTTTGTCGGCCTAATGTAATTCAATCTTTTGAAATGGTCTCGGAAGTGTTTAAAAATAGCCCTTTTGATCGATCTCCTTTGGTCTGAAATCACCCTGTCAGCTTCCTGAATTCTGAAAATGTTGTTCTTCCTACTTCGATTGGCTGCCACCAAATGCATGAAAGAAAGTGGTATTTTTGGAGAAGCAATTACTAATATTTGGATAAGTCAATATGACCATTGTTTTTTGACCCTAGTGTCATTGAATTGTTTTGTTGCTTTGAAGGTTAAACCGCTATTGTGTATTGCTATTGATTTTTCACATACAGTTCATGAACGTATTTCAAATATTCATTTGTCAAATAAATTCCATATAGGTCACTATCAGTTGCAATATGTAACTGTAGTTATTGTTAATGCACGGTGGTTGTATGGGTGGCCAACCCCAAGATCAATCACATCCAACAAGATAATTCACATGAAATTAATAGCAAGAGCAAGATAGAAGAGACACACAAGAATAATCAACACCACACAAGAGAAAGATTTCCACGATCTTGCCGGGCTAATCCACCACTAAGGAACGACTTTTATTGATCAACAGGAATGTTACAAGCCATCCACTCTCTCTCAACTATTTTCTACTTCTCTCACAGTCGAATGACTTTTATATTCTAACTCATCTAGAATAAAGCCTCCATCAATCCGGGCTAACCACTTGACCTGTTAAGAGCTCCTCCATATAAGGACACACAGATTATTCTCTCCGTCACGTCTCATGATTCACCGATGAGTACTCCCCCTTCCGCCAAGGATTCACCATGGTCGTAGCCACCAATATTTTTATACTCACTCTAACTTTTCCCTCTCTCTATTGATATGCCAGAAGGCGACATCCCTTACATGGTGAGCCAAGAGCCACACACCTCTCTTGGTAAGCTAATGGCCACCTTCACATTTTACCCAATCTTCAGTTTCTAGCCCGAAGCTAATAATGGAGAGAAATATACTATTTTGGTGAATTTTCTATTAAATGGGGTATCGCTCTACATCGATAAGCAAGAAGTAAAGGAAGAAAGAGCACTTCCTTTCGATACTGATTGAAATCGCGTTGTTGTGTCAGAAGAAGGATAGCTATACTCTCTTGTAAAATATTACAACACCAAATCCCTCTAGAGGCCAAACCTCCATTTCTCCTACCCATTGGTGAATTTTCTATTGAATGGGGTATCATTCTACATCGATAAGCAAGAAGTAAAGGAAGAAAGAAATTATCTAGCACTTCCTTTCGATACTGATTGAAATTGCGTTGCTGTGTCAGAAGAAGGATAGCTATACTCTCTTGTAAAATTGTTGGAAAATTGGATTTCATTGTCATAGTTTTATGGAAACTTTGGCTAGAATTTAAGGTGGGTTCCACACGTTGTTTGGGGCAGGACCACATTGGAATCCGTTCTGTTCCGTGAGGAGATAAACGCCGTATATTTACATGTTGAAATCCAATAAGGGATGAATGAGAAATTGTCAACTAAAGTGGCCCGTGTGAAATATTGGTGTAGGAGGAAAATGTGGGAAATATTGGTTGTTCCACATAGGAAAAACACCAAACAACTTAAGGGTATATTTAAGAGGGAATTCTCCTAAGGGGTATGCCCCTCTGGGGTACCCACTTTTGTTAAGGAGGGAGGACCTAAGCCTTTGTGGGATTTATCCCACGTGCGCGCCGCCGCCGACCGACCGGCTGGGCTTGGGTGCGGGCCCTGGGTTCGTGGTCCTGGGCTTGGGCTCTTTGAAATTGACTATTCTTTTTAGAGAAAATTCATTTGAATTTCCCTCCAGTTTTTTTTTAACAGTCATGTCCTTCCAGAATGATAAGGCCCTGTTTGATTGTGCTATTTTTGTACAGTCACTACACTGTTTATATATACCTCTCTGGTTTCATTACATAATCACGCAAAAATTAATCTCTCGCTTATACTACACTGCATATCATTGTTGTTCGAGTATTATACAGCTTTGTGTTGGCTGTATTCTGGAGATTGAAGTGCAGCTTCTACAGAATTGAAAATCCGTTCTATCTTGAGAGACGATTGTTCATCAACCTTGTGCACTGAGAGGGAGCAAATTCGTCTTAAGGAAACACTTCGCTGGGCTCGGATTCTGTCTCAAATAATAGTTTCTATATTCTATAACAGTGAGTTTAATTCAGTTTCTGTTTTCAATTACTGTTTCTTTTTGTTACCAGTTTATATTGTCTATACAGATTGCCTATTAGGAATAACAATCTTAAGACGAATTTCTTTTTTTATTAGTTTCCTTTCTTTGGTAATCTGAACAAAATTGAAATAGTAATTCTATTTTG
This sequence comes from Hydrangea macrophylla, assembly GCA_033977485.1. Lineage (NCBI taxonomy): Eukaryota > Viridiplantae > Streptophyta > Magnoliopsida > Cornales > Hydrangeaceae > Hydrangea > Hydrangea macrophylla. The sequence goes on from CM066986.1 coordinate 88,495,039, forward strand.
AAATGCAGATTCTTTCTAAACTGTTTCTGTACTGTTAAATAATATGTTTACTGTTTATTTAAATCTGCTGTGTTATTAAAACTACTTTTCATAAATCTGTCTTATAAAATTGTTTTGTACTTTTATAAACTGCTTACTTAAACTATGTTATAATCTGAAAATTGTTTTCAGTTTTCCAAATTAATTGTTAAATTAGTCTTTATTAATTTTGTGATAATAAAGAAACAAATCTTTTCCAAATTTTCAGAATGGCAACTACTTCATCTATTCCTGTTCCTACTGTGAATCTGTCTTATGGGGAAAAACCGGAAAAGTTCAATGGAACCGATTTCAAACGTTGGCAACAAAAGATGCTATTTTATTTAACCACATTGCATTTGGCTAAGTTTCTTCGCGAGGACCCTCTGGAACTCGTAGAAGGAGGAACCAATAGTGCCGCTGTTGATTCATGAAAAAATTCTGATTTCTTGTGTCGAAACTATATTTTAAATGGATTAGACAACACTCTTTACAATGTATATTGTAAAATGGAATTAGCAAAAGCACAATGGGACTCTTTAGACAAGAAATATAAAACTGAGGATGTCGGCATGAAGAAATTCATAGTTGGTAAATTTCTTGACTATATGATGATAGATGCAAAATCTGTTATTAGCCAAATTCAAGATCTTCAAGTAATCCTACATGATATTCATGCCGAAGGGATGTCTCTAAGTGATTCTTTTCAAGTGGCTGCGATTATTGAAAAATTGCCGCCTACTTGGAAAGACTTCAAGAATTATCTTAAACACAAACGCAAAGAGATGAGTCTTGAAGAGTTAATTGTAGGACTAAGGATTGAAGAAGATAATCGTGGCTCTAAAAAGAAGAGTGTAAGCTCCTCTCTTGGAGCAAAGGCCAATGTTGTGGAACATGGTCCAAAGAAAAGAAAGCATGATGGCAGAGGTCCAAGTCAAGGAACTCATGGTCCTAAGAAGTTTAAAGGCAAGTGCTATAACTGTGGCAAAAATGGACATCGTGCAAAAGACTGTCGTAAGCCAAAGAGAAAGTCAAATCAATAAGCTAATGTGGTCGAGGTGGAGACACTTTCCAACGATGTTTCCAACATCAACCTCTCCGCAGTTGTTTCCGAATGCAATCTAGTTAGTAATATCAAAGAATGGTGGGTGGATACTGGGGCTACGCGCTATATTTGTTCAAATAAATGGATGTTCTGTACTTACAAGCATGTGACTCACGAAGAACAACTCTATATGGGTAATGCTTCAAGCTCTAAGGTGGAAGGACATGGGAAAGTGACTCTCAAAATGACCTCGGGCAAAGAATTAACTCTCAATGATGTGCTTCATGTGCCCGACATTCGCAAGAATTTGGTTTCGGGGTCATTGCTTAGCAAGAATGGCTTTAAATTGGTGTTTGTTTTCGACAAGTTTGTACTCACTAAGAATGAGATGTATGTAGGAAAGGGCTACCTTAGTGATGGGCTCTTTAAGATTAATGTAATGACTATTGTACCTAAAGCAATTAATAATAATAATGCTTCTTCTTACTTGCTTGAGTCCTCTAATATTTGGCATGCTAGATTAGGCCATGTTAATTATGATACTTTGCGTAGATTAAGTAATCTAGATTTTTTACCAAAATTTTATATTGATAATAAAAATAAATGTGAGATATGTGTTGAATCTAAAATGACAAGACCTCCTCCTAAATCTGTTAATCGTGATACTGAACCTTTAGATTTAATACATAGTGACATTTGTGATTTAAAGTTTGTACAAACTAGAGGGGGTAAAAAGTATTTTATAAATTTTGTGGATGATTGCACTAGATATAGTTATGTATACTTGTTAAGAAGCAAAGATGAAGCAATAGAAATGTTTAAACATTATAAAATTGAAGTTGAGAATCAACTTAGCAAAAAGATTAAGGCAATAAGAAGCGATAGAGGTGGTGAATATGAATCACCATTTAAGGAGTTCTGTGGAGAACATGGAATCTTTCATCAAACTACCGCTCCTTATTCACCTCAATCTAATGGTATTGTTGAACGCAAGAACCGAACATTGAAAGAAATGATGAATGCTATGCTGTTAAGTTCTGGACTACCCCATAATTTGTGGGGGGGGGGGGGGGGGGCGATATTCTCCGCAAATTATATTCTCAACAAAGTGCTTCACAAGAAAACCCGAAAGACACCTTATGAATTATGGAAAGGTCATAGACCATGTTACAAATTCTTAAGAGTGTGGGGGTGCTTAGCAAAAGTGGCAGTCCCTAAACCTAAAAAGGTGAAAATAGGACCTAAAACCATTGATTGTGTATTCATTGGTTATGCCAAAAACAGTAGTGCATATCGCTTTTTGGTGTACAAATATGACATTCCCGATGTCCATGTCAATACGTTTATAGAATCAAGGGATGCCACATTCGTTGAGGTATATTCCCTTATAAGAATGCACCAGAGTCGAGAATGTACAAAAGACCTCTAGATAGTACAAATGATACTCCAATAGATCTAGACCCTTCGGACTTGGAACCTAGACGGAGTAAGAGGGCGAGAGTGGCAACATCCTTTGGCCCTGATTTTCTAACAAATCTGGTAGAAGATGAACCTCGAACGTTCAAGGAAGCAATGTCCTCTCCGGAAGCTTCATATTAGAACGAAGCTATCAATAGTGAAATTGAATCTATTATGCAAAACCATACTTGGGAATTGGTGGATCTTCCATCTGGTTCAAAACCTTTGGGTTATAAATGGATCTTCAAAAAGAAGATGAAAGCAGATGGATCAATAGATAAGTATAAAGCTAGACTTGTAGTCAAGGGCTATAGGCAAAAGGAAGGACTGGATTAATTATTTCTATACTTATTCTCCCGCTACAAGAATAATGTCTATTCGGATGCTCATTGCTATAGCATCACTAAATAATCTTGAAATCCACCAAATGGATGTAAAGACAGCATTCTTGAATGGAGAATTAGAAGAAGAAATATATATGGAATAACCCGAAGGGTTTGTGGCTCCTAGACAAGAGAATAAAGTGTGCAGGCTAAGTCTTTGTACGGCCTAAAACAAGCACCGAAACAATGGCATGAGAAATTTGATAATGCAATATTATCAAATGGATTCAAAATCAATGAGTGTGACAAATGTGTGTACGTGAAGAGCACTCCAAAAGGATATGTCATTGTATGTCTTTACGTTGATGATATGCTTATTATAGGTAGCAATCCCGAGATGATAAGAATTACTAATTAAACAATTCTTATCTAATAAGTTTGATATGAAAGACATGGGTGTCGCAAATGTTATCTTAGGAATTAAAATTTCTAAAACAACTGAAGGACTAGTATTGTCTCAATCTCATTACATTGACAAAGTACTTGAAAAATTTAAGAAGTATGAGATCAAACCTAAGAAGACTCCAATCGATATGAGTCTTCACTTAGCTAAGAATAATGAAATAAGCATTTCTCAATTAGAATATTCACGTATCATAGGCAGTCTAATGTACATTATGAACTGCACTCGACCAGACATAGCATACTCAGTGAGTAAATTAAGTCGATTTACAAGTAATCCCGGAGAAACTCACTAGAAGGCTATACTAAGAGTTTTGGGATATTTAAAGGAGACTCAAAACTATGGACTGCACTTTACCAGATATCCACATGTACTCGAAGGTTACTGTGACGTAAATTGGATATCTAATTCTAAAGACTCAAAGTCCACAAGTGGATATGTCTTTACAATTGGAGGTGCAGCCGTATCTTGAAAATTCTCAAAACAAACGTGTATTGCAAGATCTACAATGGAATCCGAATTCATTGCCTTAGATAAAGCTGGGGAAGAGGCCGAATGGCTTCGTAACTTCCTAGAGGATATTCCAAATTGGTCAAGACCTGTGCCTGCTATATGTATACATTGTGATAGCCAATCTGCGATTGGTAGAGCACAGAGTCACATGTATAACGGTAAGTCTTAACATATTCGTCGACGACATTATACCGTTCGACAGTTGCTCTCAAATGGGATCATATCCATTGATTATGTAAAGTCAAAGGATAACATAGCGGATCCACTTACAACGAGAGAGCACGTGGAAAGTTCATCGAGGGGAATGGGTTTAAAGCCTATGCATCAAACAAGAGTCGCCATGGTGGCAACCCAACCTAGTTGACTGGAGATCCCAAGATCTAGGTACAATGGACAAACTGAACTATGTAGTACTCGGAATACACTGAGAAGAATTATATCTTCATTCTCCCATTTCAAAGATGAGTTAGTGTTTATCTGCCACGAGAAACAGCATAAGATATGCTTTTAATGGTCTATATACCTTGGATAACGTCCAAGTGGGGTATTGCAGGATACTCTTCATAGATACCACCTACGTGAGTAAGAAGGGGCCGCTTCTATGAGAATTTGAAGGCTGAATTGTCTAAAACACTCACGGAACCAAGAGGTGTTCAAGGCCAAAACGAACACAAACGTGAGAACCAAATCTGTAAGAAGAATTGCTGTGTGAATTCTATTGTTTAGGTTTACACAAATGACTAGGAGTTCAAAGATAATCTCATCTACTCACTGGTTAGTAAATCCGATAGTTTTACACTAGGGCAAGTTCAAAGCCACTAGGCTACTTAGTCTGAAGCAGTAATTCTTCGTCGATACTCAGACTGTGTCACCATTTTCATTTACATTGTTAGGTCACCAATTTTATTCATGTGGGGGATTGTTGAAAAATTGGATTTCATTGTCATAGTTTTATGGAAACTTTGGCTATAATTTAAGGTGGGTCCCACACGTTGTTTGGGGCGGGACCACATTGGAATTCATTCTCTTCCATGAGTAGATGAACGTCGTATATTTACATGTTGAAATTCAATAAGGGATGAATGAGAAATTGACATCCAAAGTGGCCCATGTGAAACATTGGTGTAGGAGGAAAATGTGGGAAATATTGATTGTCCCACATAAGAAAAACACCAAACAACTTAAGGGTATATTTAAGAAGGAATTCTCCTAAGGGGTACGCCCCTTTGGGGTACCCACTTTTGTTAAGGGGGGAGGACCTAGGCCTTTGTGGGATTTATCCCACGCGCGCGCGCACACACACGCGCGCGCCGCCGCCGACCGACCGGGCTGGGCTGGGGCGCGGGCCGTGGGTCTGTGGTCCTGGGCTTGGGCTCTTTGAAATTGACTATTCTTTTTGGAGAAAACTCATTTGAATTTCCCTCCAGTTTTTTCTTAACAGTCATGTCCTTCCAGAATGATAAGGCCCTGTTTGGTTGTGCTATTTTCGTACAGTCACCACTCCAACAGTTGCAATGCTCTGTTTGGATGTGTGTTGATTCGTACAGTCACCACTCCAACAATTGCAATGCTCTGTTTGGATGTGTTGATTCGAACAGTCACTACATTGTTTATATATACTCCTCTGGTTTCATTACATAATCACGCAAAATTTAATCTTTCGCGTACACTACACTGCATATCATTGTTGTTCGAGTATTAAACAGCTTTGTGTTCGCTGTATTCTGGAGATTGAAGTGCAACTTCTACAGAATTGAAAACCCGTTCTATCTTGGGAGACGATTGTTCATCAACCTTGTACACCGAGAGGGAGCAAATTCGTCTTAAGGAAACAGTTCGCTGGGCTCGGATTCTGTCTCAAATAATAGTTTCTATATTCTGTAATAGTGAGTTTAATTCAGTTTCTGTTTTCAATCACTGTTTCTTTTTGTTAACAGTTTGTATTGTCTATACAGATTGCCTATTAGGAATAACAAAAATATGATCAACACGGCCAATTCCCTCTAGAGCCCAAACTTCCATTTATCCTACCCGTTGGTGAATTTTCTATTGAATGGGGTACCGTTCTACATCGATAAGCAAGAAGTAAAGGAAGAAAGAAATTATCTAGCACTTCCTCTCGATACTGATTGAAATTGCGTTGCTGTGTCAAAAGAAGGATAGCTATACTCTCTTGTAAAATATGAGCAACACCAAATCCCTCTAGAGCCCAAACCTCCATTTCTCCTACCCGTTGTCCCCCTTGCTTGGCCCTTCCTCTAAGGGGTTGTTGTTTAACAAGTGCATAATGTCCACTTGAACGTCCCTGGATTTTATCATCAACTTGAATCGGAGGAGAAATTTTGTGTTATATATGGTAATCCTTCTTTTATCCGAATTGAATCCGACACACCTTTCTTGGTAAGTTAATGGCCACCTTCACCCCCACCCATTGAACCATAGCCCACTAGTTGACCCAAAGCTCAACACTCTCTCTTACTTGAGTTTTTTCTGAAGCACCTTGACTCTCTTCAAGATACTTTTCTTCTTTACCATAGATAGGATACCTTGCTAAATCCTAGTAGGAGTAAGATTAACCACATGGTAATACTTCTTTCTTCAAAAAACTTCTCTTGCAAGTAATTTCATACAATTAGAAAACCTTTCACCTTTGAAAACCTAATTGTCTTTTGAAACAATCCCAATCTGCTTTCCCATATTACGTTGAAATCAATATTCTCGTATATGTAGTTTGATATATATTGTACTTTATCAGAGAATGAACAATCAATTGTACTAATAAAACAAAGAAAATACAAATAATCATTAGATACAAAGGTCCGTGAGATGTATCTAATGTACAAACGCACCAACAACCTAATGCACAAACAACAACTTAAAATAAGAATTAATTATTACAAACTCTTGAAAATTATTTGAACACACAGAAACCATTTCATAGAATAATTCTAAAAAATGAGCAGAATTATTTTCCATCTATCTTTTACTACAGACATCTCCCTCCATAACCTGCACTTCTGAATAACTCTTGCTTTATATCTTCAGTGCTAATTGTTGTTCGTTGCTCCATGGCCTAGACCCATTAGAAGAATGAAATGGACCATTAGATCATGATCAAGGATCGAAACAAGGAATCTTGTAAAAGGTTGAAAATCTGCACCGGATGCGTACTTGAATCTGCACTCGCATGTATTCTTTTGGGTATTTGTTAAATATTTTCTTTAATTAACACAATGGGTGTATAAGATAATCTTAAAACTATATATCCGATAATTGAAGAATGTTAAGAATTAAATTATATGTTTTTTTTTTTTGAAACCTCGAAAACACGAGGACGATTGTATTAAACAAGTTGGATCAAAACAGCAAAAGGGAGGGGAACAAATCACTTAACCCTCCAAACGCAGCTAACAACACAAGCAAAACCAGCAAGGAGAATTATATGTTAAAAGACCATTATTACTTATGTAGTCTTGTCTTGTGTTATTCACATCTTAATTACATTAAAAATTCGAGATAATATACTTGTAGAATAGTTTATAAATGTATTAAAACTTAAAAGTACATTTTTTAATGTTTTCTGCAAGTAACTCCCACGTGCATCCTAGATTTTTGAAAGAGTGACAGACCTCCTGCATCTGCACAACTGCATCCTAGATTATAGTTCAAAGTTCAAACTACCATAATATAAATATTATGTAAGGGAGCTACTAATTAATCCCACCTAATTTCGCTCTACACTTACTTGGATCTATTTTTTTGTTTTGGGTAAATTACTTACCTGGATCTACTGAGTACTTGTACATTCAACATTACTAGTGTTTAGGCAAGTATAGAGACCAATTAGGTATGTAATTTATTAGTTCCTCCCTCATGTAAAGCAACTTTCGTTAATCACAAACACAACCACATACACAAATGCATCCATATATATGTATATGTATATATACCTCCAAACAAGAAGCTTGCACAGAAAAATCATTGAAACAGCTTATAACACATTGTTGAATGTCAAGGCCTAGGGCTTCTAGTTTGTGCACTGTTGAAAACAACAATCCTGGCTTTGTTGCACAGCAGATCGTAATCCGGGTATCGGTGTTTTTTCTTTCCACATCAAACTGAAAACGCGGAAACAGAAAATTAAAATTTAAAAATTGAGAATCTCATGACTAAGTCTAAGATGTCTTAGCACCTTTTGGCAACAGCTTATGGAGATTAATTCATAATCACTATGGTATTCCAAAAGTTGCTTAAGAAACCTCCAAAGTTAAAATGAATTTTTGTAGCTGATTAACCTTTGCAATTCAGTCGCACAACTTTGTGTGTTGAGAGCAAAAAAAGTTTTTTTTTTTTTTTTAATCGCAGGGAATTTTAGGTGCCAAACAGGCTCAGAATAGGCATGTGACTAAGAAATTGTACCTTTGGGGAATTTCTTGCAGGTAATTCATTTGGCTTTAGCTCCTTGAAGTTGCCCATTAAGTTCAGTTGATCTTCACTGACTTCCATATCTTCTTCTTGCAACTTCTTGATTTTTTCCAAGAGCTCTTTCATATAATTGATTGTATCTCCGAGTATAGCTGTCCGATCCATCTGCTCAATTCATACATTCTACAACCAATTAAAATAAAAAATAAAAACAAGTATTTTTTGAAGAGAAATAAATGCTTTTATCTAATACTTGAAGCAATTTTCAAACAACAAATTATGATCCATAATGAATGCTACAACAATAAAATTTGAAGCAACATTCTTATAATTGTAAACTTGGAAATATAAAAAGAAGAATAATGTAATCGAAATCTCGTTTACTCAGGGCTCATAATTAATTAAGCAAGAAAGTAGCCGAAAATCTTACTGTGAAACATTAATTAAGAATAGAAATTCTATTAAACGTCCCACTGAAAACGTTAAATAAAACATCATTTTCAGGACTGTATAAATTCAAAGCCTTAAAATTTTCAAAAGTAACAATTCTCAGTATTGTATAAATTTAGTATCTTAAAATTTTCAAAATTAATAATTCACTACGTGTAATATAGGTGTGTGTGTGTGTGTATTATATATATATATATATATATTTATTAGTACCTTGCTTATCTTGGGAACAATTGATCTGAGCATGGAAAGGCGGTCATTTAGTCGTTTCCTTCGCCTTCTTTCCGCCATAAGGTTCTTTGAAGGTTGGCCCTCAGCCTTCTTAGCTCTAGTACTCTCTCTCTCTCCACCAAAACTAGTTTCAATCCCAACTTTAGAGCTATTTTCTCTTTCTTCAGAACAATGGATAGAGTTTTCGATAACACAAAGCTCTCCTCCATCTTTCACCAATATTGATGGGTAGTTTTCTTGATTTGGAATTATTAATGGAGGTGCTTCATCATTACCAAATGTTAAACCATTAATCTCTAAACCATCATGATTAGGGTAGAGTACTTCATTGAAAGGATATTGAAAGTTGGGGTCTGTTTGGGAGGTGAGTCCTAAGAATGGAGGATTTGATGAACACAAAACTTGGGTCTCATCAAATGATTCAAAGCCCCATACATTTGGGAAGAACTCATTCAGTTCTGTTGGAAAGGTGGACCAAGTATCTCTCCTTGGAGCCACTAAGTCTTCTAAGAGACCTTGTTGAGTTTGCTCCATCTCTCTCTCTCTCTCTCTCTCTCTCTCTCTCTCTCTCTCTCTCTCTCTCTCTCTCTCAAAGGATGCTAGTATCCAAGGAGGAAGGGTTAATAGCATGAAGTGGGATCAAGTTGAAAGAATATACAAACATGAAAAAGAGAGGTTCTCTCTCAGTACTTTAATGCTTTTTGGTTTGTGCATATTGCAATATTGTTTTGTTTAATAGCACCTGGAGCATAAGATTGAAATGGAATCTCTCTCTCTCTCTCTCTCATATTTTTGGTTTTTCACCAAATATTCAACCAGACAGCCAATATTATTTTATATCCCATCATTTCCTGTGTGCTTTGACCCACAAATCTGTCTGAACCGTAAAGGATGGAAGCTAGCATCATAGGCTCTATAATGTAATTTCCATATCTAATTGCCCCTTGAAATATTCCCGTTGTTGAGTAACACACTCACTCTCCATTTCTCTCTCACACACACACACTTATAGAAGATAAATCGCACACACACCATGTTTGGTTCCTTATCTCTGTGCCCTAACTCTTGCTTGTGTGTGATTTGGGTGTTAATGGTTCGGTTTTTCTCAGTATTTTATGTTTAAAATCTGATTGTCAAGGTGTATGTGGTTCAATCGGTTTTGATCGGTTTTTTTCCCTGGTTCTCAATTTTCATACTGTGTATTTTTTGAAAATCGAACGGACCTCAATTTTTTTTTTGTTTTTTATTTTTTATATCTATATGCACTTTTGAAAACTAACCAAACTGATTGGTTCAATCGGTTGGTTAGGTCCTATCGGTTTTCCTAACACCCCTATGTGATACACAACCAAACTTTTTGAAAAATGCTTAAAATATAATCTACTTCAATTCAAGTTTAACTTTCTATTCTGGTTTTTGTTAGAATCAAAGGTTACATATTAATTTAAGGGTAAACTACACTTTTCACCCTCTTAACTTTAGGTCGATTTCAATTTGAGCAATGTACGTGTATTTTGAATTTTCTAAATTTAGTCTTCTAAGTTTGATAAGTGCGTTTCAATTTGGTCCAATAACAAGTATTTCATAGTAAATAGTGGTCTTTAGGAAATATTCAAAACTTGCGAAGGAAAGTTAGATATTGGACCAAATTGAAACACTTATCAAACTTTGGGACTAAATTGATAGAATAGAAAGTATACGGTCTAAATGAAACTGACTACAAAGCTTGAGGGTAGAAAATGTAATTTACCTGAACCAATAAAGAATAAGTTTTAAGAGAGTTTTTAGACTAAATTTGGTCTTCACAGCACAACAAACACTTAAAATCTGTAAAATTGATTCATTTCTGAATCACATAGTTAATTATTTGCTTTCCTAAACATGTTGCCCCTAGTGTCATGCATAAGTAATTCTCTAATTGCTAAGCATGGGACACTATTAGTGTAAGTTTGTTGAAACTATTATTTTGTAAATGATCTTGTTTGTTCTATTACAGTTAGGACAACACTTCACTACATTATCGTAGGTTCTATTTAGACTTTTCTATGATATAATTGGTCTAAGTAGATGGTACATGCATTCAACGTTAACATAAGAACGTACAATTATGCATATGGACCAATCACTTGCCAAAACAGTATGAAATGACCTAAAGAAATGCACTTAAGTATTTTTCTTGTAACTGTTAGGTGTTGAGTAATCGTACAACATGGCTTTCAAATATGCTTTCACATGGTATCACCAAAGAAAAGATTTACTTTATTTTTACCTTTAAATCATCATTATCAGTTTCCTTAACAATTTAATTCCTTTGATATTGTTTTGCATTTCTAATTACTCTTAAAAATTTCACATGAACTTGAACATTTGTTGCTGTATGGAGTTTAAAAGTCATTTTATGTTTGTGTATGTGTGTTAAAAGATGTGTCTTAGTTATTAATTGTGATAAATACTTGTATTTTGGTTCGATTTAAGCTTTATAATTCTTAGTAGTCATTTTATGAGTCAAAAGAGTAGGGTAAGAGGGCATTTTTGTTGAGGGCAATGTCGTGGTGGCTGTTGTTGAAATTGGGCAAAATTTCTCAAAGTTAGGATGCCGCTCGAGTCAACCGCCCGAGCGGATCTTTTGGCGATCAGTGTGAGAGGCAGCTTTCCTCAATAGAGTAGGAGAGCACTTTTGGGAAAGTTTCGAAAGATGATTAGTCTCCTATTATATAGAAATACTTATATAGATTGGTTCTTGGTGACGAAGTATTTCCATGTGGGTAATTATTCTTCTACTAGGATTAGGAATGTGTATATCTATATATATAGGAGGATATGATGTATAGAGATTAATCTTGAATCTTAGCCCTAGAGAGGGAAAGGGAGAGTCAAGATCCTTGGGGGAACCCAAGTAAAAGAACATGTATCGGTGGGCGGAACGGGTGGATGGTGAAGATGGGCGTGGCATAGTGGGTGTTCATCATTGTTGCGTATAGTAGCATTGTGGAGGTGGCCATCAAGGTGCTGCAAGACTGCAATGCTATGGTGATGGTGATGCTGATGGCTAGGATGCCATGATGATGGGTGAATGTGTTGTGGATTGTAACATTCATGAAGGATGGAAATGTGGGTTGGAGCCTTTATAATGTCCAACAATAAATTAGTGGTGAGTGATGGTGAGAGTATAATACCCTGTATTTTTTAAATGTATTAATGAATAAGACGTTATACTAATTCCTGTATACTTGTATGACCTTTACTTTTCCTTTGGTTAATTTTATGTCCCAATCGATTAGCATGTTGTTCCAATCGATTGCCATCTTTTCCCAATTGATTGCCATTCTGCCGACTTGAATTCATGACGTGTCTTTACCCTAATCGATTGCCCTTCATTTTGATCGATTACCTTAAAAGATCTGATACCAATCTATTGCCACTAAGCCCAATCGATTGCCATCTGCAGAGATAAGTTTTCAACTTTGCTTCGTGTTTTGACACTTGGCACTCTCATTTTCTATATATACCCCATCATTTCTATACCTTGGTCTGTTTGACAGTTCTTGAGTGAGAAAGGAAGGTTATATACTTCATATATACACACAAGCATACACACACACACTCTCGGGTTAGAAGACAAAAAGGAGAAAAAGAAGACAGACAGAAGAAGAAAGAAGAAGAGAAGAGAAAGATAGAGAGACAGAGAGAGAGAGGAAAGAGAAACATTGAGGTTTCCATAACCAAACACACCTTACACTCAATTAGGTGAGCTTTAACTCACTTAGTCTCATTAGATAATGTTTTTAGAAGTTTTTATGAAGCTTAGACATAATAGATACGTCCCTAAGATGTTTATAAATGGTGTTTTATAATTCTGCTAGAGAAGAGGAAGTCTCAATCGATTGGACTTTTCTCAATCAATTGCCATCAGTCTGGACCCAATCGATTGGATAGTTTCCAATCGATTGCCATTATTTGTAACCCAATCGATTGTCAAAGTTAACAAACGATTGGTATTGTTTGGGATCCAATCTGTCATGTCCCGGAGTAGCGAAAATTAAAGGGAAATAAAATTTTCCTTTCCAGATCTGTGAGCAATGACTAGTTACATATGACTGACATGTCCTTGTAAGCATTCTAACATGGTTATAACATAAGTAGGAAGCATAGAAAGTCTAATGGTATTCATGGGGGAACTTTTAAGCGTTTGGTACTGATCTCGTCAAAATCAAGATATAAAAGTATGCTTACTTATGCTTTACTTTCAAAAGATTTACAGTGTGGAAGTAAATGTCGAACCCACAGAGATTGAATACTACGCACTTTAATTTTTAAAACCTAAATTTAGTTAATTAAGAAAAATGGATTTTGGATTTAATTTGAATTAAACTAATAACAATAAAAGTAAATCTAAAGTATGAAAGCAATTAAATATTTGTTTTTATAATAAGTTTAAGGAACCTAGGATTGCAAATCCACCACTAGCTTCATAATAAGGGTATTTATGAATTACTTTAGCTTATTAAGTTGGATAATAATGGGGAATTGTAGCTACAAGCCCAATTCTTCCGTCAAGAAAATAACTATGGTTCAAGCACCAACATAATCTATCTTCGGTTAGCACGAATTATAACATACTAAACTAGGGTTGTGGTATAATCCGTTTAATCTAGGCATAGACTATTCGGATACTTGATAGCATAATTCAATTTAAGCACCATTATATGTAAATAATCTAAACAAGCACAGTAAGCGTAGATCATTGAGCACACTACCATCAAAATAGATCTAAGATAAGAGTAAACTTTGAAAGTAAAGATTTAATCAATAAAAGCATGATTTATTTATAAAAATCCTCGAAACATATAACTGTCATCCATACATAATAAAACTAAAATAAAAATATAAAATACACCCTATTACTTGGCTAGGGTTTCATTGAAACCCTAGATCTTGAGTTTAGTTGGCCATAGAATTGATGAACGGCAAGAGGTTGATGGAGGAGGCCATGGGAATCCTTGGTCTTCTTCTTCTTCTCCTTGCTTTCCTCTCTTCAATGGCTGAAGTTTTTTGTTGTATATGGATGTATCTAATGTTGTGTAATAATGTGTAACCACAAAATTGATTTAGAATAGGATTTATATAGAGTTTGGATGGATTTAGGAAGCTTTCCTAAGTAAAATCGCACTAAAACTGCTATATTTTACAATCTGGACGTAATTAGGCAGTTTCGTTCACGTGGGGATCTTTAGTACACTGAAATACGCAACTTTGGTTCTTACACAGGTCGCGCGAGCGGGCCGCGCGAGCGCGATATTGGTATGCCTCACGAGCGATTTCGGGCCTTTCGTGCGAGTGGGCCGCGCACGCAATGTGGTTTTTTTCAGCTTCTTTTCTTCTGGTTTTTCACTCTATTTAGCTTGGAATCCTTACTTTTCTCCAAATCCTGACAGAAAATAGAAAACGAAGTAAAAATATACAAAAATAGGATAAAAAAGTATTAACAAATGTGAATTAAGGCGTAAAATTAGGATTCGTTCTCTCTCGATCACACCCCCAAACCTACATTTTGCTAGTCCTCGAGCAAAAAGAACATAAAAATTAAACTACTAATTAAAAATACTACTCCATTTTCGCATGGATCACGATTGCATTTAGCGTATGCAACAAGCCTTTTAAACCCCTAGGTGTCCCTAGTTGGACGAGTGAAGTCTCGTGAGGGTTCTCGTCAATAAGTCACCCACAACCATCTTTATTAACTTATAAAGAAAAGTTTTATTAAAACGAAAAACAACATTCAATACTCCTTATTATAAAACAATGATTTGAAATAGAATAACGAACAAGAAGAAACGGAATCAAACGTCTACCTACATCATGAAAAGCAATCCCAAGCACATGCATCGTATAAATCAATAAAGTTTCTCATAAAATTGCACGTGTGTGATGTGGTAGTCAAATGAACACACGCTTGTCATGAACTTGGAATATAATTTGGATAATCATCCAACTATGCTTCAAGTACGAATCTCACAATGTTAATTATACTCTAAAATAAAACACTCAGAAACATGTGTAATCTCTCTAGTATATGTGAGCAAAGGAATTACATTTTTAAAACGAGAAATGCTCACATATGACTCAAAAAAGACGCATGACACCAAAGAATAGTAGGCTCATGGATAGGACGCTAATAGTCAACAAAAATTAATCATTACCATGTTTTAATCCCCCTCCCATCGTTTTCATATCCAAACCATGTTTCCTAGGATCAAATAGGACTTTTCAAAGGTTATAACGTGGCTTAGGCAATGAAAAAGGATAGAAAGGATTCATTAGCTAGTTTTCAGAATGGCATTGTAAGGCATGTTTGATTTCTTTCATTCGTCTCTTCTACCAACTTTTATCTTTTCATTCTCCTCCTTTTCATATTTCTTTTTTTTTAATTTCTTTCCTCTTTTTTTTCAACCTTTTTTTTAATTCTTTTCCCTTTCTTTTCGATGCTTTCTGAATAATCAATTAATAAATAACAAGGCAATCACCCCATACATCATCTTATTTTCTTCTTTTTCTTAATCGACACATTGCCTTAATACCATTAAAAGTTGACGAATCTCTCAGTGGTAAACTCCAAGTTGGTCAAGTTGGAACAAAAACAAGAATAATGATGATTAAAGAAAAAGAATATTTTAACAGCTCAAAGAGCCGAACTAAGGAAATTTTATCATTTATAGGTCGGTAGTAAACAAAGAGGGCCTACCATCATCTCCTATAGTGATACGGTTCTTCAACATTTATGACGGAAGATTATTTAGCATGGTAACAAATATTTTAACTTGACTATCCACCAAAACAAGAATAATGAGACTAAACAACAAGTAGATGCGTTATTTCAATGAAATTCGACAAACACAAAATGTATTCATAACCCTCTAAAAAGAAAAGATAGGCTCAAAAGCTCACCGGGTTTAATCTCCACCATGTGTTATCTAGAAATCCGAATCATATTATAGTTCACATCAAACATGCATTCAAGCGACCACGTGCAGTGCATATATAGGTTTGTGTGCAAATCAGTGATATAAAACTACGATTCGAATGATACATGACCTAAAACGTCATATCATGACTTCAGTAATTGTTTAATTACATCTTCTTTTGTTTACCATTCTATAACGAATCACGTTACATACTAAGAAGTATCGAATTCAAGATTACAAAAACATCGGTAACATCGTTTATTTAAGCACAAGTATCGAAAATTTTTGAAAATTTAGTGTAATAATGTGCATGTGTGTGCATACCCCCAAACCTAAACCTTTCATTGTCTCCAATGAAACAATAAAACGAAAGAAAGGAGAGTAGGTAAGAAAGGAACGACAATACCTCAATCTCGGTAATCACAAACAAGTGAACGTATATGAATGTGGAAGGAAAGTTCAAATGCTCCTAATGGAGCTACTAATCACCTGTCAATACTTGAGAACAAAAAAAACATACAAAAGAAAAAGAAATAGATATACATATATGTTTTTTTTAATAGAAACTAAGCGATAAGTAAAAGATGCAAAAAAAGTAATTAAAACAAGCATAAACGTACTATGAATACAAAGAACTCAATCTAAAAGGAACCTAAGTAAACAAGCAGAAAATATAAACAGCTGACCAAGTTCGGGAGAAAAGGAGTAAGAAAAGAAATTGAAAATTCCATAAACCCCCCCCCCCCCCCCCCTCGCGCGAGCAAGCGTCGCGCGCGAGCCCCTCTGCGAGGGAATGCAAAGGCATATTTTATAAAACTTAAAAGAAAATCTCTAAGTCCAAGAATCACGCGAACGGGCCGCGTGAACGAACTCCTCACGCGCACGATTCTAGGCGCGAGATGATACTGAGCCTATATATAAGAAACGTCAAAAATTTTACTCTAAGGGGCAAACTCGCGCCAGCGGGCCGCGTGAGCGACGCATCGCGCGAGCGGGCCGCTCGAGCGATATGCCATTTTCCTCTTTTTTTCACTTATTTTATGTAAATAACTTTAAAATAACTTAACCCCGACCCCCAAACCAGTCCAAAATGACCAAATCTGACTCAAAACTGACCCAAAATGAACATAATAAGAGAAACGGACGAAATAAAGCTTGGGTTGCCTCCCAAGAAGCGCTGTCTTTTACGTCTCCAGCTAGACCATTCTAGCTCAAGACTCAAGTAGGTCATAAATCAGAGTTTTTACCCTTTAGGGCATTAGGGAGATTTCGATGGAAAGCCGAAACAAGGTCGTTATTCTTTAATTCATTTGACGAATCTCCTTTATCGTGTTCAAATCGATTCCTAGCCTTTCGAGTAAATTCGTCATTAAGGTCCGTATTATTCAAATTCATCGACTCATTTTCTATATATTTTCCTCACACACCTTTGTTACGTTATTAGGTTCAATCATTCGCCTTACCTCACTCTCCGCCTCATATAGGTAATCCTCATCCTTGGGAAGTTGATCAATAGCATTAAAGACATTTAGTTTTAAGTTCATGTTCCCAAATGACACTTTCATTACCCCAGTTCGACAGTTGATACGAGCGTTAGCCGTAGCTAAGAATGAACGACCTATGAAATCGACAGGATAATAACATTTATTAACTTTAACCAAAACATCCTCGACGATTCCTTTAGGAATTTAACAGAATGATCCGCTAATTGTATAGTAGCGGTCGTAGGTTTAAGTTCACCTAAACCTAGTTGTTTATAAATGTGATAAGGTAAAAGATTAACACTAGCTCCTAAGTCAAGGAGAGACCGATGAATGATAGTGTCACCTATGACACATGAAAGGCGTACCTGGATCTTTATATTTCGGAGTAGCGTGTTGAAAAATTGAGCTTACTATTAGGAATTGTTATTGCCACTCCATCATTGAACTAAAGCACTACATGGTACCACTCTCAGAGCATGTGGTACTATATATGCAATGCATGACATGCATGGTACTACATACTTTAAGAGTAGTACCATGGAGTGCATTGGTTCAATGATGGAGTGAAAATAGCATCACTCTTACTTTTTTCGTGAGAAAGACCTTTTTCGGAGTATGACTGCGTATTTAGCGCTATTGCGTGCAAAGGTCTTTTAGACATTTAGCGTAAGCGGGAATTTATTTTATCGAATCGAGGAATGGAATATTAATTTTAACTTGTTTAAACACCTCGAGTATATCTTCCGTTTTCGAATTTTTCTTTGATAAATTAGACGGTTCCTCAACGTTTGGCGAAAAGGGCATTTTCAAAATATAATTTGTTGGGGTTGGTTCATTTTCTTTCTGAATTTTACTCGTATCCTCACCCTTTTCTTTATTCGAGTTAATGTGTACCTCTTTTTCTCTCGCATTCAAAATTTCAACAATTTCCTCCTCACGAATAGTCGTCCTAGTCGACACAGCATTAACTTGTTCACTCGTACCCCACCCTCATACTATCCCTTAGGATTTTGTATAGTTTGACTAGGCAGCTTACCCTCGTTTCTACAGCTCATTGTATTAGCTATTTGTCCCATTTGGGACTCAAGCTTCGCAATCCACTACAAGAAAAAACCCTTTTTATGACTTTTTTTTATTTTGGGCTAATGACTATTTTTAAAAAAGAGTCATAACAAATACTTTTTTCTAACATATATGACTCTTTTTGCAAATACAGTCATAAGATTGGTAAGTGGTGTTTTATTTACGACCATTTTTTTTATTAGTCATAAATAATAAGATTGTTTATGACAGTTTTTTTAAAATGGTCATAAATAATAAGATTTTTTATGACAATTTTTTTGAAAATGGTCATAAATAATAAGATGGTCATAAATAATAAGAGTTTTTATGACAGTTTTTTAAAAATGGTCATAAATAATAAGACTTTATGACTTCATTTTTTGGTAGTCATAAATATTCTTTATTTTTATGACTCTTTTTCTTTGAATTCTAGAATCAAACGTAAGTACTATTTTGGAAAAAATAGTGAAAAAAAGACAATATGCTAAGATTTTTAAAGTTAAGATTCTTGATTAGGGAAAGGTCCTCTGTACAAAAATATTTTGTGAAATTTTACTTGACATACAAGAATATTATGTGAAATTTTACTAAATCTTTACATGAATATTAAGTGAAATTTCACTTAAATCGACCTTTGAGAGACTAGTTTTTAAGAAATTACTTTTTGAAATTGGACTATTAACACTTGATAGTTACTTTTAGTGTCACAAATTTAGATTTTATTAAGAATCATATTAGTTTTTTTATGACAGTTTTTTGAAAATTATCATAAAAAATAAGATTTTTTATGACATGTTTGTGAAAAGTGTCATATATAATAAGTATTTAGAAAAGTGTCATAAATAACAAAACTTTTATGACTTCAATTTTGGGTAGTCATAAATATTTTTTATTTTTATGACTCTTTTTCTTTGAATTCTAGAATCAAAGTACCGTTTTTTGGGAAAAATAGTGAAAAAGACAATATTTTAAGATTTTTAAAGTTAAGATTCTTGATTAGGAAAATGTGCGCTGTATAAAAATTTTAAATGAAATTTCACTTGGTATACATGTAACACCCCGTATTTTCTTTATATAAATATTCATTTGAAAAAACAAAATAATGAGACAACCTAAATTTTTGTGTATACAACCATGGTTATTTATTTATATGCATGTATTTATTTTATTCATTAATTATTGTGTGAAATTTTATAGAGCTATGTGGTGGAGTTAAGTTGTAAAAACTTAAGTTGAACAAGTCATTGAAGAATTGATGTGTTTATTTTTTTGTAGTGATTATAGGCCCGTGAATGTGTTAATTTGTGTTTTTAACATTAAAATTAAGTACCCGGGTTATGTACACCCATTGGGTCACTCATTTTAGAACTTTAGAATGTATTTCGGACCCATATAAAGCCTTTTTGTGAGGCCCCTAGACAAAAAACGGGATTTTTAGCCTTTTGTGTGTTTGTGTTATAATAAATGTAGGTGTATCATATATACATACATAATATACCTGTTTTGATAACAAAAAGAAAAGAAAAGAGAGACATGAGAAAAATAGAGCAGTCAAGAGAGAGAGAGAAGAAGAAGAAGAAGAAGAAGAAGATAATAAGAGAAGAAAAGAGGAACCCCAAATATTGTTTTGCGAATCTTCATCAACATTGAAGTCCTAAATCGGTGAGTTAACTTGTTAATTTCTTTCAATCTCGTTTGATTGAAATTTAAATGGATAGATTATTAAATTAGTATGGTTATGGGTTATGAGATTTAGGTTTTTATTTACAATGATTGAAGTTATGATTTGAGATTTATAGATGAGCCTTGGATATACATTTGAGCAATTATTCAATTTTCGGATTTGGGATTTTCACGGATCAGATTTTAGTAGATAATACCTAATAAATCATACGTTACAGTTTTCGTGATTCTGTCCGCGTAAGCCTGTAGGAAACGCAATTCTGGACAACTTTCGTCTAATGGTATTTTTCCCAATTCTGCACCGTTTGGGCAGAAAATTCATATTACAGTAGCAGTTTTATGAATGTTAAAATAAGCGTATTTGCTATATCATATTTTTGTGTTATTTCGTGTTCGTTAATATAAATTAATTTATTTGTACATAGAAAGATATGAGTTCTCATGTATAGTTGAGCTTTGTGAAATTATGACTGTGTGATTTTGTGTGGGATATGAATCTGTGTGAACATGTAGCTGTTAATATAATTTTAATTGAAATTTGAGTTGAGATATATGAATCTCTTATGAAGTAGAGTTTTGTGAAAAACGTGGATGTATGAACGATAGAAAATTCTTAGAGTTCACCACTGCTCCTTATGATTTTAGGCGGCGACTTCGTGGATGACCCGTCCTTGTGTGATTAGACGGCGACTACGTGGATGACCCGTCTCTTTATTATTTTAAGCCTTATGCCCGGCTTGTTGGTCTATTTCATGTGTATCTAGACATTGTTTTATTGACGTAAAGAACGTAAGGACTAGCCTTTCGGTGTATACTCAAATCCCAGTGATACCCCATGGGAGTTGGGACTGGAGTGGGAGTTAGTATTACGTTAGGAGACACATGGGATATATGTGTAGGCTGGACCATGGATGGGTGGCCGATGTGGTGAACATAAGGTGTAATAAAATAAAATACTTTGTGGTGTTTTATTCTTGCGTTTAGAAGTTGAATTATAATTAATTACCTCTTATTGTAGTTGCATCGTAGAAAGTTGTGGACGCTTAGTCATCGAATTTTCTAATAATTTTTCGTGTTGTGTGTGAGAATATTGTCTTGAAGTGACATTTTATTATCTAATTTTAACTTTTAATATTATCTTGAAGTGGACTCAAGACTTTAAATTTCAAAGGGAAAAGAAGAACAAAACCAATTTAGCAATTCGTAAAGGTAATTAAATCTGAATAAAAACATGGTAGATATAATAGTAGCTGTTTAAATTATACTTAGTATGTTATGGTTAATGTATTGATATAATGTATGTTGCGGTTATTCAATTATTGCTGGGTATGTTTTTATTGTTTGAAATTTTTGGGAGGTTCTATTTATAGAGGAGACTCTGTCGAAAGTTTTAGAAATTCTAGGTCAACATTCATTCCAAGATAAGTTAGTTTTACCACGACTTGTGATTGCAGTAATTTATTGTTTGTCTAATATTTGTTATACATTTATTCATAGGGACCAAAGCAACCAGGAAATTATGAATGTGGATACTATATGTTACTTTTCATGAAAGTGATAATGGATAATCCATCCAAATCTATCAACATAAAGGTATTATCATAGTATTCTTTGTAAATGTGTCGCCAAATTTTCTCTTCTTCTTGTTTTACTTTGATTCATAAATTGTGGAATTTTTTTTTTCATATGTGTTGGAGGTGGTGGTGGTGTTGTGGGGAGGGAATACATCCTTAACATCTCATTTTTTCCTAAACTTTTTCAGATGAAAGAGTTGTCTCTAAAAGTGAAATATAAAAGCCACGAGCTAAATGTACTTCAACTTGAGTTGATTGAGTTCATTCAAGAATACATTTAAGTATTGAAAATTTCAACATTTTTTCCTTTTTTCAGGTAATCTATATTTTTACAATTTAAGAAAATTATATATTCATTATATAGAATCTAATACATTGATTTCATTTTTGTTTCAGTGTTACACAGTTAGACTACATGGAACAAATATTGCAAATAAGTTGATGTACTAGCGGAGATTGAAGAGTTTAAATAGATACTAATCTTGTTTTTATTTATTTATTTATATTTTTTTTTACAATGTTACATATACATTATTGGTTTGTTGGTTTAATACATACTTAGTGGTTACTGTTACATTTTTCTTGCACATAACTAATTATTAGATTGATTATTGAAAAATTTTGGTTGGAAGGAAGATAATATCTGAATATGGTTCTTGAGTTGATTTGTAACATGCATGTTTTGATGATGTATTTGAATTGTGTAATCTTGATTGTTGGATTATCAACAAAATATTTTTTTTCTTTAAATGTGTTTTATATTATATATGACTGTTTCATAAATAACAATCATAAATTAGCAATAGTTCTACTAAAGTCATAAATAGTGTCATTATTTATGACTTTTAAAATGTTATTTATGACTGTTTTAAAGATTATTTATGACTTTTTGAAGGTTATTTATGACTATTTTAAATATTATTTATGACTATTTAAAGGTTATTTATGACTTTTTTGAAGATTGTTTATGACTTTTTAAATGGTTATTTATGACTAATTTGAAGATTATTTACGACTTTTTAAAGGGTTATTTATGACTTTTTTGAAGGCTATTTATGACTTTTTTAAAAGGCTATTTATGACTTTTTTAAAGATTATTTATGACTTTTTTAAAAGGCTATTTATGACTTTTTTTAAGATTATTTATGACTGTATCAATTAAAAAATAGTCATAAACAATTTAAAAGCACTCATTTCTTATGACTATTTTTTTAGAACTGTTGTAAAAGTAATAATTATTTATGACTTTTTTAACAAACTCGAACTTATTTATGACTGCAATGTTATGACTTATTTTAAAAGCTTAAAAAAGAGTCATAAATATACATTTATGACTCTTTTTTAAAGTCATAATAAGGGTTTTTTGTTGTAGTGGATTGTGTGTGAGAGTGCACTATTTGTGCTTGTGCCTGTATTTGTGTTTCAATGTTCTTAAGGGATGCCAACACCTTATCCTCAAAAGCATTAACCCTTGGAGGGTTAGGATTAGAAAGAGGGTGTTGGTATTGGTTTTGTTGAAACTGGGGTCGATAAGTATTAAGAAAATTATTTGGCATAGGATTATAACTATTTCGTGGGAATTGTTGAATCGAGTTTATGTGTTGCTCCACAAATTCCGAAAATTGAGATGCCGATGGGCAAGAAAGTATAGAATGTAAAGGATCGAAACATAATGCATAACTTTCATAAGAGGGTGAACCCAACATTTAATTCATTGTCAAAAGTCGGTCAAGTTTTTTAAATAGTTCTTGAAATTCAATTGAGTGACTTGACTCGAACTTTACCTCTCTCTTAGGTTGATGAGAATATCCCTCGGAACGTACTGACACGGCCTGATGCATCGAGTTCTCGCTTAAAGTTTCAAAAAATTTCCAGGCCTCATCGGAGCTTTTGTGTAGGACGGTCCCCGTACAAACGGCATCGGCGGTATTACGGACAGAGGGAATAAGCCCCTCGTAGAAAACCTGTACCAATTGCCACTTAGGAACCTGATGATGTGGACAAGAGCGTAGTAATTCCTTAAACTTCTCCCAAGTGTCATAAAGTGTTTCCCCATCTTGCATCAAGAAATTAGTTATAGATTTTCTTATCTGATTAGTCCTCGTGATTGGGAAAAACTTTTGTAAAAATGCATTGTGTAAGACTTCCCATGTTTTAATTGTGTTTAGCTCAAGTGATTGAAGCCAATATTTTGCTTTATCTCTTAAAGAGAATGGGAAGAGACGCAGTTTTAACTCGTCATCAGTGAAATTTTGAATTTTTAAAGTAAAGCAAATATCTTAAAAATCTCCTAAGTGTTGATATGGATCTTCATTTATACGGTCATGGAAAGAAGGAAGTAGCGAGATGGTAGACGACTTTATCTCAAAGTGAGATGTTATCACCTTCGGTAATTCGATACATGCTTGAGGCGTGTAAGTTGTAGGAATAAAATAATTTCTAAGCAGAGGTGGTGGAGGTATATTAGGATTATTTACATTATCTCTGTTGTTTTCTAAGTCGGCCATTAGAATCAGTTCAATGGTATGAAAGCGTGGTTTCTTTAGTCTTTTAAGGGTACTTCGTATTTCAGACTCAAATAAAGACGATGGTTTTCGTGTCAATTCATCGTCTATTGTCAACCGAGCTCTAGAAGCTTGAGTTGAAGACTTAAGGACTCTAAGCCTACGTTCAAGTTCAAGATTAAGCATATGCAATTTAGGTTTACTTGAACGTGTACTAAACATAAACTAAAAGAAAATGACTAAAACAACGACTGACTCAACAAAAACAAAAATAACTACGCAAGTAATCAAGCACGCAAGCACACAGTACTACTATGATACATGTAATTATTCTTATGCAGTGATTCGCGTCAAAGCCCAGCGCTCCGGGTTTCCTAGCTAATGCAGTGCTCACTCCACACCTAACCTAATGCAAGTAATTGCGTCTCAGCGCCCTGACTCACAGTGATTTGATGCGAAATTTAAAGGAAGCAATGTATATTTATTTTTATTTTATTTTAATTGCGTAAACTCCTTTGGTGTGCTAAGCTTTTCCACTCAGACACGCTAGAATTTAATTACTTGAGAAACTACAAAACAAAAAGAGAAATTAGAAACTCAAAATAAAAACGGAAAAGAAGATAAATAAATTAAAACTAATCTAATATTTACGAATTAATTAAACTAAAATTCTAAAACTAAAGGTAGTAAATTGCAATTCCCGGCAACGGCGCCAAAAATTGATCTCGTCAAAATCAAGACATAAAAGTATGCTTAATTATGATTTACTTTCAAAAGATTTACAGTGTCAAAGTAAAGGTCGAACCCACAGAGATTGAATACTACGCACTTTAATTTTTAAAACCTAAATTTAGTTAATTAAGAAAAATGGATTTTGGATTTAATTTGAATTAAACTAATAACAACAAAAGTAAATCTAAAGTATGAAAGCAATTAAATATTTGTTTTAATAATAAGTTTAAGGAACCTCGGATTGCAAATCCACCACTAGCTTCATAATAAGGGTATTTACGAATTACTTTAGCTTATTAAGTTGGATGATAATGGGGAATTGTAGCTACAAACCCAATTCCTCCGTCAAGAAAATAACTATGGTTCAAGCACCAACATAATCCATCTTCGGTTAGCACAAATTATCACACACTAAACTAGGGTTGTAGTATAATCCATTTAATCTAAGTATGGACTATTTGGATACTTGATAGCACAATTCAATTTAAGCACCATTACATGTAAATAATCTAAACAAGCACAGTAAGCTTAGATCATTGAGTACACTTCCATCAAAATAGATCTAAGACAAGAGTAAACTTTGAAAGTAACGATTTAATCAATAAAAGCACGATTTATTTATAAAAATCCTCAGAACATCTAACTGACATCCATACATAATAAAACTAAAATAAAAACATAAAATACACCCTATTACTTGGCTAGGGTTTCATTGAAACCCTAGATCTTGAGTTTAGTTGTTCATAGAATTGATGAACGGAAAGAGGTTGATGGAGGAGGCCATGGGAATCCTTGGTCTTCTTCTTCTTCTCCTTGCTTTCCTATCTTCAATGGCTGAAGTTTTTTGTTGTATATGGATGTGTCTAATGTTGTGTGATGATGTGTAACCACAAAATTGATTTAGAATAGGATTTATATAGAGTTTGGAAGGATTTAGGAAGCTTTCCTAAGCCAAATCGCACTAAAACTGCTATATTTTACAACCTGGACGTAATTAGGCAGTTTCGTTCACGTGGGGATCTTCAATACACTGAAATACGCAACTTTGGTTCTTACATAGGTCGCGCGAGCGCGATATTGGGATGTCGCGCAAGTGATTTTGGGCCTTTCGTGCGAGCGGGTCGCGCGCGCGATGTGATTTTTTTCAGCTTCTTTTCTTTTACTTTTTCACCCTATTTAGCTTGGAATCCTTACTTTTCTCCAAATCCTAACAAAAAATAGAAAACGAAGTAAAACTATACAAAAATAGGATAAAAAAGTACTAACAAATGTGGATTAAGGCGTATAATTAGGATTTGTTCTCTCCCGATCAGGTACTAAGCTATTACAACAGTTCCAAATGAAAACCACAAAAGATAGTTTTAAAGCATAAGGGAAATCCTAATAATAATAAGCTAGATTCTTCTGTTCAGCTGGCATATCCATGCCCTTCATCAGTTGGCATATCCATACCCTTCATCAGCGTACTCTTATGAATAGTCCCCCTCAGGGTAATCTTCCTGATAGTCTCCCTCTTGAGGATCAGGGTATCCTTCTTCATGGTTGTCGGTATAGGCTTCTTCATTATAACCTATGTCCAGGACAGTAGAGCCGTTAACTTTTGAAGCTAAGTGAGTTGGCCTAACCAATCACTCCTAATACAAATAATATACAAATACAACAATATCTTGTACTAAACATTTGATAAGCATGATCTTTAATAAGAATGATATGAGAATATGAGTGAGATAGTAACGACACAATGCATCATCGATATATTCGACTTTACTCGATCACCTTGGAATTTTAGGCACTACAACTGACTCGTGTGACTTGTTACATTACCAGTGTAATGCCTTTAGCTTAGAGTATGATGATCACTTGCTATCGTTGCCTATCAGGGCTCAATAGCAGTTTTGGTTTAAGAGATTGTAATCACTTTACTCTTAGGTCCTCGTGACATTGCCTGGGGAATAGAATAGTTAAAGCGATGTCGCTGCCTAACTGAAGGAAAAAGTGGTTTAAAGTTAGAGTTTAAACGCGCAGCGGAAATAGGTTAAGTTATAAAACTTTTGGTATTCCAGGATCTACTACTCGTCAATTCCATAGATGCGTACAAGGGGGTGCAAGAATTATACCTTAGTGTCTTGAACCCAATTCTGAAACTTTAACTTCCAGCAGCCTCCACTAGATGATCTTCACCCTTATGACTCCTGCGGATGCCTGCCAGAAAGACTAGGGTTGGTGGGAACCCTAATAGAGAGGATAGGAAGGTTTTGGGAAGACTATGATAGTTTCTGCAGCTTCTGCGTATAAAAACGACGATCACTTACTTCCAGAACACAGCTGCCCTATTTATAGATTTCCAGAACCGACCTAGACTTCGATCGATCGAAGTGACTTCGATCGATCGAACCATTCTTGATCGATCGAACATACTTCAATCGATCGAACTTGTCTTAACAGCTTCCTCAAGTGTCTTTCCAAGCATCCTAGCGGAGCTAAGAGTGGGACCTCCTAGGCTCTTTATTGTTGGCTCAGACCAGTTTGTTAATTACCTTGACCAAACTCTTTGATCAGCAAACTAACTAACTGGTCAGTTAACGTTTATTCCACTATAAAACGATAACTGAACTCCAATGCAAAAGAACATATCCGAAACGATAACTAGACTTGTATGGTGTACTAATGTCCCTCTACCGTCAGCATTCGTAATCATATTCAGGTAGTCGGATAACTATTACTGTCAACCTGAATCATGATTACTTCTTGTATTCCTTGAGTCACATTCACTACTCATGATTACCAAACATGTTGATAACTCTTATCAACAAGACTGCAGTACTCAGTAATCAACTTGGTGACATTCTCAAGGGAATGCTTACTCTGAATCAGAGGGTCGATTCTATCTTGACAATATATGTTCACAGCCCTATGGACATGACATACCCAAGATACCCAGGTGTTGATCTTCTATAGACCTCACTGATTGGTAAGTCAAAGCAGCCATATCCATAGTCTGTGTTCATAATCATCTCAAGATTGAGAACACGTACCTTATACAAGTTATGAGTTCCTATTGACTGTTGACAGCCTTAAGCGTCAATAGGAAAGCTCAGGTCCGTCAATGCACTATAAGCACTAGCATATCAACTAAGAGCTACACTCTAGTGATTGAGATTAATCATTCCATCCAATGGTAGTTAATTATGCTACAGTGTAGACCTGATGAGGTATCCAGTCTCATCATCCACTGTGACATATTCTAAGTATCAAAGAATAGTAATTCGTATCTCACTTGTGTGTATCTCATACACACACGAATTGCTTACTATGATACTTAAGGACAAAACAATCATCTCATGAAAGAAACATACACAATGAAATGTAAAGCTGATATCCATATATTATAATGCTAATGTCTCATACATAAAGTAATGGTTTGAGGGCACAAACCCAACAAACTCCCACTTGCACTCACAACCATTCAGAACTACATCTAAGACCTAGACTATCTAGATGACGATCAAAGACCTTCTGTGGTAAGGCCTTTGTAAACGGATCAGCAAGATTGTCAGCGGTGGCAATCTTGGTGACAGTCACATCTCCACGTTGAACTATATCTCGGATTAGGTGATATTTCCGCTCTACGTGCTTTCCCTTCCCGTGGTTCCTTGCCTCCTTGGACTGAGCCACTGCCCCACTATTATCGCAGTATAGCGTAATAGGTGACAACGACGCTGGTACCACCTCGAGTTCCATAAGGAACTTCTTGAGCCAAACAGCTTCCTTTGCGGCTTCACAAGCAGCCACATACTCAGCTTCTGTAGTTGAGTCTGCAATGCATTTCTGCTTAATGCTCCTCCAACTAACAGCACCACCTCCCAAGGTAAAGAGATGTCCGAATGTCGACTTTCTCGAATCTTTATCTGACATAAAGTCCGAGTCAGTGTATCCTACTGGAATTAACTCACTACCGCCATACATAAGCATGTAATCTTTAGTTCTTCTCAAGTACTTAAGAATGTGCTTAACGGCTGTCCAGTGCTCTGGACCAGGATTCGATTGATACCTGCTAACCATGCCAACGGCAAAGCAGATATCTGGTCTAGTGCATAACATCGCATACATGAGACTTCCCACTGCCGAGGCATAGGGAATTCCTGCCATGCGATTCCTCTCCTCTTGTGTCTTTGGACACTGGTCCTTGGAGAACGCTAAACCATGCCTGAAAGGTAACAAACCTTTCTTCGAATTATCCATTGAAAACCTAGTTAGCACTTTCTCGATATAACCAGCTTGAGATAATCCCATTATCTTTCGCTTGCGATCCCGAAAGAGCTTTATCCCAAGAATATAGCTCGCCTCTCCTAGATCCTTCATATCGAAAGTACTAGCTAGCCAAACCTTGACCGTTGACAGCGCCGCTACATCATTCCCAATGAGTAGAATGTCGTCAACGTAAAGCACAAGAAAAGCCACTACTTTCCCTTCACATTTCTTGTATACACAAGGCTCATCCAGATTCTGTATGAAACCAAACGACTTGACCGCTTGGTCAAATCGGATGTTCCAACTTCTGGATGCCTGCTTAAGCCCATAAATGGACTTTTGCAACTTGCATACCAAGTTACCTTTCCGACCAGCTATGAACCCTTCTGGTTGTTGCATATAGATGTCCTCCTCAAGATTGCCATTCAAGAATGCAGTCTTGACGTCCATCTGCCAGATTTCATAATCTAGGCATGCAGCAATGGATAAGAGTATTCTGATGGACTTGAGCATGGCTACCGGCGAGAAGGTTTCCTCATAGTCAATGCCCTCCCTCTGAGTATAGCCTTTCCCCACAAGCCTTGCCTTAAAGGTCTCAACATTTCCATCAGATCCTCTTTTCCTCTTATAGACCCACTTGCAGCCAATGGGTTTAATATTGGCTGGAAGTTCTACAAGATCCCAGACCTGATTGGAATCCATAGATTCCAATTCAGCCTTCATAGCTTTAATCCAATGAGCTGAATCAACATCAGCCATTGCCTCTTCGTAAGTGGTAGGATCAGATTCAGATTCTATGGAGACAGCTTCAAAAACTTCTCCTAAGAACATGTATCTATCAGGCTGGCTGATAATCCTCCCACTACGACGAGGTACCGGTGCGGAAATGGGTGAAGAAGTGGTATTTTCTTGATTTTCATCGTTATCAACTGCGGGTTGGACTGAGGGCTCTCCTTCTATCTCTCTAAGATCTATCCTTCCCTTAGGTTTATGGTTCATGATATAATCATCCTCCAAGAAAACAGCATTTGTACTAACAAACACTTTCTGTTCTCTTGGATCATAAAAATACCATCCATAAGTACCCTTTGGATACCCTACAAAGTAACATACTTCCGATCTAGAATCCAACTTGCTCATCTTTCCTTTAAGCACATGTGCCGGACACCCCCATATCCGGAGATGTTGCAAAGAAGGCTTGCGCCCAATCCACATCTCTCATGGTGTCCTGGGAACAGATTTTCTTGGTACTAGATTTAGTATGTATGCAGCGGTTTCCAAAGCATAACCCCAAAGGAATAATGGCAACTCTGAATAACTCATTAATTCGCTCATTAAAAAATCCATTTGATTCATATTATAGTTAAGTTTGAATTGAGCGAATGATGGCGACAGCAAGTTGAGGATCATATCAACTTGGGTCTGTGCATCGATGTTGGCTCCCAAGGTCTCCAGTTCGTTTAAATAACCAATCATTTTTAAAACATGTTCTTTGACTGGAGTACCTTCTGACATCTTTGCACTCATTATCTTCTGCATGGCTACCTGTCTGGCAGGCCTGCCATGCTCCCCAAACATCTTTTTCAGGGATGTGATAATGTCACTGGCAGAATCGTTCGATTGGAATTGGTGTTGTAACACACCAGCCATTGAGGCCAGAATGTAACAACGGGCCATTCCATTCGACTTCTTCCATTTGTCGAACTCGCGTCTAGCAGCTGCCGAAGCATTTGCCGCGGGTTTTTCAGGGCTTGGGGTGGTGAGGACATATATGTGATCCTCCGCAGTTAAAACGATGTCAAGGTTACGTTTCCATTCAGTGTAGTTATTTCCAGTTAACTTGTTTTGAGTGAGTATGGTGGCAAGTGGACTAAATGCAGATCCAGACATTATGATTACTGAAAATCAAACAAACAAAATAAATATGGATATCAGAATTGACAGTTTGAAATAAAAGAATCCTTAAAACTCTTATTTAAAAACAAAGTCGCCGGAATATCGAAACGAAAGAATAAAGCCTCCGTGTGGTGGTCAATGTTCGATCTTTCGATTTATCATGACTTATCCGCTATGCAAATCTTGCAAAATAGCCATGACTCCCGAACCTATTTGATCTCTAAGTTTCTGAATAATGCCCCGTGTGGGATCCCTTATCCATAGCTTAGCTAGTGTGTACCATTAACTAGGATCCAATCACAACCGTCTCAAGTAGCGCCTCCGTGTGGTGGTCACCCTCTAACACGTCTGATTGATCCTATCCATAGGAAATTCACATCTAGTAACCAATGAGCAGTGTACCCTCCGTATGGAATGATCACCCCTGGCGAGGTGACACAGAATACACTACTCATCTTACAATGAACCGTTAATGGAAGATCGTGGGTGTTATTTGATAAGACCCTCTCCCACTAGATTTAGTAAATTAAGGATTTTGCTTTTGAAAAATGTTTCCACACACTACCCATAAACATCCAATGTTTACTAATGTGTTAAAAACGGTTTTTGAATTTTATTTTAGAAAACTTGTTTTAAGTGCATGCAACAATGTATTATACGCCAATCACAAAACAAGCACATAAAACAAAAAACTAAAATGAAATATAGGCATTCAAACAATGCCTCTATCTCCCATGGCTCTATTTCCATAGAACCACCTTCTTGGTTTGGTCGCCTCCGGCTCCATCTTTATAGACAACGGCTCCTTGCTCCATCTTCATGGAATTTCTAATTCTATTACATTGGACCTATGCTTCTTTTGAAGCTTACAATTTATCTAGAAAAAGGAAATAGCAAAAAAGAAATAAAAGGCTAGGGAAACCGGTGCGACATTCCTTTTCGTAGGATTGAAGCCGCAGCGCCCTTTACATAAGCCTTAAAACCAAACCATTAATAAATTACAACATGCACCAATCTCAAACAATTTAAATATAAATATTTAAATGACTTGGTGTCATGGGAGATAGCGACTAATTTTGCTGCAAAAGGGTTAGTCGTACACGCATCCACACATACATAACAAATATATGTAACTATTGGAACACTTAATTGATTCACACAGTATATAAACACTTTACATACTGAATTAGAACTTAAAACAGCATCTTACTTCTCTGTCACAGTTCGATCGATCGAAGACCGTTCGATCGCTCGAACCTTCGATCGATTGAACACTGTTCAATCGCTTGAACATTCTGTTTCACAGAATGATTTAAAAATTTTATAGAAATAATTTAAGATTAAAGTATAATTTAAAAAACCTTTACAACTATGAACAGAACACCTGGACAGAGAATCTGTCTCGATCGATCTAACACTATTCGATCGATCGAACACCAGAAGGCTTCGATCGATCGAAACTAGTTCGATCGATTGAGAACAGAATGTTCGATCGATCGAAATAAGTTCGATCGATTGAGAACAGAATGTTCGATCGATCGAAACAAGTTCGATCGATCGAACGCACCTTGCATCCTATGCAATCACAGTTTTGTATTCTGCTGCGATAACACTGCAGAAACAGATCTGTGACGATGCAGTTTCGAAAACAGTTCTAAATTCAATATGCAAATCAAAACTAGGGTTCCAAAAACGCATCTATAGATCCAAACGAGCGTGGCTCTGATACCAATTGAAGGAAAAAGTGGTTTAAAGTTAGAGTTTAAACGCGCAGCAGAAATAGGTTAAGTTATAAAACTTTTGGTATTCCAGGATCTACTACTCGTCAATTCCATAGATGCGTACAAGGGGGTGCAAGAATTATACCTTAGTGTCTTGAACCCAATTCTGAAACTTTAACTTCCAGCAGCCTCCACTAGATGATCTTCACTCTTATGACTCCTGCGGATGCCTGCCGGAAAGACTAGGGTTGGTGGGAACCCTAATAGAGAGGATAGGAAGGTTTTGGGAAGACTATGATAGTTTCTGCAGCTTCTGCGTATAAAAACGACGATCACTTACTTCCAGAACGCAGCTGCCCTATTTATAGATTTCCAGAACCGACCTACACTTCGATTGATCGAAGTGACTTTGATCGATCGAACCTTCGATCGATCAAACCATTCTCGATCGATCGAACCTGCTGACTTCAATCGATC
Organism: Hydrangea macrophylla; assembly: GCA_033977485.1. Lineage (NCBI taxonomy): Eukaryota > Viridiplantae > Streptophyta > Magnoliopsida > Cornales > Hydrangeaceae > Hydrangea > Hydrangea macrophylla. The sequence continues at coordinate 88,528,311 of CM066986.1, forward strand.
GAACATACTTCAATCGATCGAACTTGTCTTAACAGCTTCCTCAAGTGTCTTTCCAAGCATCCTAGCGGAGCTAAGAGTGGGACCTCCTAGGCTCTTTATTGTTGGCTCAGACCAGTTTGTTAATTACCTTGACCAAACTCTTTGATCAGCAAACTAACTAACTGGTCAGTTAACGTTTATTCCACTATAAAACGATAACTGAACTCCAACGCAAAAGAACATATCCGAAACGATAACTAGACTTGTATGGTGTACTAATGTCCCTCTACCGTCAGCATTCGTAATCATATTCAGGTAGTCGGATAACTATTACTGTCAACCTGAATCATGATTACTTCTTGTATTCCTTGAGTCCCATTCACTACTCATGATTACCAAACATGTTGATAACTCTTATCAACAAGACTGCAGTACTCAGTAATCAACTTGGTGACATTCTCAAGGGAATGCTTACTCTGAATCAGAGGGTAGATTCTATCTTGACAATATATGTTCACAGCCCTATGGACATGACATACCCAAGATACCCAGGTGTTGATCTTCTATAGACCTCACTGATTGGTAAGTCAAAGCACCCATATCCATAGTCTGTGTTCATAATCATCTCAAGATTGAGAACACGTACCTTATACAAGTTATGAGTTCCTATTGACTGTTGACAGCCTTAAGCGTCAATAGGAAAGCTCAGGTCCGTCAATGCACTATAAGCACTAGCATATCAACTAAGAGCTACACTCTAGTGATTGAGATTAATCACTCCATCCAATGGTAGTTAATTATGCTACAGTGTAGACCTGATGAGGTATCCAGTCTCATCATCCACTGTGACATATTCTAAGTATCAAAGAATAGTAATTCGTATCTCACTTGTGTGTATCTCATACACACACGAATTGCTTACTATGATACTTAAGGACAAAACAATCATCTCATGAAAGAAACATACACAATGAAATGTAAAGCTGATATCCATATATTATAATGCTAATGTCTCATACATAAAGTAATGGTTTGAGGGCACAAACCCAACACTAACAAGGCCCAATAGCTTTAAAACACCAACTCGTGATTGACTAAATTGATTCGAAGGGGTACTTTAGCTATCATCGCCTATCAGGGCCCAATAGCATCACAAGTGTAACCATTGATTCGATTGGACTACTCGGACCACTTAAACATGTGAGACAATATAACTGGTCAGTCTCCTCAATTAACCATACGTATGTCATCTTTGACATCACGACTCGATTTGTTCATAGATATAGTTATGCGAATGCATGATGTACAATCATTAAAGCATGAAGCATAAGAATCACGAACTATACGAATAAAAGCATAAACCATACAACAACATGAATCATAACATTTGAGCTAGGCATGACATATAGTTATCTAAACATACAATTTCATATAGCAATTCATTTCAATACTACATATAAGTTATTCATAGTATACGCACATACAAAGTACCTAGGATTATTCTAATAATATAACAAGTGAGTTAGGACAACTCACCTCGATGCGAGTTTGCGAATACAAGTATAGCTTCAGTCCCTTCAATTCATATCAATTTATAGAATGGCGATTAACATTCATTCTATACACAAGCGTATAATGGTAATTGTGCCGAATGGGTTCCTAAACCTCAACATGATGGTCTTGGCATCATTCTGAGTCTAACGCCTTTGACTAGACTCAAATCGGAGTCCGTCATATAAAAGGCTGGGTATCCTATACCAGTGTGGGCCCTAACAATAAGCTGTATTTTTTAATGAGTCATAAAGTCACTAAACTTAAGAAAATGAATCTGCACGTCATTATAGGAATTTAGGAACTGGTCGCGTATTTTTCTGAGCTACGGTTTATTTATTACGAATTATTGAAATCCTATTTATATAATCATAGCCTATGGGGTCCTATAATTATAAAAAATATATTTTAGAAAGACGTTTGGTCTTTAGAAATATTTTTATTAAATACTAGACCTTAAAATAGGCTAGTGGTATTTTTCTCAAAATTTTTGGAACTCGTTTGGTATTTAAATTAATTTAAAAGAAAGTCAAACGGATCCTTATAAATAATTTAAAAAATACTAAGCTTGAGTTTTATAAATAATAACTTATAAAACGCAGGCATTAGGCATTAGGGTAATTAGTATATATATATATATATATTTTACATTTTTAAAATAGCTATTAGGTATATATTACCTAATTATCATAACTTAAAACTAATGCTTATTATTTATTTAGACTAAATAAATAATAAGTATAATATATATACTTTGTACTTGCAATATAATAACAGAACATAAGAATATCATTTCAGAATATATTAAACTTAATTATGGCATTTAAAACTAATTTTAAATGATTTAAAAGTATTTATATTTATTAATATCAATAAATAGTTAATAGTATATAAAAGGGCTAATCTTGCTTAATAGAATATTTAAAATACTAAGTATTACTAAAGCAGTTTGTTAGAACACTAATTAGGATTACCAGAATAATAACTAATATATATATAGATAACCTAATAATCAATAATAAAGGGTTCGCGGGTCGGCCCGAACCGACCCAATCCATACGGATTATCCGTTAATAGACTCAGAGGAGTTTTGTTAAATAACTTCGTAGGTCAATTCAACCCGACACATTATTAAGATGGATAATTCGAATAAAGACTCAAAAGAGTCCAATCCATTGACCCATCGGGTTATACCCGACCCGTAACTGTACCCGTACCCGTACCCAAAACGGTTTCGTTTTATTTAAGTTGTAAGAATGTCCATGGATTAAAAGAAAACTGACCCAATTTCTAACCCGAATTCGTTTGCACACACATAAAGGTCCTACCTAAATCCGACCCAATTAAAAATGATATAATCCAAAGGTCTTCATCTTCTCCAGGCGAAGCAGGGTCGTTGGAAAATTAGGGCTCGTCGAAAAATATTCAAGGGGGTATATCTATCACCTTTCTCCATAAAAATTCATGAAACGAACGGCAAAGTGACTAGAATTGGACCCTCTATCACATACTCTAGGATGGGATCTGGGTTTATCCATTTGGTGTTCGAACTGTGGGATTATTCTTTTAGGTTTTGAAAGAATAAAGGCTTGCTTGTTGAGTTTGGCTCGCTTAAACCAAAAGCTGCTACTGTGGAGGTATCTAGGGGTCATAATTTTGGCATAGCTTTTATAAACTTTGGTACTGGTTTGAAAAGTGAAGCACTAAGGAGCTTTAATGGTGGCCAAACAAGTCTCAGAGCTTTAGGCTCTGTTTGGTTCATTCATGGGGGGTCTAGGTGTGTGTGTGAGGTGTACAATAAATACAGAAATAAAATAGAGGGGGTGTAGGGAGTTATACCACAGTCTCAGGTCCCTCTCTCTCTTCTCGGTTTTTTTCCTCTTCTTTGATCCTTCTCCTCCTTCTATAGTCCTTCTTCTCCTTCTGTGATTATGTGTGAGGTCTGTGTGCAAAGGGCAGAGTGAAGGCAGAGGAGTATGGGTATGTGTTTGCTATGCGCTCTCTCTCTATCTCTCTATCTCTCTCTCTCACTCTCTCTCTCTCTCTCTTGGTAACTCATTCTCTATCAATGGTTCTATATGTACACAAACACACATATGTATGCACACATATATATACATGCAGATTGGCATGTCTGTTTAACTTGATGGAGGAGAAGGAGAGGGATTGATTGAGAGGGAGGTGGGGAGTGTGCGGACGGTTGGGGAAGAGGGTGAGTGACCGAGAGGTATTGGAGGGTTTGTGAGGGAGGTCCAGCGGTTGGTAGTGGGGGAGAATATCCGGTGTGTTGAGGAGGGATGTACTAGGTGTCCTTACTCTTGCATTATCAACTTGTGGGATCTTGTGCTCATCTAGGTTCGCGTGTTGTACAGTCCAGGTTGGAGAATTTCTATCTAAGTTATCAGCTGATAAATACGTAAAATATATAAGGAACACTAGAATTATGAAACAAAATACGGAGACTAATTTTATTAACTTAGAAATTTTACCGGTATTACACAAACGATTGCCTTTTTCCTCAATCGATTGTTACTTGTTTTATCCTAATCGATTGGACCCTTGTCCCAATCGAGTGGCAGTTGCAGAACATGGATTGTTTCCTTTGTTTATTATATAAGGGGTTCGATTGTTCAATTATCAATTCGAACTTTCATTATGCGACTATGGAGATAATCAGGGATAATGTGATATCAAAGATAAGTACGATGGTGAATAATGGATTAACGTGACAACATTAGTTACGGTGTCATTCATGATTAAGTTCAATATCTGTTTCTTTTAATCACAATAGTCATGCCACAAATGGGAAGTCATATATCGGTACTGTTAGTACGGCACTTAGGCAGGTTTATCAAGTTGGGGAAATTGTACGTGGGCGAATGCTTGGTCATGTTCTTAAAAGTCGGTGAGCGGTTATATGTTCTTAAAAGGCGGTGAGCTGGACCAAGTAGTCCTAAGATATCCATAATATGTTCTTAAAACCCGGTGAGCTGTTAAGATGCTCTTAAAAGGCGGTGAGCTGGGATTGCTGGTAAACGTCGCTAAGTTGTGGCAACAGGATGATATATAGTTATTCGAAACATTGTGTCCCTATATTGCGGTGAGCGGTGATATGTTCTTAAAAGCTAGGGACAGACTAGTTCATGACGTGCGGTAAGCTGTGAATATGCTCTTAAAAGTGGTTGATGCAATAATGGTATATCTATAAAAGTTAAACGATTGAGTCTGATCTTTCAGTCAGAGTGTGTTGGCTATCGGTCTTGGAATAATCAGACGATAAGAGGTGGTTGCGATGCGTTGAATAAAAATGAAGATACAATTGTAACACTATATCTTATTCAGTTCATAAATTGTTATTACGTTATAGAACTGATATCCTGTTAGTTTATATTCACTCAGCTCTCAGTAAGCTAACGGTCATTATTATCTGGACATTGCTCGTCCAGACTACCCTGTTCCTAATAATGCAGATGATGGAGCTTACAATGATGGGTACAACCTAGAGGAAGAACATGCAGAGGGTGGCCCCACCGAGGACAGTTATGTAGGAGAAGACTATTACACTAACGATTATGTCTATGCTAGCTGAATACTAGATAGGTATTAGTTTCTATTTCTATAGAATTTTATAATTGGTACTTGGGCATATGTTGCTTCCAAACCTTTTATGTTTCCCGTCATCACGAACTCTAATTACTGTAATAGCTAGAACTTTTGTGATATATCTCTGATTGGTTTATTACAACTCTTGTTACTGTGTGGTGGCTGGTACTATATGATGTGGACAATTTAGTGACTTTCACCTGTCATTCCCTATGGACCCAAAAAGAAAATTTATTTTTCTCTATTTTTGCTGCTTCGAGGCGTGACGGAGAGAGGCGCTTGTATTCATTGATTATATTAATAAAAGAAGCCATGTAGACATAGGCATGTTGGTTGGTCCTAACCACGTAGAAAAAATTCTTGTGTCTTCTCTTGGTTTATTGTTTGTTGTTTGTTATTCTTGTGCTGGATGATCTAATTTTCTCTTGTTATCATATGTGAATTATTTCTTTCATATTGGTTGATGTGATGTTGATCATTATCACATTGGGGTCCACTCGTACAACAGTGCTATCATGGATTTTTTCTGGTGCTCCAAAACCTTGGAAATTAAATTCCACACTGGACAAGACTCAATCGCAATAGGATATAAGCTGGAGTCCGTGCGCTCTGCCGATTTACTCCACATTCTAAGAACTACCAATGCCTTTGCAAACTCTTTCTCCAAATCTGGAGTTTTTGAGCTATCGTATGGAATGCATGGATTGCCGATTGAGGGAGGCATTTAAGATGGAATGCAAATAGATAAGTTTTGAGGTTAGAGTTGGCTTTATACCTGAAACTTTGTAGCGAGGGTCAAATTGTAATCCATGTCGCCCATACAAGAGCTTTGAACAAGACATTTCCATGGTGCATTTTTGCATGGCGGGTAAGCCTATGAGCAACCTCATTCCCATATCTGTGCATGTGAGTGATCCCCTTAGCCTGGATTTGATTTATATAGGCCTTAGTTTCATCTAAGATGTGGCCATGAGCGAAGAGATACCCATCTAGAGATCGAACACTAATTGCAATTTCCTTGGCATCCATCTCCACAATAACGCCTAAAAAACCTGCAGCCACAAAGTCCTCGTATGCTCGTAAGACTGCAAATGCTTCTGATGATGCCAAAATTTGGTTAAAGTAAACTGGAGCAGATTAAGAAGAGAGAGATAGAGTGAGAGAGAGAGACTGATTTTTTGTATGTGGCTCGGTCCTGTTAATGAAGGAACCTACGACCACGTGTGTGTGTGTGAGCACTTCCACTCTGTGAAATAAAACTGGTGCAGGGACCTTGGTGATCCAACAATGGCGATTGGAACTACCAAGGGTCGGCCGTGCAAGGTGGTGTTTAAGATTTCTCGGGAGAGAGGCTAGACAGTATAGTGTATTTCTCTTGGTGAGATTTAGATTGGGATCCCCTCTAATAGGGGTATGTGGTCTCTTTTATAGATGCAAAAGACCTACTCGTATAAGGATAAGGAAATACAATACAATTAGGATTGATTGGCATTAATTGTGGGGCTTCCTAATTGGATTAGGAATCAATTTACTCTTTCCATTAGTCTTCTAACATGAGTAGGAAACTGCCTGGAATATTCTGGAGCATGTCCCGCGGCCTGGTTGGATTGTGCCTGTACAGACCGAACCCGTATTGCACTCCTGACCTATTGGTCGAGGTCTGTTGATGTACTGCTCGGGATGGCCAGACCGCTCGGGATGACGCTTATCCATAGAACTGTGCATGATTTGACCGAGACAGAGATCGACTGCTGAGTTGAACCGCTCGGTCTTTGGGTAGAGCCAATTTAGGGCGTATCAGCTTCTATTGACGTGACTTCCACACAGTCTGAGATAATGAAAGAGAGCCCCGAAAGGATCTTTTTTTACTACCATACAATACTACCCACACACCCTACCATTCAATTTATGAAAGCATGCCCCATCTATGTTTATCGTTAAAACACCCAATGGAGGTGGCTATCACCTAGTCACCTCGATCAATGTTAGCACATTCATCTGTTGATTTTAGCAACTAAATTTTGGTCCAAAATTTATCTAGAAAGGAGATAACACTAGTAACCAAGCTTTGGGTACCTTCAAACAGCAAGGTGTTTCTATTAAACCATGCATAGGGCCATGCCGTAATCAAGAATTTGTCCGTAACTCCCTCACATGCTTTAGGATATGGTCCAACCAATCGCCCAAAAAAAAACACCCTTCCTAAACTTCTTCAAGTTGTATGGGTAAATGCAAAGCCAAACATCTTTGGGAAATTTGAAATGGCTAAGAGCATGTGACATTTTTCCCTCTTTTCCACAAAGAACATATATCGTGTCCATTTGCATGCATTTTCTAGAGTGAATTGCATTGCACGATAGCAACTTGTGAATAGATATGCATGAGAATTTATTTTTAACTTTGGTAAAATATCTAAACCCCACACAAGCTACACTGATACCCATTGTCATGACTCATCTCGCTACGAGCGAGGGACATATGGCACAATAACAAGGCTCGTCTAATTCCATTCAAGTATAAATAGCAGTGGAAAAATATAAGAAAACTCCATGAAATTCAGAGTTATAAAAAGTTTACTCATTTGAAAACACTTAAAGAAGCATCATGTTTGAAAACAGCAATCCAGTCGACTGATCATGGCTCTGGTCGACTAGAAATGTAAGATACAAAGAGCTAGAAATCTCAGAAGTCGTCTAGTCGACTAAGTCTGGGGTCTCAAATTCTTAGTCGACTGATTCCTCCAATCGACGAAAACAGGAAAAACCATTTTCAAAACTAAAGCCCAGTCGACTATGGTACTCCACCCAGTCAATTGTTTCTTTCACTGAGTCAAATCCACAAATCCATCAATAATCCAGTTGATTGTGTCAGGGACCCAGTCGACTGGTCCTTTTAGTATTCCAGGGCAGTACCTAGCTCAAAGTAGTCTTCAGTCGATTGTTTTCGTAAACCAGTCGACTAGTTTACCTCAACTACAAGCATTTAGCAGATTTCAATCTATGCTTAGACCAAACCCAAATACAACACATATGTGATCATAATTCTACGATCCAAAACATAATCATAGAAGTTCTACTACAGTTTATAAATCCACTTCAAGGTTCCAAGTTAAACCAATCAAATTCTAGTTCATCACATCACTTATTACAACTCTTAAAATGGAAACCAAAACATGCACAAGAGATGCTCCCCGGTACTCCCATGGCCTCACTCCTCACACTTTTTCTTGTTCTTCCTCTTATCACCTGTAATAGAGGAAATCTCCACTGCTCAGCTATATGCTGACAATACAATTCTAAACAAATACAAATGAGGCAATTCATGCTTTAAACATCTAAATCACATAATTTAGCCTCTTGGGACAGAGATACGCATTCACTCGGTATATCAGTAAGTCTTAAATCTTAAACCGCAATGCTAATGGCCAGCCAGAATCACTCAACCATTGCATCTAACCGCTCTGGCTGGGCCGGTTCCCAAACCAAGTAAGTAGTCGTCACTACTATAACTCTCAAAAATTGAGAGGCGTACCCCGACATAAAATTATACCAAACTCCCCTTTGACCCACATAATCATTTAACATGCTCACATAACCGTATCTCCATGCTTTTTAACACGTACTCGCTAAAATTAACGGGCCTAATTTAACACATGAATTTTTGCCCGAATCACAATTTCTATACATAACACTCAAAACATCCAAAATTGCTTATATAACATAAGTTTAGAATTCATACCTCAAGCTACGGTCCTATAATTTCAAGTGAAGTACTAATAGCCCAATTAATCACCTGATCTCCAATCTCAAATGATTCCTACAAGTGTTAACATGTTTTTTTTTTCGAATTTCTAGAATTAGCTTTTCGGAATTAATTTACCAAACGAGGCCTAAGAGGTATCAAAATGAAGCTCTTACCTCGAGGAGTCCGAATATAAAATCTGGTTGGAAACTGACGAACGAAATGTCGCTAACTTGAGTTTCCTATTTATAGGCACAACTTTTTGGAATTACATTTAACTCCCCACGAGTTCTCCAAACTTATGATTATCTCCCGACAGTCGCACACGCCCATTTTATTACTTCACGAGTGAAAACTAAAAATTATAAAAGTTTTCGTCTAAGTTCCGTTTAGGTCCGTAATTATGCCCGAACACTAAATTCCGGGAAATCTCTAGATACCTTTTATGCAATGTACCACTCACGTTCTCATCACAGTATTCAAAACAATCTAAAACCAGATCAAAACTACTAGAAATTATACAAAATAGGTATAATTACTATTCACAAGGTACCAGAATTATCAAATAACATTTAAGCCATATAAATGTCATTTATTCATGTTGATGCCACATGATTCTCCTGTTACCGTGTCCTCGAATGGTACCTCACCATTAACCTCCAGTCAACCTCATCACAATTTGATCAAATAACATTGAAAATTCACAAATTTTCATTTAAGCATTTTAAACAATGATTTTCCCGGGACGGGTATAACACCCATTTCTTGAATAAGTTTCTCATTTTGGAAATCACACAGGCCCTAACTACGCATCGGGCATGGCAGCTCACTAGTGTCTTGTACTTTTCAAGGACATATGCTATTATGTTCATTAATGCTTCAAGAGATTGGGTTTTTAGTTTTCGAATTTGAGTATGCAATAATCTATTTTCGTGGGGTGAGATTGTTGATCAAAGTCTGATTGGCAAGCAAAACTGTGGATTTCTTAAGTTTAGGTGGTGTGCAACTAGTGCAAACAGCGATCGATCATTTGTTGCAGAAATAACTGTCCCGGTTTGATGGGGTATTTATGTAAAACTCAAGGTGGGTGTGGTTTCGTGGTTCTCTGGGAGTTCATCGATCTTGGCCAGATTGGATTTTCAATGTCATTAATATATGTATTCAGTTATGGATTTTTCTCAAATAGCTATTGGGTTCTTGTTCAAGGGCTGCTAGTGACCACTCTTTGGATGTTGGGTGCCTAATTTAATGACTTGATGATACACACAAAGTTTCATCAATGGTCTATTGCTTTTTCATGATATGGTTTGTTAAAGACATTTGTGCCTTCAAAATTTGGGACTGGTCTTGCAAGAATGGAACATGCTATGGAGCCAGAAAGAGTGACATTTGATGATAAAAAGGTGGTAAAAAAAGTAATTGAAGATGCTGAAAACATATTTCTCTGCAAATTGCTTTGCTGGTTTACTTTCTTAGTGGCCTTTGCCAATCTGGTTAATTTATGTAGATCTTTGGATGGTGGTCTGGTTTTAAGGCATCTGATGGAGTCAAAGCTTTGTGATTGGATTCTTTTTGGGCAGGTTTTGTTTGGGAAGTCTTTAGCTAAAGTTGTACTGTAGCCTGGGTTATGTGAGGAGTGGATCTAATCCTTTTGGCCTGGTGCTGCTGCTAGTGGTTTTGTGGCATTTCAATGATGGGTTGCTATGTTTTGGGTTGATAATTTGATTGACATATTCTATCTACTGGTGGGGGTATAAACTTTGTTGTAGGTTGGTCTTTTATTTTTCTTTTTTGGGGCTGATCTTTGCTCAGCTGCTATGGCTTTCCATGGCTCTTTTTGGGGACTTTGTTGTATCATCTTGCTTGTCCTTCTTGGCTAACTAATAAAATTTTGTTTGTTGTTCAAAAAAAAAAAGAATGGACTGTTACAATTTTTCCTATTCATGCACAAGTGGTGCATGGAATGGACTGTTAAAATCCTCAGTTCTACCCAATACCAAACAAGTGTCGTCTTTTGCAGTTCAATGTATCGGAATACTTGGAATGATGATTGACTCAAGGGGCAAAAAGACATTCAGGACTACGTCATCCTCCATTATCCAAGATTTGGATATATGCATGCACTACTAGGCCCATTTTTAATGATACCTAAGAGAGGTGAACATGGATGGAATGACTATAGCATTGTCAACCATGGGTTACTACCTACTATAATTTATAATTTGTGAGGTACTTCTGAAGTGCTAATAAGTACTCTCAATTTTATCAAACCTATAGCTCCCCATATACTTTTCTATCTGTAGGATAGATATGACCGTAGGTTATCCATGAAAACATCACCATGACGAAAGTATCACGCCTTGTTGACATGAAAAAAGAAAGAAACTCACCTTTGAGGAGCTCGCCTTTAAGGAGCCGCAATATCTATTTAGAAAAGAGGGCTTCATTAAAGGCTCCCAAGTCCCTATAGCCAACACACCCCCCCCCCCCGTTGGGTTTATGATAAAAACTCGTACGAAGACGAAGACAAGAAGCCAAGGAGGTGAAGACGGCTCAAGTGGGTGAGGGGACGAGAGGCTCTGCTGGACATTCTGTAATTTTTCCCATAAAAGAAGCCGCACGAGCGGTGTCGAGAAGCAGTAGTAGAAACCTTGTTTCCTATTTGGTTTAGGTTACCAAAATAAGTGAGTTTCCTATTCCTATATGATTTCTTGTGGAAGGAGTTGTTTCCTATATTATAGAAGACTTATTTTGGGAGATACCTTGGTTAACAAGGATTACCATATTGGAATCCTTGTAGAACTAGGGTTTATGTCTATGTAAATATAGGACCAAATCCATAGGAGATGGTGATCCCAATTCTAGAGAGAGAAGAGAGAATCTTACATAATTGTATTTTTCTAGAGAAGAGAGAGGCTCTATAAAAAAGAGTGAGGAAAAACAATAGAGAAGAGAGAGGTGAGGGATTGGTTGTCTTGTAAGGTATATTATCAATAAAGAGAAGTCGTATTTGCCTTAATTCTTTGTGTGGGTTTTTATTGTCTTGTTCGTGTGATTGTTTTGTAATTGTCTTAAACCACTGGAGGATAGGTCTTGGACGGTTATATTGTTTTCTATACATTATATCCCAACCCACTCCCCCACTTCTCTTTCTCTCTCTCTCTCTTTCTCTCTCTCTCTCTCTCCCCCTTAGGCTTGCAAAACTTGTCCCATGAGGCCTAGTAAACCTTCCTCTTGTCCCCAGAGCTATGCCATCGGAATCGTTCTATTGTCTAGTGATGTCATCAAGCACTGAGATGGGGAGTTTAAAGAATGCCATAGCATATGTCGGAATAGATTGGGAAACATCTATGATTACAACCTCCCAGCCACGGCGATGTAATAGTCATTCAATATATATTCCACCTTTCAATTACAGTCTCGAATTGATGATAATATGTACTTCCTAGATAATTGACTGATGAGGAATCGGAGTGCGAGGTACTTTTCATGAATAGTGAGGGCATCAGCCTAGGAACTTCTTTAATCATGTCATACTCGGTCGCCCACGTATTAGGGTTGAAGAAGATACTAGATTTGTTAACATTCATATTTTGGCCCGAGCATGCTTCATATAGTCCCAATGTCAGGAGCTGCCATTTACACTCCTCTCCTCCATCGACCGATTAAACACGAGGCTATCATTTGCAAAAATTAAGTGTGTAACTTAGTGCCGATAGAACATCAGCACATAAAATAGAGGGTCTCGTTGACTAATGCCCTACAATGATTGAAAGCTATCCGTGAGGTTTCTTCGAAAGGCCACAAAACGATCATAGGCTTTAGGCCTGTCCAGCCTAAAGGCCCTATGATCCCATTCATTTTTTTATTTCAAAAGACACATCACTTAAAAAGTCAAAAGCACGTTATTTGAAATAAGCGTACCCTGGATAAAAGCACTTTGAGTACACATCACTTCGATTCTGTGAGATAATATAGGGTAAGCTGACTTTAATTAAGCCGATTAGCGAACACTTTTTAGTTGATTTTATAATTGACGTTACAGAGACCAATTGGATGGAACTCACTGGTCTTATGAAATAGTTCACCCTAAGCGCTGCTCACCACTTGTCCACATTGGCCGTGCTTAAGCCATTTTTTTTTTTTGAACCTCGACGGCACGAGGAAGATTATATTGATATCAAAAAACAGTACACCTAATTAGCGGGGGGGCATTAGACCTTACCCTCCTAAAACGACAGCCCAATTCAAAAGCCAAAAACGAACTAAATTATCAAGCCAAAAGCCAAAAGCAGCCACTGACTAACAGCAGCAGACCCTTGATGTTTAACCTTAGCCCAAAAAATAGCAAGAAATAAAGACATAGCAAAATTAAAGAAGCCAAAAGCAGAACAGTGAGACCGAAAAATATCAAAGAAAGCTGTGAATGAAAGTACGCAGTCTTAATGACCAGGCGTTGACTTCCCCCCAAAACAGAAGCTTTCAAAACAGGGTCACCCTTCACAGCCAAGTGATCAAAGCAACGCTTCCAAAGCAGTTGATCTATGCGCACCTAACTTTGCCAAAAAGTCTGCCACCGCATTAGCGCTTCTCGGAATATTTAAGAATCTTGTGACTATATTCAAAAAATCAAGTTTTCTTAGGTTGGAGAAGATTGCATTAGCTATCCCATTATGTTTCCACGGAATGGAGTCCAGGTTAGTTACCCACGCAGTGGCCACGATAGAATCACTTTCAATGTGAAGTTCCTCACAAGAGCCAACATGAATATCAGCATAGTTTACAGCTACCTATAATGCTTTAGAAATAGCCAGAAGCTCGGCGATATTGGAGTCCATTATTCCGACATTGGCTGAGAAAATGGCCAAAAAAGTGCCATTGTTGTCCCTGAGGACGCCCCCAATCCCAGAAGGCCCTGGCTTTCCAAAAGAAGACCCATCAACATTGAATTTTACCGTGCGGCTTGTAGGTGGTAACCAAACACAAATTTCCTTTAATTTCTTCGCCTTCCGAATGATGCATCCTTGTGTGATGTTTCTCAGAAAATCATTGCAAGAGATGTGGAAGTTGGAGCAAGTTGACTTTAACCACCAGAACAATCTGATTTTGATGGTGACGATGATTTCTTCAAAGCATTTGACTGAATCATTGAAAATGATATCTTACGCCAAAGCCAAATGGACCAGCACACCACATAAAAAGACTTTCCCAGGAAAGAGCCACTTCATAAGATGGGCATAAGGAGCTCCAATGGATCCACCAAAGTGGGAAGGAAGCGGAAGAGCCGAAACTAATGCTCCACCAATTAAGGCAACTCCCCCAAATTTTCCAAGACACTGGGCAGTGAAGAAGAAGGTGATCCACTGTTTCTTCAGCAATACCACACAGAGCACATTTAAGATCTTCTACTGAAAGAGGTAGAAAAGAGTGAATATTGTGTTTAACAGCAATTTTTCCTTGTAATGCTTGCCAATAAAAGATTTGGACTTTCGGGGGACATTTTGAATTCCAAAGGAGCCTTAAATCTGAGGGATGAAAATTTAGTTGAGTCTCCAATGATAAGCAAAAATTCTTTACAGAGTATTTCCCCTTTGCGTCAAGCTTCCAAATCAGTCTATCTGGTCTGGATTGACAAAGGTTAATCTGATCAATAAGAAGTTTGAAGTTATTCCGTGCTTAAGCCATATTTATTCCTCAAAACGGATCCTCTTGTAGGTTTGTTGCTTATCTTGCCCTCGTCCCTCAAATCGGAGGTTCAGTGGAAGATGGCTCGAGAATCAAAGTAGTTTTCAAAGTTATAATATTTTAAATCTTGATTACAATATATTTTGGACTAGAACCACTAAAATATATAAAACATTCAAAACCACTAGAATGTATCATAGAACTTTCCAAGTAGAAAAAATATCTAAAGTAGTAAGAGTCCGTTTGATAAAACTGAAAATTAAGTACTGAAAATTTCAAGTGATTGAATTTACAATTAATACTGAAAATAATATTTCAAGTACTGAAATAGACTACATTCAGTGATTATTTTCGGTAGAATTTTTTCACTTAAAAATTTCTGTGGATTTTTTGCTGCTTTTTCAATTAAGTGGTATATTATCAAACGCACTGAAAATATACAAATGCTGAAAGTTTTCATTTTTACCATTTAATTATGTTATTAAACATACCCTAAGTCTTTCCGAGCTGCAATACATGTGTAACGGACAAGACTAAATGATTATTTCTTTCTTCCTTTCTTTTTTTTCTTTTTTCTTTTTTGTTTTTTTAGGAGAGTATATGATTGGCATCTATTTATCCATATTCCATATGAATATTTCACCTGAAAACAAGTAGCCAATTATAATTAGGCCACATGCATTTACAAAAATGACAAATTTCCATTTGAAAACTATTAAAAGAATTCTCCTTTGATTTTGTCCTTAGAGATCAAGCATGCTGTCCATCAATAAAGAATTCTATACATTAGTTGGAGAGAATTTTTTTGACTTACAGATCCATTAAAATCCAAAACCCAATGGTATTATATTAAACATTGATGTTAATTGCACATCCAACAATCTTATTTATTTATTTATTTTTTGGATTAAGCCCAACAATCTTATTGAAAAAACCTGAACATATGGAAGGGTGCCAATGTCATTTGATCAAAAAGTAATTGAAATTGCTAACAGCGATGCCAATTCTAATCACGAAATTTCTTTCCCTTTTTTTTTTTTTTTTTTATAATCTGAAGGCAAACAGAATTGCTATTAGAAGGTTGCCACTACGCAACAATGTTACAATACATAGTTCAAAACAGCAAGTGGGAAGAGCCATATATATCTAACTGCTCAAAGCACTATGCCAAAATAGAGTAGAGCCAAGCAACTGCTCAAAACTTCTAACAAAACTGCTCAAAACTACATACAAAACATGTAGATCGTTGCTCTCTCTCCAGCTCTACATAGTTTTCATACAATCTCTTAAAAGATATGTCTATCTCTCTCCTGTGTCACTGTGGGGTCCAGTGAATCACAGCAGAGAGATAGACACGTTTTTTTAAGAGGTTGTATGAAAATTGTATGAAAGTTGTCACCAAAGAATTACTCTTATATAAAACTCTCTACACCTACCTCATGCTGTGCAAGAGTACGCGCAACATCTTATTATACATGTCAGTACATGAGAAAATATTTTATATAGCGGTTATTTGGCTAACATAATTCATCCATCTGTGTTTCCTATTGTAAAAATATATATTCCACATAATTACTAGGCGTATTGCTACGTTACAACAATTTACACGGTATACCTATTATACCTATTAACTCATGAGTACATCGAGAAATTTGTTGGGTGCATTAATACTATTGCATGTTGTCGCTTTATCCATCACACAATTATTGGTTACCATTAAACTTATGAATACATGTAAGGAAATCTCTCTCACACACAGTTCAATGCAAAAAAACACGTTCCAAAAGAGCAACTCTAACCATGCTCTGTACCTTGGGGCTAGTATATTAATGCATAACACAGTCCAGATACTATTTTTATATAGTGGATTTTGCACAAACATTTTAATCTTGCTATTCATTTTGATTATCCAACAATATTTTATCATTTTATGGATATCAATCAATATATTATCATTTCATGGATATTCATCATCCTTAAAAAATTGAAACCAAATTTCTATTCGCCTATAGATTTTCAGATGCAATATTTTATCATTTTGATGGATATTCATCATTATTTTATCATATTATGAATCGATGTTTTATCATTTCACAGATATTCATCATCCTAAAAAAAAAATTTGAAACCAAATTTCTATTCCCCTATAGATTTTCAAATGCAATCACATTCACTCTCTTCATCAAGAATAATTGACACTATGAGACAACATGGGCTTAGATTTGACGTATAAAGAAAGCCCCTTTTTTTTTTGTGACAAGACCAAGAGAGTACGTACGGATTCGAATATGTCTCATGAATAAACCAACGGCGTTCATTCCCATCCTCCTCCATATAAGGACGGACCGGTTTTAGTTGCAGAACAAGTGGTATTCTTATTGTATACTCTCTCTCTCTCTCTCTCTCTCTCTCTCTCTGAAGCAGTATATACAGGGGCAGATTGAGTGAAGAACAAGGGGATTCAAACCCACTATGATTTTTGGAAAATTATAAATTTGTACTAAAAAAAAATTTTAATGTTAAGTCTCATTTAAAAATTATAAATTTTTCATATTAAGCCCATTCTCTATTATGTTATTTTTGTTAATATATAAAAAATCCTCCCTCTTATGAATAAATATGTCAAAAAAAAATTTTGGGGGTATATCAAGTCCCCCCTAGACTAATTTCTAAATCTACCCCTGTATACACACCAAGTAAGGGTTTACCACAGCTTATGCTTGTATAATTAAATTGCAAAAAATAAAAGTGCTTGACCAATCATAAATTTCAACGATCGACTCATTTATTATTATTATTATTATTATTTTTTTTTTTTTGCGATTGAAGCGCAAAGTGTGATTTGCTAAACATGCAGTTCATTATAACTTTTAGAGTTCTACAATCACTTGTTAACACGAATAGTTATTGTCAAAAATCCTCTAATTAGTAGTCCTATTATCTTTGGAATGTTGAAAAATGGGCTAGAATTGTACATCAGCTTGAACATAATTGGAAGACATAAATAACTAGGAAGTGAAAGTTCTTCTTTTGTCTTTTGTCTCTCTAAATTTGTAAATGGGGACAGAAATAGGTCCTGTTTGGCAACGTAATGCGATTCACAATTTTGACAGCTACTTCAAAAACTAGCAAATTGTAAAAGCTGCCCTTATGCGTTTGCATGCGATTCACAATTGTGACAACAACTTCAAAGACTAGCTATTGGGGCAAAAGCTACTCTTCAAACATCGCTCATGCGTTTGCATGTGAATGACGATTGTGGCAGCTACTTCAAAAACTAGCTAAGAGGGTAAAAAGCTGCCCTTGGGTTTGCGTCGGTTAATTCAAAATCCGAAACCTAACTTTTGGGTTGTGCTATCATAAATGCAAGCCAGCCAAACAGTTAAAGGTTATCATTTGATAATTGAAACCATGTTTTGGACCTCAAACATGGTTCACAAATTTAAAGGTTATCATTTGATAATTGAAACCATGTTTTGGACCACAAACGTGGTTCACAAACAGGTCCGTTAGAAAATGAATATGTTTATTTTTCAATGAGTAATGATCGGCTAACCTAATTTTGTATTCCAAATGATTCCAAAACACCATGGCAATATTCACCTGAATAGATTTTAATTGGAGGATGATAAAGTGACTCACCATTATTAAAAGTGGTCCCATTGACACAAGTATTTTGGAAGTCATTTGAGATATAAATTTGGGAACCATAGTATTACTCTTTTTCAAGTGACTCATTCTATTAATTAATGAGTAATACTATATTTGCTTCCCAAATTTAATTATCAAATACTTAGGCTTAGTTTGGCCCCCATGTGGATTTTTAAAAGGAGCTTATGAAATTTATTACTAATTAAGTTGTTTGATAATTTTATACAAGTGACACACTACTCTTCAAAAAGACATCATGAAACTAACAAGCAACCTTGAGCTTTTTAAAGCTACTCCAAAAAAGTCATAAGTTCAATTTTTGCAAAGCTCATAAACTAATTATCAAATGAATAAACATGAAATTGTATTTTAAAAAAAGAGAAGCACCAAAATAAAAGTCAAACTAAACCTTAATCAGTTATACCACATGCGCGCAATAGTAGCATATATGCGATACCACCGATCATTACAACACTATAAATGTGATCCAATAAGCCCTACAATTTCAAGATGTGGTCCAAGCCCTTTAAATTTGGGCAGGACAGCATTGTACTTAATTAATTGATTCAGCAGTTTCAAGTGATCAATAATATGCATGGTAAAGAAGCAACCCAGAAACATCCCTGTGGACCTGTGGTGGCCGGTGTGGGGGTAGAGAGAGAGAGAGAGAGAGAGAGGGGTGGTTGTTAAGTCTTTCATTAGTCCAATCATCAGCACAAGAAAATGAGGGTGAGGTGATGAGGTCTCAATCTCAAGAAAAAGTTGTATAAAAAGATGTGTGATTAATCTCGGGTGTCCCAATCAAGATCTATATGCTCTTCTCCAAATTATTCTCTTATAATTTCTCCACTCAATTTGTCGGGTGAGTTAGGAAATTTCTAAGCATGTTCTCTTCTAACACTTTACTTTAAAAGGGTCGTTTTGAAAAAAGCTCAGAATATTTAATGAATGTTTGTATTTTCTGAAAGTCTGTGTTAGATCTAAAATGACTCCTCTTTTTATTTTTTTTATTTTTTTTTTAACAACTCTAAGATTCATTAAGTAAGAACATGATGATCTAAGTTCAAAGGAGTGGTAAAAGGGGTTGTAAATTACAATTGCATGACACTGGGTTGTATAATTACGGTCTACGAACAGAGAGATATGATTATAAAATTTGTAAGAAAAATATTGACCGTTAGATTACTAACTAAATGCATCAACGGCTATAGATGTAGCAAAATAATCAAAATATAAAATTGTAACTCAATTTACCATACATGGTTAGGTGCACTTGCGACAATGCTAAAAATACTATTTAAGAGGCCAAAACACCAATAGTTTGGCCACTCCAAATTCAATTTCCATTAGAGATAGCGATAAATACTCTACAATTTGCAGTCCTTTCCTACACACTACAGGATTGCTTTAGTCTATGAATTTTATTTTATGTACTCATTCTCCTTCTTTTTAGGAAAAAGTGTTGATCTGTGAATTGGGTCAGATTTTTTTATTACTTTTTTCTGGTCAGAAAGTGGATGAGACTTCAGAAACTTAAAGAATTAAGTGGCCAGATAAGTTTATCGAACTCATTGAACAAAGAGAAGTGCGCTTTTGTATTTGTTACATGCTTCATGTCAGACATGTTATAATCCCTAAAAACTACACTTGACAGCAATTTCAAGTGATTTTTTACTCAACCAAAAAAACTAGGAGGGGGGCAAAAAAATGGCGATCTTTACTTGGACCGGACGTAACCGTAATTATCCCTACCCGCTGCAAATCAATGAGCAATTTCAAGTGATTACCAAAAGCCACAACCACCCAATAACCAGGGATATGAAAATGGCCCGCCCGGTTCGGCTTAACATTGATCGGATTGGATTTTAGCCCAGGGCTCAAGTTTCTCTTCAGGTTCGGGCTTAGGCTCGATTTGAGTTTAAGAGTTCACAATTCAGGTTCTGCTCTATGTCCTAAGGTAGAGCTTAAGTTAGCACTTTAAATTTATTATACATGAGTATTAAGTATTATTCCCTCTGTCCAATTTTATGTGTCCAACTTTAAAAATTTAACAGTTTAAAAGAACACAATTATTGTCATTCACATGGCATGTCATTAGTGTAAAAGTTCCAAAATACTTTTATTTTGTTTTTTCTTTTACTTTACTTTTTGTTTGGTAGTTTTAAAATTAATATGGGTATTTTTGGAAAGTAGTTAATTAAATTGTGTCATAGAATATTCTTTGTAGACAATAATAATGAGATGACCGAAAAAGAGATAGACACATAAAGTGAAATGGAAGGAGCATTTAATATAGAGTAATGCTAGGAACACTTTGAAATTCACACTGAATTTGACACCTAGATTTAAATGTGTGTACCATGTGCTGTATAAGTGGTGCACAAAAAAGTGTAAAAAATTCACACAGCACAAGGTACATATATTTTCAATATGGATTTCAAAGTGTACCTAGCATTACTCTTTAATATATAACAATTTTTTCATAGGTAAGAAATATCTTTGAAAATTTTATATATTTTTTATACTTGAAAACGGTCAAAATTTTAATTATTGGGAAACCTTTAGTCGGACTTCTATTCGGACCTCGGCTTGGGCTTCAAGCGGTAGGCCCAGGCTATACCCAGGGATGCTAGGGCTAGGGTCGGGCTGGCCCTACCCCGAGCTTGAGCCGGGGTAATTAAGGTCCGTTTTTTGAGTTGGGCTACGGGCTGCCTGTTGGGCCGGGCTTTTTTTACACCCCAATTATGAGTAATTGGGGCTATTTAAGAGGATAAAAAAATAATTAAATTGTTCAAACACTATTTCCTTTAACCCTAGCAGTTGTTCTTTGTTGATGATGCTTCATCCTGAATAAATAAATAAAAGAGAATAGTTTAAATATTAATGTTTTGTGTGTGAATAAACACATTCACTTGAAGATAAGATAAATGGTGAAGATTTAGTTCTTTTGGTAGTACGATGAATCACGTGAGAATAAACCTAGTTCAATCATGATTTCCCTTGTCTTAATACAACATATTCCATGGTAGAAATTTCACTATAGTGCAGGGCTACATATTTAAACCGTAGCTTGAATAATCACAGCTATAAGCTATAGCTGTAGTGGTACGTATGCGCTTCTAACATCATTTGTTCTGACCTGGCCTAATTAACAGTTTAGTCCTTCCAAAATTCAAAAACTTTTTTTTTCCATGTAAAATATTGACTAACTGTATTTCCACCCACACCTTTCTTCTCAATTTTCAGTTCAGCGCTTCTCAAAATAAATTACACCCCACACCTTTTCTTCTCAATTTTCAGTTCGGCCCTTGCCTAAGTTCGACTCTTTTTTTGATGTACGTACACCCTATATATCTTAGAGATACTTAATATATAGTCCATTGTAGCCACTTTTTTATAAATTGGTCCCTAGTATAATACATCTTAAGAAATAGTCCTTCACCTATTTTGAGGACCAAAATACCCTCATATTATATATATATATATATGTGTGTGTGTGTGTGTGTGTGTGTGGTAACTGAATTTTTAAAAACTGTGATTAGCATCCATTAATTCTGACTACAATTAATTAGGGGTTCAAAATTTAAAATTTATCACAAAAATCTACATCTTCATCAATCAAAGCTTCTTCTTCTTCATCACAATCTGAACCCCCCTCACTCCAAACCCTAAACTCTTACCCCAACTTTTCAAAACCCGAAACCTCTTTCCATTCTCTCTCCTCAAACCACTTTCATCGCTGCCATCACCGCCACCGCATTCTTCTATGCCCGCTTCAACCTCAGACCCCTCATCGTCGGCCCCATTTTGCCTCCACCCACGGTTGAAACCTCCGCCCCAATTGAACCCATTTCAGAGGAAGACAAAGACAGAGAGAAAACCCCTCGAAGAGCAAGTAATTTCTCACCCCGACTATGTTCAATCACTACAGAAACTAATGGAAGAGAAGATCAAGGCTAGAAAGATTCATGAAGCGATCAACATTATAAACCAGTTGGATTAATTTATTTATTTTTATTTTTGAATTTGTCACTCGATTTAATGTTATTTTTACAATATGTGTAAAAATCACAATTTTTTTACAAAATTTTTGCATCTGAGAAATTCTTACAAAAAAAGGTGATAAATTTCTTTTTAAAAATGAACCAAACATAGATTTCTCTCTCTTTTTCTTTTTTCTTTTTCCCCTCTAGTTTAGTTGTTCTTTTTATCTGCATCTTTGAGATCTTAGAATTGCTTCCATGTATTTAATGCTTACAAAGCTTGGTTTCATGTTAGTTTGCTTCTGCAATACCAAACCTGACATAGAAATTATAAAGATGCAAACATACACCTCTTAGAGATTCTCTGGCTAGTGAATCTACTAAAGTGAGAAATTTTTCACATAAATTCTCACTATTTTTACCACAGTGAGAAATTTCTCACAGAAATTCTATATTTTCACCACATTGAGAAATTCCCACTTTCTTCACTTGAGTGAACGTAAAAATACAGACTTATCACTTCTTAACATATTGTTTGATATATCTATAGTTCAATGTGTGAGAATATCTCACTTTTCTAACATAAACATTTTTCAATCTTGTACGTTAATGTCACAAATAACTCATCACCTTTTTAATTTTTGAAATCAATAAAGTGAGAAATTTCTCACAAAAAAATCTCACTATTCTCCCTATTAACGTAAAAATACAGTTCTCACTTTTTAACATATTGTTCTATATATAGTGCAATGGAAGAGAATATCTCACTTTACGAACATAAACATTTTACAATCTTGTACGTTAATGTCACAAATATCTCATTAGCTTCTTAATATTTGAAAATAAATAAAGTGATAAATTTCTCACAAACAAATCACACTATTATCACCAGAAAGAAATTTCTCACTTTCTTCGCTAGAGTGAGAAATTATCACAATTAACTGATTCACAAATCCAAATTTCAACAAAGGAAAATGTTTAAAATTTGATGAAAGCACTATTTTAGGCATCTCCATATATTTAGGAATCATTATCTCTCACACTCCTAAAATTTCGAACTCCACTTATTGAGAATTCCATCATTTAATATATATCCATAATTGTATAAAGGGTATACTTGTCCAAAAAATAATCTCCAAATTGGGGAAAAGGACTAATTTTTAATTCTCAACATAAATAAAGGATCAATTTCATTGTTACCAAAAGTCAAAGCACCAAATCTATATTGACCGAAATCTGAAGGACTAAATCGTAGATTTCATTATATCTTATCGGATAATTTGATTAATTCGCGGGTAGTTGCGAGTGTCCGAACATTTACCCTAGGGTTGTATATATTCTTCGTCCTGGCCTTGGAATTGTCTCCTCAATGTTAAAGACAAAAACTTAATTCATCTATATATTCTTTTGATGATATTTGGTACATATTTTGTGTTTTATGCTCTCCCTGCCAACATAATAACCTTACTACAATCTAAATCATCATTAACACAAATTCTGTCAAAATTGCTTGTCTTATATGACAATCATTTTGCTCCTATGGTGGAAGGCAAAACAAAGATTTCACCTTGAAACATTAGGTGGAGAAGCGTTGACAAAAAGTAAGGGACAAATTTTTTTGATGCAAAAGTAAGGGATAAATTCGAGAATGTTTAAACAAATAAATTCACACATATAGTAACTTTAAGAAGGGTTAATTACATAATCTTCCTTAAGGTAAGGTCAAATTATCAGAGAGAATATTCTCGTAGTTAGCATAATTGCACTAACCTCAAAAGGAGGTTAATTTCATTATGCAAACTACGAGAGAGGCTTGTGTGTATATTTTCGCTTTAGGTTAAGAGAGGTAGTACTGTAATTTACCTATGAAGAAATGAATGTACATGGTACGACCATAGGTTGCCATTTACCAAATGGCTTCCTATGAAAATAGATGGGCTTTTTTTTTTGCAAAACCTATAATAATCATATTTAATTAACTAGTCTTATCAAAGAGAGATTTTAATATTGAAACTTTTAATCGTCCTAACTTTTTATTTTTTTTATTATGGTCTTTACAATGGTGTTAATGCTATAACTAATACATTTTATCTTTCTCTCATTTTCATCTCCTTTAGACTTTTAGAATTTAATAATTAACTACTTTCTCACCCTTTTTGAATTCCAAAAAGAAGCTTACTTTACTACAGTAAAATTGAATTTTTCACTTTGCTCTATTTAAGTTTAAAATTTCAATGTCCCACCACACTGAAAAGTGGGAGAAGTCGAGGACGGAGCTAGAATTCGATGTTAGATGGGGCACAATTTACATGGGGTTGCCCCCAACCCAATTTATTTTAGAAAAATAAATATTATAGTTTTGGATTTTTAGGGTTTTAAAAATTTTATGGTTTAATTATTTGGGTGAAGGTTAAGAAAACTTAAACTCAAAGTAAGATTTATGAGTTTAATTATAAGGGGTATAGTTTAAATATGAGGGGCACATACGCATACAATGCATAATACATAAGGTAAAAATATAATTTTTAAATTTTGAGTGGGTGCATCACCACATGCCTCCGCCCCTAAGGAAAGCCTTATATAATAACTGATAACCTTAAATCACTAACTAAAATTTATTGACTTTTAATGGAGAACTCTTAAAACGAGAGATCCAAAAATGGGATAACAGAGTACTCATATATCAGAATAGGTCGATGAAGTATTATTATTTTGCTTTAGAATATCCAAATGCAAAGAAATTCGTACTACATGGATTCTCAATAAAAAGATAAAATGATGACCTTCACAAAAAAGTTTTATTTTATTGTTTTGATATTCTAACACTTTGTTATATTTTGTGACAGTTGTCGTAGTCCCAAAGACCTGTTATATGTTACCACTATAACATTGAAAAATCCCAAAATTAAGAAATTACTTTATTTTGTTACCTTGGTGAAGGTCCATGAGCCCAAGCCTTGGTGCCTGTCCGGTCCATATTGTAAAACTAGGCCATCTAAAGTACGAGCCCAAGCATGGGCTTAAATTCAAGATAAGGGTGGCAAACCTAACCTAAACATCTTCGGCTAAAAAGCCTAGCCCCAGTTAGGCTGAAAGCTGGGCTCGGATGTCAAAATTTGTTTCATTCTAAAGTGGTACA
Source organism: Hydrangea macrophylla (assembly GCA_033977485.1). Lineage (NCBI taxonomy): Eukaryota > Viridiplantae > Streptophyta > Magnoliopsida > Cornales > Hydrangeaceae > Hydrangea > Hydrangea macrophylla. Next base: position 88,553,643 of record CM066986.1, read on the forward strand.
TTTAAGGGGCGGTTTGGAATCAATAATGCTAGGTATACACACTTTTTAACACATTATGGTTTAAATGCATGTGCCTTGTGTTGTTTGAATTTTTCACACTTTTTTGTACACTACTTACACAACACATGGTACATGTATTTAAAACTGTGTGTCAAAAAGTGTATAGATGTAGTAGTGCTCATATTGGCCCAAAATCCTGCTACAAACACCAAGTTGTTTAACGCTATTAAATTTTATTTTTTTTTCAAATACAGTATAAAATAAAATAAATTTACAGTATCGATTCTTATGTCGTCCAAACAGCCTCTGAAGCTTCAACGAAAGATTAAAAGAAAACCCCTTTTTCCTAAATTTTTGTATCAACAAAAGGCACATTCATGATCTCACTAGTCGGATTAATTAAAACACTTGTCGATGATTATCTAAGTATTATTTTAGAGCATCTTCGACACAGAATTTACATGAGAAAGTAAACCATATATGAAAAAACAAGATGAATGTGTTTTTTTTTTTTTTTCCCCTTTTTTAATGGATAATATAACATGCTAGATTGTTAACACAAAATTTTACGGTTAATTGTACTTTTTACCCCTAAAGTTTGGGTGATTTGGCACTTTGGACCTTAAACTTTTACTTGTGGTAATTTGGTCCCTAAAGTTTTGGATGAGGTAATATTTAGTCCCTTAAAAACTTTTTGTGATGAAAGTTTCACTTTTAGTACTAATGAAGTAATTCGTCACTAAATCGCAAATTGGACTAATATGTGACAAATGTGAAACTTTAAGGACCAACTTGCAACATACAATTGAAACTTTAAGATCTAAAGTTTCAAAACTCCTAAACTTTAAGGGTGAGAAGTGCAATTTATCCAAATTTTAGACTGTGTGAATAAAATGTCAATCGAATTCATGGGATGGACAATGGGCAATACTAGGGGCACTAACAACTTCCACTAACACTTACTAACACACTCTATCTCTCTCCTAGTGGTACTGCGTGGTCCACTGCGGAGCCCACAGTGCCACTAGGAGAGAGATAAAGTGTATTAGTAAGTGTTAGTGGAAATTGTTAGTGCTCCAAATATTACTCATGGACAATTATGCTACCAAATATTGATACTATTTGCGCAGAGTGAGTGTGGCCCATATACCCCGTGAAGTCATCTTTGGATTTTCCACTTTTACCCACCAGCATTTGACACAATGAATACTTCACTTCCTTGGATTGCTTTACAATAATCATAGACTTGGTCAAACTCTTTTGAACAATCAATTCTCTTTCTTTTTGAGAAATTTTGCTAATGTTCTCAATATTGATGATTGCAACATGTGTAGGCATGGAGCCAAGAAACAAAATATATATTTTTACACTTCACAAATTTAAATCTTAAAAATTCATTTCAAAAGATGTGGTAATAGACTCACTCAATTGTAATTGGAGAATATTGAAATGGTCTCTAATCAAAATTCAGTGATTTCACTATCATATTATTTACAACTTTTAAATTTAAATTTGAAAAACACAGCCGTAATAAATAATAAAAAAAAACCCTACCACACCATGATATATGTTCCCCTCCTAATAAATGAAAATTAGAAAAGCAAAAACAGTTTGGTAATTAAGGGTAGCTAGGTAGGCATATTACATAGCCATTATATTTTCGGATACCTGGACAAATTCCCTAAGGTGTCTTCTGCGACTTCGAGATCAGTACCTATTGTCATTTTATCAGAGTAGAGCAAGGAGCAAACCCCGAGCACGTGCACTGACCCAACAACACACATACTAGGTAAATCAGGAAGGCAAACTAGTTGTAGGATTTGAACCCACACCAAGTTGGGCATTTTCCATCTTAAGATCTATCTCTCCAACTAATTACTTACACGACCCGTGGGGGATTTTAAACCCCTAACCTCCCTTACAGAAACCAAAAGATCCTGGCCAAGTTCCATATATTTGTCCACGTGAAGTCTCGAACCAAAGACCAAGGGAATAGAACTATGTATACCCCTAGGTCTTAGAGTGTGTTCGATAAGCTAATTAACTGGTAAAAATGAAAAATTTTAGCATTAATTTTTTTCAGTGTATTTTATAATGTACCACTTAATTGAAAAGACAGTAAAAAATTCACTAAAAATGTTAAGTAAAAATTTTCTACTGAAAATAATTACTGAATACAGTTTATTTTTGTTCTTAAAATACTATTTTTAGTATTGCAAATACAAACCACTTAAAATTTTTCAACACTTAATTTTTAATTTTATCGAACGCACCCATAATCCCATAATCCGCCCACTACTGGAGCACTAAAGGGGATTTGGCTATTACATAGCCATTATGGATATACAAACAATGTTAGGTGGAAATGGTATGTGGTTTAGTTGGCATTCAAGCATCACATACATGGTGTGTGGACAGATATAGATGCTTACAGCTTATATGCAGTAAGAAGTTATATATGTCTGAAATATACTAATTAAATACACAAAATACGGTCCACTAGTGACGTGACCTGGTAAAGCTAAAGGGTTATCTTTTCCAATTTGTTAAGTGCATAACCACTCCAATAGCATGAACCACCACTACAGTATGTATCAAAATAGAATTTAAGTCAAAAAAAAAAAAATTTGTATCAAAATAGAAAATATCACCTTAGGTCCTTAAACCTCTCCATACAAAGTCTACTGAGAAAAAGGTTTCTATTTGTCTAGCCACATTTTGGATTGCTACAGTACTGTCACTGGAGTTAGAACTTTGTAGAAACAGTCTCTCTATGTATGAGAGGTGCGACCATGAATATCTAAGCCTCTCCAAACCCTAAAATGGCAGGAATCTCATGTACAGATCTTGACTTTTCAAGTTTGCATTCAGCCAGGCACTCTGTCACACGCAATAGTAAAATTTAGAATCGAAATTTACACGAGAGAGATGTGGTTATGGTTTCAAAACCTAAAATCAACCTCATCTGTACACATCTATACATGTGACAAGCACGCTTGTCAAGTCTGAAGTCCGCTAACTATCGGGCAAAAAATTGTGCTAGAATTTGTTAGAATAACATTTTATATATTAGTTAGTTGGCTAAATTTCGTGAACAAACCTTTGAGAGCTGTATTTTGCTTTGATAAGTCCCAGAATTACCATATCTATAGAGTGAAGACAGATGCATTCTCACAAAAATCACAAGCTCAGTCTTGCTCATTTATTAGTAAAACAAAGTTTTAATAATTTAAAAGTATGCTAATTAATTAAAATCATTTTTTGGTCAAGGCGTCTGGACGGTTCCTCAAGAATTCGGACAGTTTGACATAAACCTGTTTCTAAAAGGATTATATTTCAAAAGTCGAAACCGACCGTCCGAAAGCTATTCAGACGGTGTCACATCAGAAAGTTTTGCTACACATATTTTAAAGAATACACTACAAGGAAAAAGGCCTTTTATATCACTTAAAAAGTGACATAAATAGGTATTTATGTCACTTTTTTTTTCAGTAAAAAGTGACATAAATGGAGGCGACATAAATGTTTTAAAAGTGACATAAATACTTTCGAAAAAGTGACATAAATGTTTCATAAATCCAACAAATTTGTTAATAAAAAGTGACATAAATACTTAAAAGTGACATAAATACCATTTTATTTATGTCACTTTTAACATAAAGTGACATAAAAGTAGAAAGTGACATAAATACCAAACAAAATTATAACATCAAAGACTAAAAAGTGACATAAATACTTAAAAGTGACATAAATACTATTTTATTTATGTCACTTTTAACCTAAAGTGACATAAAAGTGGAAAAGTGACATAAATACCAAACAAAAATTAATACATCGAAGTCTTAAAAGTGACATAAATACTTAAAAGTGACATAAATACCATTTTATTTATGTCACTTTTAACCTAAAGTGACATAAAAGTAGAAAAGTGACATAAATACCAAACAAAATTATTACATAAGAGCCTTAAAAGTGACATAAATGCTGTAAAAGTGACAAAAATACCACCCTGTAAAAACAATATATACCACCCTGTACATATATACAATACCATGCATGCACCCTGTACAAAATTAAATCCAACTCAATATTTCAACTACTAAATTTCATATAGATTCATCTCAATATCAACCAATTAATTAGAATGAACAAAAAAAATATACAATCGATCTGAGTCAAGTGCAAATCTAATATCATATATATACATATTACATATTCATCAAAAAGCACGAACAAACCTATGAAAGCAACAAAAAAGAATTAATTAGCCCAACAAAAAGTGTGGTTTGTTTGTTAGAACCTTCCATCAAAATGTGAAACTTTGTACCTACAAAAAAGATACAGATTTCATTAATTAGTTGTATATAATTAAAATAATAAAAGAGTAAAACTATGTTTGGGGGTTTCGAGAGACCACAATGTGTTCGGGAAACTAGGAATGATGAAAGAGTCATTTTTTCGCATTTTTTGTGAACTGTGAATCCGTTATGCAATCCGTTAGTTCCCGCAAGTTTATTTAGGCATGTTTGAGGTGCGTGTAAGGTTTCGTGGCGTTTGGTTAAGCGGTTTACCGATTCGCTACTCAAAACCCCAAAAACTAACTTTTTTTTCAAGCCTAAGTGACTAAAGAGTAGTTTTTTTGCATTTTTTGTGAACCGTGAATCCATTATTCATTCCGTTAGTTCCCGCAAGTTTATTGAGGCATGTTCGAGGTGCGTGTAAGGTTTCGTTGCGTTTGGTTAAGCGGTTTACCGATTCGGTACTCAAAACCCCAAAAACTAACTGAGAAATTCTCAATGTTTACTGAGAAATCCTCAATGTTTACTGAAAAATTTCTCATAGTTTAGTGAAACATTTCTCATATAAATGAGAAAATTCTCATATTTACTGAGAAATTCTCAATATTTACTGAGAAATCCTCAATGTTTACTGAGAAATTTCTCATAGTTTAGTGAAACATTTCTCATATAAATGAGAAAATTCTCATATTTACTGAGAAATTCTCAATGTTTACTGAGAAATCCTCAATGTTAACTGAAAAAATTCTCATAGTTTAGTGAAACATTTCTCTTATAAATGAGAAAATTCTCATATTTACTGAGAAATTCTCAATATTTACTGAGAAATCCTCAATGTTTACTGAGAAATTTCTCATAGTTTAGTGAAACATTTCTCATATAAATGAGAAAATTCTCATATTTACTGAGAAATTCTCAATGTTTACTGAGAAATCCTCAATGTTTACTAAAAAATACCAGGCCTCTCTTCTTGATTGGGAAGATAAATGATTCAATATTCAAGAAAACATTTCTTTTTCACTAGTGGTTTTCCACAAAGGGAAATTCATTCCTGAATTTTGGGATTAGCCATGAGTACATTCGTACCAATGGAGGCATCTAAAGAAGATGAAGTATAACAGAGCATATAAATATGTACAAGAGTAGGTATGTAGATATATCTCTATACATGCATGTAGATATATGTATAAGTACTTTCGTCTTTTCCCCAATTAGTTCTAAGTCAAATTTCGACTTTGTAACCTAGGGAAGGGTAGGGTAGTTTTGGCATTTTGTGTTGTTATTTGCTGAAATCACATCTTTCTGTTAGTTAACCTAAAGTTAACTTAACGGAGGGGGGAAGGGTAGGGTAGTTTTGGCATTTTGTGTTGTTATTTGCTGAAATCACATCTTTCTGTTAGTTAACCTAAAGTTAACTTAACGGAGGGGGGAATCAGTTAAGGAAACACGACATGAAGGAAGGTAAGTGTTATTTCTGTAACCTAGGGAAGGGTAGGGTAGTTTTGGCATTTTGTGTTGTTATTTGCTGAAATCACATCTTTCTGTTAGTTAACCTAAAGTTAACTTAACGGAGGGGGGAATCAGTTAAGGAAACACGACATGAAGGAAGGTAAGTGTTATTTCTGAAACGTGAGGCGTGGCAAGTGTGATTGGAATGGATCAAATCTCGAGGGAGAGAGGTGATATTTACCCTAATAATAAACGATGGTTCACATTATGTTAAGCAAATAACACAAATTCAAATAAAACAAGAACACCAATACATGTAATGCATCACCATCCATTGAACGAACATGCTAGGTTTTAACACAAGCAAAGAAATCAACTTTAGAAAGAAAAAAAAAATAATATCCAGAGAAAAGTACCTTGGGTGGCATTGTTTCAGTTGAAGCAAAATCTTCAGGTATATGGTCTCTAACAGATCTATGATGTTTGTCGGTGAAGACTCCATCTATAGATGATATAAGGCTTGAAGGTAAGTTGATCTGCGAGAAGGAACAATTAATCAAATTAATGATAGATCTCTCAAGGTAATACGCCATGTTACATGGAAAACTATTTAATAGGTTGAAGTACCCATGTCAGGCACTCGACACTCCGACGTGGGTAAGGCACTCGATACTCTGACGTAGGTATGAGATGGTTGGACAGACACACCAAAAAGTATAGAGTGTCTAATTATTATCTTTTTGCTGCTTTTTCCAAATGAACGAATGCTCACGTTAAAGTGTTAATATTACATAAAAACATTGTTTTCATTTTTCATTTAGAAATATAGAAAAAAAATTTATAGATTTATTGTCATATGGGTTCATGAATTTGGATTGTCCGAGGTTAAGACACGTACTTCAACCCGACACACAGACCCAAGTCCATATAACACAGTTACTAAGGATTTCTACACAAAGAAATTGAACATACCTTAGAAAGAGAAACCAAAGGAAATGAAAAACCAATAAAATATCCAAAGACCATTCCCATAATAGTCGTAATAAAAAATCTGGCACTCCATTTGATCTTTTAAAAACACCACTGCAAATCAACAATACTAGTAATTACTTGTTGTACAAAGTGAACCCTCGCTATTTGGCACTTCAAGCCAAAGGTCAAATGCAATGTGTGAAACCAGAGTTTAGGAGAAAATGTCTTTACAAACCTGCGGTGAATGGTCCCCATCTTGGTATAGCCACTCAACTCGGAAGGTTATATGCAAGGCAAAACCAACTCTTTCAGCTACTTCTAGATGACATGCAATATTCTCCAGTTTAAAGAAATAAGTGTGAAGTTCCGAAAAGTGATCTATTGCTACAGTGGAATCAGTGATCAAACATATAAGACCATCTCCAACAGCAGCAGCAACTCTTTGCAGCAATCCAATTTGACCTGCCATGTCAGCATTTTCAGCTCCAACAGAGGAGGCAAACAAGTGCAGCAATTTTGCTGACCCACTCATCCAAGGCAAAGTTGCTGCGGTTGAGGATTGCAGCAAAGCAATACTTTGAGATTAAAAAATGAATCTCAGGCAATCAATTCTCAAACCCAATTCCACTCTTTACAAATTAATTTCACAAAAATCCCCAATACTTTGGTTTTGATGATTCCAGAGAGAGAGAGAGAGATATGGGGGTTTAAGAAGTTCAGTAAATTTAATTGGGGATATAGGAAGTGGGTCTTTAAAAGAGAGAACATGGATACATTAATCTGGGTGTGGGTGTGATTTTAGAGAGAGAGAGAGAGAGAGAACATGGATACATTAATCCAAGCTAGCTGCCCAATGGTTCTTTGTTTTTTTATTTTTTTCCCATTTGGATGGAATTTTGCCTATAAAGAAAAAACAGTTTGTCCAGATTGGTATCTCAGCCCCATTCCAAGCAAAAAAAAAACAAAAACAGTTTGTCCAGATTATGTATCTCAGCCCCAATCCAAGCAAAAAAAAAAAAACCAAAAAAAGTGTATCTCAGTTCCAACATAGATCCCAACATGAATAACAATTTTCCCAATCAATTTTATGGTACACAATATTCTCAATTCCCTGAGAATTCATCTCAAATGAGTGTCCAACCTGAGATTGTCCAACCCGAGACCGAAAAAAAGAAACGAGGTACCAGTTTTACTAATAAAGAAAATCCTCAATGTTTACTGAGAAATTCTCAATGTTTACTGAGAAATCCTCAATGTTTACTGAGAAAATTCTCATAGTTTAGTGAAACAATTCTCATATAATATGAGAAAATTCTCATATTTACTGAGAAATTCTCAATGTTTACTGAGAAATCATCAATGTTTACTGAGAAAATTCTCATAGTTTAGTGAAACGTTTCTCATATAATATGAGAAAATCCTCAATGTTTACTGAGAAATTCTCAATGTTTACTGAGAAATCTTCAATGTTTACTAAGAAAATTCTCATAGTTTAGTGAAACATTTCTCATATAATATGAGAAAATTCTCATATTTACTGAGAAATTCTCAATGTTTACTGAGAAATCCTCAATGTTTACTGAGAAAATTCTCATAGTTTAGTGAAATATGATTTTAAGCGGGAATTTAAAAAATTGAATTTTAAAAGAAAATTTATTTTTTAAAAAACCGCAAATAACTATAAATATAGGGCATAAAAGTGATAAAAAGAAGTTTGAATATAAAAACAAGCAAAAAGTATATATACATTAAAATAATCAACATTTGGTGCATCCTTTGGAGTGCAGAAATTTTATTCATGCAGCAAATGTGTTTTTGTGCATCAAATGAGTCATTTGATGTGGGAGTTTTGACATCTCCTTTGGAGATGGTCTAATTCCTGTTGAAAAACACATAACATATGTCATTGTATTTAATCGTAAAGGATGCATATATTTAATCTTTCTACTAATTTTTGCAGCAATTCACATAAAGCCTTCTATACTTCGTAATTAAAAGATCTCTATATGATTCATAGCGCTTCTTCTAATACAAGTGATAAACTGGGATTGAAATGAAAATATGATTATAATTAACGATTTAAGAAATTAAGTATGTATAAAAATATTTACATATTAATTAATGGACATATACAAAATAAATTTTAAAGCTTCCCCTCTTGCTGTTAGTCTTTGGCTCATTGAAAATTCCATATAACTTGGTCATAGAATTCTAGCAGGTGAGCATGACAGAGGGTAAAAATAAATAAATAAGTGACAAACCCATTAGGTTCACCATTGAAAATTTCAGGCATGAGACTCAAATAATTTACCATTCCTCACCTTGTAAAAGTTTACAAGAGTGTTCTGATCGTACTCACATTCTCTTCGCTCCAAATACTGGAAAATATATATATATATATATTCAATCAAACACTTCTAGAACAAGAAATACAGCTACAACAACTTGTTTTAAACCACATCCATCCAAGTAGACATACCTCCATCGCCAATCTTTCCGTTTCTGGGTTGCCTCCCTACTGACACAGCTCACTGAAATTGGGGATTTAGAGAGAGTAAGTTGGGTTTAGGAGAGAAGGGGGATGGGTAGTAGATCTGAGATAGCCGAGTCGGTAGGGTACATGTATCTGAATGTATATGATGAACAGAGAAGATAGAGAGAGAGAGAGAGAGAACCTTGGAGAGGAGGAACACGGGGCGGCGGCGGCTGAGAGGTTTCGGAGGTGGCAGCGGCGGTTGAGAGGAGGAGAAGCCAGCGACGGCGGCGTTCTGGAAGGGAGGCGACGGTGGTTGAGCGGTGTGGCGGTGAGCGATGCGTGTAGTGGAGACCGATGGGGAAGGGATGGGATGGGAGGAAAGGGATGGGAGGGAAAGGTTTGTATGGAAGGGAGATCTTGGAGGGAAGGGTTAAAATGCAGCGAATTTGTGAGCGCCAAACTTTCTTTTATGTCACTTTTGGGTAAAACCTACATAAAGTGTATACTATTTTTATTATTTATGTCACTTTGTAGTAAAGTGACATAATAATCAAAGATTTTATTTACAAAAATGCCACCGCATTTTTATTTATGTCACTTTTTAAAAAGTGACATAAATACATTACTATTTATGTCACTTTTTTTAAACAATGACATAAATAATCAAGTATTTATGTCACTTTTTAAAAAAGTGACATAAATACTAAAAAAGTGACATAAAAAGCTCATGCAAGAAATAATTATGTCACTCGAATTAAAAGTGACATAAATACAATTTTAAAAGTGACATAAATAGCCTTTTTTCCTTGTAGTGATAGTTCCATCCATCCACAGGACATCCAAACCCCCATTTGAACATCTAGGATTATTTTGCATGTTTTATAAAACAGAACCAGTCGTCTAAAGTCTGTTCGATAGCCGTTCGAACGGTGGTTGGGTTGTTCCAATTATCCGGCATAAATCAGTTTTGTTTCCAAAACATATAATTTTAACACTTCATAGGAAACCTAAGAGACTCTTGACCTACTAATTGTAGAGGGAAAAAAATAGATCTTAAGCATTCAAAACTTCTCTAGATTCGCTTTAAAAACCATGTCCGAAATTGCTATCCATCAATTGAGGGTAAGTAACACATATACAGCGTGTGATTCATTGGTGCTGTTGCAATTGGTGCAAGACTGAGGCTTTGAAGCGAGAGCCGTGAAGACAAAGCGCACGTTCCATCGAATAGAAAGTGCAAGGTCAATGTAGGTATGATACGAAAGTTGGTGATTCAGTGTGATTCTGGTCAACGACAAGTTAAGTCAAAAAATTCCTCTTCATAGTGTTTTCTTCGATCGCTCGTAGTTTTTCACGCTTCACTGGGTTTAATTTCCACGTATATATGGTGTTTTGGGTGATTGGTTAATATTTATTGTTCATAAACACACAAGTACATTGAGATTTGTTTATGCATAATTTTTAATTGGTGATAATTAATCTGCGTATAGACTTGTTCACCGCCCTTTAGGTCTATTGAATAGACAGTGGGGCACTTTCAAAATGTAGAACCGCATAATTTTTCAAGTCGGGTGAGGTATACATCAAGACAGGCCTGATGTAAACTTGACCCAAATTGGGTAGGTTCTGTATTGTTGTGATTTTATGTGTACATATATATATATATATATATATGTGTGTGTGTGATAGTCTGTATCGGTTACATTAGTTAAGCTTTGTCTCAATCTCACTTCTAACATTGAGCTCTCCTTCTCACTCTCATATACAAAGCATCAATGACAACAATGCTGCCACCACCCCACATACACATACATATCGCTTTCTTAGAACTTCTTGTTATTCTAATTTTCTTCTTCTACAAAGGTACAGATTTTTCCCTAACTCCAATATTTTCATATATCGAGAACTTAGATTAAGTTTCCATTATATTCCCAACTCTAAATTTGCTAATGAAAACACCAGACTTCATTTACCTTACCCTTTGATCTCTCTTCCAAGCTTAATATGAACCGCACACACCATCCAGGATATGAGAATTTCCATTTGAGGTTCTCTTTGTCGTTGAGTACTATATCATCGACGAAGGTTCGAGGTGGAGCCATTAGCATATGGTTTAAGCAAGATGTATTGTGTGTTGATGCATCAATTTGAAGTAACGCCACAATGCCTTTGACTTTTGTTTTGCTTTTTTTTTCAGGGGGAGGGGGGTGTAAGTGGAAAAAACTAGAATTTTGGGGGATTTTATAATAAATATCAATAGTTACATTAGTATAGAAGAGTTAGAGAGAGAAATGAGCTGATTCATTCTTAGCTCATAATTGACTAAAGGAAGAAGACGAAGACGAGAGTTTTGCATACCGTTTCAATGCCGTTTGATCTAGCAAACGACTTCCAATCTCAAATTCGAGACAATATATATATATATATATATATATATGGACTCGTGGAAGTATGGCTAACATTTTGATATAGATTTCTTTGAGTTTAATCGATAGATTTTTTGTGGCTCAATTGAGTCGGTAACCCGTAATTTGTCGAATTCGTGCTGGAATTACCTGGCATGGAATTGAATCCATTTGAATGATTGAGGCATGTCTATTTAGTATAATAATACATATTTAGTTATATTGGGTAAATCCATGTTGTGCAACTTACGCTCAATCGGTTATTACAACATAATTTTGTGAAAAGTACGACGATATGATTATATGAGCATGTTTAGTTGCTTAGTTAATTGGGTCAAAGGGTAGCTTGTATTAGTCCACCACGAGATTATATCGTGGTGACAACCACTCGTTTGCTACTAGAGGCATTAGATCGCATGTCAATAGTGATGTGGGTCATTTTTCACGCCCCGGATCCACATATGAACCTAGGACACATGGCATGCCACCAAGGCCTTCAAACACCAAGTTACGAATGAAAAGGAATGAAAACACGCCCAAAATTAACCTTTGAGTTAGACAAAACAAGTCCAAGGGCAAAATATTCATTAATAAGGAATAGAAAATTTTATACCAAAAAATAGATTTTTGAGTCCCGATTCCAACGCAAAAAACGGCGCATGAAACTGAATTTTCTAGAAGAAGTTATGTCCGTTTCCGTAAAAGTGGACATGCTGTCAAATTGTGAGCGGATCGATCCGCTCTAAATGCTGGATCGATCCATTTTGATTTTTTTCAAGCAGAATGCCCCCAAAAAAAGGCCGGATCGATCCTGATGTTGTCAGAATCAAGATATAAAAGTATTCTTTACTTTTCAATAGATTTGCAGTGTGGAAGTAAAGGTCGAACCCACAGAGATTGATTACTACAGCGATTTAATTTTAAAACCTAAGTCTAGTTAATTAGGGAAAACAGATTTGATTTTGAATTTAATTAAACTAATAACAATAAAAGTAAATCTAAACTATGAAAGCAATTAAAATTGTTTTAAATAATATTTAAAGGAAACCTAGGATTGCAAATCCACCACTAGTTTCATAATAGGAATATCTATGAATTACTTTAGCTTATTACGTTGGATGAATATGGGGAATTGTAGCTACAAGCCCAATTCCTCCGACAAGAAGATAATCATGGTTCAAGCACCAACATAATCCATCTGCGGATAGCACGAATTATCTCACACTAAACTAGGGTTGTGATCTAATCCGTCTAACCTAGGCATGGACTATTCGGATACTTGATAGCACGAATCAATAAAGCACCATCACATGTAAACAATCTAAACAAGCACAGCAAGAATAGATCGTTGAGCACATCACAGTCAAAATAGATCTAAGACAAGAATAAACTTTGAAAGCAATGATTTAATCAATTAAAGTACGATTTATTTATAAAAATCCTCTAAACATATGACTGTCATCCATACATAAGAAAACTAAAATAAAAGCATAAATAAAACCCTATTACTCATCTAGGGCTTCATTGAAACCCTAGATCGATGATCTAAGCGTCCATGGAAGTAGTAGATAGCAAGAGGTTGATGGAGGAGGCCATGGAAATCCTTGGTCTTCTTCTTCTTCTCCTTGCTTCTCCCTCTTCAAGGGCTGAAAGTGTGTGTATATGGTTGTATATGAATGTGTATAATAGTTGTCAACTCTCTAATTGAAGTAAAATAGAGTTTATATAGATTTACAACATGTTTTGGAAGCCTTTACAACTCGAAACGGACTGAAACGCATGCAATTTACAGTCTGGACGTCGTTTAGCAGTCTCGTTTGCACAGGAGTCTTCAGTATACTGAAATACGCAACTTTGGTTTTTGGGCATATCGCGCGAGCGGGTCGCGCGAGCGCGACATTTGGCTTTCGCGCGCGCGGATCGCGCGAGCGAATCTGGGGTTCTCGCGCGAGCGGATCGCGCGAGCGATTTCTGGATCTTCGCGGGCGCGGGTCGCGCGCGCGACTTGGTTTTTTCAGCTTCTTTTCTTCTGCTTTTTCACCCTGTTTAGCCTGGTTTAGTTGATTTCTTCCAAAACCTGTCAGAAACTAGAAAACAGAGTAAAAATATACAAAAACAGGATAAAAAGGCACTAACAAATGCGCGTTAAGGCGTATAAATAGGATTAGTTCTCTCCCGATCACACCCCCAAACCTACATTTTGCTAGTCCTCGAGCAAAACTACTAATAAAAATCTATTCCATTTTCGTATGGATCACGATTGCATTTAGCGTATGCAACAAGCCTTTTAAACCCCTAGGTGTCCCTAGTCGGACGAGTGAAGTCTCGTGAGGGTTCTCGTCAACAAGTTACCCACAACCATATTTATTAACTTAAAATTTAAAAAAAAAAAAAAATTATTAAAAACAAAGAACATACTATTCAATACTCCTTATTATACAACAAAGATTTGAAATAGAATAACGAACAAGAAGAAACAGAATCAAACGTTCACCTATATCATGAGAAACAATCTCAAGCACATGCATCGTATAAATCAATAGAGTTCCTCATAAGATTGCACGTGTGTGATATGGTAATCCAATGAACACGCGCTTGTCATGAACTTGGAATATAATCCGGATAACCATCTAACTATGCTTCGACTACGAATCTCACAATGTCAATTACACTCTCAAATGAAACACTCAGAAACAGGTGTAATTTTTCTAAAATATATGAGCAAAGGAGTTATGTTTTCAAGACGAATAATGCTCACATACGACACGAAAAAGACGCATGACACGAAAGAACAGTAGTCTCATGGATAAGATGCCAACAATCAAGAAAAATTAATCATTACCATATTTTAATCCCCTCCCATCATTTTCATATCCGAACCATGTTTCCTAGGATCAAATAGGACTTTTCAAAGGTTGTAATGTGGCTCAGGTAATGAAAGAGGATAAAATGGATAGGTTAGGTAGTTTTAGAATGGCATTGTAAGGCATGTTCGATCTCTTTCATTCATCTTTTCTACCAACTTTTCATCTTTTTCATTCTCTTCTTTTCCATATTTCTTTCATATTTTTTTTTTATCAACCTTCTTCTTCTTTATTTTTTTCAATATTTTCCTTTCCTTTCGTTTCTTGCTTCTCAAATGAATATGCATTGAATACCAAGCAACTACCCCAATAACATCTTATTTTCTTCTTCTCAATCAACACATCGCCTTAATACTACTAAAAGTTGATCACTCTTCCAGTGGTATACTCCAAGTTGATCAAGTTGGAGCTTTTAAAGAGGATAATGGTGAACAAAGAAAAAGAGGCATTTTAACGGCTCAAGGGGCGAACTAAGGAAATTTTTTTCATTTATCGGTCGGTAATAAACAAAGAAGGCCTAAAATCATTTCCTAGGGTTATCTGGTTCTTCAATATTTACGACGGAAGATTATTTAGCATGGTAACAACTATTTTAACTTGATTATCAACCAAAACAAGGATACTGAGACTAAACAACAAGTAGATGCGCTATTTTAATGAAATTCGACAAACACAATGTATTTATAACCCTCAAAATAGAAAAGGTAGGCTCAAAAGCTCACCGGGCTTAGTCTCCACCATGCGTTATCTAGAAATCCGAATCATATTATAGTTCACAACCAACATGTATTCAAATGACTACGTGTAGTGTATAAGTTTATGTGCAAATCTATGATATCAAACTACGATTCAAACAATACATAACTTAAAACATTTCAACATGACTTCAGTAAATGTTTAATCACATCTTCCCTTGTTTATCATTCTATAACAATCATAATTACATAACACGAAGTATCAACTAGCGATTGCAAAACCGTAGGTAACATCGTTTATTTAAACACACTTATTGAAAAAATTTTAAAATTTTGCATAAACTAATGTGTGCATACCCCCAAACCTAAACCTTTCATTGTCCCCAATGAAACAATAAAACGAAATAAAGGAGAGTTCATAAGAACGGAACGATAATACCTCGATCTTGACAAGCGTATAACAGGTGAACACAAAGGAATATGGCAATAAAATTCAATGTTACCTGTTACTTCTAGATACACGAAAAGAACTAACAAAAGAATATTAAAAGGAAATGAAACAGAAATATAAAATAGAAATGTAAAACTAATCTAAATTAAACTAAACTATCAAATGGAAAAGAAATAAAACGAAAAATAACAAAAACAGAAACAAAAACATTATCAGAACAAGTATGGGGGAAAATATAGAAAACAAAAGAGAAAAACAGAGAATGGGGAATCGCGCGAGCGGTCCGCGCGAGCGGACGTCGCGCGCGCGAATTCTCAGCGAAATATTTTTTTTTTTTTTTTTTTTTTTTTTTAATGCTATCTCGCGCGAGCGAGGTACCTCGCGCCCGCGATTCCAGGCGCGAGGAGATCCTGAGGCCTCATAAAAAGAAAACAAAGAAAACCTCCTAAGGCACAAACTCGCGCCAGCGGGCCGCGCGAGCGACGTCTCGCGCGAGCGGGCCGCGCGCGCGAGTTTGGTTTTTTCCACTATTTAGTTAAAATTTTGTATATACTATAAAAAAAACTGAATTCCAACCCCCAAACCTATCCAAAATGTCCATAACAGACACAAACAGACCCAAAAACGACCAAAAACAAGATAAACGGATGAAATAAAGCTTGGGTTGCCTCCCAAGAAGCGCTAACTTTTACGTCTTTAGCTAGACCGTTCTAGCTCAAGATTTTATGGAGGCCGTATATCGGACTGTGTACCCCTAAGGATGTCAGGTAGAGTTCGGTGGTACGCAGAAATAACATCGCTTTGAATTAAATCGATTAACGGTTTGTCATTATGTTCGAATCGATTTCTTACCTTCCGAGTAGATTCAACATTAGGGTCCGAAATATTAGGATTCATCCACTCATCATCCTCTACATTATTTCCCGCACTTATATTTATTACGTTCTTAGGCCCAATATTCCGTGTAACCTCACTACCCTCCACACCTAGGAAATCGTCGTTTTTAGGAGGTTGATCCATAGCATTAAAAACGTTTAATTTTAAGTTCATGTTCCCAAACGACACTTTCATCACCCCTGTTCTACAATTAACGCGTGCGTTGGAGGTTGCTAAGAATGGACGGCCTAAGATGACAGGAGTATGTTTCCTAACATCTAGCACGGGTTCAGTGTCAAGGACCATGAAGTCGACAGGATAATAGCATTTATCAACTTTAACCAAGACGTCCTCGACGATTCCTCTAGGAATTTTAACAGAACGATCCGCTAATTGTATAGTAGCGGCCGTAGGTTTCAGTTCACCTAATCCTAGTTGTTGATAGACGTGATAAGGTATGAGATTAACACTAGCTCCTAAGTCAAGGAGAGCCCTATGAATGATAGTGTCACCTATGACACATGAAATCGTAGGCGTACCTGGATCCTTATACTTCGGAGGAGCGTGTTGGAATATAGAGCTTACTTTTTCCGTAAGGAAGACCTTTTTAGGAGTATGACTCCGTATTTTGCGCTTTTGAGTACAAAGATCTTTTAGACATTTAGCATAAGCGGGAATTTGCTTAATTGCATCGAGGAAAGGAATATTAATTTTAACTTGTTTAAACACCTCGAGTATATCCTCAACCTTAGACTTTTTATTTGTAAGATTAGACGGTTCCTCAACGTTTGGTGGATATGGCAATCTAGGAGTATAATTCGTTGGGACTGCGTCTTTTTCTTTCTTATTTTGGCTCATGTCCTCACCCGTCTCTTTTTTAGAGTTAATATTCATACCTTTCACATTCCCATTCGGAATTTCTATTACCTCCTCCTCTCGGGTAGTCAACCTCGTTGAGACGGCGTTCACTTGTTCATTCGACCCCTTAACCTCATATTGTCCCTTAGGATTTTGGATTGTTTGACTAGGCAACATCCCCTCGTTTCTACGACTTACTACAGTAGCTAGTTGTCCCATTTGGGATTCAAGCTTCGCAATGGATTGCGTATGAGAGTGCACTATTTGTGCTTGTGCCTGAACTTGCGTTTCAATAGTCTTAAGGGACGCCAACACCTTTTCCTCAAAAATATTTCCCCTTGAAGGATTAGCATTAGGAGGCGGTTGTTGGTATTGGTTAGGTTGAAACTGAGGTCGATACGCATTAGGAAAATTAGTCGCCTCGTTAGGATTATTATTGTTATTTTTCCACGAGAAGTTAGGATGGTTTCTCCATGGCGCATCCGGATTATTAGTAGTTGCATTATAATTATTTCGTGGGTATTGTTGAATAGAATTAATGTGTTGCTCCACGAATTCCGGAAATTGACTCGCCGATGGACATGCAAGTATCGAATGTGAAGGATCGGAACATAATGCACAGATTTCACGAGCGGGTGGGGCTGTCGTTTGGTTCATTGTTAGAAGTCGGTCAAGTTTGTTAGATAGTTCTTTTATTTCAATTGATTGACTTGACTCGAATTTTACATCCCTCTTAGGTTGATTAAGATATCCTTCCGAACGGACAGACACCGTTTGGTGCATCGAATTCTCGCTTAACGTTTCAAACATTTTCCAAGCCTCGTCGGCGCTTTTGTGTAGGAAGGTTCCCGCACAAACGGCATCGACGGTGTTTCTAACAGAGGGAATAAGCCCCTCATAAAAGACCTGAACAAGTTGCCACTTAGGAACGTGGTGATGTGGACACGAGCGTAGTAATTCTTTAAATTTTTCCCACGTGTCGTAAAGTGATTCCCCATCTTGCATTACAAAATTGGTTATTGATTTTCTTATCTGGTTTGTACGCATAATCGGGAAAAACTTTTGTAAAAATGCTGTGTGTAAGTCTTCCCATGTTCTAATAGTGTTTGGCTCCAAAGATTGGAGCCAATATTTAGCTTTGTCCTTTAATGAGAATGGAAAGAGCCGCATTTTTAATTCATCATCAGTAAGATTTTGAATTTTCAACGTAGAGCATATGTCTTGAAAATCTCCTAAGTGTTTATATGGATCTTCATTTAAACGGCCATGGAAAGATGGAAGCAGCGAGATGGTAGACGACTTTATCTCAAAGTGAGATGCCGTCGCCTCCGGTAATTCAATACATGTTTGCGGCGTGTAAGTCGTAGGAATAAAATAATCTTTAAGTGGAGGTGGTGGTGGTATATTAGGATTATTCATATTAGCTCCGTTATTTTGATTGTTATTGTTATTTCCACCGTCAGCCATTTTAATTGGTTCGATTTTAAAAGTTCGAGCTCTCCTTATCCGTTCACGGGTACTCTGAATTTCGGCCTCAAACAACGAAGACGGAATCAGAGTTGATTCGTCGTCTTGCAACCTAGCTATAGAAGCTTGGGTTGTGGACTTACTAGTTCTTAAGGTACGTTCAAGTTCAAGATCGAAAGATTTTAAATCTGGTTTATTTGAACGTGTACCCAACATAAACTAAAACAAAAGAAACGAAACTAAAAACAAAGACTGACTCAAATAATAAAAAAAAAAAAAACAAATAGCAAGCAATCACGCAACTAAGATAACAAGCACTCAACTACTATGATGCATGCAAATTATCCTGTAATGCAATGACCGCGTCAAGCCCAGCGCCCCGGGTTTCCTAGCTAATGCAGTGCAATTAACCTTAAACTAATGCAAATAGTGCGTCACAGCGCCCTGACTTACAG
This sequence comes from Hydrangea macrophylla, assembly GCA_033977485.1. Classification (NCBI taxonomy): domain Eukaryota; kingdom Viridiplantae; phylum Streptophyta; class Magnoliopsida; order Cornales; family Hydrangeaceae; genus Hydrangea; species Hydrangea macrophylla. Next base: position 88,572,909 of record CM066986.1, read on the forward strand.
CGGTTTAAAGCGAATTCCAAAGGAAGCAATTTATTTAATTTTTATTTATTTTATTTTTGCGTAAGCTCCTTTGATGTAATTAGCTACTCCACTCGGAAACGTTGACTACAAAATAAAAGAAAAACAAGTTAGTAACTAAAAACAAAAACAGAAAATAAGAAAAATAAACACTAATCTAATATTTACGAATTAACTAAACTACGATTATAAAACTAAGAGTAGTAATACAATCCCCGGCAACGGCGCCAAAAATTGATGTTGTCAGAATCAAGATATAAAAGTATTCTTTACTTTTCAATAGATTTGCAGTGTGGAAGTAAAGGTCGAACCCACAGAGATTGATTACTACAGCGATTTAATTTTAAAACCTAAGTCTAGTTAATTAGGGAAAACAGATTTGATTTTGAATTTAATTAAACTAATAACAATAAAAGTAAATCTAAACTATGAAAGCAATTAAAATTGTTTTAAATAATATTTAAAGGAAACCTAGGATTGCAAATCCACCACTAGTTTCATAATAGGAATATCTATGAATTACTTTAGCTTATTACGTTGGATGAATATGGGGAATTGTAGCTACAAGCCCAATTCCTCCGACAAGAAGATAATCATGGTTCAAGCACCAACATAATCCATCTGCGGATAGCACGAATTATCTCACACTAAACTAGGGTTGTGATCTAATCCGTCTAACCTAGGCATGGACTATTCGGATACTTGATAGCACGAATCAATAAAGCACCATCACATGTAAACAATCTAAACAAGCACAGCAAGAATAGATCGTTGAGCACATCACAGTCAAAATAGATCTAAGACAAGAATAAACTTTGAAAGCAATGATTTAATCAATTAAAGTACGATTTATTTATAAAAATCCTCTAAACATATGACTGTCATCCATACATAAGAAAACTAAAATAAAAGCATAAATAAAACCCTATTACTCATCTAGGGCTTCATTGAAACCCTAGATCGATGATCTAAGCGTCCATGGAAGTAGTAGATAGCAAGAGGTTGATGGAGGAGGCCATGGAAATCCTTGGTCTTCTTCTTCTTCTCCTTGCTTCTCCCTCTTCAAGGGCTGAAAGTGTGTGTATATGGTTGTATATGAATGTGTATAATAGTTGCCAACTCTCTAATTGAAGTAAAATAGAGTTTATATAGATTTACAACATGTTTTGGAAGCCTTTACAACTCGAAACGGACTGAAACGCATGCAATTTACAGTCTGGACGTCGTTTAGCAGTCTCGTTTGCACAGGAGTCTTCAGTATACTGAAATACGCAACTTTGGTTTTTGGGCATATCGCGCGAGCGGGTCGCGCGAGCGCGACATTTGGCTTTCGCGCGCGCGGATCGCGCGAGCGAATCTGGGGTTCTCGCGCGAGCGGATCGCGCGAGCGATTTCTGGATCTTCGCGGGCGCGGGTCGCGCGCGCGACTTGGTTTTTTCAGCTTCTTTTCTTCTGCTTTTTCACCCTGTTTAGCCTGGTTTAGTTGATTTCTTCCAAAACCTGTCAGAAACTAGAAAACAGAGTAAAAATATACAAAAACAGGATAAAAAGGCACTAACAAATGCGCGTTAAGGCGTATAAATAGGATTAGTTCTCTCCCGATCAGATCCCTTCTTTAACCCGGATCAATACGGGTTCTGTAGAAGTCAATCTTTGCTGCAAAAACTCTTCAAAACCAGTCCAAACATCACCAACATCAAACCAAAACTCTTGGAAACTTCCAAAAACATTTCAAAATCATTTCTAAACCATTTCAAAACATTCCCAAGAGACTCAAGCATGATTATAAACATCAAACAAGATGTGAAATGCAATCTCTCCCAAATGCTCCCCAAATCTCTCCCAAATACTCCCCAAATCTCTCCCAAATACTCCCAAGACTCACAAGATCAATCAAAACAAGTTTTTTAACCCAATTTTCCATTCAAACATGTCCTAAACCATATTAACAAAGCATGAAAGATACCGTAAACATTCTAAGCTCCGATTACAACATTTACACGAGTCTTTGAGCGATTAAACAAGTAACTAACAAAATTCCCAAGTTTTAGCAAAAACTCAAGTTAGCTATTACAAACTACAAGTTTGACACAAAAACAACAATAGACATAAGCTACTACAAATTACAAGCTTCCTTACCACTACGAACCCCAATTTCATCTCCCTGGATTCTCGCCGCCGTGTTCACCTACAATGGTTATTCAATAACCACTATAATATATAAGTTATATGCTTAGTGAGAGATATCAATCAAGCACACGGATGACAAATCAATGCTTATATTCAATTTAACAAATACGAATGATCTCCGGATAAGCAAGTATTTCCTCCGCCACTACCCGCAAGTCCGCGACTCCCCCAATAGTCCATGACACAAGCCAATGACCCACGTCACAAACGTGCGGTCTAACGCCGTTGTCGGCAACAAGTGGTCGTCACCACGGAACAATCTCATGGCGGATTCATACGAGATTTCCTTTGACCCAAATAGGCAACTAAACATGCTCACATAAACATAACACCGTGCTTTTCACATAATTATAGCTAAACATGAGTAATGAAGCTAAATAGGCATGTAAGTACACCCAAATGAACATAAACACAAATCTTATCCAAAAAACAAGATTGAAACCACTCACCTCTTTGCAATTCGTTCCTAGTTGTGAAATTGAAGCCCAAATCTACTCTGGGTTAAAATCCTACATGAATTCGACCAACTACGGATTACCGCTCCGAATTGGTTCACGAGAAATACGACAATTATACTCAATAAAATCAGTACCAAAACGTAGAACTCACCTCTACGAGTCCAAATCTAGTCTCGGAATTGAAATTGAAAGTCGAACGGTGCGTCAATCGGCGTCGAAGCGCTCCGGCAAACCCCCGTTTCCTTTTTCTCTCCAACCGACCCAAAATGGAGAAAAAGATGATATGAATATTATCTTGTATCTACAGCTCATATATGGGTTTATTAGTTTTATTATGAAATCCTCCCATCTTATGGTTATTTGTACTTTTACCGCCAACAAGTTTTATAATTAACTTTTTAATCCTCCAAACCTAAGAGGGTATTTATCTATGTCTCGCGCGGGTCCCCTAAGTGGTCCCACATAATTTATGAAGTTGCTAATTAGCCTACTAATTATATAACGTGTTCATTTTGTCCTCACCAAGGTATTCCAAATGACCACATAATTGGTCCCTAACAATAAACAATATATTCTAAACAACATATAAATATTTCACATATGCCTTAATAAACATTTAAGCACATATGGGTGATTCCACAACTTTGTCCCATCACAATGGAACTTTCTCAACTCATGTCCTAATTTGGGACTGCCACATTGGCCAACATTGGGTTCCCAAACTGGACACCCATAACCAAGTAGTGAGTTAAAACTCACTTAAACATATGTTATTAAACACCAATTAATTATGCTAATGCATTCTAAATCGTAATTAACAAGTAATCGCAGGAGCGGGTGTTACATCTATCCCCTCCTTAAAAGAAGTTTGCCCCCAAACTTAAAGTACCTCAAGATTCAAATAGGAATGGGTACTTCTCACGCATCTCATCCTCCCGTTCCCAGGTAGCCTCTTCAACCGAGTGATTCTGCCACAAAACCATAACCAATGGAATAGTCTTGGTCCTCAGAACTTGAACTTTTGCATCGAGAATCCTAACTGGATGTTCTATGTAAGTCAGGTCTTCCCTGATTTCCAACGATTCTGGCGTAATGATATGACATGAATCTGACACACAACGTCATAACATTGATACGTGAAACACATTATGCACGTTCTCCATTTCTTGTGGTAGCTCTAGTCGGTAAGCTACTGGTCCAACTCTATCAATGATTTCAAATGGTCCAACATACCTCGGATTCAGTTTTCCACGTTTTCCAAACCTTACAACTCCTTTAGTCGGTGACACCTTTAGAAATACGTAATCACCCACTTCAAACTCTTTTAGTCTCCTTTTCAAATTCGCGTAGCTCTTGTAACGACTTTGAGCTGTTTGTAACCGTTGCTGTATCAACTTAACTTTCTCTGTGGTCTGTTGAATTATCTCTGGTTCCAATAGTTTCTATTCTCCTACCTCGGCCTAACAAATCGGTGAACGACATCTACGTACATATAAAGCCTCAAAAGGTGACATCCAAATGCTGGATTGAAAACTATTATTATATGTAAATTCCACCAATGATAAGTGTTGTTCCTAATCACCTTTGAAATCAAGAATGCAGAGTCTAAGCATATCTTCCAATATTTGGATTATCCGCTCTGATTGTCCGTCCGTCTGTAACAACCTGCATTTGCATTTAATTTTAATCGGACATTTCCATAATTAATCTGTATTTGCATTGACATATTTAAAATCAAATTATATTGTCTGCATTTATCTAATTACAATTCTTATGTTTAAGATTTATTACTTGTCTTATTTCATATTTGAAATTCTTAATGTGGCCAAACTGTAATTTTACAAAATTAGTCATACCTGTGTTGGATTGTAAAGTCTGTATTTCAAAAACGGTGAAAATAATTTCTTTCAACTCAATCAGTATTTTTATGAAATCGGGAAAATCAATTCTTAAGTTAAAATGAATTTTCTGTATTTTTGTGGTGAACACCGCTCCACGAAAATACCAGATTATGCTTAAAACTGTCTGCGCTGCAATAAGCTTTCACAGATTTTGGAAGTGATGTAAAGTTAGATTTGACATACATTTTTTTTCCATTTATGGAAACCAATCATTTGATAAAGCATTGTTTGGTTGTGCTCCTATGTTGTGTATTAGTTTAAGCCATAAGCTCTCATACCCAAACAACATTTCAAATTTGACCCCTACATACCTATGCTTGGCCCTTGGGAAGTTGTTGAGTAACACAATCTGTGTATATATCATATACGTATAAGCTGATATGGTAATTAGTATTTGGAAAAGGCAATGCATTTGTTGAGTATCTAACAAACAACTTGGGCTCCAAGTTGTGAGCTAATTATTTATAACTCACATACCCCTCCTCTATACACATTCTACATCCTATACACAGAAGTTAACAGATAGAGAAAGAGCTTGAGAGTTCTTTGTCACTGAAAATTTCTTAGAGAGAAAACTCTTGGACTCCATAGCCAAAGCTTGGAGTTGGATTCTTATTGTGCTCATCTTTCTCAACACACACACATTCTTATCAATCTGTGAGTATCCTAAACTCACCTAGAATGTAATTCAGTTTTATTTATTGTTTAAGTAGTTTCATTTGTAATCACCATTGATGAATTTTCGTATTAAACTCCATAGCTTGATAAATCAAGGTTTTCCAAAGTTAATCAAAATTCATTTTTAGAATGAAATATGAAAGATTATAGTACATAGAGGTTGTGGTTGTAATATTAAAGCTTAATTTGTTCATATCATGACGTATTTTAGAAATGAAGTTTTGACGTTCTTCGGTATTTCGTAAAATTCGTGAGCTATATTTAGATTCATGTAAAATTGGCCTTGGATTCTTAATCCTCGTTGAAAAACAAAGAGATTCATATATTATATGATATATTTAACTTCCGTTCTGAAAATGGGTCAATTTAGACCCTTAAAACTGAAACAGAGCAGTTTCTGGGGAAGAAGACGAAGCCTCAGCATTAACTCTCGCGCGCGATCGCACGAGCGACCTATCGCGCGAGCGGCCCGCGTGCGCGAGCCTCGTGTTTTCTGGCCGTTGGAAAGGTTTTTGATAAGAAAAATGAAAATTAGGCAGATCGCGCGAGCGGACTGCGCGAGCGATCCGCGCGCACGATCTCCGTGAACTCAGGCAGACAGAAAAGGTTTTAATAAGAAAATAAAAATTGGGCGGCCCGCACGAGCGACCCCTCGCGCGAGCGACCCGCGCGCGCGACTTCTGGCAGTTTCTAGTTCTTACTTGTTTTGTGTTAAGGAACTGTTTGGGTGGTATTTTACGAACTGTTAAAGCTCTGTTTGGGAAATTTATTAAAGCAGAATCCTATTTGATTATGTGTGGATGATTAAAACAATGAATTGTGACCTATCAATCCCTGTACGTACGTGTTCCTTTAATTCATTAAATTCCTTTATGTTTAAGGTTCATGACATACATGTGGAGTCAGTTGTACATGCATGTGGGTGTCAGTCAGTGTGAAAAAGAGTAATGGTCAGTGTGGAAAAGAGTATGAGATTGAGATTTAGATTGTGTTGTGGACACTCCCTGATTATTGTGTACCAAAGTGTGACGTGTTGAGATTGCGGTGAGAGTGTCTTTGAAATGCGACGGTGGCAAAACTGGACACTCCCTGATGACCATGGTAGCGTCAAAGTGTGTGAAGCCGAACTTGGACATTCCCTGGCACCCATGGAAGTGCTAAAGTGTGGCTTACGGACACTCCTTGATACCCGAGTCTGGATACGGCGTGAGGGTTCCTCCGGTATTTGCATGGCATGTTTAGGTATTCAAAGTGTGAGGCATTGGACACTCCCTGGTACCCCGGACCAAAGTGTGAGGCAAACTGGACATTCCCTGGCACCCCTGTGCTAAAGTGTGGCTATCGGAGTAATTCAAAGATACTAGTGTGAGATAGTGGGTTGTTGGATTTTGTCGAGAGAAAAGAGTCGGTAAGATGAGATGGTGCATTGTTCTCATACACGGTCACATATATGTGAATTTATCTCTCAAATAACATTGTGGTTGTTTTTCTAAAACGAACTCTTTATCTTAAATATAAACTTGTGGATTTAGATGAGAATTGGAAAATGGTAAATGAATATGTTTTACATTCAAAGGTATGTTTTTAATACTCACCAGCTTCTTGAAGCTGACGACGTTGATGCGTCCTGGACATTCGTGTTCAGGTTTTTCAGGTTATGATCAGGCTGAACGTTATGACTATGCGAATTGAGAACAACTGCTGGAAACAGAATTTATTTTCATATGCATTAAGTTGAACTATTAAGGATGATTGTAATAGACACTAAGTTATTGTTTTGATTTAAGGCGGTTTGTGCCTTTAGAGACCCCGTGCTGTAATATGTAATAAGTTAGAAAAATATTTGTAAACTTTGATTGCTCTACTCTGATTATTATATTATTGTTGTTCGACGTTTAGGACGGAATCGATCCTTCAAACTGTCGCGACCTATGGGTCCATAAAGGAAATTAAACGCTTTCCATATTTATGCTACGTCGGGGGGTGACACCGTCTGAGGATGGAAAGCAGTGCTAACATTCAACTTCGTGCCCATAGCCTCTTGTAAATCCTTCCAAAATCTTGATGTAAATCTACTATCTCTATCTAAGATAATAGACACTAGAACTCCATGAAGCCTTACAATATCCTGAACATACAACTCCGCCAACTTCATCGGATCATTAGTCTTAATGGGTAGAAAATGCACAGGCTTGGTTAATCGATCAACTATTACCCAAAAGCTATCATTTGATCTTCTAGATTTTGGTAAATCTGCTACAAAATCGATCGTGATGTTCTCTCATTTCCATTCTGGTACTGGCAATGGTTCTAATAACCCCACTGATCTTTGATGTTCTGCTTTTAATCGTTGACATACCATACATTTTGCTACGTGTTTGGCTATTTCTCGCTTCATTCCAAACCACCAATAATTCTCTCGTAGATCACGATACATTTTAGTACTCCCTGGATGAATGGAATATTTGGTATTGTATGCCTCATCTGGAATCATCTCTTTAATCCCATTAATATCTGGTACACAAATTCGATTTCTATATTTCAATACACCATCCACATAAGTGAAATCTGGTTGCTTACCCTCAGGTATTCCGTCACAAATCTTCCTCAAGTTTGGGAAAATTTGGGAAAATTCCTACAAGTTTGGGAAAATTCCTACAAGTTTATACATGTTTTTCCCAAAAGTCTAGAATTAAGATTTTTACAAAAATTGGCCAAACACGGCCTAAGTAGGATCAAAAGATTCAAAATGTAGATCTTACCTCCACGAGTTCGAATATGAAATCTGGAGAAAAACTGACGGACGGAAGGTCGTCCTATGTCGCTGGCAAGCTCGTGGCAATCAAATCTCCCTTCTCTCTCCTCTCTCTAGATATTTATAAGATTTGGATGAGATTGAAATCTCATCCTCATCTATATATAGACAGACGTTCTGGAATTTACGTTTACCTCCCCGCAAGTTTCTCAAACTTCTAATTAACCCATGAAACTTCGCACACATCCATTTTATAACTTTACGAGTGAAAACTATAAATTTCAAAAGTTTTCGACTAGGTTTCGTTTGGGTCCGAAAATAACGTCCGAAAACTCTAATCTGTGGAATCTCTACACAACCTACCTTTTTAATTAACGTATCACCCACGTTCTCACCACAGTTCTCAAAACGATATACTAAAATATCCAAAATACCAGAATTATACTACACAGGTATAATTACTATTCACAAAATACCATATAAGTCAAATAACATTTAAATCATATAAATGCCATTTACTCATGCTCATGCCATATGAACTACCATGTTTTCGTGTCTTCACTGACACCTTACCGTTGACTCACGGTCAACCCCATCACCATTATCAACTAACATTGATAAGCTCCCAACTTACAAAAATGCATAATAAAATTATGAATTCCTGGGACGGGTGTGACAAAAAGATCATTGAATTGACTATATTTTATACTAGTTAATATCTAGCTTGAATTTCAGGCTCGTTTAACAAACAAGCCAAACTCATGGCATACATGAGCTCGGCTTGGACTCGACTCGTTCAATAAGCAAGCAAGCTGAAGCTTGGATTTCAAGTTCGTTTAATAAACAAACCAAGTTTAAACATACACGAGCTCAGCCCGACTCGCACATTTCCCCTACTTGTTATGTTGTAAGAGCATCTCCCAACTATTTTAGTTAATCACTTTCAAGCCCCTACTCCAACTATGTTCACATTATAGAGAGGTTTGTATTATTATACTCCCTCCGTCCCATAATAAGTGTCCACTTCCTTTTTGCACAATGTTTAAGAAATTTGTATTATATTAATTTATTTGGTTCATTAAAGAGTCACTTTCCAATTTTACCCTTTGATGTGATGGGTGTTTGACTTTTTGCTTGTTTTGGGACCACAAATAAATGCTTCTTTTTCTTTATTATAAGGGTAGTTTTGGAAAGTAAGTAAAAGCTATATGCCAATTTAGGAAAGTGGACACTTATTGTGGGACATCCAAAAAAGGAAATGTGGACACTTATTATGGGACGGAAGGAGTATTAATTTTTATACAAAAGTTAAAAATTTCAATACACACACTCTCTCTCTCTCTTCAAATGAATATGATATGTACTATTTTTTATTAGGGATACTTAATATATAGTCCATTATAGCCACCTTTCTAAAAATTGGTCCCTAGAATAACACAACATAAAAATTAGTCCCTCACTTATTTAGAAGACCAAACTGCCCCTACATATATATATATATTCCCATGAAATCAGGGTTTTAAATTCAAACCCATATCATTATATATAGAGAGAGATAGAGAGAGAGAAAGAGAGAGAAAACATGCTAGAGAGAGAAAGATGAAGACAGAGAGGAGAAGGACGAGAGAGAGAGAGGTCGCAGCTCCCTCCACCGCCAACGGCAACCACCCACCGCCTTCCTCCTCCTCCCCTCTCATCATCTCCAGCCACCCCTCTCTGCCGCCGACCACTCTATGGACAAATTTCTCACCAATTTGTGAGAAAAAAAAAACCAAAAATTCTCACAGAAATTGAATCGTTTGAGGCGCAAAAATTTGACTTCACCTTTGTTCTCGAAAATGCGAGTGGAAAGCAAGGTTATGGAACACATCATCAACAAAATCAACTGATCACAAAACGATAGAGAATTCGATCTCTCTTTGGACAAAATTTCTCACCCATTTGTGTTCAAAAATTGAAATTTCTCATGGAAATCAAAGCGTTTGAAGCATCACAACATAACTACTGCAATGTGAGAGTTATCTTGGATGGTCTAATCTAAGAATTTCTTATCTGAAATGGTTCATGGATTTGTTGTGCCGTAGATTTACACATTTTCATGAATTTGTATACATACATATAGTGTTGATGAGGATCTTCTTATTGTATAGGTTGTGACAAATTACTCACTTGCTATGTAGATTATTTTAGTGAGAAATTTCTCACTTGTATAGACTGCAATAAATAATTCATTTGTTATGTGGATAAAGTTAGTGAGAAATTTCTCACTTTTGTAGATTGTAATAAATTGCTCATTTGTTATGTAGTGAAATTAGTGAGAAATTTCTCACTTGTATAGGCAGTAAGAAATTACTTCCACATTGTATGTATATTAAATTAGTGAAAATTTTCACTTGTATAGACTGTAATCAATAGATAATTTATTAAGTAAATGAAGTTAGTGAGAAATTTTGCACAAAAAAGTGAGAAATTTCCACATCACTCTATTAAACTGAAAATCCCTTGATTTTAGAGATATTAATTCTCTTATACATGATCTCCTAAAAATATGTTTTCCAAAACTGTATATAACACAAATTTTGGAAGTTTTTTGAATATACAAAACAGTATTTACAAAAAAAAAAAAGGTGAGAAATTCTCACATTACGCTGTTAAAACTGAAATCCCTTGATTTTAGGGATATCAATTATCTTATCCATTATTTTCTAAAACAAGTGAGTGATAAATTTGTCACCATCGCAATAAATTTGGCACACAATTAAATATCAGTGACAAATTTATCACGAACGTGTCTGTACAGTTATAACGAACTAAGCGATGATGCAAACAAATTTATCACATACGTGCCTGTACAAATTTATCACCTTTTTAATCAACTGAACAAAACGATCAGATTCACTAAATATCCAATGAAGCGAGATGATGCAAACAATTCTTCTACTCAAGCTATGAACATGAAAACCATAAAAAATTGACAAAAAAATAACTTCTGCATATAAACTCCTCTCTCAACATATAAACTGAGAAGTATGTGAATCATGGTTGGTTAAAATATGCAAACAGCCTTGATTTTAGGGATCATACTTTCCATATCTATAACTGCCTAAAATTCATAAAAGCTTATCTGTATTTTGAATGCACACTTATTGAGAATTTCCATCATTTAATATATATCCATAATTGCAAAAGGGCATACTCGTCCTAAAAATAATCTCCAAATTGGGAAAAATGACTAATTTTTAAGTATCAACATAAATAAAGGATCAATTTCAGTGTTACAAAAAATCAAAACACCAAATCTATATTGACCGAAATTTAAAGGACCAAATCGTAGGTTTCTATTTTTATTATTGATTATGGGTAATTAATTACCAAAGTTTACTCTCTCTCTCTCTCTCCTCAGGAGAACCATAAAGGGCTTTCACATTCTCAATTGGAGCTCCAAAAAAATCACTTTAGTTCTTCAAAATAGCTAAAAAGTCACTATATTACTAACATAATTGGAGATGCTTTAACAAAGTACCTGACCTCTTAGTACCTAAAATGTTCTCTTCTTTCACAGGAAAATTCGGTAAGTGTGCACATCTAGCAACTCCTACATCTAAAAGAGAATAATGTGGTGATACCAAGTTTCATATTTAACTTTAAATGACTTAACAGTAAAATCACATGTAGCACAATTGACAAAATTAACTCTAATACAATTGACAAAAACAAATTTCAGAAAGCATAGCAATACTTATACGAGAAAGGGTGTCCAATCAATTCCAAAAGAGAAGAATTTGTTAGTCTTTAATTGCCATGGAAAAAGAACCAAAAAAGTCAATATGGCCGAAAGTGAAAAATGAGAGAGAGAGAGAGGAGGGAAAAAAAAAAAAAAAAAGTTGTAGAGACAGAAAGACAAACTTTACAGAGTCGCAGAAGAAAAATAAGTCGAGTCTTTTGTATTTTCCTTGGAAAATAAAAAAACCAACGCAGAGTCGCAGACGCGATTATATTTGTAAGTAAGCATATATATATGTATGACTATTTGAGTAATTCTAGCCCTAAATTTTATACCCTAAATGATTTCAAATATATGTGATAGTAGAATCATAATTTAATAAATGATGTGATCATTTTAATATTATTTAATTAAAATTGAATAATTCCACAACCACATGTATTTGAGATTAAAATTTTGAAAAGCATTATATTACTCAATACAAGCTCTTAAGTGAACAAGGTTGAGTGAATATACCCAGTGAACATATTATTTTAGTCTAAAAGTACCCGCAGATTGCCCCGCTGATCCGCGCCCCCCAAGTTCTTTTAAGCTAATATATATTCATTCAATTATGTTCACTTGAACATAATTGAGTGAACATACCCAACGAGCATGTTTTTAAGCCTAAAAGAACCCGCGGATTGCTGGATATATTCACTCAACCATGTTCAGTTAAGAGTCTGAACGATATATATATACAATCAGGCTCTTAAGTGAACATGGTTGAGTGAACATACTCAGTGAACATGTTTAAGAGCCTGACAGTACCCAGTGAACATACCCGCAGGCTTTTTTAAGCTAAAAAACATATTCACTGAGTACGTTCACTCAACTACGTTCACTTAAGAGTCTGACCGTATATATATATATTAACTGGGTTGAGTGAACATACCAGTGAATCTATAAATATTATTTTTTTCGTAAAATACTCGCGAGTTACCCGATAACCTACGGATTTTCACTCAACCCTATTCACTTAAGATCTCACTAATATATATATATATATATATATAATAGAGACTGAGAATAAGGTGGGTTTGATGCAATACCAATTTTATTTATTGTGTATATAAATATCCGAACAGATCACACACTTTTCCTCTGACAAATCTCAGTTTCTACTCAACATTTCTTCTGTAGGCTGAGCCTGTGTTTTGCAAAGATGAGCGATCCCAAGTATGCTTATCCCTACCCTGCTCAAGGTAATTAAATCACTTTTCTCTTTCTTATCTCTGATTCTTTTATATGGTATGTGTATATATATACTTATATTAATGAAATCTTTGTATATTTTTTCTGTTTTGTTCATTTCGTTTCTTACTCCTCACATTTACTCCGAACAATTTTTGAAGAAATAAATAAATTAGGGGTTTTCTGGGAACTTTAAAATTTTATTTTATTATATTTTGAGTGTTGGTACTTTTTTAACTCCCTTACCAAAAAAAAATAATAATAATTTGTTGGTAATTTTTTGGTTATTTCGTTAAGATACTTGGTGATTTGTATTTTTTTTTTTTATTATTTTTATAATTCTTTTCAAGTTTTGCTTGTTTATGAATTGGGATTGGGTTGATGTGCTCAGGTTACTACCAAGGCCCTCCAGTAATGGCTCCTCCTCAGTATTATGCTCCTCCACCTCCTAGGAGAGAACCTGGTTTTCTTGAGGGATGGTAATTACTCCAATTTGCAAAAATATATCTACACATCCACACTATATATATATATATATATATATTATGAATAGAAAATAGACTCACGAGATGCCCAAAAAATTATGAAATTAATAGCTAGCCAATAGGCATAGCTTGGTATAATTAAAGTGACAAAGAGCTTGACATATATAAGTCCCCTCTATTGCATAGATTCGGTGTTCGAACCTCGTTTACCTCCCTCATATCAAAAAAAAAAAAAAAAAAAAAATAGCTAGCCAATATTATAAGAAAGTCTTATTAAAGCACATACTTACTTCCGTTTTGTTGACAATTTGGAGTCTAAACACAGCGAAATTATTATTATTTATTTGGCCAAATACATTTTAGCATCTTTGGTTAGGTCCATTTATAATTTAGGGTTCAAAAGTGGACACTTAACCTCTGTAGTTTGATCTAAAGCGAAACTGTTAAGATTTCTCTCAAAATTGATTAAAATTCTAAAATTAGCGGAAAAAAAATCAACAGTTAACCCCCTTTGTGTGGTTAATTTTGGGGTTAATCCCTTATGTGGGGAGAATGCTACTATTTAACCCACCTATGTGGGTCTAATTTTTAACATTTAATTCCATTGCGGGCTAGTTTTAGAGTTAACTGCTTATGTGGGGTTAATTTTGACATTTAAGCTCTTCTATGTGGGTTAATTTTAACACTTAATCTCTACGTGAGACTATTTTGAGAGAAATCTTGATAGTTTTGCTTTAGACCGAAACTATTAGGGGGTTAAGTGTCTACTTTTAAAACGTAGGTGGTAAAGTAATAATAGACCTAATCACAGGAGAAAAAATATAATTAACCGCTATTTATTTGTTAATTCAATATTTTGAGTGATTTGTTGAATTTGATATGTTAACAGTCTTGCGGCTTTATGTTGCTGTTGCCTCATTGATGAATGCTGCTGCGATCCTTCCATCTTATTGGCCTTCTGATATCTCTACAATATCTATTGTTGATTGTTCAATTAAAATGATTCCACTTTGTATTATTTTTTTTTTTTTAAAACCTATATTTATGTTTGATTTTTGGTGTTCACGTGGGATCTTTTAGACTGGCAAGTTCAATGCGTCAGAGATCCTTATGTTTCATCTTTTTGTATTATTCACAAAAAGCGCCCATGTTTGCTTGATTCCAAGTCTCCCAGTCTTTTACTTCGAGTTTTTGGCGTAGTCGGCCAAAAAACTTTATGACACTGTTTATGTGGTGAAAATAAAAATTTTTGGCATATTTTGTGATTTCTATTCATCTTCGAGTCATGGACGGATTCAGAAATCTAGTCTAGGGGTGCCTCCAAAAAAAAATAAAATTAAATTTTTGGCAATTATTTATACATTTTGATAATGAGAACTATATAAGGAGAGAAAAATACAAATTGTTTGAATCAACAATATATAGAGCAATTTGTAAACTAAATTCATAATTTATATTTATAAATACACCAAACTTTTTCTAAAGTGAAAAGTTTTTTTAAAAATTACTTTCAGCATATTTTGTAATTTCTAGTTATATTCGACCCGAAATTTATAAAAGATTTCCCAAGTAAACTCTGAATTTAGGTTGGGCTTCCGTTTGGGCAACCCGACTGGTGTCTCAAAATCGTGCAAAGTAAACTGTTTGGGCATTCAAAAGCTGTCTTATATCGCAATCGCGTATAAACAGCGTTTTATCAAAGCTGGGGGTCACCAGCTTTTTTGCCCAGAACGCCCAAGGTAAATTGACTTACGATTGCTAAAAGTACAGCTTTGTCCCTAGGCTTTTTTCCTTCTTTACAACTGTGTCCTGCAAGGGGACAAAACTTCAGCGCCCAAGATCTGTTCATGTTGAATCATTGTTAGTGATATATATTGGTCAGAAAATTCTGTGATACATCCTAGTAGTAGTTTTTGGTTCTATGATACATCCTTTTAATTTTGGTACCAATATGTTTCCAAACATTTGGTTTTAAAAACCACTTTGGTTTTAAAATCAATCAAAATGGATTTCGAAGTTACATGTTGTGATGTACTCTATTGTGTATTACTATAAATATTACTCTCTTTGTCTCATTTTATGTGTCTAACTTTAAGAGTTCAACATTTTGAAGAGAGAGAATGAATATCATTCACATGACATGCATTAGTGCAAAGATTCCAAAATACCGTTACTTTGTTATTCTTTCCTTTTACTTTTTGTTGGGTAATTTCAAAATTAATAAGGTAATTTAATTTGGAAAGTAGTTAAAAAATTATCATGGAATATTCTCTGTGAGCAATAGTTTTCGGATGACCAAAAAAAGAGAGATTGACGCATAAATAGGACACACGGAGTATTTTGTTTTTTTTATAACTATGTTTACTTAAGAAATTGTTATTGTCACTCCATCATTGAACTAAGGCACTCCATGGAGCCATTCTCAGAGCATGTGGTACCATGTATGCAATGCATGACATGCATGGTACATCATGCTTTAAGATTGGTAACATGGAGTGTCTTAGATCAACGATGGAGTGACAATAGCATCACCCATACTTAATTTACTAATTAACTAATTATTTTTTTATCAACAATCTAATTAATATATATATATATATACATTATAGTGGAATCAGACACTTACCACGTGACAGCTCTGCAATATTATATATATATATATATATATACTAGCATTAAATATATTATATATACTAGCTATATCTAATCTAAACTACATTTCAAATCTATTCAATCTAATCTAATCTAATTAATATTACAAATACAGTAGCTTAAAGTTTCAATAATTAAAATTTAGCACTTTGTTTTCAGTAATTAATATTTAATTTTATCAAACATGCCCTTAAATTTCAACAATTTTGTAGGGTTCAATCTATAGAAACATAATGTTTAGTCCCTTATAGTGCAAGAATAGTATACTAAGACCTATTAATTATGGTAATGATGAAATTAATCCCCAATTTGGTTGGTAGTTCAGGAATTCGTCATTTCCCTAAATTTTTTTTTATTACCTTTATACCCTTATTGTTTTGTATATAGAAATGAATTGAAATCTGGTTTATTTTTAGTTATTGTGTGTGTGTGTGTGTGTGTGTGTGTATATATATATATTATACCAGAAGTTAAGGAGTTGTGGATTTATGGACTCCTAAAATCAAGGAGTTGTTTATGAGTGCTTTAACTGTTAGTTTGAATTGAAATATATGGAGATAGAGAATAGGGATCTAATCATAATTCAAAAATATTTTGTATTCTTTAAACCATGATTATCAAAAAATTTCCGCTGGGACATTTAATTCCATTCGTTATCAGTCGTAGGATCTTTGTGCTGAAGGAATGAAAACGTACTAAGTTGGGACAAATTTATCATGTATTGTGAGAATTTTCTTACTTTCGTTAACGATCTACGTTTTTCTCTGTTATTTCTTGAGAAATTTCTCACCATTTATTGAGTATATTCGCGTTTTTATAACATTTTACCATGTTATGTATTAACGATTTATGTATATGTATACATGCAGATTGCTGGTCCTATTATGTATTAACGATTTAGTTCATTATAATTGTACAATCACGTTTGTGATAAATTTGTCACTGATTTTCAAGAGTTCTAAATTAAGTGCGTTGGTGACAAATTTATCACTCACTTGTTAACATATGAGGATTTTGTGAAAGAAGTGTGGTATTTTGTATTGATGCATATTTTAAGTTGAATTTTAATAGATATATATTGTTATATTCAGATAAGTTAACTGCAACTTAAATTTAGGAGTTATAGAGAGATATTTGGAGGAAGACTTGATTTGTGAGATTTGGATGACAATTACCACATATAAATATATATATATATATATATATAATATAGGGATATTTTGGTCCTCAAAATAGACTAGGGACTAATTTTTAAGTTGTGTTATACTAGGGACCAATTTTTAGAAAGGATAACTATAATGGACTATGTATTAAATATCCCTTGAACTTATCAAATATTTGAATCATTACAACGCTCTCGTGTATTGCACGTGTTACAAATCTAGTTAAGTTATAGAAATTTTCCCGAAAATCCCTATCTACTAAACGTTTTTTGATTAGGTCCACTCTTATTATCATGTTACTAATAGGTCCAAATCAATGCAAAATCCCCAATTCCTTTTAAATTCCCCCAAATTTGGTTATTTTTATGACATTTTTAACCTTTACATATATATATATATATAGGATGACATATATCTATATAATCCAACATATAGTCAAAGTTATCCCTATAATTAAGGGATTAACAATCCACAATTATTAGTTACAGATATATATATATATATATATATGGATATAGGTGGTTATATATGGAGTTATTCTTATCCCATTAATTGTGGAGTTATTTTTGAAACAAACTATGATTACCATGATTGTAGGTATACACATTTGAATGGAGATTTAATTTGTAGTGGACTCTTTTTGTTTTGGTAAGCTGTCATCCACATCTTTAATGATTTCCATATCTTTAGTGCCACATCAAATATTTGTTAGATTATCCATTGCTAATTTTTTCGTTCAATGTAATTTTGGAAATCAGTGTATAATTTTACACTATATTATCAGTGTAAAATTTTCACTGCATTTCATAACTTTATACATATATATATATATATAGTATATAAAAGAGTACTTAATGATTGCCATTATAATTTTAACACTGCATTATGAATGACTATAAGAGGAGAATTTTACACTATAGTATATTTTTTCAATGCATTGCTATAAAAAAAAAACAAACAAACAAATCAGTGAAAAATAATATAAGAGTCAAATCTTACTAGCTATAGTTTTTACACTGAAAAACAACACAAGAGTCAAATTTTGATAGCTACAATTTTTACACTGAAAATCAGTGAACAAATGTAAAATCAACACAAGAGTCAAATTTTGATAACTACAATTTTTACACTGAAAATCAGTGAACAAATGTAAAATCAACATATTTTTACACTAAAAATCAGTCAAATCCAATATTCAAAAAAAAAAAAAAAAAGAGGGAGAGAGACTAATGTAAGAGTACAAGAACTAGCATTAGTGTATAATTTTACACTACATCTGCAGAAACTTAGAGGACCAACAGAAAATAGAGAATTTGCAGAACATATCGGCGATGACTCCATTAGAGCCTAACACGCCTCTAGCAGATCGGGATGCATCGCTCTGAATCTCGGACTCAACGGCGAAGATGGCGACAACGATAAATAGTCCAATATATCCGTCATCCATTACTCATGTACGCCACGAAGCTTCTTTCTACACCAACGAAGCACTCACGTTCGTCGGTGCTTGATCGCCGGAAACAATCCTTGAAACAACAACTGGCCGAATGTGTGTGTGTGTGTGTGTGTGTGTGTGTGTGAGAGAGAGAGAGAGAGAGAGAGAGGTTTTGAGAAGAGATCTTGTATATATATAGGTTTTTTTAATTACATATACATATATAGATGTATATATATTAGGAATCAAATAAATGTGCATTTGAATTTTAAAAATCCTATATTAAGCTAGGGGTAGAATGGTCTGAAATATTTTTGTGGACCTATCTTCAAATAGTTTATTGTGTTGGGTCTATTATAACAAAGATACACTAAATAGAATTTAATACTAGTTAACCCATCTAGTTAATAATATATTTTGGAAAATAAATAAACTATGTATTTAGTATTAATATAATAGCAACAGAAACAAGGCCACAAATGTCTTTTCAACATGCAAAATCATTGTTGCATTTATATAACGTACCAACTATTGCGAGCCCATGTGTGAACACTGAACAGTATTCGGAAAAATATGATGGTTTATGGCTACTTTAATTTTTCAGTATTGATTAAAGCTTAGCAGCTATTTGTGAATGCGTATAACCGATTATTTGGTTCGCAATTGAACTGCTTCTTTAAATTTACGTATTTGATAGATGTTTTTTGTCTGCACGGGAGTTCAGGGTAAAACTAAATCATTCTGTAACCTAGTTCTTTATTAAATAAATGTAACATCAATTTTTTTTTAAAAGAAAAAACAGTACTTAATTGGAGTTTTGATCATATTTTGTGTATTAAAAAAACAGGCCATTAGGCTCCTTTTAAGGTAACAGTTTCACAAAATTTAGAAGTCTATATTGTTTTTCTTATACTCTCTGTCTTTCACATAAAAATAAAAAAATAAAAAAATAAATAAAAAAAAGAGAGTAAAAATTGGGACATACCTAAAGATACAATTTTTAGAACACAACTCAAAATATATGTCTATATCTCTCATGTGATGTCATTGGACCTCACAGTGACACAGGAGAGAGATAGACACATTTCTTGAGTTGTGTCCCAAAAATTATGTCTTTAGGTGTGTTCCAAGTATTACCCTAAAAAAAAATAAACATTTTGTTGTGAAGACAAAAAAAACCACATTAAAAATAATGATAATAATAAATAAATAAATAAATAAATAGCCATTATGTGTTCTAAAATCCAACTACTCTTTGGATCCTACTCCCCTAAAAAATTAAAAATAAAAACAAAAATAAAAAAGCTACGTGTAGTCTTAGCAAGGTTTATACTGACTACCGAGTAGTCATTGATGGTCTTGAACCATTCACAAACGGAGGTTTCGATCAATAGAGGGCTTTCATGTGGTTAACTGTAATTTTTTTTAAATTTCTTAGCATTCACAACAGTTAACACGTATAGTAAATTTAAGGAGAGCGTTTGTGAAGTTTAGTATACAGATATAATACAATCACAATGGGTAGTTGTCCGTTTATCAGAGGACACACAGTGTGCCTTGTGGGAGTAGGCACAGTGTGTGCCATGTGATATCACACGATTTTTTTTTTATGTTACAAACATTCATTCTCTTATTTCTTTTCAAATTATTGATTTTATTTTAAGTATAAAAAAAAAAAAAAAAAAATTCATTCTCTTCGCACAGCACACTCTACTGCCTGGATATCACACGGCACAGTGTGTGCCGTTTGGAGCCTCACGGTTCTCCCTGTGTCGTGACCCTTGTATACTAATTGAACTTAGCTGTACACCAAACTTAAGTTTGGCTAAGTTAAATTGTATACACTATATTGTACACACCACCCCATTGAGCTTCCCACAACAAACAATTCTTAAATTTAGTGTACAGATTGACCCACCGTGGATGCTCTTATTAACCAGACAACTTGACTACATGATAATATCTTATTAAGTGGGGGCCACAGTGACAATGACAATGCTTTCGGGCTACAAAATAATTTCTCGTGAGTCGTGACCCAGCCCCTTTCTGCCCAGTCTTTGGAATTTCTGATTAGGTGACTTTTGAATTTCGGATTAGGTGACAGCGACAAAGGAAAAAGAGATCCATCCACTATGGATATATTATATGGGAATGATCAAGCATAAATGTATAATAACTATGCATGTACATATATATAAATATATATATATATATATATGATAAAAAATGAATGTGTGGGTGCAACCATGAAATGGCACTGACGTCCATGAGGTCCATCAATTGTATTAGTTGAATAATGCTGGGTTGTTACAGGGCAATTTTGTTGTTTGGGTCATGTGATGGTGTGAGAGTGGATAATGCTATTGTTGTCTTCTTCTTTTTCTTTAAATTTTAAAAAAAAATATATATGTATATATATACAGAAAAAAAAAAAATATATATATATATATACAGAAGATCTTTCTTGTGGGATTTTAAAATTCATCACTTAAAAATGGTCCCAGCCAATAAATGAAGCCTAATAATCGATTAATGAGACAACATACAGGGGCTATTTTGCTTGTTAAAGAAATTGATGAATGGTCCTTGAATTTTCGCATAGGAGTTGGTGTTTAAAGTTTTTTTTTTTGGTTAAAAAATGGTTCTTTAATTTGTAAACCTACATAACATAGGTGATGCTAGAAATTCGTTATATGAAATTATCTATTATTTGGTGATGCTCGAAAATATTTCTTAAAATGCATTTTTCTTGGGTATTGCTTGAATATTTCTTTGGATTTTTAGAGACATTCTCTGAAAATGTTACTAAAAATCTAAAATTTTCATAGGCATTCTCAAATTTTCAGAGACACTCTTGAAAATGTCTCTGAAATCGCAAAATATATCTGAATTTCTAGACATGTTCTTTGATTCATAGAGACATAATGTTTTTAAAAATTGTTAGTTGTTTGGTGATGCTAAAAAACTGTCTCTAAAAATGTCTATTATTCGGTGATGTTCGAAAAAGTCTTCGTATTTTTAAAGACATTATCAGATTTTCACAGACTTTTTATGATAATCTTTCCAAAAACCTCAATTCGAAGACATTCCTGAGAATCTCTCTGAAATCACAAAATATATTGTCACAAACCCATGGGTAGAACTTGCCCCTAAAAGCCAGCTTGGAAGGGAAGGGTGCCCATGGGTTTATAACACACCATCCCACCCCATAAATGGGCGATGTGGGACGGCTGCCCATACAACAGCCCCACTTGGGTCATGACAATCCACCCCCCTTAACCGACCCGACGGCCCCGGCGGGGCTCCACTGAACACTCCGGGCGGGCGGGCGTCCTGCTCTGATACCAATTATCACAAACCCATGGGTAGAACTTGCCCCTAAAAAGCCAGCTTGTAAGGGAAGGGTGCCCATGAGTTTATAACACACCATCCCACCCCATAAATGAGCGATGTGGGACGGCTGCCCATACAACAGCCCTACTTGGTTCATGACATATCTTTGAATTTCTGTAGACATTCTCATAATCTTAGAGACATACTCTGAAAAATGTCTTTGAAATTTTAATTCATAGATATTCTATGATCCACAAAATTTGACCTTTTTAAAAAACAAATAAATAAAATATTATATTCAATATGAGTCTTGTTTAAAAGATCTCAGCTTGCTAATTCTGAATATAATAAATTGTTTTTTTGGAACCGGTTCGAGTTGTTATCGGGAAGATATAGTATTTATAATAAAAATAATAATAATAATTAATTGCATCGTGCTGACATCATTGCTGCGTTGATGAGTGCGTTCGCAAGGGTAAAAGGGTTTTCTTATCCAAAAAAAATCTAGGATGGGTTATTGAAAATCTTTGTGAATCAAATTGATTAAATTTTATTGGTCAGGCACCTTAGACCAAGCTGGCTGGCCTACTTTTATTTTCTTAATGACATTTTGCTCCATTCCCTACTTCAATTTTCTTATTGAAATTCTGTTCCATTCCAAAATGTTAGTCCATGTACATGTCATATATATTTTATATGGACAATGTGTCACACTCATGGCCGGTTCAAATGGGGCAAAAGGGGCAACTGTCCCGGACCACCAAAGTTTTAAAAATTTTGAAGGTTTACATAAATTTTTTATAATTACATTTTTATCTTGAGATATTTTAGTATTTTACATTTAGGCCTCCCCATCGCCCAATTTAGTGTCGTTAACTACATATATATTGATATAAATGTATATAAAACTCAAAAATAAAGGCCCCTAGAATTTTGAAAATTACACATTTAGTGTAAGAATTTTTTGAGTTTTAGAAATAAGCCCCTTTAGAATTTTAAAAGACACCATGCAATATTTAAGTTTCACAAACAGACTCATATTATAAGTAGACCCCAAAAAAATCATCAATTATGTATAAGTAGACCCCCAAAAAAATCACCTCGGGGCGCTGCCCCCGAACCCCCGTATAAGGGCCTTCCTTTTAATAATTCGCCCCGGGCCTCTAAATACTCGAGACCAACCCTGGTCATACCCCAACTCGCCCTGGCGCATTAGGACATGTGTAACAAGACTATACGCACCCCAAACTATACCAAAATAGCAAGAAAAACAACAATTAAGTGCCATTAAAAAGTTTTGTTGTGACAAAACAGATCCAAGGGCAAAATATTCATTAATTAAGTATAGCAAATTTTATACCAAAAGATAGGTCTTTGAGTCCCGGTTCCAACGCAAAAAACGGCGCGCGAATCCGAATTTTCTAGAGAGAGTTATGTCCATTTTCGTAAAATCGGTCGGGCTGAAAACAGACAAGCGGATCGATTCGCCCAAAACCGGATCGATCCGGATTTATCAAAATCTCATTTTCTGCTCCTCCAGATGCCCTAGATCGATCCGCACGAGACCCGAATCGATCCGGATTTCTGCAGAAGTGTTTTCCCTGCTGCTAAAACCCTGTTTAATTAGTTCAAACTTTCCCCAGGTTTTATAATTGGTTTCAAACTTTCCAAAACTCTTGAAAACACTACCCAAACACTCAATAAACATGTCAACAACATACTTAAGCTCCCACAAACACTTTGAACACAACACAAACCTCAATCAAATGAAGAACTTGACATAAATTTCCCATCAAACACAAGTAGTAAAAAGATGGAAATTTCTTTTGCCAAGATAAGTTTAAAAGCCCTACAACAACTTGATTTAATCAAAACTCATCCAAACATTAGTTGAGGGTTCACAATTCATTTCTAAATGAATGCAAGTTCACTTAATCAACAAAATCCATAAACCATTTGAAAGAACGACCTTTCATTCACTTATCAAGGCTATACTCAACATGAGACCAAAGGCTCAAACACAACATCCTTTTTTAAATCATGAGTTCAAGAGCTCAACCTTAAACTCAAGGGAAGAACACCCAACATATTAACAAGTTCCCAACCACATTCTAAAACATTATAAAGGTGGTGCTTAACATTTTACAACTTACAAAAGAAGTTTGAACCCTAGTACAACTTGTTCTCCAACAAAACCAATTACAACTACAATATTACAACCATGAGTTCCACATCCACCAACACTAGCATATTTACATATCTATGAACATATAAACAAGAAGGTACTCTGCTCGGATTCCCGTTCACTTTCTTCGCTCGTCACGATCCGTACCTGCGGTGGTTATTCAATAACCATACACAAAATAGTTTTGTTTTAAGCTTACGCTTAGTGGATACTTTAACCGTGCCATGGAGTATGAAATGCGGCATATGCAATATTTAGCACCTCAACGATAAAATAGTCGCCGGTATGTCAAGTAACTAATCACCATCGCAACGGACCCAAGATTTCGGGCCTTTTCTCGTCGCATATAGCGAAAGCACACACTCTCACGTGACCGTGGTCAAATCGTTGTGGTCGTCACCCCCATCCCCTTTTTCTTGAGGAAAAACATCATCCCGTTAATACGGGTTAAATAATGGTGATCGTTAAGTGACATCCATTGACCCATATAAACACATAAGCACATCAACATATCACATAGCAATTTTCATAAAATTGACATGTTAAGCTCAAATTAACACATGCTTTATCTATTAATTCAAGAACTAAACATATAATCATACTCAATATCACATAAGCCTCATTTAACACCCAATTTAGCATTAGAGTACTCACCTCACAAATTGCTCCAATTAAAGCCTGGAACCCCAAATTCCTTGCTAATTTTAGCTCTAATTAACTCCAATGATATTCCTACATACAAATATCATGTATATGCATTGTCACCTCAAAGAGGGTCGCAGAAAAACGTTAACGAAACTGAAAATGAAAGGTATAGAGACGATCCTCTCACCTCCACAATTTTGAATACGGTCTCGGTTCGCGAAACGGTGTACCGACGGTGAAGAAACGACGATGAAACGGCAAAGACGACGGAGCTTCCGTCAATGGATGGATTTTCTCTTCCTCTACATCTATTGTTTTCTTGTTTTGATACATTGGAGAAGATGGTGAGTCACTATGGAGGTGTCATCCTCCTAAGCATCATGCCAACTTTTTTCTATTTATGTTTACACCCCCAACATTTCTTTAAGTTTTATTATGAGATCCCCTAACAATTGTATTAACTACCTAATATCTATGTAGGTATTTGTCTATGTCACACGTGGGGTCCAAATGTGGTCCCACATATTTTGTGAAGTTGCTAATTAACCTACTAGTTATGAATCTGGTTCTAATTTACTCTCACACGGGTACTCAAACTGGCACCATAAAATATTACAACAATCAATAAAATATTAAAGCAATTAAACAAATATTCATTTAATCATATAAATGCAACTAAATGCAATTTAATTAATTTGGACCTCCCATGGGTCCCACTTCATATCTGTCTAACTGTGCTCTTTTCGAAACACTTATCACGTCGGGTAACTGAAACTTACCCACATTATCGCATACTATTAATTATACTAATTAATGCATGCTAAAAAGATATTATCCCATTTCTCCGGGTACGGGTATTACACAATGTCACGCCCCGATTTATCAAATAATTAGAAAGTATTTAGTCATTTATTTATTATTAAATAGTAGATAGTGACAGGTTTAAGATTTTCAAAAAGGTAGCATTCACAGAATTAAATAAACTTATTCCAAATAATATAAAAGTCTCATTCCCATCTAAATTATCTAAAATAGTTATATTAAAATGCGAGAATTTATTTGTAATATACAAAGTTGTTTGAAACTAAAGTCTTCATTATCCAGAACTAGGACTATTTCATTCCTCGCTATGTATTTTTGCTCATCAATTCCTGAAATACAACGCAATCATAGAATTTTTTTTACAAGGGTCAATAATAAATACTGGTGAGTGACACACATAATCTTTCTTTTATGCAAAATATACAATAGCCTACTAAATAATAATTTATTATGTACTCGAGCTTTACTCTGGTTACCTATATATTAGATGTTAACCTGCATACATTTATAAACTTTCACATTGTTTATTAACTCAGCTCCAAATTGATTGCACAAGAAATGACTATAGCACCACAGCCTATTTGTTCGAAAGGTGTATAACATGTCACCCAAAACCCAAATGGTGGATCTAAGGCATGTGACCGGCCACCAAGGCCTCACAACTTGTACAAAGACTAGCAGAAGAGACATGACTAAATTTTATTACAAATACAAGTCATGAAGACCATAATATTACAAGTCAATCCAAATTTATTACATAATTTTCTTATGGCTAACTCGAGCCTTTGAATATAGACTCTGAGAATTTCAAGTTTCTTATTCTACTATAGGATCCTTCTCAACCGAGTCATCTCCCACCATATTTTATTCCTCATCTCCCTTATTATCTGAAAGGGGTTAAAAAGATTTGGAGAGTGTGAGTAGAAGACTCAGTGAATAATCGGCATCCTGGATGATAAACATTAAGAGAAATCTGTATACCAAAGGTAAATGAGATAAACATAACAATCGGTATATCAAGAGAGTATAATATCATCAGGACATGTATAATAAATACATATTAATTTAGAAGGTCAGATTACCAACCACTCATTCACATACACATACATATACATATACTGCAATAGCTAACTGATCAGAAGCACTAGTAGACCCAAAATGGAGGGTCGGTCCGCTTTGGGGCCACTCGTAGATCCAATAGGGATCATCCCACATAGGGGCTCGTAAGTTCTTAATAGAACTAATATATATATATATATTCAAGTAGAATGGTGGTAATTGACACTGGAATGAATGAAACATATATACAATACAAAAACTCTGATATGAAATTTACAATAACTTCAAATAAAATAACCTCTTTCAGTAGAACGAGTCGAAGTGTTCCAAAACAAATATAAGAATAACGATTTAAGAATCAAAGTAAAGCTTTTCAAGTAATAGGATAAGATTCACTTGTGAGGAGTTGAATCAGTAAAAAGGAAAACGACCACTCACCATCGCAACTTAGATGATTAAAGTACTTCTTTTGTAGCTAAGTTAATCCTCAACTCCTATGCAATGCGTATGATAAAAATGAGTAATTTAGTTTAAACCCAAGGTGTAGGGGTAAAATAGTAATTATAGCTACTTACGGGTATTTTTGTAATTTTACCAAAATAGGAATTTTCCCTTACTAAAATGATCCTTATATTATTACAGAACTAACGCCATTGACTAGAGTCGATTCAGAGCCCGTTACTATATTCTAAAAAAATTGTAGCTTTTCTATAGCAATTTTGGCTCCAAAATAAGAGCTAAAATTTTCTGTCTCCAAAACATGTAAAAAGTGTCTAAATATTCTAAATATTGTTTTGGTCACAACGGTACTGACCATTTATTTTTCAGAGTTTTACCAAAATTATAAAAGTGTTTTTTTTTAAGTTAAAAACTCTTATTCTAAAGCTATTTTATAAATTCAAAATTCAAATTAATAAATACCATATGATATCCAAAATTCACCAAATTTTATAAAACAGTAGAAAATAATTCATAATGATTCAACATATTTTTGAAATACCAAAAATGCCATTTTTATATAACCCAAAAATTAATTTAGCTTTGAAACTTGAATTTGTCATTAATGCGATTCAGGGTTTGTTTGATCTTGCTCAAACTTTAAATTTTGAGAAAGCCTTCTAAAGGTCTAATTAATATAGATTATAAAATACACTTAAAAGGTACACATGATAAAATGCACGAAAAGACTTGGAAAAAGAAATTTACCCACTGCCTAAAATAGAGTTTAAAATATGTAATTTGGGTCACCATTGGAACCACCCACCACTAGTCTAGTATTTTATCCCCAAAGCGTCCCACATTAGGAGTACATAAGAATTTTTGAAAAGCTCACACACACATACACACACACACACACACACACTCTCTCACACACACTCTCTCTCTCTCTCTCTCTCTCTCTCTCTCTCACTCTCTTCATTAGTTGAGTAAAATGCTCTCTCTCTCTCTCTCTCTCTTCATTAGTTGAGTAAAATGCTTTTGTAGATTTCCTATTATAATGCGAGCTAAGAATGCATTCTACATATGTTAGTAAATGAAACAGTGTTAATAAATTATTCAATTCATTATATCAAAGATACATGAGTAAAAGAAACAACTTATTAACGGAGGGAAGTAAAGACATGCTTCATTAATTGAAGCATTATGTTTTATTTTTTGTTTTTTTTTTGTTTTTTGTTTTTTGTTTTTTTTTGTTTTTTTGTTTTCCCTTGTTTTTGTGAATAAAATCATCTATAGCATTTGTATTAGGTAGAAGTTTTCCACTTAGGTCATTTGCTAGGGTCACATGTAGGCTAGTTAGGTGAAAGACCAATGAGTCTTTGACACATGTCTAAGATTGGTTGGTTAAAACATAAAAATATGATGATATTTTACGAATTTTAATAATGAAAATTCGGGTCTTGAGATTCTCCCCTACTTAATAAAGTCTGGTCCTTCAAACTTAGCTCACCTCATTTAATTGAAAAGTTGTGGGTATTTGGTTCGCATTTCATCTTCTCTTTCCCACATAGCTTCCTTCACTGCACGATTTTGCAAAAGGATCTTGATCATTGGAGTGACCTTGGTTCGTAAAACTTGATCACGATTATTTCGAATTTGGCCGGTTGTTCCACGTAGGTAAGATCTTCTTGCACATCAAAAGGTTCGTAGGCTAATACTGTTGGGAATATGCCCTCAAACCAGTTAGTTGGACAATGGAATATCACAATGCATTTATGCATGTTAGTTCATGAGATGAATATTAGACTGAAATCCTTAAACATCATTGTATGTGATTCATTTGGGTATGTGATTACATGTGTGAGATAAGAATCACAAATCCTTGATGTTTCAAATAAGGCACAGTGGATGATAAGTCTGGATAACTTATCAGGTATACACTGTAGCATGATTAACGTCTACAAGGTAGAATGATGAATCTCATTCATAAGAGTCTTTGACTCTTGGTTAATATGCTAGTGCACGGTGCATTGACGGACCTGAGTTATACCCATTGACACCTAAACGTTGTCGTCGTCAATAGGAACTCAAAACTTGTGTAGGGATGCATGTCCTTACTCCTAAGACAATTATGGACGCAAGTTGTATGCTTGGTTGCTTTGACTTTCCAATCAGTGAGGTCTTGCAAGATCAACACCTGGGTATCTTGGGTAAATCAGGTATGCAATGTTGCGAACATATATTGTCAAAATGGAATTCTACCCTCTTCTATAAAACGAAGAGTAAGTTTTCCCTCGAGAATGTCACTAGGAGTGATTACTGAGAGCTGGCCAACCTTGTCAACAAAGGTTTTTGTTGACATATTTAGTAATCCAAGCATAGTGAATGATACTTGAGGAATATAAACTGTACTATCTATTGGGTCGACAGTATCTTAAAACATACATCCCAATGATAGATACGAATACTGCCTGGTAGAGGGACACTCGTATCATGTTATACAAGTCTAGCAATCGCTTATGTATGTGTGATTATGTTCTTATGCACTGGAGTGCAATTATCATTTTATAGTGGCTAATGATATTTGATTAATTATTGATTCCTTAGTTAAGAGTATTGACTAGATGGAATAAAAATTAATCGGAGCTAGTAATTAAGAACCTAGGAGGTCCTACTCTTAGCTTCGCCAGAATGCTTGGAAAGGCAAATGAGGATGTTGTCAAGACTGGTTCGATCGATCGAAATTGTTTCAATCAATTGAAGTCAAGACAGGTTCGATCGATCGAACATGGTTCAATCGATCGAAAGTTCGATCGATCGAAGTCACTTCGATCGATTAAAAGTAAGGTCAGTTCTGGGAATCTATAAATAGAGAAGCGGCGTCCAGAAATCGGTGTTCGTCGTCTTAATATGCCAGAGGCTGCAGAAACTATTTTAAGAGTTCCTAAACCTTCTCTTTCCCCTCTAATAGAGATCCCACCAACTCTAGCCTCTCCGGGAAGTATTCAAGGAGACATAAGGGTGAAGATTTCCTAGAGGTTGCTGTTGAACACTCAAGGAGAAAGAAAAAATCAGAATTGGGTTCAAGACCTAAGGTATAGAATCTTCTCCATCTCGTTATACGCATCTATAGAGTTAATAAATAGTAGATCCAAAGCTACCAAATATTTTTGTAACTTAATCTTTCCGCTGCGCGTTTAAAAATTAACTTTAAACCTATTTTTCCTCATAAATACATGGTTAGGATCTGAAGTATAACGACGAAGCATAGACACATGAAATACGTTATGGACGTTGGATAGATTCGGAGGTAGTGCCAAGCGATAAGCTACAGCTCCAACTCGATCTAAGATCTCGAACGGTCCAATATAACAAGGATTGAGTTTACCCTTCCTGCCAAAACGAACTATACCTTTTGAAGGTGAAACTTTGAGAACACAAGATCACCTTTCTCAAACTCTAGATCTCTTCTACGTGTATCTGCATAACTTTTGTGCCTACTTTGTGTTGACTGAAGCCGTTGACGAATGAGTTGAATCTTTTTTGTTGTTAGGTGAACAATCTCTAGTCCCAAAATTTTTCTTTTCACCAATCTCAGTCCAACATATAGGAGATCGACACTTCCTTCTATAAAGTGCTTTGCATAGTGCCATACCAATGCCAACTGGAAAATTGTTATTATACATAAATTCTACTAAAGGTAGGTGTTCTTCCCAGCTACCACTGAAATCTAGAACACTAAGTTGAAGCATATCCTCCAAAATTTGAATTACTCGCTCAAATTGTCCATTCGTTTGAGGGTGAAAAGCGATGCTGAAGTTAAGAGTAGTTCCCAAAGCTCTTTGTAAGCTCTTCTAAAATTGTGATACGAATCTTGGATCTCTATCAGAAACTATAGTAACTGGTGTACCATGAAGCCTAATATTCTCATCAATATACAAAGCTGCTAACTTCTCTAGAGAATGAGTGACTTTGATTTGGTAGAAAATGAGCTGATTTTGTTAACCTATCTTGAATTTCCCAAATAAAGTCATTTTGCTTTTGAGATCATGGTAATCCAACTACAAAGTCCATGGTGATATGTTCTCATTTCCACTCTGGGATAGGAAGTGGTTGAAGAACTCCACCTGGTCATTGATGATCTGTCTTAACTCATTGACAATGCAGGCAATGTGATACAAAGTCAACGATATCTCTTTTCATGTTGGGCCACCATAAGGATTTCTTCATATCTTGGTACATTTAGTACTACCAGGGTGTACTGCAAATCTAGAATTTCCAGAGGGAGTAACGATGGATAGGTCATAACCTAAAGGCTTTGGTGACTTATTAAATTTTGAGGCAAAATATGGTGATAAAAATGAATGAGTAGATCCTGAGTCTATAAGCATATGAGCATCAATATCACAAATAGATATGGTACCTGCCACCACAGCATCAATTGTAGCCTCCCCACTTGGGACTAAGGCAAATATACGCCCCTGACGTTGTTGGTTCTTCCCTTGGTTCCCTTGGTTTTGAGCCGGACGTTGGTTGGTTGGAGTGGCAACTGGAATAACTTCCTTCCCAGTCTTCTATTGTAACACCCGTACCCGGAGAACGGGTTAATTATTGTGTTAATATGCATTAATTAGTTTAATTAGTGTATAAACGGAGTAAGGGGAGGCTTGGACTCGCCCATGTAAAAAGTGTTCAGAGAGGGACACTAGTAGAAAAAGTCCCCAGTGAGGTGGGACAAGTATTGAAATGGAACCCAACAAAGGGTAAATTGGTAATTTGCATTTTAAATGATTAAATGCATTTTTACGTGATTATACGAATATTTGTTTAAATGCTTTCATATTATATGTCGATATATGTTTAGCATTTGGAGTTAGTTTAAGCACTCCCATAAGGGTATAACTGAAAAAGTTCATAATTAGTAGGTGCGATAGCAATTTCACAAAATAAATGGGACCCGCGTTGGGATCCATACGAAACTTAGACAAACACCCATTAGATAATTGGATAGTTAATGGAATGTTTGGGGATTTCATAATAGGAACTTAATAAATTCTGGGGGTGTAAATGCAAAAGGGCAAAAATGTGTTGCCAACACATTGCATGTATCATGCATGTGTCAAGAGAGGGATTAAACTCTCAAAACATTACAGAAAATCAAAGAAAAAGAGAGAGCTCGGAGAGAGACGACGAGATTCCGTAACTCCGACATCGACAATTCGCCGTTCCGTCGCCATTCGTCGTCCAATTCGCGAACCGAAGCCGTATTCGGACTCGTGGAGGTGAGACGGTCATTTCTATACCATTCTTTTACGTTGTAATCATCTTAATTTTGTGACCCTTTCTAATCGGTGAGATACGGTTGCCGAATACATGTAGGAAATTATACCGGAGTGAGATTTGAGCTGGGTTGTGGCAAAATTCAGCATCTAATGGCTTAATTTTGGGTAAAATCTGAAATAGGTGAGTTTTCTAACTTAAGCTTTGATGTGGGTACATGTTATGTGCTTCAATTGTTAGTTAATAGATAATAATTCTGGATTTAGTAGTTAAATTCATGTTGACTTTAGAATTTCTCATGTTAAATTGGTGAGAAATATTCATGATTATGTGACTATGTGCTTATGTGTTAAGTAGTCAAGGAATGATTGGGAATAATGGTTCATTATGATGAAATAAGGGAGGAGAAGAGGAAGAAATCCGCTTTAAGAACGGATGTCCAAGGAATAGAAGTGGCGCGGGACCAAGGGAAAGGTCTTCGGGTCGGGATGAACCATTAGCCCATGAATTCTGCGATTACGCATGCTTATGTGCTTAAATTGCTGCATTACACATGTTCACGACATCTCTAGCATGTTAGTTAATTCACTAAGCGAAATGCTTAAGAAAACCATTTTCCTATTTCTGTTGTGGTACATAATAACCACCGCAGGTTCGGAGCAAGGCTCGGAGAGGAGGTGAAACAAGTTTGGACTGGGCCAAGGCTAGGACTTACGTGCACGTGTTTACAATCGTATAATATGATGTAAATTATGGTTTGGACTTGTGATAATTAAGTTATAATGCTTTTAGTGTGAAAGTTGGGGTTAAACTTAGAGGAACTTATGTAATTCCTTATGTTAAAACTATGGATTTTGTGTGTTAGTTAAGTTGGACCATTCCGGCAAGTCCGGGTGTATGTCGCAACCAGTTTTGGACAAGTTTCGCTTTTAACTAAGTTATATGTAAAGCTTTTGAACTCTATTTCGATAAAAACTCTATATTCATACAAGTTGAACCAATATTTATGCTTTAATGTCTTATTTGATTCAAATGAGCTTGGGTACAAGTTTAGAGTGGTTGGAAGTATCCTAGTGTGCATTAGGATCATGTTCAAGAAGTTTTATAAGTTTTCAAAAATGTTTGGATTAGTTTTAGTTCCAAAACTTCTTATAGACAGGTTGAAAGTTGCTACTGCAGAAATGGTTCTGCAGAGGGGCTTTCGAACGGTCGAAGGGACTCGTTCGACCGGTCAAAAAACCCACTGCCAGCCCTTAGATTCTAAATCTTTCCATGTTTTGTTTTAACTTTTAAAAGGCCAAGAGGATGCCTTTGGGGTCCCATTGACCTATAAAAACTTCACTTTCAATTACAAAGTTTGGTAGGTAGTTTTCACGGAATTGCCTAATTGGCACAAGTTATACTAGTGTTATTCAACTCAAGCTTGTTTAATAAAGCTTCAAACTCCTCCTCAAATTATTTTCATGTATATGCTAGTTCTTGGAAAGAACTTAAGTTCGTTACATGCTTGAGTTCAGTTGGAATGAATTGAAATCTTCCAACAGTTGCGTGATTTGATGAGTTTTCGATGCTTTTGTGCACTTTTCGGTAGTTCTAAGTTGGTTAGGAAGTAGCCCCAAGTGACTTGTGTGTTTGGGGATTTCTTAGAATGTTAAATGGGGGAAAACATGGCTCATAGGGTATCTGGACCGGTCGAATGCCCCTCTGCACAAGACAGTGATTTCGAAGGTATTTTTCGTCGACTTTTACGGAAACGGGCATAACTCTTTGTAGAAAATTCGAATTCATGCGCCGTTTTTTTGAATTGGAACCGGGACTCAAAGAGCTATCTTTTGATGTAAAATTTTTTCATATTTTATTAATGACCATTTTGCCCTTGGGCTATTTTATCTCAGCATAGTAGTTTTAAGTTACTTCAAATCATGTTTTTCCTTAATAACTAACATGGTTCTTGCTTATAAGTGTAGTTTGGGTGCGTCTAGTCTTGTTACACGTGTCCTAATCCGTGGGGGCGGGTTGGGGGTGTGACAATTTTTGGTATCAGGCTTGAGCCTTTGGGGACGAGAGACGTACGACGCGTAGTGTGCACACAACAACACATAGTTGCATAAACATGCATACACGTATACTTAACATGTTTTTACTGTTGATTAGCATGCCATGTGTTTATTTAAAGTAACATGTGTGTGTGTGTGTGTGTGTAATAATATGGATTAGGCATTATGTCTGGAGGTGACACCTCAAATCGAATGGAACGAGTTGAAAGGGCAATCGAAGGATTAGTCCAGGTGGCTGAAACTCATGTGGTCGAGGAAAGACCGGTACAACCGAGTCCAAATCTGAGAGAGGAAACTGTTACCATCTCGAAATTTCATAAACAGAAGCCAACAATATTCCGTGGGGAAACCGACCCAATAAAGACAAACTTTTGGATTTCTGATATGGAGAAGATCTTCAGAGTATTACCGTGTACGGAAGAGCAGAAAGTTCTATTTGTCGTTGACACGTTAAAAGATGAGGCACAATATTGGTGGCGAACTAAGTTGGGCCCGAGTCAACCGACTACATGGGATCACTTTCTGGAGATATTTAATGAACAATACTTTCCAGAATCATTTGGAGATCAAAAGGCTCAAGAGTTTATGGAGTTGGTGCAAGGGGGAAAGTCAGTTCGCGAATATTCGACACAATTTACGAGTTTGGGAAGGTTTGCGGGGGATATGATAACCAGTGAAAAAGTGAAAGCAAGAAAATTTGTGGCGGGGCTTCGAAGTGATATTCGGGAACGAGTGACTGTGTTCCGACCAGAGACGTTTGCAAAGGCATTAGATATTGCCTCTATAGCTGAAAGAGACCTCGGGTATGCTTCAAACATGCCACCACCATCAAGTCAACAAAGTAAACGACCGAGATCAAGTCAGTTTAGTGGTCAAGGTAGTGTAAAGAGGCAGGGTTTTGGAGGGTCATCAGCGAGTAGTGGCAGTGGTTCCAGTGGAAATAAGCCGAGGTGTCAAACTTGTCAGAAGTTTCATTGGGGACGATGTAATCAACTCCCAAATGCGAACACGTGTAATCTTTGCCGACAATCGGGGCATATAGCAAGAAATTGTCCGAACCAAAACTTGGATATGAGAGGTCGATGTTTTATCTGTAAGGAGTTAGGGCACCAAGCTAGAGATTGTTATACCAAGCATCAAGGAACTTCAGGCTCAGGTTCTTCCGCAGCTAGTGCCATTACACCAAGGTCTACTCAGCAACCCTCGAGAAGGGAACAACGGCAGGCGCGATCATTTTAGCTCAGGCCGGGAGAGAATGCTTCTGCCAATACCGTTGTCTCAGGTATGGTTCCCATATGCTCACACTTAGCAAATGTACTTGTCGATTCGGGATCCACACATTCATTCGCATCATACCACTTCGCTAAACATTTAGATAAACCACTAGAATTCCTAGATTATGATTTATCTATTGCGATACCATTAGGAGCTCCGCTAGTTAGTTCATGGGTGTTTAGAGGATGTGGAATAAATATTAATGGTAAGGGGTTAACTATTGATTTGGTACCGTTAGTGATTCAACACTTTGATGTTATTTTGGGGATGGATTGGTTAGCGGCTAACCATGCGAATATAGATTGTAACAATAAAGGGGTAGTCTTTCGTATTCTAGATCAAGAGGTATTTTATTTCCAAGGTAAGGGTGTTGTATCACCGCCGTATATTGTGTCAGCTATTGAAGCTTGTCGTTTGTTAAAGAAGGGTTGTCATGGGTTCTTGTGTAGTATTCTTGATACTAGGGGTGTTGATCCTAAACTTGAAGATATTCCGATAGTTAGAGAATTTTCGGATGTATTCCCAGAGGAGTTGCCTAGTGTGTTGATTGAGCGAGAGATTGAGTTTGGTATTGATATTATGCCAGGTACACAACCTATTTCACGAGCACCATATCGAATGGCACCAGTTGAGTTGAAAGAATTAAAGATTCAATTACAAGAGTTATTAGACAAGGGTTTTATTCGGCCTAGTGTGTCTCTGTGGGGTGTACCTGTGTTATTTGTGAAGAAAAAGGATGGGACAATGCGGATGTGTATTGACTACCGAGAAATTAACAAAGTAATGATCAAGAATAAGTATCCATTACCGCGTATTGATGACTTATCTGATCAGCTTCAAGGGGCTCAGGTGTTTTCAAAGGTTGACTTGAGATTTGGGTATCACCAACTGAAAGTTAAAGCAGAAGATGTAGAAAAGACAGCCTTTAGGACCCGATACGGACACTATGAATTCCTGGTGATGCCGTTTGGGGTTACTAATGCGCCAGCTGCCTTTATGGACTTAATGAATCGTGTTTTTAAATCTTATTTAGATGAGTTTGTGATAGTATTTATTGATGACATAATTATTTATTCCAAGAGTCCGGAAGAGCATGAACAACACCTGAGGTTGGTTTTACGACTTCGGGAAAAGCAATTATTTGGAAAGTTAAAGAAAAGTGAGTTTTGGTTGACAAGTATCACGTTCTTAGGATACGTGATCTCTAAGGAAGGTATCTCAGTAGACCCAAATAAGATTGAAGCCGTTATGAATTGGTCAAAACCGACAAATGTGTCAGAGATTCGAAGCTTTTTGGGGTTAGCTGGATATTATAGAAGATTTGTTAAAGACTTTTCTAGAATTGCAACTCTAATGACAAGGCTGATGAGGAAGGATGTACCATTTGAGTGGAATAAGGAGTGTGAGGATTGTTTTATAACGTTAAAGAAGAAGTTGACAACGGTACCGATACTTGCAATTCCAAAAAGTACTGGAAAATTCAGAATTTATAGTGATGCTTCTCACCAGGGGTTGGGATGTGTTCTGACACAAGATGACAAGGTGATAGCTTATGCTTCGCGACAGTTGAGATCTCACGAGAAGAACTACCCGACCCATGATTTGGAGTTAGCAGCGGTAATTTTTGCATTAAAGATTTGGAGACATTATTTGTACGGGGAGACATGTGAAATCTTCACCGATCACAAGAGCCTAAATACTTATTCACACAAAGGGATCTTAACATGCGACAACGAAGGTGGTTGGAACTTATGAAAGACTATGACTTGAATATTCAAGATCACTCGGGGAAGGCCAATGTAGTGGCCGATGCCTTGAGCCGGAAGTCATCAGAGAACTTAGCTTATGCCTTAACAGCACAGGAGGAGCTAGTGAAAGAATTTGAACAATTGGAACTTGAAGTCATTCCTAGAATTGAATGTGGTTTAATGGCTGTGATTGTGGCACAGCCGAGTTTAATTGGTGAAATCAAGACTAATCAATTTTTAGACCCAGAATTCAAGAAAATTGTGGATGAGTTGCCTAAGGGTAGAAGGCTAGAGTTTAGCTTTCAAGACGGTGTTCTGAAATACATTAATCGATTATGTGTTCCTAAAGTTGGTGATTTAAGAAACAGGGTTATAGAAGAGGCTCACAACACCAGATATTCAGTACATCCGGGTAGTACCAAAATGTACAGAGACCTACGAGAGATTTACTGGTGGAGTGGTATGAAGCGAGAGGTAGCGGAATTTGTTTCTAAATGTATGACTTGCCAAAAGGTAAAAATGGAACATCAGCGACCTGGAGGAGAGCTACATCCTTTAGAGATACCAGAATGAAAGTGGGAGCATATCATGATGGATTTTGTCTCGGGATTTCCAAAATCTCAAAAGTCGAATGATAGCATTTGGGTCATCGTAGACCGATTGACTAAGTCAGCTCATTTCCTACCTATCAAGACCAAAGATCCATCAAAACTTGTAGAGATTTATATCAGAGAGATTATACGGCTTCATGGAGCACCAGTGTCGATAGTGTCAGATCGTGACACTCGATTCGTGTCGAGGTTTTGGGAGAGTTTACAGAGGGCTATGGGGACAACATTACATTTTAGCACCGCTTTCCATCCCCAGACCGATGGTCAATCTGAGAGGGTGATTCAGATTTTGGAGGATATGTTAAATTTCAAGGCCAACTGGGAGACTCATTTGTCTCTAATCGAGTTCTCTTATAATAACAGTTTCCAAACCAGCATTGGAATGGTGCCTTATGAGGCATTATATGGAAGAAAGTGTAGATCGCCGATCTGTTGGACAGAAGTTGGTGAAAAATAGCTCTTGGGGCCAGAGATAGTTCAAATCACTACTGCAAGATTCGACTGATTAAGCAGAGATTGCAAACGGCACAGAGTCGTTATAAAAGTTACGCGGATACGGGTAGAAGACCGTTGGAGTTTGAAGTGGGTGACTATGTGTTTTTGAAGGTATCGCCTTCGAAAGGCATAGCACGATTTGGTAAGCGAGGTAAGCTCAGCCCGAGGTATGTTGGGCCGTATTTGGTTCTTAACCGGGTGGGACCGTTAGCTTATCAGTTGGAATTGCCACAAGAGTTGGCGAATGTTCATAACGTGTTCCACGTGTCGATGCTTCGATGTTATGTGCCAGATACGAAACATGTTATTGTTCCAGAACCGTTAGAGATTCGGGAAGATTTGACTTATATGGAGCATCCCGTGCAAATTCTTGATAGAAAAGATCAAGTATTGAGAACCAAGGTGATTCCACTTGTTATGGTTCAATGGCGAAGCCATTCAGTCGAGGAGGCTACTTGGGAGCGAGAGGATGAGATTCGAGCAAAGTACCCACACTTATTCAATTCTTGAGGTAAGAGTAAGTTTGGGGACCAAACTCTCTGTAATACCCGCTATTTTCAAATATTTATTTCCCAAGATGAATAGTGTTTTTATGTTGTTATTATAATATTCAGTATTTATAGAACTCGATTATAAATTTTCAGAATTTTTAGAAACAGAAATTTAGCAGATTTGTGAATATCTGGTATATTTGGACCAGTTATGATTTTATTGCACATCCAACCAAACATGGCCCTAAGGAAATAATTATCCTTTGAACCTTTAACTCTTGGTAATTGCAAGGTGAGGTCCCTCCTTATTTCCTATATATGGGACCATTCCATTACATTTATCCTTAGACTTATGAGGTTGAGAACTCATCCTAATGCTTACATATCTTCATCTCACACACACAAACACCAAGAACACCAAGAACACACCTAGAATACCAAGAACACACCTAGTACACCAAGAACACCAAGAACACACCTAGAACACCAAGAACACACCTAGTACACCAAGAACACACCTAGAACACCAAGAACACACCTAGTACACCAAGAACACGATTTGAAGCCTGAATTTTATATTCCAAGATTCTTCGAGTTTTCTCGGCATTATTATTCTGCGAATTTAGGTGAGTCTCCAATTCACTCAGCTATTTATATTACACTTTGTTATGAACACATGATTATGATTATGATTATGATTTATATTAATTATGTGATGCTTATACGTATTATATTACGTATTTAGATTTTTATACGTATAAATACGGTATTCAGATATAGTATAATACAATATAAATATGGTATTCTAATATAATATAATACGGTATAAATATAGCATTATGGTATAGTATAAATACGGTATTATGGTTTTTCAAATACGGCATAAATACGATAAACTGGTATTTTCAAATACGACTGGAATCGAGATGGATTCTTAATGAGGATCGAAAACTCTTAACTTCCAACATGAATACTTATTTATTTAATATCACGAAACTTTTATAAATTCGGTTGTGGACGTACAAAATTGGAAAATAACCAAATTACCCCTGTGCCCTATTTTTACTAGAATCATACACGATGTCTAATATTTCATTCTAGTTTTGGTTTGAATGTTGTTATGTGTAATACCCTGTATTTTTCTTGTATTTTTATATCCTTTTGACATATATGAAATAATAACGAGATTGAGAAGCCGACGTGCATATTAGTGGGTCTGTCGACCGCAGAGGTCGATACTATTTATGGGTGCACGTGAATGCGGTCGCTAAGACCGTATGATGTTGAGTGTGGAATCCCTGGTGCTGGGATAGGATCGGGACTTCGTGTCAAATCGATATATGATAGAGTTGGACTTTGTGTCAAATTTTGGAGGTTATGTGATGTGGGGCTTCGTGTCGAGGTTAATATAGCGGGACTACGTGTCGAGAATAATATGTCAGGGCTGGAGTGCCGGGGTATCTTAGGGCTGCGTGTCGTAGTAGCATGTCGGGGCTATGTGCCGTAATAGTATCAAGGAGCTGTGTGCGGAAGTATGAGCTGTGTGCGGTGATTTGAGCTGTGTGCGATAGTATGAGCTGTGTGCGGTAGTATGAGCTGTGTGCGGTGATATGAGTTGTGTGCGGAAGTATGAGCTGTGTGCGGTGATATGAGTTGTGTACGGTAGTATGAGCTGTGTGCGGTGATAATTGCTGCGTGCTGTTGAATGACGGAGCTGCGTGCTGTGGAATGTCAGGGCTGCGTGATGTATCATATAAGGGCTATGTGTCGTAGTAACCATGTCAGGGCGGGTTGGCTGAAACATTGGGACTGCGTGTCAAGGGTGAACAGACCGTAGGTATGGGACTACGTGTCTGATTAATGTGGACCCAAGAGTCTATGTTATGTGTGAGACTACGTGTCGAGGATAAATGAGTCATGAGTCGTTGGGCTACGTGCTAGATGGGAAAGGGGATGACGTCCGTATTATATCTTGGATTGGTGCATACATGCATAGGCACGATGAGATGATCCTTTTTATTGATGTTGTTGTTATATGCTACATATCTGTGGATGCTCTATTAGTATTTGCATTCACTCGGCTTTCGTAGCTGACGGCGTTTTATGCCGCTGGATATTCCACGTCCAGCTGTCCAGGGCTTTGAGTATACAGGTGATGCATACATGGACAGGTACTACGAGGAAGGAGCCTACGATGATGGAGGATATGCCGGTGCTGACTACTACGCAAGCTGAAGGCTGGAAGCTATGCCGTAGTTAGCTCGTGTTTATGTTTAGAGACTTCTAAAATAGTTACGTTTATTATCGGAGTATGTTGCCGTAACACTTTATTTATACTTCTGCGATACTTATGGTTTGTAATAGTTAGTATCGGACTTTACATACGATTAAACTTAGACATCTCAATGCGTGGTTTAATCCATTACTCTGATGGTTTGACTTTGGTTGTGGACAATGTGGTGACTTTCAACTATCATGGCATACGGGTCCAAAAATGAATTTATTTTCTCTATTTTTGCTACTGTGGGGCGTGACACTCTCTTTTAGGGAGGGAGAAATGTAACACCCGTACCCGGAGAACGGGTTAATTATTGTGTAAATATGCATTAATTAGTATAATTAGTGTATAAATGGATTAAGGGGAGACTTGGACTCGCCCATGTAAAAAGTGTTCAGAGAGGGACACTAGTAGAAAAAGTCCCCAGTGAGGTGGGACAAGTATTGAAATGGAACCCAACAAAGGGTAAATTGGTAATTTGTATTTTAAATGATTAAATGTATTTTTACGTGATTATACGAATATTTGTTTAAATGCTTTCATATTATATGTCGATATATGTTTAGCATTTGGAGTTAGTTTAAGCACTCCCATAAGGGTATAACTGAAAAAGTTCATAATCAGTAGGTGCGATAGTAATTTCACAAAATAAATGGGACCCGCATTGGGATCCATACGAAACTTAGACAAATACCCATTAGATAATTGGATAGTTAATGGAATGTTTGGGGATTTCATAATAGGAACTTAATAAATTATGGGGGTATAAATGCAAAAGGGAAAAAATGTGTTGCCAACAAATTGCATGTATCATGCATGTGTCAAGAGAGGGATTAAACTCTCAAAACATTACATAAAATCAAAGAAAAAGAGAGAGCTCGGAGAGAGACAACGAGATTCCGTAACTCCGACATCGACAATTCGCCGTTCCGTCGCCATTCGTCGTCCAATTCGCGAACCAAAGCCGTATTCGGACTCGTGGAGGTGAGACTGTCACAGCCCAGTTCCACCATAGCGGAACCGGAGCCCGTGGCACGCCACCGAGGCTCTTCCTACTCATTTCAAAGTTGTAGCAGCGGAAAATAAACTTTAAATATAACAAATAGTAGTCGTTCTTTTGAAACAATATACCCGAAGTTGGTAAAATCCATATAAATTTGAAAACGTAATTATATTTTGAAACAAAT
This sequence comes from Hydrangea macrophylla, assembly GCA_033977485.1. NCBI lineage: Eukaryota > Viridiplantae > Streptophyta > Magnoliopsida > Cornales > Hydrangeaceae > Hydrangea > Hydrangea macrophylla. The sequence goes on from CM066986.1 coordinate 88,615,508, forward strand.
GAATTATATTCAAAGGGATCCCAAAGGTGCCCTAACAACCAATCAAAACATTTAAATAAATTGCGGAAGGGGTATAAAAAGTTTTCATGCAGGGGTCATTTCGACCGGTCCAGATGCCCATTTCGACCGGTCGAGACCCTCGGCAATAATCCTTCACAACAGAGGGTACTTCGACCGGTCGAGCTGTCCCTTTCGATCGGTCTAATGACCCTCTGACAGAAATCCTTCTTGCACTAGGAAATTACCTAAGGTCAAACGACCCTTGCGACCGCAAACTATCTCAACATTAATTCAAGACATAAAGTCGACAAGTAAAACATTTCGAACCGTGAACTCTAAGTTCATATACATGATAACTTAAACAACCCAAACCATGTTTTCAAAGTCAAAACAAAACGTAGTAATTCCTTACAGGATTTGGAACTAAAATAAAACGTTTACAAGACTATTCTCCATTCTATTACAAAGTCCCTTAACAACTCAAATGAAATAGACTATCCGATTACAAAACCACGAGATTAAAGCATTGAGTCGCCTTCTAAGCGAACTCCCAAAACCCACGTGCTCACTTCTCCGATTCCTCGCCAGCATTTACACCTGAAATGGTTATTTGAATAACCACAGATATTCGATTTGTTTAAGCTAACGCTTAGTGAATAAAACAACATATGCACATGAATGATAAACATGTCCGCATTCACATCTCTACATTTCATACTAGTCGCGGGAGACTCACGTGCCCGTCCATACTCCCAATCCGCGACTCCTCGCCAATAAGTCCACGCGAAAGGGTAAGACCCACGATTCTTCTCTTCAATCGTGCGACCTTAATGCCTATATCGGCTCCACAAAATGGCACGGTGACCACGTGCTCCTTCTGACCCAAATAAGCAACTTACATGCTCAAATACATATCATCATGCTCGCGGTAATCAAAACATTTCATCGTGCTATTGGGCCTACTTATCAATATAAATGCCCAATATGAACTACACAAGATACCTCTAAGAATTAAGACATGCTATTCAAACATAACATGAATACATGTCAAGAAACCATTCCAAAAACATAGTTGAATCACTCACCTCCGCTTTACGCTCTTAAACTACGATCCAAAGAAAACCCGTGTACAAAGAACGTGTAGAAGTCCGTCTAGTACAATTCCCATGGATCAAAATTCCATTTATCAACTTTTATGAAAAATTCTAGAAAACAACTTTTCGGAAAACTTGGCCAAACAAGCCCTAACATATATCAAAACGAAGCTCTTACCTCGAGGAGCTCGAATATGAAATCTTGAAGAAAATAAACGGGCAGAAGTCCGTCGTATGACGTCGAGGAGCTCTAAGAAACCAAATCTCCCCTTTTGACCTCCTCTTAGATTTAGGTCAAGAACTTATGAAAAAATCTAAAGTTCATCTCTATCTATATATAGACAAAACTCTCGGGAATTACGTTTACCTTCCCACGAGTTTTCAAAACTCTTAATCAGTCTCTGAAACTTTCTATACAGCTTATTCGTAGCTTTATAAGTGAAACCTCAAAATTATGAAAGTTTTCGACTAAGTTTCGTTTGGTCGCTAAAACGCGAATTTCTACATGACGTTTCCGATGTTGCTAATTAGCCTACCAAATTAATAGCGTGTTAATTCGTTCTCACCAGGATACTAAAACTAACAACAGATATACATTCTAAAACAGAAAATAATACAGATATTGAAATACATAGGTAAACATTTATTTTCAGATAAACATTTAAAGCATTCCACAGTGACCATCTCACACTCGGAGAGACTTCACAAACACTAAACACTAATCAACAAATTCTCAGAGGGTCCTCTATCACAGACACCCCAAAATGACTCGTGAGTCAAAACTCACTCAACCATGTGTCAAAAGACACGCCACAATACATTATCATGCATGACAATGTAATGCAAAAGCAATAACACAAATACGGGTGTTATAATACTCTCCCCCTTAAAAGAAGTTTGTCCCCAAACTTATACCTCATGTCTCGAAAAGGTGCGAATACTGAGTACGCATCTCATCTTCTATCTCCCACGTCATCTCTTCCGTAGTTTGGCTACGCCATAATACTTTCACTTTCGATATTACTTTATTTCGTAAGACTTGATCCTTCCGGTCTAAGATTTCTACCGGATATGCGACATAAGTTAAATCACCCTGAATCTCATTCGATGTCGGAGTCATCACTTGATCTCTATCTTCCACTAATTGTTTGCGTAACAACGATACATGAAACACGTTATGAACTTGAGCATACTCGCTCGGCAAGTTCAAACGATAAGCTACGGGTCCAACCTTTCCAATGATTTCAAAAGGTCCTACATATCTCGGATTGAGTTTCCTGTATCTACCAAATCTGGTTATTCCCTTTGAAGGTGACACCTTCAAATACACTAAGTCTCCCACGTCAAATTCCAATGGTCGTCTACGCTTATCGGCATAACTCTTATACCTACTCTGAGCTGTCAGTAACCGTTGTCGAATTACCTTTATCTTATCCGTCATCTCTTGTACAATTTGCGGCCCTTCAATCATTCTTTCTCCGACTTCCGTCCAACTAATCGGTGAACGACATACACGACCATATAAAGCTTCATAAGGAAACATCCCAATACTCGACTGAAAACTGTTGTTATATGCGAACTCAATTACCGGTAGGTGGTCTTCCCAATCACCTTGAAAATCAAGTACACATAAATGAAGCATGTCCTCCAAAATCTGGATTACTCTTTCTGATTGACCATCGGTCTGAGGATGAAAAGCGGTACTAAAATGCAATTTGGTACCCATTGCTTCTTGCATGGCTCTCCAAAACTTCGACGTAAAACTACTATCCCTATCCGAAACGATAGAAACTGGGATACCATGTAGTCTCACAATCTCACGAATATACAACTTAGCTAACGTCATTGGCTTAGTTGTTCGGATTGGTAGGAAGTGTGATGACTTCGTCAAACGATCAACAATCACCCAAATAATACTGTTCGATCTCTTCGACCTCGGAAATCCACTAACAAAATCCATTGTTATGTGCTCCCATTTCCGCTCGGCTATTGGTAACGGTTGTAACAATCCCGAGGGTACTTGGCGTTCGGCCTTTACTTGTTGACAACTAGTACAACGCGAAACATAACGTGCTATTTCTCTCTTCATTCCCGGCCACCAATAAACATGTCTCAAGTCTCTATACATCTTGGTGCTTCCCGGATAAACGGTATACTTCGTATTGTGTGCTTCCTCTAGGATGTTCCGTTTCAACTCCTTCTCGTTAGGCACACAAATTCTACTCCTCAATCTCAACACATTGTTCTCAAACGTGAATCCCGGTTGTTTGCCCATTGGAATCTCATCACAAATCTTCTTCAAAGCCACGTCTTGAAGTTGTTTCTCTGCGATCTCGTAAATCAAGAGTGGTTGTGCCACTATCGTCGACATAAAACCACTTTCAATCCTCAAAATCACTTCAAGTTCTAAGTTCTCCATATCTCTTATCAATTCTTTCTGAGAAGTCAAATCTGATGCGGTATTGGTTGGTACTTTACGACTAAGAGCATCGGCGACGACATTCGCCTTGCCCGGATGATACTGAATTGACAAGTCATAGTCCTTCATCAACTCTAACCATCTCCTTTGCCTCATGTTCAAATCTCGTTGTGTAAACAAGTACTTCAAACTCTTATGATCCGTGTATATCTCAAATTTCTCCCCGTATAGATAATGACGCCAAATCTTCAATGCAAAAATCACGGCGGCCAATTCTAGATCATGTGTTGGATAATTCTTCTCGTGCGGTCTAAGTTGTCTCGACGCATATGCAATAACCTTATCACTTTGCATAAGAATGCAACATAAACCTCTATATGAAGCATCACTGTAAATAATAAATCCTTCAGTCCCTGACGGAACGGCTAATATTGGTGCTTTCACTAGTCGACCCTTCAACTCTTGGAAACTTTCTTCACATTCTGGACTCCAAACAAAAGCAATATCTTTCCTCATTAACTGTGTCATCGGCATTGCTACACGCGAAAAGTCTTTTACAAATCTCTGGTAATACCCAGCTAATCCTAGGAAACTTCTGATGTCTGTCACATTTGTTGGTCTCGCCCAGTTGGTAACTACTTCTATCTTCTGAGGGTCTACAGAAATTCCCTTTGCCGACACTATATGTCCAAGGAAAGCTATCTCGGTCAACCAAAACTCACACTTCTTCAATTTATCGAATAATCTCTTTTCATGCAATCGTTGTAAAGCTAATCGCAAATGATGCTCGTGATCTTCAACGCTTTTGGAGTAGATTAGGATGTCATCTATGAACACGATAACGAACTCATCTAAATAATCCTTGAAAACACGGTTCATCAAGTCCATGAAAGCAGCTGGTGCATTAGTCACTCCAAATGGCATAACCAAAAATTCAAAGTGACCATATCGAGTCCTGAAAGCTGTCTTCTCAACATCTTCCTCTTTGACTTTCAACTGATGGTAACCGGATCTTAAGTCGATCTTCGAAAATACTTGAGCCCCTTGTAACTGATCAAATAAGTCATCTATTCGTGGCAATGGATACTTGTTCTTGACGGTCAACTTATTCAATTCCCGGTTGTCTTTTACTTGGGCAATTCTTCGCTATATGCCCCGGTTGGCCACACTCAAAACATTTCCCTCTTATCTCTGGGTTATAGCTCTTGGTGTTAGAGGTTGTGTTTGGTGTAGTCGAATTTGCGTTCAAAGGACAATTCCTAGACACATGCCCTAATTGTTTGCAAAAATAGCAAGTGGTCAATTGATAGCAGGTTCCTCTGTGTCGTAGGTTACATGTCGGGCACAACGGTCTCGAATCTCCCACAAACACATTTCCTCCTTGACTACTCATATTTGATCCTGAACCTTGCGTGAACGGTTTCTTCGCATTCCCTTGACTCTTACCCCGACTGTCATTTGCTCTCTTCCCTTGTTGTCCCTGTCGATATCTGTCGACACTTTTCTCAGCAATACGAGCAGCTTCCTCAACGAGAGAAACGGTCGGGTGTCGTAACATATCCACACGGCCACGGATATTCTCCCTAAGTCCTTCCTCGAACTTACGAGCTTTATCCCTATCAGTCGGAATGGTAGTTTTCCCAAATCGTAACAAGGCATTGAAACGAGAAACATACTCACCCACGGTCATATCTCCCTGAACCAAACTCGCAAACTCTTGGCATTTCTGAGTATAAGCAGATTGCGGAAAGAAACGTTTGTTGAATTTATCCTTAAATGCTTCCCAAGTGGTCGGCTTCCCTTGTTCAAGTACGTTGTTCCACCAGTCCAAGGCTTCACCCATCAACGTATCGGATGCACATAAAATTTTCTCCTCATCGGTAGATATTACCTGACGGAAATGTCTTTCCATGTCCATCATCCAATGATCGGCCAAGTCTATGTTAACTTGTCCATAATACAAGGTCGGTTTTCGCTTATAAAACTGTTCCACGATTGTGTGTTGAGGTCGCGGTGCCCGTGGAGGCTGAACGTTCATCTGTTCTCTTTCACTTACCGCTTGTATGAAATTTCCCACCATATTCACTATTTGGTCCATCCGCGAATGCGGTGACAATTCTCTCGGCAGATCCGCCATAATGTTTCAATTATTCCCCTGTTGAGTTCAATGCATAATGACCATGCATGCTATGTCACCACATAGATATATGTGCACAGTTCATCACGATCAACAAATGCTAGCACATGAAGCATTTCGACAATGATAACAATTATCTTCACAATTACGCACTCCACTCGACGTCACTCAGTATATATATAACGTCACTCGTTCCCAAGGCTCTAAACTTATGCTCTGATACCACTAAATGTCACAGCCCAGTTCCACCATAGCGGAACCGGAGTCCGTGGCACGCCACCGAGGCTCTTCCTACTCATTTCAAAGTTGTAGCAGCGGGAAATAAACTTTAAATATAACAAATAGTAGTCGTTCTTTTGAAACAATATACCCAAAGTTGGTAAAATCCATATAAATTTGAAAACGTAATTATATTTTCAAACGAATGAATTTATATTCAAAGGGATCCCAAAGGTGCCCTAACAACCAATCAAAACATTTAAATAAGTTGCGGAAGGGGTATAAAAAGTTTTCATGCAGGGGTCATTTCGACAGGTCCAGATGCCCATTTCGACCGGTCGAGACCCTCGGCAATAATCCTTCACAACAGAGGGTACTTCGACCGGTCGAGCTGTCCCTTTCGACCGGTTGAATGACCCTCTGACAGAAATCCTTCTTGCACTAGGAAATTACCTAAGGTCAAACGACCCTTGCGACCGCAAACTATCTCAACATTAATTCAAGACATAAAGTCGACAAGTAAAACATTTCGAACCGTGAACTCTAGGTTCATATACATGATAACTTAAACAACCCAAACCATGTTTTCAAAGTCAAAACAAAACGTAGTAATTCCTTACAGGATTTGGAACTAAAATAAAACGTTTACAAGACTATTCTCCATTCTATTACAAGTCCCTTAACAACTCAAATGAAATAGACTATCCGATTACAAAACCACGAGATTAAAGCATTGAGTCACCTTCTAAGCGAACTCCCAAAACCCACGTGCTCACTTCTCCGATTCCTCGCCAGCATTTACACCTGAAATGGTTATTTGAATAACCACAGATATTCGATTTGTTTAAGCTAACGCTTAGTGAATAAAACAACATATGCACATGAATGATAAATATGTCCGCATTCACATCTCTACATTTCATACTAGTCGCGGGAGACTCACGTGCCCGTCCATACTCCCAATCCGCGACTCCTCGCCAATAAGTCCATGCGAAAGGGTAAGACCCACGATTCTTCTCTTCAATTGTGCGACCTTAATGCCTATATCGGCTCCACAAAATGGCACGGTGACCACGTGCTCCTTCTGACCCAAATAAGCAACTTAACATGCTCAAATACATATCACCATGCTCGCGGTAATCAAAACATTTCATCGTGCTAATGGGCCTACTTATCAATATAAATGCCCAATATGAACTACACAAGATATCTCTAAGAATTAAGACATGCTATTCAAACATAACATGAATACATGTCAAGAAACCATTCCAAAAACATAGTTGAATCACTCACCTCTGCTTTACGCTCTTAAACTACGATCCAAAGAAAACCCGTGTACAAAGAATGTGTAGAAGTCCGTCTAGTACAATTCCTATGGATCAAAATTCCATTTATCAACTTTTATGAAAAATTCTAGAAAACAACTTTTCGGAAAACTTGGCCAAACAAGCCCTAACATATATCAAAACAAAGCTCTTACCTCGAGGAGCTCGAATATGAAATCTTGAAGAAAATAAACGGGCAGAAGTCCGTCGTATGGCGTCGAGGAGCTCTAAGCAACTAAATCTCCCCTTTTGGCCTCCTCTTAGATTTAGGTCAAGAACTTATGAAAAAATCTAAAGTTCATCTCTATCTATATATAGACAAAACTCTCGGGAATTACGTTTACCTCCCCACGAGTTTTCAAAACTCCTAATCAGTCTCTGAAACTTTCTATACAGCTTATTCGTAGCTTTATAAGTGAAACCTCAAAATTATGAAAGTTTTCGACTAAGTTTTGTTTGGTCGCTAAAACGCGAATTTCTACATGACGTTTCCGATGTTGCTAATTAGCCTACCAAATTAATAGTGTGTTAATTCGTTCTCACCAGGATACTAAAACTAACAACAGATATACATTCTAAAATAGAAAATAATACAGATATTGAAATACACAGGTAAACATTTATTTTCATATAAACATTTAAAGCATTCCACAGTGACCGTCTCACACTCGGAGAGACTTCACAAACACTAAACACTCATCAACAAATTCTCAGAGGGTCCTCTATCACAGACACCCCAAAATGACTCGTGAGTCAAAACTCACTCAACCATGTGTCAAAAGACACGCCACAACACATTATCATGCATGACAATGTAATGCAAAAGTAATAACACAAATACGGGTGTTATAGAGACGGTCATTTCTATACCATTCTTTTACGTTGTAATCGTCTTAATTTTGTGACCCTTTCTAATCGGTGAGATACGATTGCCGAATACATGTAGGAAATTATACTGGAGTGAGATTTGAGCTAGTTTGTGGCAAAATTCAGCATCTAATGGCTTAATTTTGGGTAAAATCTGAAATAGGTGAGTTTTCTAACTTAAGCTTTGATGTGGGTACATGTTATGTGCTTCAATTGTTAGTTAATAGATAATAATTCTAGATTTAGTAGTTTAATTCATGTTGACTTTAGAATTTCTCATGTTAAATTGATGAGAAATATTCATGATTATGTGACTATGTGCTTATGTGTTAAGTAGTCAAGGAATGATTGGGAATAATGGTTCATTATGGTGAAATAAGGGAGGAGAAAAGGAAGAAATTCGCTTTAAGAACGGATGTTCAAGGAATAGAAGTGGCCGCGGGACCAAGGGAAAGGTCTTCGGGTCGGGATGAACCATTAGCCCATGAATTCTGCGATTACGTATGCTTATGTGCCTAAATTGCTGCATTACACATGTTCACGACATCTCTAGCATGTTAGTTAATTCACTAAGCGAAATGCTTAAGAAAACCGTTTTCCTATTTCTGTTGTGGTACATAACAACCACCGCAGGTTCGGAGCAAGGCTCGGAGAGGAGGTGAAACGAATTTGGACTGGGGCAAGGCTAGGACTTACGTGTTCGTGTTTACAATCGTATAATATGATGTAAATTATGGTTTGGACTTGTGATAATTAAGTTATAATGCTTTTAGTGGGAAATTTTGGGTTAAACTTAGAGGAACTTATGTAATTCCTTATGTTAAAACTATGGATTTTGTGTGTTAGTTAAGTTGGACCATTCCGGCAAGTCCGGGTGTATGTCGCAACCAGTTTTGGACAAGTTTCGCTTTTAAATAAGTTATATGTAAAGCTTTTGAACTCTATTTCGATAAAAACTCTATATCCATACAAGTTAAACCAATGTTTAGGCTTTAATGTCTTATTTGATTCAAATGAGCTTGGGTACAAGTTTAGAGTGGTTGGAAGTATCCTAGTGTGCATTAGGATCATGTTCAAGAAGTTTTATAAGTTTTCAAAAATGTTTGGATTAGTTTTAGTTCCAAAACTTCTTATAGACAAGTTGAAAGTTGCTGCTGCAGAAATGGTTCTGCAGAGGGGCTTTCGACCGGTCGAAGGGACCCGTTCGACCGGTCGAAAAACCCCCTGCCAGCCCTTAGATTCTAAATGTTTCCATGTTTTGTTTTAACTTTTAAAAGGCCAATAGGATACCTTTGGGGTCCCATTGACCTATAAAAACTTCACTTTCAACTACAAAGTTTGGTAGGTAGTTTTCACGGAATTGCCTAATTGGCACAAGTTATACTAGTGTTATTCAACTCAAGCTTGTTTAATAAAGCTTCAAACTCCTCCTCAAATTATTTTCATGTATATGCTAGTTCTTGGAAAGAACTTAAGTTCGTTACATGCTTGAGTTCGGTTGGAATGAATTGAAATCTTCCAACGGTTGCGTGATTTGATGAGTTTTCGATGCTTTTGTGCACTTTTCGGTAGTTCTAAGTTGGTTAGGAAGTATCCCTAAGTGACTTGTGTGTTTGGGGACTTCTTAGAATGTTAAATGGGGGAAAATATGCTTCAGAGGGTATCTGGACCGGTCGAATTGACCCGCTCGACCGGTCGAATGCCCTTCTGCACAAGGCAGTAATTTCGAAGGTATTTTTCGTCGACTTTTACGGAAACGGGCAAAACTCTTTGTAGAAAATTCGAATTCATGCGCAGTTTTTTGCATTGGAACCGGGACTCAATGAGCTATCTTTTGATGTCAAATTTTGTCATATTTTATTAATGACGATTTTGCCCTTGGGCTATTTTATCTCAGCATAGTAGTTTTAAGTTACTTCAAATCATGTTTTTCCTTAATAACTAACATGGTTCTTGCTTATAAGTGTATTTTGGGTGCGTATAGTCTTGTTACACGTGTCCTAATCCGTAGGGGTGGGTTGGGGGTGTGACATCTGCATTGTGCATTCTTGGATCATATGACCCATTTTCCCATACTTATAGCATGCTCCTGTACTTAGACAACAAATACCCCAATGCAAATTCTCACATGTTTTGCATGGAGATATGGTTTTGCCCTGTGGTCTACTCTTGTTCTGAGAGTTAGAACCTGCAGTAGATGTTCCTGTGAACTGTCTCTTGGTGTTTCCTTGGCCTTTTCCCTGATTGTCAGTTTATCTTTTAAAATTGTCTCGATTATTCTAATGTTCCAAGCTTATTCTTTCATCCACAAGAGCACGGTCTATCACTTCCTTGTATAACTTGAGTTTGAACATTTCCACCTTGCTGTGTATGTGGATTTGCAGTCCATCTTCAATTTTTTTTGCCTTTTCTCCTCTGTGGGGATTAGATACATGGAAAAAAAGGATAAGGTAGAGAACTCTATAGCATATTGGAACACCATCATGTTTCCCTGCTTTAGGTTCATGAAATCCTTAGCCTTTTGTTCCTTCATAGAGTCTGGGAAGTACATGCCATAGAATACCTCCAAGAATCGCTGCCAGCTCATCACGGGCTCGCTTTTGTCCATTGTAGTCCACCAACGATCCGCCTCCCCTATAAAGGTAAAGGTGGAATACTTCACTTTCTCTTCCTCGGGACAGGAAAAAACTTTGAAAATCTTTTCCATCCGATGGACCTATGCTTTAGCCTTAGCAGGGTCTGCACTGCCATCAAAAGTTGGTGGTTGTAATTTCTAAAATTGCTCCACTGTTACCTGCATTTCCCGTTGTCCATTATTTTTACTTCCATTACCACTATCCTCAAAATTAGCTACTCTATCTTGGGCAGCGTAAGCCAATCCTTCGATGATTTGTTCGACACGTTCAAATCTTAGCATTCACTGCTTCATCCATGTTAGTTGAGCTTATTCCTTGTTAGTACTTCTCTGACTACATAACAATAATATAATTAGTACCATACATAAGTATAGTTACGTAGCGCACGGTCCTACTAAATAGTTGAGGCTTTCTAATGACCCTAAAACTATTGCTCTGATACTAAGTCTGTCATGTCCCAAAACCTAAATGGTGGATTTGAGGCATGGGACTGGCCACCAAGGCCTCATAACTTGTATAGAGACTAGAGGAAGCGATATTATTAAATTTAATTACAAATACAGGTCATGAAGACCATAATGTTACAAGTCAACCCAAATTTATTACATAATATTCTTATGACTAACTCGAGCCTTTGAATATAGACTCTGAGAATTTCAAGTTTCTTATTCTACTATAGGATCCTTCTTAACCACATCATCTCCCACCATATTTTATTCCTCATCTCCCTTATTACTTGAAAGGGGTTAGAAAGATTTGGAGAGTGTGAATAGAAGACTTAGTGAATAATCGTAATCCTGGATAATGAACATAAAGAGAAATCTGTATACCAAAGGTAAATGAGGTAAACATAACAATCGATATATCGAGAGAGTAGAATATCATTAGAAAAGGCATAAAAAATACATATTTAGAAGGCCATATTACCAACCACCCATTCACGTACACATACATATACATATACTGCAATAGCTAACTGATCATAGGGTCGTCCAGCTTTGGGGCCACTCGTAGATCCAATAAAGATCATCCCACATAGGGGCTCGCAAGTTCTTAATAGAACTAATATATATTCAAGTAGAATTTTCACACCCCAACCCGCCTCAGGCGAGTTAGGACATGTGTAACAAAGTCCACACGTCTAAACTTTCACTAATCACCAAGAAAATCATATTTTAAACTCCATAAACGAACTTTCTTGACACAAAATAGCTCCAAGGGAAAAATTGTCATTAATAAAGCATAGACAAATTTTATACCAAAAGATAGATTTTCGAGTCCCAAATCCAACTCAAAAAACGGCACGCGAATCCGAGTTTCCTAGAAAGAGTTATGCTTGTTTCCGTAAAAGCCAGCAACTGCTAGAGGGGCGGATCGAACCGCCCATAAAACCCGGATCGATCCCACTTTTTAATTTCTCGCAGATTGTCCCCAGGAAGGGCCGGATCGATCCACGTTAAAGAGCCGGATCGATCCGGTTCTACAGAACAGTCTCCCAACTGCTAAAACTTCATATTTTCATGTACAAAACAATCCTAAACCAAACCAAATCATATGGAAACCTCAAGAAATTTTCAAAAACATTTCCAAACATTTTCATAGCATATCCAAGAGTGGTATAACAACTAAAACATATAAATTCCTCTCATGGATCATAATTCTACATTAAAATCCTAAGTTTTCCCAAAGCACACATAATCCAACATAAGAGAACCAAGTTAAGATTTACAACCCCAAAATCCATTCAACATATTCAAGTTCCCTCCCAACCTTATACGTAATTAGCGACTTGTGACTACAACTCACAATTTGGTGCATAATCAACATCCACACTCAACTTAACAAATTACAAGTTCTCCAAACCATAAGTTATACAACATTACTATTACCAAAACCTACAACCTGAGATTTAAACACCTAAACATATAAACATAACCCTATATATACAACTCTCATGCCCATCCCGTAGCACGGATCATTTCCTCTCATCCTCCCGTGCGGTACCTGCGATGGTTATTCAATAACCACAACATAAAATATATTTTCGTTTAAGCTTTCGCTTAGTGAGGAAACTAATCGTTCTATTGGCATGTTCAATATGAAAATGCAACAATTATTATCAACCTCAACAAAATAATCTCTGGGAAGTCAAGTAAGTCCAGCCACCACCCCTGAGTCCTTCTCACCCCAGATCTTTCTCACTTTTGGCGCATATAGCGCAACACACACTCTCTTGTGACCCCGTAGGCGTCACTGACATTTCATTGTGGTCGTCACCTCGCCCTTCCTTTTGAGGGCTTACTATCCCTTACATATGGGACCAATAAATGGAGGCCACTACTTGACTTCCCTTTGATCCACATAAGCATTTAAGCAACTTAGCACATAAGCATAGCAATTTCACATTATTGACATGCTTTTTACCCAAATTCATCAACATATATATATATACATAAGCATGGATTAAGCATCCATAAGCATCAATTATCACATGAACGCATTTAAACACCCAATTTTGGGATTAGAACACTCACCTCTTTGAATTCCAAGTAATTAAGCCTAGAATCCCCCAATCTCTTGCAAATTTCACCTCAAACCCTAACCGGTATGATTCCTTCACGAGTTCAAAAATGGTCTCGGTTCGTGAATCCGATGTCGGACGACGAAGAAACGTCAAGAAACGTCGCGTAGATTTTCGTCGCCGACTCGAGAGCTCTCGTTCTCTCCTAAACTCAATTCCCAACTGTGTTTTACAAGCATGAGACACATATGCATCTCATGCACATGTGTTGTCATGTGGTTTTTCCTTAATTCCATTTACATCCCCCCAATTTTCTTAAGCTTTATTATGAAACCCCCATATCAATTACATTAACTACCCACCTTTTCTAAATGGATTTAAATCAAGTCTTGCGTGGGTCCCAAACATTGTCCCACATAAATTATGAGGTTGCTATTAAACCTACCAATTATCAATTGTATTCAAATACGCACTCACATGGGTACACAAATTGGTCCCCTTACCCTATCATAATACATAATAATATTTTTTAAACATTTAAACAAGTATTCATCTAAGCATATAATGACATCAAAATGCATATATTTTAATTAGACCCTCATTGGGCCCCACTTTTTATACCAGGCCTGTGTTTTACAAAACTTTCATCTGTGTCCGTATATGAACACATTTTCACATGTGTCATAACCCACCTTAAATCATCTCATGCATTAATTATCTTTAATTAACACATATTATTACCAAATTAATATTCTCTTCCGGGTACGGGTGTTGCAAGAATGGTGGTAATTGACGCTGGAATGAATGAACAAATATACGATATAAAAACTCTAATATGAAGCTTACAATAACTTCAAATAACATAACCTCTATCATGAAACGAATCGAAGTGTTCCAAAACAAATATAAGAATAACGATATAAGAATTAAAGTAAAGCCTTTTCAAGTAATAGGATAAGATTCACTCAAGAGGAGTTGAATCAATAAAAAGGAAAACGATCACTCACCTTGACAACTTAGATGATTAAAGTACTTTTTTGTACCTAATTTAATCCTCAAGTCCTATGCAATGCATATGATAAAAACAAGAAATTTAGTTTAAGTCCAAGGTGTAGGGGACAAAATGGTAATTATAGCTTTATAGGGGTTTTTTCATAATTTTACAAAAAAGGATTTTTTTTTTTTACTAAAATGATCCTCATATTATTACAGAACTAATGTCATTGACTAGAGTTGATTAAGAGTTCATTATTATATTCTTAAAAAAAATGTAGATTTTTCTGTAGCAATTTTGGCTCCAAGATAAGAGAAGAATTTTCTGTCTCCAAAACATGCAAAATTAGTATCTAAATATTCTAAATCTTGTTTTGGCCACAACGGTACTGACCATTTATTTTTCCGAGTTTTACCAAAATTATAAAAGTATTTTTTTTAAATAAAAACTCTTATTCTAAAGCTATTTTGTAAATTCAAAATTCAAAATAAGAAATACCATATGATATCCAAAAGAGAGCATTTTTGCTCACCCAAAATATGGTTCACCAATGCTCACCCAAGCATCCCATTGGCCAATGCAGTGGGACCCAGGATTAAACATATGTTCAATCCTGGGTCCCACTGCATTGGCCAATGAAATGCTTGGGTGAGCATTGATGAACCATATTTTGGGTGAGCAAAAGTATTTTCTATCCAAAATTCACCAAATTTTAGAAAATGGTATAAAATAACTTATAATGGTTAACATGTTTTTGAAATACCAAAAATGCCATTTTTATATACCCAAAAGTTAAGTTAGCTTTGAAACTTGAATTTGTCATTAATGGCGATTCAGGGTATGTTTGGCCTTGCTCACACTTTAAATTTTGATAAGGCCTTCTAAAGGTCTAATTAATACAGATTATAAAATACACTTAAAAGGTAAATATGATCTAATGCATAAAAAGGCTTGGAAAAAGAAATTTACCCACTGACTGAGATAGAGTTTGAAATCTGTAATTTGGGTCACCACTAGAACCACCACCACTAGTTTAGTATTTTATCCCCTAAGCGTCCCAATTTAGGAGTGTTAGAGTACAAGGGTATTTTGTAGTTATATTTTTAATAATATAATATATATGCATAGGCTAAACCTATTTTAGGTTAAGCCTTCACCTTCTCACTTAACATGGTATCAGAGCTTACCATGGAGATCCACCACACAGTCGCAAGCCACCACTACCCAACCGCAAACCACACATCACCACCCTATCACCCAGCCGCAACCTACTACACCCAGGCGCAGCCACTATGGTCTGCAACAACCCTAGCCGAGCCACCCACCCATACCTAGTTGAGGCCTACCCAAGCTACCCTAACCCTCGCCGAGACCTCCATGCCATAGCCAACATTCTCCAACACTTTAGATCTGATTATTGTTCTTCTTTTTTGTATCTTTTTCATCTCAAGCAAGAGATTCTCATTGTCGGACACTTGATTGGGCAGTTTTGATTGTTGTTCTCTTCGTCGGGGTTGTCTAGGTCTCAGTATGGGCCTTGTTAGTTAGTTTATATGTTTCATTGTTGATGTTATTTTTCATTTTCATTATTGTTCGCTATTCGTGTTTGTCAATATAAGACTCCTATTGTAGTTGGTACAGTTATGGCTGATTCGGGTTCCATAAAGACTGTTACTTCATCTGATATTGTGAGTATGCAAATTACCATAACCCAATTGAATGGATCCAACTACTTGTTGTGGGCTCAAGCTATGAGAGTAGATCTAGGTGCTCGAAAGAAGTATAAACACATCTTGTGTGGACCCCCTTCTAAGGATAGTAAAGAGTATAAGGATTGAGTTTCTGAAAATTATATTGGTATGCCTTAGTTGTGGAATAGTATGGAACCGTCAATTTCGTCAAATGTAATGTTTTTGTCCTCAGCTAAGGAGATTTGGGAGTCTATTCATGAGATGTTTTCCATGGAAAAGAATGTTTCTCGAGTCTATGATGTCTATAAGAATTTGTTGTTCTCTTCATTGTTCTCTTCTGATAATTCTTCTGGGCCTCAACAGGAAGTTAGTGCTCCCACTCCACTGGCTATGACATCTTCTAGTAACATTGCATGTTCTTCTTCTTCTGCTCCTACCCTATGGGTTATTGTCTTAGAAGTGTCTGCCTATATGACTAGTAAGTCCCATGTTTTTTCACAACTGACCAGTTCACCTACTTAGTCATCAGTTGTTTTAGCTGATGGTCGATCTTGTCCTGTAGTTGGTAGTGGATCTGTCTCACCAACTTCCTTTCTTTCTTTATCTTCTGTAAATTCTATTCCTCAATTCCCTTTTAGTCTCTTGTCGGTTAGCCAACTTACTAAGTCTCTTGATTGTTCTGTAACCTTTTATCCTTTTTGTTGTGTCTTTCAGGATCTCAACTCGAAGAAGATGATTGGTAGAGGTCGTGAGCGGAGCGGTCTTTATTACCTTGAACAACATCCCTTAATTACTAAATCGGTGGCTTTACAAGAAGCTGTCTCACCGCATCAATGGCATTGTCGTCGTGGTCATCCATCATTGCAGTCATTGAAGCTGGTTTTAAGTCTGTGTCTATGTTAGAGTGAGGCTTGTCAGTTGGGTAAGCACCATAGAGTGTCTTTTCCTTTACAAGAAAATAATCGTTAGTCCACTCCTTTTGAGCTGGTTCATCCGACGTTTGAGGGCCATCTAGACATAAGAGTCTATTAGGTTTTTCTTATTTTGTGTCTTTTGTGGATCATTATTCAAAGATGACATGGATTTTTTTTAATGAAAGATCGTTCTGAAATTTTTACAGTTTTTCAATTATTTCATAATGAGATAGTGACCTAATTTGGTTGTGTTATTCATACTTTACAATTTGATAATGCTTTGGAATATGTTAAAGGTCCTCTTCAATCTTGTTGTGATTCTTATGGGATTATACATTAATCTTCTTGTGGATATACTCCTCAACAGAATGGTATCGCTGAACGTAAGAATCAACACCTTCTAGAAGTAGCTCGAACTCTTATGTTTTAAATGAACGTTCCTAAGCAGTTTTGGGAGAATGTTGTTCTTACTACATGTTATGTTATTAATCGTATGCCTAGCTTTGTTCTAAGTGGTGGAATTCCTTATTCGGTCTTGTATCCTGATAAGGCCTTGTTTCCATTGCCTCCACGTGTGTTTAGCTGTGTTGCGTTTCTTTATATGCTTACTCCAGGCCAGGATAAATTAGATCCCCATACTATACAATGAGTCTTTGTAGGATATTCACATACTCAGAAAGGATGTAAGTGTTGGAATCCCCAAACTTGTCGTTATATAGTTGGTGCTGATGTTACCTTTTTCGAAGGTACATCCTTTTTTTTGTCGTCAGGTGCCTCATTGGATGTTGTTATTCTTACTCTAGTTTCTTCGATTCCTCTACCCATTCTTCCAGCCTCCGGTCCTCCTCCATTACAGGTATACCGTCACTATGAAAAACCACAGATGATTGAGGCTCCTCTTGCTCCACTCCTTTATCATCATCAACTTCAAGTGAGGTCCTACAGTTTATTGATCTACCTATTGTACTTCGTAAAGGTACTCGTTCTTGCACTCAGCATCCTATCGATCAAGTTATTTTTTATTCTAATTTATCTACTCCACTCCGTTCCTTTGTGTCGGCTTTGTGTTCTATTTCTGTTCCTTCATCTCATACTCAAGCATTAGCTTATCTTGGATGGAAGAGTGCTATGGATGAAGAGATGATAGGTTTGTCCAAAAATGGTACTTGGGAGTTAACTAATCTTCCTTTTGGAAAACATGTTATGGGATGTCGTTGGGTGTATGTAGTTAAGTATCATCCCAATGGTACTGTTGAACAGTTTAAAGCTCGGTTTGTTGCGAAAGGGTATACTCAAACTTTTGATGTTGATTATTTTGAAACCTTCTCTCCCGTGGCTCGTCTTAGTTCAGTTGTTACTAAGAAGTAGCCTATTTACCAACTTCATATCAAAAGTGCTTTTCTTCAAGGTAACCTTGAGGAGGAAGTGTACATGGAGCAACCTCCTGGGTATGTTGCTCAGGGGTCTCATAAGGTGTGTCGGTTGAAGAAAGCTATATACGGGCTTAAACAATCTCCAAGAGCCTGGTTTGACAAGTTTAGTCAGGTTGCTAGTTTGTATGGGTTAAGGATGTCACACTCGTTCCAAAAATTTTTGATTTTTGAAAATGCATCATTTGAGATTTTGAAATTACTAATGTTATTAATAATTTGAGTTGAGGTTGACTGTGAGTCAACAGTAAGGTGTCAGTGAGGACACGGGAACATGGTAGTTCATATGGCATGAGCATGAGTAAATGACATTTATATGATTTAAATGTTAATTGACTTATATGGTATTTGTAAATAGTGAATTATACCTGTGTAGTATAATTTCTGGTATTTTCGGTATTGTTTGTTAACATTTTGAGAACTGTGGTGAGAACGTGAGTGATACGATAATTAAAAAGGTAGGTTGTGTAGAGATTCCACAAAATATAGTTTTTCGGACGTTATTTTTTGGGACCCAAACGAAACCTAGTCGAAAACTTTTGAAATTTATAGTTTTCACTCGTAAAGTTGTAAAATGGACGTGTGCGAAGTTTCATGGGTTAATTAGAAGTTTGAGAAACTTGTGGAGAGGTAAACGCAATTTCCAGAACGTTTGTCTATATATAGAAGTGGATGAGATTTCACTCTCATCTAAACTTCCAAAATATCTAGAGAGAGGAGAGAGAAGGGAGATTGGAGCCAACGGGCTTTGCAACGCCAATCGACGACCGTTCGTCCGTCAGATTTTCTCCAGATTTCATATTTGAACTCGTGGAGGTAAGGGCTACGTTTTGATACTAATTAGGCCGTGTTTGGCCAATTTTTGTAAAAATCTTAATTCTAGACTTTTGGGGAAAACCCAGTAAAACTTGTAGGAATCGTCTCAAATTTGAAATTCGACGTTTATTTATCTCCCTAGACGATCCTTCAAAGTTTGAAGATAATTGCACGAGGTATGAATTCTAGATCTATGAAATATATGGATTTTCATGTTTTGAACATCAACTTTGATATATTTAGATCCGGGCGAAATTTATGTATTAATTAGGCCCATTAATTATGCACGTGAAATTATGTGAAAAGCACGTATAACTGTTTATGTGAGCATGTTATGTGTCTACTTGGGTCAAAGGGGAGTTTGGTGCAAATTCATCTGGGGTAAGCTCCTCGAACCTTGAGGATTGTGATTTGATTGTGATTGTGATGGAATTGGAATTGTGGTTGTGTCTAGATTAGAGGTGGGCCCAACCAGGACACGGTACCTGGTATGGAGGAAGGCCCAACCAGTGTACGAGATGCGTGGGAGAGGTGGGCCTCCTACGACATCGACCAGATGAATGCGTACCACTCACCCTAGAGACTATTTCTATGTGTTTTAGATGCTTAAACCATGAACTGTCATATAATCATACATTTAGAATTGTGCACTCAGCATATAGCAGAGCAGTGGAGATGTACTCCATTGCGGGTAAGAAGAAAGACAAAAAGAATCGTGAGGAGTGAGGTCGAGGAACGCCGGGAAGCTACAATTGTACATGTTTTTGTTTTAAATCCTAATCTTGTGTAAGGATTTGTAAATTGTAATAATACGTTGTAATAGATCTTTGGATTAGTTTAGTAGTTTGGAAATCTTGTAATTGAACGCTTGTAGTTATGTTTTAAATGTCGTAATTCAGTTACGGTTGTGATTGTTGTTAGTGTAGAGGAGCACGAGTTGTTAAATTTCTTCACAGGGTTGTCCAGCAGGGGAGCAGTCGACTGGACCCTATGTCAGTCGACTGGATCCCGTGTGATTGAGACACTGAAAGTGAATAGTAAGAGTAGCAGTCGACTGGAGCCATTTATCAATCGACTGAACACTGTTGATTTTTTGGCTACTGCTTCTATTAATGGAAAAACCAGTCGACTGTACCATAACTCAGTCGACTAGACCCCTTTTGAAAACTGATAAATTTTGGTTCTGCATAACACAGTCGACTGGGTTCCCTGATCAGTCGACTGGACCTCTGTTGAGAATTTTAGGTTTTGGCTTCTGCTAGGTACAATCGACTGGACCCTAGGCACAGTCGACTGAACCCCTGTTTTTCAGAATTGATTCTTTTGGATGTGTTTCCAATTGGCCAAAACTTTTTATAACTCTGATTCTAATGAAATGTACCACTCAGAGGGCAATGTTTCCTAAAGTTTTAATTACTTAGGGTTGTTTTAAAGTTCTTTCTGCTGCGTATCGTTAGAGGATGTTTGGATGAGCCTTGGTGGCATGCCACGTGTCCTATTTCCCCGCGTAGTGGGATGGGTCGTGACATTTAGTGGTATCAGAGCATTAGGTAACAAAACTTTGGGAACGTTCGTCGACGAGAGGAGTGTTGAGTGAATTGTCACATGTTCTAAATTGCATCCATACATATTAGAGATGTTTGATGCATATGTATGTTGTTTTACATACATGCTATTGTTATGGTTGTACATGCATAGTGTTTATGCATTGAGAACTATAGAATTGTAATCATGAGTGACGAAGAGCGAACTCTATCGCCACACACTCGACGTATGAATGAAATGGCAGAAATGATGGGGAATATGGGGGAAATGATACGGAATATAGCGGAGCGACTGCCTCCCACGCCCCAAATCAAAGTGGAACCAATAACCGTAGTGCATGCACCCGAAACTAGAGGTATAAGATCTGTATCCGAACAATTCGCTCGAAAGAAACCAATGGAATTTCATAGGACACCTGACACAACATTGGCAGAACATTGGGTCATGGACATGGAACGAATTTTTCGATCTATTTCGATGTCAGATAGGGAGAAGATTGAGAATGCAAGTGACGTATTACACTGTCACTGTGTCTGGAGTGTACCTACTGCCTGTTTTAAAGGCTATTATTGACTTATAACTTATTGACAGTTATTATTAACATTAAACAATAAACATAATATGATAATGATATATCAAACTCCCAAATGCCAATAATATAAAACATACATAATGATACTGACATACATTAAAAAAAAACCAACAACAACACCAATATGAAAATGTGTAAATGTCCATGTATGATGAAAACATCCAAATGAAATGTATCCAACACTAACAGGATTACAGGACCAACATCACAAAGTCTACCAAATGTCAATAATATAAAACAAAAAAAAAAAAAAAAAACCAAAGTACTAATGTCCATGAAAACATCCAAATGTATCCAACATTACAAACTTACAAAGTCTACCATATGTGAAAATACAAATAGTCAAATTAATACAAAGAGTACGAAACCGAAAGCCTCAAGTCCACACACAAACACCAATGAATCACCCTTTGCATTGAAGATTGTCAAAGATCAAAGCTCTACAATGTTGGCGTCATTTGCAAGCTTCAACAAATCTACAAATAGAAAAGCTTGGCAATAGTCACAACATATTTTAACATTTAAAAGAAAAAACTAAAAACTCACAAGTCATGAGTAAGTTATGTACCAACTAAAAAAAATGTAAAACATAAAAATTTGTTTACCTTCCTCATTCTTCTCAAGATTATCCAAATCCACCTCAACACTAATAGGGCAAGATTTGGGACACAACCAATCCTGAGCACATATAACGGCTTGTACTATCCTTGGAGTCAAGGAGCTCCAAAATGCATCAAGAACACGCCCTCCAGTACTAAATGCGGACTCGGAAGCCACTGTAGCGATAGAAACTGCCAACACATTACGGACTATTTGTGCAAGAATAGGAAATCGGGGTGAATTGACCTTCCACCACTTCAAAATATCAATGTCATCATCATCATCCTCAGCATCCTCACCAAGATACCTATCCAATTATGATTTAACGTCCATATTCCCACTTTCAGATTTATACTTCTTGTACTCAATCTTGATATTTGCTCTCCTCCTATTTTCTGGCTCCACATTAGATCGGATAGTTGATTTTTGGGAAGAGGTAGATGTAGTGGATTGGGGTGCATTAAACCTCTTATACTCATAAACATATTATATGTTCCATCTTTCACCAACTTTCTCATGGCTACTCCCACCTCTTCCCCATACATTGTGACAGTGGCAAACTCAACAAATGCTAACTTATGACGAGGATCCAATACCATAGCAATGAAAATCAACAAGTTCATCTTTTCGAATCTCCCCAATACTTGTCATACTTGGTCTTCATCTTTGTTGCCATGAAACTCAATTCATAATCATCACTACATTGCAACTCTTTCAACAAATAGTCAACCTCACTAATTTCGATGAGGAACAAATTGGATGTGACATGTAAAGAGCCAGAAATCCTCAAAGTTAGGTGATAAAAATGCGCCTAACATTAGACCAATCTTCCTCACTTGTCACCCATTTTCCATCACTATCCAAAAGATCAGATTTATAACTTGAGTCTTGTATGCTATACCTCTCAAAGGCCCTCTCAAACTTAGCTGTTGTATCTAACATCAACTATGTGGAGTTCCACCTAGTAGAAACATCAAGGCAAAATAATTTCTTACTCTCAATTTTTTCAAATTCAATACACTCTTTAAATCTTCTTAGTCTAGCAGGTGATTGCCGTATAAATCTCACTGCCCCCCCGAAATTGAGCAACTGACTCAGCAACTTTTGACCCCCATCAACAACCACAAGGTTTATAATGTGTGCTACGTACCTTATGTGGAGATGCTTGCCACCTAAAACATTTGTACCCCAAGTTTCAAACCTCCTCCTCAAGTATGGCCGGCCCAAAGGGGGGGCAAAAGGGCAACCGTCCCAGGCCACCAAAGTTTACAAAATTTTGAGGGCCCTTACGAAATTTACATAATTATATTTTTACCTTGAAATTTTTAGTATTTTACATTTAGGCCTCCTCCAAGGCCCAATTTAGTGTCATCAACTATATATATATATTGATATACATGTATATATAGCTCAAAAGCAAAGGCCCTAGAATTTTGAAAATTACACTTTCAGTGTAAGAATTTTTTGAGTTTTAGAAAAAGGCCCCTCTAGAATTTTGAAAGATACCATACAATGTTTTTAAGTTCACAAATAGACTCAATTATAAGCAGACCCCAAACAAAATCATAAATTACATACAAGTAAACCCTAAAAAAAATCCAATTATGTATATGTAGACCAAAAAAAAAAATTTACCTCAGGGGCACCGCCCTCGAACCCCCGTATAAAGGCATCCCTTTCAGTAGTTCGTCCCGGGCCTCCAAATACTCAAGACCAGCCTTGTCCTCAAGTATGAAATTGCCACATTATTAGAACTAGCATTATCAACAGTAATTGCAAGTACTTTATCAATACCCCACTCAAGTAAGCATTCCTCCAATACCATACCAATGTCCTCACCTTTGTGACTTTTAATTGGACAAAAATTCAAGATCTTTTTAGTCAAAGTTCAATTATTGTCAACAAAGTGTGCTATGAGAACCATATAGTTAATTCTTTGCAAAGATGTCTAAGTGTCTGTGGTGAGACAAACTCTCCTATTCGTTTCCTTTAATACATTTTTCAATTTGGACTTTTCTTGCAAATAGAGATCATAACAATCTCTGCTGATAGTCCTATGTCATGGAACATGAAAGTCTGGGGGTAACGCAACTGAGATAAATTGTTTAAACTTGGGCCGGTCAACAAAACTAATTGGGAGCTCATCAGTAATTAACATCTGATCTAGTGCCTTCCTAACAACCTCAGACTCAAATCTCCAATTGCCTAGTGTATTTTTACTACCTCCTGTTTGTTGATACCCAGTAAGCTTGTTTGGTTAAGATCATGGTTATATGGGTTAGCCTTACAACTTGTCATGTGATTTATCATTGTAGCAATCCCACAAGTTTTTGGATCACCCGCATAGGGTTTATCGCAATATTTACACTTCACTTTCTTCATCCCATTGTCATCGGTGAACTTAATAAAATGATTCCAAATTACTGACCTAGGTTTCATGGATTTTCTTTTTTTGTTACTCGAATTGGCTTCATCAGTGTCAACTTCATGTGGAATTTCAATGTGCTCACTCTCACAGTCACTTCCACCCGACAATGACATAGTGTAAAACAGTGTGAACTATGAAGTATGAGAGTTGATAAAGCCAGTAGGCAGAACTAGAAGCTGTGAAAATGCATATAAAAAGAAATACAATAATTAATGAAAGAAAATTAAGTTTATTTTAGATGTCGCTAACTTAGCCACTTAGAACCTGGGAAAATGTATAGCAGCATATGAAAAGAAATACAAGAATTAAAGATAGAAAATTAAGTTTTTTTTACATGTTGCTAACTTAGCCACTTAGAAGCTAGGAAAATGCATAGCAGCATATGAAAAGAAATACAAGAATTAAAGACAGAAAATTAAGTTTGTTTTAGATGTTGCTAACTTAGCCGCTTAGAAGCTGTGAAAATGCATAGCAGCATATGAAAAGACATCCAAGAATTAAAGAAAGAAAAATAAGTTTGTTTCATATGTTGCTAACTTAACCACTAGTCTTAAACCATCAAGTCATCAAAGACAAAAATGAAAGAAATTAAATGTCTATAGATTTTCAAATTTTCAGCATATATATATAAAATAAAAATTAAAGACAAAGGGGAAAAAATGAAAAGTCTATAGATGAGATGAGTGGTTCAAACTTCAAAGTTCAAACCATTGATCTAACATGCAAGTATGTAACAACATATATATTATATGATAAACAAAAAATAAAATTAGTTACCTACTTGCCTTTAAGTCTGAGATTGAGAGTTTGAGAATATGAGATTAGGGATCTAACTTCTTAGAATAATATGAGATTGTTGATAACGTGATAGTCTTGATACAAATCTCAACAAAAAAAAATTCCTACAAAAACCCAACATCAAATGAAAATATGAGATTATAGTCTTGTTACTCTTGTAGATACAAAAAACCTAGGAGAGACTGAGACTGAGACTGAGACTGAGACTGAGACTGAGAGAGATCATCTAGAGAGAGAGAGAGAAGACCTGGTATGGACGCGTGGGAGCAAGGACTAGGGAGTGTGAGTTCGGCGCCGGTGACTGGCCGCTAGTGTGACCCCTCACTGGGCTCTGAGATTGGCACCGGCGACTGGCCATTGATGTGGAGACTGGTGAAGAGCAGAAGAGGTGTGTAGCGCCCTCTCCTCATATCAGATCTAAAATGAAAGAAATAGGTTAACTAAAAAGTAAACATATGAGTTTTATATGCCCTAACATTCTCAGTACCATATATATATATATATATATTATTTATACAATTCGGTTTTCGGTTCAGTTCGGTTTCCATGAGTGATACTGAAAACTGAACTGATCTAGTTAAAATAGTTTGGTTTCGGCCCGAACACAATTTAGTTCGGTTCGGTTATGAACAGAATTGGCTATTTTTGTTCAGTTCGATTAAAAATTTTGGTTAACTGAACTGTTTGCCCACCCCTACTCCCAACCAATCCGCCACTTGCAGTTTAGTTAATATGTTACACGAAAATAGTATTTATACGGAATTTAACTCTGGTTCAGTTAGCAAATTACAACAAACGGTCGGAAAGATAGTAATTCCAGATATTAGTTTCACTGTTCTTATATTTTAAAAAATAAAAATAAAAATAAAAATAAAAATAATCTTGAATTAGGAGTCTCAAAATATTACTTTGTCTTAAAAAAATTTTTTTTTTAAAGAAATCAGTACTGAAAAGTAACGCCTAAATTGTGGAGAAAATATTGGTTGCAATGGTGACACCACCTCATCGTGCCTATGTGGTCATTGTGGTGTCACCAACCAATCGGATTTTTGAGAAAAATTATTCAGTGTGGCGATTATACCATGTAAGCATTTTGACGTGGTGTGATATTTTAATCTACACCATACACCTGTCCCCTACTTCCTCGGGATCATAACATGTAGTTGTCAGAAGCCAAATTGTCATGATCCCCTAAAAATAGGGGACATGTGTTTGGTAAAGATTAAAAGGTCACACCACATCTTTATGTTGATGTGATGTGATAGTTACACTGAATTAGGGTAATTTGATTAGTTGGTGACACCACATAAGCACGATGACGTGGTGTCACCGTTGCAACCAATATTTTCTCCTAAATTGTGGGGTTTTAATGGCTAAAAGAAAATAACCATAGAAACAAAGGTATAAAGACATATCAGTAAAAGTGAAAGTTATCAATATACACTCATATATGTATGTATATGCACATAAAAGTGAAAGTTATATAGGTCGTCACCTTAAAGAGTATTTTAGGAGATCCTCGTCACCTTAAAGAGTATTTTAGGAGATCCACGTCAACTTGTGTTCTTTTTAGGTGTCCTTTTAAGGTGTACCTAGCATTACTCTTAGCAGATATCAGCAAATCTTTAACTTCTATTGTGTTATGGACTCCTTTGCGTTGTATATTATAAACTCTCTCACTCTCTCTACCCCATGAATGGAGTCAAATTTTTTTTTTTTTTTTTTTACTCTTTGGGTCTTTCTTGTGCTTAAGTGATGGCACAGCTATGAAGCACGAACACAGATATGCCGACACGGACACGATACGACATCGGTACGTCGATACGTTAAATTTTAAGAAATGATGACACGACACGACGGGGATACGTATATATTTTTTTTTTAAAATTAAGTTTAATTTTAAGTTCATTCTTATGTTTTTCAGAAATGTTATTAAAATGTTATCTACAGAATGTTCACTTCACATTTTTTTAGTGTTATTGTTTAATATTAACAAAATGAAGAGAGTGAGATGGTCAAAGAAGATAGAGAGAGATGAGTTCGGACAAAGAGGGTCTTGAGAGACTAATGTCGAGAGAACGTGAGGAGATAAGTGATGTAATGCTTGACAAAATCAACTCCGTTTGGTTTTCAAAATGTTAAAAAAAAAAAAAAAATAGCTTTTTGGTCAAAAAAGAGTTACCCTCCATGTCCCGCCGTGTGTCGGTGATGTGTCCGCCTCTAAACATTGCATAACAGAAACAAGACACGTATTTTATACATCCAATACGTGTCGGAGGTGTGTCGGTGTCCGATACGTGTCCGACACAGATACGAAACCCTTTTCCGAAGTGTCAGTGCTTCCTAGTGACACGGTGACTCCTATTTATATCAATAATGCTAAAGTAACCGAAATACACCGAAGTTATGTACCGAAATTCACTGGGGACTACACTTTCACGCGTATCCACTTTCAACCCACTGCACAACTCAATTGATCTAAAACCCATTTTCAACCCTATTCTCTCTCCATAACTCAAATGACCTCAAAGGCTCAAACCCATTTTTAACCCTGTTCTTCTCCTCACTTTCTCTCTTGACTGAGATTCTTATTTCTCTCTCTTCACTTTCCACCTGCAAGTCCCTTCTCTCTCTCTCTCTCTCTCTCTCTCTCTCTCTCTCTCTCTTCCCCTAAGAAACCAAATCGAGACCCCTCTCTCCTCCCTCAATCATCTTCTGTGGTTGAATGGAATCAAAGGGGAAATTAGAGGGCTTTATCCACAACTAATATATATACATATATGTAATCTATGGGGGTGTATGTACTTCCAACTTTTTTGTTCATTTTTTTTTTGTTTCCAAAGTTATTTCCAACAACAAAATAGAGGCTCTACAAAATTTTTTTATTTCTTTGGTTCAGTCACTTATGAGTTATGATTGATTTGAGGATTTCTATCCAAATACTGAGTTGAATTTGGGTTAAATTGGTGAACCAAACCAATCATTCTCAACCTGCAAGGCTGCAATAAGCAGATTACTTATGGCAACATAACTAAGCAGAATGTGTTTTTAGACTTTAGAGAGAAAAACCCCCAACCTCAAATCCCAATAAATCAACACTAACATCCACCACTTGGATTAATAAGCACATAGACGGATACCCATTAATACCAAACCCCACTTGGATTTTTTTGATTAACATGAAGAAAATATGGGAATCAAGAGGAATCATGACAAAAATAGTGTCTCAATTTGGTATATAAACAAATCTATAGTTATGTATATATACACACATAGAGCTTGGGTATTGGGATATGAGATATTTTGTGAATATGGTGAGAAGAAGAGCCATGAAAGCTGAGAGAGAGAGAAAGGCGAACGTGAGAGAGAGAGAAACTGTGAGATAGAAAGAGTGAGAGAGAGAATGGCATGAGACATAAAGGGCAGAGAGAGTAAAATAAACAAATTACAATAATGCTAGGAAGACATGGGTTTTCACACGGAATTTGACATTAAGGGCTCAGTAGCAATTTTTCAAAAATTTGTGGGTCCCACAAACCAAAACATTTCACACTCTCCTCTCTTGTTTAACCCAGAATTGGAGCCAAAATCCCCAATTTGGCTCTCTCTCTCTCTCTCTCTCTCTCTCTCTCTCTCTCTCTCGTTCAGTCTGGTGGTTCGAAGTTTCCGCCCCTTCCACCATCTCCCTCCGACCAAGGATGCCGCCTCTTGCTCCATCATCGAAAACCCTCCCTCTGTTTCCTCTTGCTCCATCATCGGAAACCCTCCTACATACACACACGCACAGGCATTACACGTATATGGTTTCAAAAATTTATGGAGTTCATTGTAATTTTTGAATGAGTTGGGAAAACTTCTACATATGTCATTCTTTCTACTGTGGCCGTGTCGTATGCTAACTAATACCAGTCTCAATTGTGGGTGGATATATATATATATATATGTAGAGAGAGAGAGAGAGAGAGAGAGAGAGAGAGAGAGAGGAAATGCACGGTATAAGAATATGGAAGGGAGCTCCCGACCAGTACACACCAAATCCTTGTCAATTAACAAATACTGTATGAGTTTTGAACATAAACCAGGAATTGAACCCCCCAAAAATACTCTACTATCAGATATCACAATGGAACACCCAACCACTAATCTCTTATTAGTCCTCTTTGATCTCCTCCTTGGTATCGAATTCTTCATCCCTATGAAAAACAGCAATGCCCCAAAAAGTGCCATATTCTGTAACAAATTAAAAAGAAGATTTATAAGCACGCATCATTATATATAACCGTGTAACTAAAAGAGTCTGCTTCATGGGAAAAAAACCTGTTTAAATTTGATAAAAAGATGATTGAATTCTTTCTCCTCACTATCATAGTTGGAGAAATCATACAAAATAGGGGTAGCAATCATCTGATGCAAAAGCTGCACTAGGAGATTTCAGAACATGAGGAACTAATTTATACCCCAAAGAATGTAAATTGAAGTGCCTCATAGATTACTTCAATTGACAGATTGCTCAAATTGTTGGCATATTATTGAACTTGTAGTTTGTAATTCCTTTAGTAAAAAGCTTCAAACTAACTGCAACATATGTAAAATTAAACTATTGCCTTACTTGTGTGCTGCTGGAGAGAGAGAGAGAGAGAGAGAGGTCGTCGCCGGTTCGCCGGCGAGAGTCAGCCAAGTGAGTGCCGGGAGGTTCGTGGGTGTCTAGGGCTTGAAGTTCAAAATTGGGGATTTGGGGATTTTGATTCCAATTCGGGTTAAACAGGAGAGGAGACTGGAGAGTGTGAAATGTTTTTGATTTGTGGGACCTACAATTTTTTTGAAAAATTGCTATTAAGCCCTTAATGTCAAATTCCATGTGAAAACCCATGTCTTCCTAGCATTATTGAACAAATTATATTAAAGAGGTCAAATGGTGGTCCCCATTTATTTCGGTGCAATATTTTTGTGTTGTTCGGTGATTCTAGCAGGACTCTATTTATATACATACAATAGTATATGTATGCAATTATATATATATATATATATATATATATGTGACGTGGGATAAAATCCTATTGTGATATCATCAGATAATCCATACATCACCTAAGTCTAGTAGGCCAACTCACCCTAGTCTACTGTAAAAAAATATTTTTTTTTTTAAATGTAAGAAAATATTAGTTAGATACGGCACATGGCGTATTGTATTATGTATGGTAGAAAAGGATTTCACTTCTTCTTGATAATTTTCCACCTATGTACTTTTGTACCAAAATAAATGGCATGTAACTAAAGTTTAAGATTTTTTAAAAAAAATTTTAACAAGAGCATTTTTGCTCACTTAATTCTCTCATTGGTCAATGCAGTAGGACTCAAGATTAAACACTATTAATTAAATCTTAAGTTCCACTGCATTGACCAATGAAAGGCTTGGGTGAGCATTGGTGCACTAAAAATTAGGTGAGCAAAAATATTTTCTTTTTTAACTATACCACCAAAAATACATGGCTATACAAAAAGTATAATTTGAATAAAAGAACACCCAAATTTGCAAATGTTGCTGATTGTACAGTTTATTAATACATGTCCATGAACTAGTATGTTATTTTGAATAGACAATTTAATAAATTGAGAATAATAAAGTTATGGATATTACCCATAATTTGTACTAGACAAATTAGGTTAAATAATATTAGTGATAATAACATTAATCTTCTAGTAAACTTAATAGGTATTACAGACAAACTTTCACCCCATGGATCAATCACATCCCAATTAACATATCATAAAATGCACCTAAGGAGATATACTCGGGTCTTTCTAAAATCTCTGAGGTTTGCCTTTACATCAACTTGCCCCAAATTAGTTTGATTCTTAGATTTAGGGAGGGAAAAGAAAGGAAAACATATAAGAAAATGTTTTTTGTTTGGTTAGTGAAGAAAACGATGAAGAAAATATGAAAGAAAAGTGAATACGTTGAGAAATAAATGAATTTTTGGTGAGAAATCCCTCAAAATGAGGTAGTGCAAGCAAAAATCCAAAGTTCTTACTTTTTTTTAGGTAAGACCTTTCTCTGCTTTGTTGGTACTAATTAGAGTCCTTGTCACATTTTTTTTTCTTATTTTCAGTCATTTTTACCTTTTGGTATTTAGTCATGTCATGTCATCTTTAGTTTTGTTTAAACTTTAAAATTCAACAATTTTCAATATTTTATACTCATTTTTCATAAAATTTATATGTTTGGAATTGTGAAATCGAAATCTTTAAAACAAGATCATGTGATATGAAATTACGAGGAAAAAATTCATTTTTTTTCAAGCACAAACAGATAATCATCTATTTAAATCTCAACTTTAGATGTCCGTAACTTTCTCACATTTTTTTATAGCATTTTTGGATAATTTTTTTTTTTTTTTTTTTTGAGATCTAAGTATTAGACTTAGAAATTGTGCAAAAACAGATAATTTGAAGTCTCGTTTTACGCTTTTATCTGTTTGAATTAAAGTACCAATAACTTTCTCTGACTTTGTGAAGGGTTAATTTGATGGTCAAACTGTGGAGTGGTACAAGCTTTAAAGCTGTAGGTGAACATGGCTTACCAAGATGGTATGGTTGAATGAATCAGATACTTTAACAATTGTTCAAGCTGAAGCCATTTGTTCAGGGGGTTTTGAGTGGTCTGCGTTTGGGCAAGTAATTCGTTCAGGAGGTTAGGCATTTGGTCATGGTCTTGAATATTCATGGTTTTGCTCACACATATAGAGATCGGAACTTGGTTGCACACTCAGCTTGCAAAATTAGCTAAGCTCTAACTGCCTAAGTGATGGATGAGTTTGTAAATTCTCATGGTTGAATGAAGTTTTGCTTGGCTTTGTTATGAAATATATATATATATATATAGTCCGGATCTCCGACGGACTTAAAGGGACGGGTTTGGGACGGACCGCTTTTTAGCGACGAAATTTTCACTTTTAGCGACGAAATTTTTCGTCACAAAAAGTGATCACATTTTGTGACGAAAATTTTCGTCGCTAAAAGTGAAAATTTCGTCGCTAAAAGTGGTCCGTTTTTGGTCCGCACGTTAGTGGTCCGCACTTGATCGCCTCCGTATATATATATATATATATATATACATACAATTCATGTCAAGATCTATGTACTTATAGATGTCAATTTTACAAAACAAGTAATTTTTTGTTAGATTAATGCAAATAATACATTTTCACTTTTTTTTTCCTCCCATGATTTCATGTCAATTTTGATGTCGTTTGATAGATCTTGTATGCTTCTGACTCATCGTTTTTTTTCCTTAGGAATTTGATAGGACTTTTAACTTATGAGATATTTGTTATCCCTAAAAAAAATTACCAATATTTTTTGCTTAGTATGCGTAGGACTCATCATCTGTACTAGACTAAAAAACTCTTCCATATCTTATTTTTAATTTTATAACATTTATATTTGTATATCTGATAATGAAACCTTTTAAACTTCCAACTCTTCTATTCTTTAATTTAATATTTTATTGTCTTTTTTATTATTCCCATTGGTGATATACTAAATGGGTAGCCAAAATTAATTCTCCACTTCTTCTGAATACATGGGATGTATTCAAAGGGTATCTTGAATTACTAAGATAAGATGTGGGTATCATTTTTTTTTAATAACAAATTATTTCCGAAATTAGCCAAAGTACAACCCATGCATAGCACGGGTTATCAACTAGTGTTATTTAAACATGAAGGAAAACACGAGGGAATTAGTTTTTATTCTTATTTTCATGTCTCTCACGAAAACCATGAATCAAACAGATCCTAAATGTTTGTTTGACATAAGGTCTTTGATCGCCCTTGCTTTTTAAATGTTTGTTGGAATTAGATCCATCAGCTTAATAAAACAAACAAAATGACAATAATACCCCCATTTTAATACAAAATCATGAATAGGAAAGTTAAAATTTGTCAAGACAGGGGAAAGGAGAGACTTGAACTCTCAACCTAGCCATTTTTGCAATGTATTAGATGGAATTTAACTGTAACACCAATACAAATAACAAGAAAAATCAGTGATGTCGATCAGTGATATTCATCCATAGTCGGAAGTAGTCCTACATGGACATGACTAAAGTAGCCCTACCCGCTAAGAAACGACGATAGGAGAGACCTAGATAGATTATAAAGCAGGGGCTCATGTTTCCTCAAGTCAGTTAAACCATAACCTAACTACCCCATAAAGGTGCTCGAGGCACTCCTTTTAGTATATCTACTTGGGGTACATTCACATCTTCATAATTCACCTAACATGAAGCTTTTGCCAAACTGTAGATGATCATTAGAGCACCAAAGAAAGTTTTCTGCACATCTAAAGGAGATCAACCGTCATCAAGCCCCCCTTTGGCAATAATATTTGGAGTCTCTAAGTGTGTAAAATTTTGTAAAAGTTAAAACAGAACTGTTTGACCAACCTTCTGAAACTCAATAGTAAAAAATAAAAAGTCAACAAGAAGTATTTTCCTATAGACCATGATCTGCCTCAGACAACTTTTGTTCAAAATCATTTTTTTGCAATTGAAGTGCAAAAACAAAAATTGTTGCCAAACGAGGTATTCTTTAGTACCTTGAGGGTACCACGTGACGTGCCTACGTGGTACTCTCCAACGAATGAGAGAGAGTCTTGTGGATGGAACCCACAAACAAAAATGGGACCCCCTACATATAGGGGGAGCAGGTCCCACCCAAAAAACTCCCTCCCATTGGTTGAAGGTATCAAGTAGGCATGCCACATGGTACCTCCAAGTAACCCAAAAATTTCTCATTGCCAAACAGGCCTACATTTGTCTAAATCTTTGTCAGAGAAACCTTCAAGTATTCATGCCTGCAAGCCTTTCAGTTACCCCTTACTCACCACACGTGCAACTTGTTGAACAAAAGGTACTCAAGAAAAATACGACTCCAACAGTTCAACTTCAACATGGAAGCACTCAAGGCATGTTTTGTAATGTTTCTTACAATTTTTCACTTCTTCAGCAATTCGCTTTTCCCAAAAAAAAAAAAAAAAAAAAAAAGTATAACAAATCCACTCAATATGATTGAGTTTTGCAACTGAATTAGATATAAACCCGCCAGAAAGAAGTATAGAAACCAACTCCAATGATAATTCAACTAAAATGGAAAAATCATAGTATTTCTAGTAATCATCCTAACCTCTACTTCTTAGCCTCCTCATATTCCACTTCTGGGGCCTCCTCGCCACCGCGGGACCCATCAGACGCATCCCCTCCACCATGGGACCCACTAGACATATGTTGTCCGATCTTTGAAACGGCCTTATTAGCAACATCAAGCTTTGCCTTGATCTCATCGACATTGTCAAAACTCAAAGCTTTCCTTAGGTCCGATACAGAAGACTCAATTTCTGTGACCACCTCAGACGGAATCTTGTCTCTGTACTCACTTAAGCTCTTCTCAATGCTATATATGGTTGTCTCGGCACTGTTTCTAAGGTCAATCAAAGTTTTCCTCTCCTCATCTTTCTCAGCGTGCAGCTCGGCCTCCTTAACCATCTTTTCAATCTCGTTCTCCGAAAGCCCTCCAGATGATCGGATGGTGATCTGTTGTTCTTTCGATGTTGCCTTATCTTTGGCAGAAACGGTGACCATTCCATTGGCATCAATATCAAATGTTACTTCGATCTGTGGCATTCCTCTACGTGCGGGTGGGATACCCATAAGCTCGAATTCTCCGAGAAGCTTGTTGTCCGAAGCCATTTGACGCTCACCTTGGAGCACTTTGATCCCGACCTGTGTTTGGTTATCAGCAGCTGTAGAGAAGACCTGAAACCAAATATACACCAGGTGAATTCCTCAAATGAACGGCCCAATATGTATCAGGAAATGGATTGCGACTTTAGTAAGACTGCTCAGTCAAATTATAATCAATAGCTCACTCAATATCTCACTCACACTTTTTAAATTAACGAAACACAATTGAGTAATCACTAGAATGCCTAGAAATGCACACTCTCTGACTCACACACCCAAAAAGGTTTAGACTTCAGAATGCCTAGAAAGACCGGCTGTTGTACCAATAAGAACCATGAAAAATTACATGAGCCACACTTACACCTACCATCCAATATCCAAGTCGTGGGTGCAGATAGATACACACACCATGATCATGAAAAATTACAAAAAGCTAATGAATTCAGAAAATCACAAGAAGCGAGGAAAAAAATAAAAAGCATGTACACCAAGAAAGCACGGACTCCTAAAAGGCCGAAGATTCCACATCGGCACTGGGGTGGATTCTTGCCTGATGCGGCATAGAGTTAATTTCTTTTTATTTCTTTTTTTTTTTAAGGGGGACTCCAACACAATTTTAAAAACTTTGGAGTAGAATGCTGGGAGTTGGATTACACATCAAAAGGCTAGAACTGTTTATTTATGCTTGTTATTTGTCTTAATTTTATTTATAAAAAAAAAAAAATCAAGATAGTGTATGATTTACAAAGTTTTATAGACTATACATACTTATTAAAATAATTACCCCCACACCCACACCCTTGCATTCCCAACTTGAGTTTTTTGTACGTCCCTGAACATAAATGGGTTGCTTTTAGGTTTTTGTTCTTTTTTATGGGTTTCATTCTCTTTTGAGGTTTGAGATGACTATGATGTAGTCTATCATTTTGTTATTTGTGGCCTCCTTGCCACCAGTCCTCATGTTGTGCTTTTGTGTTATATCCTGGGGTATGCCCCTTGTACATATGTACATCCTTTTATGGAATATACTTACCTTTTTCCGAAAATATATATATATATATACACACTAACTTAAATATGCTAAGTTTTCTATCAAAAAAATTTCCTTACTCTTTGTCTCTTTACAAGACCTTTTTTCTCCTTGTACTAACAATTGCAATATGTTTTAACTATATTCCATATCTGGGTGTTCTACCACACAATCTCCTTTTCTTTGTCACATTATACAGCTTTTTTTCAGTGTAGTGAACTGACCTGAGATTTCTTTGTAGGGATGGTCGTGTTTCTATTAATCAACCTGGTGAAAATTCCACCAAGAGTTTCAATACCAAGTGACAGCGGAGTCACATCCAACAAAAGCAGCTCTTTCACATCTCCAACAAGAATACCACCCTGAATTGCAGCCCCCATCGCTACCGCCTCATCAGGATTCACTCCCTTGCTTGGACTCTTCCCAAAAATCTCTGAAACTACTTCTTGTACCTTTGGAACACGTGACATTCCTCCAACGAGAATAACTTCATCTACTTCCGTAGTGGATAAACCAGCATCTTTGAGACAGTTCTTGCACGGGTTTTTGGTTCTCTCGATCAAATGATCCACCAAACTCTCAAACTTTGACCTAGTCAATGTTATATTCAAGTGTTTGGCACCAGAAGCATCCGCAGTTATAAATGGTAGATTTATATCAGTCTGAGATGTAGACGAGAGTTCTATCTTAGCCTTCTCTGCTGCTTCCCGAAGCCTTTGCAAAGCAAGTCTGTCCTTTGATAGATCAATGCCCTCAGTTCTCCTGAACTCGCTCACCAAGAATTCTAACAGAGTATTGTCAAAATCCTCCCCTCCTAAAAATGTGTCCCCATTTGTTGCTTTTACCTGTTGGAGAGATTTATATATTAACTCCCCTAAGGCTCTGTTTGTTTGATCGATTTGGTGAGGGATAAGATAAGAAAACACCAAGGAAAACGCTTTTCTTCGTTTGGTTATGAAAATAGGAAGGGAAATAGCATAAGGTAAAACATAAATTGTGAGTCACTACCCTTTATCTCTTTATAAGTTACTGTTCTATTTTAAAATCTTTAATATTTTAGTAAAAACATGAGGGAAATGGTTTTCCTTCTTGTTTTCCTTTACCAAATAGAGCCCAAAGTAAGTAAAACAAACCCACATGAAACAAGGGAGGTAAAAGTGTATACCTCGAAAACACCATTGGATATTTCGAGAATGGAGATATCAAAAGTACCACCACCAAGATCAAAAACTGCAATGGTACCTTCCTTGTTATTTAACCCATAAGAAAGCGCAGCAGCAGTTGGTTCATTAATGATTCTTTCCACATTTAGTCCTGCAATCCTCCCTGCATCCTTTGTGGCTTGTCTTTGGGCATCATTAAAATAAGCCGGAACTGTAACTACAGCCTTGTTCACACCCTTATTAAGGTAAGACTCGGCAGTTTCTTTCATCTTGGTAAGAACGAATGCCCCAACTTGGCTTGGGGAGTACTGATGTCCATTGGCCTCTAACCAAGCGTCTCCATTGGATGCTTTGATGATCTTGAAAGGGACCATTTTCATTTCTTTTTGGGTCTGAGGATCATCGAAACGCCTCCCTATTAAACGTTTCGTTCCAAACAGTGTGTTCGTAGGGTTGGTCACAGCTTGACGCTTGGCAGTGGTCCCCACAAGAAGCTCTCCTTTTTGGTTAAAGGCGGTTACTGAAGGTGTGGTCCGAGCTCCTTCAGAATTCTCGATCACTTTAGCATTCTGCAAAAATTAGTCTACTGGTAATCAAAAACGTTCTTTGAGACCAAGGAAATAGTTTTCCTCAAGTTAAAGGTAAGGAAAAAAAAAACCTTACTTAAAACAAACCAAGGCTCTGATACGTTCATGGATTTAGTGAGGGAGATGAGAAGAAAAATATAGAGGAAAACCTTTTCCTTTGGTGAATTAGGAAAATGGTGAGGAAACTAGAAGGAAAAGAAAACACGGTGAAAAATAAAATAAATTTTAAATTTTGCGAGTCACTCCCCTTCCTATTTTCCTTGAACTCCAAGTTTATTTTTTGAAACTTTTTTTAATTTCTAATGCTATTTGAGCATGGAGGAAGACACAAGTCAAAACACTAGGGGAAATGGTTTCTTTCTCCCATTAACTTTTTTTTTTTCCTTCTTTTCCTTCCCCAAATCCAAAAACTGAACAGAGCCCAAAAGAAAGGACAACTGAAATGGGAGGAAAGAAAAAAAAAAAAAAAAAAAAAAAAAACCCACAACCTTTCCTTCCATAATCGCAACACATGAATTTGTGGTACCCAAGTCAATACCAATGACCTCCTTACCAGTTGGCTTTGAGCTGTATCAAAACAAGAGCACCTTAGCAAACAGGACATATGTAAGGCACTGTGTATAAGAGAAAGTGAGTACCTGAAGTGTCTGGTTAAACTTGCCCACTTGTTACCTAGAGGGAAGGAAGCTGGTGTTGTCTTGACATTACCACTCAACTACAACAAATAAAGATGCAAATAAGTTCTAATACACAATTATAATTGACTGGTAAAACACACCACAAGAAAATCTCATCACACAATTCTTCTCAACTAGCTCAATCTCTGTAATATGAGGAAGATAAATATTAAGATGGTGGGACTTGGGAGAGAAACTGAAATGCATAAACTTCCTCAACTTCTGCAAAAGCAACCCCATAATTGAACCTTTTGGAACTAAAAAAATGAAAACCATAATTTTCCCAATGTTCTATTTTTGTATACACCTTGTCATCTCTTTATTATTGGTTGCTACTATCAATATTGTTGCATACGTTATTGCTATTGCTGTTTATTTGTTTTTCTATATCTCTCTATGTACATACTTTTTCGTTGTGTTTTATTTTGTTATTTCCCAACATATTGTGTTTAACGCCAACATAAAACAATTCTATATTTTGCATCGCTGCATAATTGGAAGACAACAGAAGAAATAAAAAATAAAATAAAATAAATAAATAAATAAAACCAGCATATTCATTGGGGTTGATCATGGCACAGTACAATTCAGATTCAAGCTCCTAATTGCCGGGTTTAATCATGTGACTCAATCACAGTCAAAAGAAGGATCAGAACAAAAGAAAGAAGCATATGAGTCAGGAAATCTACATCTTGGGATACAAACACAAACTCGTCTTTATTTTCAATTATGACGAGCGAAAATAATAGCATACTAACACTAATAATACCAAATGACTCCACATACACGAGCTATGTTACCCGAACCTTCATAATGCATGGACTACCAGTGCCTGACACGACACCCGGATAAGGGTACTTCTCCCTCTGACCCTTCAAAATAGCGTAAAATCTTTGAAAACTGGACGAACCTAAGACCGTACCCGAGCACGTACCCGACACCCGTACCCGAGTATAGTACAGGAGGGAGACAGAGACAAAAATAAAAGTAACATCATCCACTTTGTTACTCTGCAATTGCAGGCTTGCAGCCACTGTTTCGAATGCAGCATCAAGATTAGCAAATCAAAAGAGTAAAACTTTTATACTTGAACAAGATGATTAGCAGATCTAAGAGTAAAACTATTCTACTCGCCCAATCACTGTAATTTGAACTAAATAATGTAAGCATTCTTTAGTTTCTAAACCAATATAAACTTCCCGTTAACACCTCTATACTGTTAACTATAAACTAATTACAAGAATACCTTGGGGGCTTCATTATAGATGTCACAAATGCCCAACAATTTTTTCTCTCTTTCTAGAGAGAGACAGAAAAATCGTTGTATGACTTAAAAGTCAAAAATACAACCTTAATGGGAACTTGAAAGCGAATTATTCGAGCAAAAACGAGCTCTTAACTACCATGGAAGCAACCCATGAATAAATCTTTCAACAACTTGATAGTAGACGTATTTACACTATGATTGAATCAGAAAACTAGCTCAATATGAAATTTAGGAATACCCAATACACACACACACATGTATACACAAATTCCTAATATCAAATCCAACAGAAGAATATATCAAAGCCAATTGTGCTACAAAGTAATTGTTGCCAAACAAATACTGTTAGGAGAAAGAACTAACATTATAAAATTATCATACTAAGCCCCCTCTCTTATATATTTTGTGTTAATTATAATACATATATATAGAAAATATGTATAAATAGGTCCAAAATAAATCTAAAAAATGTATAAATATATCCAAAATATGAATAAATAAATACAAAATAAGTATAAATGGGTCCAAAAATAAATTTCGGGGCACCCAGAATAGATTTTCTAGATCCGCACCGGTATTTATGCATATGTATTATGTATAACGGTGTATGGATGGATACCTTTTAAGAAGTAAAGAGAAAAAGAGACAAATCAGCAAAAAATAAAACAAAAATTGGAGCAAAACAGCAAAAATATCTAACCAAAAAAAAAAAAATACGACATAGATTCTTGTTAACAAAAAGGCACCAAAACTACAAAATCATTTAAAAATAGAAGCTATAAAGAAATTAGCAACACAACAAAAAGAGAAGAAAAAAAATAAAACACAAATTCCATTTGTTGAGTGGGTGCACATATATGAGAAAGCAAATTTGTAGATAATATGGAGAGATACTAACGGATCGGTAAGCAGATAATGAGGAGGAATGAAATTCTCGACGCTTAAGAGATCGCAGAAGCATTGAAGTCGCCATTCTCGTTGTCTATCCTCTCTCTCTCTCTCTCTCTCACTCTCTCTCTCTCTAAACAAAGAGCACACCAGTGGCAGTGGGCTATTGAGGGTTTTAGGCTATAGGGTTTAAGCCTCAGCAGAGGACCACTTATGAATAGAAATAGGTACATATACAATACACACACTTGTATGTATATGCCGTTTTAAATGGGAGAGCTAACTTGTCCACCAAGATTATCCTTCTTTCACTTGTGACTTGTGACCATTTCTTATACTACCATTTTCCTAATATAAAAACATTTTATTTTTGGGTTAACTAGTAGTATTAAATTAATTTTAGTGTAACTTTATTGTAATAGGTCTACTCTCGAAAACATTTTGGTAATAGTTACACAAAATTAATTTTGGACCACACTATCCTTCTATATACAGATATGCACAATCATTGCTGAAACAATAATGCTAGGCACACACTCTAAACCACACCCTAAACCACACCCTTGCTTTAAATGCATGTACCCTGTGTTGTGTAAGTGCTGCACAGAAAAGTGTGAAAAATTCAAACAGCACAGAGTACATGCATTTAAAGCATAGGGTGTGGTTTGGGGTGTGGTTTGGGATGTGTGCCTAGCACTTCTCTTGCTAAAAAAATGAATTTTCAAATTCAAAATCATATCCAATGTGTGTGTGTGTGTGTGTATATATATATACCCAAAATCAAGTCAAAAAGAGAGAGAAGGTCGGCAGTCTTTCAACTCTATCGTCGCCGCCCTCCACCACCTCCGATCTGAATCCTCAACTTTCTCCGCCCTCATCACCACCGCGCACAACAAGTTCTTCTCCAACGGCTACGATCTCGCCTAGGCCAATAACCCCGTCGGTGTCTCCGATCGGCTCCTCCTCATGTCTTCCAAGTTTCAATCTCTCGTCGCCGATCTGATCTCTCTTCCGATGCCGATAATCGCCGTCGTCTCCGGCTACACCTCAGCCGGCGGCTTCATCCTCGCTCTAAGCCACGACTATATCTTGATGAGAAGGGACCGAGGGTTTCTCTACATGAGCGAAGTGGACATTGGACTTAAGAATCCGGCTTGGTTCAGTTTTGGTTTTTTTAATTCAAATTCTCCATGGGTTTTTAGCTTCACTTTTGGTTTTTTGCTTCGATGATGTGTACTGTTAACATTTTCATTTTCACCGATTTGTTCACTGATTTTCAATGTAAAATTGTGCTGATTTTTAGTGTAAAAATGTGTTGAATTTACTGTTGTTCGCTGATTTTCAGTGTAAAAATTATAGCCGTCAAGATTTGACTGTTATGCTAATTTTCAATGTAAAAATTATAGCTAGCAAGATTTGACTCTTACATTATTGCTCATTTGTTTCTTTTTTTGATATGCAATGCATTGCAAAAATATACTACAGTGTAAAATTCTACTCTTGTAGTCATTCATAATGCAGTGTTAAAATTGTAATGGCAATCATTGACTCTTTTGGACTAATGCAGTGAAAATTTATACAGCGTCAAATTTTACACTCATTTTTTGCAGTTTTGGCATATCTAACATATCAAACCCCACATACTCATAACAAAACTATGTGGGTGCAAAAATCCACTACTCAATTTTTCATTGCAGAACATCTAGCATACAAAAAATGAACATCCAGAAACAAATTGATTAGATAAAAGGAATTTTACACTGTTGTGAGAAAATTTACACTGTTGTTTATGTATGTATGTGGATATCGCAGTTTTTCTTTCTTTTTACCCACAGCTTTTCTTTTAAAATTCTTTTCCAAAATTTCAAATTCAAAAAAAATGAGTCGCCACTTAATTTTTAAAAGAAAAAATTAAGAAACCATTTGAAAAGAAACTGATCGTTTGCGAAACCAAAGATTAAACTAGGTCCGGGGATTATGAAATGAGAGAGGAAGGAGCCCGCCAGACTAAAACACCCTCTCTCATCCTATCTTGTGATAGGCCTTTACTCAACATCCTTTTAATCAAATTTATTAATCTAAGCATGCCCTCAACTAATACATATATACATATACATCACAAAAGCATGTCCAAAGGGTGTAAAATTGCTAATGACAAAATATCATTCATAAACCACATATTTCAAGTAGCAAGCAATATGATATGCGATAAGGAACAAGAGAACTTACCCAGGATCCAGTAGCGATATTTAAACGTGCGATGCATACAAAACAAAAGAAAATCCTAAGCAAGAGTCTCTAATCATATATACATATAAGGCAAGCTCCTAATTCTAAGGTGTCGCGCATGAGGTTAAAAATCAATAAAATCAAGGAATAAAATAAACTAAAAGGGAGATGAGAAATTGTACCTCAAATGCACTACAAAACAAAGATTAGTCCACATGTTTCGCATAATAATATGGTATCAAACAATCAATCCTAATTTTCTAACTCAAGTCTATCTAGCATGAAATCCAACTTTAATCAATTACATAGTTCTAATTATAAGCGTTAATGTACATGAATGAATATGAACAATGATAAGACATGGATTTATTCACTAATTTTGGCCACTTAACTTCTGGATTTAAGCTAAGTTATCATTATTCAAAGTATGATTTGGGTCCTAAAACATTAGGAGTCCATTTGAGTTGAGATAAACAAAATTAGACAAAAACAATAGCAGTTTTTCATGAATTACAGAGAGCAGACCGGATCTTAAAAAACAGAAAAACCACGCTTCTAATGGTTGGATCTTAATGATTTTTGGATACAATATGCCTTTGTGAATCTAGTTTATAACCCAAAAAGAAAATCAAGGTTTGAACGGTTAGATCTCCGGGAATATGGAAAACACTAGGCATCACTCAGGAATCTGCAACTCTCTGTCCAGAGATCTTGCACGATTTTTTAAAAATAGCAAAAAGATGATAAACACTTAGATCTTTTTAGAGGATCTCCCTAACGCATTAAGGTACCCAGAAAAAATTATTAGAGACTTCGGAAACTCCGTTAAAATTCGGATTTATTAGTTTCAAAACGGGTTTACTGTTCTGAAATGTTGGACAGAATATTGC
This sequence comes from Hydrangea macrophylla, assembly GCA_033977485.1. Taxonomy (NCBI): domain Eukaryota; kingdom Viridiplantae; phylum Streptophyta; class Magnoliopsida; order Cornales; family Hydrangeaceae; genus Hydrangea; species Hydrangea macrophylla. Next base: position 88,659,007 of record CM066986.1, read on the forward strand.
ATGTACTGAAATCACAAGACCAAACCATCTTAGGCATGAAATCACCTTAAACCAAAAATCACAGTGGTAGAATATTGTGTTATTGACATTTTCCTGTTGGTTTCACTCGATTTCAACAGTTAGATTTTGAACTAAAAATCTTTGATCAAAATCAGTTTGTGAACTCACTGTTTTCATTTATCAAGTTCAACTCTATTTGTTAACCCCAACTATTGAATCATGAAGTTGGGCTTAAACTAAACCATTTTCTTCTACCATTTGATGGTCATTGGAGACTAAAGACCTTCACATTTGTAGATTTCAAAGGAAGTATAAATAGACTTCATGAAATCTCAAGATGAGGACTCTAAACCATGGAGAAGGGTTTAGCCTCAAAACCATTTTCTCCTACCATTTGATGGTCATTGGAGATGAAGACATGACTAATACTCATAAGTTTCCAAGAAAATGTGGAAATGATTTCATGAAATACCAAGTTTAGAGGACCCAAGTCATGAGTATGGACTTGGATTCATCTATTTGCTTGTGAAATGAAGTGATGATCAAATTTTGACTCTCATGTAAAGTATCAGCTTACATGGGATTCAAAGGATCATACTCAAGAGATTTCAAGGGAGATATTGAAGATTTCTAAGAATCTCAAGAGAGGAACATAAACCAAAAGAAATACAAGAAAGACTAAATAATTAGAAGCAAGAACTCCTAAGCTTACTAGACAAACTCTAAGATTTAATCAAGAAGAACTAACAATGACTTGAAGATTAGAAGCTCCAAAAGAAAGAGAACACAACTAAAGGTTAGAGGGTCACCTCCAAACTATCCTCAAAAATCTTTCTTTTAAGGTCTTCCAAGCTCTTCTCTCTAGTTCTCTAAACTCTCTCTTTTCTCTCAAGATGTTTTAGTGTAATGGTAGTGATCTCTTTGTATTTTTTTGGTGTATCTCTTGTGTATATTCCTTGCATATGTTCCAAGGAAGATCCTTCCTCTTTTATAGACAAAAAATACTAAGTATTTTCTGTGAATTCGGAGTAAAAGACAGGTATAAATCTCTCATTTGGTGGTACAATACGTACTTTCTGAAATTAGACAGTCTGCTGCCCAGGGCGACAGTCAGAATTCATCCGCGGCAGTCCGTGGGTGCCGCTGCGGCACTCTGTGACCGCCGCGCCGGCATTCCGTGACTGTCGCACGGCTCTCAGTGAGTGCCGCGGCAGATTGTTGATTGCCGGGTTTCCGTCAACCTTACTTTATCAGATTTTTGTTTTTATCCGCCTACATATACGTATTGTACCACAAAATACGGACTTGGAAAGCAAACGGCAGTCAGAAAATGTCGGCGGCACTCAGTGAGAGCCGTTCTGGCATTCAGTAAATGTCGTACGGTACTCAGTGAGTGCCGCGCGGCATTCACTGAATGCCGCGAAAATCTGCCGTGTGCCGTTTTTTGCTGAACTTCCTCTTTTAGGTCTTTTCTTTTCTCCTTTTTTTCTTCCAAAAAATATTTTCGAAGATTTTCTCCAAAAATGGTGTTTTTTTTTTATACCTGAATTCTCCTAAACACCTGGTATTTTCTTCTTTCTGTGAAATTTTATCGCGTTTGGAGAATTTTCTGAAGAGCTTGGAATACTTCGATTCTTTCGGTCTTTATCATCATCGGACGTGGAGGTGACGCTCTCCTAAATTCGACGGTCGGTCAAAATTGGGGTGTCTACAATGTATGACATTCAGAAACATATAGATATGAAAATCATTAAAGATATGAAAATCATGCAATCAATATAGATTTTTTTGATAAGGTAATCGATATAGATTAATGTGATTTAAATCCCTATAATTATGGGATTTAATGCCTAAATTTGGTTTCACTAAAAGATATATATGAAAATCATTGATCAGTTGAAGTTTGAATTTAATGATTTCCATAATAACGTGTATATTATTTATAGATTTATAAACATATGCATGTATATGTATAACATCCTATATGTGTGCAGGGATAAAATTGTCATAAAAATATCTAAAAATTGGGAAATTCGGATGGAATTGGAGATTTTTTGCATTAATTTGGACCTACTGTCAACATCTTTTTGTGAGTTGGGCCTAATTCAAAAATCTTTGGTAGGGAGGGATTTATGGCTAGTTTCCTATTTATTTTTTGGGGGGTAAACTACATTGATCTTCCTTTGAGGTATGGTCTAATTATTCAGACCTTCCTTGTATTTTGAAAAATTACACCAACCTTCCTTGAAGTTTGAGGTTGAGTTACACCCACCTCTCCTCCCTTAGTGGACCGCCTTCTGACAGAAATTGATGATGTAAGCGATTTTTTATTGCCTAATGCCCAAAATGCCCTTGTTTATCCTACTAAAAAATAGGGATGGTTACACAAACCTCACTTGAGGTATGGCCTAATCACACAGATCTGACTTGTTACAAAAATGGTTTTTTTGTTTAATTTTTTTGTCCCTCTTCTTCTTCTTCCCTTGTTCCGTCTCTCGGGAAAAAATTACTTTTTTCCAAATTAAGAATCATTTCAATTATTTTTCAAAATGACTATATTACCCTTACCATTTTTCGCAGTCCTTCAATTTTTCATGATGCACAGAAAGTTTTTTCAACAAATCAAATTGAAGATTGCCCATTTTTATTTTACCTATCATGTCTGTTATATTTATTCCATAGACAGGAGAAATCGAAAAGAGGAATAAATAAAAAAACCAAACCCAAAAAATTTAAATTATGAAATTGAACATTTTGAATAAATGCTTGAATAAATTGTAGATCTTAGAACTGGGAAAAATTTGAAGAAATTGAAATATACACTTCTTAGTGTATGAAAAGTTTAACCCAAACCCTTTTTTATTGCAAAAGCACGTTTTAGTTGACGGTACAATAATACATTTGCACAACTATAAATCTATTTAGGGTTTTGTGGGTATAAGGGAGGTCCGTGTTATTTTTCAAAGTACGAGGGAGGTTTATATAATTAGACCATAGCTCAGGAAAGGTTTGTGTAATTTAATGTAGGGACAGTTTAGTGCTTTCATTTATTATGTCATGGACGTTTGTCACACCCGAAACACCAAAAATAGAAAAAAAAAATTCCCTTTTGGATTCGTAGGGAATGACTGGTGAAGTCATTGAAATGTCCACACCATGCAGTTCTAGATAATCTGTAAACAAGAGAACAGTAATACAACTAACTGATCATAATATAAACAATCTAATATTACATTCGAGTTTGGAAACAGAAATGCAAAAGTCTTAGGGCAACCTATGCCCAGTTACAAACGTAATAATAATGTTTGATGGAAATATAGAAACTAATATCTATCTTCGTCTTCAGCTAGCGTAGATGTAATCATCAGTGTAATAGTCTTGCCCAGCATACTCGTTCTCAGTGGGGCCATCCTCTGCGTACTCCCCCTCCAAGTAATAGCCATCATCATAAGCTCTATCACCTGCAACGTTAGGAACAGGGTAGTCTGGACGGGGAATGTTCAGGAAATAACGTCCGTCAGCTAACTGAGAGCTAAGTGAATAGAAACTAACAAGGTACCGATTATATCAAGTAATAACAAGTTATGAAACGATTAAGATATAGTTCTATAATAGTATCTTCACTTCTTAGAACCATTTGTTACCTGATTCCAACCATGACATATTTGCTATTTGCTTACTATCCTTACTGACTCGTAAGAAACAAACTTGAATGAAATACTCTTGGATACACCAATGTTCTATCTACCATTTTTAAGAACATATGAATAGTCCAACACAAGTCATAGACACCATGTCAGTTCATCCCCCACTTTTAAGAACAGATCAAAGACACATCAGTTCTATTCCCACGACTTAACAACGTCTACCAGTAATTCTGGTCCACTGCTTTTAAGGACATATGAACAGCCCACTGCTTTTAAGGACATATGATTGGATTACCAACTATCTTAGAGCTAATTGATCTGGTCCACCGCTTTTAAGGACATATGAATAGTCCACCGCTCTTAAGGACATATGATTGACCAATGCTCATTTCGGTCAGAATCCCAGAATTTATCAAACCTAGTTATCGTTATACTAATAACGATACATGACATCCCTTTGTGGCATGACTACTCTGATTAAAATGAAACAGATATCAAACTCATTTACGAACAACATAATATCTAATGTCGTAATGTTATTCATTATTAACCATCCTACTATTCTTGGATCTCACATTATCCCTTATTATCCCATAGTCGCATATCGGAAAGTACAAAACGGTGTATGAACAATCGAACAACTTATGTAATCAATAAAAGAAACTATCTATGTTCTGGTACTTCCAAACGATTGAGACAGGGGTCTAATCAATTGGGATAAAAAAACAATAACAATCAATTGGGAAAAAGTTCAATCGATTGGATCTCAAATATCACCAATCGATTACAAACCTTGGCAATCGATTGGGGGTCATACTATGGCAATCGATTGGAAAACTATCCAATCGATTGGGTCCAGATGGCAATTGATTGGGACTTCGTCTTCTTTAGCAGAATTTGACAGTCCAGAATTTCAACATTGGGGGAGATGTTTGCTAAGTCTTTCCTTCTGTAGAAACATATAAAACTCATATATATATATATAAAGGGACCTAGTGAATTAGAACTCACCTAGTTAAGTGTGCGGAGGTGTGTGGGCTATGGAATTCCAAATGAAAGAAAAATAGATTTAAAAATTATTTAAACGCGCAGCGTAAGATTAAGTTACAAAAACTTTATATTGGTAGCCCGGATCTACTACTCGTTAACTCTATAGATGCGTACAAGAGAGGGGATAAGAATTATATACCTCAGGTCTTGAACTCAAATTTGAATTTCTTCTTTCTTGATGGTGCAATAGCCTCCACTAGGTTGTCTTCACCCTTATAACTCCTACAGATGCTTGCTAGAAAGACTAGGGTTGGTGGGAACCCTAATAAAGAGAATAGAGAAGGTTTGGGAACCCTAAAATAGTTTCTGCAGCTTCTGGTATAAAAAAACGATGAACTCCTTTTTCTAGATGCAGTTGCCCTATTTATAGATTCCTAGAACCGACCTAACTTTCAATGGATCGAATTGGCTTTGATCGATCGAACATTCGATCGATTGAAAAACTTTCGATCGATTGAACTTTTCTTGACTTCAATCGATCGACTCGATCGATTGAACCTGTCTTGACAAAAATCCTCTTGTGCCTTTCCAAGCATCCTAGCGAAGCTAAGACCTCCTAGGCTCTTTATTGTTGGCTTAGACCAGTTGTTGATTCCCATGACCAAACTCTTTGATCAGCAAATTAACCAACTGGTCAGTTAACATTTGCTCCACTATAAAACGATAACTGAACTCCAACGCAAAAAAACATATCTGAAGCGATAACTAGACTTGTATGGTGTACTAATATCCCTCTACCGTCAGCATTCATAATCATATTCAGGTAGTCGGATAACTGTTACTATTAACCTAAATCATGATTACTTCTTCTATTCCTTGAGTCCCATTCACCTCTCATAATTACAAAACATGTTGATAACTACTTATCAACAAAACTACAGTTCTCAGTAATCAACTCGGTGATATTTTCAAAGGAATGCTTACTCTTTATCAGAGGGTAGATTCTATTGACAATACATGTTCACAACCCTATGAACATGCCATACCCAAGATACTCAGGTGTTGATCTTTTGTAGACCTCACTGATTGGTAAGTCAAAGCAGTCATATCCATAGTCTGTGTTCATAATCGTCTCAAGATTGAGAACACGTACCTTATACAAGTTATGAGTTCCTATCGACTATTGACAGTCTTAAGTGTCAATAGGAAAGCGTAGGTCCGTCAGTGCACTCTAAGCACTAGCATATCAACTAAGAGTTATACTCTAGTGATTGAGATTCATCACTCCATCCAATGGTAGTTAATCATGCTACAGTATAAACCTAATGAGATATCCAGTCTCATCATCCACTGCGACAAATTCTAAGTATTAGAAAATAGTAATTCGTATATCACTTGTATGTATCTCATACACACACAAATTACTTACAATGATACTTAAGGATTAAAGAATCATCTCATGGAAAAAACATACATAATAAAATGTAAAGCTGATATCCATATATTAAAATATCAATGTCTCATACATATAGTAAAGGTTTGAGGGCACAAACCCAACAAACTCCCACTTGCACCCATAACCATTCAGGACTACATTTAAGACCTAGACTATCTAGATGACGATCAAAGGCGTTTTGTGGAAAGGCCTTTGTAAACGGATCCGCAAGATTGTCAGCAGTGGCAATCTTGGTGATAGTCACATCTCCACGTCGAACATTATCTCAAATTAGATGATATTTCCGCTTTACGTGCTTTCGCTTTCCGTGGTTCCTTGTAGGCCTGTAAATGGTCCGGATCTGGACCAAATCTGCATAATTCATATCCATATCCACCAAGATATACAGTGTACCGGATCTGGTTTACATATTCGACGGATCTTATATATATGGTCCATATCCGAATTTGGTTAGATCTGTATATCCGGTCCGATCCGAATTTCTAAACTGCTAGTTATGCTGCCCAAAACAGAGGAATTTAAAACAAAAAAAAAAAAAAAAAAAACAGAGATGGTCATGGTACCAGATGATCTGTTCTAGTTTTTTTTCTACATACATCACTATAATAACATCATTCACATAAGTTTATACAAAACAAGTACACCAGAACAAAAATAGGTTTAAGTCTACATGACAAAATATGATAGTCAAGTCAACATGATATTTAACAAAACAAGACCACCACCAGAACAAAAAGAGTTCATATATCTTCTCCAAGCACATCCTTCACAGTTGAATAACTTGATTCTCCAACTAGGATCATACCAAAACCTACAAAATATATTTGGTTAGAAAAATGAAGTGTGAAACTATGGTATTTGAGGAGGGGGGGGAATACTACCACCAAGCATTAGACTTACATGCTAAAAGATTAAAAAAGTGGAAAGGCAACTCAATTTTTAGTCAAATCAATTGTTCTGGATTCTTCCAAACCTGTAGTATAATAAATAAAATATAAAGTATCCAAGCACAAACATAAAGATACTAACCATGTGTTGAATAAAATGTATTATGAATATACTTACTTCTTTTTCTTCTTGATTCAATCCAATCATCAGTGGTCACTAAAGCCTCAACAATATCCGGGAGCAAAGAGGCACATGACTCATCAATCACCCTACCACCTACACTGAAAGTTGCCTCTGATGCGACAGTAGTTGCTGGAACGGCTAAAATATCACGAGCTATTTTTGACAAAATGGGAAGGTTTGCACTATTGATTTTCCACCAATGTAAAATGTTAAAATTGTCCTTCCTTGGAAAGACCGGCTCCTCTAAATGTTGCTCAAACTCTGATTTTTGATAAGCATTAATGGTGCTACTACGAGCTTGCTTATACCACTGGTCAAAGTCATTATATCTTACATCATTAGACGTACTAAAGTGGGGATTACCATTACTTGAACTTCTTTCCTCCACTATAGTACCATATGAATCAACTGAATTAGGAGCGTCACCTTCATACTCATTAAACAAATCAAGAAAGGCATTGCGAACTCTTTGAACATATCTACTTGAATCATCACCATAAATCTTATCATAGTAATACTGCACTAAATCCATCTTGAACCTTGGATCGAGTACAAGGGAAATTGCTAGCACTAAGCTACACTCTTCCCAATACTTTTTGAACTTGACTATCATTGGAATGGCCATCATACGAAGACATTCGTGCTCACTAGTTTTCCATTTTCTCAATTAGAGTTGAATTTCTCAATTGTCGGGAAAAAATACAGTAGAAGTTGGAAAATTGGTGCCACTAAATGACATGTCGTATCATAAAAAAGTTTCAAACAACCTTTTATAACCTTTGCCACTTGCCACTCCTCTTCAGACGGGTTGTGTCGATAATTTTTATCAATTTGCTCTAACCAACAAAAGGCATCCTTCAAAGACAACGCAGTTTCAAGCATTAAAAAAGTAGAATTCCACCTAGTAGCTACATCCATTGGAACTTTTTTCCTACCTCTCAACTTAACTTGATTGACCGCGCTATCAAACTTTTGCTTTCCATAGGGACACTTATTCAAGTATCTCACACTATCTCGAATTTTGTCGAGAAGACCGTCAATCATTTTTAACCCATCATGGACAATCAAATTAAGTATGTGTGCACTACAACGCACATGAAATAGATCCCCACCCAAAGGTAACAATGACTTATCACAAAGCCAATTTTTCAAAAGCCTAACCATGACATCATTACTTGATGCATTATCTGCAACCATCGAAGATAGTTTCTTATCAAGTTTCCACTCCAAGATTATGTCACTAATGAATCTAAACAAGGATTCACCATCATGTGGGTATTCAATACACTTGTATGCAAGAATTTTTTTCAATTCCCAATCATCATTCACATAATGAACTATCAAACAAGTGTATGCAAAGTTTTGATGGTCTGAAGTCCAAATGTCAGTTGTAAGTGTGATCTTACAAGAAATATTGTCTAAAAACTTATACAATTCAGCCTTCTCTTCTTGGTATACACTTAGGAAATCATTCCTTACTGTGTTTTGAGATACAAGCTTGAACATTGGCTGAAGATTGTTACAAAAGGTTGCAAAGAACTCATGCTCAGCCATGTTAAATGGATAGTTATGCTTGATGATCATTTTTGCAAAATCAGTCCTGCTTTTCTCTTGATCAAACATGAAATTTTGAAGTTTGATTTTAGAATCAACAACATTCTTAGAAGCCATTAACATTTGTTGTCTTATATCTTTAGTCTTCCCTAGGCATTTTAGTTGATGTTTTAGCAAATGACTAGTTCCTTTGCTACTATCTCCAACAAAACTTCTAGAACATCTCATACACTTAGCAATATCTTTACCATTTTTGCCTTTAATTTTTTTAAAATGCCATTCCTTTGATGTCAATTTTTTCTGCCGCTTTTAGGACCTTCAGTTGGCTCGTCATTCTTTTGTTCCACATCCACTTCCACATTTTCACCACCATCATTGGCCTGAGACGTTTGTGTAGCTTGAGTGGCTTGAGTAGGTGTTGACATTTACATAAAATCATCAAAAGTAGTCACTGAAAATCTGAAACAAAAAGAATTATATCAACTAGAATATAAATAGAAAATAAACATAAGATAAGCAGAAAATAAATAGACGAAGAAGAGGGAAAAAAGAGACAAAAAATAAACCAAGAATAAATAACAGAATAAATGTAACATTAACTCAGCATTTTGCAACCCAAAATAGAAGAAGAGGAAGATGAAGAGAGAAGAAGAAGAATAAGACAAAGAGAGAAGAAGACGAAGATAGAAGAAGAAGAAGAAGAAGAAGAGAGAGAGAAGAAGAGAAGAAGACGATGAAGACAAAGAGATGAGAGAGTGAGAGACGTACCTGACTGTGGCTGTGAGAGGCTGAGTTTCAATCGTGAGGCAGTGAGGCTGAGGCGGCTGATTCTAAATGTCAGGGTTAGGGTTGCCCAAACTTTACTTATAAATCATATAAGTTCAACCGTTGGATAAAAGAATCAATGGTATAAATGTTATAAGTAATATATAGATATATATATATAATATTTATAAATATATTATATGCTATTCGGATCGGGTCTTATACGGATCGGATCTAACAAATCCATATCCGGACCATTTTTTTAAGTTCTTTTCGGATCTGGATCTGGATCTTAAAAAAGGCCAGATCCGTGTAAGAGAGCCGGATCTGGACCGGATCCGGGCCTAGATTCGGACCATTGACAGACCTAGTTCCTTGGCTACTTGGACTGAGCCACTGCCCCACTATTATGGCAGTATAGCGTAATAGGTGACAGCGACGCTGGTACCACCTCGAACTCCATAAGGAACTTCTTGAGCCAAATAGCTTCTTTTGCGGCTTTACAAGCAGCCACACACTCAGTTTCTGTAGTTGAGTCTGCAATGCATTTCTGCTTAGTGCTCCTCCAACTAATAGCACCACCTCCCAAGGTAAAGAGATGTCCGAATATCGACTTCCTCGAATCTTTATCTGACATAAAGTTCGAGTCAGTGTATCCTACTGGAATTAACTCATTACCGTCGTACATTAGCATGTAATTTTTAGTCTTTCTCAAGTACTCAAGAATGTGCTTGACGGCTGTCCAGTGTTCTGGACCTAGTTTCGACTGATACCTGCTAACCATGCCAATGACAAAGCAGATATCTGGTCTAGTGGATAACATCGCATACATGAGACTTCCCACTGTCGAAGCATAGGGAATTCCTGCCATGCGATTCCTCTCCTCCTGTGTCTTTGGACATTAGTCATTGGAGAACGCTATACCATGCTTGAAAGGTAATAAACCTCTCTTTGAATTATCCATGGAAAACCTAGTTAGCACCTTATCGATATAACCAGCTTGAGACAATCCCATTATCTTTCGCTTGCGATCTCGAAAGAGCTTTATCCCAAGGATATAGCTCGCCTCTCTTAGATCCTTCATATCGAAATTACTAGCTAGCCAAACCTTAATTGATGACAATGCCCCTACATCATTCCGAATGAGTAGAATGTCATCAACATAAAGCACAAGAAAAGCTACAACTTTTCCTTCACACTTCTTATATACACAATGCTCATCCAGATTTTGTATGAAACCAAACAATTTGACCGCTTGGTCAAAATGAATGTTCCAACTTCTAGATGCCTGCTTAAGCCCATAAATGAACTTTTGTAACTTGCTTACCAAGTTACTTTTTCCACCAGCTATGAACCCCTCTGGTTGCTGCATATAGATGTCATCCTCAAGATTGCCATTCAAGAATGCAGTCTTGACGTCCATCTGCTAGATCTCATAATCTAGGCATGCGGAAATGGATAAGAGTATTCTAATGGACTTGAGCATGGCTACCGACGAGAAGATTTCCTTATAGTCAATGCCCTCCCTCTGAGTATAACATTTCGTTACAAGCCTTGCCTTAAAGGTCTCAACCCTTCCATCAAATCCTCTTTTCCTCTTGTAGACCCACTTACAGCCAATGGGTTTAATATTGACTGGAAGTTTTACAAGATCCTAGACCTGATTGGAATCCATAGATTCCAATTCAGCCTTTATAGCTTTAACCCAATGAGCTTAATCAACATCAGTCATTGCCTCTTCATATGTGGTAGGATTAGATTCAGATTCTATGGAGACGGCTTCAAAAACTTCTCCTAAGAACATGTATCTATCAGGCTGGCTGATAATCCTCCCACTACGATGAGGTACCGTGCAGAAATGAGTGAAGAAGTTGTATTTTCTTATCTTACATCGTTATCAACTGTTGGAGGAATAGAGGGCTCTCCATCTATTTCTCTCATATCTATCCTTCCCTTAAGTTTATGGTTCATGATATAATCATCCTCCAAGAAAATAGCATCTGTACTAACAAACACTTTCTGTTCTCTTGGATCATTAAAATACCATCCATAAGTACCCTTTGGATACCTTATAAAGTAACATACTTCCGATCTAGAATCTAATTTGCTCATCTTTCCTTTTAGCACATGTGCCGGACACCCCCATATCCGTAGATGTTACAAAGAAGGCTTGCGCCCAATCCACATCTCCCATGGCATCGTGGGAACAGATTTGCTTGGTACTAGATTTAGTATGTATGCAGTAGTTTCTAAAGCATAACCCCAAAGGAATAATGACAGCTCATTAATTCACTCATTGAAAAATTCATTTGATTCATATTATAGTTAAGTTTAAATTGAGTGAATGATGGCGACAGCGAATTGAGGATCATGTCAACTTGGGTCTGTGCGTCGATGATGGCTCTATCCTATGACCGAGCGGTTCAACTCAGCAGCCAATCCATGTCCTGGTCAAATCATGCATAACTCCTCGGACAAGCATCTGCCCGAGCGGTCTAGTCTACCCGAGACTCACCATCCCGAGCAGTTCATTCACGACAAGACCAACAGGTTGGGAAGACCACAATGGCACGGTCCGTACAGGCGCAGACCAGCTGGGCCCACAATACATGCCCTAGAATATTCCAGGCAGTTTCCTACTCAAGATAGAAGACTTATGGAAAGTGGACATTTAATCCAATTAGAAAACCCCCACAATTAATGCCAATCAAGTTCTGTTGGATTATATTTCCTTATCCATGTATGAGTAGGTCTCTTGCATCTATAAAAGAGACCACTCACCCCCTTCAAAGGAACTGACTTTTCAGGCTCTACAGCACCTCTATAGCAGTCACCAACACGCCCAGCCGACCTACGGTAGCTCCAAACTATTGTTGGTTCACCACAGGTCCCCGACTTTTTACAGTATAGTGAACGTGCTCAGACACACACGTGGGCGTAGGTACCTTCATTAACAGGGCCGAACCACATGCAAAAAACCAGTCTCTCACTCTCTCTCCCCTTAAATTGTTTTAATTTACTTTAACCAAATTTTGGCATCATCAATAATTAAATGCCAATCACAAACCAAGCACATAAAACTAAAAACTAAAAATAAAATAAAAGCATTCAACAATGCCTCTATCTCCCATGGCTCTATCTCCATAGAAACTCCTTCTTGGTTTGATCGTCTTCGGTTCCATCTTCATGGAGAACGGCTTCTCGCACCATCTTCATGGGCTTTCTAATTCTATTACATTGGACCTATGCTTCTTTCGAAGCTTACAATTTATCTACCAATAGGAAAAATAATGAAATAAAAGGCTAGGAAAATCGGTGCGACTTTCCTATTCGTAGGACTAAAGTCGCAGCGCCCTTTATACATGCCTTGAACCAAACCAAAATAAATACAACATACACCAGTCTCAAACAATTAAATACATTAATTAAAAATTGGTGTCATGGGAGATAGTGGACTAATCCTGCTGCAAAATTGTTAGTCGTACGCATATCTACGCATATACAGTAAATATATGTAACTATTGGAACCCCTAATTGATTCACACAGTACATAAACTCTTTACGTACTAAATTAGAACTTAAAACAGCATCTCAGTTCTTTGTCATACTTCGATTGATCGATAAAGGTTCGATCGCTCGAATCTTCGATCGATTGAAAATGGTCTAATCGATTGAACTTTTCAATTTCATAGAATGATTTGAAAATTTTGCAGAATATTATAAAATTAAAGTATAGAATTTTAAAAACCTTTAAAACTGTGAACAGAACACCTGGACAGAGAATCAGTCTCGATCGAACAAAATAAAGTTTGATCAATCAAAACTAGTTTGATCGCTTGAGAACAGGGAGCTTCAATCGACCGAAACAACTTCGATCGATCGAAACTGCCATGCATCCAATACAATCATAGATTTGTATTCTGCAGCGAAAACACTACAGAAACAAATCTGTAACGATGCAATTTTGAAAATAGTTCTAAAATCAACATGCAAATCAAAACTAATGTTCCAAAACGCATCTATAGATCCAAACAAGCGTGGCTCTGATACCAATTGAAAGAAAAATAGGTTTAAAAATTACTTAAACGCGCATCGAAAAGATTAAGTTACATAAACTTTATATTGGTAACCCGGATCTACTACTCGTTAACTCTATAGATGCGTATAAAAGAAGGGACAAGAATTATATACCTCAGGTCTTAAACCCAATTCTGAATTTATTCTTTCTTGATGGTGCAGTAGCCTCTACTAGGTTGTCTTCACCCTTATGACTCCTACGAATGCTTGATAGAAAGACTAGGGTTGGTGGGAACCCTAATACAGAGAATTGAGAAGGTTTGGGAACCCTAAAATAGTTTCTGCAGCTTCTGGTATAATAAAACGACGAACTCCTTTTTCTGGACGCAGCTGTCCTATTTATAGATTCCCAGAACCGACCTAACTTTCAATCGATCAAAGTGGCTTTGATCGATCGAACATTCGATCGATTGAACTTGTCTTGACTTCAATCGATCGAGACTCCTTCGATCGATTGAACCTATGATCGGGAGAGAACAGAGCCTATTTATACGCCTTAACATGCGTTTGTTAGTACCTTTTTATCCTGTTTTTGTATATTTTTACTTCGTTTTCTATTTTCTGACAGGTTTTGGAAGAAATCAAGTAAACCAGGCTAAACAGGGTAAAAAAGCAAGCAAAAAGAAGCTGAAAAATCAATATCGCGCCCGCGACCCGTTCACGCGAAATCCCAAAAATCGCTCGCGCGATCCGCTCGCGCGAGGTCCCAACATCGCGCTCGCGCGGCCCACTCGCGCGAACCTGTGTAAAAATCAAACTTGCGTATTTCACTCTACTAATGATTCTTGTGCGAACGACACTGCCTAATTATGTCTGGAAAGCTAAATAAAGCAATTTTAGTGCGTTTCGGGTTAGGAAAGCTTCCAAAAACTTGTTGTAAATCTATATATACCCTATTTTACTTCAATTTAGGGGTTGGCAAATAATATACACACAATATACAACCATACTTTCAGCCATTGAAGAGGGGAAAGCAAGGAGAAGAAGAAGAAGACCAAGGATTTCCATGGCCTCCTCCATCAACTACTTGCCATCTACCACTTCCATGGACAACTAGACTCTAGATCTAGGGTTTCAATGAAACCCTAGCCAAGTAATAGGGTGTATTTTTGTAATACCCTGTATTTTGGTATATTAATAAGACTGGTATTTCATTTCTATACTCGTATAAACTTTCTCTTCCTTTTGGTGAATTTTGATACCAATCGATTGATAAGTTTTCCCAATCGATTGACACTTTTCAGACACCAATCGATTGATAAGTTTTCCCAATCGATTGACACTTTTCAGACACCAATCGATTTATAAGTATTCCCAATCGATTGCCATTTTACTGACTAAAATTGATTACGTGTCAACATTCCAATCGATTGCTATTCATCCCAATCGATTGACATTGTTTCCAATCGATTGACTACAAATATCTGTTACCAATCGATTGACTTGTGTCTCAATCGATTGACATAAGCTGAGAAATATTTTCTTCTTTCCTTCAGCTTTAAACGTGTGGCACTCTTAACCCCTATATATACTCGTTCATTTGTGGCCTTGGGTCACTTTGGCAGCTAGAGAGAGAGAGGCATACCTCTTGTGAGATATATACATACATATATCTATCTATATATCTATATTTCTATATACACACACACACACACTGACCTTGGCAACTTGAAGAAGAGAAGAACAAGAAGAAGAAAGGAAGAAGAAGGAAGAGACAGAGAGAGAGAAGGCTGGACAGAGAAAGAGAAGAAGAGAGAGAGAGAGGAAAGCTTGAGTATTCAAGCCCACACCCACCCAAACGCACCCTAAGTGAGTCCTAACTCACTTGGTCACTTTATTTGATGTATTTACAAGTTGTTATGACCTTTAGATGTGATAAGAGTATGATTTCTACGTTTAAATATGCTGTTTTTACAATCTGCTGGAGAAGACGTAGTATCAATCGATTGAATAGGATTCCAATTGATTGACATCAGTCGTATCCTAATCGATTGAATAGGATTCCAATCGATTGACATCAGTCGTATCCCAATCGATTGAATAGGATTCCAATCGATTGACATCAGTCGTATCCCAATCGATTGAATAGGATTTCAATCAATTGACATTTCTAATCGATTGACATGTTTCTCAATCGATTGACATAACTTTTTGTCCCAATCGATTGAACCTCTGTTCCAATCGATTGGCATGATCAGAACATGGTTTTCTTTGCCTATTTATTATATAAGAGGTTTAGTTGTTCGATTTCTAATTCAGAATTCCATTATGCGACTATGGGGTAGACAGGAGTAATGTGACACCAAAGATTTATGGATAATGAATAAAAAGTAATATGAAGACGTGGGTGACGTGTTGTTCTGATATAATTTGATGTCCGTTTTCTTTTAATCCAAGTAGTCAGGCCACATTGGGAATTTATCATGTATCGATGTAGAATGGAACGTAAGTAGGTTTGGTAAGTTATGGGAATGGTACGTGGATGGACGATTGGTCATGATATGCTCTGAAAAGCGGTGAACCGGATATATGGTTCTTAAAAGCGGTGAGCTGGACCAAGAAGTCTTAAGATAGACTGGATGATCTATGATATGCTCTTAAAAGTGGTGAACAGGACCATTGTTCTTAAAAGCGGTGAGCTGGGATCACTAGTAGATGACGTTGAGTCGTGGCAATAGATTGATATGCCTTGTTCGAAACGTTATATCCCTGAAATGCGGTGAACATGACCATTGTTCTTAAAAGCTGGGGACAGACTGACGTGGAGTCCATGACATGCGGTGAGCAGGATATATTGCTCTTAAAAGCAATGGACAGAATAAGGGTGTATCCCTAGAGTTAAACGATTGAGTCTGTTCATGGAAATCAGAGTCTGTTGAGTTCGGTATTTGAGTAACAAGACGATAAGGGTCGGTTTACAAGAATGAATAGAGGAACAAGATAATGTTATCCTTATAATAAGATGTTAACTCGTATTTTCATAAGCTCGTGTTTACTTCAGATAATTGGTACCTCGTTAGTTTATGCTCACTCAGCTCTCAGTAAGCTGACGGCCTTTTATTGCCTGGACTTTCCCCGTCCAGAATATCCTGTCTCTTATTCTACAGGTAATGACCAGTACATTGATGACTATTATCCAGAGGAAGGCCCCACCGATGATGGTTACGCCAGGGAGAATTATCCTTATGCCAGTTGAAGACTGAAGATGTTATAGTTAGATTTCTTTTCGGTTGTTCTGTTAAACCTTTTGTTAGCGGGTACTTGGGCATTTGTTGTCTTCAGACCTGTTGTGATCCTGTGGACCATACTCTGATATTTTGTAATAGTTAGCACTGTGTGTTATTCTCAGTTGTTTACTGTTGTCTTTTTGGACTAGTACTGCGTGGTGTGGATTATTAGTGACTTTCACCTGTCATTCCTTATGGACCCATAAAGGAAATTTATTTTTCTCTATTTATGCTGCTCCGGGGCGTGACAATTTTATGTTTTTATTTTAGTTTTATTATGTATGGATGACAGTTACATGTTCCGAGGATTTTTATAAATAAATCGTGCTTCTATGAATTAAATCATTACTTTCAAAGTTTATTCTTGTCTTAGATCTATTTTGACTGTGATGTGCTCAATGATCTATGCTTGCTGTGCTTGTTTAGATTATTTACATGTAATGGTGCTTAAATTGAATTGTGCTATCAAGTATCCGAATAGTCCATGCCTAGATTAGACGGATTATACCACAACCCTAGTTTAGTGTGGGATAATTCGTGCTAACCGAAGATGGATTATGTTGGTGCTTGAACCATAATTATTTTCTTGACGGAGGAATTGGGTTTGTAGCTACAACTCTCCATTATCATCCAACTTAATAAGCTAATGGAATGCATAAATACCCTTATTATGAAGCTAGTGGTGGATTTGCAATCCTAGGTTCCCTTTAAATATCTTTAAAACAACTTTAATTACTTTTATAGTTTAGATTTATTTTATTGTTCTTAGTTTAATTAAATTAAAAATCAAAATCTATTTTCATAATTAATTAGATTTAGGTTTTAAAATTAAAGAGCGGTAGTATTCAATCTCTGTGGGTTCGACCTTTACTTCCACACTGCAAATCTTTAGAAAAGTAAAGTATACTTTTATATCTTGATACTGACAACATCAACCTGTCTTGACAAAAATCCTCTTATGCCTTTCAAACATCCTAGCAAAGCTAAGAGAGGGACCTCCTAGACTCTTTATTATTGGCTCGGACCAGTTGTTGATTCCCATGACCAAACTTTTTGATTAGCAAATTAACCAATTGGTCAGTTAACGATTACTCCACTATAAAATGATTACTAAACTCCAACGCAAAAGAACATATCCGAAGCGATAACTAGACTTGTATGGTGTACTAATGTCCCTCTACCGTCAGCATTCATAATCATATTCAGGTAGTCGGATAACCATTACTGTCAACCTGAATCATGATTACTTCTTGTATTCCTTGAGTCCCATTCACCTCTCATGATTACCAAACATGTTGATAACTACTTATCAACAAAATTGCAGTTCTCAGTAATCAACTCGGTGACATTCTCAAGGGAATGCTTATTCTTTATTAGAGAGTAGATTCTATTAACAATACATGTTCACAACCCTATGAATATGACATACCCAAGATAATCAGGTGTTGATCTTTTATAGACCTCGCTGATTGGTAAGTCAATGAGAGATGAGGGTGAACAATTTTAGGGTAAGCAAAATTGCACACTTTCTATTTCAATCTTTTACCATTCTCTCTCTTTCTCTATCTTTTTCCATATCCAAAGACTAGAGGTTTCAAATGGGGCGGCCCATCCTGCCCCGCCCCACCACACATTGACGAGTTGGACGAATTTTGGCGAGTCGGACGAATTTTGGCGAGTCACGAGGTGGGTCGGCGAGATAGTTGGGGCGGGGCGAGTTGAATCGGTAAGGGAAGTAAGGCGACTCGACCCAGTCCACTAATTCGTGGATCTACAAGGCGAGACGGGGCGACTAATTTGTGAGTTGGTTGGCGAATTAGCCCACGTGTTATCCACGGGTTGATCTAAAATATTTTGGTTTTTTTATTTTTATTTTTTATTTTATAAAAAATAAAAATAAAAATAAAAAATAGTTTTAGTTTAAATAGAAATAAGTTCTTTTCTTTTCAAGGCACTCTCTCTATATTATGCATATATATATATATATAGAAGAAACTATATTTTCTTATTCCACAATGGTAAAGTACAAGGTATATATATACATCCATGAGAAACTAATAAAAGGAAATAAAAGAAAAGAAAGGAAATACAGATAAGATCAAATCAATCTATTCCTAAAACATCGTGATCCATAAATCACGGGAATAATAATATTCTGAATATTCCAACACTCCCCCTCAAGCTGGAGCGAAGGTATTCACTAATCCCAGCTTGACAATTGACAACTTTAACAATGAGGGCCCAACGGACTTTGTAAACACATCAGCAGTCTGATCTGAAGAGGGAACAAAGGACGGAGAGATAATACCAGAACGAACTTTCTCTCGGATAAAATGGATATCAACTTCAATATGCTTGGTACGCTCATGCAGAACGGAGTCAGACGCTGTAGACACCCCATTTTGTCGGCTATCAGATTTAGGAGACCCATAGCTTGGTGGTTCGCAATGATCGTAAAAGACTCAAAAGGACTCTCGGAAGTCAGCTCTATCTCTCAGAATGCTCAGAATGACCAAAATGCCCCTGAAAGCCCGAAAACTCCCAGATTTGGTCCCAAAGTTCTGAAAACATGCTACTGTTCTGTCCACTATTCACAGCAAGTACATTTCAACTTTCATTCTTTGATTTGATGCTCATATGCATTCCAAATTAGTTCATATCTTAGGAAGTAGTCCATACTACATTTGTACACATCCCATGTTAATTTCATTCATTCATTCATACACATTTTAGACTTCTAAGTCATTCTAGAAATCCATGTACACAAAAACACACTACAACCTTTGCACATTTTAGATACATACATTGCATTCATGCAAGATTTGGGGTTTTTGTAACTCTTAATCTAAGGAGAATATAAGGAATGAACTCGATCACCCGTTCGTGCTTCCCCTTGATCTAATCATCCTTTCTCATCCGTCCCGGGGATTGAGAGATCTTCTTTTCAAAGATTAACATGCATCATTCTAGCCTCGCTAAGCATATTTTGATTATTTGTTCCAAGAACAATTCATGTCCCCTTTAGATTAGGAAAACTTGATTAATTGATATATGATTAGACGATTTTTCCTAGGTTTGTTTGTGTGATCTTTCACTTTACATTGCATGATATTTGATTTAGATCTTATGAATGATATTTTATCTTTAGATCTTCCATTTTCAAGTTTCTTATGTAATGTAATATACTATCATAGTATTAATTGCCGAACCATACATAGTATAAGATGATTATTTGGATGCTAATTGAGGCCCGTCGAAAGACGGGGCGAGTTGAGGGTGTTTTAGTCGCGACAAAGGCTCCTTCCTCTCTCGTACCAAAACCCCGAACCAAGTTCTTTGGTTATGAAGGGCCGGTGCCCTTATCCGCTTGGGTGAGTCAAAATTAGGTTTCTTGGTTCCTTAAAGACCAAGTGGCGACTCTGTATCTGTTTTCAACAGACCTTTCATTTTCTTCCTTTGATCAATTTCAAATCAAATTTCAAACAAAACGAAGCGGTGGAATTCCGGTAACCACAATCTGGCGACTCTGCTGGGGATTTTTATTTTAAAAACAAAATAATACAGAGGTTTGACTCATAAGAAGCATCCTTAAAATCATCTTTTTACTGTGTTTGGTTCACCACATTGCACTCTTGCATTCCCCCCCCCCCTCCGACTGTGTCTGAAACGCGGCGCTGACATTGTTCAGGTCTTGCTGTGCCAGGGCACAAGTCACCGTTGATACTGTACCTTCCAAGGTATATCAAAAAGAGTAAAAACCTCCGTACTGTCTCCCCGACGGTATATTGGAACTCTCGTCAACGGACCCTCTTTGACTAAACCCAGCCTTTGCATATAGATTCCTGTAGAACCTTTCATAGGACTGTTCATTTATCTTTTCAGATAGGACAATGTGATATAACTGTTGTATGCCCTGACGGGATTACCTGCGCGGTGTGGACGCTTATGTGGCATAGAACAGAACCTCTTTCTTATGATTCCCAAGGCAATCACTCACATGTAGTCACATTGAGTTGACCTGCCTAAGCATCATGACAAGGATGTCTGTTCCATGCTCGCGAAGATATACACCGCAAACCTTGTTTGTCGGTCTTGAGACATAGGAGTATGAAAACCTGCTAGAAAGTATGATCACTATAACCGTACTTACCAGCTTCCCCAGAAACTCTGTCCAAATATCCCAGGTATAACCACATTAACCAGAAACTCTGTCCAGATATCCCAGATATAACCACATTAACCAGTTTTTCCCAGAAACTCTGTCCGAATATCCCAGATATAACCACATTAAAGTTTTTCCCAGGAACTCTGTCCGAACATCCCAGATATAACCACATTAACCAGTTTCTCCCAAGAACTCTGCCCAAATATCCTAGATATGACCATATTGACCAGTTTCTCCCAGAAACTCTGTCCAAAATTCCCGAAGTATCTTGGAAATCCATGTTATCCCTTGGTGATCATACTAGAAAGTAAGGTTAGCACACTCTGTATGGCTAGGGCCTTACTTGTTTAGCTGCTATCTGTTAGAAATAGGAGCATCATATAGATTAGGGCTTACATCCGCATGTTTGTCCCATTTGCATGCACTACTCCCCATCAATCTGCACGCGCTGTTTCGAGTCGGTCCACATCACTATCTTTGTCTGCCTAAAGTCGCCACTGTCAAAGATCTAATCTAGCCCTTTCAAAATCTGTCAGGTCAGTATAGATTCCCAAGGTCAGCAGTCAGGGTCTTATTCGTGGGTCAGGAGTTCGGATAATCGGTTAATCAGAATCAGTCCGACAGCTTGCTTCAACATGAATAGGGAAGAGTTGGAAAACAAGGTTACTGAATTGGGAGCGACCATAAGCCAGCAGTCCGACAGCCTGGCCCAGGTTCTGAAGTTCATGGAAGAACTGAAGCAGCGGCGGCCGCAACCTCCGCCCGGGTTTCCACCACCGGAGTTTGAACTACCCCCACCTGAGAATAATGGGGAAGAAGACTGGTTTCAGGGGGTCCCACCGTCCGCATACGAGAAGAAGCTCCAAGAAAAGATGGACAAGGTTGACAAACTGGAAAGCGTACTCAGGAAAAGCAAGGGTATCGACGATTACATGTTAGATCTGGAAGGCCTCTTCGAGCCTGTCAAGCTGAAACTGCCAGAGAATTTCAAAATGCCTGCCATCGATCGCTTTGATGGAACGGGAAACCCGAAAAGCCACGTGAAGCTATGTATGAGTATCTTCCAGTCCATGGGTTGCACCCACGAGCACATTGCGATGCTATTCCCGCAAACTCTGGCAAAATCTGCACTATCGTGGTTCCTAACCTTGGAAGCCTCCAAAACCCGGGCCTGGGAGGACATTGTTCGAGTCTTCGTCGATCATTACTCTTACAATCAAGAGCTGGATGTCACCGTCAGGGATTTGGAAACAACCCGGCAAAGCAACAATGAATCCTTCGCTGCATTTCTGAGCAGATGGAGGAACAAGGTAGCCCAAATGACCCACCGGCCAATCGAGAAAGAACAGGTAAGGATGCTCATCCGGAATCTGCAGCCGCTCTATCATGAGAAATTATTCTACCAGTCCATCTCCACCTTTGAGGAGTTGTTTGAAGTCGGAACCCGAATCGAAGATGCTATCAGGGAGGGGAAGATAAAAAAGGAAGACCCTCCGAGTCAGCCAAGAAGGCCCAACTACTCCCGGAATCCCCCGGATGTCAATGCCCTTAGCGGCCAACCCATGGCATATCCTCCAAGGCCATACCAACCCTCCAACCAGGCAAATTCCTCCAACCGCCCTTTCCAGAAAAAGCCCCCTCGCAATTTTGCCAAGCTAGAAATCTCTCTCTCCTCAGCCCTAGATCGTCTCCTCAAAAAAGGCCATCTCCAATTACTCCAGCCTCGAAATACCCCGCTCCCGCCTAACTGCGATATGTCCAAGCGATGTACTTGCCACCAAGCCCCCGGCCATAACACTGATGATTGCATGCGCCTCCGCCATGACATCCAAGACCTCATCGACCAGAATATCATCGAGCCACCACCAAAGCAGCCTCATATCACCCAAAATCCCCTACCAAACCACCAAAATGTCAACCTCATTGAGTCCAGTCCCGTACCCTTCAACCCTGCTACTTATATCACCCCCCTAGGACAACCCTTGCTTTGTATTGACATCCTGGATTCTGAGGGGATTCATCTGATCGGAGGGGAGAATGACGAGTGGCAGCAGCAGCTTGACGACGAGCAGGACTTGTTCTTCCTGGAAGAGCATGACCTAGGGGCGGTAGACCTCAAATGGTATGACCCTAACGACGAGAGTGATGCTTCCATCTGGAACGAGCCAGAAAAGCCATTTGTGGGAACAGATTGTGATTGGTTTAAGAAGGATGGGACTGTAGAAGGGCCTACTCCTGCCGAGATTGATCACCTAACCAGGTCAGGCCGTCATTATCAGCCTCCACAGCCTGCCACCGAAGCCATCGAAAAAGGTCCAGTTAAAGACAAGGGGAAGGGCAAGATGGATGAGGTCATCGAAGAAGACAATGAGCTGATCAAGCAGCTAAAGAAAACCTAAGCACATCTCTCGATGTGGGATATTATGGTGACATCCTATAAGCACAGGCAAGCCGTGTTAAATGCCTTGGCTGGGATTGAAGTCCCCATCGACGCCGCGCCGGAGGACATGGTAGCTTTCTTGGGTGCACTTACCCCCGACCCCATCATTACATTCTCCGATGAGGACCTGCCGCCAGAGGGATCCGCGCATAACAAGGCGTTATACATTACTGTGGGGTGTAAGGAACAACAGGTGCCGTTTTGTCTAGTCGATACAGGTTCTGCTTTGAATGTTTGTGCCTTAAGAACTGCCACTGCTTTGGGGGTCAATATCCTTGACATTACGCCATCTGTGCAATCCGTGAGAGCCTATGACAACACTAGAAGAAATGTGATGGGAACTGTTTCTCTCCAAATCCGGGTAGGATCTTTGGTGAGCACCGAGATTTTTCAAGTCATGGACATACCTGCCTCGTTCAATCTGCTAATTGGAAGACCCTGGCTTCACGCCAACAAAGCTGTATCATCCACTGTGCATCAAATGATCAAGTACATTCATGAGAGGGAGGTAAAGATCATCCTCGGTAATAGTTGGGGTAATGAGGCTTTCCCAAATAACGCTCCCATTTTTGAAGTCCAAATACCTGAGCTGGAAGAAGGAGAAATCGGAGGATTCTTCATGGAAGAAGTTCATATGATCGAAGACGAAGACCGATTCCCTGAGGTCCACTCCGCAGTCGTCAACATTGTCCGCAAGATGAACTACTTCCCCGGAATGGGGTTGGGTCGACGCCAGCAAGGAATTCGGGAATTCCCGCAGATCAAAGGGCAACAAGGCACCTTCGGGTTGGGGTACAAGCCCACTGATGAGGACGCCTAGCTACAAAGGCCATGGAAGAAGAGGGTGAAGGGTCTCCCGCCATACCGCAAGACTTTGAATGGACAATTCGTCAAAGAAGGGGATGATTTCCCTTACTTCGGGTTCCCCGAACCCTGGGTCCATCAAACCACTAGGAGAAGGCACCCCGGGCTTGAAATCTTCGCTAACTGCGAGAGGCCCCCATATCAAGACCCGTTCTATCCCGAAGAAGTTGAAAAGACCCCAGAGGAAGACTGGTTAAAATACCTTGACACTGAGGCGATCAAGAAGATGTGGGAGGAATCCGCTGAGGAGGAGGAAGAAAAGAGAGCCAAGAGCCAAGATGATCAGATCAAGCCAACTGAGGAGGGTCTGAGCAACCAGGCTGTAGAGTCATCTGTCTGTGTCTCCCAATCCCCTATTCCCCCAAAGTCTGTACTACCGGTTATCGAGTCTGTACTGGAGTCGGCTGCTGTAAGCCCACCACTATCCAATGTAATCACTTCACCTGTCATGAATGAAATGAAAGACGATTCTGCTTACTCCTCTGTGTCTGACACTTGTGAATGCACAGATCCCTCCGAGGATCTCCCAATCGAACTAAAGCAACTAATTAAAAAACCACCTGCTTATGAAATAATCGAAGATACTTTATCAGTTAACTTAGGTGAAATAGATAATCCACAGATTGTGCAAATTGGCTCAACCCTTAATAAAGAAGAAAAAGAAAAATTAACCCTCTTGCTAAAAGAGTTCAAAGATGTTTTTGCTTGGTCTTACGAAGACATGCCTGGGGTCGATCCCGACATCGTCCAACATCATATTCCTCTCCTCCCTAATTCTAAACCTGTCAAGCAGAAACTGAGGCGCATGAGACCGGAATGGGCACTCAAGGTTAAAGAAGAGGTGGAGAAGCAGCTCAAGGCAGGGTTCATCATTGTCACCGAATACCCGGAATGGGTTGCCAATATCGTGCCAGTCTCGAAGAAGGATGGAAAAGTTCGTGTGTGCGTTGACTTTCGTGATCTGAACAAGGCCAGTCCCAAGGATGACTTCCCGCTTCCCCACATTGACGTTTTGGTAGATAACACCGCAGGACATGAGCTACTGTCTTTCATGGATGGCTTCTCAGGGTACAATCAGATTCTAATGGCGCCAGAAGATCGGGAAAAGACGACATTCACCACCCCTTGGGGAACCTACTGTTATAGAGTAATGCCCTTTGGACTCAAGAACGCGGGGGCAACGTACCAAAGAGCTGCCACCACTCTGCTGCATGATATGATTCACAAAGAGGTAGAAGTATACGTAGACGACATGATTGTAAAATCCAAGGATAGAGAAGGGCACCTGGTAGCGCTGGAAAAGTTTTTCGAAAGGTTGCGCAAATACAAGATGAGGCTGAATCCAAAGAAATGCACTTTCGGCGTAACCTCCGGTAAACTCCTGGGTTTTCTCATCACACAAAGGGGAATAGAGGTGGACCCCTCTAAGATCAAGGCGATCCTCGAAATGGCGCCACCATGGAATGAAAAAGAAGTAAGGGGGTTCCTCGGAAGAATCCAGTTCATCAGCCGCTTCATTTCTAAGCTCACAGCTACATGCGATCCTCTGTTCCGATTGTTGAGAAAAGGGGAGAAGTTCTAATGGGATGACCAATGCCAAGCCGCTTTCGACAAAATAAAAGCCTACCTTCAAAATCCGCCTGTCCTTTCACCACCAATGCCTCATAAGCCCTTATTCCTTTACCTATCCGTCTCTGAAAATGCCATGGGTTGCATGCTAGCCCAAGAAGGAGAAGAAAGCCACTCCGAAAAAGCCATATATTACCTCAGCAAGAGGATGACTGGGTATGAGCTCAACTATTCTACCCTCGAAAAAACATGTTGGGCCTTGGTTTGGTGCACTCGCCGACTAAGGCACTACATGCTGGCCTTTCCGGTTGTGCTCATATCCCGCATGGATCCTCTGAAATACCTTCTCGAAAAACCCGCCCTGACCGGTCGTATATCCCGTTGGTTACTTCTATTATCCGAATTCGATATCAAGTATGTTACGAGCAAGTCGGTAAAAGGGAGAACCATAGCTTAGCATCTCGCAGAACATGCCGTTGACTCCGAAGAAAGTGGGGACTTTCCGTTTCCAGACGAGAGCATCGTGGAAATCAAGGAAGAACAGTGGAAATTATACTTCGATGGAGCAGCCAACATGAAGGGATACGGAGTAGGTATGATCCTAGTATCGCCGAGTGGGGACCATACTCCGCTAGCAGTCAAGCTCAATTATAACTCCACCAACAACACTGCTGAGTATGAAGCATGCATTCTGGGAATGGAAGCAGCCTTAGAGCTGAAAGTTCGGAGGCTGGATGTCTTCGGGGATTCAAACCTCATCATATCACAAGCCAGAGGAGAATGGAAAGTAAAAGAAGAAAGGTTGAAGCCCTATCATGATCGTCTCGACCAACTCAAGAGACAGTTTGAAAATATCACATTCCTCTACTTGCCCAGGGAAGAGAACCAGCTGGCAGATTCCTTGGCCACTCTAGCTTCGATGATCAAAATTCCTGTGGGAGTCAGGATGATGCCCTTGGTAATTGAGCAGAGGTACGAGCCTTCGTTCAACATAATTGCCACAGTCGAAAAAGAAGAGAATGAAGCACCATGGTACCAGGATGTCTGGGATTTCATAGAAAAGGGGACGTTCCCCCAAGAATCCACCGAGAGAGACAAAAGGGCAATTCAAAGATTCGCAGCGCAATTCATCATTTGCGGCGGGAAACTGTTAAAGAAAGGACACAACGGTCACAACCTGACTTGCTTGTTTGGGAAGAGCTCCAGAAGAATGATGGAAGAAATACACGAAGGGGTATGCGGCCCACACATGAACGGCCACATGCTGGCCAAGAAAATCGTGAGACAAGGGTACTACTGGACAACATTGGAAAAAGATTGTTGCGAATACGTGAGAAAGTGTCACAAGTGCCAGATTCATGCAAATATGATGCATGTACCACCATCCCTTCTGTACAGCATGACTTCACCTTGGCCATTCTCAACCTGGGGAATCGACATCATTGGAGAAATCATTCCGAAAGCCTCAAATGGAAATCGGTACATCCTGGTAGCCATAGATTACTTCACAAAATGGGTAGAAGCTGCATCTTACACCAAGTTGGGGGCCAAGGAAGTGGCCAAATTCATCAAGAGAAATCTCATCTGCTGTTATGGAGTTCCCCATGAGATTATTTCGGACAACGGAAGTCATTTCAAGGCAGAAGTTAGGAATCTGTTCGAGGAATACAAAATCACCTATCACAAGTCGTCGCCATACCGACCACAGACCAATGGGGCAGTCAAAGCTGCAAATAAGAATGTCAAGGCCATATTGCAAAAATCAACTGACACCTACAAAGACTGGCATGAAAAGCTACCATTTGCACTTTGGGGATACAGAACATCGATAAGGACGTCCACAGGAGCGACTCCTTACTCACTAGTGTACGGGATGGAAGCGGTACTTCCGGTGGAGATAGAATTACCATCCCTACGCGTGATGGCAGAGTGTGAAATTTCAGAATCAGATTGGTTGAGAGAAAGGTATGAAGAATTAGCCCTCATAGATGAAAAGCGTCTAGCGGCGGTCGACCATGTCCGAATCTATCAGAAGAGAATAGCCCGTGCTTTCAACAAAAGGGTTCGTCCAAGGAAGATTGTCAAAGGCGACCTTGTCCTTAAGGAGTTGCGAGCTCCGATCTTTGATCCCCGTGGGAAGTTTAAACCTAAATGGGTCGGCCCTTATATCGTCAAGACTGTTCTTTCCGGAGGAGCAACTTATCTCATGGACCTCGATGGTGTCGAATTCAAAGAACCGATCAACATGGATCGCCTCAAAAAGTACTATGCTTGACTGTCCAATAACCATTCCTTTCAAGCCTTGCCTTGAACTACGCTCGACCTGATTCCCGCTCGGGGATACGTAGGCAACCACATCGGTTCGGTCGCTCCACCAACAAAAATAACCTTTCCTTTCAAAACCTTGGCCCAAACTACGTTGGACCTGATCCCCGCTCGGGGGGTACGTAGGCAGACTTTCAAAAAAAAAAAAAAAAAAAAAAAAGAAGGATGGCTCGCTAGGTCGAAAATCCGAAAGGACGCCTAGGCAAAAATTAGAGCTAAATCCAAAGTGAGCAATAACAAAAGAGAGAAAGTAGCTCGCTAGGTCACTTCCTTGGTGCCTAGGCAAAAATTATGAGCACGTGAGGAAAATAAAGTCGGGGTCCTTACCATAACCCAAAAACCACCCTCCACACTAGGGGCAAACTTTGGCCACTCGCCTCGTTTGCCTGAACCTCTTCTAAACTAGGGGCAAACGTCGGTCATCTACCTCGTTTGCCTCACAACCATATATATCCCAAACTAGGGGCAAACTTCGGCTACCCGCCTCGTTTGCCTCTAACAACCCCAGCATGCTCAAGCAAGTACCAAAAGCAACAACTAATTGAAATCTCAAGTTACAACATGTTTTCAGGAAGCTAAAATGCATAAAATGAGATTCCAAAAAATAACCAAGGTTCACCGATAAACAAACTTTGAATATTACATAAGCAGGAATAATCAAAGAAATAAAAGTCTTTCAAAAAGCAACCACATGTTCAAAGACACTTGGAGGAATGAGCAAAATCAGTCAGGACTAGTTTTGTCTTAGTGTCTTTTATTTCTTCAAAGGTCTTTAGAAGTAGGCCTTTACTCGGTCAGTCCAACCATCAATAAAAGCAGCAATAGTGGTAGCTCTGATCCTGGAAGCAAAGACCCTCTCAGTAAACCCCCGGGGAACCTCCTGAACCTGTCCATACTGTCGGGCCAAACGGCGAGGATGATAGAAAGAAGTCTCTCTCAGACCCATCAACCACACTCTCTGGTGACCCCTGAGGCTCGTGGTGATAGCATAGAGGCCCCAACGCCTCACGATCCAGCAAATGTCAGTCTCAGATAAGGTGCTCATCATGCCCACCCAATCGGCAAAGGTATAGTGAGAATGAAGCACGGCTCGACGACAGTAAACTGGTGGTATACGGCCCGTCCACAGCTGAAGGCGCTCGTAAAGCCAAGCCTGTAACACCAAAGGCGCCCCAGAAAGAAGAGGAGTCCCTTGGTTGAAGGCATTATCCAAACCATTCAGAGTTTCAGCTAGAACCATGGCCATGGGATTCCTGCTAAGTTTCAGCCCGAGGCACACATGCACCAAGTCAATGGAAATACTCGAGAACAAGAAGTGCGAAGTCATGCACAATATCAAAGCGGCCCCACGGGAAGCATCATACACGCTGGGATTCCCAGGACTGGCGTACCGGGCAATAATAGAAGCAATGTTGAGAACCTCACCTTGAATCAGCCGGCGGGAAATAGTGACAGAGCAATTCAGGTATTCAGCCAAGGCTCGCGTAGGGCTGAGGGTATCAGCAGAAGGGAGAATCAAGTCAGAGTCAGAATCATAGCCGAGAATAGCGCAGAACTCCTCAAACACAGGGCATATCTCCAGGCCATTGAAGTTGAAGACATGATTCACCGGGTCCCAGTGACCAATGGCAGCACGCAAGAACTCAGTGTTCAGGGTCATCTGGCAAAGAGAGAATAGCTCGGTCAAGCCGTAGCTAAAGAGGTTGATCCGCTCCACGCCATCCGTAATGTTCAGCCAAGCTGTGAGGTGGGCGGGATCATACAAAGCCATATTTTCCGTCGCGGCTCTAGCAAAATTCAAAATTTCGGCAGCACCTCCCCGTTTCATGGACTATCCCACCTGCAAGGCAAAAGCACTCACTATCACAAAATTGTCCATCGCAGTAACATCCAGCAACCACAATGCACATATATCAACAAGCACACAACTGCGCCTCTAAACCGGAAGATATCCGGCCTAGGAGGCAAAACATCATAATACTCTGTCAAAAGGTCACAAATTGTGCTACACATCGTCCTACACTGTCCAAATAATCATATCCTCAGTACAACCCGATCGAAAATAGAAAAAGAAAATAAAAATAACAATTCTCGCTTGGGAAGCCTCAGTCCTCCTCTTCTTCGTCCTCCGTCGGACTGCCCGGCGTGTATGTCGGCGACGGCCTCCTCCTGCCACCTCTGCATCTTGGACCTGTCCTCGATGAGCCAGCCCCGCCTCCACGGTACTGCACACACAAATAAAAATGGGGGCAATCAGTAAGGGAACAACAAAAAAGTACAAAAACAGAGTCGAGTCAGAGACTTACCAAGGACGCCATCTGATTGGCGGCAAATTGCCGCATACCATCCATCTGTCAAAATAAAAAATCCAGGGTTAGAACCTTATAACCTTAAGAAAGTGCAAAATTAGAGACATACCCGGTGGTCTCGTGTAAGAACCAAGGACCGTAGGCTAGCCGCCAAGGCGTGACCCTCCTCAGCGTAACTCCAAGGAACATTGAGGACGCCCGATGGCTGAGTAGGGTACCCACATGTGACTCGTGGCACCTCCATCATTTGGGGAGTGCCATCAGCGCCTAGAACATTGACGGTCCAATCCCAAGGGGGGATAGGGTCGGGAGCCTGAGGAGCTTGCCTCCTGTACATCTCGCGAAGCTGAAGGCACAGAATAAGTTAGGAAAAGATAAATCAAAAACATGGACAATGAATATAAACAAAAAATACAAGAAGAACTCACCTCTAGGAGTGGGAAGTTAGGCATCAGGAAACGGCCACGGTAAGCCTCGTAACCGGTCTCAGAAAGAAAATGGTCCCAGACATCAGTGCCGGCTAAGGCCGCCAATAGAGCATCTCCAGAGAGGTCATCAGCATCCATCGCAGGAGGATCATGAGGGACGCGATACCGAGAACCACCAACCACCTGCCGGGAGACCCGCTCCCCAAGGAACCACTGTCTGCACTCGGTACTCTCCAACAGAAGGCGGCAAGAGGTAAGAGATTTAACCGCTTGTATTTCCTCTGGGGTGGCATAAGCGACGCCCTCCCAAGGCGTCCAATCAACACTAGAGGCTGTCAGCTCAGTTAAGAAGTTTCTGAGCAAAACAATCCGGTGGGCCCCGCTCTTCACCCCAACAACGTCCCTCCGCCATCTCAAACCTCGTGGGAATAAAGGCACAGGAGCCATGCCATCCTTATCCTCGCCTGATTCATCCGCCGGGGAAGGAGCCAACATCTTCAAGTATTCAAAACTCCAAAGCTGCGCAGACAAAGGAGAAATCAGAACAAATATGGAAATCAAAAAGATGGAAAAATAAAAGAGGAAATAGTGCGTACCTCCCAAGCTCGCCAGAATCCCCCAGTAGATTTAACATCGCCCCGAGAGACCTCCCCCATATGCTTGTAGAGATGGGCCAGGGCAGCACTGCCCCAATTGTAGGAGGGGATCTCATCAATGGTCGCCAGGCAAGAAAGGAGCCTCAAGCTCACCCGGTCGTTCCTTGTCGCAAAGATGGAGCACCCGAGGACATACAGAAGATAAACCCTCAAAAGCTGGGAATTGTTCAGATTGTGATTACCTCTACCATAGGCCCGGTAAAGCCAGCCGCAGGGGAACCAATGCCTCTCCAGGTTAGGGGGAATAGCCCCAATCAACATCTCCACCGCCTCCGGGTCAATCTCATAAAAATAGTCCAGAACCAGGCGCTTCCCGCCAACCCTCAAGCCCGTGATCATGGAGAAATCAAAAGGCGTCATAGTCATCTCTCCAAACGGCAGGTGAAAAGTGTTGGTGGTGTCCCACCACCTCTCGGCCAATGCATAGAAGTGAGCTAAATCGTTGCTGCTTTTCGAAACCAAGCGGACGAAGCCTCCGAACCCGGCATCATCAACCATCCTCTTAACGGTGGGCGAAAGCTGGGTATACCATAAGAAAGCATGGGCAAGGCTACCATGGCCTTTCAATGCCACTTCCGACACCTGCACACAATAAAGGCGACAAAAGATGCACAAAATCACTATTCACGACCCGAGAGCCGAATTCACAAAATCCACATTTGAGCACAAGTCGAGCTTCTAACGGTCTCTAAGTGCACGCTACGGCTCACAAAACTAGCATAGTACATGAAAGTGGTCCTAAAATGTCGAAAGTTTCACATACCAAGCTCGCTAGAGCCGCGACCGAAAGATGGCGTTGAGGGTCCTATAAAATCAAGTCCGGAGCTTGCACCTCGGCCTTCATCCGTCCCTTGGCCTTCTTAGACGGCCTCCTTGAGCTCGAAGCCATGGATCTACAAGAAAAATGGAAGTCACATTTAAACTTTCTTCTTGAAAATTTGGGCAAACCAAAACACCAATCAAAAATCCAACTACGGGGAAAGATTACTCACCTGAGCGCGCACAAGCTGCGTTTTGATGAATTTTGGCTCCAAAAATGCCCCAAAATGGCCAAGAATGAGCTTCAAAAGCTCAAAAACCCGAGATATACAAAGTTAAAGTCCGGCCACCCAGTGCCGCCGCGGCACTGCTCCCCGTGGGCCCCGCTTCGCTCCGTTTTGCTCCGTTTTGCCCCGTTCTGGCCCGTTTTGGCCTTTTTCAGCCCGTTTTTGGCCCCGATCAGCCCCGATGGCCCATTCCAATCGAGATTTATGAGGTTTTACCCCAAGCAGACTAAAAGTTGTCAGAACTACCTCCAGCAGGCAAAAACTGGGAAAAATCGGCTCCCGAAGACCCGAATCGGTCGTTTCGGGACAACCGTCGCGAATTTCGATCAAACACGAGAATTCTGGTAACGGATCCTGGTTCCCGATCAAAGAAAGAGATTCCCCGAGAACCCTGCATCATCCTCCAAGGACAAAAGCAGACAGATACCAGCTCCCGGAGACCCCGACAGGCTCTCTTGGATTGAGCACCGAAAGAGATTCCCCGAGAACCCTGCATCATCCTCCGAGGACAAAAGCAGACAGATACTAGCTCCCAGAGGCCCTGACAGGCTCTCTTGGATTGAGCACCAAAAGAGATTCCCCGAGAACCCTGCATCATCCCCCGAGGACAAAAGCAGACAGATACTAGCTCCCAGAGGCCCTGACAGGCTCTCTTGGATTGAGCACCAAAAGAGATTCCCCGAGAACCCTGCATCATCCCCCGAGGACAAAAGCAGACAGATACTAGCTCCCAGAGGCCCTGACAGGCTCTCTTGGATTGAGCACCAAAAGAGATTCCCCGAGAACCCTGCATCATCCCCCGAGGACAAAAGCAGACAGATGCCAGCTCCCGGAGGCCCTGACAGGCTCTCTTGGATTGAGCACCAAAAGAGATTCCCCGAGAACCCTGCATCATCCCCCGAGGACAAAAGAAGACAGATACCAGTTCCCGAAGACCTTGACAGGCCCGTAAGATTCGATCAAAAGGAGCAGTTGAAGAGAGATCCTAGAAAGTATCGCTTCATCCCCAGCAGATTCAGATTAATCCTCAGCGGATTTATACACCGTCAGTTCAAATCACAGTAGTCCATTGTCGACTCGTCATCTCGATGCAAACATCGTCGATCCATCACTCTCATCACACCATTGGGGCTTCCATGTTCATCATATGACGTCCCAGGATTTCACGTTCGTCCCGTGACTTCTATGTCAGTCTCTTAATTTCTAGGGCCCCTGCGTCCGTCGGTTATTTGCCAAAAGACATCTTCGATCATAGTCCTCTGAGACCCCACACCCAATTACGTTTGTTTACGAAGCTCACTTCCAGAAGTTTGCCCCTAAACCCGGAGCCTTCTAGACTTCGATGCCCTTATCTGAGTCACCCACCACGTCACAATCGCAAACACTAGCACAACACCAGCCCACTCGGAGTGGCACACCCCATGGCACCTGCTCATTCTAGGATCAGAAAACTAGGCATGATAGGACTCATGTATGAGATCATATCACATCCACACATTGCATATCATCCTCATATAGCATAGCATCCGCCTGATTGTTGTGTATGTGTATATGTGATTTATCCATTTGTGTCCTGAACTACGTCCTGGTCTGATTCCCCTTGGGATACGTAGGCAGCTCACGCGGAGCACGACCAGCATCATCCTTCCATCTTTTGCAACGCTGTTTGTCCTAAATCTATAGCCTCCAAAAAGTCCTGTCTCTTCAAAACTTTGGCACTCGCTTGCGACATGCGTTGCCTCGCAAGTTCATGCCAAAGAGGGGCAAACTGTAGACACCCCATTTTGTCGGCTATCAGATTTAGGAGACCCATAGCTTGGTGGTTCGCAATGATCGTAAAAGACTCAAAAGGACTCTCGGAAGTCAGCTCTATCTCTCAGAATGCTCAGAATGACCAAAATGCCCCTGAAAGCCCGAAAACTCCCAGATTTGGTCCCAAAGTTCTGAAAACATGCTACTGTTCTGTCCACTATTCACAGCAAGTACATTTCAACTTTCATTCTTTGATTTGATGCTCATATGCATTCCAAATTAGTTCATATCTTAGGAAGTAGTCCATACTACATTTGTACACATCCCATGTTAATTTCATTCATTCATTCATACACATTTTAGACTTCTAAGTCATTCTAGAAATCCATGTACACAAAAACACACTACAACCTTTGCACATTTTAGATACATACATTGCATTCATGCAAGATTTGGGGTTTTTGTAACTCTTAATCTAAGGAGAATATAAGGAATGAACTCGATCACCCGTTCGTGCTTCCCCTTGATCTAATCATCCTTTCTCATCCGTCCCGGGGATTGAGAGATCTTCTTTTCAAAGATTAACATGCATCATTCTAGCCTCGCTAAGCATATTTTGATTATTTGTTCCAAGAACAATTCATGTCCCCTTTAGATTAGGAAAACTTGATTAATTGATATATGATTAGACGATTTTTCCTAGGTTTGTTTGTGTGATCTTTCACTTTACATTGCATGATATTTGATTTAGATCTTATGAATGATATTTTATCTTTAGATCTTCCATTTTCAAGTTTCTTATGTAATGTAATATACTATCATAGTATTAATTGCCGAACCATACATAGTATAAGATGATTATTTGGATGCTAATTGAGGCCCGTCGAAAGACGGGGCGAGTTGAGGGTGTTTTAGTCGCGACAAAGGCTCCTTCCTCTCTCGTACCAAAACCCCGAACCAAGTTCTTTGGTTATGAAGGGCCGGTGCCCTTATCCGCTTGGGTGAGTCAAAATTAGGTTTCTTGGTTCCTTAAAGACCAAGTGGCGACTCTGTATCTGTTTTCAACAGACCTTTCATTTTCTTCCTTTGATCAATTTCAAATCAAATTTCAAACAAAATGAAGCGGTGGAATTCCGGTAACCACAGACGCAAGCATTATAGCGGACTTATTGTCGCAAAACAATGTAGAGGGCTCAGACACTGAAAACCCCAATTCTTGTAAAATAGATCGAAGCCACAGAAGCTCACAAGTACCTTGTGCCATAGCACGATATTCAGCTTCAACTGATGATCTTGAAACGACTGCATGCTTCTTGCTTTTCCAAGAGATAAGATGTTTACCAAAAAACGTGCAAAAACCTGAAGTTGAACGCCTATCACTCTTGGACCCAGCATAGTCAGCATCTGTATAACATGTGACCCCAGATTGTGTTCCTGCAGCAAAGAAGAGACCCAGTCCTGGGCAAGTTTTCAGGTAACAAAGAATATGATGAACAACATCCATATGAGATGTACGCGGAGCATGCATAAACTGGCTAACTATGCTTACAGCAAAAGCAAGATCAGGTCTAGTATTGGTTAGATAAATTAGACGACCAACAAGACGCTGATAGGAAGCTGGATCAGATAACAAATCTCCTGACTCAGATGATATTTTGATATTTGGATCCATGGGTGTGGAAGCAGGACGACAACCCATCATACCTGTATCGCTAAGCAGATCCAAGATATATTTCCTCTGGTTCATTGAAATCCCATGACGAGATCGGGCAATTTCAATACCAAGAAAATACCGGAGAGGACCCAAGTCTTTGACATCAAATGTCGTTCCAAGTTTCTCTTTTACCGTTGTAATCCCTACAGTATCATTACCAGTAATAATGATATCATCAACATAAACAGATAGGATAATACATCGACCATCAGAACGTCGTCGAATAAAGCAGGTGTGATCAGAGTGACACCTAGTGAACCCAATAGATAAAATAACATCACTAAAGCGACTGAACCATGCCCGAGGGGATTTTTTCCCACAGACGGCGCCAAGTTGATGATGCCAAAAATTGGTAAGAGTAAAGTAGAGCAATTTAGGGAGAGAGAGAGTGAGTGAGAGACTATTTTTTGTATGTGGTTCGGCCCTGATAATGAAGGTACCTACGTCCACGGGTGTGTCTGAGCACGTTCACTAGCAGATCACCGGCGGGCCTGGTGAGCCAACAAAGAGGGGCGGCACTACCAGTAATACCGGTCGGGTGTATGCGTATAATGGTGAATTATAGAGGCACTGTGTAGACTACAGAATTGGCCGCCCCGTCAATGGGGGGTGAGTGGTCTCTTTTATAGATGCAAGAGACCTACTCATACATGGATAAGAAAATATAATCCTATTAGGGTGTGATTGACACCAATCAAGTAAGCTTCCTAATTGTATTAGGATTGATTGACATTAATTGTGGGGGTTTCCCAATTGGATTAGGAAATAGATGCACTTTCCATTAGTCTTCTAGCTTGAGTAGGAAACTGCCCATAATTTTGGGCGTATCAGCTGCCCCCCATTTCCAAGATTGGTCAGATGCTATATCGGGGCAAGTTTGGAAATCAGTTTGATGTTACTTGCCACTGTCTGAGTACTTGTAGAAGCTGTCTCGGGGCTTTTGAGCCTGATGAGTCCTCGGGAACTGACTGAGAGGTGAGACCCAGCCTAGCTCGGGACCTTTAGTTGCTCGGGAACTGACCGGGAGTTGAGACCCGGCCTAATCCGGAGTCTTTGAATGCTCGGGAAGTGACCGAGAGTTGAGACTCGACCTTCTTCGGAGTCTTTGAATGCTCGGGAAGTGACCGAGAGTTGAGACTCGGCCTACTTCGGAGTCTTTTTTGCTTGAGTTAGCTCCCAGGATGGTTATCTTCTGCCCGTAAACCTTCGTCAAGGCTGTGGGTAGAAGGATTTTACCATGTTGGACAAGCCGACCTAAAGTGCATTGCTCTAGGGTCCTTTTTACTGTTAACTCCCCAGGATGGTTGTCTTCTGCTCGGCCAGCCTTAAAAGTGATTTACGTAGCCGACAGACTTTCCCATAATACTCCCCCTCAGCCCAAAAACCCGGAGGGGGATCCATATAAATGATTTCCTGTAGATCCCCATTCAAAAATGCGTTCTTGATGTCAAGTTGGTGAAGAGGCCAAGACTGAGATGCAGCCAGAGAAACAAGAAGGCGAACAGTATTAAGCTTGGCTACAGGAGCAAAGGTTGCACTGAAGTCTTTGCCTGGAATCTGAGTAAAGCCTTTAGCAACTAGGCGAGCCTTATAATGATCAATAGAACCATCTGGAAGGTATTTAATTGTAAAGACCCATTTGCAACCGACAGTCTTTTCACCGTGGGGAAGAGAAACAAGATCCCAAGTATGGTTATGATGAAGGGCATCCATCTCTGCTTGCATAGCTTGGACCCAATG
Organism: Hydrangea macrophylla; assembly: GCA_033977485.1. Lineage (NCBI taxonomy): Eukaryota > Viridiplantae > Streptophyta > Magnoliopsida > Cornales > Hydrangeaceae > Hydrangea > Hydrangea macrophylla. Next base: position 88,696,802 of record CM066986.1, read on the forward strand.
TGGATTTTGGAGAGCTTCAGACACAGACCGGGGAATGGAAACTGAATCAACCTGACTAAGGAAAGCTCGATAGGGTTGTGAAAGGGCTGAATAAGAGATATATTGTGAAATAGGATGATGAGTAGAGCAAGCATGACCATACCGATTTACCGGGCGAGAAATCTGGGTAGAACGTCTGACGGGTACAGGAGAAGCTGGACCTGGATCCGAAGAAGGATTTGGTGGCGGAGCATGAGCATGAGTCTGTGGACGCCGTGAGTAATCAAGTTCAGGCGAAGATGTAATGATAGGTGGTAGGGTCACCTCAGAAGGAGAGGAATCAAAGACAGCAACCGGACGAGGTAACTCTTCGGGTACAGTGAGAGGCTCCTGAGGAACATGAGCGGAGGATGTAGTTGGACCTGCAAAGTAAGGAACATCTTCCAGAAAAGTAACATCCATAGAATTATAGAAACGACGACCAACGGGATCATAGCACCTATATCCTTTAGAGAGAGAAGAGTAACCAAGAAAAACACAATGTATAGCTTTATCATCAAGCTTAGTACGAAGAGGGCTGCGATTCTGAACAAAACAAGTGCAACCAAATACACGAGGTAAAATATGAAAGAGTGTACAATTGGGCTGAAGGACATGTAGAGGAGCTTTCCCATTTAAGACACGACTTGGGGTACGGTTAATAAGATATGTAGCTGTGAGAACAGCTAAGTGCCAAAAATATTTAGGTACCTCCATACCGCGAAGAAGGCACCGGACAATAGACATAATGTGGCGGTTCTTACGTTCTGCCACACCATTCTGTTCCGGGGTATAAGTACAAGTGAGTTGTTGGAGGATACCCTTTTTATTAAGTTCAGAACAGAAGTCATTAGAAATGTATTCACGGCCATTATCAGATCGAAGAGCGCGAACAACAGTTTGATACTGAGTTTTAACCATTTGTAAAAATTGAATAAATAATGGAAAAACTTCAGATTTCTTTTTAAGTAGATAAACCCATGTGCACCGTGAATAATCATCAATAAACGTAACATAATACCGATACCCATATAAAGCAGTGATAGGGGAAGGTCCCCATACATTCGAATGTATAACATCAAAAGCACAAGGTGCTCAAGACATGCGAGGAATATAAGACGAATGAGTATGCTTAGAAAGTTCACACACCACACATTGAAATTTATGAGTCTTACAGGCTTTTATTAATTCGGGAAAAAGTAAACAAAGGTATTGAAAATTAGCATGTCCTAGCCGGGCATGCCACAACTCTATATTTTTATTAGACAGGGAAATAGAACTAGAACTAGAACTAGGTAAAACAGACGCCTGTAAACTAGAGGACAAAAGTGGTGGTGGAGGTTCCCCAAAGAAGTAGAGTCCGTCATGCTCATGGCCCGTACCAAAAATCCTCTTCGAAGTCAGGTCCTGCAAGAGACAACGGTCAGGTAAGAAAATGACAGCACAATTATAACTCTTTGCAAGGCGACTCACGGATAAAAGATTAAATGATAACTGAGGGACATGAAGGACTGAAGACAGAGTAAGCTGGGGGGACAAACAAACATTACCCTTACTCTGGACACGAGTGGTGGAACCATCAGCAATACTCACAGTTTGGTTAACAGGTGTAAGAGGAGACAAAAAAAGGGATAACTCACCAGTCATGTGATCATTGGCTCCTGAGTCCAAAACCCACCTTGGAGTTCCAGTCTTCACATGTAAAGCAGTGGAAGTACCTGTAGCAATGAAGAGACCCAGTCCTGGGCAAGTTTTCAGGTAACGAAGAATATGATGAACAGCATCCATATGAGATATACGCGGAGCATGCATAAACTGGCTAACTATGCTTACAGCAAAAGCAAGATCAGGTCTAGTATTGGTTAGATAAATTAGACGACCAACAAGACGCTGATAGGAAGCTGGATCAGATAACAAATCTCCTGACTCAGATGATATTTTGATATTTGGATCCATGGGTGTGGAAGCAGGACGACAACCCATCATACCTGTATCGCTAAGCAGATCCAAGATATATTTCCTCTGGTTCATTGAAATCCCATGACGAGATCGGGCAATTTCAATACCAAGAAAATACCGGAGAGGACCCAAGTCTTTGACATCAAATGTCGTTCCAAGTTTCTCTTTTACCGTTGTAATCCCTACAGTATCATTACCAGTAATAATGATATCATCAACATAAACAGATAGGATAATACATCGACCATCAGAACGTCGTCGAATAAAGCAGGTGTGATCAGAGTGACACCTAGTGAACCCAATAGATAAAATAACATCACTAAAGCGACTGAACCATGCCCGAGGGGATTTTTTCCCACAGACGGCGCCAAGCTGATGATGCTAAAAATTGGTAAGAGTAAAGTAGAGCAATTTAAGGAGAGAGAGAGAGTGAGAGAGACTATTTTTTGTATGTGGTTCGGCCCTGATAATGAAGGTACCTACGTCCACGGGTGTGTCTGAGCACGTTCACTAGCAGATCACCGGCGGGCCTGGTGAGCCAACAAAGAGGGGCGGCACTACCAGTAATACCGACCGGGTGTATGCGTATAATGGTGAATTATAGAGGCACTGTGTAGACTACAGAATTGGCCGCCCCGTCAATGGGGGGTGAGTGGTCTCTTTTATAGATGCAAGAGACCTACTCATACATGGATAAGGAAATATAATCCTATTAGGGTGTGATTGACACCAATCAAGTAAGCTTCCTAATTGTATTAGGATTGATTGACATTAATTGTGGGGGTTTCCCAATTGGATTAGGAAATAGATGCACTTTCCATTAGTCTTTTAGCTTGAGTAGGAAACTGCCCATAATTTTGGGCGTATCAGCTGCCCCCCATTTCCAAGATTGGTCAGATGCTATATCGGGGCAAGTTTGGAAATCAGTTTGATGTTACTTGCCACTGTCTGAGTACTTGTAGAAGCTGCCTCGGGGCTTTTGCGCCTGATGAGTCCTCGGGAACTGACTGAGAGGTGAGACCCAGCCTAGCTCGGGACCTTTAGTTGCTCGGGAACTGACCGGGAGTTGAGACCCGGCCTAATCCGGAGTCTTTGAATGCTCGGGAAGTGACCGAGAGTTGAGACTCGACCTTCTTCGAAGTCTTTGAATGCTCAGGAAGTGACCGAGAGTTGAGACTCGGCCTACTTCGGAGTCTTTTTTGCTTGAGTTAGCTCCCAGGATGGTTATCTTCTGCCCGTAAACCTTCGTCAAGGCTGTGGGTAGAAGGATTTTACCATGTTGGACAAGTCGACCTAAAGCGCATTGCTCTAGGGTCCTTTTTACTGTTAATTCCCCAGGATGGTTGTCTTCTGCCCGGCCAGCCTTTAAAGTGATTTACGTAGCCGACAGACTTTCCCATAATACTCCCCCTCAGCCCGAAAACCCGAAGGGGGATCCATATAAATGATTTCCTGTAGATCCCCATTCAAAAATGCGTTCTTGACGTCAAGTTGGTGAAGAGGCCAAGACTGAGATGCAGCCAGAGAAACAAGAAGGCGAACAGTATTAAGCTTGGCTACAGGAGCAAAGGTTGCACTGAAGTCTTTGCCTGGAATCTGAGTAAAGCCTTTAGCAACTAGGCGAGCCTTATAACGATCAATAGAACCGTCTGGAAGGTATTTAATTGTAAAGACCCATTTGCAACCGACAGTCTTTTCACCAGGGGGAAGAGAAACAAGATCCCAAGTATGGTTATGCTGAAGGGCATCCATCTCTGCTTGCATGGCTTGGACCCAATGCGGATTTTGGAGAGCTTCAGACACAGACCGGGGAATGGAAACTGAATCAACCTGACTAAGGAAAGCTCGATAGGGTTGTGAAAGGGCTGAATAAGAGATATATTGTGAAATAGGATGATGAGTAGAGCAAGCATGACCATACCGATTTACCGGGCGAGAAATCTGGGTAGAACGTCTGACGGGTACAGGAGAAGCTGGACCTGGATCCGGAGAAGGATTTGGTGGCGGAGCATGAGCATGAGTCTGTGGACGCCGTGAGTAATCAAGTTCAGGCGAAGATGTAATGATAGGTGGTAGGGTCACCTCAGAAGGAGAGGAATCAAAGACAGCAACCGGACGAGGTAACTCTTCGGGTACAGTGAGAGGCTCCTGAGGAACATGGGCAGAGGATGTAGTTGGACCTGCAAAGTAAGGAACATCTTCCAGAAAAGTAACATCCATAGAATTATAGAAACGACGACCAACGGGATCATAGCACCTATATCCTTTAGAGAGAGAAGAGTAACCAAGAAAAATACAACGTATAGCTTTATCATCAAGCTTAGTACGAAGAGGGCTGCGATTCTGAACAAAACAAGTGCAACCAAATACACGAGGTAAAATATGAAAGAGTGTACAATTGGGCTGAAGGACATGTAGAGGGGCTTTCCCATTTAAGACACGACTTGGGGTACGGTTAATAAGTTATGTAGCTGTGAGAATAGCTAAGTGCCAAAAATATTTAGGTACCTCTATACCGCGAAGAAGGCACCGGACAACAGACATAATGTGGCGGTTCTTACGTTCTGCCACACCATTCTGTTCCGGTGTATAAGTACAAGTGAGTTGTTGGAGGATACCCTTTTTATTAAGTTCAGAACAGAAGTCATTAGAAACGTATTCACGGCCATTATCAGATCGAAGAGCGCGAACAACAGTTTGATACTGAGTTTTAACCATTTGTAAAAATTGAATAAATAATGGAAAAACTTCAGATTTCTTTTTAAGTAGATAAACCCATGTGCACCGTGAATAATCATCAATAAACGTAACATAATACCGATACCCATATAAAGCAGTGATAGGGGAAGGTTCCCATACATCCGAATGTATAACATCAAAAGCACAAGGTGCTCAAGACATGCGAGGAATATAAGACGAACGAGTATGCTTAGAAAGTTCACACACCACACATTGAAATTTATGAGTCTTACAGGCTTTTATTAATTCGGGAAAAAGTAAACAAAGGTATTGAAAATTAGCATGTCCTAGCCGGGCATGCCACAACTCTATATTTTTATTAGACAGGGAAATAGAACTAGAACTAGAACTAGGTAAAACAGACGCTTGTAAACTAGAGGACAAAAGTGGTGGTGGAGGTTCCCCAAAGAAGTAGAGTCCGTCATGCTCATGGCCCGTACCAAAAATCCTCTTCGAAGTCAGGTCCTGCAAGAGACAACGGTCAGGTAAGAAAATGACAGCACAATTATAGCTCTTTGCAAGGCGACTCACGGATAAAAGATTAAATGATAACTGAGGGACATGAAGGACTGAAGACAGAGTAAGCTGGGGGGACAAACAAACATTACCCTTACTCTGGACACGAGTGGTGGAACCATCAGCAATACTCACAGTTTGGTTAACAGGTGTAAGAGGAGACAAAAAAAGGGATAACTCACCAGTCATGTGATCATTGGCTCCTGAGTCCAAAACCCACCTTGGAGTTCCAGTCTTCACATGTAAAGCAGTGGAAGTACCTGTAGCAATGGCCGCTGTGGAAGAAGAGCCAGACTGATGCTGCTGAAGGAGTGAGCCAAGCTGACTCTGAATCTGTCCAATCTGAGATTGAAGCATACTCTGGTTCTGATGAAGCTGGCCAAGATCAGGAGTAATAGGTTTCGGTCTGGTCTCAGCAATAGAAGCAAAGCGGGTTGGACCTGGGTTGCGACTTTGGGTGGCATACTGTTTCTTCAACTCGGGATGGAGTTGGAAACAGCGATCTTTGGTATGACCAAGAACATTGCAATGCTTACAGACTGGAGGTTTTCGACCGCTAGGGCGAGAGCCAGCATGAGCTGCAAAGGCCATCTGATCAGGAACAGCAGGAGAATCTGAGACTGGAGCAATAGAAGTCTGAATTAATAGGCGACGACGCTCATCACCATCAACAATAGCAAATGCCTCGTAGAGAGAGGGCATAGGAGACGTGTTCAAAATCTGAGTACGAAGAGATTCGAACTCAGATTTCAAACCCATCAAGAACTGGTAAGTGTGCAGACGATCCAGGCGTTGGACAATAACAGTAGCGGCTTCAGCAGGAATATCACCAAGAGGTTCGTACTGAGCCAACTCCTCCCAACGGGACTGTAGATAACCAAAATAATCTGAGACACTCATCCGGAGAGAATCTTGAGACGACTGAGAAACTTCGCGATGAAGCTGATAAATCCGTGACTCATTGCGCTTATGCGCATACATCTGGGTCAACGCATTCCATAAGCCGTGGACAGAAGTGTGATACATGAACATATGATAAATACGAGGCTCCATTGAATTGAACAACCAACCCAGGATAGTACAATTGTCCATATTCCACTGATCGAAGGTGAAATCGGTTGGAGCAGGCTTAGGTGTGGTGCCAAGAAGCCAACTGGACTTGCCTCTGGCACCAAGAAAAAGGCGAATGGAATGAGACCATGCGGCAAAATTTTGCCCATCCATGAGAACAGTAGTCACCCTCTGCGCAGGGAAATGTGGAGTCAGGGACATAGAGAGATCCTGACGTAACTGTGAACCGGTAGGGGAATGATTAGTACCCTTATCCTTATCGGTTCTATTATCAGCCATTATGAACAGTGACTGTGAATAGTAGCCGATGAACAGTGACTGTGAATAGTAGCCGATGAACAGTGACTGTGAATAGTGTCAATGAACAGTGACTGTGAATAGTATCGATGAACAATGATCGTGAATAGTGGCCGATGAACAGTGATCGTGAATAGTATCCCAAAGAATAGTCACGAGCAACAAGGCACAGAGGAAGATGTAAAGGCTGCTGGACAGAGACAACAGCAATAGCAACAGGCAGAGGCTACCAAAAACACACAAGGTAGCCCAAGAGAAAAATGGAAGCACGAAAGGCCTCTAAATCATCACAAGACCCACGAACGGGGCAAGACGCAGCCTAGTGGCTGCGCAAGGGCTAGCCGAGGCTAACCAAAGGAGAACCGAGAGCCTGGGAAGGCTTGGCCGAGAGTAAGGAGGTGACTAGGGTTCCGGCGCAGGTGGGTGATGTGGTTGGTGAGTGGCGCAGGGGGCTGGTGGTGGCAGAGGTGGTGCGGCGCAGGTGGAGGTGGTGTGACTGGAAGAAGAAGAGGCTAGGGTTTTAGTCTCTTTGGCTCTGATACCAAGAAGAAACTATATTTTCTTATTCCACAATGGTAAAGTACAAGGTATATATATACATCCATGAGAAACTAATAAAAGGAAATAAAAGAAAAGAAAGGAAATACAGATAAGATCAAATCAATCTATTCCTAAAACATCGTGATCCATAAATCACGGGAATAATAATATTCTGAATATTCCAACATATATATACAGGAGAGTTGGATGGGTTGGGGCGGGTTTCGGCGAGCTAGCTCGCGGATTAGCGAGGCAGGGACGGGCTGGGTGTTGAGATGAATTGGGTTTGTGGGGTAGACGAGTTGGCGAGTGGGTTAGCAGGTTAAGCGAGCTGAGTCACGGGGTGAGTTATTGGCCGTATAAGTGGAAAACCGAGACCCATATCCAATTAATTGTGTCACGAGCTGATCTTGTTCACGAGACAGGATGAATTATGACCCGCCAATTAACGAGTTGGGGTGGGACGGGGTGGGCCAATGCGCCCCCCGTTTGACACCCCTACGAAAGACACTCTTAATCCAATGTAATGGTTTGCATTTGAGATGGCCTTAATTTCATTGTGATTGAATATACTTAAAATCATGACAAGATCAAAAGAAGATGAAAGGAATGAGTATAACAAAAGCTATGGACGCACACTGTATGACGTACAAAATTTTGTTTGTTACCACATAAGAAGGTGAGGCATATGGGAGTCCCAAAACATAAAAAAGTACATCAAGCCAACCAAGATTTTAGTCTCATTTTTAGATATTTGGGTTCCATCAACTCCTTCAAATTAAATTCATACATTAATTATTAGGAGAATTTGAAAAAAAAATTCTTTGGGTTGAGTTGCGGGTCTCGTTCTCTTTAAGACGTTTCGCGGCTCTGTCCAAATTGTGCTAGCAGTTTGTCAAGTTGACACGCCGTCCCTAGGATAAAACAAGTCAAAAGTCTCCTCTATATCAATTTATTTTTGCACGAAAATAAATTAAAAAACTAAACACCTTTTTAGATAGATTGCTCGAAAACAAGAAAATAAAAATAATAATAATATAGAGCTCTCAAAGATAATATGGAAGATACAAAGAAAACTAAACTCACTATATATTTTGTACCAAACACTAGCTGACAAAAGCTTTGCTTTTTGGAACAACCAATATTGTAATTTTTTTTTCCTTGCAAATGTATGGTGCATGCTCACCCTTTTATAGGTAGTGGTGTCAAACGGGCCGGGCCGGGCCGGGCCGGGCTCGGTCAAAGCGGGCTTGACCGGGCTTCGGGCCGGGCCGGGCCGGGCTTCACTTAAAATCGGGCCGGGCCGGGCCGGGCTTGGGAAGGGAGGGGGGGTGTCCGCCCCGGACCGGTGGCCCGGGCCTAGCGGGCCGGACGGGCTAGCGGGCTTCCTTTGATTTTTGGCCTTAAAAGTGGCGGGCTTCGGGCCGGGCCGGGCATTTTCTTCATTTCGGGCCGGGCCGGGGCGGGCCATGGACGGGAGAATGTGTGTCCACCCCGGCCCGGGGTATGTGACCCGGGCCTAGCGGGCCGGGCCGGGCTTTTAGCCCGAAAAAAGCGGGGCGGGCTCGGGCCGGGCCGGGCCAACCCGGCCCGTTTGACACCTCTATTTATAGGCTTACAATCCAAACGTTGGGCTGCTTTGAAAGAATTAGCCGTGTTGCTTTTATAAAAAAAAAAAAAGTGAGAAAGTAAAAGTAGGCTGTTGTAGTTTTATTGCAACATAATATCAAATGAATTTTCAAACAAATGAATAAAAACATTCTCTTAAATAATTTTTTCTAATACACTTTGTATATTATACATTAATATATAACACGATCAAGTGGTGTTGGCGTATAATATTTTGTTATTCTAATATAATATTTTGTAATTATGGATACACTGTTTTGTTATCTCAGTGAAATCACGATAAAAACTACATGGGTACAATATTTTGTTAAATCGAGTAGAATATTTTATTACCTAAACAAAACCATTATAGAACTACTATAGAAACCACCCCAGAACATTACACCCAGGATAACATTGTACTCAAGTAATCCGAGAACGTTACACCCCCGATAACATTGTACTCGATCAAGTAATTTCTGTAATGGTATTGTTTAGATAACAAAACATTATATCGAAAGTCACAATACTTTGTACCTCGTTTTAATCACTTGGTCATAGAATTTTGCAAAAGATATAGATGTTGGGCTTCCATCAATACCACTAAATAGAATCCAAACACAAAAGATTAATTACAAATGTCAATATTAATTTCTTGTGAAAGCAATGTTGAAATTGACACCTTAAATTCCCTATGTGGAAGTTACCCGAGAAATAATTTGATGACCTGTAAAGACACGCAGTTACCATGTGTTCTATAGGCATAAACCTCTTAATTAGTAAACTGCAAATCATGTTTCACATCATAAAAAGAAGGGTTAAAATAAATTTTATCTCTTATGATTAGGTTTATTTCCACTTTACCCCTCTATTGTTCAAAAGTGGACACTTAACTCTCTGTGGTTTTAGACTAAAGTGTAACTATTAATATTTCCCTCAAAACTGATAAAAATTTTAAAATTGGCCAAAAATATTAACAGTTAACTCTCTTTGTGAGGTTAATTTTGGGATTAATCTCCTATATGGAGATAAAGTTGTCATTTAACCCACCTATGTGGAGCTAATTTTTAACACTCAACTCCCTTGGGGAGCTAATATTCTTGGGGTTAACTGTCTATATGGGTTAATTTTGACACATAAACTCTCCTATGTGGGGCTAATTTTAACACTTAATCCCCCTGTGGCCCTATTTTGAGAGAAATCTTAGTAATTTCACTTTAGTCTAAAATCACAAGGAAATTAAGTGTCCACTTTTGAATTACATGAGGGATAAAGTGCAAATAAACCTAACCACATGAATAAAATATAATTAACCCTAAAACAAACTATCTAAGAATAAGGAAGCACTGATTCTTATAACTATAAGGTTGAAGTATTCAAACTAGATGACCACTTACACTTGCAGGGTCTCTGACACAATTTTATAAGCTTGGGATCAATTTAAAAATGTTAGTTGGGAGCTGGGTTATATGTCAAAAGCTATTGATGTTCAGGTAGCTTTTATACTTGTTAATCACATTTTTAATTATATAAATAAATCACGAAAAAGTAGCTCTATAACAGTTCATATGATTATCGAATATGATCTTGTTTGCACCCAAAAATCGTCAAAGGTTTTTAAGCCCGAGTCACGTGAAGCTGGAGGCCGGGCTAAAGAATGAATGACTCATCGGACTTAAAGATAGACATGAGACCGATGATTGGTACAAGGCTGTTGGGTATGATAATGTCACACCCCAACCCGCCTCGTGCGGATTAGGACACGTGTAACAATGCCACAAGAGTCCACATACATTAATTAGCAAAGAACCATTCGAATTACTAAGAAACGCATGTATTTAACCACATTAAACAACTCTATTGTTACAAAATAGGCCTCAAGGGTAAAATGGTAATTAATAAGATATAGCAAATTTTATACCAAAAGATAGGTCTTTGAGTCCCGGTTCCAACGCAAAAAACGGCGCGCGAATCCGAGTTTTCTAGAGAGAGTTATGTCCGTTTCCGTAAAAGCTGACAGTGTTGAATCTGGACCTGCGGATCGATCCGCCCAAAACCGGATCGATCCGGTTTTGACAGAATGTCATCTCTGGCTCCTCCAGAAGCTCCGGATCGATCCACTCAAGGCCCGGATCAATCCGGTTCCTGCAGAAGTCATTTTTGACAGCAAAACTCCTGTTTAAACAATCCAAACTCACCCAAAACATCCTCAAACCTCATGGACACATCCAAAACCATTTTCAAACCTCAAGAAACTTTTCAATTACATTCCTAAACATGGTGTAACATACACATACTCATAATTGAATTACACCCACCATGAACACAATTTCTTTTTGGTTCAAAACAAGTTTTGAAGTTCAATTCTTAGCAAAAAGCCAATATCTCATGAAACCTTGTTGGAAAAGAACCTAAGCTAAAACCAACAACATAAAACATTAGAAAACCATACCAAAACCATTCTCAAGCAACCATATACATAAACCTTTTAACAAGAGGATCAAACCTCACAAAACATTCATTTACAAAAGAAACTTGACCAAAATCTACCACCCGTGTATCCGGACTTGCCGGAATGATCCAAACATACAACCTACAACTTTCACATAGCAATTTACATAAGTTTCCCCAATTTACATTAAACACATGAGTCGTAGAATTCCAAAACTAACTCTATGGATACAACCACGAGTCAAGACTTTAATTCATAAGTCAAGGATACTAACCCACAAGTTACTTTATATTATAAGTTATGAACATATCTACAAGACCCAAATCTCTCTCCCACTCCCGAGTACGTTATTTCCTCTCCGGATAATGCTCCGTACCTGCGGTGGTTGTTATTTACCACAACAGAAACAGAAAACGGTTTTCTTAAGCATTACGCTTAGTGAGAATTCTAAACATGGATGAATGTTTAAACATGTGCAATGCAACAATAAACACATAAATCATATCTTTGTAATCGCCGAGTCACCGGTTCAATGATTCATTCAGACCCGGGACCTCCCTTGGTCCCGTGGCCACTTCTATTCCTTGGACTTCCGTCTTTCTCGGATTCTTCCTCTTCACCACCCTTATTACTCCCAACTAATGAATCATCGTCCCGGGCTCATTGAATACCACATAACCACATAAGCACTTACACATGTAGGCACATATAACTTTCATAAAATTAGCATGAAATTCACAATTTAGTAACTACATGATTTCTAAACATGAGTGATCAACACAATATGATCATTCTCTTGGTTCCTAAGCATTAATTATCATCTCTACACCATTGATGTATTGAACATAGTGAAACACAACCATTCTTTAAGCTAGAAAACTCACCTTAGCAAGATCTACCCAAATTCAAGCTAGAAATGAAGAATTCCTTCACAAATCTTGCTCAATTCTTACCCAAAATAAATCCTACATGGGTTTGGGTACACAAGCATCATTTATCAAGAATGGTTTCCAGAAAAACGTTGCCGAAAATGAAAACAACTTACGTGCATGTGATCCTCTTACCTCCACGAGTCCAAAAGTGGTCTCGGATCATGAATTCGACAACCGGCGGCGACGGAACGGCGAAAAACGTCGTCGGTGACGGTCCGTCTCCGTTTCTCTCTCCAAGCTCTCCTCTTCTTTTGGTTTAATTCCCAGCAAAATATGAGAGTCTTACTCTCTCTTTTGACACATACACTCATGCATATGCATGAGGTGGCTTAACATCAAATTTGGCCCTTTTCATTTATACCCCCGGAATTTATTAAGTTCTCATTATGAAATCCCCTAAACATTCCATTAACTACCCAATTATCCAATGAGGATTTGTCTAAGTTTCGTATGGGTCCCAACGTGGGTCCCATATATTTTGTGAAGTTGCTATCGCACCTACTAATTATCAATCTTTTTCAATTATACCCTTATTTGGGTGTCCAAACTAATACCAAATGCTAAACATATATCATCATATAATATGAAAGCATTTAAACAAATAATCATGTAATCATATAAATGCATTTAATCACATAACATGCACATATTTTTATTCGGGCCCTTCACCGGATCTCACTTCCAAACCTGTCCCTCCTCACTGGGGATTTTTCCAACTAGTGTCCCTACTCTGAACACTTTTTTTTTTCCACGGGCGAGTCCAAGCCTCCCCTTAATCCATTTTATACACTAATTATATTAATTAATGCATATTAACATAGTAATTAGCCCGTTCTCCGGGTACGGGTGTTACATTTCTCCCTCCCTAAAAGGGAGTTTGGTCCCCAAACTTACTCTTACCTCAAGAATCGAATAAGTGCGGGTACTTTGCTCGAATCTCATCCTGTCGCTCCCAAGTAGCCTCCTCGACTGAATGGCTTCGCCATTGAACCATAACAAGTGGAATCACCTTGGTTCTCAAGACTTGATTCTTCTTATCAAGAATTTGTACTAGATGCTCTACATAGGTCAAATCTTCCCGAATCTCTAACAGTTCCGGAACGATAACATGTTTCGAATCCGGCACATATCGTCGAAGCATTGACCCGTGGAACACATTATGAACGTTCGCTAACTCTTGTGGCAATTCCAACCGATAAGCTAACGGTCCCACCCGATTAAGAATCAAATATGGCCCAACATACCTCGAACTGAGCTTACCTCGCTTACCAAAACGTGCTATGCCTTTCGAAGGCGTTACTTTCAAAAACACATAGTCACCCACCTCAAATTCTAACGGTCTTCTACCCGTATCCGCATAACTTTTATAACGACTTTGGGCGGTTTGTAACCGTTGCTTTATCAATCGAATCTTGTCAGTAGTAATTTGAACTATCTCTGGCCCCAAAAGTTGTTTTTCACCAACTTCTGTCCAACAAACCGGCGATCTACACTTTCTACCATACAGTGCCTCATAAGGTGCCATTCCAATACTAGTTTGAAAACTGTTATTATAAGAAAATTCAATCAACGGCAAATGAGATTCCCAATCAGCTTTAAAATCCATAACACATACCCTCAACATATCTTCCAAAATCTGAATCACCCTCTCGGATTGACCATCAGTCTGGGGATGAAAAGCGGTACTGAAATGTAAAGATGTTCCCATAGCTTTCTGTAAACTCTCCCAAAATCTTGATACAAATCGAGTATCACGGTCCGACACTATCAAAACCGGTGCTCCATGAAGCCGTATAATCTCTCTGATATAAATCTCTGCAAGTTTTGATGGATCTTTGGTCTTGATAGGCAGGAAATGGGCTGACTTAGTCAACCGGTCAACAATAACCCAAATGCTATCATTCGATTTTGTAGATTTTGGAAATCCCGATACAAAATCCATCGTAATATGTTCTCATTTCCACTATGGTATCTCTAACGGGTGTAGTTCTCCCCCGGGTCGTTGATGTTCCAGTTTTACCTTTTGGCAAGTCATACATTTAGACACAAATTCTGCGACTTCTCGCTTCATACCACTCCACCAGTAAATTTCTCGCAAGTCTCGGTACATTTTGGTGCTTCCCGGGTGTACTGAATACCTGGTATTATGAGCTTCATCCATAACTTTATCTCTTAGATTCCCAACTTTAGGTACACATAAATGATTTATATACTTTAAGACACCATCATGGAAACTAAATTCTGGCCTTTTTCCTTCAGGTAATTCATCCACAATCTTCTTGAAATCTGGATCCAGTAGTTGATTAGACTTTATCTCACCAACAAGACTTGGCTGTGCCACAATTACAGCCATTAACCCACCTTCAATTCTGGGAACCACTTCAAGTTTTAGTTGTTCAAATTCTTTCACCAACCTTTCTTGTCCGGTTAAGGCATAAGCTAAGTTTTCTGACGATTTTCGGCTCAAAGCATCTGCAACTACATTTGCTTTTCCCGGGTGATATTGAATCTTCAAGTCGTAGTCTTTCATAAGTTCCAACCACCTTCTTTGTCTCATGTTAAGATCCCTCTGAGTGAACAGATATTTCAAACTTTTGTGATCGGTGAAGATTTCACAAGTTTCCCCGTATAAATAATGTCTCCAAATTTTCAGGGCAAAGATTACCGCTGCTAATTCCAAATCGTGAGTTGGATAGTTCTTTTCATGAGACCTCAACTGTCGTGAAGCATAGGCTATCACTTTGTCACCTTAAGTTAACACACATCCCAAGCCTTGGTGCGAAGCATCGCTATAAATCCTGAAATTCCCAGTACCTGTTGGAATTGTAAGTATGGTGCCGTAGTCAACTTTTTCTTCAATGCTACAAAACAATCTTCACATTCCTTGTTCCACTCAAACGGTACATCCTTTCTCATCAGCTTCGTCATTGGAGTTGCGATTCTAGAGAAGTCTTTAACAAATCTTCTATAATATCCGGCTAACCCCAAGAAACTTCGAATCTCAGATACATTTGTCGGTCTTGACCAATTCATAACGGCTTCAATCTTCTGTGGGTCAACAGAAATACCCTCTTTAGAAATCACGTGCCCTAGAAAAGTGACACTTGTTAACCAAAACTCGCTTTTCTTTAATTTCCCAAACAATTGTTTCTCTCGAAGTCGCTGTAAGACTAGTCTCAAATGTTGTTCATGCTCCTCTGAATTCTTTGAGTAAATGAGAATGTCATCAATGAATACGATCACGAATTCATCCAAGTACGACTTGAACACACGGTTCATTAAATCCATGAAGGCGGCAGGCGCATTAGTAACCCCAAACGGCATCACTAAAAATTCATAGTGCCCGTAGCGAGTCCTAAAGGCAGTCTTCTCTACATCCTCTGCTTTGACTTTCAATTGGTGGTATCCCGATCTCAAGTCTACCTTCGAAAATACCTGAGCCCCTTGAAGTTGATCGAATAAGTCATCAATGCGTGGCAACGGGTATTTGTTCTTGATGGTTACCTTGTTGATCTCCCAGTAGTCAATCCACATTCGCATTGTATCGTCCTTCTTTTTCACAAATAATACCGGTGCACCCCACGGGGATACACTCGGCCGGATAAAACCTTCGTCTTGCAACTCTTGCAATTGTATCTTCAACTCTTTCAACTCAACTGGTGCCATTCGATATGGTGCTCGTGAAATTGGTTGAGTTCCCGGCATAACATCGATACCAAACTCAATTTCTCGATCAATTAACACACTGGGTAATTCTTCTGGAAACACATCCGGAAATTCTCTAACTATCGGAATATCTTCAAGTTTTAAACCATTACCCCTAGTATCCAGTATACTACACAAGAACCCTCGACAACCTTTCTTCAACAAACGACATGCTTCAATAGCCGACACTATATACGGCGGTGACACAACACCCTTGCCTTGGAAATAGAACGTATCTTGATTCGGAATACGAAATATGACCCCTTTGTTATTACAATCAATATTTGCATAGTTTGCCGCTAACCAATCCATACCCAATATAACATCAAAGTGCTGAACGATTAACAGTACTAAATCGACTGTTAAACTTTTACCACCTATATTTATCTCACAGTTTCTAAACATCCCTGAACTAATCAATGGAACCCCTAATGGTATTGCAACAGATAAATCATAATCTAGAAACTTTAATGGCTTATCTAGATACTTAGCAAAGTGATGTGATACGAACTAGTGTGTGGATCCCGAATCTATGAGTACATTTGCTAGGTGTGAGCAAATGGGAACCATACCTGAAACAACGGTATCGGCAGAAGCGGTCTCTCCTGGCCTGAGCTGATATGATCTTGCCTCCCGCTGCTCCCTCCTTGGAGGTGGTTGAGTAGTCCTTGGTGTAATGGCACTAGCTGCGTATGAACCAGAACCAGAAGCTCCCTGACGCTTGGTTGGACAATCCTTAGATTGATGTCCCAATTCTTTACAAGTGAAGCATCTACCCCTCATATCGATATTCTGATTCGGACAGTTTCTGGCAATGTGTCCCGGTTGTCGGCAAATATTACAAATGATTGGATTTGGAAGTTGATTGCATCGGCCCCAATGAAATTTCTGACAAGTCTGACACCTCGGTTTATTTCCACCAAAACTACTACCAGTACTAACTGATGATCCTCCTGAACTCTGCCTTTTTGCACTCCCCTGACCATTGAATTGACTTGATCCCGGCCGTTTACCTTGTTGATTTGGTGGTGGTGGCATATTTGAGGTATACCCAAGGTCTCTCTCAGCAATAGAAGCAATATCCAATGCCTTAGAATAGGTCTCTGGACGGAATACGGTCACTCGCCCTCGAATGTCACCTCGGAGTCCTGCTACAAACTTCCTTACTTTTACTTTTTCTGTCGTTACAATGTCCCCGGCAAACCTGGCCAAACTCGTAAATTGTGTTGAATATTCCCGAACTGTCTTTCCCCCTTGTATTAACTCCATGAATTCTTGAGCCTTCTGATCCCCAAACGATTCCGGAAAGTATTGTTCATTGAATATTTCAAGGAATTGATCCCACGTTGTCGGTTGCCCCGGACCCAACTTAGTACGCCACCAATATTGCGCTTTGTCCTTTAATGTATCGGCTACAAACAACACCTTTTGTTCCTCTGTACATGGTAGAACCCTGAAGATTTTCTCCATATCTGAGATCCAAAAATTCGCCTTCATCGGATCGGCTTCCCCGCAGAATATGGTCGGCTTTTGTTTATGAAATTTCAAAATGGTTACAACTCCTTCCCCCGGATTTGGATTTGGTTGTACTGGTCGTTCCTCTACCACATGAGTTTCAGCAACTCGGACCAATCCTTCGATTGCCCTTTCAACACGCTCCATACGATTTGAGGTGTCACCTCCAGACATTATGCCTGGCACCCACATGTAGTACACACATGCACGTTACTTTTAAGAAACACACGTCATGCTAATCAAAATTTAAAAGCATGCAAAGTAAATGTGTATGTATGTTTATGCAACTACGTGTTGTTGTGTGCACACCACGCGTCGTATACGTCTCTCGTCCCCAAAAGCTCTAGCCTATTGCTCTGATACCAAAAACTGTCACACCCCAACCCGCCTCGTACGGATTAGGACACGTGTAACAATGCTACAAGAGTCCACATACATTAATTAGCAAAGAACCATTCGAATTACTAAGAAACGCATGTATTTAACCACATTAAACAACTCTATTGTTACAAAATAGGCCTCAAGGGTAAAATGGTAATTAATAAGATATAGCAAATTTTATACCAAAAGATAGGTCTTTGAGTCCCGGTTCCAACGCAAAAAACGGCGCGCGAATCCGAGTTTTCTAGAGAGAGTTATGTCCGTTTCCGTAAAAGCTGACAGTGATGAATCTGGACCTGCGGATCGATCCGCCCAAAACCGGATCGATCCGGTTTTGACAGAATGTCATCTCTGGCTCCTCCAGAAGCTCCGGATCGATCCGCTCAAGTCCCGGATCGATCCAGTTCCTGCAGAAGTCATTTTTGACAGCAAAACCCCTGTTTAAACAACCCAAACTCACCCAAAACATCCTCAAACCTCATGGACACATCCAAAACCATTTTCAAACCTCAAGAAACTTTTCAATTACACTCCTAAACATGGTGTAACATACACATACTCATAATTGAATTACACCCACCATGAACACAATTTCTTTTTGGTTCAAAACAAGTTTTGAAGTTCAATTCTTAGCAAAAAGCCAATGTCTCATGAAACCTTGTTGAAAAAGAACCTAAGCTAAAACCAACAACATAAAACATTAGAAAACCATACCAAAACCATTCTCAAGCAACTATATACATAAACCTTTTAACAAGAGGATCAAACCTCACAAAACATTCATTTACAAAAGAAACTTGACCAAAATCTACCACCCGTGTATCCGGACTTGCCGGAATGATCCAAACATACAACCTACAACTTTCACATAGCAATTTACATAAATTTCTCCAATTTACATTAAGCACATGAGTCGTAGAATTCCAAAACTAACTCTCTGGATACAACCACGAGTCAAGACATTAATTCATAAGTCAAGGATACTAACCCACAAGTTACTTTATATTACAAGTTATGAACATATCTACAAGACCCAAATCTCTCTCCCACTCCCGAGTACGCTATTTCCTCTCCGGATAATGCTCCGTACCTGCGGTAGTTGTTATTTACCACAACAGAAACAGAAAACGATTTTCTTAAGCATTACGCTTAGTGAGAATTCTAAACATGGTTGAATGTTTAAACATGTGCAATGCAACAATAAACACATAAATCATATCTTTGTAATCGCCAAGTCACCGGTTCAATGATTCATTCAGACCCGGGACCTACCTTGGTCCCGTGGCCACTTCTATTCCTTGGACTTCCGTCTTTCTCGGATTCTTCCTCTTCACCACCCTTATTACTCCCAACTAATGAATCATCGTCCCGGGCTCATTGAATACCACATAATCACATAAGCACTTACACATGTAGGCACATATAACTTTCATAAAATTAGCATGAAATTCACAATTTAGTAACTACATGATTTCTAAACGTGAGTGATCAACTCAATATGATCATTCTCTTGGTTCCTAAGCATTAATTATCATCTCTACACCATTGATGTATTGAACATAGTGAAACACAACCATTCTTTAAGCTAGAAAACTCACCTTAGCAAGATCTACCCAAATTCAAGCTAGAAATGAAGAATTCCTTCACAAATCTTGCTCAATTCTTACCCAAAGTATATCCTACATGGGTTTGGGTACACAAGCATCATTTATCAAGAATGGTTTCCAGAAAAACGTTGCCGAAAATGAAAACAACTTACGTGCATGTGATCCTCTTACCTCCACGAGTCCAAAAGTGGTCTCGGATCGTGAATCCGACAACCGGCGGCGACGGAACGGCGAAAAACGTCGTCGGTGACGGTCCGTCTCCGTTTCTCTCTCCGAGCTCTCCTCTTCTTTTGGTTTAATTCCCAGCAAAATATGAGAGTCTTACTCTCTCTTTTGACACATACACTCATGCATATGCATGAGGTGGCTTAAACATCAAATTTGGCCCTTTTCATTTATACCCCCGGAATTTATTAAGTTCTCATTATGAAATCCCCCAAACATTCCATTAACTACCCAATTATCCAATGAGGATTTGTCTAAGTTTCGTATGGGTCCCAACGTGGGTCCCATATATTTTGTGAAGTTGCTATCGCACCTACTAATTATCAGTCTTTTTCAATTATACCCTTATTTGGGTGTCCAAACTAATACCAAATGCTAAACATATATCATCATATAATATGAAAGCATTTAAACAAATAATCATGTAATCATATAAATGCATTTAATCACATAACATGCACATATTTTTATTCGGGCCCTTCACCGGGTCCCACTTCCAAACCTGTCCCTCCTCACTGGGGACTTTTCCAACTAGTGTCCCTCCTCTGAACACTTTTTTTTTTCATGGGCGAGTCCAAGCCTCCCCTTAATCCATTTTATACACTAATTATATTAATTAATGCATATTAACATAGTAATTAGCCCGTTCTCCGGGTACGGGTGTTACAGATAAGGAGAGCCCGATGGGAAATTGGACATGTGTGAGGATTATCGGGCTATGAAGAAATGTAACCCAATGTGCTGATAGCCCGATGGTGGAATGAAGCAACACGAAGCCCAATCGGACACTGTAAAGAAAGGCATGGAAACAGGTAGAGTCCGATTTATCCAAGAGGACAAGTAACGAGGCTGATGGACTGAAAGGAGAAGGCGGTGCTATCCACAGCTGGCGAGATGACGTCATCACAATGAGTTGGAAACAAGAGTCCGTTTAGGAAAGGAATCTGATGTCCAGCTGGATTTAGGCGTTTGATCCCTAAATTAAAGGGATTGATTCAATCAGAATCCGGATAAGGTAGGAATCAGAGATAAGGAAGGATTTCTCAGCCAATCAGCCAATCAATCAAACAGCTTGGGGAGCAAGCTAAGGAATTTTTGTCCAATTAGGAATCATCTAAGGCCGCTATAAATATTCAGGCAGGCCAACCAAGCTGGAGACTCCGCGTCATCTCGAAACAGCATACACACTGCATTCGAAGCATTCAAGCATTCAAAGCACTCTTTTAAGTCTTTTATGTTTTCCAGCCTTCATAGCAAATAGGTCTGCCCTTTTTTGTTATTTCTCTTTGTTCTTTTGAATAATCAGCATGCTCTGGTTTGTTCTTTAGTTCTGTTTTATTTTTTCCAAACACTTAATAAAATCTTCGTTTTATTAAACCGTTTGTGATTGTTTACCTGTTAAACTTTGACACTTTTTAGCTTGTGCGCTTCAGTACTGCTAAAGAATTTACGGTGAGCGTACTTTCCTACTCACTATACACAATCAGTCTGTTTAGAAGTCAGATTCATCAAGCCTTGTGTATCACTCACACAAGTAGATAGGAAATTAGTTTGCACGCACACACATACACACACCGAACCACTATTGGTTCTGGCACGCCCGCGCAAATTACAGCAAACATTTTTGGCACGCCCGGTGGGACCCACAGTGTCGAGCCATGCCTCCAAAAAAAGACAAGCAGACAACGAAGAACGGCCAAGACGATCCTCCCATGGACCCGCCTGTGGAGGAAAGTACCGGCCATTCTCCACAAGATGGCAGTATTACGCTTGAGGCAATTTCAGAAGCCATGAGAGCTAACGTTGAGCCCATGTGGCTGGAGTACAACGGGCTCATAGGCTCAATGGGCAATCTCAAATCGGTCATGAACCAAACGGCCGATGTTCATAAAAGCCAAGCTGAGCTGGTCCTAGAAACGAGGACCACCCACATAAAGTTGGACCGCCTGACGGAAACGATCGGAAGGCTGATAGAAACCTATAAGGCCGGGGGCAGCAAAGAACAAGTCAATGGATCGGGCTCTGGCGCATCGCTTGAGTCTGATAAACTGAAAGACCCGCCCTACGTCTGTCCGAACCTTAGGGATGATAATGGCTCAGGTAAGCAATCTGAGTCACAGACCGGAATGGCTAGTGGAGTGATCATCACCGATCTCCACGGATCGACGACTCCAGATTTTGGTCGGTTTACAGGCCATACTGAGAGTTCTGTCGGTCACACACAAACCCTGGTCAAGCAAACGGGGGGCAAAGGAACAACGGTGGATTTTGGCCCCACCAGGCCAATAACAACCAACAGCAACTGCCACCGCCGTTGGTACCCCTAGTGAGGAATGTTCAGCCCGCAGCTCCACAACCCATCAATAGGGAGGAGCTGGTGGCGGCCATACACGAAGAGTATGGCCCGTTTATGCGAAGACTGGAAAGGCCGACGTACAAACGGTCGTACCCTCCTGAAATTGACCAAGTCATATTTCCTCAGGGGTACAAAGTCCCAAATTTCACTCTGTTATCTGGAGAGAATGAACAGTCTTCAGTTGAGCATATTGGCCATTTTATTGTTCAATGCGGCCATGTGGGTCACAGTGACCCATTAAAGTTAAGACTATTCCCAAACTCGCTAACGGGCATGGCGTTTTGTGGTATGTTAACCTCCCCGCTAATTCGGTGTTAACTTGGCAAGGGATGGAAGAGCTATTTCACGGCCAGTTCTATAGGACTGAGCCCGAAACATCGCTGGCAGACTTGTCCAGAATGATGCAACTAGTAGGAGAGACCGTAGAAGCCTACATAGCCCGTTTCCGTAAAGCAAAGTATCGGTGCAAGACAGTTCTGCCCGAGGAAGAGTATGCTAAAATGGCCATGGGGGGCATGTCCTTTGAACTTCGCAAGAGGTTCGAGGGAACTGACTTCCGTGACCTATTCGAGCTTGCCACACGGGCCGGTCGTTACGAGCGTATCCTTTTGGATGAGCAGGAGAAGAAGAACTCCTCCAAAGGAACATATTATAAAGACCCTAATTATGAGGTCCACTTAGCAGAGTGTGACCTTGAAACAGAAAGCGATATGGCCGAGTTGATCTACAAACGGCCAATCGTTTGCAACGCCTTGAATAAGCCTGTTAACAACAACGCCGCTGCAAAGAAAATGGCGTTCGAGACGGGAAAAAATTATACTTTTGATATAACCATGGCTGATCAAATATTCGATGCCCTGTTGGCCGATACAGTGATCAAGCTGAGTGAATGTCATCGGATCCCTAAGGCCGATGACCTAAAGAATAAAGAATATTGTAAATGGCACAATTCCTGGAAGCACTCCACTAACAATTGCGTTGTTTTTCGGAATTTTATACAGGAAAACGTGGAGAAAGGAGTATTCAAGTTCTCGGACAAGGCTATGGGGATTGATGCGAATCCTTTTCCTCAGATTACCGGCACTAACATGGTTATGCCCGATTTAACCAAACTTTCAAGGTCGAGGCCGAAGGTAGACTTGACCGACAAAGAATTGGTGCCAAAACAAAGGGAAGGGAAACAAGTCGCTATTTCGGCCACTGGTGGGCCGAAGGTGATGATACATGACCTACAGAAGAGCTATCAAGAGCGTAAAGAGAAAAACCACAAGGCCGAGGAAGAAACGGCTCGGTCTAGCACAGACAATTTGATAGTTGATCTGCAGCGACAGCTGGATTTCATCGAATAAGGCCTTTGCCCGAGGTGCAAGGCTGATGTCAAGAAAGAAGTTTCGAGCCCGAGTAAGAGGCCGAGAAGCCATGAACATCGGGAATCAAGCCCGAGAAGGTCTGTATACGAGAGATTGTCAATACCGTGGCAAAATCAGGCAAAGCCCGAGTGGCGGGCAAAACATTCATTGGTTCAGCAAATCGGCCAAGGTCAATCCGGCCGATTGGGGGCAAGAAGCTCCCGGACAGTTCCAAGGCCTCAGATGAAAGCATCAACTGCTAACAAGAGCCCAAGGATGGTATTACCACCCCGGGTGGAAGATCAGAAATGGCATAGAGCTGAACACTCCAAATTCCCAGCCCGGCCACAATATAGAAAATCCCAAAAAAGGAGATATCAGCGAATGAATCAGGCCGAATACGAAGCGCTTATCATCAGACTAGAGATACTCCTTGAAATGGGGGCATCGTCCATACACATAAAAGGAGACTCAGGGCTGGTTATCAAACAGATTGATGGAGAATTTCATATACGAAGTTGGGAGCTCTGCTCGTTCCACGCTGTGGCCACTCAACTCATGGAGGCGTTTGATGGTATTAGCGTGAGTTACATTCCAAGAACCACAAATAATGAGGCCGATAAGTTGGCAAAAACAGGATCAGCCTCACCTTCTCAGAAGAACGTAGAAGACCAACTCATCACTGTTCATGTCCGATCATTACCATCCGTTGCAAAGAGAGGCTGGTATGCTACTACCAATTCGGCCTTGATGGAGGATGACGATTAGAGAATCCCCATTATTGAATACCTGATTCACCCAAATGTCTGGGTGGACCGAAGAGTTAGACTGTTTGCTGTCCGATTCGTGGTGCTCGATGGAGAATTATTCAAGAAACCAATCGGTGACGATGTGATCCTGAGATGTCTAGGGAAGAAGTAGGCTATGCAGGTTATGGCCGAGGTACACGAAGGAATTTGTGGAGCACATCAGGCCGGCACAAAGATGAAGTGGTTGCTGAGAAGATATAATTATTACTGGCCCGGCATGTTGAGAGATTGTATCAGTTATGCTAAGGGCTGTCAAGCTTGTCAGAAACATGGTCTGATCCAGCATGTGCCAGCTAAAGAACTGCAATCTATAATCAAACCATGGCCGTTTAGAGGGTGGGCGATGGATTTAATTGGCAAAGTCTTACCGCCATCATCGGGCCAGCACTGTTTTATCATAGTGGCTACGGACTACTTTACTAAGTGGGCTGAGGCCGTACCTTGTAGAGCGGTGACTCAGGCCATTGTCATAAAATTCATTGAATAACACATTATCCATAGGTTCGGCCTTCCAGAAATAATCACGGCCGACCAAGGATCCGTGTTTATAGGGACGGAAATATCAGCCTTTGTAGAAAGTAGGGGGATCAAAATTCTCAATTCTACGCCCTATTATGCACAAGCTAACGGACAGGCCGAGTCCACTAACAAGATCCTCAAGGGGATTATTGAGAAGATGATTGTGGAAAATCCTAGGGAATGGGACAAGCTTTTGTCCGAAGCGTTATGGGCCTATCGGACATCCAAAAGGTCAAGTACCGGGGTCACACCGTTCATGCTGACTTATGGGCATGACGCTATGTTACCTATGGAAGTTACAGTCCGATCGGCCAGAAGAGCTTTACAAAATCAGCTAGAGCCCGCTGAGTACACAGAGGCTATGATAGCTGAATTGGAAGGGCTCGATGAAATGAGGCTCGCAGTCTTAGATTCATTAAAAGTGCAAAAGCAACGGGCAGCTTGAGCTTATAACAAGAGGGTGAAGGAGAAGTCTTTTTGCACAGAGGATTTGGTATGGAAGGCCGTGCTACCTATTGGAGATACAGATAACCGCTACGGTAAATGGTCGATCAATTGGGAGGGCCCGTTCATCGTCCATCAAGTCAAGAGAGGTGGTGCCTACAGGTTACGTGATTTAGATGGAACGGTTCATGTCCGATTAATCAATGGTCAGTATTTAAAGTCCTATTATCCTACATTATGGGAGACCATTGACTTGGACTACAAACCAAATCCTGGGTTGGAATATGATCAGTTGATCAATTATGAACCTGAGCCCGAAGTGATTTAAAAGAATATCATTTTGTATTGATAGGTTGAGCACAACTTACTTACAAAATTGATAAAAAAAAAAAAAGAAAATTTTCTATATAGTACAAAATCGGAGTCGGTCTCTAGGCCGACCCAAAATTCCTAAGCTTAGCCTTCAGGTCCTCCCAGGTCTTGATGGCTCCAGACCGATCCCGTTTGACTTTTTCTAGCTTTTGGGCCCAAGCTCGGGATATCGGGACACTGACTTGCAGCTGATCACTGCACTTTTGAGCATCACTACCAAGTAAAGACAGTGCTTCATCAACTTTTCCAAGGGCGGCGTTGTTGGTGACAACCTCGGCCTCACATTGGGCGAGCTGGGCTTTTAGTGCAGCAATACAGTTCTACAGCTAGGAGTCCCTTGCTAGCATTTGAGCCCGAGAGGCCTTCCCAGCTTTAAACTTAGCTTTTTCCCCTTCCAGAAACTTCAAGGGCTTCTGCCGCGAGCCTAAGTGAAGCTCTGCATCAGCCTGAATCTTCATGGCCGATCGGTCCACAAGACGGTAACTGGGGAGTCTTTCTTGTATCTCGTGGAGTAAGGATAGCTGCCAGTCAGAAAGTGAAGGATTGGCCATGAGAGTGTTCAAGGGTGCTTCAACGTCAGCAGCAGCAGGCAGGTTAGAAAGGTCCTGATCAGCAAGCCCAAAGAGTAGATCCTTGGCTTGTTGAAGGCGTGAAGGCGAGACGGCTTTGGACTCCAGGGGGCCAAGGTCAAAAGCTGCTAGGTCCAGGCTAGAGAAGAAGTCATTGAAGGGAATGTGTGGCACTGGATGTCACGCCCCGACGTAGCATAAATAAGGAAAGCGTTTAATTTCCTTTATGGACCCGTAGGTCGCGACAGTTTGAAGGATCGATTCCGTCCCAAACGTCAAACAATAAAACATAATAATCAGAGTAAAGCAATCAAGGCTTACAAAAATTTTCTATCTTATTACATCTTATAAACCGGGGTCACTAAGGCACAAACCGCCTTGAAAATAAAATAATATCTTAAAGTCTATTACAGTCATCCTTAACAGCAAAACAGTTTAAAACTCAAACAACTAAATTTAATGCATAAAATGAACAGTTTCTTTATTCCAGATGCAGCCATTCTCAATTAGCATAGTCGTATGATTCCTCCTGATTGTAACCTGAAAAGCCTGAACACGAATGTCCAGGACGCATCAACGTCGTCAGCTTCAAGAAGCTGGTGAGTATTAAAAACATGACTTTGAATGTAAATCATACCCATTTACCTTTTTCCATTATTTAATACTGAAAGGATTTATTTTATAAAACAACAAGGAATATATTAAAAGTTGTTCGTTCATAAATACAGATACTCGTGAAATGAGACAATGCACCACACTCACCTCGCCGACTCTTTTCTCTCGACATCCACAACAACCCACTATCCTACTCCTGGTCTCTTTGAAACACTCCGATAGCCACACTTTAGCAACGGGGCGCCAGGGAGTGTCCAGTTTGCCTCACACTTTGGTCCGGGGTACCAGGGAGTGTCCAATGCCTCACACTTTGAATACCCTAACCGCCATGCAAATACCGGGGCGACCCCTCACACAGTATCCAGACTTGAGTTATCAGGGAGTGTCCGTAGGCCACACTTTAGCACTACCATGGGTGCCAGGGAATGTCCGAGTTCGGCTTCACACACTTTAACGCTTCCATGGGCGTCAGGGAGTGTCCTTATTTGCCACCGTCGCATTTCAAAGATACCCTCTTCCACAAACTCTACCACAACCACAACCACAACCACGACCACAAACTCATACTCAACCATAACCTCAACCACAACCACAAACACAATCTCATACCCTTTCCACACTACCATTACTCTTTTCCACACAGACTGACACCCCAATGCATGTACCACTGACTCACATGAATGGTATGCACTTAAACAAAATGCAAAATCAAGAAACAACACGCGTACGGGGATTAATGAGTTATACTACAAGGTTTAAATCACTTAAACATAACCAATTAGAGTTTCTGATCAACTAATTTCCCAAACAGAGCCTTAACAGTATACAAATTTCATCCAAACAGTCCCTTAACAGAAAAACAGACAAAAACAGAAACTGCACTAACTCGCGCGCGCGGGCCGCTCGCGCGAAGGGTCGCTCGCGCGGGCCGCTCGCGCGATAAACCCATTTTTCCTTTATTTATAACCTTTTCTGTCTGCCTGAGGAAAGCAGGGTCGCGCGCGCGGATCGCTCGCGCGAAGGGGTCCTCGCGCGACCCTCGCTTGCGCGACCAGCCAATTTCCATTATATATATATAAACTCTTACGTCTGCCTGGGGAAGGCTACCTCGCGCGCGCGGGCCGCTCGCGCGAGGGGTCGCTCGCGCGGGCCGCTCGCGCGATTCTCGCGCGCGCGATCGTGGCGCGAGATGAAGCTGAGGCTTCATCTTCTCCGCAGGAACTGCTCTGGTTCAGTAAAACAGGGGTCTTTTTGACCCATTTCAGTTCGGTTAATGTATATGTCCTATTATATATGGATCTCTTTGTTTTTCAACAAGGATTAAGAATCTATGGTTAATTTAACATGATTCTAACTATAACTCTCCAATTTTATGATAAACTAAAACATGTCAAAATTTAATTTCTAATATACTTTCTCATGTGAATCAATTAGGCTCTAAAACTTTCACCATAGTCAATACATACAGTAATCTTCCATATTCATCTCTAAAAACGAGTTTAGATTAAGGTTTGAAAATCTTGATTTCAAGCTATGAATTTCATACGTAGGATCAACAATGGTGTATTACCAAATTAAACAAACACTCAGTAAATAGACATGAAATTACATCCTTAGTGAGTTTAGAATACTCACAGATATTGAGAACAAAGGAATTGTTGAGAAAGAAAATCAAATGGAGAAATTCAAACCCAAGCTTTGGCTATGGGGATTAAGAGCTTTTTCTATAAATTTCTGTTATAACTCTCTGTGTAACTCTCTCTACTCTCTGTGTTTAGAATGCAGAATGAAAATGTGTGTGTGTGATGAAGAGCTTAGTTATATAGAGCTTAAGAACTTGGGCTCCAAGTTGTGAGTTGTGATACTTACACAACCAATTAACATTGATTAACCATTCTAATTCCTAAGCAATTGCAGATTAAGAGGTTAATCCAAACTGAATTATACTTACGTATATACACTGATGTATATAACTCCCCAATTTTCCAAGAGTCAAGTGTAGATGTATAGGGGTTCACTAGAGTTGTTTGGGAATCTAGCTTTTGGCACAAAAATAACATACACAAGCTAGACATTCCCAAACAAGTGCAAGGCAATCATTAGTTGCCATAAATGGAAATAAAGTAAGTGTCCAAATCGGTCACTTCCAATATCTGGGGAAATTTAGCACAGCGCGGACAGTTTTGGACACAAACTGGTATTTTCGGGGCGCGGTGGTCACCACAAAAATACAGAAAATTCATTTTAACTAAAGAATTGTTTTACTGGTTTTATAAAAATACTGATTGAGTCAAAAGAAGTTACTTTCACCGTGTTGAAATACAGATTTTGAAATCCACACAGGTATTACTAACTTTTGTAAAATTCCAATTTGACCCCAAAAGAATTTTGAATATGAATTAGATAAGAAATAAATATTCCAAACAAGTGACTGAAAATAAAATAAAAGCAGACAATGCTAATAGAATTTAAATATGCCAATGCGATTACAATTAAATTAAATATGGACAATGCAATTTCCAATTAAATATGAAAATGAAATTTGGAATTAAATGGAAATGCAGGTTATTACACCCTTCCTCCCTTAAACAGGATTTCGCCCCCGAAATCAAGACTGACTAGTCCTGAAATAACTCCGGGTACTTCTTCCTCATATCAGCTTCAACTTCCCACGAGGCTTCATTCTCGTCATGGTGATTCCACTGAACCTTCACCAATGGAATTTCTTTGTTCCTCAGCCTCTTGATACTCTGATCCAAAATTTTCACGGGCCTTTCCTTGTAAGAAACGTTATGACTTGTCTCAATGTCGTCATAACTAACCACATGTGAGGGGTCTCGTATGTATCTCCTCAACATACTCACGTGAAACACGTTGTGAACCCCAGACATCTTCGGTGGTAGTGCCAGTCGATAAGCTACTTTCCCGATACGTTCCAAAATCTCAAACGGTCCGATGAAACGCGGAGCTAACTTTCCTCTCTTAAGACCAAAACGTACCACTCCTCGGGTTGGTGAAACCTTAAGAAGCACGTGATCTCCAACACTAAACTCCAAATCCTTTCGGCGTCGATCAGCATAACTCTTATATCGACTTTGAGCGGTTCTCATCCTCTCCTTGACCAAAGTAATCTTCTCGTTGGTTTCTCTAACCAAGTCTGGTCCCAGCAACTCTGTATCCCCAACTTCTGCCCAACACAAAGGGGAACGACACGGTCGTCCGTACAGTGCTTCGAACGGAGCCATACCGATACTCGCGTGATAACTGTTGTTATAGGCGAATTCAACCAACGGCAAGTGTGTCTCCCAAGATTCTTCAAAATCGATCACACAAGCTCTGAGCATATCTTCCATGATCTGATTAACACGCTCAGTCTGCCCATCTGTCTGAGGGTGAAAAGCAGTACTCATCTTGAGCGAAGTTCCCATAGCTTCTTGCAGACTTTCCCAAAACCCAGAGGTAAAACGCGCGTCACGGTCTGACACTATCGACACAGGTGCACCGTGAAGTCGCACAACTTGTTGTATGTACATCCGGCTCATCTTCTCTACCGGGTATGTCATACTATAAGCGATGAAATGAGCTGACTTCGTCAATCGATCCACGATTACCCAAATAGCGTCATGATTCTGCTGCGATCGAGGTAATCCTACTACAAAATCCATCGTAATGTGCTCCCACTTCCAACCAGGAATAGGTAGCGGTTGCAACAATCCTGACGGTCTCTGATGTTCAGCTTTGACTTGCTGACACGTCAAACACTTGGATACGAATTCGGCCACGTCTTTCTTCATACCTTCCCACCAAAAATTTCTCTTCAGATCTTTGTACATCTTCGTTCCTCCCGGGTGAACTGTATATCTCGACTTATGTGCTTCTTCCAGGATATCCTTCCTTAACTCTTCATTACCTGGCACACATAATCTATTCCTGCACCGATATCCTCCATCGACTCCCACTTTCCATTCTGTCGGGTCTTTTTCTGACATTTTCACGAACCACGTCTGAAACTTCTCATCTTCTTTCTGAGCTCCAATAATGCGGTCGATAAGAACAGGCTGTAAGATAAGGCATCCGAACAATTGTCCTTCTCCTTCTTCAGCACTCTGTACATCGAATTCCGCCAACGTCTCCAAAGCTCGCCACTCTCTAACCATTAAGGAGGCGATCGTCTCACGAGTCTGTCGACTCAGGGCATCAGCAACCACATTAGCTTTACCCGGGTGGTATTCTAACGTGAAGTCATAATCTTTGATCAGCTCCATCCATCTGCGCTGCCTCATGTTCAACTCTTTCTGTGTGAACAAGTACTTTAGGCTCTTGTGATCGGAGAATAAATCAAACTTCTCACCGTAGAGATAGTGTCTCCAAATCTTGAGTGCGAAAACTACTGCCGCCAATTCCAAATCATGAATGGGATAGTTCAACTCATTCGGCTTCAGCTGTCTGGATCCATAGGCGATCACCCTGCCATCTTGCATAAGTACACACCCTAACCCTTGGTATGATGCGTCACTAAAGATAGTGAACTTCTCATCGGGCTTGGGTATTGCCAGTACCGGTGCGGTAGTGAGTCTCTCCTTCAACTCTAGAAAGGCTCGCTCATGTTTCTCTGTCCATTCGAACTTCAAATTCTTCTTCGTCAACCCAGTTAAAGGTGCTGCTATTTTTGAGAATCCCTCAACGAATCTCTTGTAATAGCCTGCGAGTCCAAGAAAGCTCCGAACTTCCGTAGGGTTGCTCGGTCTAACCCAGTTTGATACAGCATCGGTCTTGGATGAATCCACTGAAATTCCTTGAGATGATACCTTGTGTCCCAAAAATTTCACTTCTTGTAGCCAGAACTCACACTTGCTGAATTTGGCGTACAACTGGTGGTCCTTGAGCGTCTGCATTGCTATCCGTAAATGTTGCTCGTGTTCTTCTTCTGACTTAGAATAGATCAAGATATCGTCTATGAAGACGATGACAAACTGATCCAAATAAGGCTTGAACACTCTGTTCATTAGATCCATAAACACTGCCGGGGCATTCGTCATTCCGAATGGCATCACCAAAAATTCATAGTGACCATATCGGGTTCTGAACGCAGTCTTAGGTATGTCTTCCTTTCGTACCCTCAACTGATGATATCCCGACCTTAGGTCTATTTTGGAAAATGTCGTAGCTCCCTGTAGTTGATCAAACAAATCGTCGATCCGAGGCAAGGGATACTTATTCTTGATAGTCACGCGGTTCAGTTCTCTGTAGTCGATACACAGTCTGAGTGTCCCGTCCTTCTTCTTTACAAATAACACCGGTGCTCCCCAAGGCGATGTACTTGGGCGTACAAAACCTAGGTTCTCGAGCTCTTGAACTTGTTCCTTCAATTCCAACAGTTCTGTGGGGGCCATTCTGTAGGGAACCTTGGTTATCGGTACGGTACCCGGTATAAGCTCGATACAGAACTCTATACTTCTCTCGGGCGGTAGACCAGACACATCTTCAAACACTTCTTCGAAGTCCTTGACTACAGGTATAGATGATGCTGTCACCTCTGTACTGACGACTTCGAGGTTGGCTAAGCATCTCGTGAGTAACATATCTCCCGTAGGGTTACATTGAAAATCAAAGGGTTGATTCTCATTGTCGGGGAATGTAATTCTCTTCCTCGCACAATCCAGCTTCACTTGATTCTGAGAGAGCCAATCCATTCCTAGGATTATGTCAAACTCCTTCATTGATAGGACAATCAATCTAGCAGGGATTTCACGGTCTCCTAACCGTAAGGGATAATCCTTGCACACGTGTCCTAATCTGACCGCAGCTCCTAATGGCGAAGTAGCCTTCAAAGCTTTCTCTAAGCGATGAGGTAAAATACCCAATCTTCGAATTGTATTAACAGATATGAACGAAAGAGCAGCACCCGTATCAAATAACACTTTAACATGGGAGTTAAACAGAGTTAATGTACCTTCTACTGCTTGCTGATCAGGTTGAGCTTCTCCATAATTTCCTTCTTCATACGCAGTGCCATCATATCCAGCGGCATCAGGGATAACAGCATTCAAGCGAGTCTGACCCTGTTGACCATAAGTCACCTGCTTAGGAGCGGTACAGAACCTGCTGATGTGGCCTGGTTCACCACAGTTGAAGCAGACTATCCCTTGCTGAGTAGCACGCCTTGGTGCCTTGCAATCACGAGCCAAATGTCCAGGGTTGCCACAATTGAAGCACTTTCCACCACTACTCCCTTCTCCTACTCGAGGTTGAGTCGGATAGGTAATAGCCTGAGTCTTCTTGCTTCCGTCAAAATTCCTCTTCTGCCCTTGGGTACGGTTCATTGGTGGTCTATTCCCAAAATTACCCCTTTGAGGCGGTCGGAATTCAAATTGTTTTCGGCTCACTCGAGCATCTTCTTCCAGATCCGTAGCCAAACCAACAAGTCCTTCAAATGATTTATCCAAGTGGCCGAGGGTCAAGCGGCGAATCTGCGGTGTCAGCCCTTGATTATACTTGCGGATCTTCTTCTCCTCGGTATCGACTAGGTGTGGAGCAAATCGAGACAGCCTTTCAAACTGTATGGTGTACTCCTGCACCGACTTGGTTCCTTGCGTTAAGTCCATAAATTACTTCTCTCTTCTGTGCCTTTCCGTAGCCGGGAAATACTTCTCCAAAAATCTCCCCTTAAACGCAGTCCACGTCATCCCCGTTGCAGCTCCATTCCCGATAGTAGCTATGACCGAATCCTACCAATCTGCGGCAGCATCGGTCAGCTGAAACGTAGCCAATCTTCTCTTGTCTATCTCGTTACATTGGACAGCTTCAAACATCCGGTCCATCTGTCTCAACCACTGTTCCGCCTTCCAGGGTTCCGCGGTACCCGCAAACTGTTCGGGTCTTAGAGCACGGAATCTTTCTAGCAACTTGTCTCCCGTTTGACGGTTTCTTCGATTGTCGTTCGTATTACCGATCCTTTCTAATCGTCTGATAAACGCTTCAAACATCCCGGTAGGATCAGCAGCTTCGGGTGCTCCCTCGATCAGGTTCCTGTTTCTCCTGACTCCTCCAGCCATTCTATGCATGATAGTGGTAGTAGAATGAGAAACATGCATGCAACAGTGATATGAAGTAATTTAAATGACAACAACATTCAAAAGAGTATATCTTATATATATAACTTCTGTCAAGTAGATACAAAAAGGCACGTATGGTCAGATCAATGCCTACCCTATCTGCATGGGTTAGGACGCATGCAAGAGTTAATGCTACAAAAATGGGGTCATTGCCCTACACTCTAGTGCATGTAATTACAGTTGCAAAAAGAGACAGAGCTAACAGTTAAAAGTAGTTAATATGTACAAGTTGTAACTAAAACATCAATCATCTCCATAAGCGGCCATCAGGAGATCTAGCGAATCGACAGGGCGAAAACGCTGAACGACGAATGGTCCAACCCCATCATAGCTGTGAGAGGTGGACGATGAAGCGGGTACAGGAGCATCCGCCTCATCTACCATCTCCTCAGGCAGGGCTAGCTCAAGTGCTAGCTCCGCCTCGAGCTCAGCGGCAAGATCGTCCAGACCTATGCCGTCCTCCAAGATCTCCCCACCTACTGGGACCACGTGGACAACCTCTGCATCGTCCTCAGCAATGGGTACAACCGGCGGAGGCATCTCCAACTGAGCCAGGTGGGCATGCACGACCTGGATCTCAAGGGGTAGGTAGAAAGCATCGCTATCGACCAATCGCAGAACCTCGACCAACACTAGACGCTGAGCCTCTGCGAAATATCGAAGCTCGAAACGGATACGGGTCAGGTCAACTAGGCCTACCACGTGGACCTGGTGCCAAACCTCAGATACAACCGTCGTCACGGCCAACTGCTCTACGGCCGTCTGATATAAGTCAATAAAAGCTGGGATTACTGCCCCAGGTAATACGAAGTGTCCTCCGAACCTGTCTGGTACGTAAAGTGGGGGAGCTGGATCCATACCTGAAAAGGGTACTACTTAAAGTCAGAACAGAATAATCTTAGGCGTTTGGGTTCTGAGTCTATCCTCCCTGTCGTATCATCGGGTGTGTAACACTTAATGGAATGTGGAATCGGGTCTATACTTGTAAACCCTAACCTGGCTAAACGCATTCTGAGATATAACCTGGCTCTGATACCACTAAATCCTGTCACGCCCCGACGTAGCATAAATAAGGAAAGCGTTTAATTTCCTTTATGGACCCGTAGGTCGCGACAGTTTGAAGGATCGATTCCGTCCCAAACGTCAAACAATAAAACATAATAATCAGAGTAAAGCAATCAAGGCTTACAAAAATTTTCTATCTTATTACATCTTATAAACTGGGGTCACTAAGGCACAAACCGCCTTGAAAATAAAATAATATCTTAAAGTCTATTACAGTCATCCTTAACAGCAAAACAGTTTAAAACTCAAACAACTAAATTTAATGCATAAAATGAACAGTTTCTTTATTCCAGATGCAGCCATTCTCAATTAGCATAGTCGTATGATTCCTCCTGATTGTAACCTGAAAAGCCTGAACACGAATGTCCAGGACGCATCAACGTCGTCAGCTTCAAGAAGCTGGTGAGTATTAAAAACATGACTTTGAATGTAAATCATA
Source organism: Hydrangea macrophylla (assembly GCA_033977485.1). Classification (NCBI taxonomy): domain Eukaryota; kingdom Viridiplantae; phylum Streptophyta; class Magnoliopsida; order Cornales; family Hydrangeaceae; genus Hydrangea; species Hydrangea macrophylla. Next base: position 88,732,019 of record CM066986.1, read on the forward strand.
CCCATTTACCTTTTTCCATTATTTAATACTGAAAGGATTTATTTTATAAAACAACAAGGAATATATTAAAAGTTGTTCGTTCATAAATACAGATACTCGTGAAATGAGACAATGCACCACACTCACCTCGCCGACTCTTTTCTCTCGACATCCACAACAACCCACTATCCTACTCCTGGTCTCTTTGAAACACTCCGATAGCCACACTTTAGCAACGGGGCGCCAGGGAGTGTCCAGTTTGCCTCACACTTTGGTCCGGGGTACCAGGGAGTGTCCAATGCCTCACACTTTGAATACCCTAACCGCCATGCAAATACCGGGGCGACCCCTCACACAGTATCCAGACTTGAGTTATCAGGGAGTGTCCGTAGGCCACACTTTAGCACTACCATGGGTGCCAGGGAATGTCCGAGTTCGGCTTCACACACTTTAACGCTTCCATGGGCGTCAGGGAGTGTCCTTATTTGCCACCGTCGCATTTCAAAGATACCCTCTTCCACAAACTCTACCACAACCACAACCACAACCACGACCACAAACTCATACTCAACCATAACCTCAACCACAACCACAAACACAATCTCATACCCTTTCCACACTACCATTACTCTTTTCCACACAGACTGACACCCCAATGCATGTACCACTGACTCACATGAATGGTATGCACTTAAACAAAATGCAGAATCAAGAAACAACACGCGTACGGGGATTAATGAGTTATACTACAAGGTTTAAATCACTTAAACATAACCAATTAGAGTTTCTGATCAACTAATTTCCCAAACAGAGCCTTAACAGTATACAAATTTCATCCAAACAGTCCCTTAACAGAAAAACAGACAAAAACAGAAACTGCACTAACTCGCGCGCGCGGGCCGCTCGCGCGAAGGGTCGCTTGTTGGGTTTGTGCCCTCAAACCATTACTTTCTGTATGAGACATTGACATTTTAATATATGGATATCAGCTTTACATTTTATTGTGTATGTTCTTTTCATGAGATGATTGTTAATCCTTAAGTATTATAGTAAGTAATTCGTGTGTGTATGAGATGCACACAAGTGAGATACGAATTACTATTCTTTAATACTTAGAATGTGTCACAGTGGATGATGAGACTGGATACCTCATCAAGTCTATACTGTAGCATAATTAACTACCATTGGATGGAGTGATTAATCTCAATCACTAGAGTGTAGCTCTTAGTTGATATGCTAGTGCTTATAGTGCATTGACGGACCTGAGTTTCCTATTGACGCTTAAGGCTGTCAAACAGTCAATAGGAACTCATAACTTGTATAAGGTACGTGTTCTCAATCTTGAGACGATTATGAACACAGACTATGGATATGACTGCTTTGATTTACCAATCAGTGAGGTCTATAAAAGATCAACACCTGGGTATCTTGGGTATGTCATGTTCATAGGGTTGTGAACATGCATTGTCAAGATAGAATCTACCCTCTGTTTCAGAGTAAGCATTCCCTTGAGAATGTCACCAAGTCGATTACTGAGTACTGCAGTCTTGTTGATAAGAGTTATCAACATGTTTGGTAATCATGAGAGGTGAATGGGACTCAAGGTATACAAGAAGTAATCATGATTCAGGTTGACAGTAACAGTTATCCGATTACCTGAATATGATTACGAATGCTGACGGTAGAGGGACATTAGTACACCATACAAGTCTAGTTATCGCTTCGGATATGTTCTTTTGCGTTGGAGTTCAGTTATCGTTTTATAGTGGAGTAAACTTTAACTGACCAGTTAATTAGTTTGCTGATCAAAGAGTTTGGTCATGGTAATTAACAAACTGGTCTGAGCCAACAATAAAGAGCCTAGGAGGTCCCACTCTTAGCTCCGCCAGGATGCTTGGAAAGATGCTTGAGGATGATGTCCAGACAGGTTCGATCGATCGAAGATGTCTCGATCGATTGAAGTCTGAAGGTTCGATCGATCGAAGATGGTTCGATCGATCGAATGTTCGATCGATCGAAGGCACTTCGATCGCTCGAAGTCTAGGTCGGTTCTGGGAATCTATAAATAGGGCAGCTGCGTTCTGGAAAAGGTTGTTCGTCGTTTTGAACGTCAGAAGCTGCAGAAACTGTTTTGGAGTCCCAAAACCTTCTCTATCCTCTCCATTAGGGTTCCCACCAACCCTAGTCTTTCTGGCAGGCATCCGCAGGAGTCATAAGGGTGAAGATCATCTAGTGGAGGCTGCTGGAAGTTGAAGATCAGAATTGGGTTCAAGACACTAAGGTATAACTCGTGTCCCCTCTTGTGCGTATCTGTAGAATTGACGAGTAGTAGATCCAGGCATGCCAATAAAGTTTCATAACTTGTTTTTTCCGCTGCGCGTTTAAACTTTCCATTTAAACCTGTTTTTCCTACAATTGGTATCAGAGCCACGCTCGTTTGGATCTATAGATACGTTTTTTGGAACACTATTTTGATTTGCATGTTGATTTTAGAACTGCTTTCGAAACTGCATCGTCACAGATCTGTTTCTGCAGTGTTATCGCAGCAGTATACAAATCTGTGATTGCATTGGATGCAAGGTGGGTTCGATCGATCGAAGTAGTCTCGATCGATCGAACACTCTGTACTCGAGCGATCGAACAGGTTTCGATCGATCGAAACCTTCTGTTGTTCGAGCGATCGAATAGAGTTCGATCGATCGAGACAGACTCTTTGTCAGGTTTTCTGTTTCACAGTTTTTAAAAGTATTTTGAAATTAAAAGTTTAATTTTAACGTATTCTGCAAAATTTTTAATCATTCTGTGAAATAGAATGTTCAAGCGATTGAACAGTGTTCAATCGATCGAAGGTTCGAGCGATCGAACGGTCTTCGATCGATCGAACTATGACAGAGAAGTTAGATGCTATTTTGAGTTCTAATTCAGTATGTAAAGAGTTTATATACTGTGTGAATCAATTAAGGGTTCCAATAGTTATATTTTGTTATATATATGCGTGGATGTGTGTTCAACTAACCTTTTGCAGTAAAAGTTAGTCGCTATCTCCCATGGCGCCAAGAGCATTTAATTTTGTGTTTGAATGTTTTTAGATTGGTGTGTTATTTTAATTTTGGTTTGGTTTTAAGGCATATGTAAAGGGCGCTGCGACTTCAATCCTACGAAAAGGAAAGTCGCACCGGTTTCCCTAGCCTTTTATTTTGTTGTTGCTATTTCTATTTCTAGATAAATTGTAAGCTTCAAAAGAGGCATAGGTTCAATGTAATAGAATTAGAATATCCATGAAGATGGAGCAAGGAGCCGTTGTCCATGAAGATGGAGCTGGAGGCGATCAAACCAAAAGCAGGTTCTATGGAGATAGAGCCATGGGAGATAGAGGCATCGTTTGGATGTCTTTTATTTCATTTTAGTTTTTTGTTTTATGTGCTTTGTTTGTGATTGGCGTACAATACATTGTTGCATGCACGCAAAACAAGTTTTCTAAAATAAAATTCAAAAACCGTTTTCAACACATTAGTAAACATTAGATGTTTATGGGAAGTGTGTAGAAACAGATTTTCTCAAAAAGCAAAATCCTTTTTTACTAAATCTAGTGGGAGAGGGTCCTATTAATTACACCCACGATCTTCCATTAACGGTTCACTGTAAGATGAGTGATGCATTCTGTGTCACCTCGCCAGGGGTGATCATTCCATACGGAGAATGCATTACTCATTGGTTACTAGATGTGAACTTCTTTTGATAAGGATCAATCAGACGTGTTAGAGGGTGACCACCATACGGAGGCGCTACTTGAGACGGTTGTGATTGGATCCTAGTTAATGGTACACACTAGCTAAGCTATGGATAAGGGATCCCACACGGGGCATTATTCAGAAACTTAGAGATCAAATAGGTTCGGAAGTCATAACTTGTTTTGCAAGAGTTGCATAGCGGATAAGTTATGATAAATTGAAAGATCGAACATTGACCACCACACGGAGGCTTTATTCTTTCGTTTCGATATTCCGGCGACTTAGTTTTAAAATAAGAGTTTTAAAAGGATTCTTTTATTTCAAACTGTCAAATTCTGATATCCATATTTATTTTGTTTTGATTTTTTCAGTAAATCATAATGTCTGGATCTGCATTTAGTCCACTTGCCACCATACTCACTCAAAACAAGTTAACTGGAAACAACTACACTGAATGGAAACGTAATCTTGACATCGTGTAAACTGCGGAGGATCACATATATGTCCTCACCACCCCATGCCCCGAAGAACCCGCTGCAAATGCTTCGGCTGCTGCTAGACGCGAGTTCGATAAATGGAAAAAGTCGAATGGGATGGCTCGTTGTTACATATTGGCTTCTATGGCTAATGTGTTACAACACCAATACCAGTCGAACAGTTCCGCCAGTGACATTATCGAATCCCTGAAAAAGATGTTTGGGGAGCATGGCAGGCCTGCCAGACAGGTAGCTATGCAGAAGATAATGAGTGCTAAGATGTCGGAAGGGACTCCAGTCAAAGAACATGTTTTGAAAATGATTGGTTATTTAAACGAGCTGGAGACCCTAGGTGCCAACATCGATGCACAGACCCAAGTTGATATGATCCTCAATACGCTGTCGCCATCATTCGCTCAATTTAAACTGAATTATAATATGAATAAAATGGATTTTTCAATGAGCGAATTGATGAGCTCTTTATTGGCAGCGGAAGGGGTGATCAAACCTGGGGGCAGCGTTTTAAACGTTGAGAAAAGCGCTTCCTCTTCCCGATCTATGCCGAAAGGAAAGAAAGGGAAGAAGAAGGCTAGCACTGGTGGTTCAAGTGTTGGACCAGTCCCTAAGATTGCAAAATCTAAGGGAAAAGGTAAGGGCAAAGGGAAGGTGGGTGGCCAAGGCAAAGGAAAGTGTTTCCAATGCGGTGAGAAGGGCCACTGGAAGAGGAACTGTCCAGAATTCTTAGCTACAAGAGTTCAAGGTATGATTGAATCACATGTGATTGAAGTAAGTTTTATAACGGATACTTCAAACACTTGGTGCATTGATTCTGGTGCGACTAACCATATCTGTAATTCATTGCAGGGGTTCAGATCAACCAGGAAGTGCAGTGATGGGGAAATCGTACTTACTCTAGGTTCTAGCGCAACCGTTTCTGCGGTTGCTATAGGAGTCGTAGTTTTAGAATTTCTAGACAATAAAGTTTTGATTTTATCAGATGTACTTTACGTCCCTTCAATGAGACGTAATTTAATTTCAGTTTCTAATTTATCGAATAATGGTTATTCTTTTCATTTTGGAACTGAAGTTGTGATTAAAAGAAATAGTTCTTTTATATGTTCTGGTGTTAAATCAAATGGTTTATATGTGATTACTCCCAATATTTCTAAAGATTCTTGTATGGAACTTAATAACTCAGTGGTAACTGTACCATCTAAAAGAAAGAGACCTTCCACTAATCCAACAAAGCTTTGGCATATGAGGCTTGGTCATATCAATCTAAATAGGATTGGCAGACTAGTCAAAGAAGGGGTTTTAGGCGATTTGGTTCTCGAACCAATAGAAGTCTGCGAGTCTTGTTTAGAGGGTAAGATGACCAAAAGGCCCTTTCCTGCAAAGGGCAATAGAACCAATGCATTGTTGGAATTAGTTCATACTGAAGTGTGTGGACCAATAAATATTAGAGCAAGGGGTGGTTATGAGTATTTCATAACATTTACTGATGACCACTCTAGGTATGGATATGTGTACCTAATGCAGCACAAGTCTGAAGCCTTTGAAAAGTTCAAAGAGTTTAGGGCTGAAGTGGAGAAGCAATTGGGCACACATATCAAGGCCATTCGATCTGATCGAGGTGGCGAGTACCTCTCTAATGAATTTATTGATCACCTCGTACAGAATGGGATTCTGTCACAGTTGACTGCACCTGGCACGCCTCAGCAAAATGGTGTAGCGGAGAGAAGGAATCGGACTCTTTTAGACATGACTAGGTCAATGATGAGTTATTCTGAGTTACCTTTATTTCTTTGGGGTTATGCTTTGGAAACCGCTGCTTACATACTAAATCTAGTACCAAGCAAATCTGTTCCCAGGACACCACGAGAGATGTGGATTGGGCGCAAGCCTTCTTTGCAACATCTCCGGATATGGGGATGTCCGGCACATGTGCTAAAAGGAAAGATGAGCAAGTTGGATTCTAGATCGGAAGTATGTTACTTCGTGGGGTATCCAAAGGGTACTTATGGATGGTATTTTTATGATCCAAGAGAACAGAAGGTGTTCGTCAGTACGAATGCTATTTTCTTGGAGGATGATTATATCATGAACCATAAACCTAAGGGAAGGATAGATCTTAGAGAGATAGAAGGAGAGCCCTCAGTCCAACCCGTAGTTAATAACGATGTAAATCAGGAAAACACCACTTCTTCACCTATTTCCGCACCAGTACCTCGTCGTAGTGGGAGGATTATCAGCCAGCCTGATAGATACATGTTCTTAGGAGAAGTTTTTGAAGCTGTCTCCATAGAATCTGAATCTGATCCTACCACATACGAAGAGGCAATGGCTGATGTTGATTCAGCTCATTGGGTTAAAGCTATGAAGGCTGAATTGGAATCTATGGATTCTAATCAGGTCTGGGATCTTGTAGAACTTCCAGCCAATATTAAACCCATTGGCTGTAAGTGGGTCTACAAGAGGAAAAGAGGATCTGATGGAAAGGTTGAGACCTTTAAGGCAAGGCTTGTTGCGAAAGGTTATACTCAGAGGGAGGGCATTGACTATGAGGAAACCTTCTCGCCGGTGGCCATGCTCAAGTCCATCAGAATACTCTTATCCGTTGCTGCATGCCTAGATTTTGAGATCTGGCAGATGGACGTCAAGACTGCATTCTTGAATGGCAATCTTGAGGAGGACATCTATATGCAACAACCAGAAGGGTTCATAGCTGGTCGGAAAGGTAACTTGGTATGCAAGTTGCAAAAGTCCATTTATGGGCTTAAGCAGGCATCCAGAAGTTGGAACATACGATTTGACCAAGCGGTCAAATCGTTTGGTTTCATACAGAATCTGGATGAACCTTGTGTATACAAGAAGAGTGAAGGGAAAGTGGTGGCTTTTCTTGTGCTTTACGTTGACGACATTCTACTCATTGGAAATGATGTAGCGGCATTGTCAACGGTCAAGGTTTGGCTAGCTAGTACTTTCGATATGAAGGATCTAGGAGAGGCGAGCTATATTCTTGGGATAAAGCTCTTTCGGGATCGCAAGCGAAAGATAATGGGATTATCTCAAGCTGGTTATATCGATAAGGTGCTAACTAGGTTTTCAATGGATAATTCGAAGAAAGGTTTGTTACCTTTCAGGCATGGTTTAGCGTTCTCCAAGGACCAGTGTCCAAAGACACAAGAGGAGAGGAATCGCATGACAGGAGTTCCCTATGCTTCTGCAGTGGGAAGTCTCATGTATGCGATGTTATGCACTAGACCAGACATCTGCTTTGCCGTTGGCATGGTTAGCAGATATCAGTCGAATCCGGGTCCAGAGCACTGGACAGCCGTTAAGCACATTCTTAAGTACTTGAGAAGAACTAAAGATTACATGCTTATGTACGGTGGTAGTGAGTTAATTCCAGTGGGATACACTGACTCGGACTTTATGTCAGATAAAGATTCGAGGAAGTCGACGTCCGGTCATCTCTTTACCTTGGGAGGTGGTGCTGTCAGTTGGAGGAGCATTAAGCAGAAATGCATTGCAGACTCAACTACAGAAGCTGAGTATGTGGCTGCTTGTGAAGCCGCAAAGGAAGCTGTTTGGCTCAAGAAGTTCCTTATGGAACTCGAGGTGGTACCAGCGTCGCTGTCGCCTATTACGCTTTATTGTGATAATAGTGGGGCAGTGGCTCAGTCCAAGGAGCCAAGGAACCACGGAAAGGGAAAGCACGTAGAGCGGAAATATCATCTTATCCGAGATATTGTTCAACGTGGAGATGTGACTGTCACCAAGATTGCCACAGCTGACAATCTTGCTGATCCGTTTACAAAGGCCTTGCCACAGAAGGTCTTTGATCGTCATCTAGATAGTCTAGGTCTTAGATGTAGTTCTGAATGGTTATGAGTGCAAGTGGGAGTTTGTTGGGTTTGTGCCCTCAAACCATTACTTTCTGTATGAGACATTGACATTTTAATATATGGATATCAGCTTTACATTTTATTGTGTATGTTCTTTTCATGAGATGATTGTTAATCCTTAAGTATTATAGTAAGTAATTCGTGTGTGTATGAGATGCACACAAGTGAGATACGAATTACTATTCTTTAATACTTAGAATGTGTCACAGTGGATGATGAGACTGGATACCTCATCAAGTCTATACTGTAGCATAATTAACTACCATTGGATGGAGTGATTAATCTCAATCACTAGAGTGTAGCTCTTAGTTGATATGCTAGTGCTTATAGTGCATTGACGGACCTGAGTTTCCTATTGACGCTTAAGGCTGTCAAACAGTCAATAGGAACTCATAACTTGTATAAGGTACGTGTTCTCAATCTTGAGACGATTATGAACACAGACTGTGGATATGACTGCTTTGATTTACCAATCAGTGAGGTCTATAAAAGATCAACACCTGGGTATCTTGGGTATGTCATGTTCATAGGGTTGTGAACATGCATTGTCAAGATAGAATCTACCCTCTGTTTCAGAGTAAGCATTCCCTTGAGAATGTCACCAAGTCGATTACTGAGTACTGCAGTCTTGTTGATAAGAGTTATCAACATGTTTGGTAATCATGAGAGGTGAATGGGACTCAAGGTATACAAGAAGTAATCATGATTCAGGTTGACAGTAACAGTTATCCGATTACCTGAATATGATTACGAATGCTGACGGTAGAGGGACATTAGTACACCATACAAGTCTAGTTATCGCTTCGGATATGTTCTTTTGCGTTGGAGTTCAGTTATCGTTTTATAGTGGAGTAAACTTTAACTGACCAGTTAGTTAGTTTGCTGATCAAAGAGTTTGGTCATGGTAATTAACAAACTGGTCTGAGCCAACAATAAAGAGCCTAGGAGGTCCCATTCTTAGCTCCGCCAGGATGCTTGGAAAGATGCTTGAGGATGATGTCCAGACAGGTTCGATCGATCGAAGATGTCTCGATCGATTGAAGTCTGAAGGTTCGATCGATCGAAGATGGTTCGATCGATCGAATGTTCGATCGATCGAAGGCACTTCGATCGCTCGAAGTCTAGGTCGGTTCTGGGAATCTATAAATAGGGCAGCTGCGTTCTGGAAAAGGTTGTTCGTCGTTTTGAACGTCAGAAGCTGCAGAAACTGTTTTGGAGTCCCAAAACCTTCTCTATCCTCTCCATTAGGGTTCCCACCAACCCTAGTCTTTCTGGCAGGCATCCGCAGGAGTCATAAGGGTGAAGATCATCTAGTGGAGGCTGCTGGAAGTTGAAGATCAGAATTGGGTTCAAGACACTAAGGTATAACTCGTGTCCCCTCTTGTGCGTATCTGTAGAATTGACGAGTAGTAGATCCAGGCATGCCAATAAAGTTTCATAACTTGTTTTTTCCGCTGCGCGTTTAAACTTTCCATTTAAACCTGTTTTTCCAACATCGCTCGCGCGGGCCGCTCGCGCGATAAACCCATTTTTCCTTTATTTATAACCTTTTCTGTCTGCCTGAGGAAAGCAGGGTCGCGCGCGCGGATCGCTCGCGCGAAGGGGTCCTCGCGCGACCCTCGCTCGCGCGACCAGCCAATTTCCATTATATATATATAAACTCTTACGTCTGCCTGGGGAAGGCTACCTCGCGCGCGCGGGCCGCTCGCGCGAGGGGTCGCTCGCGCGGGCCGCTCGCGCGATTCTCGCGCGCGCGATCGTGGCGCGAGATGAAGCTGAGGCTTCATCTTCTCCGCAGGAACTGCTCTGGTTCAGTAAAACAGGGGTCTTTTTGACCCATTTCAGTTCGGTTAATGTATATGTCCTATTATATATGGATCTCTTTGTTTTTCAACAAGGATTAAGAATCTATGGTTAATTTAACATGATTCTAACTATAACTCTCCAATTTTATGATAAACTAAAACATGTCAAAATTTAATTTCTAATATACTTTCTCATGTGAATCAATTAGGCTCTAAAACTTTCACCATAGTCAATACATACAGTAATCTTCCATATTCATCTCTAAAAACGAGTTTAGATTAAGGTTTGAAAATCTTGATTTCAAGCTATGAATTTCATACGTAGGATCAACAATGGTGTATTACCAAATTAAACAAACACTCAGTAAATAGACATGAAATTACATCCTTAGTGAGTTTAGAATACTCACAGATATTGAGAACAAAGGAATTGTTGAGAAAGAAAATCAAATGGAGAAATTCAAACCCAAGCTTTGGCTATGGGGATTAAGAGCTTTTTCTATAAATTTCTGTTATAACTCTCTGTGTAACTCTCTCTACTCTCTGTGTTTAGAATGCAGAATGAAAATGTGTGTGTGTGATGAAGAGCTTAGTTATATAGAGCTTAAGAACTTGGGCTCCAAGTTGTGAGTTGTGATACTTACACAACCAATTAACATTGATTAACCATTCTAATTCCTAAGCAATTGCAGATTAAGAGGTTAATCCAAACTGAATTATACTTACGTATATACACTGATGTATATAACTCCCCAATTTTCCAAGAGTCAAGTGTAGATGTATAGGGGTTCACTAGAGTTGTTTGGGAATCTAGCTTTTGGCACAAAAATAACATACACAAGCTAGACATTCCCAAACAAGTGCAAGGCAATCATTAGTTGCCATAAATGGAAATAAAGTAAGTGTCCAAATCGGTCACTTCCAATATCTGGGGAAATTTAGCACAGCGCGGACAGTTTTGGACACAAACTGGTATTTTCGGGGCGCGGTGGTCACCACAAAAATACAGAAAATTCATTTTAACTAAAGAATTGTTTTACTGGTTTTATAAAAATACTGATTGAGTCAAAAGAAGTTACTTTCACCGTGTTGAAATACAGATTTTGAAATCCACACAGGTATTACTAACTTTTGTAAAATTCCAATTTGACCCCAAAAGAATTTTGAATATGAATTAGATAAGAAATAAATATTCCAAACAAGTGACTGAAAATAAAATAAAAGCAGACAATGCTAATAGAATTTAAATATGCCAATGCGATTACAATTAAATTAAATATGGACAATGCAATTTCCAATTAAATATGAAAATGAAATTTGGAATTAAATGGAAATGCAGGTTATTACACTGGACCTATGGGATCGGCATGTTCAAGAGAATGAGCAGTCAGAAATGGTCTCCAAAATTTTATGAATTAAAGTGAAGTACAGACTCCAATACCTGGGCGTGAGGATCCAGGGAGGCCGAGATCGCTTCACGAACATCGGCCTCACTAGGTTGAGAAGTTGGTTGGGAGGAAGATTGAGCCAGCACAGAAGAAGAAGAAGCAGGGCCGGTCTCTAACCCTGGACCGGTTGAGGATGTCGTCGCTTGTAAAACTTCAGTCTCTGGGACTGAGCCCGAATCGTCAGCACCGGCCTCGACCTGCAAGATTGCAGATTCTTCAAGAGGATTGACCTCGGCCACTACCGGTTCCACTATTACGGGAATGGAAGATCCGGTGGCTGAAGGAGGGGCCCTTTGCCCGGAGAGAGCTCCAACTTCAGAAGGGACGGCCTGGTCCACTTCTTCCCCAGCCGCCTCCGTAATGACTCTAGCATCGGCCATACCCTCAGTGCTAGAAGATAGGACAACTTGCTCAGGAGTCTGGATGGAAGGAGCAATGTCTTCATCTCCACTTGAAGGAGTTAGCGGGGGCACGATGTGAAGTGGCATTACCCTCACTGCGACTCGTTCCAGATAGGCCACCGCAGACGCTGGTGATGCAGGAAGAGTTGGAGGAAGAGTCTGAGTTGGAGTTGGGAGTGAGGGGTCCTCTCCGGAGTCCTCATCAACAAGCTGCAAAACAGAATAAGAAGATATAAGGACTGAAAATCATAGAATTGGGCTTAACAGTTAGAATGTTGTAAATCTACCTGAGTTGAGGCCGGGGTGGTTTTCTGCTTCTTTTGATCAGGCCCCTTGCCCGGAGCTGGTTGGCTGGCCGGTCTCTTGGCCACTTGTTTGCGCCGGACTTGAGCTGCTGCTGCTGGGGCAGGAGCAACAGCCTCAGTGCCTGATGATGCAGTAAAAGGTACGAGGGCCTCAGCAGCAGTATCTTTAAATATATTGCTTGCCCGGTCACTCCACCACCGGGTGAATTCTTCTGACACCACAGGCCGGGCAGAGAAGGGCGTGAAGTTGAATGCTGCTTTGAGCCTGTCCGACCGCTCTTTTATTTTCTTCACTTGCCCGTCATTGACGATAAGGCCGCGTTCTATCCAGTCAACATTAACAGTGATGCCAGGGGGAACGGGCACGAGTTGGGTAAGCCCGAATTGGCGGGCATAAAGGGGAGCAAAGTAATATTCGGCCCCGCACTTATTGTTGGCCGATGGAATGCTTGGGCTGAAAATAATGTCTCTAGCTACTAAGTAGCTAGAGAAGATTTCGTTGTAGGTGGACCGGGTGCCCGACCCCCAGTTGGAAGGGTTGTTGGAGAGTTGAAGAAAAGAATAAAATTGAAGTGAGAAGAAAGGGGTGAAAAGGTTTATATCTCGAGGGGAGCAACCCTGATAAAAAAAAGTAAAACACTCCTCAAAGGAGTATGAAGAAGGTGCTACGTCCATGAATTGGACGGCAGAGATAGGAACATCGGCCAATTGACGATTGGCTGGTTGGAACTCAGAAAAGTAAAAGTGTAGCCACAATTGAAGTACCCATATCGGGCTCCCACCAGCTCCAAAGCCCGAATAGACGAAATCGGTTATGCCTCGGACCAAGTATGCCCAAACAAGCGTAGCCATGGCCAAGGGCTTCCCTGATGCAAGAGCCAAGGCCAAGGTGGTGTATTCTTTGGTGATGGCTTGGCTGGCCGAGCAAAAGAGGTGCTTGTTGAGCCAGTAGATGAGGAAGGCGGTATGTTCAGCATCGGACACCTCCGTCTCATCTGCACCGATGCAGGCAGTCAGAAAGCCACCGAAGGCTGTAATCGGTCTGTGTGAAACGGCCCCATCCTTGACAATTTCTTGTTGAGGATAGGCAAAGCTGGCCGTTCCAACGTCCAGCCCGGGAATAATCTCTTGTCCATAAGGGCGAAGGCCGAGCAGATAGCTGACGTCCTTAACAGTGGGAGCCATTGGTCCGCAGCGGAAAAGAAAGCCGTTGCAGGACGAGGACCAAAATAGCAAAGCAGAGAGAAGAAGAGGTCAGTCTATCTCTATTCTGGACCGACTAAGCATTATGGTATCATAAATGCCCATTTGTTTCCAGACTGTGGCCTTAGAGGCCGATACCCTAGTCACCCACTTGTCCCAGTCTGCGGCGGGAGTCGGCCAGCCTCGAATAGACTAATTAGTAGTCTGAACCTTGTTCCAATGAGCAGGGACCTGTAGGAACGCTTCATTTTCAACCGGTGGGAAAAAAAGGAAGAAAAGCCGCTGGGGGATGGCCAAGAAACGCCGCTCCCAGGCCTGGTGCTACTAGAGAGCCATCAGAGGAGCTGTAGGGGGTCAGATAGTCAGGGGAGATCTCAGCGGCATGGGTTTTGGCTAGAGTCCTGACTTCTCTGCATCGATTTTGCGGCGGTGAAGCATCAATAAAGGTCTTCTTTCCTTTAGAAGTGGCCAGAGCAGTCTTAGGAGCCATGTATGCAGGGGAGAAGAGTTCGCTGGAGAAAATGGAGGTTTATAGAGAGAAGACTCTGTTTCGCTTGAACTGTAGAGAGGGAGAGAGTAAGAATGCAAATGGGTGTGGTAAGGGTTTTTTGAAAATCCTACTCTGCTTAAATACCGTGGTGTTGTAATCATGGTGCATTAAATATGGAATGACTGGTGGGATACTCTATAATCTGACATTTGCTGCATGCTTGACGCGTGGGAATTTTTAAAATTTAAAACGTCACATCAATCGAGGTGTGACGTTTGATATGACCTTTTGGGGGGCAATTGTTTGCACCCAAAAACCGCCAAAGGTTTTTGAGCCCGAGTCACGTGAAGCTGGAGGCCGGGCTAAAGAATGAATGACTCATCGAACTTAAAGATAGACATGAGACTGATGATTGGTACAAGGTTGTTGGGTATGATAAGGAGAGCCCGATGGGAAATTGGACATGGAAACAGGTAGAGTCCGATTTATCCAGGAGGACAAGTAACGAGGCCGATGGACTGAAAGGAGAAGGCGGTGCTATCCACAGCTGGCAGGATGATGTCATCACAGTGAGTTGGAAACAAGAGTCCGTTTAGGAAAGGAATCTGATGTCCAGCTGAATTTAGGCGTTTGATCCCTAAATTAAAGGGATTGATTCAATCAGAATCCGAATAAGGTAGGAATCAGAGATAAAGAAGGATTTCTCAGCCAATCAGCCAATCAATCAAGCAGCTTGGGGCGCAAGCTAAGGAATTTTTGTCCAATTAGGAATCATCTAAGGCCGCAATAAATATTCAGGCAGGCCAACCAAGCTGGAGACTCCGCGTCATCTCGAAACAGTATACACACTGCATTCGAAGCATTCAAGCATTCAAAGCACTCTTTTAAGTCTATTATGTTTTCCAGCCTTCATAGCAAATAGGTCTGCCCTTTTTTGTTATTTCTCTTTGTTCTTTTGAATAATCAGCCTGCTCTAGTTTGTTCTTTAATTCTGTTTTATTTTTCCAAACACTTAATAAAATCTGCGTTTTATTAAACCGTTTGTGATTGTTTACCTGTTAAACTTTGACACTTTTTAGCTTGTGCTCTTCAGTACTGCTAAAGAATTTACGGTGAGGGTACTTTCCTACTCACTATACATAATCAGTTTGTTTAGAAGTCAAATTCATCAAGCCTTGTGTATCACTCACACAAGTAGATAGGAAATTAGTTTGCACGCATACACATACACACACCGAACCACTGTTGGTTCTGGCACGCCCGCGCAAATTACAGCACACAAATCTGTTGTTTGTTTTTTCCTCATGTACCTCGCACTCGCATCCGCTCCCCACACCCACACCAGTGCTTCGTAGGCTAAAACTAAATCGTAGAAAAGCATCTAACCTCATGCACAAATATACATCTATTCCTTCTCAGACTCTGTTGCAGTAAAAATCTCGTTGATGGAGTTTGATCTTGCTCTTATACCTAATTGTCGGTACCTTTGTTAACGTCAACATTTGCCTAAGCTTTAGGGTTTTTTTTTGTGTGAGTTAACATGTCACTTGAAGTCTTGAACTTTCCATGTGTGTTTAATGAAGATGGTATATTCATTTAATTACCTCCCTTGAGATTTTTGATATATTATAAACAACTCTTATTCTTTATGAAATCGCACAACTGTCCACTCTTCTTTGGTTATTAGAACAAATTCTCCGCTCGATTGAAAGTATTGTCTTTTCATAAAGACAAGGTAAACATAATGTAATTATGAAAATGTTATTTTTTCCCATTAAAACACCTCTATTCATTTTTTTTTGGTACAACGGAAAGCACAACAACCTAACTACCACGAGGGAAGCTAGTACCGCAAAGATCTGCCATTAGGGGCATACAAAGTTCCCTAATTGGGGTATCGAGCAAAACGAGCGGGTTCATATGATCTGCCCCAAAATTCGCAAGAGTATCAGCACATCTATTGCCTTCTCTAAGAACATGAGTAATATAACCTTTACATAACTTAATTAAACTTTTGCATTCTTCGATAACCAACTTAAGGGGATGGTTCCTCTCTTGGCTGAGAATAAGGTTGCAGGCAGTGAGAGAATCAGTTTCAACCACGACATTTTCCATGCCTTTTTGATAAGCTATAATAAGTCCTTCTTTGATGCTATGCAGCTCGGCCGAGAGGCTAGTGCAGGTCCCCAGGTATCCATAGTAGCCTGCTCTCCATCTTCCGTCGGCATCTCTGATGAGACCACCAAATCCACCTTTCCCAGGATTTCCTCTGCTGCTCCCGTCGGTGTTGAGTTTGAGGGTACCTACAATAGGGGGAAACCACCGAATCAGTTTATCCTGAACAATATTACCAATCACATACTCTCTTTTGAAAGCTTTCAAAATATCAATTCCCAAGTCTTTAGCCATTTTGGCGATGTGGCTGTCATTGTTCGTTTTCCCTCTAAAAATCAGATTGTTTCTTTCTTTCCATAAATGCCAACAACCTGCAGTAAAAAGTAAGTCATTAGGTAGATTAATGAGAGCATTCACATTCCTATCTAACATTCTGGCATGTATCCATTGGACACTTGACAGGGATAAGTTAACATTATCAATAGCTGAAGGCATAATCAACTTCCAAACACTACGGGCTATCGGGCAGTCCCTCAGAATGTGTATAGTGTCCTCTCTCAAATGGGAGCACCTAGGACAGGAAGGATCCTGAATAATGTTGCGATTCATAAGGAGGTTCTTCGTGGGAAGTCTATCCTGCAAGCATTTCCAGAGGAAGAATTTCAATCTGTTAGGGCCTTTCCATTTCCAAAGTTCCCTCCAAATGTTGCTACTAGGAGTATCAGAGGTATCATTCATCATTTTATAAGCACTAGTCGTATTAAATCTACCATTACTTGAAGGGGACCAGGTAGGAAAATCCTCCATTTGACTGAATTGGGGAAGGGGGGTGTTCAGGATGTGAGTTTTTTCCTCTTCAGTCAGCCACTGCTGGATATTCTCAATTTTCCAGGTTCCCTGGTCTGAGATGAGGTCTTTAACCATGAGCTCACTAATATCAGGGTTAGCCAATAAGTGTGACATGGCAATGTTACCACACCACCAGTCATTACATAAACTAATTCTGTTCCCCTTACCAACAATCCATTTAGTCCCTTTCTTGAGGAGATCCTTAGAGTTTAGAATCCCTCTCCAAGTGTTAGAGTTTCTTTTCTTGGCCTTCCACTCCGACATAGGGTTTCCATTAAGATACTTGCTAACCATAACATTAGTCCAGAGGTGATTTTTTGAATTAAGAATATTCTACCCCAGATTACTCAGCATGGCTAAATTGTTTCCATGGCTGGATCTGAGTCCAAGACCTCCTTTGCTTTTCTCAAGGCAAACTTTGTCCCATCCAACCAGGTGAATTTTCTTTTTACCTTCTTGATCTCCCCAAAGGAAATTCCTATTGATGCGATCTAGTTGTTGACAGATAGACAAAGGAAACAACGTAGTTTGCATCAAATTATTAGGTATAGATTAAAGGGTAGACTTAATAAGAGTCGCCCTACCAGCCATAGAAAGCATCTGACATTTCCAATTAGAGAGTTTCTTCTGGATCTTGGTAATAGTACTATTAAAAAGAGCCTTCGAAACTCTACCATGAATAAGAGGAACTCCAAGATATTTACCAAGGTCCATGGTCTTAGTGATCCCACTCTTTCTAGTAATGGCATTAATTATATTACCCCTGGTATTAGCCGAAAAGAAAATGCGGGATTTTGCAATGCTAATTTTTTGACCCGACAGGCTGCAAAAATCATTTAAAGTATCCATAATAGTATCAAAATTCTTCTCAGTAGCTTCAGCAAACAATATAATATCATCAGCAAAAAAAAGGTGGGAAATTTGAGGCCCTCTTTGGGAGGCTTTCAAGCCCCTCCAATTTTTGGAAACCACTTTTTTCTCAATCATAGAAGCCAGGATCTCCATACAGAAAACAAAAAGGTACGGGGAGATAGGGTCTCCTTGTCTTAACCCTTTTTTAGGATTAAATCCTTCAAGGGGGATGCCATTAAACAGAATTTGAAGCTCAGTAGTAGAGATAAATTGCATAATAATATGGATCCATTGAGTAGGGAAATTAAACGCGATCAGAGTATCTTTTAAAAAATCCCATCTAACTCTGTCATAAGCTTTTTCAAAGTCAATTTTAAGAATCATCCCTCTTTTGTTACTCTTGCGACCTTTTAAAGAGTGAAGAATTTCCTGAGTAATAATAATGTTATCCTTGGTATTTCTTCCAGGAATAAAACTACTCTGGTTAGGACTTATCAGCCTATGAAGAAAGGGTCTCAATCTTTTAGTCAGAATTTTGGTAATGACTTTGTAGGAGACATTGCACAAGCTTATAGGTCTAAAGTTAGAGATGGACTCGGGATTATTAACCTTGGGAATGAGGGCAACAAAAGTTTTATTCACCAAAGGGGGAAGCAACCCATTTTGAAAAACAGTTCTGGTGAAATTAATAATAGAAGGGGAGACAATATTCCAAAATTTTTGGTAAAACCCAGCGTTGATACCATCAGGACCTGGAGACTTAGAAGGGCCAAGGTCAAACAAAGCATTCTTAATTTCCATGTCCGTAATAGGGCGGCATAAAATATCTCTGTCTCTGTCTGTCACGCCCCGGAACGGCATAAATAGAGAAAAATAAATTTCCTTTATGGGTCCATAGGGAATGACGGGTGAAGTCACATGATTGTCCACACCACGCAGTACTAAGCAACAGAAGTAATAGTGTAACAAGAATGGAGTCTAGGTTCTAATCACAAAGCAACATAAAGTCAACAGAAGTTACTAACTATTACATATCAGAGTCTCGAATCAAATATAGGGCAGCGGAAGTACAAATGCCAAGGCAACATATGCCTGACTACAAAAAGATTCTAAAACGGTAAAGACAACTAGCTACAATTCTAGTCTAGTCTTCAGTTGGCATATGGGTAGTCCTCGGCGTAGTAGTCTTCTTCGGTCTGACCTCCGTCGGGGAAATTCTCCACAGGAACTCCGTCACCGACATAGTAGTCTCCTTCTGCAGGCCCTTCACCTGTATAGTCATAACCAGGATGCGCTGGAACGTAGAAATGTCCAGCGGCATAAACGCCGTCAGCTTAATGAAAGCCGAGTGAGTTAGATACTAACAGGGTATCAGCTATTGAAGTTATTACAAGTTATAAGTCGTAACCAAATTAGAACTCTGTGAGGGTAACTCCTTTAATCAAACCAACGATTCGATTACTAACGTCTTACTCATTATAAGACCGATAACGCGTCTTGATAGGGGAACAGACTCGACAGTAGTTCAACTCTATAACGCACCATTGCTCATCCACCGCTTTTAAGAACATATGCACAGTTCACCGCATGTCATGGATACCACGTTAGTCCATCCCCCGCTTTTAAGAACATATGCACAGTCCACCGCATGTCAGGGATATAACGCTTTAAACAACAGTACATCATTCTATGCCACGACTTAGCGACGTCTACCAGTGATCACGGTCCACCGCATGTCATAGACACCTTCGTCTGTCTACCGCTTTTAAGAACATATGATTAGATCATCTGGCTATCTTAGGGCAAATGGTCCGGTTCACCGCAAGTCATAGACACCTTCGTCTGTCTACCGCTTTTAAGAACATATGATCGACCAAAGCTCGCCCACGCAAGGTTCCCGAATCTTAGCAAACCTACTTAAGTTCAACTTTATTACCGATACATGACAATCCCAATGTGGCCCGACTACTCTGAATGAAATGAACGTTAACTCCAAAGGATTCACGACTATTCCGTTATCTAACATTATAAACATTCTCCGTTAAATCTCGTTGTTACTACGATCCTACGCTGCATTAATTCATTATCATGTCTGTATTACAATAATAAAGCATGCTGGGAAGTATTGAACAGTAAATAAACAACTAAACAGTTATTACATTAACTAAACAAGTAAAACAGTAAACTGTAACTTCCAATCGATTGATATAGATGTCAATCGATTGATATAAAAGTAGTGTCAATCGATTGAGATAAAGTTCAATCGTTGGATCACAATCCATGTCAATCGATTGCATAAAATGTCAATCGATTGAGACATGGAGGATGTCAATCGATTGATATGTATGTTAATCGATTGGAACAAGAAAGATGTCAATCGATTGATATAGTGTCAATCGATTGACACTTCGTCTTCTTCACAGAGAAGACTGCCCAGCAACATATAAACGGAAACACAAGGTTTCTTCTCCATTTCTTCATTCAAAACATGTCCTAACATCAATATCAAGTTACCAAGTGAGTTTAGAACTCACCTAGGCGTTAAGGGCGTGTTTGGGAACGTTTGAAGCTTGAGCTTCAATGGTGGTCTTCCCTCTTCTCTCTTTCCTCTGCTCTCTGCCTTCTCTCTTCTCTTTCTCCTTCTTTTCTTCTTCTTTCTGACCTTCTTCTTCTTCTTCTCAGTCCATCTCTGAGTGTGTGTGTGTAAATATATGTAAATATGTGTGTATATCTATATATATATATATATGAGTGTATATATATATAACACACCAACCCTCCCTCTCACTCTCTCTGATTTCTGTAAACAGAAATACGCCCAAAATGGGCTGGTATAAATAGAGAATGAGTGTTCACGTGGCCTCTCCCCAGCCAGAGCAAAAGAATCTGCCCAGCTGCCTCCAATCGATTGACATAAGTGTCAATCGATTGATACAACCAATCGATTGGTATAAAGTTCAATCGATTGGAACAATCAATCGATTGAGACAAGGTTCAATCGATTGGTATGTAAAATATACCAAGGGTAAGGCCAAGCTCATACAAGTATTAAAAGAAACATACAATGTCTTAGTTATATAATACATTACAAGAATACAGGGTATTACATCATCCACCACTCACAAAAGATTTCGTCCCCGAAATCCAAAATAAACTGGGTTAAAACAAAAATGGAAACTTCTCTTGCATCTCTGACTCCAACTCCCATGAAGCTTCTCCTTCGTCGTGGTGCTTCCACTGAACCTTCACTAGCGGAATATCCTTGTTTCTGAGCTTCTTCACTCCTCGGTCTAGAATACGCACTGGTCCTTCGTTGTAGGTCACGTTCTCGTTCACCTCGATATCTTCAAAACTGATCTCGTGCGCTGGGTTGTGGGCACACGTTCTTAACATCCTGATGTGGAAAACGTTGTGTACCCCTGACCCTGACATCTTTGGCGGCAACGCAAGTCGATAAGCAACCTTCCCAACACGTTCTAGGATCTCGAACGGTCCGATGAATCGTGGCGACAACTTGTCTCTTTTCTGTCCGAATCTGACGACACCTCGAACTGGCAAAACTTTGAGTAGCGCGTGATCTCCAACTGCAAACTCTAGATCTTTCCGTCGCTTGTCGGCATAGCTCTTGTGTCTGGATTGCGCTGTCTTCATCTTCTCTCGTACAATCTGGATCTTCTCGCTGGTTTCTCGAATCATCTCGGGCCCAAGTAGTTGAGTATCTCCGACTTCGGCCCAACATAGCGGCGATCGGCAAGGTCTTCCATACAATGCTTCAAACGGTGCCATCCCTATGCTCGTGTGGTAGCTGTTGTTGTAGGCAAACTCGATCAAAGGTAGATGTGTCTCCCATGAACTCTCGAATTCAATGACACAGGCTCGCAACATATCTTCCATCACTTGATTGACTCGTTCTGTCTGACCGTCTGTTTGTGGATGAAAGGCTGAACTCAAATTTAATAAAGTTCCCATTGCTGTCTGAAGGCTCTTCCAGAATTCCGCGGTAAAGCGTGAATCTCGATCTGAAACTATTGAGACGGGTACACCGTGCAGTCGCACTACTTGCTCTAGATACATCCGGCTTAATCTTTCAACAGGGTACGTCATGCTGTAGGCGATAAAATGTGCTGACTTGGTGAGTCGATCCACTATTACCCAAATAGCGTCGTGGTTTTGTTGAGACTTCGGCAATCCAACCACAAAATCCATGGTAATATGCTCCCATTTCCATTGGGGAATCGGTAGCGGTTGTAGGAGTCCAGGTGGTTTCTGATGCTCTGCCTTTACTTGTTTGCAAATAAGACATTGCGATACATACTCAGCCACTTCTCGCTTCATTCCTTGCCACCAGAAGTTTCTCTTCAAGTCCTTATACATCTTGTTTCCTCCTGGGTGGATAGTCATCCTTGACTTGTGTGCTTCGTCCAGAATGTTCTTCCTGAGACCATCGTCATTTGGCACACAGAGTCTACCTTTGCATCTCAGTGCTCCGTCCGTACTAATACTCCATATCTCGGGTTCCTTTGCGGACATCTTGGCAAACCATAACTTTAAATCTTCGTTCGACTGTTGAGCTTCCAAGATACGGCTGATGAGAGTTGGTTGTACAACAAGACATCCAAAGTGTTGTCCTCCTCCTGATTCCACTGGTTGAAGGTCAAATTCGACTAACGTCTCCAATGCTCGCCATTCCCTAATCAAAATCGAAGAAACCAAAAGGCGCGGCCTCCGGCTCAGAGCGTCGGCTACAACATTTGCTTTACCCGGGTGGTATTGCAAAGAGAAGTCGTAGTCCTTGAGTAGTTCCATCCATCTCCGTTGTCGCATGTTCAACTCCTTTTGAGAGAACAGGTACCTTAAACTCTTGTGATCTGAGAACAAGTCGAACTTTTCTCCATACAAATAGTGTCTCCAAATCTTCAGGGCGAACACGATTGCGGCTAATTCTAAGTCGTGCGTCGGATAGTTCTTCTCATGCGGCTTCAATTGTCTTGATCCGTATGCAATGACATTCCCCTCTTGCATTAGTACACAACCAAGTCCTTGGTGTGACGCATCACTATAGATTATGAATTGTTCACCACTCTTAGGTATCGCAAGCACGGGTGCGGAGGTTAGTCTCTCTTTCAATTCCCGAAATGCATCCTCGTGTTTATCAGTCCATTCGTACTTCGTCTCCTTCCTAGTCAGGCTTGTCAACGGTCCTGCGATTTTAGAGAATCCTTCCACAAATTTCCGGTAATACCCAGCCAATCCAAGAAAACTCCTAACTTCGGTTGCGTTGGTTGGCCTGTTCCAGCTCAAGACTGCATCGATCTTAGATGAGTCTACGGAAATCCCATCCTGTGATATCACATATCCCAGGAATTTAACTTCCTGAAGCCAGAATTCACATTTGCTGAATTTCGCATACAGACTGTTGTCTCTGAGAGTCTGTAGAGCAATTTGTAGATGCTTCTTATGTTCTTCTTCCGTCCTTGAATAAATTAGAATGTCGTCGATGAATACTATAATGAATTGATCCAGATAGGGTCTGAATACTCTATTCATTAGGTCCATGAATACTGCCGGGGCATTAGTCAATCCAAAAGACATCACTAGAAATTCGTAGTGTCCATATCTCGTCCTGAAGGCAGTTTTCGGTATATCTTTCGGTCGAACTAGCAATTGATGGTATCCTGAACGCAAATCGATTTTCGAGAATATCCTTGATCCTTGTAGTTGATCGAACAGGTCGTCTATCCGGGGAAGTGGATACCTATTCTTGATCGTAACTTTATTCAGCTCCCTGTAGTCGATACAGAGTCGTAGCTCTCCGTCCTTCTTTTTCACAAATAAAACTGGTGCTCCCCAAGGTGATGTACTCGGACGAACAAAACCTAAATCTTCAAGTTCCTGAACTTGCTTCTTCAGTTCTAGCATTTCTATTGGCGCCATCCGGTACGGGGTCTTGGAAATCGGCAACGTTCCGGGTGCTAACTCAATGCAGAAGTCTATTTCTCTCTTCGGCGGAAGTCCTGAGATACTTCGGAACACATCTTCAAAGTCTTGAATAACGGGGATCTGGTCGATAGTAAGCTCCGTGCTTGAAGTCTTAATCGTGGCTAGGCAGCTCGTGATAAACATGTCGCTCAACGGTTGGCACTGAAATCTGATCTGCGGGCAACCAGGCGTCGAAAAGACAATGGTCCGACTAACACAATCCAGGTTAGCGCCATACTTAGTAAGCCAATCCATTCCTAGGATCACGTCGAACTCAGACATTGACAGGACTATCAAGTCTACTGGAAAATTCCTATCCTCTAGTGTCAAGGGACAATCCTTGCACACCTTACCTAACTTAACGGATACTCCCAAGGGCGAAACGGCATTAAGGGTCAGCTCAAGTGCTAGGGGTAACAATCCCAAATCACGTACCATCTTAATAGCTATGAAAGAACGGGCGGCACCGGTATCAAACAAAGCTCTAACTTGACAGTGAAATAAA
Source organism: Hydrangea macrophylla (assembly GCA_033977485.1). NCBI lineage: Eukaryota > Viridiplantae > Streptophyta > Magnoliopsida > Cornales > Hydrangeaceae > Hydrangea > Hydrangea macrophylla. The sequence continues at coordinate 88,756,065 of CM066986.1, forward strand.
ATGAGTGTACCTTCCAAGTTTTGCTGTTCCTCTGCATTATACCCTGCATTGTCAGGGATGATGGCATTCACCCTAACCTGTCCTTGCTGTCCTTGAGCAGGCGCTCCATAGTAGCCTCCACGTGGTGCTCTACAATCCTTACTTATGTGACCAGGCTTGTTACAGTTGCGGCAGACGAGGTCATTACGGCGGTTGGTCTTGGGGGCTGTGCAATACCTTGCAATATGTCCGGGCATTCCACAGTTGAAACATCCATTAATGTTCTGTCGCTGGGCGACGGGCTGTGCCTGAGGTGGTCCTCGCTGTTGATTCTGTTGTCGAGGAAAATTGGCTTGGGGCTTCCTTGTCCCATCCCATGTGCGCTTGGTTCCCTGATAGTTGTTGGTCTGAGGTTTCCATCCTTGGTTGTTCCTCGATGATTGCGCGGAAAAGTTCCTTGGTTGGAAGGTCCTGGGTGGAGGTCGATTCACTTGTGGTCCTTGCACAGGGTAAGCATCCTTTTCCAAACTTGAAGCAAGACGGACAATCCCTTCAAACGACTGGCCCAGATGGCCTATCATCATGTGCCGGAGGTGTGGGTTAAGTCCTTGGTGGAATCGCTTGACCTTCTTGACGGAGGTGTCTATCATATGCGGAGCGAAACGGGAAAGTCGCTCAAATTGTGTAGTATACTCTCTGACTGTCCGGTTTCCTTGGGTTAGACTCAGGAAATTCCTTTCTTGTTGATCTCTTTCGTCCTCAGGGAAATACTTCTCGAGAAATCGAGTCTTGAATGCTTCCCAAGGCATTCTCCTTGCAGCGTCAATTCCAATCGTGGCTCTCTCAGCCTCCCACCAGTCCGCGGCGGAGTAAGTTAGTTGAAATGCGGCTAGACGTCTCTTGTCAAGCTCACTGCACTCCAGGGCTTCAAAGATTAGCTCCAACTCTCGTATCCATTGCTCTGCTTTCCAGGACTCTGCCATGCCGTCGAACTTCTCGGGTCGCAGGCCACGAAATCGCTCCAACAGTTTATCGCCTGTCTGCCTTGGAGGGACAAAGTGGTTGTTACCATTGTCGTTGGTGGCATGATTGTAGGTATCGCCGATGTGTTCCATCCGTTGCATGAAAGCTTCGAAGACTCCAGTTGGGTCCATACCCTCGGGAATGGGTGCTCCCAGTCGTGCTTGGTTCCTTGTGGGTCCCACCATAGTGATCCGTGTGAGGTGTACCTATGAAGGATCTAACGATTAGCCGACAATCTCCTCGGGGAAAATGATCATACTTAAATAACAGGAAGCATAACATGAATCAACATCACAACCATAACATAATAATGAGATGATAACAGAAATAACCAAGAGAAACGATCTGCCATATATATATATACCCAAAAGATGTACAGCGGAGTACACAATAGATCATCTGTGTACCGCGTAGTACATGATCCTATACAAGATCTAAACAAAAGAAAGATATACACAAAACCACTACTGGTGGCTACCTATACAAAAAGGCTACGGTCAATAGCTGTCTATGTAAGCGTCAAAAGTAAGCGGACAACATGTCCTAAAGTCAAGCGAAAAAGTCTAAGTCCTAAAGGTACTGGACTCAAAAGTTGTCCACATCGGATCCATAGATGGAAGCCTCGTCCTCTGGGGCAACCTCAGACAAAACATCATCCTCATCCATGTCATCGTCATCCATCATGTCCTCATCCTCTATCACAACATCCTCGATCAGCTCGAGTCCATCATGCTCCACAATAGCTCCCAACTCTCCTGCATCAGCGGCCATGTCAGCCTGGACTGCATCAAATGCGGCTGCAAGTGCCTCAGCCTGTACCATAGCATGTGCCAATTCCGGTGCTCCGATCTCAAATCCATGGGGATGTGCAGCCATCTCTGCGGCCCACTCAGCTGCTAGCTGTGCTATAACTCCTCCTGGTAAGACTGGTACTACTGCATCATCGTCTGCGACTACCTCATCTTCCTCTATCGGATAACCCTCTGCAACTACAATATCTACGCCAACTGGCACGTCCATACCGGCTGGGTCCACGGGGTCCTCCTCCTCTGGATCATACTCTGGCTCCTCGTCATCGGTGTCCTCGTCCTCCTCATCTTCCATCTCCTCATCTGCATCCTCTGGCTCATCGTCGTCATCGCTCTCATCATCATCCTCCGGATCCTCATCTGTTGGGGGTGCATCAGCCATGTCCTCTTCTGGTGGGGGTGGAGGTGCTGCTCTAACCTGTGCAAGTAGAACCTGGTACGAAGAACGGTCTCGTAACATCAGTAAAGAATCCTCCTCGATGCGTTTGAAGGTCTCCTTACGATAGATCATCTCCCGACGTATCACTTCTGGGTCCTGGGTCCCAAATCTCTACTGCTCGATCTGCATGTCTCGCTCTGTCTCTGCAATAGCTCTCTGTCTAACCTTCCAGGCATAGTACTCTGGATCTGCTGGCGCAATACTACTCTCATACACATAGTGTCCTCCGAACTCGTCTGGAACGAACAGCGGCGGTGCCATGCTACCTGAAAAGGGACTACCTTAAGTCAGAACTAATCTTAATACTCATCTATAGAATCTCAAGGTTCTAGGACCAGATGGTGTGGGACAATCTGTGAACGAAAAGGTATACAACCTAGGCTCTGATACCAAAAATCCTGTCACGCCCCGGAACGGCATAAATAGAGAAAAATAAATTTCCTTTATGGGTCCATAGGGAATGACGGGTGAAGTCACATGATTGTCCACACCACGCAGTACTAAGCAACAGAAGTAATAGTGTAACAAGAATGGGCTAGGTTCTAATCACAAAGCAACATAAAGTCAACAGAAGTTATTAACTATTACATATCAGAGTCTCGAATCAAATATAGGGCAGCGGAAGTACAAATGCCAAGGCAACATATGCCTGACTACAAAAAGATTCTAAAACGGTAAAGACAACTAGCTACAATTCTAGTCTAGTCTTCAGTTGGCATATGGGTAGTCCCCGGCGTAGTAGTCTTCTTCGGTCTGACCTCTGTCGGGGAAATTCTCCACAGGAACTCCGTCACCGACATAGTAGTCTCCTTCTGCAGGCCCTTCACCTGTATAGTCATAACCAGGATGCGCTGGAACGTAGAAATGTCCAGCGGCATAAACGCCGTCAGCTTAATGAAAGCCGAGTGAGTTAGATACTAACAGGGTATCAGCTATTGAAGTTATTACAAGTTATAAGTCGTAACCAAATTAGAACTCTGTGAGGGTAACTCCTTTAATCAAACCACCGATTCGATTACTAACGTCTTACTCATTATAAGACCGATAACGCGTCTTGATAGGGGAACAGACTCGACAGTAGTTCAACTCTATAACGCACCATTGCTCATCCACCGCTTTTAAGAACATATGCACAGTTCACCGCATGTCATGGATACCACGTTAGTCCATCCCCCGCTTTTAAGAACATATGCACAGTCCACCGCATGTCAGGGATATAACGCTTTAAACAACAGTACATCATTCTATGCCACGACTTAGCGACGTCTACCAGTGATCACGGTCCACCGCATGTCATAGACACCTTCGTCTGTCTACCGCTTTTAAGAACATATGATTAGATCATCTGGCTATCTTAGGGCAAATGGTCCGGTTCACCGCAAGTCATAGACACCTTCGTCTGTCTACCGCTTTTAAGAACATATGATCGACCAAAGCCCGCCCACGCAAGGTTCCCGAATCTTAGCAAACCTACTTAAGTTCAACTTTATTACCGATACATGACAATCCCAATGTGGCCCGACTACTCTGAATGAAATGAACGTTAACTCCAAAGGATTCACGACTATTCCGTTATCTAACATTATAAACATTCTCCGTTAAATCTCGTTGTTACTACGATCCTACGCTGCATTAATTCATTATCATGTCTGTATTACAATAATAAAGCATGCTGGGAAGTATTGAACAGTAAATAAACAACTAAACAGTTATTACATTAACTAAACAAGTAAAACAGTAAACTGTAACTTCCAATCGATTGATATAGATGTCAATCGATTGATATAAAAGTAGTGTCAATCGATTGAGATAAAGTTCAATCGATTGGATCACAATCCATGTCAATCGATTGCATAAAATGTCAATCGATTGAGACATGGAGGATGTCAATCGATTGATATGTATGTTAATCGATTGGAACAAGAAAGATGTCAATCGATTGATATAGTGTCAATCGATTGACACTTCGTCTTCTTCACAGAGAAGACTGCCCAGCAACATATAAACGGAAACACAAGGTTTCTTCTCCATTTCTTCATTCAAAACATGTCCTAACATCAATATCAAGTTACCAAGTGAGTTTAGAACTCACCTAGGCGTTAAGGGCGTGCTTGGGAACGTTTGAAGCTTGAGCTTCAATGGTGGTCTTCCCTCTTCTCTCTTTCCTCTGCTCTCTGCCTTCTCTCTTCTCTTTCTCCTTCTTTTCTTCTTCTTTCTGACCTTCTTCTTCTTCTTCTCAGTCCATCTCTGAGTGTGTGTGTGTAAATATATGTAAATATGTGTGTATATCTATATATATATGAGTGTATATATATATATAACACACCAACCCTCCCTCTCACTCTCTCTGATTTCTGTAAACAGAAATACGCCCAAAATGGGCTGGTATAAATAGAGAATGAGTGTTCACGTGGCCTCTCCCCAGCCAGAGCAAAAGAATCTGCCCAGCTGCCTCCAATCGATTGACATAAGTGTCAATCGATTGATACAACCAATCGATTGGTATAAAGTTCAATCGATTGGAACAATCAATCGATTGAGACAAGGTTCAATCGATTGGTATGTAAAATATACCAAGGGTAAGGCCAAGCTCATACAAGTATTAAAAGAAACATACAATGTCTTAGTTATATAATACATTACAAGAATACAGGGTATTACACTGTCACTTAGTTTGCAGGACGGAAGAGGGGGGGTGACCCTTCCAACCTGGTTACTATCGGGATCAGAGTCAAAGATGTTAACGAAGAAATTTCTAACAAGGTCCTTAAGAGTATCCAAGTTATTAATCCAATTACCATTGTTGTCCTTGAGAGCCAAAATTTTGTTATGTTTCCTTCTAATAATGGTAGAGAGGTGGAAGTAAGAAGTATTGGAATCCCCTAGAGCAAGCCATTTTACTCTAGATTTTTTATGCCAAAGAATTTCTTCTTGTTTTAGAATATTTTTAAAATCGTTTTGCAAAGATTTCTCAAGAATAAACAGATTATGGGAATAGTGGAGACTCAAGCTTCTTTGGATTCCAGTAAGTCTAGCCAGAATATGTCTTTTCTGTCTAAAAATATTCCCAAATTTAGATTGGTTCCAGTTCATAGCCTTGTTCCTAACATCAGCATTAGCCTCTGTAAGGTTATGTTGGTTTTCCATCCAAACTCCCTCCACCAAGGAGCGGAAGTCAGGATGGTCAAACCACATATTCTCCATACGAAAAGGCCTGCTAGTCCGAGGAGGGGGGGAAACAATACCAGCCGTATGAATCAGAATGGGGTTGTGATCAAAGTAGACTCTAGGAAGCACCTGAACAGCAGCTTCAGGGAATTGCTGCCGCCAGTTAGCGTTAGCCACAGCTCTATCCAGACGCTCCATAACATTCGCCATTCCCTTTCTACCATTAGTCCATGTCATAGAAGGCCCAGAGGCACCCAGATCTATGAGCCCATAAGCATTAAGGTTATTATTAAATCTTACAGTTCTGGATCTGGAGTCGCAGTCAGTATAACCACGTCGTTCACTAATATCAGCATAGTCGTTGAAATCTCTAGCTGCAAGCCAGGGGTTATTTTGAGGGTGAGCGATATCTTCTAGATTCTGCCAGAGAAGATCCCTATTGCGAGGGTTTGGACTACCATAAATAGCCGAAAAAATCCAGTCATCATAGTCCTTATGGGAGATAAGAACATGAATGACTTGGGATTCTTTTTGGAGAGTAGTCACAGTAACAGTTTCAGGGTTCCAAAGAACCCAAATACCCCCCGCACGTCCAGTAGGATCAATATGGGTATAGTCACTCAGCCCAAGATTATTAAAGAAGTTAATCGAAGGGGCTATAGGAACCTTCGTTTCTGTTAAGACAACAATATCAGGAAAGTGGGAGTTGTACAGGTTATTCATGTTACTATGGAAGTCTTCATTACCCGCACCGCGGCAATTCCAAACTAAGATCTTCATGGAGAACAAATTAGGAAGATTAGGAACCGGGGAGAAGAGATCACGTCCTCTTTCCATGTTGAGACGGATTTGATCCTCGAATTCCGACGTTGTTGGGCCCACACGTACGCTGTACATTCGGGCTTCTACTTCTTCTCTGCTCACTTGGACGATTAATCTCACCGTCTCTGTTAACCAATGCACATTCAGTTGACATGCAGCTCTGATTCCTGGGATATTTTCCAGCTTGATCGTTTCTATTTTGGCGAATGGTGTGGGGTTAAACATGTAGAGGTTAAACTTTTAATTGCACAAGTTCAATGAAAGTCACGTCTACCCACAGATCTAGCTAAACACGAAATAGATTAGTTTATTTTCGAGTAAATTACATTTTAGTCCATTAAACTATACATCTATTTTTAATTGGATCCATAAACTTTTTTTTTTTTTTTTTGCAATTGGGTCCTTAAATTTCAAAATTTTATTTAATCAGACTCAAATTTTGACACAGTTAGCTTAAATTATTAGAAACTGTCACGTACGTTACACGTAATGCTTATCTGTCACATGTTATGTTAAGACAAACACGGGAGACTGTGAATGGCTAAAAAATGATGTGATTTTGGGTATGATTGAATGCAATTTTGGATCTAGTCGAATGTGTTTTCGAATTTGATTGAACACGATTTCGAATCTGATTGAATACGATTTTTTGCACTATTCACAATCTCCCATGTTTGTCTTAACCTAACATGTGACAGGTAAGTATTACGCGCAACATACGTCACGATTTCTAATAGTTTAAGCTAACAGTGTCACAATTTAGGTCTGATTGAATGAATTTTTAAGTTCAAGGACCCAATTGCAAAAAAAAAAAAAGTTTATAGACCCAATTAAAAATATGTTATAGTTTAATAGACTAAAGTGTAATTTGCCCTTTATTTTCAAAATCAAGAAATTTCAGTAGAATAAAACCTTTTGACTCTCAAATTTGAATCCTAACTACTTTGTCAGTTATACCACATGGATTGAAATGTGGCACAACCATCCAAACATTGTACAATCCTAAAAGCATTTGGAACCAAAAATTGAAATTCAACTTTGTGAAAGCATAATCATTACTCATTTCAAAATGGGTAATATTTGGGGCAAAAAATACTTTATACAAACACTTACAAATACACTCTATCTCTCTCTCCTGGGTAAAGAAGATTTTGTGTACCCTCAAGATAGCGCATATATATATATATATATGTGTGGTGTCCCACACCCAATGAGGTAGCGCCACATAGGATTGTTAGGCCATTTTAATTTTTTTATAGTGCGTTCCATTATTCGTGTGGCGCGCTACTATTGGGTACGGGGTACCAAGTGACATACCACATGGCACCTTAGTGGTACCCAAAAATTTCTCCTCCTGAGTGACACTGTAGGGTCCATTGAAATTATTCGAACCCCACAGTACCACCCAAGAGAGATAGAATGTGTTTTTAAGTGTTCGTGTAAAGTGTTTATACCCAACATTATTATTTCAAAAACAAGAGATCGAGAATTTGTCTCCTATTGTCAGAAACACCATTGGAGGTAGAAGTAAATTACCCTAAAACAACTGGTTTTGGGGATGCAATATGGTACTTATAACATACAACACACAACACACATACTACGAGTTGAAAAAAAGAGGATGAAGAAAACAAGAAGCCCAATGCTTTTTTTCGATGAAAAACAAATCAAAACGGATTATTCAAAGAAAGACAATAGTTGTACAATCTTAGGAACTAACTCCTATGATAGCGCCCCCCACCAGCTGTTTTAAGTCATTTTCTCACACCCTCCACCCTTTTAACTCCCCCCCTCCAAACCTTCCAAACAATTTGGGAGACCACAAACACATCACATAAGTGGTAGCTCCCTCAAACATTCCTCTCTCTCTCTCTCACACACACATAAGACAAAAACCCAATTACCCAAATGGGTCATACCAATGGCCATGTGATTGACATAGGGAAGCCCATCAACTTCGCGGGTGGGCTTGAGTTCTCAACCCTTAGTTACACTGTGATGAAGAAAAAGAGAGTTGATGGGAATTGGGTCAACCAAGAGGTTGACTTGTTACATAGGATTACCGGGTATGCCCCGAAAGGGTGTGTCACGGCGGTCATGGGTCCGAGTGGTGCTGGAAAATCGACCTTCTTGGATGGGTTAGCGGGTCGGATTGCGAGTGGGAGTCTTAAGGGTCGGGTTTCGTTGGACGGGTCGGATGTGAGCCCGAGTTTGATTAAGAGAATTTCGGCGTATATTATGCAGGAAGACCGATTATTTCCGATGCTTACGGTTTATGAAACGTTGATGTTTGCGGCCGATTTTAGGCTGGGGGCCATTTCTCGGGCCGATAAGAGGCAGAGGGTTGAGAAGCTGATCGAGCAGCTTGGTTTGTCGGTAAGTACTGAAATCGACCACACTTCACGTCTAATAGTTGGTGACTTAGCAAGAAAAAAACAAAAAAACAAAAAAGTATTAGTATAGGTGAGAACTGAGAAGCACAACCTATGATCAATGTAAACAACATCAATAAAAATTCTTTAAATTTTAAAATGAGCATTCTAAAGTTTCAAGCTATTGAACGTGTTACCTTCATTTATATTAATTAGTATGCGTGCAAACGTGAGTATAGCTTGTGTGGTGCCGAGCTGTGTCTTATACTCCTCCATCTTCATTTATATTAATTAGAATGTGTGCAAAGTGAGTATAGCTTGTTTGGTGTCGAACTCTCCGTTGAACAGGTAGAGTGTTCCACACCCACACCCACACCCTTCCCCTTGTAGTAACAAATTTAAAAAAAAAAAAAAAAAAAACTTGTACATGAAATTTGGTTAATTAACCCTCACTTTATATCTATATAAGATGGGGCATGGACACCTTTCCTACAAATTTTGAACTTTTTATTTAGAGATTAATGTATTATGGGGTATTATATTCATTTTCTCAATTTTGATTAGGTGTTTACTGAATGAAAATATAAATCTTAATTAAAAGAGGTTAGTAAATTTTTTCCAAATTCATAAGGCTAGCTGATATAAAGTCGAGCAATCGGAAGGTGAGCGATACTTACCCTTTCTCCTATGAATTACCACCCAAAATTTTAAAGCATGAAATGCATTAGTAAAGGTTAAAGCCTAAGCTTTTCGAGTAATAGGTGACGTAACACGGTATTAGAGCCTTGCTTGCGGGAGGTCTTAGGTTCGAGTCTCTACACCCGCTCTTGTGTATATATGTGAAGTTTTTTTTATTTGTATCCACTATGAATCGTAGTCTATGATGGAGTTTTGAGTAATTGTTGACTTAATAGTAACTTACAGAACTATTCTGTGTAGATTTTTTTTTTTTAAGAAATTCAATATGGATTCATTGTTTTGAATTTCCTTGGAATTGAAACCGAGACAAGCAAAAATATCTATAACTATTTGTTTGTGATCACTAATCCTTGATCTTTAATAACTGCTTTGGTTGTCTTTGGTCATAGTCATCTAGGAACACCTACATAGGTGATGAAGGGACCAGGGGAGTATCCGGTGGTGAGCGTCGCAGAGTTTCAATCGGTGTAGACATTATCCACGGACCATCGCTGCTCTTCCTCGACGAGCCCACCTCAGGTCTAGACTCAACCAGCGCTCATAGTGTGATTGAAAAGGTCCACGACATAGCCCGCGCTGGCAGCACTGTGATCCTCACTATCCACCAACCCTCATCCAGAATCCAAGTGCTTCTCGACCATCTGATCATCCTGGCCCGCGGTCAGCTCATGTACCAAGGATCGCCGAAAGACGTGGCTCTCCATCTTGGCCGAATGGGGCGGAAAGTACCGAAGGGTGAAAACTCCATAGAGAACCTTATTGATGTGATTCAAGAGTATGATCAATCTGAGCTTGGGGTTGAGCCCTTAGCTGATTTTGCACTCACCGGTATGAAACCTCCGTCGTTGATTGATGATGGGTCGATCTCGACGATCGTTCCATCGCCAATCCCAACGCGCCATACCCGTCAGAGGGAGGAAGCTCCCAACGAGAAGGGACGGCCCAGAAGCCGACTTCACTTGCAAACTGGGGCAGAGGAAAGAGATTTTGATCATAGTGTGAGAAGTCCCTGGAATAATTCAAGGTCGTGGACTGCTAGCCAGAGTGGAGTTATGCAAACACTCAAATTTACGCCTTCTCGGCTGCGTAAGGATCACCAAACTGATACCCCAATGAGGTACAATACAACCCATCAGTGTTATGTTTTAAGGAAAAAATAAATAAATACGTGGGTACAGTTCTTTATGTACATACAATAACATGATTGGTTCATACGTGCAATAAAAGACGTGGGTACAGTTCCTTATGTAGACATTGCATGGACCAATCATGTGATGGAACAGTAGCTAACGTGGTGTTCTTTCCAGTAGTAAAATATAATAATACACAGGTAGTTACTTATAACAAGTTTTATATGTGTAGACATTTTCGTATCTATAGCAAAAGTAAAAGTAAAGACGCACATCACGGGAGTCCAACTCAGAACGTCTGAATTTACAGTATCTCTGCAGACATTTTCATGCTTACGTTCTCATTTTAACTCATTATTCTGAAACAAAGGAACATTAACATACCTATTAAAATCCAAAATATCACAAACCCATCATTTTAAATCTCTTGTAAAACATGATTAACTAACTGTGCGCTCTCTCTTCTTTGAACTATGTTATTATGCAGTTCATCCCCTGGCTACTACACCTTCTCCAAGGAAATCCTACCGGGGACACCAACACCTCACAGCAGCGACTACACTGTCAATGAAAATGACTATCTTACCCCCAATGTTGCTCCAAGCATGGGAAAAAACCATCTCGGCCCAAAATTCGCGAACTCCTTCCTCACCGAGACATGGGTTTTGATCCGCCGCAACTTCATAAACATCCGACGCACCCCTGAGCTTTTCCTCTCTAGACTAATGGTCCTCACCATAATGGGATTTATGATGGCCACAATGTTCCTACACCCGAAAAAAAACTTACAAGGGATCACAAATCGCCTAAGTTTCTTCATCTTCACCGTGTGCCTCTTCTTCTTCTCTTCAAACGACGCTGTTCCAGCTTTCATTCAAGAACGCTTCATATTTGTCCGTGAGACTTCCCACAATGCCTATAGAGCCTCTTCGTACACCATTTCTGGGCTCCTTACCTACCTCCCTTTTCTCTTGGTCCAAGCCGGTGTCTATGCAGGCATAGTCTGGTTCGCCTTGGGCCTGCGTGGATCATTCGTATATTTCCTAATCATCCTATATATTTCCCTTCTTACCACTAACTCATTTGTGGTGTTTGTGAGCTCTGTGGTGCCAAATTACATTCTGGGCTATGCAGCGGTTATCGCTTTCACAGCCCTTTTTTTCTTGTTTTGTGGGTATTTCTTGAACAGCAAAGACATTCCTGCATATTGGCGGTGGATGAACTGGATTTCGACCATGACGTATCCATACGAAGGGCTTCTCATGAATCAATATGATACGACGGATAGTTTTGGGAAGAACCCTCTTGGTGTTGATGTTACTGGGATCGATATATTGAAACAGCTCGTTGGGGATAAGGAGTACAAAAAGTGGGAAAAGATTTATATAATGTTGGGATTTGCTGTTCTTTATAGGGTTTTCTTTTACCTAATTCTTCGTTTCGGTTCGAAGAACCAGAGGACATAGGAGAGATTAACTAACTTTGAGTGATCTTGAGTTTGTCTCGCAAATGTATAATTGCTTAGCTTAAATGGGAACTCTTCAAATTATTTCTTTCTTGATTTTTATATGACTGTATGATGATAGGGTATGATTAGTACCCACCTAGAGAAGATCACCTGGTTGAATTTTACATCATTATTAGTTGATGTATGGTTCTTACTCTTAAAATCCTCAACAAAAAATAAAACTTGTAAGAGCTTAATTTTTGTTTCTCCTTGGAGCTTTGTTTAATCGTCTCTTTCAAGTTCTTTCTTTCTTTTTCATTTTTCTGGACCTTTTAGAAGGATAATGAGCAAGTCTTTGGGCACAAACAAATCTCACAAACACAATTCACAAGTACTACAATGTTTCTATTTCTCTCCTCTATGGATCATACAGTGTCAGTAGACTCCACAAAGAAAAAGATAGACGCATTGTGGTATTTGTGGATTGTGTTAGTGAGATTTGTTTGTGCCCAAAAACTTACTCAGAAAGAAATTCACTGATAGTGTGAAGCCATAGGTACAGAAATATACCTGTATAGCCACCAAAACCAGCTTTCTCTATGGTTGTTTACAAGTGGAAGCAGTTATGGAAATGGCTGAGAATGTGTTTATAGAGTCATGTATATCTAATTATTTTCATCAATAGGAAGCTCACATTTATATGATATGCATTGTCTTATCAGTGATTTTGCTCTGATACATTGAATTTTTTTTTTCTTTGATATTGGCTCTGAAATCTTCTTCTTTGTTTGCGGTAGTTCGGGCAATGAAATATCTTATTACGTAGTACCGACACGTCTAAGAAGATAATGTGTCATGTGTCGTATCGTGTCCAACACACGGACACATATTAAACAGTCCGAACATGGCACTGCCAGCTTGGCAGAATGTTGATATAATTGTGAGACTTTATCTTAAGGCTTGTGTTCACTCTCAGGCTGTTGCTCAGCCATTCATTAAGGAGACAAGGATTCATGACATGGATGATCTATAGCCGTCAGATCAAAAGTATTTTGTTGAAGTAGAAGATCCTGAGGTTGAAGACGAAGTGGTCCCCTTTGAAGAACGTTGGTTCTCTTTGGCTCTGATACCAAGAACAGATCGATTGTGAAAAGCAAGAACTCAGTGAAGAAAGTCAACTGATCTCATTCACAATACTTACAACTATACGTCATACACATTGTTTATATACAGTATATTCCAAGAGACACAAGAATTAGATCTCAACTGATACTTACTATCCAACAGAATATAACACACTCAACAAACACACTTTTGATCTGACGGCTATAGATTATCCATGTTATGAATCCTTGTCTTCTTAATGAATGGCTGAGCAACAGTCCGAGAGTGAACACAAGCCTTAAGATAAAGACTCACAATTATATCAACATTCTGCCAAGCTGGCAGTGCCATGTTTGGACTGGTTAATACACGACACTTCATAGACACTTTTCCTGCAGTGTTGACATGCAATTTTTATTTAGAATTTAACATGTCGATGTGTTTGTGTCGCGTCGTATACGTGTTGGTGTGTCCTTGCTTCATTGTTTATTACGATAGCGCCTCTAATTCTTTCAATCTAAAGAGAAAATATCTAAGTTTTTGCACAATCGCATAATTAATTTCAAATGCCGTCATTGAGCGTGCCGTCATTGATGCAATACAATCCAATACTGCAATATAATCGTTATTTTAGATGATTAAGATTTGATGGACTTCATAAGATATTTTATTGTTTTCATAATTTTTATTTGATGTAACTTTTAAGGATAATAACATTTGAAGTTAGGGGATTGCACAACTTAATTATACTTGCTGGACAGACTCAAATGTTTGGTTTTTTTCAGGACCTTTCATAATCAAGTAAAGTTCAGACAAAACAACCAAAAAAAATTTAATTAATTAAAAATGCTAACTTGTTTGAATCATTGTGGGCAACCAACAAGCTTCGAATATATACACAACCGTCGGTCAAAACAATGACAAACATTGTCACTAACAGTCACCGGCAAATCAACCTCTTCTTTTTTTCTTTTTCTTTTTCTTTTTCTTTTTCTTTTTTCCTATATGTGAGTTAATGTGCATAAATAAATATAGTTTACTTCACACAATATGAAATGAAATGAAACTAAGAGGTTGTTCGGATTATACAAAGAAATCAGTTATTTATACGGATCTCCCCTGAGGTATGCCCTTATTACACTTACCTCCCTCGTATTTTTTAAAATTACACTCATCTCCCTTGCCAACCGATGGACATAACAGTACTGATTAAGTTACCATTTTGCCCTCATTGTATTTGTAAATTTACCAACTGTACAATTCCCTCGTGACAATGTCCTCTCCTCCAATCCCTCTGCAACAACCGACCGACCAATGGTCACACAGTTCTCATCCCATTCCCTTATGTTTTTCTGTGTTTTCTTCCATGCTCAAATAACTTTAAAAATCTTCAAGGAAAATAGTTAATGCATCATTCTCATACAAAGCAGCAACTTCGGAAAGGTCATACATCATTTCTCTTTCTTGACAAAAAATATAGAAAAAGGTGCATGTGCACCAATATCGGCCAAATTATGTTTTCCTTTCTTTTTGCTCACTAAATCTGTGGAAGTCTAATGGTGTCTAAAAGATAGTAAGAACGATTCCTTAGTGGAATGGAATTAGGGACTAACCTATCTTAATGATACATCTAACACTGTCTTATATCACTGGTTAAAAGTTTGTTCAAACCAGTATCCAGTCATGCACTCACAGCATTGAAGAAATGAAGCAAACTCTTTTGGAATTTGGGCAAAGTTTATTTCATTGAATAGCCCCAGTTAATATACACATACACTTCGATGACGATGTAGAAAGAGATTCTAATGCGTGTAATAATACATAAAAAAAAAAACTTCAATTCGATATCCTCCTAATCATCGTGTCTGCGTAAAACTTTCATCCTCCTTCACATCCATCAGCTAGCAATATTATCTGCTTTTCTAGTTATGGTGCCTGTCAAACACACACACACACGCACACACACACACACAAACAAATAAACAAACAAACAAATTGGAGAGTGAAATATTGAATTATAGAGGTTCCCACCAACCAAATAAAGCTAACGTGTGAACTTCTTGAAAGAAGCAGGAAATCGGAATGTCAATTCAAATATTAACACCTATAATATCAGTTGTTAGAGCAGATATTTTTGGACTGTACCGAACCAAGGTTACAGACTCAGTAAGTAGTAAACCGAACCACCATGCCCAAAATACTTAAGCTTAAGCTGAAGTAAGGTCTGCTTTAACATCCATTGTAACGCACCAGGCAGTGGCGGATGTAAAGAAGGGCAAGGCCCCCCATTTTTTTTGGAAATTTCTTGACATACCCCAGGAAAACATAAAATATACTTTAAGCCCCCCACAAAAATTTCAGAAAGCCCCTATTTTATACTCCACATTTTTGCATTAATTTTTGTAGCAGTACTTTATATCACTTTTATTGTTTTTTGGTCACAAAAAAAAAAAAAGAAAAAGAAAAAGTTTGTAAACCCAAGTCCACTCCCCTCTGAGAAAATGTATAATGGATTGGATTGGATGGGATTGCAATATAAATGTTGGAATCCTAATCACAATCAAATCCACCCTAAAACATGAGTCAAGACATAGACAATTGGAATTCAACTCATCCTATATATTTGGTCAGAACATATTATCTGCTCACTTCTTGACTTAAACTAACCCAAAATTGATTTGATTTCAAGCTTTCCATAAATTTCTACACGAAAAATATGTATGAATGGCCCCAAAATAATTGCTTCGGGGGCGCTGCCCCCGAACTCCCGTAAACTCAGCTTTCGGTTGCAAATTCGTGCTTCCATCCCCTACCAAGCCTCCCAAACTTCAAATATATATGTATCCGCCCATGGCACTAGGCATGACGGTCTAGAAACATAATAAAAAAGGCCTACAAACATGACCCAAAATGCCTAACCCCACATTACTTAATAGCAAGCTTGTGGTGCCTTGTATACCCACTAGTTTTTGTCACCCAATCGACTTGGGATGTGAGGTGTCACAATAGTTCCATGTCAAACATTTGTTTCCCCTGATTATTTATATTAATGATCTCATGATGACCAAGGACTTGTTCTAGGACTATATGTTGATGACTACATTTTCATTTGATCATCTTACACAAACAGCTGCAGAAACGTGACAGTTCCTTGAAGCATATTACCTACATATGAACTATCTGTGTGTTTGGGCTCGTGCATAAGTATATAAACACTGATACTCAGATGCTCCATTGCAATGATATTTTAAAACAAAGCATTGTGCTTGCAAGGATTTTGAAAACAAAGCATTATGCAGATAATGATCCGAATCCAGCTATCCAAAGCAAGCTATACCTGGGACGGCAGGATTCCTTAGTTTTTGTACTTCATTGATTCCTTTTCAAATCCAATTGTTGGGAATTGTTTTGCATAATCTTCCACCTGGTCGCGGAGCTTTGCTATCTCAGATTGGATGGGTGCGCTGGACATTGTTGCCAAAAAGTCCTTCAACTTTGTCCCTATCAGCAAGAAACAACATGTCCCCAAGTTAACACATTCTCTCAATAGGGCATGATTGCTTTTATTTTAACATACATCCTCGTGTCACATGGCAAAACCATACAAAAATTGTTAATCTAATTGATTCAAACGGAGTCGGCAACAAAAAAAACAAAAGTGCATTCGTTGATTGTTTCCCACGAGAGAAATTAAGTCTCCATTTGATTTGTGGATTCGAGAATGAAAGACAAATGAAAGAAAAACGAGAATGGAAACTAATCCTCTATGTTTTCCTGGTGTTTTCCAACATATTTGTAAAACATTAAAACTAAAAAATTTCAAAAATAGAATAACAAATCAATAATAGAGGAAGCCACAAAATTCAAAACTTAAATTTTTTTTTTCATCCTACTTTCGTTTCCTTCCTAGTTTCCTTATTAACCAAACGAAGGAAATGATGTACTTAGTGTTTTGTTTTCTTTTCCTTCACTAAATCCATGAACCAAACAGAGCCTAAATGAAAGAGCAGGGTTCTGTTACGCATACTGTCACACACATACATGTATCCACAGGAAACAATGTACAAAATCAACTCTCAGAATTAAAAATGACAATCAGGATAGGAACCTTTAGTTCCGGCCTTAATCTTCAAAGCCAACTGTACAGCAGCATCAAAGAAATCGGCTACTTTGGCAAAATCGTCTTCAATGAATCCCCTAGAAGTAAGAGCTGGGGTTCCTGAGAAAATAGGAATTCATCAACCCGGTTAGTTTGTTTGAATAGAAGTTCCAAAAAGAAATCTGATAAAGAAAGAAGTTTATACCCATCCTGATGCCACCGGGAACCATGGCAGACACATCTCCAGGAACGGTGTTTTTGTTGGCTGCAATGTGAACCGCTTCCAACACCTTTTCAACTCTGGAACCATCAATACCCTGTTCGAAGAATTTTCCCTCAATTAAGTGATATCTCTGCTAGATATCTTGTAAGGCCCAGCCCATTCAACTCCTTAAAACCCAGGTGTTAAGGAGAGGGGAACTAAGGCCTTATAAACCGCACAAGCAACAACACATCTAAGCAATGTGGGACGACAACAGTTTGGATTGAGAGAAGTAGAGAGAAAAGAACATAAACAAAACCTCCCTCTGCCCACTTCTCTTGTTTGGTAAGTTAACTTGGGAGGGATGAGAAGGTGAATGATGAGAAGAAGAGAGAAATTAAGGGGGGAAGAGCCATTTCTGTTTCTCTCAAAAATGGAGAAATTCCTAGAGAAAAAGGAGAGTAGAATTAAAAGCATTCTAGAAAAGACTAATATATCCCTAAATATGTCGCACTTATGAATTATTGAAATTAGTAGTTCTAAATACTTTCTTTAAAGCTAACCAAACAGGAGAAAGTTATATTTATTTTCTCTTCTCTCTAATTTATCCAAAGTCCAAACAGGGGGAGAGAGCCCCACTTTCTCTTCTCTTCTCCTCTTCTTTTCTTTTAATGAGTTTCTCTTCTCTCCTCTCCAGTTCTATCAATCCAAACAGAGCCTAAGGTTAAAACCCTATCTAGGATCTGTGAGAGTCAAAAAAACAAGAAAGAGAAGACAAACAAGATATGGAGTCCTTAAGATTTTCATTATGCTCTAAGGCCAAAAAGAATTGCAGAGTACATCAATAACCACCCTTAAATAACACGGAACTAGGAGTACATGTTAGTAAAATTACCAAAGTACGCCTTAAAAACTGGTTTGAGAGTGGGACTACATGTACAGTACTATCAGTCTCCTCCTTTTCAAGACTTGGTAGAAAACTGTTAGAAGAAGAATCTCCCTTGTGCATAGTAAAGTAATAAAGGGACACTTGAACCTTGTCTCACATAAGATCTTTACTCTCCTCAAAATCCTTAATATTGCTTAGTTACAAGTTAAGAATCTGAACAGTAATTCAAAGAACGGAAATTTTGTCCTGTACCTTATTTTTCAGATTCACCAATACTAAGTGGTTGTCAGTTCCACCAGAAACAAGTTCATAGCCATGCTCAACCAAAGTCTGCAAAACTTTTCAGCCAGTTAGATACTTGCATGCTGATGCATGTTGGGTAAACAGTTTGAGATAAAGAGAAAATTGCAGAATACAGATTCTGCTATGGTAACATGTTCAGACTTCAGAGGCACCACCGAGTTATACCTGTGCAAACTTTGAGCAATTACTGAGAACCTGCTCTTGATAGGCTTTGTACTCTGGAGTTGTAGCCTACACTCATGCAAGAGTATCAGAATACAAATGCAGTGTTTCTAAATAATTTAGTTTATGTGAAAAGAATTAAACTGTTCCAGAGACAAAATGGGAGGCTGTTCTTGGAAATTTGCAATCATTTCCAAAAGAAGGATCCCATGAAAATTTCTTCAAATGCATGCTTATACACTGCAGTCCTTTTTTATAAATATCAGGACGGTTACTAAATGTGCATTGATCACACACTTTTCTGGTTCTCCAAGAATTTTCTTTGAGCATCTTATGGTATAAAAAACAAGCTTTAGGATAATTATCCTATCTCACAGCTAAGTGATATTCTCTCTTATTTCCTACAGAGAGGGATTTGTAGATAGATATTCCCAGTTCCCAAAGACCCTTTAAACATTATTTTACATGCTATATTAACAGAAGATAGAATGACTTGTTACACGGATCAAAAACCACAATAGCCGGTTCAAATCTACTTGTTCAACACCTCAAAAAAATCTCGCCCACCCAGAAATGAAAATGCACATATACGAGAGAGTTAATTATATACAACTTCTGAAATCTGAGGAATATTAATTTATTACTGTCTGACCTGCTTGAGTGCAACTGCTAATCCTGCAATTGTGTGATTGTGAGGGCCACCCTGAAGTCCAGGAAACACAGCCTGATTGATTCTGTCTTCATAGTCGTACAACACCTTCGAGAAGAGCTTAATATAATTACTGTTTATTCCATTTCAAAAAATAGAGATACGACATCAAGTAATGAAGAAAACAGCCTCAAAATGAAAGTGAATTATGATAATGCAACTGGATAAGGCTAGGGCAAAATACTAATTTGGTGGTTCTTTTCCTTTTACCTCTTGCCCTTGTTTGTTAATTTCTTTTACTCCCTTCCGGAAGAAAATCATAGCACCACGTGGACCCCGAAGTGATTTGTGGGTTGTGGTGGTCACCACATCGGCATAATCAAACGGTGATGGGACAACACCTCCTGCAACCAAGCCACTGATGTGGGCCATATCTGCCAACAAGATAGCTTTCTGCTTGTCACAGACCTGTGATATAAATGAAAATATAAATGTGAAGCTTTTAGACTGTTGAAATGAAGTCAAGCTAAGCTATGATGTAGAATTATTTAAATTGATAGTAATTTAATGGAGTTTACCTTACGAATACGTGCATAATCATAGAGCCGTGCATAAGCACTGGCACCAGCAACTATCAGTTTTGGCCTGAAGAGTGTAGCACTTTTCTCCAGCTGCCATTCAGTAGTTGCTCAATCACATAAGTTTTTTCTAGTGAAGAGGTAGAGAACATATAATTTAATGGACAAGCGTAAATAAAACTAGGATAGGAGCATAGTTAAAACTTGCTAATCCATGACGATCTAGATTTGATAGGTATCCAAAAGTAAATACACTTGAATAACTAAAGAGTGCAAAACAATTGAAGAATACTATAAAGGTCAGAAATTTTCAGTATGCAAATGATGAAAGAGTCCTACCAATCATGAATTATGGGAAAGAACTTGGGAACTTGACAAAAACAAAGCTTTGGACTCCAAAATTGGGATTAAACATACCACGAATGATATATATCCCAATTTGAAGACTAAACATCATGCTTGGTAACCATTAATGAAAGGTAAAGACTGAAAGAAAAACAATCTCTACTAGTTTTGTTTTTTCTCGGCAAACTTTGATGCCTAGAAATCAAATCAATGAGTTAAAGTTAAGAAAGATTAAGACAACAACGAATGTCCCATTTAATATGCGTAGTGGAAGAGAGTATATATCAGTTTTCATTCATTTACTTACATGTTACTTTATCCTATTATTCTACAGCACAAATTCTATGGAGGTAAAGACAGTAACAAAGAAACTTTGGATCCAACCCAAAAGCTTAAGCTATGTGGAGAGGCCCAACATGTATATCTAGCCATAGCCAATCCCATGTTTATTCGATGTGGGACATATTATCTAACAACTAGGGGATTCAAGTTTCGTGCAAGTTCTCTAATTTTGATTACCGTAAAGGATTTTCGTACTTTTACCCTTAATTTTCTACAATTTTAAGAAATCACTTGTGCTAGCTCTATTTCAAAATGTAGCTTTCTTCCTCAAAGTCAACGAATTAAGGCTCAATTGGTTTGCGAATTAGAGAAGGAAAAGGAAAAGAAACGAGAAGGAAAACTAATTCCCTAGCGCTTTCCTCTGTGCTTAAATAATATTAGAAGCTAAATGTTTTCAAAATATTATAGCAGCTCAAACTGAAGAAAGGAAGTGACTCAAAATTCTAAATTTTAACTTACCTTGCACATTACTTTATTTTCTTCCTATTTTCCTTATTAAACAAACAACGAAAAGTGTTTTCCTTGGTGCTTTCTTCCGCTAAATTCATAAACCAAAGAAAGGCTAAGAGAACCTAAGAGGCTAGGACAGCCTACAGCAGAAGTTTTACTTTAGACAACGTTATCTTCTATATTTTCTTCACCAATTTATCACTTGTAATCAGCTCTTATCTTTTGGGTTCTACTACCAAATTAGCATAAGAAATTTGCAAAAAGTGGAAGAAAAAAAAACCCATGACAACAATAAGAGCTGAAAGCTACCTGTTCGTAGTCAATATAGCCAGTGCTCTCATTCAATCTATATGGCATTGTCTCAAAAAAGATTGACACTGCAGATATCTTCTTTGTGTCGGTCTGCTCAAGAGAAAACAAAAGGTTGAGAAAATTATCCATATTACATAACCAAGAGAACATTACTAGCTTTAACAAAAAAGACATGGCCAAGAGAATAAATAATACAAGAAAAACTCCCCAAAATTAAGGTTCAAATCAAATTCTTTTTGTCAATGACACTGGACCCCCTGAAGTCATTCTAAATTTCTAGTTCTCTTGAGAGAAAAACTCCTAGATACTAGAAAAACATATGAGAAGAATTACCCAGGAGTAAGGGTAAGGGTGTGTTTGGAATAACATATTTTTCGGAATGCATTCACTCCGACTGTACCACAATATCCTTTTTACTTTCAACTTATTTTTGGCATGCATTCTATTACAATTTTACTTTTCCAGAAAAGCAAGTCTCACTTGCATCGGCTTTAACTTTGAGAGGGGTTTTGCATACTGGGAAATGACTTGGGAGTTGACGGAACCCCATCCTCAACTTTTATAGCACATAACTCTCATTATATCATGTTTCTCGCACCATCTGTATCCCTCTTCCAACTTTTCCACTCTTATATATCTAAAGTATATCAATATCTATACATATACCATGAAAAAAAAAGTTACTTCTCTACCAAACACAGCATAATATTTTCCTCTGAATCCAGAGAAATGCATAACTCATAGCAATCTATACATCACATTTTCCATTGGCACGTTAAAACACAGAGCAATATTGTTTAGAATTTATAATTGGCCATGCTTTCAGATGATGATGCTCTTGGCATACTATCTTGTTGTTTCATCAATAAAATGCAGACACTCTCACAGGCACAATTGTGGCTTTCCATGCCTGAAGTTTTAAAGAAGACAGTGAAAGAAATTTTCAACCAACATTACCACAAGGTACATTTATTTAGAGCCCTTGGGTATGTTCGTTTCCAATTATGAAAATCATGGCAAACATTTTTTTCTTTCCCATTAATGCCGTACAACAACAAATCATTGCAATTCACAATTCCACAGTAACAAAATGCTATAGGTTCGGTTTGGTTCATGTA
Organism: Hydrangea macrophylla; assembly: GCA_033977485.1. Lineage (NCBI taxonomy): Eukaryota > Viridiplantae > Streptophyta > Magnoliopsida > Cornales > Hydrangeaceae > Hydrangea > Hydrangea macrophylla. The sequence continues at coordinate 88,778,506 of CM066986.1, forward strand.
TTTAGTGAAGGAAAAGAACGGAAAACACTGAGGCTTTGTTTGGTTAGCAGATTCATTGAGGGAAAAGAAAAGGGAAAGGGAAACAAGAAGGAAAACTATTTGACTAGTGTTTTCCCTTGTGTTTTTCTCCATGTTTAAATAACATTAAAAGTTCGAAATTTTTGAAATAATATTATAACCAACAAAAAAAGGGAGGAAGGTGACTCACAAAATTCAAAATTTTTAATTTAGATCCAACTATATTTCTTTGCGTCCTTATTTTCCTCACTACTTTCTTTGGAAACCAAAGAAAGGAAAATGTGTTCCTTTGTGTTTTCCTTTATTTTCCCTTACTAAATCCATGAACCATACAGAGCCTTTAAAAACACTTTTCTTTGTTTGGTTAATAAGGAAAATTGTGAGAAAATAGGAAGAAAAAGAAAACATAGCAGGAAATAAATTAAAATTTTAATTTTTGTGAGCTATCTTCCTCCCTTTTTTCTTAAGGTACAATTTATATGTTTTGGAAATTCATATTTTTAATGGTATTTCAGCATGGAAGGAAACACAAGGGAACTAGTTTCCCTTCTTGTTTCCATTTCCCTTTTCTTGTCCTTAAACAAACAGAGCCTTAGAGTTGTACACTAAACATGCTTGAAGTTGACAATTTGAAAGTCAATGGTGGTAAACCATCAGAAAATTTCCGCCAATAAGAACCTGTACACTTCACCTAGAAGGGGAAACAATTATTTAGCAGGAAGGAACATTGCTGAAGCTGTACGCACCTGATAGCCATGTGAAAGATGCCCACCATGAGGGAGATCAAGTGCCATGATCCTTTCATGGGGTTTCAATAATGCAGTATAAACTTGAAAATTTGACGGAGAACCAGACAGTGACTGCACATTCACTGCATCATAAATGGTGTATAAAAACAAATGAAGCCTGAAAAGCTACTGAAACTGTGAACTGTCTTACAATGAAAAGAGAATTGACCTTTCACTTAAATTTTTTCTTTTAAGGTTGGTGGGATTTTACCGGAGGAAATTTACTAGTTTCCAAACTGCTAAGTCTGACTTCACAGTTCAAACATAAAAAGAAAATCTCTAGATTTTTTAGAGTCTTAAAAAGGTGAAAACATGTAGTCCTTATAATTCACGACAACCGTTCCACTACTGAAAATTGTGCCTCGAATACTTTACTTCCCTAATAATGCAATGAAGCAAATGTATCCTACTTAGTCAATCAAAGCTAATATTTGTTGTTATTTACTTCTATTTGCGTACATAACATGAAAATATGATGTTGCAAAATCTTAAAAGAAAACATAAAGCACTCAAGTTTATCTTTTGACACATATCTCAAGATCTTCGTTATATCCTATGATCACCCGTAGTTTATAATCAACTACCTCCCCATTTTGCAGGATCCAAACGGAATGCTTCCAAAGCACGCTTCTGGCATAAGGATTCTGCCATGTCAATGAATCTGAAACACAGGTATAGTTCTTTAAAAATCAAAACTAAGCAGAAAGTTATAACTTATATATTAAGGAAAAACAAGAAAGCATTCAATCAACTTTGTGTAGAAGCTAATAATCTGTAATATAATATAAGCAGACAATGAAGTAGTAATATACATATATATATATATATATATATAGAAGTATCAGCAAAGGAAAAAATGATTGTAGTGATCCTCTTACTCATTTCCTCCATAATATCTAGCACCCGGATATCCTTCGCTGTATTTGTTAGTCATTACAGACCCAACTGCTTGCATCACAGAAACCGAAGTGAAATTCTCCGAGGGAATCAGTTCCATCCCCTTCACAAACAAAATATGAATTCCATTAAGCTAATTGCATCCGCAAAACTTAACACTCTGTTTGGTTATTCAAAACACAAATGGAACCAAAGAAACAAGAAGTTTTAAATCATATATATAAGCATTCCAAAACTTGACACTCAAATATAAGATATAAGCATCCCAAAATATGACACTCCAATTCTTCGCCATAGTGCCGGTGCTCTAGCATATTACTTGGAAGATTGGGATATCTTGGTAAAGCTTTTTATTTCCAGAAAATTTCGAATCCCAATATTTTTCCCTTCTTTCTTAGCAAGCAAACACAATTAAAGAAAGTAACCAGAATCTACACATTAAAAATATGAAGGGTCATTAGTTGGATATGATCTTTTATGGCCTGTTTTTTGTGTCCCATGAATTTGAATGGAGCAATTCACAACTCCTAAAGTATGTCAATATGGAAATTCATAACTTTGAATTAGCTTATTTTGAAGAATTGTAATATATGCTAAAAATTATCAATTGCCATCATATGTAACTAAATATATATATAAAATAATAATAATAATAATAAAAAAAAAAAGAGAAATAGGAAAATGATAAGTGCACCGGTATGGGACACCTAAACGATTTAATGTGTCAATGGCGATTCTGAAATAAAATATAACTGGAAGTTCTTTTATTTTCTAATTAAAGAAGTTTACATAAGTAGGTTAGGTGTCCCTAACTGGTGTACCTAGCATTACTCAAGGAAATATGATGAAGTTTCCTATTTTTCTGAATTAACTAAAAGGACCCTCTTACTAGCTTATGGAGTATAATACATGTATGCATTGAGATAGTACCTTCCACTGTCTTGTTTTTTCATGCTCAATAATGTCCGCAATCTCCGGATCAACAACCTCAAGCGGGGCATTCAATTGCTTAGGCCACTGGAATTCAAAAATGCTTAGGTTAAACATGCACGAATCACATATGAAATGAAATCAACAATCAAAATAAGAAGAACCAAAAAAAATAAAAAAAAAAACTATAATTCAATCAATTAGATAAACAGCTTATGTTATGGGGGCTCACTGTGACTCCAGATTTCTCCTTGTCGTAGACAGCTTCGTTGGGCAAAGATGACTACAAATCCAAAAATCAAAATCAATTCAATCAATATCACTGTGTGTGATTTGTGAAACTCAAAATAAACAAAAAAGCCAACCACGTAGTAGAGTGAACCGCCATTGAAGAGACGCTGGATTGGCTTGTCGACGGAAGATGAGAGTCTGCGAAGTGCCAATGCCATCGCCATTTCTCTCTCTCCCTCTCTCTCTCTCTCTCTCTCCCTCTCTCTCTAGACTATCTTTATTTCTCTCTCCTTGGGGCTCTGTTTCGTTGGTTTTGGGTGATGAGAACTTGGTGGTTGAAAAAAATTCAAGTTAGAGCTTTCGTTATCCCACTACAAACTTCCGAGTCACAAACGACTTTATCATAAAGGGCTCCACCAAAAGAAAACAGTAACTAATTTTATTGCTGTTGGTTATCAATGCTTTAATAGTTGTACTATCTAGGATTGTGCTTCAGCATGAACGGATCGGAATAACCTCTTTTGGAAAATAATAATAATAGTAATAAATTTAGAAAATTAAATAGGTGTTCCTATTTCCGTTCCGATTTTTTTTTCAAAATTTCATTTTCTTTTCCGATTTCAAAATTTCGGAATTTTCGGAAATTTTTGGAATCGGAATTCTTCGAAAATTTTCAGAATTTTTTTCGGAATTTTCAGTATTGGAATCGTAAATTTTCATAATTTTTGGAATTTTTAGAATACTAATACTACTGAAAGGGTAAGACTGTAAGTCATGCTTTTATAGAGAGACTCCTACTCTTTCCTTTCTCTTCTACTTCGATATGGGACAAATAAGTCCACATTCTTCCAAATTTTCGAAAAATATTCGGATTTTTCGAAAATATTTTCGGAAAACACATTTTTGAAATTTTCGGAATTCTCAAAACAATTCCGATTCTAATCCAATTTTTTTTGGAATTTTTGGGATTCGGAATTTCGAAATTCAATTTTTGGTGCCAAAATCGAAATTTTTTGAATCGGAATCGGTCAGAATCAAAATTGCCGTTCCGAATGACACCCCGAGTACTATCACGTGCCCGTAATAATGATGCGATGGTTTTTGAAACTAAATTTTATTGGAATTCAAATTTAGAAATCATAGCATTACTCATTTTATATGTTGAGTAAGTTTTGTATCTCAAATGCTTTTCAAACGTATGTGGTGGTAGATCCACTTGATTTTGAATACAAGCATGTTAAAGTGATCTCACTTTTTTTTGAAGGTAAGCCCAATGTCACAATATGTTGAGAATCACATTTGTGATACAAAAGTTAGAAAACATTGCTACGAAAATGTCACTGAATCCGAAGCATTACCCTTTCTCTACGTTACTCAATTGTTTTGTTTTTTCCCATCCAAATTTGATGTCAATTCCCTCTAACATATACACCTAGAAAATTTTCTAAAAGTATTTTTGTTTGTGTTTTTGTTACTAATAAATAAGGAGTTAAAAATTGATCCCCTTTCTCTCTGAAACACATCATCTCCCTTCTTTTTTGTCTTCCATTGGCAGCTTCTCCGGGGGTGCTCTCCCATGGTGGGAGAGCTCTTGGCTCTTCTCTTTTTAGTTGTTTGTCTCTCTTTTTGAGAGTTTTGTCCCTTCTTGTGAGGGTTTGTTTTGTGTTTGTTTGTTTTGTTCTTGGTACATTTGGGTGCTCAAGTTAGATCTCTCCATTTTTTTGTTGCGTTGTTTGGATCTGGCCTTTCTTCTCGTAAATCTGGCATTTTTTTTTTCATGGTTTGGGTGGGCTCTTTTCACAGTCATGGTACTTTGAAGTGCTCTATATTTTGGGGTTATTAGAAGCTTTCTCCCCCTGTCGGCTCAGTATTGAGTTACGCTACAATTCAAGATATCACAGATTTGGAAGATTTGTTGTGCGAGTCAAAAGGTCATTGAGTTTATTTTCTAGTATTTTTTTTTCTTTCTGCTTGTATTTGTTGTGAAGCAATGAAATGCTCTTGTTATTTAAAAAAAATTAAATAAAATGAACAAGGAGTGTTAAATTATTCTTAGCACACTCACAAAAATTATTTCATCCAATTATTCTAACAAATGATTAAATAATTTATGCTGAATTGGTCCTTAGTTAAGGTTCACATCATAACATATTAAGGTTCACATCATAACATATAAAGCGATCCCTTTTTTTTCTTCCCAAATACTCCTATAGATTTATCGCGTCTTCACTTAAAACTTTTCCGACCATTTTAGTGGTGTTATCTTAATTTAATTACTCCGTAGATTCCGCATTTGGTAGTGTGGTCTTAGGTCTGTTTGATGAAAGTGAAAATTAAGTGCTAAATTTTAAGTATTGAAAATTTTAAGTGATTGAATTTGCAATAATGAAAATAGTGTTTCAAGTACTGAAATAGACTGTATTTAGTGATTGTTTTCAGTAGAAAATTTTCACTTAAAGTTTTTAATAAGTTTTTTTGCTACTTTTTCAATTAAGTGGTACCTTATCAAACGCACTAAAAAAGAATTAAGTGTTAAAAATTTACATTTTCAGCACTTATTTTTGTTATCAAACACACCCTATTTGTAATCACAAAAAAAGTGTTTTTATTTCCCTTTTTTTCCTTCCCCCTCCCCCCCTCCTTTTCCAGCACTTTTTTTTTTGTTGTTGTTTTTCCGAGACCATTTTTTTTTTTTTTAACCTCTTTTGATGAACCGTGAAACTTCATTCATAAAAGTAAATCTCAAAAAAGAAACCAGTTTCAAGTAAATCGAAGTAAGAAAATACATAAAATGAACAACACAAATTTCTAAGATACACTGCAAACTTCTCATATCCCTGATGAAACTACATGTAGCTCAAGACTGAGCTGGCTAAAGGAGAAAGATGCCAAAATACTCCACAACATGACATCCACACAAGTCATGAGTACCTCTTCCACCACCTTCCAATTATAACTAGTCTACTTAAAAGATTATGATATGAATATTGTTATGATTCCCAAAAATGGTTTTTAAATGGCTTAACTGATGTAATACATGTTATGATAGTGATTGGTAATACTACTTGACACCACATATGATACGACTAACAAAGCATTTGAAAGCCAAATTTAAGACTTAAATTTAGAATACATAACATTAGTCTTAAGATAATAAAGTAAAACAAATTCTTATGATTTGTGTGCATTCACAGCTTGTTGGGATGTGCGTGAGAGAGAGAGAGAGAGAGAAATTGCACCAAAACCAACCTTAAAAGCCCTATCCGAACTCCTTATTTTCTTAGCCACAAGTGACTCTTTCCAGATATAGGCTTTTGATAGGGCTGTAACTTGTTTGTGAGGCAAAATCGGCCACCTAATTTTTTTTTAAAAAAAATTTCTTCTTCCAAGTTCCAAACACATTACTGTTACTTTCTTGTAGAGTTTGAAAATGGTCGTTTGGGCCCCAGGCCCAAAGATAAGTTCACAACAGGGCATCTCTTAAGATCTTAACTGGGCTGGCCCAAGTTTAGAAATCTACCGGTTAGACGTGGGGCCTAGCCTATACGGGAGTTTGGGGGCAGCGCCCTCAAAGTGATTTTTTTTAATCTACCTATACATATAATTATGTGTAAAATAGTAGAATTGTATATAAAATGGGTTTAGCACCCATAATTTAGGGCAAATTATGTAATTTTAGGGGGCCTATATCTAAAAGATATAAAATATTACATAGTAGTCTAGAATTTTCAGAAGTGCGGGGTGGCCTATGTCTAAAATTTGTAAAATATAACATATAAATCTAGAATATTCAAAAGTCCAGGAGGGGCCTGTGTGAAATTTAGGAGGGCCTATTTCTAAAATCTACAAATTATTACATTTAATTTTATAATTTTCAAAAATTCAAGAGGCCAAACACCCGTGAATTATATGTAGGTCCGACCATGAATAATGGTAATCGAGTAATGCTAGGCACACTTTGAAATTCACACTGAATTTGACATCTTATGCTTTAAATACATGTACTTTGTGCTGTGTGAATTTTTCACACTTTTCTGTGCACCACTTACACAGCACATGGTACATGCATTTAAAGCTAAGTGTCAAATTCAGTGTGGATTTCAAAGTATGCCTAGCATTATTCAATGGTAATCTCCCTTTTTTTCATGTATTTTTGTTGCAAATCAATGCTCTAGCTCAACCTACGTCACACAATCATAAAAAATGAAAATGCCGTCAAGAAGGATATGCGAACAAAAGTAATGCACGTCAAATAAGAACACTGTCTTTCTTTTTTATACTTTTGAATTTTTTATTTATGAATTCACAAAATATATTAGATGTCTTACAGTCATCTTTAGAGTATTCTATGATTGGTGAAGTGAATTGTGTCAAACAAAAAAAAATTAAGAGAAGTCCCTAATATTATGTTGAGAAAGAGGTTAATTAGCCCAAGCGATAAAGGACATCAAACATAATGCTCCAATCCTCATCAAGTTTAGTTCGATCTATCATCTTCTTTTCTCAACCCAACTAACAATTAACTACTCATATAATCTTGAGATAAAAAGAAAATTTAGGACTATGATAAAGTTTTGGACTAACTTACACAAAAACCTTCGCAAGGGTCCTTAACATTGAAATAATAATCAAAAAGCCTTGTAACAATCCATTTGAATTGAGAAAAGTGAAAATAAGGGAAGAGAAACTGAACCTCTTTCTTTACTACTATTCTCCTGTTTTGGTAAGTTTCGTTAATAGAAAAGAAAAGACTTATGGAGAGGAGAGGAGAAAAAATAAGGAAAAAAGTGTCAATTGTTGTTTCTCTCCCGGTCGGAGTGGATCTAGAAAAAAGAGAAGAGAACATAAATAAAATATTCTATTGAAATACAAATACATCTCCAAGTATATCACACTTACATAGTGACAAAAGATAAAAGAGTAAATTAATTTCAAATATATACTTTCCTTTCTTTTTTCCTTGGGAAAAGCTAATCAACCAAAAGAGATTTATGTTTGTTTTATTTTCCCTTTTCATCTTTCTTGTTCAAAGGTGATGAACCTTACTTTCTCTTCTCTTCTCATCTCTTTTCTTTCTTTCAAGTTTCTCTTTTATCTTATTTTCATACAATGAAACTATAAGACACTATTGTAAGTATTATTCATGAATTTAATGATAGAAAATTAAGGAAAATTATAAGGTAAACTTTTTTCTTTGCTTGGTTACTACAGAAAATACTGAGGCTTAGTTTGGCCCCCACGTGGTGCTTCTCCTTTTTTAAAGCCCAATTTCATGCTAATTCATTTGGTAACTAGTTTATGACCTTTGTAAAAATTGAACTTAGGGCTTTTTTGGAGAGAGCTTTTAAAAGCTCTAGAAGGGAGCTTTTAAAAGCTCTAGAATGGTTGCTTTTTGGTTTCATGATGTCTTTTTGAAGAGTAGTGTAACACTTGTTTAAAATTATCAAAGAACTTAGTAATAAATTTCATAAGCTCCTTTTAAAAAGCCACATAGGGGCCAAACTAAGCCTAAGAAAATAGGAAGGAAAGAAAGTATAGTAAGAAATAAATTAAAAAGAATTGAATTTTGTGAGTCATTTTTCTCAAATTTTCCTTAAGTTACAATTACATTATAATATATTATTTACAGTGTTTCGTGTTCGAGAGTGCCAGAACCAAGGGTGGTTCAAGGGTGCAAAACAAGGGTTTCCTAATTATGCTAATGCTAATAATGCAAAAGGCTTTAAAAATCAATCTAACTCCCTAACAGTGCTAATGTAATGGTGAGTAGGAAAATACCTTCACCGAATAGGCTCAAGGACAGTGTTGAAGCACATAAGCCAAAACTAGTGCAGAATTTACCAAGCTGTAAATAAATCAACAAGCAGAACAATGAAAAAGTACTTTGAGAAAATATGAAATTTTATTGATTGCTTGGAACCGAAAACAACTCCAAAGAGATTAAAGTAAGAACAAAAAGTGTTTGCTCCTAGTCTATGAAGAAGAAAAACAAAAACTTAAGCTAAGAGAGCCTTTGAATGTTGTTTTGAATGCCTTGATCGGTGCTAATCGGAAGCGGGATCATCCCGAGAAGAATAACGTAAAGAAGCTCGGTGGTTCTAGCAGTTCCTTCAGTGTCCAATAGCAGTCTGAGTCCGGCAGCCCCCACTCGACCTCCAGTTTATCGTGGTCTGAGTCCGGCGGCCCCAACCCGACCTCCAATTTGCAGCAGTTAGGATCCAGTGATCTCGACCTTGCCTCCAGCTCAGAGTAACTAGGAGCTCAGTGATAGCGACCTGACCTCCTGCCTCTAGCAATCCGGGCAAGCCCAGCTACAATGTTGCTTTTGCCCGATCTTAGCATGGGCTCCAAAGACTATCAAAGAGCCCTTACAGAAAACCTCGGGATTACACCTAAGGCATCCAAAAGACCTCGGGATCAAGCCCGAAGCATCAAAAAACCCTGGAACTACCAACATTCTAGGTCGGCCGCCTACAGTAATTGTTCCTACAACGCCCACCTCAACAAAAGCTTAGGGGACAAGAGGGAACAAAAACTACAGGAGGTCTCATCGAGTATTTACAGGCCTTGGGGTTAACTAAGTGAAACCCTTGGACAACCCGAGTGCCTACAATACTCAGAGGCACCGACACCACTTAGGTCCAAACCAACAATAAAGGTTATCCTCTTAGGTTGGCCCACAATAGAGGAGTAAAATAAATCCCTAAAAATTCACACATTTTTGGGTCTCTGCATAGGTCCAAACATACTATAGAGGTAACCGAAACCTCTTAGGTTGGTCCACGATAGAGGAATAAAAAAGGACCCTAAAGCAACACGCTTTAGGTTGGCTCCACCAACATGGTCAAACTCTTCTCCCAACATTCTTGACGAAGGCTCGCTGGGCAGGAGATAACCATCTTGGGGAGTTAGCATAAAAAGGACTCTAAAGCAACAAGCTTTAGGTCAGCTTTTCCAACATGGTCAAATTCTTCTACCTACAACCTTGACGATGGCTTATGGGCAGAAAATAGCCATCCTAGGAGCTAACGCAAGCAAAAGACTCCGAATTAGCTTGAGTCTTAACTCTTAGCCAATTCTCGAGCACCTAAAGACTCCGAATTAGGCTGAGTCTCAACTTTTAGCCAATTCCCGAGCACTTAAAGATTCCGAATTAGGCTAAGTATCAACCCTTAGCCAGTTCTTGCGAGTTCACCAAACTCAGAAGCTCCGAGGCAACTTCCCGAGCAGTCAACAAATTTCCAAGCTTGACTCAAGCATCAAGCCAACCTTGAAAATGGGGGGGCAACTGATATGCCCAAACTTGGCTTTACTCTGTTACCAAGCGGTTATACTCAATGACCGGCGCCTATCTTGATTTCCTGAGCGGTTGAGGACTCTTCCGGGCCTCCTGATCCTATAGCACAGGGCTCTGCCAGAGGGAAAGACCAACCCCTGGGTCGGGGTACCATCGTCCAGTCAAATAGTCTAGAACAGGTCAGTAGTCCTGCCCCGAGCGGTAAACTCAGTGTCAACAGGCCCGACCAACAGGTCGAGAGTGCAATTTGGGCTTAGAAGACTAATGGAAAGTGCAAATATTTCCTAATCCAATTAGGAAACCCCCTTGATTGATGTCAATCATCCTAAATCAGATTGTATTACTTAATCTATCTAATTTTCTTGTAGGAGTATGTCTCTTGCATCTATAAAAGAGGTCACTCACCCTCATCGACTTTTAATCTATATAGCACCCCTTCACAATCGTGCCCGCCCGACCTCTGGTAGCTCCAAACTGTTGGTTCACCAAAGGTCCCCGGCTTTTTTACAGTATAGTGAACGTGCTTAGACACACACGTGGACGTAGGTTCCTTCATTAACAGGGCCGAACCACATACAAACCTGGTCTCACATTCTCTCTCTCACAGCTTTTTTCTCCTTGATCCGCTTCAATTTATCTCACCCAAAAAAATGCATCATCACCCTCTACACTACTTCAATCTACCCAAAATACTGACAGTTTTTGGGTGCAAACATATATATATATATATATATATATACACGGTGAGGCTCTTTTTAGTGAACAGGGTTGAGTGAACTTACCCAGTGAATATGCCCGCGGGTTCTTTTAGACCAAAAAGCATGTTCACTGGGTAAGGTCACTCAATCCTGTTCACTTAAGAGTCTCATCGTACATATATATTTTCTTAATTTTAGGATTTGTTTGGTTCTTAGATTTAGTGAAGGCAAAGAAAACAAAATGTAGAGAAAAATATTTTTCTTTATTTGTTTAATAAGGAAAAGGATGAAAAAAAAATAGGAAAGAAAAGAGAATAATTTGAGAATTATATTAAACATTTGAATGTTGTGAGTCATTTCCCTTTCTTTTTTCTTATACTACAATTATACTTTTCAAGTTTTTAATTTTTAGTATTATTGAAGTATGGAGTAAAACATAAGCGAAAACACAAAGGAACTAGTTGTCCATTCCCTTTTCTTTTCCCTCAATAAATTCATGAATCAAACATTGTTTTATTTTCATTTATTTAGTTTTCTATCATTTTGGTGTAGCAGTCTTAATATTGTTGAAGTATGGGGGAAACATCTAGGGAAACTATAAGGAACTGATTTTTCTTCTTGTTAATTTTCCTTTTATATTTCTTTGAATGAGTTGCAAACCACACAAATAGGGATGGCAAAAAACCACACCACGCTCTGCCCCTAATGGAATAATTTTGGAGGAGATGTAATAGGAGTAGGTGAGGGTTTGGAAGTCAAAAATCAAAACATTATAGGGGTGGAGGTGGTAGTTTTAAAAGAATTCATCCAAACTCGCCTCGCCCAGACTATACTGTACATGTACTAGAAACCCTAAAACTTATTCTTGTTTGGAGATTTTATACCGTAATAATGTATTTGGTTTCAGATGATTTTTTTTTAGCATACTTGTAAAAAGTGTCATTTTTTTAAAAACTCTTTTTAGACTCTATGATACTAGTGTTAAATGGTAGTGGATTTAGTGGTTAGTAGACATGGTTTTTCTTTTAAGTTGTATTGTAGACTATAAGATTAAATTTATTTATTTTTATTTAAACGGAATGGGGCGGAGTGGAGTTAGAGTGATTTGTTATTAAACGGAATATGAGTTAGTATTTCTCACTAGATAGGCCGGGGCGGAGTTGGAGTAGTAATGCATTAAATAGAGTAGGAGTTGGTAAAATGGACTCTGCCCAAACTTTGCCCCGTTGCCATTCCTACCCACAAGCCGAAATGAGGGATGAGTAGAGGTATAAAATGGAGCAGCCCACCCCACCAAATTGGTGAGTTGGGCGAATTTTGGCAGGCTACGGAGGGGATTCGCGAGGTGGACGTGATTGGGCGAGTTGACTCGCTAAGGAAAATAGGATGACTCAGCCCAGCCCATTAATTCATGGGTATATGAGGCGGGACAAGGAGGCCAACTTGCATGTTGGATTCGTAGGTGGTTTGCAAATTGGCCCGTTGGTTGATCCAAAAAATAATTTAATAAAAAATATTTATTAGAAACCAATTAGTAAAAACTGTATATTACAAAATAGTTAAATAAAAACACTTTTTTTTAAACAAAAACAACTTTTTAGAAAAATGGTTTAATAAAACCAGTTTACTGAAAAACAGTTGCATAGAAATAGTCAGAGTGATTTGAGTCTCCATGCATAATTTGTTGTGTGTTCAACACATTTTCCCTAGCTGTTGAGGACTCTCTTTGTCTATTTTCAGGTAAGGATCAATATCCTTTCCGTTGTGCTGAATCTCATTTCTTAATTTTTCTAGACATCTGTTTATTTATTATTGCGTTCTATGTACAATTTTGAATTGTTTGGATTACCCTGATCAGTACATGTTAATTATTTACACTAAAACATTAATTATATTGAGACGCTTTTCTATTCATAAACATAGGTTCTTTTTCCTTATTGTTGATCCAAACTCCAAAGTCACTAATTCGTAATAATGTATTCACCCAAATTCTCACTTCAATAATAAGTAGACTCATGAGTTTTTAGGAAACTTCTGTGGTGCCCTCAGTGCATAAGTCACTGTTGTTAAAAGCAGACGGGCTCAACCTTTGGGCTTCGCCTTGTCCAAATGCAAAGCCCTTCTGATGCAGCACCGGTAGCTTTGGCATTCTAGGACTACGAGAAGTTCGATCTGAGAGAAGGGTCACTTCTGACCTACCATAACTTTTGCTACGGGCATCAAAATCGCTATTATAGTATTATCATACCTTTACCTTTTTGGAAAGCACAGCCCCTTCGATCGATGCGCTAAACAACTCGGTCCATCTTTAGGCCCAAAAAATGTTATTTGAATAAGTTTCGGGCCACTTAAATAAGCTAAATCCAGATTTAGGCCCCCAAAAACGTGGTTTGAATAAGTTTCGGGCCACTTTTATGTGTTTTTTTTTGGCCTTTTTGAATAATTTCTTCTTTTTTGTCATGTGTTTTAGGGTTTCCGAGACTATAAATTGTTAGAATGTTTTATTTTTCAGCAGTTTTTGATAATAAAATACCAGTTTTGAGTTTTCTCTCAAAATTTTCCTATTGTACTTTGGTATTCACGCTAATCAACAAGACGATAGATCCCTAATTTCTGGCGATAATTAACCACTTTCAGGAAGGTTGCATTTCCACTCTCAATTTCGATGATCCGCTGCATCACCCACAAACAGGCCCAACATAGGAGAGAATTTCTTGCACTTTTTAGAAAAAGCCCAAGGGGCAGATATGTTTCAGCAACTTAATTAAGCCTTAGATTAATGCTCATAAGTCCTATCCATATTTGACAAATAGTAGCTTTAGATCTGACTCATGACCATACTCTTTTTAGCTTTGGACCCATTTTGAGATCCATACAACTTACAACACAAGGGTCACATTCTTTAGAATTGAAGAATATTCTTCTTTGTCACCAACTCTAACTCTCCATTGGGTTCACACATTTAGAGAAGGAAAAGAAAAAATTAAAGGGAAAAGCCCAATTGTACAAATGAACTACATGGAAATTAGTTTCCGAATTTTTTTGATAGTTCATACTTGCTTAGTTCTTTATATGTTTTTCTGAGGTAGACTGTTTTTTGAAGTATCAAAGAGGCAACTTACTAATTGGCTAGTTGTGCTAGTAAGCCAAAATGTTCATTACTTTGATGTTTTTGCGGTTTTATATGTGTATGCTAATGATTGAGTTCTTTGAATTTGATTAACTATGTTTAATTTTACTTTTTTAAAAGCGCACCTTACTTCGCTCACATCTATGCTTTTTTTTTTTTTGCGCCTTGAGCCTAAGCCGTGGAGGGATTTTCACCTAAGTGCGCCTTGTGCCTTTAATAGCTATGATTAGTGAGCAATTTTCTTATTTAATACCAACACCTTTATAGCAAATCAGCATTGCAGCTTAATTTTATTTTGGATTGCATCCTGAGGGAAGGTGTGGGATTTATGAGTCCCTTATTATGCTATCATTTAGCCCAAAAACAGAAGAAGAATGTTTTTGGGTAGAATTTGGCCAATCTATCAGCTCATTGAGAAGGCATTATCTTGCTTTCCTGGTAGAACTCCTCTGCTTCCCTTTGGAGCTATGTTAGCCAGACTCGAGTGCGGGTGCGAATCTAGGTGGCAGACCCCTCTAAATCTAAATCTTTGGATTCGGGAACACGTGTGTAAAAGTTGGATACAGGTATGCGGACATCTTTTGAACATATAACATACAATATTTCTTCATATTTTTTAACATCACATTTGGAGGATCCGGGTGTTGGATTGGCCCCAGACATGGGGATCGGGTACTTTGAGGGTGGTAGGAGAATTCAGGTAACGTAGCTCGGGAGTCTCCTGATAATTGTGGTCTTGTAGGACTTCAAAGCAAGTTGACCTTTGTGTTAAAATGTTTTGTGTGAGATTAGAGTCTACCTTCAGAAAATGGCATTATGAACAACGCCAAATTTTGATTTTCCCCATCTTAGAAATTGCTTAGTCTTTGTTGGTTCATGGATTTAGTAACGGAAAGGAAAAGAAAATACCGAGGAAAACACTTTTCTTCGTTGGATAATAAGCAAACAGTAGGAATATATAAGGTAGAAAAATAATTACTCTGAATATAAAATTAGAAATTTGGAATTCCGTGACTCAATTACCTTCATCTTTTCTTGAGTTCCTGTTACATTTTAAATTTTCTAGTGTTGTTTAAGCATAGAGGACAACTCTAGGGACAATACCAGAGAAATAGTTTTCGTTCCTTTTCCTTTCTTTTTTAGGATCCCCAAACCAAACAAACCCTTACAAAATTTCTTAGTTGAACCCCATACCATATTCCACTCTTGGTGTCACAATTGCATATTGATATAGAGGATTGTCTGTAGTGGGAATTCAGAAGTTCTGTGTGGTCTATGGGCCGATGGAGAATTTTGTGAGTAGAAAAATCATGGATGGTGCTCATAAGAGTTAAGAGAAAAGATGGGAGATGTTTTGGTGTGTTGGAGGATATTTAGTGACCGCTTGGGTTAGCTTTTAAAATAGTCACTTTTTGGAATAAGTTTTTTAATTTTTATATAAAAATTGAAGCTTTTTTAAAATAGCTGTTTTTTAGAATTAAAAGGAATCTGAATTATAAAAAGCTGTGAAAAGGATAGTGCCAATCGTCATATCAGTTTAGACAATCAGTTATAAGTGATTATTGGCCTTGAAAAAGCTTATCCCAAACAGGCTCTTAACATAGTTGATGTCTAAATTAGATAGATTATTGATTTGGTGTTAATTAGTGATGCTATAAAGCAGTCGTCTCAATTACAACATAATTTGAGCTACTTACTTCATGGATATAAATATAGAGTCTCCCCACAAGAAGGTACCATGGCAGTGAAAAGAAAAAGTACTCTAACTGAATGTTTAAACTCCATTTCTCTCCCTTTGTATTAGTTATGCTAGTTGTTTTGCTATGAAATGCTATGAATAAGATGGTTGTTGCTGACCCTGCTTAAGGGCCCTGTTTAGTAACCTGTTGGTTTTCAAATTTAGTGTTGTTTTTCAATTATTGAAAATGCAACAAAAAACGAGTTTGATAATGCAATTTTATTTCAGTTTTTGTTCACATGATCGCGATTTTTGCCCATAAAATGGATGCGAAGAAATGTGGCTTCAAAATTTTGGAAATGGTTTTAGGAAATAACAAAAACTCTTGTGTCTTGTTTTTACCCTTCATATGCTACCTCGTTATCGACTCCCACTAGATGCATAATTTTCACCCTTTTTTTCAAAAAATGGAATCAACATCATTTTGTCAAGCAATGTTTTGTTTAATTTTTTTATAACACGATAACAGAAACTTGGTTTCAGTTTTCGTAAAGTCCAAAACTAAGATACGACTATGTTTCCAAACGCCACCTAAGCTTTCTGCTTGTAGATATACTTCTGTTAACTCTGTTGCTGTGAATGTTAAAACATTTCATTTACTGGACTCCTTGTTGCTGGTAGCTTTTCTCAACTGCTGCTCATTAATAGATTGGTAAAAATATTCACTTCCTTCATATATAGATCTCAGTAAATTGCTGCCAAGTTGTTGTCACGTTCGAGTATCTTACACGACTGCATATAAAATGTTTCCAAATCTTAAAAACTTTGCAATGAAGCAATTTTTTCACTCTTCCTGATATGATACCAAATGTTTCATGCTTCAGATCAGTTGAGTCCTGGAGAGTTTATTTGCAGCCAACCAAGTTCACCTGTTGGCAATGGCAATCAATTAGAATACTGATCTACGAAAAAAAATGAAGTTATGGAACACTCATTGTAGTCATTCATACTTTTGTGACATAGACTAGAAATTTATTGGCTTGGGCCTGTGTGCATATAGAGAAATGCTACAGTACTGTCCGCATGTCCAATTGTATGCGTTGTAGCATTTCAGTGATTAGTGGAAGTGTTGAACTATTAGACTCAGTCAGTTGGTTAACAGCTTGTAAACTTGGAATTAAGCCCATTGGTACATTATTTTATTTAAATTATGATATGTTCAATTTGTGGAAAAGTCGGTCTAGCAACTTAAAAGGAGGCAATGCTTTATATTGCATTGTATTGGTTTGCGGATTTAGTGAAGAAAATGAAAAAGAAAAAAAAAGTAGAAGGAAAAGGATTATTTTTGTGTTTTTCTCCATGCTTAAATGATATTTAAAGTTAGAATTAGTTGAAATATAATAGTAAATTAAGAAAAGAGGAAGGAAATTGACTTGCTATTTTAAAAAAATCTTAATATTCACAAATCTTAATGTTTTCTTTTCTTTTCCCTCATGAAATCCATGAACAAACAGAGCCATAAACTTTTTTTTATGGTGCGGAGAAAACATTACCTTGACATTGTTGCCCTCGCTTGTATCTCATAACTCTGTTTATCTAACGGGCTCAGCTGCAGGTGGATGGGTACACTTGAGTCCTCCTCTCCAATGCTAAAAGCATATGGAATGAGAGTGTTCCCAGTCAATGCATTCACATCCCTTGTGCCATACACCTGAGGCATGAAAATATTTTAGCTTTTGTTAAGATCACTATTTTCTGTGATTTTGGGGACATACTTCCCCAATAGTTAGACCAAATGGCAGCGTGGTTCAAAATATTGGCTGCCAGTACCTAGATGACTTGCCCGAGTCGTCTTGGGGTTGTACGTTGTTGGAGATGCACACATCTTATCATAGCTGTAAGAGATATGATATAGCTAGAGAATGTGTATATCTCCAGCATATGTCAACAAGACGAGACTGCAATCCAACAAAAATATAGCAAGGAATGTCGACTCACTACATGGATTGAAATGCTTTGTGTTTCAAGCAAGACGATTGTCTTGTGTACTTTTGGATCATTTTTTTGAAAGTTCATAACCTAATTACCTTATAATTATGCAATAGACTTATCGATATGCATGTGTCGAAGAACTAGCCAATACTATGTGTGGTTGGCAGTGTATTTGGTTTATTTGGTGTACCAATTGTTGTTCTCATTTTTTGAATTTTTTAAGAATTATTATTTGAACCTTAATTCTAGGATATCGTTGTGCGTCAAATGCCATGATACAACACTGTGACCGAGTCGTCTTGGAGCATCTCTAGGCAGTTTTCACTATCATGACTTTAAACCACGTGTGACAAAGACACGAAGCGTGTCGACACTCTTTTGGACACGTAAAAATGTGCCTATTCTTGGAACACACTGCTTTTCTTATCTGACCTAATAGCTCTTTTGACTTATTTTATATGCAAGTTCTATTCTTCATTAATTTCTTATAATTTTAATTGAACTTCTTATCTTTGCTATTCCTTATATAGCCATATATTAGCATGAATTACACGAAGCGCCATATCTCGGTTTCTAAAATGCACCCTAGTCTTAAATTAGATCGTGGTTAATTTAGCAAGTATTGCCAAGCTACTAAAGTTGGGAATATCATGATATGAAATAAGCACCTGCAGGAAGTATTTTATTACAAGTAGAACCTAATGGTATATGATTTTTTTTTTTTTTACAAATTCACTCTTCGTATTGAATTTGTAATGATGTAAATGATAACTTAAACTAATTATTGGCTTTGTTGACAAAAATCAGTTTATGCAAACTTAACAGGATCCACATATAGTTTTAAGTTTTTTTTAACAGATGCGTGAAGAATGTGTCAGTAAGTCAGTTAACCAACCATATACCTTATTTAATTCCACGTTTTCTAGACGAATGTGGTTTACCTTTTTGTAGAGTTCTACATTTTGTTGATGAATGAGGTCCCCCTGTAGTGGATGCAACAAAAAATTGTTACTAAAAGTTTATAACAGAAACAATTCTTGGCAAAAGTTTTGAAATACTAGCCGTTGTTGGATAGACCTTTCGATTTAGCTCTTGTATCTCTTCTGTTAGTATATCGTCCTGCAAGATTAAAGAGTCCATTTTAATGATTTCTCAAGTACCACCAATGGTTCCTATAGGCCACAATGAGACCAAATCTTAAGAACAAAGTTTCTGACCTTTTTCATACGGACGCCTCGTAAGCTAGTTTCCAGTTGGTTCTCCAAATTTTGTAGGTCTTTGACACCCAAACCATCAAGTTCCTTTCCCATTAATTTCCTGTCTCATCAAGGTTGCAATGCTTGTTCACCATTAGACTAATATTACAACATGCTACTATTTTTTTGATTATTTTTTATTATTAAAATCTGATGCAGCCTATGGTACTCTAGGATTTGGAGAATTGAAGTACATCGAAAACATGCACTGCAATAAATAATTTGAAGGTAAAGCATTTTTCTTAATCATTTTGTGGTTGTTAGTGTTGGCCCTGTTGGGTTAATGTGAAACAGTTTGACAAGCAAAGCTTTTTCACTGCAATAAAGAAATTGAGATACATTGAAAATATACAAGCAAGATATCTATTTCAAAGGCTTGCAAATGCAACCTCAATATAATGAACACAAAGTTGTCCAGCCAAAGAAGGTCATAGAATAGTGCATAACTTGTACTATAACTGAGAGATATGAGAAAGGCCTCATATCCAAGTTGATTTTTAGGCCAATTAAGATCATGGAGATATAATTCTCCCCCCCCCCCCCCCCCCCCCGCCTTCCCTTTTACCCTATGAGAGACTAGGAGTAAGGGACCAATACACGAAAGGAGTGGCCAAAATATTAGAATGATGAAAAGAAATCAACTTTATAATGTTTAAGAAAGTAGTGTAAAAGAAAAGAGATGACAAATCAAATGAGGTAGCCAGAGAAAGAGGAAGAAAAGATGGGGCATTTGGTCCTAGTTTCTTTGATATCCTACGAAAAAGCTCCATACTTGGGTGTAATAGGAGTTTATGGAGGAAAGAGTACAATCCTTAGTAGCAGTGCAAGAAAAAAAGTGAGTATATATAACCCTCAGTAAATTGTTTTCTTGGAAAATTATCATGAATCTTGAATTATTGAAGTTTTGTTGAATGGTGTGGTACTATGAAGCACGAGTGCTTCAAAAAAGGTGCCGCACGTGCACTTAGTGCGTAGGGAGTGCTTTACTGCGCCGGAGTGCTTTACTGCGCCTTAGTGCTTCTGTGCAAGACTTTGTTAATGTTTAATATTAATTTACTTGCTTGTGGTTTTGTTGATAGTTGAATTACATTTATTATTATTAAGCAAGTAATTTATATGTATTTTGTGTCTTAATTAGAAAAAATAGCAGTAGAATAGTTTGTATATAGTATAATTGTAACATATAAATGGTATATAAAATATATTTTTAGTATTTTAATTTTTTATATAAGTACCCCCGCCGCATTCGCACTCTTGATTTTGACAAAATTGCCGAACTCCCCACACCGGTGCTTCCTTGTTGTGGTATTTGTTACTCTGAAACAACTTTTATCTTGATTAATGCTCCGTTGGAAAGGAAATAATTTTTTTTAGTACATGTATCAATGTTGATATACCTTAGATATACAAAGAAGAAACGAACAAAAGAGGGTAGAGCTGGAGATAGGAACATTATAGACCGAGTGTTATTTGGTATAGAGATAGCGAGGTTTAGGAGTATGAGGTTCCGTCAACCCCTAACACCATCTCCAACTTAAAAGTAAAAGCAAGTGACTTCCTTTTATGAAAAAGTAAAAACTCTACTAGGATGCATCTTTAAAATAAGTCGAAAATGAAGAAAAGCTGATGTAATTAAAAGCGATGAGAATGCATTCTGAAGATGTCGTTCAAAAACACCTCTATAAGGAAGAATGGACTTCCTCTACCCAGCTCCCATACATTTATGGACTCGAGAAAGTGAAAATAATATTTAATTCTGAAAACTCAATCCCGGCACCAGTTTTATAAATGCCAATTGACTGTAGTATAGTTTAGCTTGAACTTTGAAGTACAAGGTTTAGGGTCCCAAATTTGGATTTTTATTTGGTATGGATATTTCAATCTCAGGAAGTTAGGTGACTCCATGAACTCTTTCTATTGTCTCAGGTAGGTCCAAAAAGACTTGAGCCCGTTTGGTATTGGTAAGGGAATAAGAGGTTTTTCCTATCATGGATTTTTGAAAAAGCAGCAAATTGGCGCTTCTGATTTAAGCTGATTTTTCAGCCTTAAAGTGGAACAGATTTTGACAAAAGAAGTGAAAAATTGTTTGCGATATGGACTCAAAACCCTCAATGTTTTGGCCATGATATTTTTCTTATGTCCTACAGATATTCTATATTTTTTATGAAGTCTGCAGTGAGGCAGAGCATTTAAGGTCAGTCCTTTTTTCATTTATCTCCATATTGTTTATACTATCATTTAGGCTTCGTTTGGTTTGTGGATGCATTGAAGGCAAAGAAAAGGGAAAGGAAAACAAGATGGAAAACTAGTTCTCTTGTGTTTTCCACCAGTCTTTAACAACAATAGGAAAAAAAATTCAACATGCAATTGTAACATGATAAAAACGGTGGAATGATTTACAAGCTTCAATACGTTAATTAGTTTCTCATTATATTTGCTTTTCCTTCTTATTTTCCTTAGTAACCAACCAACTGAATTCTTCAGGCTTTGTTTGGTTTGCAGATTCGTTGAAACAAAATAAAATGGAAAGGAAAGCAAGAAGGAAAACTAATTCCCTTGTGTTTTCCCTCAGGTTTTCCTCTGTCCTTAAACAAAATTAATTATTAAAATGTTCTAAAATAAAATTATGAGGTAAGGAAAAAGAGCCACAAAATTCAAAATGTTTAATTTATTTCTCAACTTTTTTTTTTCTTTTCCTTCCTATTCTCCTCGTCCTTTTCCTTAGTAACCAAACAAAGGAAATAGTTTTCTTCTATGTCTTATTTTCTTTTGCCTCAATAAATCCATGACCCAAACAAAGCCTTATTGTTTTCATTTCTTTTACCTCACTTGGTCCGTAAACCAGATCAGAGCCTTAAGGTCAAGTATTTCTAGGCTAAAGAAGAAAGACTATACCGATGATTTTCTTGCAAGTTGTATAATTGTTGCTTTAACATTTCTGCCTCCCTTTGCCAAAACTAGCAAGTAAAATGTCACAGATTAAGTGTACAAAAAAATAAATCACATTTTCCAACATCATGGTTGAATAGAATTAAAGAGCTCAAATTGTACTTCATGAGCAAGGAATAGTTGGGATAAGCATTTAAGTACAAAACAATGTGGTTGGCTTTGTATGACAGATCACACCCGAATTTCTTTTATGGGGTATAATCAACAATAAATGCATAATGTCTATCTAAATATTGTGACATGAAAGGAAATTAATTACTTTTTCTCTGTGGTAAACTATTGTTATAAACACACAGAAGAAGTTTGTGGAAGCTCATGTGCTATTTTAGTTGGATGCCTTGGTATATTCTAGGAATGCTTCTTGGTCAAGACAAACAAGCTATCTTTTAATGGAATCATGTCAAAACATCTTTGCAACATCAAATTCAAAAATGGTAAGGAACCAAACTTTGAGTTTTCTTGTTAAGTTATTATCTCAAAGAGGATAACTACATCAAGTTTTAGTTATTATCTCAAAGCAACGATTCTCTATGACAATTTGAGGAAACAAACTTTGAATTTTCTTGATAAGGTATCTGGGCTTCAGAATGTGTATACATGGTTTGAAGAAATTGAGATTGAATATGTCGCCGTTGTGATACAATGACAGAGGGTTATCAACCAGTATCAAGCTTAGTTTCTTTTTATGTTTGTGCCATATAATACCATGATGGAGTCATACATGCACTCTTTCATTGGATGGTTTCAGCCAAGCAGTTTTGTCTCTCTTCAGTTTGTATCCTGGTTCAAAGTATCGTCCTCACTGAGTCGTCTTTTTATCTTTGGTCAATGAGACGGGACTACGGAGTTCACTCCTTTTTAGCATTCCGTATTTTTCTAAAGATAAAGAATGAATAGCCTTTACATTAACCATGTTGATATTGACATGATCAATGTATAGCTACATCATCTACATGTGAGTTAAGCATTTTTACGAACACTTGGTGTGCACATTTTGAGAGCATTTTGAAATAAGCATGGGGGCAATTTAATTTTGCCTCATTTTGGAATAAAACATCAGTTCCCCCCCTCTCCTCAATTTCAGCTCGATGGCTGGTTAGAGTACTGACGGTGAATGCTCGGTGTGCCTCTTGAACTTCAAGCCTCAAGATCAGCTCCGCTAAGTCCCAATCGACTGGGGTTTGGTATTAATGACTCCAACTGATTAAGATGAAGTCCAATGGATTGGGTCGAGGTGGTAGGTACAAGTATGCCAATTGATTGATAAAAGATCCAATCGATCTTGTGTGCCTCATCCAATATGTCTGTTCTGAGACTTCCCGCATTGGGTACGACAAGTCGGTCTCTGCATTTGAATCCTCCAACTGAATCGATACTCCACTCTTCTGGTTCTTTTGCCGAAGCTCTCCCGACACTGTTTGGTGAGTTCCTCCTCACGTTTGGACAGTTGCTCCCGACACCGTTTGGTCAAATTTTGATGTGTTTTTTGTTTTTTCACAAAGGTGAGCACTTGAGAAATCCTGAGCGGTCGGGAGCGCTCAAGATTTATGAGCGGTCACGTGGGGGAGCGCTCGAGTTCCTCTGGAGCGCTCAAGCTCACTATACGACTTTTACATAATCATTGCGTATGCTTTTGGGGAAATTATGATAAGTACAAGGAAGATTTTTACTGGATCGTGTTTATCTAGATATTTTACAAACAACATTTGCTTTCTGAATTTTTTGAAAAATTTATAATTGTGTTATTATGTATCATATCGTAGATTTAATGCCTATGCTGTAGAATTAGATAATATTATGTCATTGGTAGGTTATTGTTTATTTGATGGACCGATTTTTTTTTGGTTCTTCTTGGTTTTTAAATTTTCACTTTTTCTAAATTTTCAGAATCTGTTGCGTATTGCCCGGTACCATGATGTGACAACGTAATCGAGTCCTATTGGACTCTACTGATACAGTGTCCAATACTGCAACTTTGAGCCATGGTTTGCATTGTCCTTCAACCTAGTATTTTGAGTCTTAGTAATTGTGTTTGATACTCCTGCTATTGGTAAGTTTTGATTTTTGATCGAAAATAAATGCAAAACTATTAGGTGAGTTTTCTTTCTTTGCATCTTGGAAAAAGCTAAAATTTTGTTATTCTCTTCCAATTCCGATCGTTGCAAATATTACAGAGACATAATTAGGAGAACTATTGTGTCCTCATTTTGTCCACAGTAACTTCCGCTTTGCCTGAGTAGTTATTTTTAAGGATATTCATTTAGTCACCTTTTGACTGTTTTTTTGTATTTATGAGTTATAGTCAAGAAAATTGATGAGCTTTGCCATGTTTACTTGCAAATTTTATTAGGATGAGCTGGGGTTTAGAGTCCAGGCCCTCCAGGGGCAACAATCACTTATATGCGACTGTTTTGCATTAACTTTTTCACAGCTTTCTGAAAAAACTGATTTCTTTTTGAAGCTAAAAGACAGCTTTTTAAAAAAGCTCCAACTTGTAGCTTTTTAAAAAATCTCTTATTCCAAAAAGTGATTGTTTTAAAAGCTAACACAAACGGACACCAATTATAGGAAGAAAACTCTGATGAAAAATTTGAATTGCGGTATTCTTGCAAAGATCAGTTCTTGAAACGCTTTAAATTTCATTTGACATAATTCCATTAAAAGATAGTTCGTTTCCCTTATCCGAGCAGGATTCTAGAATAGTGCAATCCAATTTCTTTCCTCATGGAATGTCATAGATATGTGTGTGTGTGTGTGTGTGCGCATGCGGTGTTTCCTTGGTAATAGTAACAGCTTTAGGTGTGGATTTAAGTATACATATACATGCCTATTTCTTGGCATACAAGTCCCTAGTGTCTATTTGGAAAATAGTCAGAGAAAAAAAAAAAACATAACGAAAGAATTTTGGTTTAGAACTTAAATTTCTAATTTTCGTGCACTCGAGCAAATGTGAAAGGAAAACATTCAAGAAAGTAGTTTTATTTCTGCCAAGAATTTGCAGATGAAGATTAAAAAGGGAATAAAGAAAATGTACCTTGACCTCTGCTACTGGATTAAGTAGTTGGCTCTCCTCTTTTGATTTATTGTATCTTTCAATTACTGATCTCATGCTGATAAGAGCAAAGAGAAGACTGGTCAGGTTCTTTCAAACTACATTAAAGTTGCAACATAGTGCTAAGGGCTAAGGGGTCTTTGTGATTTATGCAAGTAAATTCAGTATAGACTAAGGTGTTTTTTGTTTGACAAAGTATACACATCTATGCTCCAGATCTTATTCTCCGTTTAGTAAAGAAGTAACATTTTTTCCCGAGTACATGTATAACCATTGATGTACTACGTAGATAGAGAGAAAAAACCAAAGAGGAGTAGAGATGGAGATAAAAAGAGTATAGGGTGGAGAGTTATTTGCTATAGAAGTATAGAGCATGTAGTTCTGTCAACTCCTAAAGTTAAAAACAGAAGCAAGACAGATTTGCTTTTGTGAAACGTAAAATTGTACTGGGATGCGTCTTTAAAATAAGTTGATAATGAAGAGGAGAATGTAGTTACAATTGGTGAGAATGCTTTCCGAAGTCTTCATTCCAAACACAACCTTGTTCTAACAAACTCTTTTGTGAATTCTAGAGCTTAAAAACTCTAGCATGGATTAGGATTCAGTTTTTGTGAATTTCCATTTCTCTGTTTCCTTTTCTTTCTCATTTTGTTTCTAATGCCTTTGCAAATTTCTTGTCTAGGTTATGCCTTCTGTGACCAAGTGGCTACTTTACACTTGAAAACATTGCGAAACTAAGGTGCTCCAAGTCTACTTCAACAATGATGCCTACTACTTTGTCTGCTCATGACATGCTTTTGACATGCTACTGATTATTGCGGGTGAAATGTGTTGGATCGAAACAATTGCACGCAAACAATATATACGAAAAATAGAAAGATCAAAGGAGACACAGAGAATTTCTACGTGATTCGGCAATGCGCCTACGTCCACGCTGGAGAGTCAGAAGTTTCCACTATATCAAAATAATTAGGGTTTCAACTTATATATCTCCTATAGGTACATGGTGAAATCTCCAAAATACCCATAACTCTTGTCAGCATCCAGAGAGGGCCCGACCCCATGGCTACGCTTCGCTCGGTCATGGGCAACAAGGCCCTCCCACTTGAATCTTGGACCTAGTGTAACAGACCCATTACAATATGAGCTACATCCAACAAAATGGAAACTCTCGAAGAATTGCTCTACCTTAAAGACTTGCAACAAATTTTTTTTTTGTTTTTTGTGTTTTGTGTTTTGTTTTTTGGATGGGTATTTACTCTCTATACTGTGGTACACGTCGAACACAACTTCAACTATGTCTGTGTACAAGTACAACAAAAAGATGGTTTGAAGAGAGACACATTATTTGAAGAGAGACACATTATTCTGTCATAGATTGTTCAAGAACTCGGCTTCAAAAATTTCTTAATTTGGAAGAGATGAATAGGGAGACAATTTGTAGATGCTTATTATAGGGCATTGTTGGATAAACAGATAAGAGGCTTTATATTTGTATTCCTTTTTCATTCAAAATTATCTGGTTGTTTCATTCAAAAAAAAAAAAAAAAAGATATTCAACAGTTATTTTGATAACGTGTTATCCGAAATCAAAAAATTTCAAGATTTAAGCATATGTCTCCTAATTTCAGGAAAAACAAGCTTACACACAAGCACTATACCCATGTGTACTAGTGTGGTGATAGAAATTACGTGGTATCACTGTTACTTTGAATATTTTCTACTCTATGAAATTGTAAGTAGAAAAACAACCTCTTTAGATTTATGCATAAAGTTTAGGAGCAAGCTATAATAGGAATTCTGAGCGTTGCAAGTTGGGCTGGCTAACCTTTTTCTAGCTTAAGACCAACACAAATTTAAAGGCACACTTTTGTGTGTGCGTGTGTGTGTGTGTTGGTCTTCGGCTCTTCGGATTAGAAATCATAAGCCGATGATCTCACTCTTGGTAATTAAGGCTTGGACAGACATATTAAACAATAGTCCGAGTCTGTACTTGAAATACATCTCCTTGTCCTCTATAAATAATTATAAGTGGAGAAACCTGGACTAAATCGGTCGAATTTGGGCAAACTTGGACATGCTTTGTTAACTCGAAAGGGGTGTAGACAGCGTAAAAATGAGTCTAGTGTCCCTCCAAGTATTCTACTAATTATCTACTAGATCAAAGTTTGATTTTGTGATTTTAGGTCAGATTTTCCAAAAATTTACAAAACGTTGTTCTAATTCACTCTAATTTTGGGTTTGGCTTGGGCTAATCTTGGACTAGCCCACTCGAGTTGCAGTTTACAAACTACTTAAGGC
Source organism: Hydrangea macrophylla (assembly GCA_033977485.1). NCBI lineage: Eukaryota > Viridiplantae > Streptophyta > Magnoliopsida > Cornales > Hydrangeaceae > Hydrangea > Hydrangea macrophylla. The sequence goes on from CM066986.1 coordinate 88,805,723, forward strand.
TACCAAAGGAGAATGGGAAACCCCAACATGTCCTTTTTCCTGAATGACTTATCCTAATTCCTTCTTGCTATCTAGAGCCAATTTGGTTTCCACAAAGGAAGGTATTCAATTTTTTTCTTTACATTTTCCCTAATTATATGTTAAACAATCCCATGAATTTAAGAGTTCAACTCAAATCACAACTCTTAATGATATCTTATGTATGAATTGTCAAATAGAAGTTTCCAAATGGAACAGCACAGCATTGATTGTCCATGCATCATGGGAACACATGATAAACATGGAGAAAAAAAAGGAGCAAAGCACAGGTAAAAAAATCCAAAGTCTTTTCTTTTCAAAAGATTAAGAGAAGGTTAACTTGTCTGGTGAACTAGATTATAAATATTAAGTAGTTACTACTATGGGATGATGAGGTCATGCAATAATACCTAACACCATGAAAAAAAGCTCTCTTAATGACTCTATTTGACATTGAAGTCAATAATGTATAGCAGCAATCAGCTTTCTTTAATCAGTAGGAATTAACCCAATTTACAATGTATTTTATAATACATTTCTGGAAATGGTCACAAAAGTCGCCATTAACAATTAGAGAAAAGAAAGAAATAAAACTTTTGTATGTCAATAATGTTATGGGCACAAACAAATCTCACAAACACTTACACCTACAGTGTATCTCTCTCCTAGGTGACACTGTGGTCCATTAAAATTATCCGAACCCCACAGTGCTATCAATGAGAGAGATAAACTGTGGATATAAGTGTTTGTGAGATTGTTTATGCCTCAAATATTACCCTTTGTATGTATGCGTCAAAAACTAAATTGTCTTCCAAAGATAATACAACAGAGCGATCAACTTGCACTGCAATCATTGTCAATAGGAAGAAAGTTATTAAGATTTGTTGTGTAGAACAAAAAGGGTTTAGTTGAAAAAGTTGGGTTTATGGTGAGTATCAGGAGTCCTCGCAGGCTAGTACCCCTATCTGTTTCCTTTCAGAGAGAGAAAGGTTAAGTAATGTTTACACCCAAAATCCACTCGGTTTGGTTCTTAGGGCCCTAATGTCTAGCCTGTAATCTTGACATACGAAAGAGTTGGTTCAGTCAAAGCCCAAGCTCAAGACGACTCAACTACCTATTGTGTAGAAGCACTTTCCAAACCATAAGTAAAGACTATAATTCAAACGAGAAAAGAGAATGCAAAACAAAGACACACAAAGACACAAGATTTTCACGAGTGGTTCGGCCAACTATGCCTACATCTACTCTACCTGGAGCTAAGGAATAATTCCGCTATTTAAACGAACGGATGATTACAGTGCCAACGTGAGTAATCACTCTCTCACCAAAACCAAAACAAATGATCTCTCCAAACAAAACCGCACCAAAACAAAACAAAAGAGACAAACAAATAGAGATCTTAATGAACCCTAAGGTTCTCCAGTGAACAATACTCTCTCTCTCTCTCTCTCTCAAAAGATGTAAAGTTCTCCCAAACAAAGAACTCTTGACCTCTCTTTTGCAAAAGACCTAAAAGTCACTTCAAATGACTCAAAAGAACCCTTATATAGGGATACACATATTCGCTATTCCAATATGCTTAAGATTTGCTGCCAAAATCGAATTAAGAATCCAAAACCAATTAGGAAAGCTAATTTTCCGTCAAACTTGCCAAATCTTCTTAAATACCGCTCACGCGGGCAACTCGGACAGACAACCTAGCGGGCGATATTTCAGAATCCAAATCCCAAATAACCTCGCACACAGCCTGCAATCTAGTTTGCTCGGGCGGGGCTTGCCCAAGTGGACCGCTCGGGCGACAAAGCTAATTTTTGAATTACTTCTTTTTCCAAATCGAACCACAATTTCCAACAATCTCCACCTTGTTGAGATTTCCCAAATTCTAATGCAAATTGAACCACACGATTACAAAATAAGCAAACTCCAACTTGGTGAGATTCGATCCAAAGACTCGAGTTCCAAACCAACCAAATGCAAATCCAAAGCCAAATCCCAATCCAAATTAAAACAAACACAAACTTGTAATCATCCTCCACTTTGATACGATGTTTCATATCAAGTCCCAACAATAAATGTTCCTTGCTCCGGCCTCTAAATTGTGATCTTCAATGCAAAATTTTCAAGTCCAAACCTAGTTTGAACTTCAACCCACCAATGACTGAAGTCAACAAATTCTTCCAGAGAACTAGATCACCAAACAAATCGTTTTCACGATCCAAATTTAGTTGCACCAACTAATCCAAACCTAGCAAATTCTGAATTGCGCACTCTAAATACCAATATCCAAATGAGTGCTCTCAAACAAACGAGGTTTAGGAGACACCTTTTCAAAACCAACTTGGACAGGAGGATTATCGTACTTCGCCTTCTCCACAAATGGGGATACTTCTAAATCAACTCCTAAAATAGGACTCCCAACAAACGAATGCACATCAACGAGCCCACTCAAAACAAACGTGTCAACATCTAAATGAGTCCTCCTAAAAAACATATTGCTCTCCAAAACGAACCTTGCAGGTCTTGACACCTTCCAATAAACATTCTTCCAACGAGCCTTACCGAGCCCCTAAAATAACTTTTCCATGCTTCATGTGTGGAAGCTTGGATCCAAAAGGTTTCTTTCCAATGGTGTCTGCTCCATCTCCAATCAAATGACCCAACAAGAAATACAAATTACTTTCCTTTACCCCTCTACGCAAAATGAGAGCACCTTTTGAGATCTTCAGCCCTCCATCAACCAATGTGACTTTGAAACCCTTCGACTCCAAAGCACCCAACGAAACCAAATTCATCTTTAAATCTGGAACATGCCACACATCCATCAACTTCTTGATGGTTCCATCATGCAACTTTAAACGAACATCACCCACTCCCATCTTCTCACAAAGCACTCCATTGCCCATATGAATTGTTCTACCATTTAACACATTTAATTTGGTGAGCTCTCCATATTGGGACACATATGATGAGAGCAAGACAAATCAATAACCTATCTATCCAAGTGCCCTCTTCAACTGTGGTAGCTAACACAAATTTTGAATCATTTTCTTCAACTTGAACCATATTAGCATCCTTCTTCAAATCGCCTACCAATTTAGGACAGTCCTTCTTTCAATGACCAAACTCGCAACAATAAGCAGACTCATCTTTGGCCAATCTTGACCCACCAATTGAAACTTCTCTCTTAGGATATTTATTTCCAAACCATGTCTTTCTATCCTTTGGTCTTCCTCTTGTAACTAAATATTTGGATGTATCATTGTGGGCATCCTTATCTCTCTTCCTAAACTCATTATTCATGAGAGCATTTAACACATCCTCAAACTTTACTGAATCCTTTCCATGAATCAAGGTGGTTGCCAAGTGTTCATACGAATCGGGTAAAGAATTCAAAAGAATGAGAGCCTTCTCATCTTTAACAACTTCATCCAAATTTAATAAATCGGCAAGTAATTTATTGAATGCATTCAATTAACCCAACAAAACGTACCTTCAACAAATTGAAATTGGAAGAGCTTCTTCTTCAAATATAGTCTATTCTCCATGCTCTTGGTCATATGTTTGTCTTCCAATGTCTTCCAAAGAGTTATTGCCACGGTCTCTCTCATGAAAGAATATTTCACATCCTTAGCGAGACAAAGCCGAATGAATTCACATGCCAACTTGTTCATCTTCAACCATTCCATCTCATCTAATTTTGAAGGTCTGTCTTCCAACACAAAGTCTAATCCTTGTTGCACAAGTACATCTATCATCTCGCACGGCCACATCCCAAAATCATTTGTTCCATTGAACTTTTCAACTTCAAATCTTCTTCCCAAAAGTGACATCTTCGTACCTTGCGTGCCTGAACTAGAAGCCATTGACTTGTCACTCGTCTTCTTACCAACAAATCCTTCTTCTCCCTCTATATGCCCTAGAACTCAACCCGGAGCTCTGATACCACTTTGTTGTACGGAAGCACTTACCAAACCATTAGCAAAGACAATAATCCAAATGAGAAAAGAGAATGCAAACAAACACACACAAAGACACAAGATTTTCACGTGTAGTTTAGCCAACTATGCCTACGTCCATTCCCCCCGAAGCCAAGGAGCAATTCCACAATTCAAACGAATGGATGATTACAATGCCAACGTGAGGAATCACTCCTTCACTAAAACCAAAACTAATGATCTTTCCAAACAAAACAAAACAAAATAAAATAAAGCAAAACAAAAGAGGCTAACAAATAGAGATCCTAATGGACCCAAAGGTTCTCTTGTTGGGATTATGCCCTCAAACCCTTTTCTAGATGTATGTGATGCTTGACATTTTATATATGGATATCAACTTTTACATTTAATTTTGTATGTTTCATGATATGAATGTTGTATATAATCCTTAAATATCATAGTAGGTAATTCGTGTATGTATGCGATACATACACAGGAGATATGAATTACTAGTCTTTGATATTTAGAATTATCGCAGTGGATGATGAGGCTGGATATCTCATTAGGTATACACTATAGCATGATTAACTACCATTGGATGGAGTGATGAATTTCAATCACTAAAGTGCAAGACTCTTAGTAGTTAAACTTGCGCGCTAATGCTTATAGTGCATTAACAGACCATGAGATTTTCCTATTGACATCTAAAACTGTCACAGTCGATAGGAACTCATAACTTGTACAAGGCACATGTTCTTAATCTTGAGATAATTATGGACACAGACTATGGACGTGACTGCTTTGAATTATCAATCAGCGAGGTCTTCAAGATCAACACCTGGGTATCTTGGTTAAGTCATGTTCATAGGGTTGTGAACATATATTGTTAAGATAGAATTTACTTTCTAATGAAGAGCAAGCATTCCCTTGAGAATGTCACCAAGTTGATTACTGAACTGCAGTCTTGTTGATAAGTAGTTATCAACATGTTTAGTAATCATGATAGGTGAATGGGACTCAAGGAATATAAGATGTAATTATCATTCATGATGATAGTAACTATTTATCCGACTACCTGAATATGATTACGAATGTTGAAAGTAGTGGGACATTAGTGCAATCATACAAGTCTAGATTCTGCTTCGGATATATTCTTTTGTGTTAGAGTATAGTTATCATTTTATAGTAGAGTTAATATTAACTGATCAGTTAGTTGATTCGCTGGTCAAAGAATTTGATCATAGGAATTAATAACTGATTTATGCCAACAATAAAGAACCTTGTATGAAGATGAGAGAAAGAGGGACCAATTGATTGGTCCATTAATTTACCAATCGATTGGATAGACTATCGATTGCCAATTATGGCAATCGATTGTCATTTTTAGCAATCGATTAGATCTTAGGTCGGTTGAAAATTCTTATAAATAGGAGACCTATGGGCAAAACATGTTATCTCATTGTTTTTGAAGCCTTAGCTTTCCAGAAACATTCTATAAGCTCCCAACCTCTCTTTCTCACCCAAGAAGGACTCCCACTAGTCCAGGTCTTCAAAAGTGCATCTACCGAAGTCATAGGAGTGAAGATCATCTAGTGGAGGCTGCTGGAATCTCAACTAAGGAGATCTTTGCAAGTTTTAGTTGCACAAAAATGTATTCTACTCTTCTATACATTATTAGATTCATATGAGTAGTAGCTCCTGGCACACAAAGTTTTTAAAACTCGGTTTTCCATTGCGTAAATAGTTTTTCGTAATCTATTTCCTTTAATTGGTATTAGAGCCACACTAAAACGAATCTAGTAACATGTTTTATGTAAACCCAGATGTGTTTACATGTGTTTTTAGTCATTTTGTAAAATTATAAAGACATAATCGTGTTTTTCTAATCGTTCTAATTACTAAAACAAATCTGTTAGATTCTGGATCAAACTAGACCAATTGATTGGTTACAGAGCCAATCGATTGGAGGTCCAGGCAATCGATTGGTGTTTGATTCAATGATTGCCAAGGTTTTGATCAGAGAGTGTTCTTTGAGATTTAAAAAATCCAAATATAATATTTTAAAATAGAATTATAACTTTTTAATCATCTTTAATAATTGTTTCCATCCAATCAATTAGACTTTATACCAATTTATTGGATAAGCCAATTGATTGGTTTATAAGGCAATCGATTGGGGATTGGACAAAAAATATCCGTTACTGTTTTAAGACTAAATCACTTCATGAAAGTGTTTTATGAAGTATGCATGTCATCTAGAAGTTTCAGTTAATATATATATGCATGGATGTATGTACGTTTAACCTTTTGCAGCAAGTATAAGACCCCTATCTCCCATGGCACCAAGAATTTTGATTTTTTGCTTAAATATGTGATTGGTGTTTATTTATTATGGTTTGGTTTATAAGGCATGTGTAAAGGGCGCTGCGACTTTATTCCTGTGAAAAGGAGAGTCGCACAAGTTTTCCTAGCTTATTTATTGCTATTTCTTATTCTAGATAAATTGTAAGCTTCGAAAGAAGCATAGGGCAATGTAATAGAATATGACAGTCCATGAAGATAAAGTAGCAAGCCGTTGTCCATGAAGATGGAGCCGGAGGTGATCAAACCACGAGATGGATCTATGAAGATAGAGCTATGGGAGATAGAGGCATTTTGAATGTCTTTATTTTATTTTAGTTTTTGATTTACACATGCTTGTTTGTAATTGACATTAGATATTGTTACTGCTTGCATACACGTAAGACAAGTTTTCTAAAATAAAATTCAAAAACCGTTTTAACACATTAGTAAACATTGGATGTTTATGGGCAATGTGAAAAAGTATTTTTTTCAAAGCAAAATCCATAATTATCAAATCTAGTGGGAGTGGGAATTATTAATAACTCCTACGGTCTTCCATTAACGGTTCACTGTAAGATGAGTAAAGTATTCTGTGTCATCCAGCTATGGGTGATCATTCCATACGGAGGATACATTACTCATTGGTTACTAAATGTGAACTTCTTAAGGATAGGATCAATGAGAGGTGTTAGAGGGTGACCACCGTATGGAGGCACTACTTAAGGCGATTGTCATTGGATCCTAGTTGATGATGCACACTAGCTAAATAAATAAGGGATCCCACATGAGGCATTATTTAGAAACTTAGAGGTCAAAAGGGTTCAGGAGTCATGACTTGTTTTTAAGAGTTGCATAGCGGACAAGTCATGATTAATCGAATGATCGAATAATGACCACCACATGGAGGCTTTATTCTTTCGTTTTGATATTCAGGCGACTTTATTATGCGATAAGAGTTTTAAGGATTCTTTTTTATTTTGCACTGTCTAAAATTTTTGATATCTATATTTATAATGTATGTTATTCTTTTCAGAATTCATCATATCTGGATCTTCATTTAGTCCATTTGCCACCATACTCACACAAAATAAGATAACTGGAACTAACTACATTGAATGGAAATACAACCTTGACACTGTTTTAACTGCGGAGAATCATATTTATGTCCTCACTACCCCATGCCCTGCAAACCCACTGCAAATGCTTTGGCAGCTACTAGACACGAGTTTGACATATGGAAGAAATTGAATGGGATGGCCTGATGCTACATACTGGCCTCTATGGCTGGTATGTTGCAACACCAGTTCTAATTGAATGATTCCACTAGTGCCATCATTACCAACCTCAAAGAAATATTTGGGGAACATGGTAGACTTGCTAGGCAGATCGCTATGCAAAAGATAATGAATGCTAAGATATTGGAAAGGACTCTAGTTTGAGAACATGATTTGAAAATGATAAATTATTTAAATGAACTGGAGACTCTGGGAGTCAACATTGATGCACAAACCTAAGTTGACATGATCCTCATTTTACTGTCTCCATCATTTGCTCAATTCAAACTTAACTATAATATGAATCAAATAAAGAGAGGAGCTGATGGATGAGTAGGTTTCCCATTTCAATTCACGGAATGTGATTTGGGACACGATGGGAGTTTGCATGCCTCGGTAGGAAAGAGATCACCGGAGTATAGAACAAGATCTTTTTTTGCTGCCATGGGGTCGACCTATAAACAAGGTAAACCCAATGGGACCCAAAAAATGGGGGTACTGCATTGGGCAGAAGACAATCCAAAAAGCAAAGGCTCAGCCAGCTGAAGGAAGGAGACTTGGAAGCTTACCTTATTCTTATTTATGCAAAGGGGAAAGGGGCAACCTCTCTTACTAATAATAAGAAAGGGGGTGAGACAGCCAATATGTAGTTTGCTTCCAAGCCAGCCCGACCGCGAGGAATCAAGAGATCTTTTCCAGTGCTGACTTGGATCTCGGGTGATAGAATAAGGCAGCCAGAAGCGATGAGCAGTCACTGTCTTGCTTTTACCATACATTCTATTATATTAGTAAAGGGCATGTTCTCATCTTTTGAAAGAAAGATGTACAGTGGCAGTCTTCTCGTCAATCTTCAGACTTAAGCTAGGCACTTGCTAGAGGGCGACTGACCGAGACTCTTTCTTATTTTTTAAGCGAATTGATGAGTCCTCTTCATGTAGCGGAAGGGGTGATAAAATCTGGGAAAACGTTATGAATGATGAGAAAGGCGCTTATTCTCGATCTAAGTTGTAAGATAAGCAAGAAAAGAAGAAGGCTGGCACTGGTGGTTCAAATGTTGGACCAGTCCCAAAGATTGCGAAATCTAAGGGAAAGGAGAAGGACGGTGGTAAAGGCGAAGAAAAGTGTTTCCAATGTGGGGAGAAAGGTAATTGGAAGAGGAATTGTTTGAAATTCTTAGCTACAAGAATTCAAGGTATGATCGACTCACAAGTTATTGAAGTAAGTAGAAATGCATTGCAGACTTAACTAGAAAAAATGAGTATGTGGCTGCTTATGAAGCCACAAAGGAAGCTATTTGGCTCAAGAAGTTCCTCATGGAACTCGAGGTGATACCAGCGTCATTATCACCTATTACACTATAATGTGATAATAGAGGGGTAGTGGCTTGGTCCAAGGAGCCAAGGAACCATGAAAAGGGAAAGCACGTAGAAATGAAGTATCATCTTATTCGAGATATAGTCCAACATGGAGATGTGACTGTCACCAAGATTGCCACCATTGACAATCTTGCAAATCCGTTTACAAAGGCCTTGTCTCAGAAGGTCTTTGATCGTCATTTAGATAGTTTAGATCTCAAATGTAGTTCTAATGGATTATGAGTGCAAGTGGGAGTTTGTTGGGATTGTGCCCTCAAACCTTCCTCTCGATGTATGTGACGCTTGACATTTTATATACGGATATCAACTTTTACATTTAATTATGTATGTTTCATGAGATGAATGTTGTATGTAATCCTTAAATATCATAGTAGGTAATTCGTGTATGTATGAGATACATACGCAGGAGACACAAATGACTATTTTTTGATATTTAGAATTGTCACAGTGGATGATAAGGCTAAATATCTCATTAGGCATACACTGTAGCATGATTAACTACCATTGGATGGAGTGATGAATCCCAATCACTAGAGTGCGAAACTCTTAATTAAACTTGCTAGTGCTTATAGTGCATTGACGGACTATGAGATTATCCTATTGACATCTAAAACTGTCAACAGTTGATAGGAACTCATAACTTGTATAAGGCACGTGCTCTTAATCTTGAGACAATTATGGACGTGACTGCTTTGACTTACCAATCAGTGAGGTCTTTAAGATCAACACCTGGGTATTTTGGGTAAGCCATGTTCATAGGATTGTGAACATATATTGTTAAGATAGAATCTATTCTCTGATGAAGAGTAAGAATTCCCTTGAGAATGTCACCAAGTTGATTATTGAGAACTACAGTCTTGTTGATAAGTAGTTGTCAATATTTTAGTAATCATGATAGGTGAATGAGACTCAAGGAATATAATATGTAATCATCATTTAGGTTGACAGTAATTGTTTATCCGACTATTTGAATATGATTACGAATGCTAAAGTAAAGCGACATTAGTGCAATCATACAGGTCTAGTTTCTGCTTTGGCTATGTTGTTTTACGTTGGAGTGTAGTTATCGTTTTACAATGGAGTTAATGTTAACTGATCAGTTGTTGATTCACTAGTCAAAGAGTTTGATCATAGGAATTAATAGCTGATCTAAGCCAACAATAAAGAACCTAGGAGGTCCCACTTTTAGCTCCAAAGAATGTATAAAGACAAAAGAAAGAAGGACCAATCAGTTGGTCCTTTTACCAATCGATTGGATAGGCAATCTATTGCCAATTATTATGGTAATCAATTTTGGAAATCGATTGGGAAGGCAATTGATTGCCATTGTTGGCAATTGATTGTGCCTTAGGTTGGTTGGAATTTCTTATAAATAGGAGACCTATAGGTAGAACATGTTATCCCATTGTTTTTGAAACCCTAGCTCTCCAAAATATTCTGTAAGCTCCCAACCTATCTTTCTCACCCAAGAAGGACTCCCACTAGACCAAGTCTTCAAAAGTACATTCACTGGAGTCATAGGAGTGAAGATCATCTAATGGAGGCTACTGAAATCTCAACTAAGGAGATCTTTGCAAGTTTTAGTCGTGCAAAAAGATACTCTACTCTTCTACACATTATTAGATTCACATGAGTAGTAGCTCATAGCACACAAAGTTTTTAAAACTCGATTTTCTACCGTGCACATAGTTTTTCGTAATCAATTTTCCTTCATCTCTAATGAACAATACTATCTCTCTCTCTCTCTCTCTTTCTCTCTCTCTCTATCTCTTTCTCTCTCTCAAAAGATGTAAAGTTCTCCCAAACAAAGAACTTTTGATTTCTCTTTTGCAAAAGACCTAAAAGTTACTTCCAATGACTCCAAAGAGCCATTATATAGGGATACACATATTCCCTATTCCAATATGCTTCGGATTTGATGCCAAAATTGAATTAGGAATCCAAAACCAATTAGGAAAGCTAATTTTCCTTCAAACTTGCCAAATCTTATGACATACGCATGTCCGCTCGTATGGGCCGCTCGGGTGGACAACCTAGCGGGGGACATTTTAGAATCCAAATCCCAAATAACCTCGAACATAGCTCACACTCTAGTTCGCTCGAGCGAGACTTGCCCGAGTGTTTCGCCCGAGCGAACCGCTCGGGTGACAAAGCCCATTTTCAAATTATTTTTTTATTTTCCAAATCGAGTCACAATTTCCAACACTACCTTCATAATAGAATTCTACAAGGCAATTCTCCTGACCGATAAACATCCTTTAAAATTGATTCTCTAGAATTGGTCCTCTAGAATCAGTGGTCCTCTAGAATCAGTTGTGACATTCAGTTCTAGAGCAATTTGGCCATCACCAAAGGATATCTGAGGTCAGTCAAAGCTGCATAGAGTCCAAATACCTGGATTCAGTGGCTTACCAAGGCCAGAGATTAAAATTGATGGTTTTCCTATTTTGGTCAGGATCACAAGATGGACAACAGAGGATGGAAGTGAATCAGTCTAGTAGATTGATATTGAGATGGTTAAGTCTGAGCACGTGGGACAGCAGTTACATAAACGTGGACGGTGGAAGGGCGAAAAATCATAGAAGCACCTTTGCAATAGTTGCAACCAAGCCAGTCACTATAAATAGATCAGATGTGGGTTCAAAAAGCTCTCTTGCACATCCAACACTCGAACCCAGCATTCAAAAGCATCCTATAGTGTAGTTTTAGCATTCAATTCTTGTACTTGTTGTGTTTTCTCCAATTCCCACGCATTGTACTCTATTTTTCTCTATAGAAATGAAGTTTTATCCAGTCTCTAAGGTATTTTTAGCATGATCTTAGTTGGTCATTTAAAAATATCGCGTTGGCGGTTTTTGAATGCTTTACCTTATCTTATATTGTTCTCTTGTTGGCAAGACCTTGGATATTATGTTCTTTTGTTTGGTTAGATCTATTTTGTTTACTTAGATGAGGTTGCATATGGCTTGTAGATGGTATCTTCTCCATGTGTGCTTTATTGTAATGCATGGGTACGCCACTATATTCTAGTATTACTTGAAGGCTTTCTATACGTATATTTTTTTAGCAGCTAGAATTTCGTCACTATGGAACCATAATTGCAATGAGATGGACAAATTAACCCCTATGTAGAGACAAATTAAGGATAGCATTAGCCACAAAGCTCACCCTATCCCAAGACAAAAAAATCAAGAAACCTCGCGTAACAACTTGCATTTCCATGTAATTATTTGTATTTGCATTTGACATATTTAAATTCAAATTGAAATTTCATGTTTAATCTGTGTTCATAGAGCTATTTAATTTATAATCTTCATGTTTTAGAAACTTGTGACTTGCTTTAGTTCATATTTAAAATTTTGTTGGGGTCAAACTGTGATTTTATAAAATTTTACAATACCTGTGTTAGATTTTAAAACTGTATTTCAAAACGGTGGACATGTTTGCTTTTAACTCAATCAGTATTTTTATAAAACCAGAAAATCATTTTTTTACGTTAAAATGAATTTTCTGTATTTTTGTGGTGAACACTGTGCCATGAAAATACCAGTTTACGTTTAAAATTGTCCACGCTGTGCTAAACTTTCACAGATTTTGGAAGTGACGTAAAGTGGACATGACATATACTTTATTTCCATTTAAGGCAAGCAATGACTGGTTAAGCCTTGTTTGGTTGTGCCACTATGTTGTGTATTAGTTTATGCCATAAGCTCTCATTCCCAAACACTCCTAATTTGACCCCTACATAGCTAGACTTGGCCTTTGGATCGGATCAATTGGAAGAGTGGATACAATCTGTGTATAATTGTAGATACGTATGTATATGTGCTGATAATTAAGAGTAATTAGAGGATTTAGTATACTCAATTAAACTTATTAAGTAATACTTGGGCTCAAGTTGAGCAAGCTCATCCCCTCTATATATACACTCACATACACTCCCTCTAAACACCTATTCTGCACTTCAAGCACAGAGAGAAAAGAGAGAGCTTGAGAGTCCACATTTTCTAAAATTTTAAAGGAAGAACAATCCCCATAACCAAAGCTTGGGTTTGAAATTCTAGCTTGTTATTCTCTCTCAACAAATTCTTTACTCTCTTATCTCAGTGAGTATTTCTAGCTCACTCCAAATGTAATTCATGCTTAGTTACTGTGCATATGTTGTAAAATTTAAAACCTCCATTGTTAAATTCCTTAAGAACTCCATGGCTTGAAAAATTCATGATTTTCCAAACTCAATGAAAATCTGTGTTGAGAGATAAAAATGAAAGATTACCTATCCTAGACGTTATATATTCAGTATTAGCGCTTAAGTCGTTCACATGGAAAAGTACATTAAGAATTAAGATTTGTCATCCTTTAGTTTTTCCTAAAATTCGGGAGTTACGTTTGAAATCGTGTAAAATTAATTGTGGATTCTTAATCCTTGCGAAAAACCAAAGAGATTCATATATTGTATGACATATATAGTTGCAGAATTGGAAATGGGTCAAAAGACCCCCAGATTGCTGAAATAGAGCAGTTTCACGAGGAAGAAGAAGTCTCTGCTGAAACTCGCATGCGCGATCACGCGAGCGACCCCTCGCGCGTGCGATTTTCCTGTATTCTGACAGAAGGAAAAGTTTTTATAATAAAAAGGGGAAAAAATGGGTATATCGCGCGAGCGACCCCTCGAGCGAGCGGCTCGCGCGCGCGACTTCTGGCAGTTTCTAGTTTTGCTTGTTTTGTGATAAGGAACTATTTGGGATAAACTTATATACTGTTTGAGTACTGTTTGGAAAATTTATTAAATCAGAGTCTTAATTTGTTATGTTTGAACGATTAAAACGATGAATTGTGACTTATCAATCCCCGTACGAACGTCGATTACATAATTCAGTTAATTGCCTCATGTTTTAAAGTTTCATGACATACATGTGCTGTCAGTTGTACATGCATGGTGAGCATGAATGTTGGTCAGTATGGAAAAGAGTAATGGTCAGTGTGGCATAGTGAGTGCGGTTGAGATTGTGTTGTGGAGACTCCCTGGTAAGTGAGTACCAAAGTGTGTTGTGAGTGAGATTGAGGCGAGGGTGTCTTTGAAATACGATGGTGGCAAAACTAGACACTCCCTGACGACCATGGTAGCATCAAAGTGTGTGAAGCCGAACTTGGACATTCCCTGGCACCCATGGAAGTGCTAAAGTGTGGCCTACGGGCACTCCCTGATACCCGAGTTTGGATACTGCGTGAGGGTTCCTCCGGTATTTGCATGGCGGATTAGGTAGTCAAAGTATGAGGCAATGGACACTCCCTGGTACCCCGGACCAAAGTGTGAGGCAAACTGGACATTCTCTGGCACCCCTGTGCTAAAGTGTGGCTATCGGAGTATTTCAAAGATACTAGTGTATGATAGTGGATTGTTGGATTTTGTCGAGAGAAAAGAGTCGGTAAGATTAGATGGTGCATTGTTCTCATACACGGTCACATATATGTAAATTATATCTTTTAAATAATATGGTGCTTGTTTCCTAAATGAACTCCTTGCTTTAATATAAACTTATTGGATTAAATGAGAATTGGAAAATGGTAATTGAGTATGTGTTACATTCAAAGTTATGTTTTTAATACTCACCAGCTTCTTGAAGCTGACGACGTTGATGCATCCTGGACATTCGTGTTCAGGTTTTTCAGGTATGATCAGACTAAACATTATGATTATGCTAATTGAGAATGACTGCTTGGAAGAAAGACTGTTATCTATACTCCATGTTTTAAGTTATAAATTGTTTTGTAATAAGGATGACTGTAATAGATATTAAGTTATTGTTTTGATTTAAGGCGGCTTGTGCCTTAGAAGACCCCTTGCTGTAATATGTAATAAGTTAGAAAAATATTTTGTAAGCTTTGATTGCACAACTCTGATTATATGTTTTTGTTGTTCGACGTTTGGGACGGAATCGATCCTTCAAACTGTCGCGACCTACGGGTCCATAAAGGAAATTAAACGCTTTCCATATTTATGCTACGTCGGGGCGTGACAGGATTTAGTGGTATCAGAGCCAGGTTATTATTTATCTCAAGATAGTTTAGCCTGGTTAGGGTTTACCAGTTTTGACCCGATTCCACGATTTGTTAGCTTAAGCTTTGCACCCTGATGATATGACAGGGAGGATAGAATCAGAACCCAAATGCCTAAGATTATCTCTTTCCTGATTTAAGTTAGTACTTTTTTATCAGGTATGGATCCAGCTTAGCCCCTTTTTGTACCAGACGGGTTTGGAGGACATTTGGTGACTCCCGGGGCAGTAGTCCCAGCTTTTCTCGATTTATATCACACCGCCATTGAGCAGCTGGCCACGACGACTATAGTATCAGATCTGTGGCACCAGGTTCACGTGATAGGATTAGTTTATTTGACACGTATTCGCCTTGAGATACGCTATTTCGCGGAGGCTCAGCGTTTAGTGCTAGTTGAGATTCTGAGACTAGTTGATATTGATGCCCTCTATTTCCCCTTTGAGATCTAGGTTGTGCATGCTAATCTCGCACAGCTAGAGGTGCCCCTGCCAGTGGTTCCCATCGCCGAGGACGATGCTGAGGTTGTTCATTTGGTGCCAGTAGGTGGAGAGGGTGTAGGGGATGGCATAGGTTTAGATGATCTCGCCGCTGAGCTTGAGAAGGAGCTAGCACTTGAGCTAGTTCTGCCCAAGGAGGTGCCAGTTGAGGCAGATGCCCCAGCGCATGCTTCCTCGTCGACCTCTCAGAGCTCTAATTTTGATTTGGTGGGCCTGTTCCTTGTTCAGCGATTTCGCCCCGTCGACTCGCTAGATCTTCTGATAGCTGCTTACGGAGATGACTATTTTCTTAGATATCACCTTGTACATATTAACTACTTTTGACTATTAGCTCTACCTCTTTTTGCAAACTGTAATTACATGCATTAGAGTATAGGGCAATGACCACATTTTTGGCATTAACTCTTGCATGGACAATATGTGTCCTAACCTATACAGATAGGGTAGGCATTGATCTGATCATACACGCTTTTTGTATCAACTTGACGAGAAGTTATATATAAAATATACTCTTTTGAAAGTTGTCGTCATTTAAATTGCTTCATAGTACTGTTTCATGCATGTTTCTCATTCTGCTATCACTATCATGCATAGAATGGCTGGAGGACTAAGGAGGAACATGAATTTGATCGAGGGAGCACCTGAGGCTGCCGATCCTACGGGGATGTTCGAAGCATTTGTTAGACGTTTGGAAAGAAACAGTAATACGAATGACAACCGACGAGACCGTCAGACTGGAGATAAGCTGTTGGAGAGATTCCGTGCGCTAAGACCCGAGCAGTTTGCGGGTACCGTAGAGCCCTGGAAAGCAGAACAGTGGTTAAGACAGATGGACCGTATGTTCGAAGCTGTCCAATGCAATGAGATGGACAAGAGGATGTTAGCTACCTTTCAGTTAACCGATGCTACCGCAGATTGGTGGGATTCGGTCATAGCTACTATCGGGAATGGAGCTGCAATGGGAATGACGTGGACTGCGTTCAAGGGGAGATTTTTGGAAAAGTATTGCCCAGCTACGGAAAGGCACAGAAGAGAGAAGGAGTTCATGGATCTGACATAAGGAACCAAGTCGGTGCAAGAGTACACCACACAGTTCGAGAGATTGTCTCGGTTCGCCCCTCATATGGTTGATATTGAGGAAAAGAGGATCTGTAAGTACAATCAAGGGCTGACACCCCAAATTCGCCGCCTGACTCTCGGTCACCTAGATAAGTCGTTTGAGGGATTGGTTGGCTTGGCTACTGATCTAGAAGAAGACGCTTGAGTGAACCGTAAGCAATTCGAATTTTGGCCGCCTCAAAGGGGTAATTTTGGAAATAGACCACCAATGAATCGTACCCAAGGGCAGAAGAGGAATTTTGATGGAAGCAAGAGGACCCAAGCTATCTCCTATCCGACTTAGCCCCGAGTAGGAGAGGGGGGTAATGCTGGAAAATTCTTCAATTGTGGCAACCCCGGTCACCTGGCTCGAGATTGTAAGGCACCAAGGCGTGCTGCTCAGCAAGGCATAGTCTGCTACAACTATGGTGAACCAGGTCACATCAGCAAGTTCTGTACTGTTCCTAAGTAGGTGATGTATGGGCAATAGAATCAGATTCGCTTGAATGCTGTTATTCCTGCCGCTGCTGGATATGATGGGACTGTGTACGAAGAAGGAGGTTATGGAGAAGCTCAACCTGATCAGCAAGCAGTGGAAGGTACATTGACTCTATTTAACTCCCATGTTAAAGTGTTATTTGATACGGGTGCTGCTCTTTCGTTCATATCTGTTAATACAATTCAGAGATTGGGTATCTTACCTCATCGTTTAGAGAAAGCTTTGAGGGCTACTTCGCCATTAGGAGCTGCAGTCATATTAGGATACGTGTGCAAGGATTGTCCTTTACGGCTAGGAGACCGTGAAATCCCTGCAAGGTTGATTGTCCTATCAATGAAAGAGTTCGACATAATCCTAGGAATGGATTGGCTCTCTCAGAATCAAGTGAAGTTGGATTGTGCGAGAAAGAGAATTACATTCCTTGACAATGAGAATCGACCCTTTGATTTTCAATGTAACCCTTCGGGAGATATGTTCCTCAAGGTGTTTGGCTAACATTGAAGTCATCAGTACAGAAGCGACAGTGTCGTCTATACCTGTAGTCAAGGACTTCGAAGAAGTATTTCAAGACGTTTCTGGTTTGCCGCCCGAGAGAAGTATAGAGTTCTGCATTGAGCTTATACCGGGTACCATACCGATCACCAAGGTTCCCTACAGAATGGCCCCTATCGAACTGTTGGAATTGAAGGAACAAGTTCAAGAGCTCGAGAACCTAAGTTTTGTACGTCCAAGTACATCGCCTTGGGGAGCACCAGTGTTATTCGTGAAGAAGAAGGACGGAACACTTCAGTTGTGTATCGACTACAGAGAACTGAACCGAGAAACTATCAAGAACAAGTATCCCTTACCTCAGATTGACGACTTATTTGATCAACTACAAGGAACTACGAAATTTTCCAAGATAGACCTAAGGTCGGGATATCATCAGTTGAGGGTACGAAAGGAAGATATACCAAAGACTGCATTCAAAACCCGATATGGTCACTACGAGTTTTTGGTGATGCCGTTTGGAATGACGAATGCCCCGGCAGTGTTTATGGATCTAATGAACAGAGTGTTCAAGCCTTATTTGGATCAGTTTGTCATCGTCTTTATAGATAATATTTTGATCTATTCTAAGTCAGGAGAAGAACACGAGCAACACCTACGGATTGCGATGCAGACACTTAAGGACCACCACTTGTATGCCAAGTTCAGTAAGTGTGAGTTTTGGTTGCAAGAAGTAAAATTTTTGGGACACAAGGTATCATCTCAAGGAATTTCTATGGATTCGTTCAAGATCAATGCTGTGTCAAACTGGGTTAGGCCGAGCAACACTATAGAAGTTCGGAGTTTCCTTGGACTCGCAGGCTATTACAGAAGATTTGTTTAAGGGTTTTCTAAGATAGCTGCACCATTAACTGGGTTGACGAAGAAGAATTTGAAGTTCGAGTGGACAGAAAAGCATGAGCGCGCCTTTTTAGAGTTAAAAGAAAGACTCACTACCGCACCGATACTAGCAATACCCAAGCTTGATGAGAAGTTCACTATCTTCAGTGACGCATCATATCAAGGATTAGGGTGTGTACTTATGCAAGATGGTAGGGTTATCGCTTATGGATCCAGACAGCTGAAGCCGAATGAGTTGAACTATCCCATTCATGATTTGGAGTTGGCGGCAGTAGTATTTGCACTCAAGATTTGGAGACACTATCTCTATGGTGAGAAGTTTGATTTATTCTCCGATCACAAGAGCCTAAAATATTTGTTCACACAGAAAGAGTTGAATATGAGGCAATGCAGATGGATGGAGCTGATAAAAGATTACGACTTCACGTTAGAATACCACCCTGGTAAAGCTAATATGGTCGCTGATGGTTTGTGTCGGTAGACTCGTGAGACGATCGCCTCTTTAATGGTTAGAGAATGGTGAGCATTAGAGACGTTGGCAGAATTCGACGTACAGAGTGCTGAGGAAGGAGGAGGATAACTTTTTGGATGTCTTATCCTACGCTTCGCTCCGCCATGGGCCCCAGGGCCCTCTCCTTGACTCTTGGGCCTACTGTAACGAACCCATTATAATATGAGCCATACCCAACAAAAACAACTAGTACTATCTCAGTATCTTGTCTTTTCTCTCTCACTCACATACACACACGAAATCTATGAGCTTTTGGGTGATTTGCTCTGCGTGAAAGTTAAAGGTGGAGTGAGCTTGTGAAGTAAGAGCTCCAAGTCTTGGGGGAGTGTCAATCACCGTAGCTCGCATGTGGGCTAAATGTCACACCCACACCCACAGATATATTCACAGTGGTGTGACATGATTTCAAATTTTATTAAACTTTCCCTAATTATTTACCCTTCAAAAGTCCTCAATAAACCACAGTGAATTAAGTTTTCAACAAAGCTAGCTATATATCATCTCAAATTAAGCATGCGATTGCTGAAAAATGAAGTGCATCTTAAAAGTATTTCCTTTCACAAACAACCCTCATCCTTTTATAAACTTGTTTCCATGCAAATTAACTTTGTCAAAAACACACACCTAAGCTTATACATGCGCGCGCACACACCCCTACACACACACACACAAACAAAGAACACACACACAAAAAAAAAAAAGAAGAAGAAGAAAAGAAAAACATGAAATAGTTTGGGTGGATACAAATTAAAGGGACAAAAATCAAGAAGAGGAGGGTTAGTGAATTAAATACCTGGTGGTTGAGAATTCGTAGAGCTTGGCGGTGCTAGAGAAGATGATGAGTCCAACTTCTGCATCGCAGAGAATGGCTAGCTCCTTGGCCTTCTTCAAAAGTCCGCTCCTTCGCTTTGAGAAAGTCACTTGCCTACTTGTTGAGTTATCAATCCTCCTTATCACAACCTTCCCTCTCCCCATCCTCACTTGCTAGCTACTCTAATGATCTAGGGTTTCTACAATACTCACACACATACATCTATATTGTTGGATCCAAAAATAGACTGTTAGCTTAGAAAAGAAAAGAAAAGAAAAGAAAAGAAAGAGAGAGATAAGGGAAGCTTACTTTGTTGAATTTGATGTTCAGACTATGGTTTTGATCATGGTATGGAGAATTTTTGTTGTGAAGCACTTGTTTCACATCATCAAAGTCAATAGTCTTTTTATAAGCCGATTAGTGGTTTTGAAGGTGCCTTAAAAACAGCTTTGTTGAGTGGTTTTGATATCCAAAAGAGAAGAGAGAGAGAGGGGGAGGTTTTGCACCTTCAACATTGAAGAATTCGAGGACCCATCAGTCATTTTATATTTCATTATTCTAAGTACTTTTTATTGCGCCGTCGCCTTATTAAACATTGACACGTGGGTAAACTAATTTCTTACCTTAATTTTTCTAAAAATGGAAAACACATATATTCTTGTTGGGCAGCTTTTGGCTGGACGCTTTCTTAGAAAATCACACAAGTTTGAAGTTTAAATACTCCGTTATTAACAGCTAAGTTTCCACAAAATGTTTAGTTGATATTCTATGACTAATTCTAGAGCCGTGCTCAGAACTTTTGCTCATAATTATTATTTTTTAATTTTCTATCTCTTTCTTTATGTGTTCCATTGGTACTGTAGAGTCCACTGACACTGTCAGACGCATTAGGAGAGAGATAAACACATCACAAAGATGTAATAAAAGTTGTGAGCAAAAAGTTGTGACCAAAGTATTATCCATATTCTATCTAGTTATTATTTATTTATTTATTTTTGAGTTGTCTGAATTTGTTTTTAAACTAATTTTGACAACAACATTATTCCCATTGTTATTTTTTTTTAAGAACTATTCTCTTGTTTATAAGTGAACTAACTCTTTTCAGCAAAATAAAAAAGTGAACTGATTCTAAACATTTAATTACCTGACTATTAAAGTAGTTTCTCTTTAAATCAACAACATATATAAAACAACATGGATGGAGAAATGAATATGGACTAAACCTAATCCAATTATATGCCATTCCAGAGTGTCTACGGTGTCTGATCATGTGAAATATATAAAACATGTGCAAACACCCATCTTTTCAGCCTAACTTTGTCTGAAAAACATTTTAGAAAAAAAAAAAAGACAAAAAGAAAAAAAAAGAAAAAAAAAAGACGAAAAAAGAGCTCAAACTAAGCTTTTCTTGCAATTTGATAAACTCTTTACAAAAAACCTCAAAATATCTTTGAGAAATTTAAACTCATACTTTGAACCCAAAATAATTCAAATTTAATGCGAAACACAATTGTTTTCAAATGGGTTGACGAAAATGAAACATAAGAATTCTTATCAATGATACCAAGACATTATTTAGAAATTATTCCGTGTGAACGTCACACCTTTTGATGACTACTGCGATATATTTATTATTGTAGGATCTATGTAAAATCTGCAGAATGCTCAAATTATAATAAAAATTACACGTGTGTGATGACCACACAGGATAGTTTTTCCTTATTATATATGATAGTAAGTCAGCTAGATAGTAGATGGTAAGACTAGACTTTCAATAATAACGTAGATTTACTTTCCAATAGTAGTAGAGAACATTAGAGCAATTGAGAGAGAGAGGGAGAGAGGAGAAAGAGAGGCTTTGTTCCGACTTTTGCCTATTAGGTGAAACATATATATATATATATATATATATTTTAGTCGGGTGAATCGTATTTACTCATAAAGAAAATTGGGTACAATTGATTAGCTAGAGAGCAAGTGTATGACTTAAGTTAAATCGTCTGATTACATCAGTATGCTAACGTGGTATGATGGGCTCATTGAATAATTTCTCCATATATACACATTATGTTTGTTCCAAGTCTTATCATTCACCTCTTAATTTCTAGTGAATATAACTCCTCTAAAAGTTGCTCAAATATTTGTTTAAACCATTAATTTCTAGTGAATATAATTCCTCTAAAATTAATTTGCTTAATCTTTTTCAGCAAACAAGTTTTACAAACACTTACAAATACACTCTATCTCTCTCCTATTGTGGGATTCACTGAAATTATCCGAACCCCATAGTGCTACCAGAAGAGAGAGAGAGAGAGAGAGAGAGTGTGTGTGTGTGTGTTTTGTAAGTGTTTGTGAAACTTGTTTGTGCCCCAAATATTACTCATCTTTCTTCTTCTTCTTCTTCTTCTTCTCCTGTTTACACAAAAAAAGGTTGATAATGAAGGGGCCTAGGACCCAATCCAACGCCAAACGAGTACATGAACGCTTTGCAAATTTGCTCTCACTTGAGCTATAGAAATTTAACAAAATTTTCCCCTCAATTGGGATTTTTTTCATGGTGACCTCCACGAATAGGTTTAGATGAGTCCTCGGTGAGAAATCCCTCAAAATCAGGTGGTACAAGTAGAAATTCAAAATTTTTGGTATTTTTAGCTAAGGTCCTTTGATCACTACTTTTTTTTGGTACTAATTAGAGTCCTTCCTCACCTTTTTTTTTTCCCTTTCTTATTTTCAGTCATTTTCACCATTTGAGAGTACGTTA
The DNA here is from genome assembly GCA_033977485.1 of Hydrangea macrophylla. Lineage (NCBI taxonomy): Eukaryota > Viridiplantae > Streptophyta > Magnoliopsida > Cornales > Hydrangeaceae > Hydrangea > Hydrangea macrophylla. The sequence goes on from CM066986.1 coordinate 88,828,295, forward strand.
ATGCCATGCCATTATTAATTTTCTTTAAACTTAAAAATTCCATAACTTTACATAAGGATTCATAGCCCAAGTGGCAAAGGGCTGGCATTTAGTGCCCTCCTGTTTATCCAAGTTCTATGTTCGAACCTTCCCCTCCCCCAATTAATCAAAAAAAAAAAAAAATCCATAACTTTCAATTTTCAAACTCGTTTTTCATAAAATTTATATATTTGGAATCGTGAAATCGAGATCTTTAAAACAATATCAATATGTGATATATATGAAATTCTGAAAGGAAAAAAATGATTGTTTTTCTTTAGTTGTTCACAATTTTAGCTATTATATGTTACAAACAGACAATATTATCTGTTTGAGAAATGACAACTTTAATTAGATGGCATGGCCATAACTTTCTCTCTCTTTTTTTAAAACCTTTTTGGGAGATTTATTTTTTATTTCATGTTTTTTTTTTCAAGATCCACCATTTTGGACTTGCCAATGTTGTAAAAACAGTTAAATTTAAGCCTAAAACAATGAAAACAAATTATTTGTTTCAAACAAACAAGTAAAATTATCTGTTTGAAAAATGTCAACTTCAAACGGCCATAACTTTAGCATTTTATGGTTCTTTTTTTTTAAAGGTTTTTTTTTATATTTTATTTCATGTGTGTGTGTGTGTGTGTGTTATTTATTTATTTATTTACGCATCTATGGACATTAATTTTACAAAAAAAAAATAGATTCATGCAAAAAATTACGTTTATATTTTAGTTTATATATTTTTTTTGTTTTTCCTTTCTAGAATCTCATTATAATCTCATTCGATAAATAAGTTTATAGAAAACAGACTTGTAAATCGAAACATATGGCAATTTGAAATATAAGCATAATTAAAATGCTACCTTTGACCAAAATAAATGCGAAAAAAAGGGGTTAAAGTAAACATATTTAATTTTTGCTAGGATGTGTTTGAAAATAAAGGTCATTTGCTAAAGTGCCTAAATATTTAATTGCACATGCCAAAATCAAACAATTTTCACAGGTGGCATACAGGTGAGAAACTCATTTCACAATCCGCCAATCGAGGGAATTCTTCGCACGGCTTGATCTACCTTAAGCCAATGGCAAACAGTCCGTACTTTAAAGTCACATGCTTATTCGAGAAAATATTCGGTGTTCCGAGACCACTATCTTTTAAATGATGTGATGATCCGGAACAACAATAGACAGTCAAAACCAAAACTTAATCTAATGGGTTAAATACATTTTACCCACTGCATGTGATTAGGTCCATTTTCACTTTACCCTATGTGGTTTAAAAGTATACACTTAACTTCTCTGTGGTTTTAGGCTATAGTGAAACTATTAAAATTTCTCTCAAAATAGTCTCATATAGCGAATAAGTGTTACAGTTAGCCCTACGTAAGAGAGTTTAAGGGTCAAAATTAACCCCACATAGACAGTTAACTCATAGCTGCTCGCCTCGCTCCCTGAGGAAGACCCCCCCCCCCCCCCCCCCCCCCCCCCCCCCCCAAAGGAGTTAAGTGTTAACAATTAGGCCCGTATAATTGCATTAAATGGCAACATTATCTCCGCATAGAGGATTAATCCCAAAATTAACCTCACAAAGGGGGTTAAGTGCTAATATTATTGCTCAATTTTAGAATTTGCATCAGTTTTGAAGAAATTCTTAGCAGTTTCACTTTAATTAGTCCGAAACCACAAGTGGATTAAGTGTCCACTTTTAAACGACAGAGAGTTAAAGTAAAAATGGACCTAAACACAAGGGGTAAATTAAATGTATTTAACCCTTAACTAATTGCTTCATAAGCACAAAAATTGCAAAAAAATGCACAATTGAAATAAAAAAGCTATGGAGTATATGATAAGAGGGCGTCCTCTCTATATTAAAGAGAGGGCATCTGTTTTGGCTGTCAGATCGTGTTTTTATTAAGGACAATTTTGTCAATTCACAGTGTTTAAACACGATCCGACAACTAAAACAGAGAGAGGTCCTCTCTTTAATAAAGAGATGACGTCCTCTCTCTTTTGTTGGTCTAGATCACCAGTTCACTGTGTAATTAGCTAGGAGTCTTAGACCGCACACATGGGCGGATTTAACAAGGGTAAAAAGGGAGCAAATTCTCCCTGATTTTTTAAAATTATATATTTGTACTATAAAAAAAAGTTTTTACAGTTTAATCCCTTATAAAATTATCATATTATGCCCCATTTCTTATGTTTTTATGTTAATTATAAAAAATATATATAGAAAGTATGTATAAATAAGTCTAAAATATACGCACAAAATGTATAAATATGTCCAAAATATGCATAAATAAATCCAAAATATGTATATATATATATAGGTCTAAAAATTTTTTTTTAAAGAAAAACCCCATACATCAAGCCCTCCTAGACTGATTTTCTAGATCCGCCCCTGATCGCACAACATTCCCCATAGAGTTTTTCTCTATCACTGTCATATATATGCATATCTTTATTTTGGTGTAACTTTATAACCCTTAATTAATTATTTTGTAAAGATTGTTAATGGTGGTTGGCCCATACACACATAATCATGAAAGATTTTGCTGTGTCTTCAAACACAGCCTCTGATTGGCTGTTGCCCACGTGAACACCATTTGTTGAACTAATGAGATTGTTATGTAGTGGTAAAATATTACTTAGGATTTCTTGAATTTGAAGGAGATTCTAAGATCAAGGGATTGGACTAAAATAGTATAGTTCTTATGCCTCCTGTTCCGAGCTTAGACAGGTGTCAATCATCAACAATCATACGTTTGCAAAGGCCAAGAAAAAAATTAAAGTTAGTCTAACAATAAAGAAATTAAATATTTTATCATCCCAGCAGTGAAAATGACACTTTACTGAGTCATCACACCAATGGGCATTGACCATGAATTTCTTTGAAGTGTTTATATATAATAAGAATAATGTTAGATGCACAATAATGCATAATTAAATGCATAATTTGTTTAAAATTATTAGATCTCGTGTTAAAAAAGCTGTACACTTCTTTTTTTTGTCTTTTTGTGTGTACAGACTTTTCAGCACGAGATCCAACAATTTTAAGCAGATTGTGCATTTAATTGTGCATTTTGTTTGTGTATCTAACATTCCTCATATAATAATTGGGAAATGTCAGGGCACACATTAAAGCGCTTAATGTAATACTTAAACGGAAAAAACTTCAGTCAAGTTTCTTCAGTGTGGTTAGTGTGGTTCTCTTATATGAACAGTAAAAATAGTATAAATAAAAATATAATTTTACACTATTTTTATTATTCATGTAAAAGGAGCAGTACAAACCGCACCGAAGCAACTAGACCGAAGTGTTGTCCTACTTAAAAAATATATCTAGAGAATCTACACTGATGCAAATGGATGTGTGAATCTCACTAATTTATTAACATTTTTGACTACTTTTAACTTTTTAACATATGCTCCTTAAGATACATGTTAACATAACACTATATATTTTATGTGTCATTGAAATTAATGAAAAGAAGCACAAATATGTTCTTTGTATTACAACGTATTGTGAATTTCATTCCAACCGATGAAAGGAGATATCACTTTTTTTTTTTAGGAGGAAAGATAAAGAGCAATGATAGATGCACAACAAAAACCCACAACCAATTGCACAACTTGTTTAAAATTGTTGGACTTCGTGCTGAAAAAACTGTACACACAAAAAGACAAAAAAAGGGTGTACAGCTTTTTCAGCACGAAGTCCAATATTTTTAAGCAGGTTGTGCAATTAGTTGTGGGTTTTTGTTGTACATCTATCATTTCTCCAAAGATAAATGTCCCTTTTTCTGATGACCCAAGTCCACGTGGTGATCACGTAAATAAAGTTTGATATATTTGAAATTGGCTCTATTATATTATTGAGCGGTTCTACTTAGTGACCGGCTCCTGTACTAACCAGGTCATGAACAACTGCTTGGATGAGCACAATCCCGATCGGTCCCGACTACCTGAGACTTCTTGAGCGGTATATGCACAAGGCCCGACCAACAGGTCAGGAAGACCGCTCAGGCACGGCTCGTCACAGGGACAGCTTACCCAGGCCCCAAGGCATGATCCAGAACGTTCCAGCCAGATTCCTACTCAAGTTGGAAAACTAATGGAATGTGTAGACAGTTTCCTAATACAATTAGGAAACTCTCACTTGGTTTGTGTCAATCACATCCTAATTGGATTGTATTACCTAATTTGAGTAGTTTTCTTATACGAGTAGGTCTCTTGCATCTATAAAAGAGACCACTCACCTCCTTTATAGGAGAGGGGAGGGGGAGCACTTTTCAGTCTGCATAGCACCTCCATAGCAATTAATCGTGCCCAACCGACCTCTGGTAGCTCTAAACTGTTGTTGGTTTACCAAAGGTCACCGGCTTTTTAACAGTATAGTGAACGTGCTCAAACACACACGTGGACGTAGATTCCTTCATTAACAGGGTCGAACCACATACAAACCCGGTCTCTCATACAATTTCTGTCTTCTTCTTATCTCTTACCCAAATTTAGGCATCATCAGCTTGGTGCCATCTGTGGGAATGATAGTTTTCCAGAAACAAATCTCCAGACTGATTATCATGCCTTCCTGCAAGACTAAGAAGACCACTTGCCAAACTAGTCAGACGGATCCACTGGCCCCGACGCCGACAGTAGCCATCCTCACCCCAAAGCAAATTACCGTCGTTCTTGCACAGCTCTTGGAGGGCCAACGTTAAACTCAGCGGCATATTGAAGTTCTGCTGACCCGACAAAGCAATCCTCTAGTGGCTGGGGAACAGCCCGAGAATGTTGCACATGGTCGGGAACCGATCCTGACCAGACAACACGCCCGAGCCAACCTGTCTCATGTCGAGGATGCCAGAAATATTATCAATGACAGGCGTGCTACCAGAGGGCAGAGGCAAGATTGTATGGCCCGGGAATCGGTCCATGATCACTCGGCCAGGAGCCGGGATGATCTTAGGCACACGATTAACCGGAGTCATAGCCGAGCCTCGTCCTAGAGGACAACACGCCATGAGGAGGAAACCTCTTCCATTGACCCGACCTATGTCCCAGATACCGGTCGGGAAGGTGTGGTGGCCCGTATCAAGGATTTGGTGAAACAGATCGACGGAATGGCCAAAGAGCTGGGCCTGAACTCTACTTAGGATCGTGTTAATGCTGAGACCGAGTCACTGTTCTCCAGTCAGATTGCGAGGTTTTCCATCCCGCGTAAGTTTAAACAACCTCATCTAGATTCTTATAACGGCTCGAGTAGCCCAGTTAACCATGTCCGGACCTATAAGGCTCAGATGGCCCTGGCAACCAATGCCGATGAACTGTACTATCTGGCCTTTCTTGGCCTTTAAAAGGCCCGACCGCGCAATGGTTCCACTCCCTGAAACCCTGATCGGTCAAAGATTTTAAGGAGCTTCGTAAACACTTCATCAGCCAGTTCATAGACATGCTCGATCGGCCACAACCCGACACCCAGCTACTCACTATCAGGCTGCAGAAGGGAGAGTCGTCATAACACCCGTAATTATGTTATTGCATTTCATTACATTGTCATGCATGATAATGTGATGTGTTGTGCATTTTGGCACATGTTTGTGTGAGTTTTGTCTCACGAGTCAATTTGGGTATCTGTGTTAGAGAACCCTTTGAGACGGTGTAGAATGAGTGTTGTGATGTTGTGAAGTATCTCCGAGTATGAGACGTTCATTGTGGAATAACTTAAATATTTATCTACAAATAAATGTTTAACTGTGTATTTCACTATCTGTATTATTATCTAGTTTAGAATATAATTCTGTTGTTAATTTTAGTATCCATGTGAGGACGAATTAACACGCTACAGAATTAATAGGTTAATTAGCAATTTTGTAGAATCATGTGAGACTGCGTTTCAGCAACTAAACGGAACTTAGTCCAAAACTTTTATAACTTTTAGTTTTCACTTGTGAAGCTATGAATTAACTGTGTAGAAAGTTTCATGAGACTAATTAGGAGTTTTGAGAACTCACGGGGAGGTAAACACAATTTTAGAAAGTGTTGCCTATATATAGATAGAGATGAGATATTTTCATTTTATAAAGTTTTTACCTAAAACTCTAGAGAGGCCAAAAAAGGGGGATTTGGAAGCTTCGATCTTTACGACGCCAAACGATGACCATTCGTCTGCTAGTTTTCTTCTAGATTTCATATTTGAACTCTTTGAGGTAAGGCCGTCGTTTTGATACCTATTAGGCCTTGTTTGGCTAAGTTTTCTGAAAACTTATTTTCTAGAATTTTCCTAAAAAGTTGATAATCGAACTTTTGATCGATAGGAATTGCACTAGACAGATTTTTGCACGTTCTTTGTGCTCGGGTATTCTTTGGATCAAACTTTAAGAGCGTTAATCGGAGGTGAGTGATTCAACTGTGTATTTTGGAATGATTTCTTGACATGTATTCAAATTTTGTATGAAAAGCATGTGTTAGGTTATAGATATATGTTGTCTAGTTCATATTGGGAGTTTATATTGATAAGTAGGCCCAATTGTACGGTGAAATGTTTTGATTATATCGAGAGTATGGTGAAATGTATTTGAGCATGTTGAGTTGTTATTTGGGTCACAGGAGTATGTGTATCAAGCCATCGTTGCGCATGGAGTCGTTATAGGCATAAGGTCGCACGTTTGAAGAAAAGAAATGTGGATCTTACCTTTTCGCATGGACTTATTAGTTAGAAGTCGCGGATTAGGAGTATGGAACGTACACGTGGGACTCCGGAGACTAGTATAAAATGTAGAGATATGAATGCGAGCATGTTTATCATTCATGTGCATTGTTGTTTTATTCACTAAGCATTAGCTTAAACTAATTGAATATGTGTGGTTATTCAAATAATCATTTCAGGTGTTAATGCTGGCAAGAATCACAGAAGTGAGCACGTGAGTTTGGGAGTTCTTGTAGAAGGCGACTTATCATGCCTATCTCATGGTTTTGAATTAGAAGTGTTGTAATAAGGATTTTATGACCTTTTGGCTATGTTTAACTTAGATTCATAGAACGGATTCGTAATGTTATAATAGATAGGAATCTTTTGTAATTATGTCTGAACAATGTTTTAATCCAGTTAGGATCACTTTTGGATAAGTTTGGAATGTATGTTTGATCCTTGGTAGATTTCAGAAACCTTTTAAACTTGATAAATTCTGCAGAATGCCCTATAGTAGGAAAACAGTCGACTAAGTCGTGACTCTAGTCGAATGGTTCCAAGTTTAGGCACTTTTCCTTTTGGTTTTACAGAGGATTAGTTGACTGATCACCACGAAACAGTCGACTGGTTTCTGCACGAAAAATAGACATTCTGCTGGGATGGGTTCAGTTGACCGGACGAGCCCAGTCGACTGAACATTTGAGGCATCAGTCGACCGGACTTAGGAGTCAATCAACTGGAGTCAGCAATTAAAGTTTTCTTATTTTTGCAACTCCCAATCAGTCGACTGAGACCCAATCCAGTCGATTGAGCTGCTGGTTTTAAAATTGATTGTTTTATTTTCTGCTACGTGTTCTTAAAACTAATTTTGGGAATGTTAATGAAATAGTTTAGCCTCGGTGGCGTGCCACGGGCTTCGATTCTACTATTGTGGGACCGGGCTGTGACATTTAGTGGTATCAGAGCTATACGTTTAGAGCCATGGGAATGAGTGACGTTATATGATGAGTGACGTCGAGTAGAGTGTATGACTGTGACGATAAGATTGTTATCATAGTAGAAATACTTCATGGTTGCATTTGTTAATTGTGATGATTTGTGCACATATATATATATATCTTGTGGCATAGCATGCATAGTCATTATGCATTGTACTCAACATGGTGAACATTTGAAACGTCATGATTGAGCCAATAAGAGAATTGTCACCGCATTCGCGAATGGATCAGATAGTGAATATGGTGGGGGATTTTGTTCAAGTCATAAGTGAACGAGATCAGATGAACATTCAGGTCCCACCAGTTGAAGTTCGTTACATAAATGCACCACCAGTACCGCGACCCCAACACATGATTGTTGAACAATTCCATATATGGAAACTGACTTTGTACCATAGACAAGTTGACATAGACTTGGCCAATCATTGGATGATGGATGTGGAATGACATTTTCATACTGTGATATGCACTGATGAAGAGAAAATTCTTTACGCATCCGATACATTGATGGGAGAAGCGTTGGATTGGTGGAATAATGTGCTTGAGCATGGGAAACCAACTACGTGGGAAGCATTTAAGTATGAGTTCAACAAGTGATTCTTTCCACGATCGGCTTATACTCAGAAACGTCAAGAGTTTACGAGTTTAGTCTAGGTAGACATGACTGTGACTGAGTATGTTTCGCGTTATAATGCTTTGTTATGATTTGGGAAGACTACCACTTTGACTGATGAGGATAAAGCTCGCAAGTTTGAGGAAGGGCTTAGGGAGAATATCCGTAACCGAGTTGACATGTTGCTACACTAGACCGTTTCTCTTCTTGAGGAAGCCCCTCGCATAGTTGAGAAAAGTATCGATCGATATCGACAAGGGCAACAAGGGAAGATAGTCAATCACAATAAGAGCAAGGGCCAAGGGAATGCCAAGAAACCATTCACGCAAGGATCAAGATCGAATATGGGTTGCCAAGGAGGGAGTACGTTCGTCGGAGACTCGAGACCGTTATGTCCAACATGTAACCTAGGACACAAGGGGACTTTCTATCTTTTGAGCACGTGTTACCTCTGTAAGTAACTAGGACACATATCCCAGAATTGTCCTATGAATACGAATATGACTACACCCCACATAACCTCGAACACTAAGAGCTATAACCCGGAGATGAGGGGGAAATGTTTTGAGTGTGGACAAATGGGACATATAGTGAAGAGCTGTCCGAGTAAGAGGCAACCGGGAATGAGTATTGGGGCATCGAGTGTGCCAAGTCAGTCAAGGATAGAACCACAGATGGATAAAGGGAAAGGAGTCACGCAACAACAAGGGCAATATTTCCAGCTCAGACTGGGGAATACGGATAATATGGTCGTATCATGTATTCTTCCTATATGTTCATATCCTGCATGTATACTTATGGATTCTGGTTCAACGCATTCATTTGTGTCTCGTGATTTTATTAAGCATTTTACTATTAAGTCTGAACCGTTAGGATATGACTTGTGCGTATCATTACCTACTAGTGAGTCGTTAGTAACTTTTTCGGTATTCGAGTCATGTAAGATCAAGATAGGCAATAAGGTATTGAGCCTCGATTTGATTTCGTTGATAGTAATTTACTTCGATGTTATCTTGGGTATGGATTGGTTGTCAGTTAATCAAGCTAAGATCGATTGTGAGAAGAAACGGGTTAATTATATCCGTCAGGGAAAGAAGAGTTTACGTTTCAGGGTAAGGGTATGATCGTACTACCGTACTTGACATCGACGATTCAAGCAAGTAAAATATTGAATAAAGATTGTTCAGGTTTTTTATGCTCAATTGTTGACACATGAGTTCTTGGACCACTAGTAGAAGACATTCCAATAGTTTGAGAATTCCCAAATATTTTTCCCGATGAGTTATCCGGCGTATTGATTGAAAGGGAGCTTGAAATCACGATAGAGGTATTACCAAGGTCACAACCGGTATCCAAAGCACCATACCAAATGGCACTAGTAGAGTTGATAGAATTGAAGGTTCAGTTACAGGAGCTACTTGAGAAGGGTTTTATCCGACCTAGTGTTTCACCTTGGGGAGCTACAGTCTTATTTGTGCAAAAGAAGGATGGGACAATGCGTATGTGCATCGACTACCGAGAGCTGAATAAATTTACTGTTATGAATAAATATTCGTTGTCAGGAATAGATGACTTGTTTGATCAGTTGCAAGGGGCTCAGGTATTTTCAAAGATTGATTTAAGATCCGGTTACCACCAGTTGAAAGTCAAGGAGGAAGACGTTGAGAAGACATCATTCAGGACTAGATATGGTCACTTTAAATTTTTGGTTATCCCATTCAGAGTGACTAACACTCCAGCCGCTTTCATGGACTTGATGAATCGTGTTTTTCAGGGACTATTTAGATGAGTTTGTTATTGTGTTTATAGATGACATCTTAATCTATTCTAAAAGTGTTGAAGATCACGAACACCATTTGCGACTAGCCTTACATCGATTGCGTGAGAAGAGATTGTTTGGAAAATTGAAGAAGTGTGAATTTTGGTTGAAGTAGATTGCTTTTCTTGGACATATAGTGTCAGAAAAATAAATTTTTATAGATCCTCAGAAGATAGAAGCCGTTACCGATTGGTTGAGACCTACGAATATGACAGAGATCAGAAGTTTTCTAGGATTAGCTGGTTATTATCGGAGGTTTGTAAAAGACTTTTCACGTATAGCAATGCTGATGACATAGTTGATGAGGAAAGATGTTGCTTTCGTATGGAGTCCGGAATGTGAGGAAAGTTTCCAAGAGTTGAAGAGTCGACTAGTGACGGCACTAATTTTAGCTGTTCCGACGAGGACTAAAGGGTTTGTCATTTATAGTGATGCTTTATGTAGAGGTTTAGGTTGCGTTCTTATGCAACGTGACAAGGTCATTGCATATGCATTGAGTCAACTTAGGCCACATGAGAAGAGTTATCCGACTCATGATCTAGAATTGGCCACCGTGATTTTTGCATTAAAGATTTGGCGTCCTTACCTATACGGGGAGAAATATGAGATATACACGGATCATAAGAGTTTAAAGTACTTGTTCACGCAACGAGATTTGAACATGAGGCAAAGGAGATGGCTAGAATTGATGAAGGACTATGATATCTCAATTCACTATCATCCGGGCAAGGCAAATGCAGTTGCCGATGCTCATAGTCGTAAAACACCAACCAACATGGCATCAGATTTAACTTCTAAAAAAGAATTGATTCAAGATATGGAGAACTTAGAACTTGAAGTGATTCCGAGGATTGAAAGTGGTTTGATGTCGACGATTATGGCACAACCACTCTTGATTCACGAGATCACAGAGAAACAACTTCAAGATGTGGCTTTGAAGAAGATTTGTGATGAGATTCCAATGGGCAAGCAATCGAGATTCACTTTTGAAAGTAATTTTTTGAGATTGAGGGGCATAATTTATGTACCTGACGAAAAAGAATTGAAACGGAACATCATAGAGGAAGCACACAATATGAAGTATACCAGTCATTCGGGAAGCTCCAAGATGTATAGAGATTTGAGACATATTTATTGGTGGCTGGGAATGAAGAGAGAAATAGCACACTACGTTTCACAATGTATGAGTTGTCAACAAGTGAAGGTTGAACGCCAAGTACCTTTGGGATTGTTACAACAATTACTGGTAGCTGAATAGAAATGGGAACACATTACAATGGACTCTGTTAGTGGATTCCCGAGGTCTAAGAAATTGAATACTATTATTTGGGTGATCGTCGATCGTTTGACGAAGTCATCACACTTCCTACCACTTTGAACAACTAAGCCGATGATGTTAGCTAAGTTGTATATCTGTGAGATCGTGAGACTACATGGTATTCCAATTTTTATTATTTCAGATAGAGATAATAGTTTTACATCAAAGTTTTGGAGGGCCTTACAAGAAGCAATGGATACCAAATTGCAATTCAGTACTGCTTTTCACCCTCAGACTGATGGTCAATCAAAAAGAGTAATTCAAATTTTGGAAGACATGCTTCATTTATGTGTACTTGATTTTCAGGGTGAATGAGAAGACCACTTATCATTGATTGAGTTTGCTTACAATAGTTTTCAATAAAGTATTGGGATGGCTCCTTATGAAGCTTTGTATGGTCGTGTATGTCATTCATCGATTAGTTGGCGGAAGTTAGAGAAAGAATGATTAAAGGACCAAAAATTGTATGAGAGACGACGGATAAGATAAAGGTAATTAGACAACGGTTACTGATAGCTCAGAGTAGGTATAAGAGTTATATTGATAAGCATAGACGACCGTTGGAATTTGATGTGGGAGATTTGGTATATTTGAATGTGTCACCTTCAAAGGGGATTACTAGATTTGGGAGCTATAGGAAAGTCAACCCAAGGTATGTAGGACCTTTTGAGATCATTGGGAGATTTGGACCCATAGCGGACTGATTGAACTTGCTAAATGAGTGTGCTCAAGTTCATAACGTATTCCATGTGTCATTGTTAAGTAAACACTTAGCAGAGGATAGAGAGTAATTGATGACTTCGATGCCGAATGAGATTCAGAGTGATTTGACGTATGTTTTGTATCCGGTAGAGATATTGGATCGGAAGGACCAAATTTTACGAAATAAGGTGATATCGAAGGTAAAAGTGTTATGGCGTAGCCAAACGACGGAAGAGATGACATGGGAATTAGAAGATGAGATGCGTACTCAGTATCTGTACCTCTTCGGTACATGAGGTATAAGTTTGGGGACAAACTTCTCTTAAGGGGGAGGGAATTATAACACCCGTAATTATATTATTGTATTTCATTACATTGTCATGCATAATAATGTGATGTGTTGTGCATTTTGGCACATCTTTGTGTGAGTTTTGACTCACGAGTCAATTTGGGTATCTGTGTTAGAGAACTCTGTGAGATGGTGTAGAATGAGTGTTGTGATGTTGTGAAGTCTCTCCGAGTATGGGACGTTCATTGTGGAATACCTTAAATGCTTATCTGCAAATAAATGTTTACCTGTGTATTTTACTATCTGTATTATCATGTAGTTTAGAATATAATTCCATTGTTAATTTTAGTATCCTGATGAGGACAAATTAACACGCTACAGAATTGGTAGGTTAATTAGCAATTTTGTAAAATCATGTGAGACTACGTTTTAGCAACCAAATGGAACTTAGTCAAAAATTTTGATAAATTTTAGTTTTCACTCGTAAAGCAATGAATTAGCTGTGTAGAAAGTTTCAGAGACTAATTAGGAGTTTTGAGAACTCGCGGGGAGGTAAACACAATTTCCAAAAGTGTTGTCTATATATGAATAGAGATGAGATATTTTCATTTTCTAAAATTTTAACCTAAAGCTCTAGAGAGGCCAAAAAAGGGGGATTTGGAAGCTTCGATCTTTGCGATGCCAAACAATGACCGTTCGTCCGCTGGCTTTCTTATAGATTTCATATTTGAACACTTCGAGGTAAGGCCGTCGTTTTGATACCTATTATGCCTTGTTTGGCTAAGTGTTCCGAAATCTAATTTTCTAGAATTTTTCTAAAAAGTTGATAATCAAACTTTTGATCGATAGGAATTGCACTAGATAGATTTTTGCACGTTCTTTGTGCTTGAGTTTTCTTTGGATCAAACTTTAAGAGCATTAATCGTAGGTGAGTGATTCAACTATGTATTTTGGAATGATTTCTTGACATGTATTCATATTTTGTATGAAAAGCATATGATAGATTATAGATATATGTTGTGTAGTTCATATTGGGCGTCTATATTGATGAGCAGGTCCAATTGCACGGTGAAATGTTTTGATTATATCGAGAGTACGGTGAAATGTATTTGAGCATGTTGAGTTGTTGTTTGGGTCAAAGGATTGCGTGTATCAAGCCATCGTTGTGGAGCTGTTATAGACATAAGGTCGTGCATTTAAAGAAAAGTAACATGGGTCTTGCCATTTTGCGTGGACATATTGGCTACGAGTCGCGGATTAGGAGTATGGAACGTACGCATGGGACTCCGAAGACTAGTATGAAATGTAGAGATGTGAATGAGAGCATGTTTATCATTCATGTGCATTGTTGTTTTATTCACTAAGCGTTATCATAAACAAATCTAATATGTATGGTTATTCAAATAACCATTTCAGGTGTTAATGCTGGCGAGGAATCGCAAAAGTGAGCATGTGGGTTTGGGAGTTTTTGTAGAAGGCAACTTATCATGCCTATCTCGTGGTTTTGAATTAGAAGTGTTGTAATAAGGATTTTATGACCTTTTGGTTATGTTCAACTTAGATTCATAGAACAAATTCATAATGTTGTAATAGATAGGAAACTTTTGTAATTATATCTTAACAAGGTTTTAATCCAGTTGGGATCGCTTTGGGATAAGTTTGGAGTGTGTGTTTGATCCTTGGTAGATTTCAGAAACCTTTTAAACCTGATAAATTCTACAGAATGCCCAGTAGTAGGAAATCAGTCGACTGAGACGTGACTCCAGTCGACTGGGTTCCAGATATAGACACTTTTCCTTTTGGTTTTACAGAGGATTAGTCGATTGATCCCCAGGAAACAGTCGATGGTTTCTGCACGAAAACTAGACATTTTGCTGGGATGGGTACAGTCGACCGGAAGAGCCTAGTCGACTGAAAATTTGAGGCATCAGTCGACCGGACTTAGGAGTCAGTCGACTGGAGTGAGCTGTTGGAGTTTTCCTATTTTTGCAACTCCCAGTCAGTTGACTGAGACCCCGATCCAGTCGGCTGGATTGCTGGTTTTAAAAATGATTGTTTTGTTTTTCGTTGTATGTTCTTAAAACTAATTTTGGGAACGTTAATGAATTGGTTTAGCCTCAGTGGCGTGCCACGGGCTTCGGTTTCGCTATTGTGGGACTGGGCTGTGACTGTCGTTGAAGGATTATGTCAGTCGATTTAACCAAAAGAAGCTTGAATTCCACAACCTGAACGAGACAGTCGCCATTACAACCTTCTACTGTGGAGTTCAACACACCAAGTGTGCCACATCGTTTCACTGAAACTACCCGGTAGCCTTGGTAGAACTCGCAGAGAGGGTTGGAAAACATGTTGACATTGAAGAATTTCTAAAGACCAAAGACCCCGGGTACTTAAACGATGAGCCTTCAAGGAGTAAGTTGAAGTAAAGTCAGCCCGAAAAGAACAATGTGAAGAAGCCCAGTGGATCTGGCATTTCCTTCAGTATCTAGCGGTCAGGGTTAGCAGCTCCAACCCGACCTCCAATTTATAACGGTTAGGGTCTGGCGGCCCAGACTCGACCACCTGTTCATAGCGGTCAGGGTCCGGTAACCTCAACCCGACCTTCAGTTTACGGCAGTCAGGATCCAGTAATCCTGACCAGGCCCCCAATTTAGAGCGGTCAGGAGCCCGGTGATTTCGACCTGACCTCCTGTCTCCAACAGTCTAGGCGAGCCCAACTGCAGTGTTACTTTTGTCCAATCATAGCATTAGGCACCACTGACTATACGAAAGATCTCCTACAAAGACCTCGGGACCACACCCGAGACACCCAAAGACCTCGGGGTCACACCCGAGGCACCAAAAGAACTCGGGATCTCACCTAAGGTACTAAAAGACCCTAGACCTACCAACGTTCTAGGTCGACTGCCCACAGTAACTGTTCCTGCAACACCTGCCTCAACAAGCTTGGGGGGAAAGAGGGAATGAAGACTACAGGAAGTCACACCGAGTGTTTACAGGCCTTAGGGTTAACTAAGTAAAACCCTTAGACAACCTGAGTGCCTACAATACTCAAAGGCACTAACTCTACTTAGGTCGAAACCAGCAATAGAGGTGACTAAAGCCTTTTAGGTTGGCCCACGATAGAGGAGTAAAAAAATACCCTAAAGCAACACGCTTTAGGTCGGGTCAACCAACATGGTCAAACTCTTTTACTAACAGTCTTGACAAAGGCTTGCTGGGCAGAAGATAACCATCCTGGGAGCCAACATAAAAAGGACCCTATAGCAACACGCTTTAGGTCGGCTTTTCCAACATGGTCAAGTTCTTCTATCAACAACCTTGACAAAGGTTTACTGGGCAGAGGACAACCATCCTGGGAGCTAACTTAAACAAAAGACTCCGAATTAGGCCAAGTCTCAACTCTTAGCCAATTCCTGAGCACTCAGACAATGGCAAGCGGCATCAAACAGATTTCCAAACTTGCCCCAATATAGAATCAAGCCAACCTTGGAAATGGGGGCAATTGATATGCCCGAAATTGGCTCTACTCTATTACTAAGCAGTTCTACTCAGTGACTGGCCCGTATCCCGACCAGGTCATGAACAGCTGCTTGGATGAGCACCATTCTGACTGGTCCCGACTACCTGAGACTTCCCGAGTGGTATATGCACGAGGCCCGACCAATAGGTCGAGAAGACCGCACAAACACAGCTCATCATAGGGATAGCTCATCTAGGCCCCAAGGCATTGACATGACTGAAAATGTGTTCTCCTAAGAGTACATCCAAGTGTAGACAGTCGCATGGAGTAAAAATCGGTAAGACCGGGTCGTATCCGAAGGGACAAAAATTGGGGACAGAGGAATTTAGATTGAGACCTAAAGATGAAATAAAAGATGATTTCCTTAATGGTGGAGGTTCTAACGTACCCTACTATATTCAACGATTGACTATATTAATTAAAATTAAGTAATAACTAAGTCAAATAGAAATGAAGATGTGATTTTAAAGTGTATATATATATATATATATGAAAAGGTATTGGGAACATGTGAATCCATATTGCACCAACCACTACCATGTTTTGACATTTACGCACAACTAAGGTTTCATCCTTTCTAGTATTCCTTATTTCAAAAAGGGATTAAGTGAAGCAACCTAGTTACAAAATATGTTAATTTAACATAATTAGTAGTTGGATTACTTTATTACTATGAAAAAACTGAAATAACGACCAATTGAAACTATGAACTATAACAAACAAATCAAGTACGAGGTATTCGATGTGTTCATCATGTCTGTTCATTGTGTTAATTGGCCTAAAGGGCTTATATTTCAAAATCTGTTAGCAATTTGAACTTTAAAAGATCAATTTGGGTTTAGTTTTTGAAATAAAAGTTACTGGAATACTCTAAAGGTTTTGCCCAAGACACAAGCATACCAATCGATTGCTACTGATGGAAATCGATTGGTCTGGAATACCTCCCAATCGATTGGTACAAGTGCCAATCGATTGGCTTATGATCCATAGCAATTCGATTGGTATTCTGTGACAAATCGATTGCCATGGATACTCAAACAGATTCGTGGCAGTGGTTGGGGAACAATGTTTCATCACAATGTTCCCAACTAGGATTCTAACCTAGCATTATTTTAACTATCGAAACGTGAATATAGAATAACATATCAACAAAATGTGATTTAGACATGAGTTCTAATTCTAGATTGGAATTGCAATGGTGAATCAGGCTTGAACTTGGTAAGATACAACCACTAATCTCAAATCAATATTGAAAAATGTTAAGAAAACCTGAATTGATCACTGGAATTGAAATGTA
Organism: Hydrangea macrophylla; assembly: GCA_033977485.1. NCBI lineage: Eukaryota > Viridiplantae > Streptophyta > Magnoliopsida > Cornales > Hydrangeaceae > Hydrangea > Hydrangea macrophylla. The sequence goes on from CM066986.1 coordinate 88,845,563, forward strand.
GAATCTTAAGATTTGAAGTTTGTTCCTGAATGAAAATATCCATATAAATAAAACCTACAAAAATAAACCAAAATGAGCCAACCCCTCATCCTTCAAGCTCTCCCTATTTATACAGTGATATTCACGAGCTAAAGGCATCCAAGTTCAATCTGTAACGGCTGGTCATTGTATTAAACTTGATTTGCTGAGATTCTACTCCATTAAAGATGTTTAACTGAACTGAAACCAATCGATTGGTATGCTTACCAATCGATTGTTAAGATTGGCAATCGATTGGTTTGAAAAGTATGTCAATCGATTGCCAAATGATGGTAATCGATTGGGTTTTGAATTTCATCCTTGACATCTCTTCTTTGTTTCTTGAGCTATTCCTTTTTTACTATTATCGATTCAGCTTCAAGACCTGCATCTAATAAACTAAACACAACAACATACCACGAAAACACATTGTTGTATAAAGGAATAGATTGAAGTACAACTGCAGGTAAAATCAGAGATATGGGGTTAAGATTGACCAATTCTATTCTTTTTTGGGCCAATATCTTACAAATATCAGCCCTCATCACGACCCCCAATTAGCGTATTGCTAGTCTCTGGCAATGAAGCGGAAGAACAAGCTAAGATAAGCAACAACCAATGTTACAGTTTTATTAAACTAAAGTAAAAAGAAAATCTTAACTCACTTTTGCAGGAATCGTGGCTGCATTTAGCGTATGCAACAAGCCTTTAAACCCCTACGTCTACCCTAGTGGACGAGTTGTGTCTCATGAGGGTTTTTAGAGAATATGCCCACAAAATTCATGTGTCAAGCTTGCTAAACCCATTAAAGAATCTCAATTTCCCTCTATGCTAAGAATCATGCTCTACAAAGACATATATTTCCTTTATCATACCATAGAGATAAACAACATGTTACAAAGTAACCATTCATGTCAAAACTACATCCATAACCTTCATATATCCTTATGTGTGTGTGGGGTCAACAACTACAATCGAAATCTTCATTTCAAAGTTATTTAGACTGGTCATGTTCAAGATTTCATAGTTTCAACTCAATTCTCACACGGTTTACACTCAAGAATGGAATCACTCTGAAACTGGTGTATAAGATGTGGACTCATAGTATGAAGTTCAAATGAGTAAATGTAGAGGCTAGCAAACATGCTTTCATACTAGACACTGAAAAATGCTTATTTTGAAGTATAGGAGTCTCATGAACAGAATACTATTTACTACAGGAGCGATCTACCGCGGAAAGTTCGTTCTATACTCGAAATTTTTTTAAAGCTATCTAGAATCCTTAGGACTTGTGACAGAAATAAGAAGAGAAGTTTAAGATGGTGAGATGTGACAACGAGTTCAAGCATGTGACCGGGTATTTTCACATTTCACTTCACACTTTTCATTTACCCAAACTCCAATAATTTTCAATTTCTTCGTTTCCACCGATTCTCTTCTTTTCTTTTCTTTTCTTTTTCTTTTGCTATTTTCTTTTCAATATTTTTTTTGAGTTCTACTTTTCCTCTTTTAGCCATCACACAAACCAATCACATGCTTAAACTTTACATAAATAGACGATTCAGGTAGAAGCATTGATTTATGATAAGTAAGTGGAATTTGAACTTGCTCAAGTAGTGAAGTGAGCTATCGATGGCCTAAATCATTTTCTTGACACTTTAATTTGTTTCGAATATTTCCTGAGTTTTTAAATTGGTAGATCTTGAACGTTCTCCTGAAGCAACTAGCCAAATAAAACAAAAATGAGACTCTCAATGAGTTATTGGCGTATTTCAAGGAATGACATGAGTCTTTGTGATTAACTCTCAGAATGAAAGAATGGCTCAAAGCTTACTAGGGTTTCCAATTTTCACTATTAATCTAATCACATGACAATCGTATTTTACTCTAGTTAAAGATTTCGATTGTAATTGTCAACTCTTGTAAATGTTTTCAGGATATATTCATGCTACAGATATACAACCAGATTCGTGACAAAGTAACATGTAATCGAAATCCATAACACGACAAGAAAGAATATGAATGCGTCATTGCACAATGAAATTATCTAGGAGATATGAGATTTCTAAAACTCGAAAGTTTACGACAACCATATATTTTTTAGAAATTTTCAAAAATTGTTTCAAAGAAAACAAAATAAAACACAATCAAACAACTAACATGGAATTACAATACTCAAACAGGTGTGCAAATTTTTATACAAGAATGAGTAGTTATATATCTACCCTCTACCCCCAACTGAAATTAACATTGTCCCCAATGGAAGCATTTAAAGAAAATAAAGGTAGATATCACCTGTTTATGCATTGCGGTTCACAATTCAGAATTCACCTATTTAAATACAATAACTTCCAAAGATAACCAAGATCAAGCATATCATGGATAACAACAGATAATATGGATAATTAAACACAATCCATGAGCAAAAGTATTATCTGTATAACAATGTCCAGAAATCATAAAAAGTCCGTATACAGATATAAATGAAACCAAAAGTAATCATCCAACCAAATATCCACAACATCAAATATAGAAACAACAGAGATATAATATAACAAAAATGCTCTCTCGCTCCCAAACTCAATCCTAGGGCTCGATAGATAGAAGGTCACCAGAGGTCGGAGGCGCACTGTTGGGAACAGGATCCGAGACCTTACTACTATCCTCAGCAGCTGTCTCAGTTTGGACAACAGATGCTGGGTCACTCTCAGCCGGCGTGGGAGCACCAGTTGGAGGTGGTAGTAGTGGTGGTCGCGTCTCTGAAATAATGACCTCCGGAAGCGCAGAAGTGGATACCGGATCAGTAGTTGGAGCTGTTTGTGGAGGTGGTGTAGATGTAGAATGCAAGGACTGCTCTATCCCCAACAGCATCAGAATTTGATCCATCTGACTCGCCAACTGCCCAAGTTGTAAAGAAAACTACTCTCGATCTGAGGCCCTCTGAATGACCTCTAGCTCCTACTAGGCAGTTAGCTGTCTAACTGTCTCCTGTAGTCTTATCCTCGCCTCATTCTCCTGAATGAAAAGATCATAAACCGCCTGGATAGTGGCGGGGGCTGCAAGAGGCTCGCGGCTCTGTAACTTGTACTGACCCTCAGTCGCAGTCGGCGTCCCTGGGTCCTCCTTCTTCTCATCCTCAACTATAACTGTGTCCTGACCCTCCGTCGTAGGCATCCCTAGGTCCTCAGATTCCTTTTCCCTTTTGCTTTTCTTCCCTTTTTCTTTCGTCTTTCTGCTACCTTCTCCCACATTTTCTTTTCCCTTAGATAATTTTTTGAATTGTGCAGTAGATCTTTTGGCTACAGATTCACCAAAAACTCCAATCTTAGATTTTTGTAAGGCCTCACCAGCATGAACCACTAAACCAGCTGCCTCGCACACATGATGAATCACCCAAGCACCTTTTAGGTGCTGGGATTTACCAAGATGACGCATGGGTTCAATGAAGAACTCAAAAACAATCGTGCAAGGCAAACAGGCAAATTAGTCCCGATAGCATATAAGACCCTCGTATACCACCCTGCCAGCTCTAAATTATAGGTCGTTGGGAGAATGTAGCTGCAGAGAGCTAAATGGAGTAGGTGGTAGTCTGTTGTCAGGTTGTGATCATCAAATGCTGTGATTCCCGTGTATTTTTTAACTTTACCTCCAGAGATCTTTATAGCCACAACATCGAATGAAGGAAAGGGACAATCTAGATGAATAGGATATATATGATCGGGGACCTCGGGGACACCCAATGCTCGAGCCACTGAAGCTGGACTGAATTTGATCGCCTATCCCTAAATATACGAGAAATATATGTAAGGGACACTCGGGCTCTTAACCATGCTGGCACATACAGCTCTAATCCACAAACCCTGAACACATTTGGCTATTATGAGAACTAGGAGCCAATCAGGATACGCTCGAAGTCGAGAAAGGTAGAAAGGGACGTTATCATCGCTCCAAAGGTTTTTGAATTGCCTCTCCACCATAATTTCTCAGGTTCGGAAGTACTTTGTAAACCATGTATTTTCTTTATCATTTCTGAAGCCGTGGGCGAGCGATGGATCTGGTATATCAAGGAAAGTGCACTTTTTTGGGTTGGGCCCACTGTCTTTAGGCTTAGGAGCCATAAGAACTGAAAACAAGATAAAAACATAAAGTTAGGATGAGAAAGGGAAGAATCTATTTTCTACTTATGCCAATCGATTAGCATTTTTGCAATCGATTGAAGTTTTATGCCAATCGATTGAACCCTGATGGCAATCGATTGCCATCAGTGACAACAGGGGGCTGTCCACAATAAAGGTCTTATGCCCCCATCAACATATTTAGTGGTCTTAAGACCATGAGGGGCTCCCTCTTATGTTCAATTCAATTTTAGGACTAAAATTGGAAGTGGGTTTAGGAGATTACCTCAAGGAGACTTGCGACTGCAAAACAGGGACAAAATCAACCCCTTTAGATGATTAAGGATAGAATTGATGATGTTGTGGGTGAAGGATGAAAAAAATGATGGTGGTGGTGAAATTGCTAAGCTCCCCCCCCCCCCTCCCCCTCCCCCTCCCCCCCACCCTTTCTCCTCCTCTTCACGTTGTAGCGGTGGTTGTGGTGGCACCACGAGGTCGCGATGGTGATGAGGATGGTGGGGATGATGATGATAATGGAAAGGATGAAAAAAAATAGGGGTGGGTTCTCTCCATTCTCAAAATTGCCTCCTTCTCTCTCTCTCTCTCTCTCTCTCTCGGTGAGCTTTGAAACTTTTGTGGAAAGAGGGAGATAAACAGACTTTACGTCTAAAACGAATTGCAATCGATTGCCAAAGAATGGCAATCGATTGATGTTAATAAGCAATCGATTGATGGAAGAATCCAATCGATTGATTCCCCAAGATCATAGGATCACAGAATTGGTTCATCCTATCACCCCCAACTGTTCAAGAATGTGCTTTCAAGATAGAGGATAAGAATTCAGGCATCCAAACAGTAAAAACACCCACTAAACACACCAATTAGGAAGAGTTAATTCAGAAATCATCAATTTTATTGCTCATAAGTGAATTCTCAATATCCAAAACTACAAAATCTTGGTTAAAAACCAAAGATAACAAACAAACAAGAAAATCAAAATGAAATTCCGTCTTATTCATATGCTCCAGGATCTATGCAACTCAATTAAACTCAAGTTCTGGTGAAGAAATGTCTTCTCCTTTAGCATAATCCACGAAGTATTTCACTACTTCTCCGTCTGAGTTTATTTGGAGATCTTTAAGAATCTTACAAACTGCGCACAGCAAATCCAAAGTGCTCATATTGGCGATTGCTTCATCTGGGAGTTTGAGTACGATGTGGATAACGGAGTGAATGCTGGCCTTTCTTGTTCCACCTGTTCCGGAGTTCTAAGAGAGTGAACCCCCTGATAAAGCAAATATGGCAAGAACTGCTGTAGATTCATCTTGCAAACAGTGAATAGATAGAATATAGATGAAGGTAGAACAGAAAGAAAGAAGCACACCAAGAGAAAGAAAACTACTATACAACAACATAATTCTCAAAGATTTCAAAAAGAATAATCAGGATCATCCAGTTGGATGATCTCTGATTCTGGTTCAAACCTTTTCAAAAATGGCTTTAAGCGTTGCCCATTTACCTTGAATGTATTCCCATTTTGGGGGTTTACTACTTCCACTGCCCCGTGAGAAAACACCTCCTTAACAACAAATGGTCCTATCCATATCGATCTCAGTTTTCCGGGAAAGAGATAAAGCTTCGATTCATAAAATAATACCTTTTGTCCCAATTCAAGCTTCTTACAAAGGATTGATCGATCGTGTTTTGCTTTTAATTTTGATTTATACGTTCAAGCACAATCGTATGCATTATTCTTGATCTCTTCCAACTCATTAAGCTGGAGCTTCCGCAATGTACCACTCTCATGGATATCAAAGTTTAGCAATCGTGTGGCCCAATATGCTTGATGCTCTAGTTCTACAAGAAGATGGTAGGCCTTTCCATATATCAGCCTATAACGAGACATTCCGAGGTTCATTTTATACGCCATCCAGTATGCCCATAAGCATCAGTTAGATGTGACGACCAATCCTTTCTATTGATGTTAACAGTCTTTTCCAGGATATGTTTAATCTTCCTATTAGCCAACTCTGCCTGACCATTGAATTGCGGGTGATATGATAAATCAATCTTATGGTTTACTCCATATTTCTTCATCAATGCCTCGAAAGGCTTATTGCAGAAATAGGACCTATGATCGTTAATCATGGCCTTCGGTGTTTTGAATCTTGAAGGAATGTTCTCTTTTAAGAATGAGATCACAGTTCTGTGATCATTTTTCCTTGTCAAAATTACCTCGACCCACTTGGACACGTACTCAATCGCTACTAGAATATATTCATAATGAGAGGATGGCGGGAATGGTCCCATGAAATCAATGGCCCAGCAGTCAAAAATTTTGATAGTGATGATCAAGGTCATTGACGTTTCATTTCTCCTTAACAGGCTTCCTAGCATTTGGCACCTGGCACATGCTATACAAAAAGCATAAGAATCTTTAAAAATTGTTGGCCAGTAAAATCCACTGCTAAACTCCTTTTGGGCCATCTTCTGAGCTGAAAAATTACCGCCACATGCTTCTGAGTAACAAGAGGAAAGAATATGAGAGATATCCTCTTCTGGAATGCATCACCTAATAACTTGATTCGCACAGTACTAAATAAGTACAGATCATCGAAATAAAACCATTGAGCAATGGACAGAAACCTTTTTCTATCAGGAGTGGACCAATGGGATGGGGGGTCTCCCCTGTTGCCAAATAATTAACACTGTCTACGTACCAAGGCAGGGCAGTCGTAGCAAATAATTGTTCATCTAGAAAAGATTCACGGATCAGAGTAAATTGTGAGGAATTATCTTTAAAGGTCAACTAGGACAGATGATCAACCACGACATTCTCCACTTCTTTTTTATCCTTGATAATCAAATCAAATTCTTGGAGTAGCAGAATCCAACATTTTAATCGCTGGTTCGTATCTTTCTTTTATAGAAGATACTTCAATGCGACATGATTTGTAAAGCAGATAATCTAGGAACCAATGAGATATTGTCTGAATTTTTCTAATGCGAATACAATTGTCAGCAACTCCTTTTCGGTAGTGGAGTAGTTTCTTTGAGCTCCATGAAGAGTTTTGCTCGCATAGTAGATCACAGACAGCTTCTTGTCCCTCCTCTGTCCCAATACAGCCCCGATCGCAGTGTCACTGGCATCACACATTAGCTCAAATGGAAGGCTCCAATCCGGAGATTGCATTATCAGAGATGTAGTGAGATGATGCTTGAGTTTATCAAAGGACTCCTGGCATTTGCTAGTCCATTCAAATGGTATGTCTTTTGCTAGGAGTTGACACAACGGCCTAGATACGGCACTAAAGTCCTTAATAAACCTCTGGTAAAAATCAGCGTGACCTAGAAACGATCGTATATCCTTTACCGTGGTAGGGATAGGAAGATTAGAGATTATGTCAATCTTCGCCCTATCTACCTGTATTCCCTCAGCAGAAATGAAATGCCCTAAGACTATTCCTTTTGTCATCATAAAGTGACATTTTTTTCAATTGAGGACCAAATTCTTATCCTTACATCTTTTCAAAACTTTTTGGATATTTCCGAGGCAATCATCAAAGCTATTGCCAAACACGGAGAAATCATCCATGAATACCTCCATAATCTTCTCCACCATATCACTGAAAATGCTCAGCATACACCTCTAGAAAGTAGCGGGTGCATTGTATAAGCTAAATGGCATCCGGTGATATGCGAATGTTCTAAACGGACAGGTGAAAGTGGTTTTTTCTTGGTCAGCTAGGTCAATTTCAATCTAGTTATAACCACTATAACCATTATAAGCATCCAGGAAATAATAAAACTGGTGACCTACCACTCTTTTAAGCATTTGGTCCATGAAAGGTAATGAAAAGTGGTGCTTTCGGGTTACCGCATTCAATCGTCTGTAATCAATACACATGCGCCAGCTTATGGTCATACATGTAGGCACTAGTTCTCATTCCTTATTCTTCACCACTATAATGCCAGCTTTTTTTGGCACTACCTGAGTCAGACTTACCCAAGAACTATCCGAGATCGGATATATTACCCCAACATCAAGCAATTTTAGGACTTTTTTCTTAACCGCTTCTTGCATGTTCGGGTTTAGACGCCTCTAAATTTGTCGACACAGTTTGGCATCTTCCTCTAGGTAAATCCTGTGGGTGCATATAGATGGACTTATTTATCTTAAATCTACGACGGTCCATCCTAATGCACTCTTGTGTTGCTTAAGCAACTTAATAAATTTACCTTCTTGTTCTTGAATCAAAACAGATGAAATTATCACAGGAAAGGTCTTTTCTTCTCCCAGAAACACATATTTCAATTCCTTCGGGAGCTCTTTCAGTTCTAACTCTAGAAATTACCGGTTTAATGGCACTGCCAACTTTGTCTTTGGTGGTAGTTGTTCATATTGGGCCGTCCACATTACCCTTGCAACTTCTTCCTCCACAACCTCCAATAATGCACACATCTGACTCATCTCCTCATCTTGCAGAGTGTATCTATCTAATTCATAACACGAGTTTGTTAAAATGGACTCCACAGGATCAGAGGGAGCAGTCGAATCAAAACAATCTTGGATTACCGACTCTACCCAATTTACTTCTTCTTCATCATCAAAATCCTCAATTTTGGGATTTGAAAAGATCTTGATGTTTAACGTCATGTTCCCAAAAACTATGATCATTACTCCACTTCTTACCTTGAATATCGCATCAATCGTCGTAAGGAAAGGACGTCCAAAGATCACCAGAATTTGAGATTTAGCATTGCATACCAGTTTGGTGTCTAGAACAACGAAGTCAATAGGAAAGACAAAGGTGTCAATCTGGACTAAGACATCCTCTAAAACTCATCACAAATATTTGATTGATCGATCTGCGAGTTAGAGAGTAATTCGAGTAGGTTTAAGTTCTCCCAACCCTAGCTGTTGGTAAATAGTGTAAGTTAAGCGATTTAAACTCGATCCTACATCGAGCAGAGCATTGTTTACTTTCTTCTAACCGATTATGCAAGAAACCATTGGTGTACTTGGATCCTTGAATTCTGGAGGCAGATCATGTTTAAGAATTGCACTCGCTTGGCAGGCCATGTAAGCGCTCTTCTTAACACTTTGCTTCCTCTTAATAGTGCACAAGTCTTTCAAGAACTTGGCATAGGAAGGTACTTGTTTTATCGCGTCAAGGAGTGGAAGGTTGACTTTTACTTGCTTGAATAACTCCAGAAACTCCTGACTTTTGGTTTCTTGTTGAGGTTTCTTTAACCTCTGAGGATATGGTACTGGAAAAGAGCATTTGGGTACCTTTGAGAAGAGGTTCTTTTCTAGGCCTTCTCTTTATCTTAGCATTCTCGGGAACTGTTGTTTCGGGCTCAACTGTTTTGCCCTCCTTCTGTTCTTCTACCAATTCTTCCTCATTCTTGACCTCATCTTCCATCTCATCCACAGGGTATAGGGGAGGAAAAACTTTCTCAATCACTTTTCCACTCCTCAACACAGTTATGGCCTTAGCCTCTTCATGTGATCCCGACCCCAAAGGGCCTGTACCTGAATGTTGGCCTCTAGGATTTTGCTCTAGTTGTGCTGGGAACATAATTCTCTCTCTCTATCCCCTTATTGAGCAGCCCAACCCCTCTATACTTGTATTGAGTTTACTCATTACCTCTATTATATGCTGCATCATGAGCGTGTTTGGGTCCTCTTGTGCCTTCTTATGAGGTGGCACATAAGTATTGGATGAGGATTGGTTGTTATTCTCCTGATTGTAGTTGGGTTGAGGTAGATGATTTTGCTGATATTGATTTTTGTGGTACCGTTGATATTGATAGGTAGGAGCGGGTTGATAGTTCTATTGGTACCCTTGATTCTGAGGTCGGTAGTGATATTCTTGATTCGACTGCCACTGTTGAGATGGGTTTGCTGTGGCAGCACTGTTCCTATGACCAAAACCAGGATGGCTCCATCTACTATTGGGGTTGAAATGATTAGGGGCATTTACAGCATGTACCTCTACGGGATTCTGCTCTTGATAAATAGGATATATTTGGCAGTGTTGAGAGGTATGCCCCATTTGAAGATAACTCGAACAGTACTCTTCAGAAGCAAACTGTATTATCGGTTCTTTCTTTGCTTCTAATGCCTCCAACTTATGAGCTAGTAGCTCATATTTTTCCATCATACTATCTTCTGCTTTCAATTGATAAATACTCTTTTGACTTGCACTCGAACTACTTTGAGTTCTTGTCACCTGAGTCTCCCATTCCGGTGCGTGTTCGACCAACCATTCAAAATGAGCTTCGGCTTGGTCTGCATTCTTGCTCATAATCTCACTGTCACTCATAGTTTCTACGAGTTTCTTTGATTTTGGATTAAGGCCGTCAAAGAAGAAACTTATTGCTTGCCATTTCTCGAAACCATGATGTGGGCAGATCAATAACAGATCTTTGAATCGCTCCCATGCTTCAGCAAAAGTTTCTCCCTCTTTTTGATTATATGTCTTGATTTGTCTTAAGACATCGGTCGTTAATCAATTGGGGAAGAACTTTTTGAGAAAAGCTTCACGAATTGTTGGCCAAGTCGAAATAGAATTCGGCTTCAGTGATAATAACCACAACTTTGTGATGTTGTCAAAATCAAGTTCTTGTTTAACCCTATTAAAAAGTAGTACAATGGAAATAGGGTGTCGATTTCACAAGGATTGGAATGCAACAATGCTTGGTGGACGCTTAATGATGAATTATAGTGCGAGGAGTATTTAACAAACTAAGAAACAAAATTTGAGTCTTTTCGACTTTGGGATTGATTCAATTTGTGTTAAAGTATACTACAATGACAATTGAGAAAATGTGAAGTAACTTTAAACAAAGCTAAGTTTAAATGAAGATTGGGGGTTTTGCAAAAAGATAAATTTGAGGTTGGGGAGCATTCCCCCACCTTGGACCAAACAACACATGGATTCCATGCTTGAAGCATCTTCTAGAGTACGAAATCCCATTGAGACAAACCATCAAACATGTGGTAGTCAACTTACATGCTAAATAGATATTTTAATGAAATACATGAGGCTAGGTTTGAAATCCAAGGATTTGACAACTTATAATGCTTGACATTGTAAGTGGGGTCCTAGGAAACCAAACCTTGCACACATGAACTCTATAAATGCTACATTACATGGAAATCCTACATTAAAGCACACATGGGTCCAATAGTGGGTTTATGATCCCCAACCTACATGATTTAGCTACTCATAACTATAATGCAATTAATATTTAAGAGAAGAAAGAAGAGGTTATACCAACTAGAAGAAACCATCATAAATTCTATAGAAAAAAACCAAGAAAATCTTCAATAAAGAGTTGCAATACTTCAATACATTCAACTACCTCTCTTTCTCTAGCTCTAAATGGAAGTAGATGGTAGTAGATGAGGAGTAATGGGGGAGAGAGATGAGGGGCTTAGAGGGAGAGAGGGTTTACAACAAAAATAAATACAAGTATATTCAAAGCTAACCCTAAATGACAATCATCTCTAACTATATATACTACCCCACAAAAATGGTAAAGTTGTAAATACAAAAGAGGGGTTTTCAGCAAGGGCAGATCGATCCGCGGCTTGGGGCTAGATCGATCTGATGTTCATATGGGGCTTTACTATGTTTGCGCGAACTCGCAGATCGATCTGCGGTGTAATGTCGGATCGAAACGTACCGCTATTTTTGGGCAGAAACTCCTTTAAAGAATGCGGATCGATCCGCGTTGTAAGGCCGGATCGATCCGCACATGTTGACATCTATTCTTAGCCCTTTTTTTTCTTCAAGAATGCCACAAGGGTTGGGTTCCACTTCACCTAAGCTTGTATAACCTACAAGAAAGAGATCTTTATTAGCTCAAAGAGAGTAACAATAAGAACAATCAAAAGCACAATTTACCCATTAAATCTCCAGTTTAAGTAAAAATCAGTGACCAATAGAAGTAGAATCATGAAGTTAAGGATGCAATATCGGACACGAATCACTTTGCTTCCTCCTTCAAGGTGAATGGAAAAGTTTTAGTCGAATTATATCACTCGGGCAGGTTTGATCGGTGAAGGTGCCACAAACATCTTCGAAGTCTTGAATATGTAGATATGCCTTCTCTTTTTCCATCCCGTGGAAAGTAGGTAACAATTGAATCATCCCATTACAAAAATGGAATGTTCCTGGGTGTGGTGGGATGCGAATACAAGAAGGTATGGCTGTCCGATCAGGAGCTAGAAGTTCACGCAAAGGGCGTTAACCGTCATCGATAAGATTAGCCCTATTTTTTCCTTGTTGACTATCTGTGTCATCCATTGTATCAGAGGTTGAAGGAGTAAAAATGGGATTACTAGCACTATCGTCAGATTCTTCGAACAAATCTGTGATGAAAGCTTCGGTGGAGTCGAAGTACATAGAAGAACATAAACTTCACAATTTGTGTTCTGAAGAATAGAAAGGAAAAAGAAAGAAAGAAATGGGATAAAAAAGGATCGGAACAATCTAAAAATTCTGGGCTTCGTTACCGTCCCCGGCAATGGCGCCAAAAACTTGACACGACTGAAAATGTGTTCTCCTAAGAGTACATCCAAGTGTAGACGGTCGCATCGAGTAAAAATCGGTAAGACTGGGTCGTATTCCAAGGAATGGAAATTGGGGACAGAGGAATTTAGATTGAGACCTAAAGATGAAATAAAAGATGATTTCCTTAAAGGTGGAGATTCTAACAACCCTACTATATTTAACGATTGACTATATTAATTAAAATTAAATAATAACTAAGTCAAACAGAAATGAAGATGTGATTTTAAAGTATATATATATGAAAAAGGTTTTGGGAACATGTGAATCCACATTGCACCAACAACTACCATGTTTTGACATTTACGCACAACCGGGGCTTCATCCTTGCTAGTATTCCTTATTTGAAAAAGGGATTAAGTGAAGCAACCTAGTTACTAAATATGTTAATTAACATAATTAGTAGTTGGATTACTTTACTTACTATGAAAAAACTGAAATAACGACCAATTGAAACTATGAACTATAACAAACAAATCAAGTACAAGGTATTCTATGTGTTCATCATGTCTATTCATTTAGTTAATTGGCCTAAAGGGCTTATATTTCAAAATCTGTTAGCAATTTGAACTTTAAAAGATCAATTTGGGTTTAGTTTTTGAAATAAAAGTTACTAGAATACTGTAAACGTTCTGCCCAAGACATAAGCATACCAATCAATTACTACTAATGGCAATCGATTGGTCTGGAAGGACTCCCAATTGATTAGTATAAGTGCCAATCGATTGGTATGATCCATAGAAATTGATTGGTATTCTGTGACAAATCGATTGCCTAGGAAACTCAAACAGATTCGTGGCAGTGGTTGGGGAACAATGTTTCATCACATTGTTCCTAACCAGGACTCTAAGCTAGCATTATTTTAACTACAGAAACATGAATATAGAATAGCATATCAACAAAATGTGATTTAGACACGAGTTCTAGTACTAGATTGGAATTGTAATGGTGAATCAGGCTTGAACTTGGTAAGATACAACCACTAATCTCAAATCAATATTGAAAAATTTAAAGAAAACCTGAATTGATCACTGGAATTGAAATGTAGAATCTTAAGACTTGAAGTTTCTTCCTGAATGAAAATAACCAAATAATTAATACCTACAAAAATAAAGCAAAATGAGCCAACCCCTCATCCCTCAAGCTCTTCCCTATTTATATAGTGATATTCACGAGCTAAAGGCATCCAGGTTCAATCTACAACGAATGGTCGCCATATTAACCTTGATTTGCTGAGATTCTGCTCCATTAAAGAGGTTTAACTGAACCAAATCCAATCGATTGGTATGCTTACCAATCGATTGCTAAGATTGGCAATTGGTTGGTTTGAAGAGTATATCAATCAATTTCCAAATGATGGCAATCGATTAGGTCTTGAATTTCATCCTTGACATCTCTTATTCGTTTCTTGAGCTATTCCTTTTTAACTGTTTTCGATTCAGCTTCAAGACTTGCATCTAACGAACTAAACACAATAACATACCATGAAAACACTTCATTGTGTAAAGGAATAGTTTAAAGTACAAGCGCAGGTAAAACCAGAGATATGGGGTTAAGATTGACCAAATATATTCTTTTTGGGGCCAATATCTTACAAATATCGGCCCTCATCAGGCATGATCCAGAACGTTCCAGCCAGATTCCTACTCAACTTGGAAGACTAATGGAGTGTGTAGACAGCTTTCTAATACAATTGGGATACTCACTTGGTTTGTGTCAATAACATCCTAATCAGATTGTATTACCTAATTTAAGTAGCTTTCTTGCACGAGTAGGTCTCTTGCATCTATTAAAGAGACCACTCACCTCCTTTATAGGGGGAGCACTTTTCAGTCTGTATAGCACCTCTATAGCAATCATAATCGTTCCCCGCTGTGGACACCCGGCCTTCTTGAGCCCACCCCCGGTTTCTACTTTCGGGGTTTCGGAATTGATTTTCCTTTAGTTTTGAAATCAAAGTTGATTTGAAGAAAAGAAGGAAAAGGTCTGTTGAAAACAGATACAGAGTCGCCACTTGGTCTTTAAGGAACCAAGAAACCAAATTTTGACTCACCCAAACGGATAAAGGGCAACGACCTTTCATAACCAGAGAACTTGGCTCGGGGTTTTGGTACGAGAGAGGAAGGAGCCTTTGTCACGACTAAAACACCCTCAACTCGCCCCGTCTCTCGATGGGCCTCAATTAGCATTTAAATAATCATCTTATACTATGTTTGGTTCGATAGTTAATATTTATGATAGGTGTATTACATCACATAAGAAACTTAAAATGGAAGATCTAAAGATAAGATATCATTCATAAGATCTAAGCCAAGTATCATACAATGCAAAGTGAAAGATCACACAAACAAACTTAGGAAAAAAAATCATCTTATCACATATCAAGTAATAAAGTTTTCCTAATCTAAGGGGACATGAATTGTTTTTGAAATAAATTAATCAAAGAAATAAAAAAAATGCTTAGCAAGCTAATATGATGCATGTTAATCTTTGAGAAAAGAAGACCTCTCAATCCCCGGGATGGATGAAAAAGGAAGATTTAATCGAAGGGGAGAATGAACGTAAGATCAAATTCATTCCTTATAATCTTCTTAGATTAGGAGTCACAAAAATCCAAAATCTTGCATGGATGTAATGTATGGTCTTAGGATGTGCAAGGTAGTAGTGTGTTTGTGTTCATGGATTTCTAAAATGACTTAGAAGTCTAAAAAAATATGCATGAAGGAAATCATTATAGGATGTATGCAAATGTAGTATGAATTACTTCCTAAGATATGAACTAATTTGAAGTACATATAAGCATCAACTCAAAGAATGGAAGTAAAAGTATACTTGTTGTCAATAGTGGACATAACAGTGACTTGATCTTGTGAAAATTGAAAAGTAGGGTTAGAAATGTTTTCAATGCATGATTTTTTATGGAGATCATCCTTATTGTGTCTAGAACACAAATCAAAAAGCCAATCTTCAATAACTATTATAGATTGAGAGAAATCATATAAACAGTAGAGGTTACTCAGAAATAGAGTCCGTACTGTCGACCAAGATGTTGAAAAATCTCAGAAACAGAGTCTGTACTGTCGACAGTAGAGGTTACTCTAAGAGCTTCTTGAACTTTCCTTCTCTGATGGCATCCTCTATTCTGGTGCCTATTTCAAACAGCTATTCGAATGTGGAGATGGATTGATAGAATAGCTTGTCGTGGTATACTAGTTGCATGTTCTTCACCAACATACGTACTTGCTCTTTCTCAATAGGTCTGTGGATCATTTGGGCCAATTTATTTCTCCATCTGCTCAAGAACGCAGTGAAAGACTCATTGATGTCCTGCCTGGTCGGCTCTAGGTCCCGGATGGTGACGTCAAACTCTTGGTTGTAAGAGTAATGATCAATAAAAGTTCTAGCAACATCTTCCCAGACTCGGGTCTTGGAGGCTTCAAGAGTTAGGAACCAGGATAGTGCGACATTCTTGAGGGTTTGAGGGAACAGCATAACTATGTGCTCATGAGTGCATCCCATAGATTGGATGATGTTCATACACAACTTGATTTGACTCTTTGGGTTCCCGGTCCCATCGAAGCGATCAATTTCTGGTATTTTGAAGTTCTCAGGCAGTTTCACTTTGACGGGTTCGAACAGGTCTTCCAGATCTAGCATGTAATCATTAATCTCCTTGCTCTTTCTTAGCATACTTTCCAACTTGTCTACTTTATCCATCTTTTCTTGAAACTTTTTCTCATATGCAGGTGGCAGGACCCTATAAAACCATTCTTCTTCACCGTTATTCTTATGTACAAAGACGGGAGGTGTTACAAACCCAGGTGGTGGTGGTGGCATGAACCCTACTGGTGGTGGTGGGAACCCATGTGGGTACTGTGGCTGCTGTTGTTTCAGTTCTTCCATGAAACTCTAACCTTGGGCGATGCGATCAGATTACTGGCTTATGGTTGCCTCAACTCAGTGACCTTGTTTTCTAACTCTTCCTGACTCATATTGGAATGACTTAGCAGGCTGATTCTGACCAAACGACTGTTCAAACTTCTAACACAAGACGGTGATCCCAGTGGCTGACTTCGGGAATCTATACTGACCTACAAATTCGAGAGGAGGGGTGTATCAGATTCTGATAGTGACGACTAGACAAACAATGACAGAGATGTTAACATACATGGGCTGACTTATGTACAGACTGACTGAGATAGTGTGTGCAGACTGATGAGAATGGTGCATGCACATGAGATAAGCATGCGGATGCAAGCCCTAATCTATACGATGCTCCTACTTCTAACGGATAACAGTTAAGAAATCAATGTCTTAGCCATACATAGTGTGCTAACTTTACTTTCCAGTATGATTACTATGAGAGAAAGAAGAATTTCTAGGATATTTGGGAGATTCTGGGGATTTGGACAGAGTTTTTGGGAGAAACTGGTTATATCTGGGTAATCTGGGGGATTTGGACAGAGTTTCTGGGAGAAACTGGTCATATTTGGGTAATCCGGGGGATTTGGACAGAGTTTCTTGGGAAAAACTGGTCATATTTGGGTAATTCGGGAGATTTGGACAGAGTTTCTTGGGAGAAACTGGTCATATATGGGTAATCCAGGAGATTTAGACAGTTTCTGGGTATTTCTGGGATATCTGGACAGAGTTTTCTGGGAGAAACATGTTATATTTGAGATATCTAGACAGAGTTTCTGGGAGAAACATGTTAGATCTGGGATATCTGGACAGAGTTTCTAGGAGAAACTGGTTATATCTGGATATTTCTGAGAAAGAGTTTCTGGGAGAAACTGGTTGTTTTTGGGAGTTTCTGGGAGAAATTGGTTAATATGATGGTGATCATACTGTCTAGCAAGTTTACATACTCCTATGTCTTAGGACCAACAAATAAGGTTTGCGGTGTATATCTTTGTGATCATGGAGCAGACATCCTTGTCATGGTGCCTAGGCATGTCAACTCAATGTAATCACATGTGAGTGATTGCCTTGGGAATCATAAGAAAGAGGTTCTGTTCTATGCCACAAAAGCGTCTACACCGCGCAGGTAATTCCACCAGGGCATACAGTAGTTATATCACATTGTCCTATCTGAAAAGATAAATGAACAGTCTTATGAAAAGTTCTATAGGAATCTATATGCAAAGGCTGGGTTTAGTTAAAGAGGGTCTGTTGACAAAAGTTCCAATATACCGTCAGAGAGACAGTACAGAAGTTGTTACTCTTTTTGATATACCTTGGAAGGTATAGTATCAACGGTGACTTGTGCCCTGGCACAGCAAGACCTGAACAATGTCAGCGCCGCGTTTCAGACACAGTCGGAGGGGGAAATGCAGGAGTGCAATGCGGTGAACCAGACACAGTAAAAAGATGATTTTAAGGATGCTTCTTATGAGTCAAACCTCTGTATTATTTTGTTTTGAAAATAAAAATCCCCAACATAGTCGCCAGATTGTGGACACGCGACCTTCGTGAGCCCATCCCGGTTTCTACTTCCGGGGTTTCGGAATTGATTTTCCTTTAGTTTTGAAATCAAAGTTGATTTGAAGAAAAGAAGGAAAAGGTCTGTTGAAAACAGATACAGAGTCACCACTTGGTCTTTAAGGAACCAAGAAACCTAATTTTGACTCACCCAAACGGATAAAGGGCACCGACCTTTCATAAACAAAGAACTTGGCTTGGGGTTTTGGTACGAGAGAGGAAGGAGCCTTTGTCACGACTAAAACACCCTCAACTCGCCCCGTCTCTTGACGGGCCTCAATTAGCATCCAAATAATCATCTTATACTATGTTTGGTTCGACAGTTAATATTTATGATAGGTATATTACATCACATAAGAAACTTAAAATGGAAGATCTAAAGATAAGATATCATTCATAAGATCTAAGCCAAGTATCACACAATGCAAAGCGAAAGATCACACAAACAAACCTAGGAAAAAAACCGTATAATCACATATAAAGTTATAAAGTTTTCCTAATCTAAGGTGATATGAATTGTTCTTGAAACAAATTAATCAAAGAAATCAAAAAAATGCTTAGCAAGCTAATATGATGAATGTTAATCTTTGAGAAAAGAAGACCTCTCAATCCCCGGGACGGATGAGAAAGGAAGAAATAATCGAAGGGGAGCATGAACGTAAGATCAAATTCATTCCTCATAATCTTCTTAGATTAGGAGTCACAAAAACCCCAAATCTTGCATGGATGCAATGTATGGTCTTAGGATGTGCAAGGTAGTAGTGTGTTTGTGTTCATGGATTTCCAAAATGACTTAGAAGTCTAAAAAAGTATGCATGAATGCATGAAGGAAATCATTATAGGATGCATACAAATTTAGTATGAACTACTTCCTAAGATATGAACTAATTTGAAGTACATATAAGCATCAAATCAAATAATGGAAGTAAAAGTATACTTGCTGTGAATAGTGGACAGAACAGTGACTTGATGTTGTGGAAATTGAAAAGTAGGGTTAGAAATGTTTTCAATGCATGATTTTTAATTGAGATCATCCTTATTGTGTCTAGAACACAAATCAAAAATCCAATCTTCAATAACTATTACAGATTGAGAGAAATCATATAAACAGTAGAAGTTACTCAAAAACAGAGTCCGTATTGTCGACTGAAATGTTGAAAAATCTTAGAAAATGAAAACAAAACATTTGGAGACCCATATTATACAAAACGTTCCCTAAGACACTGAAGTTCAAGGGAAAAATAATTTGGGACCACACCTTTTGGAAAAGTGTTCTGGAAAACAAGTTGAAAGTCAACCAAGCTGCTGTAATAGCAAAAATAGAATATCTGGAGAGAATGATTGGACCAAAATGGAATCCTTCCAAGTGTTTTCAAGCCAAGCCATGGGTGTTCTATAATGAGTTAGGAAGAATTTCCAATTAGTTTTGCGTCCATACATTTAGTATTGAGTTCTAGAGAAATCTTTGAACTCAGATCACTCACTGTTTTGAAGATTTCTTGATAAAACAAGGGTTTTATTTCTTGAAATCAAAAAGAGGGGTTTATGAGGGGTTTTGAAATAGAGCTTTTGAGAGTATATTTTCAACATTTAAATACAAGCTATGACCACTTGAAATATCAACATTGAACTCATATCAAGAACCTCCAAGATTGTTGGAGAGCATTGTTTCCATTTGTGCATAACTTCAAGAATAGTTTGGAAGTATTGAAGTTGGAATCATCATCTATCAAACATGTTTTTGAGGTCAAGAGCTACTATCCATAAGGATTCACTCACCTCAAACTTCATGTCATCACTTAGATGATGATGAACTAGTAAGTAATCAAAGAAAAATCAAGAAGAAAAGGGGGAAGAAGAGATGAACATATATATATAAACAAGCAAGTAAATAGCAATCAATAGATGATAATCAATGTGATATTGGACTTGTAGCTTGGTGTTTCACTCATAGATAGTGACATTTAGACATGAAAGTAGCTTCCTAACTCAAGAATGCTCAAAAATGGTGGTTGGGGAAGACTTGAATGTCAAATATAAGAGGGGTAATGGAAGAAAAAAAGATTGAAACTCACTTTCTTATAGAAAATCAATGGGAGAAGCTCCCTTTCCTTATTCTAAACCTATCTCTATCTCTCTTTCTCTCTACAACTTCTATGAACTTTACACTTGGCTCCCTTAAAATGAAGAGCAAAGCGGGGGTTTAGATAGGCCAATTTGGAGTGATTTTGGGATTTAGAAAGTGCTCCCATTGGTCCCAAACATCTGTGAACATAAACTACATCATTTTGGTCTTCAATTATTCAATTTGGAACCCCCAAAATAAATTACAAAAATGAACTCTGCGGGGGTTGATTACTGCTGCGGCACTGGCCATGTGCCATCGTGGTAGTGGCCCAGTGCTGCCGCGGTACTACTCCTCAGATGCCCAGAAATTTGTATTTAGGCCCCCAGAGATTCCGGTATTCGCGAAAAGGCCCTATTTCGTCCGAACTTGAGGTTGTGATATACCGTTGGAAAGGTAATGGAGTCTACTTTACATAAAAAATAGTTCAGAGATAGGTCACTTTGAAAAGTTTTGCGGTATTCGCGATAAAAGCCGATTTGATCGCCTTTTTCATCTTCAAAAATTCATAATAAATTCGTTTTAAATCCAGGAATTATGTGCGATATACCGTTGGAAAGCTATTGACCTCTAGTATCCATAAAAAATATTTGAAAATGATATGGTGATTCGGTTTTAAAGTCAACTTTTGGTCAAACTGGTCAAACTAGGGACTTCTAGGAAGTTCTGGGAACCTCTGGGAGCTCCCGGGAGCTGACGTTTTTGTCCGATTTTCTTTTAAAACTTGTTTTAGTACTTTTCACATGATCTAGAATGATCTCGGAGCTTTTCGACGAATTTGGACGATTTCGGTCAAACCTGGTCAATCCTTGGTCAAACCGGTCAAAGGAGACTTTCCGAGAACTTCCGGGGGTCTCTGGGAGCTGACGATTTCATCTGATTTTGCTTCAAAACTCATTTTTAGTATTTTTTTATGACGTAGCATGTTTCCAGAACTTTCGGTCCAAATCTGGGAGTGTTTGGACTTTCAGGGCCTTTTTGGTCATTCTGAGTATTTTGAGAGATAGAACTAACTTCCAAGAGTCCTTTTTGAGTCTTTTTCGATCATTGTGAACCACCAAGCTATGGGTCTCCTAAATCTGATAGCCGACAAAATGGGGTGTCTACACCGGCCGACCTCTGGTAGCTCCAAACTATTGTTAGTTCACCAAAGGTCACCGATTTTTTAACACTATAGAGAACGTGCTCAGATACACGTGGACATAGGTTCCTTCATTAACAGGGCCGAACCACATACAAACCCAGTCTCTCATAGAATCTCTCTCTCTCTCTCTCTCTTCTTCCTTTTCTTCTTCTTCTTCTCCAAATTTTGGCATCATCAAAGTTGTTCCTCTGTCACGTATGTATTGTTTGACAAAGCCTTCTTCATTAGCTGTGCATGGTTTTCATGGGGATGAAATTGAGTAGTTTAAATTTAATTATCGTACCTTGTTGGCTCGTTACGCTTAATTACAATCTAGGTACTTGTGTGAGCATGTTCATCTCTCCCTCTTTTCGATGACTCCAAAAGCAACTGATTTTGGTAAGATTTGGTAAAGCTCCTAAAGTACATACAAGTAATCAATTTTGGTGCACCATAGTAGTTTTATTGTATATGCAACAAAACCACCATAACTGTTTAGCAAAAAAAAAAAGAGGAACAAATGAAACCACCGATGAAAAATGATCCTAAACGTCTACCTTCATACCAAAATTTAACAACTATTTGTTCCTTCATCACAAGCATTTATTCTTTGATATTTAACTTTTATTCTTTGATAACAATTGGGTATTCTATGTGCACATACAATGTGCACATAAAGTGTACACATAAAGATCTAGGACATTCATTTTGGTGGGACCTATGCCTGCATACATGAAATCCACTGAAATGAATGATCCAGATCTTTATGTGCACAACTTTATGTGCACATTTTATGTGTACCAATCATTACTCATAACAAATGTTTGTTTCTAGACTGCAAAGTTTTTCTCCGTATTTTACAATAACAAACATTTGTTCCATTATCACAAATAGAGAATAATCGTTCCTTATCAAGAATCAATTGAGAATAACTATTTTTTCCCTCATCACAAACATTTATTCATTGATATTCAATTTTGTTCTTTAATTTGATAACAAACATTTATCAAACTTTTGTTTCATGACAACAAACATTTATTCCTTCATCACAAATAGGGAATTAACAATCGTTTGTGACCAGGAATAAGTTGTTCCTTCTTCGACACATGAGCATTTAATGCACATCAGAACTCATTAAAGCCCAACATGTTTAGAGCATCTGCAATCATGGACTTAACCTCATTGCTACTGTCAGTCATTAGCTAGTAAGAGAGAGTGAGTACTCCATTGGCATGAGTTAGAGCATGTGTTATCTGCGGGTCCCACCCAAGTATGTTGAAGAATGTGCTAACAATAGCTTGCATTTTAGCTAGCCACGGTGGAAACTTGGGTAGTCTTTCTTCTTCTTTTTTTTTTTTCCTGTGTCTGCGGTAAAAAAAAAATTTGAGAGTGATTTGGGGAAGAGAAATGCTTGGAGCACAACGAATTATACAATTAATTGTATGAATATGTAGTATAAGGTTGGAGTTTGTGCTGAAAAGTTTGCACACAGTGTGCAGACTTTTCAGCACAAGCTCTAACCTTGTGCTGCACGTTTGTACAATTGATTGTACAATTCATTGTGCACCTAGCAATGCTCTTTGGGGAATTGAATGTGGGACCAAGTGAGGAAAAGTTAACACTTTGTAATGGTTAGCAAAGTAGAATTGGAAATCCACCATTGTTTGTTACAGGGGCGGAGCCAGGAAGTTTCACTGGGGGGGGCCGAGTTTACGAATCTTGGGTCCACTCCACATGGAGGTTTGGGGACAGCGCCCCTAAGCTGGATTATTTTAGGTATGTTCATACATATTTTTGGTTTATTTGTATTCTAAAGTCACCTTATTTTTTAATAGTAAAGTTTGAACTTATATCCTTATTATAAAACTTGTACATGACATTAAGTCAATTTGGATTAGACTAAAGTGAGAAATGAGAAAATAATGTGTTGGACCGGATTTTTATATGGGGGGAAAAATAGAAGATGGTCAAATGCCATACCAATATTGCTACATTTTGTTATCTTTTTGTTTTTGAGTAATGCTATGCTTCTCAAATGTTGTATCCTATGAAGCACGAATACGGACACTCTGATACGGATACGACACGACACAGGTACGTCGACACGACAAAATTCTAAAAAAATACACGTCGATACTGCGTGAAAAATATCCTTGAAGTATCGTATCCGTGTATCGGACACGGTACGATAAGCGACACGTTCCTTTCTAAGGAGTGTCGGTACTTCCTAGGATGTATTCCTAATAGTTTCCAGATACGTGTGGCTGTGAGATCACTTTCAATAATATTAGTGGGGCTTTTCAATATCCTCCAATCAAAATTGGAAGGGCACATGCCACATGTGTTAGGGAAATTAATTGAGGTACAAAATTTAAAAATTATAGCATTATTCATTATTTTGTAAGGAAAATATTTAAATAGGCTAAGGTGCATGATAAAATATTTGAGAGGGTCAATCTTCTTTAACATGTCTAAAAAAATAAAAATTTTAACACATCACATTATTGCATTTTCCAAAAGCGTGGAGGACCATGCCCCTGCCTCTCTCCTATGCTCTGCCCTGGTTTGTTAACTAACTTTGATTAACTATAACAAAAAGTCACATACTCTCTCCTAGGTGGAGGCGTTTAGCTAGCAAAACTTAACATTTTCATTTATTCTATCCACCAATCTTTTACTGACACATGCATGTCAAAACGACTAGTACAGTATACCGAAGTGTTTTTCAAGTCTAGGTACGCGCAAATTGGACCGGACACCCCAATTACTTAAAAAAAAAAAGTGTTTTTCAAGTAAAAAAAGACCTGCATAGACTGGACTAAGGCTTAGTTTGGCCCTTATTTTGGTGTTTCTCATTTTTTAAAGTATAATTTTATGCTAATTCATTTGGTAACCAGTTTATGAGCTTTGTAAATATTGAACTTAGGGCTTTTTTGGGGAGAACTTTTAAAATTTATAGAATAGAGCTTTTAAAAGCTCAAGGTTGCTTTTTTGGTTTCATGATGTTTTTTTAAAGAGTAATGTGTCACTTGAGCCAAATTATCAAATAATTTAATAATAAATTTCATAAATTACTTTTAAAAAGCCACGTGAGCACCAAACTAAACCTACGTCAGGCTCGATCTCAGGCCAGCACGTTGGCCTGCAATCTGTGGGCCAGGCCCTACTGTGGGCTTGGAGGAGCTAGACTAAGCTTGGGTAGGTCCTATTTTGACCGGACATTTTAAATTAAGACCTTGGAATTGGGTACGCAAAAGCCCGACCTCAAGGTTAGTAGGCTGTGGGCCAGCCTGTGGCACAGTTACCCATCCTCAGACTTTGGTCGTCCAATGGGACAATACCCAATTTACATTCCTACGTTTAAGAATATTAATGGTCCACATAATATTCACGTAGAGAATATTTCAATACGGGAACCAATTGACCAGATTATTTATTATTATCATGTTTTTTTTTTCTTGGTGTGAGATGGGCCCATCAGTTAGCTCTCACTATCCTGAAATGTAGAGGAGGACATTCGAACATGGGGCTTCTTACATATTAATACTTAGGTCTTACCACTTGGTCACTCTTTTTGGTAGTATGCGAAAATATTTAATGCAACTATAATACCACTGTCATATGTATTTCCATATGCTAATGGATTCGAACAAGGCACTTCATGTAAATCTATTTTGGATGTAACTTGGATACACAAGTGTTTGAAAGTGATCCCGTGGGTTCAAATCTTCCTTCGGGGAAAATTTAAACAATGGAGAGTTTCTTTAAAGTGGGGTATGCCCCCCCTTGTGTGTGTGTGTTACTAACTCTTTAACTTACACCCCACTCACATTACATAGGTGGTTTGATTCTAAGACATAGACAAAAAAAAAAAAAAAAAGAGATGAGATTTTATTGACTTTTGATAAGCAAACCATCGAACTAAGAAGTGTCTGAATAGTGATATTTTTTTTCTCTCTCTCTCTCTCTCTCTATATATATATATATGCTTTTAAAAGTATCAACCCCTTAAATATTTTACATTTTTTTTTTTCATTTTTGAAATAAGCATATGATACAATTATTAATGGAACAAAATATGGAATTTAAAATTTGGATAGCATAACACTGTACATGATGTATGCAGGACACCTGCAAAGCATTTGAGAATATATTTGGAATTTAAATCTATGTTTGGAAATTCTAAAATTTGTAATAGTCTATGCCATGACCAATTACGATTAGCTAGTGCATTCGTTAGAATAATGCAATTCATGATTTGATTAATTTGATTATCATACCCAATGATTCGAATCGTGCCTACGTATGAATCAAAAATCACATAGAATCTGTCTGAATCTTCTGATTCACGGACGATTCACGATTCAATTCATACGATTCACTAAAATTTAGAGTGTCCTTAAAAAAAAGGTATTGTCTTAACTTTCACTCGTGTTACATGTCATATTCTTCACTTTTTATTAGTTTACAGGCTATTAATTTGTGCTACAATTTTTTACATATAAAGCTTCTACTTGTGTGAAAATAAAAAGGGGACTAGTTAGATAATGCCAAGTTTTTTTATTAGCAATCAGCATTTTGAAAATTGTTCTTGTGTTTGTTCCTTTTCCTATACATATTTATGCATGTATGTGAGGTGCAAGGCTTTACATTCTAAAAAAAAAAAAAAAAAAAAAAAAAGCACACACGTTGTTATAGGTATATATACATATAAGATACAACTATGTATATATATGTTTTCATATACATATACAAATATATGATTAACTATTTTCCAAAAAGGTGAATCTTATGATTCACGGTTCGATTCACGATTCATAATTTTGACAAACTGATTCACGATTCGACAAAAAACAATTTTTGTTGCTAAGCAACAAGAACAGATTTTATTGATCAAACAGTGTCATACCCGTTCTAGAATTTATATGCATTTTAATATGACATCATGATATCATGTGAATTATTAATATTTATTAATAATTGAGATGGGTTGACGTGGGTCAACAATGAGGTGTTATTGGAGGATACGGTAATCAGAGAGGTATGTTACATGGACATAAGTAAATGACATTTATGTGATTTAAATGTTATTTGACATATCTAGTATTTCATGAATAGTAATTTTACTTGTGTAGAGTAAACTTTTGTTAGTTTGGATATCATTTTGGATTGTTTTAAATACTGTGGTGAGAACGTGAGTGATAGTTACATAAAAGATAGGTGGTCTAGAGATTCCACAGAAAATAGTTTTCGGACGTAATTTTGGACCCAAACAGAATTTAATCGAAAACTTTTGTAATTTATAGCTTTTACTCGTGAAGTAATAAAATGGACGTGTGCGACATTTTGGAAGTTAATTTAGAATTTTGAGAAGTCGTGGGGAGGTAAACGTAATTTACGGAAACCGTGCTTATAAATAGATAAGCTTGAGGATTTCATTAGTTACAAACTTCCAATAATATCTAGAGAGGAGAGAGAAAAGGGAATTTATTGCCACGAGCTTTGCGACGACGAATGACGACCTTTTGTTCGTCAGATTTCGACCAGATTCCATTTTGGACTCCTTGAGGTAAGACCTACATTTTGATACCTCTTAGGCCACGTTTGGCAAACTTTTCCAAAAGGCTAATTTCTAGAAATTTGGAAAAAACAGGTATAAACTTGTAGGAATCATCTGGAAACGGAGATCCGACGTTTATTTGGCTCCATAGTACTTCTCTCAAAGTTTGAGAGGATTAGCACGAGGCATGAAATCCTAACTTATGTTATATAAGAAATATACATGTTTTGGTATCGACGACGAAATTGTGATCCGGGAAAAATTCATGTATTAATTGTAGGCCATTAATTATGCACTCGCTTAAATGAAAAAAACATATCTACTTTTACGCGAGTATATTGAGTTGTTTATGTGGGTCAAAGGGGGGATTTATACAATTTCATGTCGGGATGAGCTCTCGATGTTTGAGAATTTAGCAGCGACGTCTACTGTGCATGGTTGATAGACTTTGACTTGCCATGGCACTTGGGGATGCAATGGTTGATAGACTTGGACTTGCCATTGGCATTGTGGTTGAAGATTTGGACTTGCCACTACCGGATGAATGCGTATTTTTCTCCTTAAAGACTATTGGTTATGACTTGTGAGATTAAGGCATATTTGGTCATATATGTATATGTTAGAATTTGTACACTCAGCATATAGCTGAGCAGTGGAGCTTTACTCCATTGCAGGTGAAAAGAAAATAGGAAAGAAGAAGCGTGAGGTGGGAGGCCGAGGAATGCCGGGGAACGCTTGTTAAGTTTTGTTCCTTCCAACTTGTAATAAGAACTTCAATTCTATATTTTGTTACAAGAACTTAGATTGCGTATCATGTTGTAATTGAATCTTAGGAGGATTAGTAGTTGGTAATCGTTAGTAAGGACCTCGGTATTTATGTTTTAAATCATGGTATTGTGGTTATTTTGGGTTGGTTTTGGTTTGGAGATCCTTGGCGTGATTCCTGCAGAATGCTCAGCAAACTGCTAGAAATCAGTCGACTGTTCCATGTTACAGTCGACTGGACCCCTGTATTTCAAAGAGGTTCCTACAGTCGACTGAAGGGTGAACATCAATCGACTAGTTTCTGTACGAAAACATGGCATTCTGTATGCATAGTGTCCAGTCGACCGGACAAGGCACCAGTCGACTGAAAATTTGAGGCTCCAGTCGACTGAGTCCCCGACACAGTAGACTACGAGCCCTGTAGACTTTTAATACTTACTGCTTTTGATCTTCAGTCGACCAGAACCCCAATCCAGTCGACTGAACTGTTTTAAAAAATGAAGTCTTTTGGAAATGTTTCAACTAGACAAAACTTTTTATAACTCTGATTTTAAAGGATTGTACTTATGTTTTTCTGCTAATATTTTAATTTAATGGAATTGGATGAGCCTTGGTAGCGTATCACGTGTCCTATTTTCGAGCGTAGCGGGATGGGTCGTGACAAACAGTCCAAAAAAAAATGCAAGGGTCATTGGCCAAGCAGAACCTCCCAAATGCAGAACCTCTTAATGACAATAACATGAGAGACCATAGAACCATCCCAAAAGAGCAAAAGAAACCAGCTCAAAGAAAAGAAGAAAAAAATCCCAACAAAAGGCCCAAAAGCAACCCAACCCAACAAAAAACATCAAAGAGTTTAAAAACTCTGCAGAAACAACATAGTCCAAAGCCAAATCTTCTAAAACCTTCAACTAGCAAAACTCACTTTGCAGACATCCTAGACACTAGCAGCACAAACTTTCAATGCAAACCACACCAGCAAAATCTCCTTAGAGTATAAACAGCCCAATATGTAGGCACGAAAATGAAACAAATTGACTGCTCAATAGAAGAATAGCAGTCCCCAGCAAGCAGACATCCAACAACAAAAACTAATAAAACCATACTCCAAGCAGCGAGTAACACGAAAACCAAATGAAAGTTGCGTTAAACTAACACACTTGCTAAGATTCAAAAATAGGGCACGAAGGCATCAATGAACTAAAACTTAAAACAACAAAATTCCAAATATCATTGTCTTTTTTTTCTCAGCAAAAACATTTTCATAAAAGGAACCACAGACCAAACTAAAACAACAGTGAGCAAATTCAGCACACACATCTCTAGTAGCAAAACTTTGAACAAATTAAGCATGTCATAAACCAAGACCTCCAGCGTAAGAACAAATTCTAGACCCACAGAAACCCTGAGAGAACTACAGAATGATCCCTCAAAATCTAAATCAACTTCTGAAACTTTAAAAAACTCAATGTACATGAAAAAACATCCAAATCCAATCTTTTAATGTATTTGATATTTTAGAAGACCCTTTGAAAATTCATCTTAGATGATGATCCGATCTCGATTCCTTAGCAAGGAAAGAGGTCAGAAAACACCCTAAAACTCACACACCCAGCTGATGTACCTGTTGGCCCAAAATGGAAACCTTACAAGAGGTGGGGGGGGGGGGGGGGGTGTTTAGCAAAAAATTAACCTTTTAAAAATTGAATTCCAAATTAAACACAATCACAAATAATTATGTAAAGAGAGACGAGAAGAGGTACTTGAAAACCGAGTTTACAAGTGGTTCGGGAATCCGTACACCGTGGCCTACGTCCAACCCTGAAGAATACCTCTTGAGGATTCCTTTAATCTGACTTACCTCACGGGTGTAGATCAAACCGTTACAAGTGTCTTCAACTGTCACACCCGTCCTGGAAAAGCTTTTTATTTTAAAGGCATTGTAGACACCCCAATTTTGACCGGCCGTCGAATTTAGGAGAGCGTCACCTCCACGTCCAATGATGACAATGACCGAGAAATTCGAAGTATTCCAAGCTCTTCAGAAAATTCTCCAAAACGCGATAAAATTTCACAGAAAGAGGGAAATACCAGGTATTTAGGAGAATTCAGATATAAAACACAACTTTTGGAAAAGATATTCAAAAATAATTTGTTTCAAAAAGAGAAAAGACCTAAAAGGGGAATTTTAGTCAAAATCGGCACACGGCGGGCTTCCGCGGCACTCGGTGACTGTCGCACGGCAGTCACAGAGTGCCGTGCCGGCACTCATCAAGTGCCGCCACAGGTTTCTGACTGCCGTTCGCTTTTAAAGTCTGTATTTTGCAGAGCAATACGTATGCGCATGCGAATAAGAACAAAAAACTGATAAAGTAAGACTGACAAAAATGCGGCAATCCATTAATTGCCGCGGCATTTGGTGAATGCCGCGCGGCAGTCATGAAGTGCCGCAACGGCATTTGATGAATGCCGCAGCGGCAGTCACGGACTGTCGCGTCAGTGTCTGGACTGCCGCGCTGGACAGCAGTCTGCATAATTTCAGAAAGTACACATTGTACCAACTAATGAGGGAATTACACCTGTTTTTTGCTCCAAAATTCACCAAAAATACCTGGTAATTTTGCTTATAAAAGAGAAGGGATCTTCCTAAAAGAGGAGAGACCAAGAAGAACACCAAGAAACACATTGGGAGAGAGGTCATATACAAAAAATACTTCCATTACACCAACATTTTTAGAGAGAAAAGAGAGTGTTTAGAGAATTAGAGAGAAGAGCTTGGAAGATCTTCAAAGAAAAGAAAACTTTGAGGATAATTTGGAGGTGATCCTCTAACCATAGATTATTGGCTTTTTCTTTCTTCTCCTAAAATCTCTAATCCTAGAATCTTTCACTATTTTCTTTGCCTATCAAGTAACTTAGGAGTTCTTTTGTTTCCATATCACTCTCTTCCACTTTCTTTGTTTATATTCCTCTCTTGAAGGTCTTGGAGATCTTCAATGTCTCTTTTGATCTCTTGAGCATGATCTTTTTAACCCCATGTAGGCTTGTGCTTCACATAGGAGTCAAAGTTTGATCACTACCTCATAAGAGGATCCAAGTCCATACTCATGATTTGGATCTTCTAAATTTGATGTCTTGAGGAATCCCTTCTATGTTCCTTTAGGACTCATGAGTCATAGTCATATCTCCTTCTCCAATGACCATCAAATGGTAGGAGAAAGAAGTTTTGAGTCTAAACTCATCTCCATGGTTTAGATTCCTTATCTTGTAGATTTCATGAAGTCTATCCATATTTCATTTGAAATCTATGAAGAATAAAGGTTTATAGTCTCTAATGACCATCAAATGGTAAGAGAAGTGGTTTGGTTCAACTCAACTTCATGGTTCAATAGTTGGAGTTACCAAATAAAAATTGAACTAGCAAAATAAAAACAGTGAATCCACAAACTGTTTTTGATCAAAGATTTTTAGTTCGAAATCCAACTGTTGAAATCAAGTGAAACCAACGGGAAAATGTCAATAACACAATGTTCTACCACTGTAATTTTTGTTTTAAGGTGGTTTTATGTTTAGAAGGGTTTGATCATGAGTTTTATGACACAAATACAATCTGTCCAGAATTTCAGAATAGTTTCAGAATAGTGACACTCTTTTGAAACAATTAAATCAGAGTTCTAATAAAGTGTTTGTGACTCTAAATAATTTTTTCTATGAAGATTAATGTGTTAGGAAGTCACCCTAAAAAGAACAAAGCAATTCGGATTTTTATGCTATTTTTAATAAATCGTGCAAGAATTCAGGACAGAAGGTTGTAAAGCGCTGAGTGATGTCTAGTATTTTTCATATTCCCGGAGATCCGACCGTTGGAACTTCGATTTTCTTTTTGATTTGAAAACTAGACTCACAGAGGCATATTGAGTCCAAAAATCATTAAGATCAAAACATGAGAGATATGCTTTTTATTTCTTCTAAGTTCTGGTCTGCTCTGTGCAATTTTCAGAGTTTTATGACACATTTGACTTACTTTGTAAATAAGGATCTAAATGACTTTTCTATGATCTAGGGCTTAAACCATGCTTTAATAATAATTAGTTGAGCTTGAATTCAAAGTTTAAGAGTATTTCATAGTTTATCCTTGTCCATGTACATATTCATCTATATGATTCGACACTTGTATTTAAGACTTATTTGCTTTGGATTTAATTACATTAAGATAAATGTAAGTTAGAAATTTAGGATTGTCATTTTTAACATTGTGTTTTGCATATCATGTGGACTAACCCTTTGTTTTGTAGCGCTATTAAGGTACGATTTCTAGAACCCCTCTTTAGTTTATCTTAATTTCTTGTTTTTTTTATTGATTTTTTCGACTTAATGCGCGACACCTTAGAATTAGGTTTTGCCTTATGTGTATATGTGATTAGAGACTCTTTTTAGGATTTTCTTTTGTTCGCATGCATTGCACGTTTATTATCGCTGCTGGATCCCGGGTAAGTTCACTTGTTCTCTATTACATATCATATCGCTTGTTATCTGAATTATGTGGCTTTTGAATGATATTTTGTCAATTGCAATTTTACACCCTTTGGACATGCTTTTGTGATGTATATGTATATATGTATTAGTTGAAGGCATGCTTAGATTAATAAATTTGATTAAAAGGATGTTGAGTAGAGGCCTATCGCAAGATAGGATGAGAGAGGGTGTTTTAGTCCGATGGGCTCCTTCCTCTCTCATTCCATAATCCCCGGACCTAGTTAATCTCTGGTTTCTAAAAGATCAGTTTGCTTTTAAAATGGTTTCTTAATTTTCCTTTTAAAAATTAAGTGGCGACTCATTTTGTTTTCGAAATTGATTTTGAAAAGCTGTGGGTAAGTCAACCTGCGATATCCACAATCTGGCGACTCTGCTGGGGATCGAACCCAGAATCTCTGGTTTCGCAGACCAGAATTCTGATTTTGGGTTCACTTGAGAATTAGACTTGAAAAACATCCTTTTAATCGAATTTAATCAATCTTTGTATGCCTGCTGCATTTCACTTGCATGTCCAGCCAGTCGATTGCACGGAACTATGACCTTGGAGGCTCGGGGCAACCCGGTCGGTCAAGTCATCATGGGACTGTGTGATCACCCTTGATCTCGTACCATGATTTGGTATATGAAGCATCCTATCGGGTGTGTGTCAAGGGTCCCTTATTTGACCAAAACCCAGCCTTTGCATAGTAGTTTCTATAGAACCTTTCAAATTTAGGAAATCAGTTCTTGATTAGGGTTAAGTGCTAGGAAGTTTTGTATGCCCGGAAGGGATTATTTGAGATGATGACGATACTTGCTTGATAAAAAATGTATAATCTTGTAATCACCTTTTAGCAATTTCTCCTCATGTTCCACGACATTCGGAGAACATGCCGAACCTTGATTATAAGATTATACTTCTTATATCATGTTAGCTAAGCATCATTGACCTTGTATGTATCCAAATTCATGAAAAGTACGGTGATAATCCAATCATGTAATCCTTCTGCCCAAAGAGTTTTAAGCCCATTTTGGAAAGCAAACAGATTTTTGCCGTCTTTATTCCAAAATTTCCAATCGCTCTTCCAAAGAATTTGGCAGTTTATTTTTGATTAAAACTTCAGGGCCAAACCAAGGTTATTCATCAGCTAAGACACTTTTCAAAACAGGAGTTTCAACCCAATCACTTTTTGAAAAGCGTGATCCAAAATTCTTGAAAATTGTTTTCTAAAGATTTCATCAGAAATGTTTTTTTTTTTTCAAATGAAAACCCTAAAATTGCCAGACATCGAAGGGTAAAGAAGGTCACAATGAATGGAGAAATCATCGTACTTGACATGGGTAAGAGTTTTATGTGCTTATGTGCTTATGTGTTAGGATTAGGATTTTCTTTCATTTTGCATATAGAGTAGGCACACACACACACATGCATTGCATCCGCATGACATACAAAATAAAAGTTTTGCTAAAATAAAGGTAAAAAGGTTTTTCTAAAAAGAAATTTTCAAAATTTATTGTAGGAGCAAAAATAGCAAACCAAGGGTGGTTTAGAGATCCTACGGCAAGGTTAGTAAGAAGAGGATACGCTGACATGGCCGAAGAAAGAAACAACGAAGAAATGACCGGATTAAGGGTACTAGTCGAACAGCAAGCGGAACAAATGAGGAGACAGGCCGAGAACATGAACCGCATGATGGGAATGATAGAGGAGCTGAATCGCCGACCGCCGCCGCATGTAATTCCACCCATTATAGACCCACCTTTGGGAGGAGGAGACGGAGATTGGTTCGACGATCAAGAGGCACATTGGAATGATGCACTAAGAGCCAACAGGGACAGAGAGAAAGATGAGAAGGAGAAGCTACTGACCGAGAAGATAGAAAAGTTGGAAAGGGTAATGCGCAAGGCTCAGGGAGTGGATACCTATTTGATGGAATTGGAAGGGTTGTATGACGGAGTCCACGAAACACTGCCGACTGGTTTCAAAATGCCAGTTTTTGATAAGTTTGATGGCACAGGCAATCCCCGCAGTCATGTCCGAATGTGCATAGGAGCCTTTCAGCCTAGTGGATTAAGCACTACCATGATGGCTGTCCTGTTTCAACAAACCTTAACAGGAGCTGCTCTGTCATGGTACCTTACACTTGAGCCAAGCAAAACCAGAGTATGGGAAGAAGTGATCAAGGCGTTTGTGGCACAATACGAGTACAATCAGGATTTGGATGTTACTGTCCGAGATTTGGAAACGACCAGGCAGGGGAACAAAGAATCATTTGCCAAGTATTTAAGCCGATGGAGAGGGAAAGCTGCGAAAATGGTGCAAAGGCCGTCCGAGAAGGACCAGATTCGAATGCTGATGAAAAACCTGCAACCAGTTTATCAAGAAAAGATGAGATTTCAATCAATCAACACCTTTGCCGAGGTATTCGATGTAGGGACGAGAATCGAAGATGCAATTCAAGAAGGTACAATCAAGAAGGAAGAACCACAGAACCGATATCGGAGGCCCAGTTATGGATCAAATGGAGGGCACTCAGGGGGTCACTCTGGCCCCACCGATGTCAATGCACTTAGCGAGCCAGAGAAGAAATTCGATATCACCAAAAGTCACCCAAGAGGAGGGGAGGATAAGCCACTAAGGAAGTTTTCGGATTTGGGAGTATCATTATCAACCGCCCTCGATAGGCTGTTAACAAAAGGGCATCTCCGTCAGCTGGAACCTCGACCACCGCCGAGTCCACTCCCGCCATACTTCAAAGGAGATCTTTACTGCAAATATCATCAACAAAAGGGCCACTCGACCGATCGGTGCATGAGGTTAAGGCATGACATACAAGACCTCATTGACAACAAAGTGATATCCGAGCCACCTGTGAAGGCTCCCAATGTCACCAAGAATCCACTGCCAAACCATCGTGCTGTACCACCGCCACGAGGCCTGTACTTCTTAGGAGTGGGAGAAACAACATTTGATCCATCCGAGCTAATCACGAAGGTCGGGGAACCAAAGAAGTTTTATCAGTTACCAGAAAATCTGGAAATCTGTATGATTGGAAGCCAGCCAGGGATATGGGAGAATGAAGCAACGGGGCAGTCAGATTGGTGGGTTCAAAGAAGTAATGATCGTGACGTAGACCAAGTGGAAGAGGATGACCTGTGGTATCAAAGCGACGAAGAGGCAAAGGAGGGCTCAAAGATCGTTTCAGAAGTCGACAACATTTGGGCAAAAGGAGAGATCGACCACTTGACTCGATCTGGTAGGCACTTCAAGCCGCATGAATTAGAGGAAGATCACCCGGGGAGAGAGCTGGAGAAAGGAAAGGGAAAAATGAACGAGGAAGAAGAAGAGGATCGGGTCTTAAAGCAAATGAAGAAGACTCAGGCTAACATCACTGTCTGGGGGTTGCTGATTGCCTCCAAACGCCATAGGCAGGCGGTCCTAGACGCTCTGAATCAAGCTGATGTGTCTATCGACACCACCCCGGAAGACCTCATAGGATTGATCGGCAAGACTCCGACTTCGGCTATCACCTTTTCATCAAGTGACTTACCTCCGGGAGGGCCTACGCTCAACAAACCACTGTATATCACCGTTGAATGTTTGGGGAACACCGTGCCCGCTTGTCTCGTTGACAACAGGTCTGCTCTTAATGTATGTCCCTTCCGCACAGCCAAGCGAATGGGCCTAGATGAATCTTCCTTTGTGCCGTCTCAACAAAAGGTTCGGGCATATGACAACACCCAAAGAGCGGTCATGGGCATTATCTTTCTTAACCTCGCTATCGGGCCGATGGACAAAGAAGCTGAGTTCCAAATCATCGATATCCCCGCTTCTTTCAATCTGCTGCTGGGAAGGCCTTGGTTGGACAGTTTGGGCGCTATACCATCGACGATCCATCAAAAGGTTAAGTATGTCTGGGAAAACAAAGTCTATGATATCCTCGGAGACAGTTGGGTTCGTTCATCTGAAGCGTCGTCAAGTGCACCGGTCTTAGAATTACAGCTGCAAGAAGAAGAAGCGAAAATGGGAGGATTTGAGTTCATCAGTGTGATAGAAGAAGGAAAGTCGGGAGAGTCCCTACCACCCCATTTTGATCAATATACTAGTCCAATCGTCGCCGGAATCATGAAGAAAATGGGCTTCTTTCCAGGATTGGGGTTGGGGAAGAATCTTCAGGGCTTGCCAGAGGCTCCAAGAATCCCTACTCAGACTCACACTCACGGTCTAGGATATCAGCCAACAAAGAAGGAACTAAGGGCAAAGAAGAAGGCTTCCGATGCGCCGCCAGACCCTTACCTAAAGACTCTCAATGGGTATTTTGTGAAGGAAGGAGAAGATTTCCCCTTTTGCGGTTTCCCAGAGCCATGGATGGATCAAAAAGACAAATGCATGAAGCCGGGGTTCGAGATCTTCTTCTCCCATGAATTTTCCGGGTACAAAGACCCATTTTTGCAAATGCCTGAAAAGTCTGTTGCTGCCAAGGACTGGATTGGTACGCTAGACGATTCTGCCATGAAAGATCTGCTGGGCGAAGGGAACGCAGAGGTCGTGAAGGAGGATCCCGGAAAGACCAAAGGTGAATACATCGAGGGCATAGTGGAGGAAGCTGCCGTGAGTGAAGAAAGTGAGGAAGGGAAGGCTGAGGAAGAAGAGATGGAGAAAATCACCAAGACAGGAGGTCCGGAAGAGTGCTTTATTACTGGCCTGGGAGGAGAGCACAAGAAGGAGTGGGTTTTTGAGTCTAGTGATAGGTTCCCCCCACACCCAGAGTCTGTAATGGCCCAAATGAGGCGTCTTTCAATTTCCATGTCTGTTGTAATCACCCCAAAGAAAATCAATGAAAGCATGACTGATTCTGCCTACTCGAACGCGCTTAATGAATGTGATGAATGTGATGATCATGAAATACCCATTGAACTGCAAAAACTAATTGAAAAAGAAAAAGAATCTGCATGTAAAATCATTGAGGACACCCTAACAATTAATCTAGGAAATGAA
Organism: Hydrangea macrophylla; assembly: GCA_033977485.1. Taxonomy (NCBI): domain Eukaryota; kingdom Viridiplantae; phylum Streptophyta; class Magnoliopsida; order Cornales; family Hydrangeaceae; genus Hydrangea; species Hydrangea macrophylla. The sequence continues at coordinate 88,882,846 of CM066986.1, forward strand.
GATAATCCTCAAAATGTCTTTATCGGCTCTACACTTAGCAATAAGGAAAGCAAAGAACTAATCAGTCTATTAAATGAATTCAAAGATGTTTTTGCATGGTCTTACAATGATATGCCAGGTATCGATCCAAAAATAGTCCAACACCATATCCCCCTTTTTCCCAATTCAAAACCCATAAAACAAAAATTGAGGCGAATGAGGCCAGAATGGGCACTTAAAGTAAAAGAGGAAGTTGAAAAGCAATTAAGAGCTGGATTCTTGATGGTCACCGAGTATCCCGAGTGGATTGCCAACATTGTGCCTGTCCCAAAGAAGAATGGTCGTGTTAGGGTTTGCGTGGATTTTCGGGATTTGAACAAAGCAAGCCCTAAAGATGATTTCCCATTACCCCACATCGACGTGTTGGTTGATAACACTGCGGGACATGAACTTCTATCTTTCATGGATGGGTTCTCCGGGTATAATCAAATCCTCATGGCTCCCGAGGATAGAGAGAAAACCACGTTCATCACTCCGTGGGGGACGTATTGCTATAGGGTCATGCCATTCGGACTTAAGAATGCAGGCGCAACCTATCAGAGGGTTGCCACCACTTTACTACACGACATGATCCACAAAGAGGTGGAGGTGTATGTGGACGATATGATTGTGAAATCCAAGGAGAGGGGAGGGCACCTAGAGGCTTTGAGGAAGTTCTTTGGGAGATTGAGGGAGTTCAAGATGAGGCTGAACCCGCAGAAATGCACGTTCAGAGTCACTACTGGCAAACTGCTAGGGTTTCTCATTACCCAAAGGGGAATAGAAGTGGACCCTACCAAAATAAAGGCCTTAACCGAGATGAACCCACCGAAAAATGAGAAAGAACTGAGAGGGTTCCTGGGTAGAATACAATTTATAAGTCGTTTCATCTCAAAGCTCACAATGACCTGCGATCCGCTGTTCAAGCTACTCAGAAAGGGAGAGAGATTCAATTGGGACACCCCGTGTCAACAAGCCTTCGACAAAATCAAAACCTATCTCCAGAACCCACCTGTCTTGTCACCACCTTCGCCCGGGAGACCTTTGTTACTTTATCTCTCTGTATCCGAAGATTCGATGGGATGTATGCTGGCCCAAGAAGGAGAAGAAGGGCGCGTGGAGAAGGCCATCTACTACTTAAGCAAGAGAATGGTAGGATGTGAGTTAAAGTATTCGCCCTTGGAGAAGGCCTGTTGGGCCTTGGTTTGGTGTACCCGTCGCCTCCGCCACTATATGCTAGCCTTCCCTGTAATCTTGATATCCCGAATGGACCCATTAAAATACCTGTTCGAAAAACCCGTCTTGACCAGTAGGATTTCCCGTTGGACCATGATGCTGGCTGAGTTCGACATCAGATACGTCACCGCCAAGTCCGTGAAAGGAAGGGCTGTCGCCGAGTTTTTAGCCGACCTCGCTGTAGAATCTGAGGACAAGGGAGACTTCAAGTTCCCAGATGAAGGAATAATGGAGGTTAAGGAGGATTTGTGGAAGATGTACTTCGATGGAGCGGCCAACCAAATGGGTTACGGAGTTGGAATCATTCTCGTAGCACCAGACGGGGTCCCCACCCCATTAGCCGTCAAACTCAAGTATAACTCAACCAACAATACCGCGGAGTACGAAGCATGCATAATTGGGATGGAAGCGGCCTTGGCTTTGAAAGTCGGACGGATTGATGTCTTCGGAGATTCCAACTTGATCATATCCCAGGTCCGAGGAGATTGGAGGGTAAAGCATGAGAAATTAAGACCTTACCATGACTACCTAGAAAGCCTGAAAGCGCAATTCCGAAAGATTTCCTTTTACTACCTCCCTCGTGAAGAAAATCAACTAGCTGACTCTTTGGCTACCTTAGCCTCAATGATCCAAATTCCCTCTAAGATTGCCATGATCCCGCTGTCCATAGAAGTAAGGAATCAACCGTCATTCGAAATGATCGCAGCCATAGAGAGAGAAGATGAAGCGCCTTGGTATGTGGACGTGTGGAAGTTCATTAAAGAAGGAGAATACCCCGAAGGAGCCTCAGAAAAGGACAAGAAAGCGATACGACGATTTGCTGCCCAATTTGTGATCTACGCGGATAAACTATGGAAGAGGTCCTACACCGGGTATAATTTGGAGTGTTTATATGGAAGGGAAGCTAAGAGAATGATGGAGGAAATACATGAGGGAGTATGCGGGCCCCACATGAACGGGCACATGCTGGCGAAGAAGATCATCCGACAAGGGTACTATTGGACGACCTTGGACAAAGACTGTTGTGAATATGTTAGAAAGTGTCACAAGTGTCAGATTCATGCAAATTTGATGCACACCCCACCGTCGCAACTCTATAGCATGACCACCCCTTGGCCATTTTCCGTTTGGGGGATTGATATCATCGGTGAGATAGTTCCAAAGGCTTCCAATGGGCACCGGTATATAATCGTGGCGATCGATTATTTTACAAAGTGGGTAGAGGCAGCCTCATATGCGACTTTGAAGGCCAAAGATGTGGTGAGTTTCATTGAGAAGAACATAATCTGCAGATATGGAGTCCCGAACGAGTTTATCTCCGATCATGGCAGCCATTTCCAGGGAGAAGTCATCCCGCTCTTAGAAAAGTATAAGATCACTCGCCATCAGTCATCCCCATATAGGCCCCAGACGAATGGAGCAGTAGAGGCAGCGAATAAGAATGTTAAAGCAATCTTGGGGAAGACGACAGATACATACAAGGATTGGCATGAGAAGCTGCCATTTGCTTTATGGGGGTATCGGACGTCAGTAAGGACTTCAACGGGTGCTACGCCATACTCGTTGGTCTACGGAATGAAAGCAGTCCTCCCAGTCGAGGTGGAAATACCCTCTCTCAGAGTCTTAGCAGAATGTGAAGTGACAGAATCAGAATGGATACAGGGAAGATATGAGGAATTGATGCTGCTCGATGAAAAAAGGCTGACCGCGATAAACCATACTCGGGGGTACCAAAAGAGAATAGCTCGTGCTTTCAACAAAAAGGTCCGCCCAAGGAAGCTTGCTGAGGGTGACCTGGTCCTCAAAGAACTGAAGATGCCTGTTTATGACCCCAGAGGAAAGTTCAAACCCAACTGGGTCGGGCCGTACATCATCAAGACCCTCCTTTCCGGAGGGGCGGCTTATCTCATGGACCTGGACGGGGTTGAATTTAAACAGCCAATTAACCTCGATCGCCTCAAAAAATACTTTGCTTGAAACCATTTCTTTCGAAGCCTCCTACCTTGATGAACTACGCTTGACCTGATTCCCGCTAGGGGATACGTAGGCAACCAACTTGGTTCGGTCATTTCAAAAAAAAAAAAAAAAAAAAAAAAAAAACACGGTGCTAAACTAGGGGCAAACTAGCGTTTGCCCAAAGCCGCTTCAAAGCCCTAAAACCAGGGGCAAACTTCGTTTGCTAAGCCGAAGAACCCAGATACAAAACCCTCTCTTGGATCATCTGGCTATCAAGATAAGTACTATGAAAAGGGCAAATGAGAATTCGTAGAGGGATTAAAGTTTAAAGCAAAGAGCCGAGTTGAGACAATAAAAGGATAATTCTTCATAAAAGATTAATCGAAAGGGTGGACACTTTAGATTTAGCATGATAACACTTCTTGAAAAGGAAAAATAAGAAAAATCACATTCAAAAGCGCAAACAGAGGGTAGACAGGGTCTGTCAGAAGAGTTTCACAGAATGTCAGGCATTTTCCCTGTTTTCGTCTACTTTATTATGTACGTGTCTGTCAAGCTCGCCTCGCAGCCAAGGTTTGGATCTCTAGAAGATACTCAGCAGTCGGCACAGTCGGAACAGGAATCCTCGGGAACGGAGCAGCCATTCTATCGGGCCAAGCCTCCATGAAAGCCTTCACGATAGAAGGACGCAAAGGGAATCCCCTGGTGAAATCAGCAGTCACAGACTCAGTAGTATCTTGCAAAAGTCCGAACTGACGGACGACTCGGTCAGGAATGTAGAAAGTCGTAGCGTGCAAACCCGGCAGCCAGATGCCAGGTCGCCCAGGGAGGCGTACAGCAACAGAGCGTTGGATCCACGACGGACAAACCCAGCAGATGTCACTAGAAGAGAGGCCCTGAAGCCAACCAAGCCACGCGTCGATGGACTGAAACAAGCTGTGAATCTCCATGCGATCATAAGAAAGTGACCCACGGAGATGGGAAGCATGAATGAAGAGGTCCAAACGCTCCATGAGCCAAATCTGCAAGACAAAAGGTGCTCCAGCAGGTAACATGACCCCAGTGGCATGAGCATGGCCCAATCCAATCAGAGTTTCACCAAGGACTAGCATAACAGCACTCTTCATCTCCCGCAAACCGCAGGCGATGGGTATGAGAATGTCAGAAGATGACTGGAATAGGAAGTAAGAGAGCATGGCGAGTGACAAGGCACTACGTCGGATGATCTGGTACTCGCCGTCGTAGGGGTCCCTCACGGGAGCATAAACAGAGGCAAGGCGCTCAAAATCAATTTGCCTGTCATGAACAAAAGAGCCCGCCGCATTCCGAGACGTGTGGAGAAGATTGGCTAAGTCCCGGACTTACCCGGCCTGAATATGAGGAACCATCAATTCAGCAGAAGAATCAGTATGGAGAATGGCGCTAAACTCCTCAAACAAGGGGCAGATCTCCTGAGAACCAAAGCGGAAGACGTTGAAAGTGGGATCCCAACATTGAGTGGCAGCCTGAAGTAGACCCTCATTTAGATTCATTTGTTGGAAAGAGAAGAGATCGTTTAGTCTGAAGCACTCAAAATTGAGCTTGTCAATACCAGAGAGAGTGTCCATCCATGGGAAGAGGATTTGAGAACTAATGGGGGCCATTTGAAGGGGAAATGAGGAGAAATGAGATGTGTTTTGCGGAACTTTGAGAATGAGGGGTATAAATAGAAGAATAAAGCTGTCTACCTACCCGCGGCACTCGATAAAGTGCAGCGGCACTCGATGAAGTGCCGTGCGGCAGTCAGTGAATGCCGTTGCGGCATTTACAGACTGCCGTAGCGGCTCTCACTGAGTGCCGCGGAGGCTTAACCGAGTGCCGTTATGAGTTTTTCATTGGCCAGAATCTGTTTGTAACACGATCAGCCCACCTGCAAACAGAAAACTAGATAGAAAAGCAATAAAACGTGCGCATCATGCAACACGTACAAATACATTCATTCATTCGTTTCAGTCATTTTGCACATATCAAATAAATAAAAGAAATAGAAGCATTCAAAGATAAAATAAGGTCGGGACCAAGCCATGGTCCCACATACGGCAGGAATTGGACCAAGCTATGGTCACACAAACGGTGAGTAAGCAAAGGAAACATAAATGTGCAAAGCATCTATCCTACCAACTATAAGGAAGCAACCATCAAAATAAAGCATATGTGTGTGTATATACAGTCATCCACCAAAATAAAAAACCCTCTCAAAAGAAAACAAAAAAATATATATATAAGCAGGATCAGCTCCGACCCCGACCCCGGCCGCGAGCCTGACGGGTCGTACGCCTAAGAGGCTCCTCCTCTGACTCAGTCCCGCTGCCCCCACCACTCTCTCCGCGCCCGCTGCCTCGGCCTCTACCACCGCTAGTGCCCTCGCCGACGCCTCCGCCACGCCCAGCACCGCTACCTCCGGGGGCATCGCTGAGAGAGACGCCGAACTGCTGAAGCCGCTGCTGGAGCTGCCCCACCTGCTGGGACAAGACTCTAATCTCCTCCGCCTGAAATAAAAAAGGAATGAGTCCAGACAGCATTGAAATGACGGATAAAATACTGAGAATAGAAGGAATAAAAGATCATACCTGAGCCCTCAGCTGGGTCGCAGTAGTCGCCCGAGCCCCCTCATCCTGAAAACAAGAACCATGAATAAAAAAATCAGTGAAAAAAAGAGATACGATCCCAATCAAAAGCAGGAGTGGGGATAAGTTTCTTACCATCCACTCTCGCCCGAGAACCCACTGTCGCACGCTGTGGGCATACGCTAGGCCCTCCTCCGCATAAGCACGCGGGACGACGCCGTAATGTAAAGGTATGGTGGGAGCACCATGTGAGAGTCGAGGAATCGTCGTCGAGTGGGGCTCTCCGAATGGGACGGTCGACATAGTCTAGTCCCACTCGGGCAGGGCAGGAGCTCGAACCGCGGCAGGAACAGGCTGTAAGCAAAATAAATAAAGCGTGGGTAAAGAATAAAAAGAAAATTCACAGAAATAATAAAGGAATCGTTTACTCACCCGAGTCACTTCCATCAAAGGGAAGTTCGGCATCAGCTTGGCGGCACGGAAAGCCGCATATCTTGACGGGTCGTCCAGAAAGCCGTGGATACCGAAGCCGGCCCGAGCAGCCGTGAGATCATCGCCCTGAAGTGTGTCTGTGGCCCTCATAGAGATAGGAGGAGGGAATGGCACAAAGAACCCGGGAGCCGCTAACGACTGCCGGGTCACTCTCTCTCCCAAATACCACGCCATGTCCTCTGATCCACCATCGAGAAGTCGTCTCGTCGGGTCATACCCGGCCGACTCTCGAATCCCCGCACTAACCTCAGGCAACACCCTAAGCCACGGCTGCCAATGCACATGCCCCTCCCTCAGGTTCATCAGGAAGTTCCTGAACGAAACAAAATCATGAGCCCCGGTCTTCCTCCCAACTCTGTCCTTCGCCCATTTCAGCCCCTGGGGCATGATAAGGGCGTCGGCGTCGCGTGTCTGAGGAGACATCATGCGAAGATACTCGTGGGACCAAATCTGTGATACAAAGAGAAAAGAAAGGAGATTAGTCTCACATTTAAAAAAAAAAAAAAGAGAGAAAAAGAAAAGGAAGAAGAAAGCAATATGATACCTCCCACGCTCTCCAATACCCGCCAGTAGCAGCCGAGTTATCCCGGGAAATGACGCTCATATGCCTATACAGGATGGCCAACCCTGTACCAACCCAGTCATACCTGGCAACCTGGTCCAGGTGCTCCAACGACGCCACCAAAGAAGCAGAAATTCGATCGCCCTTGGTGCTCAACAAGGAGCACCCCAGCACATACATCAAGAAACCCCGGGCCATCTGCTCGTCCGTGAAGCCGGGTTTTCCCCGGAAAGTATCCATAAACCACCGGGCCGTGACTAAAGCCTCCTCCGGGACCACCCCTAGCAAGGGCTCCATCTGATCCCACTCCTGGTCCGCGAGGTGCCGCAGGGGCTCTCCTCCGAATGGGATCCCTGTAATCATGCTGAAGTCTAGAGGGGTCATCGTCATCTCCCCAAAATCGAAGTGGAAGGTACTCGTAGTATCCCACCACCGCTCCGCCAGCGCGTGTATCTGCTGAAGATCGTTGGAGCTCTTCGTCAAGAGTTTGACGAAGTCTCCAAACCCCGCTGCGTCCACCAGAGCCCTCACGGTCGGGCTCAGCTCTGTGTACCACTCGTGGCCATGTGCAAGGCTACCATGACCCTTCAGGACTTTGGGCTGCAGCTGCAAGAAAGAATCACAAGATTTGTTGTTAGAAAATAAATAAAAGAAGAAAGCAATAAAGAAGGAGATAAGTAATAAATATATAAAAAAAAAAAGGAAGAAAGTTTAGAAGTATTCATATAGGATTTCACAAGTAAGGCGCTCGTTTGCATTCAAGAGAAAATGAATAAAAGAAAACAAGGATTTTGGGTCCGGAAAGAGTTTGATTGCAAAAAAAGAGGAACGCGTAATTGCGAACATTCGAGAATCTTTTTTTTAAAAAAATAAAATGGCATTAGAAATGCTCGAGGAAAACTTGCCGGGGCGGTAAATGCAGGAAAAGGTTCATGATTTCATCTCCACAAGCATTGGATTTCGTTATTCACAAGCAACGTTTGAGATTCCGGCCGAATGACTTTCAAAAGTCGTTGAACAAAGTCAAAAGGGAAAATAAAGGATAATTCGAGCATAAAATTTATTTATTTTATAAAGAAGTTTCAAAGAGTTCACGAGAAATGAAAATTAAATTTGGAATTCTTTTACAAAAAGCATGTAATAAAACATCCGAGATGCTCGGAGACGCCACAAGCATGACGTTTTGAATGGGGTATCTAAGAGTGGTGACAATTCTACGTTGCATTCACAAGGAGGAGGATATACGAGAAAGAAATACAAGAAATAAGAAAAGAGAAGCGTTTACCTCGCGCTTGAACGCGCGGGCCGACAGATGCTCGTCAGGATCCCTCAGTAAAAGCGTGACGTCTGGGTGATGCGTAGCAGTATACCTAGCCCTCTTCTTGCGTCCTGAACCACTCGCCATAATCTGTCAAAGAAAAGAGAGAATTCGAGCGTTGGATTCATGAAAATTTTAGAAAAACAAGGAAATAAACGAGATTAATCAAGTTTTGATCGAGTAGAACGAACCTGATAAGCCCCTGGTAGATCAATCCAAGCTAGGAAAGAAAAGGAATTTTTTTTTCTCCAGAGAGATTTCGAGATGAAGAGAGTGAGAGAATGAGAGAAAGAGAGGAGAGCCCCGGCGGTTTAAGCCACTGCCCCTCAAACGCGGCACTCATTTTTCCGTGCGCGGCAGTCCGTCAACTGCCGCGCGGCACTCGCCGAGTGCCGCAACGGCACTCCGTGAGTGCCGCGCGGCAGTCACGGACTGCCGCGAAAAGCCGCGTGTGCCGCGATTAAGGCGGTTCAAAGATATTTACATCCCCCCAAAAAACTCAAATCAAGTCCCAAGAATTGAATTTGAGGCCCCAAAAATTGCCCTCATTACACTTTTGGCCTTCAGGGTCGTTTCATAGGTACACTTTGACTACAAATTTTGGAATTCAAAAATATTCGAGCCCGTGGGCCCCATTTTTTGAAAATTGGAGATGTTTGAGCTCGTGGGCTCCCAATTTATGAAAATTAAAATATTTGGGCCCGTTGGGTTCCCAATTTTGAAAATCGCAGTACTTGAGCCCGCGGGCCCCGACTCTTTAAAATTGAAAATATTTGAGCCTGTGGGCCCAGATTTTATATTCCCGGTTTTCGCAACGTACTTGCGATTAACCCTCGTTTGGAGAATATAACGGATTTATATTCCCGGTTTTCGCAACGGACTTGCGATTAACCCTCGTTTGAGAATATAACGGATTTATGTTCCGGTTTTCGCAACGGACTTGCGTCGACCCACGTTTTTTGAGTTTTCGCAACGTACTTGCGATTAACCCTCGTTTGGAAAATATAACGGATTTATATTCCCGGTTTTCGCAACGTACTTGCGATTAACCCTCGTTTGGAGAATATAACGGATTTATATTCCCGGTTTTCGCAACGGACTTGCGATTAACCCTCGTTTGGAGAATATAACGGATTTAGATTCCCGGTTTTCGCAACTGACTTGCGTCGACCCACGTTTTTTTTTAGTTTTCGCAACGTACTTGCGATTAACCCTCGTTTGGAGAATATAACGGATTTATATTCCCGGTTTTCGCAACGGACTTGCGATTAACCCTCGTTTGAGAATATAACGGATTTATATTCCCAGTTTTCGCAACGGACTTGCGTCGACCCACGTTTTTTTTGAGTTTTCGCAACGTACTTGCGATTAACCCTCGTTTGGAGAATATAACGGATTTATATTCCCGGTTTTTGCAACGGACTTGCGATTAACCCTCGTTTGGAGAATATAACGGATTTATATTCCCGGTTTTTGCAACGGACTTGCGTCGACCCACGTTTTTTTTGAGTTTTCGCAACGTACTTGCGATTAACCCTTGTTTGGAGAATATAACGGATTTATATTCCCGGTTTTCGCAACGGACTTGCGATTAACCCTCGTTTGGAGAATATAACGGATTAATATTCCCGGTTTTCGCAACGGACTTGCGTCGACCCACGTTTTTTTTTAGTTTTCGCAACGTACTTGCGATTAACCCTCGTTTGGAGAATATAACGGATTTATATTCCCGGTTTTCGCAACGGACTTGCGATTAACCCTCGTTTGAGAATATAACGGATTTATGTTCCCGGTTTTCGCAACGGACTTACGTCGACCCACGTTTTTTGAGTTTTCGCAACGTACTTGCGATTAACCCTCGTTTGGAGAATATGACGGATTTATATTCCCGGTTTTCGCAACGTACTTGCGATTAACCCTCGTTTGAGAATATAACGGATTTATGTTCCCGGTTTTCACAACGTACTTGCGATTAACCCTCGTTTGGAGAATATAACGGATTTATATTCCCGGTTTTCGCAACGGACTTGCGTCGACCCACGTTTTTTGAGTTTTCGCAACGGACTTGCGATTAACCCTCGTGATCAAATCAAAAGCACTTTCATGACTCCTGCGTCACATTTTTGCATGAAAAATCTTGCCTGACTAACACGCCACGAAATGCGCGTCGTACGTAGGAAAACATGATAAGCATGACATTTACACAATCAGGTCAATTTAAAAAACGTCATTGCATTACACTTGCATCACGACAGGATATGTGTATCCATCCGTGTGACTACTTGCGTCTGTGAATGGTCAACCCATGCCTGAACTACGCTTTGGTCTGATTCCTGATAGGGATACGTAGGCAGCTCGTCATGGAGCACGACCAATTAGAATTCTGCTGCACGCCCGTTTTTGCAACGCAATTTTGTTTTTGCCTAAATTCGACAGTCAGGTCAAAGGCCTGTCTTCACACAGGCTTTGACATTCACTTATGGGACGCGTTGCTCCACAAGCTCTGTCAAAGAGGGGCAAACTGTAGACACCCCAATTTTGACCGGCCGTCGAATTTAGGAGAGCGTCACCTCCACGTCCAATGATGACAATGACCGAGAAATTTGAAGTATTCCAAGCTCTTCAGAAATTTCTCCAAAACGCGATAAAATTTCACAGAAAGAGGGAAATACCAAGTATTTAGGAGAATTCAGATATAAAACACAACTTTTGGAAAAGATATTCAAAAATAATTTGTTTCAAAAAGAGAAAAGACCTAAAAGGGGAATTTTAGTCAAAACCGGCACACGGCGGGCTTCCGCGGCACTCGGTGACTGCCGCACGGCAGTCACAGAGTGCCGTGCCGGCACTCATCAAGTGCCGCCACAGGTTTCTGACTGCCGTTCGCTTTTAAAGTCTGTATTTTGCAGAGCAATACGTATGCGCATGCGAATAAGAACAAAAAACTGATAAAGTAAGACTGACAAAAATGCGGCAATCCATTAATTGCCGCGACATTTGGTGAATGCCGCACGGCAGTCATGAAGTGCCGCAACGGCATTTGATGAATGCCGCAGCGGCAGTCACGGACTGCCGCGTCAGTGTCTGGACTGCCGCGCTGGACAGCAGTCTGCATAATTTCAGAAAGTACACATTGTACCAACTAATGAGGGAATTACACCTGTTTTTTGCTCCAAAATTCACCAAAAATACCTGGTAATTTTGCTTATAAAAGAGAAGGGATCTTCCTAAAAGAGGAGAGACCAAGAAGAACACCAAGAAACACATTGGGAGAGAGGTCATATACAAAAAATACTTCCATTACACCAACATTTTTAGAGAGAAAAGAGAGTGTTTAGAGAATTAGAGAGAAGAGCTTGGAAGATCTTCAAAGAAAAGAAAACTTTGAGGATAATTTGGAGGTGATCCTCTAACCATAGATTATTGGCTTTTTCTTTCTTCTCCTAAAATCTCTAATCCTAGAATCTTTCACTATTTTCTTTGCCTATCAAGTAATTTAGGAGTTCTTTTGTTTCCATATCACTCTCTTCCACTTTCTTTGTTTATATTCCTCTCTTGAAGGTCTTGGAGATCTTCAATGTCTCTTTTGATCTCTTGAGCATGATCTTTTTAACCCCATGTAGGCTTGTGCTTCACATAGGAGTCAAAGTTTGATCACTACCTCATAAGAGGATCCAAGTCCATACTCATGATTTGGATCTTCTAAATTTGATGTCTTGAGGAATCCCTTCTATGTTCCTTTAGGACTCATGAGTCATAGTCATGTCTCCTTCTCCAATGACCATCAAATGGTAGGAGAAAGAAGTTTTGAGTCTAAACTCATCTCCATGGTTTAGATTCCTTATCTTGTAGATTTCATGAAGTCTATCCATATTTCATTTGAAATCTATGAAGAATAAAGGTTTATAGTCTCTAATGACCATCAAATGGTAAGAGAAGTGGTTTGGTTCAACTCAACTTCATGGTTCAATAGTTGGAGTTACCAAATAAAAATTGAACTAGCAAAGTAAAAACAGTGAATCCACAAACTGTTTTTGATCAAAGATTTTTAGTTCGAAATCCAACCGTTGAAATCAAGTGAAACCAACGGAAAAATGTCAATAACACAATGTTCTACCACTGTAATTTTTGTTTTAAGGTGGTTTTATGTTTAGAAGGGTTTGATCATGAGTTTTGTGACACAAATACAATCTGTCCAGAATTTCAGAATAGTTTCAGAATAGTGACACTCTTTTGAAACAATTAAATCAGAGTTCTAATAAAGTGTTTGTGACTCCAAATAATTTTTTCTATGAAGATTAATGTGTTAGGAAGTCACCCTAAAAAGAACAAAGCAATTCGGATTTGTTTGCTATTTTTAATAAATCGTGCAAGAATTCTGGACAGAAGGTTGTAAAGCGCTGAGTGATGTCTGGTATTTTTCATATTCCCGGAGATCCGACCGTTGGAACTTCGATTTTCTTTTTGATTTGAAAACTAGACTCACAGAGGCATATTGAGTCCAAAAATCATTAAGATCAAACCATGAGAGATATGCTTTTTATTTCTTCTAAGTTCTAGTCTGCTCTCTGCAATTTTCAGAGTTTTATGACACATTTGACTTACTTTGTAAATAAGGATCTAAATGACTTTTCTATGATCTAGGGCTTAAACCATGCTTTAATAATAATTAGTTGAGCTTGAATTCAAAGTTTAAGAGTATTTCATAGTTTATCCTTGTCCATGTACATATTCATCTATATGATTCGACACTTGTATTTAAGACTTATTTGCTTTGGATTTAATTACATTAAGATATATGTAAGTTAGAAATTTAGGATTGTCATTTTTAACATTGTGTTTTGCATATCATGTGGACTAACCCTTTGTTTTGTAGCGCTATTAAGGTACGATTTCTAGAACCCCTCTTTAGTTTATTTTAATTTCTTGTTTTTTTTATTGATTTTTTCGACTTAATGCGCGACACCTTAGAATTAGGTTTTGCCTTATGTGTATATGTGATTAGAGACTCTTTTTAGGATTTTCTTTTGTTCGCATGCATTGCACGTTTATTATCGCTGCTGGATCCCGGGTAAGTTCACTTGTTCTCTATTACATATCATATCGCTTGTTATCTGAATTATGTGGCTTTTGAATGATATTTTGTCAATTGCAATTTTACACCCTTTGGACATGCTTTTGTGATGTATATGTATATATGTATTAGTTGAGGGCATGCTTAGATTAATAAATTTGATTAAAAGGATGTTGAGTAGAGGCCTATCGCAAGATAGGATGAGAGAGGGTGTTTTAGTCCGATGGGCTCCTTCCTCTCTCATTCCATAATCCCCGGACCTAGTTAATCTCTGGTTTCTAAAAGATCAGTTTGCTTTTAAAATGGTTTCTTAATTTTCCTTTTAAAAATTAAGTGGCGACTCATTTTGTTTTCAAAATTGATTTTGAAAAGCTGTGGGTAAGTCAACCTGCGATATCCACAGGCATAAATGTTTTAAATGGAATTATTAACGTGGTTTAATAATTGTGGATGAAGTTGACCGTGGGTCAACGGAAGGTGTCAAGCGAGGACACGGGAACATGAAAAATCATGAGGCATTGGATGGACTAAATGACATTTATATGATTTAAATGTTATTTGATTTTATCTGGTATATGTGAATAGTGCTATATAACTGTGTTGTGAACTTTTCTGATAGTTTGATCTTGTTAGAGATCAACTGGAACGAATTAGAGATAACCAATGTGATACGTTGCAGAAATGGTAGGTTATCTAGAAATTCCACAAAAATAGTTTTCGTAAAGTAATTACGGCGACAAACGGAACTTAGTCGAAAAATTTTAGAATTTATAGTTTTCACTTGTAAAGGCATAAAATGGACGTGTGCGACGTTTCAGGGTTTAATTTAGAGTTTTGGAAACTCGTGGGGAGGTAAACATAATTTTTGAAAGTATTGCCTATATATAGTAGAGGCAAGATATTTTGTTCTTCACAACTTTTCCAAATTCAAATAAAAAAGGGGGATTTGGGGGTTTTTGGGAACTTAGAGCTTCAAGGCGCAAATCGACGGACTTCTGCCCGTTTGTCTTTCACCAAATTTCATATTTGGACTCCCCAAGGTAAGGGCTATGTTTTGATAGTCTTTACGCCATGTTTGGCTAAATTTTTATAAATTTCTCAATCTAAGAATTTAGGAAAAACACATGTAAACTTGTAGGTTTCGCGTAGGATCAGAGATTTGGCGTTTAATTGGGCTTCTAGTCGTTCCCTCAAAGTTATAGGACGATAGCTTGAGGTATGAATTTCTAGCCTATGAGATATAGGGGAATTACATGTTTTAATTTTCGGCGACGAAATTGAGATCCGGGCAAAATTCAAGTGTTAATCTTAGGCACGTTAATTATGACATGTGCTTAAATGTGAAAAGCATGTCTAATTTTACGCGAGCACGTATATGTGATTTTATAAGCATTCTATGTATCTATGTGGGTCAAAAGGGAGTTTAATACAAGTTCATGTGGGGGTACGCCTCTCGATGTTTGAGAGTTATAGTAGCGACAACTACTTGCTTGGTTTGGGAACCGGCCCTGCCAGAGTAGTTGGATGCAATGGTTGATAGACTCTGGGCTTGCCATTGGCATCGCGGTTGATAGACTTTGGGCTTGCCGATATACCGGATGAATGCGTACCTCTCTCCCTAGAGACTATTTGATGTGAATTATGAGATTAAAGCATGATTTTCCATATATGCATATGCTAGAAATTGTACACTCAGCATATAGCTGAGCAACGGAGATTTACTCCATTGCAACTATGAAGAACGGAAGAAGAAGCGTGATGAGTCAGGCCGTGGAAATGCGAGGAAATCACATTTTGTATATATTTTGTTTTCATTCCGAAGATGTAATAATGAATCTTGTAAAGTTCAGATTATGTACTTGACTAAGAAACTTCGGAATGGGTTTGAAATATTGTAAAATGTCATTAAACTTCTTTTGGTTATGTTGGAAAAATATCCGAACTCTTGAGTTCATATTTTCGAATGTTGCCTGTCAAATTCGAATTTTGGATGAATGTAATAGAACATTTATGTTTTAATCCAAACAAGCCTTAACTTGTCTCTTTGCCGTTCTTTTTCAAGTATTAGTAAGATGGATATATGTTGTTACAATCTTGATTGACTTGAGAAGTTTGGATTAAGGATTGAGAGAGTGTTTGGAAGTTACAAAGTATGATGGTTGTTTGTTGCCTTAAGCAAGTTCTGCAACTTTGGGCAGGATTCTGCTAAAGGGTCATTCGACCGGTCGAAGGGGGTCGTTCGACCGGTCGAAATTCTCCCTGCCAGAAATCTTTTTCTACTACTTTCGAAAATTTTCAAAAGGTTTTGATTGGTTCTTAGGGTACCTTTGGGACCCCTTTCAACATAAATTCGCTCGTTTCAAAATATATTTACATTTTCAAATTTATACGAATTTTATAACTCGGAGAGTATGGTTTTCAAAAGCTTTAAATCCTCAATGTTGTTTTAAATGTTCTTTTCCGCTGCGCATCATTATTATGAATTGGATAAGCCTTGGTGGCGTGCCACGTGTCCTATTTCCACGCATAATGGGATGAGTTGTGACATCAACTCTCCCAAAGAAGAACATCTCTTCTTTGCACACAAGGGTTACTCACCCTCACTCTTTACAAATAATTGATTTGGATACAAATGATAACTCTCTTGAAGAGTAGATAATACAATTAAAAGCTCACTAGAATTTGCTCTCTCAAAGATATATAAATGAATGACTAGAACAAATTGATTATCTCACACAACTAGTGCTCAAATGTGAATGATTAAGGATTAACAAGTTGTGTGATTCAAATGATATTTTCCAATAGATTGATCCACTTAAATGGTTTGGGAAAACAAGTATTATAGCCCTTGAAAGATTATAGCCGTTAGTGGCAAAGTGGCAAATAAATGGCCTTTCAGCAAAACTAGCTGTTACTGTTACTTTGCACAATCCAATCAACTGAGGTCGCAATCTAGTCGACTACTTTTCACATAGTTAGACATGCACCATAAAATCAGGCGACTGAAGTAAGGGTTGGTCGACTGTTCTTCAAACAAATTAGAAATATGCCACAAAACCAGTCGACTGAATTAAGGGTTCAGTCGACTGAAACCTTTAAGTAGAACCTATGTTTTCAAAACACAAACCAGTTGACTGTTCACCATTAGTCGATTGAACTTTGAAGCACCTAGTTGACTGGGAAAATGATCCAGTTGACTGTTTTTCCACTGAAAAATAGTTTTACTCTTTTGAAGGTTTTGAAACAACTTTAAACCTTTAAGCCCTTTATGAGTGATGATCAAGATGCTTTACATGTAAATCCTAGACTCCAACAAAGATGAAAAGTCTTCAAGTCTTCAAGCTTGATCCTTGTTAAGCTCCATTACTCTTGGGCTTCGCCAAATGCTATCTCATGAAATCAAACAAGGTTAGAACATTTAAGTATCTATTTCAAGAGACTAGCACAAAGAAAATGACTTGATAATTGATTGGAATAGAACTATTAAGAACATGCAATTATCACTAGATTTGTCATCGTTAAAACAAACATAAATAATGCCTTAAAGAAATTCAAGGCTAACAGCACCAATAAAAACGCACACCAAAACCAACCATGAAAAGAAAAACTCATACCAAAACGCATTTCACAAAAAACATTGGCAAAATACACACACAACACACACACCCTTATGGGATATCCATTAGTTTGAAAAGAGATGAAATAGTGAAAAATTAACCAACAATTTATAGATATCAAGTGTAGTGAACCAAAAATACGACGTTGTATGGATAGAGAGCCGCAAAAAGGGAACAAAAATGAATAAGTAAAACCACCACCAAGAAGGCAAAGACAAACCACCACCAAGCAAAAATTACCCAGAAACTCTCAACCCCAAATAGACACAAAGGAATCTTAAATAGTCAGGAACCAAAAAACACCCCAAAGCTAACCAAAGAGGATGGATAGACTTAAACAACACTAAACAAAAAGGACCTGAAAACAAAAACCAATGCAAAAACCAACACGAGAGGACAGAGGCAGAAGAGGACCTCTCAACAGAAAGCAAAGCCATACACAGCTATGACACAAAATAAGACAAACACTATCCCATCCTAAAAAAAAAAAAAAAACCCAAACTTGAATGAAATAAAAATAAATGACCCCCACCCTACCCTACCCTTCCCTACCTAACCCAACCTAAAGACCATTACAAAACATGATTCAAGAAACCCGAAAAAAGCAAAAGACCTTAATCTACCACCATGCTTCAAAGAAAGACTCCTTCTGAACCCCCGTCTTAGCCAGTGAATCCGCAAAGCCATTGGCTTCTTTATATACGTTAATCATTCTAACCTTCTTAATCATGTCAATGAAATAATCAATCTCATTAAACACCTTCCACAACTTCCACAGATGACCACCCATACCTTTAACCCACAATATAGTGACTATCGAGTCGGATTCAACAATCAACTCTTTTGAGCCCATCCAATCTGTTTTCGAAAACATATTAAGGGAAAATTTGATTGCTTCAAGCTTAGCCTCATTGGACTCTGTAATACCCAGGGGATCAAAGAACATCCCAACTCCTTTTCCCCATTCATCCCTTAGGATCTCACCACAATCCTCAAGACTCGGTTTACCCTATGCAGAACCATCAACATTAAATTTCAAACTTTCTTCCAGAGGAGCAACCCAGATTGCCAAAATCCTTGAATTAACGATTGATAGCGCGACCAAGCGATTCAGCTTCCATGGATTGTCACTCTAATCTTCAAATGAATACTCAAACTTCGAGTCAATTGCCTTCACCCAATGGAAAGATCTCAATTTGATTAGCTCAACAAAATCTTCAAATCTCCACACTTTGTTTGTAAACATAAACTCATTTCTAGCTAGCCAAATAGTCCAAACAGTTGCACACACAACAACTTTCCACCATTGAAGATGTTCACCTTGAAAAGATGACCCATTCCACTATTGAATCCAATCTACCATGCTTCCAGGTAAAATCAATCAACTTTCCACCATCGCATCACCAAGCTCCAAATTTTCCACACCCAATGGCAGCCTAGAAGCAAGTGATTTTCATCTTCTTCAACTATTGAGCATCACAGACATAACCAACCAGCATGATCAATTGGGACTCCTCTTTGAGCAAGCAAAAAAGATTTTGATGGGATACGATCAATAGCTGTTAACCAAACAAAGTAAAGAACTTTAATCAAAGCAATAGAAATTCCAAAATGACCCAGCCCAAGAAACGTTTTCGAACCCCTTTTTTTTCCCATCATTTATCTACATTCCTTCATGGTATAAACACCCTTCTTAGTAGCACTCCAAATAATCTTATCTGCCCTTCCATCCACCAATCTAATCCCCTGAATCAAATCTCTAAATCGAATAAGCTCCGCTTCTTCCCATATGAATAGTCTTGTTCTAAAAATGGAGTTGACCATTGGGGCTTGTACAACATCTTTAACCCGAGCATTTTTAAAAGTAACAATTGAGAACAATCGAGGAAAAAGAACTCTCAGCGGAGAGTCTCCAAACCACGATTCGACAACATTGAGTGTAGATAATGATTAGCTTTGTTTGAACCAGTTCTTTAATAGACTTGGTTTGTCTTAAAAGGGTGTTTTTTCACCGATTTTAGTTGTGTTTTAATTTTGCTTGGAGGAGGATCAAAGTATAAGAGAATGCTTTCGCTTGATTTTCTACGAGAGAGGGTTTTGGGTATTTCATAAATTTAGAGTCCAAACTGTTAATTTCAAGAAACAATTTTTGAGTTAGATCGGATAGTTATTGAATTAGATCTTTATTGGACTTTCACTTATCGAAATAAAAGTCAACCTATTTTTTTTTATCGCAAAGCATGAACATTCTATTTCACAAGATACAAGTTCACAAGGAAAAAATACAAAACAAAAGAATGAAAAAAATACATGATCATAAATCAAAGCAATCTTCTGATTTGTATTGCAATCTCCAAAACTATGATATCGCGGACTGTGACGTAGCTTAAACACTGAGCCGTCTGAAGGAGAAAGCTGCCAACAACTATAGCAAAGATCTGAGTATCAAAACCACCATGACTACGAAGATGGCCCAAACAAACAACAAATCTAACGCAAATCTGTGTGGAAGAGTGCTAGACCAACCACGAAATACGGAGACAAAGATCTAGCTACATCAGTCAACCAAACCAAACAAAAAACAAAACAAACTCTCAACAAGGAGAGACAAAACTCCCAATAAGGAAGGATAAACTCCCTCACAAAGCAACAAAAAATAACAAAGATAAGGGTTAAGGGCTCTCCCATGGTGGATGGGAGAGCCCTAAGTGGCAGCCACAAAGAGAGCACACAAGTTAGAGTTCTAGTATACCCAAAATCTGGAAAGCACAACATTATTATTTGGGAAAATGTCAACTTTATAAAGCAAATTTAAAAGTCAGACTATTACTCCCTCCGTCCCATTTTATGTGTCCATCTTTTCTTTTTAGGATGTCCCAAAATTGTTGTCCACTTTCCTAAATTAGTATGCAAATTTTACTTAGTTTTCCAAACTACCCTTCTTTGCAATCAACACCAAAACAAAACAAAAAAAGAAAGTGCAATGATTATGGGCAATTGTGGAAAGTAGGTGTAGATTCTTTTTGTCCGCTTAAATAGTTGGATTCCCCAAAATGGACACATAAAATGGGACGGAGGGAGTATTTTTTTTTCAAAAATTGAAAAATATCAACTATAATTGAAAAAAATTAAAAGTCACCAACAAAATTAAAAAGACATAAACTCTCGATTTATTTTTCAATCTACTTTATGTTTGCACGTTTTAAACTTGCACCAAAATGTTATAAAAAAAATGCTCCTAATGTTGAGAGGAATTGCTCCTAACGTTAAGATTAGTTGCTCCTGACTTGTGCAGATCGAGTCTCCAACGTTGTAAAGAGTTGTTCTCTAACATTGTGTAAAACTTGATAAATTTTAATTTTAAACAAGAGTTTGACATTTTTTCAATTTTGAAAAAATAGTTGATTGACTTCTAAATTTTACATGAAAGTCAACTCACATGTAATTATCCCTTATTATTTGTGGGAAAATTAATTCAAAGTCCTTACTAAGGACTCTATTACATGAACAGTCCATGCGTGTTGTTTATAAGGACATGAATGCGGTGGCGGACCTAGGATTTTATGTTAGGGGGGCAAAGTTAAATAGATTTGAGTTCTCTAGTAAATAAGTTCTATGCGGGGGTTCGGGGGCAATGTCCCTGAGGTGAATTTTTTTGGTCTATTTATACATATTTTTGGTGCGAGACAGAGAGTCGGAAGAGTAGTTTGGTCAATTAGATTTAGGTTATTTTTGTCTGATGAGCTAGGTAGTTGAGTATTATTCTTTACATTCCCTATTATGGGGGACAGTTAATGCCACACCCTTGGAGTAAATAGTCATCCATATGAGAACTATTAAGTTCATGTTGACAATTAAGCTTGCACTGTTTGGCTTACAAAACAACAAACTATTAAATTCAAAATGATTGTTAGTCCAGTTTCTTATGTCCTTAGATTAGTCTTAGTCCTGCAAAACAAACTGTGAATTTGGGGCTTTTGATTTCAAATTAACTTTTTTGGATGGTTTATATGGTAAATGTTAAAAATTTGAGAAGACCAATTTTTAAATTAATTTTCAAATGTTAAAACTACGTGTATATATATATATATATATATATCTACACATATATCCCGAAATTTAACAAAAATTTTGGGTTTGTTTGGCATTAAGTCATTTTTTAACTAGAAAGTAAAGTTATTGACAAATTTACCCCATTTCACACTTAAAATATGCTACCTATGACCAAGGCCGGCCCTGAGATGACAAAAATTGTCCGAGGCCTCAAGCGAATTTTCAAAGCGACCGGAAAAATGAGGCCTCTATAGTAAGTTTCATTGAAATTAGGAAAAAATTAGATTAAAATATGCCTAAAAATGATATGTTTCACAGAAATTAGGAAGAAATTAGAAAAAAAAAAAGTTGGCCTAAAAATGACAAGTTTCATAGAAATTAGGAAGAAATTAGAAGAAAATAGGCCTAATAATGATAAGTTTCATAAAAATTAGAAAGAAATTAGAGAGAAAATAGGCCTAAAAATGAGGCCTAAAATCGAGGCCCCATGCGATTGCTTCGCAAAATTGCCTCAGGGCCGGCCCTGCCTATGACACCTCAGTATGCTTCCTGATGTAATGAAGTGTATTTTTTTTTTTTCAAATTTTAAAATATCATAATTTTTAAACCACAGTTGCATTTTGAATCAAATATATACATACGTAATTTAGAAGAAAAATTATCTATCAAACAAGATCCGTAGTGACTATAAAAAATTGAAAAAAAAAAATAATAATAAAAAATAAAGGATTAATTAAACACACCACCCCTGAGATTTTTCCCTAAAAACACAGACCTCCCTCACTTTTGCATAGTACAGTTCATATATCATAGCATAGTACATTCACACACTATAACTACAATTCATTGCTTCTAATACTTGGATAAAATAATTGCATTATTCTGTTCTGCCAAAGTCTTGGCTTCATTTCCAGGGTAAACAATACAATAATAATCTCAACCCATTAGATGATAATAAATTCTAACCTCATTGTTTCTCTAGTTTCTTGTTGTTCTCTAATGTTTAATTTAATGTTGACGCTGTTCTGCCGGCCATGGATTTGCAAGCTGAGTCATTTTAAAATTAAAAAAAAAATAAAAAATCATAGTTATGGTCCTCTTTCAAAGAAGCTTCATCTAGATTTTAAATTGATCTAGTAGCTGAAACTTAGCATCAAGACATAGACTTATACTTGCATATATATTAGAAACATTAGGTGTAAAATAGCTCTGCCTTAGTGGATGTCAAGCCCCTTCTCTATCTGTCTATACATGTACGTGTGTGTGTACAGAACCATGGCTACTTTAACATGTCCACATGTTCATATGATCACTACTTTCTTCTTCTACTTTTCTATAGTAATTATTATCCCTCTGGCTAATTCAGTTTATTTCCAGATACCTCGCTTTGATCCCGATCGGACCAACATAATCTATGAAGGAGATGCAGCACCAACGATTGGAACCATCGAGTTCAACAATGTTCTCTATTCATGTCGAGTTGGCCGAGCCATATATGCGGATAAGGTCCGGCTCTGGGACTCCGAGTCAAGAAATCTCGCTGACTTCTCTTCACACTTCTCGTTCACCATTGACACCCAAGGTCGTTCAAATTACGGAAATGGACTCGCGTTCTTTCTTGCTCCAGTCGGTTTCCAAATCCCACCCAACTCAGTTGGTGGATTTTTAGGTCTTTTCAACACCACCACTAGTGACTCTTCTCTAAACCAAATTATTTCTGTTGAGTTTGATTCTTTTCCGAACCCCGAATGGGACCCTTCTTTTGAGCACGTGGGAATTAACAAAAACTCGATTTCTTCGGCTGTTACTGCCCCTTGGAATGCTAGCTTGCATAGTGGAGATACTGCCGATGTTTGGATAACTTATAATGCCACTACTAAAAACTTGAGTGTTTTTTGGTCATACGTGGCAGACCCTAATTTCCAACGTAATTCGAGTCTTTCTTACACAGTTGATCTAATGGAGGTTCTACCCGAATGGGTCATAGTTGGATTTTCAGCTGCTACGGGTTTAAATGTAGAGAGACATACACTTGAATCCTGGGAGTTCAGCTCGAATTTAGATATAAAGGAGTCTAGTGGAAAGAATGGAAAGAAGATCAAATTATTAATAGTGGGCTTATCATTTCCATTTGGTGTTCTGATAGTTGGCAGTGTGATAACGTTTGTTCTTGTTTTGAAACGAAGAAAGAGTAGGAAGGAAATAGCTGAGAGAATGAACTTGACATCAATTAACGATGATCTTGAAAGAGGTGCGGGGGGGCCGAGGAGGTTTTTGTATCAAGATCTTGTCTCGGCTACTAACAACTTCTCTGAAGAAAGGAAATTGGGAGAAGGAGGATTCGGGGGCGTTTATAGGGGTTATCTAAATGATTTAGATATGGTAGTGGCCGTGAAGAAAATTTCGAGGGGGTCCAAACAGGGGAAAAAAGAGTACATAACAGAGGTGAAGATTATTAGTCAGTTGAGACATCGGAATTTGGTCCAACTCATCGGTTGGTGCCACGATCAAGGCAAGTTCCTTCTTGTCTACGAGTTCATGCCTAATAGAAGCCTCGATTCTCACCTTTTCGGTAAGTTTCATCCTCTTTCTTGGTATGTTAGATACAAAATATCTATTGGTTTGGCTTCTGCTTTGCTTTATCTTCACGAAGAGTGGGAGCAATGTGTGGTGCACCGGGACATCAAGTCGAGCAATGTAATGCTGGATTCAGGATTTAATGTAAAGCTTGGTGATTTTGGCTTAGCCCGTCTCATGGACCACGAGCTAGGTCCACAGACGACTGGGTTAGCCGGTACGCTAGGCTACTTGGCACCAGAATATATTAGCACGGGCAGGGCTAGTAAAGAGTCCGATGTTTATAGCTTCGGGGTGGTCAGTTTAGAAATTGTTACTGGAAGAAAATCGGTAGATCCAATGGACGAAAATGCTCTGCTCGGGCTTGTAGAGTGGGTTTGGGATCTGTATGGAAAAGGGCAAGTTCTTTCGGCTGTTGATAAGAGGCTAAATATGGAATTTGACGAGAAACAGGTCGAGTGTTTGATGATTGTGGGACTATGGTGTGCTCACCCTGACCATAGTCTGAGGCCTTCGATAAGGCAAGCTATTCAAGTTCTTAATTTTGAGGCTGGAATTCCGAATCTTCCGACGAAAATGCCCGTTCCTACATATCATGTACCTAGTACACCAACAGTTAGTTCTGGTGATCCTTTTATTACTAATTCAAGCATTGAATTGGGTCGTTAAGGCATAACTTTATAGTTTGTGGTGCAAATGAGTTACTTTTATGCACCAATGTATTAGATCTCTAGTTTGTACATTGTTGCACTATTGATTAGGGTGTGCTAGCATTAGCATGTATTTTAGTGAAGATGGATGTGAATATTGTTAATTGATTGTAGAAGGGTCATTAATCCAAAGAATTCATGTAAATGTTATATTTATATGTTATATAATATATTGACATGCTAATTTACATGTTGTATTTGTTTTGAGCTGTAGTTTTATATTGGCAGTCTAACAAATTAAAAAAATCATTCTTAAATGGTGAAAAGATCAAAAACGATTTTCAAGATTTGATCTCTTTTTGTGGGGAAACTCTCTCTTAAATTTCAATATTTTGACTTATTTATTCTTACTTTTGGAATGCTTAATTAGTATGTTATTCACATTATCTCATCAGATATGCGCATATAATTGTCTTTTAAGATATCATTTTGTGGTAGGGCGTGATTTTTAAATGACCCTTTTTATTTTATCTTATTTTTTATTTTAATGTTTTTTTTTTATTTTCTGTAAGACTAGTTATTCTATGCAATATTTCTCTAATCTAAATAATTGACTTTGAATTTGTCCCAGAGTTGAACTTGATCTTCACAATGATTCCTCCTGACATTGAATTTTCTAAATTTCCTCTGAGAATGACACTTTATTATTTTTATGTTCTAAAATGTTAGTGGGCTGACTATGTATCATGTATATGCCATTTAAATACATTTGTACACGTGAACCAATCATACTTCAAAGTTACAGGTAGTGTAACTACGAAAATGTGCTTAATCTTTTCGTTCCTCTAAATGTGGTAGCTTCCCTTGGTGTCCTTTCTTGGATGCTCATCTGGCTGAATTCACCCACAAGGATGGTTCTTAGTATCTGTTTAGGGTTTCTTTTGATCAGTATCTACATGTAGTTTAACTTTTGGGTGGGTATTTTGTATGATTCATTAGCTCAATTTTTACATAGAGTTTTGGGCATGAATCAACTGATCTGTGTGATTCTTTTTTGGTATTAATACAAAGTGCTATAAAAATAAATAAATAAATAAATCCTCTTGGGTGGTGAGGTGATTGCTAATGACTTTTAATAGATTTTCTTTTTCTTCTTTTCTTTGGGTTGGAAATAATCACCACAACAAGGTTCGGCCTAGGCTGATTTGCGAACGGATCAAATCAGAATGGAGGTTTTTCCTGGAAAAAGAAAAATTTCTTACAGAGAAATAAAGAGCAAATATGCACACTGGAACAGGGGTGTAGAGTTGAACTCAAGACATATCTCATAGTTGTGCTAAAAGCTTAACCTTTTGGAGCAAATGGTGACTTAATGACGTGTATTAAGTCTCGACAATTAGCATACAAGAAAACAAAATTTTAGAGGATCATTGAAAAGTCAGAAAAACACAGACTAAGGGATCGCCCTATAGTAAGGGATTACCACATGTAGGTCGTTACGGGTTCTGAGTCTCATGGGATGGGGAGTTGTGTGGTGGGAGAACACTAACTCCCCTTGTGTAGTGCATAATCAAAAAATAAAAAATGGAAAGAAAGAAGAGAAAAAAATGCATTCAAGAGTTTAGGAGGGCCTGAGAAAAAGAGGCGGAACACAATTTAAAACACGAAGAAGAGATATTCAGAGTTAACACCACTAGAGTGTTTGTGTAAATTGTTTATACCCCTAGCATTGTTGTTTGCTAATAACTTGCCCCAGATGAAAGATTTGATTTATTTAGGACATTGTTTATGCAAACTGTTTTATTTAATTTTTAAATTCTGTAATTTTGAGTCTTAGTCAAATTTATTATTTTTGTCTCACTTAGGGGTGAAAACGGTTTGGTTCAGTTCGGTCCAATTTTTCAGGCAAACAATCGGTTTGTTTTGGTTTGGTTTGGTTTTCACTTCCTTACAGATTGGCTGTGCCACTTTGGTGCTGAACACCAGTTAGTGAGCCTTATCACCAGGTTGATGGCTGCGCAAGAGGTAGGGATGGCAAAAATTCCCAATCCGCCGGAAGTCCCTGCCCCGCTCCTAATGGAACGGTTTTGGAGGAGGTATCATCGGAGTAGGAGCGGTTTTGTTAAGTGAAAATGAAAACCCTATAGGTGTTCGGGAA
The DNA here is from genome assembly GCA_033977485.1 of Hydrangea macrophylla. Taxonomy (NCBI): domain Eukaryota; kingdom Viridiplantae; phylum Streptophyta; class Magnoliopsida; order Cornales; family Hydrangeaceae; genus Hydrangea; species Hydrangea macrophylla. Next base: position 88,909,163 of record CM066986.1, read on the forward strand.
GAAGTGGTGATTGAAAATACCTCTAATTAAAACCTGTCCTACCCCGATTAAAGTGTCAAATGTGATAATAATAGCCTTATACTTTCCCTTTATATGCTAAAATACCATGACTTATATATGTAACTTATACCATGACATATAAAAAAAGAAAGAAATATACTATGTATAGCAAAAATTTAAAAGTTTGACTCATAAAATAAAACAAACTCACTATGGTTACTTGTCAATTTATTATTCAATTCATTAATTTACTAAAATATAAGTTTTTAAATTTTATTTAAGTTACCCTGGTGGTAAACCGGTCACCGCCTCGATAAAAAATTAACCAAATTCGACTTCGCTACTAATAGGTTGGGACGGGTATGGTAGACAAAATTTTAATAGTAGTAGGAGTTGGGAAGAGACTACTCAGTACCAAACTCACCCTGTTGCTATCCCTAGCAAGAGGGGAAGGAGGCTGCTGAGAGGAGAGCTTGGGAACTATTTGGGGGGCTTGAGGTGTCATGGTTAGTGGCTGCTCAGAAGAAAGGTGAGATCCAGACTGCTATCCGGACTCTCCTTGGCCTCGAGTAGAAGGCATCTCATCTGGAGGCAAAGCTAGAGGGTACCGAGGCTGAAAAGCAGGCCCAGGTGGAGGCAGAGCTTGACCTGGGCTTCATGAAAGGCTACGTTGTCCTAAAGAGGAGGGAGGCCATTGATTACCCTGACAGGGACCTCACCGCCTACAAGGGGATTAAGTCCTACTACTTGTTGGACCCCCCGATTGAGGGAGAGGCCAAGCCTGACCCAATTGGGGGGGGGGGGGGGTGAGAAAGTTGGCTCCCCTGTGTCATTGAAGGGGTCTACCTTCGCCTCTGCCACCGAGAAGGTCTCTGAAGAAGTTGAGGACAACTCTCCTAAGGATTGATCTTGATCTCCTTTCTTCTATTTTTGTTGTACTTTTTTGGGGAGTCTGCTATAATTGCCCGCAATATGTACCCACCTCTCCGTACGTAATGAAGAAACTCTACTGTTGCTTTTTTTTTTGGTCTCTTCTTCATGGTTGTTTACTCTATCTATTTATCTCTGTTATGTTGTTCCTACATTAGCAAATGGTTAGGATGAGTGAGTTATCTAAGAGTCACGACTTTGAAACCACTGAGCCATTAAAGAGCTTGATGTGCTTGGGAGTTACCCAAGAGCCAGGTGGTTAGAGAGCCTTTGAAATTAGCCTCCAGTATTAGTTATTCTTCTGCCCCCTGAGCCTTTGCTAAGGAAGGGGTAGAGTGAAAGAACTGTTTGGTAGGCTGACCTAGAATTTTGTTTGTTAGGGTCCTTTTTGCTCCTCTATTGTTAGCCGACCTAAGATGAAGTAGCTCTATTGTAAGCCTAGACCTAAGTGAAGTGCCTCAGGTGGGCTGAGGTCTTTCGCCACATATTATGGTCTTTTTATCCCTCTATTGTTGGCCTTGACCTAAGAGGTTGCCCCGGGGTGACCGAGGTCTTTTGTTTGGGAGCGAGCCAAGTGCTTTGCGTCGGGTGACCTAGATCTTTTGCCTCGGGTGGACTGAGGTCTTTTGTTTGCCTCGGGGGGACTGAGGTTTGTTGGTTGCCTCAGGGAGGAGTTGACATAACATTGCCAGACTATCACTTGGTCTCCCTTGAGTATCCCAACCCTTTTGGGAGTTGGGAACTTGACAACCTGGTGGAAGGTTGATGCCACTACCTTAATCCGATTGAGGTCGAATTTTGCGGAAGGTGACTCCACAACCACGAATTTTGCCATAACTGAGACCTACTGAGTGTATGTACCCATAAGGACCGGTAACTCGATTGATCCTAGTGGTTGAGTGAAAGAGCCATTAAATCCGACCAAGAGTGTGGTGACTGCCCAGAGCCTGTCTCGGGAGATACCTAGCTGACTAAATGCCCCAACAAAGAGTATATATGTAGAGCTTCTGGAGTCAACCACCACCCTTTTTATCATGTAATTGGATATGAACACTGTTACCATTAAGGGGTCATCATGAGGAAGGTGCACTCCCTAAAGGTCATCAGCAGAAAATGTGAGCTTGTCTGATTGCCGGTGGGCTACAGCTTGGATAGAGGCAACTTCTGATTGATATGGAAACCGAGAAGCCAGTGTATGCCTCTTACGGACTGACTATGAATCTCCACCACCAAGATGCCTCCCAGGGACTACATTGATGTTCCTGATCGGTCGGGCGACGTACTCAACCAGACCCCTTTTTATCAGCTTTTTAATATCGACTTTGAGCTTGAAGCATTCGTCGGTATTGTGGTCGTGGTCCTTGTAATATTGGTAGTACTTCTCTGGTGGAGTCTTGATCTTTGGATGATTTTTTAACAGATTGTACGCATCTGTTGCAGCCATTACCTCCTGGATTGGTCGAGAGAAAGGGGTAAAGGCCATTGGGGCCTGTTCCTAATCGTCCTTTGGCTTTGGCTTATCTTATGTGAGCTTCTTGCCCTTTTCCTTTTTCGAGGTATCAGGTCTTTTCTTTCTTCTGGAACGATCGTCATCACTATACTCCGAGTCTTTAGGCTTAAGGAATTATTCAGTGTCGAAGTATTTCCTGGCCCTATCACTGAGCTCCACCCAGGTTTTCAGTCAGTTCTGATGGAATGAGGCAGCACATTTATGGTTCTGAACTCTTTAGCAGAAGGCAGTGATAGCGAAGGTATCATACAAGTCATAAATTTTAAACTTTTCTTCGTTGAACCAATCCATGAATTCCTTGAGCATCTCACCCATCTTCTGCTTAATTGTAATTAGTTGAGTGTCTAACTTCGGCTGCTCATGCATAGTTGCGAGTTGACTGATGCATAGCTTGTTGAACTGCTGAAAGTAGTGATCGTCCATGGTTTGAGTAGATGAAACCAATGAGCGGTCAGTCCTTTTCATTATGCTCAAAAAAGCCAAGCACCACAGTTTGTCGGGCTTAGTGGTGAGCTTAAGCCGACCCTTGTAGGCCCAGATGTGATCTACTTGGCTTCATGTTCCCCCATAAGAATCCATCTAGGGCGGCTTGAATTTGTCGAGAATGGGGAACTCACTGACATTCGCGACAAAAGGAAATCCAGTGTCCATGTTGGTGATGTCATAGGCGGGCTTCGTGGAAATGTTTTTAGCTATGTCCCCAAGCCTTTTTCCCAGGTCCTTGATGTGGGGTTGGAACCCGACTGGTTCACAATCAGGGTGGTAGAATGTCACACCCCAACCCACCCCGGTGGATTAGAGCACATGTAACAAGACTAAAAGCGCCCCAAGCTATACCAAAATAGCAAGAAAACAACAATTAAGTGTCATTAAAAGGCATTTTTGTGACAAAATAGACCCAAGGGAAAAATGGTAATTAATAAAGTATAGCAAATTTTATACCAAAAGATAGGTCTTTGAGTCTCGATTCCACAAAAAACGGCGTGCGAATCCGAATTTTTTAGAGAGAGTTATGTCCGTTTTCGTAAAAGCCGACGGGCTGAAATCAGACAAGCGGATCGATCCGCCCCAAAACTGGATCGATCCGATTTTGGCAGATTGCCATTTTTAGCTCCTCCAGATGGACCGGATCGATCCGGATTCTGCAAAAGTGTTTTCCCTACTGCTAAGACCCTGTTTAATCAGTTCAAACTTTCCCTATAAGTTCTATAATTGGTTACAAACTTTCCAAAACTCTTGAATACACTATCCAAACACTCAATAAACATATCAACAACATGTTTAAGCTTTCACAAACATTTTAAACAAGATCCAAACCTCAAGCACACGAAGAACTTGTCATATATCTCCAATCAAACACAAGTAGTAAAATATGATGGAAATTTCTTTGTCAAGATAAATTCAAAAGCCTTCAACAACTTGTTTTAACCAAAATTCATCACATGAGGTTCCATAATCTCATTTCTAAATATTTGCAAGTTCACTTACTCAACAAAGTCCATGAATGTTCATTTGAAAGAACAAACTCACATTCTTTTATCAAAGCTATACTCAACATGAGTCCAATGGCTCAAACACAACTTCATATCTTAAAACATGAGTTCAACAACCTAAACTCAAGGAAAGAACACCCAACATATTAACAAGTTTCAACCCACATTCTAAAGCATTAAAAGGTGACGCTTAACATTTTACAACTTACAAAAGAAGTTTGAACCCAAATACAACTTGTTCCCCAACAAACCATTTACAACTACAACATTATAAGCAAGAGTCTCAACTCTACCAAGACTAACATAATTACAAATCTATGAACATATAAACAAAATGACCCTTCATCCGGACCTCTGATCACTTCCTTCCCTCATCACGATCCGTACCTGCGGTGGTTATTCAATACACAGAAAATAGTTTTGTTTTAAGCTTACGCTTAGTGAATACTTTAACCGTGCCATGGATTATGAAATATGCATATGCAATGTTAAGCAACACAACGATATAAGCAATCGTCGGTATCTCAAGTAACTAATCACCATCGCAACGGACCCAAGATTTCGGGCCTTTTCTCACTTCAATGTCGCATATAGCGAAAACACACACTCTCACGTGACTGTAGTCAAATCGTTGTGGTCGTCACCACCGTCCCCTTTTTCTTGAGGAAAACATCATCCCATTAATACGGGCTAAATAATGGTGATCACTACTTGACATCCATTGTCCCAATTAAGTACATAAGCACGTCAAAAATATCAAATAGCAATTTCCACAAAAATTGACATGTTAGGGTCCAATTAACACATGCTTTAACTAATAATTCAAGAATTAAGTATATAATCATACTCAATATCATATAAGCACCATTTAACACCCAATTTAGGATTAGAGTACTCACCTCACAAATTGCTCCAATTATAGCCTAGAACCCCAAATTCCTTGTAGCTCTAATTAACTCCAATGATAATCCTACATACAAATATCACGTATATGTTTGGTCACCTCAAAGAGGGTTGGGGAAAGACGTCAATGAAACTGAAAAAGAAAGGTATAGAGACGATCCTCTCACCTCCACGATTCCGAATACGGTCTCAGTTTGCAAAACGGTGTATTGACGACGACGAAACGGCGAAGACGACGGAGCTTCCGTCAATGACCGAAATTCTCTTGTATCTCTTTTATCTATGTTGATATATGGAGAATATGATGAGTCATGCCAAGAGGTATCAACCTCTTGGGCTTCATGCCAAATTTTTGTTTATTTATATTTACACCCCCAACATTTCTTTAAACTTTATCATGAAATCTCCTAAATAATTGTATTAACTACCCAATATCTAAGTAGGTATTTGTCTATGTCACGCATGGGTCCCAAACGTAGTCCCACATATTTGATAAAAGTTGCTAATTAACCTACTAGTTATGAATCGGGTTCCTATTCACTCTCATACGGGTACTCAAACTGGCACCATAAAATATTACAACTAACAATAAAATATTAAAGCAATTAAACAAATATTCGTGTAATCAGAAAAATACAACTAAATGCAATTTTTTTAATTTAGACCTCCCGTGGATCCCACTTCATATCTGTCCAACTGTGCCCTTTTCGGAACACTTATCACGTCGGGGTAACTGAAACTTACCCAAATTATCACATGCTATTAATTATACTAATTAATGCATGCTAAACAAATATTATCTCATTTCTCTGGGAATGGGTATTACATTTCTCCCTCCCTTTTAGAAGTTTATCCCCAAACTTTTCTTACCTCAAGAGTCGAACAAGTGGGGATACTTTTCTCGGATCTCGTCTTCACGTTCCCAAGTCGCGTCTTCTATCGAGTGATTACGCCATAACAGCATAACCAGAGGAATAACTTTGGTTCTCAACACCTGATCTTTCCTATCTAGGATTCGAACTGGGTGTTCAACGTAAGTCAAGTCTTCTTGAATCATCAATGGTTCCGGAGTAATACAGTGACTCGAATCTGATAAGCAACGTCGTAACATAGAAACATGAAATACGTTATGAACGTTAGCCAACTCTTGTGGCAATTCTAACCGATATGTAACAGGACCAACTCTATCTAAAATCAAATAAGGTTTTCTACCAGTATCGCGTAGCTCTTATATCAACTTTGAGCTACTTGTAGCCGTTGTTTAACTAACTTGATTTTGTCAGTGGTGATTTGCACAATCTCACGTCCCAAAAGTTGCTTTTTCCCAACTTCTGTCCAACACACCGGTGATCTACATTTTCAGTTGTATAATACCTCATAAGGCGCCATCCCAATACTCATTTGGAAACTGTTATTATAAGAGAATTCTACCAATGGTAAATGGGTTTCCCAATCTAACTTGAAATCCATTAGATATCCTCGAAGCATATCTTCCAGAATTTGAATAAGTTGTTCAGATTGACCGTCTGTCTGAGGATGAAAAGCTGTGCTAAAGTACAAGGCTGTCCCCATTGCCTTTTGTAAACTCTCCCAAAATCTAGACACAAATCGTGTATCCCGATCTAACACAATGGATACCGGTGCCCCGTGTAATCTGATAACTTCTCTGACATAAAGCTCTGCTAACTTTGTTGGATCTTGAGTCTTAATTGGCAAGAAATGGGCTGACTTCGTCAACTGGTCAACGATCACCCAAACACTATCATTAGACTTAGGAGACCGCGGCAAACCTGTTATAAAATCCATAGTGATATGCTCCCATTTCCATTCCGGTATTTCTAACGGTTTTACTTCTCCGGCAGTCTTTGATGTTGTATCTTCACTCGTTGACAAGTTATACACTTAGCCACAAACTCGGCAACTTCCCGCTTCATACCACTCCACCAATACACCTCTCGCAAATCTCTATACATCTTGGTACTACCTGGATGCACGGAATACCTCGTGTTGTGAGCTTCTTCCATAATCTTATCTTTCAACTCTTGGATATTAGGAACACATAAACGGTTAATATACCTCAACACATTATTCTGAAAATTGAACTCTGGCCATCTACCCTCAGATAACTTTTGAACTATTTTCTTGAAATTTGGATCCAAAAGCTAACTTACCTTGATTTCATCAATCAAACTCAGTTGTGCTATGATAGCCGCCATTAAGCCATCTTGAATTATGGGAATCACCTCAAGTTCCAATCGCTCAAATTCTTGTACTAACTTTGGTTGAGCTGTTAAAGAATAAACCAAATTTTCTGACGACTTCCGACTTAACGCATCGGCAACCACGTTAGCTTTACCCGGATGGTACTGAATCTTCAAGTCATAGTATTTCATTAGTTCAAGCCATCTTCTCTGTCTCATGTTTAGCTCCCTTTGGATAAACAAATATTTCAAACTCTTGTGATCAGTAAATATTTCACATATTTCCCCGTACAAGTAGTGACGCCAAATTTTTAATGAGAAGTTCACTTTTGCCAACTCCAAATCGTGGGTTGGATAGTTCTTCTCGTGTGTCCTCAACTGCCTTGAAGTGAGCTATCACTTTACCCTCTTGTATTAGAACGCATCCTAGGCCCTAATGAGAAGCATCACTGTATATACTGAAACCTCCAGTACTTGACGGAATAGCCAATATCGGTGCTGAAGTCAACTTGTCTTTCAACTTTTGGACACATTCTTCACATTCTTTATTCCACACAAAAGGCATATCCTTTTTCATTAACTGAGTCATTGGAGTCGCGATTCTAGAAAAAATCTTGAACAAACTTTCTATAGTAACCGGCTAACCGCAAGAAGCTTCGAACTTTGAAAACATTTGTCAGTCTTGACCAATTATTAATGGCTTCTATCTTTTGTGGGTCTACGGAAACACCATCCTTAGAAATCACGTGTCCAAGAAATGTAAAACTTGTTAACCAAAATTCACTTTTCTTAACTTCCCAAATAATTAATTTTCTCTAAGGCGTTGCAGAACCAACCTTAAGTGTCGCTCATGTTCCTCCCGACTTCTAGAATATATCAAAATGTCATCAATAAATACAATCACAAATTCGTCTAGATAAGTCTTGAACACCCGATTCATCAAATCCATGAAAGCGGCTAGTGTATTTGTAACCCCAAACGGCATAACAAGAAATTCATAGTGCCCGTACCGAGTTCTAAAAGCAGTCTTCTCAACATCTTCAGCTTTAACCTTTAATTGGTGATACCCGGATCTCAAGTCAATCTTATAAAAGACTTGTGACCTTTTAACTGATCAAACAAATCATCAATACGTGGTAACAGGTACTTGTTCTTTATGGTTACTTTGTTAACCTCCCGATAATCGATGCACATTCGTATTGTCATGTCTTTCTTCTTCACAAATAGGACCGGTGCACCCCACGGTGATACACTCGGCCGAATAAACCCCTTATCAAGTAACTCTTGCAACTGAGTTTTCAACTCCTTCAACTCCACTAGAGCCATTCTGTACGGTGCCCATAAAATCGATTGAGTTCCCAGCATCACATCTATCCCAAATTCAATTTCTCTCTCAATCAACACACTCGATAAATCTTCTGGGAAAACATCTAGAAATTCCTTGACCACAGGTATATCTTCAAGTTTTAATTCAGTACTTCTAACCTCGAGTATGCTACACAAAAAGCCTTGACAACCCTTTTTCAATAAACAACAAGCTTTGACAGCTGACACTAAATAAGGCAGTGATACTACACATGTCCCTTAGAAACAAAATTCATCCTGATTTGGCAATCAAAACATTACTCTCTTATTCTCACAGTCGATAATAGCATGATTTGTAGATAACCAATCCATCCTTAAAATAATGTCAAAGTGTTGAATGACCAACGATACTAGATCAACGCACAACCTTCTACCATTTACGTTAATCCTGCAAGCTTTAAAGACACCTAGACTTACTAGGGGCACTCCTGATGGAAGTGCAAGAGATAAATCAAAATCTAGTAATTCTAAGGGTTTGTCTAAATTCCTAGCAAATTGATGTGATACGAATGAGTGAGTTGACCCTGAATCTATAAGACATTGGCAGGTTGCAAGCAAACAGAAAGTATACCTGAAACCACCGTGTCAGCCGCTGTGGTCTCCCCGGGATTGAGCTAAAAAACCTTCCTTGTCGTTGTTCCCTCCCTTGGGATTGCTACTGAGTTGGACTCTGTCTTGGTGCACTACCCACGGATGAGCTGGAACCTCCTTGTCTTCTCTTGGGACAATTACGTTCTGGATGCCCCAGGTCTCCACATGAATAACACCTTATTCCACTGTCATCTATAATTGGTCTCGGAGCAATACTTTGTCTAGGAGGATTAGGACAATCCTTTGCCACGTGCCCCGGTCGTCGACAAATGTTATAAATGATAGGAGATATGTTACATACTCCCCAGTGATATTTACCATAAGTCTTACACCTGGGTTTGTTACCCCCACTTCCCGATGAACTGCCAAAACTCTGTCTTTTAGGATTACCCTATCCTTAGAATTGACTACCTCCCAGTCTCTTGAACGTTTGACCTTGCTCCGATGGTAGCACACCTCGTTCAGTGATCAAGGCAACGTCTAGCACCTTTGAATATGTTGCTAATCGATGTGTATCCACTTTTCCCCTGATTTCATCATGAAGCCCTTCCTCAAATCTTCATGCCCGAGTGAACTCGTTCAGAAGCAAATCCATTACTAATCTGGCCAAACTTGTGAATTTAGCGGCATAGTCTCTAACGGTCATATTACCTTGACGGAGATGAGAAAATTCTCGGGACTTTAATTCACTGAAAGACCAAGAAATGTATTGTTTTGAGAACTCTTCCATAAACCCATTCCAGGTAGTCGGCGCTCCTTGCCTTAATATTGATGTCCACCAATTTTGTGCTTCCTCTTTCAAGGTATCAGAGGCAAACAAAACTTTCTGTTCCTCTGTACATGGCAAAGCACGGAAAATTCTTTTCATATCGGTCAACCAATGGTCGACTTTCATGGAATCGAATTAGCCTTTGAACTATCCTGGCTTTTGCTTGTAGAACATGACAATGGTTATCAGTTCTACCCTCTGTCCTAGATTTGACGAAGTCGGTCCCTCCTCAACACCTTGCGTTTCGGCCACTCCTACCAATTTTTCCATAACCACCTCTATTCTATCCATACGAGCCGAGGGCGGGGTTTCACCTCCAGACATCCTTGCCTGGCACCCACCACAAGATATGTAAATGCTTGTTACTTTTAAATAAATCACGATGCATGCTAAATAAAATTTAAAGTATGCTAAGTAAACATGTATGCATGATCGTGTCTCTATGTATCATTTTATTCAATTTACACGTCATATTCGTCGTCTCTCATCCCCCAAAGGCTCTAACCTATTGCTTTAATACCAAAAATTGTCACACCCCAACCCATCCCGGCAGATTAGAACACGTGTAACAAGACTATACACGCCCCAAACTATACCAAAATAGCAAGAAAACAACAATTAAGTGTCATTAAAAGGCTTTGTTGTGACAAAACAGATCCAAGGGCAAAACGGTAATTAATAAAGTATAAAAAAAAATTTAACCAAAAGATAGGTCTTTGAGTCCCGGTTCCAATGCAAAAAACGGCGCGCGAATTTGAATTTTTTAGAGAGAGTTAGGTCCGTTTCCGTAAAAGCCGATGGGCTAAAATCAGACCAGCGAATCGATTCGCCCCAAAACCGGATCGATCCGATTTTGGCAGATTGCCATTTTTAGCTCCTCCAGATGCCCCAGATCGATCCACACGAGACCCAAATCGATCCGGATTTTGCAGAAGTGTTTTCTCTGCTGCTAAAACCCTGTTTAATCAGTTCAAACTTTCCCTAAGTTATATAATTGGTTCTAAACTTTCCAAAACTCTTGAATACACTATCCAAACACTCAATAAACATATCAACAACATATTTAAGCTTTCACAAACATTTTAAACATGATCCAAACCTCAAGCACACCAAGAACTTGTCATAAATCTCCAATCAAACACAAGTAGTAAAATATGATGGAAATTTCTTTGTCAAGATAAATTCAAAAGCTTCAACAACTTGTTTTAACCAAAATTCATCACATGAGGTTCCATAATCTCATTTCTAAATATTTACAACTTCACTTACTCAACAAAGTCCATGAATGTTCATTTGAAATAACAAACTCGCATTCTTTTATCAAAACTATACTCAACATGAGTCCAATGGCTCAAACACAACTTCATATCTTAAAACATGAGTTCAACAACCTAAACTCAAGGAAAGAACACCCAACATATTAACAAGTTTCAACCCACATTTTAAAGCATTAAAAGGTGATACTTAACATTTTACAACTTACAAAAGAAGTTTGAACCCAAATACAACTTGTTCCCCAACAAATCATTTACAACTACAACATTATAAGCAAGAGTCTTAACTCTACCAAGACTAACATAATTACAACTCTATGAACATATAAACAAAATGACCCTTCATCCTTCCCTCTGATCACTTCCTTCCCTCATCACGATCCGTACCTGCGGTGGTTATTCAATAACCAAACAGAAAATAGTTTTGTTTTAAGCTTACACTTAGTGAATACTTTAACCGTGCCATGGAGTATGAAATGTGCATATGCAATGTTAAGCAATACAACGATATAAGCAGTCGCCGGTATATCAAGTAACTAATCACCATCGCAATGGACCCAAGATTCGGGGCCTTTTCTAACTTCAACGTCGCATATAGCGAAAACACACACTCTCACGTGACTGTAGTCAAATCGTTTAGTCGTCACCACCGTCCCCTTTTTTCTTGAGAAAAATATTGTCCCGTTAATACGGGCTAAATAATGGTGATCACTACTTGATATCCATTGTTCCAATTAAGCACATAAGCATGTCAAACATATCACATAGCAATTTCCACAAAAATTGACATGTTAGGCTCCAATTAACACATGTTTTAACTAATAATTCAAGAATTACGTATATAATCATACTCAATATCACATAAGCATCATTTAACACCTAATTTAGGATTAGAGTACTCACCTCACAAATTGCTCCAATTAAAACCTAGAACCCTAAATTCCTTGTAAATTTTAGCTCTAATTAACTCCAATGATAATCCCACATACAAATATCACGTATATGTATCCTTACCTCAAAGAGGGTCGGGGAAAAACGTCAACAAAACTGAAAAATAAAGGTATAGAGACGATCCTCTCACCTCCACGATTCTGAATACAGTCTCGATTCGTGAAACGGTCTACTGACGACGACGAAATGACGACGAAACGGCGAAGACGACGGAGCTTCCGTCAACATTTATTTAAACTTTATTATGAAATCCCCTAAACAATTGTATTAACTACCAATTATCTAAGTAGGTACTTGTCTATGTCACGCATGGGTCCCAAACGTGGTCCCATATATTTTATAAAAGCTGCTAATTAACGTACTAGTTATGAATTGGGTTCCTATTCACTCTCACACGGGTACTCAAACTGGCACCATAAAATATTGCAACTAACAATAAAATATTAAAGCAATTAAACAAATATTCATGTAAACATATAAATGCAACTAAATGCAATTTATTTAATTCAGACCTCCCGTGAGTCCCACTTCATATCTGTCCAACTGTGCCCTTTTTGGAACACTTATCACGTCGGGGTAACTGAAACTTACCCAAATTATCACATGCTATTAATTATACTAATTAATGCATGCTAAACATATATCATCTCATTTCTCCGGGTACGGGTATTACATAGAATAAATTAGTGGACGAAGTCTAGTCCCGACTGGGTCGAGCGATTCACCTTAAGTTAGTCTGGGCTCGGCTGTGATTGATCTGATTCCGGAGATTACGCTGGCTTGTGACTAAGGAATTCTGGACAGATTTGTGAGCCGAACATTCTGGTTGCTCACGCTGGGCTGCTTACCTATTCTCAATCATCTCTCTAGCATCTACACCATTGTTCAGGTTCGCTTGGGTGTGGCGCCTGGCCCTGTCGGGAGGGGGCTTGGTTTGGCATTAGAGTATTGATCTGCTGGTGTGCATGGCACTATCCTTCAATGAGTTATGCGAGGGCTATAGAGTTTTGTTTTGACGTCATAGCAGTCGAAACTTTAGGGACCACATCAGCCGCAGCAGCGGTCTGTTTGGTTCGTCAAACACGTTTTCCAACCATTGTCGAAGATCTGTTTAGCTGAAGGAGATCTGTTGTTCCCGTAGACGGTGCCAAACTGATGTTGTTGGATTTTGGTGTATGTGTCGGATAGGGGGTTTCGAGTAAAATAAATGTACAAAGAAAAAGAGACAGGATTTGTATATGATTCGTCGCTGTTTATGAAGCAACCTACATCCATGTGTACTACTGTGTCAGTGCATCCACTAAGTAGAAAATTGTTTACAGAGGTTGGAGTAGGAGACCTTGATGATCCAACAATAGAGCTTGAATGATCAAGGGGCTGTTTCACGACTATTTTTAGTAGTCTAAGGGAAAATTTGGCTGACTTGGGTTTCGTAGCCTCAAGGAGAAAGAGGAAGAAAATTGGCTGGAAAAGGCTAGGGTTAGTGATATCATTCTCCAATCCCTGTAGAAGGGGAGGAGAACTCTTTTTATATCACAAATTAAGGGTTTCTTAATACAAGTGTGTGGGACCCTAGTTGATTTAGGAGACTGATTGACATCTGTTTTCCTTATACTAGCAGCCCTATATTAGGTTATCTTTAGTTAGCTGTTTATCTAGGAGTCCCTGAGTTTGCACCATGTGAGACTCACTGTGGAGCTGACTGGCTTGGACTAGGGCTGTTCTGCTGAGAAGGTGCCTACCCGATCGCTGCATCCTGACCTAGGTGTCGGGTAGCATGGTTGGTCGGGCATAATAGATCCCTAACCATTATGGGTGCATCAATTTGTAATCTTGTTGGGCTTGTAATTAGGTTTTAGTTGGTTAGTGTAGTGTGTGTGTGTTCATAGTTAGATTAAAAAAAAGAAGAAGAAAAAGAAGAAAACTGAGTAGCTGCAAAGTGAGTATATTTCATTTAGCACTGAGCTACAGAAAAATGTTCATTGGAATTGTTTCATAATCCTACATAGTATTCCAAAGCAATAAGGAGTCTGTATTAATCTGTCTGGCCCTCTATTTATAGGGGAATCATTCCTCAACTTGGCAAAAAATTTCTCCAACTCAACAAATATTAAAAACCTGTGAGAGGGGATCCTACATGGTACAGGGGATCTTACACGGTATCTCCGTGATATCCAATATTTACTCATTACGTAGGTCGAGTGTTCGACCCACCCCTTCTCCCTGTAATATAAATAAGAATAGGAAAAAGGAAAAAAAAAAAAAGAAAAAAAAAAGATTTGAGTACGTAGTTTTTGTTGATCAATTCAAAACAACATATTAGGTTGGTGGACAGAAAACAATAGTTGGTGGGTCTTTTTTGTGAATTCTTAATTTGGACATTTTGCTATTAAAATGTCTAAACAACCCAATTTTGGAAATTCATTTATGATATGTCAACATTCAAATTCACCAACCTTAAATTGTCTCTCTAGAGTGGTAAACTAAATTTGAATTTATTGTGTGGTCCACACTAATATGTGAAAGCAATGTGGTCATAAAGTCAACACATAACAGTTTTTAGCACAAGAAATGAAAAATATAGCACGGAGAGTCTGAACTACACATTAATCACAATCAAGGGTCTTAAAAAAGGAAAGAATTTATTTGTATGTGGCCTTTTGTAATCATAGGGTTATTACATATTTGGTACTCCAAAATAATGAATAAAGGTAACAAGTTGCTGTCAAAAAAAAAAAAAAAAAGTAACAAATTAGTTACCCCATCATGGTCCAATGTTACCGATCACTTGGTGAAGAGCTTTATATTTTTAATTTTATTAGTTTTATTTCAAAAAATCTTAAAAATTAAAAAAAAAATGCCATTCACTTTTCAAAAGAATAATACCATACATGACTATACATCCCAAATTAGGATACAAGCTCAGATTCTGATTAATGATGACTTTGTGACCACTTAAAACAAATTCCAGTAAAATCCAACCATTGCATTACTTTTTCCACAAATGTTAATTTTTTCAATCTTTAACTAATTAACTGATCGATTTGATTCTTTCATCATCTAATAACAGTTCTTCTGTCTCTAAACTGTTCTTCCATGGAATAATGCTATAAGTTTGCTTTCAGATATTTGTCCTTAGCCTTCAATTGTTTAGAAGAAGGAAAAAAAAAGGTACTAATCAAAAGTCAAAATTCAGTGTAAGTTCACAATATTTTTTAAATTCTATTTTGGGATAATTGCAAAAACACCTCCTCAACTATGACCCATTTTTTAGTACATTCCCTGATTTAAAAAAGTGAACAACTTCACCCCCCTCAACTATGAATATTTATTTACTTTCAAACGCCGTTAACGGAAGTAATCAAATGTCACATATACCCTTGATCTGAATTGTAAAAACACCCGGCCCCTCAACTATGACTCATTTTCGAGTACAACCCCTGATCTAAAAAAAGTGAACAACTTCACCCTATACCTCCCCCCCCCCCCCCTTTCTCTCTCTCTCTCTCTCTCTCTCTCTCTCTGCATCCAACCCCACTTAATTGAAATCAAATCAACAACACCAATACACATCAACAACTCAATCTCGAAACCCCTTCTCCCTGGGGATGTTTATCAGGTTGAGTTTCATAAAGGGAAAAGGTGAACAACTATGTGAACAACTTCACCCTATATCTCTCTCCCCCCCCCCCCCCCCCCCCCCCCCCCCCCCCCTCTCTCTCTCTGCATCCAACCCCACTTAATTGAAATCAAATCAACAACACCAATACACATCAACAACTCAGTCTCCAACCCCCTTCTCCCTGGGGATATTTATCAGGTTGAGTTTCATAAAGGGGAAGTACTCTAGAAGTCGGGTTTATTACTATCATTTGAGAGAAAAATTTGGAGAAGAAATTGAAAATTGCAAAATTCGGTGTTCGGTGGTGGTGATTTGGTGATGATTTTGGGTATGGGTGGTGGTGATTGGGTAGTCATAGGGTGGGGCAATGGTAGTGACTAGATGCTGTAGTGGTTATTGGATGGTGCAATGGTGATTGGTGGTGTCCGGTGGTAGTTGGTGGTTGTCGTGGTGGTGTGGGGCAAGGGAATGAAAGAGAGAGGGAGAGGGGAGAGTGAGAAATCAGGGTAGAGAGAGAGAGAGATCAAAATCATTTTGGGTACAAAGGGTAAAAGTGTCCATTTTTCTCTCACGTGATGGGCACATGCCCATTTTCTTTTGCAAACAAACGGATGGGGTCAACTTGTCGCATAAAACAAACAGAGGGGGTCAATTTGTCGGAAAAAATAATTCAGGGGAGCGAGTTGAAAATGGGTCATAGTTGAGGGGGTGTTTTTGGAATTAACCCTTGTATTTTTAAGCATATGGACAAGTATATTTCAATTAACAGTTTGGTCTCTCATATTTCAGTATTGGCAATTTGGTCCATTAAAGTTTTTAAATTTTTTTTTTTGTTACTGGTCTATTAACTTTTAGTTCAATAACAATGTCAACTTTCTATTGGATTTTATTTGAAATAAGTAATGAAAAAGTTGTTACGTGGTCCAATATCAACCTTCCAAGTAATGTGAAAGATGTGCATGGGGTTCTCATTTGTAGATTGACATTATAATTAGTATGGAATATTAATTTGCAATTTGGTCTTTCATATTTTAGTATTGGCAATTTGGTCTCTTAATTTTTAGACTAAATAGCAATGTCCACTTTCTATTGGTTTTATTTGAAAAAAGTAACGAAAAAGTTGGTACGTGGTGCAATATCAACCTTTCGAGTGATATGAGAGATCATGGGAGAAACTAATTAAAGATTGACATTGAAATTAGTCTAAAATTTAAATGACCTAATTAATACAGTCTAAGATGAGGGCCAGGATTAAACCCCCAAATTGGTATGTAGTGTAAGAATGCAAAATGCTTTTAAAATTACAATAATGCCAAGTACAACACCAATCACAACACAAGCCATAACACATGCTTTAAATGCATGTACCTTGTGCTATGTGAATTTTTCACACAGGGCTCACACTTTTTTAGGAAGCACAAAGTACATGCATTTAAATCATTGTTATAGTTTGCGTTGTGGTTTATGTTGTGTGTCTATCATTATTCTTAGAAATATGTTTGTTTTTCCAAATCATGTAAGTATTTTATTTTTCCTTGCCAAAGCTTAACTTCATTATTAATTTTTCTTTTTTGGGGGTCAAATACTTCATTACCTCAATGACCATCTTTCCATCTCTTAAATCTTATTCCCTCTATAAAAGTCAAAGTTACCGTATAATAGAACATTTCTATCATTGGCTATAGGATAAATTGCAAATTACACCCCACAATTTGAGGGTTGTGACAGTTTGGTCTTTGTGGTTTTAATTTTGGTAATTTACACCCTATAATTTGAAAATTGTGCAAAATCTAACCAATTACAAAAAAGCAAGGGCACAATGGGAATATCACATTATTTCCAGCAAAAAATGACCCCATGTGTAGGGGTAGACCTAAGAGTATAGTTCAGTGGGAGCAGAAGTTTATACAGGGGTTCTAGAGAATATAACTTTATTTATTTATATATTTTTTTACGGATAAAATAGTATAATTCTATGTATTTTTTTTTGTACAAACTAATTTATCCCATAAATAACTTATAATCTTTTAAACAATTTGATACACTTAAAGCTTATAATATGATAATATCTTATAGTCTATTAAACTATATGATAATATCTTATAATCTTTTAAACAATCTGATACATTTCAAACTGGGCATGCACTGTCACACAAATATCAAAGTGATAAATATAAATAACTAATTAAGCTTATAATACAAATTTTTTGTGAAAGAATTATGGGACAGTTTAGTTTGTACCGAAAAAAAAGCCCTCATAGAATTATACTATTTCTACCAAAAAAAAAAAAAAAGGGGGATGGGGTGCTGCTCCCGAACCCTCATATAAGCTCCTGCTCTCACTAAAATACACTCCTGGGTCTGCCCTTGCACATGTGGTCAATTTCGGCTAGAAATAATGCAACATTTCCATTGTTTTTTTTTTTTTTTTTTTTTTTTTTTTTTTTTTTGTAGTTGGGTGGATTTTGCACAATTTTCAAATTATAGGGTATAAATTGCCAAAATTAAAACCATAAAGACCAAATTGTCACAACCCTCAAACTCTAGGGGTATAATTTGCAATTTACCCTCGGCTATAAGTTCTTTTTTTTTTTTTCGATAAATCTTCTTTCACTCTTTCTTTTCTTTTCTGTTCTTTTTTTTTTTTTTTTTTATAAATCTTCTTTCTCTCTTTCTTTCTTTTCTTTCCTTTTTTTTTTTTTTTTTACTTTTTCCTTTTAATATTTTATTTAAAACACACACATCACTATATTTCCACGACTGCTTCTCAATTTGACAAGACCTGTTCACGTGCGCAGACCCCGGGTAAGGGATTAGGGGCACGTGTCGGTTCCTTCAACTTTTTAAAATTATTTTTTTACCTGATATATTTTACATAATTTATTTGTGTCCTTGAAATTTATAATTTATCAATTTTAATTTCAGAAATCTCATAATGAGAGAAATTAGTTTGTCTTTAATTAATTTTATTTTTACCTTCAACCCATCGTATATAAAATCCACTGAACAACATACCACATATTATTTATTTTATCTCGAAATGTAGAATTATAATATTTCTGTCAAAGAAATTCAGATCTAGCAGCGCGCCCGAATCCTATGTAATCTTGTACCCCAAAGATAAAATCATGAGTCTGCCCTATTTAAACTATAAAAGTCAAATTTCTTTTCAAGTTTTACCATAACTGTCATTATTCACATATTCCAATTTTGTTACAATTATATATACATATATATACATAGATAGACAGGAGTTACATGTATATTCACCTGTTTCTAATATTTGTCGCTGTTTTAACTCCACCACCTTACTAGTGCTTCATAATCTCTCTACCTTCCTAATTGATCATCTCTTCATTCCGGTGAAAGAAGCTTGGAAGACGAATAAATTAAAACGGTGATGTATACCAGATTTTGATTCTTTTTTTTTTATCTCCTTTCTATTTCTGAAGCATGGTCATTAAACATGCATGTCTGATATATATATATATATATATATATGTGTGTGTGTGTGTGTGTGTGTGTGTGTGTGTGTGTGTGATTTTGAAGTGCAGGTTATTGATTAAGAATGGACATTGAGGGGTATAGGAGGCCATGGTCATGTTTGATTGTTGGGTGGCTAGGAATGGTTCACTTCTTCTTGCTAATTGATTGTGGGCATCATCACCAAGGGTGAGAAAAATTAATTGATTTAAATTGTTTCAATTTTCTCCATATGCATGTGTTCTTTTAATAAGGAAATCAATATTTATGGTCTCATAAAGAATGTTACCTTATTTGCATTTTGTCAATTGAGTTAACTTTTGTGACAAAATCTAAGGGTATTGAATCTACAAATCTTTTTTTTTTTTTTTTTTTTTTTTTTTTTTTTTTTTTTATTCTTACCTGGATCTAAGCTGGATACGCACACACCCCACACGCACACACACCCCAGCCCAACCCAACCCCAAGCCCCTCAATGGCCCATAGCAAAGCCCAGCAAGGGCCACTGATTCCGACTGAAGTACACACAGGGGGCAAGAACAAAGAATCCCCCTAATTAAGGGGATTCGAACACACCACCTCCCCTCTGGAAAAGTGATGTCGTGCCACTTGACCACTAGGAGTCTTGGCGAATCCACAAATCTTAAGTACTATTTAAAAATGCTTGAAATAGGTTGTGGGTTATACATGGTTTTATGAGAATCAATATTAGTTTTGGCATAACAAAAAGTTACTTGTGTGTACATATTGGCATTTATCAAACACTTAAACTTACAAAAATGGCTCAGTTATGAGTTAGAGAACCGGTTTGTTGCCTTTCTAAACATCCTTAGTGATGGTGTCAACTACTTTTTTTTTTAATAAATGTGTGTGCAATTTTTTCGAGATAGATAATGTTCCATGATCAGAAAAAAAAAAAAAAAAAAAAAAAAACCACTAGGGAAAACATATTTCTTTGTTAGAAATAGAAGCTTTATTGATTGCATGGATCTAGGAAAATAAGAAAAAATACAAAAGAAAACATGTTTTCTTATTGGTCATTAAGGAAAACGGTGAGCAAAATAGGAAAGGAGAGAAAGTAAAATGAAATTTAAAATATCTTATTTAATGTTTAAACTCCTGATTTTTTCCTACTATTTTTAAGAATAGTTAATTTTGGCTATTATTCCAGCATATGAGAGAACAAGAGGGATTCAGTTATTTTTCCTCAATCCTTTCCTTCTATTTTTCTTCACGAATTCACAAATCAAACAAAGCTTGGAAAATCAGAGAGAGATATAAGAAACAAAGAAGAAACCATTGATGGAAACTATTATTGTGCTTTCTACTTCCTTGTTGGATTAAAACTATTATTGTGCTTTCTACTGAAATAGAATTTCCATTCAAATATTTTGAGCCAAAATGTATTTTTTTTCCCCTTCGAGTGAATGATTGCCTATATATTTCATTTATCATTTTATTAAAGTCTCCAAAAGTGAATCAATCCTTCTTTTTCTTTTATTTTTAATAAACATTATTAATGTTTATTAAGATTTGGTAACATTCCAATAAAGTAAAACTTGAAACGTGAGAGTGCAAACAACTGCGTCCTTTTTTTAAGGTGGTAGTGATTTTTTATTTTTGTTTTCATTTTTTAATTGTTACTCGAAAAATTGCAATCTCCGTCTCATTTAATGTGTTCGTTTTTCGACTGTCTCAAAACTAACATCGATTAAGAAGTTCCCCTAAAATTATCCAACAAAAATAAATATCAAGAAAATGTAGTTTGGGAATAATGTCAATACATTTTGTGTATGTGAAAGTAATTATTTTACCAAGAGGCAGTTGGCCTGAGTGAAAGGGGCTCTGGTCGCTTAAGCAAGAGTCTCAAGTTCGAGTCCTTGTGAATGCGAAAAACTATCTTGGGAGAGGTCCCCTCTTCCGTGCCCGACAGTACCTCGGAGGATTAGTTCTAGGCAGAAGGCCTGGGATACCTTGGGAAACCAAAAAAGAAAGTAATTATTTTAGTTATTCTTTTAAAAATTGGATTCCCAAATTTGGACATATAAATTGGAGGAAATGAGTACTTCACTTGATTAGAATGTTTCAAACTTTTTGGCACTAAATACATTTTGTACCCCATTAGCAATCTTTCTTAATGTTAGTTCATTTAAGTATGGTTAAAATAACACCACAAGCCATACAAAAATGCAAAGTACTTGGAATCTCTACCCATATTTATGAGTTTTCCCATTGAGAAAACAATTTTTTTTCAATCAATTTTATAATATTTTGACAATGTTTCAATACACAGACAGAATTCACATCTTTAGCCACCATTGTCTATTTGCAGGCATTCTGTCTCTTTCTCGCTACCATGTATATACACATGCACTGTTTCATTTAATTTTTGTTCATCTTATTTATTATATGTGATATGAAATACATAAGAATAATATGTTAGCTTTTCTTTTTCTTAATGCTACTTTTTAGGGGTACACTATGATAAATGTTAAGAGATTTTATATAACAAAGAAAATTGATGACATTGACATCCGAACTTTCAACCTAGGAAAGTCTCAAATTACCGAGAGAAGTTATTCAGTGAGCCCATCATGTTATGTCAGTAAGTTGAAGTGGTCTAATTTTTCCAATAAAAAGGAGTCATGTGTCCACTAACACGAGAAATTATTCAGTGAGCCTGTCACGCCACGTCAGCATGCTTACGAAATAATCACATGGTATAATCCCCTAAAAGTAAGGATATATGTGTAGTGGAGATTGAGAGGCCACACCACTTCATCGTACAAATGTGGCGTGATGGGCTCACTGAATAATTTCTCCAAATTACCACCGAAATCCAAAATTGGGAAAATAAGTACTCCGTATGAATTAATTATCCTTGATTAGGGTGTGTCCTCGAAAAGGATATTTTTTTTCCTTTACTTCAATATTTTTTTGAGTACTTTTTTTGCCAAATTCTATTATATTATTTCACCTGTGTCATACATATGTGTCATATAGGTAAACGTGTATACGTGGACCAATCAATTTTTAAAGGGTAAGTCTATTGTGAGAAGTTTCTCGTATGAGAAGGCATGTCTTAACTGTTGGATGAGCATCTAGCAATAAATGCATCTCCAGATTTCTGGGAATATTATGACTAGATGTTCATCCAATGGTTAAAACCCACCTTCTCATATGAGAAACTGCTCACTATAGCATTACCCATTTTTAAAAGTTACCATAGTAGAAAAAGATAGCCAAGACAAAGTACCCAAGTCTTGTCCTTCTAATTTATTGCACGCATGTGAACATATCAATTGCGAATCCAAGACTTAATGTTAGTTGTTTCAGTATAAAAATATTAAAATTTTTGTACACGCTCAAAATTTCAAAACTCTATGGTGAAATTTAATACTTCCTCCGTCCCATATTTAGAGTCTCTTTTGGGAATTTCAACTTATTAAGGGGACAACTTTGATTTTGGTGAGATTTTTAACTTTCCAATATTACCCTTTTTGAAATTCAAAATTATAGTGTCACATCAAAAAAAAAGAGGGAAGAGTTGGATATAATAAAGGACAAATTTGGAAAGTGTGTATTAAAGTACTTTGACTTTTCAAAGAGGACTCTTAAAATGGGACATCAAAAAATGGCATCAAAGACTCTTAATATGGGACAGAATGAGTAATTTTTAAACTTTTGGGGCCCCATTAATTCCGCCGCTGTCTTTGTTGGCTAGCTATGTGTACATTCTTGCCCTTTTAAAATTGTAATGCACACCACACTAACTAAATTGGAAACTAGAAGACTAGTCCTGCAATTATTGATTTGCCATAGATAATACTGATCATAGTGTAATTAGCATCCGCGTATATTCAAACTTATAAATTATATGTATAATTGTATAGTCGTCTATAAATTTTTTTTTTTTTTTTTTAAATAGCAGAGGAGTACATATTATACAATTGTTTCCATATAATATAAATTTGCTACAATTGCAGAAGAATTCTATGGAGTTATGAGATATTGAACACGTCTCCGGCTCTTTATTTGCATATACAGCGCCACCAGGTAAAACTACATTGCTGGGTGATGTTAATGTCAAAGTAGAAAGTTCTAATGTCAAAGAAGAAAGTGTCGCTAAAAGTTTTAGAGACAGTTTTCTAAGTGACACTAAAACTTTTAGCGAAACTTTCTACTTTGACATTAGCATTTGCCAAAGTTTACCATGTAAATAGTATGTGTGCTCACAATTTTTGCAATATCCATTAAAGATTTTAATTTCACAGAATTTTCATCAAAACTAAATCAGTCCATTATGGATTAGAAAATGTTGGGGGGAAAAAAAAAAAGAAAAAAAACAAAGAAATAGCATCAAAGGGACTTTTTTGAAAAGTTGATAAAGGGCAGCCCAGTGCACGAGACTCCCGCCATTGCGGGATCTGGGAAGGGTAAGATGTACGCAGCCTTATCTCTGTAAAGTAGAGAGGCTATTTCCAGATTCGAATCTGTGACCTTCAGGTCACAATGGAACAACCTTACCGTTCTTCTAGTGTAAGGTCAATACATTGACTTTCCTTGTGCCTAAAATTTTTTTAACTCACTTCTTTTAAGTAACATTTTCTCTTTTGTTCGTCAGCTGTCAATTGACTACTAATTTTTTGGTTAACTAAACTTGTCTTCAATATCCAATTTACCTCTTTTCAGAGCCGAAAAAAAAAAAAACATTATCTCAATGCATATTGCTGTTTTTGAAATCTACTTCTTAAATTGTTTCGAAAAATAAAAGCATTCCATCATGTAAAAGTTTTTCAAAGCTTGTTAAGGCACATGTTATGATTTTCTAAAAAGAAATACTTTTAATTTTCTACTCTACCCCTATTTGTTGTAATTCTTCTCCTTCAGTACGAACTCACCACCACCCGCGTAAAATTTACACAATCTGACAATTTTTTGTTTTATTTTTCATGCTTTGATAGGAAAAATTTAGTCACTAAATAATAAAGAGTAATGTTATCTTTTACTAAATTTTGTATTTCAAATGTGATTTTCAATACATGTGTGACAGTAGCACCACCTTCAATGATGATGGCGAGTTTACTTCAACATTCTCTAATAAAAAAAAAAAAAGTGGGCTCACCCATTGTCACATATATGTTGAGAATTACATGTAGAATACAAATTGGAGAAGCATAGTACTAAACAATCAAACAGAAAATTGACCAAGAGTTAGCTACATAGTTATAAGAAGTACAAGACATTTCAAATTTCTTCACAGAATTATTATTTCTTAATTAATTTTTCTGTTCTTAGGTGGTTATGGATAATGGCATCGTCAATGTAACTTTGTCAAAACCAGGTGGAATGGTGACAGCAGTACAGTATAATGGGATAAACAATTTACTCGAGAGTAAAGAAGATAACAGAGGGTCTGTTATTTAATTTCCCCAAATTAAATAATTTAAATCTTGCTTCTTAATTTATTCTCTTTTATTGTTGTTTATATTTTGGTCTTGAACAACCAAAATTTATATGAAATCTTGCACACTAAATTTTCGAATTAAACCAATGTAGGTATTGGGATGTGGTTTGGCACAATTCAGGATCTCATGGCAACGCTGGCATGTAAGTTTACACTCGTACAAATATTGTATAATACGTATATTTAATGCTAACCTATTACAAATTAAAAGTACGTGATTTATATAGACAATATAGTTAATGTCACGATATTAAAATGAGGGCGCCAAATGTAACTAAAATATATTTCTTAAGTTTGTGCAAGACCCTATCAAAAAAAAAAAAAAAAAGTTGTGCAAGATTATGTGTAGTAATAAAAAGGACACTAAAAGTCTATGCCATAATATTAAATTTGAGATATTTAGGTAATTTTGTATTTATGGAGTAATTAACTACCACATCAACATGTACGTAGGTGCTTTGGGAGGGAGCTACTTACTAAATACACACACCTAATTTCTCACTATACCCAAGGTGACAAATAGTGAAGTTGATTGTACAACCTTTCAATATATATTCAGGGTGCAAAAAGTAATTAGATGTATGTATTTAGTAGCTCCCCTTTTGTAAATTTACTTTTACTTCAGTATCCTTATTATGCCATATCATTAAAATTAGGATACCAGTGCCCTCAATGTAAAATTAATCGCCATCATTTTAACGAATCGACAATTACTTTTCTTGTTCATTTAAGTTGATTACAATGTTATGTAACTACCTGAGACCTTGTGAACTGGCTTATTTATCTTACAAGTAATTAACTTGGATGTGCAGGTTAGCAGGGACTAGTTTCAAGATTATATTGCAAAACAAAAATCAGATTGAGATTTCTTTCACTAAAACATGGAAAGGTTCTAATAGAAACAATGGGATGCCCTTAAATGTGGACAAAAGGTGAAGTTAACATTATTATTAGAACTAACACATGTACGTAATTAAGCTAATCAGATTTTTGAAACAATGTTTTAACATTTGTAGTTGCGTACTTAACAGGTTTATAATGTTGCGTGGCACACCCGGATTTTATTCATATGCAATATTTGAGCGCTTGGAGGGATGGCCTGATCTCATTCTCGACCAAGCCAGGATTGCTTTCAAGCTTCAAGAGAAAAAGTAATTTACAGACCTTCGAATTTAAGAAGTTTGTATGGAGCTCATTTGTGAGCACATTTTGTTTAGCTAATTACTTTTCTATTTAGCTTAGCGGATCTTCGTTTTAGAAAATGCTCTTCCTTAGGTTTGGCGATCTGCAAATCTCTTAAGCTAACGAAATACTACCGATCTTTCTCCAAGTTTATATGTGATATATAGTTGTCCCCTAACTATCAAACATACCTAGGTAGCTCCTTAATAACAAACACTCCCTTTCCAGAAAATTTGATGTATGATAAATCACATATGCATCCGAGCTAGTAAGAGCGATAAATTTCAAGAATACCCTCAACGCAATTTTTTTTTTAGGTATACAGGAAAGGGGGAGAGGGTTGAACACCCGACCTATGCAATGGAGGGCCCTGAGATACACCTTGGCCAAATTGTAATATAAAAATTTCTATTTTTTTTTTTTTTTATTCTTCTATAGATAGTTGGAAATGAAACTTTTACATTAAATGCAGGTTTATTATGACACATTTCTATAATGCAAAATTTCAAGGGAACTTAGTATAACACCCTTGCATCAATTATAGTACGGAGATCATGAATATATATATATATATATATTTATATACCCTTAGCTGGCCAAATTTTAAGATAAATGTGTAACATATCATATGGTGCATTGGACCGAAAATCAGGTTTCATTACATGGCCTTATCAGACACAAGGCAAAGGATTATGCCAGGGCATAAGGATCGCTTAACTGGTAAAGTGCTTGCCTACAAAGAAGCTGTTCTTTTGACAAAACCGGCCAATCCGTTACTAAAAGGGCAGGTCTGTCTTTTCACGAACATCCAACCATATAAGACTTGTATGTATGCATTTATTTTTATATGTACATACAGAGTTAAGCTCCAGTGCGCACTGGGTAAGCGCACTGAGTTAACGTACTGAGTTTTTAAGCCTAAAAAAACCGTGAGATGCCCTACTATCCCGCGTCCCACCCTGCCGCCCCGTTGACCCGCAGTTTTTTAGGCTTAAAAACCCAATACGTTCACCCAACGTGCACTGAAACTGAACTCTATATAATATATACATATGACACCTATTTAGAACATTTAAGATATGTGTTAGATTGTGTGATATGAAGGTGGATGATAAGTACCAATACTCCATCGAGAACAAAGATAATCGGGTGCACGGGTGGATATGCAACAAGCCAGCGGTGGGATTTTGGATGATCACTCCAAGTAATGAGTTTCGTAACGGTGGACCCCTTAAGCAAGACCTAACATCGCATGTTGGCCCCACAGTACTATCTGTAAGTGTCCCATATAGTTCATCAAATCAAGAGGCATGTCACAATGACCCAATCCAACCTAAACCGGGTCTCGGAGATAGTTGAGTTGGGCTTGGGCAAACTGGCCTATCCTACCATGAGGGATAGGCCCACCCAAAGGTGCACAGAATGACCCATTTTCAGACCCGAACCTTGTTCAGTCTGCCCATGGGCCTCATACCAAATTTACATGTATACTCAAAATCTACAATATCTATAATATTTGGCAATTGTCATGGACTCATGGCCCTTCATTGTACTTATCTCATGTAAGGCCATTTCTGATTGAAGTTTTCTCTGTGTAGATGTTTACTAGTACCCATTATGCTGGGGAGGATCTGAGTATGAAATTTGAAGATGGAGAGCCATGGAAAAAAGTTTTTGGTCCTGTTTTTGTTTATCTTAATAAGGTTTCAGCCAATAAGAATCCCCATTCACTCTGGCAAGATGCTAAAGCACAGGTATTAATTAATCTGTACATATACATTACATTTAGGGGTGAAAAAAATGTCCGGCCCGAAGCTCAGTTTGAAAAACTGGCTTAAGCCTGGTCCTATGCCCTATAGCATCTCGAGTAGGGCTTGGGCCTATCTCTTGAAGTCCAAACCCCAACCCGACCAAAGCCCGTCCGAGGCCCACATAAAAGCCCGACTAGAGGCTTCCCAACAATAAAAATATTGATAGTTTTCAATTATTAAAAATATAAAATTATAAGGTGCTATATTGAAAGTTATTTCCAACCTATAAAAAAAAATGGTTATATATGTCTGGCCTGAATTGTGAACTCTTAAGACTGACCCGAGTCCGATCCGACCCAAAAAAACACATAAGTCAGTGGACCAAAGCCCAAGCCCACCCAAACTCGATCAATGTTAGGCCGGGCCGGGCCGAGCCCAATGGGCCATTTTGACATCCCTAATTTGCATTGCACATATTTATGTACAGTCAGGCTCTAAAGAGTCCTCTCTTTATTAAAGAGAGGGCCTCTGTTTTGGCCGACGAATTAAAGAGAGGGCACCCTCTTTCGAGAATTTTCGTATTTATGTATGTGTTCAATACTATATATTTCATCAGTCAGGCTCTAAAGACTTTAGGGCGCCCTCTCTTTATTGAAGAGAAGACCTCTGTTTTGGCCGTCGGATCATGTTTTCATTAAGGGCAGCTTTGTCATTTTACAGTTTTTAAACACGATCCGACGGCTAAAACAGAGGTCCTCTTTTTAACAAAGAGAGGGCGGCATCTTTAGAGAATCTTTGTATATTTCATACTATTCCATTTGATCTATACATATCAGATGTTGAAAGAAACGGCACAATGGCCGTACAAATTTCCAGTTTCGAAAGACTTCCCTCATTCTAATAAGCGAGGAATAATACAAGGTCAATTAGTGGTTCGTGAAAGGTACATTAATTCTCAATCAACTTTACTACTCCATAAATGACAATTTGTAGAGTATGATTTAGTTTGGGAAAAAAAAAAAAAAACAAACACTACTGATTTCTGTTATATACACATTTTTTTAGGTACACGAAAAGGAAATTGTTTTGGGCAACCTCTGCTTATGTTGGTTTGGCATTACCAGGAGATGCTGGATCATGGCAAAGAGAAAACAAGGTCATTTTTATTTCTTCTTGTGTGGAAAAATGCTAAATGCATATATATACTTACCTAAATTTGTAAACTTGCTGCAGATGTGTTACTGGAAAATTTGACATTTAATAAATATAAAATTATGCTCTTTTAATTTTTTTTTTTTTTTTTTGTTTTGTAACTAAACCGTAATTTTTCTTTAGTCGAGTTGTAACTTTGAGTGTTACTAAATAAAGACAACTGCCATATATCTTTTTGCACCTACATTATGAAGTGATGTGGAGTGCATGAAGCATCTCCCTTTTTTTTTTTTCTTTTTTTTTCTTTTAAATGTGGATGCAGAGAGAAAATTGGTATATACATTTAGCAATTCCCGGTTATTCAATTTATCGACTAATTACAAAAAAAATAATACAACTCTAATATGGTCTAAATTATACAATTTCATGAAAAATTTTATAGGGCTATCAATTCTGGACTCAAGCTGACGCTAAGGGGAAGTTCTTCATTAAAGATGTTCGTGCTGGAAACTATAACTTGTATGCTTGGGTCCCTGGAATCATTGGGGATTATAAGTATAATGTTCCTATCACCATCACTCCAGGTTTTTAGTTTCCTCTTTTAACACATTAGTATTGATTGTTTAGATCAACACAATTTGAACCAACAAGCAAACTATCATTGAGAGATTTGAGTTTGCTAAGCAAAAAAATTTCAATACTGTTCCACTTTAAATCTCAAATCAAAAGCAGCATTTGAAAATCTATTCCCACAAGAATACGACACGGGCTCTACATATGCCTTAGTTGTTAGTACACATAATTTAGGGCTTTTCTATGCATATGTATATTTATGGTCGACTTTTTTAAAAATAAATAAATAAATAAATAAACAAACCTTTAGATAATCTTTCTCAAAAATGGATTAGTATTATTTTACAAAACAACACTCAAAACTCAAATGCTATATCAATCAACAATTATATATTTATTCCTGTAGGATTGTATGCTCAAATACACTTGCGCCTTTTGCAGTCATAGACACTATGTATAGTTCACATGCAATACATAGTTATAACTGCAAATATATATGCTCACTTGCATGGGTTTCAATATTCTAAAATATGTTTAAATCAATTTGAGTTAAACTGTTTATTGTTACAAATATTCTTATTAAGCGCTAGTAATGCATTATCTTATTATTTTGTCCAATGACCATGGTATACATTACTGTTGTATTGAATTTGTATCCAATATTTGAGTCAACAAAAAAAAGAAAAAAAAAATTTGCAATTCAGAGGTTATCTAGGGCATGTTTCGAAATATTGAAAATAAGTTTTGGTTCAAACCAAGTCTCAATTTTAGTTTAGTTTACTTTTTATTGATAAAACTAGTACTATTAACTATTATGTTTATTTGATTAAAAAAAAAAACAGTTTTTGGGTATTTTTTAGACAGAGAGGGATTCCCGCATACTTAAAAGGAGCTACAAAAACAGGAAAAATATTAAGAACCGGTTCTTCTTTAAACTACAAACCAATTCTTATGTTACACAAATAGCCTCTAATTGAAAAGTTATAAAAACAAATTTTCGTCCATGCAACTACTATCAAATTAAGTCTAATTCAACAGCTTCATTTGACATTCATTTTACTGATTTGCAGGACGTCATATAGAATTGGGTGTTCTGGTGTATGAACCTCCAAGAAATGGCCCCACCATCTGGGAAATTGGCATCCCTGACCGCACCGCAGCAGAGTTCTACGTTCCTGACCCGAATCCAAAGCTCCACAACCCTTTGTCCAACAATAGTACTGCTGACAAGTTAGTTCTCATCAGCAAACAAACTATTCGCCTCTGTTTTGGTTTTATGCAGGACCGGCTTTAAGATGACAAAAATTGTGCGAGGTCTCAAGCGAACTTTCACTAGGGCCTAAAAAATGTGGTCTCTATACTAAGTTTCATATTAATAAGAAGAAATTAGAAGAAAATAGGCCTAAAAATGATAAGTTTTATAGAAATTAGAAAGAAATTAGGAAAAAAAAAAAAAAAAGCCTAAAAATGATAAGTTTCATAGAAATTAGAAAAAAATAGGTTACAAATGAGAGGTTTCATAGAAATTAAGAAAAAATTATAAGAAAATAGACCTAAAAATGAGGGCTAAAATGAGACCCCATACGGTCGCTTGGGGACATGGCCTGAAGACTGGCCCTGGTTTTAACTTAGCGAGGAAAAGGAAAAAAAAAAAAAAAATTTAATCTAGACATTTTTCAAATTTTTTTTATATTAAAAAAACACAAAAACTTCGAGAAAATAGTAGGAAGAAAATAGAACAAAATTATATTGAAAGAATCCACTTCCCTACCTATTTTCTTGACTTCCAATGAATTTCAATTTCAAATGTAATAATTTGAGTGGAGAAAAGCACCAAAAAAATACTAGAAAGTAGTTTTTCTTTCTCGTCTTCCTTTTTTTATTTCTCTAATTTTCTTGACTTCCAATGAATTTTAATTTCAAAATGTAATAATTTGAGAGGAGAAAAGCACCAGGAAAATACTAGAAAGTAGTGTTTTTTTTCTTGGCTTCCTTTTTTATTTCTCTAAGTGTACAAACCAAACAGAACCACTATTCACTCAACACATATTATAACATTGCTCACCTTATTTTGACTTAACAGGTTTAGGCAATACGGGTTGTGGGATAGATATACAGATTTATATCCCCTCAATGATCTCATCTACACGGTTGGCTTTAGCGATTATAGAAGAGATTGGTTCTTTGCGCAGGTTAATAGGTACATTCATGTTTATCCTTTCCAAGAACTAAACTTGTTAATACTGTATTCCTATATGTCCGTCGTATGGTGTACATCATACGTTTAATGTAATTTTTCATTATATACTACTCAAATTATAGTGAACGTCACACATATGTGATAGTTAAATAATTGCTTGTGGATACTGATGCAGGCACATGGGGTCCCATGAATATAAAGGAACCACATGGAAAATTAGATTTGAACTCCAGAAAGTGAACAAGGATGCAAATTATACACTCCAGTTGGCTTTGGCATCAGCTAATATTGCTGAATTACAGGTACAATACTTCATTTTCCTTCACTCCAATTATCTTCCTTTAACTAAACTATTCCTATTTCCTAGTGTTTAAATTCTTTCTTAAATAATATTTCAAAAATAAAATTTGCAATATTTAATAGACATCCAAGAAAAGATGGAGAGAGTGACTCATGGAATTCAGAATTTTAATGCATTTTTCAAAAAAAAATTCTCCCTATTTTTCTCTCTATTTTATATCAACTCTATAAAGAAAAGATTTATTTTTCCTTGGCACTAACTAAATCAATGAATCAAATTGTGCTTAAATTTCCAACAAGATAGTGACAGATCTAGGGGAGCTGTATAAGTCTTTAAATTCTCTTTTCTTATACAAAAGTTTTAAAGAATTCAAATTATTTGCTCTCCCAAGTGTGTTATTTTTACATTGACCGTTCATCATATTCCTGGATCCGCCACTGCGACCAGATTATCAAAAGGCCCTTGAACGTTCTACTACTATGGAGAATATTCTCTTTCTAGATCTCTCTCCCCAAAATCGTAGATAAAGAAAAAAAAAAAATCAATTGCGAATAGGAATACACACTATATAGAAGTTATTCTTTTCTTGATAATCCAATGGGAACTTGATTATATCCAGGAAGAATATGTTAATGAAATTCTCCTTTAATTTGTATTTTTTTTTCTTTTTTTTGGGTGGTGGGGGATTAAAGGTTCGGATCAATAATCCACAAGCAAAGCATGCTCACTTTAGTACTGGGCTTATTGGGAGGGACAATGCAATTGCAAGACATGGAATTCATGGTTTGTACTGGTTATTCAGTGTTGGTATATATGGAAGTCAACTTGTGAATGGAAGAAATACAATATACTTAACCCAGCCAAGATGCTCCAATCCCTTCCAAGGAGTCATGTATGACTACATTCGATTAGAAGCACCTCCTAGCTAGCTAGTATATATAAATATATATATATATATATATATCATGTTACAAGTATATATATACATATATAGACATGTATTATATTGATGGGGGGCAAGAGATTACATTAAGTGGGGACTTTAATGTGTTGGCAGTTCTCTCTTGATGTATATGCATTATAGTTTTAGTTTGCTGTAATTTACAGCTTTGATTACCAAAAAAAACATAAATCAGAAATTTAAACTTTTTTTTTTTATCCCCTCAAAATGTTTGAAATGAATACCATCATATATGTCTAGTTAGCCATTCCGCAAATCGATCCTTTTTTGCACCTCTTGGTCGATAAGTTGTGCTCTAAAATGATTAGTCAAAATGAACTAGCTAGCTAGTTTGGATTGCCAATAAATAATAGAGAAAGGGTATCTATGTTTGGAGTGCATCTAACATGCATAAAATATTAATTGTTACTTTTTTTGGTAACTGTAATTGGAGACATGAGATCTATATAAGAGGGGTGAAACACGGTTGAAGTAGCCATCTGCCATTTTAACTAATTACTCAAATTGGCTACCTACCATTGGAGATGATGTTAAGATTGTGATTCCGTTCAGCTTCAATCCCTAATTCAATACAAACTGGTGCATGTGACATTGCTTAAGTTGGTATCGACCGTGTTTGTTCGTCCATTTTAGTTAACCTCATTTGGTTGGAATGCTATGGATTTCAAATTTGTATTCAGTTTAGTTCCACACTTATGTGGTGTGTTGAATCATACCATAGGTTCTGATACATTGTGATATCATTTGTTGTGCACAAGAACATACAAAACACGAATTCATAGAAAAAAAAAAATCAAAAAGTTAGTGATAAGAATAGCAATCTCTCAAGGCACACAAGTATACGTGAATCAGCAAAATCGCCTCGGTCCATTGGTAAAGACAACAAAAAATTCCACTACATAAAAAGAAGATTACTACACACACACACAGAAAAAAAGAAGAAGAAGAACAGGAAATGAAGCTCTTAATTGAGAACAACACAATAGTCACAGACCCTAGAAATTCCTTTCTCTTAGTGGGTATATCCCACAAAAGACATTCTCTCTCTTTCCCATTTCTAAAAAAATATCCTCTATGATTTATAAAGGCCTTAGACATCTAAAAATATCCCACAAAAGGCACATTTCAAAACAGACTAGGAAACATGTTTCATGCATTCATAATTCATCACGTGGCCAAAGCTCTTGAATATCACATAACTCGAGCGAATCAACCTCACGACCTGTAGAAATTCCCAAAAAGAAATTAGACATACTCAACAATCTTTATATTGGCTCACTTTCCCACAAAACTATGGAGCAGATAAACTAAATATTCTTCTTCCTTATAGCTATTCTTCTTCCTATTTCTTTCTCCACACTCACTCATCCTTAGGGACAAATACAAAGTCGAACTCTTTTAACTTGTCCTTAATTCAGAACCTGTTTCAAAAAACTAATTGACGCATCATGAATCTATTGTATAGACTCACTCAAATCTCAAACATTGAGAAGCTTATCCATCTAATCATCTTCTTTGTCTCATGTTTAAATTTCACTGTGTGAATAGGTATTTCAAGCTCTTGTGGTCCGTGAAGATCTCACACTTCTCACCGTACAAGTAGTGCCTCCAAATCTTCAAAGCATAAATTTTTGCGTCACCAATTCAAGGTCGTGAGTCAGATAATTAATCTCATGTGGTTTCAACTATCTTGTCGCGTAGGCAATGACCTTGCCACTCTGCATAAGTGCACACCCCAAACCCTGATGCGAAGCATCACTGTAAATTATAAAGCCTCCGGTTCCTGTCGGTATCATCAAGATAAGTGCTCTCGTCAAATGCGACTTCAACTCTTAGAAACTATCTTCACATTCTGAATTCCACTCGATTGTAATATCCTTCCTCATCAACGTTGTCATATGCAATGAAATCCATGAGAAATTCTCAATAAAATGGTGGTACTATCAAGCTAATCCTAAGAAAGTACTTTGAATTTCTGACACTGATGTCGGCCTCTGCCAATTAGCTACAACTTTTACCTTGTGAGGATCAACTGAGACGCTGTCCTTGTCAATCACATGACCAAGGAAAGCAATGCTAGATAACCAGAATTCGCACTCATTCAATTTCCTAAACAATTGTTTCTCTCACATTAATTCGCTGAAGTGTAAGCCTCAAATGTCTCTCGTGTTCTTCTGCATTTGGTGAATAGATGAGAATGTCATCGATGAATATGATCACAACGTCATCTAAGTAGTCCTTGAAGATTCGGTTCATAAGGTCTATGAACGCGGCTGGCCGATACATCTGTAACCCCAAGTGGCATTACTAGAAACTCGTAGTGTCCGCAGCGCGTTCTGAAAGCTGTCTTCTCAACGTCTTCAACCTTTACTTTCAATTGATGATAATCTAATCTCAAATCTATCTTCTAAATGAGATTGTATAAAATCCCCTTTTGACTCACATTGCATGCTCATGAAAATACATAGACATGCTTTTCTCAATAATTCACGGTTATAATTAACAGGCCTAAACTAACACATGAACTTTGCTCGATTCAACAATGTCATACGTGATATTTAAAACATAGAAATGCCTATATAACATATAGGTTAGAATTCGCCGTTAGCAATGGTCCTAATCTTTCGAGAAAAGTTCTAGGAGTCCAATACTAAGCCGAATATTTGATTACAAGTGAAATCTACAAGTTTTATACGTTTTTCAAGAAAAACCCAAAGTTAAGGTTTTCGAAAATATGTTTGCCAAATAAAGCCCAAATCATACCAAACGTAGCTCTCACCTCAAGGATTCTGAAAATATGAATTTAGATGAAATCTGACGGATGGAAGTTCATCGTTTGGCATTGTGAAGATCAAAGCCAAGAATCTCTATTTTCTCTCTCTTGCTCTCACTTTAGGTTAGGATTGAAATTATGAAACGAAAATGTTCCATCTCTTTCTATATATAGGCAATACTTTTTGAAATTACATTTAACTCCCGACGAGTTCTCTAACCTTCCAATTATTTCTCAAACCTTCTTAAACGTCTAAATTATCACCTCACGGGTGAAAAATCTCTAAGTCATAATGTTTTCGGCTAAGTTCCGTTTGTCTCCGTAGTTATGTTCCAAAAACTATTTTCATGAAATTTCTAGATAACCTACCTTTTATGCAATGTGTCATATACGTTGTCATTACAATAGCCAAAATTATCTTAAACAAGCTCAAAACTATTCGTAAATACACTACACATGTATATTCACTATTCACAAATACCAGATAAAGTCAAATAATATTTAATTCACCTAATGTCATTTAATCATTTCAATTCTACATTGAATATAGGATTTTCGTGTCCTCAATAGACATCATCTGTTGACCCATGGTCAACCACATTCACAATTATTAATTAACATAATTAATTCTCATTAATCAATTATGCATTTAAAATAAATGGATTTTCCAAGGCGGGTGTGACAAAAGAAGGGTGTTGGAGTAGCCCGGTTGAAGCTGCATGATAGAACCATAAGGGAATTGACGAATGTGTGGTACGTAGCAGAGTTAAAGAAAAATTTGATCTCGATGGGTGATTTGGAATCTAATGGTTTCAAAGTATCATTCGAAGCCGGAGTTTTGAAGGTTGTACATGGTGCTTTAGTTACCATGAAGGATTTTAGAAGAAACAATTTGTATTGCTTGCAAGGGAAGACCATTATAGGTGGATTTATCGTCATTGAGACTGCTTGTGATACGACTAAGCTTTGGCACATGAGGCTTGGGCATGCTGGAGAAGCAAGGGTTATTAAAAGGTGCCAAGACTGTTTACCAAACCAAGGGGATATTTGATTATGTGTATACGGATGTTTAGGGTCCCATGAAAACTGCATCTTTGGGTGGAAGGCATTGGTTTGTGACTTTTGTAAATGAATTCTTTAGAAGACTTTGTGCATATACGATGAAGTATATACAAGGATTAAGTACATGAAGTATTTTTGA
Organism: Hydrangea macrophylla; assembly: GCA_033977485.1. Classification (NCBI taxonomy): domain Eukaryota; kingdom Viridiplantae; phylum Streptophyta; class Magnoliopsida; order Cornales; family Hydrangeaceae; genus Hydrangea; species Hydrangea macrophylla. The sequence continues at coordinate 88,945,816 of CM066986.1, forward strand.
CTTGGAAGAAGATGATTGAGAATCAAATGGGCAATAAGATCAAGGTTTTGAGATTAGACAATGGCGGAGAATACAAGTCGGATCCATTCCTAGAAGCATGCAAGAAAGATGGGATAATGAGGCATTTTACAGTGAGAAAGATTCTACAACAAAATGGTGTAGCAGAAGGATGAATCATATTTTGCAAGAGAAGGCGAAATGCATGTTGTCCAATGCCGGTTTGAATAAAAATAATTTGGGCAAAGTTCTTAGTTATGCAGGCCATCTAATTAATAGAATGCTTTCTACTGCGATTGGGGCCAGGCTCCCATTGAAGAATGGACTGGTAAACCTGCTATAGATTATGATTTGCTATGTGTTGTTGGTTGCACTGCTTTCTTTCATGTTATTGAAGATAGCAAACTCGACCCAAGGGTAATGGAAGCAATATTTCTGGGCTTCAGTGGTGGAGTAAAGGGGTTCAAATTATGATGTCCATCTTCGAACAAGATGGTTCTTAGCATGGATGTTATTTTTAAAGAAAGTAAATTGGTTACTAGTGGGAAGGAGAAATAGCCTAATAAAGAGAACAAATTAGGCAGTACAATGTAACAGGTGGAGTGTAGTGATAGTCCAGCAGGTTACTTCAAAAGACACTCCTTTAGACGATAAAGAAGATGGGGACAAAGAAGATGGAATAATAGAGGTTTCTCATCAAAGCCCTCGAAAATCGAAGGAGAAAATTGCAACTAGTAGACCAAGAAAAGATATCTAGAAGCCGGTACGGTTCGAGGATATGGTAGCTTATGTCCTTCCAATTGTTGATGAAGCCATTCCCTCCACATACAAAGAAGCTGTGCAAAGTTCGAGAAGCGTGGAATGAAACAAGGCCATGGGTGAAGAGATGGATTCTTTCCACATGAATGAAACTTGGGAACTTGTTGAGTAACAAAAGGGGAAGAAGCTAATTGGGTGCAAATGTATGTATGCATGCAAAGAAAGAAGGCTCTCATGGAAAAGACAGTGTGAGATTCAAGGCTAGTGGCAAAGGGGTATGCTCAAAAGGAAGGTATATTTGTACTACAATGAGGTGTTCTCACCAGTTGTCAAGCATTCCCTAATTTGTGTTTTGTTAGCTTTGGTCGCATAGGTTGATTTGGAGTTTGCACAGCTAGATGTATAGAATGCTTTTCTATACAAGGATTTGGGTGAGGAGATTTATATGACACAACTGGATGGTTTCAAGGATGCTGGCAAATACAAGTGGGTATGCAAGTTACAAAGGTCCCTACATGGTTTGAAACAATCTCCAAGGCAATGGTGTTTGTGATTTGATAAATTTATGGAGCAGAAATTCACAAGATGTCAATTCGATCATTGTGTGTATTTTCGGAAGCTATAATTAAGGAAGTGCCTTCATATATTTACTCTTATATGTGGATGATATGTTTATCGCATCTAAGAGTGTGGTGGAGATTGACAAGTTGAATGCCCAATTGAGTAAAGATTTTTTTAAATTCAAAAGAGGGATTTCATTGCCAAATCAAATTGTCACTGCCTCAACAAAGACAAGAGACTAAATACAATCGGGAAGATCATCAAAGAACAAAACATATGACCGGTGAATATAAGCAAAACGAGCAAGCGCATGGGCAACCTTATTGCCATCACGGTGAACATGAATGATTTAAGAAAAACCTAAGCGAGCAACATGCTCAATGGTCGCATCAATGAGATGTCCATAAGGATGAAAATTCGTTCCGCCTTCGTTAAGCATGTTAACCACATTCAGCAAGTCAAACTCAAGAACATCACCCCTCAAACCAGCTTTCACCATTTATTCACAAGATCGAAGAACTGCCACGACCTCACAAACTGTGGGTTCCATAGCTCCAGCACCATAAAGGGAAAGGCCAAACCAAACTTGGCCCCGATGATCCTGAAGCACTGTACCAATACCATACCCATTAGGCCCGTCGAAACAAGCCCCATCAATATTAAGTTTGAGCCCTTTATTCAATGGAGCTTGCCATAAAACTGGCTCAACACCTCCAGCCCTAATGTTTCCTACCCTTCGCATCTGGAAACCTCTTGCCAATACCTATCAGTGAACTTCTGGACACCAACAGATGTGCAACCACCGCCATCGAAAACCAATTTATTTATATTACTCCAAATTGACCAGGCCGTGATAAGGAAGAGAGAAGCTTTGTCCACTGATTCTATGTCCAACACATGATCTAACAAATCCCCAAATCGTACTCGAGATCCAAAAATGGACAAGCTGGTAGAAAAGTGCTAATTCCATACTTCTTTGGCAAATCGAAAAGCCCCCAACACTTGAGATGATGTCTCAGCCACACTACATCGGATACAGCTATCAGAGATGTTCACACACTTTTGAACCAAGTTTGCATTCTAAGGGAGAAAATCATGAATGATAGACCACCCAAAACATCGAATCTTCAAAGGAATTGGACGTGCCCAGAGGCACTACCAATGAATGTTGGAACTGTGACCCCGAAGACATACCTCTATTTTGATCATCCTTCTTCATCTGCAAGCCAACATGATAAGCCGATCGAGCCGTAAAAACACTTTTTGTTACCCCAATGCCAAATTAAAGTATTAGAGGTCGCACTTGCATGGATTGGGATACTCGTAATCGCATTTACCTTACGCTCTATAAAACACTCGTGCAGCAAATCCTCCTTCCAAACCCCCAAATGCTGATCAATAAGAGTGGCGGTCTTACTATTTTTTTAATCTATCCGTCAAAGGGAAAACCGGTTTAAAAGAGGACGGAGTCGGAATCCACGGATCCAAACCACTCTCACCTAGTTGCCATCTCCAATACGTCAACAAAGTCCATACTTGAATAGGTTCATAACCCCCTAAATAGATCTCCACGTGAAGGACGGGTATGAGCCCAAACTAACATTTAACAAATCACCATTCAAAAAATATCGTGATTTAAAAACTTGAAAAACAAGAGAGTTTTGGTTTTTTAGAAGGCGCCTTAACTGTTTAGCGAGAAAAGCCTTATTAAAAACCTCCAAATCCCTGAAGCCGAGGCCTTCCTCTTTTTCGGTTTACAAAGTTTCTCCTAAGAGGCCCAATGAATTTTTTGTTTCTCACCCGAGCTACCCCACCAAAACCATACTAATGGACTAGAAATATTCGAGCAAAGCAACGGAGGTAAACAAAAACACGACATGGCAAAAGTCGGAATTGCCTAGGCCACCACCTTGATAAGAATCTCACGACTACCTCTTGAGAGTAAACGTCTTTTCAACCCTTCACCTTACCCGCCACTGTGTCACAAATGCAAGCGAAAATTTGATTTTTGGAACGACCAATAAGGGAAGACAAACCCAGATATTTCTCATGGGCCATAAAGGAATTAACACCAAAAATATTCTTAATATTTGCAGACACAACTGGTAGGGTGTTCGGACTAGGAAAGACACTTGATTTATCCACATTCACTTTTTGACCCGAAACTTCCTCATAACGCCGAATACTCATTATCCGTGAACATTCATCCTCTCTCGCACGATAAGAGAAGAGACTGTCATCTGCAAAGAATAAATGGGTGATGCTTGGGCCATTCCGTGCAATTTTAATGCCCCCAATATTCTCTCGAGATCTTTCAGCATTTTAGACAGATGAAAAAATATCAGCACAAATAATAAACAAGTAGGGAGAGTGGGTCCCCTTGTCTGATTCCACGAGTAGGCTCAAAACAAGAAGTAAGTTCCTCATTAAGATTAATCGAAAAAGAAACCGTGGAAATACATTTCAAAATCAGATCAATCCATCTTCTATCAAAACCAAGTTGGTTTAGAGTGCCCTCGATAAACCCCCATTCAAGACGACCATATGCTTTACTCATATCGAGCTTAAATGTCATCTGACAGTTATTCCCTTTCGGTTTAGTTTTTAAAAGGTACATAACTTCAAAGGCAATAAGAACGTTATCTGTAATTAATCTTCCAGGAACAAAAGCACATTGGTTTTGGGAAATAATACTAGGAAGAATGAGCTTAAGTCTATTGGCAAGAACTTTCGAAATAATCTTATAAATAATGTTACAAAGAGCAATCTCACGAACATGTTTGGGATTTTTAACCTTTGGAATGAGGGCAATGTGTGTGGAATTAATTCTGGGTGGTAAAAAGCCATGTGTGAAAAAATCATCTACTAACATGAAAATATCTTGCCCAACAATATGCCAAAATTTCTGATAAAAGAGAGCATACATACTGTAAAGTCCCGGAGCCTTCGTGGGACCCATTTAAAATAAAACAATTCTAACTTCTTCCAAATTCACTGGGCATAAGAAGATTCTATTGTCCCTCTCTGAGACACGAGTTTCAATAGAAGTAAGAAAGTCATCCATCTCATTAGGATTAGAAGAAGTAAAAATATATGCAAAGTAATCAATTGTCGCTGCTTGCATATGGTCCTTGGTTGATCCCCAAATCCCGTGTCAATCCACTAAACCCTCAATACAAATCCTCTTCTGCCTTTGGGAAGCCTTATGATGAAAAATTGCAGTATTACGATCACCCTCCTTCAACCAAGTCTATCTCGATCTTTGTTTCCATAGGGTCTCTTCCCTTTCAAGTAGAGTATTGATATCCTGGGATATAATTTTTTTGCATCCAAGTCCTTCAAGCCCAGAGGGAGTCCTCTAAGATGAATCAGAGCTTCTCTTTTTGTCTTAAGTCGTCTTTGAACATGTCCAAATGTTGTGCGGTTCCATGAATCCAAACCCGCCCTCACACTATTTGGTCTTTCCCAAAATGTCACCACTATTTAACCCACCAGTCCAAGCATTAGAAAAAACTTCTACACACTGTTCATAACTAATCCACATAACCTCAAAGCGGAACCTGTGGGCCCCACGGTGGTGACTATGACGTTTACCAAATAAGCGAAGAACAATAGGGATATGGTTCGACACAGGGGGCAACCAAATGGTGAATAGAAACATTCGGATAATGAGAACGTACACCAACTCAAAGAAGAGACAAATGATCAAGTTGCCCCTGGATGAAATTGCTATTGCCCCTGTTACCTTGCCATGTGAACATATTTCCACGATATAATAGATCGTGCAAATCACAAAAATCAAGTGCCTCACGAAACATGTTCTAAAGTCTAAGCACCCTGGTATTGCCTCCCTCCTTCTCCCATGAGTACATAATCTCATTAAAGTCCATACCCATAACCCACGGAATAGAGGACATAATTTTTAAAGATTTTAGAAGGTTCCACGTGAGATATCGTTACGATGTATCAAGATGCCCATAGAAACCAGTAAACCGCCACTAAGAATCTCTATCACCATCCTCTATCACCACATCAACATGGTAGGATGACATGCTTTGGAGGGAAACTATTACATATTCATCCCAAAGTAACGCAACTCTCCTACCTTGCCCTAGACCACAAACTAAAACTCAATTATGTAAGCCAACTAATCTACAAACTTGCTTTATTTGAGAGCTACAAGAATAGGTTTCCATTAAGAAAACCAGTTTGGGAACCTCCTCCTTCACCAAGTGATGGAGGGCTCGAACTGATCATGGATTCCCAAGTCCATGGCAGTTCCAACTTAAGAGATTCATTGATCTAGGTGGGGCTGGGAACAAGCCACCGCCTCTGGTACTATAGAAGAATCAAGTACTCGACAAGAGAACTTTAGTTTCTTTGAATCTTCATCAATAATCTCATTTGCCCTGTCCACACACAAAGCTCTCTTCGAAGGTAACTTTTTATTTCCTTTGGCCCCCGTCCCACCATCTACATATACCACATTTCGTATCCTATGTCTCCACGAGCTCTTTTCCTTCTCAGTATTAATTGGGTGTGCATCAATGACCATATCCGTAGCATTCAAAATAGGGACCTCCTTCAGATGAGATGTGTCGGCAACCATTTCTCTAGAACTATCCTCAGCAAGTAATAGATTATACCTTTGGGTTGAGATTTCATACTCCAACGGGGGGTCTTTAAATCCATGCAACTCATCTCCATCCCTATTACCCAATCCATCTCTAGTAGGATCATCTTTCGGTGCTGACCGTGATGATGATTGTTTTTCCTTCTGCACCTTTGGGTTAGACCGCTTAAAGACAGAAGCCCTAAGCCATACTCATATTGGGGTTGCACTTGATTATGTCGCAAATAATCAAAAACCCTACATTGCACTCTTTTTTCGAATGTCCAACCTTGCCACAATTGAAGTAAAAGTTGGGTAAACGTTCGTGCTTAAAACGGATTGAAACCAAATTATTATTAAGTTTTATCATTGCTCCACGCTGAAGAGTTTGGTTATATCAATCTTTACTCACACATGAAGGTATTATCCCAATCCAAAACCTGCTTCATTGATATCAACCATGAGTACCTCACCCATTCTTTTCTCCCAGCCTCCTTCCAACATCCTTTGACATGCAGCCGAATGGAAGATCATGTATTTGGAGCCAGATTGAAATATGATTGAATGATAGCTTGTTGGCAGCCATTTTAACATCCAACTCATGCAAACATAGGAGATTGTTGTCAAACGACCATGGTTCCATACGCATCACCCTCTCCTTGTCTGCCTTATTCTTGAACTCGATACGAAAATGATTATTTCCCATCTCTTGAATCGAATAACCCTTACCCTTCCAAAGTGATCCAAAACTTTCATTCAAAATCAGCACTGATCGGTCTTGCAGTGCATAGAGACCCCATGAGACAGAGTTCTTCTTTATGTCGAACCCTAGAGAACACATCATCATCAAGCTTAAAGTCCACTTTTTCTTCTACAGATAGTTTTAGGTTTGAGAACAACCTATCAACGTCTGGATACATAGCACCGTTGGAGAAAAATAAAGAACTAGAGAAACAGGTTGAAAGGAAAAACAAAATAGAAAGGATCACACCAACACCATTGAGATTACCATCTCAAGGTGACAATTCTTGGGCCGCGCCCAGACCCATTCTTCAGAACCCTGAGGTAACAAGAGACCCCTTTTTCAGTGTCAGTTGAGAATTTTAGATGAAGGATCTTGGTAAAGCTAAAAAGCATTTGGGTATGGAGATGACTATAGACAAGGCAACTGAGACTGTGTGGTTGACACAAACAATATTTGAAGAAGGTCTTGCAATGGTTTGGTATGAATGCAAACACAAATACAGTTACTACACCATTAGCTTCGCATTTCAAGTTAAGTGCGGAGTTGTCTCCAAGTGCCAAAGAAGAGAAGAAGTATATGGCCCAAGTGTCGTATACTAGTTTGGTTGGAAACCTTATGTGCACGATGGTATGTACTAGACCTAATATTTCTCAAGATGTTAGTATGGTTAGTAGATTTATGCATGATCTAGGGAAGAAGCATTGGGAATCTGCAAAGTGGGTGTTGAGATACATCAAAGGTACAGAGGATGTAGGGTTGAGGTTTGTGAAGAATGAAGAAGTTGGAAAATTTCTCTGGGGATACGTGGATGTGGATTATGTGGGTGATTTGGATATGAGACATTTTACTACCAGGTATTTGTTTACTATAGCGAGTGGTCCTGTCAGCTGGAGGTCAACTTTACAATCCACAGTAGCGTTGTCTACCGCGGAGGTCGAATACATGGCGATTGATAAAGCCATGAAGGAGCCAATTTGGTAAAATAGATTGATTGAAGACTTAGGGATTCATCATAAATAGGTGAAGGTATTTTGTGATAGTCAAAGTGCCATACATTTAGTGAAGAACAAAATTGATCATGCTCGGACCAAGCATGTTAATGTCACACCCCAACCTGCCTTGGGCGGATTAGGACACGTGAAACAATGCCACCATGGCACGTCCCCAAACTTATAGCATTAAACAAGCTTAAACTCTCTTTAAACTCTTACTAAAACTCACTTATGTAACTAACCCCAAGGGTAAAATGGTCATTTTAAGCTTTTGTTGAGTTTTCATCTCAAAAGGTAGCTTTCCAATTAAAGAACTCAACGTTGAAAATGGCACGTGAATACGAACTTCCTAGACCAAGTTATGTTCATTTTTATCTTGGATTGACTACACTCAACCACTAGATCATTCTGCCAAGAGTTGGATAAATCCAACTTGAGTTTGCTTGATCCAACTTTCAACAAAATACACCCAAGGACATTCTGCCAAGAGTTAGCTCAAGCACAATTATTATGTGCTCAATTCAACTTCTAAAGAAACCATTCTACCTAGAGTTCGCTCAATCCAAGGCAGAGTTCGCTCAGTCCAACTCTCTGCAGCAAATATTTTGCTGCTGCTAAAAAAAACAAATTTTTTTGTTGTTGCAAGTTTTACAATATAACAAAACCAACCCAAACCTCATGGAACTTTAAGGGACCACTCTAAAACTATTTAGGAACACTCTCTAACATAAATTTTAACTCTTCAAACAAGAATTCATGAACATAACCTCAATCAATCCAACAAATTCCTTTAAATCACACCCTTTTACATGAACTTATTTGCAATGGATTCAATTCAAACCAACACTTTTCCAACTGAGCAAAAACTTTGAGAGACATGACAAGTATCTATACAAGTTCTCTCTCTCATTTAAACAAATGTATACCACCTCAAATGAGCCAAACAAATAATCACTCTTAGTTGATTTCAAGAACAACCATTCATATGGCCTTTCCGAAAAAGATTAAAATCGTTCAAAACATTTGGTTACAACTATTCCAAAGCATTTAGTTCCAAAGAGGAACATACCCAAAAGCTACAACATACGTATCCGGACTTGCCGGAATAATCAAAACATACAACTTACCCAATATTAACATTAACATAGAAAATTACATAAGTTCCTTCATGTTGACATTAAATACATGAGTCAAGGTTTCAATTCACAAGTTAGGGATTCTAAGTCACAAGTTACACTATATTACAAGTTCAAAACATAACTACAAGTCCCAAATCTCTCCCCCATTCCCGAGCACGTTACTTCTTCTCCGGATATTGCTCCGTACCTGCAGTAGTTGTTATTTACCACAACAGAAACAGAAAATAATTTTCTTAAGCATTACGCTTAGTGAGTGATCTAAACATGATTGAATGCTTAACATGTGCAATACTACAATTTAACACATAAATCATATCCGTAATCACTGAACCACCGATTTAATGATTCATTCAGACCCAAAGACCTTCCCTTGGTCCCGTGGCCCCTTCTATTCCTTGGACTTCTGTCTTTATCGGATTCTTCTTCTTCGTCTCCCTTATTACTCCCAACTAAGGAATCATTTCTCTGGTGTTCATTGATTACCACATAATCATATAAACATATAAGCACATATACATGTAAGCACAACGGTTTTCATATAATTAACATGCAACTCACAATTTCAAACATCTCCATGACTTCTAAGCATGAATAATCAATACAATAAGGCATTCTCATAGCTCCTAAGCATAAATTGTTATCTCTAACATCATTGAAGCCTTGAACATAGTTAAACACAATCATTCTTTAGTATAGAAAACTCACCTTAGCAAGATCTACTCAAATTCAAGCTAGAGAAGTGCTGAATTTACCAAATCCTAGCTCAATTTCCCTTCCAAAGTGAATCCTACAAGTTTTTGGTAGACGGCGTCTCACCGATTAGTGTGAGCTACCAAAGTCCGACAATTAAAACATAAATTAAAGGTATAGGAACGATCGTCTCACCTCCACGAGTCCGAAAATGGCTTCGATTCGTGAATTGGACGAACGACGACAACGGAACGACAGAAAACGACGTCGGTGACGGTTCCGTCTTCTCTCTTGGTGAGCTCTTCTTCTTTTCTTTGTTTTCATACCCAGCACATATGAGAGTCTCACTCTCTATTTTGACACATACACACCCATGCAACATATGTTGAGGTGTCAAAGCCTCAATTTTTCCTCTTTTCATTTGCATCCCCAGATTTTCTTAAGTTCCTATTATGAAATCCCCCAAACATTCCATTAACTACCCAATTATCTAATTAGTGTTTGTCTAAGTCCCGTATGGGTCCCAAAGTGGGTCCCATATATTTTGTGAAGTTGCTATCGCACCTACTAATTATAATTCTTTTTCAATTATACCCTTATTTGGGTGTCCAAACTAATACTAATTGCTAACACATATAACAATATAATATGGAAGTAACTTAACAAATATCCATATAATCATATAAAAATGCATTTAATCATTTAAAATGCAAATATTAATATCCGGTCCTTCACTAGGTCCCATTCCAATACCTGTCCCTCCTCACTGGGGACTTTTCTAACTGTGTTCCTTTACTGAACATTTTTTTTACGGGTGAGTTCAAGCCTCCCCTTAATCCCTTTTATACACTAATTATATTAATCAATACATATACAAATGATAATTAACCCGTTTACCGGGTACGGGTGTTACAATTAATGTTCGTTTTCACTTTGTTCGAGAAGTTATGAGTGAATCAAGTCTTTTACTTCAAAAGATTGGAACGACTGACAATCTTGCAGATATGTTAACAAAAGTTGTGAATGGTGCCAAGTTGTAACATTGTTTGGACTTGGTCAATATTGTACACATTTAATTATGTGTTTGCCGAGCAATGAAATGTTTGGAATAGCACGGTGTTCATGCTAAGGTGGAGATGGTGGTGATTTTTGGATTTGATTGGGGAAGTTTGTAGCCTGCAAATTTTCACCAACGTGGAGATTGTTGGAATAGTGGCTTAATTAGATAAAGAAGAAAAGGAATCTGAAATCAGCTTTGTCATCCGGACAACTCGAACGAGCCTCTGTGCGAGCTCTGAGCAAGTTTGGTTATAAAGTTTCTGGAATTTCACTCAGCAGGGTGGCCCGCCATAGCTATGCCCGCTCGGGCGACCACATGATTTTTTGGCAGCGAGTTTTGGGAAGTTGTATACGAATTTGGATTCTTAATTAGATTTTGGCAAGTTTTTATTTATACCTAAACCTTTGTTTTTGGAAACAACTTTGTAAATTGTATCTTTCTCCTTTGCACTAGAGAGCTATTAGAATGTATTGTAAAGCTCTCTAGACTTGGTTTTTACCATCATCATAGTAATTTATTCAAGTTACTTGGGGTTGTGGACGTAGGCATAATTGGCCGAACCACACGTAAATCTTTGTATTCTTTTTATGTGATTGGTTTATTATTTTATTGTCTTTTCTTTCTCAATTGAATTATTCTTTGTTTGTAGGTGCTTTCGCACAACAAGGCTAGCCCTTCAGATAAAAATATACATTCATGGGTAATTGAAAAAAGTGTCAATGAGTGCTTTTAATTAAGCTCTCATCACTACAGGAAAATAGGCTTTTCCCGGCGGTTATTTTTCGGCACTAGAAAAACTGTCGAGAAAATTTGTTTTTCTCGGCAGTTCAAGATGGTGGTAAAAATAGTGCCAGGAAAACGTGGTTTTCTCGACGATAATTTCGACGCCCTGTAAACTGCCAGAAAAAGTGATTTTTTTCGACGTTTATTACGACAGTATTGTTACTGTCGTAAAAAGTTGATTTATTCCGACACTTCTTACGGCAGAATGTGAAGAGCCGGAAAAAACTCATTTTTTATGACACTTTTTACGACAGTTTAGCAAGCGCCAGGAAAAAGAGACTTTTTTCCACAGTTTTTCCGGCGGTAGTGCACCCGCCGAAATAAATTTATCTTACTAGATCTAATAGGTTTTTTTTCTTTTTCTTTTTTTTCTCTCTCTTCCGGATTTTAGGGGTTGTTTGGAAATACTTAAAATAGGATGCAGTTCCATTTAAAGCTAACTTTATATTTCATTTTTGTGAAAACCAAAGTTACATTTGTTCTTTAATGATAATAATAATAAAAAAAATAGTTTATGTTTGTTCAACAAAAAAACCAGTTTAATTAAGAGAATTGGATCTTAGACTAGCTAGGCACAAACACGTACTTGTATACGAGATTAATACTCACGAAACACTTGAATATACAGTATCGCAGCTTACTTGAAAACCATAAAATGATTCCTTGCTTCGTTTTTTTTTTTCTTTTTATATATATATATATAAACAGCCATTTGTCAGTGTTAGTGCAACAACCACGAGTTAATTGAAAAGACTTTTTAAAACAAATTGTTGAATTGTACGAAAATTAAATTAGTTTGATTTATAATATTTTCGAATTGAATATGTGGATGTTATCTTTTTATATGTTAGTAGGCTGTATTAATATATACATTATAACCTCTTTAAATTTAGGGTAATTATATTTTATCCTCTTGTAGTTTGGCTCGATGTCACTTTACCCCCCTGTGGTATAAAAGTGACCACTTAACCCCCCTGTGCTTTCGGGTAAAGTGTCACAGCTAAAATTAGTGACCACTTTACCCTCCTGTAGTTTGATCCAATGAAGTGTCGACTTAACACTAATTTTAGCAGTGAAACTTTATCTGAAAGCACAAGGGGTTAAGTGATCACTTTTAAACTACAGAGTGTAAAGTGACATCGAGCCAAACCACAGGGGGTAAAGTGTAATTAACCCTTAAATTTATACTCCATAAATTAATAATCTCTCTTTAATAATAAAATTATCCAATCCCGACTCGGGAAAATTAAACATGCTAAATTAATAATGTCGATAAAATTCTATGATAATGCAATTAAAATATTCCCTTGTACTCCCTCCGTCCCATTTTATGTGTCCATCTTTCCTTTTTGGGATGTCCCAAAATTGTTGTCCACTTTTCTAAATTAGTATGCAAACTTTACTTAGTTTCCCAAACTACCCTTCCTTGCAATCAACACCAAAACAAAACAAAAAAAAGAAAGTGCAATGATTATGGGCAATTGTGGAAAGTAGGGGTAGATTCTTTTTGTCCCCTTAAATAGTTGGATTCCCCAAGATGGACACATAAAATGGGACGGAGGGAGTATCATTCTATAGGTCCAAAATATTCCACAAATTAATAATTAGTTAAAAAGCAACATAATAAATTGAATATGAGGTTTTCTTAAAATATGAATCAAGAGTAGCTTGTAAATTAAATCTTTGTAAATTAATAATTACTAATTTATCGATGACTTAATAAATATTAAATGATACTCTTATAGAAAGAGAGAAGCAAGGGTACCAAGAAAAAGGAGTTTATCACTCATAACTACAATTAGACCATAAAAGTTTACCTACTAAATATCGTAGTAGGGTAAAACAAAGTAATTATCCAAAAAAAACCGTTCAAAACTTATTAAAAAAATTACTAAAAACTGCTCCAGAAAACAGCTATCCAAAAAAACTGTTCCAAAGAAGAAAAAATAAGCTGCTCTAAAAACAGTTCAAAACTTATACTCAAAAAGTGAGTGGCACCCCACTAGTTTATCGATAAATTGATCTCTCTAAATTAATAGATTTAGGTCCCAAGTGTTTTGTCAATTGTACATGCTGTGACATTAACTAGTCATACCATATGCCACAACATGTGGTACAACTAACAACAATTTTGGAAACCAAATTTGAGATTCAAATTTAAAATTCATAGTACTAATATGTTAAAGGTGATCCCACTACAATTATATATATGTTGAAAATCACATTTGGGATACAAAATTGGGAAGACATAACATTACTTTAAAACAACTCCTCAGAAAAAAAAAGAAAAAAAAAACCCAAAAAAATCAATGTGCCAAAAAGTCACCCGCCAAAGTGCATTTAGTTTTGGAGTCCTAAGACTAAATGAGGTAGTTTTTTTTTTTTTGTTAGTAGTGTGCTAGAGTTAGGATTTGTCAGGAGTCATGATCTCCGATATTAACTCAAAGAAACAGTTTCTATTCCCTTCCAATCTCTTTCACACTCACGACCAGACCAATTCATTGGCAACCATCACCGATCATTTGCAACTTCGCGTCCTTCACCAATCAACCATTCTGCGATTCTAACTACTCTGTAAGTACCTTCCTTGCTGACTTATTGATCAACCAAGTTTTTATCAAATACTTACTAGACTATAGATTCCATGTAGATTTCTAAAAAAAAACATTCTAATTAAACTTTGCTTATGAAATATGACTGTACATATGGCATTGTGTGTGATCTTGTGTGTGCAGATTGGCGACTTTGATTTTATTGTTGTTCGTGTTTGCTTTTTATATTATGCTTTGTTTGGGCCTCTTTTTTTTTTGGTATGCTATTTCGTATTATGGCATGTTGTGCATTTAATCTGTTTGAGTTTTTGCCTCTAAGAGGTGGATATATTTTGTTCGCATCTTTTTGCTAGGTGTTTTGTTACTTGTTTTGGGACTTTAAACCCAGGTCACAAAAATCCTACCCAAGCTACAAACATGGTACCCATAGTGGTTTTGGTTAGTTCTAAAAAATTGCCCTAAGGCCTCAAAACTTATACTCAGGTAAAAAAATCATGCCCAACGACTCACAAATATGGTGCCCATAGTGGTTTTGTTATTAGGCCTCTAAAATTATCTCAAGGCCTCAAAACACGGTGCTATCTATGTTTGCTTAGGTTTCAAAAAAATGTACCCATGTCTCAAAACATTACACCCAGGTCTCAAAATCGTACCCAAGTCATTAACGTGGTAGTGATAGTGATTTTGGCTACGTCTTAAAAATTGTACCCATGTCTCAAAACATTATACCCAGGTCTCGAAACACTTACCCATACTTTGGTTGTATGATATGATGGAACCACTTGGTCGTATGACAAAAATCTCCCTAATTCGAATATTTTAAACATTGTAGAATCTATGATACTTACTAGTTTAGGATAGTTTGGGTGCTAAAATAATGTAGGTAGGTCCCAAAATGTTGTTAGGTCCTAAAATGTTGTCACTTTAAAAACTACTTTGCTTACAAAAGCTAAAGAAGTTTTCAAATTTACGACATTAATAGGACTTGATTACAATATTTTGGGACTTTAGAGACAACAATTTGGCACTAATATTTTCGGACCATAGTGATGCCTAGTGAGAAAATGTATAATTGATATTGTTTAATTATGAAAAAGTTTCAAATTCATCATGTCTTAACTTTTTTCCAAACCTTGTCTTTTGACTTGAAATTGAGATTTCGAAACAATTTCAATGGATGAAACTACATGAAAATCTAATACATCTGAAAGAGTATTCATTTTTCAATGCTTTTTACTTGAGTGGCTTTTTTTTTTTTGCTTTTTCATTTCTTTCTTTCTATAAAAAACAAAGGCTCCTAGAATTTTAAAAATTGCACTTTTAGTCTAAATTTTTTTTTTTGAGTTTCAGAAATAGGCTCCTGTAGAATTTTGAAAGACACCATACAGGCATACAATGTTTAAGTTTCACAAGTAGACTCATATTATAAGTAGACCCCCAAAAAAGCATCAATTATGTATAAGTAAACCCTAAAAAAATTATCAATTATGTATAAGTAGACCCCAAAAAAAATCGTCTCAGGGGCGCTGCCCCCGAACCCAAGTATAAGGGCCTCCCTTTAGTAGCTCGTCCCGGGCCTCCAAATACTCGGGACCGGCCCTGGTTGTTGTGCTGCATGTGTAAAGCTACTAGGTCACAAAAAGGGTACTCAGTTCACAAAAATTGTACCCAAGTCACAAACATGGCTAAAATGCGTGTGGTATGACTATTTCAAAAACTCAATAAAGTCTATGAATTAAAGTTGCAATATAAACCAGTCAGTTCTGTATAGTTTACTAAACACAACCTGAATGGAAAATATACTTCAAAATTGCTTACTAACAATTTATAATCAAATTAACAAAGTCAAACAAAGAAGCCAAACAAAGCATCAAGGTATCAACTAATACATGTAAGCAAAAGTGAAGTTGCCAACTTTCAGACACATGCTGCTCAACAAAAGTAATAGAACCAATTAAATGGCATTCCTCTATCAACCTTTAGGCACTGAAACACATTAATCATGTCGATTTAATTTTTCTTCTAAAATATATGAAATACTGAGACAAAGGACGTGAGACAATGATCAACATTGTTCAATTCAAAAAATTCAATACGTACTTGGCGAGAATAGAGCGTTGGGGTCTCATAAGTCATATACACGCTAATTAAAATAATGCAACTATGAACTCCAATGTCATCCAATTTTATTTTATTTATTTATTTTTTTTTTGTGATCGCAATGTCATCCAAATTTTAGTTGAACAGTTTCATGCATTCCTTGAGATAACTGAAAAATTGCTACCATTTCTTTGTGGGTATTTTGAGGTCACCTTCAAAACTATTTGGTAAACACACCTCAAATGGGATCTATTCATGTGAGGTCCAAAACAAAACTGGCATAGTGCCTTGTGTCAAAATTTTCCTTACTTCTTCCTTTCAAAACATTTATCTATGTAACTCACGAATTAAGAAGTTTGGTAAAGCTTGAGGGAATCCACTTCAAATAAAATAGTCACTAGCTCTCATGTAGAAGCTGGTAAGCAAGGTGTAGCAAAAAGTAAAGCCACAAAATAAGAACCTAAATGATCACCACGTATCAATTGCTTTTATGGCTAAATGTCAAATAGGGGGAAAAAACACATGCAAATAAGAAATAAGAGTAATGCTATGCTTTTCAAATTTAATCTCAAAATTTGGTTCTCAAAATGTTTTGTCAATTGTCAATTGTATCAGAAACATGGCTACACCCCTGCCCATGTCTCAAAGCATTATACCCATGTCTTGAAACACGTGCCTTAATGAAAAATGGAAAATGGAAATGTCTGTAATTAGCAGTGTTTCATCACGAAATTAAAAGGATCAAATTCCTTTTGTCTTTCTTTCCTTTTGTATAAATTAAACATTTGGGGCTCTTGTCTAAGCCTTTATATTACAACATGTTGCTGGTTATTTGGGCCTTTTTTTTAAAAACAAATTATCTCCATTTATTAAAGAAAGTGTAATTACCATATTGTGAATACCTATTCCTAGGTTAGTAAATGAAGTTGTGTAATTTGGCTATATTTGTTGAACTTTATACTTTCAAATTTTGACAGTTTCATTGAGATTGAATATGGATAAGAGTTGCATCAAAATAGGCAACAGAGTGTCTTCAACATATATGCAAGGGGCAAAATCCTTTGTTGAGTTTGCCTATGCTAATAAACATCCTAGTGCAGAAATCAAGTGTCTCTGTAAGCATTGTCGCAATAGCATAAACCAGAGAAGCAAGGACGTATATGAGCACATAATTATGTATGGATTTCTTGAAACTTACATTAAGTGGGTTTATCATGGCGAATCTACAACATCCTCACAACTTGTTAGTGAAGAAAGAGAAGTAAATGAATGGTATGGAAGGGATAATATGCATGATCTCGTGAATGACGCATTAGGAATTCCAAACATAGATAGTGGCCAAAATCAAAATGAATCACATGGGCACTCAACAGAGCTTGATGAGGATACGGAAAAAATTTTCAAACTATTGAAAGATGCTGAGCGCGAGTTATACCCAGGTTGCAAGGATTTTTCATTTCTATCATTTGTTGTGCAAATCTTTCACTTGAAAACTAATTATAAGTGGAGCCATACTTCATTTACCGCATTACTTCAAGTATTGAAGAAGGCTTTTCCGATGATTGAACCATTCCCAAAGTCATATACTGAAGCAAGAAAGGTTGTTAGGGATTTGGGACTAGATTACAAGAAGATTCATGCATGTCCCAATAATTGCATGTTGTATTGGAAGGAATTTACAGATCGAAATGATTGTAAAGATTGCCATACATCAAGGTGGAAACAGTTTCCAGGAAAAGCTTATGATGACGACACCAATGAGAGAAAACATAAAATCCCTGCGAAGGTAGTTAGATATTTTCCGTTAAAGCCAAGACTTCAAAGGTTGTTCATGTCATCAAAAACAGCTTCGTTGATGGGATGGCATGCACAACAACGCATAAATGATGGCACGCTAAGGCATCCTGCAGACTCTAAAGCTTGGAAATTATTTGACCAACAACACTCTACTTTCTCTAGTGACTTTCGTAATGTTAGACTTGGGTTATCATCTGATGGATTCAATCCCTTTAGGACAATGAACATTTCTCATAGCACCTGGCCTGTTGTACTGATGATATATAACTTACCACCTTGGATGTGTACAAAACAACCTTATCTTATATTGTCGACATTGATTGATGGCCCCCGAGGACCTGGAAATAACATTGATGTGTACTTGCAACCTTTAGTTGACGAGTTAAAGGAGCTATGGGATGACGGCATTCGTACTTATGATGCAGCAAGCAAACAAATGTTTTGTATGCGTGCAGCATTGTTATGGACAATCAGTGACTTTCCTGCGTATGCAAATCTATCTGGATGGAGCACAAAAGGTAGGTTGGCTTGTCCTTGTTGTAATAAAGAAACTCATTCTAGGTGGTTGAGTAATGGTAAGAAGTTTTGTTATATGGGACATCGTCGTTGGTTAGATCCCAGACATAAATTTAGAGATGATTTCAATTCATTTGATGGTACAGTTGAAAGAAAACTCAAACCCCCTCAATTTACAGGGGATGATTTATTAGAACAATTGCATGCCTTGGAGAAGAACGATGAGCCTAATCAAGGTGACATGCCAAGAAAGCGTAAAAGAGGGGATATAAATAATGAGCCTATTAGAAAGGAACTGAACTGGAAGAAAAAAAGTGTTTTCTTTCAACTACCATATTGGAAAGATAACTTAATTCGCCATAATCTTGATGTTATGCATGTAGAGAAAAATGTGTGCGATAATATACTGTGGACACTGTTGAATGTTCCAGGAAATCTAAAGATAGTTTAAAGGCTCGTCTTGATCTTCAAAAAATGGGCATTCGAAAAGCGCTACATCCCCAACAACGGTCTAATAGAACATCATATCTACCCCTACATGTTTCACAATGAACAAAGATCAGAAAGACTTATTTTGCGAAGTATTGAAGAATGTGAAAGTACCAGATGGTTATTCATCAAACATTTCACGACATGTGAATCTTAAAGAGCGAAACATTTCGGGACTTAAGAGTCATGATTGTCATGTCATAATGCAACAGTTACTCCCTCTTGCAATTCGCAAATCATTGCCTAAGAATGTGACCAAGGCATTGATTGAGTTGAGTAATTTCTTCAGCAAATTGTGTTCCAAAAAGATGACCGTCTACGAGTTTGAGCATTTACAAGATCGCATTGCACTTACTCTTTGTCATCTGGAGAAAACATTTCCACCTGCCTTTTTTGATGTCATGGAGCACTTGGTTATTCATTTAGCAGAAGAGGCTGCAATTGCAGGACCTGTGCAGTTCCGTTGGATGTATGTTACAGAGAGGTGTGTTATTGTACTCACATTTTATAGTACTTTTGGATGCGAAAACATGTGATGTATACGAGCCTTTTTCAATCTTATGTTTTTTTTTGGTGCTCATAGGTTCCTATTCACACTAAAAGAATATGTGAAAAATCGTAATCACCCAGAAGGTTCAATTGCAGAAGGGTACTTGGCTGAAGAATGCATGACTTTTTGTGCAAGATACTTGGATGATGTTGATAGCAAACTAAAACGTCCAATTAGGAATTATGACGGTGGGGAAACTTCAATCGGAGGAACGGGTCGTGCTTTTGGAAAAGGAGTATCCTTCCTCCTCGATGAAATTTCATGGGGACAAGCACATCGTTATGTTTTAGTTAACTCTGCTTCAGTCACCCCATTTCGCGAGTAAGACATCGTGCACCTATTTGTAGTTACCATTTTTTACCCACAATATAGTAAGTTATTGACAATCCTAGCAAATATTTTGCAGGAAACATATTGCTTTTCTTAAACAAGAAAGGCCTCGAATTGGAGAATATGAGATTACTCGTATTCACAACGAACAATTTCATAAGTGGTTTAGGAATCATGTAAGTTACATGCTGTCAATGTTATAAACACAAGCTAACATTAATTATATTGTACCTAACATAAGCATTATAAAAAAAATGTAGGTTCAAAAACTTAAAGAAGGCGAAGTATCAGAAGAACTTGCAATGTTGGCTGCAGGACCAAGCAAATGGGGAAGGAGGTATACAGGGTATATTGTAAACGGCTTCAGGTTTCATACCAAGGAACGTGAAAGTAGAAGAAACACTCAAAATAGTGGTGTTATGCTGAAAGCTGCTACAGAGAGTTATGCAAGTGCAAGGGACAAACACCCTGTTTCAGGAGATGTTACTTATTATGGAGTTTTGACAGACATATTTGAGTTGAGATACTCAAATAAATTTAAGTATATGTTATTTAAGTGTGATTGGGTTGATATCAATACAGGCACAAAACAAGACGAGTTCCAATTTACGCTTGTAAATTTTAATAATTTATTATATAAACATAATCGTTTGTCAGATGAACCATTCATATTAGCATCTCAGGCGGAGCAAGTATGGAATGTGCAAGACCCTACAGAAGAAGACTGGCATGTCGTTATGAAGATGACACCCAGAGATTTGTATGATATGTATGGGGGAGATCCAATGACTAATATCGTATTAGATCCGCAAGTAGAGCCATTCAATAATCAGGTGTTAGATAATGCCATAGCCAGGCGTGATGAGGACATTGAATGGGTAAGGGCAGACACAGATGGAACAATAGTTGACGTACCCACCGATTCTGATGATGATGATACATGTGAGGATGATGTAGCTAATGATATTGGAATTGAGGATGAGGATGTTGAGATTGATGAGGATGAGTCAGAGACTAACGCAGAAATTTATGAAAGTGATTTAAATAGTAGTGATGAGGATCATACTGAGAGTGATGAGGAGGTTAATGATAGTAATGAGGATGATGACTGACATGTATTCTTATTTAGTTATATCTAGATCCTTTATGTATCAATAAAAAATTGTTTTTTTTATCTCTTGATAGATAATATTCGCAAACACTTTATTATATCACTATTTGTCATACATAGTCTTTCTCTAGTATTTGAAATTTATATGTCATTTTTATTCTGAAAGCTAATCAAATACTTGATTTGCCATTAGGTGACCATGCCTAAGGGTAGAAAGAGGGCGCACGGATGCATGCCTAGTGTCCAGTCCCAACCTAATTCCAATTTTCAGCTCCCAACACAACATCAAATAGATTCCCAATTCCAAACCAATCCACAGGTTCAAACTTGTTCCCAATGCCAACCAGGTTCCCAGGCCCAACTGCATTCCCATTCACAGCCCCAACCACATTCCCTTTCCCAGTCCCATTCCCATTCCCATTCCCATTCCCATTCCCAATCAACATCACAAACACAATCAGCATCTCAATCCTTGTCCCAATCACAATCACAGAGTAGTTCGAGCTCAGAAGATAACTTGAGTGAGCATGATAATGATAGCATAAATGACCATACCGATACTCAACCACAATCCTCTCATGGAGAAGGTATTAATGGTCAAATTATGTACTTTTAATTGATATCTTTTATTTCATCTCATACTTATTCTTTACAATCACTATGTAAAGTTCCGAGTTCAGTGCAATCTACAAGTAGACGTGGTCGAGGTCCTGCTAGACTTGATGCTGTATGGGGTACAAAACAAAAACTACATGTTGAGCTCAACCGATTTCTTATGCCAGTTGGACCAAGTGCAACTAAACTCATTTCTCAATTGGGCATAATTGCAAAAGATGGGAATAGGTTTAGTATAGTGTTATTGAATTTTTTTTTTTTATATCATTAGATTATTTAAATTTCCTCATTTTTTTCTTGCTTTACTATTGATGGAGCTTTTCAAAACTCGATAATTGTTTATACATAATAGGTTACCTCTTACTTATGTGTCTTGGAGGGCAAAAGATTTACTTCCATTTAAAAAAAGAGTTTGGTTGGAAGTGCAGGTAAATAATGATCATACTTTACCTTGTCTCAAGTAGTAAGTGTTTTTATTTATTTTTTATTTATTTATAGATCACCAACATGACTAATTGATGTTCTTTCACTTTTTGTATTTTGACATTTCATTAAATGTAGGAAAACAGTGATGTCCCCAATAATTTTGAAGTTAATTGTATGAAGAAGCTTGGTAGGCTTTGGAAGGAATGGAAAGGGGAGGTGAAAAAACAAGGGTATCGACCATTCAAAACTGATGAAGATCGATTAGCGAATCGTCCACCGAGGGTTGAGGAGGATCAATGGCCAATACTTGTTCAATATTGGAATAGTACGCCGCAAAGGTTATAATTGTTACAAGTTCTTTTTATTTTCTTACTCACAACACTTGATATCTATAGTTATGCACTTTAATTTGTTCTTTTCACTACAGAAAACTAGTCGACAAAATCGTCGAAATCGTAGTAAGCAAAAGACATTCCATACGAGTGGACGCACGAGCCATTTTTGTGTTGAAGAGGAGGTTTATATGTTATTGTGACTTTAATTTATAAGAATTTGTTTAAGTAGTAGCCTTTGTTTGGTTCGTGGATCTAGTGAGGGAAAAGAATAGACAACATAAATAAAAATATTTTCTTTTATTCGGTTAATATGGACAACGATGAAAAAAATAGGGAAAACATTTTAAATCAAAAATTTTAATTGTTGAAAGTCATTTCCCCTCCTCTATTCATATATTACAATTATATTTTAAAAAGATTATTTGTTAATGTTATTTACGCATGAAGAAAAATGCAAGGGAAAATACGAGGGAACTGGTTTTTTTTTTTCATTCCCTTTTCTTTTCCTTGCAAAATCAATGAACCGCAAAGAGGCTTTAAGAATTTAAGCAGAAACATGCATTCTTAGTTGTTACTTATATTAATGTAGATGAGGAGACAAAATAAAGCGTTGCCTGCTTCTTATGATTTATGGTTGAAAACACACACAAAGAAGGATGGGACACTTGTTGATGAGGTTGCAGCATCAAAAAAGGTATGGATGTATATTTAGTTTAGACCAGTATTGATGTTGTGTATATTATAATATTTTTCATGCATTTAATAATTTAACAAGTTAATGTATTATAATAGGCAAGTGTTGAAGAAAGACTAAGTCAACTACCTCCAGATTCTGCAAAATCTGTGGAAATTCGTAATCAAATATTTTATGAGGTGTTAGGCCTAGACTCGCGTGGTCGTGCGAGAGTGTATGGTAGTGGACCATCTCCAACTGAAGTACAAGATAGGCAAGAACGTGAAAGAGCGCAAGCTCAATTTACCGATGAGGTTAGACAAGAATGGGAGGATGGGTTGTTAAAAAACCTTGAACAAAGGTTTGCTAATGTGGAGGCGACACTTGAAATAATTCGCACCCATTTCACAAGTTCTCAATCAGGTGCATCATCTGTTGCTCCTACTGTAGCTTCAGGATCACAGCAGGTAAATAATACACAACATTTTCCTAAATGTTAAATACTAATGTTATTACACTGAGTGAGTATATGCTTGAGGCATTAACTTGTCATTAATGTGTAGGATCTCGAATCATCTAGGTCACAACAAAGATTCTCGCAAGCATCTCCTTCGCAACCCCAACCACCACAGGCTACTACAGTGCCTTCATCACACCCTCCCAATCCATCTCACGAGGTGAGCAATTTTAAAAATATATGTTCAAAGTTTTTTTTTAGAATAGTGGTATTGTGTGAAGAAATTTTCCGGGGCAAGGAGTACGGGAGGGGATAGTGTTCGGACCCCGGTATAAGCGTGGCATGACATGCCTTTTTACCAAGTAAGCTGAGCAGTTGCTCATGTACAAGGTTTTAGTTCTACGTTGCATCATATTAAATTGTTGTTGACCTTATTTACATATGTGTGAATAATAAATGTAACGCAATGCAGTTGCAAAATTTGAGGCGGAAAAAGAAGCAAAAGGCTGGTAACAATAAGGTAATACCGCTTTATAGATTTGATTAGTTGCTATGTTGTCTAATTCAACTATTTTTTTATGTCAAAAATTATTAATTAAAATTATGTGATTAAGACATATATGTAACTGAATCTTGGATTTGTAGGGTGAGAAGAAAGTAGATCTTGTTAGTTTCAGTCTACCAAAGGAAGTTGTCGCAAAAGGAGTTATTGTTAGTAAAGATCCGTTGAAGGAAGTATGGGGAATGCCATTAGGGATGGACTTTTGGGAAGTATATGTTGAAGAGATAGTAAACCCTAAAGTATAACACCCGCATTTGTGTTATTGCATTTCATTGCATTTGTCATACATGATGATGTGAGGTGTTGTGCATTTTGGCACGTGTTTGAGTGAGTTTTGACTCACGAGTTGATTTGGGTGTCTGTATTAGAGAACCCTTTGAAACTGTTGTGATTGAGGATTTATTGTTTGTGAAGTCTCTTCGAGTATGAGACGGTCACTGTGGAACACTTTAAATGTTTATCTGAAAATAAATGTTTACCTGTGTATTTCCATATCTGTATTATTTTCTGTTTTAGAATTTATTTCTGTTGTTAGATTTAGTATCCTGGTGAGGACGAATGAACACGCTATTAATTTGGTAGGCTAATTAGCAACTTCGAAAACGTCATATAGAAATTCGCGTTTTAGCAACCAAACGAAACTTAGTCGAAAACTTTTATAATTTTGGGGTTTCACTCGTAAAGCTATGAATAAGCTGTATAGAAAGTTTCAGAGACTGATTAGGAGTTTGGAAAACTCGTGGGGAGGTAAACGTAATTCCCCGAGAATGTTGCCTATAAATAGATAGAGATGAGTTGAGATATTTCACAACTCTTAACCTAAATTCCAAGAGGAGGCCAAAAAGGGGGCTAGAAGGAGATTTGATTGCTTAGAGCTTTGCAACGCCAAACGACGACCTTCCGTCAGTCTGGTTTCTCCCAGATTTCGTATTCGAGCTCCTTGAGGTAAGAGCTTCGTTTTGATATATGTTAGGGCCTGTTTGGCTAAGTTTTCCGAAAAAGTTATTTTCTAGAATTTTTCATAAAAGTTGATAAATGGAATTCTGATCCATAGGAATTGTACTAGACGGACTTCTGCACGTTCTTTGTGCACGGGTTTTCTTTGGATCGTATTATAGGAGCGTAAATCGGAGGTGAGTGATTCAACTATGTTTTGGAATGATTTCTTGGCATGTATTCATGTTATGTTTGAATAGCATGTATTGATTCCTAGAGATATATATTGTGTAGTTCATATTGGGCATTTATATTGATAAGTAGGCTCAATAGCACGGTGATATGTTTTGATTACCGCGAGCATGGTGATATGTATTTGAGCATGTTAAGTTGCTTATTTGGGTCAGAAGGAGCACATGGTCACCGTGCCATTTTGTGGAGCCGATATAGGCATTAAGATCGCACGATTGAAGAAAAGAATCGTGGGTCTTACCCTTTCGCGTGGACTTATTGGCAAGGAGTCGCGGATTGGGAGTATGGACGGGCACGTGAGTCTCCGGCGACTAGTATGAATTGTAGAGATGTGAATGCGGACATGTTTATCAATCATGTACATATGTTGATTTATTCACTAAGCTTTAGCTTAAACAAATCGAAATATGTGTGGTTATTCAAATAACCATTTCAGGTGTTAATGCTGGCGAGGAATCGCAGAAGTGAGTACGTGGGTTGGGAGTTCGCTTGTGAGGCAACTTGAAAGATAATCTTGTAGTTTTGGAATAATAGAAATGTTGTAATAAGATTTTGGTTGTTTTAAACCATGTTTAACTTAGTATGTTGGAATGGATTTTAAATCATCGTAATAGTTAGTAACATGTTGTAATATTACTTTAGAAATGCTTTAATACAGCTAGAATCACTTTGGCTTGAGTTTGGATTGAATGGTTGATCATTGGTGATAGTTAGGAAGCTTTAAAAACTTGTTTTCTGCAGTTTGGGCTGCTGCCAGGGGAGCAGTCGACTGAGCAGTCGACTGAACCCCTGAGCCTGTTTATTTCTGCTTCATTTTTAGCAGAAGCAGTCGACTGGACCCCTCGGCAGTCGACTGGACCCCTCAGCAGTCGACTGGACCTCCTTTTGCAGTCGACTGATTTTCGATATTAAAATCCCTGCCCGCCTCCGTCGACTGAGCAGTCGACTGAGCAGTCGACTGAACCTCTGATTTAAAAGGTGTTTTGTTTTCCGCTGCGTGTGTTCTTCAAACCTAATTTTTTTGGGAACGTTAATGAATTGGTTTAGCCTCGGTGGCGTGCCACGGGCTCCGGTTTCGCTATTGTGGGACCGGGCTGTGACATTTAGTGGTATCAGAGCATAAGTTTAGAGCCTTGGGAACGTTCGACGAAGAGTGGAGTGTTGAGTGAATTGTTACATGTTCTAAATTGCATCCATACATATTAGAGATGTTTGATGCATATGGTATGTTGCTGTACATACATGATTATGTTATTGCCATACATGCATAGTATTTATGCATTTGTGAATCGGTTAAATTATAAGGATGTGGAACGGTATGATGAGATGACGTTATCATGAGTTATAATAGACCGCGTGTTGTGACAAGAGGGAAAGATGATATTTTGGTAGTGATGAACAGTGGAATTGCTAAGCTAAAAGAAAATAATTTTTGATCGAATCAGTGGATGTTTTCAACGATAGTAATGAGTGTCCTTTGGGGGATCTAACCAAGAACGGAGTTTGAGCAGTGAACGTCAGATGAGATTTCTTTATAGTTCTTCAGACATGGGTTAGATGCTGTGAAGCGAGAGAATAGAGATGTGCAGTTGGGTATTATGGTAGCGAGATAGTCCAGCACCATGTATTGCTCGTGTATGGGATAGGTGAGGAATCTCTCACCTTATCTTACGGTGTTAACCTACGGTACAATCGTACGAGGTTACCTTATGATGTATCTTACGGTATATACGGTGTATGTCAGGTAGTTGAAGAATTTTTCGACTTATTGTACGTCATTGAGACGATTGGATGGTTGAGGAATCTCTCGACCTATCTTACGGTATGTATTGGACGGTTGAGGAATCTCTCAACCTATCTTGTGTTATGTATTGGTAATTGAGAAATATCTTAACGAGCTATGAGTATTGTGGTTATTGAGGAATCTCTCAACTGAACCTGATTCCGAATGGTTATGGCACCAAGGTAGATTTAGATGTGGTATGAGGATTAGAAGTGAATGCTACTTGATCGATTGTATGTGTGAAAATGTTGGGATTAGAGGACTGACCTACGAGGAGGGGTTAAGAACGGGAATGATAGAGTATACTTTGACGGTTTGAAACTACAATTGGTAGAAGTTTAATTGATGACATACTTCGGGAGTGGTTACTTAGACTTGATGATTATGTGCGTATAGATGTAACGATAAGGACGATATGGGTTGAAGGAGGAACTGTAGAATTTCTTGATGAAGAGTAAATGGACAGAAATGAAGAGTAATAAGGTTCCCTAGTGTTTTGCAGTGGTTTGTCAGAAGAAATAGAATAAAGGAAGTAGGAATAGGAGACTGGGAGTAAAAGATAAGTGTGAATTATGGAACGTGATAAGAGATTCAGAGGAATCGAGTGAAAATTTGGATAACATGAAGATGGGAGGACCTTGATAGGGAGATTGTAGCAAAGATTGTTATCACAGAAAGTTGTAGTACGGGCGACCTCAAACCTGGATTTTGAATGTATTTTCAAAAATAAAACGAAAACCTTTTCTTCTAATGCTTTTAAAACATCTTTGGGTTTCTGAAGCAAGTGGTTGCCAACTGGAAGTTGGAGTACGATAATTATTACGATACTGAACCAGAGCAATTGTGAAGGTGGATAGAGTAAAGTGACTTTGGGTAAGTCAAGTTAGAAAGGTGAAAATATAAATTGGGAAGATGAGGCTTCAATGAATAAGTGAACATGAACGGTAAGAGTGAGATAAAGACGTAGTAGTATGTGCGTACATTTTCGGATATGATAGAAGGAATGTGAAATGGTCAGACAAAAATAGAAAGTGTAGCAGAATGTTATATCAGTCGTCCTGAATTCCAACAAGTTGGAGAATTTTGAGAATGTCAGATTTCATCCCAAGAAAATTTTAAGTGTTTAAAATGTTTAAAAAAAAAAAAAAAAAAATTTGTTAAATGTTTGTAGCAAGGTATCAAGTGGACTTTGGAAGACAAGTATCGTGGAAGGATATGGTATGCTTAGTGCTTGAGACAAAACGGTGGTCGTCAAACGAATGAGTTCTACGTGAGTAGATTATCAACTTGGAAATTCTAAAGTAAAAAGGGTTAGTGAATGTTGTACACTTGGAATTAGTAAGTTGGAAGTAGTGCTGTTAAACGAGTTGACTTGAGTATTGTCACGAAAGGTATGTGAATTGAAAGTCGATAAGAAATTTATCAAACACAGTGAGACTATGGTACTTGATTGGGAAGACCAAATTATTGAATTGTCTTCAGATGGTTACGGGAATAGTATGAAATACTTAGGACAGCAAGTTCTTCGTGAACAATGAAATTGAGATCAGAATGGCGAATATAGAGGGTTAGAGAATCTGAATTGGAGTTAAGTCAGATTGACTAGAGTTATGAAATACTAAATCGTTAAATAAGGTATGAAACCTTGAGATGTTATACAAGGAATATATGTTCAGTGTAAAAGGCAGTTAGGAACTCAGTGAGAATTGAGATACAGAAGTATGATCGATATCGACTTGTGCAAGGGTGAAAGTGAAACACCAGAGACGTATAGAGTTGTAAACTACGTAAATGGTAGAGGTCTACCTAGACGGATAGACTAAAGAATAGTATACAAGTAGGGTATGGGATGAAAATGAATTACATTGCAGTTGAGATCTCCGGCAGAAAAATAATTGACTCAAGATGTGTGTATGTTATATAAATAAAATGAATTGTGAATGGTCAAGGGTTGAGACAGGAACAAATATGTTCTGAGCATGGGAATAAGTGTTGATGAACTCTATGGTAAGTATATGACTGAGTAAGCCAATTTTGATTTACAATGTTATTCGTTATGATGAATATTGGGAGTAATTGTGTTGAGAAGGAGATGAAGTGTTATGGGTAATTTTAAATCTATTTGTTTTAAAAGAACAACATGAAAGAAATGTGTTTGACTTTGATGAAAATTCTAAATCAAAACTGTTAGGTATGATCTTCTATTTCAATCGGCAGTAGTTCGGGTGCAGACTCTGGAGAGCTAAATGATGAATATGTTTGACCTCATTGTGGGTGATTTGGGACGTTATGTAAGCTCGAAATCTGAATGGAGGCACGTATGATTGGAAGTATAGTACGAGATTGGTTAAATTGAACGGAATGATAAGAACTTGGGAGTCGTTGGAAATGCGTTATAGCGCTACAAGTGGTTTGGTGATTAGCAGAGTAAGAGATTAAATCTATAGTATGTGAAACCATTGATTGAAGCATTGACTTATCAACGGGGTATATATGCGTGATAGTACTCAGTTGTGGTTCACTTCGGGATGAAGAATCGTGTATAGATGTTAACCAGTTGAGACGTAATGTCAACGACTTTTAGTCAACAAGAAAGATAGGTGAAGGGGGATGCGTTACTTCCTTCGTTTTGGTGATTGGGATATAACCTTTGGGTTTCGAACAGCATATGTGATAAGTACGATAAAAGGGTATGTGAGTGGACGTGGTGACGTCGTGATGTGATTTAGTGTCAGGTTTGACTATTGAGTAAGTTCTACTCAGGTATCGATGTTCTCATTTATCGAGATGCTTCGGGGTATTGCTAGGATTTTGTTTGAATCTTCTATCAGATTGAGGCGGGGACTTTGAGGATTTATTTTCCTTAAAAGCCTGAGGATTTATTTTCCTCATGAGATTGTGTCATCTCAGTGAAGGGGATTGTGTATGTGGTAAATGTTGGAAGTACTTGCGTGAAGTCTTAGTGACTTGAGAAGATGAGATGCGTACTCAGTATCCGCACCTTTTGAGACATGAGGTACAAGTTTGGGGACAAACTTCTTTTAAGGGGGAGAGTATTATAACACCCGCATTTGTGTTATTGCATTTCATTGCATTTGTCATGCATGATGATGTGAGGTGTTGTGCATTTTGGCACGTGTTTGAGTGAGTTTTGACTCACGAGTTGATTTGGGTGTCTGTATTAGAGAACCCTTTGAAACTGTTGTGATTGAGGATTTATTGTTTGTGAAGTCTCTCCGAGTGAAGCCTCTCCGAGTATGAGACGGTCACTGTGGAACACTTTAAATGTTTATCTGAAAATAAATGTTTACCTGTGTATTTCCATATCTATATTATTTTCTGTTTTAGAATTTATTTCTGTTGTTAGATTTAGTATCCTGGTGAGGACGAATGAACACGCTATTAATTTGGTAGGCTAATTAGCAACTTCGGAAACGTCATATAGAAATTCGCGTTTTAGCAACCAAACGAAACTTAGTCGAAAACTTTTATAATTTTGGGGTTTCACTCGTAAAGCTATGAATAAGCTGTATAGAAAGTTTCAGAGACTGATTAGGAGTTTGGAAAACTCGTGGGGAGGTAAACGTAATTCCCCGAGAATGTTGCCTATATATAGATAGAGATGAGTTGAGATATTTCACAACTCTTAACCTAAATTCCAAGAGGAGGCCAAAAAGGGGGCTAGAAGGAGATTTGATTGCTTAGAGCTTTGCGACGCCAAACGACGACCTTCCGTCAGTCTGGTTTCTCCCAGATTTCGTATTCGAGCTCCTTGAGGTAAGAGCTTCGTTTTGATATATGTTAGGGCCTGTTTGGCTAAGTTTTCCGAAAAAGTTATTTTCTAGAATTTTTCATAAAAGTTGATAAATGGAATTCTGATCCATAGGAATTGTACTAGACGGACTTCTGCACGTTCTTTGTGCACGGGTTTTCTTTGGATCGTATTATAGGAGCGTAAATCGGAGGTGAGTGATTCAACTATGTTTTGGAATGATTTCTTGGCATGTATTCATGTTATGTTTGAATAGCATGTATTGATTCCTAGAGATATATATTGTGTAGTTCATATTGGGCATTTATATTGATAAGTAGGCTCAATAGCACGGTGATATGTTTTGATTACCGCGAGCATGGTGATATGTATTTGAGCATGTTAAGTTGCTTATTTGGGTCAGAAGGAGCACATGGTCACCGTGCCATTTTGTGGAGCCGATATAGGCATTAAGGTCGCACGATTGAAGACAAGAATCGTGGGTCTTACCCTTTCGCGTGGACTTATTGGCGAGGAGTCGCGGATTGGGAGTATGGACGGGCACGTGAGTCTCCGGCGACTAGTATGAATTGTAGAGATGTGAATGCGGACATGTTTATCAATCATGTACATATGTTGATTTATTCACTAAACTTTAGCTTAAACAAATCGAAATATGTGTGGTTATTCAAATAACCATTTCAGGTGTTAATGCTGGCGAGGAATCGCAGAAGTGAGTATACGTGGGTTGGGAGTTCGCTTGTGAGGCAACTTGAAAGATAATCTTGTAGTTTTGGAATAATAGAAATGTTGTAATAAGATTTTGGTTGTTTTAAACCATGTTTAACTTAGTATGTTGGAATGGATTTTAAATCGTCGTAATAGTTAGTAACATGTTGTAATATTACTTTAGAAATGCTTTAATACAGCTAGAATCACTTTGGCTTGAGTTTGGATTGAATGGTTGATCATTGGTGATAGTTAGGAAGCTTTAAAAACTTGTTTTCTGCAGTTTGGGCTGCTGCCAGGGGAGCAGTCGACTGAGCAGTCGACTGAACCCCTGAGCCTGTTTATTTCCGCTTCATTTTTAGCAGAAGCAGTCGACTGGACCCCTCGGCAGTCGACTGGACCCCTCAGCAGTCGACTGGACCTCCTTTTGCAGTCGACTGATTTTCGATATTAAAATCCCTGCCCGCCTCCGTCGACTGAGCAGTCGACTGAGCAGTCGACTGAACCTCTGATTTAAAAGGTGTTTTGTTTTCCGCTGCGTGTGTTCTTCAAACCTAATTTTTTGGGAACGTTAATGAATTGGTTTAGCCTCGGTGGCGTGCCACGGGCTCCGGTTCCGCTATTGTGGGACCGGGCTGTGACATAAAGAGTGTTTGATAAGTCCTTGTGGAAATAAGCACACAGTTGGAGCTACTCTCAGAAAAAATGTTGCTTGGCATTGTCTTGATGTACTCCCTTTGTTATCTTTTGCATTTACACATGTTAGTTTATTTTCTAATTATAACTATTATTGTTATTGAACTTTGTTTGTTACTTTTTTTTTGTAGGTCATGACTGATGATGCAGATGAATTGGTATGAGGCTTGTTGTAGGTGCAGATGAACATCCTTTTAGTTTCACATTAAAGTGACTCAATTGCTTGAATCTAGTTGCACATAGTTATTAGAACTACACATGCATATGGTTAAATGACGATTGGGAATTTTTTTTTTTTTTTTTTTGCTTTTACGCATGTCATGGATGGATAGTTACTTTTAACTCTATTTTTTTTTTTGACTTTCTTAATTATGTTTGCACATACTTTTTATTTTGTTTTTATTGAGAGTTGGATATTTTAACAGACACTTTATGTAGTTAGTGTGAAATTATTTAATTTGTGGTATTTATTTGTCAACATATATACTTGTTTATATTGGAATTTTGTGTACAATGTCACCTCAAGATCACATTTTATTATTAATATGCTTGTAGAGTAATCAATTTTTAGTGTTGCGGTTTATTTGAGTTAATTTGGATAATAGTGGCAAGAAAGTGGATGAATGAATATCTATGTAAAAATAATTAAAACGGACTTTTAAAAAATGGGAGATAAAATAGGATATTATCTCGCCCACTATCAAACGTCGGAATTGCATTTACCACACTTTATAAATCGTCGGGATATAGGTAGCAACACACTTTTTAAACCGTCGAAAATAGTATTTCTCCACACTCGATGAACTGTCGAAATAAATTATTCCCACACTTGCCAAACAGCCAAAAATAAGCACATTACCCACACTTTAATTACCGTCGAAATAAAATAAACTCCACACTTGTTAACTGTCGAATTAGTAGTTTATACGTCACTAATTTTCCGTCGCGAATAGTTTTTTCCGACACTTACATTTTGTGGATAACAAGTGTCGCCAATATATCATTGTCTCTACAATAGTAAAACCGTCGGAAATGGCGTCGAAAAAACTTTCGGCGGTTTGCATAACCGCCAGAAAGTATTTACCACCCCCTTTTTCTCGGTCGGTTTTCCTACCGCCGGGAAAAGCGCCGAAAAAAGTTTTTGCGACGCTTTTTGCTTATTCTCGACATTTTTTTTGCGTGGAAAAAGAGCATTTTTCCTGTAGTGCATGGAGGAATTATGGGCATTTCACACATGGACATGGATATAAATAAAGGTTGTTAGGGCTTATGATAATGTGATTAGACTCTAGAGGAAGATGTTCAGCAAAAGACTAGAGGAAGATCAATAATAGCTTTCAATTGTAATAAAAGATTTTTAGGTTCCGGTGGTACAATCTAAGGGCAGTGTAGAAAGCGGCACCCTCGTCCCTCAAAAAAAAGAAAGAAAGGGGCACCCTCAAATTAACTTTTAGGCCTATTTGTTTTGAGGATTTAGTGAATGAAAAACAAAACAAAAGAAAAATTGATATTCCAATGTTTGTTTAGTATTTTCTTTCATGCATAAATAGTATTAGGGAAAACAGAATATAAATATCCAATTAAAAGCTTAATAAATGAGGAAGTGAGATAACTCACAAAATTCAATTTTTTTTTAATTGATCTTTCATTCTAACATTTTCCCCCTTCATTTTATTATTTTTTCCTTTGTTTTTTTTTTTTTTTTTTTGTGATGGTTTTTCTTTTGAACCAAAGTAAGAAACATACTACGTCATTGTTTATTTTTCTTCACTAAATCCATGAACTATGCAGTTCCACAATAAAACACATGGTTCTTTCTAATAATCTACAAACATAATGATGAGTGAAGAAAATAAAACAAATCATCTTTGAGAGAGCAATTTGCCGACGACATATTGATTTATTTTGTGATGCAAAAATGCATTTTTAATGGAGGATTTATTTGCAACTCGTTGACCGAATGTGTCGCAAATAGTCATCTACGAGAATGAAATGAAACGTTGGGTTAAAAACAATGGTACGTGGTTTTTTTTTTTTATATATAAAAAATTGAAATGCGCAAGTATTAAGAAATAAAAAGAATGTGTAAATAAAAAAAAATATATTCACTAGTTACTGCATGAGTGGGGAGAAAAGTTCTTCCCACTTCAGATAGGGAGAAAAATTCTCACCACTTCCAAAAGGGAAGAAACAAAAAGTGAAAGAAGTTCAAAAGTTAAAGCACATTAGGATATAAAATGAGCAAACCCCTCCTGAAATCCTAATGACCTAAACTATTTTTCAATCCAAATTTTGAAAAAGTAAATTAAAAAGAAAAAAAAAAGGATTTTGTGATTTTTTTTTTCCGTATTTGTGGAACAACTTTTGACCTACCCCTTAAGGTATTGGATTCTCCATATTACCCTAAAATAGGGTCTTTTTGTGACACAACACGAAATGATTTGATTGTACCACACACTGTAGACATCAAAAGTTTGGGACTGATTAACCACCATCCGATTAATCAAGATGATCAAAAAAAAAATTTGATTAGTTGAAATCAAAATTTACATCAAAGATGGGTCCTGCAATTGACCCCATATATATCTTAGCCCATTTTAAAATTTGAGTCACACCAAATTCAGGTGGTTCACTCGAGCCGTGATTTAGGTTAGAAAATGAAAACAACCCATAAACATGGGTCCCATTTTGACATGTATCAAAAATAAAAAAAAATTGGAGCATTATTAAAATAAATATTAACTTGACGAGTCAATTTGAAAATAATTTTTATTTAAGATGAGATATAAATTATCTCTTAAATTGAAAAATCAAATCAATCATGTTAAATGGGTCAAAGATATCTTTTGAAAATTACAAACAAGTCCTTCTTGGAGCCTATAAATAGAGGCTCACTAGAAGAGAAAATGGGACAAAAAAAACTACATGGGCAAAACTCTGCACTAGTTTTCTCTCAAGTTCTCTCTCGAATCCCAAAATCATAATACTTCATTGAAGAACAACAAGCACATAAAACACGTGTCGTTGTTCACTAAAGTATTCATACTATGAAGAATTATTCTTTACACACAAAATTTGTGAAGGATTCTTTCATCAACATTTGGAGATTACCAAGTTCTGAGCTAGAATCATCAAATTCCATTCAAAATCAAGTTCTTCGGTCTTTGAAGTGGAAGGACCAAAGGAGATCGAATACGAGGATTGTTTATTTTCTTTGTAAACAAATTCACAGAGATGTACCCATTTCCTTGATTAATAAAAGAGTAAGTCTTTGGGCACAAACAAATCCACAAATAATCCACAAACACTGCAATGTGTCTATCTCTCCTGATGGGATTCACTGACACTGTGGGATCCACAGAGCAGAGAGATCGACACATTGTGGTGCTTGTAGATTGTGTTTGCGAGATTTGTTTGTGCCCAAAGACGTACTCTTAATAAAATTTAAATATTTGTTATTGCATATTTCTTGTTTATTTTGTAGACATTAAATCTTGTTGTGTACACTACGTGCAGAAAAGTCATTAAACAATCCTAGACATTGTAAATATTGTTACCACCAAATCACACTAAAAACAAATAAAAATATGCTTACTACCAAATGGCACCTGAGATGTTATTACTGAATAACACCAAATTATAATTACTCTCTTTGTTTCAAAATCAGTGTTCACCTTTCTTTTTTTGGATATTTCAAAATAAGTGTCCACTTTTAAAGTCAACTTCAATTTTTGTATAAACTCCCTATTGTACACTCACAATAAGGAAAAGCATTATTTCGTAGGAGAGTGAGAAAAGGAAAATGAGTAAAAAGTCAATGTCACATCAAGGATAAAATGGGAAACTAAAAAAATGAAGGACAAAAAAAAATTAATATAATACGCGTTGCTTAAACATTGTGCAAATCGATAGTAGACACTTATTTTAGAACGGATAGAGTAAATAAAATGGCACCTTATTTCTATTTATTGGCACCTACCAAATAATTGTATCATACATAGGAATGTATGGTATAATTTTTCCCTAAGATATTGGGTTAAGGCATCTTTTGAGTCATTCAAGGTATACTTATTGTTCTACTTGGAAAAGAAGGAAGCTAGGTATCAATTCAACCAACCTTGCTCCTTTCGTATTTAGTATATAGTTAGAACGTTTTAGCAAAAAAAGTGTATATAGTTGAATATTTATTTTAAAAGAACAGACGTAAAGGTCATTGATATGTATTTAGTAACTTTTTCTTTTTATTCCTTTTATTCTTCTTTTGTATAGTATATCTATAGTCTAATAACTCTATAAAGTTATTTTATCCGCATATCATTTTTTTTTTCTTTTTTTTAAATGATAATCCGCATATCTTCAAGTTGCTTACTTCCGTCTTTTCTTTTTGTCTGATGTGACGTGTGGATGCAGTCATTGTGATTTATGATATGAGAGCATTTTGCTCGCTTATTTTTCAACGGAAAAGGATTCAGTGCAGTTAGCACAGTACAGTTTGGACTGTGCTACTCATAGTTTATATAGTAAAATTGCTTTTGTAAAAGCAGTTTTTGAAAATTGGACAATTTTACTGTGCAAACTGTTAGTAGCAATAAACTTTAACTCGGTGGCATATTGACACGTATTTTATTTTACCAAAATAAAAAATGTGTCTTATTTAATTTTTATTTTGTCCTTGTTTTATTAATATAATTACTACAATGGGATGCGTGTCATCTAATGAAGGTCTGAGTGATCAATAATAGATCAAAAATAGGTGAATAAACTGCTCTCTTTCTAAAATACTAACTTTTTTTTACATTTATTTTGGATTTAATATAGATTTCTTTTTTAAATATTAAAAAATGAGGGTAGCATTATATCAAGAGCAAGATTAACAACTAAGGCAGGGCGGCCCTGGGGCTATTTCATGAAGCAATCACATGGGGCCTCAATTTTAGGCCTCATTTTTAGGCCTATTTTTTCTCTAATTTTTTCTTAATTTTTATGAAATTTATCATTTTTAGGCCTATTTTCTTCTAATTTCTTCCTAATTGCTATAAAACTTATCATTTTTAGGCCTGTTTCCTTCTAATTTCTTCCTAATTTCAACGAAACTTAGTATAGAAGCCTCATTTTTTTGGCCCCTTTGAAAATTCGCTTGAGGCTTCAGATAATTTTTGTCATCTCAGGGCCGGCCTTGAACTAAGGGCTCACATGGTAACTTGTTCTGTTCGTTTTCGATTTTTGTTTAATTTTGGAGTGAATTCTTTTCTACTCTCTGTGTCCTATTTTATGTGTCTATTTTTCCTTTTTTAGATATCCCAAAACTAATGTCCATTTTGATAATTTTCTATCTACTTTCCAAACTTATCCTTATTATTTTGAAAAAACCCAACAAAAAATAAAAGGGAACAAAAAACAAGTAGGGGTAATTTTGAAATAATTACATTTATTTCAAGCAATCACTATATTCCCTTAAAAAGTTGGTATCCCAAAAATGGATACATAAAATAAGACGGAGGAAGTAATAATCATAATTGCAAAAATTAAAATAAAAAACTGAAAACCAAAAACTGCAATATTAGAATGCGAGCCCTAACATAGTACATTGTGGCGGAGAGAATGAAAAGTAAGCATACTCAAAAGGTTCAAAACCTTAAAATTAGTTTTTTTTGTGAAACCAAAGTCCAACTAGTAGATTTTATAAAAACCAAATAGCGTATTAGTGTGACTGAAACTGATTCTATTTAACGTATTTCCAGCAGTATGACATGGGCTCCGTTTGGCAAAGCTTCTGTCAGCTTCTCTCCAATCGCTTGCTTTTGCGAATGCCGTAGCATTAAACAGCTCCTCTATGCGATCGTGCATGTAAATCACGTTTGGGCCACAACCGGTTCCCAAACAGTCTCTTAGCATCTATACACAACTGATTGGAGGACCCTCCATTAATATCTGCGCTTGAATTCGAGAAGTCAAATCATAAAAATCTAAAGAATACATTTTTGTTTATCCTAAAATTATTGACCGATTGTTTACTCAACTCTCCTATTGGTTAATATAGTGAGACTTAATGTTAAATAAAGATTGATTAATGGTAAAAATTCATAAATTCAACTGCATTAACCAATAAGAGAGTTGAAAGATTAATGAGCAAGCAATTTTAGAGTAATGCTAGATGCACTCTCAAATGCACAACTAAATGCACAACCCTGTTTAAAAATATTGGACTTTATGTTGAAAAGCTTGCACACCCTGCACACTCTTTTTTGTGTACAGACTTTTCAGCACGAAGTCTAACATTTTTAAACAGAGTTATACATTTAGTTATACATTTAAGAGTGCATCTAACGTTACTCGCAATTTTAAGTAAGCAAAACTGCACTAAACCAAAATGGATAAGCAGAAGTCTTTTTTTTTTTTTTTGTCAGTTTACTGACTGGGGTGGGTGAGTTACTTTATTTATTAATTTATTTATTTCGGGACAAATAGGTGAGTTATTTTCAACTGGGGTAGTTAGCATTTTTCAATAAAGATTATGTCAATTTACATCCATCTCCACTGAAGTCTACATATACTACAATCCTACCCTGATATATGCAGTGGTGAGGCCCTAAAGAATACATTTTTGCTCACTCTAAAATTGCTCACTCATTGCTCACTAAACTCTCTCATTGGTTAATATAGTGGGACTCATAATTAAATAATGATTGATTAATGATAAAAATTCATAAATCCCACTATATTAACCAATAAGAGAATTGGGAAAACAATTAGTGAGTAATTTTAGAGGAGCAAAACTGCACTCAAACCTAAATGGATCAACAGAAGTCTTCCTTCTTTTTTTTTTTGGGTCAATTTACTGGGTGGGTGAGTTACTTTATTTATTTCGGGACAAATAGGTGAGTTATTTTCAACTGGGGTAGTTAGCTTATTTCAATAAAGATTATGTCAATTTACATCGACCTCCCCTGAAGTCTACATATACTAAAATCCTACCCTGATATATGCAGTGGCGGGGCCACATGGTGACGAGTAGGTTCAAGTGAACACACCCAAATTTTAAGGAGCAAAAATTTACATGTAATTTTATAAATATTGATTCTAGTTTCTCTATAATGACACCACTGAAATGAAAGCCAAATAAAGATAATGGTGTCATTTTTCTCATTTAGGGGTGTCAATTTATCGTTTGACATAGTTAAAGTTAAATTTAAACCCATACTCAACAAAAGTATTTTTTGTTACGATACTAAGCATGTGTTTGATAAGTCAATTAAGTACTGAAGATGAAACATTTCAGTATTTATTTTTGGCTTAAAAACACTTTAGTACCTTGCACTTATACCAAAATTTCACTTTGGGCCCTACACTTTCGATTGCAACACTTTGGGCCCTCTATTTTCAGTCTCGTTTCAATTAAGGACAACCGATCACGCCGTTAGCTAAAATGGACGGAAATCATCACATGGGGGCCACATGCATGCTTTTTTGCATCACCTCACGTGATTTTCCCCCTTTCTCCCTTAAAACCTAATAGATTTAAGTAGATATTGAGAAAATCCATTACAGAGAGCTTGAAGAAACAGAGAACATTTCTCCTATGTTTCTTCAAGCTCTCTGTAATGGATTTTCTCAATATCTACTTAAATCTATTAGGTTTTAAGGGAGAAAGGGGAAAAATCACGTGAGGTGATGCAAAAAAGCATGCACGTGGCCTGCACGTGATGATTTCCGTCCATTTTAGCTAACGACGTGATCGATTGTCCTTAATTGAAATGAGACTGAAAATAGAGGGCCCAAAGTGTTGCAATCGAAAGTGCAGGGCCTAAAGTGAAACTTGGGTAGAGTACAAGGTACTAAAATGTTTTTAAGCCTTTATTTTTCCAGTGCCTTTTATAATTAATGTATTATCATTTTATTGGAAAGAAAGCTGAAAACTGCATGTAAAATTTTCATAAAAAAAAAAAAAAGTTCGTGATGCAATCTATTTCAATACGTACGTGAAACATTGTTTTCTGTACTACAAATTCTATAATTTAAAATTTTCAGTACTAAAAATTCAATATTTATTTTTCGGTACTCAACTTTTAATTTTGAATAATGCTACACACACACCCATTTGCACAACCATTTGTACAACACTGCTACAAAATATTGGACTTTGTGCTAAAAAGTCTGCACACACACTGCACACCATTTTGTGTGTACAGGCTTTTTAGCACAAAATCCAACATTTTTAAGCAGTGTTGTGTAAATGGTTGTGCAAATGGGTGTGTGTGTATCATTGTTGTTTAATTTAATCAATTCGAACCTAAGTTACTATTGACACAACTGAAATTTATACATGATTACGCCACTGGCTATGTGAGCCTCAATATTTTAACTAGACATTGAAACTAACATTTATTTGATGTGTAGTACTATACAAACATGAAATGACCATTATACCACCACTTTTTAAAATATTTATACCCGAGTGGAAGCAATTAGAACCGTGGGGGCACGTGACCCTCATCTTTTGAAAATTATCTTTCTACCTTCTGTGTTTTATGCTTTTTGCATTTGTGTCCCCTTAATTTTTCATTTATCCCTTATAAACTCAGGTATGTTTCACTTTGAACAGTAAAGTATTTTAAAACTTTATCAAAA
Source organism: Hydrangea macrophylla (assembly GCA_033977485.1). Classification (NCBI taxonomy): domain Eukaryota; kingdom Viridiplantae; phylum Streptophyta; class Magnoliopsida; order Cornales; family Hydrangeaceae; genus Hydrangea; species Hydrangea macrophylla. The sequence continues at coordinate 88,986,442 of CM066986.1, forward strand.
CAAATATCTTATTTACTCAATTAACATGTAGATAGTACTTGAGGGCTTATTGATTCGTTTTGAAGATATTAAGTACTCTTTGATGTAAAAGTGAAACTAGTAGAAAAAGAAAAAAAGATATCTATCAAATCGACACAATATTTCTTGAAAGAGTTATGGAGAGATTCTTTTGTCTTCAACAATTACTCCTATGTTTTAATGTTCAACTCACTATATGTGAAATCCACATAGCACCCTAGAAACTCAAAATTATAGTTATTTTGCCAAAAATATTAGGTGCCCCAGAACACCCATCTAAATGTGTGCCTCTCATGAAGGCAAATCCGCTCCGCCATTGCTTGCGCGCTCTTAATGAGCATAACAAAAGTCCAAGGTACACAACAAGAGATTGTTATAAAAAAAATAAACAAGAAGAGATTTTTTTGAATAAGAGATATATTATTTTTCGTGGTCAATTATGTAAATTTAATCTTTGTTATTTTAATCAACAGCATATAAACTTTTTTAACAAATGAAAGCACACCACTCATTTAATGTTATTATAGCATTGAGAGCATTTTTGCTTAACCAAATATTGCTCGCTCATTGCTCACCCAACTCTTTCATTGGCCAATGTAGTGAGACCCAGGACTTTACACCATTAATTAATTCTTACACCATTAATTAATGCTCATTTAATCTTGGATCTTATTGCATTGGCTAATAAGAGAGTTGGGTGAGTATTGGGTGAATAATTTTTGGGTGAGCAAAAATACATTCTATAGCATCGACATCTAAGAAAGCGTTAATCTTCTAACGGCTAGTTAACATATTAGAAATATCTTAACGAAAACTTTAAAATAAGGGAGGTTTTTGTAATTTGTCATACCTCAAAGGTGGATATGCAGTATATGCAAATCTCAGGGGAGGTCAGTGTAATTTACCCTATACATATTTGTATATACATAATAACCCAACGATTCAACTGGGAATTGGTAACGTTAGCCAAAGGTATACACACCTTAAAGGCCTAAACCACATACCCATGTAACCTTTCCAACTCTAATATCAAGAACAACTCTAATCAGAGAACTCAAATCAGATAAAAAGAAGCTCAGGAAACTATATAAACATTCAGCTAGACAAATCTCTCGAACAGTGTCTTGGCTTCTCCAGAGGGTAAGTCTCTCAAAAAATTTCATTGTTATGAATTTCTAATTATTTTTATATTTTTTTTGTTCTGTTTTTTATATTGATGATAACTTCTGGGTTTTCTTTCAAATTGTTTCTTTTAATGTTTGTTGATTTGTAGGTTTGTATCTCTTGAATTATTAGTTATGGAGAAGGTGAAGAGGAAGAGACAATGGGGTTCGATTGTTGTTTTGTTCGGGATTGTTTCTCAGTTGTTCTTGCTGGCTGAATGTTCTGTGAAGGCCCAGTTAGGTTCTCTTCATCTCCTGCTTTGTGTGTGTGTGTGTGCGTGTGCATGTGTGTGTGTGTGTGTGAGAGAGAGAGAGAGAGAGAGAGAGAGAGAGAGAGAGGAGGGTGGGGGGGGGGGGGTGGGGCTTAATTGATACACTGGCATGAGTTTTTGTTTCTTCTATGGTGGCAGAGGAACACAAAAAAAATCAGAGAGAGAGAGAGAGAGAGAGAGAGAGAGTTTAAAGTGGAATTATGCTTTAGCATTGAAAACTTACCTAGAGTAAATGGTTATTTGCTAGTTGCTTATATTTCTTTCGCATTTTATTATGTTCCTTAATATGTTTTTGTATTATTGAATTCGTTCGAGTAACATTATGTTTACGAATTTTGGTTCTAAAATGTTACACCGACTAAAATAATTTTCAACGGAAATTTAAATAGTCTTACCGTGATGGATGTAGGTCCACTTTCACATATTTGAATCAAATTTGTGATGCAAATTTGGAATCATAGTATTATTCTAAGAGTTCGTACAATTTACTTTTTGATGTATTAAGATTTTTCGCTTAAAATTATTCTTTTCTCTACTGCAGAACAAACAACTCTTCAAATTTTTTGAATTTCTATAAGAGAGAGAGAGAGAGAGAGAGAGAGAGAGAGAGAGAGAGAGAGAGGCGATGAAACCCATCCAAATTTTTTTGCTTTGAATAGGTCATTAGCAACTCATGGCACAAATGTTTGATTTACATATTTTGTACACATTGCAAATTATGTATAGTGCATATAGACATATATAGATATGTGTGTCTTTTTTGTGTGCCTAGTGGAAATTGGTAGAGATCAGGACAAAAGTGCAAGTTTCTCTGTTTTCTGGTAGATTCCTTTGTCCCTTTCTTGTTGGTAACAAAAGCAACTATTGTAACTTCACAGGATTGACCTTTTTGTGCTTTCAAGGCCCACAATATACAAACATGTGATCTTGTACTCACATAAAGTTGACTATTCGGTTTTAACTTTCTAGCATTTGATTTCATGTCATTCTAAGCAAACTGAAATATGCGTAGGTTAGTTAAAAGTAATACTTTCACTCACAATTTTCACGCAATTTTTTGTACACAATTCACAAAATTATGCGTTTATCTCTCTCTTGTGTCATCCTGTGATATCAGTGGATCGCGCAGTGACACAGGACAGAGATAGACACAGTTTTGTGGGTTGTGTACAAAAAGTTGTGTGAAAGTTGTGGAAGAAGTATTACCCGATTAGTTAATATGTCATCAATTTCTGTCAAAGAGTTATTCTCAATTTCCTTTAATTTGCTCACTTTATTTTCATGACAAAGTGCATTAATGATCTGACTTCCCAATATGTCTATCTTCACAAGATTCTTGTGAAGCAAAAGGGGAAAAAAAAAAAGGAGAAGAAAATCCCCTGCTCTCTACATTTGATGTCCATATATGTGTGTGCATACTAGATTTGATTCTTCACATTGAATTAGATATGCTGTATATTTAAGGTCGTGTTTGGGAATACCCAAACCATGGCAAGGTTCGGGTGATTTTTATGAAAACCAACATCACCTTGGTTTGTTAAAGAACAAATTTTGGGAATGATTTTAGTGTGGCACGAACTCTCGTCACACAATAGGGCGTCTACCAAACACTTGAATCTGTGAAACCAACTACACTTGTGAACCACATAACTGATTTTACACCTTCCCAAACACCCCCTAATTTTCTACCTTTGATATTTATTTCAATGCAGGAGAAATCCAGGAAGCATTCACATTGAAGAAAGGAAATCATCTCCAACGGTTCACTTGCATATATTCGACCAGCATGTAATATCGTATTAGCAAATTTATTTTCCATTTAAATTTAGAAGATCTATAGTCATGGACTCATGGCTATTGCACTTGAGTTAGAAAAATTTACCGTGGACTTTAACTTTTGCAAGGTTAGTTAATCTAACACACAGATTCTAATGAGCATCGAATTAATGTATAAAGTTTTACATATCATTTGATCTCAAAAGTTAGTCGAACCTATTTTATTCATTCGCTCCATATATGTAATAATAGATGTGTACTAATCGATGTGTCTCTGTATGTGAACGCGTGTGTTTGTGAAGGTGGTGATGGACAATGGCCTTGTCAATGTGACTCTGTCCATCCCGAATGGTACAGTAACGGGAATAGCATACCATGGTATCGACAATCTACTTGAAGAACAAAATAGAGAATCAAACAGAGGGCAAGTACATTTTTCGCTCGCTTTTATTTTCGTAAACTATATGTTAGCTAAGGTATGCAAATCGTTTGATTGAACTCAATGAATATAGGTATTGGGATGTTGTTTGGGATGATATGGAACATCCCAAAGGAGTTTACGACTTGTAAGTCCATCTCTTTTTTATTGGTCTTCGATAAATAAAATCGAAAAAAAAAAAAAAAAGTGCTTCATTTGGTAATGTATATCACTCGATTGGCTTTTGATCAGGCTAGAAGGGACAAGTTTTGAAGTAATAACGGATGATGAAAATCAGATAGAGCTTTCTTTTGTAAAGACATGGAATTCTTCAGTTAATAGCATAGCAATTCCTTTGAACGTAGACAAAAGGTAAAGTGTAAGTCTCTACCGTCACATTGCTTTTTGTAAATAATGAGATATAGGTTCTGTTATCTATAATAAATGCCGGCTTTGTAATTTATACACAGATTTATAATGTTGCGAGGCTGCCCTGGTTTCTATTCGTATGCAATATTTGAGCGCTTAGAGGGATGGCCAGACATTAATATTTACCAAGGGAGGATTGTATTCAAGCTTCAAGGAAACCTGTAATGTTCATTTTTATTTCATAAAGCATATAATAAGAAAAACCACAACTTTATTTTATGTTATTCAGCGATCATTGAGATAAAGTAAATTTAATGATGGTTTGGTATGTGATCAGGTTTCGATTTATGGCTGTAACAGACGAAAGGCAAAGGACAATGCCAACAGCCCAAGACCGCCTAAGCGGTCTAGTACTTGACTACCCGGAAGCTGTTCTGTTAACGAACCCAACTGATCCAACACTCAGAGGGGAGGTAGGTGCTTCCGATTTTTCCACCCACACGGATGGACTAGCACACAAATACGTGTGTGCGCATGGACTAGCACACAAGTACGTGTGTGTGTGTGTTTTGCAATACATGCCATTGAAAAATCGGTTAATAAATGTTGCAATTTTCAAAAACTGGTGACATAGTTTCATGTTATCGATGTTTTATTACCTTGGTTACTTGAAATCTGAGCATTTTCTGGTTGTAGTGTTTGTGACTTACACATTACATATCTGTATGCAAAGTATCAGGAATATATTATAGTTCGTTTTGTTTTTTGGTAGGTGGATGACAAGTACCAGTACTCAACTGATAACAATGACAACCGGGTGCACGGGTGGATCTGCGCCGACCCGCCCACAGGATTCTGGATGATTACACCTAGCAATGAATTTCGAAATGGAGGCCCTGTCAAACAAGACCTAACCTCTCATGTTGGCCCAACAGTCCTATCTGTAAGTAATAATGATTGTTCAAAAATTTCTGGAATTTATTTTGATATATGTACCATACAAGTATCTAACCGCAATATATGAATAATGTTCCAATTTTCTATGGATATTACTAATTGTTCTTGTATTTTTATGAAATCCACTAACATTAGTAAATGGGAATTCGATTAGGATGATACGTCCTTATAAGCTTGTGTAGAGAACTATTTAGTCATTTTTTTCCGTATGTAAGAAAAACTTGATCAATTGATGTTTGTGATTGGAATATTTCACAAAATTCAATCTTGTCAATGAGGTGTCCTGTAATTTGTTAGCAGATATGTTTCCTCTTGTAGCTGTTTAGCCTTGTAGGCTTTGGTCATTGATTAATAATTTTTTTTTTGAAAAAAAAAAAAAAAAACTGCACATTGTCATGAACCGTCACTGTATTTGTTATAGATTTGGTGTATTTATCCCCCTTTTTTTTTTTTTGGTTATTTAATGGATCCCCAGATGTTTTTTAGCACCCATTATGCTGGGGTGGATTTGGGATTAAAATTCCGAGATGGAGAGCCGTGGAAAAAGGTTTTTGGTCCTGTTTTGGTATATCTAAACTCTGCTTCACTAGATGAAGATCCCTTAAACCTTTGGGAAGATGCCAAAGAACAGGTATCACTTCAATGGACAAATCTTCAGTACTTTTCCTTTTATACATACAGTTCTGTCCCCGGATGTGATTGGTCCACTTGTACAAAATGGACTGATCAAATCTTCGAAAATTCAATAATTAATTTACTTAGAAACACGTTGAATTCTGAACATTTACCAGATGTTGATGGAAACTGAAGACTGGCCATATGAATTTCCACTTTCCGAAGACTACCCTTATGCCAATCAACGGGGTACAATTAGTGGCAGATTATTAGTCCGTGACAAGTACTACTCTCCGCCACTGCTCACTCTTTTCCCCCCCATCATCACAACCCAATAATTAAAGGGCAGTGTTAAATTTTTTTGTTTTAGGTACATTAACAAAGATCTTATGACTGCTAGCTCTGCCTATGTTGGGTTGGCTCCACCGGGAGACGCTGGATCATGGCAAAGAGAAAGCAAGGTTGTTTCTCGTGTTTTCTAAAATTTTTTTTTTTTAACAGTCTGTGGAAGTCCATGTATAGGGCTGATATTAGCAATAATTTTTTTTTTGGTAATGTTTATTCACTCTTTGTTCTCAGGGTTATCAATTTTGGACTGAAGCTGATGCCGAGGGGTACTTCTTGATAAAGGGCATTCGGGCAGGAAATTATAGCTTGTACGCTTGGGTCCCTACTATTGTTGGTGATTACAAATATGACGATTATCTCAACATTAAACCAGGTTTATATAGAATCTTAAATAGTTTTATTTATTCGGCCTCTCTATATAATATATGTTTAGTTTGGTGTATCTAATTGGTTAATGTGATACATGTACGACAATCGAGCAGGACGTAGAATTAGACTGGGACTTCTTGTGTACGAACCTCCAAGAAATGGTCCAACACTATGGGAATTAGGCGTTCCTGACCGCACTGCTGCTGAGTTCTACGTGCCTGACCCTAACCCGATGCTACTCAACCAATTATACGTTAACTATCCAGAAAAGTCTAACTCTCATTAACGAATTTGGTTTTAATATTTTCTATCGTGCCACGTACATATATACATATACAATTCGTACATTGATATACATCCGATTTTAAAAAAATTTATTAATTGTGCAGGTTTAGGCAATACGGATTGTGGGACCGGTATGCAGAAATATACCCTGACCAGGACTTATCATACACTGTTGGTCTTAGTGTTTATCAAACAGATTGGTTCTTTGCTCATGTTAACAGGTTCTCGTTTCACTAATTTTCTGTCTTTAACTTTATTAAGATTGCAATTGCCGGTTCTTTACAGACCTTTCTTGAGAAATCTGATTAATATAGGGACCTCCCCCATATTTTGAAATTCACACTGAGCTTCCTTTTTCCGATAGTCAACGGACAATTTTTCGTTTACAATTTTTAAGATGAATTTTTGTTTTTCCATTATCCAAACCAAAATATTAGAAACAACAAATCCCCTAAAATAGTCATAAGGACATACTGCAAGAGCAAATTTCTTTTTAAAGTACGAGTTAGAGATCTCAGTATTTCAAATACGTTAGTGAAAAGCTCGTGTAATTTACCATTTTCTTCCGATTTTTGGTTCTTATTTACCTTGAATAGCAGGAACATAGGAAACGGAACATACGAGCCGACCACGTGGCAAATTGTATTCGATCTCCCGAATGCCATACAAACCGAAATTTATACTCTTCAACTGGCATTGGCTTCAGCCCACGAAGCCGAACTCAATGTATGGAACTCCAATATCTCTGTTTCAACTAAACCATTATTCCAACGACCTCAATCGCTACATTGCTAATATGTGATTTTTTTTCTATTTCTTCGAAACGAATTCTAAAGGTTCGGATCAACGACCAAGAAGCGGCAGAGCCGCAATTTACAACGGGGCTTATAGGCAAGGACAACGCGATAGCAAGACATGGGATTCATGGGGTGTATTGGTTGTTTAGTGTGGAAATATCTGGATCTCTACTTGTTGATGGAAGAAATGCAATCTTTTTAACACAGTCAAGAGGATTGAGCCCTTTTAGAGGAGTTATGTACGACTATATTCGATTAGAAGGCCCTCCTGAAACAAATTAAATTAAGGCTTGAAATGCATGCACTGTATCCATTCAATCATTCTTTTGGCCCCTTGAAAAAGAAGGGGAAAAAAGTTTTTTTTTTTTCTTTTTTTGTTTGCAGAATTGGTGTTGATATAAATTAGGAAGTGTAATACTTCACTATATTTATGGCAGTACATTTCGTTATGTTATAAGATGTGATTGGTCAATGTGGTATACACAAGATAACGTTGTACACACCTACAAATTATTTCTCAGAACATGACCAAATGTTCATAAAAAAAACTTGTGTCTAAAAGGGCCTCCTTAAACATATTAAGGTTGGATATGAACACATATGTAATCCAGTGAAGACTTAAACATATTAAGGTTGGATATGAACACCGATGTCATCCAGTGAAGGCCTGGTGAGCAATTGGTGACCAAAGAAGCTCTTCTTAAATCCTTGTGGTTTCGGACTAAAATGAAACTATTAAAATTTTAAATTTCTCTCAAAGCTGATGAATTTTAAAATTGACTAAAAAATATTAACACTTAACCCATTTTGTGAGGTTAATTTTGGGGTTAACCCCCTATGTGGGGATTATGCTGCCATTTAACATACCTATGTCAGACTAAGTTTTTTACACTTAATCTATTTGTGAGGCTAATTTTGGGGTTAACTACCTATGTGTGGTTAATTTGCATGTAAACTCTTCTATGTGGAACTTTGTAAGACTAATTTTGGGGTTAACTACCTGTGTGGGGTTAATTTGACATATAAGCTCTTCTACATGGGGCTAATTTTAACACTTAATCTCCATGTGGGGCAATTTTGAAATAAATATTAGTAGTTTTACTTTAGTCGAAAATCGGAGGAAGGGTTAAATATTTACTTTTAAACACGGGGTTAAAAGCAATAGCTAAGCCTTTTGAACTGCATGCTTTTTGTGATGGCAATCGCCAAACATAGCAAAATGGACAAAAGCAACTAATTTACTTCTCAGGGACTTAAGGTAACTAAGACAGTTGCTTTGGGCCCTTAATTTCATAGGGTCCGCAACCAAATAAAACTTTGTATATCCTATATGAAAATACTTTTGTTCACCTCAAAAATGGTTCATTAATGCTCATCCAAGCATCCCATTGGTCAATGCATTGGGACTATTGCTCACCAATGCAAGGGTCCCACTGCATTGACCAATGGGATCCTTGGGTTGGGTCCCACTGCATTGACCAATGAGATGTTTGGGTGAGCATTTGTAAACTATTTTTGGAGTAAGTAAAAATGCTCTCATCATAAATAACTGTTTGTGATGAATTTATCCACAGCCCATAGGGAGGTGCCACGAAGGATTTGACGTGGCAAGATAGTTAACTAATTGGGAAGTGATGCAGAGGCAGTTATTAGCAGTTTTCCATTCACTCGGTTTAAAATGTAAACTGCTTAGGGATATGTAATGATCATTGAAGAATAACTGAAGACATGTATCAACCCAAGGCAGTGCCACATGAATGAGCAGTTATCAGTTTGAACAAAAGAGGGATCATTTAACAGAGGTTACTGTGAGGCCTCGACAATTATAAATAGAGGAAGTCTGTGATCAATAGAGATCCCTCAATCAATAGCAATCAACACACTTCAATACTTTTTGTATATCCATCAATACACTTAGAATTTGAATTGGAACACCTTCGAAGTTATCTTCAAGGTTAAATTGTAGTCTATTTTGCTTAATAAAATAGTTTGTTATTTTACTATTTTCAATTAATGTTCTTTAGTAGGAGTAGTTATACATTACTTAATTCGAAATTCTTTAACTAGTCGTATCTTTACACGTTTGAAGTCTTTGTTAAGACATCGAACATCACCGCAATCTCCCTGGTGAGGTGCAGTTTGGATACATATTACATCACACACATTGGCAACTTGCTTGCCTGGCATGCTCGCACTTATATATAATTTCATATATACCCTTAGAAGAATTTTCCAACCACACATTTTTGGCACGCCCGGTGGGAATCTAGTGTCAAAAGATGACAAGTAGAAACATTCGAAGCAATAGGTCTGTGGATAACGCCAATACTGGTGTTAATAATGCTGAAATTGGTGGTTCTTCACACCAAGATCCACAAAGCAGCAATATTGGGAATCATGTGAATGATGAAAACCTAGAAATAGGAGTTGAAAATTTGAATCCAATTCCAAACAACGGAAATGTTGGTTCAGGAGTTCAACATGATTTGGTGAATCAGTTGACACCAGTGCTCAATCATTTGGGAAACATGATTCAGAACGTTAATACTTTGATCACTTCCCTTAACAACAACATACCACACTTTGCACCAGTAATGGTGTCAAGTGGAAATCCTTCTGTGGTTCGACAAAATGGAAGAGATTATACTCATGGCTTATTTCAGCTAAATCCTTTGATTCATGCACATGGGCCTCCTTTTAGGCCTAATTCACAAGAAAGCTTCTATATACCTGTCCCTAATCCTACTACTCCAATGTTATGCAAGGATATCATATAGGACATAGTCAAGATTATATGTATAGACCAACAAATGTCGAAGAACCTAGGCCAAGGGAAAATGCAATAGGCCAAAATAAGAGAATGAATAATAATCCTATATTCGAACCAGACCCTACTGGAATAGGTATTGTTCGAAGAAACGAAAATAGGAGGATAGATAATGTTTTTCAACCACCTCCAATACCAGTAATGAACCCTCCTATGGTTCAACCAGGTCATCAACAACCACCCAACATGGTTGAGAGAAATGACATAATTAATTTAATTCATGAAGTTTGTGGACCCATGGCTCGGGGGGTACAAACTCCAGTATACAGGAAGCCTTATCCTGACTGGATTGATAGGATTGAATTCTCTAGGGGATTCAAGTTCCCTACTTTTACTACGTTTGCTAGGGATGGGAGTCAATCTACAGTTTAACATGTAGCAAAATTCATCAATTAGTGTGCTGATGCAGGAAATAATAAATATCTTAGATTTCGTCTATTTTCTATTTCATTAACAGATACAACATTCACTTGGTTTATCAATTTAACTCCTAATTCGATCCATAATTGGACACAAATGGAAGAATCTTTCCATACTCGGTTTTTTCAAACAGAACCAGAAGTTTTTATGGCTGATTTAGCCAGGTTTTTTGTCAAAAACCTGATGAAAAGGCTACTCAGTTCATAAATAGGTTCAAGAGAGCTAGAACAAAGTGTAAAATCATTTTGCCAGAGCCCGAATTTGTTAAACTAGCTCAAAATGGCCTCGAATTTAGACTTCGAAAGATGTTTGATGCATTAAAATTTAGCGATCTTTTTCAAATTAACTGCTCGAGTATCTAGATATAAGGTCCTGTTGGAAAAAGAAAATGAAAGGAATGCTTCTTCATTAAAAACGTCTTATAAAGATCCTAATTATGAATAGATGCTGCAGAAATAATAGGAAAAAACTTTTCACAGGCAAAAGTCTTGTAAAGAAAAAAATCTCTGCTGAGTCATATAAATATAAAGGATCATTCAAGAAATATTCATTTGATGTTTATAAACTTGATGAAAATTGTGATCATTTGTTAGAAGGAAACATAATCAAGTTGTCTGATGAGACAAAATTACCTTCTAATGATGAATTAAAAGGTAAAAAATATTGCAAGTGGCATAATTCCTGGACTCACTCAACTAATAATTGTATTGTTTTTCGAGACAGGATCCAAGACTTAATCAAGAAAGGGAAGTTGAAGTTCCCTGAAAAACAAATGGGTCGACGAAGATCCATTCCCAAAAGTGCAAGAAGTGTCCATCAATGTTCATAACATTTCCTCGAAACTCTTATCAAAGAGAGGGAACACACAAAGGAAGAAGACTAAAAGAAAAGGCTCAAAGAGATGGCAAAAAAGTGTCTCAAATTTCCCACTTTTAACCAAGAGTATGCAAAGAATTTATGCATTGGTTGTGGGAAAAGGGATGCTGAGATCTACGATGAAAGAGTTGAAGCTAAAACAGGTAGGAAAAATAAACAACCTTCATTCGAACAAAAGAGAATGAATACTTCGTATGAATCTCCACTTCATCCAATTATGAATGTTGGGAGAGGACAGTTCAAAGGACCAATTTATCAAGCCTTGATGTATGCTGAACCAACGATGGCAAGGTATTCTCCAAGACCAATGGCTCATTTCAAAGCCAATTATTCGAGGAATTGTTATGTTGGTAATTCTGTTCGTCCATCAAGGAACATGCAGTATGTGAGGTCAGTTACATCTCATGTACCAAAGAAATATCATATGGTGCAAAGAGAAAGATAAGCCCAATTTATACAATCAAAATTAGTACTAGCCTTGAATAGCAGGAACATAGCAGGAACATAGGAAACATAGGAGGAACATAGGAAACGGAACATACGAACCGACCACGTGGCAAATTGTATTCGATCTCCCGAATGTCATCCAAACCGAAATTTATACTCTTCAACTGGCATTGGCTTCAGCCCACGAAGCCGAACTCAATGTATGGAACTCCAAAATCTTTGTTTCAACTAAACCATTATTCCAACGACCTCAATCGCTACATTGATAATATATGATTTCTTTCTATTTCTTCGAAACGAATTCTAAAGGTTTGGATCAACGACCAAGAGGCGGCAGAGCCGCAATTTACAACGGGGCTTATAGGCAAGGACAACGCGATAGCAAGACATGGGATTCATGGGGTGTATTGGTTGATTAGTGTGGAAATATCTGGATCTCTACTTGTTGATGGAAAAAATACAATCTTTTTAACACAGTCAAGAGGATTGAGCCCTTTTAGAGGAGTTATGTACGACTATATTCAATTAGAAGGCCCTCCTGAAACAAATTAATTAAGGCTTGAAATGCATATATTGTATCCATTCAATCATTCTTTTGGCCCCTTGAAAAAGAAGGGGAAAAAAGTTTTTTTTTTCTTTTGTTGCAGAATTGGTGTTGGCATAAATTAGGAAGTGTATTTACGTCGGTACATTTCGTTATGTTATAAGATGTGATTGGTCAATGTGGCATACACGGATAACGTTGTACACACCTACGAATTATTTATCAGAACATGACCAAATGTTCATAGAAAAATGTTCATAGAAAAATGCATGTCTAAAAGGGCCTCCTTAAACATATTAAGATTGGATATGAACACGTATGTCACCCAGTGAAGACTTAAAACATATTAAGGTTGGATATGAGCACATATGTTATCCAATGAAGGCCTGGGTGAGCAATTGGTGACCAAAAAAGCTCTCCTTAACTCCCTTATGGTTTCGGACTAAAGTGAAACTGTTAAAATTTCTCCCAAAGTTGATGAAAATTTTAAAATTGACCAAAAAATATTAATAGTTAACCCGCTTTGTGAGGTTAATGTTGGGGTTAACTCCCTATGTGGGGATTATGCTGCCATTTAACATACCTATGTGAGACTAATTTTTTAACACTTAATCTATTTGTGAGGCTAATTTTGGGGTTAACTACCTATGTGGGGGTTAATTTGCATGTAAACTCTTCTATGTGGAACTAATTGTTTAACACTTTATCCTTTGTGAGACTAATTTTGGGGTTATCTACCTGTGTGGGGTTAATTTGACATATAACCCCATGTGGGGCAATTTTGAGAGAAATATTAGTAGTTTCACTTTAGTTAAAAATCAGGGGGGTTAAGTGTTTACTTTTGAACCACAAGGGGTGAAGTAAAAATGAACCTAACCACGGGGAAAAAATGTAATTAACCCAAAATTTTAAAAGCAGTACTAGCCTTTTAAATTGCATGCTTTTTGTGATGGCAATCGCAAAACATAGCAGATGGACAGAAGCAACTAATCTACTTCTCAGGGACTTAAGGTAACTTTTTTTTTTTTTTGGTTGCTAAAAGGGCAAATGCATTTAACTAGAAACAAAATACAAACAAAACTTAGTCATAGAGTGATTATCCTCAAACATAAACACAGAAAGAGGAAGATCACCAAATAAACTAAGATCAAACACAAGGAAAACATAAATAACAGCAAGAGCAAAAACAAAAGGTACAATAGTAAAGGAAGCATAAGTGGCCAAAGAAATCCCTCTGAAAGCTGCAAAAGAAATCCAGTAACGCGCCATAGAGATAGCCTCGAGACTAGATCTGGAAACCAGGGCAACTTTATTCTTGTAGATGGTAGATACCGCCCAAAGATAGAAGATGACAGAGAGGCAAGCCCAAAAAGGTGAAGAAATTCCACCAAAGGGAGCAACCAAAGTAGCTTGAAAGTCTTCCATAGTAGTAGAAACTACACCATGAAAAGAGACATTACAGAAGGAGAGAGCCCCAAAGCCACCAATCATACCCAATGATGACCAAAGCTAATATACTGTTTCAAGACTAGTCTAGCCAAGCATCTAACATCTTGAACCCAAAGACTGCACAAAGAGATAAAAACAAAATAAAATGAGACTAAAATCCCAGGAAAAACTTCTCAAATAGAAGAGGAAAACTTCACAGTGGAAGTGGAAACTTACGCTAATAAGGGAGAGAGGGAAAGCAGATGATAAAGGAAGGAGAGACTATAGCTGGTGAAGAAGAGAGAGAGAAGGAGGGAGAGGGAAGGCGCTGCAGAGAAAGGGGGAGGGAAGGCACTGCGGCTAGGGCAAAATGAAAACCCAATCCTTACTCTCTCTCTAGAAAAACTAGAGAGAGAAGCTCTAGCCGTTCATATAAACTTGACTTTCTTTTATCCACCAGGGACTTAAGGTAACTAAGACAGTTGCTTTGGGTCCTTAATTTCATAGGGTCCGCAACCAAAAATTTTGTATATCATACTCCCTCCGTCCCATTTTATGTGTCCATCTAGGGGAACCCAACTATTTAAGGGGACAAAAAGAATCTACACCTACTTTCCACAATTGCCCATAATCATTGCACTTTTTTTATTATTATTTTATTTTGGTATTGATTGCAAGGAAGGGTAGTTGGGAAAACTAAGTAAAATTTATATACTAATTTAGGAAAGTGGACAACAATTTTGGGACATCCCAAAAAGGAAAGATGGACACATAAAATGGGACGGAGGGAGTATATGAAAATACTTTTACTTACCCCAAATATGATTCACCAATGCTCACTCAATGGGATGCTTGGGTGAGCATTGATGAACCATATTTAAGATGAATAAAAATACTCTCATCATATGTAACATGTATAGAATATCATATGTAGCTCACAATCATTTGTGTTAGTAAATGTTAGTCCGTTTGTTTACAAAAATGCATAAAGATTCCATCTTCGAAGTTCACTTTAAGGCACTCAAAAAAGTCGGGGACGACACTGCTACTTGTGGTGATCGTCATCTCGCAAAAGTATGCAATTGCATTAGCATTGCCAAAGACGCCACCTGTATTACTTTTCCTCTTCTTCTATTATAATTTTTTTTTTTGTTTTTTTTAATTTATTCACATTTGATTTTGACTGAAGCCGAATTAGACTTTCAAGAAGACAGATTTTTAGGAACTAAAAGAAATAAGCCCAACAATTGAGAATATTCTGTTAACAACCAACAAGCCAACAAATATCAATTCTCTTAGATTGTCAAATGTCAGTTACGTTCTAAGCACATAACAGCATCATTTACCTGGACTTGGAAAATAAAATAAAATAAAATAAGTCATCACATTCAAAGCCTTCATCTTTGACTGCTAGTCCAAAATTGAGTCTCCAAAATTCTTGGACTTAAAAAATTCTTTCGCATATATTTGAACTTCTGCATAGCATTTTTATTTTCTGGGTATATATATATATATATATATATATATTTATATTTTGTGGTGTCTAACCTTTGATTAATTATAACAACATTTCTTTTCAGCCAAGAAAAACCTAAAAAAAAATTGGGCAAATTGCATCAACACACCCTCAACTATGACTCTTTTTCAAACACACAAAACCCCCCCCCCCCAAAAAAAAAAAAAAAGAAGAAGAAAAAAAGAGAAAAAAAAAAGCTCAACCAATTGAACCCCTGAACTATTACATTTTGCCGCTAACACCACTTTCGTTAAGATGCCATCCAAAAATAAAAACAAACCTTTTGCATCATGTGACCATCACATGATGCATGCTAAAAAAATGATACTTTTAATCTTCCTTTGAGGGTTGGAGATTTTAGAATAAAATTACTCTTTGTTGCACACATAATCCTTTGTTGTACATAAAATTTTACAAAATTTTGTTCTGAAGTTTTCAACGACTCAAAGGAGGGACAAAATGTCATCCTAAAAGCGTTGGTTTTTGGATGGCATCCTAGTTGAAGGAGTGTATTGAAAAAATGTAATAATTGAAGGGGTGTTAGTGTAATTATTCCAGAAAATAAGAAAAAGAAAAGAGACTTGGGAACATAACTAGCAGGTTACCAAAATTTCATATTTTAAATGTTTTTATGACCCTTCAACACAAAGAGGTTACCAAAATGCCTTTTTTTTTATAAAGGTTTTTATGAAAATTCAACACAACGATTGATTTTTGTAAATTTCTGGAAGCTTTGGAATCTTCAACAAACATGAGCTATAAACTATTCAATTAATTGATTTTTATGCCAATGCATTTTGTTCATATTATATATTGTACACTGAATTGAGTATATGTATGTCAGTAGATTCCAATTGTTTCCTAATTTCGTTCGTAACATATTCTTTTTCATTGTCATATTTTGCCAACTAATAATTAATGAAAATGGACACTTATTATGGGACGGAGGGAGTATTTTTTAGAATGAAACGAGTGCATTCATTACGTGCATTATTTTATATTAGTTCTTATACAAGTTATGTGCCCCATGCAATGCACGGGTTAGTTGAAAACTAAAAATAAAAATAAAAAATAAAAAATTAATGAGTAATATTTAATTTTAAATTCGTAGACGTAATTAGTTTATATTTCAGTAAAAAATAACTTCTCTTTGGATTTTTTTTCTTTTACATATCATACACTTATTAATCTAACGTTATTTTTTCAGAAGTATTAAAAATAAATGTTACATCAATTCATTGGTTCAACTGAAAATCCCTATGGAATTATTCAAGATAAAAGACTATGCATACTTGGTGGAATTGTGGTGCATATTGAAGTATCTGGACTCTACATTTGGAGTATATCTTGCTATTGAAAATAAAATTATAGAAAAGTAGTAAAAAAAAAAAAGTTTTCCAACAAAATGCAATAACCCGGGTCGTAGCATGTATTTTATGAAGTCTCAAGATCAATAATTTAGTGAATTATTAATTCCTGCACATTTCTAATATATTGGACAACTAACTCATAATTCTACTTAAACAAAATATTTTACTCTAACCATATAAAAAAACGTATAAAAATAAGGCTAGTGTTAATGCCAAAGCACAAGTGCTAATGCCAAAGCAGAAAGTGTCGCTAAAAGCTTCAGCGACACTTATAAGTGTCGCTAAAGCTTTTAGCGACACTTTCTGCTTTGGCATTAGCACTTGTGCTTTGGCATTAGCATCACCCAAAAATAAAACACTTACCTGTTTGGTGATAAATAAATATTTCTATCTCCTTTCGAAATAGCATGATGTGCCTATCTTAAGTAGAAATCAAAAGCCGTAAGACATGACCCAAGTGATGAAAGTCAAGGTAAACTTGAAGTGATAGAAAGAGAGATCAACAAACGCAACTCTTGAGGAATTATTCCCAATGAAAATTACAGCATATGAAAAAGAATACAAATCATTTGACGTCAATGTGCTCCTTAAATTTAAAAACTTGGGAAATGCAAAGCAAATGCCAAATGCATTGAGTCAAAAATTTATTAAAATCAACACAAATCTTGCTAGTGCTCAAATTTAATGTGCTCCTTAAATTTAAAATCTTGGAAAATGCAAAGCAAATGTCAAATGCATTGATAATTTAGGATAAGTTTTATCTGTGTCCAAGATTTTAATTATATGGCAAACATGTGAAGAAAAAAATTAAAAACATTAAAATGCTAAAAAAATACCACAGGGCATAAGCAAAGGCATCTACTTTCATTTATAATATATTATAATATTGTTGTATTTACCTTGAATATACTCAGTTCGTTTAGAACATCTTCTCAATCTAGTAAGATTCTTGCAAAACATAATCATTAATTGGAAAATAATATTTTAATTAAAAAACGGATACAAAATAAAAGTAGCCTGACCTGATTTTTTTTCATTGACTCCTTTCATAAGGCTTTAAGTATATTCTTGTACAATAATGTGCTATTTTTGTCTCTTTCAATTAAAAACAACTTGTTTTCTTTTTCTTACTCTTAAAATAGAAACTCAAATTTATCAAATATGTGAAATAAGGCACATCAAAACATTACTATTCCCTTTTTATAGAAAAATCTAGCTAGTAAGAGATCAAAGTGAGAGAGACCAAAGTAATGAACTGAAATGAGCTTAACACATATATAAAATACGATTATGATAAATAATAAAACCATAACAAAGCTTTCAAAATGTGATTACATATAAATAGACTAACCATTCTGAGGTCCATGACCATGTATGATAAACTATGGAGAGAGAATGGGGCCAACAAATTAATCGCTCTCAGTAATCAAAGTAATTTCAGCTGTCAATAAAGACATGCATCCGGCGAGAACCCACCGAAAAATTGCAAGCTAGTGAGAGAACACCATTGCAAATATAGACAGACAGAGATTTTAATTCAAAACAATATGTAAAAAAACTGAATGAATATATAAATATATAGTAGATGATGATATCTATATAGGTCTATATCAATGATGTTGTAAATGTAACCAAAAATAAAAAACCGGATACCAGAATTTGAATTTGAAAATTATATCAAAATCTGAACTTTATTTATTTCAAATAGATATGCCAATAATCTAGCTACACATATTTATTATTTTATTTATCATTTAAATTTCATATAGATATTGATATGAATTGATAGATTATAAATATATATAAAAAAAATTACAGGTTTGACTTGAAAACTTGGAAAGTCCAACAATTCAGGGAGATTATATGTATACCTATATCTTATCACTTATATCATTGTTATTATCATATAAATTTGGCATATGCAAAAATAATAAATTACATTTAAATGTTATTATATCACTTTAAAAATGGAGAATGTGCCACGTGTATATTAGATATTAGATATATTAGATAGGAGTATGAAATTCTGTTGGAAGTTGTTCATTTTGTCTACACTAACAATTAAAATAAAAACATATTTTAAAATGAGTAATTCACCTACAATATTAGTAAATGTTAATTTGCCCAACCTCAACTATCCAAAATTGCAATATCAATTTTTTTTTTTTTTTTTTTAAAAAGGCTGATGCTTCAAATGTGTAAATCTTTATGCTTTTAGACAATACACTATTTAAAAAAATTAAAGAAAAAGAAAAAATAAAAGCCAACCCACAATTCTTACATACATTAGTTAAGGGAGATTATTTAGGTACTACTAGAATTGATCAAAGAATTAAAGCAAAGATATAAAAACATTGTGTGCGTACAGCATAAAAACCACATCCATTTAACAATGAGTAAAGCTATGACTCCCAAATTTGTATTTCAAATTTGATTCCAAATTTGGGTTCCGTGGACCACTTATATTTTCATTGAAAGTTATTACATGAGGTCCCTTTGTCACATATGCTAGAAATAAAATTTGAAATTAGTTAAGGGAGATTATTTATGTACTACTACAGAATTGATCAAAGAATTAAAGCAAAGATATAAGAACATTGTGTGCGTACACGCGTAAAAACCACATTCATTTAACAATGAGTAAAGCTATGACTCCCAAATTTGTATTTCAAATTTGACTTCGAATTTGGGTTCCGTGGACCACTTATATTTTCATTGAAAGTTATTACATGAGGTCCCTTTGTCACATATGCTAGAAATAAAATTTGAAATTGTATCATTGTTTTTCCAAACATGCACATCTATTCACCTAGTTCCTAGTTCTTACTCACACGCAATCTCTACTCATGTTTCCCTATCTTTCTCAAAGCTACTTGTCATGACATACCAAATAACCCATTGAGAAAACATTTCATAGGAAAAGAATAACTTACAATGAAAGCCAATCCTTACCAACAAAATGCAAACTTGTAATTTCTAATCCTCAAACCAGAGACCTATACAGTTTGAACACAAAAAAGAACCAAAATTAGTTGGAGAGAGAAATATCAGATATAGAAGGGGGATTGTGAGTAACCTAGCTCATTAAGGGTTGTTACTAATCCTGACTTGATTTTTGTAATTTTAAAGAAAGAAAAAGATAAATGAGGAAGAGGGAGGGAGCTCTGCTATTTAATAAGGAAGGAATATAGTGGGAGTTTAAAAGGAAGAATAAAATAACATATAATTTATTTAAGAGAGAAACTTTTGCTGTCCATTGACTTATTACCTTTAAGGCTAAATCTCTATACATTTAATTTCCCAATCAAATTAAAATTTAAAAATAAAAAACTTAATACATTTAAATTTTAATTTAAGACTATATATAAGAGGAAAACCCATAGAGGTTTAAGAAAAAGAATTGTTTGGAGCCTATTCTAACATTTAAGAGAGACTAAAAGTTCGGATGTATTATATATAAATAGTATATTTAATTTAAGAGAGAGAAACAATTTGGGGTTTTAAGAAGAGAAACGTGGTGCCTAATCCTTTTTTGTGCTGGGGTGTATATATCCATTGCTATATTTATTGAATGTAAGAGAGAAATGTTATAAGGAAATAGTCATTTTTTTAAGAGAGAGAAACACAATTGTAACAGTTGGATATATACATGAAGACATATAAATATATATGTATATATAAAAAATATATGAAATAATTACCAAAAAAAAAAAACTAAATTTTACAAAAGCTGACACATGGCAGAAGCGAATGCTTCTGGTTTCATATATATATATATATATATATGTCTATGTATATTAGATGTACCATGTCTAATGAAATTTGTATTCATGATTTGCAAAAGAAATTGTCATGAATATTTTCTAGAGGGTCATAAATACTGTCGAAAGTTTGGTGGTCAATAAAGTAAAAAAGAAAATCCATACCTAATAATTTAAGGGACAATTAGAGCATCCACAGCAGGTCACAGTATACAACAAACTTAAGCATTGTTTGTTGTAGGACGCTTGCAATGGGTAGTGTGTACAGCAGTGTACAATAAATGAA
Source organism: Hydrangea macrophylla (assembly GCA_033977485.1). Lineage (NCBI taxonomy): Eukaryota > Viridiplantae > Streptophyta > Magnoliopsida > Cornales > Hydrangeaceae > Hydrangea > Hydrangea macrophylla. Next base: position 89,007,304 of record CM066986.1, read on the forward strand.
TTTAGTGGAACTTAAGTTTAGTGTACAACTAAGTTTCGCTAATGTACGAGGGTGACGGCACTGAGTGTGCCGTGAGAGTGTACACGGCACACACAAAGCCGTGCCACTCCTAAACGGCAAACAATCATCTCCCAAACGGCACACACTGTGCCGTGCTCTTTCAAACGGCATAGTGTGTGCCGTTTGACCTTTTTTTTTTTTTTCTTATGGTGCAAGCACTCACACACTTTTGAGTGTGTTGTGTGAATTTTGAACGGCATTGTTTGTGCAGTGTGAGTATTATGTGGCATTGTGTGTGCCGTGTGACTCTATACGGCATTGTGTGTGCCGTTTGGACAACTTACCCATTGCGAGTGTATTTCATCTGTACCTGTGGATGCTCTTAGAGATATATTCATTGCCAACTAAAAAGTTTGAAAAAACTATATTTAATATTTGGGGAAAATACCTTTTACCCCCCTGTGGTTACACCCTTTTGCTCATAATCCCCCTGTGGTTTAATTTGTAACCCATAACCCCCCTGTACTAAGGACCTAAGTGGTTCCGTTAAGTTTTCTGCTAAATTTGTCGAAAGATCATAGAAATCCATGGTTTGAGTGAAGCGGGAATAATTTCCCTCCATTTCCAAGGGTGAAATGACAACAATACCCTTAAGGCAAGTGATATTTATATCACCTCTTCCCTCGCCATTCTCTTCTTGATCTTCCCTCTCCATAGCATCCCTGACATGCAGCAACAACAGAGGTTGCTCGGGCAGCAGAACAGCAACAACAACCAAATGCAATGCAACAAGATATGCAGCAAAGGCTTCAAACATCGAGTCCCTTGCTTCAGCAGCAGAATGTTATGGATCAGAAGCGGCTTTTTCAATCACAAAGAGCCATTCCAGAAGCATCATCAAGTATAACAATTTAACACACTTGTGCAATTCTTAAAATGAACAAAATAACAATTTAACACAAGAGAGAGTGGAGTTTCATTAACCAAACACTTTGGAAAGACCAGAAATTCAACATAATTCAAGCAATTTAAATTCCAGAAATGTAATTCCAGCAACATAACTCCAAAAAAATTCCAGCAGAATGTTCATTAACCAAAAAACCTGTGACAAGTTATGGACAATTCAAGCTCTCAAAAAACCACATGGACAAAAAACCAATGACCCTTCTTTATACCCCACTTGGCTTGCCCTTCCCGCCAAATGTCTTGAGCTTCAGTGGTTGTACACCACTTTGTGAACTTGTGGAGGTTTGACCCTTATTGAGCTTCAGTGCTTGTACACTGCTTGTGTTTGGTGGCTGAGCATTTGAAACAACACTTTGTTGTGAATTTGTGGAGGCTTGACTTGTTCTAACCATAGTAGAAACCTGGAAATTAAATGACACAATTGTATGGTTATTGAATCATTTAAATGTTAATAAATGCATAAGAAATGACGCTTGTATCATACCTTTCCTTTCACTGGAACAGACGCTTTGCAAGACCTACTATTATGCCCTTGTTTCCCACACTTACCACATGTTATGCACTTGTTCTTCCTTGACACTCTATAAGGATTTTTTGGTTCATCAACACCTCTTCTCCTTACCTTTTTGGGCCTTCCTGGTTGTATTCTCAATAAAGGAGGATCAATAGGGTCCACATTGGTTTCCAACCAATCATGCTGCCCTGGCACTGGGTTTATCATGAATGAGTAACATTGAAGGTATGTATCCTTGCTATAACATGGATGCACAAAGGCCTCTGGGGTTGACCTATGAATGTAGATTGCACTCACAGCATGTTTGCAAGGGATACCTGTAAGATCCCACAATCTACAACCACATGTCCTTGCTTTTAAGTCTACTCCATATGTTGTATCATAGCAATCAACCTCAAACTTTTCTTCCCCTGAATAACTTGGAAAACAGTTCCTAGCTTAAACCTTGATCTTCTCCAACTTGTCTTGAATGACTGGACAAATAGGACCCCCATACTTCTCCATTCCTTGCCTCTTAACCTGAAACCTGTTCATAAGTCTTCTTCTTATCCACTCTATCATGCTTATAATGGGTTTATCTCTTGCCTCTAAAATGTATCCATTGAATGACTCACTCATATTTTTGACCAAAACATCACACTTGCTATTTGTGCAGAAGTGAGATTTAGTCCAATAGGCTGGATTAACTTTTTGCAACCATTTGTATGCCTTTTGATTTTCAGGATCCATATCCTTGATTTTTTTCATGTGGGACTCAAACTCTCTCACTGTACCAGCTGTGGCAGCCTTCCACATGGTATTTTTAAGCTCTTTTCCCTTGAAGAGTGTCTTGAAATTAGCATACATGTGCCTTAGGCAGAACCTGTGATCTGTTGTTGGGAATAGTTGTTCAAATGTTTCCACTAATCCCTTTTGCCTATCTGAAATGAAGGTCCATGACTTTTCTTCAACCCTTCCAATATCACCCATTAGTTCAGTTAGAAACCAGCTCCAAGAGTTCTTGGTTTCAGCTTCTACCACTGCCATGGCAATTGGGAACATATTATCGTTGCCATCCCTTCCAACTGCAGCAAGTAATTGTCCACCATACACTCCCTTCAAATGACATCCATCAAGACCAATTATTGGTCTACAACCAATAATAAACCCATCCTTTTGTGCACCAAAACTAACATACATTCTCTCAAACCTGGGCATCAATTCAAGTGAAGGCCTTTCTACCATCAACTTCAAGCAACTATTAGGGTTAAACTTCTTCACAGTTGCACAGTAATCCCAAAGCTTAGCATACTGTTTGTTGTGGTCTCCTTCTATCAGCAACTTAGCCTTCCTCTTTGCTTTATACACTTGAGTTCTTGACACATTAACCATTAGATCCCTTTGGACAGTCCTTTGCATAGCTTCAACCTTCCAATTAGTATCATCTCTAAAGCTTTCTAAATATTTTTTGGCCAAATACTTAGAAGTGACTAATTTGTTGTCGTAGGATCTACCACACTTATGAATTGGGTTAAGTGACTTAATTTGGAAATTTTTTTCTCCTTGCACAGGAGATGCATGGATCCTCCACCCACATTCATGCATACAAACTACTGTGATTCTAGCATTCTCATTCTTAATATACTTGATATCATAACCATTCTGCACATTCCACTCTTTAAGCGCCTCTCTAAAAACTTGTGGAGTTGTAAACTTCATACCAACTGTGAGTTCTGGTTTTACCATGTCTAAATCTTCATTGAATTCTGCATAATTAAAACTTTCATCATCTTCTGAGGATCCTTTTAAACTATGTAAATCATCTTCACTATCAGGATCAGACCACCAATCCTCCACATCCCCATCTCTTTGAGAACTATTCAATCTATGTTTATTGATTTCTACTTTCTTTTTCTCTTTATCTTCTTTTGAAGCAAAGATGTCATCATCATCTGTGCCTTCAAGACCTTCATTTAACCATTCAGGCTCATAGCTATCATTAGATTCAGATCCATCCCTAGTAGGTGCACTCCCATTTGTATCTGTTTCAACTTCTATATAAATGACAACTGAAGCACATCCTTTGTGAAGAGTAAACATCTCTAATACATCAGGGCCTGACTCTATCTTTCTTACCCCCACATCCATGCTTTTCCCAGGAATTATGTAATACATGGTGGAGTGAGATGGAAGTCCTAATTTAACGAACATGCCTCGAAGTTCAAAGTAGGACATCAAATCTGGGTCGCATTTATCAAAACAAACAACTTCCCCTCCTTGATACATAAAGTTGTTCAAAGTAGACTTCATAAGGTTCCCACCATGATGCATTTCAATAGAAAAATACTCTGACATTCTGCATAATCAATAGCCTTATATGTTAACACAAGTGGAGTGTGGTGAATATAAAATAATTTATTTAGAATACAATATTTTTTTTAACTCAACTCAAATACAATATTGAATGCACCAATTACACAGACAAGGAGGGGACCATGGTAGGGTAGCTAGGGAACATTGATAAACAGAATCATTTGAACAAGTGTGAACATAGATGAGATTTACAAGATTTGGGACCCATTCCATGAACAAACATGAAAAACTACCAGATTTAAAGTTTAAACTATAATTAAATACATAAAACAAAGATTTCATTACCTGATCAAATGATTTCAACCCCCAAAAAGATTTCGTTTTGTGTTGATCAAATGATTTCAACCCCAAATCGTAAGCTTAAGATTTAAAGTTTAAACTATAATAAAATACATAAAACAAAGATTGCATTACCTGATCAAATGATTTCAACCCCCAAAAAGATTTCGTTTTGTGCTGATCAAATGATTTCAACCCCAAATCGTAAGCTTTGTGCTGAAGTGGATCGGCATTTTGCCCTATTTCGCCCAAACCCCAAACTGATTTCGTTTTTCACTGGTTAGAAGTGGATCGGCATTTTGCCCTCTGCCCCTCTGTATGTTGTGAGTATATACCTATGAGAGTGAGAGTATTATTGTCATTTCGTTACTCTGCTACAAAACTTAACGGAACCACTTAGGTCCTTAGTACAGGGGGGTTATGGGTTACAAATTAAACCACAGGGGGGTTATGAGCAAAAGGGTGTAACCACAGGGGGTAAAAGGTATTTTCCCCTTAATATTTGCATTTAATCAAAAGTCCTTTATCTTTGACAAAAGAACAAAAGACATGTACCCAAATATTTCTCACACTCCTGTCCAACTTCTTAGGCGCCCATGCTTTTGCAGCCGCTCATACGATACGAGTACTGTACCGTATGATATTTTAGATTCAAAATATATTTTGCAGCTTTAAATCTCCATAACTTTTGACTTACAACTCCATTTTTCTCAAATTTGATACCGTTAAAATCGTGTCGACGAGAATTACAAAATTAGTACCATTGTTGATAGGTTTTGAGCAAAAAAACAAAAAAAAAAAAAAAAAAAAAAATCGGCATGCATTTGGTGTTTGGAGGGACCTCTGAATAAACATAAAAAAAAAAAAAATACGGCCACTCCAAACTTTTTGATAATCTAATAAGAGATTTAGGCCCAATTTACCGATAATTTAATTACTCAATATTTTTTGCATTTTAATTGCACATAATTATACGGAAATTTTAATACCTGGAAAGCAACTTAATTATAGAGAAAAGAGTTTTGAGTGTATGTCATAGATTTCAGATGTTTGCAATTTTTGTTCATAATATATTATATTCTGAATTGAGGCGTATGCCAATAGATTCCAAATGTTTACGATTTTTGTTCAGAATATATTATTTTTTTGGTAACGAATTGTCCTCTTAGAATTTTTCAATTTTTCACCGAAACAATATAACTTACAATGAACTTAATAATACCACTTCTTAATTGCCGAGCAGGTAGTAGTCCAATTGACATAACCTCTCTCTTCTCAGTGGGAAGGGAGAGAGTTCAAATCCCGATAGGAGATTCTTGTTACTTGTCCCCCAATTATTCTTTGGTCGGAATGAGTGGCCCTTATTGGGCTTTGTTGTGGGCCAGTGTGGGGCTTTGGGGTTGGGTTGGAGTTGGAATGTGTGTGCCTGTGGGGGTATGTGTGTATCCGATCCGGATCCAGGTAGGTTTCAAAAAAATAAAAAGAATAATAATACCACTTCGCAATTCTTAAAAAAAAAAAAAAAAAAAAAATTCATGTTTTTATATGAAACAAGTGTATGCCTATACATGTATACAGGAATATATGTCATCACATTATATATACCATGAATAATGAAAATTATATTCATGATTTGGAAAGGAACCTGTCTTGAATTTGTTTGCACTCAAAAATCGACAAAGGTTTTGGTGTCCAATGGGAAGAACGGAACGAGCCTGGACTATGTTTTATGTGGCCCATAGCAAAATAGGACGGCATGTTCAAGTAAGTAATGGGATGATCGAGCTCGAGTGACAAATGGCCATGATGTTCAAAAATTGGCTAAGGCATAAACCTAACTATGGAAGGCAAAACATGGTGCCTAATGAGCAAGATGGATAAGCAAAATAGCAATCGGGGCACCACGTTTACGGAAACATTAGCGGTGTCAGCGATCGAGCCCGAGTGGATGGAGGCATGCATATCACCCTCATCGGGCAATATTATGTTTTAAGCGAGAAGCCTTGGCAGATCGCTAGTGGGAACAACTCGATAGGAAAGAAGAGGAGCAGAAACGCATGGCTTATTCCTTATCTGTTAAGAAACACCCTAGAATCAAGGAGAGAGAGTCTGTTTAGGAGTGAATCTAATTAAATCTAGCTTGGTATGGAAGGCTAATCCCAAGAATTTCGGGATTGATTCAATTTAGGGTGAAGATGGAAATAGTTGGGATTAGGAATGGCTGTGGGCGTCCTTATGTTGCTTGAGGCACAATTCAAGGATCTCATGCCATATCTGACTCTCTACGACCGCTATAAATATAGAGGCAAGCCAAGCTTCTAAGTCACTCTGCGTCACTCTCGAAAAACAACATTCAAACCGCATCCAAAAAGCATTAAAGGCATTCAACCCTGCATTCGTATGTTCTCAGCATCCACAGCAATAGGTCTATCCCTTTTGTTATTTTCTTTGTTGTTTTAGTCTTTCATGAACAATCAGAGCATGTTCTGATCTTATTCCCTAGTTAGTTTTTTCATACACATTCAATAAAATACATGCATATTTTATTAATTGTATGTGATTGTTTATCTCGTAAACTTATAACTATTAGACTTATGCGCTTCAGTACTGTCTAGGAATCACAGGCCAAGGGTACTTTCCTACTTGACCATCACAATCACCTAATAGAAGTCAGATCTTAAAGCCTTATGTATCACTCACACAAGCAGTTAGGAAATTAGTTTGCACAAACCGAGCCCGTTTGGATCTGGCACGCCCGCACGCAAAACTACAGCAAACACTTTGGCACAGCCGGTGGGACCCTAGTATTAGAGTATGCCTCCAAAAAAATATAATAAAACCACTAAGAAGGGACAAGATGACTTGACCATTGTTGATCTACCAGAGGATGAGAGCACTGCCCATGCTTCTTAGCTTTTAATCCTTACTATTCTACATGTTATTAGAGGTCAAACTATATTATATTAATTTTAACCGAATGACAAATTGGGTGAATTTTGAAGTGATTTGTTACTACTATCTCTTCATGCAAAATGTATTGATACGCCCAAACTTGGCTCTACTCTATGACCGAGCGGTTCTACTTAGTGACCGACCCCAGTCCTGCCCCGACCGGTACACGCAGTGTCAACAGGTCCAGACCAACAGGTCAAGAGTGCAATGCGGGCTCGGTTTGTACAGGTGCAGTTCAACCAGGCCCACGGGATACACCCCAGAATATTCCAGACTATTTCCTACTCAAGTAAGAAGACTAATGGAAAGGGCAGATTGTTTCCTAATCCAATTCGGAAACCCCCATGATTGATGCCAATCAATCCTAAATCATATTGTATTACCTAATCTGTATAATTTCCTTGTACGAGTAGGTCTCTTGCATCTATAAAAGAGACCACTCACCCCCATAGAAAGGGATCGACTTTTTAGTCTGCATAGCACCTCTATAGCAATCTTCATCGTGCCCGACCGACCTCTGGTAGCTCCAAACTCTTGTTGGTTCACCAAAGGTCCCCAACTTTTTTAAAGTATAGTGAACGTACGCGAACACACGTGTGGACGTAGGTTCCTTTATTAACAGGGCCGAACAACATACAAAAAACCGGTCTCTCACTATATCTCTCTCCTTAAAAGTGCTCTAATTTACCTTGCCCAAAAAATTGCATCATCAGCTTGGCGCCGTCTGTGGGAATCGACAGATTTCTCAAAAATAAATCTCTTGGATGATAGTCATACCTCCGCAGAAGGGTAAGAAGGCTGCGCAGCAGGCTAACAGAGACGTTCTGTGGGCCACAATAGTCCTGACACCTGAGCAGTTCACCGCAACTCTAGTGCAACTTCTGGAGGGCTGGCGCCAAAACCCAGCAGCAGATCGAGGCCCTACTGGCCTAATGGAACAATCCACCACTGGCTGGGTCACCACCCGGGAGTGCAGCGCGTGGTCGGGAGCCCATATGGACCTGACAACGTGCCGGGAAGAACCCGAACCGTGTTGGGGATGCAAAGGAAGTCATCAACGAAAGGCTTGTTATCCGAGCGGAGAGGCAGGAGCATATGACCCGGGAATCGGTCCATGATCGCTCGGTCAAGAGTCGAAGTGATCCTAGGCACGCGATCAACCAGAGTCCTAGCCGAGCCTGATCCCTAGAGATAGCGCACCGCGAAGAGGCCTCTTCCACTGACCCGACCTACGTCCTGGATACCGGCCGGGAAGGTGTGGTAGCCCGTATTAAGGATTTGCAAAACAGATTGACGGAGTGGCCAAAAAGTTGGGCCAAAACCCTACTCAGAATCACGCCAACACCAAGACCTCGTCACTGTTCTCCACAGATCACGAGGTTTACCATCTCGTGCAAATTTAAACAGCCTCGTCTAGATTCTTATAACAGTTCGGCATGTCTGTACCTACAAGGCTCAGATGGCCCTGGCCACCAATGCCGACGAACTACATTGCATGGCTTTTTTTTATCACTTTGAAAGGCCCGGCCGCTCAATGGTTTCACTCCTTGAAGCCCCAATCGGTCAAAGACTTCAAGGAGCTCAATAAACAGTTCATTAGTTAGTTTATAGGCATGCTTGACCGGCCACAACCTGACACCCAACTACTCACAGTCAGATAGCGGAGGGGAGAGTCGTTGAAGGATTACACCGACCGGTTCCATCAATAGAAGCTTTAAGTTCACAGCCTGAACGAGACAATCGCCATTACAACCTTCTGCTCCGGAGTTCAACACACCAAGTATGCCACATCGTTTCACAGAAATCGACTGGCAACCTTGATTGAACTCACAGAGAGGGTTGGAAAATATATTGACACTGAAGAATTTCTAAAGACCAAAGACCCCGGGCAACAAAGGAACGAGCCTACAAGAAGTAAGCACAAGCGGGATCATCCCGAGAAGAATAACCTTAAGAAGCCCGGTGGTTCTGGCAGTCCTTCAGTAACCAACAGCAGTCTGAGTCCGGCAGCCCTGACCCGACCTCTAGTTCACAACAGTCAGGGTCCAGTAATCCTAACCTTACCTCCAGCTCAGAGTAACCAGGAGCTCGGTCATCACGACCCGACCTCCTGTCTCTAACAGTCTAGATGAGTCCAACTACAGTGGTACTTGCCCGATCATAGCATGAGGCTCCACAGACTGTCAGAGAGCTCCTGCACAGACCTCGGGATCACACTCGAGGCATCCTGCAAAGACCTCAGGATCACATCCGAGGCATTCACAAGATTATCCACGAGGCATCAAAAGACCCTGGAACTACCAACGTTCTAGGTCAGTTCCCTATAGTAATTGTTCCCGCAACGTCTACCTCAACTAAAGCTTGGGGGGAAACATGGAATGAAAACTACAAAAAGTCACCGAGTATTTATAGGCCTTGGGGGTTAAATGAGTAAGACTCTTAGAAAACCCGACTGCCTACAATATTCAGAGGCACAAACTCCACTTAGGTCCAAACGGACCATAGAGGTAGCTAAAACCTCTTAGGTTGGCCCACGATAGAGGAGTAAAAGAAATCCCTAAAATCCATACATTTTGGGTCTCCGCTTAGGTCCAAACCTACGATAGAGGTGACTAAATCCTCTAAGGTTGGCCTACGATAGAGGAGTAAAAAAGGACCCTAAAGCAACACGCTTTAGGTCGGTTCTACCAACATGGAAAAACTCTTTTTCCAACAGTCTTGACGAAGGCTTGCTGGGCGAAAGATAACCATCCTGGGGAGCTAGCATAAAAATGACCCTAAAGCAACACGCTTTAGGTTGGTTTTCTAACATGGTCAAATTCTTCTACCCACAAACTTGACGAAGGCTTACAGGCAGAAGATTACCATCATGGGAGCTAACTCAAGCTAAAGACTCCAAATTAGGCTAAGTCTCAACTCTTAGCCAACTCCCGAGTACTTAAAGATTCTAAATGTGGCTAATTCTCAAATTTTAGCCAGTTCCCGCGAGTTCACCAAACTCAGAAGCCCCAAGGCAACTTTCCCGAGCAATTAACAGATTTCCAAACTTGATTCAATATAGCATTAAGCCAACCTTGGAAATGGGGGGCAACTGATATGCCCAAACTTGGCTCTACTCTATGATCGAATGGTTCTACTCAGCGACCGGCCCTAGCCCTGCTCCGAGCGGTACACGCAGTGTCAATAGGTCCATACCAACAGGTTAGGAGGGCAATGCGGGATCAATTTGTACGGGTACAGTCCAACCAGGCCCATGAGATACGCCCCAGAATATTCCAGACTATTTCCTACTCAAGTTAGAAGACTAATGGAAACGGCAGATTGTTTTCTAATCCAATTAGGAAACCCCCATGATTGACGCCAATCAATCCTAAATCAGATTGTATTACCTAATCTGTATAATATCCTTATACGAGTAGGTCTCTTGCATCTATAAAAGAGACCACTTACTCCCATAGAAAGGGATCGACTTTTTAGTCTGCATAGCACCTCTATAGCAATCTTCATCGTGCCTGGCCGACTTCTGGTAGCTCAAAACTCTTATTGGTTCAGCAAAGTTCCTCGGCTTTTTTACAGTATAGTGAATGTGCTCAGACACACACGTGGACGTAGGTTCCTTCATTAATAGGGCTGAACCACATATAAAAAACCGGTCTCTCACTGTCTATCTCTCCTTAAAACTGTTCTAATTTACCTTGCCCAAAAAATTGCATCATCATGTATTATTTGAACTCAAATTTATGTTACTAGCTAAATTTTCCTCTTTTGGCATGGAATATCAACAAATGGATCCATATGTGCAAGAAGATACATGTAATCGGTTTCCTATTTTGTGTAATGCAAAATGATTCAATGAATTAGTAATCATAAACTAATAAAAAGATAACACTTATACTCCTATATCTATCATATAATGTACTTAACACAGTACTTTTATATCCACATCTCAAGATACTAAGCGACATAAGATAGATTATTAAACCATGACATTGAAAAGAAAATATCAGAGTAGTTCTCCAATTACCAAAACCAAGAAAGTTTTCATGAAAAACAAACAAAACAAGAACACAATCCAAATCTAATCACTGCATCAAACAACCTGGGAGTTGTTACGTATAAATCCGATTTTATTTGCAGAGTCAAGATGTTTTGAAAAAAATATGGAAATGTGGAGATTATTTGAGAATTCTGTTACAAACAATTTACACAGCCATGTGCAATAACTAGGAATGTCATTTGACAAAATGCATGTTCAAACATTCTTGGTGAATTTTAAAAGCAAATGCTCTCTTTGCCTTGACTCTGGAGGCTTTCTCAGAAGCCATAAGACAGAACATGGAACCTATGAGGCAAGATTACCATGCACTCTTAGGGACTATGAGAAATTTTGAAAGGCTAATCGGCCAAATAGCTGAGATGCAAGAAGGCCAGATTAATTTGTTGGCATCTGCGGGAAAAAAAAAACCAATGCAACAATAAACAGCTTGGCTCAAATAGTGGAGTAACTCATAAATGCTTGGTAGGCCATAAGCAGTAAAAAACATATCGACGGGTTTGGAACGACCGATAAGCTAAAAGATCCACGTTATGAGTGCCCGAAACTCCGAAAACAAAATGGACCCAATAAACACTCAGATCTGAAATCTTCCAATCTCCATGAAGAGGACTCGGGCAGTGCAGTTGTCACCGATCCCGTTGGATTGGAAACACCAGTGATCATACAGTCTAAAGGCCGAAATAATGACATAATTCCCAACAATAACCCCTACGCCCACACTGCTAGAAGGTAAAGGACTAGTGACACCTTCTGGACTCATCAGGTCGAGCATAATCATCAACATCATGGTTCTCTTGTACCACTGCCTATAGCACCACAACCCATTGTCCAACGGGCTATCAATAGAGAAGAATTAGTGGCGGCCATACACAAAGAGTATGGTCCCCACATGAGAAGGATGGAAAGGCCGACCTACAGACGGCCATATCTTCTTGAGGTTGACCAAGTCAATTTTTCTCAAGATACAAGGTCCCAAGCTTCACACTATTTTTCGGAGAGGGCGAGCAGTCAACGGTAGAGCATATAGGCCATTTCATAGTACTGTGCGGCCATGTGGGGGGTAGTGACCAATTAAAATTAAGACTTTTCCCGAATTCCCTTACAGGGATAGCTTTTATGTGGTATGTCAATCTCCCTACCAACTCTGTCCAAAATTAGCAAGGGATAGAAGGATTGTTTCACGGCCAGTTCTACAGGACTGAGCCCAAGACATCATTGGCAGACCTCTCAAGGATGTTACAGGTACCAGGTGAAATAGCTGAAACCTACTAGCCCGTTTCAGGAAGGCTAAGTATAGGTGAAAGACTGTCTTTGTAATAACCCAAAATTTTGTATTATTAAAAAAAAATCGTTCATATTTAAAAATTTGTTCGTTTTATTAGAAAAAATGCCAGTTTTGGAATCAGTACAGTATCATTTTTTCCTACGTGTGTGTATTATCGCGTGAGCTCAACACACACAAGAATTGTTGAAATTGGAGCCCAAACAATTTAGCGGTGCAGTGTGTGCGTGTGTACTATGTGTGTTAGTTTGTATTGTGTGTTTATGCTTGGTGCCCAAGCATTTTCAAATCTATAAATGTATACCTCAACCTCTCAATCTCTCATAACTCTCAAACTCTCTACCTCTTATCAGCTCCCTCTCTCTCGGCCACTCACACACACACACACACACATATTATTACATATATTGATATACACACACATAGAGTTATTTCTATACTCACACAACCATATATATTCAGAGAGTTTGGAAATTGCTAAGCATTATTTTCAAGGTACGGGGTTGTGTACAATATGCTCTTAAATCTCCGGAGTATTTTCTTGTCATTCCTATTTGTACCCTGTTTGCTTATGTTGTCTTTCTATTGGAATCTATGTCTTTTTAGTTAAATGCTATTAAAATATTATTTCGGTTAATGTTATGGAGCTAAAGAGTACATGAGCAATGAGCACCTACCAAGATCCAACAGGCCTCAGGGACCGAGGAATGGTGACAGGTGAGGTGATGTTGGTGTCTCTTATTACTATGTTACCAAGAGGAACCTAGTATGATGCTCTTGTGGGTGAGCGGGTAAATTTTGTGAACGGGTGGGTTGTGTGGTTGGTTTATTTTATTTTATCCTAGCAATTCTTATGTTGTCGTGGTTGTTCATTGTACTTTTGAGCCTTTATTATTCCTGTCATATTGTATACTTCCCCGTGTGTTATTTTAGATGCAGGTACCATTGGTAGCAGTCAATTTGGAGTACATTAGAGTACCGTGTGGGTTTGAGTTATTTGGGTCCTAATCGTGTAAATGAATTTAATTATAATTTTGAGCACTCAAGTGTAATTATTTTTGTTGTTTTAAAATACACTTGGCTATTTACATTTTTAATGCAATTATTTATATTATTTTGTAAGTGAATTTTCAGGGTGTGACAGTCTTGCCCGAAGAGGAATACATTAAAATTGCAATGGGAGGGATGACCTTTGAACTTTGTAAAAGGTTGAAGGGACCGATTTTCGTGATTTGTTCGAGCTGGCCACGAGGGCTACTCGGTAAGAACGTATCCTGTTAGACAAACAAAAGATGAAAAATTCACCCTAAGGAACGTATTAGAAAGACCCCAACTATGAGGTTCACGTGACCGATTGTGACCTCGAGGTGAGGGAATTCGATATGGCCGAAATGTTTTGTAAATGACCCATAATTTGTAACGCCTTGAACAAACCCATAAATAACAACGCAGTGGCAAAAATGATGGGGTTTGAGGCTGGAAAAAATTATACGTTTGATATCACCATGGCCGATCAAATTTTCAATGCCCTTATGGCCGAAAAGGCGATCAAGCTAAGCGACGGACATCGAGTCCCAAAGACCGATGATATAAAGAATATTATAAATGGCATAACTCATGGAAGCATTCTACTAATTATTGTGTTGTGTTTCATAATGTCATACAGAAGAACGTGGAAAAAGGGATCTTCAAGTTTTTGGACAAAGCCATGGGAGTCGATACTAACCCTTTCCCTCAGATTGTAGGTTCAAACATGGTGTCGCCCGATCTGTCAAAGTTAACACGGCCGAAATCAAAGGTGGATCTGACAGAAACATTGGAGGAAAGGCCGAAGTAAAGAAAAGGCAAGCAGGTGGCTACCTCGGCATCGGCCAACCCGAGGATGACCATCCATGAACTTCAAAGGACATGCCAAGAAAGGAAAAAAGCAGAACAAACGGCCAAAATTGAGCCAGCCTGATCTAATACTGATAATCTGATCACCGATCTGTGACACCAACTAAACCTAATTAAACAGGGCTTGTGTCCGAGGTGCAAGGTTGAAGTGAAAAAAGAGACAACCGGCTCAAGCAAAAGGCCAAGATCAAGTGAGTACCACGACCAGGGTCTGAGGAGATCAGTTTATGATAGGCTTATGATGCCAAAACAACAAAGCCAGTCCAGGCCAGAATGGCTTCCAAAATCATCATCATCTTTGCATATCGGTACCGGAGAAGCTGGTCAAGCATAAAATAGGCGTAACGAGATGTCCCCTAGGTAGAAAAACCAACTAGAGATTCGTTCTCTTCAAGCATAAGCTCAAGGATGGTGTTACCGGCACCGAGAGTGGAGCAAGAAAAATGGCATTGGGCTGATCACCCCAAGTTCCTAGTACAACCCAAATCAAATCTCAGAAAAGAAGGTTTCAAAGGGCAGGGCAAGCGGAAAGGGAGCGACAGTATTGGGAGGATAGGGCGTACAATCCTCTAAGTTCCTATACCCTATGCCCGATTCTCTAGAATAACAGGTAACGAAGGAAGAAATGGTGTTTAAGATAAACAAAGGTAAAGGAGTAATGCAAGCTACCGAGCGCTTGAAAAAATAGCTCAGAATAGGGCAGTCTTCAGAGTAATGCAAACCCGAGAAAGATGAAGAGACCGATGATTTCTCGGATTCGAACGATTTAATTATCCCATTTGGAACCATTCCCAAAGGACTATCGGCCAACATGGTGTTTACATTACTGACGTCTTTCATGGCCAAACCAGATCAGCCAGCGGCTATGAAAGGGGACGTTGTAGAAAACCAATTCAAAGAGGCATCTATAATTGAGGAACAATTTTGGAATGGTGGTGAAACTGTCAAACCAGAAATAGTAAAGGCCACAAGCAAAAACGTAGACGCCACTAATCAACAGACTGATCGGCCTAAGATTACTATCTTGAGGTCAAAAGAGCAGCAAACCGTAGAGGGGCCAAAATTAGGAGGGCCCGTTAAAGTTGTTCTCGAAAGACCCACATATCAAATGTCCCAATACCTGAAGCCACTGTATGTTAAGGGACACATTGAAGGGGTACCCATAAATAGGATTCTCGTTGATGGGGAATCTACCATCAACATCATGTCGCAAATTATGTTGAGAATCTTGCAGAAGTCCGAGTCAAAATTGATTTCGACTGAGAATAATGTCTAGAGCTTCACAGGAGCACTATCAAGGACCAAAGGCATCCTGCCTTTGGAGTTGAGGGTAGGAAGCATGACTGCTATGACTGCATTCTTTATAATAGAAACATCGGCTGCATACAATGCTTTGTTGGGCCGAGATTGAATCCATCCTAATTATTGCATTCCATCCACCCTGAACCAACCTCTATTTTTTTTGGAAAGGAGATAAAGTGGAAGTAGTGGAGTGATAAGCAATGAATATTGCATATTCATGTGCTAATATAATAGATATAGTACTCATTTAATCCCTAAATCCCTAGATTTACATGTATTTTGGAATTAATATGATTTAGTGATGATGTCACTCAAATGTATATAATTATGTGCTTTTATATGTTTTATATGCTTAGGTAAAAATGAAGTTGAAATAATACAATAAAAAGAAGGAAAGGAGCAGCGAACACACAAGATTATCTCCCATGCCCATTTGTGCTTATTTACATTGTCAAAACTCCCAACTACCAATCTTAGAGTAAAGGAAACAAAAGAGACAAAGAAAGAAAAACTAAACATGAAGAAAACAAAAAGCAAGGTTGTGGATACCGACATTTGGGCCCACTTTTTTTCATTTAAAATCTTTTTAAAATTTCAAATACAATCACGAGTCGCCACTTAATTTTAAAAGGAAAATTAAGAAACCATTTTTTAAGGAAAACTAATCTTTTGCGAAACCAAAGATTAAACTATGTCCGGGGATTATGAAATGAGAGGGGAAGGAGCCTGGCGGACTAAAACACCCCCTCTCATCCTATCTCGTGATAGGCCTCTACTCAACATCCTTTTTAATCGAATTATTAATCTAAGCATGCCCTCAACTAATATATATATACAATTAATATTTTACACAAGCATGTTGAAAAGGGTGCAAAATTGCTAATGACAAAATATCATTCATAAGCTATGTAATTCAAGTAGCAAGCAATATGATATGCAAATAGGGAACTAGAAAACATACCCGGGATCTGGCCGCGAAATAGAAATGTGTAATGAATACAAGAATAGAAATCCTAGGAAAAATATCTCTAATCCACATATACACATAAGGCAAGACCTAAGCTAAGGTGTCGCACATGAAGTCAAAAATCAATAAAACCAAAGAATAGAATAAACTAGATAAGGGTTGAGAAATTGTACCTTGATAGCGCTACAAAACAAGGGTTAATCCACATACTTTACACAAGATATAATATCAAATAATCATTCCTAAACTCCTAGCTTATATCTATCATTTAGAGAAGGAATTGTCATGACTATGAATTCCTTTTAACTAGTTGGAAACGTAGCACCTCTATAGATATACTAGTCTTAACTAGGAGCCACTGTAATGTCCATATAGAGATGATATAATCCCAACACGATCGTAAGGAACCCGTAGTCATGATCAATTAGGTTTAAGGCTTAACACAATGCAAACATAACATCCTAACCATTATAATCAATGTATGTGAAGTGTGCGTGAATATGAACATGAGTAAGATATAAATCATACATTAATTTGGATCGCTTAGTATCTGGAGTTAAGCTTAATTTTCATTGTTCAAGACAAGGTTTAGATCTTAGGACATTAGGAGTCTATTAGATTAGAGTTATTCAAGTTTTATCAAAACTGTGACAGAATTGTAGAATTACAGAGAGCAGACTAGACTTTCAAAAATAGAAATAAAATACTTTCAACGGTTGGATCTTAGTGATTTTTGGATATGTTGTGCTCTGTGAGTATAGGTTCTAACCCAAAAAGAAAATCAAAGATCCAACAGTTCAATCTCTGAGAATAGGGTCATAACCAGACATCACTCAGATATTTTCAACTCTCTGTCCAGAGTTTTTGTATGATTTTCTAAAAATAGTAAAATTATCAGAATCACTTTGATCTTTTTAGGGTATCTTCCTAACACATTGAACTACCTAGAAAATATATTTGAGGTGAAGAAAACGTGGTTAAGGCTCTAATTTACTCATTTTAAAACGAACTTACTGTTCTGAAATTTTGGACAGAGAGCAACCTACTCACAAATCATAAAGCCAAACCATCTTAAGTATAAGATTTCATCAAAACAAAAGCTCTAGTGATGCATATATGAGTTATGAACATTTCCAATTGGCCTCACTCAATTCTCATGGACCATGATTTAATTAAAAATCCTTGATCACAGTGGGTTCATGAATTCACTGCACCTTAGATGAAGTAACATCCATAACTCAAACCAAACTTGATATCTAATTCTAGAGAGAACCAAGATCAAGCATGATTATGATTATTGAAATAAGTAATGAAATACAAAGAGATTCATAGATTTGTCCTTAATGGACCTCCATCATAGATCTCATATTTAAAGATCTAGCAAGAGAATCCAAAGATCTTATTCAATCCTATGAGCTTGTGAACATATTAGGCTCTCTTGAATCTAATAATTAAACTATGAAAATCTACATCTAACTGCTCTCTCAAACATATGATCCTTGAGGAGTATAGGCTTATTACATCCTATTCTCCTCTCAATTTAGTGGTCCTTGGAGACTAAAATGAAACTAAACCCACCTAAACCTCTATGGAATATAGAGAGGATTTCATGAGATTTTTAGTTGGGAGATCCAAATCATAGTTTAAGACTTGGACCTATCCAAACATGTATGGACACAACCATAATCTACCTTATTTCCCATATGAATCACAAGATCATAGAGAATAAGAGATCAAACTCAAGGGAATCCAATGAGATATTAAAGATATCATGGATCTCAAGAGAAGAAAATAGAAAGAGATCAAAGCTTATTTGAAAATCCAAGTCAAAAGTTCTTTTACAAACTTGTTTTGCCTTAAACCCAAAGTTGTATTTAGATCCAAATTAATGAAGAAAAATGAAAATTCAATCACAATTCAAGTGGTGTGTGATAAAAATGAGGTAGGAAGAGACTTTTTGAAAATGTGTAAAAGTCCTAGATCTATGAATTGTGATTGAATTATTATATATGAAGATAGATTTGAAGGTTTTACCTCTAGACCTTCTCAAAATTCATAGAGATGTTGAATTCCTCATGCTTTTCCTCTTCTTCTTCTTCCTCAAGCTTCAAGCTCCTTCAATGGTGATTTGATGGATTTTATGAATTGGGTAGAGTTTGGTGGGGGTTTGGGTATGAGATTTGGTAGAGTTTCTCTCTCTATATTTTTCTCCTCTAAAGCTCTCCCAAATATTTTTCTCTATATAATTCAAGTATCCTCTCCTTTACCCTCATGAGAGAAATGAGCTTTTGTAGATTTTGATTTCCTTGGTGGCTAAGATAAGGGTAGATAGGTCAATTTAGGGTGGGTTAGGAATATTCTATGGCATCTCTAACTCTCCATAGCACTTCTATGTAATTCTAAGAAAGGGCTCTTTGGGTATTTTCTTAGATTAGGAATATGCCAAGGAATCTCTAACTCTCCAAATCACATGGAATATTTTCTTTTATTATTTCCCTTTTCATTCATATATATATATATGTGTGTGTGTGTGTGTGTATAGACACATTTTTCATTTTAAATCCCAATTAATCATATGAGTCCAAATAGAATTTTTTTTTTCTTTTTTTGAATCTATAAATATAGGATACAATGTTATTTTTAGAAAATATCATTATTATTTAATCTATTCCATTTTTTTAGAAAGTAACCCATGATCCAGTGAGCTCGAGACAGATAGTCAGTGATTGGCCAAATCTAGGGGGTATTAGAAGCAAGGTTTGGGAACTTGAAGCTTTTCAGAAGTCGAAGTGATGAACTTGAAGAAAATCGTCGGGTCATTATTCCTTATTGATTTCTAGAGGTAAATCCCCCTAAGTTTAATAGTTCGGTCAAAATTGGGGTGTCTACAAAGGCATTTAATGCCTTGAAAATGACGTTTATGCATTTATAGCTGTAATAGATAGGAAAATATTTCTTCTTCTCTCTCTCAGCAGATTGAAGCAGAAGTAGTAGTCTGTCAGAACACAGACTGTTGAAGATTGATGAAAATGGCAAGTCTCACTTTCATCTCCATGGATTGCCCTGTTCAAGTGATGAACGCAATGATGAATTTTCATCGTCCTTCAAGAGCATCTTCGTCTGTAAATACCAACCATTGGAAGAAGGATAGGGAGACACACAGCCACAGATACAGAAAACATATGAGAAAAAAGGAGAGAAAACCATAGGAAGAATTCCATAGCCAAAGTTACCATGTGAGATTTTCATAGTGTCCTTAGGAATAGAAATTTAAGCTTTTCTTTGTTTGATTTTGTTTTAAAAGTTGTAAAGATTTTATTTTTTGTAATTGATGATTTCAAGTTCAAAAAAATTTGTAACAAAACTTTGTTTACTAGATTTCCCAAAATAGTTCTTAAATATTTGTTTTCTTGTAGCTTTTTAGTTAATTTGTAACAGTAAAATATTTCTATTGAAGTTTTGATTTCAAGACCCAAAGTCTCTGTAATTCTTTTCATCTAATGTATGAAAAATTAGTTTTCAGATTTTAGTTTTATTAATGTCTTTAGTATAGTTATTAGTTGTAGATGTTCTTTCAAATAGTTTGAAATCCCAAATTTCCAGTTCTTGTAACAAAAATTCCATTCTGTATGACAGAATTTGCAAGTAAATTATGGACTTGTTTGCTACGTAGTTGGTATAATCACCTATTAGAGCCCCAAGCATACCATATCCATATCCCACTCCCAAATTAGATTAGGATTTGCTTTGACCTTGTTTGTGTTCTTGGAGTTCAGCCACTGTGACCCATCAAGAAATCAAGGTTAAAGGTTTAGTATTTTATTTTGACATAGTATTTCAATTTAGTTATGTTCTGTTAGCTTAGATGTACTAAAACTTTGTTATTTTGTAGATTCTACGAATTCAATCCCAACTATTGTTAAGTGAAGAAAAAATGTATTAATACTAGTTTTCACTCTTACCTTGGTGTTATGGCCTTAATCTTAACTGGGCAGTGATTGTGTACACCTATTTAATCTTTCTTTAAAATTTATTTCGATGATAGTTTTAATTCTAAAAACGTTAGGCTAGACCTTTAATTGGGGATATGAAATAAAAATTTAGAAATCACAGCTTCTGTGCACTAATCTTAAATGGACAAATTTATCTAGATGGGTTGTTTTTCCATTTATGGCAAAAAATGTCTATAGTTTATGACTATTTAATATGTTTATATAGCTATATTGGACTTCAAAGGATTACGTATTTGAGATAAATATTTAATTATGTGAATTGTCAAACTATGCCTTTTGTCATAAAAAAACACCTAGCATTCAATTTATTTAATAAAGTTTATATTTCAAGTATGTGTTTACATATATATTTCTATCCATTAATGGACAAACAATCGTGTAGTGACAGAGTGGTGGGGATTGAGTGCCAAATAACCCACATCTGCGGGCTTGAGTTTGAACCTAGCTACTGCCCGATTGCCTCTTTATTTTTCTTCAAACTAAATGACGTCGTTTCATATCAAACCTGACACACTTGATATGACTTCAACTGGTATAAGTTTATTTTCAAATAAAGAATCACTCTGTTAAAAAATGCCAAACCCTTCCAAAAGCACAAAGGTTGTGTAATCTAGTGTTGATTTGCATATTTTCAATCCCTTTAAATCATTTCTTCTAAGTTAATTAATATTTTCTATTTTTAGATAACTTGGATTAAATATTTCTATTATTTCCATCTTTTGCTATAATAAAATCCAAAAAGTTCATTTTATGTTAATCTAACTTTAATTTCTTTTTTTTTTCTTTTTTCTTTTTTTATTTTTTTTTCGTTTTCTTACTAGCATCTTAGCTAGTTTATTTTTAATGTGTTGTGTTAAAATCTTTACCATAAACTACTAAAAAAAATAGCCTTTTAATTAAGTTTTACTGCAAAAATATAAAAACTAGTAGTTTAGGAAAAGCCCCAAAAATTCATCTTTTATTTTCTTTTTAGGGACAAAATAGTTACTACCTATCTTAAAAAATCTTTTTACCATTCCCTGTGGGTTCGACCTAGTTTTACCAGAACTTTATTACTTGTACGATTACCTACACTTGGGTGTTGATAAGAAAACGCTTTAGTAGGACGTCGTCATGTTTTTGGCACCATTGTCGAGGATAATGGCTGAAATTGAAGGCATAGAATGAATAGTTGATGATACTCATAGTGAACACGGGGATAATATACCACAACTTGTTTTACCAGAGTGTGAACAACGCTCTTTACGTGATCTACTTACCCCAGAACAAAACATCACTCATTCTAGCATCACATTTCCTAGCTAGACATACTGGAAACTTTCATTTTAGACATAACATGCTACTATCCTTACCAACTTTTCACGAAATAAAAACAAAATATGCTTATGTTCATATTCGTGAATTTGAAGACGTTTGTGGTATGTTTGCAAATCATACTTGTCCTTTTGAAATAATCCATCTCAAGCTTTTTCTCTTCTCTTTGAAAGAGAAAGCTAAAACTTGGCTTTTAACTCTCCGTCCTGGATCTATAACTTCATGGCATGATATGAATGAAGCATTTCTAAAAGAATTCTATCAGGGAATTTTTACTAATAGCATAGTGCGACAAATTAAACTTTTCACTCAAAAAGAGAAAGAAATATGCCCTAAAAGTTGGGAATGTTTTAAAGATCTCCCATTAAATTTCCACGTCATGGATTTAAAAAATGGCGTCTAATTAGTTTTTTTTATGAAGGATTAGATCCAGAGTCAAAGAAATTAATTGAAACTATGTGTCAAGGGAAATTTTTAAAAATAATGACGAAGTTGAATCACACATTGATTGGCTGAGCGATAACGCTCAACAATGGGAAAAAGAAGAAATTGCTAGGATAGAAAAGGCTAAAAGTTCATAGCAATTACAATCAGAAGATGAATTAGTAATAAAAAGTGAAGAATTAGCTTGTAAGCTAGAAGCTTTTAAATTGGAGAAAGCTAATCCTCCTCTATCTAAGAAGAAACTAGAACTTTGCAGTACATGTCATATGATAGGGTACTCTATGGAAGAATGTCTCAATACTCCTGTTTATCAAAGATTTACCCCCACGCAAAAAGTTCTATTATATGACTCAAGACTACATCTTTTTAGAGAAAAAAATGAAATCTCAATGGATTGGTCCTTATATAGTAAAAAATGTTTATCCTTATGGAATGGTCGAGATTGAGGATCATAAAGATGGACATACATTTAAAGTTAATGGGCATAGATTAAAGCCATTCTTAGAAGGTTTTGAGCCTGAGTTGGAGTCCATCCCTTTGGAGGACCCCAACTATAATGCCCCTTAATTTCTTAAATCATGATTAGAATTGTACATAGTAGGAATTTAATTTTAATTTTCCTTTTCTTTTCTTGTTCTTACTATTTAATATTTTATAGGAATTATTTCTCAACACATTATCTGATTCTACAGGTAACACCAATACATGGACCTGTTCCAACGTGGTAAATCCACTATAGAAGGTGCAAACTCAGGATCAGACCAACCTAGCTCGTCTAATATAAACAACAACTATCCATCAGAGGACCGAACTCTATCGGTTAATGATACACACCTAAAATTCGAATATCTAGAATCTGAAAATGACGAGATGTTTTATGCTAGGTCCATTAATAGTCTATTAATGAATGATTACATTGAAGGAAATTACCCACCTTTAGAAGATCCTAACCAAGATCCACACTGGGGGAGTACACCAGGGTATGATGAATTAGAGGACTGACAAAACATTAGTACAAACTACGATGAATGGGAACAAGCGTAATATGAGGTGTTCCAAGAATTATATAATGAATTTGAAGAAAATGAATGTTAGCGATACCTGGCATCCTTAGAACAATTCCCCATTCATGACAAAAATGACACTATTTTTGGATGGGGGAGTTTATTAACTAGAGTTATTGACGGAGAACTGTTAAGGTACGCCTTCCAGAAGAATTGGTTCTTTCACCTACTTGAATGGGGAGACTCTCTAATCCCAATCTTTATTGAACAATTCATTCCTCAAGAAGTCATTGTCGGATATAATTTATTCATAGAAGTAACACTGTATGATGATCCCGACGTATATGATTATGACACCTATTTGATGTTTCGAGTCTACTATCATAGACCTCGAAATGATCGCTTTTATGGGCATTCACCTTAGGTGACATCTAGATATGTTAAGGAATTCCTGTCTTTAGTATTATTATTATTGTACTTTTCTTTTTGTTATATATATAATATAAAAAAAATTATCAGTGTATTTTAAGTGTCAGAACCACTTGCACTTATTATTTCCATAAAAGATTATGAGTTTTGAATTTTTTTTATCAAGTCTTACAAATCTCAAATAGTGCTATCTAATAAATATACTAAATTGTATGTTTGAACTATTTCATTATAGTCCAAAATAAAAAGGCACACCAGAAGTATTGCTGGTTCATAAAAATTATGCTGCTAAAACTACTAGATAGCAAAATTTGAACACAAGATCGATCATTTTAAACTGCACTTCATAAGATCGATTGTACAATGATTCTTGGTAACTTTATCTCAGCACAGTGATTGTATATGTATTTTATATTATATATATGAGTTAATTTTGTCATTATTATTCTATCTTTTCATTGTTTGTTTCTTTCTTATTGCAAGTGTTATCTTTAACTTCTCCTTACATTTTCTCATCTCACTCATTGAAGACAATGTCAGACTTAGTTGGGGTGGGGTAGGGGGACGGTTTCACGATTAACACCTGTTTGTTTGTTTTATCTTTATTTCCTAAATTATTTACCTAAAAAAATTAAAAATTTAAAAATATGATAAGTTTTTTTTAGGGAGAGCTACACTGAAAAAGAGAAAATGACTATAAATAGGGCCTCAAGCCCTACTCAATCTCATTTATTTTCTCTCTTTTCTCTTCCCTCACCGCGGCGACTCTTTTGATCTCCCTTGATCTCTCATTTCTCCCATTTTCGTTGTTTTCTTCGATCTAAAATCAAGATCCACTTCATCGATCACTAAGGGTAAGATCTATAATCTAGAGAAAAACTTGATTTCGTTTTATTTTTTTTTTATCATTCTGATCTTGTTTTATTTTTATTTTAAGATTTTTATTTTACCATTATATAACAAAAAAAAAATGAAATCCATTAGTTGACGGTACTTGCCAAAGAAGCTTGAAAATACTACTCGATCCACGGCCCTACCAGGTTCTCAAATCTCTGTGTGACAGGCGATATTTTTCCATTTCAGTTTTAAACTACAAAAATGGACGACGTGCTACTTACCGGTCTTATGTATTTTGAACTTTACCTTATTATTTTCCTAATTATTGTTATTGTAATGCTGCATTGCCCTTAAAGAAAAGATAAAGAGAGAAAAAATGTAGTTTTTTCTAGTTTTCTTTAAATGTAGTTTTCGGAAAAAATATATGTATATATATCTATATAGTTTTTAAATAAAATTCCCACAGCTCTTTAATTAGATCTTGGCTGATAGTTGGAAGGAGTGGATGGTAGACTCTAGCCTTTCTTGTTGGCTGAGAGTATAAAAAATAGATCCGACAGTCGATGACTAGACGTTAATGGGTCGCTCACTTGTTTCCGAACAGAAGAAACCCTTTGTTGGCATTAGCCTTTATGCCATCAAAAGGAAAGCTAAAAGGCTAGGATGGTGTTTGAATTGTTATAGAGAAAAATGTCTTGGTTTTATCTCTCACAATGATACTTCTTTTAAAGTTTACTACTGTTACAAAAGACAATTCAAATCGAAACAAAAGAAAATTTTGGTTGAGAAAGAGGATTGGATCCTTTGATACCCAAATGAACTTTGGTTTTCCATCCCTCATTTTATTTATATTTTTTTTTAAATTTATTTTTAGTACATTTAGTAATTTTCAGTCAGGTCGGACTTTAAAATGATCCTACGTGTACATCTGGCTTTCATTAGCTCGTTCGATAGGAGTAATTTGCACGAACCCAACATCAGTAGATATTGTCTAGCGTGGTGATTGACCCTTGAAGTAGCGAAAAACTAGGTAAGCTAGAGTTATCTCCTAGTCTCTTATTGGTGTTTTAGCTTGCTCGTGGTTTTAGACCAATCTCTTTTACTAGAGGTGGATGGCGATCATGACAAGTTGGACGCTCTGGATTGCATAGTATTTTTTGTATAGGTGCAGACAGAGGATACTGGTCACACCATATATGTATCCAACCTAGTGGATGCGCTTAGGATTTTTCAGAAGTTTTTGTTTTACTTCTATATAGGATAAAATTTGACACGATAATGTTATTTTGGGTATGTTAATAGCTTTCAACACATTGTCACATGTTTAACTATTTTCAAATGCTAGGAACTCTTTAAACTTTAAATATTTTGACAGTGTGAAAAAATTTACTGAATCAAAATGGATGACTAAACATAAACTATGCAGTTTAAAGACAGGTAGTGGAAACGAATTAACCCATATGAGCTTTTGTGCCAATCTTCATTTATGAGGGTTACTATTCCTTTCAGTCTCATTCTTTTTGTCATATCACTCGTTGAAAGTCTCATTATTCTTTTTGACTGATCACTAGAAGAGAACGTTTAGGATTTACCAAAATTAGAACTTCTAAATTGCTTGAATGAATAAAGTCAATCTATTTTGAAAATGATTTAAGCCATATTTTGTCACGCCACCAAGGCTCTCATTAAACTCCTAAAGATCCATTACTAACCATACAATCAAAGTTACAGAAAGTTTCTTCTATTTAAAACACTTTTAAAACCATTCATTTTGAAACAGGGTGATCCAGTCGACTGATCGGGGGTCCGGTCGACTGGAAATGCAAATTGCAGAGAGCTCAGTTCTGAGGATCCACTGGTCTGGTCGACTGAATGATCCGGTCGACTGAGAATTTTGAGGCCCGGTTTACTGAACATGGGGTCCAGTCGGCTGAACACACCAACTCCAGAAATTTTAGTATTCTGTTACAAGATCCAGTCGACTGATTTATGCAGCAGAATACAAATCTGCAGCAACCCCTGTTTTAAAACTAAAACCAAACCACGCGCGCTCAACACTTGATAAAATGCGATCAAACCAAACGTGAACAACACGATACTACCCATATATTACATGAGATAATCTTACTACTAGTCTATTACAAGATTCAAGTGACTGAATTACACAAACCATTAACTAAACTAACATTGTCTTGAAATTCACATACTACCTTTACATAAACCAACAAGCTAAGGTATTAGCATGATTATCTCAAGTATAAACCAAACCCAGCAATAATATAAATTTAAATTCCAAAATATAAAGCTAACGGCATTAACTACTAATATAGCTCCCAACCATTCCCAAAACCCCACGTCGTCTCGCTGTTGCCATTTCTCATTCCTTTGATACCTTGCCTTTATCAGCTACAATGGTTATTCAATAACCACTACTCTATATCAACTATATGCTGGTGAATGCCAATAATTATAAACACGAATAATAGACATGCTCAATCTCATCTTTTCTACTCATCACTATGGTCTTCGGAAATGCAAGTACCGGCCACCCTTTCACGTTAGCCTGCGACTACTTCATTAGTCCGCGCGACTAACCGAGATCCATACCTTTTTCATTTAGGCGTGCAACCTCATGGCCAAATTTTGGCACCTGGTCTCATCAGTTCGATGGCAAGTACAAGTTCCCCTTTGACCCAATTATACAACTCAACATACTCAAATAATTCATCACATCATGCTATCACCATATCAATGGGTCTTATTAACCACATGAGATTGCCCAATAACAGCTAAATATGCTAAATTATACAAATAGACATGCTTATCATCAGAAAGATCATTTCAAACAATCAATTATCCAAATTCTATAATTATTGTCACTCACCTCAAGGATTTCGCTCCTAGTAGCCAAATTAAAAGCCTAGTAACCTCCAGGTACAACTCATATCCCAAATTAACAAATTGTGAGCTAAGCTCCCGAAATGGGGTACAGAAAAACTGTCTCAAAACGCAATAAGGTTTATATCATTGTGTTAGACTCACCTCCAGGAGTCCGAATATGTAGCTTGTTTTGAAATTGAATGTCAAATGGAACGTCAATTGGCGTCGAACGCTCCACCGTCAATGTCGTCGAGATTTTTGTACAAATCTCTTCTATAAATATGTATTACAATGAGGAAGGTGACTAAGGTCATGACTCACTAGCCACATGTCAACATACATGTGATTCCAAGTTTGGTTTCCATGGTTACCTCCCCAAGTTTTATTAGTTTTGCATTTATACCCCTGCTAATTAATGAAACTTATTAAAACTATCCCAAACTTAAATAAGTATTTGTCTATGTCACGTATGGGTCACATAAGTTGTCCCACATGATATTATGAAGTTGCTAATTAACCTGCTAGTTATGTAACGTGTCCAATTCGCCCTAAAAAAGTATCCCTAACGGACCACTGAAGTGGTTTCTAACAATTATTGTGCTATTAAAACAACATAATAAAATATTCACATATGCCTTAATAAACATTTAACCATATAAGAATTACCCCACGTATCTGTTCCATCACACTGGGACCTCTCATAACTGTCCCAAGTTGGGACTGCCACATTGGCCTATCTCTGGGTTCCAAACTGGACACCCATAATCATCTTAGTGAGTTAAAACTCACTTAACACATATAACCACGTCATTAATATAATATTAATAATGCATGCTAAATGCCATTAAATATAATCCGCGGGTGTTACATCTCTCCCCTCCTTAAAAAAGGAGTTTCTCTGCAAACTTGCTGGACGATAAAGAACCAGATAGAGATAGATGATTCTCATACATAACATATTCTCCTTTACACATGATTTTCTCCACATCATAACCAAAAGAATAACTTTGTTTCTCAATACTCAATACATGATCGTCTTAGTTCAAGGATTCAACTGCGTACTCAATATAATTTGAATCTTTTTGAATTCTCCCACACTACCCATGCCAGCATATAACTCAACTTCTATTAATAACACCATAATATTGACATATAGAATACATTACACATATTGGTCACCTCTGATAGAAATTAAAGTTGATGAGCCTTTGCTCCATATACCGTGGTATAACTTCCAAATACTCTATGCCTCGTAAGACAACTTTCTGGCATTCGATGTATTTGTCAAACTTTATCACAATAGGCATTTGCTTCCAACCGTGCTTAGAATTAAGCATACCTCTTTCATAACACATCATTTCAAGATCCAGATTACCCCTTTTCAAATTGAAATACCCCGATATAACCCAAGTAATTCTTCATTTATCATATTAATATCAATACCTTAGATAACTTCATTATCTGTACACATATAATGTAAGAAATCCTAATGATCTAAAATTTTATTATGTCAATTGTTGACTCAATCGACCTGTTCCCAACCATTTACATTCTCTCCCATGATTTTAACGATCTTGATAATTTCCACGAAGACCATAGTAAAATATCCGTATTTCCCTACGATTACTATTAAAATACTAGTAACCTTGCGAGTTTTGATACCCCGGTCTTTATTCTCTAATAGATTAAACACCCAATCATACTATAGATATCAATCATAATACCAATCACCAAATTACTTTTATCCCCAAAATAACTTCTATTCTCTATCTGTCTTCTTTGAGTAACACCACTTTTATACCATTTTCGTATACACATTCGAATCAACCAAATAAGAACGTACCATACCTACCAAATTCTTGTCAATTTCAACTCAAATATTGGTCCCTACATTGACCCCTTCCAAATAATAATAATTTTCAAGTTAAACCTTCTATGATCCCCAATCACTTACACTGTTGCGTTTTCATATTTTACTGTTCAAGAAGATACTTCCAATTTCCCCTTATAATGAAGATTTAATACATTTACCTGTGCTAATAATACCATACTTCAGCTCAACCAAATAACTGCTAATGATCCCCAATCAAATACAGAATAATCTTTGTCGTCATCTTTCAAAGTCATACACAATCCTCTTGTTATATTAAGACCCAAATTCCAATGCAAAACTTAATTCTTTTCATACCAAACCCCCTCAATTTCCAATAGCATACCCAAAATGAATATCATCCCAAACTGATTTCTAAATTCTTAAAATTTCTTTATACTTCTGAATCCGCACAATTACAATCCCTTTCTACACTGATCGTTTTCTCGTTATCACCGTACCAAACAAATTTCAAACCAACTTCCAATAATAACGAATCAACTTCTAGATATCCACAGAATTTTTTTTCATTCTTGAACCTTGGACAACATCTCACAATTTTACATATACCAAAATATAACATACTTAAAATCATTTCCAGTAATCATATAATGTTTCTCAAAATTTTAGCAATAAAATCAATAACTACAATTACGAAATTTCTAACCAAATCAATTTCTAAATAGTACTTTGACTCAGAATTTATAGTTTTATATTTTAACAAATCATTAAACAATGTAAAATAACTTTAGAATATATATACTCCTTTTTTTTTAAAAATTTTATGAATACCGTGTCACACCCGTTCTAGAATTTGCCTGCTTTTAAAATATGACATTGTGGTAACACGTGGAAATATTAATGTTTATTAATATTGAGTTGAGGTTGACTGTGAGTCAACAGTAAGGTGTCAGTGAGGACACGAGAGCATGGCCTATCATGTTGCATTGGCACGATTAAATGACATTTATATGATTTAAATGTTATTTCATATATCTGGTATTTCGTGAATAGTGAATTATACCTGTGTAGTATAATTTCTGGTAATCTCGATACTGTTAGATATCATATTGAAAACTGTGGTGAGAACGTGAGTGTCACGTTAATTAAAAAGGTAGGTTGTGTAGAGATTCCACAGAATATAGTTTTCGGACGTTATTTTTGGACCCAAACGAAACCTAGTCGAAAACTTTTGGAATTTTTAATTTTCACTCGTAAAGGCATAAAATGGACGTGGGTGAAGTTTCAGAAATTTATTAGATGGTTGAGAAACTTGCGGGGAGGTAAACACGATTTCCGAGAAGATTTCCTATAAATAGTAGTGGATGAGATGAAATCTCATCCAAATCCTTCTAAAATATCTTGAGAGAGGAGAGAGAAAGGGGATTTTGATCCAACGAGCTTTGTGACGACAAACGGCGACCGTTCGTCAGTCTAATTTTCACCAAATTCAAGATTTGAACTCGTGGAGGTAAGATCTACGTTTTGATACTACTTAGGCCGTGTTTGGCCAACTTTTGTAAAAATCTTAATTCTAGACTTTTGGGGAAAACCCAGTAAAACTTGTAGGTGGGCCCAACCAGGACACGGTACCTGGTATGGAGGAAGGCCCAACCAATGTACGAGATGCGTGGGAGAGGTGGGCCTCCTATGGCATCGACATGATGAATGCGTACCACTCACCCTAGTGACTATTTCTATGCGTTTTAGATGCTTAAACCATGAACTGTCATATAAGCATACATTTAGAATTGTGCACTCAGCATAGAGCTGAGCAGTGGAGATGTACTCCATTGCAGGTAAGAAGAAAGACAAGAAGAATCGTGAGGAGTGAGGCCGAGGAACGCCGGGGAACTACAATTGTACATGTTTTTGTTTTAATCCTAATCTTGTGTAAGGATTTATAAATTGTAAAACGTTGTAATAGAATCATGGATTAGTTTCGTAGTTTAGAAATCTTGTAATTGAACCTCTGCAGTTATGTTTTAAATGTTGTAATTGGTGTTGGTCGTGGTTGCGTGTGGATATTGGAGAAGCATGTGTTAATTATCATCACAGGGCTGCCCAGCAGGGGAGCAGTCGACTGGACCCTAGATCAGTCGACTGGATCCCGTGGGATTGAGACACTGAAAGTGAATAGTAATAGAAACAATCGACTGGACCCTTGATCAGTCGACTGAGTCACTGTTGATTTTGGCTACTACTTTTATATATGGCAAAACCAGTTGACTGTACCATCAATCAGTCGACTGGACCCCCTTTTTGAAATGTTGCATTTTGGTTCTGTATAACACAGTCGACTGGGGAAGTGATCAGTCGACTGAACTACTGTAGATTTTAGCTATTGATCCAAATAGTAACCAGTGCAGTCGACTGGGTTCCCTGATCAGTCGACTGGACCTCTGTTGAGAATTATAGGTTGTGGTTTCTGTTAGGCACAGTCGACTGATATTATGAAAAATGGAGAGGATATTAGTGCGACGCACCACCGACTAAGTGCTATTCATTGAACTGATGTTTTTGTGATGTGGCGTTCTGGGGAAGAAAGAGTGTAACTCGATAAGAAATGAGAAGTCGTTAGAAAAACACATTATCGTTCTACAAGTATTCTGTGGTTAACGGGATGAGGGATCGAATTTATAGTGCGAAACAGTTGATTGAAGCGTTGGCTTATCGACGAGGTATACGTATATGTTAGTGCTTGATTTTGGTTCACTTCGAGATGAAGAATCGTGTATGATTGTGCACCAGCTAAAACGTGTTGTCAATGACTTTTAGTCGAAAAGCAAGATATGTGAATGAGAGAGGAATTGTTATCTTGGGTTTGAGTAATGTGATGAAACTTTTGAGTTTCGGAAATGAAATGTGATAAGTAAAATAAAGATATATGGGAGTTGACGTTGTGACATCGCGATGGGATTGAATGTCAGATTTGACTATTGAGTAAGTTCTACTCAGGTATTGATGTTCTTATTTATCGAGATGCTTCGGAGAATTGCTAGAATTCGGTTGAATCTTCTATCGGATTGAGACGGGGGCTCTGAGGATTTATTTTCCTCAAGAGCTTGAGGATTTATTTTCCTCGTAAGACTGTGACTTCTCAGTAAAGTGATTGGATTGTGTATGAGGCAAATGTTTGAAGTACTTGTGTGCAGTCTTGGTAACTTGAGAAGATGGTTTAAGTTTGGGGTCAAACTTCCTTTTTGGAGGGGAGAGTTATCACACCCGTTCCAGAATTTGCCTGCTTTTAAAATATGACATTGTGGTAACACGTGGAAATATTAATGTTTATTAATATTGAGTTGAGGTTGACTGTGAGTCAACAGTAAGGTGTCAGTGAGGACACGGGAACATGGCATATCATGTTGCATTGGCACGATTAAATGACATTTATATGATTTAAATGTTATTTGATATATCTGGTATTTCGTGAATAGTGAATTATACCTGTGTAGTATAATTTCTGGTAATCTCGATACTGTTAGATATCATTTTGAAAACTATGGTGAGAACGTGAGTGTCACGTTAATTAAAAAGGTAGGTTGTGTAGAGATTCCACAGAATATAGTTTTCGGACGTTATTTTTGGACCCAAAGGAAACCTAGTCAAAAACTTTTGAATTTATAATTTTCACTCGTAAAGGAATAAAATGGACGTGGGTGAAGTTTCAGGAATTTATTAGATGGTTGAGAAACTTGCGGGGAGGTAAACACGATTTCCGAGAAGATTTCCTATAAATAGTAGTGGATGAGATGAAATCTCATCCAAATCCTTCTAAAATATCTTGAGAGAGGAGAGAGAAAGGGGATTTTGATCCAACGAGCTTTGCGACGACAAACGGCGACCGTTCGTCAGTCTGATTTTTACCAAATTCAAGATTTGAACTCGTGGAGGTAAGATCTACGTTTTGATACTACTTAGGCCGTGTTTGGCCAACTTTTGTAAAAATCTTAATTCTAGACTTCTGGGGAAAATCCAGTAAAACTTGTAGGAATCGTCTCAAATTTGAAATCCGACGATTAATTAGCCCCCTAGACGATCCTTCAAAGTTTGAAGAGAATCGCACGAGGTATGAATTCTAGATCTATGAAATATATGGATTTTCATGTTTTGAACATCAATTTTGATATCTTTGGATCCGGGCAAAATTCATGTATTAGTTAGGCCCGTTAATTATGCACGCGAAATTATGTAAAAAGAACATATAATTGTTTATGTGAGCATGTTATGTGTCTACTTGGGTCAAAGGGGAGTTTGGTGCAAATTCATCCGGGGTAAGCTCCTCGAACCTTGGGGATTGTGATCTTGATTGTGATTATGATGGAATTGGAATTGTGGTTGTGTCTGGATTGGAGGTGGGCCCAACCAGGACACGGTACCTGGTATGGAGGAAGGCCCAACCAGTGTACGAGATGCGTGGGAGAGGTGGGCCTCCTATGGCATCGACCTGATGAATGCGTACCACTCACCCTAGTGACTATTTCTATGCGTTTTAGATGCTTAAACCATGAACTGTCATATAAGCATACATTTAGAATTGTGCACTCAGCATAGAGCTGAGCAGTGGAGATGTACTCCATTGCAGGTAAGAAGAAAGACAAGAAGAATCGTGAGGAGTGAGGCCGAGGAATGCCGGGGAACTACAATTGTATATGTTTTTGTTTTAATCCTAATCTTGTGTAAGGATTTGTAAATTGTAAAACGTTGCAATAGAATCATGGATTAGTTTCGTAGTTTGGAAATCTTGTAATTGAACCTCTGCAGTTATGTTTTAAATGTTGTAATTGGTGTTGGTCGTGGTTGCGTGTGGATATTGGAGAAGCATGTGTTAATTATCATCACAGGGCTGCCCAGCAGGGGAGCAGTCGACTGGACCCCTAGATCAGTCGACTGGATCTCGTGGGATTGAGACACTAAAAGTGAATAGTAATGGAAACAATAGACTGGACCCTTGATCAGTCGACTGAGTCTTGTTGATTTTGGCTACTGCTTTTATATATGGCAAAACCAGTTGACTGTACCATTGATCCGTCGACTGGACCCCCTTTTTAAAATGTTGCATTTTGGTTCTGTATAACACAGTCGACTGGGGAAGTGATCAGTCGACTGAACTACTGTAGATTTTGGCTACTGATCCAAATAGTAACCAGTGCAGTCGACTGGGTTCACTGATCAGTCGACTGGACCTCTGTTGAGAATTTTAGGTTTTGGTTTCTGCTAGGCACAGTCGACTGGACCCTAGGCACAGTCGACTGAACCTCTGTTTTCAAAAATGATTCTTTTGGACGTGTTTTCAATTGGCCAAAACTTTTTATAACCCTGATTCCAATGGATTTTTCTATTCAGAGGGTAATGTTTCCTAAAGTTTTAAAATACTTATGGTTGTTTTAAAGTTCTTTCCGCTACGTGTAGTTATATGATGTTTAGACGAGCCTTGGTGGCGTGCCGCGTGTCCTATTTCCACGCGTATTGGGATGGGTCGTGACATACCGCTTCTTCAAATCACCACAATCTCTAACGTTTGTAGATCTACGAAAAGTCCTTCAACACCCAATACTCAGAGCACCATACTTAGACAATTTAGTTTATACCTCTTCAACCTTCTGTGGACACCGACATTTCGGAGGGGCCCGCCTTTTAGGTTCGAAATTGTTGTTTTGAAAATAAAAAGAAAAGGAGGTCTATTGAAAATAGATACAGAGTCGCCACTTGGTCTTTCGGGAACCAAGAAACCCAAATTTGACTCACCCAAGCGGATAAGGGCACCGGCCCTTCATAACCAAAGAACTTGGTTCGGGGTTTTGGTATGAGAGAGGAAGGAGGCTTTGGCACGACTAAAACACCCTCAACTCGCCCCGTCTTTCGACGAGCCTCATTTAGCATCCAAATAATCATCTTCTACTATGTTTGGTTCCACAATTAATATTTATGATAAGTATGTTACATTGCATAAGAATCTTGAAATTGGAAGATCAAAAGATAAGATATCATTCATTAGATCGAAGCCAAATATCACACAATGCAAAAGTAAAAGATCACACAAACAAACCTAAGAAAAAATCATCTAATCACATATCAAGTAATCAAGTTTTCCTAATCTAAAAGGGGACATGGATTGTTCTTGAAACAAATAATCAAATAAATCAAGGGAATCAAAAAAACGTTTAGCAAACTAACATGATGCATATTGGTTCTTTGAGAAAAGAAGACCTCTCAATCCCCGAGACAGATGAGAAAGGAGGATTAGATCAAGGGAAAGCATGAATGTGTGATCAAACCCATTCCTTATGATCTTCTTAGATTAGGAGTCACAAAGACCCCAAATCTTGCATGAATGCAATGTATGATCCTAAAATGTGCAAAGGTTGTAGTGTGTTTGTGTACATGGACTTTCTAAAGTGACTTAAAAGTCTAGAGAATGAATGAATGTATGAATGAAATCATCATATGATATGTACAAATGTAGTATGAACTACTTCCTAAGAGATGAGCTAATTTTGGAATGCATGTAAGCATCAAACCAAAGAATGAAAGTTAAAATGTGCTTGCTGTGAATAGTGGACAGAACAGTAACTAGATCTTGTGAGAGTTGAAAAGTGGGGTTAGGAATGTTTTCAATGCATCATTTTTTATGGAGATCTTCCTTATTGTGTCTAGAACACAACCCAAAAAGCCAATCTTTAATAACTATTACAGATTGAGAGAAATCATATGAACAATGGAGGTTACTCAGAAATAGAGTTCGTACTGTCGACTGAAATGTCAAAAAATCTTAGAAAATGAAAACAAAACATCTAGAGGCCCATATTATACAGACAGTTCCCTAAGACACTGAAGTTCAAAGGAAAAATAAGTTAGGACCACCCCCTTTGGAAACATCTTCTGTAAAACAAGTTGAAAGTAGACCAAGCTGCTGTGACAGCAAAAACAGAATCTCTGGAGAGAATGTTTGGATCCAAATGGACCATTTTCAAGTATTTCCAAGTCAAACCAAAAATCTTGGGTGTTCTCTAATGAGTTAGGAAGACTTTCCAAGTTGTATTACATTCATACATTGAGTAATGAACTCAAAATAATTCCTTGAAGTTAAATGACTCACTGTTTTGAGGGTTTTGAGAAAAACAAGGTTTATTTCTTGAAATCAAAATGAGGGGTTTAAGAGGGGGTTTTGAAATGGGGGTTTTGAAAGTATACTTCCAGAACTTGGATGAATATTCTAACCACTTGGAATATCAATTCCTAACTCATTTCAAGAACTTCCCAAGTATTTGCAAAACATGGTTTTATTTGGAAACCAAACTCAAGAATCTATGGGAGTATGATACATGAGAGGATATATGATATATGATATGATATAGCATGATAAAAGTGGTAAAGAATATGTTCATGGGATATGGGTTCATCTAGATACAAGAGAGTATTGCATCAAAGTGTGAAAGTAAAAAAAATGACATGCTGTGAATAGTGGACAGACTGTATGCATTACTTTATAACATCATAATGGGAGGTCAAACATGCCTAGGAAAATGTGAGAAAAATCAGAGATCATCCTTATTATGTCTAGAAAACAACCCAAAAACCCAAACCTCAATAGCTATCACATATTAAAAGAAATAAATCAGAATGTACACATGACTCAGAAACAAAAGCTGTACTGTTGACTGATTTTGTATGATTTTTCATAAATCAAAGAAATGGTTTATGATGACCCATTATATACCAAAAGTTTCCTAAGACACCCAAGTTTCATAAAAAAAAATAGAAAAGATATATGTACAGTGACGAAAACATCTAGAATAAGTGCAAGAAGTCAGGTAAACATTCTGTGAGAACAGAGGCAGATTATGAATATGAACTTCTTAAATCCGAAAGTAATACTTTCACATCTCTATAATTGATGGGAAAAATCGGAGACAAACTATGATGTCTTAAGAAGATTTTCCAAGTGGTTTCATCATCGTAACTCAAGTATTTAATTCAAAATAAATCTTTGAATCTGAACAGCTCACTGTTTTGGATCATTCTTGAAGAAAATGGATTTGGGTTTTGAAATTGAGTTTGAGTTCTTGATTGGGGGTTTTGAAATAGATGTTCAAAGCATGAACTTAAACTCTTGAGATGACCGTGTGACCACTTAGAACCTCATCCAACCTTGAATCATCAAAGAACTCCCAATATTATTTGCACAAACATAGTTTTGTTTGAGAATATGACTTCAAGAATACATATGAATGTATTGAAGGTAGAGTCATCATCCATCAAACATGTCTTTGAGGTCAAGAGCTACTATCCATAAGGATTCACTCTCCTCAAACAACATGTCATCTAGATGATGATGAACAACTAAATAATCAAAGAAAAGTCAAAAGAAATGAGGTTAAGAGAGAGATGAACATCAAAGTAAACAAACATTCAAATAACAATCAATAGTTGATATTCATTGAGATATTGGACTTGTAGCTTGGTGTTTCACTCATATGTGTTGACATTTGGACATGGAAGTAGCTTCCTATCTCATAGATACTCAAGAATGGTGGTTGGAGATGATTTGAATGTGGAGTATATGAGAGGTAATGGAAGAAAATAAGATTAAAACTCACTTTGATTAGAAAAAAATGGAAGAAGAAGACTACTTTTTCTTTTTCTCTCTCTATATTTCTCTAGAGTTTCTTCCTAAGCTCTCTCTAAGCTTCCATGTCTCTCCCTAAATGGAAGTAAATGACTTCTTTTATAGGCAAAGGGGAGGGGGGGGGGGGGGGGGGGGGGGGGTAAATGGAGTTTTAAAAAGTTTAAAATGGTCTCCCATTGGTCCAAAATAAGCTGGGAACCAAAACTACGTCGTTTTGATTTCTAATATATCAAATTAGACCCCCAAAATAAATTACAAAAGTGGACTGTTCTGGGGGAGAGTGCCGCGGCGGCACTGCTCCTCAATCGTCTGGATAATCCTGTTTAGGCCCCCAGAGGTTCCGGTATTCGCGAAAAGGCCCTATTTCGTCCTAAATTCACAGAAAATGCATACGAACTCCAAATTGAGGTTGTGATATACCGTTGGAAAGCTAATGGAGTCTATTTTACATTAAAAAAAAATCGGGGTAGGTCACTTTGAAAAGTTTTGCGGTATTTGTGATAAAAGCCGATTTGATCGCCTTTTTCGCCTTCAGAAATTCACAATAAACTCGTGTTAAATCCGAAAATTATGTGAGATATACCGTTGGAAAGCTATTTACCTCTAGTATCCATGAAAAATGTTTGAAAAATGATACGGTACTCCAGATTCAAAGTCAACTTTTGGTCAAACTGGTCAAATCAGGGACCTCCAGGAAGTTTTGGGGACTTCTGGGAGCTCCTAGGAGCTGACGATTTCTTCCGATTTTCTTTTAAAACTCGTTTTAGTACTTTTCACATGATGAAGAATGATCTCAAAATTTGCGGGCAAATTTGGACGATTTTGGTCAAACCTTGGTCAAACCGGTCAATAGGGACTTTTTGGGAACTTCCGGGGGTCTTTGGGAGCCGACGATTTCATCTGGTTTTGCTTTAAAACTCATTTTATTGCTTTTCTTACGACGTAGCGTGTTTTCAGAACATTTGGTTCAAATCTGGGAGTGTTTGGGCTTTCAGGGGTATTTTGGTCATTCTGAGCATTTTGAGAGATAGAACTAACTTCCAGGAGACCTTTTGAGTCTTTTTCGATCATTGTGAACCACCAAGCTATGGGTCTTCTAAATCTGATAGCCGACAAAATGAGGTGTCTACACCTTCCCATACAATATCTTTCCTCATCGCTTTTGCATTACCAATTACAATTGACTTTTAAACTTTGAGAATAATCCACAAATATATCGTCAAAATGTTACAATTCAGAACTTATATACCCCCCTTCGATACACTAATCACCTTGACTAACTTTGTAGAAAATTATAGTAACCACATTAAACTTCTGCACACAATCCATTTATCGTCTTCTGCTAAATTCTCATTCTTTTTTTTTTACCTAAATATTTATCCACCACAATTACTCAAATAAACCTTCCACTTGCGATATCAAATACTTGTTCACACTGATAACTCCAAAACTTCTCACAGCAACATATTTAGCTAAATGAATCCCTTATCCCACATAATCTTTACAATTCTGCTTCTAATTCTTTTAACTCCAAAAATATCAAATTGGTACTCTACCTGAAACGCCAACTGCATCTCCGATATCACCCAACACTAATTCAATACCCTTTATTAATCAACATTAAACATACATACCAGAAAACACGATAACCTATTATTTTGCTTCAGATACATTTTCTAATTCTGTCTCAAATCTCTCATATTAAATACTATATAGAATCCCCTAATAAAAACCCCTTTTCTGATATCTTACATAATATACTACCACAATCTGATATAATCAACAATCTTGAATCCACAATTAATTGCAATCTAACATACTTCAGTTGCACCAGAAATATTAGTAAAAAGAATACCCAATACATTTGCAGCAAATAGACTTGGTGTTGAGAGATTCCCCAACAACCCATAAGTATAGATAAATCCCGAATACCATGCCACCTCGATAATATTTACTGTATATCCCCTTAACTGTTATCACCCTTTCCATTATAAATCCATAAACCCTTCAATTTTTATGAATATCCCAGAAATAATATTCACTACTTTCTTTCACAAAATTTAAGAACTGTACCTTTCACAATTTAACTCACTAACACACTTCGACACAAAATGATTCGATTTGTGAACAACTTGAAAATACTTCACGAACATCCCTAAAATACCCTTCTTGAATCCCTTTAAAACACCAATGACATCCAAACTTTTTCTATTTCCCAAAACCACCTATATAAAGTATAAGATGCTATCTGACTGAAGAAATATTATCTCTGCTGGAAACAGACCAATACTCCATTTAACTCACAATGGGAACATAATACCCCTGGCTTGGTAAATAATCCAAGAGAAAATGAAAATTGAAGTTCCACATAAAATGTGAGAGATAACTCACTATAACAGAACAGTCGTTCATAATACCCCACAATAATAATATTCCAAGAAATCCAGAATTTTCATAACTATAGATTTGACATTGAAGGTCAAAGCAATAATAGAAAACTCATCATAAGAGAGAGATTTATATATATCCCTATTACCACCCAAAGATAATAGATGGTCTTCACCCATAATATATACAAGCTTAAAAATATAATATTCGGATGGAACAATCTATACCCAATACCATACTCAATACTAAAAAATTCGCCTTGAGTCGATCCCCTGATAACAATACCATAGAACTATATTGATTTAATTTACCCAACTCTTGCTTTAAAGTTCAGCAGTTACTAATAATACCCCAGACCCTTTTCAACTTCATAATTACCCTTCTCATAGTTACTTTACAGAAACTGCTATCGAAACCCTCTTGTCATTAACCGTCAAATCCATACGACTGAAATCACCCAGCAATAAAGTTATCTTAACTCATCAAAATAAAAAAAAAATTCCATACTAATCTAATAATTTTCTCCTCGGTTCAGTTTTCTCTTTCTTGGATCATAACCAGAATTATTTCCATTACCCAATCCCATTAATCTAATTTCTCCTCTTTACCGTACATATCAGAATGTATCTCGCACCATGCAGCATAAATGCTATGCATGCTATGCCAATATGACATGCAACAATTATATTTTAATTTCATAAAACAATATCATTATCAATATGCACTCATGAAATGCATCTAATTACTCGTCTTTATCAAGTTCACTCAAGTCGTCGTCTCTCGTACCCAAAGTTCTAAGCTATTGCTCTAATACCACTAAATGTCACGCCCCAGAATCGCGCATACGATTCTAGGACACGTGGCACGCCACCAAGGCTCCCATTAAACTCCTAAAGATCCATTACTAACCATACAATCAGAGTTGCAGAAAGTTTCTTCCATTTAAAACACTTTTAAAACTATTCATTTGAAATAGGGTAATCCAGTCAACTGATCTGGTCGACTGGAAATGCAAATTGCAGAGAGCTCAGTTCTGAGGATCCACTGGTCTGGTCGACTGAATGATCCGGTCGACTGAGAATTTTGAGGCCCGGTCGACTGAACATTGGGTTCAATCGACTGAACACACCAACTCCAGAAATTTTAGTATTCTATTACACGATCTAGTCGACTGGGTTGCATGTCTGGTCGACTGATTTATGCAGCAAAATACAAATCTATAGCTACCCCTATTTTAAAACTAAAACCAAACCAAGCACGCTCAACACCTGATAAAATGCGATCAAACCAAACGTAAACAACATGATACTACCCATATATTACACGAGATAATCTTACTACTATGATTTAAGTGACTAAATTACACAAACCATTAACTAAACTAACATTGTCTTGAAATTCACATACTACCTTTACATAAACCAACAAGCTAAGGTATTAACATGATTCTCTCAAGTATAAACCAAACTCAGCCATAATAAAAGTCTAAATCCTAAAATATAAAGCTAACGGCATTAACTACTAATATAGCTCCCGACCATTCCCAAAACCCCACGTCGTCTCCCCGTTGCCATTTTCTCATTCCTTTGATGCCTTGCCTTTATCACCTACAATGCTTATTCAATAAACACTACACTATATCAGCTATATGCTGGTGAATGCCAACAATTATAAACATGAATAATAGATATGCTCAATCTCATCTTTTCTACACATCACTATGGTCTCCGAAAACGCAAGTACCGGCCACCCTTTCACGTTAGCCAGCGACTACTCCATTAGTCCGCACGACTAATCGAGATCCACACTTCTTTCTTTCAGGCATGCAACCTCATGGCCAATTTTGGCACCTGGGCTCATCACTTCGATGGCAAGTACAAGTTCCTCTTTGACCCAATTATACAACTCAGCATGCTCAAATAATTTATCACATCATGCTATCACCATATCAATGGGTCTTATTAACCACATGAGTTTGCCCAATAACAGCTAAATATGCTAAATTATATAAATAGACATGCTTATCATCACAAAGATCATTTCAAACAATCAATTATCCAAATTCTATAATTATTGTCACTCACCTCAAGGATTTCACTCCTAGTAGCCCAATTAAAAGCCTAGTAACCTCCAGGTACAACTCCTATACCAAATTAGCAAATTATAAGCTAAGCTCCCGAATTGGGGTGCAGAAAAACTATCTCAAAATGCAATAAGATTTACACCACTGTGTTAGACTCACCTCTCGGAGTCCGAACATGTAGCCTGTTTTGAAATTGAATGTCAAATGGAACGCCAATCGGTGTCGAACGCTCCGCCGTCAATGTTGTCGAGATTTTCATACAAATATCTTCTGTAAATGTGTATTACAATGAGGAAGGTGACTAAGGTCATGACTCACTAGCCACATGTCAATGTACATGTGATTCCAAGTTTGGTTTCCACGGTTACCTCCCTAAGTTTTATTAGTTTTGCATTTATACCCCTGCTAATTAATGAACTTATTAAAACTATCCCAAACTTAAATGAGTATTTTTCTATGTCTCGTATGGGTCCCATAAGTAGTCCCACATGATATTATGAAGTTGCTCATTAACCTACTAGTTATGCAATGTATGCAACGTGTCCAATTCGCCCTCACAAAGTATCCTTAACAGACCACATAAGTGGTTTCTAACAATTATTGTGCTATTAATACAACATAATAAAATATTCACATATGCCTTAATAAACATTTCACCAC
Source organism: Hydrangea macrophylla (assembly GCA_033977485.1). NCBI lineage: Eukaryota > Viridiplantae > Streptophyta > Magnoliopsida > Cornales > Hydrangeaceae > Hydrangea > Hydrangea macrophylla. Next base: position 89,050,422 of record CM066986.1, read on the forward strand.
ATAAGAAGTACCCCACGTATCTGTCCCATCACATGGGGACCTCTCATAACTGTCCCAAGCTGGCACTGCCACAATGGCCTATCTCTGGGTTCCAAGCTGGAAACCCATAATCATCTTAGTGAGTTAAAACTCACTTAACACATATAACCACGTCATTAACATAATATTAATAATGCATGCTAAATGCCATTAAACATAATCTGCTGGTGTTACATCTTTTCTTTCAAATGCACCTCCCTCACCTAATATTGCCTTATTTTCAGTTCTCTCCAAATCATGCCTTGCTCCACCTAGGAGTACAAACCTCACTTCTATAACCAGGTATATGATTGGACTGTAATGATATTGTGGCAAAGAAAGCAAGAAGTGGCAAAAGAAGAGAAGAATACATATCATGTTGCCAAAAGGAAAAAAAAAAGAAAAAAAAAAAAGAAACTAACAAAAGATGATACAAATGACAAAAAGCAGAAGAAAAAGAAGATATTGGAATGAATTGCGCAAACACTCCAATCACATGCTTAGAACAAATACACTCAAAATCTCCTAATCATCTTAATTTCTACCCAATACCAGTTAAAGTCCTAATGATTTGAAAGAAATTAATTTTTAAATTTAAGTGATAAGGATGTTCTCCACGATAGATCGCTCTTCTAGTGCTAAGTATCCTTTCATGAGACTTACTATACTCCAACTGCCTATATATATTGAGTCATCAAAATAGAAGTAGCTTCTCTTTCTTTGCTTCCTTACCAATTAAGATGTTCTTTACACCGATTTGTGAGAGTTTCTCATTAAAAGAGTGAAATCCCAGTGAGATTTGAGTTAAAACTACAAGTTTTATGACCTTTGTTAGTTATGTAAACTTTGAAGTTAAGATCAGCTACTTGACTTTTCAAGCACACACTGTAAGTTTAAAGAGTATAAAGAATGCTGCTATTGACAAACTGTGAGTGTGTGTGTTGCATTGCTATTACATACTTGGAAATTTCATTTTTTTTGCCAAATTTAATCCTAGCAATTGTAAAATGAGAAAATCTACCTTTATTTTTACATTTTGAAATTTAAAATTGAATTTCTTGGGTATATTCACTGCAAACCCTCACGAGACAACACTCGTCCACTTGGGGTCACCTAGGGGTTTAACGGCTTGTTGCATATGCTAAATACAATTGCTATTCCTACGACAATGAGTTAGGTTTTATTTTCATTAGTCTACTTCTACATTTATTAACCTTTAGAACAATTTCTCATTAACGTCATTGCTAGCTAAGGACTAGCAATAAGCTAGTTGATGGGTGTGATAAGAAATGAATATTGCATACTCACGTGCTAATATAATAGATATAGTGCTCATTTAATTCCCAAATCCCTAGATTTACATGCATTTTGGAATTAATATGATTTAATGATGATGTCACTCAAATGTGTGTAATTATGTGCTTTTACATGTTTTATATTCTTAGGTGAAAATGAAGTTGAAATAATGCAATAAAAGGAAGGAAAGAAGTAGCGAAGACACATGATTATTGCTCATTTATTCTTATTTAAGTTGTCAAAACTCCCAACTACCAGTCTTAGAGCAAAGGAAACAAAAGAGACAAAGAAAGAAAAACTAACGATGAAGAAAAACGAGCAAGGCATTTAATGCCTTGAAAATCTTTCTTCTTCTCTTTCTCTCTCTCAGTAGATTGAAAGAGAAGTAATAGTCTGTCAGAACAAAGACTATTGAAGACTGCTGAAAATGGTAAGTCTTACTTTCATCTCCATGGATTGCCCTGTTCAAGTGAAGAACTCAATGACGAATTTTCATCTTCCTTCAAGAGCATCTTTGTCTATAAATACCAACCATTGGAAGAAGGAGAGGAAGACACACAACCACAGACAAAGAAAACAGAGGATAAAAAAGGAGAGAAAACCATAGGAAGAATTCCATAGCCAAAGTTACCATGTGAGATTTTCATAGTGTCCTTAGGAGTAGAAATTTAAGTTTTTCTTTGTTTGATTTTTTTCTAAAAGTTGTAAAGATTTTCTTTTCTGTAATTGATGATTTCAACTTCAAATAAATCTGTAACAAAATAGATTTCCCAAATTAGTTCTTAAATATTTGTTTTCTTGTAACTTCTTAGTTAATTTGTAGTAGTAAAATATTTCTATTGAAGTTTGGATTTCAAGACCCAAAGTCTCTGTAATTATTTTCATCTACTGTATGAAAAGTTAGTTTTCAGATTTTAGTCTTATTAATGTTTTTAGTATAGTTAGTAGTTGTAGATGGTCCTTAAAATAGTTTGAAACCCCAAATTTCCAGTTCTTATAACAAATATCCCATTAACTGTATGACAGAATTTGCAAGTAAATTCTGGACTTGTTTGCTACGTTGTTGTTATAATCACCTATTAGAGCCCTATGCATACCATATCCATATCCATATCCCACTCCCAAATTAGATTAGAATTTGGTGTGACCTTGCTTTTGTTCTTGGAGTTCAGTTACTGTGACCCAGAAAGAAATCAAGGTTAAAGGTTTCGTATTTTATTTTGACATAGCATTTGAATTTAGTTATGTTTTATTAGCTTTGATGTACTAAAACTTTGTGATTTTGCAGATTCTACCAATTTTCAATCCCAACTATTGTTAAGTGAAGAAAAAGTGTATTAATACTAGTTTCCAACCTTACCTTGGTGTTATGACCTTAATCTTATTTGGACAGTGATTGTGTACACCTATTTAATCTTTCTTTAAAATTAATTTCGATGATAGTTTTAATTCCAAAAAATGTTAGGATCGACCTTTAATTGGGGATATGTAATAAAAACTTAGAAATCATAGCTTCTGTGCACTAATCTTAAATGGGCAAATTTATCTGGATGGGTTATTTTTCCATTTATGGCCAAAAAAATCTATAGTTTATGACTATTTAGCATATTTATAGATTATTGCTATATTAAACTTCAAAGGATTGCGTATTTGAGATAAGAATTTAATTATGTGAATTTTCAAACTATGCCTTTTGTCATAAAAAAAACACCTAGCATACAAAATAATTTATTTAATAAAGTTTATATTTCAAGCATGTGCATATATATATATATATTTATTTATATCCATTAATGGACAGACAATCGTGTAGTGGCAGAGTGGTGGGGACTGAGTACCGAATAACCCATGTCCGCGGGCAATTGGGACCTTTGAATGGGTTGTAATGCCATTCAAACTAAAGAATGCAGGAGTTAGCTATCAGCGGGCAATGGACTTAATCTTCCATGACATGATTGGACGATTCATGGAGGTTTACATTAACGATGTGGTAGTCAAGTCTGAAAACAACACCAAACACTTGACCGACCTCAAAAGGGCGTTCGAAAGAATGCGAGCTCACAAGTTGAAAATCAACCCACTGTAGACACCCCATTTTGTCGGCTATCAGATTTAGGATACCCATAGCTTGGTGGTTCACAATGATAAAAAAAGACTCAAAAAGGACCCCTGGAAGTTAGTTCTATCTCTTAAAATGCTCAGAATGACCAAAAAATACCCCCGAAAGCTCTGGAAACGTACTACATTGTAAGAAAAGTGGTAAAATGAGTTTTAAAGCAAAATCAGATGAAATTGTCAGCTCCCAGAGATCCCCGGAAGTCTCGGAAGTTCCTGGAAAGTCCTCGTTGACCGGTTTGACCAAGGTTTGACCAAGTTTGACTAGGGTTTGACCGAAATCATCCAAATTTGCTAAAAAGTTCTGAGATCATTCTAGATCATGTGAAAATTGAGTTTTAAAAGAAAATCGAACGAAAACGTCAGCTCCTGAGAGCTCCCAAAGGTTCCCAGAACTTCTTGGGAATCCCAGGTTTGACCTAAAAGTTGACTTTGAAACCGGAGTACTGTATCATTTTTTCAACATTTTTCATGGATACTAGCAGTCAACAGCTTTGCAACAGTATATCGCATATATTTTTTGGATTTAAAAAGAATTTATTACGAATTTCTGCAGGTGGAAAAGGCGATCAAATCGGCTTTTATCGCGAATACTGCAAAACTTTTCGAAGTGACCTATCTCTGAACTATTTTTTATGTAAATTAGACTCCATTACCTTTCCAACGGTATATCACAATCTCAGTTTGGAGTTCGTATGTATTTTCTGTGAATTTTGGACGAAATAGGGCATTTTCGCGAATACCAGAACCTCTGGGGCCTAAACGTAAATTTCTGGGCGTCTGAGGAGCAGTGCTGCGGCGACACTGGGTCACTGTCACAGCAGCACATGGCCAGTGCCGCGGCGGCACTCAACCCCCGCAGAACAATTTTTGTAATTTATTTTGGGGGTCCAAATTGAATAATTAAAGACCAAAATGATGTAGTTTTATGTTCACAGATGTTTGGGACCAATGGGAGAACTTTCTAAATCCCAAACCACCCCAAATTGGCCTATATAAACCTCCCTTTGATCCTCATTTTGGGGGAGCCAAGTGCAAAGTTCATAGAAGTTGTAGAGAGAAAGAGAGATAGAGCTAGGTTTAGAAGAAGGAAAGGGAGCTTCTCCCACTGATTTTCTATAAGAAAATGAGTTTCAATCTTGTTTTCTTCCATTACTTCTCTTATACTTCACATTCAAATACCCCCCAATCACCATTCTTGAGCAATCTTAAGTTAGGAAGCTACTTCCATGTCCAAATGTCAATATCTATGAGTGAAACACCAAGCTACAAGTCCAATATCACATTGATTATCATCTATTGATTGCTATCTACTTGCTTGTTTATATTTATGTTCATCTCTTCTTACCTCATTTCTTTTTATTTTTCTTTATTTACTTAGTTTTTCTTCATCATCTAAATGATGACCTGATGTTTGAGGTGAGTGAATCCTTATGGATAGTAGCTCTTGACCTCAAAAACATGTTTAATAGATGATGATTATAACTTCAATACCTCCAAGATATCCTTGAAGTTATGTTCAAAATAAAAATGAAGCTCTCCAATGATATTGGGAGTTCTTGATGATGAGTTTGATGTTGATATTTCAAGAGGTCATAATCTCTATTTGATGTTGAAAATATACTTTCAAAACCTCTATTTCAAAACCCCTCTCAAACCCTCTCATTTTGATCTCAAGAAAGAAAACTCAAGTTTTTCCCAAAATGTTTAAAACAGTGAGTCAAAACAGTGAATGATCTGAGCTCAAAGATTTCTCTAGAACTTAATCCTCAATGTATTGATGCAAGACTACTTGGAAAGTCTTCCTAACTCATTAGAGAACACTCATGATTTTTGGTTTGGCTTGAAAAGACTTGGAAGGGTTCCATTTTGACCCAAACATTCTTTACAGACATTCTGTTTTTGGTGTCACAGCAGCTTAGTCTACTTGCAACTTGTTTTTCAGAAAACTTTTCCAAACAAAGTGGTACCCACTCATTTTTCCCTTAAACTTCAGTGTCTTAGGGAACTTTTTGTATAAAATGGGCCCCTAGATCTTTTGTTTTCATTTTCTAAGATTTTTTAATATTTCAGTCAACAGTACGAACTCTGTTTCTGAGTAACCTCTATTGTTCATATGATTTCTCTCAATCTGTAATAGTTATCAAAGATTGGCTTTTTGGGTTGTGTTCTAGACACAATAAGGAAGACCTCCATTAAACACTGTGCATTGAAAACATTCCGAACCCCTCGTTTCAATTTTCAAAAGATCATGTCATTGTTCTGTCCACTATTCACAGCAAGCATACATTTAATTCCATCCTTTGATTTGATGCTTACATGCACTCCAAATTAGCTCATGTCTTAGGAAGTAGTTCATACTACATTTGTACATATCCTATGATGATTTCCTTCATGCATTCATACACATTTTAGACTTCTAAGTCATTCTAGAAATCCATGAACACAAAATACACTACAACCTTTGCACATTCTAGGTACATACATTGCATCCATGCAAAGATTTGGGGCTTTTATGACTCCTAATCTAAGAAGATTATAAGGAATGAGATGGACCATACATCCATGCGTCCCTCGATCTAATCTTCCTTTCTCATCCGTCCCGGGGATTGAGAGGTCTTCTCTTTTCTCAAAGATTAACATGCATCACACTAGCTTGCTAAGCATATTTTGATTTCTTTGATTATTTGTTTCAATAACACTTCATGTCCCCCTTTAGATTAGGAAGTCTTGATTATTTGATATATGATTAGATGATTTTTCCTAGATTTGTTTGTGTGATCTTTCATATTACATTGTGTGATATTTGGCTTCGATCATATGAATGATATCTTATCTTTTGATTTCCATTTTAAGATTCTTGTGTGATGTAATATACTATCATAGTATTAATTGTCGAACCAAACATAGTATAAGATGATTATTTGGATGCTAATTGAGGACCGTCGAGAGACGGGGCGAGTTGAGGGTGTTTTAGTCGTGGCAAAGGCTCCTTCCTCTCTCGTACTAAAACCCCGAGCCAAGTTCTTTGGTTATGAAAGGTTGGTGCCCTTTATCCGTTTGGGTGAGTCAAAATTAGGTTTCTTGGTTCCTTAAAGACCAAGTGGCGACTCTGTATCTATTTTCAATAAACCTTTTCTTTTCTTTTCAAAATGATTTCAAACAAACAAGATGTAAAAATTCCACGTGTCCACACCCACTCAAGTGTGCTTTCAGCGTGACATCAGGGAACTTCCTAGGCTTCTTGGTACATCAAAGGGGTATAGAGATTGATAACAATTAGGTTCGGGCTATCAAAGTAGCAAAGCCCCCAGCCAATAAGAAGGAGTTGCAGACGCTACTCGAACAGCTCAACTTCCTCAGAAGGTTTGTTTCCAACTGTGTAGGAAAAACCCAAGTATGGACCCCACTACTCAAAATCAGGACCGATGAGGAATTCAAGTGGGAAGATAGCCATCACTAAGCTTTTGAAGGAATAAAGCAGCTTCTGTCCACCCCTCTAGTTTTGATGCCACCCAAAAGGGGTGTAGGTGCTTAAAATAGTATATATCGGCCTTTGATTGCTATATAGGAAGTATGTTAGCTCAGGATAATGAGCAAGGTAGTGAGTAGGCTGTTTATTACTTGAGTAGGATTTTAACTCCAACGAGCAACAGTACACGTCGATTGGGAAGTTGTGGTTAGAATTGTATTTTTCATCACAAAAGTTAAGAACATATATGCTCCCCATTTTAACTTACATTATCTGTCAAACTGATGTGATCAAATACATACTATCAAGACCGATAATTAGAGACCGAATTAGAAAATGGACCTTGGCCCTCATGGAATTTGTAATTCAATATTGATCGCAATAATCGGTGAAGGACCAGGCCATAGCCAATTTCCTGGCCGATCACCCAGATCCCACTGATCTGGGCGATCCGATCCCAACACCTAAAACACTGAATGTTTCTTTGATGCCATGGACCCTTGTCTTTGATGGGTCAAATAACTCAGAAGAGTTAGGGTAGGGGTGGTCATAATATCACCCAAGAACAAAAAAATAAAGATGTCATTTCGACTTGACTTCAAGTGCACTAACAATCAAGCCGAGTATGAAGCACTGATCATCGACCTAGAGATATGCCTTGAAATGGGGGCATCATCCGTGCACATAAAGGGTGATTCAGGTTTAGTTATTAGGCAGATATCTGGTGAATTCCAGATAAAGAGCTAGGACCTATGCCCATTTCATTCTATTGCTACTCAGTTTATGGATTCTTTTGATGATATAAGCGTAAGTTCATACCCCTATCCACGAACAACAAGGCCGACAAGTTAGAGAAAGCAGGATCGAGCCCATCTTCACAAAAGGGAATAGAAGATCGAATTGTCACAATATAAATTTGATCACTTCCATCAATGGCAAAGAGAGGCTGGTATACGGCAACGAATTGGATACTGATGGATGACAATGATTGGAGGCTTCCCATCATAGAATATTTAAAGCATCCAAACGTAAGAGTAGAACAAAAGGTATGATTGTTCACTTTCTAATTTGTACTACTACATGGAGTTGTTTAAAAAACCTATCGGAGACGATGTAATACTGAAAATGCCTAGGGAAGAAACAAGCCATGCAAGTGATGGCCAAAGTCCACGAAGGAATTTGTGGGGCTCATCAAGTCGGAATAAAAATAAAATGGCTCCTCGAAAGATACAACTATTATTGGCCAGGTATGCTGAAAGATTGCATCAGCAATGCCAAGGGATGTCAAGCTTGCCGGAAACATGGCCCAATTCATCGAGTGCCATCCAAAGAGCTTCAACCTATAATAAAGCCATGGCCATTAAGAGGATGGGCCATGGATCTAATTGGCAAAGTACTTCCACCCTCATCAGGCCAACATTGTTTTATAATAGTTGCTACAGACTACTTTATGAAGTGGGCAGAGGCTATACCCTGTAGGGCAGTGACCCAGGCCATAGCAATTAAATTCATAGAAGTACACATAATACATAAGTTCGGCCTGCCATAAACTATAACGTCTAATCAAGGATCAGTGTTCACGGGGGTGGAAACCAAGGCCTTCACTAAAAGTAGAGGAATCACAATCCTCAATTTAACTCTGTACTATGCTCAGGCGAACGGTCAGGTCAAGTTTTCCTACAAGATCTTGAAAGGGATCATTGAGAAGGTGGTAAAAGAAAACCTAGAGAATGAGATAAATTATTGTCTGAAGCACTTTGGGCTTATTAGACTTCTAAGAGGTCTAGTACTAGAGTTACATCATTTATGCTGACCTATGGTATGACACCATGTTGCCCATGGAGGTTACAGTCCGGTCAGCCCGAAGGGCATTACAAAATCAGCTTGAGCCCGCTGAATATTCAGAGGCAATGATAGATAAGTTAGAAGGTCTCGATGAAATAAGGCTAACAACCTTAGACTCACTAAAGGTACAAAAATTACGGGCTGCCCGAGTATACAATAAAAGGGTGAAGGAGAAATCTTTTTGCACTGAATACCTGGTTAGGAAGGCCGTCTTGCTCATTGGGGACAAGGATAACCGATATAGAAAATGGTCGGTTAATTGGGATGGGCCTTTTATCATCCATCCGGTGAAGAAAGGTGGAGCATGCAGGCTGCACGATATGGATGGAGAGGTTCATGCTCGATTAATAAACGGCCACTATTTAAAGTCATTCTATCCTACTTTATAGGAGACTATTGATTTAGAATACAAACCGAGTCTTGAACTAGAATATGAATTGCTTATCAACTATGAGCCTGAATAATCAAAGGGCCATTGTATTTAAATAAGTGCTGCGTACAGCTTTTGTTACAAAATATATGTTAAAACAAAAGAGTATATATAGGGTCGACTCAAAGTTTTTCAGTTTTTGCTTCAAATCATCTGAGATCTGCACGGCCCCAGTCTAATCTTGTTGAGCCTTGCAGAGTTTTTGGGACCAAATATGGGCAGTCAGAATGTTTTCCTGCAGCTGGTCGCTGCACATCTAAGCATCTTCACCAAACCCAGCCAAGGCCGCATCGATCTGAGTCAACACTGCATCATTGGTCATAACCTCAGTGTCCAGTTTTTCCAATTGTGCCTTGAGCTTCGCAAAATGAGTTTAGAGCCAGGTGTCTCAGACAACCACTTGAGCTCAACTTACCTTCCCAACTTCATACTTCGTCTTGGAAGATTTGAGAAAATGCATCGCCTATTATCGTGCATTGAGATGAGCCTTGGCCTCACTTTGAACCAAAGAGACCGATTGCTCCAAAACACGGCAGCCCCGTAGCTGCTCTTGGATTTCCTTGAGCAGTGAAAGCTGCTCGGTTGTGAGTGAGGGATCTGTAAGGAAAGAACTTAAGGTTGTATCAATTTTAGTAGACAATGGGAGATGGCCGAGCTCACAAGTAACTAGCCCAACAATAAGGTCCTTTGACCTTGCAGGCATGATGGGGTGGCTGCTTCGGGCTCGAACGAACCTATATCAAATTCCCCTAGAGGAACAGCCTGTTCAAGAGAAACAAAAATAGAGCTAGGGGTTAGTATAGAAAATGGGAAGCAGCAAGCCCGAGCAAGAAAGGAAATTACTGGAGTGGGTGCTGGCGTAGCGTCTGAAACGTCTTGTGAGATGACGGCCAAAGAGTCAGTGGCAATAGCCTTAGTGCTTGACTGTGGAGCTAGAGCCAAAACCGTCTAGGGATTTGGTTTAGGGGAAGGAGTCACATTTTCTTCCATTGAACCTTCAACACCCATACCTATAGCAAGCTGAACGTTCTCTTTAGTGTTGGGGTCTCTAACGGGAGGTTGATTTTCACCACTAGGGGCAAATTCTTCTATAACATTAGAGGTCTTGGGATCGGCTGTAATAGTTTCTTACATGCTCTGAAGGATTGATTTGGATGCAGAAGTGAAATCAGTTTGATTAGTCATATCATCTCCGCCGGCCTAATCCAGGACTTGCAGGACCGTTTGTTCCACTTCCTCCCTAGCTATGTCCAATGGTACATCTTCTGGCACGTCCTCACTACTGGAGGAAAGAATCACCTGTTTGAGCATGGATGCTCCAGTAGGGTCAGTGTCCTAATCTCCATCAAAAGGAGTTAAGGGATGCATGACCCGAATTGGTATCAGCCCTCTTTCAAGGATCTGCTCAAGAATAGCCTCAACTTGTTCGGTTGACGTGGGTACTTGAAGTGGGGTTAGAGAAACCCATGGTCGAGCTATAGGTGGTTGGGCCTTAGGTGGATGAGGGGTCGGACTTACAGGCAGCATCTCCTTTTTGGACGTTTCATCCACCATCTAAAAGTACCTGAGTAGACGGGTCAGTCTTCTTCTTCTTGGCTGGCCCTTTGTCTGCTGCATTTTTAGTGGCCGGCCTCTTGGATGTCTATTTCTTTCGAGCTGCCACCAGGGCAGCAGCGGGTTCATCACCCTCTATGGCCGATGCAACAGTGAATTGAAGGAGCATCTCAGAGGCAGTACTCTTGAATATCTAGGTGGCCCGATCAGACCACCAACTCTCAAATTCTTCTGAAATGACTTATGGGCCGGAGAAAGGCTAGAAAGCAAAAGCCTTCTTAAATTTGTCCGACTATTCTTTTGTCTTTTTCACATATTCATTGTTCATAGTCAAGCCTCGCTCAACCCAATCAACATCTACAGTGATGGCCAGTGGAATGGGAACAAACTGGGAAAGCCCGAACTGACGGGCATAAAGAGGGGCAAAGGTTTTGGTGCCCGAATGGGAAGAACGGACTATGTTTTATACAGCCTATAGCAAAGCAGGATGGTGGGTTCAAGTAAGTAATGGGATGATCGGGCTTGAGAGACAAGTGGCCATGAGGTCCAAAAATTGGCTAAGGCATAAACCCAACTATGGAAGGCAAAACACAGTGCCCGATATGCAAGAGGGATAAGCAAAATAGCAATCGGGCACCACATTTTAAGGAAACATTAGTGGTGTCAGCAATTGAGCCCGATTGGATGGAGGCATGCATTTCACCCCCATTAGGCAATATTACGTTTTGAGGGAGAAGCCTTGGCAGATCTCTAGTGGGAACGACCCGATGGGAAATGAGGGGAGCAGGAACGCATGGCTTATCCTTATCTGTCAAGGAACACCCTAGAATCAAGGAGAGAGAGTCTATTTAGGAGGGAATCTAATTAAATCTAGCTTGGTATGGAAGGCTAATCCCAAGAATTTCAGGATTGATTCAAATCAGGGTGAAGATGGAAAAAGTTGGGATTAGGAAACATTGTGGGTGTCCTTATGTTGCTTGAGGCACAATTCAAGGATCTCATGCCATATCTGACTCTCTAAGACCGCTATAAAAATAGAGGCAGGCCAATCTTCTAAGTCACTCTGTGTCACTCTAAAAAAACAGCATTTAAACTGCATCCAAAAAGCATTAAAGGCATTCAACAATAGGTCTGTCCCTTTTGTTATTTTCTTTGCAGCTTTAGTTTTTCATGAACAATCAGAGCCTGCTCTGATTCTGCTCCCTAATTTGTTAGTTTTTTCAAACACATTCAATAAAATACATGCATATTTTATTTATTGTTTGTGATTGTTTATCTCGTAAACTCATCACTATTAGACTTGTGCGCTTCAGTACTGTTTAGGAATCACAGGCCAAGAGTACTTTCCTACTTGACCATCACAATCACCTAATAGAAGTTAGATCTTAAAGCCTTGTGTATCACTCACATAAGCAGTTAGGAAATTAGTTTGCACAAACAGAGCCCGTTTGGCTTTGGCATACCTGCACGTAAAACTACAGCAAATAGAATTATTCCATATTAAGTTGGATAATAACAATTAGGGTAAATTATATAGACACCCCCTCATCTATTATATTTTTTCACTAATACCCCCTAACAATTATATACAGTACTTTAATGAAAAGAAAAACTTGGAACTGTAGAAATTTTATGTACTCTATATAGGAGATCATGAATATAGGTGAAAGCTTAATGGTCAACAAGTGAAAGAAAGTTCCTTTTAACATACCAAATTACTTAGTATTTTTTTATTAGATTACAGATAACATTACTTTCAATCATAATCATCACTGTACTGAAAAGCAATACAAATGACAGCGTCACTCTTAATTTCAAATCATTACTAGGTGAACAATTAGCATCAGAAAAAAGTTGTTCTCCTTAGAAAAAATATAAGAATATATAAATACAAAAGCTAAAGGTATTCTATACTAAAGTTTCTCTGTAACGCCCCAAAAACCGAAGCACGTGGAAAGAGAAATGATAGAGAGAAAAGAATTAAAACCTAATCATAAATGCGGAAGCAACTTTGGAATTCCACGGGAGTTCCTACAAAGATGACTTACTAACATATAAATCCAAAATGGACTTACATGTCAACAAGTCAAGCGAAGGCAAAAGCTTTTGAAAATTTTATTAAACGACTATCCACACAAGCATGAGTTCAGGGGATGTAACGAAGAGTTTTGTGAAGTAAGTACTCTGAAGCGAAGTATTATAATATAAGAAGGAATGCTCATTCAAACATTGATATCGCATGGGAGACTTATGCTCTTAATCTATGTATTCTGCCGAGAGTTGGATCAAGCAGAGAAAGTTCGATTGAGCAAACTCTGGGAAGAGAATTCACTACACAGAAGTTGGATTAAGCAGAGAAAGTTTGATTGAGTGAACTCTGGGCAGAGGATTCACTCCACAAGAGTTTGATTAAGCGAAGAAAAGTTCGATTAAGCGAACTCAGGGCAGGGAGTTCACTCCACAGAAGTTGGATTAAGCACAAAAATTTCGATTGAATGAAATTTCACATGAACTCTATCCAATATTCAAAAGGAGTTTCTAACAAGAACAATATCGACGGCAAGTCGACGGAAAGAGGGTTAATAAGTAGAATTTAACAAATCCGGCTAGGAGAGGCATAACAAATTTCACGATAAGTTTAACACAATTGGATTAAAACAACATGAGCAACAATAAGTAAAGGTATTCCCACACGAATACTAATCAACATGGAAAACCCCAAACTCCAAGAAATAGTAAACAATCGACGCAAGGTATACCCAAGCTCACTCACAACGAGCTAAACGTGAACAATCCCAAACGGGAAGCATAAGGCATTAAACATAAAGCATAAACACAAGCGAGATTCATCGATCTCAACAACGATTACAAACTTGACTAGATATGTAAATCAAGGATCACACATGCACTCGATTACAACATCAATATGAATTACATCTTTAATCCTACAAAGAGCTAAACATTGGCTCTAGCAACATGCTGAATTAAATGTGTTGTGACACATGAACGATATATAATTGAAAATGGAATTAAAGTACATTTTCAAGATACAAATCTTTATAGGATCTTTGAAAGAGTATTGTCGCGCCTTCTTTAGAAAGCCTGTCAAATGTTTGTCGTTTATGTGAGAACGACGGCTCGTAGACATATAATACCAATACACTATAACTTTCATATCAAAGAAGTAATTTTGAAAGAACGTTTTTACTTCGGTTGTCCCTCGGACAAATAAATGTACTAAGCCTTCTCGGCAAAACACTATTTAAAACTCCGCATATAGGGGCTGCCATTGGTAATATGATATGCAATGAGCCTCTTCGGCAATGAATGCTATGAGGTCACACAAGTATGTAATGTCATTCCCCTCATTACCGGACTGCGAGCCACACCCAACTGGGAATGTGGCATACCATCTCTTCGGGCGCTACCCGAATATGAAATGGAGTTTGGATAATTCTCTTAGGGCTATCCACCCTATCTCACCTCACAACCCCGCATCCGGATTTTTCACAAAGTCCCCATTTATGGGATCTTCCAATGCATTTCGTGTTTATGCATGGGATTTGGCCCAACTTGGCCCCAATGCTAGTATGTATGTTTCACACGTGAATGTTCATGTTTGTGGATGCAAATGATAAACTTAATTATGTATTCAAAGAACTTAACATATGAATTTCTATAATACATGAAGAAAATCCATAAACACATACACATGCATTTTATCTCAAGTTTAAGAAAAATAAGCATCCACACATTCTCTAACATTCCCCTAACATTCTTTTCACCCAAGGCTTAAACAATTAGACATGTTAACACTTAATTCACATAACACGTATACATATAAGCATTTAAAGAAATTATCACAATTAGGCATTTTAAGCAATTAAACACTTAGACACTTAATCTCTTCTAGGCATTTTATCATACACCTAAACTACACATATGCTAGAACTTAAAATTTTTACCATTTTGGAGTTCTAGTTACAAAATTATTCAACAAGACCATTATATATATACATATACACATATACCTCTATACATATACATATATATATCAAAGAGATAGAGTAGTAGATTATATATCTACCTATATGAAGAAACACTTAGGATGACAAGATCTTTAAGAGAGAAGGCTCCTAGAAGTCCAAGCACTTCATTTAGTGAAGAAGGAAGCCATTTCCAAGCTAGGTCTTCCAACACCTCATGGATGAAACTTCTTGAAAACGGACTTTGATAGCGGCATCTTGTAGCTCTTGTTCAGTAGAACAATATTGCCCAAAGGGGTAGGGCTAGATATCTCTCTAAGGCACCTAACAAGAAGAGAGAAGGAGAGAAGCCATGGGAGTTTTCTCCCAAAACTTGAAGTAGAGAGGAAAGAGAGGAAGAAGAAGAAGAAAAGAAAAAAAAAGTGAGGGAAAGGAGAGAGAGAGGGGCCGGCCATATGGGGGGGAGGAGAGAGAGAGAGAGAGAGAGTGTGTGTGTGTGTGTGTGTGTGTGTGTGTGTGTGTGTGTGTGATGTGAGTGGTGGTGGGGCCCTTGTCCCTCCAATAGTTAAAATGTACACCCACATGTGTACCCACTATTATAAGAACACACTCACACCTACTACCATTTTAAATTTAAGTGTAATACCATATCTAATGATATATGTTAGGAAGAAAAAAAAATTTCAAAGTTTAAATTGGGTCCACACTTGGGTACCCAAAAGTCAAAAGTACCCTTTTTTAAAAAATGTTGGGTTATTACACTCTCTATGTCACGTTTATCCCAGAGTCCAATGCTTGCCTCCTCCTCCGGTTCTAGCAAATATGTCCTTGCATCAGACCACTACACCAAATGATCCAAGAAAAAAAAGAGACTTTAAAATGTAAGAGAACTGACCAAACTCACTCCAGGACAAAAAGTTATAAGCTCCTATTAATTTATGTGTCCAAATAACGTCAAATACTTCTTCACAATATATTCCATAGATTTCAAACTTAACATCCAAACACATAACACTAACACAGGGCCAGTTTGGCAATAGCTTTTGTTATATGTGTTGGCCCGAAATAGAAATCTTAGAGGGGGGTTTATAAGGTTTTAACAGAAAATTAACATTTTAAAAACTTAATTACACATTAAACACAATCACAAAAATTATGTAAAGAGAGAAGAGAAGAGAAACTTGCAAACCGAGTTTTCAAGTGGTTCGGCAGTCCGCACACCGCGGCCTATGTCCATCCCTCAAGAACACCTCTTGAGGATTCCTTTAATCCGACCTACTTCACAGGTGTAGAGTCAAACTGTTACAAGAGTCTTCAACTCTCCCAAAGAAGATCACCTCTTCTTTGCACACAAGGGTTACTAACCCTCACTCTTTACAAATGGTTTAAATTACAAATTAAGCTCTCTCTCTCTCTCTCTCTCTCTCTCTAGAGTACTGGATGGATACAATAAAAGCTCATACAACAACTCCTTAGTGAGTGGATGATACAAATGAAAGCTAACTGCAATTTGCTCTATCAAGAATTACAAATGAAGAACTAGAACAAATTGATTAACTCACACAACTAGGACTCAAATGTGAATGATTAAAGATCAAAAAGTTGTGTGATTCAAATGATGTTTTCCAATGGAATGATTTCATATAAATGGTTTGGGAAAACATGTATTTATAGGCCTGGAAAGATTATAGCTGTTAGTGACAAAATGGTAAATAAAAAGCCTTTCAGAAAACTAGCCTTTGGATGTTCTGTCTCAATCCAATCGACTGAGGTCGCGATCCTGTCGAGTACTTTTCAAACAGTTTAGAAATGAGCCAAAAGATCAGTCGACTAAGGTACGGGTTCGGCCGATTATTTTTCAAATAGATTAGATATATGTCAAAACACTAGTCGACTGAGTTAAGGGGCCAGTCAACCGAAAACTTTGAGACAAAAAGTATGTTTTTCAAAACACAAACTAGTCGACTAAACTTTGAAGCACCCAGTCGACTGGGAAAATGATACAGTCGACTGTTTTTCCACTGAAAAAATAGTTTTACTATTTTGAAGGTTTTGAAACAACTTTAAACCTTTAAGCCCTTGTGAGAGATGATCAACATGATTTACATGTAAATCCTAGACTTCAAGTCTTCAAGCTTGATCCTTGTTGAGCTTTAACACTCTTGGGCTTCACCATATGTAATCTTAAGAATGAGAATAAAGTTAGAACATTTTAGTGTAAAATTCAAGAGATTAGCACAATGAAAATGACTTGATAATAGTTTAGAATAAAACCAATAAGAACATACTATTATTAGTAGATTTGTCATCATCAAAACAAATATAAATAATGCTTTAAAGAAATTCAAGGCTAACAATTTCCCCCTTTTTGATGATGTCAAAACATGCAATAGAGATATAGGAATTAAAGCACAATAAAAGTCATTTTCATGTTATCATTCAAAGCAACAAGATACACAAAGTATGAATCCAAGAATAATAACTTTTTAATAATTATGATTATCGTTTTTCTCAATTTAATGTTCTCTATCATTCTCATTTTCTAGCATTTTCCCCATTTTTGACAACAAGAAACAGATGGTGGGGTTTGAACTAAAAGTTCCCCCTCAAAATAAGCAAACATGTCTAAAGGCAACAAGATATCAAAACAACTAAATTAAACATAATAATATGTTCCCCCTCAACATATGCATATATAAATAAATACCAATTATAAGATCAAAATTATGCATTATCTCCTTAGGAGGATGGAATTACTGTGAACATCAAAATACTGTGTCATTCAAAAAGCAAGTATGATTTCACATTAATTAACACAAATTAATGTGATAAACCAAACATGATTAGCATCCTATCAAAATCAAGAGGAATATCAAAATAAATTGATCTATCTTACTCCTACTAGGCTTATGGTAAGAGATTTAACCATTGTCCAAGCGCCTCTTGGATGCAACATTTGCCAAGGAGGTAGATACTTCACAACCAAAACCATGTTAATTTTCTTGCAGAATGAACATTTGTAATTAACATGCCCCATTTTCATGCAATAATGACAAGTTACATGGGAAAGGGTCTCATTTGAGATTGATGCCTTAACAAAGAAATTCTTGTGAGAATTTTGAGAATTTGAAGTAGAAGATGTGGACTTTATAGAGAAGCTTTTGTACTTCTTAATTTCCTTGTATGTGGGATTAAATCCCAAACCGGATTTGTCAAAAAACACATTTTTGCTTTCCCAAAAGCATATTCAAATTTTGTTCACCGTGTGTGAATTTTGCCAAAGTTTTTGTCAAATCATCCACCTCCTTTCTCAATTCAACCTTTTCTTTTTCAATAAATTCACTTGAAGATTGATTGGTTGAAACAAGTTTTTCTTTTCTCAAAATTTCATTTTGAGATTTTAAATCATCCAATTGCTTTTTCAACTCCAAATTTTCTTTTTCAAGTTCATTTGAAAATTGTGCTCTTAATTGAAACATATTTTTTATTTTCAATCTTCAAAGATTCATTTTGGGATTTCAAAATATTTCACTCATTTGAAAGTTGAGTTAATTAGTATAATGTCCATTTTACTCTACGTTTTTTGTAATAAGTAGTGCTCGTGAAAATTCTTAGTGTTAACTTCATTAAGTTTTATTATGACATATTTGCCCATAATGTATATATATATACATATGATTTAAAAACACCCAAAATTAAGGTGTTTTAAAATTTAAATAGCATACATACATACAGTAACACACACACACACACACACTCTCTCTCTCTCTCTCACACACACACACACACATACACACACACACACATGCACACACACACACACACACACACACACTTTTTTCTCTCTCTACCCAGTTTCTTCTCCTCCCTCCTCAACCACAATTTCATCTCCACCGGCCACCCACCTCCAACCCCACATCACCACTGCCGACCACCAGTCCCCTAGCTAGCCGCAGCCTCCAACGCCCCCTAATCTACCACCTCCTCCTCCTCCTCAACCCCCATTTCATCAAGATGCACAGATTGAAGCAATAAAAACACCAAAAAGCCAAGGATTCAACGGATCATGGCTGTTTATTGAGAAAAATTGAGAAACAAAAAATGCTAACGCCTCCGATACAATACACTATTTGAAGGTTGTTTTTATTTTCAAATCCATAGATTTGTTGGATCCTCTTGGAAGATCTCATGGTGCTTATCCCCCCATCTCATAGCCACTGTTGATGACTGGGTTTTCTCTTTGATAATTTTTGTTCTTGTGATTTCTTATAGTGTGAAATTTAACACTCATATTTTTTGTTCAAAGATTGTGCAAAATTGTATAATATGTTGTGGTTCAAAGGTTGTAGTGTAAATTTAACACTCATGTAAAGTGCTAGTTATAGTGTTAAATTTTATATCATAAATAGCAAGAGTCTTATAGTGTGAAAAATTCAAATTGAAATTCATAATTTGTTTCTTATAGTGTGAAATTTTATAATATAAATGGTGGTGCAGTATGAAATGTCACACTTGTTGGATTTCTAGGTAACCTAAGTGTGATATTTATTAGGTGGAATACACTCAACCAAAACATTGTCGAAAACACTCATGAAATTTAACACTACCATATGTCTAATTGTTCTTTGCTGATTTATCTTCACCGAGAATTGCCAGTGTAAACTTTCGCAGTATCAAACTAATCATTGTCAAATACACTCATGGAATTTCACACTTCAGTCTAATGTAAAAACAACACTGGTAAAAACAACAATCATCTTATTCGGGTGTTGTCAGTGTGAGCTTACGCAGTATAAAATTTTAACATTGTCAAAAATGAAATTTTACACTACCATTAGGCGAAAAACATTATCTTGTGGAATTTTGCACTGTCAAATGCACATAATGCAAAAACTTTAATCCAAAACGTAACAGTGAGCCCAAACTCGTTTATGTCATGCCCCGACATAGCATAAATCAATAAAGTGTTTTATTTCCTTTATGGACTCGTAGGTCGTGACAAGTGAAAGTAACCAATTGTCCCTGCAACAAATAACTTAACAACATTTCTAAAGAAAAGAATACTAATTAACATAAACTCCCAAATTAAAACTCACTAAACGATTACATCAATCATTATCTTAGGGACATACTGCCTTTATTCAAATATCTAACGAAGTGTTTATTACAACTCTAAAATGTAAAACATAAAGGGTAAATCAGCTCTTCTGGAAAACCTCCAGTCTCTAACTAGCATAGTCAAAATACCCTGGTTGCTCCTGACCTGGAAAATCTGAACATAGAGTTGTAGACACCCCAATTTTGACCGACCGTCGAATTCAGAGAATGATTACCTCTAAAATCGATGACGACAATGTCCGAAAGAATTTGAAATCCTCAATGATAAAATCATGCTCTTCCTTAACTCAAAAACTCGCTAATTTCAAAGCCAAAATGACAAAAATACCCCGGGAGTAACACTTTTTGACTAAGGTGTGAAAACAAGTACCAAAATATGGAAGCATCCTTGGAATATCCCTTTGATCAAAGGAATTGCACTAGAAAAAGTCAAACGTTCAAAATATGTATTTCGAACAAAATCAATGCAAAATGGTTCTTCAAGGGAAAAATGGTCACAAATAATTTGAATGATTTTCAAATCATTTTTATAAAATACTAGACTCCAATACCTTTCCAACGGTATAAGATTTGTGTTTTTTGGATTTGCAATGATTTAGATATGAATTTTGAAGTTTCGGAAGAAGTATCGAAGAAATTGAAGGTGAATCACTCGATGCGACGAGGCGGCAATCAACGAGTGCCGCGAGGCATTCAGAGAGTGCCACTGTCATAACTCAAAAAAAAAATTTTAATTAAAGTTAAAAATTGTGATTTAAATGCTTATGTGCGAGCCGTTAATTATTTTGGGTGCAGTACTTGAATTTATCTTATCTGGTGTCACTATATTTACTTATTTATTTTTTTATTTTTCTTCTCTTATTCGGTTTTATTTTATTTTATTACAATATATATATATATATATTTTTTTACTACCTTGGTGCTAAAGTGGGTACATGTTTAATTTGGATGTACAATATTAGACCACACACACACATGCTATATACCATTTTAAAGCATTTAAAATACAAAATAAAAACAAAATGAGTGGGCCCCACCCTCCACTTAAAGTGGCCGGTCACTCTCCTCTCTATCTCATCTCTTTCATTTTTTTTTCTTCTTTCTTTCTCTCTCTCTCTTCTTCTCCTCCTCTCTATATGTATAGTTGGGTATACCAAACTCCATAGCCTTCTCATTTAAGTTTCCAATAGGCCATTAAAGAGTGATTTTTGTGAGTTTTGCTATTTCACAAAAATGTCTTAGAATTTCATGAGCTTTCTAGTGATACCCACGAAATTCATTTTGGTGGCCATTAGCTTAGTTTTCCCAAATTACATAGAGCTCCGAAATTCATCTTCAACCTTGGAGCTCCATTGATGGAGTACTACATGCAGTGAGTTCTTGAGCTTCCAATGACCTCTCTTTTCATCTTCTTGGAGCCATTTGGAGTCCCTTGGTGCATTCTCAAATTTTGGGTGATTTTTCATTTATTTTGGAAAACCTACATTGAGGTAGATTTACATTGTTGCAATTTTATATGTTATACTTGCCTAAGATGCTATGAGTATATTTATATGTTAGGAGAGAATTAGACACATGTATAGGATTTTTCCCAAAGGTGTAATGTTAGGGTTATATGCCTAAATATAATTTATATGCTTTGGTTGTATAAGTTGTGATGTTGTTGTGTTATATGTGATCAAAATGATGCTAAAAATATAATTTAGACACATGCAATGGGTATTTCCCCAAAGTTGTAATGTAAGGGTTGTATGCCTAATTGGGGGATTATATGTTTTGGTTGTGTAAGTTGTAAAATTTGGAGTGTTAAATGTAATTAAAATGATGTTAAGGGAATAATATGGACACATGCATTATTTTTCCTCAAAGTGGTAATTTGGAGATTGTATCATAGATTGTGAATTTCATGTTTTGGTTGTACTTAACTTGATTACATGATGCTAGATATGCTTAGGATGCTCCCTTTATGTGTAAAAGCATGTTAGGACATTAGTTTAGAAATCCTTGTTAGGAGTGCTATATTATGAATTTTAATTCAACTCTTGATGTCTTTAATACATGTTCAACATGCAAGAATTATTGTGTTCACTATTTTGTTGGAGCATCTATAATATCATTTTAAACATTTCATGCATTGAGGCCAAATCGGCAAGCATTCACGTATCACGACATAAAGGTTTTATTTGAAAAAGAGAGAAAAACCCCATGTGTGGAAATTTTGATTTAAGAAATCCGGACGTGGGTTGTGATGTGAGACAGGGAGAATGACCCTTAGAAACATTCAAACTCCAAACTATATTCGGGTAGCTCCCGGAAGTTGGTATGCTACACTCCATGCGTGGGTGGCTCATGGTCCGGTAACGAGAGAGAGATGTGCATATATCACGCATAGCCTTATGGCTTTAGTCATTTCATTATAGCTGTGGTGGCAATCCATTGCACCTCATTTCATTTTAGTCACGGGTAACATATAGACTTGTTACAATGTTTTCTACGAGCTGTCGTTCTCATAAAAACGACACAGCATTTTTCAGGTGAGCTTGATAAGGGCAAAAAGGGCAAATATGGCTCGACGCATAGAAGTTGATGCATTTTGTTCTATTTTGAAGACTCATGCTTAAATATGTACATGGATAGTTCCCATGTGACCTTTAGGCTTTTGAAATGTTTGTAATAGTTTAATGTTCTATAAATAAAATTATTGTATTAGTTTTATTACAAAACTTCTTGAGTTTGGATTTCCATATCTTTCTCTTTGGGAAGCCTTGTGTAATTTTGATGGACAAATGTTAGTCCTTGCTTTTCAAATTCGCTAAACTTATTTATGTTATGCAATTATGTTTCCAAGATCATAGAATCTCTTTCGAAGCTTTATGTATGTGTGTTGATTTGAATCCTTGCCGGATTCGGTTATGTTTAGTTTGTCCTTGCCGGACTCATTGTTTTTATATTAAATCCTTGCCGGATTCATTTATGTTTGATTTTGTCCTTGCCGGACTTATTGTATTTCAATTAAATCCTTGTCGGATTTGTCCATTTTGTTTTCAAAGGAAATATTTTAAAATCTCTCTCCCTCAAATCTCTCCTATTCTTCCTCTCTTTATCTCTTTCACTCCTCGTTTTTAATAAATTTCGAGTACACAAAGTTTCGTTTGGTCTAGGCACGTGTTATATGTCATTTAAGACTTGTTTAGTCATATATTGATGTTTAAACTTGAGGATTTAGCATCATTGGGAACATTTCAACAAGCTGTCAAAATGCTGTCAAAAGTTGCTGTCAAATAAAAACTGCTACTGTTATTTCAATTTTCTGCCCAAACGATGAAGAATTGAAAAAATGCTATTTGACAAAAGTTGTGCAGAATTGAATTTTACATGGACCTATGCGAACAGAATGTGAAAATGTTAAAGATACAGCTACTTATAGATGTTTTAAAATTCAGCAACTACTTAAGAATGATCTTTTATCAAATTTTATTGTATTTTTCTTTCTCTCCTTGAACTAGTGCTAGTCTGGCTAGTCTTTTAATTTGATTTTCAAATGATTTCATCCTTGTTGGACTCATTAATATGTAAGTGCATTTTGGGCTTATGTGTTAGTAAGTCATCCTTGTAGGAATCCCCGTGGGTTTCCAAAGTCGCTTCCGCATCTGTGATTGAGTTTTATTTCTTTTCTCTTTCTATTTTTTTTTCTCTTTCCTCGCGCTTCGATTTTTGGGGGCGTGACAGCCACGAGGCACTCAACGAATGCCGTTGTGGCTTCATCGAGTGTCGCCCTGGTGAAAATAACAGTTTTTTTTATGTCACTTTAAAAGCATATTTTGATCAATTGGTTACTCCAAATGTCACAATTTTTTGTGTGTATGTGTATGTTCAGCACTCATATGTCACACTTCCATACCTATAACACTCCAAAAATTACCTTTACACCCTCACTTCATTTGTCTATAAATAGAAACCCATTTTTTCACAAAAGGGAAAAGAAAATCCTAGTTTGGAATTGGTCTTCATCTTTGAGAGAGAATGAGATGGTGAGTTTGTGTGGGGGATTTCCATAGAATTTTAGAAAGAGAAAATCATCCAAAAACAAGAGGAAACTCTACCCAAATTGGATCAAACCCACTTTGAAATCATAGAAGCTTGAAGAAGAGCATGAAGAAGCATTGAATATCTTCAAAAATTCAACCAAACCAACTTAAAATCTTAGGAAATTTAGAGGTAATTCTCTCATCTTAGATCATATTTTACTATAATTCAATCACAATTCATAAATCTATAAGATTTTTACACACTCTTCTCCATCCTCTTCTTCACACACCACCTTGAATTGTGATTGAATTCTCTTAAACTTGTTATTGATTTGGATCTAATTAGTCATCAAATCTCTAAGAAACATGTTTTGATTATGGATCTATCACTAGATCCTTCAAATTTATAAAGATTTCACCTCCTCTCTCTTATGCTCTTCTCTTGGAGTTCATGAAACCTTCCATGTTCCATTTGAATTCCTTGAGATTTGATCTCTTAATTTATGTAAATCCATGTTTATATATGTATTTTGAGTAGATCTAGATCATATAAATATATATATTGATAGGTCTTAGCCTATGTTCATAATTTTGGTTGCTCTTTTTGAATCTCATGAAGTTCTTCATATTTCATTGAAATCCATGGAGTTTGGATCCTTAATCTTCTAGGATCATTAATTTGGGAGAGGAACCAAAGGAAATATGGTATGAATCCTTAAGGACCATTAATTTGAGAGGGGAATTAGGTTTAGATGAAATTGATTTTACAAGTTGATTGTTGGATTCAAGTGAATTCAAGTGTCTTGAGTTCATAGGATAGAGTAAGTCCTTGAAATCCATTTCTAGATTCTCATGAGGTCTATGTTGGGATTCCTCTAAGTCTAAATCCATGAATCTCCTTTGTAATTTTTTTGCTATTTTCAATCATACTTGATCTAGATCCACTCTAGAGTTATAAATCAAGTTTGATTCCAATTATGAACACCAATTCAATATTTGGTGCAGTGAATTCACTAACCAATTATGATCAAAGATTTTTAATTAAATCATGGTCCATATGAATTGAATGAGACCAATTGGAATGTGTTCATAACACAAATATACACCATTGTAATTTTTTGTTTTGATGAGATCCCATAGTTAACATGGTTTGATCTTAGGATTCATGAACTAGTTACTCTCTGTCCAAAATTTTAGAATAGTAAGGTAGTTTAGATTTGAATAGATTAGAGCCTAACCAAATATTGTTGACCTCAAATAATGTTTTCCATAAAAAGTTAAATGTGTTATTAAGATGCCCTAAAAAGATTGGTGCAATTCAGATTTATTTACTATTTTTAGAAAATCATGCAAAAATTCTGGACAGAGAGTTATTAGATTATGAGTGATGTATAGTTTTAGTCCAATTCCTGGAGATTGAACCGTTGATCTTTGATTTTTCTTTTTGGGTTCGAAACTAGACGCATAGAGGCATATCATATCCAAATAGCATCAAGATCACAATGGGAACCATGTTTTTTTGATTTTTTAATCTTAGGTTTCTTCTCTGTAAATTCCTAAATTCTGTTACAGTTTTGATAAACATTGTAAATGATGATCCAAATGACCTTTCTATGACTAAATGCTTAAAACATGTTTGATTATGATTAATTGATCTCAAACCCAAAGGCTAAATGATCCAAATCAATGATAGTTCATAGCTTGCTCTTATTCATGTTCATGCATTCATCCATGTGTATGGATTCTTGTATTTAGGACACTATTTTGTATTGTAATGGGTCATAATTGGTTGAACATAGTCATGGGTTCCTTGTAATCATGTTGGGATTATGTCATCTCTGTATGGACATTATATTGGCTCCTAGTTGAGACTAGTATATCTATATAAGTGTTATGATTTCAACTGGTTAGAAGGAAATCATGATTGTGTCAACTCTTTCCATGCTTGATAGATTTAAGCTAGAAGTTTGGGTATGATATTTAGAATTTGATATTATATCTTATTCAAAGCATGTGGACTAACCCTTTGTTTTGTAGCGCTAATGAGGTACAATTTCTTGACTTTTCCTTTGTTTATTGCACGTTTCCATATCGCGGCTGGATCCCGGGCGAGTTCACTTGTTCCTTATTTTGCATATCATTCTTGCTTGCTAGTTGAAGTATGTGGTTTTGTATGCTATTTTATCGTTAGCAATCTTGCACCCTTTTAACATGTTTGTGTTATGTATACTTATATCTATGTACTAGTTGAGGGCATGCTTAGATTATTAATTCGATTAAAAGGATGTTGAGTAGAGGCCTATCACGAGATAGGATGAAAGGAGGAGTTTTAGTCCGCCGGGCTCCTTCCCCTCTCATTCATAATCCTCGGACCTAGAAATCTCTGGTTTCCTAAAGATCGGTTTGCTTTTAAAAGGTTTCTTAATTTTTCTTTTAAAAATTAATTGACGACTCGTTTTTGAATTTGAATTTTGAAAAGGTTTTAAAAGGCGTGGGTAAAATTGCGATATCCACAATGCTACTTTGCTGGGGATCGAATCCAGAATCTCTGGTTTCGCAGACCAGAATTTCTAATTTTGGGTTCACTCTAGGATTAGACTTGAAAGCATCTTTATAATTGAATGAATTAGTTTTTGTATGCCTGTTGCATTGCACTTGCATGTCTAACCAGTCAATTGCATAGAACTATGACCTTGGAGGCTCGGGGCAACCCGGTCGGTCAAGCCATCATAGGGCTGTGTGATCACCCTTGATCTCGTACCATGTGTTGGTATACGAAGCATCCTATCGGATGTGTGTCAAGGGTCCTTTATTTGACCAAAACCTAGCCTTTGCGTAGTAGCTCCTATATAACCTTTCGATCTTAGAAAATCTATTCTTGATTAGGATTTATGTGCTAGGGAGTTTTGTATGCCTGGAAGGGAATAGTTGAGATGATGACAATACTCACTTAATGTAAGACGTGTAACCTTTTAATCATCTTTTAGAAACCCCTTTTCATGTCCCATGAAATTTGGGGAACATGCTAAATCTTGATTATAAGATTACATCTCCTGTATCCTATTAGTAAGCATCATTGGCCTTGTATGCATCCGAATTCATGAAAAATGCGATAATTATCCAATCATGTGATGCTCTTACCCAAGAATTCAAAGTTTTTTGTTTATGTCAGATTTTGATTATTGTAGAGACCCCGATTCTGACCAAACGTAAAATCTAGGGATTGATTACCTCTCAAAGACCGATGATGACGATGATCGTGACGTTCGAAGATTTTCCAAGAAATTCAAAATCTTCAAAATGATTCTTCAAGTTAAATTTCAAAATTGAAAATAATAAAAAAGAGAGAGGGTTTGGGTATTCGGGAGAAACCCGAACATTGAAGGACACATGAGGAAATCAGTCTGAAAATTTGCTCAATATACATATAAAAAGGTTTTGAAAGAAAGTATAAAATGAAAATGATAAAAAGGAGTTTTAAATAAAGGAAAATTGTCTCTTGAAAAAAAAAATAATAATAATAATAATAAGAAGAAAAGCATAGTATATTGAAGAATATACCATGCACATGGGTGCATACCACCCACATGGGTGCATTTTAGCACAAATATACATGAATACATAAAGATAACTCACAAAAATTAAGTTTAGATTAGTTTTCTTTTCGAAAATTTAAAAAAGGAGCAAATTCAGTTAGCCCCGGCACCCGGAAAACCCGGCGGCACTCACTGAGTGCCGCGCCGGCACTCACGGGTTGCCGCCCGGCAGTCAGTGAATGCCGCCCGGCACCCGCCAAGTGCCGCTGGCTGTAACAGACTGCTTTTCTCACATGTTCTAGAAGAAATCTTTGCACATGGGTCTCCACCTGAATTTACCCATTTATCCTTGAGATGATGGCCTATATAAACAGATCTTCATCTTCATTTTGAAGGGACTTAAACTTTTGAATCAATATACATACATATACAAGTGACACACTTGAGTTTTAGAGAGAGAAAAAAATAAGAATCATATAGAGAATTGAGAAGAAGAGAAGAATTTCTTGAAGAATTTGAAGAACTTTGAGAAGAATTTGAAGATCTTGGAAGAGCTTCACAAGAAATTGAAGAATTCTTTGAGGTCATAGAGGTAACCTCTTAATCCTTGGTAGAGTTAGGATAATTTAATCACAAGTTCTTAGATCTAGGAACTTTTCACATTTTCAAAACCTCTCTTCTTCCCCCATTTCATCACACACCACTTAGAACTTGTGATTGAATCTCATAACACTTCATTAATTTGGATTCAATCGATGCCTTGGGTTTGAGATAAGTCTAATTTTGAAGAATTTTTGTTCCTAATTTTCTAAATAAACTTTAATTTCTTATTCCTAATTTTCTCATAAGATTCATGAGATTTTACATATCTTAATGAGTCTCTTAGAGTTTGATTCCTTAGTTTCCTATGATCTTATGATCCATATGGAGATTAAAATGAATCATGGCCATAATCTACACATAGTTGGTGGGATACTAATATCAACTCATGACTAAAATCTCTTTACTATGAATCTTATGGAATTCATACTATATTCCATGGAGATTAGAGTAGATTTGTTTTTTTTATTCTCCAATGACCATCAAATGGTAGGAGAAGTAGTTTAGTTTAAGTCCACCTTTATGGCTTAGACTAATCTCTTCCTTGGGTTTTGAGAAGTTCTCTATACTTCAATCAAAACCTACATGCATGTGTGTCTTTAGCCTCCAATGACCACCAAGTGGTAGGAGTAATATTTTGAACTCAAGTTTTGGTCCATGAGTTTGAGTTCATTGTTTTGGATTTTGTGAAGTTCATTTCATACTTCATCAAAAATCCATTAGTCTAAAGATGTCCTTAGTCTTCAATGACCATTAAATGGTAGAAGAAGTGATTTGGTTCAAGCCCAACATTATGATTTAATAGTTGAGGTCAACCAACAAAGTTGAACTAGCAAAAATGAAAACAGCAGGTTCACAAACTGTTTTCGATCAAAGATTTTTAGTTCAAAATCAGACCGTTGGCATTGAATGAAACCAACGGGAGAGCGTCAATAACACGATGTTTTACCACTGTAAGTTTTGTTTTGGTGAGATTTCATGTTTTAAGTGGTTTGATCATGGGTTTTGTGAGACAATCACAATCTGTCCAGAATTTCAGAATAGTTTCAGAACAGCAACACGGTTTTAAAATTTATAGATCAGAGCTCTAACCAAGTTTTCATGACCCCCAATAATTTGTTTCAAGTATTTTAATGTGTTAGGAAGGTTCCCTAAAAAGAATGAAGCAATTCAGATTTGTTTGCTATTTTTAGAAAATCATACAATATCTCTGGACAGAGAGTTGAAAAATCCTGAGTGAGGTCTAGTGTTTCCCATTTTCTCGGAGATCTAACTGTTGAAACCTTGATTTTTGTTTTGGGTTAGAAACTAGATTCACAGAGGCATAACATATCCAAAAATAATTAAGATCCAACCGTTGGAAGTATTTTATTTCTAGCTTTGAAAGTCTGGTCTGCTCTCTGTAATTCACAAAAACTGCTATTGTTTTTTTTTGTCTAATCTTATTTATTTCAACTCAAATGGTCTCCTAATATATTAGGCCTCAAACTATGTTTTGAATAATGATAATTTAGCTTAAATCCAGAGGCTAAGTGATCCAAATTAGTGAATAAATTCATATCTCATTCTTGTTCATAATCATTCATTCATTCATATACATTGATGCTTACAATTAGAACTAGTTCTTGGACAAGGTTGGACTTAGTTGAAAAGTTGGACTTAGTTGAATCTAATTGAACATGACTAAGGATTAATTACTCTTTGAGATTATATCTTGTCTAAGACATGTGTACTAACCTTTGTTTTGTAGCGCATTTGAGGTACAACTTCTCATCCCTTCTCTAGTTTAATTCATTTCTTTGATTTTGAATTGATTTTCAACTCCATGTGCGACACTTTAGACTAGGTCTTGCCTTGTGTGTTTATATGTGATAGAGACCTTTTCTTAGGATTTCTATTCTCGCATTCATTGCACGTTTAATATTCGCGGCTAGATCCCGGGTATGTTCTCTAGTTCTCTATTGCGTATCATGTTGTTTGCTATTTGAATTGCGTGGCTTATGAATGATATTTTGTCATTAGCAATTTTGCACCCTTTTGACATGCTTGTGATATGTATACTTATATTTATGTATTAGTTGAGGGCATGCTTAAATTATTAATTCGATTAAAAAGGATGTTGAGTAGAGGCCTATCGTGAGATAGGATGAAAGGGGGTGTTTTAGTCCGCCGGGCTCCTTCCCCTTTCATTCCATAATCCCCGGACCCAGTTTATCTTTGGTTTCGCAAAAGATCAGTTTGCTTTAAAATGGTTTCTTAATTTTTCCTTTAAAAAAAATTAAGTGGTGACTCTTTGAAATTTGAAAAAATATTTTACAAAAGTGGGCCCAAATGCCGGTATCCACAATTATTCATCATCTTTTATCCAAAAATGTTTTGAAAAATCACTCTTTTAAAAAAAAGTTCCAAGGTTTACCTTTTAATAAAGTAAAGTTGAAACCTAATCATCTTTTATTGAGAAATGTTTTTCACATCCTCATTTTCAAAGAAAATATTCAAATTCTTGAGAATTGTTTTTGAATGATCTTTCATCTTAAGAAATGCTTTTCAAATGAATTCAAAAATTTTAAACACCCGACCTTTGAAAGGGTAGTGAGGATTGCAATGAGAGGTGAAATTGGCACTTCATTTGACATGGGTGAGGATTTTATGTGCTTATGTGTTGTATGTGCTTGGACTAGAATTTTCCTTTCATTTCCATATAGAGTAGGCACACACACACACACATGCATTGCAACCGTGTGACATATGAATCATTCATAGGAACATTTCACTAAGCATTTGCATCTAAAGTTCTTTTGAAATCAATCAAAATTGATTAAAAATGAAATATAATTATAGGCGAGATAACTTCGAATCTGGGAACAATTTGGGTAAGAAATTCAAAGAAGAGAGATGATAATAGAAAAATAAAGGAACAAGGGTAAGTACGCCAAAAGATAGTAGTATTAAATGAAAGGGCAACTCAGTGATGATCGTGCTAGAAGCATTAGCCCATCAGAGGCCTGTGGTTGAGCTGCAAAGAGGTCGATCCTCCTCCACATACACCCGCGGCACGGGTTGGAGACAATTGGTATGAGGATCCTGAGCCTCAGAGGGTTGAAATGCCTAGGGTAGAAAGAGAGAAAGTAGAGAAAGCTGAGAAACAGCCAAATGAAAAGCCTGAAGGAAAAAAGGAGATTAATCAAAGTGTGGAGCCAAATGATTCCAAGAAAGGCTAATCAACTAAAAAATTGGGCCATAAACGTGGATGATGTTTTTGTACACATGCTATTGGGGGGTGGCGAACCCGAAAGTTCAAATGATGATGGTGAGGTAATAGTGTTTGTAAATACTGCAGTTGAAGCAAATGTGGATGCTCTTAGGGACCTAATAAATTGAAAATCATTTGTGACACTCCAATTGAGACCAAGTCTAGTCTAGTTCAGTAATTGAGTCATGTCAAGTTAAAGTCAAATGTCAAGTCCAATCGAGCTTCTAGTCAGTCTGTTATTGAGTTTTTTGTAAGTCTTTGTCAAGTTTATCGAGTCAAGTGATGTAATCCTCTTCTATACTAGTTGAATAAAATCTCATTTTAAATCAATGTGACTAGTCGTCAATAAATGGATCATTAAGCCCCCCCCCCCCCAAAAAAAAAAAAGAGTCACTTTTTCAAACGATCATGGAAATATTTTTGTTAATAATCTTAGCATTGAAAATGATCCCCAAGTGATCAAAGCAAATTTTGTGCCAAATCCAAAAAAGAGTAGAGAATTGATTAGCTCTACTTTAAGAATTTAAAGATGCTCTTACTCAATCTTGAAAAGATGAACTTGGAACTTCTTGAAGCTTGCTCACCACCACCTTTTTCTTAAATATCAAGCCTAAAAGATGAGCCCAACCAGTTTAAAGCCATAAACTTGGTCTGTAATAGTAGCAAGATAAATGAACTTCTTCTTCCAAAAAAAAGATAAAAGAGCTCGCTAGGATGATAACCCGAAAGGGCACCTGGGCAAAAGTTAGAGCAAAGATGTATTATGAGAGGAATAAAATTGACTGGCTAGTAAAAAGGGAAAAGAATCAACCGCCACAAAGAAAAGAATAAGAAAAAAAATAAGAGAAAAAAATAAAAGGGGAGAAGTAGTTCATCATGCTACACAAAGGCTACCATAAGTGACTCGCACTCACTAAACCCAAATGGCAACATGGCTCAAAAAGTTCACCAATTCTTGAAACCTAATTCTTTCAATACCTCCAGGTTAGATGAACTACGTTTCGACCTAATTTCCACTCAGGGATACGTAGGCAACCTACCCGGTTCGGTCGCCACCCTTACTATGATCTGGCACTTTCTTTCAAGCTTTGGCCGAACTACTTTGGACCTGATTTTCGCTCGAGGATAAGTAGGCGACTCCCAAGGTTCTCAGTTCATAACCATCCCTAAACTATAGGCAACATCTTTTGCGCCTTTAGTTCCCTCATTTTAGACTAAGGGCAAACTTCGTTTGCCTATAGTCACGTATGAATTGCTAAACCAGGGGAAAACTCTGTTTGTCCAACCCCATGTTCTCTTTAATGTTGGGTTGGCCCACCTCATCCAACCCTATTCATACAGATTGCCTCCAAGGTAAGAGAAACTATGCTTCAGACATTCTGTACTATCATCTTATTAAAACCCTTGGGATGAGCCTATCTTCCCTTAAGACTAGGGACAAACTTCGTTTACTGAAAGCCCCATTTTACCCTAGAAGCGAGCCCCCTAGTCTCTTTCAAACTAGGGGCAAAATTTGTTTGCCAAAAGCCCTCTATGCCAGAGGCAAGTTCTCGAGTAACTGAATTTGTTTTGAAAGGATTGAAAAGAGTGTCTTTCATTCTATTAAATAAAGCACTAATCTGAAGCACACTCTAGATGGGCAAAGAATAAGCTAAATTGAAAAAGGAGAGTCTTCAAAGTTTAGATTTGTCAGTGAAGTAGTACCATGATAAGATGATGAGTAAACGAAAGGCGGGATGATACATTATTCATGATCAAAGCACATTGATTCAGAATAATGCAGAATTTGAGTCAGTCTTCTTGTGTAACGGCTTTTTGTTAAGTTTGTACTCCTTCGATGAGTCAATAATGGTCTCAAATATGTGGATTTAAGATGATGAATAACGATTTGAAAAGTATCCATAAGCATCCCATGAGCAATGCAAGCAGGAGTTTGTCCTCCTTCGTTGAGTTTGCCTGACTCCATTTATATGAAAGAAATGAATTTTTGAGTTCATGTGACTCCATTTGTATAAAAAGTGAATTTGTTGAGTCTGTGTGACTCCATTTAAAGTAAATTTGTTGAGACTATATGACTTTGTTTGAATAAAGAAATGAATCTTTGAATCCATGTGACTCCGCTTTGTGTAAAATGTGAATTTTTTGATCGTGTGACTCCTTTTGTGTAAAATGTGAATTTGTTGAGCCTGTGTGACTTTGTTGAATAAAGAAATGAATTTTTGAGTCCATTTGACTCCGTTTTGTGTAAAATACGATTTTTTTTTAGCTCGTACGACTCTGTTTATGTAAAATGTGAATTTGTTGAGTCTGTGTCTCTGTTTGAATAAAGAAATGAATTTTTGAGTCCGTGCAACTTTGTTTGTGTAAGTAAGATATGAATATTTGAGTCCATGTGACTCCGTTTATACAAAAGAATTAATTTTTTTTCCGTGTGATTCCGTTTGTATAATGTGAGTTCTTGGGTCCGTGCGACTCCTCAAAGTTGTAAATTCATTTGAGTCAAGGTGGCTCACTTTTGTAAATAAAAATTCTTTCAAGTCAAATTGACTCCGATTTTTTAAAAAAGGTTGAAATTCTTTGTGAACCAAATTGACTCCGATTTTGAAATTCTAAATTCTTTGTGAGTCGAATTGACTCCAACTTGTGAATATTTGAAATCCTCTTTGAAATTCGAATTCTTTTGGGGCTGATTGACTCCCAAAACTTGGAAACAGAAATTCTTTTGAGTCTGATTGACTCCCAATTTGAAAATTTGGATTCTTTTTAGACTGATTAACTCTGATTTTAGATATTATAAATTTGTTTGAGTCAGATTGACTCCAGATTTTAGAATTATTGAACTGAATTGAGTCTGAGTGACTCCAGATTTTGAAATTTAAATTGAATTTAGTCTGATTGGCTCCCGATTTTTTGAAATTGAATTGAATGGGGTCTGATTGACTCATGATTTTAGAAATTGAATTTATTTGAGTATGATTGACTCCTGATTTTGGAAGTTGAATTTATTTGAGTCTGATTGACTCTAGAAATTGAATTGATTTGAGTCTGATGGACTCCTGATTTTAGAAATTTGAATAAGATTTGAGTCTGATAGACTCTGGATTTTTGAAAAATAAATTGATTTGAGTTTGTTTGACTCCTGATTGAGGAAATTGAATTGATTTGAGTCTGCTGGACCCTTGACTTTAGAAGTTTGAATAAGATTTGAGTCTGATTGACTCCTGATACTAGAAAATAAATTGAATCGAGTTTGACTGACTCCGAATTTTGAAATTTGAAATGAATTAAGTCTGATGACTCCTAATAAGTGGAATTTGAATTTGAATTGAACTTGAATTTGAATTGAATCGAGGTGACTCCTGATTTGACAAAATTTTGATTTGAGTCTGATTGACTCCTGATTTTAAAAATTAAATTAAGTCTGATTGACTCTTGATTTTAGAAATTGAACTGAATTGAGAAATTGAATTGAATTGAGTCTGATTGACTCCTGGGTTTAGAAATTGAAAATTGTTTTGAGTCTAACACTACAACAAAAATTGGTTTTAGCAAGGAGCCAATTTCCTCACTAAAAGCCTTGATTTCCTCGCTAAAAGCTTTAGCAAGGAAAAATTTCCTCGCTAACATTCCTCGTAGTAGTGTTGTCGTTAAAGGGGTGTTGGCGAGGAAATTTGCTTTGCTCACCATTGAAAAATTTTAGCGACAAAATATTTCCTCGCTATTGGCTACACATTTCCTCGCCATAACCCAATATTTCCTCGCTAAAAGTCTAATAAATTGTCATGATATTGTAGCATTTTGCGAGGAAATAATTTTCCTCGCCATTGAAAGGTTTTAGCGACAAATGTTTCCTCGCCATAGTTAAGTGTTTCCTCACGAAAAGTCTTCTAAATTTTCATGTATTGTATCATTTGCGACAAAATATTTCCTCGCTAAAGGAGGTCAAAAATGCTATTAGTAAAACCTTTAGCGACGAAATATTTCCCTGCCAAAACTTTTTAAAAAAAAAATAAAAAAAAATGTACGTAATTTCATGTTCTTGTTCCCGTTTATATATCCAACAAAACAATAATCGACAACAAATTAAATATCATTAGAGAATCGTGTTCAACACTAATAAAAATCACAAAATACAATTATTTATTATTGTTCATGTCAAAACTAATGCAAATCACAAAATATCTTTACATTTTGTTCCTGTTCAAAACTAATAGAAACTAATACATAGTGTTTGTGTAATTTAAAAAAAACGTAGTTAATCTTCCGGAAATCAACTACGTCCATAGCGAATCTGCAACACAAATAAGTGGAAAACATTAGTTATTCGTTAATAAGAAAAAACATGGTCGTTAAGAAAATAATCAATGTAAAAATATACAATAGACACATTTTCTATCGAAAATCCGACAGAGTTCTGTTTATTTATCAAACATCCCAAAAAATTATAATTACAACACAATAATAACTAGACCTCAACTACCATCCTATGTATATATACACTAGTCGGGTTGCACTGCGTTGCACGTGCCCGTGAAATATATGTGTTTTTTTTTTAAATGAACAGAAGCGGATTTACAAAATAAAGGAGAAAATGTAATAACCAAAGTTTAGTTAGTTACAACTTTAAATGACAAAAGATTTCAATGTGCAATTAAGACAACCCTTTCATTGCTCGAGCACGGATAAAAACTCCTTGAAAACATGGAGGACCACCTTCTTTTGCTGCAATCTTACACACTGAAAGTTCTGCCTCAAAGCTTTGAATCTGAACAAAATGTTACAACATGGAGCTAAGAGGTTACATCTAACTCGTGAAAGACCCATAGTTGTTTAATAATGGGGGAAAAATGTTCACTCAAATATCATTGCAAATAATGAGTAAATAGGTTCCTCATGAGCAGAGTTATATTTAGAATTATGAAAACTTCAAGAAAAGCTTAATATCTATGTTAGTAGTTGTTCTTTCTCTTTACCAATTGACCTCTAAATGGACTTGCTTAGGACATATTGACTTGAACTTTGCAACAAATATATGTTGTCCTATACTCCTATTCTCTCCAAAAAACAATATTTATATCATCAAAAGGGGGGGAAATAGTTCTTTTGCACTTGGCACCTTGAGAAAAAGATGAGACAAATTACAGGTTTTCCTAGAAGCTAATACTTTGAAACAAAAGTCAAATTTTGCAATTCATATAAGCTTGCCATTTAGATTTACAACCAATTTTATTGCAGCATACACACACAACAATCAGGATACAATAACGTATTCATGAGTCCAGACGAAGCAACTCAGTTGAACCAAAATAGGACCGAACTAAAATGCAAGTATCCCTCAGAGAAACAAGTCATAAAATTTCTGGCAAAAGGAAAAAATGATCGGGATTATATAACATATTCATGAGTCCAGACGAAGCAACTCAGTTGATCCAAAACAGGGCCAAACTAAAATGCAACAAGTATCCCTCAGAGAAACGAGTCATAAAATTTTGGCAAAAGGAAAAAATGATTAACAAAGATCGAAAGAGATAACATACAACAAAGAACTTCTGCATATCTCTTCCAGTTGCAATATCTTGCAACACAGCAAGTGATCGGTTGCTTTCAATCCTACGAGCATCTACAACCTGAATGAAAGTTCCTCGGGATGCTGAACTTCAGGAATACATGGGGGAGACCTGAAAATAAATTGGTAAGCATATGAAATCTGTGTAAACAAGAAACTAAAGATAAAGCTAATGCTGTAAAATCATTTAAGCTAACACGATAAAATCATTTAAGCTTACTTGTCGATGAATTTTGTAGCATTTCATGACAGAAATAAGCCTGCCAGCACGAATATCAAAATGTGGAATACCAGCCAGAGAAGGTGGTATTCAAGCAATTCAAAAAGATCCCAGATTGCAGTTGCCCCACCAAGTACACCAGCAGATATCTTTTTATTCGTCCACAAAAATACATCAGTAACTGCACAAAATAATCAGGTCAGCCCAGTTGGTTAAGCATTTATTTCTTATCCAATAACTGCTATTTCAAGTAATTCTCATCTAACACTAAGTTCCCACAAAAGGTAAGAACACAACTACTTATTTATTATACTCTAAGCTATTTCCATGCCTAAAACAATAAATTAAAAAAACAAAAAACAAAAAACCATCATTTATTTTCCACTATATTGGCTTTTCCTTCTTATTTTCCTAGGCATCCAGCAAAAGAGTGTTTTCCCTAGTGTTTTTCTTTCTTTTCCCTCACTAAAATCCATGAACCAAATAAAACCTTCTTTGTTTTCCTTCATGCATTAGAAGCTAATAAAATTGTAAAAATAAAGCAGATATTTCTCAAAAAGAGGAGAGAAAATAGGTATTAAAATTGAATACTGTGAACGTATATATATCTTACACTTTTCTTGTCCTTTCTATTTTCCCTCCCTAAATCCTTGAACCAAGCCTTGGTTCATCATGCTACGCCAACCTTGCCCCATTTTTATACACCATATGATTCGTTAATATAAACGACACAATCAAATGCAACTAAACTTCCGCCTATAAGACCAATTTCCACGTCTACACTTTCAAGAACTACCATCTCTGGCAGAACTTGAATTAGTTTACAAGGTATCCATTATTATTCCAACAAAGGTATAAAGTTGACTGCAAAGTATTGCGAAAGAGTTATCATAGATAAAAAATTAAAAAAATACTTATACCACTAAGCTTGTAACCTCACAGTAAAATAAAAATCCCTTTATACTATACACTCTTAGTGTTGGCATCTAGTTGAAAGTCAGGTCAATCTTAATCAAAATCATGACCCTTGTTCTATATGAGAAATTTACTATTTGGGTCGTATCTGAAGATGGGTTACAAAACATTTAAAAAGAGTTTTGAGGTTTTAAGCAATTGTAGAAGTTACCAGATAGCGTCTAAAAAGCTCAAACAATTATTAGTCAAGCATGTCTCAAGAGCATCAACAGGCATATATAAGTACCAAAAAATTAATACTCATAATATGTTTGGTTGTCTCTTGAATTTGAGTAATCTCATCCATAAATTTAATAGTACACCAGTTAAAAACCTATGAAGCATGGATAAAAACACATCGACACGGATGTCTCAAATGCATTAGTAGGTATATATAGGTAACTAAAAATTGAGTACCATGTT
This sequence comes from Hydrangea macrophylla, assembly GCA_033977485.1. Taxonomy (NCBI): domain Eukaryota; kingdom Viridiplantae; phylum Streptophyta; class Magnoliopsida; order Cornales; family Hydrangeaceae; genus Hydrangea; species Hydrangea macrophylla. The sequence continues at coordinate 89,088,836 of CM066986.1, forward strand.
TCTTGTCTCTTGAATTTGAATAGCCTCGTCCATAATTTATAAATAGTACATAAGCGTAAAAACTAAAGAACCATCCGAACGAATGAATCTATATACATAAATTGAGATTCCAAGATGGAAGCATTGAGGATTTTCTTTATAAGTTAAAACGCTAATTAAAAGTATGAATGCAATTATTGGCCCTACAACTTTTGTATCTATCAATAGAATAAATTTTAGGATTTTAACATACATTTGCTCACCAAATTAGAAGAGCATTTTCTTCAGGAGAATGTACCATCCAAAAGATAGCAAATTACTACCGGAACATGTCTCAATTGCATAGCTATAGAAAACTACTAATTACCTTGAAGACTATCGTAACAACAACCTATGAAATTTGGGAACTTCATCATTTTTCTTGAGGATGTAGGATTCAAATGAATGATGCAATATAATATTAGAGTTGCAAAAACTTGTTTACCTCTTCCATTTCATGAAGAATCACATCGCGCTGATGATTAATTCGATTCTCATCAAACACAAAATTCTGCAATACTTCCATTTCGGCGGCTAGGGTTTGGGGTGAGTGTCGTTAGATTAGAGATAGTTGAGAGGAAAGGTGACTTACCGTGAATGGAAGAAATGAAGAAGAAGACGTCGTTGTCGGAGATGATGCCGCGACAGCGAGTCAATAGGGGCGCTGATCTGGTAGCAGTTGAAGGAACTAGGGCTTGGTTTGATTCTGAATTGGGGGAAAAATAAGAATAAGACGTAAAGTGTTAACACGTCTATTTTGTATTTTGCTTCTTAAGAATAAATACTTTGGTAAGGTAGTGTGTATGGTAACTCGTTAGAAGGGCAATTAACTCCAATTTTTCTATAATTTTTTTTAACACCTTTAGCACTATACAATCTCCACATCTTTGGAAGACCAAGGCCCCATGTCTCTCTCTCTCCCTCCAAAGCCCATATGGGTTAGGTGAAAAATAAAATTAAGTAATGAATTGAGAAAAAAAATGATTGTTTTTTATCAACATTGTAGTGTTTTGGTTAGCTTAAAATTTCAGCACTTACACCAATTAACTGAAAAATTAACAGAAAAAGTTGCTTATTTTTTAAATTATCACTTTATTTCATTCTGAACTTGTTAAAAGACAAAAATGTGCTCCATGCCCTAAAATTGAACGGTGTTGAAAAATATTTACATGTTGTCATTTTTGGTCATTTTATACAAACAATCACTTTTGCAACTTGTTTTCCAAACACTCTTGTTTTTTAAGTGATAAATATTCCAACTAACTCAAACACCGAACAGTTAAATACTTCATCACTTAATATTTCATCACTTAAAAAAAATCACTTAATATTTTAGTTATCCCAAACAAGCTCTAAAGCTTTGCCCACTTGTGAATTGGTGGTCGAAGCTAGGGTTCACAAAGAGGTGAGCGTCGTTTTGTTTGAGAGACGGAGATGACTGAAATTGCAAGGAAAATTATCAAGTTTACATAACTTTTTTTTTTAAGTATATATGTATATAGAGATGACTCAAATTGCAAAGAAAATGATTAATTGAATGAAAATAACCAACATTAATTTTAAAGTATGAGTCTAAAATTAAATTTTTTTTTAGACATAACTATAGGCAAAAAAAATGATTTTTCTCGCCAACACCAACATTTGGCGAGGAAGTATGATTTTCCTCGCTAAAAGCAGGTTTTGGCGAGGACCTTTATTTCCTCGTAAAAAAGCATTTCCCAAAATTATTTCTTTAACCTTAACTTTAGGCGAGGAAATACAACTTCCCTCACCAAAAACCTACTTTTGGCGAGAACACTTATTTCGTCGCCAAAAAGTATTTTTTTAAAAGTAATTTCTTTAAGACTTAATTCTAAGCGAAGAAAATGATTTTCTTTTCCAAAACCAACATTTGGCGAAGAAACATGATTGTCCTTGCAAAAAGTAGGTTTCGGCGTGGAATTTTATTTCCTCGCAAAAAAATTAAAATTTTTAACTTAACTTTACGCGAGGAAACAATTTCCCTCGCCAAAAGAAGGTTTTGGCGAGGAATATTATTTCCTCGCAAAAAAGTCTTTCCACACTTTACTTTAGGCGAGGAAAAAATTATTTCGTCGCTAACATGACACTTTTGACGAGGAAAGTTATTTCATCACCAATTAAAGGGGGCAATAATAATTTGTAGAACTCACTTTAGGCGAGGAAAATTATTTTTTGTCGCCAAATTGAACACTATAGGCGAGGAAATATCATATTTCGTCGCCAAATACTTTACTTTTGGCGAGGAAATTATTTTTCCTCGCTAAAATTGACACTTTAGGCAAGGAAATAAGACTTTTTGTCGCCAAATGTGTATGGCTTTCAGCCTTTTTGGCGACGAAATATTATTTCCTCGCCAATTCTCGACTCTTAGCTAGAAAATATACACTTCCTCGCCATGTTTTGTCGTTAAAACACACTTTTGTAGTAGTGTAATCGACTCCCAACTTTAGAAATTTGAATTGAATTGAGTCTGATTGAATCCCAATTTTGAAATTTGAGTTAATTCGAGTATGATGGATTCTGGATTTTTTAAAATTGAATTGAATTGAGTTTGATTTGACTCCGGATTGTAAGAAAATTTGAATTGAGTCTGATTGACTACAGATTTTCGAATTTGAATTTAATTGAGTTTGATGGATTTTGAATTTTATGAAATTTAATTGAATTAAGTCTAATCGACTCCTGATTTTATATTAAGTTGAGTTGAACCGATTCCAGATTTTATGAAATTGAACTTGTATGAGTCTGTTTGACTCTGAATCTTGAGAAATTGAATTTTTTTTAGTCTAATTGACTCCTGATTTGAATTGAATTGATTCTGATTGACTCCCGATTTAGAAATTTGAACTGAATTGAGTCTGATTGACTCCAGATTCAGGATTTTGAACTAAATTGAGTCTGATTGACTCTCAATTTTGTGAAATAGAAATTATTTGAGTGTAATCGACTCCCGATTTTGTGAAATAGAAATTATTTGAGCCCTATAGACTTTTGATTTGGTGAAATTGAATTTGATTGACTCCAAATTTTAGAATATGGAACTGAATTGAGTCTGATTGACTCCTAATTTTGAAAAAATTGAACTAAATGAGTCTAACTGACTACCGATTATGAAAATTGAATTGAATTGAGCTAGTTGACTCTCGACTTTGGAATTGAATTGAATAGAGTCTGATTGGCTCCCAAATTTTTAGAAAATTTAAATTCTTCGAGCCTGAATGGCCCCGAATCTTTGAGAATAAATTGATCAGAGTCTGATTGACTACAAAAATTAGAAATGTGAAATTCAAAATTCGTTTGAGTCTGATTGACTCCTGTTTTTGAAGATTAAAATTTTTTTGAGTCTGATTGACTCCGATTTTGAAGATTAGAATTTCTTTTTAGTCTGATTGACTCTTGATTTTGGAATTAGAAATTCTTTTGAGCCTGATTGACTTCGATTTTGAAGATTAGAAATTATTTTGAGTCTGATTGCCTCCGATTTTGGAGATTAGAAATTCTTTTGAGTCTGATTGACTCCTGATTTTGGAATTAAAAAATCTTTTGAGTCTGATTGACTCCTAATTTTGAACTTAGAAAATCTTTTGAGTCTGTCTGACTCCTGATTTTGAAATTTGGAATTCTTTTGAGTCAGATTGATTCCAACTTTTTGGAATTTGAATCCTCCGAGCCGAATGGCTCCATCCTATAAGAAATCCAATCCCTCGAGCTCGGATGGCACCACCTCGAAGAAATCCAATCTTCTAAGCCCGGATGGTTTTATTTTCTCAAAAAATGTCAGGATTCTGAATTCGACTACGACCAAGAGATCAAAAGTTGGGGGTGTAACGGATTTGCACTCTAGGCCCTCGCAACGGACTTGCGTTGACCTCGCTTTGGTAATATAACTGATTTATATTCTTGATCCTCGTAACGGATGATCCTCGTAACGGACTTACATTGATCCGAATTTTTTAGAGTGTAACGGATTTACATTCTCGGTTTTCGCAACAGACTTGAATTGACCATGCTTTGGGAATATAACAGATTTATATTCTCGATCCTCATAACGGACTTGCGCAGATCCGAATTTTTGAGAGTCTAACGGATTTGCATTCTCTGTTCTCGCAACGGAATTGTGTTGACCTCGCTTTGGGGATATAACAGATTTATATTCTCAATCCTCGTAACGGACTTACAATGATCAGAATTTTTTAGAGTGTAATAGATTTACATTCTCGGTTCTCGCAACGGACTTGCGTTGACCTCACTTTGGGGATATAACGAATTCATATTCACGATCATCGTAAAGGACTTACGTTGATCAAAATTTTTGAGCGTGTAACGGATTTGCATTCTCGATTCTCGCAACGGACTTGCATTGACCTCGCTTTGGGGATATAACGGATTTATATTCTCGATCCTCATAATGGATTTACGTTGATCTAAATTTTTGAGAGTGTAACAGATTTGCATTCTCGGTTCTCTTAATGGACTTGCGATGACCTTTGCCTTAAGAATATAACAGATTAATATTCTCGATCCTCACAACAGACTTACGTTGATCAGAATTTTTGAGAATGTAACGGATTTGCATTCTTGGTTCTTGCAACGGACTTGAATTGACCTTTACTTCGGGAATCTAACGGATTTATATTCTCGATCCATGTAACAAACTTACGTTGATCAAAATTTTTGAAGAGAATAACAGATTTGCATTCCCGGTTCTCACAACGGACTTGCGTTGACATCGCTTTGGGAATATAACGGATTTATATTCTCGATCCTTGTAACGAACTTACGGTGATCAGAATTTTTAAGAGTGTAAAGAATTTGCATTCTCGATTCTCACAATGGACTTACATTGCCTCGCTTTGCGAATATAACAGATTTATATTCTCAATCCTCGTAACAGACTTACGTTGATCAAAACTTCTGAGAATATAATGGATTTGCATTCTCGGTTCTCGCAACAGATTTGCGTTGACCTATTTTGTTAATCAATCACATCTTCTTGGTCCTCACAATGGATTTGCATCGACCAGCATTCCGTACTTTCCTTGGTGATCACATTATGCAGCATGCATCATATAGATAAATTAAAGCATGAAATAGGGCAAGCAAGACGCTAGCATGGGCAGTTTCATTTTATTTTGGAAATAGCATTATGTGAGCATGTGCTGCATCATACAGAGAAAAGCATGAAATAAGGCAAGCATGACGCTAGCATGGGCAGTTTCATTATATTTTGGAAATAGCATTATGTGAGCACGTGCATCACGATAGGATAAGTACATTCATCTGCAGAACTACTTGCGTTCGAATAGGTAGTCCCTTGCCCGAACTACGTCCTGGTATGATTCCCATTGGGATACGTAGGCAGCTCACCGCTGAGCACAACTAGCACCAATCGTCTATGCGACAGTTTTTGCAACGCACTTTGTTTTTACCTGAATTCAACAGCTTGGTCAAAGGCTTGTCTTCACACATGTTTCGACATTCACTTGTGATACGCGTTGCTTCACAAACTCTGCCAAAGAGGGAAAAATTGTAGACACCCCAATTTTGACCGACCATCGAATTCAGGGGATGATTACCTCTAAAATCGATGGACGACAATTTTCGAAAGAATTCAAAATCCTCAATGATAAAATCATGCTCTTCAGAAAGCTTCTTAACTCGAAAACGGACCAATTTCAAAGCCAAAATGACCAAACTACCCCAGGAGTGACACTTTTTGAATAAGGTGTGAAAACATGTACCAAAATATGGAAGCATCCTTGGAATATCCCTTTGATCAAAGAAATCGCACTAGAAAAAGCCAGAAGTTCAAAATATGTATTTTAAGCAAAATCAATGCAAAATGGTTCTTCAAGGGTAAAATGGTCACAAATAATTTTTATGATTTTTAAACTATTTTTATAAATTACTAGACTCCAATACCTTTCCAACGGTATAAGATTTACGATTTTTGGATTTGCAATGATTTAGATATGAATTTTTCAAGTTTCGAAAGAAGTATCGAAGAAATTGAAGGTGTGGCACTCAATGCGATGAGGCGGCACTCACCAAGTGCCGCTGAGGCACTCAGTGTGTGCTATTTTGGCTTCATTGACCGCCCTGGTAAAAATCACAGTTTTTTTTATGTAACTTTAAAAGAATATTTTGATCAATTGGATACTCCAAATGTCACCATTTATTGTGTGTGTTCATCACTCATATGTCACACTTCCATACCTATAAAACTCCAAAAGTTACCTTCATACCCTCACTTCATTTTTCTATAAATAGAAACCCATTTTTTCACAAAAAGGGGAAGAAAATCCTAGTTTGGAATTGGATCTTCATCTTAGAGAGAGAATGAGATTATGAGTTTGTATGGGTGATTTCCAGAGAATTTTGGAGAGAGAAAATCATCAAAAAAAACAAGAGGAAACTCTACCCAAATTAGATCAAACCCACTTTGAAATCATAGAAGCTCGAAGAAGAGCATGAAGAAGCAGTGAAGATCTTCAAAAATTCAACCAAACTAACTCAAAATCTAAGTAAATTTAGAGGTAATTCTCTCATCTTAGATCATATTTTACTATAATTCAATCACAATTCATAGATCTATCGGATTTTTACACATTTTCAAAAAATCTTTTCTCCATCTCCTTCTTCACACACCACCTTGAATTGTGATTGAATTCTTTTAAACTTGTTGTTGATTTGGATCTAATTAGTCATCAAATCAATAAGAAACATGTTTTGAGAATGGATCTACCACTAGATCCTTCAAATTTATAAAGATTTCACCTCCTCTCTCTTATGCTCTTCTCTTGGAGTTCATGAAACCTTCCATGTACCATTTGAACTCCTTGAGATTTGATCTCTTAATTTTTGTAAATCCATGTTTATATATGTATTTTGAGTAGATCTAGATCATATATATATATATATATATAATGATAGGTCTTAGCCTATGTTCATAATTTTGGTTGCTCTTTTTGAGTCCCATGAAGTTCTTCATATTTCATTGAAATCCATGGAGTTTGTATCCTTAATTCTCTAGGATCATTAATTTGTGAGAGGAACCAAAGGAAATAGGTTATGAGCCTTTAAGGACCATTAATTTGGGAGGGGAATTAGGTTTAGATGAAATTGATTTTACAAGTTGATTCTTGGACTCAAGTGAATTCAAGTGTCTTGAGTTCATAGGATTGAGTAAGTCCTTGAAATCCATTTCTAGATTCTCTCATAAGGTCTATGTTGGGATTCGTCTAAGGCTAAATCCATGAATCTCCTTTGTAATTTTTTTGCTATTTTCAATCATACTTGATCTTGATCCTCTCTAGAATTATAGATCAAGTTTGATTCCAATTATGAACACAAAATTCAATATTTGGTGCAATGAATTCATTAACCAACTGTGATAAAAGATTTTTAATTAAATCATGGTCTATAGGAATTGAATGAGACCAATTGGAATGTGTTCATAACACAAATATACACCACTGCAAGGTTTGTTTTGATGAGATCCCATAGTTAACATGGTTTGATCTTAGGATGAACAAGTTACTCTCTTTCCGAAATTTCAGAACAGTAAGGTAGTTTAGATTTGAATAGATCAGAGCTTTAACTAAACATTTTTTTCACCTCAAATAATATTTTCCATAAAGTTAAATGTGTTATTAAGATCCCCTAAAAAGATTGGAGTAATTCATATTTATTTACTACTTTTAGAAAATCATACAGAAACTCTGGACATAGAGTTATTAGATTCTGGCTGATGTCTAGTTTTGGTCCAATTCCCAGAGATTGAACCATTGATCTTTGATTTTCTTTTTGGCTTAGAAACTATACTCATAGAGGCATATTGTATCCAAAAATCATCAAGATCAAACTATGGGAACCATGTTTTTTTGATTTTTTAATCTCAGGTTACTTCTCTGTAAATTCCTAAATTCTGTTACAGTTTTGATAAACTTTGTAAATGATGATCCAAATGACCTTTCTATGACTAAAGACTTAAAACATGTTTTGATTATGATTAATTGAGCTCAAACACAGAAGCTAAATGATCCAAATCAATGAATTGTTCATAGCTTCTTCTTATTCATGTTCATGCATTCATCCATGTGTATTGATTCTTGTACTTAGGACACTATTTTGTATTGTAATGGGTCATAATTGGTTGAACATATTCATGGGTTCCTTGTAATCATGTTGGGATTATATCATCTCTATATGCATTGCATTGGCTCCTAGTTTAGACTTGTATATCTATAGAAGTGTTATGATTTCAACTAGTTAGAAGGAATTCATAATTGTGTCAACTCTCTCCATGCTTGATAGATTAAGCTAGAAGTTTGGGTATGATATTTGGGATTTGATATTATATCTTGTTCAAAGCATGTTGACTAACCCTTTGTTTTGTAGCGCTAAGGTGGTACAATTTCTTGACTTTTTTTTAGTTTATTTCATTTCTTGATTTTATTGATTTTCGACTCCATGCGCGACACCTTAGATTAGGTCTTGCCTTATGTGTATATATATGTGTTAGAGACTCTTTTCATAGGATTTCTATTTTTCGTATGCATTGCAGGTTTCCATTTCGCAACTGGATCCCGGGTAAGTTCACTTGTTCCTTATTTTGCATATCATTCTTGCTTGCTAGTTGAATTATGTGGTTTTGTATGCTATTTTATCGTTAGCAATCTTGCACCCTTTTGACATGCTTGTGTTATCTATACTTATATCTATGTACTAGTTGAGGGCATGCTTAGATTATTAATTCGATTAAAAGGATGTTGAGTAGAGGCCTATCACGAGATAGGATGAGAGGGGGTGTTTTAGTCCACCGGGGTCCTTCGCATCTCATTCCATAGTCTCCGGACCTAGAAATCTCTGGTTTCCAAAAGATCGGTTTTCTTTTAAAATGGTTTCTTAATTTCCCTTTTAAAAATTGAGTGGCGACTCATATTTGAATTTAAATATTGAAAAGGTTTTAAAAAGCATGGGTAAAATTGTGATATCCACAAGAGTCCAGGGCGGATCAACGCCATCAGCTTATGCAAGCTGGTGAGCAAAATAAACATATGCTTGCAATGTATATATAAGCATATAACAACATCACAAATCAATGAATCAAGGTAACAACTTCAACATGAGTCACATGGGGACGCAGTAAGCAATTAATATGTCACCGTGCAAGAACAATGTTTCATCTCATCTTTCCGACTCTTTTCTCTCGACAACCTCAATTCAACCATCCCATTACCTCAGATACCAGGAACAATATCCGCTCAGTATCCAGGTCATACACTATACTATCGATTCAGATACCAGGAATAATATTCGCTTAGTATCCAAATCGAGCGCCTCAGATACCAGGAATAATAACCGATCGATATCTAAATCGTACACTACACCGTCGCCTCCGATACCAGGAATGATATCTGATCAATATCGGAGTCGCGCACAACCCGTCGCCTCCAATACTAGGAATAAAATCCGCTCGATATTGGAGTCGTACACCATACCATCGATTCAGATACCAGGAATAATATTCACGTAGTATCCAAATCGAGTGCCTCAGATACCAGGAATAATATCTGATCGATATCTGAGTCGTATACTACACTGTCGCCTCCGATACCAGGAATAATATCCGATCAATATCGGAGTCGCACACTAGGCCGCCACTCTCTACTCTTCTCATGCTTTCTCACACACCATGCATGTCGACTTAACCTCGACCCTATCATGCATGTCAATGTCCATGAATCGTAACATCAGTTATTAAGTACAAGTCAGAATATTCGTACAAACATAAATATCAGTCTTAATCGTTGTTATTAATCCAATTCTTAAACGTGGGAGTTTAAAACAGTGTGCCCTTCAGAACAGCTCCTTAAAACTTTCAAAACCTTTACCAAATAGTCCCTTACTGAAAAAAAAAAATACAAACTGTCCAAATACCCTCTCTCGCAAGCAGGCCGCGCGAGCGATCAGTCTATTTTCATGAAATCAGTTAAAAATTCCTTTATGCTCAAAACTGCACAGGTCGTGCGAGCGAGCCTCGCGCAAGCGAGATGAAGCAGAGGCTTTTTCTTCTTCGTTTTTGCCCTGTTTCAAATTTAAAACAGTATTTTTACCCATTTCTGAATTCTGATCCAAATAAGTCATGTAATATATGGATTTCTTCAGTTTTTCGCATAGATTAAGAATACGCAATCGGATCAAACTGGTACGGATTGTATCTCTCAATTTTTGTGATTAAAATAAGAGTGACAAAACTTTAAATTCATAATACGTCGCGATACGGATGAATTAAACCGTAGTATTCGAACCACAGCTTATTAGGACTAAGATCTTCCATTTTTAATTCACGGATTTGATTTGGGTTGAGTTTCATAAAACTCCATTTTCAAAGCTTCAATGGTGATTACATATGTATACACATATATATACAGAAATATACATATATACACGTTGGGAGTAAGTTTATAATACTCACAGAGGCGTTTTGAACCGAAATTCGGTACCGAGAATTCTGCCGAATAATCCGACTTCTATGAATTTTCTTCTCGTCCTCCTCTTGATTTATATATAGACATATCTATGTATGTGACTGTATATATATATACAATTTGTGTGTGTTTGTGTTTTTGAGAGAGGGAGAGAAAAATTTAGAGAAATAGAGAGAGATTTAGAGAGACAGAGAGTTCATTGAGGGAAAAAAATGAGAGACTGTGTGAGATTGAGAGATATGTACATATATATATATATATACTGTCTGCACAATTTGGGCTCCAAGAAACCCACAAAAATTACATGGTGTGGTTGAGCTCACGTGCTCCCACACCTATTACGTGATATAGTCGCAGGTTAAAATAATAACTGGTATTTTACGGTCGCGATAAAAAACACAGAAAATTTTATTAACGTAGGAATTAAATTCCTAGTTGTATAAAATTACAATTGCAATTTTCAAATCCTTAACAGGTATTTTCTATGTTTATAAAAAAAATTATGGTTTGACCCCAAACAAATAATTTTATATATTAAAATAAATTTTCCACCAAAAAGTCATTCTTATAGCCTCAAAATAAAATAGAGTTTAGAAATCATATCGGAGGGTCTCCTTCACAGAAATGAAATATAATATTTATTGATGAAAATAAAATTGCATGGTGTTACAGTTTATGATGTTATATCTTGATTGAATGTGAAATACACTGTGAATGAGAAATTGTGAAACTCGTTTGTAACAGATTTATAAAGTAATATCCTAAAATATTGGAATATCATTTCTATATATATTATAACCAATATCAATTGGGATTTGATAAGATTTGGTAATTGATTCAATCTTTAATTCTATATTAAAATATACTCCCTCCGTCCCATTTTATGTGTCCCTCTTTGGGAATCCAACTATTTAAGGGGACAAAAAGAATCTACACCTACTTTCCACAATTGCCCATAATCCTTGCACTTTTTTTTTTTTTTTGTGTTTGTTTTGGTGTTGATTGCAAGGAAGGGTAGTTTGAAAAACTAAGTAAAATTTGCATGCTAATTTAAGAAAGTGGACAACAATTTTGGGACATCCCAAAAAGGAAAGGAGGACACATAAAATGGGACGGAGGGAGTATGTATATATATATATACAGTTCCATATATATAGGTCAAGGGTAGAAAAGTCATCTAATAATTCCATAATAGGATATTTTGGACTAATCTCTAACAACAACCACAATCATAGGACTTATTATTATGAAATACAAGTTGGTGGACCTATTATAAAAAAAAACATTGGTAGAATGGGACTTTTCGCCATATTTTTCTTGAAAGTTTGGAAAAATTCTTTTTAAGAGTTACATATTTAGATCCCAAATTCTCTAACTCTTCATGGAACTCCTCAAAAGCACATTGAAGCTCATTATAGTTAGGAGATTCAACAATAGAGGTAGGATTAGAGTTTCCCAAATTCTCTTGTGCACCTTCTTGGTCACATGAGTCATCATCGGATGAGTCATCATCATCCGAAGTGGCCCCTTTTTCCATGTTCTCATTCTCATCATCTTCATTTGGAAATAGGCACACTCTTTCCTCTTTACAAATTTGGTTAGTAGTAATATGAAAATTTTCTAAATGTAACCATATTTCATTTGCACTAGAGCATGAACGAATTCTATAATAAATATCATCTAAATAATCCCATAGAATTTTCATAGCTCTAAGATTCAATAGAAAGTTATTTTGATCACTTTCATTCCATTCAATCTTTGGTTTAAGAGAAAAACCATTCCTAACAATGTTCCAAAGATTTATGTCAAGTGATATGAAATGAATTTTTATTCTCCTCTTCCAATGATCATACTTATGATCACACAACAATGAATGGTAATACAATAACCTTCTTGAAATTTTGTTTCCATAGAACTTGACTCAACATTTTGAAATTCATTAAAATCATTAGAGTCATTGAAAGACCAAGCAGTAGAGGTTACCCCATTTTCTAATGCCATGAGGCAAAGGTTGACAATCTCATTTTCATTTGAGTTGTCGTCCGATGATTCACTTTCGTAGCTACTTTGTGTGGCCTTCATTGCCTTTTTCTTGCGTTTTTCATCTTTGAGAGGCTTCTTTCCCGATTTTTCTTTCTTTAGAAACTTTACGAATTTTTGGGTGATCAAAGCCATATCCTTATCCTCATCACTCTCACAATATTTTCCTTTTTCTTTGAGCTTGAGGACTTCAAGGCCATGTCTCCTCTTTGAATCTCTTTCACTTCCTTTTTCTTGTCTTCTTTGACAAGCACGGCTAACTCCATTTCATAGGTAATGAGTGATCCCATGAGTTGTTCAATTATTAACTTTGTCAAATCCTTTGCTTCCTGGATAGCCGTGACCTTCAGTTTCCATTGCTTTGGTAAAATTTCTCAATAATTTCTTCATTAGCATAAGCTTTACCAAGATTTTTCAAGCTATTGATGATAGTTGTAAACCGGGTAGACATATCACCAATAGACTCAAAAGGAAACATTTTAAACATTTCAAAAGATTGAACAAGCAAATTAATTTTGGACTTTTTGACTTGGCTTGTTCCCTCATGAGTCACTTCAAGTTTATCCCAAATTTCTATTGCGGATTCGCAAGATGAAACTCTATTGTATTCATTTGGGTCTAAACCGCAATATAATAAATTCATTGCCATAGCATTCATTTTAATGAGTTTCTTATCAGCATCATCATATTCATCTTCCATTTTTGGAATCAAAATACCATTTTCAATTTTTGTAGAAAGATGAGGCCCTTTGACCACTATTTTCCATAAATCAAAATCTTGAGAAATCAAATAGATTCTCATTTTGTTTTTCCAATAAGCATAGTTTGAGCCATTAAAAATGGTGGTCTAGAAGAGCCGAAGCTCAGATTCCAATTGTTGGCCTGAAATGGAAACCTTAGAGGGGGTGAATAAGGTTTTAGCTGAAAATAAACCTTTTTAAAACATAATTACAAATTAAACACAATCACAAACAATTACATAAAGAGATAAGAGAAGAGAAACTTGCAAACCGAGTTTTCAAGTGGTTCGGCAATCTGCACACCGAGGCCTACGTCCACCCCTCAAGAACACCTCTTGAGGATTCCTTTAATCTAACCTACTTCACAGGTATAGATCAAACTATTACAAGAGTCTTCAACTCTCCCAAAGAAGATCACCTCTTCTTTGCACACAAGGGTTACTAACCCTCATTCTTTAAAAATGGTTTAAATTACAAATTGAGTTCTCTCTTTCTCTCTCTCTCTAGAGTACTGGATGGATACAATAAAAGCTCATACAACAACTCATTAGTGAGTGGATGATACAAATGAAAGATCACTAATTAAAATTGAAGAACTAGAACAAATTGATTAACTCACGCAACTAGGGCTCAAATGTGAATGATTAAAGATCAATAAGTTGTGTGATTCAAGTGATGTTTTTTAATGGATTGATTTCATATAAATGGTTTGGGAAAACTTGCATTTATAAGCCTTGAAGGATTATAGCCGTTAGTGGCAAAACGGTACATAAAAAGCCTTTCAGAAAACTAGTTGTTGGATGTTCTGCCTCAATCCAGTCGACTAAGGTCGCGATCCAGTTGACTACTTTTCAAATAGTTTAGAAATGAGTCAAAAGATTAGTCGAGTGAGGTACGGGTTCGGTCGACTGGTTTTCAAATAGTTTAGAAATATGCCAAAACACCAGTCAACTGAGTTGAGGGTCCGGTCGACTATTTTTCAAACAGTTTAGAAATTAGTCAAAAACCAGTCAACTGAAAGAAAGGGCCCGGTCGACTAAAATCTTTGAGACAGAAAGTATGTATTTCAAAACACAAACCAGTCGACTGAACTTTGAAGCACCCAGTCGTTTGGGAAAATGATCTAGTCGACTATTTTTCCACTGAAAAACAATTTTACTCTTTTGAAGGTTTTGAAACAACTTTAAACCTTTAGGCCCTTGTGAGAGATGATCAAGATGCTTTGCATATAAATCCTAGACTTCAACTAAGGATGAAAGATCTCCAAGTCTTCAAGCTTGATCCCTGTTGAGCTTTAACACTCTCGGGCTTCACCATATGTAATCTCAGGAATGAGAATAAAGTTAGAACATTTAAGTGTAAAATTCAAGAGATTAGCACAATGAAAATGACTTGATAATAGTTTAGAATAGAACCAATAAGAACATTCTATTATCAATAGATTTGTCATCATCAAAACAAATATAAATAATGCCTTGAAAAAATTCAAGGCTAACAATATGTTTTGATGATGCCACATTAGTTAAATAGGCTCGATTGAATATTTGGGATGCGGTAAGTATAATAGACAGAGACAAGATTTGTATGTGGTTAAGCGCTATTAATGAAATAGCCTACGCCCGTCTGTGCTCGTGTGCCATTGCTTCCATTAAATAGAAAATTGTTTACAGAGATAGGTGTATAAGAGACCTTGATGATCCACCAATGAGACTGAAACTATCAAAGGGCTGATTTACATAACTGTATCTAGTATTCTAAGGGGAGCTTTAGCTTACTAGTGATTCGTTGCCTTAAGGAGAGAGAGAGAGAGAGAGAGAGAGAGAGAGATGCTATGGCTAGGGATGTGAAATACGGATCCCTATAAAAGGAGAGGAGAATCCTTTTATCGAATAAAGGGTTTCCTAATACATACAGGTCATCCTAATTGATCTAGGAGATTGATCGGCTGAAAATTCACTTATCCTTAACAGCCCTAAATTAGGTTGTTTTTAGTTAGCTAATTATCTAGGAGTCACTAAGTCTGGACTGTGTGAAACTCACTATGGAACTGGATGAATTGGACTAGGACTGTTGCTAAGGAGGAGTTTGCCCTATTGATGCATCCTGATCTAGTGGTCGAGACCTGGATGGTCGGTCGGGAGAAGTGGATGCTTTGGTGATTTTGTGTATATCACGTTTCTTCTATTGTATAAAGAAAATTTGTTGATATGCAAAAGTGTCCTAGGTAGTTTTTTTAATGGATTTAATTATTGATGGACCGAAGTAGTTAGGAATAAACCGGATTGGTTGGATTCTGATTGGGACGGTTGTAGGAGAGCAAAGTGCACATTCATTGCGTACGAGCTGCTGGGAGTCTGCCCATCGCTTCAGCTGATGTCAACGAAGACAGTTTGGGCGGGAAACATCTTTGGGGGCCAGTGTAGATGTGGGTCTATGTGTATGTGTAGAAGGGCATGCAACCAACAAAACAGAGTGGGGCGGGGCTGGGTTACCTCGGTGGGGCTCTCTTCTTCTTCTTCTTCTTCTTCTTCTTCTCTCTCTCTCTCTCATTCTTTTTCTTCGTCTTCTACTCCTTCTCTTTGGTCTCTTCTCTCTCTCTCTCTCTTTCTCTCTCTCTCTCTGTGTGTTGCTATGTGTGTGGGTTATGTGCTGAGAGTGTGAGAGACGTGTGTGTAATGTATGTGTATGAGTGATAAGAGTATGTGTATATGAGAGGTGTGTTTGGGTTTCTCTTCTCTCTCTCTCTCTCTCTCTCTCTCTCTCTCTATTCTATGATCACTTTCTTTCTCTTATCAATCTGTGTGTGGATTATTTAAGACAGGGTATAGGTGTATATACACAGGGAAAAGGGAAGGAAAGGGACATGTGTCCAAACTATGGGGGTGTTTGTGTGTATGTGTGTCCAAGTGGTGGTGGTAGCCATACAGAATGTGCTACTCTTACTTTCCAGTGTGATCACTATGGGAGAAAAAGGAATTTCTAGGATATTTGGGAGATTCAAGGGAATTTTTGGGAGAGACTAGAATTTTTTAGAGTTTCTTGGAGAAATAGGAATTTCTCAGTGATTTGGACAGAGAAATAGGTATTTCTAAGTGATTTGGATAGTGTTTCTGGAAAAAACTGGGAAATCAGAGTTTTTGGGAGAAACAAGGTAAACTAGGAAAAGTTTTTGGAAAAGCAGGGATTTCAAGGTTTTGGGAGAAACATTGATTTTGGGAAATCTACGCGGATTGGACAGAGTTTCTTAGAGAAATCGGCGTATATGAGACTTTCTGGGAGAAACAGGAATTTCAGAGTTTCTGGGTGAAATAGGGGTTTCTGGGTGACTTGGACAGAGTTGCTAAGAAAGGCAGGTATATCTGGATGGTTCGAACAGAGTTTCCGGGAGACACAGGTAGAGTTAGACAGAGTTTTTGGGAGAGACAGATATTTTTTGGGTAATCTTGGAGATTCAGACAGTTTTTGGGAAAAACTGGTGTATCTAGGAATTTCTGAGCGACTTAGACAATGTTTCTGGTAGAAACAGGTATTTTATGGGAAGTCTGGGAGATTTGGACAGAGTTTCTAGGAGAGGCAGGGATATCTGGATGGTTCGGACAGAGTTTCTAGGAGACACAGGTAGAGTTGGATACAGTTTCTAGGAAAGACATGTATTTTCTCGTAAATCGTGGAGATTCGGACAGAATTTCTAGGAGAAATTAGTGTATCTAGGAATTTCTTAGTGACTTAGACAGAGTTTCTGGGAGAAACAGGTATTTTCTGGGAAGTCTGGGAGATTTGGACAGAGTTTCTAAAAGAGGCAGGGATATTTGGATGGTTCAGACAGAGTTTTCAGGAGACACAGGTAGAGTTGGACAGAGTTTCTGGGAAAGACAGGTATTTTTTGGGAAATTTGGGAGATTCGGATAAAGTTTTTGGGAGAAGCTGGTGTATCTAGGAATTTCTGAGCGACTTAGACAGAGTTTTTGGGGAAAACAGGTATTTTCTGTGAAATCTGAGAGATTCAGACAGAGTATCTGGGAAAAACATGTAAATATGACGGAGCAGGTGATGATGGTGATCATACTGTCTAGCAAACTTTTCATACTCCTATGTCTTTGGATCGACAAACAAGGTTTGCGGTGTATATCTTTGTGAACATAGAGCAAACATCCTTATCATGGTGCCTAGACAGGTCAACTCAATGTTATCACATATAAGTGATTGCCTTGGGAATCATAAGAAGGAGGTTCTGTCCTATGCCACATAAGCTTCTACACCGCACAGTTAATCCCATCAGGGCATACACCAGTTATAGCATATTGTCCTATCTGAAAAGATAAATCAACAGTCCTATGAAAGCTTCTACAGGAATCTATATACAAAGGCTGGGTTTAGTCAAAGAGGGTTCGTTGACGAGAGTTCCAATATACCGTCAGAGAGATAGTACGGAAATTTTTACCCTTTTTGATATACCTTGAAAGGTACAGAATCAATGGTGACTTGTGTCCTAGTACAGCAAGACCTGAACAATGTCAGGACCGCGTTTCAGGCACAGTCGGGGGAGGGGGGGAGAGGGAATGCAAGAGTGCAATGCGATGAACCAGACATAGTAAAAAGATGATTTTAAGGATGCTTGTGATGAGTCATACCTCTGTATTATTTTGTTTTGAAAATAAATCTCCAGTAGAGTCGCTAGATTATACACACGCGACCTCTGGGGTCCAGCCCCCTTTTCATGGTTTTTGAAATTGATTTTCCTTTGAAAATGTTTAAAGAAAAAGAAAGCCTATGAAAACAGATATAGAGTTGCCACTTGGTCTTTAGGGAACCATTCAAGAAGCCCAATTTGACTCACCCAAACGGATAAAGGGCACCGGCCCTTCATAACCAAAGAACTTGGCTCGGGGTTTTGGTACGAGAGAGGAAGGAACCTTTATCACAACTAAAACACCCTCAACTCACCCCGTCTCTCGACAGGCCTCAATTAGTATCCAAATAATCATTTAATACTATGTTTGGTTCGACAATTAATATTTATGATAGGTACATAACATTGCATAAGAATCTTGAAATGGAAGACCAAAAGATAATATATCATTTATAAGATCTAAGCCAAATATCACACAATGTAAAAGTGAAAGATCACACAAACAAACCTAGGAAAAATCGTCTCATCACATATCAAGTAATCAAGTTTCCCTAATCTAAAGGGGACATGGATTGTTCTTGAAACAAAGAATCAAATAAATCAAAAATATGCTTAGCAAGCTAGAATGTATGCATTTTGATTCTTGAGAAAAGAAGATCTCTCAATCCCCGGGACGGATGAGAAAGGAAGATTAGATCGGAGGAGCATGAATGTGTGATCAAGTTCATTCCTTATGATCTTCTTAGATTGGGAGTTACAAAAGCCCCAAATCTTGCATGGATGCAATGTATGATATCCTAGAATGTGCAAAGTAGTAGTGTGTTTGTGTTCATGAATTTTCTAAAGTGATTTGAGACTATGCAATACGCATGAATGCATGAAGAATATTATTATAGGATATGTACAAATGTAGTATGAACTACTTCCTAAGATATGAGTTAATTTGGAATGCATGTGAACATCCAATCAAAGAATGAAAGTGAAACATGCTTGCTGTGAATAGTGGATAGAACAATAAAGTCATTTTGTAAAACTGGAAAAGTGAGGTTAGGAGTGTTCACAATTCGTGATTTTTTATGTAGATCATCCCTACTGTGTCTAGAACACATATAAAAAAAAATCACTATTGAAGTTACAGATTGAGAGAAATCATATAAACAAGAGAGGTTATTCAGAAATAGAATCCGTATTATCGATTGATGTGTACAAAAATCTTAGAAAATGAAAACAAAACATTTAGAGGCCCATATTATGGAACCCTTCCAAGTGTTTTTAAATCAAGGGAAAAATGAGTTGGGACCATTCTCTTTGGAAACGTTTTTTGAAAAATAAGTTGAAGTTCAACTAAGCTGTTGTGACAGAGAAAACAGAGTGTCTGGAATGAATGTTTGGGTCAAAATGGAACCCTTCCAAGTGTTTTTAAATCAAACCAAAAATCATGGTCATTCCTTAATGAGTTATAGGAAGACTTTCCAAATGGCCTTGCAATCATCCATTGAGTATTGGACTCAAAATGACATTTTAAAGTTGAACAACTCATAGTTTTGAAGATTTTGGGAAAACAAATGTTTTATTTCTTAAAATCAAAATGAGGGGTTTAATAGGGGTTTTGGGACTATATTTTAGCACCAAATAGAGATTATAACCACTTAGAAAATCAACATCAAACTCACCTCAAGAACTTCCAAGATTGTTGGAGAGCATTGTTTTATTTTGAAAATAACTTCAAGAATACTTGGGAAGTATTGAAGTTAGAATCATCATCTATCAAACATGTTTTTGAGGTAAAGAGCTACTATCAATAAGGATTCACTCTCCTCAAACACCATGCCATCATCTAGATGATGATAAACAAGCAAGTAGAATAAGAAAAATAAAAAAGAGATGGGATAAGAAGAGATGAACATGAATGTAAACAAGTAATAGCAATCAACAGATGATATTCAATGAGACATTGGACTTGTAGCTTGGTGTTTCACTCATATATAGTGACATTTGAACATGGAAGTAGCTTCATATCTCATAAATACTCAAGAAAATGGTGGTTGGGTGTATTGAATGTGAAGTACATAGAAGAGTAATGAAAGAAAACAAGCTTAGAACTCACTTTTCAATAGAAAATCAGTGAAGGAAGCTCATTTTTATCTATTATAACCTTATCTCTATTTATCTCTCTCTACAACTTCTCCTAAACTTTGCATTTGCCACCCCCCAAATGAGGAGTCAAGGGGGGGTTTATATAGGCCAATTTGGGGGGGGGGGGGGGGGGGGGGGGGGGGAGGGAGAGAGAGAGTTGTCGGGATTTGAAAAGTGCTAACATTGGTCCCAAACATCTGGGAACAAGAAACTACATCGTTTTGGCTTTCAATTATTCAATTTGGACCTCCAAAACATATAACAAAAATGGACTATTCTAGGGGAGAATGCCGCTGTGACACCTGGCCTATGCCGCGGCAGCACTGCTCCTTAGACACCTAGATTATTCATTTTAGGCCCTTGGAGGTTCCGATATTCTCCAAACTGAGCTTGTGATATACCTTTGGAAAGGTAATGGAGTCTAATTTCCATAAAAAAAAACAAATAAAATAAAATAAAATAGTTCGGAGTCTGGTCACTTTGAAAAGTTTTGCAGTATTCGCGATGAAAGTCGATTTGATCGCCTTTTTCATCTTCAGAAAATCATAATAAATCGGTTTTAAATTCAAAAATTATGTGTGATATACCATTGAAAAGCTATTGACCTCTAGTATCCATGAAAAATATTTTAAAAATAATATGGTGTTCTGGTTTCAAAGTAAACTTTAGGTCAAATCGATCAACTAGGGCCACTAGGAAGTTCTGGGAGCCTCCATGAGCTGACATTTTCATCCGGTTTTATTTTAAAACTCGTTTAGTACTTTTCACGTGATCTAGGGCGATCTTAGAACTTTCGAGCAAATTTCGGATGATTTTGGTCAAACCCTAGTCAAACTTTGTCAAATCGGTCAACGGGGACTTTTCGGGAACTTTTAAGACTACCGGGGCCTCTCTAGGAGCTGACGATTTCATCCGATTTTGTTTTAAACCCATTTTATTACTTTTCTTACGACGTAGTGTGTTCCCAGAACTTTTGGTTCAAATCTGGGAGCGTTTGGGCTTACAGGGGCATTTTGGTAATTTGTACCATTTTCTGAGTATTTTTAGAGATAAAACTAACTTTCAGGAGTCCTTTTCGAGTCTTTTCAATCATCGTGAACCACCAAGCTATGGGTCTCCTAAATATGATAGTCGACAAAATGGGGTGTCTACACCTACAGAAGTGTTCTACTTAAAAATCTTGCATACAGGGTTTACATGGGTATCAAAGAATATGTTATAAACAATCAAGTAAGCAATGCAATCATCGGGACAAGTATGGTACTAAAACGTCTTCTTTCATTAAAAGATAAAAGTTACATAGTTAGAGTTTTCCTAGAATACATAAGTACAAAAGTGGGGATATTACCCTATTACATGTATTCTTACAACAAAAGGGTTGCCAACCCAAGTTAACATAAATACAAATAAATCTTAAAACTACTAGTCTATTACAAAAGGTTATCTTGAACTAGTTGTCTATATCTGACTCGGACGTGATCTCTCCAATGTCGGAGTCGTGAGGTCCCTCCTCATCTAGATGGGGTTCACCCATGACCCAATCTTCAATGTCAATGTTGCACTCATCATCCTCGTTGTCGTCATCGTCCATGGGCATTTCTATTATGGGTTGATGCCACATAGGAAGGGGCATGCCACATGTGGTGCGGGGATCTCAACAATCAACAGAGCCATCTCGGGCTCTTTATTGTTAGCTATAACATCCCATATAGGATGAAGGGGTACCACATGTTCAGGTTCCTCTTCTACCACGTGTTCTTCGGGATTCTCCTCTTGAGGGTCCTCTTATTCAGGATCTTCCTCTTTGTCATCCTCTTTCTCAAAGTACATATCTGGTTCATCATTGGACATATTTGCATTGCTAGGGTTAGAAGCAAGCTCTACCACTGGGGGGCCTTTTCTGCAGGAATGTTCTCAATAGGAACCAAGACCGAGTTGTCTTCTGGGTGGAGTGATGGTTCTTGTAGTATTTGGTTTACTAATGGCTGGAAGATATTGTCATCCATTGCTAGTCTCTTTATTTCTCTATGCATTAACTCCTGGGTATATGAGGTATGAATGGCCTCAACTTGAAGTCAGTAGGGATCAAAGATATCGTATAAATGGTGCTGGACTTTCAACCCACCTTGGAGGCGTTGACAAGCTTTCAGTTTTACGTTTTCTAGAAATCCTTTTGAATCGATTGGCTCGATATCGTTGGGGGTAAATCATGTATCCCCCAAAGTCGTCAATGACATGGTATCCTGGTTGTTAAAATTGTGCCAGATTCACAAGTACTCCTTGGAAAGGAGGGGATTGTTGGAAAAATGATGGAGGCAGTGGGGGCATCCGATAAGCACTAGTATACAACCCTCGGAAATATTCATTGTCCTTTAGTAACTTTATCATTTCATCATGGACCTTCTTGATGACCTCCACATTGTAGATGGCTTCCAAGCGTAAAGTTTCTAGGTCATTGACATTATGCTTACTAATATCGAGCCACAGATTTATCTTTCCCCCAACACTGGCGAGCTGGTGGATCTTGTGATGATACATGTCTGGGTTAACCGACACTATACGATCGGGGAAGATTAGATGTCATCCAAAGTCATCGGGGATGTTGGTGGGTTCCATGTCACCCGTTTCATCAAAAGAAACTATCTTAGTATGGGAACTAGTTCGAAGTATCTTAAGGTCTATAGCTTAAAGTGTAGTACAGTCAATGAGCACAACTAAACATAGTGCTCTGATACCAAAAATCCTATCACGCCTCGGAGTAGCGAAAATTAGAGGGAAGTAAAATTTTCCTTCGTGAGCAATGACTGGTTACATAAGACTAACCTATCCTTGCAAGCATTCTAACATAGTTATAACATAAGTAAGAAACATCGAAAGTCTAATGGTATTCATGGGGAACTTTTAAGCGTTTGGTACTATGCTATTACAACAGTTCCAAATGAAAACCACAAAAATATAAGTTCTAACGATCGACGTCACTTAAATCATTACAACAAACAAAAGATAGTTTTAGAGCATAAGGGAAATCCTAAAATAATAATAAACTAGATTCTTCTGTTCAGCTAGCATAGCCATACCCTTCATCGGTGTACTCTTCTAAATAGTCCCCCTCAGGGTAACCTTCCTGATAGTCTCCCTCTTGAGGATCAGGGTATCCTTCTTCATAGTTGCCTGGATAGGCTTCTTCATTATAACCTAGATACAATATATCCAGGGCAGTAGAGCCGTTAGTTTTTGAAGCTACGTGAGTTGACCTAACCGATCACTCCTAATACAAGTAATAACATACAAGTATAACAATGCCTTGAACTAAACATTTGATAAGTATGATCTTTAACAAGAAAGATACGAGAATATGAGTGAGACAGTAATGACACAATGCATCATCGATATATTCGACTTTACTCGATCTGCTTGTAATTTCAGACACTACAACTGACTCGTTTAACTTTTTACATTACCAGTGTAACACCGTTAGCTTAGAGCGAAATGATTTCGTTACTATCGTCGCCTTTGCCCGGGGTCGCAATAGTAATTTTGGTTTTAGAAGAGCGTAATCATTTTACTCTTAGGTCCTCGTGACCTTGCCTAGGGAATAAAATAGTTAAAGTGCTATAGTCGCCTTAGCCCGGGGCTGTAATAGCATTATAAGTGCTAACCATTGTATTCCAGACTTGATTAGATCATTTTGCTATCATCGCCTTAGCACGGGGTAGAAATAGCTTATAAAACACCAACTCTTGTGACTTGACCATATTCATTCGAATGGGTACTTGAGCTACCGTCGCCTTATCCCGGAGTCTCAATAGCTTTGTTGTACCATTGATTTGACAGTACTACTTGGACCACCGCGGTCTACTCAAACATGTGTGACAATATAACTAGGTTGGTCTCCTCGACTAACCATACATACGTCAACTTTGACATCACGATTCAACAATGTTCATATGAGTGTTCATGCGAGTGTATGACGTATAGTATAACACGCATGATCATAACAAAAATTATCAATTAAGCATGGAGTATAGTTATCTAGACATGCATTTTCATATAAATAGTTTATCTTGAACTTATGCACCTATAGTACACATAAAAGATGTCCACACATGACACACGGGATATACAATATACATGGAGTATTTTTATAAAATACAAGTGAGTTAGGACGACCCATTTAGGAACTAACCGTGTATTTTTCTGAGCTACGGTTTATTTATTAAGAATTATTGAAGTCCTAATTACATAATTATAGTCTACGGAGTCCTATAATTATAAAATATATTTTAGGAAGATATATGGTCCTTGAAAATATTTTTATTAAATACTATACCTTAAAGTAGGCTAGGGGTATTTTTCTCGAAATTTTTTAAATTGGTTTGGTATTTAAATTAATAAAAAGACCACCAAACGGATACTTATAATTAATTAAAATTACTCAGGTTTGAGCTTTATAAATAATAATTTATAAAATAAAGGCATTAGGCCTTAGGGTAATTTAAATATTTTCCCATATATTTAAAATGGTAATTAGGTATTTTTATTTAATTATTTTAATTTAAAACTAACTCTTATTATTTATTTAAACTAAATAATAATAAGTGTAGCATATAATAAATAATTTATAATTTAAAAAAAAATACGAATATTATTTAAAATAAAATTTCAAAATATTGATAACTTAATTTTGGCATTTAAAACTATTTTCAAATAATTTAAAACTATTTATAATTACTAATAACTATTTATTAATATCAAATAAATATTCAATAATATATAAAAGTGCTAATTTTACTTAAGAGAATATTTTTAAAAAAATAATGAATATTACTAATACAGTTCAAAGCAGAAAGTGCTAATGCCAAAGCAGAAAGTGTCGCTAAAAGTTTTAGCGACAGCTACCTGAGTGTCGTTAAAACTTTTAATAACACTTTCTGCTTTGGCATTAGCACTAACTCTTTCTCTCTCCTTCTCTTTCTCTTGTTTCTCATTCTCCCCTTATCTTCTTTCTTCTGCCAAAGGATAGTGTGTGTGTGTGTGTGTGTGTGTGTGTGTGTGTGTGTGTGTATGGATGTGTGTATATATATACTCTCTCCCTCTCTCAAGACTGATCAAAACAAAACCAAATGGACGAAATGGGTTCATATATATAGAGAAATGAAGTGCCATGTGTCAACACACGAAGCAAAGAAGAAAACTTTTCCCTGTCGGTGCCATTAATTTGATTGGAACCAGAGGCAATCGATTGGGTACATATATTTGATGGCAATTGATTGGGTTAGATGGCAATCGATTGCGATAGTGCCACGTAATGAATTCAGGTCGGCAGGATTTCAATCGATTGGAAAGATGGCAATTGATTTGTATAAAGGCAAATCGATTGGGACCTGAAATTCAAAAAGGACAAGAATAAATCAAAGGACCTTTATTTATATAAACAGAAATGCCAAAGTACATTGAAATTACAGGGTATTACAAGTTAACTTGTTGGACATGTGCAACATCCGCTCGGGATGCCCGGGCATGCCTTTTCCTTGCCGATTGCGAGTCTCCTCTGTTCGATGTACCTGGAAACTACGTTGATGTGATTGAGGGGTTGTTGCTACTCAGGGGCCCGGGTATCTTGCCACTGCTGTCTGTCTTTGGTGGCAAACTCGGCTAGATGGCCCTGCTCAATAAGCTTTTCTATAGCAATTTTGAGTTTAAAGCAATCCTTAGTATCATGGCCATGGTCTTTGTGGTATCGGCAGTACTTGTCCTTATTCCTTTTCTCCGGTGGACTCTTCAACTTGGTCAGTTTCTTGAGTAGTTTTTGAGTCTCTACAGCATCCATGACTTCTTGATGGGCTGGGAAAGCGGCGTGAAGGTGATCGGGGTCTGATTTCGACCACCCTTCTGCTGATCCTACTTGTACTTCTTTCCCGAGCTCTTCTCGGAGCCTTCTCGTTTTCGTTTGGCTCTCGGGGGACTCATCTTCAGCAAAGTTTGAATGCCTGGACTTCAAGAACTCTTTGGTGTCAATGTACTTTCCAACCTTCTCCAAAAGTTCAACCAAGGTTGTCGGTCATTGTCAGTGGAACGATGTGGAAACCTTGGTGTTCTGAACCCCCGAACAGAAGGATGTAATTACGATAGTCTCGTTTAGGTCATGAACCTGAAGCTTTTACTGGTTGAACCGATCGACATAATCCTTCAAGGATTCTCCCTTTCACTTCTTGATAGTAAGTAGTTGGGTGTCTGGCTGAGGCCGACCGAGTATGCCCACGAACTGGCTGACGAATAGCTTAATGAGCTCCTTGAAATTGTCAATCGATTGGGGTTTAAGGAAATGGAACCACTGCGCGGTTGGGCCTTTTAGAGTGCTAGGAAAGGCTAGCCAGTATAGTTCATTGACATTGGTTGCCAGTGCCTTCTGAGCCTTATAGGTCCGAAATTGGTCGACCGGACTTCCTGAGCCATCGTAGGAGTCGAGATGAGGTTGTTTGAACTTGCGTGGAATCGCGAATTCATGACTCAGTCGGAGAATGGTGACTCACTCTTAGTGTTGGGATGATCATGACTCAATTTTTGGCCTAGTTTCTCGATCTGCTTTTCCAAGTCCTTGATGCAAGCTTCCACGTTATCCCGACCAGTATCCGTACGGTAGGTCGGGTTGGAGGAAGAGGCTTCCTCCTCAAAGTGTTCTATCCCCAGGGATAAGGCTCGGCTTTGACTCCGGTTGATTGTGTGCCTAAGGTCACTTCGGCTCCTGGCCGGGTGATCCTGGGCTGATTTTTGGGTCAAGCGATCTTGCCTCTCTACTCTGGCGGCATGCCTATCGTTGATGAAGTTTCTGGTATCCCCCGCGAGGCTCGGGTCAGCCCGGGCACGTTGTCGGGTCCGTATTGGATCGCAACCACTATCATCGTTCCCGGGCTGTCCTATAACCTGTGGAGACTTTGGTCTAGCTTGGGCACCCTGTCGGGGTTGTACTGGTGTCTGACCACGTCCGGTGCTCCTGAGTTGTACCTTAATTTGCCAAGGCTTATTTTGTTGAGCTAATTGGGCTTCGATTTGTTGCTGGGCTTGACGCTGATCCTCCAGAAGTTGAGCGAGAGCGGCATTGATTTGTTCTGGAGTCATGAGTGTCGCCGACTCTAGGACCGGTGGATCAACATGATTGGTTTGCCGAACAGCTTTCTTAGTCTTACGAGAAGCCATGGCGATCAGTCAAGAATTTTTATTTCCAAAAAACTATCATTCCCACAGACAGTGCCAAACTGATGATGCCAAAATTTGGTATAACATAAGAGAAAGAAAACAAGAGAAGATTGGTATGTGGTTCGGCCATGTTAATGAAGAGACCTTTGTCCACGAGTACATCTGAGCGCTTTTAGGCTGTAAAGTGGCCGGAGACCGTTGGTGAACCGACAGATGACCGGAACTACCAGTGGTCGCCTGGGCGTAATTTTGTATTGTGTATTGCTTTAGAAGTGCTCTCTAGACTGGAAAAATATCCTCCCCTTGAGAGGGTAAGTCGTCTCTTTTATAGATGCAAGGGACGCACTCGTGCACGTAAACTAATACAGATAAGGTAATACAATCAGATTGATTGATACATATCATGCAAGTTTCCTAATGGGATTAGTAAACTGTTTACACATTCCACAAGTCTTCTTGCTGGCGTAGAAAACTGCCTGGGAGGTTCTGGATCACGTCCACGGGGCTGGATGAACCATGCCCGAGATGAGTCGAGTTTAGGCAACATTCTTGACCTGCCGGGTGGGCCTAGCAGGACCTGATAAACTGGCCAGGAACCCTGGACCATTCATTGGAGATAGCGAGATCCGCCCCTTGCTGACTAGGTGCTCCTTGACATAGCCACGGAGCTGTGCTTCCATTCGTTGACTATTTTTGGTCGTATCAAATACAAATCTCTGTGTTTTTATTTTTGTAGTTAACGAAGAATTTGAATTGTTCACGTCACTGGTGAATCTTGTAGATGACTTTTTAGGTGTCTTTGGTGTTGGTCTTCATTATTCTTTCTTTTGATGGCATTTTATTTAAAGTTCATATTTTTTTTGGTTCAATAAATTTTTTTGGTCTTACATGCAATCCGTTTTCTATTTTAGTGAAAGGTCCATTAACAGTAAATTTCACGCAATTACTTATGTGAATTTTGTAGCACAAGGATTGATTTCAAAAAGTTTCACTTGTTAGAAACTTTTGATAAAAATTAAAAATAGACTATTATTTAAACTAAAGTAATATAACATGAGAGGATTTTTTTTACCAAATTTCTATTCTTCTAATGGTATTGAAAGGCTGTCGAACAAGTCAATGAGGGTTTACCTATCTTTTCTAACGGAAATGCTAGATGCACAAAAAAAGTGTACAATGAAATACACAACCAGCTTAAAATTGTTGGACTTAGTGCTAAAAAGTCTGTACACACAAAAAGACAAAAAAAGAAGTGTACAGCTTTTTCAGCACGAGGTCCAACAAATTAAAGCAGGTTGTGCATTTTATTGTGCACTTTTTTTGTGCATCTATCATTACTCCTTTTCTAATTAGAAAGAAAAAAAAGTCAAAGATGTAATTCTCCGCCAGTATGTGTATTCATTGTAAGAATTGCGTGTCTGCAAGGTTAAGCTGGTCATATTTTTCAAGCCAGACCCGTGTTATCTTAGGCTTCCATTTTGCAGCTAACACTTGATTACGAGTAAATGCTATCGTTCTTAAATTTTGTATCTCAAATGCTTCTAAAATACATGTGACAGTGAATTCACTTGATTTCAATTGAAGAATGTCAAAGTGATCCCACCATTATTAAATGTGGTCTCTAACACATATGTTTGGGAACCATATTGAGAGACAAAATTTTAGAATCGTAGCATTATTTTAGTTTGGTCCACATATTTTAGTTTGACACATGTGTTTAAGAACCATTTAGGATATAAAATTTAAGAATTACCATTACATTACTCCATAATTATAATTAACCTTCATTACATGCTTTTTTATGTAGTGGTGGAACATTTATAACCAAACTAAAATAAATGACAGTAGTATATGTCTATTAATTTTCACTTTAGATCTCAACAAGAAAAAAAAAAAAATTTAATGTAGTGGCCATAAAAATAAGGTGGATGCTAAAAGCATAAAAGTCGAGATAGAATTATACAAAAACATAACTAAGAGAGGATTAATTAATAGCGTGTTTGATAACCTAATTAAATGGTGAAATTTTTTATTATTTTAGTTTGACACATGTATTTAAGAACTACTTAGGATATAAAATTTAAGAATTAACCATAACATTACTCCTTTATAATTATAATTAACCTTCATTACATGCTTTTTTATGTAGTGGCGGGTGACAACATTTATAGTGGACCGAACTAAAATAAATGACAGTAGTATATGTCTATTAATTTTCACTTTAGATCTCAACAAGGGAAAAAAAAAAGTAAATTAATTAATGTAGTGGCCATAAAAATAAGGTGGATGCTAAAAGCACAAAAGTTGAGATAAGAATTATACAAATACATAACTAAGAGAGGAATAATTAATAGCGTGTTTGATAACCTAATTAAATGGTAAAAAATTTATTTTCAGTACTTTTATTTTCATTGTGTTTGATAATGTATAAAGGCTTACCACTTATATAGAAAGTAGCCAAAAACCTATTGAAATCGTTAACTAAAGAAAATTATATTGAAAAAAACATCAAAAAATGTTTTCCTGTTAGCTTGATATACTTGTTTACTATTACACCATTAGCTTAAAAGTTTTAAGTACCTAAGATTCTGTACTTTTAACTCTTTTGTTTGCTAATTGAGAAACGTAAACAAAGTAGTTAGAACAACAACAACAGTGACTACTGGCTACTATTCAAAACATAGTAGTTAGAACTTAGAACAACAACAACAGTGACTACTGGCTACTATTCAAAACATTTTAGTTCTAAGTTACCCTCCACCTGCCTATATAAGTACCAGTTTTGTGATAGAAATAGGAAACCATATCCAAGTCTCTACCTCCTCCTCTCTTATCCTCCCTTCCACCTTTCTCTCTCTACATATACATACACATATACATATATAATTACCATAACATTGCTAATTGTAGCATGGATTCTCCTGTTAATGTGCCAAGATGGACTCCAACCACTAGCCCATCAAGAATACTAAACAAGGAGCCAATAAAGAATGAAAGAGCCGATAGTTTTGAGAAGGAAAGTGTAGCTTCTGAAGAGAATGATCATGACATTCCTTCTAGCACTCAAAAAAACTTTCCATTTAGCACTGGCCCAACTAATACTAACACTACAAGTCCTCAACCTCCTCATGTTGGTGCCATTTTATCACCATCTTTAGGGGTTGGTTCTGATATCACTCGGTCGCTGGAGGTGGAGCAAGTGCGGCCACCCAAGGGTACTGTCGGCTTGGTGGCTAGTGGGACCGGTATTTTCATGACATGGAATGACTTGTGGGTGACCGTACCAGAGAAGAAAGACGGTCATCGGGCCATACTTCAAGGGCTCACCGGGTACGTTGAACCTGGTGAGGTCTTGGCCATCATGGGGCCTTCTGGTTGTGGCAAGTCGACTCTTCTTGATGCATTAGCAGGTAAATAGTCGACAAAAACTTCAATAAAGGTCTTTAGAAACATTGCGTTTTGTTCTGTTATGTAATTGGTCTAATTGGCCCACGTACGATTCATATAGATAAGTACTACGGGGGGTGGGGGGTTTCGGACAAATTCTTCTGATTCAAAAAATTCTGATTCTGGAAACATAAAATTCCTGAATTCCAGAAATTTTGGAAAGTCGTAATCGGAACATAGTATAAAAATTTCGGAATTGGCTTCGGAAAGACTTTTTATGTTCCAAAATTTTCAACATTTTTTTTTCGAAACACTCATTTCCGATCTGTTCTGTCCGAAACACACCCCTAGATAGTATTGAACGTATGGACCGATCACAATAAGTGGAACAAGATAAAATATTCCTAAACCATTAGTGTCCACTTTCAGGTGAAATGCATTTTTCACCTTTCAACTATACTAATTTGCATTTTAGTTCTCTGTGTTTAAACTTTAACAATTTGGTCCCTCAAATTTTAGAGCAATTGCAAATGTCAACCTTTTGTTAACTTCCTTTTGAAAATGTTATGAAAACTTGGAACATGGTGCAACGCCAGCCTTCCACATGTGCTTTCATCACATTTTCAAACGAAAACTAGTAGAAGGTTCATATATATATATATATTGCGATTTGCGTGTAAGTTAAGGGATTAAATTACTGTAAATGAAAGATAAAGAACGAAAATGGCCAATTGAATTATAGTTCTAAGTTGCTAAATACATGATAACCTCCAAGCAAAAAAAAAAAAAAATACATGATAACCTCCATTTAGTTTAAATGTTTACACTCCAAGATGATCGTGTTCATCCTCTTTCTTCAACTTGTTAGCGAAAGTTTGTAAAAAGGTTTACGCGGTGTTTTGGCCGTTGCTTGGGAGTATAAAAGGGGTAACCATACGTAATTGGATGGTACGTTGACAATGCTATTAATTTTATATATATTATAAAATGCGTGTTAATGTCATTTTCAATGTAGAATTAGTAGTACCAATTTTCTTATTCTAAAATGTTGGTGATTGATTTGATGGGACATGTACATTCCATTCAAGGATTTGACCCCGGTAATAACTAACTATCTAACCTTCCAATACCCAGTAGTGGTTCTAGTTAGTGAGGTGCCACGAGGGATAGGCCTGTCAACGGACCGGGTTTAGGTCCGGATCGGGTTCAGTTAGACGGATCTGAGATTTTTTTAAGATCCGAATCCGGATTCGGATCCGAATCCGAATAGAGTTGTATGAAAACAGACCGGATATGAATTTAATAGATCCGATCTGCCTAAGACCCGATCCGAATTTGTATATGTTATTTATATATATATAATATAATATATGTTAGAGAAATCTCTTCCATTCAAAATTTTAATCCAAGGGTGTATATATAACATAATTTTGGACAAACCCCTAACTCTAACCCTAAGAAATTAGATTGTATTGGCATTTCAAATGAGTAATATTACTTTTTTACAAGTAGGATTTCTATTCGGATCGGATCGGATATTCGGATCGGATATCCGGATCTTAACAAATCCGGATATGGGATAAACCTCGTAAATCCGTCGGATATACGGATCGGATCCGGACTAAAATATGTTTTTCGGATCCGGATCCGGATCTGGCCGATCCGGTCCATATCCGATCCGTTTACAGGCCTAACGAGGGAGAAGTTATTTAATTAGCATGACCGTCACACTATGTTAGCGTGTTGAAATTGTATGATACTCTATACACATACACGTGTAGCTATGCAATTTCACAACTGCCTCTCAATTTATTTTTGGTGGTTTCTTAATTCAAATAGAGAAAATTACACTTATAGCACTCAATGTAC
Source organism: Hydrangea macrophylla (assembly GCA_033977485.1). NCBI lineage: Eukaryota > Viridiplantae > Streptophyta > Magnoliopsida > Cornales > Hydrangeaceae > Hydrangea > Hydrangea macrophylla. Next base: position 89,121,367 of record CM066986.1, read on the forward strand.
TTTATGGCCATTTTCACTATGGGGTGCTTTAGATTTCAGTCCTTTAGATACACCCAATCTAGAAATAGGCCCAACAAATAAGTCCGATTAGAAATTAGTCCTTCTACAATTTCATGGACCAAAATACCCTCTGTACTCAATTAATGTGCTTACAATGGAATTTCAGTTAGAGAATATTTTTTAAATTTGTCATAAATCTGCTGAAATTAGTCCTCATGATATCACAAGTAATTAGGGATTCAAATTTAAAACATTAAACATACCCCAAAAATCTCGCCATTATCATAAAAGAGAGAGTAATTAGTGTGATAAAAAAAAAGTGAGAAATTAACATAGATAAATACAGCAAAAAGGACTGTTTATAACAGTGAGAAATTCCCCACTTTAAAGAGTGAGAAATTCCTCACTTTAAAATACAGTGAGATAAAAAACAGTGAGAAATTTTAACTATAACGGTGAGAAATTCTCACTTTTTGGTGAGAAATTCTCAATTTTAGAATTTTTATGAAGGTTTAGTAATACAAATTTCTCACACTTTTGAATGGATTTGAAGAGAAAATTTCTCACAAAAAAAAATCCACACTTTGTGAAATCAACGATACAGAACAACACACAACCATATATATATATAAGGAATATATACACATATATCTTCACATGTAAGAAATATACACAAAGAGAAATGGATCAGAGACAAATTATAGGCAGAGGAATCGTTAATAGTCAGAGGAATTAGTTCATTAGTGCAAACCTTAACCCTTCCAACATCCAAATTACATTTCATAAGGGTATTACCATCAATAGCAATACCGGTGATTCACCATCTCCGACCACCGAAGTACCGAACGAGGCTTCACTCAAAGTTGTAAAGTCACAGAATCTTACATGGATTTGGTGATGGCCATATACATTCTGGGACTTGTATTGTTTACTGATAGATCAACACCACAACTTACAAGTAGATAATACATGTGGTAAAGGAAATCTGTGGTATAGATCAATACCACAAGTAGATCAATACATTCTGTTGTAGATAGATAGAGAGAGAAAGATAGAGAGAGATGAAGGGGGTAGAGGATATCTGTAGAGAAAGAAGAGAGAGAGAGAAACATATGTTACATTTAAATTGGGTTTCCAATTAGAAATCCCTAACTTGAAGGTGATGAGATATACACACATATGTATGTATTTAATGAAGGGTAATTTTGTCTAAATAAAATACAGATATTTGGGAAAAGAGACTAATTTCTATGTTTTCTTAATAATTAAGGGTGAATTTAAGAGATTAAAAAGTCAAATACACTAAAACTTTCTTTGACCCATTATGAGGGACTCTATAGATTTAATGGTACAACATTTTTCAGAGTTAATTTAATTTTGAATTAATTATAGGTACATCATCTATAATTAGCATGTTTACAGATACACACCATGTACATGCTATATATATATATATATATATTCCTATAAATCTTACAGATTTAATTACTAACGGAGCACTTAAGCACACGAAGAATTCATACCACAGATAAAATTATATGGGGTATGTTAAGGTAAAAATGGCATTAAGTACGTACGGGAGATGTGAGTGCAATTTTTCCATTCAAATAAAACATGCATGACAAACGTGGGTATGAAAGACATAAATGGGTAGATATGATTGGTAGGGCACATTTTGTTGACACAGTAACATGATGTCTCAGTTAAACCGAAGTCAAACCTAAATTATGATAATTTTTACACAAAGTGACTATGTTTTACTTAGGTCTGATAATTGGTTGGATATGGGTAAATGTGGGTTTGACTAAAATGGGTTGGATCAAAATAGTTTCAAAACTATTTATAACCTATGAAAATCAAAATGTAGGTCAGATATGGGTTGACTTGTAAGAATTAAGAAGTTAATATTGTTAAATCTTTAAGTAATACGGAGTAATCTACTCTTAGGTTTTTCGACGTTTTGAATCTAATGGTAGGGTCATTTGGCCTGAATGTATTTGTAAAATGATTATTTTGCCCTTGAAATTTCAAAATGCCATAACTTGTTATGACTAAACTAAACTTGAACGCTGTCAGAACCTGTGAGCTCATATTTAAGATAAATAACATTTGAGACCTAAAAAATTACATTTATGGTAAAATGACCAAATTGCCCTTGGGTTTACATATATGAAGTTAACATTGTTAAAATCTTCAAATAATATAGAGTGACCTACCCCGAGATTTTTCGACGTTCTGGATCCAATGCCATGGTCCATTTGACCTGAGTATATTTGCAAAATGACTATTTTGCCCTTAAACCTTTAAAATGCCAAAACTTGTTAAAATAAAATCAGAATTTAACGTCGTCAAAGCATGTGAACTCATAATATTAAGACCATTTGGGGAGCTAAAAAATCATATATGATAAAATGACCAAATTGCCCTTGGAGCTTACATATAAGAAGTTAACATTATTAAAGTCATCTAATAATACGGAATGACATATCCCAATGTTTTTCGACGTTCTGGATCCAATGACAGGGTCCATTTGGCCTGAATATGTTTGTAAAATGACTATTTTGTCCTTCAACGTCAAAATACCATAACTTGTTAAGACTAAATTAGAATTGAACGCCGTTAGAGCCTGTAAGCTCATATTTAAGATAAAGAACATTTGGGACCTGACAAGTATATGTATGATTAAATGACCAAATTGCCCTTGGAGTTTACATATACAAAGTTAACATTGTTAAAGTCTTCAAATAATACAGAGTGGCCTACCCAAAAGTTTTTTGACGTTCTGGATCCAATGGCATGGTCCATTTGACCTGAATATATTTATAAAATGACTGTTTTGCCTTTAAAACTTTAAAATGCCATAACTTGTTAAAATAAAATCAGAATTTAACGTCGTCAAAGTATGTGAACTCATATTATTACGAAGAATATTTTGGAACCTAAAAAGTATATAGATCGTAAAATGACCAAATTGGCATTGGAGCTTACATATAAGAAGTTAACAATGTTAAAGTCGTCAAATATTACGGAGTGATCTATCCTTAGGTTTTTTGATTGTCTGAACCCAATGGTATTGGGAACCAAAAGCATTGATATCGAAACATAAATTTGTCAACTCTCAAATACTTGTGTCAAATTACAATCCAGCCTAAGTTTGGAACTTTAAAAAAAAAAAAAAAAAAAAACATAAAAATTTACACTAATGGCTATACACCAGTAAAGTTAAAATTTAGAGAGAGAGAGAGAGAGAGAGAGAGAGAGAGAGAGAGAGAGAGGAAAGAGATTCAATTGAGTTCAACTCCATAAAAATTTGACATAGCTGCATAAACTCCACCAAAAATTGGGCATAGTTGCTTAAACTCCACCAATTACTCTATGTTCACAATTGTTGCTTAATATAACCTACAAATTAAAAAAATAAATCACTACCAAATCACCAAATAGGAATTCATCCATGTTACTCTAATAAAAATATTCACCATTAAAGAAAAAACTAAAACGATATACCTAGTCAAGCATGTGTGAAGATGTGCCAACTCTGGCATTCATGTCTTCAAAACCTTCAACTACTCCTTCCTCTTCCTCCTCCTCCTCTTCCTCCTCCTCCAACTCAATAGAAGTTATATCAGAAAAACTAAGATTAGTAGACAAGATAACAAATATGAATACAAAAAAGTAATTCCTAATATTTTACCTTTTGTCCCATGTAACCAATCTCGAGAACATAGCAACGCCTCCGCATTCTTAGGCAAGACAGAACTACGGTATTTACCAATGATTTGACCTCCAATGCTGAAGGTCGACTCCGAAGCAACAGTCGTAATAGGAATACTCAGTATATCTCGCGCCAATAAAGAAAGCTCGGGATATCTGACTCTATTTGTTCTCCAATAACTAAGAACATTCAAATTCTCTTTGCGATCAAATCTATGCTCATCCAAGTATAAATCCAATTGAGATTTGCCTCTATTCAATCCATAATGTTGACTCTCGAACACATCAAATTCTTACATTTATTTCCATATTAAGTCTAATTAAATATCAATAGCAAAGTAAAAGACAAATAATGTAGTAAGTTACAAACAGTTGGCATATTTTACTCGCATCTAATTCATCGTGTGTACCATCTTCACTACCTCCAATCCCAACACGTGTTTCTGTTGACGTAAACGAAAGAGAAGAAAGGCGCACATACTCTTCGAAGAGTGAATTCAACTTTTCACGAATCACTCTCACTCTATCCTCATAGGTTATCAAATCCAACTTCGAAGAACAATATTCAACAAACTGCAATATGTAACGAGGGTCCAAAATAATAGCAAAAGATAAAACCATGCTGTAACACTCCCAATACTTATCAAACTTCTCTTTCATCTTTCTTTCCAGAGACTCTAAAACATTATTTGTATTACTCATCTCCTCCATTATGAGCATTTGGATTTTCCATACCCCGTGAAAAAATAAATTTGCCGTGGGGTATTGACTACCAGAGAATAGAGTTGTAATTTCATAAAAGGGTTTCAAGAATTTTGCTATCCTTTCAATCTTTCTCCAGTCCTCTTCCGATGGACAACTCTTAAAATTTAAATCAACAAATTGCAATTCATAAATTGCATCTCGATATGGTAATGCACTATCAAGCATGAGGTATGTCGAGTTCCAACGGGTGGGTACATCTTGGCGCACTTTTTTGTTAGATTTCAGAGATAGTCGATTAATGCATTCTGCAAACTTTATCTTCCTTCCTTCTGTGCCTCTCACGTATTTCACACTTTCTCAAATCCTATGTACATAATTGTCAATCACTTTTAATCCATCATGTACAATTAGATTTAAGATATGGGCTCCGTAACGAATGTGAAAAAAAACTCCACCACATAATAAGGGACTGGTTAAGATAGATGATGCTTTAACCTATCCACTAGCCCATCGTTATATGATGCATTGTCCAAAGTAAGAGTAAGTATTTTTTTTTCTCAATACCCCATTCCCGCAACAAAGTAATGACCTTTTCAGCCAAAACATGACCACTATGAGGAGGACGCACATGACGAAAACACAAAACTCTCTTTCGCAAAATCCATCCATGATACATATAGTGAGCGGTGAGAGCTAGATATCCATCGGTGGCAATAGATGTCCATAAATTAGATGTCAAACATATCTTCCCAGTAATTGACTCTAACTCATTTCTAAGTTTCACCTTCTCCATCTTATATAAGTCCAGAACATCAGACTTAGCTGTATTTATTGTGATAGGTTTTAAATCCGGGTGCAAAAAACTATGTAGGTCTCTAATTCCTTCGTGTTCTACCAATGAGAATGGATAATTATGCTTAACTACTGCTATTGCCATCTTTTCACGATATTTATCTTGGTCCAATGGCATATGACGTCGTTGCATAGAATCCTCCATCTCACTTCTACAATTTGTGATATGCCTTAGCAAATTAGAAGTACCAAAGTCTGTAACATATTCTAGTCCACACAACTTACATTTCGCCCGTTGTTTTCCATCATCGCTAAGGGGCAATTTTTTGAAATCCTTACATACTATGGAAGTAGACCACTTTTGTCGTTTTGATTTATTGGAAGAACTTTGTTCTAAGGTGTGCTCATCAACATTTTCATCCATAGGACCACTGATAGGCTGATAGCTGTATATGTAGAAGATACATACAAAGAAGAAAATAATAAAATATAACCTTGTTACATTAGTAATCTTCTCAAGAGAAGAAAGAATAAAATATAACCATGTTACATTAGTAATCTAATCAAGATTCAAGACCCAGGTTGAGGTTTGTTAAGAAAACACAAAGATTTCATTCTTTTTTTTTTCAAGATTGGATTGTATCTTCTACTATGTGATCGATTTTTTATTCCCAAGATCAAAAGTGAAAGCACTGGTTTTCAGTGAAAGCACTGATTTTTCATTCCCAAGATCAAAACTGAAAGCACTGGTTTTCTTAGAAACTAAACAAGTAAACAGAGGAAAGAACAAATTTTCTTAGATGGGAAAGTGCTAAGAAACTAATGAGGTCATCAAATCACCATATTTTTCTTGAACAGAAATATAAAAGTTGGGTTTACATACAATTTCATAGAAATCATCAATCCAAAGAAACCCATATCAAAAATTGCTGAAAAAACATTAAAAAGACAGATTCAAACTCACCTCGCACAATTTTTTACTTGAACAGAATCGCAGACTTCATAGTTCGTAGTCAATTAATCTCTTTGCATCATCCAACTTTGTCCCCCCTCCCCGGAAATGGTAATAATCATCTTCCAGAAATGGTAAATCATCCAACTTTGTGAGAGAGAGAGAGAGAGAGAGAGAAAGAGTGTGTGTGTGTGTGTGTGTGTGTGCGTGTGTGTGTGTGTCTGTCATGAGATCACGAGAGAGAGAGAGAGAGAGAGAGAGATGGAAGAGGCTTAAGGGTTTGTATCTCTTTTTTGATATAACATATTAACATTGTATATCTTTGATAAGAAATAAATAAAATAAAGAAATGGCCTATGGGCTACATCAGATAAGCCTACACGGCTAAGTTGCTAACCCACTTTTGACCTATTTTCAACCTGTGAAATTAGTTGGCCCAACCCAATTTCAACCCATACAGTTTTATATCAGGCCCAAATGGTTAATTTTCCAGGTCGAATTGGACGGGTTGAGAGATTCACAACTGTTTTGCCAGCCCTAGTTTTACTCGAACTATTTGTCTTACAATTCTCACCTCGAGCTTTTACTATTACATTAAATAATGAACTTGTTCTTAATTGCAAAAGATGGTACTATTTTTGCGTGAAAACTTGACTTTTATATTGACGTATAAACATTAGGATATCAAACATGGTCAAGTGATTCTCATACATTTCTCTATTGCCTGTTTGTGATTTTTATTTTCCTCAACAACTGAATGAATGAGACAAGCGCGATATATGCATATTATTGATACACCTGGTCTAACTGGTGCAGGAAGGCTAGGTTCAAACACAAGGCAGAAAGGAGATATCCTAATAAATGGTCACAAACAAACACTTGCTTTTGGCACTTCCGTAAGGATACAATTTTTTTATTCATCTCTCTCGCTCTCGCTCTCTCTCTCTCTCTCTATATATATATATATAATGTAGAAGACAAACAAACACTTGCTTTTGGCACTTCCGTAAGGATACAATTTTTTTAATCATCTCTCTCGCTCTCGCTCTCGCTCTCTCTCTCTCTCTATATATATAATGTAGAAGAATGCTAAACCTACTAAATATATAACATTATATGCTAACCTACTGTAGATATTTTTATTTGGTAAAAAAAAAAAGCCCATATACCTCATTACAGTGATAACACTAATAAAAAATGTAAATTACTCCGTACATTTATGTCCATTTTTATGAGGTGGTATAAATTTTTCATGACCATTTAAATTTGAATACTATGCTATCATACTAGCTTCATGTAGTAGGATAGCAATCCCCCATAGACATATATATATATATATATATATCTATCTTTCTATAAATATCATATACAAGTGCGGAGCTATTAGTGGGCTTTTGTCGGTAGGGGTGGATCTAGAAAACCAATTCAAGGGGGGCTTAAGTATGCCCCTGAAAAAAAAATGGACCTATTTATACATATTTTGGACTTTTTGTGCATATTTATACATTTTTTGTGCATATTTTGGACCTATTTATATATATATATATTCTATATAAATTTTATAATTAACACAAAAGCATAAAGAGAGGGGGCTTAGTATGATAATTTTATAATGTTAGGGGGGCTTTTATAATTTTCAGGGCATAACTATAAAAACATTTTATTTTTTAGTGTAAATCTATAATTTTTCAAAAATCAGGGGCGGGGGGGGGGGGGGGGGGGGGGGGGGGGGGGGGGGGCTCAAGCCCCCCTTTTACCCTCTTTGGGTCCGTCCCTGTTTGTCGGTCTAATTTTTTACGTGTAAGATTTTAGCCTAATTATAGTATAGCCCACCCTAATATTTGATAAAACGCTTCATCCTTTCTATTTCTATTTTTAACTCAACCCAATATTGTTCAATCTAAGCAAAACACATTATGTTAGTTCAATAATAATCTAGTCCACCTAAAATATTTTGTTCAACTCCTTTCAATAATTTTAAAACAAAAAAATAGGTGTTGTAGATTCGCCCAATTGTAAATCAATCCACCTAGCTTAAAGTATTTATTCCATCAATATTCCTTAGTATTTATCAATTTAGGCCAACCAAAATTGTTTTACCATCACTCAAACTTTACAAATTACAAGAAGCGATCAACCCTTTGGGAATAAAAAAAAAGATGATATTAAGAAAATTCAATCTAAGAATAGGGATAAATAGACCCAAAAAAAAATTTACCTCGGAGGTGCTGCCCCCCGAACCCCCGTACATGCATGTTCATGATTGTATACAGACCCATACAGTCCCAGCCCTCCCTAGATAAACAATCCTAGCTCCGCCATTGATTATGTACATTGTGAAAACAAACAATTAAGTTTACTTCAAGTTTTGAATTATGATATTCTTTGCATGTCAATATTGAATATAGGCCTATGTCACACAAGATGATACTCTAATGACAACACTAACAGTAAAAGAAGCCGTGTACTACTCAGCTCAGCTCCAACTTCCAGACACCATGTCAAGATCAGAAAAGAATGAAAGGGCAGAAGCAACAATAAGGGATATGGGCTTGCAAGACTCCATGAACACAAGAATTGGAGGATGGAATACAAAAGGCCTTAGTGGTGGACAGAAGAGAAGAGTTAGCATTTGCATTGAAATCTTGACACGCCCAAAGCTTCTCTTCCTTGATGAGCCTACTAGTGGTCTAGACAGTGCAGCGTCATACCACGTCATGAAACGTATTGTAAAACTTGCTCAACAAGACAGAAGGACTATTATTGCGTCTATTCATCAACCTAGTAGTGAGGTCTTTGAACTTTTCCACAATCTTTGTCTTCTCTCTTCTGGACAAACCGTCTATTTCGGTTCCACCTCAACAGCCAACGAGGTAATATAGTTCTTTCTCTCTCTCTCTCTCTCTCTCTCTCTCTCTCTCTCTCTCTCTCTCTCTCTCTCTCTCTCTCTCTCTCTCCTGGCATATAAGGCATCACAAGTTTGCTACTAATTAACTTGACTTAAACATTTCGGCCATATTGGTGGGCCCTTTCTTTAGGGTACTATGATAGAATGCTTGGAGCGTTACTCTCTCTCTCTCTCTCTCTCTCTCTCTCTCTCTCTCTCTCTCTCACACACACACACACACACACTCACACACAAGAATTATATTATAATGAAAGTAAATCTAGGTTTATATACATATATGGTGTTTGATGAATTGTACTTTTATTGCAGTTTTTTGCGGTTAATAGCTTCCCATGTCCATCTATGAGGAACCCTTCTGATCATTACCTTAGAATTGTGAACAAGGACTTTGATGTTGTAAGTGGTTATTTCTTTAGGCTTACTTTTTAGTGTAAAACCATTTCTTATTCTTGGAAGTGCTTATTATATGCACAAATTAAGGGATGTACTAAATTAATTTTGTGAAAACATTTTTCTATTGAATTTAGGACATTGAACAAGGACTTAGTGGAGGAAAAATTCCAACTGTAGAAGCCATTAACATTCTTGTTAAGGAATACAAGTCCTCAGAGGGTTGTCATCAAGTTAAACGTTGGGTAGATGCAATATGCGAACAGGTATATATAAAAGTGATTAATAGATTAGTTGAATGAAATCATCATTTAAATATGCATAGACACTTGAATATGGACCTAATATATATAGCATTGATGTGAAATTAACAAGGTACTTATGGGGCCTTTCTTTTGTTTTTTTTTTTTTTTTTGTAGAATGGAGGAACATTGGAGAAGAAGGGAAGTCAAGCAGGCTTCATCACTCAATGCCTTGTTCTTACTAGGAGATCTTTCGTTAACATGTACCGTGATCTAGGCTATTATTGGCTTCGTCTGGCGATCTACATTGCCTTATGCTTATGTGTGGGGACTATCTTCTACGACATTGGCCTAAGTTTTGGTTCAATTCAGGTATCTATAGGATAAACATGGAAAATACTTTTTCACAGTCTATATTTTTCTCTACCAATATAATTTGATTCTTTCTTCATAGTGAGCTAATTCTTTACACACTTTGGATTATGAATTCACAGGCTAGAGGTTCAATGCTCATGTTTGTTGCAGCATTCTTGACTTTTATGGCAATTGGTGGATTCCCTTCTTTTGTTGAGGACATGAAGGTAGACCTTATTATCTAATCATATTATGTTTCAATTTTAACATTGCATTCATTTTTATTGATATACCTCTTCTACTCTATCGTGAAAATCAGATATTTACTCGAGAAAGATTGAATGGGCACTATGGCGTGGGTGCATTCGTTGTTGGAAACACACTTTCTTCTATACCATATTTGGTATTAATTTCTGTAGTACCTGGAGTAATGGCTTATTATCTCGTTGGCCTTCAGAAGAGATTCGATCACTTTGTGTACTTTGCGTTGCTTCTGTTCTCATGCATGATGTTGGTTGAAAGCCTAATGATGATAGTAGCGAGTGTTGTCCCAGATTTTCTCATGGGTATCATAACTGGCGCAGGAATTCAAGGTGTGATGATGCTAAACGGAGGCTTCTTTCGGTTGCCAAATGACCTCCCTAAGCCATTTTGGAGATACCCAATGTACTATATCGCTTTCCATAAGTACGCAAACCAAGGGTTCTATAAGAATGAGTTTGAAGGACTAACGTTCCCTAACGGGCAAGCGGGAGGGCCACCCACCATTAGTGGTGAACAAATCTTGAGGAATGTTTGGCAAGTGGAGATGGGTTACTCTAAGTGGGTTGATGTTGGAATTTTGTTAGGGATGGTGGTTTTATATCGACTTATGTTTTTGGGAATCATAAAGACTATTGAGAAGGTTAGGCCGATTGTCAGAGCTCTTCGAGTTGTTCATCCTAAACAGTCAACACTAGTTGAAAATCCATCTTCAACACCCTTACATGATTCAAAAATGAAGAGGGTTTACTAGTTCTAAGCATTCTACATTATAAACCAAATTAGAACTTATGTTTAAGGTTGGTTAATATGACTAATGTTATGTTGGTCTTGATGTAATACATATCTTGAATAAAAACTTGTGAGGGGTTCGAGATTATAGATATAAAAGGATATATATGCTAATGTCTATAAAAGTATTAGTTTCCCTGGCTATGATTTGGTGTATGTGGTATTCCAGTGATCTACTAATGTGAGATTTATTGGTTTGTTTTTGTTTCCATAATAATCTAAATGATCATCGACTTTTTTTTTCCTTAAAATAAAGTTGTCTTTACTAATCGATTCAGTATATGTGTTTACCGTACATTATGTCTTAATTCTACTTAATGAAATAAATTGATTTTTCAACTTTTTTTTTTTAACGGCAAGTTTCATTGATTAAAAATATGTGGTTACAAAACGCCACCAATATACAACCCAAACCATACAAGATGGACAGCCCTAAAACTAACCAACTTGTATTCTCAAAAGCAAAAGATCCCTCCTGAAACACACCCCTGTTTGGGAGCCCTAAGCACACCCCACAATTAAAGTGTCCCAATCACTATAGATCCATACATCACCTAAAATGAGAATAGCACAACTAGTGCCAAAATGTCCACCTCAGCAATAGCAAGTAAATAGAAAATGACTCCACTAAACTTAATGACCACCCCAACCTTGGAGCAAAATGTAGCAGTAAAAACCCCACAAAGGACCATGACACATTGATGGGTATTTGGGCCCAATCCCGTCAGGACAACCCAAGACTCCAAGGATTGAGCAGTCGTGCCAATTCCATTGGAGCAGTAGTGAACAAACCATTCCTTATGTGTAGTTTTTGATCCTCTATTGAAGTCGAGAGGCATCATCCACTAATACCGCTTGACAGTAGCACCTCCTACTAATTTTTGGGACAACTCTGGCCTTTGTTACCCATCTCGAAGTCAGGCACCTGCTATATCAGATTCCAAAACACAAGCTAGATATGACCACTCCCCAAGAGAAAGACCAATGAACTACAAACCAAAAGAAACTGAGCACAAACAAATCCAATCATTCTGTCAAACAAAAAACTCAGCCCCAAATCCAATCATTTTTGTGCAGTTCATGTTTGAACAGTTCATGTGATTTGAAAAAGTAAGGTCACGTCATTTTTCTTTGTTAAATAATTATGATATATATACGAGTATCTTTTGATATATCTGTGATGTGATCTTGATTTGATGTTGTTATGAGCTGATGTTTAGAACTATTAGTTCAACTTATCTATGATTTCATTTCTCCGAGAAGACTTTCAGCTAATCAATAGGTCTTTTGTAGGTACACATCACTAGATCACGATGGTTGGAGTGAGTAGGAATCCACCACGACTAGGAGCACTTATTCCGAAGGTCATGGACTCAACAGGTGTTTTCGAGGCATTCATGAAGAGAATGGAGCATGTGGGTAACACCTACAATCATGCTACGCATCAATGATCCGCCCAGTATCCTGTTGCACCACCTCTGCCTAGACAGACCAGGGATAAGTTGTTAGAAAGTTTTCACACACTATGTCTAAAAAGGTTTGATGGATTAACAGAGCCGTGGAAAGCAGAGCAATGGATACGGGAGATGGAACTGATACTCGAAGCCTTGTAGTGCAACAAGCAAGATAAGCACCGTCTTGCCACATTTCAGCTCATAACTTACGCCGCTGCTGACTGGTGGGAAGCTGAAAGAGCTACAATAGGAATTGAAGCTACACGCATAATGCCTTGGGAGACATTTAAGGGAAGGTTTCTGGAGAAGTATCTCCAGAAGATGAAGGATCAACAAGAGAAGAACTTTCTCAGTTTAGTCCAGAGAGGATGGACTGTGCAGGAATATGTTGGGTTTGCGCCCTCAAACCATTACTTTATGTATGAGATATTGACATTTTAATATATTGACATCAACTTTACATTTCATTGTGTATGTTTCTTTCATGATCATAGTAAGTAATTCGTGTGTGTATGAGATACATACAAGTGAGATACGAATTACTATTCTCTGATACTTAGAATTTGTTACAGTGGATGATGAGACTGGATACCTCATCAGGTATACACTATAGCATGATTAACTACCATTGGATGGAGTGATAAAAAATCTAAATCACTAGAGTGTAGCTCTTAGCTAATATGCTAGTGCTTATAGTGTATTGACAGATCTGAGTTTTCCTATTGACACTTAATACTGTCAACAATCGATAGGAACTCATAACTTGTATAAGGTACGTGTTCTCAATCTTGAGACGATTATGAGCATAGACTATGGATATGGCTGCTTTGACTTACCAATCAGTGAGGTCTATAAAAGATCAACAACTGGGTATCTTGGGTATGTCATGTTTATAGGGTTGTGAACATATATATTGTCAAGATAGAATCTACCCTCTGATAAAGAGTAAGCATTCCCTTGAGAATGTCACCAAGTTGATTACTGAGAACTGCAGTCTTGTTGATAAGTAGTTATCAACATGTTCGGTAATCATAAGAGGTGAATGGGACTCAAGGAATACAAGAAGTAATCATGATTCAGGTTGACAATAACAGTTATCCGACTACCTGAATATGATTACAAATGCTGATGGTAGAGGGACATTAGTACACCATATAAGTCTAGTTATCGCTTCGAATATGTTCTTTTGCGTTGGAGTTCAGTTATCGTTTTATAATGGAGTAAACGTTAACTGATCAGTTGATTAGTTTGCTGATCAAAGAGTTTGATCATGGTAATTAACAATTGGTATAATAAAGAGCCTAGGAGGTCCCACTCTTAGCTCCGCTAGGATGCTTCAAAAGGCAAAAGAGGATCCTGTCAAGACAGGTTCGATCGATCGAAAGAGTTTTGATCGATTGAAGTCAACGCAAGTTTGATCGATCAAAAGTTGTTCAATTGATCGAAGGCACTTCGATCGATCGGAGGCTTAAAGTCGGTTTTGGAAATCTATAAATAGGGCAGCTTCGTACAGAGTTTAATAATCGTCGTTTTTCTATACAAGAGCTGCTGAAACTGTTTAGGGTTTTCCCAAGCCTTCTTATCCTCCCCGTTAGAGTTCCCACCAACTCTAGCCTCTCTGGTAGTATCCGTAGGGTCATAAGAGTGAAGACAACCTAGTGGAGACTGTTCACCATCAACAAGGTTGAAGATTTCAGAATTGGGTTCAAGACACAAAGATATAACTCATTGTCCCCCCTTGTACGCATCTATAGAGTTAACGAGTAGTAGATCCGAGCATACCAATAAAGTTTTAAACTTTAACTTTCCGCTGCGCGTTTAAAAATAGTTTTAAACCTAATTTTCCTATAATTGGTATCAGAGCCACGCTTGTTTGGATCTATAGATGTGTTTTGGAACACTAGTTATGATTTACATGTTGATTTTAGGACTGGTTTTGAAACTGCATCATCACATATCTGTTTCTGCCGTGTTTATGAAGCAGAATACAAATATGTGATTGCATTGGATGCATGGTGGGTTCGATCGATCGAAGTGGTTTCGATCGATTGAACCTCTCTGTTCTCAAGCGATCAAACATCTTTTGATCGATCGAGCTTGATTTTGTTCGATCGATTGATTCTCTATCCAGATGTTCTATTCACAGTTTTAAAGGTTTTTTTAAAATTGTATACTTTAATTTTATATTATTTTGTAATTTTTCAAATCATTCTGTGAAACTGACAGTTCAATCGATCGATCAATGATCGATCGATCAAGGTTCGATCGATCGAACTTTGTCGATCGATCAAAGTATGATAGAGAACTGAGATGCTGTTTTAAGTTCTAGATCAGTGTATAAAGAGTGTATGTACTGTGTGAATCAATTAGGGGTTTCAATAGTTACATATATTTTTATATATGCGTGGATGTGTATACGACTAACTTTTTTGCAGCAAGATTAGTCCACTATCTCCCATGTCACCAAGTCTTTTAAATATTGTATTTGATTGGTGTAATTTTTTTTTAATTGTTGGTTTAGTTTTAAGGCATGTGTAAAGGGCACTGCGACTTCAATCCTGCGAATAGGAACGTCACACCGGTTTCCCTGGCCTTTTTATTTCACTGTTGCTATTTCCTTTTCTAGAAAAATTGCAAGCTTCGAAAGAAGCATAAAAATTTTTGTAATAGAATAGGAAATCCGTGAAGATGGAGGAGTAAGCCATTGTCCATGAAGATGGAGCATGAGCGATCAAACCAAGAAGTAGGTTCTATGGAGATAGAGCCATGGGAGATAGAGACATCGTTTGGATGTTTTTATTTCATTTTAGTTTTTTTGTTTTTATGTGCTTGGTTTGTGATTGGCGTTTTTACATTGTTACTGCTTGCATGCACATAAAACAAGTTTTCTAAAATAAAATTCAAAAACTATTCAACACATTAGTAAACATTGGATGTTTTTGGGTAATGTGTAGAAACAATTTTTTTTCCCAAAAACAAAATCCTTAACTTTTAAATCTAGTGGGAGAGGGAGTTATTATTATATCTCCCACGATCTTCCATTAACAGTTCACTGTAAGATGAGTAGTGCATCAGACGTGTTAGAGGGTAACCACCACACGGAGGCACTACTTGAGGTGGTTGTGATTGGATCTTAGTTAATGGTACGGTACACAGTAGCTAAGCAATGGATTAGGGATCCCACATGGGGTATTATTCAGAAATATAGAGATCAAATTGGTTCGGGAGTCATAACATGTTTTGCAAGAGTTGCATAGTGGACAAGTCACGATTAATCGAAAGATCGAACCTTGACTACCACATGGAGGCTTTGTTCTTTCGTTTCGATATTCCGGCGACCTTGTTTCAAAATAAGAGTTTTAAGGATTCATTTATTTCAAACTGTCAAATTTTGATATCCATATTTATTTTATTTTTGATTTTTTTAGTAAATCATCATGTCTGGATCTGCATTTAGTCCTCTTGCCACCATACTTACACAAAGCAAGTTAACTGGAAATGACTACACTGAATGGACACGTAACCTAGACATCATTTTAACTGTAGAGGATCACATATATGTCCTCACCACCCCAAGCCCCGAAGAACCCGCTGCAAATGCTTCAACTGCTGCTAGACGCGAGTTCGATAAATGGAAGAAGTCGAATGGAATAGCCCGTTGCTACATTCTGGCCTCAATGGCTGGTGTGTTGCAACACCAACTCTAGTCGAATAATTCTGCCAGTGACATTATTAAATCCCTGAAAAAGATGTTTGGGGAGCATGGCAGGCCTGCCAGACAGGTAGCCATGCAGAAGATATTGAGTGCGAAGATGTCGGAAGGGACTCCAGTCAAAGAACATGTTTTAAAAATGTTTGGTTATTTGAACGAACTGGAGACCTTGGGAGCCAACATCGACGCACAAACCCAAGTGGATATGATCCTCAATTCGCTGTCACCTTTATTTGTTCAAAACTTAACTATAATATGAATCAATGAATTTTTCAATAAGTGAACTGATGAGTTCTCTTTTGGCAGCAGAAGGGGTGATCAAGCCTGGGGTCAACGTTCTGATCGTTGAGAAAAGCTCTTCCTCTTCCTGATCTGTGCCGAAAGGCAAGAAAGGGAAAAAGAAGGATGGCACTGGTGGTCCAAGTGTTGGACCGGTCCCTAAGATTGCAAATCTAAGGGAAAAGGTAAGGCAAAGGAAAGGTGGGTGGCCAAGGCTAAGGGAAGTGTTTCCAAAGCGGTGATAAGGGCCACTGGAAGAGGAACTGTCCAGAATTCTTAGCTACAAGAGTTCAAGGTATGATTGAATCACATGTGATTGAAGTAAGTTTTATAACGGATACTTCCAACACTTGGTGCATTGATTCTGGTGTGACTAACCATATCTATAATTCATTACAGGGGTTCAGATCAACCAGGAAATGCAGTGATGGGGAGATCGTGCTGACTCTGGGTTCTAGTGCAACCATTTTTGCTGTTGCTATTAGAGTAGTAGATTTGGAGTTTTTGGACAATAGGACAATAGTTTTATCAGATGTACTTTACGTCCCTTTAATGAGACGTAATTTAATTTCTGTTTCAGAGTTATCAAGTAAAAATTATTTTTATCATTTTGGAACAGAAGTTATTAAAAAAAATTGTTCTTTTATATGTTCTGGTGTTAAAACTAATGGCTTGTATGTGATTACTCTTAATGTTACTAAAGACTCTTGTATGGAACTTAATAACTCAGTGGTAACTGTACCATCTAAAAGAAAAGAACCTTCCACTAATCCAACAAGGCTTTGGCATATGAGGCTTGGCCATATCAATCTAAATAGGATTGACAGACTAGTCAGAAGGGGTCTTAGGCGATTTGGTTCTCGAACCAATGGAAGTCTGCGAGTCTTGTTTAGAGGGGTAAGATGACCAAAAGGACATTCCCGCAAAGGGCAACAGGACCAATGCACTGTTAGAATTAGTTCATACTGATGCGTGTGGACCAATAAATATTAGAGCACGAGGTGGTTATGAGTATTTCATAACTTTTACTGATGACCACTCTAGGTATGGATATGTGTACCTAATGCAGCACAAGTCTGAAGTCTTTGAAAAGTTCAAAGAGTTTAGGGCTAAAGTGGAGAAGCAATTGGGCACACATATCAAGTCCATTTGATCTGATCGAGGTGGCGAATACCTCTCTAATGAGTTTATTGATCACCTCGTACAGATGGGATTTTTTCATAGTTGACTGCACCCGGTATGCCTTAGCAGAATGGTGTAGCAGAGAGAAGGAATCGGACTCTTTTAGACATGACCAGGTCGATGATGAGTTATTCGGAGTTGCAGTTATTCCTTTGGGGTTATGCTTTCGAAACCGCTGCGTACATACTAAATCTAGTACCAAGCAAATATGTTCCCAAGACACCACGAGAGATATGGATTGGGCGCAAGCCTTCTTTGCAACATCTCCGGATATAGGGGTTTCCAACACATGTGCTAAAAGGAAAGATGAGCAAGTTGGATTCTAGATCGGAAGTATGTTACTTTGTAGGGTATCCAAAGGGTACTTATGGTTGGTATTTTTATGATCTATGATAACAAAAAGTGTTTGGTAGTACGAATGCTATTTTCTTGGAGGATGATTATATCATGAACCATAAACCTAAGGGAAGAATAGATCTGAGAGAGATAGAATGAGAGCCCTCAGTCCTACCCGCAGTTGATAATGATGTGAGACATAAAAATACCACTTCTTCACCCATTTTCGCACAGGTACCTCATCGTAGAGGGAGGATTATCAGCTAGTCTGATAGATACATGTTCTTAGGAGAAGTTTTTGAAGTAGTCTCCATAGATTCTAAATCTGATCATGCCACGTACGAAAAGGCAATGGTTGATGTAGTCTCAACTCATTGGGTTAAAGGTATGAAAGCTGAATTGGAATCTATGGATTCCAATCAGGTCTGGGATCTTGTAGAACTTCCAGCCAATATTATACCCATTAGCTATAAATGGGTCTACAAGAGGAAAAGAGGATCTGATGGAAAGGTTAAGACCTTTAAGGCAAGGCTTGTAGTGAAAGGTTATACTCAGAGGAAGGGCATTGACTATAAGGAAACCTTCTCGCCGGTAGCCATGCTCAAGTCCATCAGGATACCCTTATCTATTGCTGTATGTCTAGATTATGAGATCTCCCACATGGACATCAAAACTGCATTCTTGAATGGCAATCTTGAGCAAGACATCTATATGCAGCAACCAGAAGGGTTCATATCTGGCGAAAAAGGTAACTTGGTATGCAAGTTGCGAAAGTCCATTTATGGACTTAAACAAGCATCTAGGAGTTGGAACATCCAATTTGACCAAGCGGTCAAGTCATTTTGTTTCATACAGAACCTGGATGAACCTTGTGCATACAAAAAGTGTGAAGGGAAAGTGGTGGATTTTTTTGTGCTTTACGTTGTCGACATTCTACTCCTTGGGAATGATGTAGCGGCATTGTCAACAGTTAAGGTTTGGCTAGCTAGTACTTTCGATATGAAGGATCTAGGAGAGGCGAGTTATATTCTTGGGATAAAGCTCTTTCAGGATCGTAAGCGAAAGATAATGGGATTATCTCAAGCTGGTTATATCGATAAGGTGCTAACTAGGTTTTCAATGGATAATTCAAAGAAAGGTTTATTACCTTTCAGGTATGGTTTAGCGTTTTCCAAGGACCAGCGTCCAAAGACACAGGAGGAGAGGAATCGCATGGCAGGAGTTCCCTATGCCTCGATAGTGGCAAGACTCATGTATGCGATGGCATGCACTAGGCCAGATGTCTGCTTTGCCGTTGGCATGGTTAGCAAGTATCAATCGAATCCAGGTCCAGAGCACTGGACAGCCATTAAGCACATTCTTAAGTAATTGAGAAGAACTAAAGATTACATGCTTATATATGGCGGTAGTGAGTTAATTCCAGTAGGATACACTGACTCGGACTTTATGTCAGATAAAGATTCGAGAAAGTCGACATCCGTACATCTCTTTACCTTGGGAGGTGGTGCTGCTAGTTGAAGGAGCATTAAGCAGAAATGCATTACAGACTCGACTACAAAAGCTGAGTATGTGGCTGTTTATGAAGCCGCAAAGGAAGTTGTTTGGCTCAAGAAGTTTCTTATGGAGCTCGAGATGGCACCAGCATCGCTGTCACCTATTACGCTATACTGTGATAATAGTGGGGCAGTGGCTCAGTCCAAGGAGCCAAGGAACCACGGAAAGGGAAAGCACTTATAGCAGAAATATCATCTAATCCGTGATATTTTTCACTATATAGATGTGACTGTCACCAAGATTTCCATCGCTGACAATCTTGCGGATCCGTTTACAAAGGCCTTGCCACAGAAGGTCTTTGATCGTCATCTAGATAGTCTAAGTCTTAGATGTAGTCCTGAATGGTTGTGAGTGCAAGTGGGAGTGTGTTGGGTTTGCGCCCTCAAACCATTACTTTATGTATGAGACATTAACATTTTAATATATGGACATCAACTTTACATTTCAATGTGTATGTTTCTTTCATGAGATGATTGTTAATCCTTAAGTATCATAGTAAGTCATTCGTGTGTGTATGAGATACATACAAGTGAGATACGAATTACTATTCTCTGATACTTAGAATTTGTCACAGTGGATGATGAGATTGGATACCTCATCGGGTATACACTGTAGCATGATTAACTACCATTAGAAGGAGTGATGAATCTAATTCACTAGAGTGTAACTCTTAGTTAATATGCTAGTGCTTTTACTGCATTGACGGACCTGAGTTTTCCTATTTACACTTAATACTGTCAACAGTCGATAGGAACTCATAACTTGTATAAGGTATGTGTTCTCAATCTTGAGACGATTATGAGCACAGACTATGGATATGGCTGCTTTGACTTACCAATCAGTGAGGTCTATAAAAGATCAACACCTAGGTATCTTGGGTATGTCATGTTCATAGGGTTGTGAACATATATATTGTCAAGATAGAATCTACCCTCTGATAAAGAGTAAGCATTCCCTTGAGAATGTCACCAAGTTGAATATTGAGAACTGCTGTCTTGTTGATAAGTACTTATGAACATGTTTGGTAATCATGAGAGGTGAATGGGACTCAAGGAATACAAGAAGTAATCATGATTTAGGTTGACAGTAACAGTTATCCGACGACCTGAATATGATTACGAATGCTGATGGTAAAGGGACATTAGTACACCATACAAGTCTAGTTATCGCTTCGGATTGTTCTTTTGCGTTAGAGTTCAGTTATCATTTTATAGTGGAGTAAACGTTAACTAATCAGTTGGTTAGTTTGCTGATTAAAGAGTTTGATCATGGTAATTAACAACTGGTCTGAGCCAACAATAAAGAGCCTAGGAGGTCCCACTCTAAGCTACGCTAAGATGCTTGGAAAGGCACAAGAGGATCTTGTTAAGATAGATTCGATCGATCGAAAGAGTTTCGATCGATTAAAGTCAAGGCAATTCGATCGATCGAAAGTTGTTCAATCGATTGAAACCACTTCGATCGGTCGAAGGCTTAAAGTCGGTTTTGGAAATCTATAAATAGGGCAGTTGCGTACAAAGTTTAATAATTGTCATTTTTCTATACGAGAGTTGCTGAAGCTGTTTAGGGTTTTTTGAAGCCTTCTTATCCTCTACATTAGAGTTCCCACCAACTCTAGCCTATCTGGTAGCATCCGTAGGAGTCATAAGGGTGAAGACAACCTAGTGGAGGCTCCTGCACCATCAAGAAGGTTGAAGATTTCAAAATTGGGTTCTAGACACAAAGGTATAACTCCTTGTCCCCCCTTGTCACATCTATAGAGTTAACGAGTAGTAGATCCGGACATACCAATAAAGCTTTGAACTTTATCTTTCCGCTGCGCGTTTAAAAATAATTTTAAACCTAATTTTCCTACAGAATACAGAACGCAGTTTGAACGTTTATCTTGATTCGCTCAACATATGATAGACACGCCACAGAAGAAGGTTAAACATTTCTACCAAAGGCTTAACCCCTACCTCAAGCATATGATGATCGACCACCTAAATCAGTCGTTTGAAAGAATTGTCAGATTCGCTATGGGATTAGAGAAGGATGCTTATCTAGTTCAGCGACAACCATTGAACCGACCCCAAACCCGAAGAACTTTCAACAGAGGAATTTCTCGGCCTTTTCATCAAGGAATATTCAGGGATGGAGACACCAGGGTAACTTCCAAGGGAGCAAACACAACTGGGATGGAGCTAGGAAGCCCAGCTGAGCTATCCTCGACCCCAACAGTATCGACAGTAAGGACCGCCACCTCAGGTGTTGCTTACGACCCCATAGTTAAACAATGAAGGATGTTAAAACTATGGAGTACCCGGGCATATTGAAAAGTTCAGCATAGCCCTCAGAGTAAACTGTCGAATAGACATCGACTACCGAAATTACAACAAGCCAGGCCATTTAAGCAAGGATTGTTGCGCACCTCGTGGAGGATATTACGGAGCGCCGGCACAAGGGCTTTGTGGACCCCAAGATCAAACGAGGGTGAATGCCATTATTCCCGAGGAAGCTAACGTTAATGCTGAGGAGCAGAAGAACATGGAAGGTACGCTTATTCTCTTCCATAATCAAGTTAAAGCTTTATTCATTGCTGGCGCTGCACGTTCGTTTATTGCTATTAAGATTGTACGTCAATTGGGTTTAGAGCCTCAGACACTTAAGCCAGTGCTTAATGCTATGTCACCATTGGGCGTGACTGTTAAGTTGAGTAAAGTGTGCAAAGATTGTCCATTAATCCTAGGAGATAGGAATCTTCCAGCAGGCTCTGTAGTTCTGTTAATGTCAGAATTTGACATTATCCTAAGGTTGGATTGGCTTACCAAGTACGGTGCTAACTTGGATTTCCCTACTAGGACTATCTTATTTCCGATACCAGGTCGACCTATGATCATATTTCAGTATTAGCCAACGAGCGACATGTTTCTTACGAATTATTTGGCTACAATCAGGAGTACGAGTATGGAACTTACTGTGGACCAGATTCCTACCATATAGGATTTTTAGGACGTATTCCAGGATATTAAAGGACTTCTACCAAAGAGGGAAATAGACTTTTGTGTGGAACTAGCACTTAGAACATTGCCGATATCCAAGACTCCGTATCAGATGGCGCCAACTAAGATGTTGGAATTGAAGAAGCAAGTTCAAGAACTTAAGGATTTAGGATTTGTTCACCCAAGTAAGTCACCTTGGGGAGCACCAGTGCTATTCGTGAAGAACAAGGATGGGACGCCTCGCCTTTGTATCGACTACAATTAAACAAGGTTACAATCAAGAATAGGTATCCCCTTCCTTGGATAGACGATCTATTCGATCAGTTGCAAGGATCAAGGATCTTTTCAAAGATCGATCTATGTTCCAGATATCATCAATTATTAGTTCGACCAGAGGATGTGTCAAAGACTGCGTTCAGGACGAGATACGGCCATTACTTTTTTCTGGTTATGCCTTTTGGATTGACTAATGCTCCAGCAGTATTCATGGACTTAATGAATAGAGTATTCAAACCTTATCTGGATCAAGTCATTATAGTTTTCATCGACGACATCCTAAACTACTCAAAGACAGAAAAGGATCACAAGAAACACTTACAAATTGCTCTACAAACGCTCAGAGATAGTAAGTTATATGCTAAGTGCAGCAAGTGCGAGTTTTGGCAGCAAGAAGTCAAATTTTTGGGACATGTGATTTTGCAGAACGATGTCTCTATGGACTCATCTATGATTGATGCAGTCTTAAGTTGGAATAGGCCGACCATTGTGATGGAAGTTAGAAGTTTTCTTGGTTTGGCTAGATATTATCAAAGTTTCGTCGGAGGATTTTTCAATATTGCAGGACCTTTGACGAATTTGATAAGGAAAGAGACAAAGTACGAATGGACAGATAAGCATAAGGATGCATTCCACGAGTTAAAGGAAAGATTGACTTCTGCACTGGTACTAAGAATACCTACAAGTGGAAAAAAAAATGTATAATCTGCAGCGATGCATCACACCAAGGACTTGGCTGTGTGCTTATGCAAGATGGGAATGTGATTGCGTACGAATCATGACAGTTGAAGCCATTTGAGAAGAACTATCCTATGCACGATTTGGAATTAGCTGCCATAGTGTTTGCTCTGAATATTTGGAGACACTATCTTTTATGGAGAGAAGTTTGATTTTTTCTCGGATCATAAGAGTTTGAGATATCTGTTCTCTCAGAAGGAGTAGAACACACAACAACGGAGATGTATGGAATTACTCAAGGATTATGACATTTCATTGCAATACCATCTAGGTAAGACAAATGTCGTAGTTGATACTTTGAGCCGCCGACCTCAATTGGTAGTTACGACACTATTAATTCGAGAATGGCAAGCATTGGAAGTCATAGTAAATTTTGATCTTCAGCCAGTGGATCAGCCGTATTATAGAGGCTCAATAGACAATGATGAATTTGAAGCTATGGTTTGCCAAGATGTCAGCAAAGGAATCAGAGGACTGGAGTATTGGTACGGACGGAGCCCTACGATGTAGAGATAGACTCTGTGTGCCTGATGTGGATAAACTCAGAAAAGATGTGTTGGATGAAGCACACAAGTCACGAATGACTGTTCATCCTAGAAGTACGAAGATGTACAAGGATTTGAAAAGAAATTTCTGGTGGGAAGGAATGAAGAGAGAAGTAACTAAGTATGTATCTTAGTGTCTTACTTGTAAGAAAGTAAAGCAGAACATCAAAAACCACTCAGACTTCTACCTTCTACAACCATTACCAATTCCCCAAAGGAAGTGGGAACACATAATGATGGATTTCGTGGTAGGATTGCCAAAGTCTCAGCAAAACCATGACGCTTTTTTGGTGATTGTGGATTGACTTACGAAGACAGTGTATTTTATCGCCTACAGCATGACGTACCCAGTAGAACGATTGAGCCAGATGTATCTACAACACGTTGTACAACTACATGGCGTACCTACCACAATAGTGTCAGATCGAGATTCGTGCTTTACCGTAGAATTTTGGAAGAGTCTCCAGACAGTAATGGGAATTGCACTGAACTTGAGTTCAGCCATTCACCGGTAGACAGACGGTTAGACGGGGCGAGATAATCAAGTGATGGAAACTATGCTACGAGCTTGTGTCATCAATTTTGAGAGTAGTTGAGAGATGCACGTACCGCTAATAGAGTTCACCTACAACAACACTTACCATACGAGCATAGGAATGGCACCATTTGAATCTTTGTACGGAAGACCTTGTCGATCGTCGCTATGTTGGGATGAAGTTGGAGATACTCAACTTCTTGGGCCAGAAATGGTACGAGAAACTAGTAAGAATATTCAAGTTGTACGAGAAGATGAAGACAACTCATACCCAACACAAGAGTTATGTTGACAAGCAACGCAAAGACTTGGAGTTCGCAGTTGGAGTTCGCGTGCTGGTCAAGGTCTTACCTATTCGAGGCATCGTCATATTTGGTCAGAAGAGGGGCAAGCTATCACCGCAATTCATCGGACCATTCGAGATCCTAGAAAGTGTTAGAAAAGTTTCTTATAGACTCGCGTTGCTGCCAAAGATGTCAGGAGTGCACAACGTTTTCCACATCAGTATGCTACGAAAATGTGCTCACAATCCAACACATGATATCAACTTCGAAGATATTGAAGTCAACGACAACGTTACGTTCAACGAAGGACCAGTGCGGATCCTTGACCGTAGGATCAAGACGCTCAGGAGTAAGGAGATTCTGCTAGTGAAAATCCAGTGGAAGCACCATAATGAAGGAAAGGCTTCGTGGCCGCTAGAGTCAGAGATGCAGGAGAAGTTTCCATTTTTGTTTTAACCCTACTACTTTAGATTTCGAGGACAAAATCTTTTAATAAGTGGTAGATGATGTAATACCCTATATTTTTGGAGGAGCATTAATACAATAAGATTCTGCATAATTACCTTTACTATACCTGTAATTTCTTTCTCAATTGATTGAACTTTTATCAATCAATTGACCTTGTAAATTTCTGTTTCAATCGATCAAAATTGTACGCTTCCAATCGATCAAACCCTTTTTAATCGATCAAAATTCTGCTGACATAAATGCAATGATTAGGATGCATTTCAATCGATCAAACTTGACTCAATCAATTGAAAGTGTACCACCTGTCTTCAATCGATCAAAGTCACTTCAATCGATCGAAGTTGTCAAATTTTATCTCCTCAGTTTATGCAGTAGCTGACACCTTGCACCTTCTCCCTCTATATGTATGAATTCATTTTTGTGTGTGTGAAGTTTGTTTGCCCAGAAGTTAGAGAGAGAGTTGTGCTTATATATATATGCACATGCATATATATATACACATACACACACATAGACTATATATAATCTATTCGAGAGGGAGAAGAGGAAGAAGACAGAAGCAGAAGAGGAAGAAGAAAATGTGGAGACAGAGAGGCAGAGGAGAGAGAGAGAAGGAGGCCATTGGAGGGAGCTTTGAAGCTCAAGGTTACCAAACACGCCCTTAGCATCTTTCGGTGAGTTCTAAACTCACTCGGTAGCTTAGTCCTATGTTTTACAAGTTTTGGACGTAAAAGAATGGACCCAAACACACCCCGTGAATTCTGTACGTTCACTGCCCAGACTTCTGGGGAAAAAGACTTTCAAGCGATTGAACTTGGTTCAATCGATTGAAAATGCTTCCTTTCAATCGATCGAGAATTCTTCAATCGATCGAAACTCATGAATCTCAATCAATCGAAATGGGTTCAATTGATCGAGACCACCTTCAATTCAATCGATCGAACATTACGGAACATGATTATTTCTGGTTGGTTACCATACATAGTGTGTAGCTATTTCCATATCGATACATGCTTCCATTATGCAATACTATGGAATCAAGGGATAATGGGATTGTGGATATCGTAGGCTAACCACGATTTAACTTTTTCTAATTCAAAATTCGAGTCGCCACTTAATTTTTTAGGGATATTAGGTCTCTTAAAATTATGTGTTTTAGACACAAACTCACGTTTTTTTGCAGTTTTGTGAAAAGCCCCTCGCTACTTTTCGTATTCGGTGAAAAGACCCTCCGCTCACAGATAATATTATCACAGATGATATTTTTCTGAACTTTAAAT
Organism: Hydrangea macrophylla; assembly: GCA_033977485.1. Taxonomy (NCBI): domain Eukaryota; kingdom Viridiplantae; phylum Streptophyta; class Magnoliopsida; order Cornales; family Hydrangeaceae; genus Hydrangea; species Hydrangea macrophylla. The sequence continues at coordinate 89,148,101 of CM066986.1, forward strand.
CATCATAACTCACTCATTTTTTGGCCTTTTTTGGTGATTTATTTTTTGATATCATGTATTTTTTCGAGATCTACGCATTGGACTTGAAAGTTGTACAAACAAAAGTAATTTGGAACTTCGTTTTTCATTTTTATCTTTTAGACAGATAATATTATCTGTTGACACTGACAGATAATATTATTTGTCAACTTTAAACCACCATAACTTTCTCAATTCTTGGGCTTTTCGGGTGATTTTTTTTTTTAATTTCATGTATTTCTTTGAGATCTACGCAATAGGCATGGAAATTTTACGAAAAAAAGTTAAGTTGTAGCCTGATTTTGAGGTTTTATCTATCTTACAGATAATATTATATGTTATCTGTGTGTCTGACAGATAATATTATCTGTCAACTTTAAACTACCATGACTTTCTCGATTCTTGGGTTTTTTGGGTGATTTTATTTTATTTGTTTTTAATTTCGTGTATTTTTTTAAGATCTATGCATCTATGATGCCAATTGTGCAAAAGAAATATGTTTTTATTATATGTATGCGAAAAAATATAATTTTTCATATTTGTTTGATGTTTAGTTTTTTTTGTCCCAGTATTTCATAGTCAATATTGAACTTGTTTGATAGATCTCATTTTGCTGATTCCAAAATATCAAATTTTACGAAAAACGGACTTGTATAACAAAAGTTATAGTAATTTGAGTGTAAAAAGGGCCTAATGCGATAAAGAAAAGTAGCATGTGTTTTTGCTTTGAAGAGTTTTATTTGAGGGGGCTATGGCCGAAGCTCCATTTTCAAAGGAAAATTAAGAAACCACTTTTAAAGCAAGCTAATCTTTTGAAAACTAAAGATTTCTAGATCCAGAGATTATGGAATGAGAAGGGAAGGAGCTCGACGGACTAAAACACCCCCACTCATCCTATCTCATGATAGGCCTCTACTCAACATCCTTTTTAATCGAATTGTTAATCTAAGCATGCTCTCAATTAATACATAGATATAAATATACATTCCACAATCATGTTGAAAAAGGTGCAAAATTGCTAACGATAAAAGGCATACAAAATTAAGTAGATTCATCTAGCAAGCGAATGATATGCAATAGAGAACAAGAGAACTTACACAAGATCTAGCTGCGAAAGGAAACGTGCAATGCATACAAAAATAGAAAAGCCTAGAAAAAAGAGTCTCTAATTCACATATTACACATAAGGCAAGACCTAGTCTAAGGTGTCGTGTATGGGGTCGAAAATCAATAAAATCAATAAATAAAATAAACTAAAGAAAAGTCGGGAAATCGTACCTCAATAGCGCTACAAAACAAAGGTTAATCCGCATGCTTTGAACACAATATAATATCAAATCCTAAATATCATGCCAAATCTCTAGCTTAAATCTAACAAACATGGAGAAAGTTGACAAAATCATGAATTTCTTTTAACTTGTTGAAATCACATCTCTATAGATATACAAGTCTCAACTAGGAGCCAATATAATGTCCATATAGAGATGGTACAATCTCAATATGATTACAAGGAACCCATGACTAGGTTCAACCATTTATGACTTATAACAACACAAAATAATGTCCTAATTGCTATAATCAAACCGATTGACTGAAAATTCACTTATCCTTAGCAGTCTTAAATTAGGTTATTTTTAGTTGGCTGTTTATCTAGGAGTCGACATTGAGCTTGGGCCATGTGAGACTCACTGTGGAGCTGCTGAATTGAACTAGGAATGTTCTGCTAAGTAGGAGTTTTCCCGGTGATGCATCCCGATCTGATGGTCGATACCTGAATGGTCGGTCGGGAATAGCGGATGCTCCGGCCATTTTGTGTGTATCACGTTTCTTCTATTGTATAAGGAAAAAAATTTTACGGGCAAAAGTGTCCTAGGTAGTTTTTGGTAAAGCTCCAATCCTAAATTTCTGCAGTGTCTCATTGTTTTTCTTCTGAAATTACAATGCAGAAGTTGGTTTGCCAAAACAGATTAATTACATATAGTTTCACTTTTAACTTTCAAAAGCTGCAGCCAAACATGCTAATAGAGGTTATTCGAGGGTTATGGATACCATTTTTATATGATCTTTCGTAATGAAATGTCAATATTGAGGTAATACCAATCTTTAAAATTAGTTAACTGATTCTTGATCATGTATTCCACCTTTTAAAATTCTTTAATGGAGACCTAGTCATGAAATCAGAAATTCTTAAGATTAGTTACAATAGCACTATATATATCAAATATTATTTTTATTAGTTTTTTTTGGGTCAAATTATAGTTTATTAAAAACATAAGAATTGTTCAGTGATTTGGAGAGTTTTGTAGCGATCTCTTTTCTGTTTTGTGTGTCTCTTTAGTAAGTTTCTCCTTCAACGGAACAGTGTCGTTCTAAGAGAGAAGACAGTGGTTGAGCACATGATATAGATGAATTTTCTACTGCAATACAAGAAGATATTTTTTGATTTGATAGCTTCTCCGCTTGGATTGTCAATAAATTTGCGTGAAAATCACCGATACTTGATTTTACTTGTTGGGTCAAAAAAAAAACCATAAGAAATTGCTCCGTAGTGATATATTGTTAAATTTTTGGCTGGCTACGAAGTATTCGTTTTGCATACAAAACTTATTTCAAGTATATAAACATTAAAACTTATGAATATACATTACTTAGGCTTAGTTTGGCCCCTTTTTGGTGCTTCTCCTTTTTTAAAGCACAATTTCATGTTAATTCATTTGGTAACTAGTTTATGCGCTTTGTAAAAATTGAACTTATGGCTTTTTTGGGGGAGCTTTTAAAAGCTCTAGAATGGAGCTTTTAAAAGCTCAATGTGGCTTTTTGGTTTCATGATATATTTTTGAAGAGTAGTGTGTCACTAGTACAAAATTATCAAACAACTTAGTAGTAAATTTCATAAGCTCCTTTTAAAAAGCCACATAGGGCCAAACTAAGCCTTACTGGCGGCTCATAGTTAAACTAATAAATTTTTTTTTTTCAGAAGGAAGAGTCAAAGACCAGGAAGAGTCTGCAATTAACGTGCTGATCATTCTATAGGTAAGATGACGACATTGACAAGGTGTTCAATTCATTTTTCCTTCTAAAAGGAGAAATTAATATTGACAAACATATACAAGCACTTTAAAAATAGGGTAAATATTACAAGTCTCGTTTGAGATTTGAGCTTAATACACATACTTGCTCTCACGTTTTAGAAATATTATTATTTATCTCTCTTATTTTTAAATTTTAGTATTAAATTCTTTCCTCCCTTTAACAAACCATTAGAACATTTACAGAATTTAATACTAAAATTTAAAAATAAGAAAGATAAAGTGATTGTGTCAAACCTCATGAGAATTAAATGATATTACCCAAAAAAAAAAAAAGGGGGACTGGAAATTTCAAGATAGAGAACTTTCCTCGTAGTTCTAAAAGATAACCTAACCTCTTAGTCTAAATAAAACAAACAAATAAATAAATAATTCCCTTTCATTAGTCAATTTGGCTGTTAACTTTGGGTTCATACTTTTACACACATCCAAAAAAAAAAAACAATTTCTTAAAGCTCTCTTCCCCAATCTGATGAATAACTTTTTAAACTCTTTCAGAAACAAAAACGATTACTTTTTAAAGTGACTACGTTACATCTGGCTTCATAGTCGGGCGATTAAAGTTTATGGATTCCTTTTTTTATTTCCGATTTTTGGAAGAACAAAATTTGAATTTACTTATATTCTATGAAGCACGGACACTCCAAAAAGGTCGTCGTACCCGCGGATGTGCGGGTGCGGCAGGGTGCTTCTTGAGTTCTTTTGGAGTTTTGGGTGCAGTTGGGGTGTGTGCGGAGTAAATATTTAAAGCAACGGGATATCACGTCAGCAAAATAACATACTCACGAATTTGAGATTTGTACTTATGTGAATGAGATTTTTCCTAAAAATAGGGAGTGTAGATGAATGAATAAAGGATTCAGATTTGATTGTTATACCACGTCAGCATAATAACCGTTACAATGAATATTTTCTTTTGCGGGAGGGATCATTTGCGGTGCATCGCGGGTGTTATTTTATTTTTATTTTTTCAATTTTTTTTAATTTTTAAAAATATTCATTATTATTATTATTATTATTTTAAATGGGTGGCTTTGTGACGTTACTTACTTGCCTATGTAGCATTTTATGTTTATGATGATTTTTTTGCTTATTAACTATTATTTGTGGCTTAATTGGGGAAAAAAAAAGTGAAAACTAGAGGATGAAGTGGTAGAATAATTAATATATAGTAAGATATAAAATATATTTTTAATATTTTGTAACAATACTCGTCCCACCCGCACTCTTACTTTTGAAAAAATTGCCAAACTCTCTGCACTCACGTCTCCGCACCCTCATCCCAGGGCCGGCCTGAGAGTCCAAAATTATTCTCACTATATACACTACTTTATTTAATTTAAAATTGGAAAATTTTGAAACTCTCCCCATTTTTTACTCCTTCCGCACTTCCTTCCCCTCTCTTTGTACATCAATCCCCATCCCTCAACTCTCTGTCATTCTATTTATATATATATATTTATGTGTGTGTATGTGTGTACATACATACATTCTTAGCTTAATTACAAAATATATTATTCTTTAAATAACAGTTTTTGTGTTGAAATATATTTCAGTAATGCAAATTTTGGAAATTAGCTTTGATATTGATATCGTTACCAAATACGTTTTCTGTTTTTGTTTTTATTTTCTTTTAAAATCAACAATGTTTACCAAACAAGTTTTCTGTTCTTTTTTTTATAAAAATAACTGGTTTCCAATTTTAAAAAATTTAAAACTGAAAACAATAAACGTTACCATGCGAGTCCTAACATTTTCGTTTATTTTTCATTAAAAACGTTTTTAAAATTTAGAGAAAAACGGAAAATGAGAAATAGTCATTTTCAAAATTAATGAAAACGAAAATGGCTCACGCTTGTGCCCATATGCGGAAAGATACATGACACTTTCCTATCTTGTTCGAGTTGTTTCATGGCGAAGTAGCCATTTAAAAGTCCAAAGTGTGGGTCACGGTGTGTACGGCAATCTTTTATCAAAAGTATTACACCCACATCTAAATTAATACACAATTACAAACCTAATAATCCTAATCCTTCATTCCAGTAGGCCCTATATAGGTCTCATATGGGTCTCACACGAGACCCACCGGACTTAAGTGCCAGGATATGTTAGGTGTGAAATTGCGTGTGAATTTAGATACACATCTAAATTCACACGCAATTTCACACCTAACACATTTTGGCCCTTGATTCCGATGGATCCCGTGTGGGACACATGTGAGACCCACATGAGGCCCACTAAAGGCCAAGATTATTGGGTGTGAAATTGTATATGACTTTAGATATGGGCAGTGGCAGATCCAAAACTTTAATTCAGTGGGGGCGAAGTTTTTATGGAGGTTCGGGGGCAGCGCCCCTAACCGATTTTTTTTTTGGGTAGAAATAGTATAACTTCATGTCATTTTTACCATAAGTTTCGTGTATATATAGGGAGTTGGAAATTCTGTGCCTTTTTTCTTTCTATCTCACGGAAAATGAGTAAGAGGTGGTTTTTTTTTTTTTTGGCTAAACAGGAGCAAGATGGGATTATGGGTCTTTGAGTTTTTTCCGCGAAACATCGAACTTCATCTGTGGGGGAACATTTTTTTTTTTTTTAAAAAATGCTTTGTCGGACACTAGGGGACTCTAGTGGTTTTTGTTTTGCTTTTAGGTCTTTCGATATATGACATATACATTTATACACACAATATATAATCCTATAAAACTAAGATTGGGAACAAGTTGTCAGTTATAACAATGTCAAAGTTCTGCAAAGTTCTAAAATTTATAAAAAAAAAAAAAGTAATGCTATGCTTCCTAAATTTCTTTATCAAAGAGCTTTCCAAATGACCTAACAGTGAGGCAAGGTAAACACAACTTCCAATCAAAATTCAATTGGTCCAATTATACTTGACCTGGCCCCACTACTAAATTATTGGGAGGCTTGGCTTAAGGTCCTTAAAGTTGGGCATAGTTGGATTAAAAGATAGCCCATTAACAATAAACTCACTAAGGACAAAAGTCCAGGCCCATTTTTAACCTACATCCACAATATTAAAACATCACTTTTCAAATCTATTTTACTCTTTCCATAAGACCAAACTACCCTTAAAGGAGATAATCAAGTTAAACGTCAAGTCAAACGCGCTAGTTAACATCACTTTAGCATTTCCGTGACGCGCCCACGTGGGCAATTTGTCTCCCACCGTGCCATCACGCGCGAATTGCTGCTCACATGGTGTGAGTATTGTACCGTATAATTTTTAATTTTGAAAAATATTTTTAAACTTTAAACCTCCATAACTTTTGATCTACAACTTCATTTTTCACAAATTTTATACCGTTGAAATCGTATCGACGAGATCTACAAAACTAGTGCCATTGTTGATATGTTTTGAGCAAAAAAAAAAATTCAAGTTTTTACATATATGAATAATAAGTAAAATTTCACTTAATAAGTGAAATTTCACTGAGTACATGAAATATTAAGTAAAATTTTACTTGATATTTATGAAGGTTGAAATTTTCTCTATTGTAAGATTTCTTAGTTTAAAAAGGGGCAAATTAAGCGGGGTCGCAAATGCTTTAAGTATAGATTAGGGCTTAGTTTGGCCCCATGCGGTTTTTAAAAGTAACTAATGAAATTTATTATTAAGTTGTTTGATAATTTTGTACAAGGGCACATTACTCTTCAAAAAAACATCATGAAGCCAAAAAGCAACCTTGAGCTTTTAAAAGCTCCATTCTAGAGTTTTAAAAGCTCCTTCCAAAAAGTCCTAAGTTCAATTTTTACATATATAAATAATAAGTAAAATTTCACTTATTAAGTGAAATTATTCATATATGTAAAAAAAAATTCAAGTTTTTACATATATGAATAATAAGTGAAATTTCACTGAGTACATGAATATTAAGTAAAATTTCACTTAATATTTATGGAGGTTGAACTGGTCATGCACTTAATATTTATGTAGTAAACTTGAACTCGACCATCAAATGCTATGATCACTTAATATTTATGGAGGTTGAAATATTAAGTGAAATTTCACTTAATATTTATGTAGTAAACTTGAACTGGAACATCAGATGATATGATCACAAGAAAGAAGAAACATAAGATCGACTTGAGTAAGATTAAGTTGGTAGTTAGTTCATCAAGTAAGGATCTTATGGAGTAAAGTTAAATCCTGCAATCTATAAAGTGCCTTCTCAAACTGGGTCCATTACTGCTCCAATGCCTCAATGTACTCATTGGACATCCTAACCAACTGAGGTGAAATTCCTGCTAATGCCTTCTCTTTGCTGTTCATTTCACTGCAAGTATTACTACCAGAGCATGACATGAGGGTCTCATAATACCCTAAGCTAACCGCCATGAGCCCAAATTGGGTGAAATTTCACTTAATATATTTATGTATGTCAAGTGAAATTTCACTTAATATTTATATATATATTAAGTATGACTCAGTAAAATGTCGGCCGTTAATACAAACTATGACTCAAATTTCTTATATTAAAAATGTTAACCGGGCCACTATTCACAAGCACCACTCATTTTTGAACTATGAGATGATAAACTTTTTAGTTTTTACAATGCTATTGTGGACATTGAGATCATCCATTCAGTCATTGTTCAAGTGAGGGAACTGTACTTCTAAGTTATATTGTACGCATAAATTCGACGTTAGGGATTTTAACATAATATGCAATGAAAAGTAGGACATAATATGCAGTCAAATGAAATTTCACTTAACATTTTATATATTCAGTTAAATTTCACTTAATAAGTGAAATTTCACTTATTATTCATATATGTAAAAACTCAAATTTTTTTTTTGCTCAAAATATATCAACAATTGTACTAGTTTTGTAGATCTCGTCGACACGATTCCAACAGTATAAAATTTACAAAAAATGGAGTTGTAGAACAAAAGTTATTGAGGTTTAAAGTTTAAAAATATTTTTTCGAAATTGAAAATTATACGGTGCAATACTCACATGGTGCAAGCAGTTTGGAAAGCAAACATCTGCATGAGGCGCGTGGGAAGGCGAGAATCATGCGCATGTGGCGCGTGTGGCAGGCGGGGATCATGCGCATGTGGCGCGTGTGGTGAGAGTAAAAGTGGTTTTTTCAAATTTATTTCTTTTGTCTTTTTCTGGCAGGACTTGCTTCCAATGTGTATTTTAAATTGTCTTTAATCCCAATAAAGCTCCTCTTAATGACCCTTTCACCAATTTTCCCTAAATTATTTGGTAAGCATTTTTTAGATAGAAATTTGAAAAAAATATCATTACTCTTTACAAAAGTCTCCGAATTAATAGAAAATCTTAACAAAAGTCTACATTTTTGTTAAAACTATCATATATAACCTGTTATTTTTTCGAAAGTTCAGAGGAGGCAGCTGCCTCGGCTCCCACTGTAGGTCCGCCCCTGAATATGAGTGTAGCATTTTTGATAAAAGATTGGTGTGTACACACCATGATCCACACTTTGGACTTGTAGTCGGGTGCTTCGCTACGAAACAACTTAAACAAGTTAGGAAAGTCTTGTACATCTTTCCGCGTATGGGCACAAACTTGAACTGTTTTCGTTTTCATTAATTTTGAATACGACTATTTCCAGTTTTCTGTTTTTCTTCAAATTTTATAAACGTTTTTAATGAAAAGAAAACGAAAAATGTTAACAAATATGTTTTCAGTTTTTATTTTCTAAAAAAAAAAATTCAAAACAAAAAGGTATAATGTTATCAAATGAGCCCTTAACAAAATATTTTCACTTTTCATTTTCTAAAAAAATAAAATAAAAATAAAAAATAAAAAACTGTAACGTTGTCAAACAAGCCCTTAATAATTGTGATTTTTTAATGTGTGTTGCATAGATATCCACCTAGTATTCAATCAAATCACAATCAAGTCAATGTCTTTCGTGCGAACAATGAACACTTGAGATGCTCTTATGATGACTTATAAGGACATAGGAGGCCAATAGAAAAAAGAAAAGAGGAGCTACAGTTTTACTAACAAAGATGTGCGGTGAAAAACTATCCATTTTAGCATTACTTTCCCACTAAAGATGAAATTTTCTTCCTCCAATACATTGATTATCATATGCATCTCACGTGATAGCATTCTATCCAATTCAATGGATTCCGAACTTGATTATTACTGTGTTGAGAATAATGGAAATTTTCTAGTATAAAAAGTATCGGCATATTCACTTCCCCCTTTTTTTTTTACACGAAAAGAAAGATCGATTTTATTGATTTCCATGCAAATTACATAACAAATAATATCAAAACATGCTTTATCGATAATCCATAATCCAAGCACGGGAACTATCAAACCTTAAAGTATATTCATCTATTCCTGATGATGCCAAAAATTGGTAACAGTAAAGTAAAGTAATTTTAGGAGAGAGAGAAAGTAAAAGACTATTTTTTTTGTATGTGGTTCGGCCCTGTTAATGAAGGTACCTACGTCCACGTGTGTGTCTGAGCACGTTCACTAGCAGATCACCGGCGGGCCTGGTGAGCCAACAAAGAGGGGCGGCACTACCAGTAATACCACCCGGGTGTATGCATATAATGGTGAATTTTGTAGAGGTGCTATGTAGACTAAAGAGTTGGCCGCCCCTTTCATGAGGGGTGAGAGGTCTCTTTTATAGATGTAAGAGACATACTCATACATGGATAAGGAAATATAATCCTATTGATATAGATTGACACCGATCAAGTAAGTTTCCTAATTGTATTAGGATTGATTGACATTAATTGAGGGGGTTTCCTAATTGGATTAGGAAATAGTTGCACTTTCCATTAGTCTTCTAGCTTGAGTAGGAAACTGCCCATAATGGGCGTATCAGCTGCCCCCCATTTTCAAGATTGGTCAGATGCTAAATCGGGGCAAGTTTGGAAATTAGTTGATGCCACTTGCCATTGTCTTGAGTGCTTGAGGAAGCTGTCTCGGGGCTTCTGAGCCTGGTGAGTACTCGGGAACTGGCTGAGAGTTGAGACCCGGCTTAGCTCGGGACTTTTAGGTGCTCGGGAACTGACCGGGAGTTGAGACCCGGCCTAATTCGGAGTCTTTGAGTGCTCGGGAAGTGACCGAGAGTTGAGACTCGGCCTACTTCGGAGTCTTTTTGCTTAAGTTAGCCTTCAGGATGGTTATCTTCTTCCCGTGAACCTTCGTCAAGGTTGTGGGAGAAAAATTTGACCATGTTGGAAAAGCCGACCTAAAGCGTATTGCTTTAGGGTCCTTTTTATGTTAGCTCCCCAGGATGGTTGTCTTCCGCCCAGTTAGCCTTCGTCAAGACTGTTGGGAGAAGAGCTTGACCATGTTGGTGGAGCCGACCTAAATCACGTTGCTTTAGGGTCCTTTTGCTCCTCTATCGTCGGCCAACCTAAGAGATTTTAGTCACCTCTATCGTCGGTCTGGACCTAAGTGGAGTTAATGCCTCTGAGTATTGTAGGTGCTCGGGTTGTCCAAGATTTTGACTTGGTTATCCGCGAGGCCTGTAAATACCCGGTGTGATTACCTGTTTAGTTCACTACGCCATCTTGCCCCCCAAGCTTTCGCTAAGACGAGGGTCTTAAAGAGGCTATGATCTGTAGGTAACCGACCTGGAACATGGTGGTTGCAGGGTCTTTTGAAGCTTGCCATCATCAGCCACCTAGGGGGTTTGCCCCCATCGTCGGTTGGACCTAAGCGAAGCCGGTGCCTTGGGCGTGACCCCAAGGTCTTTGGTGCCTGGGTTCGGAGCCCGAGGTCTTTTTTGTGCCTGAGTTCGGAGCTCGAGGTCTTTTGAGTGCCTGGGTTCGGAGCCCGAGGTCTTTGTAGATGCCTCGGGGTTAGGCCCGAGGTCTTTGTATGCCTCGGGGTTAGGCCCGAGGACTTTGCATGAACTCTGACAATCGGTGGAACCTTACGCGGTGATCAGGCAAGTACCACTGTAGTCGGGCTCATCTAGACCGATGGAGACAGGAGGTCGGATCAGGATCGTCAGGCTCCAGATCTCTTTGTGCTGGAGGCAAAGCCAGAACTGCTTGATCCTGACCGATGTGAACTGGAGGTCGGGTCGGGACTGTCGAACCATGCCTGTTGTGAGCTGGAGATCCGGCCGGGGCTGCCTGACCCGGACTGTTGTGAACCGGTGGTCGGGTCGGGATTGCCGGACTCAGATCTCTGTGAACTGGAAGAACAGTAAGAACTCCCGGGCTGATCTCGCTTTCGCTTACTTCTGGAAGACTCGTTGCTTTCTTGCCCGGTGCATTTGGTCTTCAGAAACTCTTCAGTGTCAATATATTTTCCAACCCTCTCAGAGAGCTCAACCAAAGTTTTCGGTCGGTTTCTGTGGAACGACGCGGCACACTTGGTGTGTTGAACTCCCGACCAGAAGGCTATGATGGCGATTGTCTCGTTCAAATTGCGGATTTGAAGCTTCTGTTGGTTGAACTGGTCGGTGAACTCCTTGAGGGACTCATTATCCCGTTGTCTGACTGTCAGTAGCTGCATGTCTGGCTTCGGCCGCTCATGTATACCGGCGAACTGGTTGATGAAGTGTTTGCTGAGTTGTTTGAAACTGCAGACCGATCGGGACTCCAAAGAGTAGAACCACTGCATGGCCGGGCCTTTCAAAGTGCTGGGGAAGGCTAGGCAGTGTAATTCATCGGAGTTGGTGGCTAGGGCCATCTGAACCTTGTAGGTCCGGACGTGGTCAATCGGGCTTCCCGAGCCGTTGTATGAATCTAGCCGAGATTGCTTGAATTTGCGCGGGATGGAGAACCTCGTGATCTGGCTGGAGAACGGTGACTCTGTCTTGGTATTGGCTTGATTCGGAACACGGTTTTGACCAAGCTTTTTGGCCACTCCGTCGATTTGCTTCTGTAAATCCTTGATTCGAACTTCCACTCCTTCCCGACTGGTATCTGAGGAACTGGTCGGGTTGGTGGAAGAGGCTTCTTCTTCATGGCGGGGTGCTGTCCTCTGGGATCGGGCTCGGCTGTGACCCCGGGTAACCGTTCACTTAGGGACGACTCTGCTCTTGACCGAGTGACCCAAGACTGATTCCCGGGCCATATGCTCCTGCCTTTCCTCTCGGGCAGCAGGCCCACTGCTGACGTCTTTGACATCCTCAACACGGGACGGGTTGGCTCGGGCCCGTTGTCTGGTCAAGATCGGTTCTCGACCGTACGCAACGTTCCCGGGTCGTTTCCCGGCCACTGGAGGATTGCTTTGCTGGGCTAGCAGGGCTTCGATCTGTTGCTGAATTTGACGCTGGCCCTCCAAGAGTTGTGTGAGGGTTGCGGTGATTTGCTCAGATGTCAGGATTGCTGCAGTAGACGCCGGGGCCGAAGGAACATCCCGGTCGAACTGCTGCGCAGCCTTCTTTGGTGGCATATTGATCAGTCAAGAATTTGTTGATGAGAAGAATTGTCGTTTCCCACAGACGGCGCCAAACTGATGATGCCAAAAATTGGTAACAGTAAAGTAAAGCAATTTTAGGAGAGAGAGAGAAAGTAAAAGACTATTTTTTTTGTATGTGGTTCGGCCCTGTTAATGAAGGTACCTACGTCCACGTGTGTGTCTGAGCACGTTCACTAGCAGATCACCGGCGAGCCTGGTGAGCCAACAAAGAGGGGCGGCACTACCAGTAATACCAGCCGGGTGTATGCATATAATGGTGAATTTTGTAGAGGTGCTGTGTAGACTAAAGAGTTGGCCGCCCCCTTCATGAGGGGTGAGAGGTCTCTTTTATAGATGTAAGAGACCTACTCATACATGGATAAGGAAATATAATCCTATTGATATAGATTGACACCAATCAAGTAAGTTTCCTAATTGTATTAGGATTGATTGACATTAATTGAGGGGATTTCCTAATTGGATTAGGAAATAGTTACACTTTCCATTAGTCTTCTAGCTTGAGTAGAAAACTGCCCATAATGGACGTATCAATTCCAATAGCAAATCTAGCAATATCATATGCAATACCATTGCCCCACTCCTAAAACTTATGTTGGATACTGCTAAAGTCATCCACAAGTGAAGTATGAGGAAAAGTTGTACACGGATCATTACGGCCCTATTAGGCAACAGGTCGGATTTCGGAGTTCACAAGTGAGTACGGAACTCCAAAATTTAAAATAAATTTTTTTGGCAAACAAGATTCTGTGTTTTAATTGTAAAAAAATGTGAGTCAATTTTAAAAATATGCAACTGGTAAAAAGCTATATCATGGGAGCTTTAATTCAAAAGCAGTCTTCTAAGATTGAACCGTAGAAACAAAAGTTATTGTCAATATAGGCACGTTTCTATGCCAGATAAGAGGACGAGATAAGATAAACCTTATCATGTCTTGTGTTTGGCACAACCGGTACCTATGTGCTGGATAAAGAAATGCAGAACTCCATTTTTATCCCAACACGGGATAAAATTATACCATGGGTATGCATATGTGTGTGGTGGGGGGAAAGGAAAGGAACATTGGGAGAAGAAAAATAAATTAAAATAATGTTATGAAGTAAATACTATAAATATTTAGTTATCAAAGATCATAATATACTTAAAAATTATAAAAGTACCATTTAATAAATAAAAAATATATTTAAACCATTAAATAGTATTTAAAAATTTTATTTCAAACTTAAAATTATATTTTAAACATAAAAAAAAAATACTTAAAAAAAAATAACAAAAAATTGAAGTTATTACAGTGAATATTTTAAACATAGAAAATACTAAGCACACCGATTTTGTACATCTAAACTATCCACTGCTAAGCAAGTGTATTATTTAGATGTCCTGTTTAGGTGTACCTAGCATTACTCTATTATAATATATCTTGAACTTTTATCCGACACATTGCCAAACTTAGAACATGATTTAAGCTTATTCAACTAAATAATTTATGTTATTCGACAATTTTAACCAACAATATTCCAAATATGGTCTGGAATTGTTAGAGAGAGGGACAGACTTAGACTGATCAGGGAGTACTATCTATAGCAACAAGATATGAATATATAATTTAACTGGGCATACATGTTGATCCTGCAAAATAGAGAAAAAAATATTTATACAACCGATCCCAATTAATTAGGACACAAGACTTTGTTTAATTTGGTTTGGTTCCAAACACGGCCTACGAGTATGTTCTAACTAAACTGCGTCTAAGCTAATTTTGAAAAGCACTATCATGTGATTCATGTTGCCTAATTTTGTTCGTGTTCCACACCAATTATACTAGATCACTTTGGTTCTAAATTTACATTTACTATTCCACCCTCCAAGTACGTATACAATTTGATAATTACGGCTCTAAGTGGTATATAGTTGACTACCTATTTCCAAGTTCTAGTCAAATTCCGAGAAAACAAATAATAAAAAGTCTAAGTTTGGCCCAACCACCTCAACAACGGTTTACATGATATGTGCATCAACGATTGTACTTCTAGTACGTTACTACCCTTGCTTGAAAGAAAAGCAATACCCCACAAGTACAACAACGGAAACAGTATTTTTGAGAAGTTTTTTTTTTTGCCTTAAAGGTAGTATCTATGTGGTACTTCACACTCAATGAGATAGCGCCACACAAAATTGTTGAGCATTTAAAATTTTTTATAATAAATTCCATTATTTGTGTGGCGCACTTCTATTGGATACGGGGTATCAAATGGTATGTCTCGTGATACTTTGGAAATACCCAATAATTTCTGAGTATTTTTCTATCATGCGCTCATACCGGAATATATCGTATTTTTAAATGGTCAACAAAGTCAACTTTCAACATAACTCCTAGATTTTCTTCTTTTCTGGTAAACTAACGTCCGCTAAACCTAATCCACACAAAAGTCAATCGCTGTCTAGAAATATTGTTATATTACATCTTGGATTTATTTACTGGTCCTTCTTAAATACGGATTATAAGCTTATTCATATATATATATATATATATATCCCCCATGCACACACGCATATTTGTGTTCATTCAACTTACAAAAAAAAAAAAACTTACATATCGTTGTGGTTCCCATCTCTCTAGCTTTACTTTTAAAGAGGGAGAGAAGCCTAAGAAACCATAGAGATTACTGTTTTTGTTTAATACTATATAATAGTAAGTTTTGATTAATGCTTTTGGTTTTCTATATATATATATATATATATCTCAGTTTGTTTTCACTTTCTGCAACTTTTCATGACAAGAAAATAATTTATCAATGAGCTATATATGTTCTCATATGTGTTTAATTGTGCTGTTGGCTAGGTTTAAAGATTGATTTAGAATGGAGATCAACTGGAAAAAACAAGGGGGCTTGCTTGTTATTTTGGCAGTAATAGTTGGGCTGTTCTTGCTTGCTGAATCTTCTACACATACAACAAGGTGTTTATCTGACCATTCCCATAAGTTTATACAGTTATTGAGTTTGGATTTTAACAGCATGGGTTTAACCATGCAAATCAAGTTTCTAGTATATGGGGCCGGCCATTTGGCAATCAATTTAGGGCTCGCATGGTAACATTTCCTGTTTTGAGTTTTCAGTTTTTTAAAAATGAAAATCAGTTTTGGTTTTTGTTTTTTGAAAAAAAAAACGAAAACTTGTTTGGTAACATTGTTGATTTTTTTTTTTTGAAACATAAACAGGAAACTCAAAACGACTTTTTGGTGTTTTTATTTTTTACCCTAAATTTGAAAATGTTTTTTAAAAACAAAAAACAAAAACGTTACCAAACGAGTTTTCAATTTTCGTTTTCTAAAAAACGAAAACAAAAATAGAAAACAAAAAACGACAACGTTACCAAACGAGCCCTTAGCTTTTGACATTCAATCGCAAAAAAACTGTAATGGCCAAAAGTTATCCAATGTAACTTTGGTCAATCACAAATTTCAACTATTATATTGGCTTGCAGTTTTTGTGATTGAATTGCATAAATTAGTTTCCCAAACAATTCTATTATAATATGTTAGAGTTTTTTAAACACGTATGCGCTCCAAAATACGTTGCCACTTTAGTCCTAAATCCTCTAGGACCCTTTAGTTTTAATTATAAATTTTCGAGCTCATTCAGTGATACCGTCACATTACGTTATCATGTAGACATGGAGTAACTCCGGTAATTATAAGGTGTCACGTGGCCCATATTTTTTTGTGGATGTTTATCACATGTTGTCATATCCGGCCTCATATGTGCCCGTGTTTTTAAAAGTCACATGGTAATACATAATTGGAGAGCCACACTGCGTACATTTGATGCGGTGTTACTGAATAACTTATCTACTATAATTATAAACTTCCAAAGGCATGTGGCTTACCCAAAACCATTAAAATAAAATAAAATTAATCCAACAAGGTGCAACCATTCCATGAACCTTTATTTTGCTTTGACTTAATAATGCATTTTATTTAATCTGGAACAGCTAGTGTGTGAATATGATAATGAGGTAGGAATATTTAGTAAATTTTTTCGCGAGGACATATATAATCGATATCAATTTTATTATTGTTCGTGATTTTTTTTTTTTCTTAATTGCTCGGTGTCACTTAGGTGATCACAACATGACATTTGTTTTTGTTCAACTTGCAGAAATATTCCTAGGAGCGTCAACAAAGAAGAAGCTAGTTCATATCCTCCGGTCCGTTTGCATAGATTCAATAATCATGTGAGTATACATTTTAGCAAATCAACATATTAGCATATATGAATCGTAGTGATATTGCGCTTCAAAGCACTGTTTGATTCAAGGGTTTAGTGAAGAAATAGAAAGAAAATATGAGCATATATGAAATTTCGATGTCTCACAATTCTAATAAAAAATTTCGTTAGTTGTATATGATTTTTCACCATATTTATCGTGATAACTTATTATTAATTATTAATTATTATTTTTAGGTGGTAATGGCTAATGGCATCGCTAGTGTCACCTTGTCCACTCCGAAGGGCTTTATCACAGGAATAGAATACAATGGAATTGACAATTTGTTGGAATATAACAAAGAAGCAAACAGGGGGTAAGTACACTTAATTGTTTTATTCCATAATTTTAGCTATACAGATTTTTTAAAATTATATATATTCGCAGTAATTGCAATTGTAATCATTTGTACTTCTAATCAATTCTACATTTTTTATTAAGTGTGTGGATAAACCTTGCTAATTTTCTCCTTTCCCGCTTATATATATATATACACATATATGTAGGTATGTATGTATGTATGTATATTTTTATTTCATCACATCTTATAAGTAGCAAGTACATGGTCTGATTGATTTTGGATTAAACTGTAGGTACTGGGATATGGTTTGGAGCACCCCAAATTCCAGAAATACGTTCGACGAGTAAGTTTTTCTACTAAATTAATAAATAAATAAATAATATATATATATAGAGAAAAAAAAAAAAGGTATTCAATTGAAATCAGTTTAATGGTTGTTAATTCATGTGCAGGCTAGAGACTACAACTTTTAGGGTTATAAAGGAAGATGAAAACCAAATTGAGCTTTCATTTGTGAAAACATGGAATCCATCCGTGAATGGCACTCTTCCCCTAAATATAGACAAAAGGTGAAGTACAACACTTTAACTTTTAAGCATATTAAATTTCCTTGAAACATTAATATTCTTAAACTCGTTATGCTAATTATTTTAATTATAATGAACATGCAGGTTTATAATGCTCCGTGGTCGCCCTGGCTTCTACACGTATGCAATATATGAGCACTTGGAGGGATGGCCTGATTTGAATATTGCTCAATCCAGGGTTACATTCAAGCTACAACATAGACTGTAATAAATCATACCTCGCCTACGTTTTATATTTTTATTTTTATTTTTATTTTTATTTTTACAGTAAGATATATAATTAAAGATTTTGATTTTTGAAAGCTCTATTTCTTCAATTAAGAATGCCAAATCGAGGAAACAAATTTACTATCATCTAACCCATGCTAAATTTAAGCTAGAAAACAAATTACGAAAATTTTCAATCGTATTTTATTTACATTATTTTGAATAATTGGGAAGTAGTATTATAAATTTGCAAGTTTCCATTTGTGCGACATTTTATAGAATCAATGATGATATGGTTGGTTTTAATTTATTAGGTTTCACTACATGGCTTTAGCTGACAGAAGACAAAGGGTCATGCCCACGGAATATGATCGCGTAACGGGGCGGACCCTAGCTTACAAGGAAGCTGTTTTATTGACAAATCCATCAAATTCGGACTTGAAAGGGGAGGTATATATATATATATATTTGCACCCATTTTATTCACTAGATTGTGATCTATAAACATAAAATTTTCATATAAGTGACTGTGACTAACATTTATGTAACTGCATATTTTTTATGTTGTGATTTGTAGGTGGATGACAAATATCAGTACTCGAGTGATATCAAAGACAATCGGGTACACGGGTGGATCTGCAACAACCCACCAACCGGGTTCTGGGTTATCACACCTAGTGATGAGTTTCGGGTTGGTGGGCCTCTCAAGCAAGAGCTCACCTCCCACGTGGGCCCAACCTCTCTAGCAGTAAGTGTTTTCTATGTTCCCTTTTAGTGCAATTGCAGAACACACATAAAAATAAATCATACTTTTTATGATGACAAAATTGAAAATTACAAAATGCATCAGATTTTAGTTATCTACATCTACGGTAATTAAGAACAATTTTGTTACTTTGGGAGTTGACCTACTATCCTTATCTCTTTCTTTTCAGATATTAATTATAGTACCACTAGAGAGACCAAAAAAAAAAGGTGGATTAGTAAAACTCTTCACAATTGAAATCAGTCCATAAGCAAATTCATAAAACAAAATGTATTTATTTAGGAGAAATTACACTTTTCACCCCTATACTTTGAGAGTTGCGACACTCTTTGGTTCTTGCATTGTTAATTTTGACACTAAGACCCTAGAATTAGGCTGCCAATTTAGTCCAATATTTACATTCCGTCCAAAAAGTTAACAGAGAAGAACGTTTTTAACTGACACATTAATGAAAACCGTTAGGGTCTAATGTGTCAAAATTAAAAATGCAAGGACCAAACAAGAATGAAAAAAAAGTGCAATTTATCGATTAATAAATTAGAAATTTTTACACAACTTGCTTATTCATGTAATTTTAACAAAAAGTATTGTGCATATGACTAAAAAGACAGTATTATTCATGTAATTTTTTTTTTGGCTTGAAATTTGAACTCATGCAAACATAATCTTCAAAATGACCTACGAAATGGAGTAGAATATATATATATATATATGCATTTTTTGAATTGTTGTATCTATATGTGCAGATGTTTTTCAGTGGGCATTACACTGGGGAGACGAGTGTAATATTGAGAAATGGAGAGGCATGGAAGAAGGTGTTTGGCCCTGTTTTTATATATCTAAACTCTGCTTCTTCATCTAATGAGGACAACAATCATCATCTTTGGAAAGATGCAAAAGAACAGGTATTATTAGTATTAATTTTTCTTTTTTAATTAGTAAGTTTGATTTTGTGATTCCCAAACAACATTTGCAACAAAGCTCAAGTAATCGCTCTCTCTTAATCAAACAGATGTTGATAGAAACCAAAAGCTGGCCCTATGATTTCCCACTTTCAAAAGACTATCCTCATGCTGATCAAAGGGGCACAGTCAGTGGTCAATTGCTAGTCCGCGACAGGTACCTCCTACCCTACTTTATGATACAATCTCCACACACACACACACATATATATATATATATATACACACACACTTAAAAAAAAAAAAAAAAAAAGGAATTGCTATGTACACCCGTATTTTTGCTATGTATACCCAAATTCTTTTATTCTAACCACTTCTCTTCTAAAAATTCTCACTTTTGTGAAGGTGAGCGGTGTACATAGCAAAATTAACGGTGTACATAGTAATTCCCTAAAAAAAAAGTTTGTTTATATCTAAATTAATTATATAATATTAGTATTTAGATGTATTTTTAATGGGTAATACTTGGGACACAACCTTCATACAATTTTCATACAACCTACTCAAAAGATGTGTCTATCTCTTTCCTGTGTCACTGTGGGGTCCAGTGACATCACAGGAGAGAGATAGACATATCTTTTGGGGAAGTTGTATGAAAGTTGTATGAAGGTTGTGTCCCAAATATTACTCATTTTGAATTTAGGGAGATGGGGAATGGTATTACAAAAGGTTAAACTGCATTAGGAGTTTCAAAATATTCAAAATTTAAATTTAAGAAAGTGGTAAAGCTTGAGAACAACTTTGGACTCTATATTATACAAATAGATACACATATCTATATAAACATATATATATATGTGTGTGTATATATATAAAGACACTAGGATAGATTTGTGTGCACTTTATGAAGGACAAAAAATTGTCCATGCCATTTCATTAAAGTATGGGAGAATATACTTTACATCCTCATGTTCTGCACCTAATTTCACCTTGGCCTCTAAATTTTATAAAGTGACAGATGAAACCAAGATAATTGGTTTAAAGTGTGATTTCAGTCCAAAAAATTAATAGAAAGAGATAATTTTTCATTGCTTTTTTGCAATTTTCGATTAACTCTAAATATGCGGTAGTTTAGCATTTTGCATTTAGAATACATGTGTACATCGGCGCATTTTATATTGAAATTTTGAAATTAAGTAGTACAGTATATATTAATGATATTTATGTTATAGGTACATCAACAAAGAACTCATGGCAGGAAGGCTTGCTCATGTGGGTTTGGCTCCACCAGGAGACGCAGGGTCATGGCAAAGAGAAACAAAGGTTAGTAAATATACACAGTGGTTAATTATTTTTCTAATAAGTTATGAACTTCAATTAGCTTTAGTTCTAGCTCTAATATTTATAAGGGTATATTTCGGAATGCATAAAACACCATAGGTATAGTCCTACTCTCGTTTTCTATCAATTTGTTTTGACTTAAGAATTTTTTTTAAGAGTTAGAAAAAAAAAAAAAATGAAAGACGTCTATCAATTACTTGAACATTTGGGAGACTAGTTTTGAAACTTCCCAAACAGGCCCTAATATTCCCAAATTTTTTGTTTTCAGGGTTATCAGTTTTGGACCCAAGCCGATGCTGACGGGTACTTCTTGATCAAGGGTGTCCGACCCGGAAACTACAGCTTAAATGCATGGGTACCCGGAATTCTTGGCAATTACCAATACCACTCTAATGTTATTATCACACCAGGTTTTAATTTTTTCCACTTATCAACCCTCTATTAATTAGCCTCTGTAGTCCCAAAATTTCTAACTCTATATATGGTACTCACATTTCGTTAAATGCAGGACAAGAAACCAAACTAAATTCTCTTGTATATGAACCTCCAAGAAGAGGTCCTACCGTATGGGAAATCGGTGTCCCAGATCGTACCGCTTCTGAGTTCTATGTGCCCGACCCTTACCCAACTCTCATGAACCACCTATATGTCAACCACACAGACAAGTTAGCACCCATCCAGAACTAATCTTCATTAGTACTTTTTCTCGTCTCACCAATTCTCACAATAAAACTCTTGATTTTCAGGTTTAGACAATACGGGTTGTGGGCACAGTATACAGATCTGTATCCGGACAATGATCTCATCTACACGGTCGGTGAGAGCAACTATAAAAAAGATTGGTTTTATGCTCATGTTAACAGGTAGTTATTTTATTTATTGTTAATTATTATTTTTTGTAATGTTTAATAATATGACTGATCAAGTTGTCAATTTTGCAGAAATGGTTCTAATTAATATTTGTGTTTGATCTGCAGGAATACAGGAAATAACACATACGAGTCAACTACGTGGCAAATTGTGTTTGATCTACCAAATGTGAACTATAGAGGATTTTATACACTTCAATTGGCATTAGCATCTGCAAATGGAGCTGAATTACAGGTATAATATTTCTCTTTGTTTTAATTCTATAGTAGTTCTTCTCAGTTTTAGCATTTTAAAGCATCTTAAAATATGTAGTGATTTGAGTCAAGTTTCATGGGCAAAGTATGAGAAAAAGGCTTTATGGGCAAAGTAGAATAGGCCCAAAAGCCCAAATACTTGCAAACGACATAGGACACTTTTTGTTGCCATTGGAACACTTTTTTGCCTAATTATGCGTTTAAACCCTTAAACATTTTACCTTTGGGAATTTTGGATTTGTTTAATTACTATATTTCAAAATTCTTCACTTTGTCGAAAAAAAATCCAAAATTATATGTGTATATATATATATATTTATATTCACAGAATATCAATTTTACTCATGTTCGCCTATTTTAATATATTTTTTGATATTTTTCTTTCCTAGCAGGATTGATATACATGTATATACATATATATATATATATATATATATATAATGGTAGAGAATGTTCAAGTCCATAGCATAAATTTAACTAGTAATTCTATGGTTCTTAAATTTGAATCCTCAATTATTTTCCCAAATATTTTGAATGTTGTACCGTATTAAGTGCCCATTGTGTTGCCACTCCCACAATATTAAAAAGATCCCAAATTTGAAAATCATAAATTACTAGCTACAATATATAGCCTGTATTCCAGAGGTTAAGTTTTTATTTACAAATCCATGTAACAACATATGAACATATTCACCAATACTTTTCTAATGTATTTTTCTTTTTTTTTCATGAATCATAATAAAGGTTCGGGTCAATGACCCGTATAGGACACGACCCAACTTCTCAACAAGGCTTATAGGAAGAGACAATGCAATTGCAAGACATGGAATTCATGGCCTCCACTGGTTCTACAGTGTTGATTTACCTGCATTCAATTTCCAACGTGGAAGAAATACAATATATCTAAGGCAGTCAAGAGCTCAAGGACCCTTCACAGGCCTCATGTACGACTACCTCCGTTTAGAAGGGCCCCCTGAAACAAATTAGTAATATTTGTAAGGGGGTGTACATATATATATATATATGTATATATGTATGTATAATATATATAGATATATATACACACAGATCCATTTTTTTAGAGAGTAGAGTAACAGAAGTTATTAAATCATTTGTTGGTGCAAACATTGTAAGCATTGTTTTTAGTTCAGTTCGTTTAGCAAATAGCATTCCACATTGTATTGGATAGTAACAGTATTTGAGTTTAATTACTTTAATTTGAAGCTAAGCGTATTAAATTTGTGTTGTGCAGTTCATAGTAGTATTTACTTGCATTTTTAATTTTATTTTCCCACACATGTTCACCCATATTCAAGATTGTGAGTGTGTGACTGAAGTTGGAAAGAGTACTATTATACTTCCCAAATTTTCATTTTAAAAGTGCTTTTTAAATGATGTGGGTAAATAGCTTTCAATTAAAATTTAACTGGTCCCGCCGTATTAGACAACTACCACATCATTTGAGAAGCACTTTTAGAATGAAATTTGGGAAGCATAACATTACTCTATTTGAAAAGCATTCATGCCAATTATAATCACATTATCTATTTTATTTTCAACTTGTCTTAAAGATGTATTTTAATATAATTCTTGAGAGCATCTTTGCTCACCTAATTTTGATTCACCAATGCTCACTCAGGCCCTCATTGGGTGGTATGTGTCACATTTCATTCTCATTTTGTCCATATACTATCAACATAATTACTAGAATGAGACACATGTTACTTAGTGAAGGCCTGAATGAAAAATAGTGAACCAAAATTAAGTGAACAAAAATACTATCATAATTTTTACTCTGTCAAAACGGCAAGTCTTTATTCTACTCAATTTCCTGCTTGGCATTTGGGGACACCAAGTGAGGATGCATTCGCTTACGTGCTGTGTCTAATTTTACAAACTACTCTGATCTAAATAATCTTGATTCTGATTTTGAAAATCCATGAATGTATCAACTTGAATTTATGTACTATTTGCTTGGTTAGTAACCATATCATTACGGGGACAACCAGACCCATTAGACAATCTAATTGATAATAGACCCACTTTAAATAGTTTATTTTACAATTCTAAGGACATCCAAACATACTCATACTATGTAGTTTATTAGCAGTGTAAAAGAGGTTATCTTGAGTTAAAGATAAGCAATTGCTTATTCCAAAATGATTACTCATTGCTTACCTAGTGTTTGCACCTAAAAAATACATTTTTTAAATCAAAGTTGGTAGAGGCCGATTGGAATATTTTAATCGGACTCATGAGACCGATGGCAAAATTAATGGCTAAGTGGTTGCTTCAAAAGTTGATCGGGCTTATTATAGTCGGGCTAGCACCTTTGCTTACTCGGACTCACCACTAGTCAATCGGGCTAATTCTATCGGGCTCATTACCATTTCATCGGGTTGCTACAAAAAGTGGGCCCTGCTTCAATATGGCTGTATTGCATCGCTATCGGGCTAGCACCCTTGCTCACTCGGACTGAACTCATTTTTAATCGGACTGTGTACATCTATTCAGACTGATTTGTCAAACGGGCTGCCAACCATTTGGTTCTTGTTCAATCAGGCTGCCTATTATTTTGGCCATTAATATTGTAGTCTCTTTGATATGTGTCTTGCAATATTTGATCAATTTGTAAAGTGATGTGGTGACCCTACCTCAGTTGGCAGTCGGTCTGACCTCAGAGACCGATTCCATGGGTTATGAATGGAGGTGGTTAGTAAACAAGTTGAGGGGCCCACCATGATTTAGTCTATGGCCATTCTAACGTTCATGAATTTGGCGATGTAGCCATAGGGCAAGGGATTGGCAGTATAGGTTTTCCCTTGGTTTCATTGTGCCATTTAATTGATGATGATGTAAGCGTTGGTACGTGATTGATGGTGACCAAATTAAGTCTCATCACTTAAGCCCACACGTGGCCACAGTAACTTTGTGTAGTGATTCAGTCCGATAAGGGGATATGTGATACGTATTTGATCTCTTTACGGGAAGGGTATCACCCTACAAACTCTCAATGTGATAACATTGTCAGTTTGGTAAGGTTATCTTATTATGGCAAGATAATATTTCAATATTTCAGAATATTATCACATTTGAGAAGATAATATCAGACTTTATGGAAGTTATATTTTACTTAGAAGCCAAGTCAATCGAATGAAGCCACAAAAGGGACTAGGTTCAAGCTATATATATATATATATATATATACATGTGTATATATATTATTCAAGATATGGAAGACTTTATCGGTTTATGGAAATAAACTGGTAATTTTTACCAGATAATGATTCATCAAAGATTTCCTACCTTATCTAGGAGACCTCCATGGCCGCTATAAATCAACAGGCAGGCCAAGCAATCAAGTCACTCCGCGTCTCCTCGACAAAAGCATCCCAATGCATTCTACAAAGCATTCTTAGTTTTTAGGCAAAATAAAAACATCCTTTTTATTTTCTTAGGCTTTCCTAGCTTTTAATTACATCTTTGTAATTTTTCTTTTTTCTTCTACAATTAAATAAAAATGCTATTTTTATTTAATTTCTTTATTGTTCATCACTTGCTAGACTTGTATGCTTCAATACTGTCTAGGGACTACAGGCCAAGGGTACTTTCCTACTTGGCCATCACAATCGCCTATTAGAAGTTAGATTTTCAAACCTTGTGTATCACTCACACAAGTGCTTTAGGAAATTTTGTGTTAATTAGTTTGGGTCTACCTCACAAGGCTCTGGCACGCCCGAACAACATTTACAGCAAACAATTTGGCACGCCCGGTGGGACAGCAAGTGATGAGCCATGCATACACTGAAGCATGGCTACACTTCTACAACAACCAGATTGGTTGGCGGAATGAGTCAATACGCCAACTTCGCGAAGAAATCCATCGCCTCTACAACGATGGATATTGGAATGAAACTGGTCATCTTTACAATGAGATAGACCGTTTTGAGGCCGACATGCGATTTTTTAATCAAGAAATCGGCCTCCTCACAGCTTCGAGTGGAGCTGATGAACAGCCGCCCGAGGGAAATTCATTTATGTCTCTAGACGAGTTTTTATACGGTGACTGGCGAAAGAAGCAAGTTTGTGACAACATTCTTCGTGCTCTTGAAGATATGAAGGCACACTCGAGAGAACAGCAGGCAAAGCTTAACCGGTTTGAAGAAGACTCGAAAGCAAGCCTGGCAATACTAGAGGCTCAAGGGCAGAAGATCGAGCAATTTTTAAAGTCACGACAACGGCCCGAGAAGGCCGATGTTGCCACTCCAAATCAAGAGGCCGATGTTACCACGCTGTCCAAGCCACTCGGGGGGCAAGAAGACGGCGAAAAAATAATTTTTAAGGAAAGGCCGAGTGATCTTACATCGGCCATAGAGCCCCTCCTTGATGTTGAAGACGACGAAGCACTCGGGGGGCAAATTCAAGACGAGCCTCAAAATTCTGTTGAGGCCGAAGAGGAAAGTGATAGGCTGAGTGATCTTGAACCGGCCATAGGGCCTCCCGTTGATGAGGAGGACGATGATGAAGACCCTCTAGTTGATGAAGAAATCGGCGTTGAACCGCTCGGGGGGCAAGTCTCGCAGAGACCGGTTGATGCTAAATCGGTTCATGAAGCTTTTGAAAATATTCCTTTGAGGAAATTCAACCTCAAAGAATTGTTTAATTTTTTCGGTCTCTTTGTTATGACCGATTATTATTTTTATTTTAAGCCAATTAATTATTTGGCTTGGGTTGATCTACGTCCACAATGGCTGAGTGGATGTCACCAAAAACTTACGGTTATTTGGTGGCTCTTTTTACAACAATGGTATTATCAAAAGACTGAAAAGGTGCTGAAGACCGGACTGAATTAATTCAGTCAATAGTGCTATTCGGACTCACAAGGCCGAAGGCAAGAAATAATAATAAAATAAAGTAATGCTAGGATGCTGATCGGACATAGAGGCCGATGGTGTGATTTATTTCAAGAGTGTTTGTCAAGTGGTGAAGCCCGATTACATGGAGTGGTGGGCTCAAAGGTGTTACATGGTTGGCAGCTGACAATTATAAAACGGTCTCTTGGGCAAGCCCGATGTTAGTCCAAAGATCATCGGTCTACATGATGAGGCCAATCGCAGTTTAAAGGTAATCGGTCTATAGATAAAACATGGCTATTCAAAATTACATTGCTTTCATTTTAAACAGCCAGGGGGGCAATTGTTTGCACCTAAAAAATACATTTTTTAAATCAAAGTTGGTAGAGGCCGATTGGAATATTTTAATCAGACTCATGAGACCGATGGCAAAATTAATGGCTAAGTGGTTGCTTCAAAAGTTGATCGGGCTTATTATAGTCGGGCTAGCACCTTTGCTTACTCGGACTCACCACTAGTCAATCGGGCTAATTCTATCGGGCTCATTACCATTTCATCGGGTTGCTACAAAAAGTGGGCCCTGCTTCAATATGGCTGTATTGCATCGCTATCGGGCTAGCACCCTTGCTCACTCGAACTGAACTCATTTTTAATCGGACTGTGTACATCTATTCAGACTGATTTGTCAAACGGGCTGCCAACCATTTGGTTCTTGTTCAATCAGGCTGCCTATTATTTTGGCCATTAATATTGTAGTCTCTTTGATATGTGTCTTGCAATATTTGATCAATTTGTAAAGTGATGTGGTGACCCTACCTCAGTTGGCAGTCGGTCTGACCTCAGAGACCGATTCCATGGGTTATGAATGGAGGTGGTTAGTAAACAAGTTGAGGGACCCACCATGATTTAGTCTATGGCCATTCTAACGTTCATGAATTTGGCGATGTAGCCATAGGGCAAGGGATTGGCAGTATAGGTTTTCCCTTGGTTTCATTGTGCCATTTAATTGATGATGATGTAAGCGTTGGTACGTGATTGATGGTGACCAAATTAAGTCTCATCACTTAAGCCCACACGTGGCCACAGTAACTTTGTGTAGTGATTCAGTCCGATAAGGGGGTATGTGATACGTATTTGATCTCTTTACGGGAAGGGTATCAC
The DNA here is from genome assembly GCA_033977485.1 of Hydrangea macrophylla. Classification (NCBI taxonomy): domain Eukaryota; kingdom Viridiplantae; phylum Streptophyta; class Magnoliopsida; order Cornales; family Hydrangeaceae; genus Hydrangea; species Hydrangea macrophylla. Next base: position 89,176,117 of record CM066986.1, read on the forward strand.
CCTACAAACTCTCAATGTGATAACATTGTCAGTTTGGTAAGGTTATCTTATTATGGCAAGATAATATTTCAATATTTCAGAATATTATCACATTTGAGAAGATAATATCAGACTTTATGGAAGTTATATTTTACTTGGAAGCCAAGTCAATCGAATGAAGCCACAAAAGGGACTAGGTTCAAGCTATATATATATATATACATGTGTATATATATTATTCAAGATATGGAAGACTTTATCGGTTTATGGAAATAAACTGGTAATTTTTACCAGATAATGATTCATCAAAGATTTCCTACCTTATCTAGGAGACCTCCATGGCCGCTATAAATCAACAGGCAGGCCAAGCAATCAAGTCACTCCGCGTCTCCTCGACAAAAGCATCCCAATGCATTCTACAAAGCATTCTTAGTTTTTAGGCAAAATAAAAACATCCTTTTTATTTTCTTAGGCTTTCCTAGCTTTTAATTACATCTTTGTAATTTTTCTTTTTTCTTCTACAATTAAATAAAAATGCTATTTTTATTTAATTTCTTTATTGTTCATCACTTGCTAGACTTGTATGCTTCAATACTGTCTAGGGACTACAGGCCAAGGGTACTTTCCTACTTGGCCATCACAATCGCCTATTAGAAGTTAGATTTTCAAACCTTGTGTATCACTCACACAAGTGCTTTAGGAAATTTTGTGTTAATTAGTTTGGGTCTACCTCACAAGGCTCTGGCACGCCCGAACAACATTTACAGCAAACACCTAGGCCTTAGCCGGATGACATGTATCTCATTTTATTCTTATTTTATCCATGTATTAGCAACATAATTACTGGAATAATACACATGTCACCCAGCGAAGACCTGAGTGAGTAATGACCAATGGATGATCATTTTTGAGTGAGCAAAAATACTCTCATCAAAATGGCATAAATTTGTTCTTATTCCAATCAAGTATTCGTCATAACTAGTTTAAAAGTAGTTTGCAAAATAACTATTACCTCTGTCCTATTTTATGTCTCCATTTTTTCTTTTTAAATAAATATTTGGGTATAAATACTCCACAAAAAAATACACAAACACCAGTGGGAGACTGTCATGTGACAGAGGAGACAAAAATGTATCAACTCTGCCACATGGCAGTCACTGGTGTTTGTGTAATTTGTTTGTGGAGTATTAATTTGTGTCCAAATCTTTACTCTTCCTTTTTTGGTCGTCCCGAAACTATTGTACGCAAAGAATATTCCATGATAACTTTTTAAACTACTTTTCAAAATTACACTTATTGAGTTTGAAATTACCCAAAGAAAAAGTGAAAGGAAAGAAAAACAAAGGGTATTTTGAAACTTTTGCACTAATTCTATACCATGTGAATGTCAATCATTATGTCACCTTAAAATAAAACTAGATAGGAAAACAAGAAAATGTGGGGGGGGGGGGGGGGGGGGGAGGGGGGGAAAGGTGGCCCGTGGGGAAGAGAGGTGTTGGTGGTGTACGGTTGTAGACACCCCATTTTGTCAGCTCACAGATTTATGAGGTCACAAGAATGTCAAACCTCGATGATTAGAAAGATCGGATTTCCAGAGATTGCCTCTAACTCTCAAGAAGTAAAAGAATTGGCAAAAATAACCAAAATGCCCCTGAAAGCTCAAACCTCTCTAAATTGGCCCAGAAGCTCAAAAATCATTTAATATCGTTCAAAATAAACAAAAAATTATTTTAAAAAAGAAAGGTTTGAAAATTTCAGCTCTCAGGGGCTCCCAGAAGTCTCGGAAGTCCCATTTGACCAGTTTGACCAATGTTTGACCAAAATTTTTCGAAATCACCCGAAAGCTCGGAAATTAGTCTAAATCATGTGAAAAGTCTTAAAATATATTTTAAGAAAATCAGACAGAAACGTCAGTCTCCGGAGGCTCTCGGAACTCCTTGGAATTTATTGGAAATGCATTGTTTGACTGATTGACCGCGAGTTTGACCAAAAGTCAAATTCGCCTTTGTGATGTCAAAATATTTTTATCAAATATTAGAGGTCAATATCTTTCCAACGGTATATCGCACATAGTTTCTGGCTTAAAACAAATTTGTTATAAATTTTCGAAGACGAAAAAGGCGATCAAATCGGCTTTTATCACGAGTACCGCAAAACTTTTCAAAGTGACCCAACTTCAAACTTTTTTTTTTTTTATGAAAATTACACCTCAATACCTTTCCAACGGTATATCACAACCTCAATTTGGAGTTCGTATGAATTTTCTGTGAATTTTGGAAGAAATAGGGACATTTTGTAAATTCTGGAAGTTTCGGGGAGCCAAAACGCAAATTCTGGTCAACGGGTGTTGACTGCCACAGAGGCACTCTCCCAGTGCCGAAGCAGCATTGGTATCCCGAACCAAAATTTGATATTTTTTTGGCGATTTTTATGGAATTATTTGAAGTTAAAACGACGTAGTTTTGATAATCTGAACATTTTGGACCAATGGGAAGATTTTTAAAACTCCATTTTCCGTCCCAAGTTGACCTATAAAAGAGACCCTTTAGCTTCCATTTTAAGAGGACTTGAAGTGTTTAGTTGAAGCTTAGGGAAAGAAATAGAGAAGAAGAGAGGAGAAGAGAGAAGAAAAGAGAGGTTTTTCATACTTCCAACAAAAAAATGTGAGTTTTTATTTTATTTCTACAACTACTTCAATTTTTTTCACCATTACAATAAGTTCTTAGAAATTAGAGAGCAATCTACACCCATATACACACATATATGAGAGGTTGAATGCTTGTGGTTCCATCATTGATAAACCATTGATTGTATACTTGTTCTTCTTTCCTAATCCCATTTCTTTTTTTCTTTTTTTTTTCTTTATCATACTTGCATTTACCCTTCTCAATCCCATTTCTATTTGATTTCTTTTCATTCTAGCATAATCTCGTCTCAACCTCCATTTCTATTTTGGTTTCTTTTCATTTGCATAATCTATTCCCCATCTCATTTCTATTTTGATATCCTTGGCATTTGCATCATCTCACCCTCAACCTCATTTCTTCTTTTGATTTCTTTGATTACTTACTTATCTATCATCATCTAGATGATGACATGGTATTTGAGGGTATGAATCATTATGGATAGTAGCTCTTGACCTAAAAAACATGTTTGATAGATGATGATCTAACTTCAATATATTCTCATGTATTCTTGAAGCTATTTCCCAAACCAAACCATGTTTTGCAAATATCTTGAGAAGTTCTTGATGTGAGTTTGAAGATGATATTCCAAGTGGTTGTAATCTCCATTTAAGTACTAGAAATACACTTTCAAAACTCCCTTTCTAAAACCCCTCTAAAACTCTTACATTTTGATTTCAAGAAATAAACATTTGTTTCCTCAAAACCCCCCCAAAACAGTGAGTTATTCAACTTGAAAATAGTATTCTGGGTTCAATACTTAATGGATGATTGTGATACCACATGGAAAGTCTTCCTAACTCATTGAGTAATGACCATGATTTGTTGAATTTTAAAACACTTGGAAGGGTTCCAATTTGACCCAAGCATTCTTCTAAAACATTCAATTTTACTGTCACAGCAACTTTAGTTGACTTTCAGTTTGTTTTCGAGAAAACTTTTCAAAAAAGAGTGGTCCCAACTTATTTTTATCTCAAACTTCAGTGTGTTAGAGAACTTTCTGTATATTATGAGCTCTAAATGTTTTGTTTTCATTTTCAAAGATATTTCTACATTTCAGTCGACAGTACGGATTCTATTTTTGAGTAACCTCTCTTGTTTATATGATTTCTCTTGATCTATAACTTCAATCTTGATTTGGATTTTTCCTATGTGTTCTAGACACAGTAGGAATGATTTTCATAAAATTTTCATGAATTTTACATGCTCCTAACCTCACCTTTTCATTTTTGAAAGATGACTCAAACATTCTGTCAACTATTCACATCATACTAATTTTGATTTCTATTTCTTGATTAGATGTATACATACATTCTAAATTAGCTCATGTCTTAGGATGTTGTTCATACCACTTTTATACATATTCTACAATCACATTTTTCATGCATTCATGCATATTTTAGACTTCTAAGTTACTTTAGAAAATCCATGAACACAAGCACACTACTACCTTACACACTCTTTGAACACATATTGCATCAATGCAAGATATGAGATGTTTGTGACTCCTAATCCAAGAAGATTACAAGGAATGAAGTTGATCACACGTTCATGCTTCATCTCGGTCAAATCTTCCTTTCTCATCCATCCCCGGGATTGAGAGGTCTTCTTTCTTCAAGAATCAACATGCATACATTCTAGCTTGCTAAGCATATTTTGATTTCTTTGATTATTTGTTTCAAGAACAATTCATGTCCCCTCTAGATTAGGAAAACTTGATTACTTGATATGCGAATAGACGATTTTTCCTAGGTTTGTTGTGTGTGATCTTTCACTTTGCATATGTGATATTTAGCTTAAATCTTATGAATGATATCTTTGCTTTAGATCTTCCATTTCAAGATTCTTATGAGATGTAATATACTTATCATAATATTAACTGTCGAACCTAACATAGTATATAATGATTGAGGCCCGTTGAAAGATGGGCTGAGTTTAGGGTGTTTTATTCATTGTGAAGGCTCCTTTCTTTCTCGTACCAAAACCCCGAGCCAAATTCTTTGGTTATGAAAGGCTGGTGGCCTTTATCCGTTTTAGTTGAGTCAAATGGGTTTCTTGGTTTCTTAAAAACTAAGTGACGGATCTGTATCTGTTTTCACAGACTTTTCAAGGAATTTCAAAACAAACCTTTTCTCAAAATAAAACGGGTGGACCTCGAGGCCGCATGTCCACAAAGGCGCCTAGTTTGTTTTCCCTTTCTATCACCTCTCTCTCTCTACTTTTAGAGAGAGAAACGCCTCGCCCCACTTCTTTTTGCTATTTTTTTTTCATATTACATACGTCCTTATTTGTACAAATGTATATTTAAATATATGAATGTAATATTTTTACTATCAAATGAAATCGATATTATCCTATGACACCTAAAGCATAAAAAAATAACAACATAATTATTACTCGTCATCTACTAGGACTTTAACAAATAATGCATCATGCATAATAATAATAATAATTACAATAGTGTAATGCTAGGTGCATTAGTTTGTGGAGTAATATTTGGTACACAATCTTCATACAACTTTCATACAACCTCTCCAAAAGATGTGTCTATCTCTCTCTTGTGATGTCACTGGACCCCACAGTGACACAGAAAAGAGATAGACACACCTTTTAGGGAGGTTGTATGAAAGTTGTATGAAGGTTGTGCCCCAAGTATTACCCTAGTTTGTGATACCTAAACGATTTATCTGTTGATGTGAACTTCTTTAATTAGAAAAAATAAAGGCACTTACAATAGTGCAATCCTTGTTTCTTTTTTACGTTTAAGAAATTGTTAGGCACACACACTTTTTTGACACACTATGCCTTAAACACTTGTACCTTGTGCTATTTGATTTTTTACACTTTTTTGTACACCACTTAGACAGCACAGAATACATGCATTTAAAGCTAAGTGTCAAAAAATGTGTACACCACTATTCTTTACATTTATTATTTGAGAATGTTTAGGTACTTCAAGGTTACGTAACACGTGGCATTAGCGGCGGCCATTAGCCAACTGGTCCGCTCGCCCTACAAGGCCCGACCCTAGTGACTATTGGGTTGGGACTTTAAGAGTGGCCCGCAGAGCCGGGTTTGGTAACTTCTTTAAAGCCCAATCAATGTTTGGGACGGACCTAGGAAAAATACAAGAAGCCCAAATGTCATATTATATACTCTTTCCAGTGGCGGATCCAGAAATCTCAGCTAAGGGACTGTGTATAAGAGTTTAGAGTCACGTGGGGATTCGCCCCCGAGATAAATTTTTTGGATCTATTTGTAATTAGGCCAGTATATAACATATAATAAAAAAATATATTCAATTTAAATCTAGGGGTGGCCACTACCCCCCTTGCCACCCCCTGTATCCGCCCGCCATTGACTTACTCCGTCCTTAAATAAGTGTCCACTACAAGTTCTGCACAGAGTTAAAAAAAGATGTATTATATTCATTCTTTGGGTCCATTACATAACTAATTTCCTATTTTACTCTTGAATGTGATGGGTGTTTAACTTTTATAGTTATTTTTGGACCACATAAATATTATTTATCCTTACTGTAAGGATATTATAGGAAATTTATGTAAAATTTTTAATTGACTTTAAACACTTATTTTAGGACAGCCAAAAAAGGAAAGATGAACACTTATTTAGAGACGGATGAGCGTTTTATACGAAATATGTGTGCATAGTCTGAGGAATATAATGGCAGTGACAACTGACAAGTTGTCACTAAGAAGACTCCACTATAATTGACAGAACTTCTTCTATGTGCGTATGGTGGTTTGCAGGGGAGAGCGTGACACTGATACTTTTGGTAAAATCATGGTGGTTTTTTATAGTAGTTTTATTAGATATAATATTTTGTCGTCGTGGTTACACTTTTTGTCATGGTAGTTTCGCTTTTCTCATAGTAATAACTAAACCACATTTGTTACAGTTTTTTTCATTGTGGTTTCAATTTTTCCATTGGCTATATTTTTTTTTCTCATGATGGTTTCAATTTTGTCATGAATTTACAATTTTTCTCATTAAGTTACAATTTTTATTATTCAAGTGACATGTGGCAGAACCACAACCTCACATTTCACTCTCTCATCATGCGTGCTTAGTGTACGCAAACCACTAACGCGCGTCACAGAATTTTCTGTAATTGACTATTCAAGAACCTCTTCTCTCTTTGGTTTCTATTAGAATCATCTAAATTTATGGGTTTGAATAAATATTGACAACTTTGAATTCACTTTACAATGTCTAACACTTATACAACATCATTATATACACAGCAAGCTTTGGGGAATAAAATAGATACGGGTTGGGCTTGGGATTTGAATCATTTTATATTACACTTATGTATAGGCTTGGGCTACCAAGCTAAGGCCCGACAAGTGCCGGGCGGGCTTGGGCTAAGGCATCCTTTCTTATAATTGGGAGTATTAGCCCGCTCAAGACCACCCCTATATGATACCCCCGTAACCAATGAGAATCGATCATTCGGGTGCAACCCCCACATAGGACCCACAAAGAGTGGAACTCCCATATATACCCAAAAAAATTTCTAAGAGTCCGTTTGGGTTAGCTACAAAATAAAATTAAGTGATGAATTGCGGAGTTTGAGAAAATTTTTTTTATTATTTATAAAATAAAAGTGTTTGGGTGAGGTTAAGATTCCAGCACTTCAACAAACTAGCTGAAAAATTAAGTTAAAAACTAGCTAAAAAACTAAGCTGCAAAAAGTAGTATGTTTTTTCAAACAATCAATTAATTTCACTTTTAAGTTGTTAAATGACAAATGCTTGAAAACAAGAAAGTTGAATAAAATTTACATGTTATCTTTTTTTGTTATTTTATAAAAACTATCACTTTTTTTTAGCTTGTTTGCCAAACACTTTTATTTTTTTAAGTGATGAATATTTCAGCTAACTCAAACGCCCAACAGCTTAAAATTTCAGCACTTAATATTTCAACACTTAAAGTTTCATCACTGAATATTTCATCTAACCCAAACAAGCTCTAACACTTCAACTTGTGAGTACATCATTTGACAACTGAAGTCAAAGTTCCGCCCAACCAAAATGCTTGATAATTAATCTAATCGGGAATTCTTTCTAGCATGCGCTTATAACAAAATATAAACACACTTGCGTATATATATCCGTTACAGCAAATCTCCTAAAATTTTCATGTAATCTAACGGCTAAATCTAATACAAATAAAAATCAAATTATGAAGTATAGTTGTGTTAATCTTGGAGTTATAAATGTTGTTCATTTGGGATTACCAACACAATGTTATTCTATATATATATATATATATATACACAGAACCCTTCTTATGAGGGATCCCTCACTTTGTTAACGTGAGGACTTCTTTTTACAATCGTTGGATCCAGTTTTCATTAAGGGTATTGAAGTAATTTTACAGACTAAAAACTGGATCCAACAGCTGTAAAAAGAAGTCCTCACTTTATTAAAATGAGGGATCCCTCATAAGAAAGGTTCTGTATATATACATATACATATATACAGTCAGGCTCTAAGGAGGGCGCCCTCTCTTTATTAAAGAGAGAGCGTCTATTTTGGCCATTGGATCGTGTTTAAAAACTGTAAAATGACAACATTGCCCTTAATGAAAACACGATCTGACGGTCAAAACAGAGATCCTCTCTTTAATAAAGAGAGGGCGCCCTCTTTAGAGAATTTTCGTACATATATATATACGTATATATATGTATGTATGTATGTGCACACCTACGTTATTCTTGTCTCTCCACCTCTCTAAAATCACAAGAAGCAGTTGAAGAAGATGTAAGGAATTAGTTATGAATTACTGGTTCTTTACTGAATAATTGTAGAAATTGAAGAAAGGGTAAGAAGGAACAGAAGATCAGAGAGATGAAGAGAGAAGAATTGAGAGAATAAGAGAGAGAAAGTAGAGAGAGAAATCAGAATTTTCATTTCACAAGATGATACCGTTACAAAGTTTTTCTCAGCTTATTAACACGCACATGGATTAATCGACTAGCTGAATTAGTTAACTCAACCAATAGAAACAAGCCACGTATACATGATTTCAATTAATACACATGATTATTAATACAACACAAAACGATGTTGCTTGGCTATGTATTACTCAAAACGACTTCACTTCTAACGGCTGAGATGAACCCCACATTTGAATCTGATGGCCACGATTCTTTCTTCTCTTTCAGAACATTACATATTCCCTTCCGTTTTGAAACTTTGTCCTCAAGGTTTAATCCAAATTAAATTCAAGAAATTTTGCATGAATGTCCGACCAGTCTTCCCACGTAGCTCCTTCCGGTAGACCATGCATCCATTGGATCAACACCTGAACTTCTGCCACATTGTTCCTTCGCACCAATCTTCTGTCAAGGACTGCCACTGGTTCCATCAAAAATTGACCCTCTGTACTTGTTTGTGGGAGTTGTGAGCAAACTTGATCTACTTGGCCTACGGTTTTTTTCAGTAGTGAAATATGAAATACAGGATGAATTGAAGATTGAGAGGGCCATTCCAATCTGTAAGCTACTTTTCCAATCTTCTATAAAATATGATATGGTTCGTAAAATCTCAGGGACAATTTGAATTTTCTTTTGAAAGACACTGTAGACTGACGATACGGCTGCAATCTAAGGTAAACCCATTCTCCTTCCCCAAACTCTCTTTTTGATTTGCCCTTATCTGCATAGAATTTCATTCTAACCTGGGCTTGAATTAAGTTTTCTTGTAGTAATTGTAACATAAGGGCTCTCTCCTTCAGAAATTCATCTATTTCTATTATTGGTGATTTTGGAATTTGATGAAAGCTAACATGTGGAGGTTGATACCCGTACAATGCTTGGAAAGGGGGGTAGCTTTAGCCCAGAATGAAAATGCGTGTTGTACCACCATTCGGCCAGAGGTAGCCATTTCTTCCACCGATGAGGCTTGTCACTTGTCATGCTTCGCAAATATGATTATATACACTGATTAGCCCTCTTTGTTGCCCAACATTTAGAGGATGATAGGCTGTAGTGTGCAACAACTTGCCCAACAATTTGAATAGGTGCTGCCAAAATGTGCTTAAGAAGACCTTATCTTGATTTGTCAATATTGACTCAGGTAACCCATGCAACTTATGAATTTGTTTAAAGAACACTTCTGCTACTTGCTCAACTGAGAATGGATGGCTAAGACTGATGAAATGGCCATACTTGGTTAATCTATCCACAATTACAAAAATCACATTCTTTCCTTCTGATCTTGGTAACCCTTCAACGAAATCCATTGTAATTTCCAACCATGGCTGAGCTGGAATTGGCAAGGGCTGTAGCAACCCAGGGTAAGGCACCAATTCATGCTTCATTCTCTGACAAATGTCATAGCTAAAGAACTAAGTTTTAACTTCTTTCTTCAATCCTGGCGAATAAAAGTACCTTGAGACCCTTTTGTAAGTACCCAACATGCCCGAATGACCTCCTATGCCTAAGTTGTGTATCTCCTTCATGATCTGCATCCTCATTTGCCCATTTCTTCCCACATAAAATTGATCCCCATACTTTAATAACCCATTAGATATGGTAAGTGGGTGAGAACCCTGAGAATTAATGGGCTATTATAATATCAATTCCTGGATTTCTGCATCATTTTTATAGCTTTCTAGGAGTTCTTGTTGCCACTTAGGTTGTACAATTGAAATAGCCAACAGTTGGTCTTCTTCTCCATGTAATCTTGATAGAGCATCTGCCACTTTATTTTCCATTCATTTCTTGTATTCAATGGTATAATCTAGACCTATAAGCTTGGATATCCACTTGTGTTGTAGCATAGAAGAAACTTTTTGTTCCAATAGAAACTTAATCTGATGATCTGTCCTGATAGTAAAGGGCTCTCCTTCTAAATAGGATCTCCATTTCTTCATTGCTTGTACTATGGCTAAAAACTCTTTCTTGTAAGTTGAAAACCCAAAATGCTTCATTGACAATGCTTTGCTGAAGTATGCTAAGGGTTTACCTCTCTGCATTAGCAGGCTAGTACTGGAGCTATAGTCATAGCTATCTTCAATTTTTCAAAAACTGCTTCAGTTTCTTCATTCCACTTGAACTGTCCCTTTTTTAGAAGAACAGTAAGAGGTCTAGCTATCACTCCATATTGCTGAACAAACTTTCTGTAATACCCGGTCAATCCCAGAAATCCCCTCAAGGCTTTAATGGATTTGGGTCTAGGCCAACTCAGTATATTGATTACTTTCTCTTAGTCCATTGAAACTCCTTCTCCAGATATGACATGTCCCAAGTATTCTATTTTGGTTTGGGCAAAAGCACATTTGGACTTTTTGGCAAATAATTGATGTTGTTGAAGAAGTGTCAGAGTCTCTCTTAAGTGTAACATGTGTTCTTCCAAATCTTTACTATAAACCAAAATATCATCGAAGAATACCAAATTAAACTTCCTGAGAAATAGTTTAAAGACTGAGTTCATCAAGGCTTGGAAGGTGGCTGGTGCATTCGTCAGACCAAAGGGCATCACCCTAAATTCATAATGCCCTTCGTGTATCCTAAAGCTGTTTTATAAATGTCCTCATCCTTGACTCTCACCTGATGGTATCCAGCCCTCAAATCCAATTTAGAAAACACTTTAGCACTGCCCAATTCATCTAGCAGCTCATCTATGATGGGAATACGAAATTTGTCCTTTACTGTGATGGCATTAAGCTGTCTATAATCCATACACATACACCAGGAACTGTCTTTCTTCTTAACCAAGAGGAATGGTGATGCAAAGGACTTTTGTTGAACTGAATAGTACCATATTTCTTCATCTCATTCACTTGTTTCTCTATTTCTTCTTTCTGTAGGTAGGGATATCTGTAGGGTCTCAAATTAACTGGACTACTACCTTTTTTAACTTGAATCTGATGATCATAAGACCTTACTGGTGGCAACCCTTTAGGCTCCTCAAATACCCTTTTAAACTCCTCAAGTAATTGTTGCACTTGCTCCGAGACCTTAGTACCAGTGTTAATGTCAGTAATGGCTTCTAACTAATAGACCATTGCTTGTTCATTCCTCAGGCAGTAATTTAGAAGGGCCTTTCCACTAATCATCTGGATTGAATCTTGTTCCTTACCATTGATCCCTTTTAAACAAATTTATTTGCCATCCTTTACAAATTTCAAACTCAATTGATTAAAATCCACTTGCATAGGACTAATCTCTTTCAGCCATTGCACCCCAAGGACAACATCACATCCTCCTAGGGGTAAAAGCCTCATATCATTCTGGAACTTATAGCCCTGTACTTCCCACTGAAATTTCTGGCACTTAGCTCCACTAATCATTTGATTTCCATCAGCTACTGTCACCTTTATTGAACTATGGGTTGGATAGAACACCCAAGTTTCCTTGCAGTCACTGGGTCAAGAAAATTATGTGTGCTTCCACTGTTCACCAGAATCAAGATAGTATTCTTCTTGACCTTCTCTTTGAATTTAATAGTTTGATGGCTCTCATTTCCCATTAAAGCATGTATGGAAATTATCATTTCAGACTGTGGTTCTTCTTGCTGTTCCATGACATGGTCTAAGGGTACTTCAGGGTGCATAGATTCAACCATTTCTGGCTCTTCTTCTCCAAGAATCAGATATAATTGCTTCCGTTTACAGATATGACCTCTTTGGTAAGTTTCTTCGCAGTAATAGCACAGATTTTTGTCCCTCCTAGCCTGCATTTCTTTAGGGGAAACTCTTTTTACTCCAATGAATTGTCCATTAAGGCTCCTCTGGAAGTTATTATTGGTAGACGCAACAAATGAATTTGTTGATCTGGAACTATTAAAGCTTGAATTATAGTTGGGTTTTCCCACTGAGTAAGGCTTCGAATTCTGAGAATGAGGACTTGGATTATTGGAATTTTGGAAGTTGTGGCGAACAATTGGTCTGTTGGTGTTTGGGTTGAATTGGTTAACTCTGGAACTAGCATTCAGGTGTTCTTCTTGGAGTCTAGCTAAGGTAATGCCTTGAGACAAGGACTTGGGATTAAACATCTGCACTAAATGGCTAATATCTTCTCGTAATCCACTGATAAAACAAGAAGTAAAATATTCCTCAGTAATTCCCCCGTTTCTAGCCAGAATCAATGGTTTCATTTCTTCAAACTGTGATTGGTATTCTTCAATGGAACCCTTCTATTGTAATTTCTTGAATTGACCAATTAAATCATCATAACCCAAATCAGAGAACCTATCGCATATATCACTTGCAAATTCTCCCCAATAAACTCCATCTAATGATTCGTAATGCGATTGAAACCAAGCATCTTCCTTACCTTCCAATTGAATTGATGCTACTAACACTTTCTGTTCTTCTGGAATAGGGTTTAACTGTAATAACCTGTATTTTCACTTATTTGCATTTTCATATTTAATATTCGTTGTCGACTTTTATTTTAATTACAATTCTTATGTGTAGAATTTATTTCTTGCTTGATTTCATATTTGAGATTCTTATTGGGGTCAAACTGCGATTTTATAAAATCTAGCAACACCTGTGTTAGATTTCAAAACTGTATTTCAAAATGGTGAAAATAATTTCTTTTGACTCAAACTGTATTTTTATAAAACCAGAAAATCGATTCTTACGTTAAAATGAATTTTCTGTATTTTGTGGTGAACACCGCACCACGAAAATACCAGTTTATGTTCAAAACTGTCCGCGCTGTACTAAACTTTCACAAATTTTGGAAGTGATGTAAAGTTGGACATGACATACACTTTACTTTCCATTTATGGCAACTCATCATTTGACTTAGGCCTTGTTTGGCAATGCTTTGTGTGTGTGTATTGTTGTGCCATAAGCTTGTATTCCCAAACACCCAATTTGACCCCTACATATGTAACTTGACCTTTAGCATAACTGAAGAGTTTATATCCTCTAATTATATACGTATGTGTGTATGTATATTATGTGTTTAATAAATGAAGAAAGAAAATGATTTTGTAATGTATGATACAAGGAGCTTGGGCTCCAAGTTGTGCTTTTTAACTTCTATTTATACACATACTTGACCACACAAATCAGCACTTCTGTTTTAGAAGCTAATTCAGAGAAATTAGAGAGTTTCAGAGAGAGAGAAGAATTCATTTACAGAAAATTTTAGAGAGAAAAAGCTCTTGATCACCATAGCCAAGCTTGAGTTTGGATTTCTTATATTGCTCTTCTTTCTCAAACAATTTCTTCTACACTTATCACAGTGAGTATTATTAACTCACTATGAATATATTTCATACTTATTTACTGCTTATATATGTGTGATTGTGATTTCACCATTGTTAATTTTCAAATTAAAGATTGAAGCTCAAAAACATGGATTTTTCAAACTCAATCAAAATTGGTTTTGATAGATGATTATGAAAGATTATGGTATATATCGACTATGTTTAAAGTATTGAGGCATAATTTGTTCATAGGAGAAAGTATATTAGAAATCAAATTTTATCATCTTTTAGTTTTTCATAAAATTAGAGAGATATGGTTTGATTCATGTTAAAATAGTTGTGGATTCTTAATCCTTACAAAAAACCAAAGAGATTCATATATTGTAAGACATATATAGTTGCAAAATTGGAAATGGGTCAAAAGACCCCTTAAAACTGAAAATAGGGGAAAAACCAGCGAGGAAGACGAAGCCTCTGTTTCATCTAGTGCGCGCGCGCGAGCGAGCGATCGAGGGTCGCGCGAGCGACCCGCGCGCGCGACCCGCGTGGGTTCAGGCAGACAGAAAGTTTTTATAAAGAAAATGAAAAATAGGCAGGTCGTGCGAGCGACCCCCACTACACCATATGGCCCGATTTGTAACGGGAATATCCGTTACAAAAATTATTTGTAACGGATATACCCGTTACAATTTTTGCGTTGCAAATTTGTAACAGATTTTTGTAACGGATATATCCGTTATGAATTAGTAACGGATATTTGTAACGGATATGCCCGTTACTAATATCATTTTTGTAACGAATATACCCGTTACAAATTAGTTTAGTAACGAATAAATATAAAACTTTTTTGGTTTTTTGAAAAAAGTAGTAACGGTTTATAACGAATTAGTAACGGTTATATTCGTTACTAATTTCGAAAATGCATAAAAATTAGTAACGGATTTTGTAACGGATATTCCCGTTACAAATTTTAATTACAAATAAAAAAAATTATTTTTTTGAAATGTTTTCCAATTTTTTTCCCACCTAATTAACAAACATTATAATCCACATGAAACACAACAAAAATAAATGATTAAATAACAATAAGCTTGATCCATAATTCATAATCTATACCAAACACAACAAACATAATCCACAATCCATACCAAACACAATAAACATAATCCATAATCCATACCACACAAAACCAACATAATCCATAATCCGTACTAATCATAACAAGTAAAGAGTTCATCCGACCAAACTTAAACTAACTATAACAAACCAAGTCCGTAATTTAAAGAGTTATAGAAAATAAGACAATCGAAGTCAGACATACTTTAACCTATTCTCAAGCCAAATCACATATCCACCTTGAACAAAGCCTCCCAAAGTATCGAAACCACCTTGAGGAGGGTCGAACAAACGAGCATTGGGATCAATCACTTCCTCGATATAAACTTTCTTTTCGTCAATACCAACGGTTTTGAAGTGACACGTTTTAGCACTAACATCCGTCACAACATACCCCTTTGCTAATTCTTTCCCAAATTTATCAAGTAAGATAACCGGGGGTTTGTCGGTGGGAGTAGGCATAGAATGAAGAGAATTTCGATTTTCCATCGCGGTAAAAACGTTATTCAAGTTTTGACCTAAATGAATAGGGCGATTAACTGAATTGGATGCAAGATCATTTGAAGGAGTAGTCATCATTGGAGGGGTACTCACATTTGAAAATTTGGAAATAAAAGACATCATTACACCCTCAAAATTGTTAAGTCTTAAGATGACTTCATCCTTAAATGATTTGTCTTCACTTGTCTTACCTTTTTGTTCAATTATTGACCTTGCCACCCCAAGTTGACTTACTTGCTTCTTAGAGACATGAGAACCCACCGCATGAACCCCCCCTCCCTTGAGTTCCTTCCCAAATACTTCTGCTGATTCATCATTGTCAAGGTCTTTACACATGTCATTACATCCCGAATCAGACAAGCTTTGGCTTTTTTTTTTCTATTTCCAGCAGCTATAACTTTGTCCTACAGTATACTTAAGTGAAACTTGTAATGTTAAAATAAAATAATTATGCTAAACTTTAAACCTACAAAGAATCAAATATGTTACTCACATATTTACTCTTAGCACTCTCCAACACAGTACCATCTCTATGCTCATGTGCCACCAGCCATTTGTCTACGCGACGAATTCTTTTTCCAGGATTTTCTTGTTCCCAGACATTGAAATTTAATTAGTTAGTTAAAAATTTTTTTGTTAAAACACAAAATATGTAAAAAAAAAAAAAATGATGCAAACCATTAAGAATTGATTTTGAGCATAGGAACAACGCCCAAGAGTATGGGGAGTCTCTTGTTGTTTTCGATTGTTACAATTTGTAGCATTTTGCTCCTTCTTTTTTGGATCACTCTCATTTTCTACAAACTTTCTCTAAATATGTGGATCAATACCGGCCGGCCCAACTTCTTCATTCAAAAGGGGCCGCAAATTATTTTTGTGAGATCTAAACTTTTGGGGCCACGACTTCTCCGCTAATGGTCGAGCCACATCTGGTGGAACCTCTAGTTCAAACTCACCCTAGTAGTAGAATAAGATAGTTATGTTACAAGTAAATAATTAAAGCAAAACAACTAATTGAATAAAGAGCATATAAACGAAAGTTTACCATCAAAGCATTCCAAACATCGTCTTTGAAGTTCTTTGGCACAGTTCGAATATCTTTGTAGCTAATTGGAAGGTAGCTTCTCACAAATCCCCCGTACGACTACTCCATACCTTCGCATATTTACCCATAATAGACCCGTCAGCTTGAATTATGACTTTCATTTTCTCCTCAGGGCACTTTGAGGCTTTGCTTCCTGATGACTCAGATGCAGGCGGAGTTGAAGAAGATGGGTGCTATAAACTCGGGTTTGAATTACCTGCATTTGTTGACATTTTACCGAATGCCTATCATTTGAAGTTAAGGTGTTAGTTCGCAAGCAATATTAAATTAATAATAACAATATTAAATGACATAGCAACAATTAACGGACCACAAGAACATTTTTACAATAAAGGTAGCAATTATATTCCAAAATAAGCAACATTTAACTGACCATAAGGAAATTTTTACAATAAAGGTAGCAATTACAATCTCAACATAGTAATATTTAATGCAAGAGCCAAAAGTTAGGCAGAGTCATGCAACTTCAACAGACTTTCCAAATGAGGTTGGTCTTCAAGAGTAGATTGGAAGACCAATGGTATCTCTAACTCGTCTACTCGCTTGCTCAATCTCTTCGGTGAATGTATAATAACCGACCAATTGGGATTTCTAATGTCTTTCGAATAGAAGACTTGACTCGCCTCTGAAGCAAGAATGACAGGCTCGTCTAGCTCGCTACTGACACTCTTTAACTTGTCAAAATTTACAAGAACCAAGTTAGAGTTCGGACAGTGCTTACAACCATTGGTCTTGTCCTCCACCCTCACCCAGTCGCAATAAAACACTACCTCTTTAAATATTATATAGTCTAACTCCATTATATGATTGATAATAATAATAACAATATTAAATTTGAAAAGGAAACAAAGGACAATAAGAATCTAACTAAGGATGGACGATATTTCAGGATGTTTATTAATGAAAAGAATACCTTTTCATATAACCAAAGGATGAAAGAAGTTTGTAACTCTACTTCTGTCTTTGTAATCCCCTTTCCTTTACCACAAGAAGTGGATTCCAAAAGTGCTTTATACTCACTAAAATTTGTAGATACAACTTTGGATATTAGTTGTTATAGGTGGAATTCAATAAATATGTTCGAAGAACTCGAACCTGTAGTATTCCGCAAGTCCGTCAACGTTAAGTTGAAACAGTACCCATTGACGTATTTGTTGAAATTGACTAGGTTCCAACGTTAGGGTACTATCATCGAGCAAAGGCCCTTCGTCAGAGAACTCACCGTTTTCCTCTAAAAGCCTTCACGAGTATGTTTGTGATTTCCATCCATTGGATTTGGCATGTATTCCATGCAATACCTAACGGATTCTCCAACAACATACGACTCTCCAATAGATCCTTTAATATACCTCTTATTGCTAGGTATGTCTTTAAATTCCTTCATTTGCCTATTTGTATATGTAGACGTGTTAGTCAATAAAGTCATTAACATCTTGAATATGTACGGAATTAGAATATAAGTAAAAGAGTATACCGTTCAAAAGGAAACATCCACCGAGGTCCGGTAGGTCCACAAATCAATGCTTCATCAGCTAGATGCACCATGAGATGGATACTGATATCAAAAAATGATGGTGGAAAGTGTTTTTCCAACACACACAATGCCTCGGCAACCATGTATTTGGCTCTTTGGATATCCTTCCGAATTAAGACTTTTGACCACAATAGGTTAAAGAATAAGCTTATCTGTTGGATAGCTCTGCGCATATCTCGGTGTTTTGGAAAGGCATGTTGAAGCAATACGGGTAACAAATATTCTACAATAACATGAAAATCATGCGATTTCAATGAATGCAAACTGGGTGGGTTAACAGTGACAATGTTGCTCAGGTTAGATGAAAAAATAGTAGGGAGCTTCAAGTCTTTCAAGATTTGGCAAAATTCTCGCTTCTCATTTTTATCCAATTAAAATGACACTTTTGGTTTTATTTGATTGCATGTGTGGTCATCAATTCTCATCCATTGGCCACTATGTATGCCGATTGTCTTCATATACAGACGTGCATTGAGTGTATCCTTTGACTTGTTTTCATCATCTACGATTGTGAAAATTAGATGCTCTGCGACATTCTTCTCGGTGTGCATCACATCAAGAATATGACGAACTTGATGAGAGCTCCAGTATTCCAAATCAAACAAGATGGACCTTTTATACCATGCCTCTTTAGGTTCAACATTACCACCATCATCCTCATTGCACGTCTTCCTTTTCCTACCCAAAACTTTTGGGATCTTGCCAGGAACGTACTTTATCTGCCGTAAATTCTCTAAAAGTACATCTCCATTTAACCGAGGAGGAGGATGACTATGCTAAATGGGTGATCCGTGCTAAGGAAAATACGGTAGTTTGGGTAAACTATTTTCTTACTATGAGGTAGATGGATGGATTGAGTGTCATTTCCACAACTAGGACATGCTTTATAACCATGTGTTATACACCCAGATAAATTCCCATATGCGGGAAAATCATGAATACCCCACATTAGCATAGCTTTTAACGTAAGATGTTGCATTTTGTACATGTCAAAAGCCGGTACTCCTTGTTCCCAAAGCTGCTTCAACTCCTTTACTAGAGGTTGAAGGAAAAAATCAATGTCTTGACCCGAAGCCTTTGGCCCAGGAATTAGCAAAGACAACATTTGAAACTCTCGTTTCATGCACAATGAAGGTGGGAGATTATAAGGCACCGTGATAACAGGCCAACAACTATAACTAGAGGACTGAATACCACGTGGATTAAACCCATCGGTTGCAACTGCAAGCCAAACGTTACGCCCTTCTTCAGCAAATTTAGGCCATTTATCCTTAAACATTCTCCACTTCTTCAGCAAATTTATACCATCCCTAATAAGATGGTTTCTAACATCTAATGGTCTACGTCGTGTCCCATTCCGACAATTTACACACGAGCAAGGTATTATTGTGAAGTGTTCAACATTGTTTGCAATAGCAAATTCAAGAAACTCTTCAACTCCCTTCATATATACAGAGCTAACTCGATTTTTTTCATTCATCCACTCTTTGTTTATGATTCGGGCCATTTTGCGATACAACATTGAAAAGAGAAATAAAGTAATGGGAATGCTACTAGCGAACATAGAAGAGTTACTAAACATTTATTTTTAACATTCCCAAACATACCATAACCCTAGCACACAAACACATACTCTCTCTCTCCCCCCTCTCTCTCTATCTCTCTCTCTCTCTCTCTCTCTCTCTCTCTTTATCTATCATTCCCAAACATTAACATTTAGTTTTAATTCTAGATAACAAAGTTGGTCAATATCAAGTTAGCCTTTGTTCATTGTATTGGAAGTCAAAGTTGAAAAGTGCGTAGTTAAATAGCATTGAAATCTGATAGAGTTTTATATAATTTGGTTCGCGAATTCATTGAAGGAAAAGAAAAGGGAACGAAAAACTAGCTCCCTTGTGTGTCCTCTATGCTTAAACAACATTGAAGTGAAAAATTCTCAAAATATATCCATGTGAAGCACAAGAGATAAATCCATGTGAAGACCCAACTCATTCAACTACGTTAAATGAAACATAAACTAGTATACATATATATGTCTAAAGAACAGAGGGTTTATATGTCTAATGCATAGAGGGTTTATGCTCACCTAGAGTAATGAATAAACTTCCCAAATTTGTATATCCCAACCGTGGCTCCCAACACACCATTATAAGGAAATTTGTGTATTACCATTGGAGAGCTCTATATCAAATCAAGATTTTACTCAGATTTGAGCAAAACTTTGAGGGTCGGGGATGGCCTTAAAGCACCTCTTTTTTTTTTTATTGTATCAGATATAAACTATTAATCATCTAGCAAGCACAAACACGCATTCAACTCGAAGATTTTCCTAGTTTGGAGCATTATCTCAATAAATTACTTCCTCCGTCCCATATTAAGAGTCTCTTTTGGGAATTCCAACTTATTAATGGGACAACCTTGACTTATTAAGGGGACACACAAACTTATTAAGTGTGTTATCCAATATTGCCCTTTTTGAAATTCAAAATTATAGTGTCACATCAAAAAAAGGAGAGGGAAGAGTTGGATATAATAAAGGGCAAATTTGGAAAGTGTGTATTAAAGTACTTTGACTTTTCAAAGAGGACTCTTAAACTGGGACATCAAAAAATGGCATTAAGGACTCTTAATATGGGACAGAGGGAGTAACAAACTTGATAACACACTTAATAATAAACTGATAAAAACAACTCACCCTACAAAAAGTCTAAATGAGCTCTAATTTTCAATTTGTTTGTTAGTGGACGGTCAATAGTTTTTTTTTTTGGATTTCATACAGAGAGAGAGATGTTACCTTGTTTAAATTACAATTTGAATCCTATATTTTGTCCCCTACAATACAAAAAATATGTTGAATTCGACCGTGGTAGTTGATGTGTATTCCCGCATAATAAAATGAAAGCAAAATTGGTCGTTGTGTGATTGTCATTTGAAAACTTACCACAAGCCTCATGGTTTAAAAAAAATGATAAGATTACACAATAAAAGTAGAAAAAGTTAAAAATTAACAGTTAACCGCTAAATAGTTAACGATGGAGCGGTCCTGCTAAATAGTTAACAATTAACCGCTAACTACAATCTTCCCAAATGGGACAATTCAAGAATATTATATCAGAGTGCTATACAATTAATGTGCTGAAAGATGCCCAAACAGGCACATTATATTTCTGTTTTCATAATTTTGTGCACGTGTTAGCACCACTTTATGTGTATTATGCATATGCGCACATGCGCAAAGTGTGCACCATTTTCCCATTTGTGCACATGCACAAAAGTGTCACGCCAAATAAATGTGGAATAGTTATATAGAATTCCTACCTTTAGAGAGAGAGAGAGAGAGAGAGAGGTGGGGGGGGTTGAGTTGCAAAAGCTTTCCTTCCAATTTTATGCTGTAGTTGGTGTCATGCATTTTAGGGACAATAAATAATAACACAGACAAATAAAAAAGTATGATCTTAGTCTACAAAAATTACCATTCAAATAATGGTATCCGAGACTACGTAAACATATAGAGCAAGGATAAGAAAAAAAAATCAAAGAACAATAATGGTATCCGAGAACAAACAAAATCCAAGAACATTTGAGAATTAAAACATTTCTTTAAATATGTTTTTGATTAAATAATAATATAATTGTATTTTGGTCTCTTTTTCTATTTACCTCAAAGCAAACAGGATAATTATGGTGCAATGCTCTTTCCACACAATGGTGATCATCCTTGATCAGCTTTGACTAGCAACATCCTGCAACATGGAGGCATGGATAACAGAAACCTTTAGAATGTTATTAGAAAAGAAAATACCAACAGCCGCAAGCTCCGTTTGTTTTGTATTTCAAATCCTCTCCTTCTTTATTGATTTTAAACATTTTTCAGTTTCTAATATCAATTTAGTATAGGAGTAAACATTAGTAGTTTTTAGTTTCCTTCCCTACTTTCTTCCTTCTTGATTTCCTTCTATTCCCTTTCACTAAAGCTTTATTTGGTTTGCGGACTCATTGAAGAAAAAGAAAAACAAGAAGGAAAACTAATTTTCCTTGTGCTTTTCCATGATGCAAAGCTACTTGTGGAGTAAGAACTAGAGGGCAGCACCAAGTAGGAACAAATTGAAAAAAACTAGAAATCAATGGTAAAGAAAAAAAAAAGAGAAATTATTTAATACAAAGATAATTTTGATGACGTAATAACACAAACCAATAAAATTAAAGATTCATTCATCATACTGTTATAATTTCATGGAAAACAAGCTTGACACAAGCATTATTTTCATGTATATTAGTGTTGTGACAGAGATGACTTGGTATCACCGCTATAGTGAAAAGTAATGCTATGCTTCCTAAATTTCTATTCCAAAAGTGCTTCACAAATGATGTGGCAGTGGGGTTTGGTAAACAACTTCCAATCAAAATTCAACTAGTCCCACTGTACTAGATCTAGCCCCATTACCAATACATTTGGAAAGCACTTTTGGGATAAAATTTGGGAAGCATAGCATTACTCTTGTATATTGAATATTTTCTTGAAAAACAGAGGGTGATCCTCTTAACTTGCTTAATTATATAGATAGATAGATAGATAGATATATATATATATATATATAGAGAGAGAGAGAGAGAGAGAAATAAAGTTCAGTTCTAGCCTATAGTACTCTTGTCTTAGATTCCTTTTCCTAGTTGAAACTTGTGATGAAAACTGAAATTTAGTTCTAGCATGAAGTTCAGAAAGGAAAAGAAAAAAAAATTAAAAAAATCTTTAGCATGTGGACATAAATGCAAAGAACAATATAAACAAATTCAACATCAATCAAGAATCCCAACATGCATGACTAGGAAAAACCATCTGAATTAGCCATCATCTAAACAGCAGGAAGGTAAAATATTATTTTGTATAAATAAGAATAGAAGAAATGTTCCCAAACAAACAAGTGTCTAAAATGTGCAGTAGATTCAGAAATTCTAGTAGTTGGCATAGAAATGATTCTTTAAAATTTTTAAAAATAAAAAAGGCGTCTGAATTTTCTAAAGCAAGTAATGCAAATATATTAGGCAGAAAAAGAGAAAAGGTAAACTAACACGCCAAACAGTCAATGAAAATACATTGTCCAAACTTTGCATCAAATTTAATTGATGAAAATTTCCAAAAAACAAGTGAGGAAAAGGCATGTGGAAACTTTCCAAAGAAAGGGTAAAATAAGTGGTCCCTCTCCATTCATGCTTATCTATCAACTCTTGAAAATGTCAGTGCCCATGCCTAGGTCTTCATGGACTTTTTGTGTTTTTCATATTTTATTTGGTAGCACTTTGTAGCCTTACATCATGTCTAACCCAAACAGGCTCATATGTACATTTTTAGGTCTCAGAGGCACGTTTGAGCCTAAACTTGCGTTTGGAAGTAGGGTTGAATTCTAGTTGTTCATTGTATCCCTCATGTGGTCACAAGATGAAGACTGGGAAATCTGCGGTCAGAGTTCTGAATTTGGATGGATGCAAATTGCTGAACCTGTAATGAGATTGTATGCAGAAGCTACAAATGGTTCGAGCATTGAAACTAAGAAAAGTGCATTAGTCTGGTAGTACAGGGATTCGGACCCGGGGTTTGGATTTTCTTAGGCAAAGGAGATGCTAGATCATCTCGAGAGTGTTCTAGCAAATGAACATGTTGCTGTAAAGAGTGGTCAGTTCATTGTAGAAGTCAAGCCTCAGGTATGCTACATATAGTTATACCATATATGTAAATGCTTATACTTAAATAGTTTGATTGATTTAAGATCAATAATTTCTTTGATGTGCCCTATTGTATGATGCATTTCATTTGGTGTACACCTCATATTTTAATTAGCTTTGGATTTGATGTCTACTGAAAATTTCGCCAGAAAATATTTCTGAGATTGCTGGATTATTCTGAATAATTTAGAAGAAAGAATGTTTCCACACTCTATCATCTGGTTTTCAGACAAATTTGATCTAATAAGTCTACAAATTTGCTGGATATATGACGGTAATTAAATCTAATAAGTCTTTTGCCCAAATCGATGAACACAAATTATGAACTTCAGTGTAAACTAAATTCAGATCGATTCCAAATAAAACAAAGACAACAACAGATCTACTAGAGAGAGAGAGAGAGAGAGAGAGAGAATACGGCTGACCTTGCTCCAGAAAAAGAGCTAGGGTACCTGGTATGAAGAAAAAGAAGAAGAAGGAAGAAGAAGGGGATTATTTCAGCCATGTAATAACCTGCATTTTCATTCATTGGCATTGTCATATTTAATATTCCTTGTCCACTTTTATTTTAATTTAATTCGTGTGAGTAGAATTTATTTCTTGCTATATCTCACATTTGAAATTTTATTGGAGCCAAACTGCAATTTTACAAAAGTTAATAATACCTGTGTGGATTTTAAAATCTGTATTTCAAAACGGTGGAAATATCCGCTTTTAACTCAAACTGTATTTTTACGAAATCAGAAAACTATTTCCTACGTTAAAATAAATTTTCTATATTTTTGTGATGAACACTGTGTCACAAAAATACCAGTTTGTGTTTAAAACAGTCCGTGCCGTGTTTAAATTGCACAGTTTTAGGAAGTGACATAAAATTTGGAGTGACTATACTTTACTTTCCAATAATAGCAACTAATGTTTGACTTGTGCCATGTTTGGCAACCCCATGCTAGTGTGTGTTAATTTGTGCCTTAAGCTCCTATTTCCCAAACAACTTCATGTTGCCCCCTAGGGACCTATATGAACTCCTAAACTAGCTTAGACCCCATCTAAACAAACTTCAACAGTTTGTGTATATAAAATCTGTACATATACGTATGGGCATATCATAGTTTTAGTAATTAGAATATATAATGCATTTGTAGAGTATAGGAGACTTATCTTGGCCTCCAAGTCCATCAATTTGATCTCTATATATACACACACACACACACACTTAACCACACTGGATACACATTCTACAAAACTGAAACAAAGAGAGTTTGAGAGTTTATAATTGCTGAATTTAGAAAGAATAGCTCTTCTCTCCATAGCCAAAAGCTTGGAAGCTTGGAATTCATTTGGATTTCTTATTGGGTTTCTTTCTCAAACAATTTCTTCTATCTATATCTCTGTGAGTATTACTAACTCACTAAGAATGTAATTACATGTCTATTTACTGTGTGTTTGTTCAATTTTGTAATACACCATTGTTGATCCTACGTATGAAAATTCATAGCTTGAAATCAAGATTTTCAAACCTTAATCTAAATTCGTTTTTAGAGATGAATATGGTAGATTATACATCCTACATGCCATGTTTGAAGTTTTAAAGCCTAATTTGTTCAAATGGAAAAGTACATAAGAAAATAAATTTTGACATGTCTTGGTTTTTCATAAAATTGGAGAGTTATGGTTAGAATCATGTTAAATTAACCATAGATTCTTAATCCTTGTTGAAAAAGGAAGAGATCCATATATAACATGATATACACACTTACAGATTGAAATGGATAAAAAAAAAGACCCCTGTTTGCTGAAACAGAACAGTTCCTGCGAAGAAGATGAAGCCTCAGCTTCACCTCGCGCCACGATCGCGCGCGCGAGAATCGCGCGAGCGGCCCGCGCGAGCGACCCCTCGCGCGAGCGACCCGCGCGCGCGAGTTATGCTTTCCCAGGCAGACGTAAGAGTTTATATATTATAAATGAAAATTTGGCTGGTCGCGCGAGCGAGGGTCGCGCGAGAACCCCTTCGCGCGAGCGATCCGCGCGCGCGACCTTGCTTTCCTCAGGCAGACAGAAAAGTTTATTAATAAAAGGAAATATGGGCATATCGCGCGACCGATACTTCGCGCGAGCGGCCCGCGCGAGCGATACTTCGCGCGCGCGAGTTCTGACAGTTTCTGTTTTTGTCTGTTTTGTGTTTAAGGTCTGTTTGGTTCAACTTTTTTAGTACTGCTAAGGCTCTGTTTGGGAATTTGGTTGATCAGAACTCTATTTGGTTATGTTTGAATGATTAAAACATTGTAGTATGACTCATTAACCCCCGTACGCGTGTTGTTCCTTTAATTCAGCATTTTTGTTTTCGTTTAAGTGCATACCATTCATGTGGGTCAGTGGTACATGCATAGGGGTGTCAGTCTGTGTGGAAAAGAGTAATGGTAGTGTGGAAAGAGTATGAGTTTGTGGTTGTGGTTGCGGTTGTGGCTGTGGTTGTGGTTGTGGTTGTGGTTGAGATTGTGGAGAGGGTATCTTTGAAATGCGACGGTGGCAAATAAGGACACTCCCTGACGCCCATGGAAGCGTTAAAGTGTGTGAAGCCGAACTCGGACATTCCCTGGCACCCATGGTAGTGCTAAAGTGTGGCCTACGGACACTCCCTGATAACTCGAGTCTGGATACTGTGTGAGGGGTTGCCCCGGTATTTGCATGGCGGTTAGGGTATTCAAAGTGTGAGGCATTGGACACTCCCTGGTACCCCGGACCAAAGTGTGAGGCAAACTGGACACTCCCTGGCGCCCCGTTGCTAAAGTGTGGCTATCTGAGTGTTTCAAAGATACCAGGAGTAGGATAGTGGGTTGTTGTGGCTGTCGAGAGAAAAGCGTCGGCAAGATGAGTGTGGTGCATTGTTCTCATACACGGTCCCATCTGTGTAAATTTACCTTCTTTAAATAATGTTGTGGTTATTTTTCTAAACGAGCTCTTTAATCATAATTATAAACTTGTAGATTTAACCTTGAATTGGAAAAAAAGTAAATGGGTATGTTTTACATTCAAAGTCATGTTTTTTAATACTCACTAGCTTCTTGAAGCTGATGACGTTGATGCGTCCTGGACATTCGTGTTCAGGCTTTTCAGGTTATAACCAGGAGGAATCATACGACTATGCTAATTGAGAATGGCTGCTTCTGGAATAAAGAAACTGTTTATTATATGTTTTAAGTTTATCTGTTTTAAGTTATGAACTGTTTTGTTTTAAGGATGACTGTAACAGACACTAAGTTATTGTTTTATTTTAAGGCGATCTGTGCCTTTGTTGACCCCGTATCATAAGATGTAATAAGTTAGGAAATTTTTGTAAGCCTTGATTGCTTTACTCTGATTATTATGTTTTGTTGTTCGACGTTTGGGACGGAATCGATCCTTCAAACTGTCGTGACCTACGGGTCCATAAAGGAAATTAAACGCTTTCCTTATTTATGCTACGTCGGGGCGTGACAGGATTTAGTGGTATCAGAGCCAGGTTACCTAGATTGACCAGGCTCGGTTATTCACGCCACAAATTAGTAACACAGGTTACCCTTAAGTTTTACTAAGCTATACAACCAAGTTCCAATTTTAGTTTAGTATGGATTATCCTTATTTCAGAAACTAAGTTCTAGGTTGGTTTCGTCATAGAGATGATTACACAATTGTCTTGTCACATCGACAAGAATGATTGCAGTTTCCATATATCTTCAGACGTATCCATTTAGAATTAGCCGAGATAGCCATAACTTATGATGCCCCTACAGACAGATAGTAGCCGAGCTTCTAAGGAGTTAAGACATACCATAGCCCTCATAAATAGCTTAGGCACTGACGAACTTCCTGAGTCAAATCTCGGAACAGTCAGCATGGCCCACAGCCCAGAGTATGGAGAACAAGAATAAGAATACGACCTCCTTGCTATTAGATAGCCCTAGTTCGACTGCGTATTTGGTGTATTATGTGTACTTGATATATGTTGCATATTTGGATTTTATTATATGCTTATGATATTATACGAGTATGTGATATAGTGATATTTACTCTTTTTGGATGTCGTCACTGTTTAAACTGCTTTATGTTACTGCTTCATGCATGTTCATCATTCTGTTCTCATTATCATGCATTAAGAATGGCTGGGAGACCAAGGAGGAACAGGAATTCGATTGAGGAGGCACCTTTGGCTGCCGGTCCCACAGAAATGTTTGAAGCCTTTGTCAAACGTCTCAAGAGGGTTAGTAATGCGAATGAAAACCAACGAGACCACCAAACTAGAGATTAGCTGCTAGAGAGATTCCGTGCGCTCAGGCCCGAGTGGTTTGCGGGTACCGCGGAGCCCTGGAAAGCGGAACAGTGGTTGAGAAGGATGGACCGCATGTTCAACGTTGTTCAGTACAATGAGATGGACAGGAGGAGGTTAGCTACCCTTGGGTATTTTACCTCATCGTTTGGAGAAAGCTTTGAGGGCTACCTCACCATCAGGAGCCGCGGTCAAGATAGGACACGTGTGCAAGGATTTTCCCTTACGGTTAGGAGACCGTGAAATCCCTGCAAGGTTGATCGTCCTATCGATGAAGGAGTTTGACATAATCCTAGGAATGGATTGGCTCTCTCAGAATCAAGTGAAGTTGGATTGTGCGAGGAAGAGAATTACATTCCCCGACAATGAGAATCAACCCTTTGATTTTCAATGTAACCCTTCGGGAGATATGTTCCTCACGAGATGCTTAGCCAACATCGAAGTCGTCAGTACAGAGGTGACAGCGTCATCTATACCTGTAGTCAAGGACTTCGAAGAAGTGTTTGAAGATGTTTCTGGTCTACCGCCCGAGAGAAGTATAGAGTTCTGTATTGAGCTTATACCGGGTACCGTACCGATCACCAAGGTTCCCTACAGAATGGCCCCCACAGAACTATTGGAATTGAAGGAACAAGTTCAAGAGCTCGAGAACCTAGGTTTTGTACGTCCAAGTACATCGCCATGGGGAGCACCGGTGTTATTCGTGAAGAAGAAGGACGGGACACTTAGACTGTGTATCGACTACAGAGAATTGAACCGGGTAACTATCAAGAACAAGTATCCCTTGCCTCGGATTGATGATTTGTTTGATCAACTACAAGGAGCTACGACATTTTCCAAGATAGACCTAAGGTCGGGATATCATCAGTTGAGGGTACGGAAGAAAGATATACCTAAGACTGCGTTCAGAACCCGATATGGTCATTATGAATTTCTAGTGATGCCGTTTGGAATGACGAATACCCCGGCAGTGTTCATGGATTTGATGAACAGAGTGTTCAAGCCTTATTTAGATCAGTTTGTCATCGTCTTTATAGATGATATTTTGATCTATTCTAAGTTAGGAGAAGAACACGAGCAACATCTACGAATTGCGATGCAGACGCTCAAGGACCATCAGTTGTATGCCAAGTTCAGTAAGTGTGAGTTCTGGTTGCAAGAAGTGAAATTTTTGGGACACACGGTGTCATCTCTGGGAATTTCAGTGGATTCATCCAAGACCGATGCTGTATCAAACTGGGTTAAGCCGAGCAACCCTACAGAAGTTCGGAGTTTTCTTGGACTCGCAAGCTATTACAGGAGATTCGTTGAGGGATTCTCAAAAATAGCAGCACCTTTAACTGGGTTGACGAAGAAGAATTTGAAGTTTGAATGGACAGAGAAGCTTGAGCGAGCCTTTCTAGAGTTGAAAGAGAGACTCACTACCGCACCGGTACTAGCAATACCCAAGCCTGATGAGAAGTTCACTATCTTTAGTGACGCATCATATCAAGGGTTAGGGTGTGTACTTATGCAAGATGGCAGGGTGATCGCCTATGGATCCAGACAGCTGAAGCCGAATGAGTTGAACTATCCCATTCATGATTTGGAGTTGGCAGCAGTAGTCTTCGCACTCAAGATTTGGAGACACTATTTCTACGGTTAGAAGTTTGATTTATTCTCCGATCACAAGAGTTTGAAATACTTGTTCACACAGAAAGAGTTGAACATGAGGCAACGCAGATGGGTGGAGTTGATCAAAGATTACGACTTCACGTTAGAATACCACCCGGGTAAAGCTAATGTGGTTGCTGATGCCCTGAGTCGACAGACTCATGAGACGATCGCCTCCTTAATGGTTAGAGAGTGGCGAGCATTGGAGACCTTGGCGGAATTCGATGTACAGAGTGCTGAAGAAGGAAAAGGACAATTGTTCGGATGTCTTATCCTACAGCCTGTCCTTATCAACCGCATTATTGGAGCTCAGAAAGAAGGTGAGAAGTTTCAGACATGGTTTGCGAAGATGTCAGAAAAAGACCCGACAGAATGGAAGGTGGGAATCGATGGAGGGTATCGTTGCAGGAATAGATTATGTGTGCCAGATGTGGAGAACTTAGGAAGGATATTCTGGAAGAAGCACATAAGTCAGGGTATACAGTTCACCCGGGAGGAACAAAAATGTACAAAGATTTGAAGAGAAATTTCTGGTGGGAAGGTATGAAGAAGGACGTGGCCGAATTCGTATCCAAGTGTTTGACGTGTCAGCAGGTCAAAGCTGAACATCAGAGACCATCAGGACTGTTGCAACCGCTACCTATTCCTAGTTGGAAGTGGGAGCACATCACGATGGATTTTGTAGTAGGATTACCTCGATCGCAGCAGAATCATGACGCTATTTGGGTAATCGTGGATCGATTGACGAAATCCGCTCATTTTATCGCTTATAGTATGACATACCCGGTAAAGAAGATGAGCCGGATGTACATACAACAAGTTGTGCGACTTCACGGTGCACCTGTGTCAATAGTGTCAGACCGTGACGCGCGTTTTACCTCTGGATTTTGGGAAAGTCTGCAAGAAGCTATGGGAACCTCGCTCAAGATGAGCACTGCTTTTCACCCTCAGACAGATGGACAGACTAAGCGTGTTAATCAAATCATGGAAGATATGCTTAGGGCTTGTGTTATAGATTTTGAAGAATCTTGGGAAACACACTTGCCGTTGGTGGAATTTGCCTATAACAAACAGCTATCATACGAGTATCGGGATGGCTCCGTTCGAAGCATTGTACGGACGACCATGCCGTTCTCCATTGTGTTGGGCAGAAGTTGGGAATACAGAATTGTTGGGACCAAATTTGGTTAGAGAAACCAACAAAAAGATTTCCTTGGTCAAGGAGAGATTGAGAACCGCTCAAAGCCGGTATAAAAGTTATGCTGATCGACGCCGGAAGGATTTGGAGTTTAGTGTTGGAGATCACGTACTCCTTAAAGTTTCACCAACCCGAGGAGTAGTACGCTTCGGTCTCAAGGGAGGGAAGTTAGCTCCGCGTTTCATCGGACTGTTCGAGATTTTGGAACGTGTCGGGAAAGTAGCTTATCGACTGGCGCTACCGCCGAAGATGTCTGGGGTTCACAACCTGTTTCACGTGAGTATGTTGAGGAAGTACATACGAGACCCCTCACATGTGGTTGGTTATGACAACATTGAGACGAGTCATAACGTTTCTTACAAGGAGAGGCCCGTGAGGATTCTGGATCCGAGTATCAAGAAGTTGAGGAATAAGGATATCCCGTTGGTGAAGGTTCAGTGGAATCACCATGACGAGAACGAAGCCTCGTGGGAAGTTGAAGCTGATATGAGGAATAAGTACCCGGAGTTGTTCCAGGACTAGCTAATCTTGATTTCGGGGACGAAATCCTATTTAAGGGAGGAAGGGTGTAATAACCTGCATTTTCATTCATTGGCATTGTCATATTTAATATTCCTTGTCCACTTTTATTTTAATTTAATTCGTGTGAGTAGAATTTATTTCTTGCTATATCTCACATTTGAAATTTTATTGGGGCCAAACTGCAATTTTACAAAAGTTAATAATACCTGTGTGGATTTTAAAATCTGTATTTCAAAACGGTGGAAATATCCGCTTTTAACTCAAACTGTATTTTTACGAAATCAGAAAACTATTTCCTACGTTAAAATAAATTTTCTATATTTTTGTGATGAACACTGTGTCACAAAAATACCAGTTTGTGTTTAAAACAGTCCGTGCCGTGTTTAAATTGCACAGTTTTAGGAAGTGACATAAAATTTGGAGTGACTATACTTTACTTTCCAATAATAGCAACTAATGTTTGACTTGTGCCATGTTTGGCAACCCCATGCTAGTGTGTGTTAATTTGTGCCTTAAGCTCCTATTTCCCAAACAACTTCATGTTGCCCCCTAGGGACCTATATGAACTCCTAAACTAGCTTAGACCCCATCTAAACAAACTTCAACAGTTTGTGTATATAAAATCTGTACATATACGTATGGGCATATCATAGTTTTAGTAATTAGAATATATAATGCATTTGTAGAGTATAGGAGACTTATCTTGGCCTCCAAGTCCATCAATTTGATCTCTATATATACACACACACACACACACACACACTTAACCACACTGGATACACATTCTACAAAACTGAAACAGAGAGAGTTTGAGAGTTTATAATTGCTGAATTTAGAAAGAATAGCTCTTCTCTCCATAGCCAAAAGCTTGGAAGCTTGGAATTCATTTGGATTTCTTATTGGGTTTCTTTCTCAAACAATTTCTTCTATCTATATCTCTGTGAGTATTACTAACTCACTAAGAATGTAATTACATGTCTATTTACTGTGTGTTTGTTCAATTTTGTAATACACCATTGTTGATCCTACGTATGAAAATTCATAGCTTGAAATCAAGATTTTCAAACCTTAATCTAAATTCGTTTTTAGAGATGAATATGGTAGATTATACATCCTACATGCCATGTTTGAAGTTTTAAAGCCTAATTTGTTCATATGGAAAAGTACATAAGAAAATAAATTTTGACATGTCTTGGTTTTTCATAAAATTGGAGAGTTATGGTTAGAATCATGTTAAATTAACCATAGATTCTTAATCCTTGTTGAAAAAGGAAGAGATCCATATATAACATGATATACACACTTACAGATTTGAAATGGGTCAAAAAAAAGACCCCTGTTTGCTGAAACAGAACAGTTCCTGCGAAGAAGATGAAGCCTCAGCTTCACCTCGTGCCACGATCGCGCGTGCGAGAATCACGCGAGCGGCCCGCGCGAGCGACCCGCGCGCGCGAGGTATGCTTTCCCAGGCAGACGTAAGAGTTTATATATTATAAATGAAAATTTGGTTGGTCGCGCGAGCGAGGGTCGCGCGAGAACCCCTTCGCGCGAGCGATCCGCGCGCGCGACCTTGCTTTCCTCAGGCAGACAGAAAAGTTTATTAATAAAAGGAAATATGGACATATCGCGCGAGCGGCCCGCGCGAGCGATACTTCGCGCGAGCGGCCCGCGCGCGCGAGTTCTGACAGTTTCTGTTTTTGTCTGTTTTGTGTTTAAGGTCTGTTTGGTTCAACTTTTTTAGTACTGCTAAGGCTCTGTTTCGGAATTTGGTTGATCAGAACTCTATTTGGTTATGTTTGAATGATTAAAACATTGTAGTATGACTCATTAACCCCCGTACGCGTGTTGTTCCTTTAATTCAGCATTTTTGTTTTCGTTTATGTGCATACCATTCATGTGGGTCAGTGGTACATGCATACGGGTGTCAGTCTGTGTGGAAAAGAGTAATGGTAGTGTGGAAAGAGTATGAGTTTGTGGTTGTGGTTGCGGTTGTGGCTGTGGTTGTGGTTGTGGTTGTGGTTGAGATTGTGGAGAGGGTATCTTTGAAATGCGATGGTGGCAAATAAGGACACTCCCTGACGCCCATGGAAGCGTTAAAGTGTGTAAAGCCGAACTCGGACATTCCCTGGCACCCATGGTAGTTCTAAAGTGTGGCCTACGGACACTCCCTGATAACTCGAGTCTGGATACTGTGTGAGGGGTTGCCCCGGTATTTGCATGGCGGTTAGGGTATTCAAAGTGTGAGGCATTGGACACTCCCTGGTACCCCGGACCAAAGTGTGAGGCAAACTGGACACTCCCTGGCGCCCCGTTGCTAAAGTGTGGCTATCTGAGTGTTTCAAAGATACCAGGAGTAGGATAGTGGGTTGTTGTGGCTATCGAGAGAAAAGCGTCGGCAAGATGAGTGTGGTGCATTGTTCTCATACACGGTCTCATCTGTGTAAATTTACCTTCTTTAAATAATGTTGTGGTTGTTTTTCTAAACGAGCTCTTTAATCATAATTATAAACTTGTAGATTTAACCTTGAATTGGAAAAAAAGTAAATGGGTATGTTTTACATTCAAAGTCATGTTTTTTAATACTCACCAGCTTCTTGAAGCTGACGACGTTGATGCGTCCTGGACATTCGTATTCAGGCTTTTCAGGTTATAACCAGGAGGAATCATACGACTATGCTAATTGAGAATGGCTGCTTCTGGAATAAAGAAACTGTTTATTATATGTTTTAAGTTTATCTGTTTTAAGTTATGAACTGTTTTGTTTTAAGGATGACTGTAACAGACACTAAGTTATTGTTTTATTTTAAGGCAATCTGTGCCTTTGTTGACCCCGTATCATAAGATGTAATAAGTTAGGAAATTTTTGTAAGCCTTGATTGCTTTACTCTGATTATTATGTTTTGTTGTTCGACGTTTGGGACGGAATCGATCCTTCAAACTGTCGCGACCTACGGGTCCATAAAGGAAATTAAACGCTTTCCTTATTTATGCTACGTCGGGGCGTGACAAGCCATATCTGGCGAAGGAAGAACAAGGCGCAAAAGAAGAAAGATGAAGAAGAAGAAGAAGAAGAAGGAAGGAAGGGAGTACCAGCGGCGGCGTCGGACGATCGGCAGAAAGCGGCGGCGTCGGGCGGTTGGCAGGCAGCGGCGACGGCAGGCTTCTACTCTCTCACCCTTTCTCTTTCTCTTTGTCTCTCTATTTCTCTTTCACCCTTTCTCTACTCTTTCAACTCTTTTTGTGGAACCCCAAAGATCAGCCCCGGTAGTTTTGGTTAAGTCAAATTTCTTTTTTTTTTTTTGGATCAATTTTGTAACGGATATAAACGTTACAAAATAAATACACCCGTTATAAAAATTAACCAAACCAAAATAATGGTAATTAGTAATGGTTTTTCCTAATTTGTAACAGATATATCCGTTACAAATTAGTAACGGGTATACCCGTTACAAACCATAAAACTTGTCTGTTACAAATTTGCCTATATGGTGTAGTGCCCTCGCGCGAGCTGCCTGCGCGTGCAACTTCTGGCAGTTTCTAGTTTTGCTTGTTTTGTGATAAGGGACTGTTTGGGATAAAATTTATATACTGTTTTAGTACTGTTTGGGAAATTTATTAAATCAGAATCTTAATTGGTTATGTTTGAACGATTAAAATGGTGTATTGTGACTTATCAATCCCCGTACGCTCGTCGTTTGTATAAATCAGTGAATTACCTCATGTTTTAAAGTTTCATGACATACATGTGGAGTCAATTGCACATGCATGGTGAGTGTGAATGTTGGTTAGTATGGAAAGAGTAATGGTCAGTGTGGCATAGTGAGTGCGGTTGAGATTGTGTTGTGGACACTCCCTGGTAAGTGAATACCAAAGTGTGTTGTGATTGAGATTGCGGCGAGGGTGTCTTTGAAATGCGACGGTGGTAAAATTGGACACTCCCTGACGACCATGGTAGCGTCAAAGTGTGTGAAGCGGAACTTGGACATTCCCTGACACCCATGGAAGTGCTAAAGTGTGGCCTACGGACACTCCCTGATACCCGAGTCTGGATATTGCGTGAGGGTCCCTCCAGTATTTGCATGGCGGATTAGGTAGTCAAAGTGTGAGGCAATGGACACTCCCTGGTACCCCGGACCAAAGTGTGAGGCAAACTGAATATTCCCTGGCACCCCTGTGTTAAAGTGTGGCTATCTTAGCGTTTCAAAGATACCGGTGTGTGATGTTGGATAGTTGGGTTTTGTCGAGAGAAAAGAGTCGGTAAGATGAGATGGTACATTGTTTTCATACACGGTCACATATATGTGAATTACATCTCTTAAATAATATTGTGCTTGTTTCCCTAATATGACCTCTTTGCTTTAATATAAACTTGTTGAATTAAACGAGGAATGGGAAGAGGTAAATGAGTATGTGTTACATTCAAAGTCATGTTTTTAATACTCACTAGCTTCTTGAAGCTGACGACGTTGATGCGTCCTGGACATTCGTGTTCAGGTTTTTCAGGTTTTGATCAGGCTGAGCATTATAACTATGCGAATTGAGAATGGCTGCTTTTGAAAGATAAAACTGTTATTGATGTTCCATGCTTTAACTATAAACTGTTTTGTAATAAGGATGACTGTAATAGATATTAAGTTATTGTTTTTGTTTTAAGGCGGGTTGTGCCTTTAGAGACCCCGTGCTGTAATATGTAATAAGTTAGAAAAATATTTATAAGCTTTGATTGCTCTACTCTGATTATTGTTTATTATTGTTCGCCGTTTGGGACGGAATCGATCCTTCAAACTGTCGCGACCTACGGGTCCATAAAGGAAATTAAACGCTTTCCATATTTATGCTACGTCGGGGCGTGACATTAACTGAAAATACCTCCTACACTTCTTAAGCCATCCCTTAGGATCATTACCACAGAATTTAGGAAATTCGATTTTAGGCAAGTTGTAACTAGAGGAGTACATACCATGTCTGTCCTCTTTGGCTTCATGACTACACTGCCCATTTCTGAATTCTCCAAGATCTTGATTGTTTCCCCAGTTGTAATTTGCCCCTTTACGACCATTAGAGCCTATTCCACTGCCCTCATCTGGTATTAGTAACACTCCTTGTTCTTTTCCATTGCTAGTCACAAGTCGATTTACACAACCCATTAGAGCCTCCAATTTAGTCTCTATTCCTGATTTTTTGGAATTGAACTCCCCCATTTGCTCATGTAAGGAACCCATTGCTAATTGATTTTGCAGACGCCAATCAAGTAGTTCTTGAAGCTTTCCTTGTGTCGATTTGTCCTTGTTATTAGATCGATTTTCTTCCACTGATAATTTCTTGATAGGATCTATGCGCTTTGATACCAATTGTAAGGAACCAGTTATGAATTACTGGTTCTTTACTGAACAATTGCAAAAATTGAAGAAAGGGTAAGAAGGAGCAGAAGTCAGAGAGATGAAGAGAGAAGAATTGAGAGAAGAAGAGAGAGAAAGTAGAGAGAGAAATCAGAATTTTCATTTCCCAAGATGATACCGTTACAAAGTTTTTCTCAGCTTATTAACACGCACATGGATTAACCGACTAACTGAATTAGTTAACTCAACCAATAGAAACAAGCCACGCATACATGATTTCAATTATTACACGTGATTATTAATGCAACACAAAACGACGTCACTTTACTATGTATTACTCAAAACGACATCACTTCTAACTGCTACATTTCTAATGGCCGAGATGAACTCCACATTTGAATTTGATGGCCACGATTCTTTCTTCTCTTTCAGAACATTACAGAAGAAGACCCATATAGGCTTGGAGAAAAGGGTGGTATAGTACTACAAAATTAAGGCTTCAAAATTTTTTCTTATTTCATATATATATAATCGTGAGTTTTGATTGATGCATTAATTTTGGCATTTTTAGTAAGCTTCTTTTATTCGCATATGCTTTTTTAATAAGCTAGCTTCTTTTATTCATTGATTTAGTATTACAAATATAATTATTTGTCTTTATGTGTATCTTACCATATGGTTTTCAGGTTTTGTAGGTTTAAAGATTGATTTACTATGGAGGGTGGCTGGAAATTAAGGCGATAGGCCTTGCTTATTTTTTTTATCCATCATAGCTTTTTGGTTCCTGCTGAATGTTCCGAGAATACAACTCTAAGGTTCTGTTCTAACCCTTCCTTTATATTTATCAACATTTATTGCTAAATTTAATTAATTTAACAATGTACATCAAGTTCTCTCATAGACTCTCCTATCTTGGACAACTTTTCACGAAAGACAAAAAAAAAATACTGGATTTAGGAGACTTTGGAAAGTAAAGAACCGATTCTATCAAAACTGATTCTTTATTATACTAACATTATCTTGGTTCTCACAAGAATCAGATATGAAATGAGACTAGAACTTAAACTTGGCAAGTTATGTAATTCCCAAACACACCCTTAGAGCCCAATGTTAGTTTGGATGCATCATCATACTGGAAAATTACAAACGTTTGGGATTTACTCATGCCAATACTTGTACGTAAGTGTCAAATGTAGATTTTAAAAAGCAACCATGGTTTTCCTCTCAAAAAAAAAAAAAGAGCAACCATGTTTTTGAAAGGGATAATTATTTGGTGACAACTTTCATACAACTTTTATACAATTTCCTAAAAAATATGTCTATCTCTCTCATGTGTCACTGTGGAGTCTAGTGACATCACAGGAGAGAGATAATCACATCTTTTTAGAAAGTTGCATGAAAATTGTATGAAAGTTATCACCAAAAAATTAATCTTTTTGAAAGTTAAAAACATTTGGCACGTGCCGCACGTCATTACAAATGTGTGTGACTTTTCGCAGACCGTATAATACATCACACCACTTGGGCTAGTCATATAGAAATCCCGAGATTTGTTACCATTAAAATATGCAACACGCTACCATTAAAATATGCAATATTTGTATTTGGATTATATATTAGGTATGACTTATGAGAATAAGAGATTTTTAAACAGATTTTTTTTCAATAAAAGAGTTTTTAAATAGTATTTGAAAGCTCATTTGGCGCAGGCCGGCCCTGCCTATATGCGGGGGTAGCGGCCGCCTAAGGTCCTCGAATTTTGTCCATTTTTTGCTCTTTAACAGGATCCCGAAAAGTATTGAGTAGGGCTCAAAAATAAATTTTTTTATTTATGATATGTTGAACAAATTGTAATAGAGTCTAAGTAAATATTGGAAAAAAAAATAAATGTATGTGCCCTATTGTAATCCAGTCCACCTTAAAAATTACAAAACCTTTGAATTCTCAAAAATGATGGAAGATAACTCGCAAATCAACACTATACTATATTTAATTATACCCACAAACATATAAAAATAGACCCAAAAATTTTTGTTTAGGAGTGTTGCCTCCGAACTCCCATTATTCAAAAGGCTCCGTATTAATGTTCGCCTAAGGCCCCCAATTTGTCAGGGTCGGCCCTGATTTGGCGTGAAGTTGAGTCTTAGACCCTTCCATTGCATAAGTCAAGTGTTCGAATCTCATCCTTCCCCTTGCAATAATAAAAATTGGTATTACTCTATGAATTATAGATTTTTGAAAAACGGCCAAACCACTGAATGTTTTTTTTAAACGGTTCACATTTTCATAAACAGCTTCAATTCCTTGTTTTTGAATTTATATCTTTCTTTGGTCTTGAAATCAAGTTGATTTTTGAAGAATTCTAAAAAGTTAGTTCATAGGCTCAAATTTTTCAATAATTGATTAAAATCACACTTAATCTTTGATAATTAACTTACTCGATTGCCAAATATTTTTTTTTTCTTATTGTCACTAAGCTCACAAATTGAGGTTTGTTTTGTTTCAACTTGCAGAAGTATTCTTGGGACCATCAACAAGGAAGAATTGCACTCATATCCTCCGGTCCATTTGCATAGAGACCATCATGAAGTAAATATACATTTAATCCTATTAATTTGTTATTGAATATGGTCCCACTAACAACAAGTAAATCAAATTTGGGATACAAATAGGAGAACCACAGGATTACCCAATTACCAATTATAGTCTTAGGCCCTGCTTGGCAGACTGGATAAAGCTTTCAGATATAATTGGATAAGGCAGGATCTAATAGGAGGAGTAATTCTGTCGGATAAGTTTAAATCATGTTCTACTTTTGGCAGTATGCGGATAAGAGTTCGAATAAAATTAAATGTTTAAAGCATTTACTAGAATAAGTTTCTATTTTGTAATTATTTTTTTATATAATATTTTCTACGCTTATAATATGAGTTTATGCTTGAAATATTAACTTACTAGTAATGACCCGTGCCCATGGGCACGAAATGAAAAAAAGAAAAAAGAAATTCAATACTTCAAAAGATCAAATCTCTTGCGTAAAATTGTCCATGTCATTACAGTTGAGTGATATCTATTTTTTGTTTATAAAATTGAGTATGAAGGTTCTAGATATATAATACTTTTTTAATCCTTCTAAAGACTGTAAGGCTCTGTGTAATAAATCAAGAGCAGAACTGCTTAAATTAAGAATAAAGAAAAAGTAAAATTTTATAGAGAGTAGCCAAGTTTAGCTACCATTACTTCAAACATGGATAAAAAAAGGATGTTATTTTTTTTTCCTGTTGTTTTTCCTTTTTTTCCTTCTAAAACCTGAAAAAAAAAATAAAAAAAAAAACCAAAAAAACAAAAAACAAAAAAGGCCAATATGACTGTTTCTTTTATATGTTTTATTTTTATTTAAAACCTAAGGCTGTGTTTGGCAACCCAACTTCCTAACACATAAAAGTCCGCCCATAAACTGATTTCCCAAACGGCCCTGAACCCAACCTATCTTCTTCCTTGCGTGAACACACGGTGAATATATATATATATATATATATGTATATAGTAGCACGAGTGGAAAAAAAATGCGGAGTATAATGACTATAAATATGGGCCGTAAATTTGTTAGGAAAAAATATATATAATTTCATATGCGTATCTCTTTCATTTCAGGTCATAAACTATTTAGCGTATTGAGTTTGCAGCAACCTACATGTCAATATTAGTTTCAAGTAATGCTATGCTTCTCAAATTTAGTTCTTTCTAAAACATGTTGTAGAGACCTTCAATATTATTAGATTACTTCAACACTCTCCAATGAAAAATCAAGTGGTACCATTACCATACAAATCTGAATAGCATAATATTACTCAGTAATTTCACATAGTTGTGTTGTGGCCCACGCATCTCTTGAACTACTTAACCAATCTATACTTAGCCTTTTTTTTTCCCTTCTAGAAACTTTTGAAAAACCATACTTTCCATGTATTTAGAAGGAAAAAAAAAAAAGAAAAAAGAAAGAACAAAGGCTTTTTCTAAGATTTAGGAAAGAATCAGAAAAAAAAAATTTACCAATCTATACTTAGCCTTTCTTGGTCTTTTTTAAAGTTTCTGGAAGCGGGAAAAAAAAAACAAAAAAAAACTAAGGCTTAAGAGACATAAGTGATATATGGTTCTCTCCATTTGGGTTGAGGTGTGTATATGTGTGTGTGTGTGTGTGTGTGTGAGAGAGAGAGAGAGAGAGAGAGAGTGTGTGTTTGGGGGATGATTAAGTGTGAGAGAGAGAGAGCCAAATTGGAAAGTATAGGAGTAAATTGAAAACTGATTTAGTGTGTGTACATGTTACGTACCATTTTTGGTGGACCAATAATCGGACGGTTGAAAATATCTAAACTTGTCTCAATGGCTCGGATTAAAATTGCTGATTTGAGAGGGACCCACACCGCTCTAACTTATTATATAGATATTTATGAACATTTATGGATACTAATATTTTTTTTGTTTTAGGTATCACATTTATTTTGATATATTATGATCTTTGGTAACTTAATATTTACGAATAGTTACTTTAATAATCTTATTAATATTCTTATTTTAGACATTTTTTTTATCCCACTGCACTTATCCTAGCCCCACCTCCCATGCAGTAATTTTATACCACAATTTCATAATAAAAAGGGAGTTTTGGATTTCTTTATCTAACGTATATAATATGTTAAATGCAGGATAAGATAACACTTATCCTATCCTTTTTTTTTATCCTACATACCAAATGTGTTTTTTGGCAATTCAAAATAGCTAGATTTTTAAGATTATATATAAAACAAACTTGAGCAAATTTGTTTTTATTTTAAAATTTTTGGTCAAGGGGTAGAGGGAAGGAACAAAACAAAACGAAACAATCATAACAATTTTTCTGTAATTGCACTCAATTTTTCAATGTAATATCTTATACATTTCCTTTTTATTTCCGGTGGTAATGGATAGGGGTGGTAATTCGGGTTCTCGTGTCATAATCGTGTCATTAATTGGGTTATGTGTTTTGGGTTTGATTTTTAGTTTTGAGTAATATTCATCTGAAATGCAAACTATTTTAAATTAATCGTGTCATATTGTGTCGTGTTCCGGATTGTCTCTGTAAAATGGGTTATCGTATCAAAAATTGCCACCCCTAGTAATGGATAATGGCATTGTCAGGGTCACCTTGTCCACTCCAAAGGGATATATTACAGAAATACATGCAATACAATGGAATTAGTTTGCTGGACCATAATAGAAAATCAAATAGGGGGTAAGTCAGGTTAATTAATTGCTTTATTTTGCAGAGCTAGCTGCATGTAAATCAGAATAATATTGGCAAAAAAATTTTATTCTGTTTTATTGACATCAAAATGATGCAATAGCTAGAAACAGTGCAAAATATTAAATTATAAATTCATATCTCATGTAGATAAGTCTATTTGCACCTAAAAAATACATTTTTTAAATTATAAAATTGGTAGAGGTCGATTGAAATATTTTAATCGGACTCATAAGACCGATGGCAAAATTAATGACTAAGTGACTGACCACGATCAAGCTAATTACGATCGGACTGGTCACACTTGAATCGGGTTGATCACCATCAAAATCAGACTGACTACGGTCACATTAATTCAGTCTGGCTTTGTCTTTGACTACTATTTGCTCAGGCTGACTGGCGAAGTAAGTTCTGCTATTGCTTTACCACTTCGGCCTAAGAAGCTCCAGTTGGCTATGTGCACAAAGTCATCATTAATTTGGACTTATCAATTTAGTCAGCATGCTAGTTGGCATGTGTGAACCGTGAAGAATGGCCTTAGCCCAAGTTGGCCATTCAATTTTATCCTCACTCGGGCATGATGATGCAGTTATCATGTGGTCACGTGGATGGCAATTTTGTTTGTCATTTGGGAAAGTATATGGTGGGCCACATTATAATTGATGGCTATCAGTAATTCAATGGGTCTACTTCATTCGGACTGATGCACATGTTCAATCGGGCTGACATGCATATTGTTAGTCGGTCCCACTTTAATTGGCAATTTTATTTGAAAATACTTTTGCTCACCCAAAATTTGGTACACCAATGCTCACCCAAGCATCCCATTGGCCAATGCAGTGGGGCCCAGGATTAAACAAATGTTGTTTAATATTGTTTAATCCTGGGCCCCACTGCATTGGCCAATGGGATGCTTGGGTGAGCATTGGTGTACCAAATTTTGGGTGAGCAAAAATGCTCTCATTTTATTTTTCATGTATTTAGTATTCTAATTACTTATGGGAAGTAGATCAATTCCTACAAATTCTCCCAGGTGATATCTATATAATAAGATAGAGCGGTGTGGGTCCTTCTCAAATTAGCAACTTTTAATCCGAGTCATTGAGACAAGTTTAGATATTTT
The DNA here is from genome assembly GCA_033977485.1 of Hydrangea macrophylla. NCBI lineage: Eukaryota > Viridiplantae > Streptophyta > Magnoliopsida > Cornales > Hydrangeaceae > Hydrangea > Hydrangea macrophylla. Next base: position 89,219,374 of record CM066986.1, read on the forward strand.
CAACCCTTGGATCATTTGTCCACCAAATCTCACCCAATGTCTCAAAATCTCACTCTCACTATAGTCCCTCTCACCTAACTCAATCTCATTTGAAATTTGCTAATTTATCTCAAGTGTTATTTTCAATTTGGAAGGATTTAGTCACTTTCAATTTAAAAAAAATCCATTAATTTGTTAGACTAATAGATACATATATATGTAAACAACTAATGTAAACAATGCTAGAATTACTACTGGAAATTCTTCATGCTGGAAATCCATATATAGATACGTATATATAGATACATACAATTGCCTTCTTTTTTTTTGGGGTAACACCCCAAATCACTACATAGAATTGAAGAGTATAATGATAACCCCATATGACAGTTGCCATATCACTAGATACATATTGTCATTTTAAAATAAAAAATTATTAATTGCTTCTTTTTTTGGTTAGAGAAACAAAAACTTTCTTTTCTTTTCTTCTTCTTTTTTTTTTTTTTGTCTCTCTCTCTCTTATATTGGGCAAAGGTGTGGGTTCCAAAAAAATTTTATCTAAGGATCAAAAGTTCTCCATGTACTCAACTTTGGATCTTGGCCCTTATCCACACCATATCTACTTTCCATCATTGGATCAACTTAATCTAACAGTTCACAAAAAACGCACTAATACACCTCACATACCATATAAAAAAAAATCGAGCATATGCTTTTATTTTCTGTCTCTTTCCAATAGCTTAGAAAAAGCATTTTATTTATTTATTTATTAAAATATGGGTCTTTCTTTCATACAAATTACAAACAAAGAAAATTGAAATCGGGATACTTCCCATGTGCGTATTTTGTTACTGGCATATAGTAAAAGAAAATACTTTTGCTCAGCCAAAAAATGGTTCACCAATGCTCACTCAAGCATCCTATTGGCCAATGCAGTGGGACCCAGGATTAAACATCATTTGTTTAATCCTGAGTCCCACAGCATTGGTCAATGGAATGCTTGAATGATCATTGGTGAACCATTTTTTGGGTGATCGAATCAACAATCAATGTAAGATAAGTATATAGTCCACTTAATATATACATTATATTTCTCAGATTATATTTCAAAGTAGGAGTATAATATTTCATACTCACCATAATATTATTTTCTTATCTTCACAATTTAAATTGGTAATTTTCAAAAAAGGGAATGAAAGGAAAAAAAGGCCTATATCATGTCGTCTAATTTTAATAGGTAATTCTCAATTCTATATATCACGTCCATATTCCTAAGTCTCTCTCTCTCTCTCTCTCTCTCTCTCTCTCTCTCTCTCTCTCTCTCTCTATCATTAATCATCTAATCTACTCTCATTACTCACGTAATTGCTCACCTATCCATCTCTCTCTCTCTCTCACCTATTCAGACTCTCTCTCTCCTCCTCAGGCACGTATTCCAAATTCAAAAAAAGGGTGAAATTCATCACACGATTCACACCAGTTCGCACACTCTCTCTCCTCTCCCCAACACGTCTATCTCTCTCTCTCTCTCTCATCACGGCACACTCGGTTCCTATCTGCACCGCCACCATCTTCATTGCTGTCTTCTTCGGCTTCTTCGTTGCCTTGCTCTGTCTCTCCACTCCCTCAGTAATCTCACCCTCAATCTCTCTCTCTCTCTTTCCCACTCTCACACACTTGGAGATCCTAACACATACACACACACACCCCTATGTATGTTTTGATTATCGAAGTTCTGTACACGCACACCTCAGTGCATGTATGTTTTGATTTTCCTGAAGATAAACGTAAGGGTTTGAATCTTTTGAACGTGAAATTATTCTGTTGGGTTTTGGATGGATTTTCGGCTTTGAAAATATTAAATGTGAAAATATTAAATGAGATCTATAGACCCTTTTCTCAAAAAGTTTTTAGCTTTAAATATTTAACAAAGGTTCTTATGAGGCACATTTTGTATTGTTCTTCACTTCATTTTTATATAATTTTTCTATAATCTTTGAATTGTTTGAGATTACTATTTTTTTTTTTTTTTTGAATTTTCAATTCTTATATTTTCTTTTTCTTTTTTCTTTTTTATTTTTATGTGGCTTTGAGAATCGAACAGGGAAGTTAAAAGGTAATTCTCAAAGGGACTTCTCATGGGTAAGGTATAGAAAGCCATATATGCAAGTTTGATGTGGATAGTTTGTGTTTTTTTTGGCTATTGAATGAACTCATATTGTATTCAATAATTTTTCTTTTGTGGGATTGTGCATTATATTTATTCCCATTTGTCCATAGAGTCTGGCAATTTCTGCTTTAATTGATTGATTGTTGGGAGAATATTGTATTAGTACTTTGTGATGCATTTTTTTGTCATATATGCTAGTTTGAGGTAAACTAATTTTTGTTTCCTTCTGATCTATTTCTTATCTTCTTCGGTTTTAATATTTTGCAAGTAGGATTGAGAAGGTAAACCATTTATCTACTATGTAGTATGCGCAGACTAATATGGTTTCAATATACCCGTTTAGGATGGTGTGATCACTCTTTCGTCCGCAGCTGATGTTCATTTTTTCCCCTTAATAGGATTATTTGAGCTGATTTTTCTGTAGCATTGTAGTTATCTAAAAAATTGCATAAGCAGTCTTTAGAAGCTCACAGGCGTCTAGCCTTTCAAAAGAGGTAGAGTCCACATATGTGTGAACCAGCTCTCCGATTTATAAAGAGTGATGAAGTTCCAAAATTGATGAAGTTTAGTTGATTTATAATTTAACCAAGTTGTAGTAATCTTTAACCAATTTGATTGCCAATCAAGCTCAAATAGAAAAAAAAAAGTTTATTTATAGTGAGTTTAGATCGGCTATCAAGCCAGGATCGAGTCCCGCTCAAGCACTGAACAAACTGATGCTTAATTTTCAACTTCAATGTATCTGGGAGGAAATCTATTTAACGACTATGGATATGTAGATATTTATCTGCTTTCATACAAGTTAAAGAGTGAGAGACATTTATGAAAATGGTGAATACAATCCGAAAACTAAGCCACAAGTGTATTTTCTTCCTTTTGTCATTGGTTTATATGCTTGCCGACAAAGTTGGGGAAAAAATGTAACTTGGAATTCAAAAAAATTGTTGTAATTAAGATAAGTTTTCGTTTTATTTTATTTTTTCCTTTTCTAATCAAGACTATAATATTGTTCTATCTGGGAAATTTGTCTTTCATCTTTTATTGCATTTGAATGAAGAGTAATGCTATGCTTACCAAACCCAAATCCCAAATTCACATCTGAAATTAATACAAATTTTAGGAAAATAATAGTTTTCCGAAGGAGATATTTTATTCATCTTCTACTATTTTTTTCCTTTAGTTCCTTCATTGGTGCTTTTAGGTTCTGGCATCGAAAAATGCCATTGTTCTTGGAACTACTGGGTATTTGTTTTTTGTACAGAGAAAGAAGAGGTAGTTGTGTTTATATTCTGACTCGATGGAGATCGAAATCAAAGCTTGGTTTAGACAATAGAGGCACAAGGTCAATCTGTTCGGTTACACTGGCATGGTTTGTTTGTACTATGTTATGACTTCATTTTATCAAAATCATTCTTTACGTACTGTTATTGACTAATATAATTTAGATCATAGAGTAGCATTTTGGTATAATCAAATTCTTTGTTTTCTTCTCCAAATGTCTTCAAGCATGTGGTGGGTAATGCCATATTACACTAGCTCTACACTAACTGTACAAGTATTTACAACCCATTCAATAATACAGGTTCACTTAAAATAAAAATAAAAAGAGCAATTCATGGTTTGCATGTGTTTAGGAATTCAATAGCTTCAAAGTCGACTCTGAATCTTTGTTATTGTTTTGCATCATTAGCTTTAAAATCAAGCATAGTTGGTCTTTGTTTCTCACATTAGTCATGGTATTTTACTTTGCATGATTAGAAAATACTTTAATCATTTGGGTGTTGATGTCATGAATCAAAACTGCCACCAAAATCGGAACCGCATACCATCTATCTCTCGGTACTCTCTTACTCCGAAAATTCTTCCCCCTTTTAAAACAACCACCACCAGTTTATTAATTAAAGGGTTTGGTAATACTTTTATTTGCTTAGCCTTATTGACAACATTTCTTTGATCTTGCTTTTAGTGTTGAGCTCTATACATGAAGTTCCATAGTTTATATTCCAACCATATTTGGTGCTTTTGTTATTGGTTATTGTAAAAAGTATAAAAATGTGTTGGGCTACGAGCCATTGGGACAATAGAAATTTGACTAAAAGAAATGGTTACATGATCATGTAGGAGCTTTAGACTGATCAACCATTAAAATGGTTAAAGATTATAGATTGATATGTCATTTGATATGGCTTTCATTCCTTTGGATAAGCTTCCAAATTCAAATCCTACATTTTGTTCCCATGTAGCTTAATAGTTGCACTATATGTTGTGTCAGTCGGTGACTCGGTGCTAGCTACCACGTGCCATTGCATGTAGTACAACTGTCAAAGTATTTTGGAAAACAAATGTTTGGATTTCTAATTTGGGAAGCAAGCATTATTATTTATATATAGACTCAAAGAAGGATACACGTAAACAACTAATAGTACAATTCCCCTCATTGACAGATAAATGTGTCCTATGTATTTGGATTAGTGACTAAGGATTTGTTTTTGGGTCTAAACTAAGGGATTATTTTCAACTCCTAATTTGGATTGTTCTTAAATGACATAGGCAGTTAAGTTCAAATATTTTTTTTTTGGTCATTCGAAAGACATGGATTACTTTACGCAAATGATTATATATATAGCTTCATTATTATTATTATTATTATTATTATTATTATTATTATTATTATTATTATTATTTTTGCGTCGTGCCCGCGGGCACGGGTACGTACTAGTATATTGATAAGGGAAGTAAAGGATAATATTTTATGGGAAGATAATATCAAGGTATTATTAGATTAGAAAGGAAAATATTATCAACTTTATGGGAAGATATTATCAATATTTTTGGGAGATAATATTATCACTTTATGGAAGTTATCTTTTGCTTGGAGGCTAAGTCAATCGAATGAAGACCATAAATGGACCAGATTCAAGATATACACTTGTATATATATTCGAAGATATATGGAAGCCTTTATCTGATATGGAAGAAATCTGGTATTTTATACCAGATAATTATGGAAGTCAAAAGCAAATTTTGGGAGATAAATCTGGTAAATTATACCAGATTATGTTTAGCAGATTTTACTTGCCTTATCTCAATCAGTTCAGCCGCTATAAATCAACAGGCAGGCCAAGCAGTCAAATCACTCCGCGTCACTTCGACAACCGCATCCAAAAAGCATTCAACATGCATTCTTAGTTTTTTTTTTTAGGCAAATAAAAAGGCATCCTTTTTTATTTTCTTAGGCTTTCTTAAGCATTAATTACTTCTTGTAATTTCTTTTCTTTTTAATTAAATAAAAGTTCATTTTATTTTATTTCTTTTGTTCATCACTTGTATGGCTTGTATACTTCAATACTGCTATAGGATTTTAGGTGAGGGTACTTTCCTACTCGCCACACACAATCACCCGTTAGAAGTCAGATCATAAAGCCTTGAGTATCACTCACTCAAGCGATATATGAAATTAGTTTGTACAACTCGAACCACTATTGGTTCTGGCACGCCCGCGCAAATTACATAGCAAACATTTTGGCACGCCCAGTGGGACAACCAGGTGATGAGCCATGCACACCGCGAAGCATGGCTACAATTCTACCACGACCAGATTCGTTGGAGGAACGGAAAAATAAGCCATTTTCATGGTTTAATTTATCGGTTTAAGGACCGATATGATGATGTGATCGGTCATCTTTACAAAGATATTGACCGTTTTAAGACCGATATGCAGTTCTTCAACAATGAAATCGGTCTCCTTTTTGCCATAAGTGAAGCGGAAGAGCCACCACCTAATAGAAATTTTTTTATGTCAATGAAGGAATTTCTAGACGGTGGTTGGAGGAATAAGCCAAGTGGTTTATCAGATTTACCGCTTGGGGGGCAAGCTCTAAACGAGCCTCACAATTATGTTGAGGCCGAAAATGAAGAGTTTGATAGGCCGAGTGATCATATTTCGGCTGAAGACCCTTTTGAGGCTATAATCACAGTAGCTCACCGAATCAAACGTGCATGGGAGGATTTTCCAAAGGTCGTTTGTGAGCAATTGAAGGCCAAGGGGATAAAATTTTTAAGGCTAAACAATCCTGTGTCGGCCATAGACCCTCCCGTTAGCAAGGAGGACGATGACGAAGACCCCCTTGATGATGAAGAAATCGGCGTTGAAGTGCTCGGGGGGCAAGCTTCATCGAGACCGATTGATTTTAATTCGGTCCATGAAGTTTTTGAACACATTCCTTTGAGGAAACTCACCCTTAAGAAGTTCAATTTTTTCGGTCTCATTATAGTGACCGATTATTATTTTTATTCTAAGCCAATTAATAATTTGACTACTGTTGATTTACATCCACATTGGCTTTGTGGATCTCACCAAAAACTAAATGTTATTTGGTGGTTATTTTTACAGCAATGGTACTATCAAAAGAAAGGAAATTATTAAAGACCGAACTGAATGTATTCGGTTTATATATCATTCGGACTGTCCTCCAGACCGAAAGAAAAAGAAAAATTCACCACTTGAGTACCAATTTGGTTACTGTCTTCGTCAATCGGACTGATTAGACTGGATAGTGAAGTACAGTCCAGATTTTCAGGTGCTGAAGATGCTGCGATGGGTTCAAAGTTCAAGACGCAAGGTGGTAGGTCCAAGTAATTTATTCTGAGCATGTGCTAGATGATGGCTCTCTCTTTGAATTGCATTAATAAAGTCAAAGCTTCAAAAATTAAAATATGCTTATAGGTAGTTTTGTTTACCGTGCAATCCAAACTAAGGCATGTCATGAAGTTTCTGGGGGGCCCGAGGAGTGATTGCAGCAAGAATTTTAAGGGGTCAAAATAATGAGTAACGTTGCTGGTAGGGCTGTTCAAAATCCACCCGATCACCAGACTCACCCGACTCACCCGTAGCCTTATTTTTGGTTTTTAAACAATTTAGGTGGAGTCATGGGTCTTGGGGGTGGAAACCCGACAGTTTCGGGTGGAGTCACGGGTATAGGGGGATAGAAACCTAATTCACCCGACCCGACTCGAAACACACTTAATTTTTTTTAAAAAAAAGATATATGTATATATATGTAATATGCTTATATCAGTAGATACATTATGTATTATATAGTCTTTAATATATATATATATATATATGTAATGTACTTATATCAGTATATATATTATGTATTATATAGTCTTTAAATTATATGTACATATATGTTATATTCTTATATCAATAAAATATATATCACTAGTAGAGCTATAAAAATATTAAAACCATCAAACTAGCACATGACTATATAGACAAAGGCATTCAAAGCAAACATAAATAAATAAAATACAGACAAAGTCATGTGTAAACCAAATAGTTGATTGAGACAAATGAGACAGTCGGGTTTCACCCGACTCGACCCAACTCACCCGACCACCCGATGAGTCGGGTGCACCCGACAAAACGAGTGGATGACGGGTGGAAGGAGGGAAAACCCGACTATGTTCGAATGGATGAGCGGATAAGGGCCAAACCCGACTCACCCGACTCGTGAACACACCTAGTTGCTGGAGCTTCTACGTGGTGTCCGCTGGTCAAGGATCAGTGCAACTGCTTCAGAGAATGATGTACAATGTGCAAGTAATGGTCCGATGTTTATTATAATTTTATGGGCAATCGGTCATAAGCATCTGTCCGATGTCATCGGGTTGCCATAAATGGGTGGACAAGGAGACTGATTATTTGGGCTTTAGTGGCAAAGAGTCATCGGTCATTAAAAGGACAAAATTCGGACTAAATGATTAGGCCGAGTTAGAAAACATGGCTATTCAAAATTCAAGTTTTTTCATTTTAAACAGCCAGGGGGGCAATTGTTTGGACCTAACAAATACATTTTTTTAATTATAAAATTGGTAGAGGCCGATTAGAATATTTTAATCGGACTCATGAGACCGATGACAAAATTAATGGCTAAGTGACTGACCACGATCAAGCTGATTACGATCGGACTGGTCACACTTTAATCGGGCTGATCACCATCAAAATCAAACTGACTACGGTGACATTAATTCAGTCTGGCTTTGCCTTTGACTACTATTTGCTCAGGCTGACTAGCGAAGTAAGTTCTGCTATTACTTTACCACTTCGGCTTGAGAAGCTCCAGTTGGCTATGTGCACAAATCCATCATTAATTTGGACTTATCAATTTAGTCAGCATGCTAGTTGGCATGTGTGAAGAATGACCTAAGTCCAAGTTGGCCATTCAATTTTATCCTCATTCGGGCATGATGATGCAATTATTATGTGGTCACGTGGATGGCAATTTTGTTTGTCATTTGGGAAAGTATATGGTGGGGCCACGTTATAATTGATGGCTATTAGTAATTCAATGGGTCTACTTTATTCGGACTGATGCACATGTTCAATCGGGCTGACATGCATATTGCTAGTCGGTCCCACTTAATTGGCAATTCTATTTTCCATGTATTTGGTATTCTAATTACTTATGGGAAGTAGATCAATCCCTACAAATTCTTCCAGGTGATATATATTGACAAGGGAAGTAAAGGATAATATTTTATGGGAAGATAATATCAAGGTATTATCAGATTAGAAAGGAAAATATTATCAACTTTATAGGAAAATATTATAAATATTTTTGGGAGATAATATTATCACTTTATGAAAGTTATCTTTTGCTTGGAGGCTAGATCAATCGAATGAAGACCATAAATGGACCAGATTCAAGATATACACTTGTATATATATTCAAAGATATATGGAAGCCTTTATCTGATATGGAAGAAATCTGGTATTTTATACCATATAATTATGGAAGTCAAAAGCAGATTTTAGGAGATAAATCTGGTAAATTATACCAGATTATGTTTAGCAGATTTTACTTGCCTTATCTCAATCAGTCCAGCCGCTATAAATCAGCAGGCATGCCAAGCAGTCAAATCACTCCGCGTCACTTCGACAACTGCATCCAAAAAGCATTTAACATGCATTCTTAGTTTTTTTTAGGCAAATAAAAAAGTAGATAATTGTTGGAAAATCCCTACAAGTAACCCTCATAAGTTTCAAACTCCAAAAGGTTTGACCATTTTTTAAAAACGACAAAAGGAATCTTGTCAGTGCTCACATGGTATAAGTGTATGCACCATAGAAAATCTCATAAAACCATCTCCCTCAAGCCGCGTTCTTTTGGTTTCAGCCACTCACACCGTGTAAGTGGCTGTACCATATCATATCCATTTCAAAAAAGTTTTTTTAAACTTTAAACCTCCATAATTTTTGATCTACAACTCTGCTTCTTACAAATTTTATACCGTTGGAACCGTGTCGACGAGAGCTACAAAACTAGTACCATTGTTGATACCTTTTGAGCAAAAGAAAAAAACTCTTATTTTTACATACCATGTTCTAGATGAACTTAATAGAATTTTCACATAATATTCGTGTATAGGTTATTGATTTTTCATGTAAAATTCACATATGCCAAGTTGATATATTGTGAGGAAAAAAAACCGAATGTTCACTTTGTTCTTAATGAGAGTTTTAGTGAAATTTCACAAGAATTTAACATTTATTTGGGTTGAAAAACTATGTTTTATAATTGATTTGTAAATTTTGATTATTTTTTTTAAACGAAATATGCATTGTTTAATATGAAAGAGATAAAAAAAAAAGTGAAATTTCACTTGGCATATATGAATATTAAGTGAAATTTCACTGAACTTGTACATGAATATTAAGTGAAATTTCACATAAATTGATACTTGAGCGACTTTTTAACAAAGTAAGTATCAAATTAGATCTTAAACTCTAGAGAGTTACTTCTAGCAACTTTTGGAATAGTTAGTGAATTTTCACTTGACCTACTAAGTGAAATCTCACTGAACGAGTACACAAATGTTAAGTTTAACTTCAAGTTTTTTAGGAAGAAGGCATGTACAGGTTCAGTGAATTTTCACTTAATATTTATGTATGCCAAATTTATATGTTTTGAGAAAAAAAAAATTAAAAAAAAAAAGATGAATAGCAATAAAGCCATTGCTACCTCATTAAGGCTTAGTTTGGCCTCCATTTTGGTGCTTCTCCTTTTTTAAAACACAATTTCATGTTAATTCATTTGGTAACTAGTTTATGAGCTTTGCAAAAATTGAACTTAGGATTTTTTTGGGGAGAACTTTTCATATTTTTCATGTATTCAGTGAAATTTCACTTAACATTTTATGTATATCAAGTAAAATTTCACTTATTATTCATGTATGTAAAAACATGAAATTTCATTTAATATTTTTCATGTATTCAGTGAAATTTTACTTGATATTTTAAGTGAAATTTCACTTAATATTTTATGTATATCAAGTGAAATTTCACTTATTATTCATGTATGTAAAAGTATGAAATTTTTTTTCTCAAAACATATCAACAATGGTACTAGTTTTGTAGCTCTCGTCGACACGATTCCAACGGTATAAAATTTGCGAAAAATGGAGCTGTAGGTCAAAAGTTATGGATGTTTAAAGTTTAAAAACATTTTTCGAAATTGGAATTGATAAGGTACAATGCTCGCACGGTGTGAGCAGAGTGGGGAGAGAGCCGCGCGCGTGGGGGCGCGTGGGCGGGCGCGTGGGAGCGTGTTGACTGAATTCATGCACGAGATTTTCTATGGTGCGCGCATTTATACCGTACGAGCACTGATTTAGATTTCTTTTGCCCTTTTTAACAAATGGTCAAACAAATTGGAGTTTGAAACTTATGAGAGTTACTTTTAGGATTTTCTAATAATTCCCCCATAAAAAAGCATCTTTTTTTTTTTTTTTTTTTTTTATTTTCTTAGACTTTCTTAACCATTAATTACTTCTTGTAATTTCTTTTCTTTTTAATTAAATAAAAGTTCATTTTATTTAATTTCTTTTGTTCATCACTTGTATGACTTGTATGCTTCAATACTGCCATAAGATTTTAGGTGAGGGTACTTTCCTACTCGCCACACACAATCACCCGTTAGAAGTCAGATCATAAAGCCTTGAATATCACTCACTCAAACTATATAGGAAATTAGTTTGCACAACTCGAACCACTATTAGTTCTGGCACGCCCGCGCAAATTACATAGCAAACAAAGTCTTTATTGAAGAGAATTTACTAAATCATGATTATATAACTACTTCTCCTACCCACACACACACAAATTAAAAAAAAAAAAATTTAAAATTAAAAATTAAATGCATATTATTTCATAGAAACTTTTTACTTTTTCTTTTTTCTTCTATCTTATAATTTCCACATTGTTTGCTTGATAATTAAACTTTAGGTATTGGGATATTGTCTGGAGCACTCCAAATTCCAGAAATACAGTTGACAAGTGATGATGCCAAAAATTGGTAACAGCAAAGTAAAGCAATTTAGGAGAGAGAGAGTGAGAGACTATTTTTTGTATGTGGTTCGGCCCTGTTAATGAAGGTACCTACGTCCACGGTTGTGTCTGAGCACGTTCACTAGCAGATCACCGGCGGGCCTGGTGAGCCAACAAAGAGGGGCGGCACTACCAGTAATACCGGCCGGGTGTACGCATATAATGGTGAATTTTGTAGAGGCGCTGTGTAGACTACAGAGTTGGCCGCCCCCTTAATGGGGGGTGAGTGGTCTCTTTTATAGATGCAAGAGACCTACTCATACATGGATAAGGAAATATAATCCTATTAGGGTGTGATTGACACCAATCAAGTAAGCTTCCTAAATGTAATAGGATTGATTGACATTAATTGTGGGAGTTTTCCAATTGGATTAGGAAATAGATGCACTTTCCATTAGTCTTCTAGCTTGAGTAGGAAACTGCCCATAATTTTGGGCGTATCAGCTGCCCCCCATTTCCAAGATTGGTCAGATGCTATATCGGGGCAAGTTTGGAAATCAGTTTGATGTTACTTGCCACTGTCTGAGTACTTGTAGAAGCTGCCTCGGGGCTTTTGAGCCTGATGAGTCCTCGGGAACTGACTGAGAGGTGAGACCCAGCCTAGCTCGGGACCTTTAGTTACTCGGGAACTGACCGGGAGTTGAGACCCGGCCTAATCCGGAGTCTTTGAATGCTCGGGAAGTGACCGAGAGTTGAGACTCGGCCTACTTCGGAGTCTTTTTTGCTTGAGTTAGCTCCCAGGATGGTTATCTTCTGCCCGTAAACCTTCGTCAAGGCTGTGGGTAGAAGGATTTTACCATGTTGGACAAGCCGACCTAAAGCGTATTGCTCTAGGGTCCTTTTTACTGTTAACTCCCCAGGATGGTTGTCTTCCGCCCAGTTAGCCTTCGTCAAGACTGTTGGGAGAAGAACTTGACCATGTTGGTGGAGCCGACCTAAATCACGGTGCTTTAGGGTCCTTTTGCTCCTCTATCGTCGGCCAACCTAAGAGATTTTAGTCACCTCTATCGTCGGTCTGGGCCTAAGTGGAGTTAATATCTCTGAGTACTGTAGGTGCTCGGGTTGTCCAAGATTTTGACTTGGTTATCCGCGAGGCCTGTAGATACCCGGTGTGATTACCTATTTAGTTCACTACGCCATCTTGCCCCCCAAGCTTTCGCTAAGACGAGGGTCTTAAAGAGGCTATGATCTGTAGGTAACCGACCTGGAACATGGTGGTTGCAGGGTCTTTTGAAGCTTGCCATCATCAGCCACCTAGGAGGTTTGCCTCCATCGTCGGTTGGACCTAAGCGAAGCCGGTGCCTCGGTCGTGACCCCGAGGTCTTTTTAGTGCCTGAGTTCGGAGCTCGAGGTCTTTTGAGTGCCTGGGTTCGGAGCCCGAGGTCTTTTGAGGTGCCTCGGGGTTAGGCCCGAGGTCTTTGTAGATGCCTCGGGGTTAGGCCCGAGGTCTTTGTAGATGCCTCGGGGTTAGGCCCGAGGACTTTGTATGAACTATGACAATCGGTGAAGCCTTACGCGGTGATCAGGCAAGTACCACTGTAGTCGGGCTCATCTAGAATGATGGAGATAGGGGGTCGGATCAGGATCATCGGACTCTTGATTTTTATGTGCTGGAGGCAAAGCCGGAACTGCTTGATCCTGATCGATGTGAACTGGAGGTCAGGTCGGGACTGTCGAACCATGCCTGTTGTGAGCTGGAGGTCCGGTCGGGATTGCCGGACTCAGACCGCTGTGAACTGGAAGAACTGTCAGAACTCCCGGGCTGATCTCGCTTTCGCTTACTTCTGGAAGACTCGTTGCTTTCTTGCTCGGTGTATTTGGTCTTCAGAAACTCTTCAGTGTCAATATATTTTCCAACTCTCTCAGAGAGCTCGACCAAAGTTTCCGGTCGGCTTCTATGGAACGACGCGGCGCACTTGGTGTGTTGAACTCCCGAACAGAAGGCTAGGATGGCAATTGTCTCGTTCAGATTGCGGATTTGAAGCTTCTGTTGGTTGAACCGGTCGGTGAACTCCTTGAGGGACTCATTGTTCCGTTGTCTGACTGTCAGTAGCTGTATGTCTGGCTTTGGCCGCTCATGCATACCGGCGAACTGGTTGATGAGCTGTTTGCTGAGTTGTTTGAAACTGCAGACCGATCGGGGCTCCAAGGAGTAGAACCACTGCATGGCCGGGCCTTTCAAAGTGCTGGGGAAGGCTAGGCAGTGTAGCTCATCGGAGTTGGTTGCTAGGGCCATCTGGACCTTGTAGGTCTGGACGTGGTCGACCGGGCTTCCCGAGCCGTTGTATGAATCTAGCCGAGGCTGCTTGAATTTGCGCGGGGTGGAGAACCTCGTGATCTGGCTGGAGAATGGTGACTCTGTCTCGGTATTGGCTTGATTCGGAACACAGTTTTGATCAAGCTTTTTGGCCACTCCATCGATCTGCTTCTGTAAGTCCTTGATTCGGGCTTCCACTCCTTCCCGACCGGTATCTGAGGAACTGGTCGGGTTGGTGGAAGAGGCTTCTTCATGGCAGGGTGTTGTCCTCTGGGATCGGGCTCGGCTATGACTCCGGGTAACCGTTCGCCTAGGGACGACTTGGCTCTTGACCGAGTGATCCTGGACTGATTCCCGGGCTATATGCTCCTGCCTTTCCTCTCGAGCAGCACGCCCACTGTTGATGTCTCTGGCATCCTCAACATGGGACGGGTTGGCTCGAGTCCGTTGTCTGGTCAAGATCGGTTCTCGGCCGTACGCAATGTTCCCGGGTCGTTTCCCGGCCACTGGAGGATTGCTTTGCTGGGCTAGCAGTGCTTCGATCTGTTGCTGGATTTGACGCTGGCCCTCCAAGAGTTGTGTGAGGGTTGCGGTGATTTGCTCATATGTCGAGACTGCTGCAGTCGACGCCGGGGCCGAAGGAACATCCCGGTCGGACTGCTGCGCAGCTTTCTTTGGTGGCATATTGATCAGTCAAGAATTTGTTGATGAGAGGAATTGTCGTTTCCCACAGACGGCGCCAAGCTGATGATGCCAAAAATTGGTAACAGTAAAGTAAAGCAATTTAGGAGAGAGAGAGTGAGAGACTATTTTTTGTATGTGGTTCGGCCCTGTTAATGAAGGTACCTACGTCCACGGTTGTGTCTGAGCACGTTCACTAGCAGATCACCGGCGGGCCTGGTGAGCCAACAAAGAGGGGCGGCACTACCAGTAATACCGGCCGGGTGTACGCATATAATGGTGAATTTTGTAGAGGCGCTGTGTAGACTACAGAGTTGGCCGCCCCCTTAATGGGGGGTGAGTGGTCTCTTTTATAGATGCAAGAGACCTATTCATACATGGATAAGGAAATATAATCCTATTAGGGTGTGATTGACACCAATCAAGTAAGCTTCCTAAATGTAATAGGATTGATTGACATTAATTGTGGGAGTTTTCCAATTAGATTAGGTAATAGATGCACTTTCCATTAGTCTTCTAGCTTGAGTAGGAAACTGCCCATAATTTTGGGCGTATCAACAAGTAAGGCTTAGTTTGGCCCCCACGTGGTGCTTCTCCTTTTTTAAAGTCCAATTTTATGTTAATTTATTTGGTAACTAGTTTATGAGTTTTGCAAAAATTGAACTCATGGCTTTTTTGGAGGGAGCTTTTAAAAGCTCTAGAATTGAGCTTTTAAAAGTTCAAGGTTGCTTTTTGGTTTCATGATGTCTTTTTGAAAAGTAGTGTGTCACTTGTATAAAATTATCAAAGAACTTAGTAATAAATTTCATAAGCTCCTTTTAAAAAGCCACGTGGGAACCAAACTAAGCCTAAGTCTGTCTACTCATGAAATGTTGTGAGATATATATATATATATCCACACACATATATATATATATATATATTTATATGTGGGTGTGAGTGTTACAGTGATGTATACGTATATGCATGCGTTCCCAACAAAAAAAAAAAGTTGAAAAAATCAAGGGTTAGGTAGGCTGACCTCCTCTGAGGTTTCACTTAATTACACGGACCACCCCTCTAATTTGAGAAATTACATTGACTTCCTTGTCAGTAACTTTTGTTCAACGGTAATGATAGGGGTGGCAATTTTTGACACGACAACCCGTTTTACAGAGACAACCCGAACACGACACGACATGACACGATTAATTTAAAATAGTTTGTATTATAGATGAATAGCACTCGAAACTAAAAATCAAACCCAAAGCATACAACCCGATTAATGACACGATTATGACACGAGAACCCGAATTGCCACCCCTAGGTAATGATGGAGGACGGAAAAGTACTAAAATGCCCTTGGATTTAAATAAGATATTGTAGAGAGAAAAAAGAAAAGAGAAAATACTAGAAACATAAGAATGAATCGATATATTATATCTGCCTACCCACATCAAAAAGCTTCCTCTTGTACAGAGCACCTAAAACTTGAACTTGGCAAGACGGAACTCCATGGATACCCAACTCTTCAACTTCGTCTCTCTCCTAAAGATGTAGATTGTTCTTCCTATTTTCATCACCATAGATACTTCAAAACCCTAACATTAGAAGGAGTAGCTTCGTCGCCCCCTTTCAACTGCTAAGTAAAACCCTTGATTTTCATTAAGGCAAAGGTGTATTTGTTATTAACTCATGGTTTCAAAATTAATTGATTTGTTGAAGATGTTTGAATGCAAAGGATGATACATGGGGTGACAGTGATGATGGGAATTATTATTATTATTTTTTTTTTTGGTAATCGGGGGTGTCCGGGCCAGCTTGCGCGCACCTCGACTAATCCTCCGAGGCCTGGAGGTGCCGGGTGAATACTCCAGTGGCCACGCCCTCCATGACTAGAACACTAAATCTATTGGGTAGTACCCTCAAGAAGCTTACCACTCGACCACAAGGGACTTGATTGATTATGGAATTATGATATGTCAAAAGGATGATTTTTTTTGGGTTTAGTAGTGATGATGATGATGATGGGGATTGACATGGAAAAGTAATGCTGGCTCTACAAAGATTTGAGCAGTTCAGCCGTTTTTGTTAGTCTTTCTAGTTGAGGTAAACAGAGATCGAATGGTTTAGAGAGAGAATGGGCCGATATATATATATATATATATAGAGAGAGAGAGAGAGAGGGGGGGGAGACTATTTGTGGTGTTGATAATGTGAGGAGCTATAGAGAGATAATGAATGTGAGGAGATATAGATAGTGAGGGATGACTGTGAGCAGGTATAGAGAAAGAACTGAGAGTGAGAGATGAGGGAAAGAGTTGAGAAAGGGTACTTGGAGCTTTCTATGGAGTTCCTTGGCTAAAGAGGTTGGAGATGTAGATGTATTAGGAGACCTAACTTGGGGGTATATTTGTCATTTTAGCATGTTATAAAGGGCATTTCAGGAAACAATAGAATACAACTTGATGACATCATTGAATCCTGTCCAGCTTCTTAACGGACCTTTAAAGGAAGGGGAATTTTGTTACCAAATTAGAAACCTTAAGGAAGGTCAGTGTAATTTCTTAAACTAGAGGGGAGGTCTGTATAATTAAGTGAAATCTCAGGAAGGTCAGTGTAATTTACCCTAGTATTTATTTACCCTAGTATTTAAAGTCTTGAAGTGTCGGCGGATAATGTCCTTGAATTAATTTATTCTTCTAAATCCAACAACAATGATAGGGATACACACCAAAAGATATACCAAACGACATACTGTGCTTTAAATATGTATACCTTATGCTGTTTAAATTTTTTTTTTTACACTTTTTTTGTGTATCACTTACACAACACACGATACATATATCATTTTTGTAAATCCAAGCATGCCTGGAAACATTAAATTGCACCATCAATCCTCTTGTTTGTCCCCACTCCCAACACATTTCTATCTGTAAGCAGTTCACTTTCTCTCTCTCTGTCTCTCTCTCATAAAATTGTGAGTAGAATTCTACTGTACCTGCACTCCAATGGCTGCTGATAAGTCACCGGAAGAACAGCACCCAGTGAAGAGCTTTGGATGGGCAGCTAGAGACTCAACTGGAGTTCTCTCTCCATTCAAATTCTCCAGAAGGTATATAATTAATTAGTCTAATTATTAATATTTTGATGGGGGCTTCACAGGAAGTTGCAGTGGGGATGGGGGGTTTAGGGGCAGTGCCCGAGGCGATTTTTGTGGTTGTTGCTTATTTATACATGGTTCCATACATACAGATGATATAATCTAAATATATAAAAATCAAATGCTATAAAAATCAGAAGTTTTCAGAATTTTGGTGGCTTAAGAGTAAATATTTTTATGGTAGATCACAACCAATTGAAAGCATTTTGAGAATTTGACTCTGCAATTTAGTATTTTTAGATCCTGATCTTTGATTTATCAGTTTGTTTGATAGTAAATCATAGTTAGTTGACTATTGATCTTCTTCAAGACTATTATAAAATTCTGTGTGTGTGTGTGTGTGTGTGTGAAATTGGGCTAGTTCACCTTGACAGGAGCTAAATTCTCCAAGATATACCAATGAGTGGATTGAATTTTAGTAACTAGATCTAGTAATTCCAGACCTGGCTCAAAGAAAATTTTGGTTTCGTTCATGAATTGGAAAGAAAATTGAAGAAACCACTAAGTAAATCAGTTTCTTGTTTGGTCACTATGAAAATGGTGAGAAAATATGAAGCTAAAGAAAATAAAGTGAAAAGTTATTTTTATTTTCCCTTCAATTTCTTTTCATTTTTCTTAATTTTCAACTTTTTGCACGATCTTTAACTTTATAAGGATATTCTTCAAGTTTATGAGAAAATACTACGATTTTTCTTTTCTTCACTATTTCCCTTACTTTTGTGTGTGTGTGTGTGTGTGTGTGTGTGTGTGGAATTTTAGTTCACTATAGTATCATATGTTCAACAGAATTTGATCTAAAATTTAGAGTTACTATAGATCTTTGTATACATACTTTAAAATTGGGCCTTGATTGGATGCTTTAAGGGTTTGTTACACTTCACACCCTTCTAATTTACACACTGTGTCACTATACCCAATAGTTTAAGAGTTGAAACATCGTATCCTGAAGTTCTTATTTTTATCAATTTGCACTCTGTCAAAATCTATTTGAATTGTTGAGACAAATCATAACTGGTGTGGTTGTGATGTTTTGATAGAAATAGCGATAGAAGGCTGACATACGTACTTCGACGGAGGATCAAATTGAAACAATTTAGAAACTTCAGGGTTTAATGTGTCAATTTTAAACTTGACACCCAGCGTAAACCGCGAGGGTGCAAAATCTAATCAACCCATGATATTGACAATGTTTTGTTGTGAAATATTTGTAGGGCAACAGCTGAGGATGATGTGAGATTTAAGGTGCTCTATTGTGGTATTTGTCACACTGACCTTCACTACCTCAGGAATGAATGGGGCATCTCTTCCTATCCTCTTGTACCAGGGTAATTCCTTCTCCCTAGAATTAGTAAAATATTATTCTACTACCTAGCCGTTATATAATTCAAGCCACTGATTTCTCTGTTTTTCCTTAAAAATTTAACGTCGTAACGATTAAGTTATGTTGAATGCTTTACGTGCTTGATTCGAATTTGACCAGCAGTATTAATATTATTGTCATCTTAATAACTTATACTTATATTGAAGTATTAGGCAAATGACGGTTTGGGGCATGTTTCGGATTGGCTTGTGACTTTTGCGTTCAGGCAGAAGTAGAAGAAGAAGCCCTAATCACAAGGCCACGATGAGAACTAAATATAATTCATTTAAATCCCTAATTTGCTTTCCCGCAACATGTTTGTAGTTGAAGCACCTCTTCAGCAAAAATGTGCTTTTAAAGTGACAGGCCGTGTGTCTTATAATGCTGTTTATATTACATTACAAAATACATCCTAGTGACCAATAATTTTCCCCCTATGATGTACTATATAGTCTCATTCTTGCTTTTAACTCTTAACAAAATGTTTTTTTTTTTTTCCCATTATATCCATGGGAAATAAAGAAATAGAAAAAGAAAAACCTTTATGTAAGGATAGGATAGTCTTATAATGTTGTTTATATTACATTACAAAATACATCCTATTGACCAATAATTTTCCTCCTAAATCCCCTTTGAGCTGGTGTGATGTAGTGTATAGTCTCATTCTCAGGGAAATAATTTTCCTCCTAAATCCTCTAAAGTGAAAGTGTTAGATTTTCCGTCAAAATGGACGGAAAGTGTTTAAAATTCACTATTCCGTTACATTTTACCACCCCTGTACTTTGACCTTTGTTCAAGTCATCACCCTGTATATATAGGGTATTTTTGTCATTTCATTGCCTCTTTAACAGATTCCGTTATTTTCACTTTAGTTTAAAGTGCAAGGGGGTTCTTTGATACTTTTTAAAGTACAGGGGGTGACTTGAACAAGGGTCAAAGTACAGGGGGGTAAAATGCAGTTTCCCTTCTTTTTTTCCTCTTATCTCAAACAAGTCTTGTGTTATTTTTGAATACGCATACAAATGAACATCTTTGAGAACTTAATCCCCATTGTCCAATTAGTCAATTATTCACAGGGAAAAAAAAAAGATCTATAAAACTATTGAGTGAATGATTTAGTCAATGAACATTCAATTCTTTCTTCAATACAACAAGAACTACTGATATGATAAATCTTTCTTGCGTCACAACAAGAAAGATTTTGGTATGATATTTCACTACATAGTACTTGTGTAATATATTGATCTTCAACTATTGGATTTCACGCAGATCATGTGATAACATAGATTTTTTGGCTTGGTTAGGCACGAGATTGTAGGTACAGTGACAGAGGTTGGGCGCAAAGTAACAAAATTCAAAGTCGGAGACAAAGTGGGAGTGGGATATTTGGTAGGATCATGCGGGTCTTGTGAAGGTTGTGCCGACTGCCTCGAGAACTACTGTCCTAAAATGATCCTAACTGCTGCCGCTATTTACCATGATGGGACCGTCACATACGGAGGCTATGCTGCTGATATGGTGGTGAGTGAGAGCTTTGCGATACGTTTCCCGGAGAATATGCCACTTGCGGGTAGTGCTCCACTCCTTTGTGCTGGAGTCACCGTGTATAGTCCCTTGAAATACTACGGAGTGGACAAACCGGGTATGCACTTGGGAGTGGTTGGCCTTGGTGGGCTTGGTCATGTGGCTGTGAAATTTGGCAAGGCTTTTGGGATGAAAGTGACGGTGATTAGTACTTCCGCTAACAAGAAGGATGAAGCTATTAAAGTTCTTGGTGCGGATGATTTTTTGGTTAGCCGCGACCCTGAACAAATGCAGGTAAGTGGATGTAGATTTATGTTGCATTGAAATTCCCATTTTAGTAATGCTTTTACATAGCTAATTTCAACACTTAGTTGAAGGCTCTGTTTCGTGGTTTAGTTACCTGGGGAAAAGAAAAGAGAATAATGAGGAACACACTTTTCTTTTTGGAGCTCTTTTTTTTTTTCCCCAAAAATTTTAATTTATGATGATATTTAATCATGGAGAAAAGACTTCTTTTTTTTTTCCCCCCTCATTTTCCTCTTCCTTTCCTTATACTTTTCCTTTGCTAAATCCGTAAACCAAAGAGCGTCAAAGGCTCCGTTTGGCTCTTGGATTTAGGGAAAGAAAAGAAAAGAAAACGTTAAGGAAAATGCTTTTTCTTATTTATTTATTTATTAGAGTTATGCTATGCTTCTCAATTTTTTCCCCCCGAAAGTGTTTCGGTCCCGACACATGTGACAGTGGGCCTGGTAGATTTTGATTGGTTGATGTTGAAGTGTTTCCACCATTATTGAAGAGAGTCCCACTGCCATATATGTTGGAAAGCACTTTTTGGGAAAATTTTTTTGGGAAACATAGCATTACTCTATTTATTGAGAGAAAATGTGAGTAAAATAAGAAAGAAAAGAAAATAAAATGAAAAAGAAAATAAGAATTTTGTTGATTTTACATTTCAATCTCATTTCATTTTCATTGATTTCAACTATTTTTGAGAATCATATGGTTTCTAATATTATTTTAGTAGAAAACATTACAGATTTTGGTTTTCCTTTCCGATTTTCTTCCCTTTTATAACCAACGGATTTTTGTAGGCTGCCGCTGGTACAATGGATGGCATTATAGATACAGTCTCTGCTAAACATCCCATCATGCCATTGATTAATCTTCTCAAGTTTCACGGCAAGTTTATTATGGTTGGAGCTGTAGCAGAGCCGCTAGAGCTACATGTCTTTCCATTACTTCTGGGTAAGGATATTGTGTGCATGATTTAGAGGCAGTTCAGAGATATCAGTTTCTAAATAATTTAGTTTCTGTGTCTCTACTTTTTTGGTTATATACGAGTCCACAGCTGACTCAAAAATACGCACGCCAACAACCGATATTGGTTTTCATAAAAATCCAAATGAAAGTGAGACTGGGTCTGAACTTGGTCTGTTTTAAGCATTCCCAAATAGGCCCTTGATTTTAAATTTTTTAGGGTAAATTACATTTCGAACCCTTATAGTTTGGGTTTGATGTCACTTTGGTCCCTATAGTGTCTATTTTGACACTTTCTTCCTTGCAATTTCAATTTTCGTTTCATTATAGTAAGTTCATCAAATTTTCTTACAATTTTTGATAGATTTAAGTTCAATATATGGGTGTTTGCAATTTCTCTAGGAAGAATTTACCATTATGGTCTCACGTGTAGGGGATATACTCATAAATGGGCTAATTGAATCTAAATTGAAGCGACAAAGTGCCAAAATTGAAACTATAGGGATCAAAATAACATTACAACCAAACTATAGGGGTACAAAGTGTAATTTACCAAAATCTTAAAATCTCGATGTTCTATTTTGGCTTTTTAGAGATTCTGATTAATAAGATGTATCTTAACAGGAAGAAAGATGGTGGGTGGAAGCACCGTTGGTGGAATTAAGGAAACCCAAGAAATGATTGATTTTTCAGCCAAACACAACATTACTGCAGAAGTTGAGATCATTCCAATGGACTATGTGAACACTGCTCTGGACCGTTTAGCTACGGCTGATGTTAGATATAGGTTTGTCATTGATATTGCTAATACCTTGAAGGCCGAGTAGACAATCACTAGAAAGATATATATATATATATATATATATATATGTGTGTGTCTGTGCAGTCAGCATATAAAGAGGGCGTCCTTTCTTTAGTAAAGAGAGTACCTCTGTTTTGGCCGTCGAATCGTGTTTTCATTAATGGCAGTTTTGTCATTTCACAGTTTTTAAACACAATCTAATGGCCAAAACAGAGGTCCTCTCTTTAATAAAGAGAGGTGGTCCTCTTTAGAGAATCTTTGTGTGTGTGTGTGTGTGTGTGTTTTGTTAGCATGTGTACTTATGACATATGTTAAGGTTTTAAAAGTAGAAATAAACAAGAAGTACAGTGTGAATTTCAGTGTCCGGTGTGGGTTCAATGTTTTTCTTACGAGTTTTGGCGCGAAAATTGTGTTTGGTTGTCATTTATGCATCTGTGTTGCTGTGAATGTTTGGTTTAATATTGGGTTTGTTGGTGCAATGTTCTGGCTCCATGGGGACGGTTGAATATTTTTGAGGAAAATTTACACTTACACCCCCTTCCTTACCTAGGGCCATATTTATCGTAAACTCTTATAATATCAAACATGACACGAATACCCCTGTAATTTTAAGTAAAAAGACACCGTTTGTAAATCTGCTCAATTTAACGGAACAGAGCCTATCTAGTATTTAGGGATGTACTTCAAAAACGTGCTAACTACAAGTGGTGTATCTGAGCCTAAGTAAGGGTTATTTGAAAAACACACTAACTCTAGGAGGTGTATCTATAATTAACTCAATGATGAAATGACTATGAAACTTCTGTCCAATAAATTTAACAAGTTTATTAATGGTGACATTTTAGTTGAATGTACAAGGATAATAGTATTGTAGAAATGGAAAATGTGATGGGAATATTATATATTCAATATATCATAAAAAGAATACAAGGAACCGTAAAATTTTGTGGTGCGCGCTGGTGGTTTGTATGCACCATGTTGGCATAAGAGAGAGACAGGTTGTGACAAGTAAGTTGAAATATAATAGGTAGGCAGAGCCATAGTGGTGACAAAGGAGCAGAGGTACAGGTAGCATAAATCAAATTCGGCAAAAAAATGGGACTTGGGGTACTATAGACTCAAGGAAGGTGACATCGGCAGATACAAAGTACCGATGGAGGAAAGGACTATAATAAAGGTGCCCTTTCTGGCCGGGTCCTAGAATATCCCAAGAAAACACCACATGGTACGTGTGTCTACTGTGTCAGTTCCTAGGGCAAGCTGATGGACTAAGCAGAAACACCAAAAATATGAGGCAATACTGACAAAAGTGACTCAGTAGGAAATAAACTAGAGTGTATGTTGGAAATTGGGTTTTTCTCAAGATTGGAATGTCGCTCGAGCGAACCACTCAAGATATCCCAGCTCGAGCGAGCTGCCCAGGCGAGGTGGTGCGAATTTAGAGACTGGAATCTCACCCGCTCAAATTGGGGTGTTAATTAAGTCAGTAATACTAGAGACACCTAAAAAAAATTAGTAAAAAGTTATACCCACCCTAAATCATTAATTTAGTCATGGATTTCAATAAGGTAGAATAAGATCAACCATACAAGCACCAAACCTCTCAACTTTCAAAACGGATAAGACAAAACTCAGACTGTATTTTTTTTAGAGTAAAGATTGGGACACACCCACACCCATTCACACAACTTTTGGGACACAACCAAGAGATATGTCTATCTCTCTCTTATGTCACTGTGGGGTTCAGTGACACCACAAGAGAGAGATAGACAGAAAGTGACACCACAAGAGAGAGATAGACAGAAAGAGAGAGATAGACATATCTCTTGGTTGTGTCCCAAAAGTTATGTGAATGAGTGTGTTTCAAGTTTTACCCTTTTTATTTTTATTTTTTATATACACATAATTCTACCCAAAAAAATTTCTCCGGGGTGCTCCCACGAACCCACAGGCCACTAGTAAGCCCTATTTCCTCGTATACCCAGTCCAGTATACTTGACCCCCAAAATACACATTTCTAGTTCTACCCATGCAACTCTTCATCTTGATCCACACCCAAATTTGTCAATTTTCTTATGGGTAAATTACACAAACCTCCCTTGAGGTTAGGTCAAAATACAAGGACCTCCCTCGTGATATGCAAAATTACACTGACATCCCTTGACAGTGACAAGGGTAACATCATTAGATTTTCATGTAAAAAGACATTTTTAGCCCTTCTCTTCCACCACTCACTCTTCCACTTTCTCTCCCCTCTCTCTCTCTCTCTCTCTCTCTCTCTCTCTCTGTGTTCAAAACTTGAAGAACTCCGTTACTCCACCATCGCCATCTCCGACTCACCGCCACCACCAAACAATCATCCCAAAAATTCCCATTATTGTCAATCGGTTTGTTTGTATATGTGTTCAATTTGATGTTGGTGGTACAAGCATTGTAGTGGTATAGATTGGTGGAAGACAAGGATGGATCAATCATCAGTGGGATGCAATAGTGGTGAGAATCAGAGAGGAGGTTGCGGTTTGAGAAGCCATCTTGAAGTGGTGTCGGGTGCACGTAGGTTCGACGGTAGTGCTGATAGGGGATGAATAATTCCTGATCATTGAACCTAATTCGCTTTTATTAGTCTCGAGATTATTTTATTTGAAAGATATTATGCTTGTTTTGTTTTATTTCAGGTTTATTCAAGTATATAGTCAACTTGGGAGTAATTCTGAAGATTTAAAGAGAAATTGGAGCCAATCTGGTTTTCCGCCCGGGCGGTTATGCTGATGACGTGAATTACATGCAGAAACATGAACGAACGTAAAAGGGAAGCTATTCCCAGTGTTTTTAGGGTTTGGGAAATTTCCTAAACTTGGAAAACATATATATATATATATATATATGAGATATACATTTATTAAAAACAACTTTTGCTCATATAATTCAAAAAACTAAAGAGATGAGAGAGAGAGAGAGAGAGAGAGAGAGAGAGAGAGAGAGAGAGAGAGAGAGAAGGAGAGAGAAAGAAGAAGAAGAAGAAGAAGAAGAAGAAGAAGAAGGCAAAAAGAAGAAGAAGAAGTTCAAGGTTCTCTATGGACTCCTACATCAACTACATGCATTCAACTCCCTCCATGGCCAACTAATCACATATTCTAGGGTTTCAATGAAACCCTAGATATGTAAAGCATTGTCATGCCCCGGAGTAGCCAAAAATAGGGAAAATTTAAAATTTCATTTTTGGACCCATAGGGAATGACTTGATTGAAAGCCGACCTATCCTCTAACACTAGAAACAACATGAAAATAAAGGGGAGAAAGCTAATTGTAACTTAAACTTCAATATGAACAATTTAAACAATTACAAATTATAGGTCCCAATGCTAATACAACAGACTATTATAAATACAAGATTGGCAGCTATCTTTGGTCTTCAGTCTAGCTCTACACTTCTAGAGTTCCTTAGCATCTCACTCTCAAGACTGAATTGTTCTCTGACCAACCTGCAAGGAAATCTAGATATTGGATTGTCCAAGCGTAATATGCCGTCAGCTTTGCAGCAAAGCTGAGTGAGCGTTCATAACTATATTCACTACCAATATACATACACTAACTACTCAACTCACATTATTACTTTGTATCTTAGGATGCGGTTAGTCCATTATCGATTGACGTCGCTCACACGGACATAGCAAATGTATCAATTAACATATAATGCAATTAATAAACATCTACCATTAACCGAATAACAGGATCAATATAAATCATAACATGTTTGTCTAGTTCCGGTGATCATAACAACATATTCGTACTAATCAATTTCTCATTTCCATTATGCTCGTGCATGTAAATGCGTACTCAATGAACCCAAACCCAAACTCTGGAATATAAAATCCCATAACTAATGCAACTCAATAGCATTGGGTTATAAAACCCACAACGACAACTTATTATGAACTTACTTTCATAATACAAACCACGCTTCCGCTGCGCACTCTGATACTCATTTCATACTTAACATCGTCGCCCTACTGCCTCATAGTAACATCGTCGCCTTACGGCCTCATAATAACATCATCGCCTTACGGCCTCATAGTAACATCGTCGCCGTACGACCTCATAATCCAACTAGCACGATGGCGGAATTGACTCGATCGTCTATACCCTCGCTGGTGAATCACCACCAGACGAGATGCACATCAGAATACTAACTGCAATTATGCAAGCATGGTAGCAAGCGCATACACCATGTGTACTATCACGGCAAGCTCACCGCAGAGGACGGTACATTAGTTACTGACTAGTGCATGATATACAGCACGACGGCAAACTCACACAACGTGTGTACTATCTCCGGCAAAGCTCCTCGGACGACTAGTACATTAGAGCACTAACTACTACGCAGTACGACGGTAAACCCAGACACATGTGCCATCTCCGGCGATTTACACGGACGACTGGCACAATAGCAGCTCTAACTGTTCTCTTACTATTACAATCACAACAATCAATATCTCAATCATACTGTCCCGTTATTACGTCACTTTATCATTTTGAATGGTTTCCAAAGCGTAACGACTCATGACTCACGACACAAGAATCTCAATCGTATTAACTCCCAATTTCCAAGACTCCAAACATTTCAACTCACGACCTCACTTGGCCGGAGTCACTGATACTAACTGCATGTCCTGACACCGTGATGTGATTCTTCAATTACATGATTCTTGATAACATATCTATATTAGGTGAAACATATAAATGAAACGTTACCATGCTCTTTATTCTCATTTGCACATTTAGATATGGTCATCAAGGCAATAATAACAACGTACTCATATAATCAACATTGATGAATAAAATGTACAAACTAACGTTCCATAATTGATTATTCATCACAACTTGTCACGCCCCGGAACCACTCAGATGATCCTAGGACACGTGGCACGCCACCAAGGCTTAACCCCAATCATTAAAGTTCCAAAATAAGTTTAAAATGACTTAAACCAAAGAAGCTCAAACAATAATAATAAAAAAAAAAAAAAACAAAAACCCCGTCTTTGAAATTAGCCAAAAACCCCTGTTTTAACAATTAGTAAATTCTCATATAATACTACCAAATCACAAGTCAAAATCAACACTAATGCCTTAAACCATTTAAAGTCAACCAAAGTTATGAGCTTCCAAGTACAAGCAAGAGTTTTTAAATACTTTAAATAAAAATACTAAAAATAACCATTTAATTACAATCAACCGAACCCAATAAATAAATCTCCAAGTTCAAACGTCCCAATCTAACAACATTAGTCATAGTAACACTATGATCAAATAATCTCAACTAACACAGTCCAACCTTATATTACAGGAGTTAAGGTACAATCCAACTAAAGTATAAAATTTAACCAGAAATATTACATAAGCTTAAACCAACCAAAGTATGACCCGTACTATAATCTAGATTAAACTGATTAATTACAACTATATTGCAAGCTTTAAACTAAAAAGCAAGTAACTATTAACCAGGTTACAACAACCCCCAAAACCCATAAGCCAGCCCAGCCACTTCCCAGCTCACTTCCCCGATTCCTCGCCACGATCACCTACGATGGTTATTCAATAACCATTACAATATATAAGCTATATGCTTAGTGAGTAATCCTAATCATGATTATGGATAATAAACATGCTCAATTCAACATATTACAAATAACTATAGTCTCTGGCAATTACTAGTTCACTCCCACCACTACCGGCTAGCCCGCGGCTCCACTCCCTAAGCCCACGTGACTAGTCATGACCCACGCCCTCACACGTGCGGTCCCATAGGCCTCTGGCGGCCGTGGTCGTCACCACAAAGATTACCTCATGGTGGAATAGAACTAGAAATTTCCATTGACCCAAATAGGCAACTCAACATGCTCATTTAGTCATTACAACATGCTTTCACAAATAAATTGGGCCTAATTTAGCCACATGAATTTTGCCTAATTACAAACTAAATAAATTAAATTAAACAAATTAGGCATGCTTTGACATCACAATTGAACTCAACATGAAAATCATCCAAATATCAAAATTAACATCACTCACCTCTTGGGTTTCACTCCTAATTGTGAGATTAAAGCCCTATTAAGAACCAGGTACAAATCCTATATGAAAATTACAAGTTATGAGCTAAAACCCTAAAATGGGTAGCGGAAAAACTTTCACAGAACTCAATAAAATTAGTACCAATAGATTAGACTCACCCCCAGAAGTCCGAATATGTGATCAGAATTAAAAACCAATATCGTTCGGCTCGACTACCGTCGACGAGAACGTCACCGTCAAATTCGGTAACTCATGTCCTCGTCTCTACAACCTAAATCTAAACCAAATAAAAGGTAGCTGGTAAGGGCAGGTGCATTTTTTAATTTGGGCACCTCTTTTTAAGTTAAAAAATTAATTTTTTATTTTTTACTGTAATTAGTAAGGGCACCTCACTTATTGTACTATATATATATATGGGTAAATTTCAAATTACACCCCTGTAGTTTAAGGGTTGTCAGAGTTTGGTCCCTATAGTTTTAATTTTGGCAATTTACACCCTTTCCAGTCCTCAAATTGTGCAAAATCCACCCAATTACAAAATAAGCAAGGGTACAATGGGAATATCACATTATTTCTGGCCCAAAATGACCCCATAATATATCCCATAAATAACTTATACCATCACCATCCCATAAATAACTTATAATCTTTTAAACAATATGATACACTTAAAATTTATAATAATCTGATAACATCTTATAATCTTTTAAACCACATGATAATATCTTGTAATCTTTTAAACAATCTGATACACTTAAAGCTGGACACGCACTGCCACACTAATATCAAAGTGAAATTGATAAAAATAAATAAAAAAAATTAAGCTTATAATACAAAACTTCCATGAAAAAATTATAACTTATACCATCACCATCCCATAAATAACTTATAATCTTTTAAACAATATGATACACTTAAAATTTATAATAATCTGATAATATCTTATAATCTTTTAAACCACATGATAATATCTTGTAATCTTTTAAACAATCTGATATATTTAAAGCTGGACACGCACTGCCACACTAATATCAAAGTGAAATTGATAAAAATAAATAAAAAAATTAAGCTTATAATACAAAACTTCCGTGAAAAAATTATGGGATATATTATGGGGTCATTTTGGGCCAGAAATAATGTGATATTCCCATTGTACCCTTGCTTATTTTGTAATTGGGTGGATTTTGCACAATTTGAGGACTGGAAAGGGTGTAAATTGCCAAAATTGAAACTATAGGGACCAAACTCTGACAACCCTTAAACTACAGGGGTCAATTTACCCATATATATATAGTACAATAAGTGAGGTGCCCTTACTAATTACAGTAAAAGATAAAAATTTAATTTTTTAACTTAAAAAGAGGTGCCCAAATTAAAAAATGCACCTGCCCTTACCAGCTACCAAATAAAATGATGAGTCAAACTCATCTTATGTGTGGCTTTAACATACCAATTTTCAATTTTAGCATCAACTCCACGTAATTTTATTAGTTTTACAATTATACCCCCACTAATTATTAAACTATATTAAACCTATCCCAAACCTAAATGAGTATTTGTCTATGTCTCGCATGGGTCCCATAAGTGGTCCTATATAATTATGTGAAGTTTCTAATTAGCCTATTAATTATACAACGTGTTCAATTCGTGCTCACAAAGGTACCCCTAATTGACCCCAGAAGTGGTCATCATCTAACAACATGATATTACTAGCAATAAAATAATAAATCATTTAAGCCTTAATAAACATATAAGCACATAGGGTGTTTCACATACTGGTGTCCCATCTCAACTGGGACCCATCAACACATATTCCAACTTGGGATTGCCATACTGGCCAGAACTGGGTTCCCAACTGGACACCCATAATCAACTTAGTGGGTCAATCCCACTCCAATAAGCGTCACATAACACATTAATTAACATTAACTCATGATTATGCATGCTAAAACAGTATTAAATGTAAACCGCGGGAGCGGGTGTCATACAACTATCACATACAATTCTTTTCTTTTACTTATTATAAATATATCATAGTAATATCTAACATGCTTGTCTCATTGCAATCAATTCCATATATATAACGTAAACATCAAGGCACATCGAATAACCATCATAAGTACAGTACATACATAGAAATACTCTAGTAGTCATTATGTATATTCAGAGTGAGGTTAGAAACACTCACTTGGATGTCTTGTCAAGCTTAGGACTCTCCGAATAGCGGATAAGTCACAATCCTACAACATATAATAGAATAACGGTGGTGAACCGTATGTGTTAATGATAAGGGTATAATGGTAATTTTACCAAATAAGGATACAAATCTCAATGAAGTGATCTACGTGTCATTCTAAGATCAACGTCATTGACTAGACTCAAATCGGAGTCCGTCATATAAAAGGCCGGGTTTTCTATACCAGTGTCGGCCCTACAGGTAAGCTATATTTTTTACCATGTCGAAGGTCTCCAAATTCAAAGGAATATTTCTAGACATTATTCTAAGATTCTGAGAACTGACCGCGTATTTTTTTGAGCTATGGTTTATTTATTCTGAATTATCTAAGTCCTATTTATATATTTATAGCCTTCGGAGTCCCATAATTATAAAATATAATTTAGAAGGACAAGAAGTCCTTAGAAATATATTTTTTAAATACTAGATCTTAAAATAGGCTTGTGATATTTTTCTCATAATTTTTGGGACTCGTTTGATATTTAACGTAACTAAAACATTAAATAAGTGGCTCTTTGATAATTACTAAAAGTAATAAAGTATAGTTTTATAATTTGATAATTATAAAACATGGTAAAATAATATTAGGAACATATTCCTAATTTTTAGAATTGAAAACACTTAATAGATATTTATTTTCTATTTTAAAATAAGTAAAACTTACAGTATTTATCGAATACTACATATATATTAAATATATTTATTTATAAAAAATAAATAAATAAGTTAAGTATACTTTAATTAGTATATAAAGATATTAGACTACTTAATTAATTAATAAACAAATACACAAACTGGGTTTATGTATTAAATAAAGACCTTAATTATTAATTATAGAATAATTACTAATTAGGAAATATTCATAATAGTTAATTATTCACTAAGATAATTAACCGAATAATAACTAGTATTTTAAAATATAAAATATACTAATTTACAATATAAGTCGGATTAATACTAGTTAATCATAAATCATAACCATACCATATTTTAAATATTTAAAAATAATTCTTCATTATTAATTATGGAATAACTAATAGGTCAAGAAATATTAATATCCGTTAATT
The DNA here is from genome assembly GCA_033977485.1 of Hydrangea macrophylla. NCBI lineage: Eukaryota > Viridiplantae > Streptophyta > Magnoliopsida > Cornales > Hydrangeaceae > Hydrangea > Hydrangea macrophylla. Next base: position 89,251,309 of record CM066986.1, read on the forward strand.
ATTTACTAAAATAATTAATCAAATAACAAGTGGATATTTTAAATATAACATATACTAATTTACCAATTAAACTGGATTAATATTAATTTAATACACAAGGCGACATAATATTTATTAGATACCAAACCTATTTTAATAAAATTTATAAACATAAACAATGACTAATTCGTACTATACATATGAACCAATTAAATACAACATAGAAGATCTCATGGCAACTTCATCTTCTCCGTTCACAATTCACGAAATGTTCGTGATACATATATATACATAATACGTTATATATACATATTTATATCCAAACACTTAAACAATCATAACTCCCTCAATTCTTAACAAAAATATGCAAACTCTATGTCGAATCGAGTGCCTCGACGAGTCCGATCCAATGGTATAGGTCTTGAATCCTAACTATTAATGGTCTGTCCGTACGGGGGCAAAAACCAGTTCGTCCTAAAAAGAATAATTTGATCGTAGGACGACAAAACACAGTCTAAGCTTCGAGTCGTTCATCGAGGGTCTTAAGGGGGTCAGTAGGGTCATTTTGGCATTGATTTTACTGATTTTGATGACGGTCCAAACAACCGAGCTCGTACAAGCTTCAATGGTCGCCGGGGCACACCGAGAGCCTTAGGCTCAAATCAGGGTGGGTGCATGTGGGTTCCTAAGTATGTGTGTGACATGCAGAGTTGTTGGGAAGGAAATGGGGCTGGGTTTACCTCAGGTAGCCTCGGATTTTCTTCAAACTCCTCCGATCCCACTTTCTCTCTCCTCCACGTCTCTTCTTCTTCCTCTGCGTGTCTGCGTGTGTATGCTGGGCGGGTGGAACAGAGATGGTACAGAGAGGGGGGGGGGGTGTGTGAGGGTGTGACCAAGGTATGTGATGTGTTTGTGTGTACACCGAGAGTGAGAGGGTGTGGTGGTGTTTATAAAAAATCGGGGGTGTGGGTGTGTTCTCTTCCTCATTCTCTCTACACTCTCGGGTTTCTCTCTCCTCTCTAATACTAACTCAGTGTGTGTGTGTGTGTGTGTGAGTAAAATGTGTGTTGAAGATTATATGCATGTGGTATATATATTAGGGAGGGGCAAGGTTATTGACAAGTGTCCTAAAGTGGGTGCCAAGTGTTGTGCATGGTGTGTGCATGTGTGACACACGATGGGGTAATGCATGGCTGCCACGTGGCCACGTATGGAACCCACGACTCGATTTGCGTGCCTCGAGTCACGTGCCGTACAGTCTAGGTAATACCAGTTCTACAAGTCCGTGTGTAAATCAGTCCGGGTCCACGAACATAGTTCGGGTCTAATATGACTGTCCAGGGCCTAAAATAAAAACGTCGATTACAATAATAATTACGACTATAGTCTCGGGACTGCTGGATTCAAAATATATGATATAACCTATGCTTATTAATATCTAGTGATGACGAAATATCTAAATTTATAGAAATAAAATTACGCGACAGCGAATATAAGGTATATCCTATAGTAATAATATAAGCGGCCACGAATTATATGATAAGATCTATAGTTATAATATTAATGACAACTAATATTAAAATTATGATAGATTAATATACGAGGGTCTAAATTTAGGCGACCATGAAAACATAAATTATGACCTATGGTTATAATATTTCGAGACGCGAATATTAGAATATAACATGTAGTACAAGATTAAGCGACAATTAAACATATTAAAATATGGTATTAACATACAAGATCCGGCTTAGGAATTAGGAAATTACATAAATGAAAGGTACGGATTTTACGGGTACTACAATCTACCTAACTTACAAGAGATTTCGTCCCCGAAATCTAGAAGCGGCTAGTCCTACCCAACTTACAAAAGTTCTGACCTTATATCAGATTCTATGGTTGCGAAGCCTCTACAAATACTGCTAGCTAAGTCTATTATTCTTAGTACTACTACAAACGGTCACCGTCCTTGTAAGGAAACAGAAGCATCAGAATTACACGGTTGAGATGTTGAGGTATAGTACTCTCTGTCCTCGGTGCTGTTCTGCTTTATCCATCTTGGTTGATGGTTTTCTTGCTCGGCGGTTCCATTTTGACTTTTTTCAAGTGATGTTGCTCATTTCTTGTCTCGGACAATTCTTACGAATGTAGTCCGTTCCACCACACTTATAACATTATGATCTGTGTCCTCCGAATTGTTTCGGTGTTGGGCATTCATTGAAGTGATGTCCACGATTTTCGCAGTTGATCTAACATCATTGGCGAGTTTTGCATTGAACTGATGCTACTATTGTGTCAATTTTTCTTTCACCATCTTTATGTCCTTTGTACTTACGATGATTATTCTTCGGCCTCCTTCTTGGATTTGTTTGGAGAAACTTGTCGCTCTTTGAAAATTCTTAATCGGGGTTTTGCTTCTGTCCTTGGTTGAATCTCAGTGGGGGCGATTGGTTCTCGAATCATCCTTGTTCTCGGTTAATGATTTCTTCAAAACTGTTTACCATTCCCACCAGGGTTTTGAATGGTTGGTTCAGATAACCAAAAGTTGATCGTTGAAGTTGTAGGGAAAGTCCTAGGTGGTATTTTTGGTTTTTCTTCTCTGGCGTGTCAATCATGTGATATGCGAATCGGGATAGTCGTTCGAATTTTATAGTGTACTCTCTCACAGTTTGGTTTCCTTGAACCAGTTCAATGAATTCTTTCTCCTTTCTATTCCTCTCAGTCTGGGGAAAGTAGTTCTCTAGGAATAATTCTTTGAATTCCGTCCAGGTCATTCTTTGGATGGCTTCTTCTCCAAGGGTCGCCTTCTCTGATTCCCACCTGTCGGCTGCTGCGAATGTCAGCTGGAAAACGGCTAATCATCTTTTCTTGTCGTCACTACAATTGATCGTTTCAAATATCAAATCCATCTGGCGAATCCATTGTTCGGCTTGCCATGCTCCCTCTATTCCGTTAAAGGTTTCTAGTTGGAGAGAGCGAAATCCTTTTAGCAGTTTGACTCCTGTCTGACGTACTGGTGCTTCATTTCCATTGTTAGGATTATTCACATTATTGTTGTTGTGGTGGTTACTGCTGATGTGTTCTAACCTTCAAAGAAATACTCAAAATACGCCAGTTGGGTCCATTTCGGAAGGTATTGGGTCAGTAGATCCACTTGGTTCGTATTGGATTGCTCGAGTTGATCTGACCATGTTGTACGTATGGGATGTTCAAGGTTTCCTACATACAGATCGGTGTCTAATCAGTTAATCATAACCTATCTCATTCTTGAGTAATGCATAGTACATAACGAATGCAAGGTAAGCATATTAACATCACACGATCTTAACATACAAGGATTATTCTATGAATAAGGTCCACTAATGCTTATCTAATTCTAGGAGTAAGGTTATGAGACGTCACGTCTATTATGAAACTCAAGGGACAAGGTAGTCCAAATCTTAACCTCCTTCTAGACTCTAGGCCATGCTGACTGTTCCGAGTTCCATCTCAAGAAGTTCGTCAGTGCCTAAACTTCTCATTCATACGACAAGTCATTTCAGCTAAGCTATATAGGCTGACTATATACGTATATGATCGCCTATCGTCTATTGGTCAATCTGATGTCATCGTTAATCATTAATATATAAGGAGAAGCGTACGGTTGGAGAAAAGTCCGAGTATAGGTAAGAATCTCAGTTATCACAAGTGACAGATAGATTGAAATAGGTTTTTTTTTTTTAATAAGAAAGATATTATATAAGAGGGGTTCTAATACTACTTCTACTAGAATCTAAACACATACCTCTGCCAAAATGTGGGACTACACTCCTAATACTAATCAAAGGATGGGAATAACGACGACATTCAGTCTTCTAGTTGCAGTACTCCTCCTGAAGTCACAATCTCCTATGGGGGTCCATGACATCCATCATTCATACCTTTTACTGGGGTGGCGGGGATCACAAAAGGTACTATCTCGGTCTGTGATTCTCCCTGATCAACTATTGTAAGGTTATCAAATGCGCGGGATATTTCGTCCATCTCTATTGACATCGTACGCGGTGCTACGACTCTACGATATGCGATTTTAGGCACGGATCTCTCACGGGAGAAACATTGCATCAACCTTTCTATCCTCTTACGGGCATTGTGCCTGATAGCGGCACCAATATGGGCTAGACCTCGGAAATGACCTTCCTATCTATAGTGGTCCTATGCTCTCCATCTTCAGCATCATACTCTCTTTGGCACTCCATACTACCAGCTTTGAAAGAAAACTATCTTAGCTTTGGTGTTATCTCCAGAATGTCTTAAGGTTCTAAACTTAAGAGTGTCGGACAGATGGTGAACTACTAAACCTAGGCTTTGATACCAAAAATCCCCTCACGCCCCAGAGTAGCCAAAAATAGGAAAAATTTCAAATTTCCTTTTTGGACCCATAGGGAATGACTTGATTGAAAATCGTCCTATCCTCTAACACTAGAAACAACATGAAAATAAAGGGGAGAAAACTAATTGTAACTTAAACTTCAATCTGAATAATTTAAACAATTACAAATCATAGGTCCCAATGCTAATACAATAGACTATTATAAATACAAGATTGGCAGCTATCTTTGGTCTTCAGTCTAGCTCTACACTTCCAGAGTTCTGTAGCATCTCACTCTCTAGACTGAATTGTTCTCTGACCAACCTGTAAGGAAATTTGGACATTGGATTGTCCAAGCGTAATATGCCGTCAGCTTTGCAACAAAGCTAAGTGGGCGTTCATAACTATATTCACTACCAATATACATACACTAACTACTCAACTCACGTTATTACTTTGCATCTTAGGATGCAGTTAGTCCACTATCGATTGACGTTGCTCATACAGACATAGCAAATGTATCAATTAACATATGATGCAATTAATAAACATCTACCATTAACCGAATAACAGGATCAATATAAATCATAACATGTTTGTCTAGTTCTGGTGATCATAACAACATATTCGTACTAATCAATTTCTCATTTCCATTATGCTCGTGCATGTAAATGCGTACTCAATGAACCCAAACCCAAACTCTGGAATATAAAATCCCATAACTAATGCAACTCAATAGCATTGGGTTATAAAACCCACAACGATAACTTATTCTGAACTTACTTTCATAATACAAACCACACTTCCGCTACGCACTCTGATACTCATTTCATACTTAACATCGTCGCCCTATAGCCTCATAGTAACATCGTCGCCTTACGGCCTCATAATAACATCATTGCCTTACGGCCTCATAGTAACATCGTTGCCTTACGGCCTCATAATCCAACTAGCACGATGGCGGAATTGGCTCGATCGTCTATACCCTCGCTGGTGAATCACCACCAAACGAGATGCACATCAGAATACTAACTGCAATTATGCAAGCATGGTGGCAAGCGCACACACCATGTGTACCATCACGGCAAGCTCACTACAGAGGATGGTACATTAGTTACTGACTAGTGCATGATATACAGCACGACGGCAAACTCACACAACGTGTGTACTATCTCTAGCAAAGCTCCTCGGACGACTAGTACATTAGAGCACTAACTACTACGCAGTACGACGGTAAACCCAAACACATGTGCCATCTCCGGTGATTTACACGGATGACTGGCACAATAGCAGCTCTAACTGTTCTCTTACTATTACAATCACAACAATCAATATCTCAATCATACTGTCCCGTTATTACGTCACTTTATCATTTTGAATGGTTTCCAAAGCGTAACGACTCATGACTCACGACACAAGAATCTCAATCGTATTAACTCCCAATTTCCAAGACTCCAAACATTTCAATTCACGACCTCACATGGCCGGAGTCACTGACACTAACTGCATGTCCTGACACCGTGATGTGATTCTTCAATTACATGATTCTTGATAACATAACTATATTAGGTGAAACATATAAATGAAACGTTACCATGCTCTTTATTCTCATTTGCACATTTAGATATGGTCATCAAGGCAATAATAACAACGTGCTCATATAATCAACATTGATGTATAAAATGTACAAACTAACGTTCCATAATTGATTATTCATCACAACTATCACATACAGTTCTTTTCTTTTACTTCTTATAAATATATCATAGTAATATCTAACATGCTTGTCTAATTGTAATCAATTCCATATATATAACGTAAACATCAAGGCACATCGACTAACCATCATAAGTACAGTACATACATAGAAATACTCTAGTAGTCATTATGTATATTGAGAGTGAGGTTAGAAACACTCACCTGAATGTCTTGTCAAGCTTAGGACTCTCCGAATAGCGGATAAGTCAAATCCTACAACGTATAATAGAATAACGGTGATGAACCGTATGTGTTAATGATAAGGGTATAATGATAATTTTACCGAATAAGGATATAAACCTCAAGGTAGTGATCTACGTGTCATTCTAAGGCCAACGTCATTGACTAGACTCAAATCGGAGTCCGTCATATAAAAGGCTGAGTTTTCTATACCAGTGTCGGCCCTACAGGTAAGCTATATTTTTTACCATGTCGAAAGGTCTCCAAATTCAAAGGATTATTTATAGACATTATTCTAAGATTCTGGGAACTGACCGCGTATTTTTCTGAGTTATGGTTTATTTATTCTGAATTATCTAAGTCCTATTTATATATTTATAGCCTTCGGAGTCCCATAATTATAAAATATAATTTAGAAGGACAAGAAGTCCTTAGAAATATTTTTATTAAATACTAGACCTTAAAATAGGCTAGTGATATTTTTCTCATAATTTTCGGGACTCGTTTGATATTTAACGTAACTAAAACATTAAATAAGTGGCTCTTTGATAATTACTAAAAGTAATAAAGTATAGCTTTATAATTTGATAATTATAAAACATGGTAAAATAATATTAGGAACATATTCCTAATTTTTAGAATTGAAAACACTTAATAGATATTTATTTTCTATTTTAAAATAAGTAAAACTTATTTAGTATTTATCGAATACTAAATATTTATTAAATACATATATTTATTAATAATTAATAAATAAATTAAGTATACATTAATTAGTATATAAAAATTTTAGACTACTTAATTAATTAATAAAAAATACATAAACTGGGTTTATGTATTAAATAAAGACCTTAATTATTAATTATAAAATGATTACTATTAATTATTCACTAAGATAATTAACTGAATAATAGCTAGTATTTTAAAATATCAAAATATACTAATTTACAATATAAGTCGGATTAATACTAGTTAATCATAAATCATAACCATACCATATTTTTAATATTTAAAAATAATTCTTCATTATTAATTATGGAATAACTAATAGGTCAAGAAATATTAATATCCGTTAATTATTTACTAAAATAATTAACCAAATAACAAGGGGATATTTTAAATATAACATACACTAATTTACCAATTAAACTGGATAAATATTAATTTAATACACAAGGCAACATAATATTTATTAGATACCAAACCTATTTTAATAAAATTTATAAACATAAACAATGACTAATTCGTACCGTACATACGAACCAATTAAATACACCATAGAAGATCTCGTGGCAACTTCATCTTCTCCGTTCACAATTTACGAAATGTTCGTGATACATAAGGCTTAAATCGGTTCGGTTCGGTCGGTTTTGGGAGTGATTTTCCATCGACCGATCGGTTCGGTTTCGGTCAGTTTTTTCGGTTTTACGCTAATTTTTCGGTTCGATTTTCGGTTTGACACTGCACCACCCATATGAAAACCGACCGAACTGATCAGTCGGTTCGGTGGTTCGGATTTTGTTTCACCCCTAGTGATACATATATATACATAATACGTTATACATACATATTTATATCCAAACACTTAAACAATTATAACTCCCTCAATTCTTAACGAAAATACACAAACTCTACATCGAAATCGAGTGCCTCGACGAGCCCGATCCAACGGTATAGGTCTTGAATCATAACTATTAACGGTCTGTCCGTACAGGGGCAAAAACCAGTTCATCTTAAAAAGAACAATTCGATCGTAGGACGACAAAACACGGTCTAAGCTTCGAGGCGTTCATCGAGGGTCTTAAAGAGGTCGGTAGGGTCATTTTGGCATTGATTTGACTGACTTTGATGACGGTCCAAAAACCAGAGCCCGTACGAGCTTCAATGGCCAACGGGGCACACCGAGAGCCTTAGGCTCAGATCAGGGTGGGTGCATGTGGGTTCCTAAGTATGTGTGTGACATGCAGAGGTGCTGGGAAAGAAATGGGGCTGAGTTTACCTCAAGTAGCCTCGGATTTTCTTCAAACTCCTCCGATCCCACTTTCTCTCTCCTCCACGTCTCTTCTTCTTCCTCTGCGTGTCTGCGTGTGTGTGTGCTAGGAGGGTGGAACAGAGATGGTACAGAGAGGGGGGGGGGGGGGGGGCGTGAGGATGTGACCAAGGTATGTGATGTATTTGTGTGTACACCGAGAGTGAGAGGGTGTGGTGGTGTTTATACAAAACCGGGGGTGTGGGTGTGTTCTCTTCCTCCTTCCCTCTACACTCTCGGGTTTCTCTCTCCTTTCTAATACTAACTCAGTGTGTATGTGTGAGTAAAATGTGTGCTGAAGATGATATGCATGTGGTATATATATTAGGGAGGGGCAAGGGTATTGACAAGTGTCCTAAAGTGGGTGCCAAGTGTTGTGCATGGTGTGTGCATGTGTGATACACGATGGGGTAATGCATGGCTGCCACATGGCCATGTGTGGGACCCACGACTCGATTTACGTGCCTCGAGTCACGTGCCGTACAGTCTAGGTAATACTAGTTCTATAAGTCCGCGTATAAATCAGTACGGGTCCACGAACATAGTTCCGGTCTAATATGACTGTCCAGGGCCTAAAATAAAAACGTCATTACAATAATAATTACGACTATAGTCTCGGGACTATTGGATTCAAAATATATAATATAACTAGTGCTTATTAACATCTAGTGATAACAAAATATCTAAATTTATAGAAATAAAATAATACGACAGCGAATATAAGGTATATCCTATAGTAATAATATAAGCGGCCACGAATTATATGATAAGATCTATTGTTATAATATTAATGACAAATAATATTAAAATTACGACCATGAAAACATAAATCATAACCTATGGTCATAATATTTCGAGATGCGAATATTAGAATATAACATGTAGTACAAGATTAAGCGACAATTAAACATATTAAAATATAGTATTAACATACAAGATCCGGCTTAGGAATTAGGAAATTACATAAATGAAAGGTACAGATTTTACAGGTACTACAAGCGTTCTATTTATGTAGTCTTTTGGTTTTACTTGTATTCCAAGGATGATGATTGTATTCTTGAGGATTTTTTGTATATATAAAATCGTACTTTAATGTTTAAATCTTTGCTTTCAAAATTTACTCTTGTCTTAGATCTATTTTAAGCTCAATGTACTCTACAACTTATATTTTCGGTGATTGTATGAGGTGTGTGCATGCAATGGTGCTTATGGAACTAAGGTTGTAATTATTGAATAAGTATGGTTAGGTAAGATGCAGTGTGCTGCAAGTTTAGTTTAGTGCAAGATACCGCAATTTAACTACAGATGGGATATGTTAGTAATTAGATCTTAGTTATTTTATAGATGGAGGAATCGGGCTGGTAGCCACGATTCCCCATAATCATCTAAATACAGTAATATAAAAGGTTGCATGACACTACACCATTCAGCCAATTTTCTAACACAGAGGTTTTTGGTTTCCTAACGGTAATTTACCATTACAAATTTGTAACGGTAAATTTCGGTTAGAAATTTATAAATTCTGTTAGTAATTTTCAACTCTAGATATTTTACAATTTTCTAACAATAACAAAATAAATACTAATGGTAAATTACCGTTACAAAGGTTTTAGCTAAATTAATTATTTAAAAGAAAATATTAAAGGAAAGAAAACTGATAAACTAAAAACTAAGAGGGGTCTTCGACGGCAAAACAAAAGCCCAAACAGGAGGGGGGTCTTGGGGTCTCTGACTTTTGGGAGGGAGAGAGAGAGAGAGAGAGAGAGAGAGAGAGGAGAAGAAGGGATCTGTGACTGTGAGCTCCCACCGCCGCCGCTCCACTGAGGTCCTCCCGCCGCCGCCGCCGGTCCACCGAGGTCCTCTCGCTGCCGCCACTCCACCGAGGTTCTCCCGTCGCCACCACCAACCATCTTCCCCCTGCCACTACTCCATCGTGGTCCACCCGCCGCCACCACTACTCCGCCATCGTTTTTCGGCCGCCTCTACTCCATCGTGGTTAGTCGTCTCTCTCTCTCTCTCTCTCACACACACACACACACAAATACTAGATCTCTCTCTCTCTCTCTTACACACACACACACAAACACTAGATCTCTCTCTCTCTCTTACACACACTCACATACACAGACACAAAAATTAGATCTGACTCTTGGGAGGGAAGGAAAGGTTAAAAGTTTTTACAAGTTTGTTTTTGTTTCACTGTTTGAGCAATTTAAGAGGGGAAAAAAAAGTAAAAAGAAGAAGTTAAAATCCTTTTTTCCGATGATTTTCCCAATAAATTAATGAAATCCCAATTTTTTGGTTTGATTTCATGAATTCCCCTACCAAGCCCCCCCACCCCTTGTATCTTCCTATTAGTCTTTATTTATTTATTTATTTTAATTTCTTTGTTTTATTAGTCAAATTTGTTGAGCCAGTTGGATTTGAATTGTGGTCTATTTTGTTGAACATGAGTTGTCCCTCTTTTGAAAATATATATATTTAGAAATGTGCTTGAGTTTTCTTGGTCAAATAAGGGTTTCTGGGGGGTGTATATTCACTTGTATTCAAAATATATTTTATGTTCATGTACCTAGTCATTTAACCCCCCTTTGTTCAGAGTAGATGTAATGCTCTTTGTGTAGCTTCTAACATAGCTCAGGAGAATAAGTATTCATAGTGTTTGAAGTTATAATTTGTGCTTGCTTAAATTTAGTTTGTTCTTATATTTCTATCAATTTAGTCTCTCTTTTTTTTTTTTTTTTTTTTTTATTCTTTTAGGGCACCTACATCAGGCAGAAAACTACATACAACATTTTGTGTCTTAGCTTTCAATTCTCAGGCTCCATGTTCATCTAAGTTTTCTTTGTACTTGCAATTGTTTTTATTGGTTCCTTTTTTCGAAACTTCAATAATATAATTCAACCAATATTTCTTGAGGTTAAACACAAATTTAGTGGTAGATGTCACTTTCATCCCTTGATTTTAGTTGCTTGACCATAGTTCTCTATTTTTCCTTATTACATTAGAATTGGTGTATGATAGCACGAGGGCAGTAGCGTAGTAATTTTTGTTTCCAGGTAATTTCATTGATTTGGACACCACCACCACTTCTTGAGTAGCCCAAACAATTCGAGTATAGCATATCAAAATCCAATATTTTTAATTTATCATTTCTTTGAATGAGAGGTTTTTCAAAATATTTACAAAAAGCAATTTATCATTTCTTGATCATCAGGTGATTAATGAAATTAATTATTTTCCAGAACATTCTCTCTCTCTCTCTCTCTCTCTCATCGTTAATCTCTTTTTTCTTCGTCTTCTCCGTTTCCAATTAGGTTTTTACTGAAGATGATTCGTTCCATCGAGGATTGATTTTTGAAACCCTAATCTCTTTTGGTGTAGTGTGAATGAATCTTTTATATATAGCTAGTGGTGGATTTACAATCCTAGATCTTTTTCTTCTATATCTTTTCGTTATTCTATTTATTGTTTTATTTGGTTAATTAGTTAGTAGTTAATTACAGTATTTATTTTCCAACTCTTGAATTAAAATCACTTTTCATTAATTTTAAGCACTCAACGAATCAATCAATCTTAAGTGTAGTAGATAGTTAGAATTATTATTTTAGAATCTAATTAAATTCATAGCACAATCCCTGAGGAATCAACCCCTGCTTTTCACTATACTCATATTTTTAGTAGGGTTAATTTAGCTTTATTTTGACAACATCAGGTGGCTTGGTGGAATTCGTAGCTATTTTCTATCCCTACATCTAAACCCCAGATTTGCGATGATGACCTCTCCATCTCTCTCGCCATTTTCAACCTCAACCATCAAAACCCATAAATTTGCAATGTTGATCAAAGCTGTTTTGCTCTTGATTTCTTCCTTTTCTTTCTCATCTCTTCTCTCTCTAACAAAACCCAAAATCATTGGGTGTATGATATCTAGTGTTTAGATTTATGTATCAAATATGGGTATATACAAGTGTATATATATATATATGTGTGTGTGTGTGTGTGTGTGTATGTGAAAAACATGTATGAGATTTCTTACACCTTCCATGATTGTTCACTGAGCAAACACAAGTTTTTTACAACCCAACCACAAGTTTTCACATATTTTGTCTTCATGTTGCAAAAAATCTTAATATGTTCTATTTTAGTCTTTTTAGATGTATCATATACCCAGAGCAGAGTGATTGAGAAAGATCTGTACATAGTTTCGACTTTAAGATGATCTGTAAACTTTGGATATATGTATAGATGTATATATCTCTGCATATATGTGAGAAACAATGACAGGGAGAGTGAAAAACAGAGTTGAAGAGAGAGAAGAAAGATGGGATTTTTTTAATTAAGGGTAAAGAGGTCATTATATAAAATTGAACCCCAAAAATTGACGATCAACGTATGGTTGACTAACATAAGGGGTAAGTATTACACAACTATAAACCTCAAGGTAGGGCTGCACAAAAAACCCGTTACCCGAAGACCCGACCCGACCCGACCCGATTGGGTCGGGTTGGGTCGGGTCTGGAATGAAATGGGTCGGGTCTGGTTCGGGTCCAGTTAAGAGATATATATTTCGGGTCGGTTCGGGTTGGGTCTGGGTTGGTTCGGGTCTGGTCTGGGTCGGTCAATAGACAAAACTGTTTTTGCTAATTAATTCTTTATTTTTATGACAAAGTACTCATTTTTCTTTTCATTATATCCATGAATATATAAAACATAACGACCTTATTAATTTTAACTTTTATAGGTTGCACATCATTATATCCATGAATATATAAAATATTATATTCACTTTCTAATGGTTGGAATTAATTTTTATGACTCTCCGCCCTCATCAATCTTTTTAATGGATGTATTATACATAGAAGTATAGGTATTCACTAATGAATATAAATAAAAATAATAACAAAATAAAATATAAGAAAAAATTAAAAATTAAAAAAAAAAAAAAAACTGGGTTGTGGCCCAGACCCGAACCGAACCGAACCAAAGTAACTGGGTCGGGTCGGTCCGGGTCCAAACCTTATCGGGTCGGGTCTGGGTCTCAAAACATGGAACCATTCATAATCGGGTCGGTTCCGGTTCTACAAAGACCCGACCCGACCCGACCCATGTGCAGCCCTACCTCAAGGGAGGTCAGTGTAATTTTGCATACTACGAGGGAGGTCCTTTTATTTTGACCTTACCTCAAAGGAGGTCCGTGTAATTTACCCTTTCTTTATTTACATAACTTCACTTGGATATCTTTGAGAAGGCTCTGTGTGGATCGATCATAACTTAAGTTATTACACATGCATTTGAACATTTGTAGACACTTTAAAATATGGAGATAATAACTTAAGTTGTTATTGTTTCCAAACATTTGTAATGCCTTTTTTATTTTTCAAGTGTCTGCCTTTTTAATATTTGAAGTCTGATTTGACTTACTGTTAAAACACTAGTACTTTACCAAATAAACACAAGAGTCAGATTGGGTGTGATCCTACTCTTGTTTTAAGTATTTCCAAACAAAAGCTCTATTAAAATTGACTGCTTATCAAAATAGTTTTTATGACCACTAGATAGAAAATACGGAGCAAATTTGCCTTGGCCCAAGCTAACGATACATCCAATACCACTGATATGTGCCTAGGATTCGTTGCTAAGCTAAAAGAGATACACAAAAGTCTAAACACAATACATCATTCTCTTCCAAATGACAACATAAGCTAAAGGGATGATTTAACTTGGGTGATGTTATTGCCACTTCATCATTAAACCAAAGCACTCCATGGTACCACCACTCTTAAAGCATATGATACCATACATGTCTTAAAGCATATGGTACCATACATGTCATGCATTGCATACATGGTACCACATGCGCTGAGAGTGATACCATAGAGTGTCTTGGTTCAATGATAGAGTAGCAACAATTCCCTTTAACTTTTATTAGTTTGTCCCAATAATAGCAAGTACATCAAAATACTGGAAGCACTCAAAGAGATTATTCCTGGCAAACCAGAGCAACATCTACCAAGAATTTTTGTTTTTGGAAAAAGAGTTAATGAAAGAAAAGAAAAAGACATACAATATCTACAAAGAACCAATAAGGGGCATTCCCAAGGATAAACTGGAAGACCAAAAACATGCAGAGAGAACAAAGCTAACAGGGAAGGGAAGGGAGACTATCTAAGACCTGAAGGTCAAAGAGAGAACCCCATCACTACCTTCCAAAGGGAGCAACAAGGCCAGAAGACCAATAATACAAAGCAAATGCTCAAACTGAGATAATAAAAAAAAAAAAAAAAAAATAGAAAATCTTAATGCTTGTGGCGACCCTTGGAATGACTCCCACTAAATTGCATCTTCGCTTACCGTTTATGTTGTCTAGAGGAGATGGAGCTAGTAGGAGGCGTGGTCCCTTCATCAAAGGCATCATCCCAATCGTGAATCTCCAAATTGTCACCATCGGACCTGCCTTGACTATCATGTTGAGGCTCAACCTCGGTAGACAGGGGAGTACCACTATCATAAACAAAAGGGATTAACTCATTGAAAGAGTTACTGGTCTTGATTTGTTGTGCTGAAGAAACCTTATCTTCTATCTCTATACACAAACCTTCTCCAAAATTTTTGTGCGGTCGGTTTGGAATGCTTAATTAAAAGGTAGTTAATGTACCTAGCGAGAAGAAGCAGCGTCATAGGGCAATTTTGTTCAAGTAGGAAAAATGAAGAGACGGCCATACGGATAGAAAAGCTGAGGGGATGTATGTGAATTATGAAGAAAACAGATGGGAGGAAAGTGTAAATGACACGTGTCAACCAATATTCCTCAAATTTAAGGTATGATTCCAGAAATGAATAAATCTGATCGCCCTATGATGCTGTATAGAGTTACTGCCATTTCCTCTTCTATCTCTCTATACCCAAACCATCTCCAAAATTTGAGGTTTGATTCCATAAATGAATAAATCTCCACCACGTTAATGGAGTTGGGTTGGATTACTTCTTTTGCTTTCAGATCATCATTTGTAGTAGTTGGAGACAAGGTCTCAAGGTTGTTCTCACATTCTGGGGTTTTTGAACGGAGTCGAAAATAGTAGAGGCGATGGTGGAATATAGATGAAGTGAAGAAATAAGCTGGTGGTTCTCTCTCTCTCTCTCTCTCTCTCTCTCTTTCTTTGATTGTTCATTTTTTTTTTGGTTTGGAATATTCTAACGGAGAGATTGGTTGGATCTCTGTTGGCTAATTTTAATTACCTTTTTTTGTTCTTGGTTGCAACTAGAAAGGAATTCCTAGAAGATGGCTCTACTTTTGTAAGTGCATAATTTGTACCTCACTTCTTGACTTTATTGGTGTGATTTAAGACCAACATGATGGATTAGTCTTTGATAACCTGCAATATATGTGCAGAATTCGGGTGCCGAGAAGATCAGGCCACTCAATGTACTTCCCCAGGTATCAAAAACATCTCTTATTTTTGTCTCTCTCTCTCTCTCTCTCTTGTTGTTATGCTGGAGATTATATTTCCATGCATTAAGACATTATATCTTTCAGTTTTCTTATTTGGGTGTTTGTGAGTATCTAGGAGTCATCCATAGCCCAAAAAGAGCAATTGTGAATAGTTTATTTGAATAGCTTTATCAGAGCTCTCTCTAATTGTGATGCTTCAACCAGAGAGAATTTTCGCAAATTTAGACAAACTGAGATTGTATCAGTCAAAGAATGTCAAAAGAGATGGTAAAGTATACATTGTATTCTGCCCTCAATGAGAGGCCCCATTTGTATAAGATATAGAGAGAGATAAAAGAGAAAATAAAATCTACAGTTACATTCCTATTATTGTGCTATACAATAAATACAAAATATATTATACTCCCTCTGTCCCATACTAAGAGTTCTTGATGCCATTTTTTGATGTCCCATTTTAAAAGTTCTCTTTGAAAAGTTAAAGTACTTTAATACACACTTTTCAAATTTGCCCTTTATTATATCCAACTCTTCCCTCCTTTTTTTTTTTTTTTTTTTGATGTGACACTATAATTTTGAATTTCAAAATGGGCAATATTGGAAAGTTGAAAATCTCTCCAAAATCAAGATTGACCCCTTAATAAGTTAGAATTCCCAAAAGAGACTCTTAATATGGGACGGAGGGAGTAATTAATAGTACAAACAGAAGAGAAAGATGCAGTATTTTCTATTTTGCTTTCTTCTAGGCACCCAGACTCGGTTATAGATGTCAGCCAAATCTAGATGTCGAACCTCTCTAAATACAGATCTTAGAATAGGGGACATGTGTATAGAAGGTGGATACTGGTATGCGGGCATCTTGTGAACATTTAAACATACTATATTTCTTCATATGAATAGTTAGAAACCTTCTTTATTGTCAATTGTGAGCTTTTCCTTACACTTTCAGCATCACATGTGGAGGATCCAAGTGTCCGATTGGATACGAGGAGCGGGTACTTGAGGGTAGAAGGAGAGGTCAGGTAACATAGGTTGTCTTTGAGAGTATAGGATTGGTTATTAGAAATTAATGGATTCGTGTCAAATGTGTTGTTTGCCTGTGTCATTCAATTTTTTATTTTATTTTTTTGATAGGTTGTGTTTCTTGAGAATTGTAGACTAAAAACTCTCATAATCAATGGAGTACCAACCCAATAACCATACTGCAGAGGGAAATGCCGTCAGGTGACTAATGGAGTGGAGCAAATAAATTCCAGTGAGATCATCTCATATATAGAAGTATCAATTAACCAGTGAAAAGGAAGTCAGGGAAGAAGTAAAGAACGTGGCAATGAGAAGGAGTGAAAATTGAGGATTTGCCGCAGAAAATACGGTAAAAAGGTTGTTTTAGTTTTTGCCTTCTTTTTTTTGGGGTTCCTTTCACTTAATTTTTCATACTGATTTGTTGCATTGTCTCCATTCGAGATGTTATCATATGTATGGATCTTATCTTGTGTGTCAATAATATGTTTTAATAAGATCAATATTTCGCTAGTACATTGTTGAATTTGACAGGTTTCCACTTCCCACCATCGTATGTTTTTCTTAGCCTTAAAATGGGTCGTCCTGAGGGGTGTGACTAAACCCTGATTTGACTAATTTGGGATAGCCACGGTGGTAGTACTGCAAGCGTAAAAAATGATCAGCGTAATAGTTGCTTTGTTTTTGTTGATATTTTGGATATGTAAAGGGTTAAGTTATCATTTTAGAAAGAATTTTTTTTGACGGAAATCACTTTAGAAAATTTAAATGCTAAAACTAACGAACAAATTAACAATAGTTAACTAACGGAAGAGAGGTAAGTGTTACGCTACTTTTAAGTTTTGTACAAATGAGGTTAGTGTAATTTTTTAGAACACAAAGAGGGGTCTATGTGTTTGTCATATACCCAAGAAATGCCAGTGTAATTTGCCCTTTTTCTAAATAGTTTATGGCGCGAGAATGAGTTCACTACTTCAATGTAGAAAAAAAATTCACGCTGTAAGATTAAATTAAGACAGAAAATGACCAGAGACTCTGGTAATTCAAACAATTAGTATAGGGCAAAATTGGTCATAATTTGAATAAAAGATGAAATTAAAATTTGCATTGCCGAATCAATTCCATCTAATATTTATCAACTATAAACATCTCAATGTGATTAATTTTGTACGAAAGCCAAAAAAAAAAAGAGATTTTGTACTAGGGTATTTTTTTTAAAAAAACAAATTGACTCATTTTTGTTTTTATTTATATATGGTCCACTCTAAGAATTGGTTGTTTTAGTTTGTTGCACGCTTACCTCTGTTCTTCCCATCATCCATGTGATTAGATATACTCATTCAGACATAATTTCATTAACTTAGGGCTCGCATGGTAATGTTGTGGTTTTAAGTTTTTAGTTTTTGTTTTTATTTTTTGTATTGGTGGTCGACTGTGATCAGTTCAAAAAATGAAAACAAAAACCGAAAACCACAAACCACAACGTTACCATGCGAGGCCTTAGTTTTCTAAAAAAAAATTCCATTAACTTATGTGTTTCTCTATTAAAGTTTACTGTAATTTTGACAGTTATCCAGAATGGGGATTTCTTTTGTTGTTGGAAGAGCTGGCAACAAAATAATATCAGCTGACTGCATTCCTTGGTATCCTGATCGTAATCTTCTCGCTCTGCTGGTTTACTACAATAGTGTTAAGGAAAATTATGTGGAATTGCATTGTTCTGATAGAACATGCACGCCCCTGAATGTAGATTATTTTTCTAGCTTATAGAACATTCCTTACGTTCTCTAGATTTGTTATTAAATTGTTTCTCAGTTAAGAAACAATTAGTGATGCGAATTTTGTGTCACCATGTGTATATAAATAATCATTTGAGCTAAAGATAGGTGTTTATAATATTATGTGCCCTATTTTACTAATTTACTAGGAACTCTTTGGCAACCATATTGTATTATAGCGTATGTGGATGTTACCTAATCTTATGGATGTGCATGTATAGAACATCTTGAATATGTTTGGAATGCAGGCTGACTACTATAACTTTTGCACCGGTTTGAAATTTTTAATTACACTGCTGAGTCTACAAGGTTGTAATACGCGGAGACAATAGGAAAACAACATTGACTAGAAGTATTGAAAAAATAGTTTTGCACAGTGCATGTGAAAAGAAGCAATGCACGTACGCGCGCGTTATACGCTAGTTTTCTTAAATACTCTGTTGAAAACTTACCCATGAGCAAAGGAAAAACATTTAACTCAAGCGGCTTCTCTGGTACACCAATTGATAGGTACAAAAATATCAAGTAAAAGTCAAAATTGCCTCCTCAGCCAAGAAACACCACATCATCTTGAAAGGGTACCTACTGTTTAGTTTTCCGGAGCCGTCCGCAAGAACCGCTCAGTCAGAAGCCACAACTCCGGTGTGCATAGCGGGATGGCCCATCCGTGGGTACGGTCCTACCCCATAGCCCGCCAATCACTGGATCAGCTAGCTTCCTATTCTTGCTAGAAGACTTATGGAACGAGCAAGTAGTTTCTTAAACCATTTAGGAAACTCTCATAATTTCGTGTAAATCATTTGCAACTAGATTGGACTTCCTAATATATTAGCTTACCATGTACGAGTGGTCTCTTACACCTATAAAAGTGGCCCCTCACCCTTATTGAAGGGGGTCGCATTCTTAACCCGGAGAATAGCAATACAAACACTGATCACGCATACACCCGGCCGGTCTCTGGTAGTGCCGCCTTCATTGTTGGCTTATCAGTCCGCCAGTGATCTGGTAATACCAGCGCTCCGACGCACCCGTGGATGTAGGTCATCTAATTGACGGGGTCGAACCACATACAAATCATTGTGTCATTCTCGCTCTAAATTACTCACAAAACTCTCTTACCAATTTTCGGCATCATCAGCTTGGCGTCGTCTGTGTGAACGACAGATTTTTCCTGAAAACAAATCTTTAGCTAATACCCATGGCACTGAAGAAAGGTAAGAAAACCACTGCTTCAACTGGCCAGGCGGAGTCGCAGTCCGGGCAGCCGGTTGCCTCCATGACCCTCGATCAGATTACCGCGGCTCTTGCGCAACTCTTGGAGGACCAGCAGTGAACCCAGCAACAGATCGAAGCACTGCTAGCTCGACAGGAGAAGCTCCCATTAATCGAGGATCAGCCCGAGAAGAGCGTGCCTGATCGGGAGCAGATCAGACCTCGAAGGCGCTACACTGGGCTGTTATCCCCATCGGCCAGGGGATGGCTCGGGAATGACGAGCGTAGCCAGGCCCCCGAACGGACCCAACAACGCGCCCGAGGCCGCTCGCGCCGGACAGGGGACGCCCGAGATATCATCAATAGCAGGCGCGCTGCCAAAGGGGAGGGGCACGGACAAAAGGCCTAGGAATCGGCCAAAGATACCCCGGCCAGGAGTCGAGGGGATCTCAGGCACACGATTACCCGGAGTCGTAGTCGGAGCCGTGTCCAATTCCCAAAGACAACACAGTTCGAGGAAGAGGCCTCGACTTCAGACCCAACCTACCTCTCGGATACAGAGCAGAAGACCGGTCAGACGGACGCCAAGGACCAGATCGCGGACCTGCAAAAGCAAATTGAGAAGCTGAGCCGCAAGGCAGGTCGCGATCACACTAATTCCAAAACCGAGTCACCTTACACCGCCCGGATCACTGAGTTCCCTGTCCCGAGAAAATTCAAACAACCGCATGAGGATCGGGGAACCTGGTCGATCACATTCGGTCTAACAAGGCTCAGATGGCTCTGGTTACCAGCACTGACGAGCTGTTGTGCCTGGCCTTTCCCAGCACCCTTAAAGGGGTAGCCGCACAGTGGTTCCACTCCCTCAAGCCCCGATCGGTTGACGACTTCAAGACGCTCAGTAAGCTGTTCATCGGCCAATTCATAGGATTGCTTGACCGATCACAACCGGATACCCAATTGCTAATCGCCAAGCAACGCAAGGGGGAGTCCTAAAGGATTATGTCGACCGTTTCAATCAACAGAGGTTACAGATCCGCAATCTGAACGAGACGGTCGCAATCATGGCCTTCTGCTCGGGAGTTCAACATACCAAGGTTGCCACGTCGTTCCACAATGACTGACCGGAAATACTGGTGGAGCTCTCCGAGAGAGTTGGGAAATACATTAATACCGAGGAGTTCATGAGGGCTAAGCGTGCTAGCCCTGCGGGAGATGAGTCTCCGAGGGCCAAACAAAAATGAGACAGTTTTGAAAAGGGCTCCGGGAAGAAGCCAAAGCCGGATCAGTAGAAGGGTGGTCGGGACCAGGCTCCGATAACCTTCACCCCACTCTCTCAGCCTATTCATGAAGTCATGGCCACCGTCGATGCCCAGAGGCTCCTCTAGCAACCGACAAAGCTGAAGAGCCCGCCCGGGAAGAGAAATTAGGACAAATATTGCCGGTATCATAAGGACTATGGCCACGACACAGAAGATTTGCTTTAAACTTAAAATGGCCATTGAAAGACTGATAAAATAGGGCCACCTCGCTGAGTTTGTTGCGGCAGACCGATGACCCAGGGCGGATAACCGAGCTCCCGAGCAGCCACAACCACTCGGGCAAATCAACGTGATCTTTGGAGGGACCTCGGGCGGAGGGGACTCACAGTTGGCTAGGAAGAGGCATGCTCGGGCATCCTGAGTGGTGTTTGGCATGTCCAATCCACCGACTCCCAACTAACCGATGTCCTAACATTCTCGTCTCATGATGTAGGGGACCTTCGCTACCCCTATGATGACCCCCTGGTCGTGACAATCTCCATAACCAACTACACGGTGAGGAGGTTATTGGTGGACACCGACAGTTCCTCTGATATTCTCTTTGCCTCGGCGTTCGACCAGTTGGGAATATCACGGGATAGACTCCTGCCAGTTCAACTCTTTTGATTGAATTCAATGGTTCGAGCATGCAACCGCTCAGAATGATCGAGCTCCCGGTTCTTATGGGAACTCATACCCATCAGGTCTCCGTGCTCACAAACTTTGTGGTCGTGGAGGCCACCTTTGCATACAACGTCATGCTTGGGAGGCCGACGCTCAACAAAGCCAAAGCGGTTGTGTTTACCTATGGCCTGGTGGTAAAGTTCCCGACCCCCCGGGGCCTGGGGAGCCTGCGTGGAGATTAGTCAATCACTCGAAGTTGCTATGTAAGTTCCTTGCGCAGAGAGGCGATTGCGGAAACATTGAACGTCCAGGAAATGGACCCAAGGGATGTAAATGATGGAGTAGGCCCGGTCGAAGAATCAAAACGGGTGAGCATCGGCACTCTCCTAGACCCGAGTCTAAGGGAAAAATTGATCCAATTCCTGAGAGAGAACCGTGATGTCTTCGCCTGGTGCCATGAAGACTTGCCAGGGATTGACCCCCGGGTTATCTCTCACCATCTCAACATTGATCCAAGCTCCTGACCGGTCAAACAGAAGAGGAGGGGCATGGCCCCTAAAAGACAGGTCGCAGTACGGGAGGAAATTGAAAAGCTCCTGAAGGCAAAGTCCGTCCGAGAAGTCCACTAACTCGACTAGTTGGCAAATGTCGTACTGGTAAAGAAAAGTAACAAGAAGTGGAGAATGTGTGCAGATTTCACCGATTTGAAAAAAGCCTGTGGACTGCTATCCGCTTCCTAAGATAGACATCCTCGTGGACGTTACGGCCGGTCACTCACTCCTTTCATTCATGGATGCCTACTCGGGGTACAACCAGATCAACATGTACCCCGGGGATGAGGAAAAAACTTCATTTATAACCGACCAAGGCACGTATTATTACAAGGTGATGCCCTTCGACCTCAAAAATATTGGGGCAATATACCAAAGCCTGGTCAATTACATGTTCAAGAACTTGATCGGGAAGTCGATGGAGGTATATGTTGACGACCTCTTGGTTAAGAGCCTGTGGACACGCTGAATTGCTCATCCACTCTTTTTAGTTTGTTTTGAGATTGTTTTGAAAAAGGAAAGGAAAAGGTCTGTTGAAAACAAATACAGAGTCGCCAGTTGGTCTTTAAGGGACCAAGAAACCTAATTTTGACTCACCCAAATGGATAAAGGGCACCGGCCCTTCATAACCAAAGAACTTGGCTTGGGGTTTTGGTACGAGAGAGGAAGAAGCCTTTGTCGCGACTAAAACACCCTCAACTCGCCCCGTCTTTTGACGGGTCTCAATTAACATCAAATAATCATCTTATACTATGTATGGTTCGACAATTAATACTATGATAGTATATTACATCACACAAGAATTTTGAAATAGAAGATCAAAGATAAGATATCGTTCATAAGATCTTAGCCAAATATCATGCAATGCAAAAGTGAAAGATCACACGAATAAACCTAGGAAAATTGTCTAATCGTATATCAAGTAATCAAGTTTTCCTAATCTAAGGGGACATGAATTGTTCTTGAAACAAATAAATCAAAGACAACAAGGATGCTTAGCAAGCTAGAATGATGCATGTTAATCTTTGAGAAAAGAAGATCTCTCAATCCCCAGTTAGGATGAGAAAGGATGATTAGATCGAAAGGGGAATCATGGACGTATGATCCAACTCATTCCTTATAATCTTCCTAGATTAGGAGTCACAAAAGCCCCAAATCTTGCATGGATGCAATGTATGATCCTAGAATGTGCAAAGGTTGTAGTGTGTTTGTGTACATGGACTTTCTAAAGTGGCTTAGAAGTCTAAAATATGCATGAATGCATAAAGAAAATCATCATAGAATATGTACAAATATGGTATGGACCACTTCCTAAGACATGAACAAATTTGGAGTGCATGTAAGCACCAAATCAAAGAATGGAAGTAAAAGTATGCTTGCTGTGAATAGTGGACAGAATAGTAACATGATCTTTTGGAAATTGAAAAGAGGGGTTAGGAATATTTTCAATGCATGATTTTTTATGGAGATCTTCCTTATTGTGTCTAGAACACAACCCAAAAAGCCAATCTTTAATAACTATCACAGATTGAGAGTCATGTAAACAATAGAGGTTATTCAAAAAATAGAGTCCGTACTGTCGACTGAAATGTTAAAAAAATCTTAGAAAATGGAAACAAAAGATCTAGAGGCCCATATTATACAGAAAGTTCCCTAAGACATTGAAGTTCAAGGGAAAAATAAGTTGGGACTACTCTTTTTGGAAAAGGTTTCTGTAAAACAAGTTGAAAGTTAACCTAGCTGCTGTGACAACAGAGGCAGAATGTTTGGAAGGAATGTTTGGACAAAAATGGACCCCTTTCAAGTGCTTTCAAGTCAAGCCAAAAATCATGGGTGTTCTATAATGAGTTAGGAAGACTTTACAAGTGGTCTTGCATCCTTACCTTGAGTTTTGAACTCAGAATAATTCTTTGAAACTAAACAACTCACTGTTTTGAAATTTTTTTTAGAGAAATGAGGTTTATTTCTTGGAATCCCAATATTGGGGGTTTTGAAAGTACATTTTCAGCACTTAAATGGAGATTATGACCACTTGAAATATCAACATTTGAACACATATTAAGAGCCTCCAAGATTGTTGGAGACATTGTTTTATTTTGGAAATAACCTCAAGAATACACGGGGATGTATTGAGGTTGTAACCATGTATTGAGGTTGTAAGCATCATCTATCAAACATGTTTTTGAGGTCAAGAGCTACTATCCATAAGGATTCACTCCCCTCAAACTTCATGTCCTCATCTAGATGATGATGAACTAGTAAGTAAATAAGAAAAAAGAAAAAGAAATGAGATAAGAGGAGATGAACATCAAAGTAAGCAAACAAGTATATAAACAATCAATAGATGATATTCAATGATGTATTGGACTTATAGCTTGGTGTTTCACTCATATGTGGTGACATTGGACATGGAAGTAGCTTCCTATCTCTTCAATGCTCACTAAAATGGTGGTTGGGTGTATTGAATATGAAGTAAATGGAAGCAATGAAGTAAAAAAAAATGTTTAGAACTCACTCTCTTGTTTGGAAATCAAAGAAGGAAGTTTCTTTTCTCTCTACTCTAACCTTATCTCTACAACTTTCTCTCTAAAACTTTTCAAAGTTTGCATTTGACACCCTGAAAATGAGAAGTCAAGGGGGGTTTATATAGGCCAATTTGGGGTGGTTTTGGGGTTTTAGAAGTACTCTCATTGGTCTCAAACATTTGTGAACATAGAACTACGTCGTTTTGGTTTCTAATTAATCAAAATGAACCCCCAAAAGAAATGACAAAAGTGGACCATTCTGGGGGAGAGTGCCGCGGCGGCAGTGGAGCAGTGCCGCCGTGGCACTGCTCCTCATTCGTCCAAATAATCCTTTTTAGGCCCCCAGAGGTTCTGGTATTCGCAAAAAAGCCTTATTTTGTCCGAAATTCACAAAAAATGCATACAAACTCCAAATTGAGGTTGTGATATACCGTTGGAAAGGTAATGGAGTTTAATTTACATAAAAAATAGTTCAGAGATAGGTCACTTTGAAAAGTTTCGCTGTATTCGCTATAAAAGCCGATTTGATCGCCTTTTTCACCTTCGAAAATTCATAATAAATTCGTTTGAAATCCAAAAATTATGTGCGATATACCGTTGGAAAGCTATTGACCTCTAGTATCCATGAAAAATGTTTGAAAAATGATACGGTGCTCCAGTTTCAAAGTCAACTTTTGGTCAAACTGGTCAAACTTGGGATTCCCGGGAAGTTCTGGAAACCTCTGGGAGCTCCCAAGAGCTGACGTTTTCGTTTGATTTTCTTTTAGAACTCATTTTAGTATTTTCCACATAATCTCGAATGACCCCGGAACTTTTCGGCGAATTTGGACGATTTCGGTCAAACTTGGTCAAACCCGTCAACGGGGACTTTCTGGGAACTTTCGGGACTTTCGGGGGTCTCTGGGAGCCGACGATTTCATTTGGTCTTGCTTCAGATTTCATTTTATTGCTTTTCTTTTGACATAGCGTATTTCCAGAACATTTGGTCCGAATCTGGGAGCGTTCGGGCTTTCAGGGGTATTTTGGTCATTCTGGGCATTTTAAGAGATAGAACTAACTTCCAGGAGTCCTTTTTTTTTAGTCTTTTTCGATCATTGTGAACCACCAAGCTATGGGTCTCCTAAATCTGATAGCCGACAAAATGGGGTGTCTACAGTTTGCCCCTCTTTGGCATGAACTTGCGAGGCAACGCATGTCGCAAGCGAGTGCCAAAGCTTTGAAGAGACAGGTCTTTTTGGATGCTATAGATTTAGGATAAAAGCATTGCAAAGATGTAATGATAGAAAACATGATGCTGGGGCTGGTCGTGCTCTTCGGGAGCTGCCTACGTATCCCAAAGGGAATCAGACCAGGACGTAGTTCGGGGCATGAAGGAACAAATCACATATGCACATCAAGACAGGCGGATGCTATGTTATGAGGATGATATGCAATGTATGGATGTGTCCTGAGTCCTATCATGTTTAGTGTTCTAATCCTAGTATGAGTGAGTGCTAGTGTTTCCAACTTTGATGCAGTAGCTGATTTGGATAAAGACACAACGATTTGGAAGACTCTGGGTCTCGGGATAAACTTCTTAAATTCTGATAAACGTGCTTTGTAAGCGAAATGGATCAGACGCAGGGTATTAGAGGATGACAACTAAAGGTGACCGAGGGATCCCGTGATAACCGACAGGTAAGGAAGCTCTGAAAATGGACAGATAAGAAAGCTCATGATAATCAGAAGACACAGAGTCATGGAACGACGGTGCTCGTCTTCGAAATCTGGACATGGGCGATGTTCTGGTTGTTCCTGATGACCGATATTCGGGAGTCGGTTATGCTTTTGCTTCTTTCTGCTGGGGATAGTGGGAACTAGTATCCTTCCGTATTTGTCCTCAGGGGATGGCGTAGGACTCTTAGAGAATCTTTCTTTTCTTGATCGGGAACAAGGACCCATCTCTAAATCTCTCACAGTTGATCGAATCTTCCGGCTCTTAATTCAAGAGGGCCGGTCGGGGCGTCCGAGAGCTGGTATCTCTATTTTGTCCTTGGGGGATGATGTAGGACTCTCGGAGAATCTCTCTTAACTGGTTCTTGATCAGGAATCAGGACCCATCTCTGAATCCGTCACGGTTGATCAGATCTTTGCAATGGTTAGTCCAAAAAGCCAATTCGAGCCTTCGTGAGCCAATATCTTTCTGGTTCTATCCTTGGGGGATTAACTGAATCTGCTGGGGATAAATTGGATCTGTTGGGGATAAATCCTCAGAAATGTTAACTAAAATGGGCCACTGGGGCTAATGGGGACCACAAACGGTCTAAAATGGGTCAGAATGGGCCGAAATGGGCTGAAATGGAACGAAGCGGGGCCCGCGGGTAGCAGTTTCGCGACGGCACTGGGCCACTACCGTGGCGGCAGTTAGCCAGTGCTGCAGCGGCACTGGGTGGCTGGACTTCATGTGTGTATATCTTGGGTTTTTGAGCATCTCAAGCTCATTTTTGGCCATTTTGGGGTGCTTTTGGAGCCAAAATCCGTCAAAACGCAGCTTGTGCACACTTAGGTGAGTAATCTTTCCCCATGATTGGAATTCTGATTGGTGTTTTGGTTTGTTCCATTTTTTAAAAGAAAGTTTGATTTTAGCTTCCATTTCTCTTGCAGATCCATGGCTTCGAGCTCAAGGAGACCGTCTAAGAAGGCCAAGGAACGAATGAAAGTCGAGAACCAAACCCCGGACTTGATTTACGGGACCCCCAATGTCATCTTTCGGCCGCGGCTCTAGCGAGCCTGGTATGTGAAGCTTTCGACAGTTTAGGACTATTTTCTGCATTGTGCTAGTTTTATGAATTGTAGTGTGCACCTAGAGTTTGTTGAAAGCTTATTTTGTGCTCGTATATTGATTTTGTGAAGTTGGACTTTGGGTCATGAATAGTGATTTTGTGCTCATTTTTTTTTCATTTTTGACGTGTGTAGGTGCCAGAAATAACATTGAAGGGCCATGGTAGCCTTGTTCACGCTTTTCTGTGGTACACCCAACTCTCGCCTGCCGTCAAGAGAATGGTAGACGATGCCGGGTTTAGCGGCTTTGTCCGCCTAGTTTCAAAGAGTACCAACAATCTGGCGCATTTTTACGCTCTTGCTGAGAGATGGTGGGACACCACCAATACTTTCCATCTGCCATTTGGTGAGATGAAAATGACGCCTTTTGATTTTTCCATGATTACCGGTTTAAGAGTTGGCGGGAAGCGCCTGATTCTGGACTACTTCTATGAGATTGATCCCGAGGCTGTCGAGATGTTGATTGGAGCTGTTCCCCCTAATTTGGAGGGGCATAAATTTCCTTGCGGCTGGCTTTACCGGGCATACGGCAGAGGGAATCACAACCTAAATAATTCTCAGCTTCTGAGGGTATTTCTTCTGTATGTCCTTGGTTGCTCGATTTTTGCGACACAGAATGACCGGGTGAGCTTGAGGCTTCTTTCTTGCCTAGCGACCATTGGTAAGACCCCCTCTTATAACTGGGGCGGTGCTGCCTTGGCCCACCTTTACAAGTATATGGGTGAGGTTTTCCGGGGTGATATCAAATCGACGAGGGGATTCTGGCGAGCTTAGGAGGTATATACTGCAACCTCTTTTATCTTTCGACTTTTTGATTTCCGTACTTCTTCTCTTTTCTGATTTTCCCTTTGTCTGTGCAGCTTTGGAGCTTTAAGTACCTGAAGATGTTGGCTCCTTCCCCTGCTGATGAATCAGGAGAAAATGAGGACGGCATGGCTCCTGTGCCTTTGTTCCCCCGGGGCTTGAGATGGCGGAGGGATGTTGTCGGGGTAAAGAGCGGGGCACATCAGATTGTTCTCCCCAGAAACTTCTTATTTGGGCTGACAGCTGCTAGCGTTGATTAGACGCCTTGGGAGCGCGTTACCTATGCTGCCCTAGAGGAGATACAGGCGGTCAGGCCCCTTGCCTCTTGCCAACTTATGATGGAAAGTACCAAAAGTAGGTAATGGTTCCTTGGCGAGCGAGTGTCTCGGCAGGTGGTTGGCGGTCCGAGGTATCGCGTCCCTCATAATCCTCCTGTGATGGATGCTGATGACCTTTCCGGTGATGCTTTGCTGGCGGCCTTAGTTGGTACTGATGTTTGGGATCACTTCCTCTCTGAGACCGGCTATGAGACTTACCGTGGCCGCTTCCTGATGCCCAACTTCCCACTCCTGGATGTGAGTTTCTTTTACATTTTTGTCTCTATCCGTTGCCTATGTTTTTTACTCATCTTTTCCCTAACTTGTTTTATGCCTACACCTTCACGAGATGTACAGGAGACAGGTTCCCCTAGCTTCTGATCCTATCCCTCCTTGGGATTGGACCGTTAATGTTTTGGGTGCAGATGGCTCTCCCCAGGTTATGGAGGTGCAACGGGTCACATGTGGGTATCCCACCCAACTAGCAGGCGTCCTCAACGTCCCTTGGAGTTATGCTGAGTAGGTCCACGCCTTGGCAGCTAGCTTACGGTCTTTGGTTCTCACGCGAGACCATCGGGTATATCTCTAATTTTGCGCTCCTTAAGGTTATGAGGTCCTAACCCTGATTTTGCCCTTGACAAATGGATGGTATGCGGCAGTTCGCCACCAGTCAGATGGCGTCCTTGGTAAGTCTCTAACTCGACTTCGCTTTTGTACGTTTTGTTGTTTCTCTATTGATTGCTTTCATTTTATTTGTGTGTGTAGTATCGTAGGGGTGGTGTCGGCTCATCGAGGACCGGGCCGAGGTACAGAGGTGGCAGGAGGAGGCCATCGCCGATGTACACTCCAGGTGGCCCGACAGAGGACGAAGAAGAGGAAGACTGAGGCCTCCTATACGAGGATTTTTGTTTTATCTCCATTTCATATTTTTAATTGGGTTATACTAGTGAATTTTGTGACTGATGGACAATGTGTAGGATGATGTGTGGGATGATTTGTGACCTTTTGGCAGGGTATGATGATGTTTTTGCCTTTTAGACCGAATAGCTTCCGGTTTGAAGGCGCAGTTGTGTGCTTTATTATTATTTTTCTTTGGTGATCGTGTGACGATATACATATCTGTGTACTATAATTCTGTGATTGTTGATGTTACTGCGATGAGCAGCCTTGTGATAGTGATTCTGTTTGCCTTGTAGGTGGGATAGACTGTGAAACGGGGAGGTGCTGCCGAAATTTTGAATTTTGCTAGAGTCGTGACAGAAAACATGGCATTGCATGATCCTGCCCAACTCACGGCTTGGCTAAACATCACAGATGGTGTGGAATGGATCAACCTCTTTAGCTACGGCTTGGCTGAGCTATTCTCTCTTCGGCAGATGGCTTTGAACGTTGAGTTCATGCGTGCTGCTATTGCCCACTGGGACTTGGTGAACCATGTCTTCAATTTCAACGGCCTAGAGATATGTCCCCTATTTGAGGAGTTCTGTGCTATCCTTGGCTTCGATTCTGACTCTGACCTGATTCTTCTTTCTGCTGATACCCCCAGTCCCACGCGAGGCTTGGCTGAATACCTGAACTGTTCCACTACTATTTCCTGCCGACTAATTCATGGTGAGGTTCTTGACATTGCTTCCATCATCGCCCGGTATGCTAGTCCTGGTAATCCTAGCATATATGATGCTACCCGCGGGGCCGCTCTGATATTGTGCATGACTTCGCACTTTCTGTTCTCGAGTGCTTCTATCGACTTGGTGCACGTGTGCCTTGGGCTGAAATTTAGTAGGAATCCCATGGACATGGTTCTGGCTGAAACCCTGAATGATTTGGATTGCGCTTTCAATCAAGGAACGCTTCTTCTTTCTGGGGCGCCTTTGGTGTTACAGGCTTGGCTCTACGAGCGCATTCAGTTATGGACAGGTAATGTGCTGCCAGATTATTTTCATGGGACCATGCTTCATTCTCATTACACTTCTGTCGATTGGGTTAACATGATGGGTGCTTTATCTGAGGTCGATATTTACTGGATAGTGAGGTGTTGTGCCTTCATACTGTGAGCACTAGTCTCAGGGATTACCAGAGAGTGTGGCTGATGGGTCTGAGAGAGACCTCTTTCTATCATCCTTGCCGATTGGCCAGACAGTACGGGCGAGTTGAAGAGGTCCCCCAGGGGTTTACTAAGAGGGTCTTTGCTTACAGAGTTAGAGCCACTACTATTGCTGCTTTTATCAGGGGTTGGGTCGATCGAGCAAGAGCCTATTTCTAGAGACCTTTGAAGAAATAAAAGACAGAAAATAAAACTAGACTTGACTGATTCTGCTTCGTTCCTCCAAGTGTCTTTGATATTTGGGATTGCTTTCTGAAAGAACTTTTTGTGTTTTCATTTATCCCTGCTTATGTAATATTCGAAGTTTGTTTATCGGTGAAGCTTGGTTACTTGGAGAACCTTATTTTATGCATTTGGCTTTCTGAAAACATTTGTAGTATGATTTTGATCAGATGTTTGTTTTTGGTACTTGTTTGGGCATGCTAGGATGATTAGAGGCAAACGAGGCGGGTGGCCGAAGTTTGCCCCTAGTTTGAGATATGTATGGTTGTGAGGCAGACGAGGTAGATGACCGACGTTTGCCCCTAGTTCAGAAGAGGTTCAGGCAAACGAGGCGGGTGGCCGAAGTCTGCCCCTAGTGTGAAGGGTGATTTCTGGGTTATGGTAAGGACCGCGACTTTTTTTTTCTCACACGCTCATAATTTTGCCTAAGAATCAGTTAGGTGACCTAGCGAGCTCTTTTCCCTATTTTGTTATTGCTCACTTTGGATTTAACTCTAACTTTTGCCTAGGCATCCTTTCAAATTTTTGACCTAGCGAGCCATCCTTCTTTTCTTTTTTTGAAAGTCTACCTACGTACCCCCGAACGGGGATCAGGTCCAACGTAGTTCGGGCCAAAGTCTTGCAAGAAAATTGGTTGATTATGATGGTGTCGACCGAACCGATGCGGTTGCCTACGTATCCCCGAGTGGGAATCAGGTCGAGCGTAGTTCAGGGCGAGGCTTGAAAGAAAATTGGTTTTGGGGAATGGTCAAGCATAGCACTTTTTAAGGCGATCCATGTTGATTGGTGCTTTGAATTCAACGCCATCGAGGTCCATGAGGTAGGTTGCTCCTCCAGAAAGGATAGTTTTGACGATATAAGGGCCGACCTATTTGGTTTGAACTTTCTGCGTGGATCAAAGATCGGGGCTCGCAATTCCTTAAGGACAAGGTAACCCTTGACAATTTTCCTCGGACGAACCCTTTTGTTGAAAGCACGGGCTATCCTCTTTTGATAGATTCGGACATGGTCGACTACCGTAAGGCATTTTTCATCTATGAGAGCCAATTCTTCGTACCTTTCCCCTAACCAATCCGATTCTGAATTTTCACATTCTGTCATCACGCACAGGGATGGTAGTTCCATCTTGACTGGAAGTACTGCTTCCATTCCATACACTAGTGAGTAAGGAGTTGTTCCTATGGACGTCCTTATCGATGTTCTGTATCTCCAAAGTGCCAACGGTAGCTTTTCGTGCCAGTCTTTGTAGGTATCGGCCGATTTCTGCAGTATGGCCTTGACATTCTTGTTTGCAGTTTTGAGTGCCCCATTAGTTTGCGGCCTGTATGGTGACGACTTGTGATAAGTGATTTTGTATTCCTCAAACAGATCCTTGACTTCAGCTTTGAAATGACTACTATTATCTGAAATGATCTCATGGGGGACTCCATAGCGACAGATGAGGTTCTTCTTGATGAACTTGGCTATTTCCTTGGCCCCCAACTTGTTGTAGGATGCGGCTTCTACCCATTTTGTGAAGTAGTTAATGGCCACCAAAATGTATCGGTTCCCATTTGCGGCCTTCGGGACGATTTCGCCAATGATATCGACTCCCCAAGTCGAGAATGGCCACGGGGAGGTCATACTATAGAGCAGAGATGGTGGTACATGCATCATGTTTGCGTAGATCTGGCACTTGTGGCACCTTCTCACGTATTCATAACAATCTTTCTCCAATGCCGTCCAGTAGTACCCTTGTCTTACGATCTTTTTGGCTAGCATATGACCATTCATGTGTGGACCGCACACCCCTTCGTGTATTTCTTCCATCATTCTTCTGGCGCACTTTCCGAACAAGCAAGTTAGATTGTGACCATTGTATTCTTTCTTCAACAATTTTTCCCCGTAAATGATGAACTGTGTTGCGAACCTTCGAATTGCTCTTTTGTCTTTCTCGGAAGATTCTAGGGGATATGCCCCCTTTTCTATGAAGTCCCAAACATCTTGGTACCATGGTGTTTCGTTCTCTTCTTCTTCGATCGCGGCGACCATGTTGAATGAAGGCTCGTATCTTTGCTCAATTACCAAAGGCATTATCTTGACTCCCACGAGAATTTTGATCATGGAGGCTAAGGTAGCCAACGAATCTGCTAGCTGGTTCTCTTCCCTTGGCAAGTAGAAGAATGTGATGTTCTTGAACTGTCACTTGAGTCCATCGAGATGATCATGATAGGGCTTTAACCTTTCTTCTTTCACTTTCCATTCTCCTCTAGCTTGTGATATAATGAGGTTTGAATCTCCGAAGACATCCAACTTCTGAACTTTCAGTTCTATGGCTGCTTCTATCCCCAAAATGCATGCCTCGTATTCAGCAGTGTTGTTGGTGGAGTTATAATTGAGCTTAACTGCCAGTGGGGTGTGGTCCCCATTTGGTGACACTAGAATCATTCCTACTCCGTAGCCTTTCATGTTGGCTGCTCCATCAAAGTACAACTTCTACTGCTCTTCCTTGATTTCCATGATATTCTCATCCGGGAACGGAAAATCTCCATTTACTTCAGAATCAATGGCGTGTTCAGCAAGATGTTCAGCTATAGTTCTCCCTTTTACCGATTTGCTTGTCACATACTTGATATCGAATTCGGACAGTAGAATTAACCAACGGGATATAAGACCGGTCAAGGCCGGGTTTTTCGAGGAGGTATTTTAGAGGATCCATACGGGATATGAGCACAACTGGGAAGGCCAGCATGTAGTGCCTCAGTCGGCAAGTGCACCAAACCATGGCCCAACATGTTTTTTCGAGGGTAGAGTAGTTGAGCTCATACCCAGTCATCCTTTTGCTAAGGTAATATATGGCTTTTTTGGAGCGTCTTTCTTTTCTTTCTTGGGCTAGCATGCATCCCATGGCATTCTCGGAGACAGATAGGTAAAGAATCAAAGGCTTATGAGGGGTAGGTGGTGAAATGACGGGTGGTTTTTGGAGGTAGGTTTTTATTTTGTCGAATGCGGCTTGGCATTGGTCATCCCATTGGAACTTCTCTCCTTTCTTTAGCAATTGGAACAAGGGATCACATGTGGTTGTAAGCCTGGAGATGAAACGGCTAATGAATTGGATCCTCCCGAGGAATCCTCTCACTTCTTTCTCATTCTGTGGCGGTGCCATTTCTAAAATTGCTTTGATTTTGGAGGGGTCCACTTCTATCCCCCTTTGCGTGATGAGAAAACCTAGGAGCTTTCCAAAGGTCACACCGAAAGTGCATTTCTTTGGATTCAACCTCATCTTGTACTTGCGCAATCTTTCGAAAAATTTCTCCAGTGCCACCAAGTGTCCTTCTCTGTCCTTGGATTTCACGATCATGTCATCTACGTACACTTCTACTTCCTTGTGAATCATGTCATGTAGCAGAGTGGTGGCAGCTCTTTGGTAGGTTGCTCCAGCGTTCTTGAGTCCGAAAGGCATTACCCTATAATAGTAGGTTCCCCAACGTGTAGTGAATGTCGTCTTTTCCCGATCTTCTAGCACCATTAGAATCTGATTGTACCCCGAAAAGCCATCCATAAATGACAGTAGCTCATGTCCTACGGTGTTATCCACTAAGACATCGATGTGGGGAAGCGGGAAGTCATCCTTAGGACTAGCTTTGTTTAGATCACAGAAGTTGATGCACACACGAACTTTTCCGTCTTTTTTAGGGACTGGCACGATGTTGGTGATTCATTCCGGATACTCGGTAACAATGATGAACCCTGCCTTGAACTGCTTTTCTACCTCTTCTTTGACCTTGAGTGCCCATTCTGGTCTCATGTGCCTAAGTTTCTGCTTGACGGGTTTAGAATTGGGAAGGAGGGAAATGCGATGTTGGACGATGTCGGGATCGACCCCAGGCATATCCTCGTAAGACCAAGCGAAAACATCTTAAATTTTTTTTAGCAAGAGAGTCAATTTTTCTTTTTCTTCTTTATTAAGTGTTGAGCCAATTTGCACAATTTGTGGATTATCTTTTTCACCTAGGTTAATTGATAAAGTATCTTCGATTATTTCATAAGCAGGTGGTTTTTCAATTAGTTGCTTAAGTTCGATTGGGAGATCCTCGGAGGGATCTGTGCATTCACAAGTATTAGACACAGAGGAGTAAGCAGAATCGTCTTTCATTTCATTCATGACAGGTGGAGTGATTACATTAAACAATGGTGGGCTTACAGCAGCTGACTCTGGTACAGACTCGATAATTGGAAGTACAGACTCTGGGGGAATAAGGGATAGGGAGACAGAAGACTCTACAGCCTGGTTGCTCAGACCCTCCTCAGTTGGCTTGATCTGAACATCTTGGCTCTTGGCCCTCTTTTCTTCCTTCTCTTCAGCGAACTCTTCCCACATTTTCTTGATGGCTTCAGTGTCGAGATACTCCAACCAGTCTTCCTCCAGGGTTTTCTCAACTTCTTCGGGATAGAACAGATCTTGATAGGGGGGCCTTTCGCAGTTAGTGAAGATTTCCAGCCTAGGGTACCTTTTTCCAGTGGCCTAATGGATCCAAGGCTCTGGGAACCCAAAATAGGGGAAATCATCCCCTTCTTTGATGAATTGCCCATTCAAGGTTTTGCGGTATGGTGGGAGACTACTCACTCTTTTCTTCCATGGCCTCTATAGCTCGACGTCTTCTTTAGTGGGCTTGTACCCCAACCCAAAAGTGCCTTGTTGCCCTTTGATCTGAGGGAACTCACGAATCCCTTGCTGGCGTCGGCCTAATCCCATTCCAGGGAAGTAGTTCATTTTACGGACGATGTTGACAACTGCAGAGTGGATCTCATGGAACCTGTCTTCATCATTGATCATGTGGACTTCTTCCATGAAGAATCCCTCGATTTCTCCTTCTTCTAGCTCAGGTATTTGGATTTCAAAGGTGGGAGCGTAGTTTGGAAAAGATTCATTACCCCAACTATTGCCGAGGATGATTTTCATCTCCTTCTCATGAGTGTACTTGATCATTTGATGCACAGTGGATGATACAGCTTTGTTGACATGCAGCCAGGGCCTTCCAATCAACAAATTGAACGAGGCAGGTATGTCCATAACTTGAAAGATTTCAGTGCTAACCAAAGATCCTACCCGAATTTGGAGAAAAACAGTCCCCATCACATTTCTCTTGGTGTTATCGTAGGCCTTCACTGATTGCACAGATGATGTGATGTCAAGGATATTAACCCCCAAGGCGGTGGTAGTCCTTAGAGCAGAAACATTTAAGGCAGAGCTTGTGTCGACCAGACAGAATGGCACCTGCTGTCCCTTACATCCAACAGTGTTGTACAAAGCTTTGTTATGTGTAGACCCTTCCGGCGGCAGGTCTTCATCAAAAAATGTAATGATTGGGTCAGGGGTGAGTGCGCCCAAGAAAGCCACCATGTCTTCCGGTGCAGCGTCGATGGGGACCTCAATTCCAGCCAAGGCATTCAACACAGCTTGCCTATGCTTGCAGGATGCTACCATGATGTCCCACATTAAGAGATGTGCTTGGGTTTTCCTCAACTGCTTTATCAACTCATTGTCTTCTTCAATGATCTCATCCATTTTCCCGGTGTTAAAATGGTGATTCCGTAAAACTCAACCAAAATTTATTTTGTAAGATGATTATGAAAGGTCTTATTCCCTAGAAGCTATGTTTCAAATTATAGAATCTAATTCATCCATATCGTGACATATATTAAGAATGAAATTTCACCACCTCTCGATTTTTTGTAAAATTCGAGAGCAACGGTTCGATTCACGTTAATCCAATCATAGATTTGTAATCCTTGCAAAAAAAAAATAAAGAGAATCATATATTATAAGGCATTTTTACAATCGAATTTAGAAATGGGTCAAAAATATCCCTAAAAACTAAAATAGGGGAATAAAATGAAGAAGATGAAGTCTCTGTGATAAATTGAGTGAGCTGCCTGCGTGAGTGCGACTCACGCGACCTGTGTAATTCTGACAGTTCTTGAAATTTTTAAAGAAATTCAAAAATACACGTATCGCGCGCGAGTGACTACTCGTGTGAACGACCTGCTTGTCCGATTGGGTAATTTTATGGTTTATGTCTGTTTTCATATAACAAACTGTTTGAAAGAAGTTTTAAAGATTTTTAAAGCACTGTTTGGGAAATATGTTATTTTAGAATTTGTTTTTAAAAGATAAAAGTTAAAAAGAATTGATTTCTCGTACGCTCGTTTGTTGTTACTTTTCAATAATTATGTATTGCCCGC
The DNA here is from genome assembly GCA_033977485.1 of Hydrangea macrophylla. Classification (NCBI taxonomy): domain Eukaryota; kingdom Viridiplantae; phylum Streptophyta; class Magnoliopsida; order Cornales; family Hydrangeaceae; genus Hydrangea; species Hydrangea macrophylla. The sequence continues at coordinate 89,288,559 of CM066986.1, forward strand.
ATAAGTCATGTAACATACATGTTAGAGTCAAGTTGACATGCGTGGCATGTGTTGGTGAGTTGAGAAGAGTCGAGAGAATGTGTTATATAAGTTGTGACCCTAATTATCCTAGGTCGATTCGAATACAGCAGGTTAATTGGGAAGGATTGAGCCTAGGTCGACTTGGATACGGCAGGCCAATCAGTGATATGTTATAGCCTTAATTATCCCAGGTCGATTCGAATATGGCAGGTTAATTAAGAGGGATTGAGCCCAGGTCAACTCGGATACGGTAAACTGATCAGGTTATTATAACCTAGAATGTCTAGGTACGCTCAGGCCGATTCGGATATACGGTAGGCATATTGACAGAATTTCTAAACCTAACGGCCGTGGGCCGGTGGTTCAGGGGAACTGTTTATGTTGGGTTTTGTAGTCGAGGTAAAAGAGTCTGTGAGATGAGCGGGTGGCATTGTTTCATGCACGGTCACACGTTATATTAATTGAATTGCTATTATGTTGTCCTTTTGTTTTTGTTTAAATACGAATTCACTTATGTATTTCTATTATGTTGAATAATGAACCTATGAATCGAAAATGGTAAGAAAGTATGTTTTACATTAGAAGCATATGTTTTTAATACTCACCAGCTTCTTGAAGCTGACGACGTTGATGCACCCTGGACGATTATGTCTAGGCTTTTCAGGTTATGATCAAGATGGACAATATGACTATGCCAATTGAGAACAACTACTTGTGGAGACAAACGATTTAATTCTGCTTTTAATTATAAACTGAATTTGTAATAAGGATTGATGTAAGAGATATTAGTATTTTTGCAAGGCAGGTTGTGCCATAAAATTCTTCGTGATGTAATAATTATCATGTTTGAAAAATTTTATAAGTCTTGATTGCTCTTACTCTGAATTATATTATTATACTGTTTGACGTTTGGGACGGAATTGATCCTTCAAACTATCACGACCTTTGGGTCCATAAAGGAAATTAAATGCTTTCCCTATTTATGCAACGTCAGGACGTGATATGATTTAGTGGTATCAGAGCCAGGTTATTATCAGAACTGTTTAGCCAGGTTAGGGTTCACAAGTATAGACTCGATTCCACATTCTGCTAGCTTAAGCTTTGCACACTTGATGATATGGCAGTAGGACAAACCCGCAACCTAAATGCTTAAGATTGTCTCTTTTACTATAAGACCTGATATAAGTTAGTTCCTTTTGTCAGGTATGGATCCAGTCCCGCCACTATTTGTACCAGACTTGTATGGAGGACACTGGGTTACATAGGGTGTGGTAGTTCCGGCTTCTGTTGGACTATACCACGCCGCGGTCGAGCAGCAAACAATAGCAGCAACAGAGTTAGATTTGTGGCACCAAGTCTACATAGTGAGATTGGTTGATTTATCCCGAGTTTGTCTTGAGATCCTATATTTTGTAGAGGCTCAACGGTTGGTTCTATTAGAGATTGTTTGGTTGGTTAATAGCGATGCCTTCTATATTCCTTTAGATATTCACATCGTGCATGCTCACCTTGCATACCTAGATATACTCCCACCGGTTGTTCTAGCGGAGGACCCGTTAGTTCCCATTGCTGAGCGTATTGATGGCAGAGTCGTCGTTTTGGACCCTTTTGTTATGGATAGCGATGATGATGAGGGGGATGGCATGGGATTGGATGCCTTTGCTACTGACCTTGAAGAAGAGCTTGCACTTATGCCAGATCTGCCCGAGGAGATGTTGATCGAGGTGAATGTTTCAGAGCATACTCCATCACCAGCCTCTCAGAGCAATAGTTTCTATATGGTAGAGTCATTACAGGTACAGCGGTTTCATCCCGTTGACTCTCTGGACTTGCTGATTGCCACGTATGGAGACGATTGATGATCTAGACATAACTTTGTACATATTAGCAATATTGACTCGTAACCCTAGCTCTTTTGCAAATTGTAATTACATGCATTTGAGGCAATGACCCCATTTTTGGCATTAACTCGTGCATGGACGATGTACGTCCTAACCCATACAAATAGGGTAGGCATTGGACTGATCATATTTTTGTCTACTTGACGAGAAGCTATATATATATATATATGGAAATGTTATTTTTGATGTTGTTGTTGCCTAAACTGATTTGTATTATTGTAATGGTTCGTGATTACAACTCTCTGATCGTTATGATATATATAGAATGGCTGGAAGACCAAGAAGGAATAGGAATCTGATCGAGGAGGCACCTTTGGCTACCAACCCCACGGGAATGTTTGAGGCATTTGTCAGACACCTCGAAAGGATTGGGAACCTTAATGAAAATTGACGTGATCGCCAAATAGGAGACAACTTGCTGGAAAGAGTCCGTGCACTGAGGCCTGAACAGTTTGCGGGTACTGCAAAACCCTGGAAGGCTGAACAGTGGTTGAGATAGATGGACCGAGTGTTTTGAAGCAGTTCAGTGTAATGAATTGGAAAAGAGAAGGTTAGCCACTTTTCAACTAACTGATGCCACCGCAAATTGGTGGGACTCAGTAAAAGCCACTATTGGGAACGAAGCTGCTATGGGAATGACTTGGACTAAGTTAAGGAGAGATTTTAAAAAAAGTACTTCCCACCTACTGAGAGGCACAAAAGGGAGAAGGAATTCATAGATTGACTGAGGGGAATAAATATGTGTAGGAATACACTATTCAGTTCGAAAGGCTATCTCAGTTCACTCCTCATATGGTTGATACAGAAGAGAAAAAAATACACAATTATAATCAAGGACTGACACTGCAGATTCGCCACCTGACTATCGGCCACATGGATAAATCATTTAAGGGACTAGTTGGCTTGGCTACCGATCTGGAACAAGATGCTTGTGTGAACCACAAATAGTTTGATTTTTGGCCACCTCAGAGGGGTAATACTGGGAATAAGCCACCGATGTATCGTACTCAAGGGCAAAAGAGGAATTTTGATGGAAGCAAGAAACCCCAAGCTAATATCTGTCCGACTCAGCCCCGAGTAGGAGAGGGATGTAGTGTTGGGAAATGCTTTAACTGTGGTACCCCTGGTCATTTGGCTCGAGACTTCAAGGCAGCTAAGTGCAACGACCATTTGGATATAGTCTGCTATAACTGTGGTGAACCTGGTCACATCAGCAAGTTCTGCACTGCTCCTACATGAGTGACTTATGGTCAGTAGGGTCAGACTCGCTTGAATGCTATTATTCATGATGTTGCTGGGTATGATGAAACTATTTATGAAGAGAGAAACTATAGAGAAGAACAGCCCGAACAGCAAACGGTGGAAGGTACATTAACATTGTATAACTCCTATGTTAAAGTTTTATTTGATATGGGTGCTGCACTTCCATTCATATTTGTTAAGACCATTCAGAGATTGGGTATTCTACCTTACCATCTAGATAAGGTTTTGAAGGCTACCTCACCATTAGGAGCTATAGTCAAGTTAGGACATGTGTGCAAGGATTGTGCCCCCACGTCTAGGAGACTGTGAGATCCCTGCAAGGTTGATTGATCTATCAATGAAGGAGTTTGACATAATCCTTGGGATGGATTGGCTCGCTTAGAATCAAGCAAAGTTAGATTATGCGAGGAAGAGAATTACATTCTCCAACAATGGCAATCAATTCTTTAATTTCTAGTGTAACCCTTTGGGAGATATGTTCCTCACTAGATGCTTAGCAAATATCAAAGTCGTTAATACAGAAATGATAGTGTCATTTATACCGGTAGTCAAGGATTTCAAGGAAGTATTTCAAGATTTTTCTGGTTTACCGCCCGAGAGGAGTATAGAGTTCTGTATTGAACTTATACTAGGCACTGCACCAATAACTAAAGTTCCATATAAGATGGCCCCTGCCGAACTAATGGAACTAAAGGAACAGGTTCAGGAACTCGGGGATTTGGGTTTTGTTCACCCAAGCACATCACCTTGGAGAGCACCAATGTTATTCGTGAAGAAGAAGGATAGAACACTTCGGCTGTGTATCGACTACCGAGAGTTGAATCGAGTGACTATCAAGAATAAGTATCCCTTACTCCGGATGGATGATTTGTATGATCAACTATATGGAGCTATAACATTCTCCAAGATAGATCTACGGTCAGGATATCATCAGTTAAGGGTACAGAAAGAAGACATGCCTAAAACTGCCTTCAGAACTCGATATGGTCACTAAGAGTTTTTAGTAATGCCATTTGGAATGACGAATGCCCCGGCAGCGTTTATGGATCTGATTGAACAGAGTGTTCAAACCTTATTTGGATAAGTTTTTCATCATCTTCAAAGATGATATTTTAATCTATTCTAAGTTAGAGGAAGAGCACGAGCAACATCTACAGATTACGATGCAAACGCTTAAGGATCACCGCTTGTATGCCAAATTCAGTAAGTGTGAGTTTTGGTTACAAGAAGTAAAATTTTTGGGACACAAGGTATCATCCCAAGGAATTTCTATGGATTCATCCAAGACAGATGCTATATTAAACTAGGTTAGACCGACCAACCCTACGGAGGTTAGGAGTTTTCTTGGACTCCCAGGTTATTATCGGAGATTTGTGGAAGGATTCTCCAAGATAGTAGCACCATTGACCGAACTGACTAAGAAAGCTCAAAAATTTGAGTGGACAAAGAAGCATGAGCATGCTTTTCTAGAGTTATAAGAGAGACTCACCACAGCACCAGTACTGGCTATACCCGAGCCTAATGAGAGGTTCATTATCTTTAGTGATGTATCATATCAAGGATTAGGGTATGTACTTATGCAAGATGGTAGAGTTATCACCTATGGATCGAGACAACTGAAACTGAATGAGTTGAATTACCCTACCCATGATTTGGAATTAGCAGTAGTAGTATTTGCACTCATGATTTGGAGACATTATCTCTATGGTGAGAAGTTTGATTTGTTTTCAAATCACAAGAGTCTTAAGTACTTATTTATGCAGAAAGAGTTAAACATGAGGCAACGCAGATGGATGGAGCTGATCAAAGATTACGACTTCACGTTAGAATACGACCCTGGTAAAGCTAATGTGGTCACTGATGCTTTGAGTCGGCAAACTTGTGGAACAATTGCCTCCTTGATGATTTGGGAATGGCGAGCATTGGAGGCTATGGCTGAGTTTGATGCACAGATTGTTGAGGAAGGAGAAGGGTAACATTTTGGATGTCTTATTTTATAGCCTACCCTTATTAGCCGCATTATTGAAGCACAGAAAGAAGATGAGAAGTTTCAGACATGGTTTATTAAGATGTCAGAGAAGGATCCGACATAATGGAAAGTGGGGAGTGATAGAGGATACAGATGCAGAGATAGATTATGTGTACCAGACTGTGAAAATTTAAGAATGGATATTCTGGAAGAAGCACATAAGTCAAGGTTTACAGTTCACCCGGGCGGAACAAAAATGTATAAGGACTTGAAGAGAACTTTCTGGTGGGAAGGTATAAAAAAGGACGTAGCTGAATTCGTATCTAAGTGTTGACGAGTCAATAAGTTAAAGTTGAACACCAGAGGCCCTTGAGATTGTTACAACCACTACCTGTTCCAAGTTGGAAATGCGAACACATAACCATGGATTTTGTAGTTGTATTGCCCCGGTCACAACAGAATCATGACTCCATTTGGGTAATTATGGATCGATTGACTAAGTCGGCTCATTTCATTACCTATAGTATGACATACTTGGTAGAAAAAATGAGCTGGATGTACATACAAGTAGTTATGCAACTTCACGGTGTACTTGTATCGATCGTGTCAGACCGCGATGCACGTTTTACTTCTGGATTTTGGGAAAGTCTACAAGAAGCTATGGGAACCTCGCTTAAGATGAGTACTGCTTTTCACCCTCAGACAGATGGGCAAACTGAGCGTGTTAATCATATCATGGAGGATATTCTTAAGGCTTGTGTTATCGATTTTGAAGAATCTTGGGAGACACACTTGCCTTTTGTTGTCGCTTATAACAATAGTTATCACATGAGTATTGGGATGGCTTCGTTCGAAGCATGGTACGAATGACCATGTCGTTCTCCATTATATTGAGCAGAGGTCGGAGACACAAAATTGTTAGGACCAGATTTGGTTAGAGAAACCAATGAGAAGATTTCTTTGGTCAAAAAGGAATGAGAACCACACAGAATAGGTACAAAAGTTATGCCAATCGACGCCGAAAGGATTTGGAATTTAGTGTAGGAGATCACGTACTTCTTAAGGGTTCACCGACCCGAGGAGTGGTGCGTGTTGGTCTTAAGAAAGGGAAGCTAGCCCCTCATTTCATCGGCCCGTTTTGAGATTCTGGATTATGTCGGGAAAGTGGCTTATCGACATACACTGCCACCAAAGATGTCTGGGGTTCACAATGTATTTCACGTTAGTATGCAAAGAAAAAACATACGAGATCCCTCACATGTGGTTAGTTTTGATGATATTGAGACGAGCCATAATGTTTCCTATAAAGAGAGGCCCGTGAAAATTCTAGATCAGAGTATCAACACTAGCGGACCCAAGTAGAGTCCAAGGGTGGCACAAGCCCCCCTGGATTTTTGGAAATTACAAAATTATACGTAATAGTTTATAGAGTTTAGAAATAGGTCCTTTTAAATTTTACACAAGCCCCCCCCCCCCCCCCCCCCCCCCCCGAACTTCTGAAAATTCTAGTCTTACATGTAATATTTTACAAGTTTCTGACACAGGCCCCCTTGTACTTTTGAAAATTCTATACTTACATGCAATATTTTACATGTTTTAGATATAGGCCCCCAAAAGTTACATGATTTACCCCAAATTATTGGTGTTAAACCAATTTTATATACCATTCTACCATTTTACACATAATTACGTATAGATAGACCTAAAAAAAATCACCTCGGGGGCGTTGCCCCAGAACCCCGGTATAAGCTAGGCCCCCCTGGCCAAAAATCCTGGGTCTGCCCCTGAGTATCAAGAAGTTGAGGAATAAAGACATTCCGTTGGGGAAGGTTTAGTGGAATCACCATGACGAGAATGAAGCAATGTGGGAAGTCGAAGCTGATATGAGGAAAAAGTACAAGGAGTTGTTTCATGACTAAATAGTCTAGATTTCGGGGACGAAATCCTGTTTAAGGTGGGAAGGATGTAACAACTTATATTTTCATTTAATTGCTAAATGTAATTTTAATATTTTTATTCCTATTACTTGTTTTATTTAATAGAAATACTTTGGTTGGGGTCAAATCGTAATTCCTACAAGTTCAGGAATACTTGGGTTGGTTTGAAAACTGTATTTTCAAGACGGTGAAAAAATTTACTTTTAATTCAAACTGTATTTTTATACAACCGGAAAATTATTTCCTACGCTAATATAAATTTTTTATATTTTCATTTTAATCATCGCGCCACGAAAATACCAGTTTACGTACAAAAACTGTCCGCGTCGCGAATGAACTCCCACAGATTGGGAATCTCCATCAATCAAGATTTGACACATGCTTTAATGCAATTTCATGGTCAATTATAGTTGGTATTGCTTGAATTGATGTTAATATGTATGAAATTCGTTTAAGCTTGTTCATGGTGTAAAAATGGTGATTCCATAAAACTCAACCAAAATTTGTTTTGTAATATGATTATGAAATGTCTTAGTCCCTAGAAGTTATGTTTCAAATTACAGAATCTAATTCATCCATGTTGCGACGTATATTAAGAATGAAATTTTGCCACCTCTCGATTTTTCAGAGAATTCAAGAGCTACGGTTCGATTCGCGTTAATTCGATCATAGATTCGTAATCCTTGTGGAAAAACAAAGAGAGTCATATATTATAAGGCATGTTTACAATCGGATTTAGAAATTGGTCAAAAACAGCCCTGAAAACTGAAATAGGGGAGCAAAATGAAAAAGATGAAGTCTCTGTAATAAATTGCGCGAGTAACCCGCTCGCGCGACTTGTGTAATTCTGATAGTTCTGGAAATTTTTAAAAGAAATTCGGAAATAGACGTATTTTGCGCACGGCCCGTGCGAGCGACTTCTTGCGAGAGCGACCCCCTCGCGCGACTGGGTAATTTTATGGTTTTTGTTTGTTTTCATATAAGGAACTGTTTTGTCATGCCCCGACGTAGCATAATTCAGGAAAGCATTTAATTTCCTTTGTGGACTTGTAGGTCGTGACAAATGAGAGTGATTAATTGTCCCTGCAACAGATAACTTAACAACATTTCTAAAGAAAAGAATACTAATAAACATAAGCTCCAAAGTTAAATTTACTAAACTATTACATCAGTCATAAACTTAGGCACAAACCGCCTTATTCAAATTATAATAAAGTGTTTATTACAACTCCAAAGTAAAAGACATAAGAAAAATAAAACAGCCCTCGTGGAAAGTCTCCTACCTCTAACTAGCATAGACAAAATACTTTGGCTGCTCCTGACCTGGAAAATCTGGACATAGAGTCCAGGACGCATCAACGTCGTCAGCTTATGCAAGCTGGTGAGTAAATTTGAATAAGCAATAAATATGTAATCGTGCATGAACAATGTAATATCTCATCTTCCCGACTCTTTTCTCTCAAAAAACTCAATTCAACCATCCCATCACCTCAGATACCAGGAATAATATCCGATCAATATCTGGGTCGCACACAACAGATCATTGCCTTAGATACCAAGAATAATATTCGCTCAGTACCCAAGCCGTACACCATACCATCAAATCAGATACTAGGAATAATATCTGCTCTGTATCCAAATCGAGCACCTCAGATACCCGGAATAATATCTGATTGATATCTGAGTCATACACTACACCGTCGCCTCCAATACCAGGAATAATATCCGATTGATATTGGAGTCGCACACCATACATCGATTCATTTACCATGAATAATATATGCTCAGTATCCAAATCAAGCGCCTCAGATACCAGGAATAATATCCGATCGATATCTGAGTCGTACACTACACCGTCGCCTCCAATATTAGGAATAATAACCGATCGATATTCGAGTCGCACATTATACCATTGATTCAGATACCAGGAATAATATTCGATCAGTATCCAAAACGAGCGCCTCAGATACTAGGAATAATATTCGATCGATATCTGAGTCGTACACTACGTTATCGGCTCCAATACCAGGAATAATATCCGATCGATATTGGAGTCGCACACCATACCATCGATTCAGATACCAAGAATAATATCTGATCAGTATCCAAATCGAGCGCCTTAGATGCCAGGAATAATATCCGGTCGATATTTGAGTCGTACACTACACCGTCACCTCTAATACCAGGAATAATATCCGATCGATATTGGAGTCGTATAGAAGACCGTCACTCTTTACTCTTTTCATGCTTTCTCACACTATGCAGGTCGACTCCACCTCGACCCTATCATGCATGTAAATGTCTATGAAATTATAGCACCAAACAAATGTAAGAGAAATTAAGTCTTTTTATTTTTCTTTATTAACAAGGTACAATGTAGTCAGAATCATTGAGTTAGCACCCACAATCTAAATTATCAAGTCGTATATGAAATAAGATGTAAATTCATCAAAGACCACTTTAATTCGCTTTTATAGCTACTAGTACACAAGCAGGTCCACTTTGAAGTAATGCCCTTAAAAATGAGTTATAATTTTTGTAGATTAATTACATATCAAATAAAAGGTCTTTGAGTCTAGTTTTCAACACTTCAAACGGTGCGCGTTTTTGAGTTTTCTAGAAGAAGTTATGACCATTTTACTAAAAGTCGTCAGTGCTGAAAATGGCAATCGATTGACAAAAGTGGCAATCGATTGGATGACATGGCAATAGATTGGATACGTTTCCAATCGATTGGAACTTCGTCTTCTTCTAAAGTTTCAAAATTAAAAGCTAGTTTTACCCATTTCTGAATTCTACTTCAACCAAGACATGTAATATATGGATTTCTTCATTTTTTCGCAAGGATCGTGAATACGTGATCGATTTTAACTAATTTCAATCGTAGCTCTCGGATTTCACGTAAAACCGAGAGGTAACAAAACTTTAAATCAACGATACGTCGCGATACGGATGAATTAAGCCATAGTATTCGAACCACAATTTAATTGGACTAAGATCTTTCATTTTCAATTCACGGATTTGATTTTGGTTAACTTTTGTAAAGCTTCAATTTCAAAGCTTCAATGGTGTATCCATATATACACACATATACACAATCATATATACTGAAATATACATATATACACGTTGGGAGTGAGTTTATAATACTCACTAAGGTGTTTAGACTGAGAATTTGAGACCTAGAAATTTTGCAAAATATTCCGTTGTCTATGAATTTCTCCTCCGTTCTTGAACTATATATATACACCTATGTATGTGTATTTGTAGAAGTATATATATACAGTATGCGTGTATGTGTGATCTTGAGAGAGAGATCGAGGGAGAGATCAAGAGAGAGTTGAGAGAAATTGAGAGTTACAGTGAGTTAGAGATGAGAGACTATGAGGGAGTTAAGAGATATACAAATATATATACTGAGAGTCCATTTTAGACTCCAAGCAACTCACGGGTTTCACCCGGTGTGGTTGAGCTCACGTGCTCCCACACCAAAAGACGCAGTATAGACACAGATTAAAACATCAACTGGTATATAACGGTTGAAAATAAAAATACAGAAAGCCATATTAGTGTAGGAAATAAATTCCGGGTTATACAAAAGTATAGATATCGTTTTTCAAAATCATAGAATGTATTTTCTATATTTATGGAAATCACAGTTTGAACCCAAATAAACATTTATTAATAGAAATAAAATGAAACACTCATTTATTAATGAAAATAAAATTACAGAGTATTACATGTTTGAAAGAAGTTTTAAAGGTTTTCAAAGCACTGTTTGGGAAATCTATTATTTTAGAATCTGTTGTCGCACCCACGTTTTCAGAGCGCCAGGCTGTCGGTGTGGGCCCGGCTTCCTGAGAGTGGGTGAATTGCGACTTGATTTTTTTGTTGGGAAGGTGAAAAGAGTATGGTAGGGCCTATTTTAAACGTTCAGAGTCGCCACCTAACATTTGGGGTGTTAGGGTCCCCTGCAAATACAATTAAAGTAATTCATCTTTGACTTTTAAAAAAAATAGTTTTAAGAAAAGTGGGCCCTTTAAAAGTGTGACTCTGAATAGCCATGCGAAGACAAGAGATTATGAGATGGGTTCGGGGACTCGATTATGTCGAGGGAAGGTATTAGGCACCCTCGAACATCCGTGCAAACACGGTTGCCAATTTTAGTGATTTTTATTAAAATGGGGCATTTCTTTTGAAAAATAAAAAAGGTTTCCTTTTTTTTTTAGAAAGTGAATAGAACAGAAAATGGTGATGGGTATGACTGTACTCTTTGAGAGTTGCTTACGTATCCCAAGACGGGAATCAGGCCAAACGTAGTTCTGACTTGTGTGTGTGAGTGTATGCACGATTTTTTTAGAGGAAGAAAATTGGTCCTGTTTGACCGTGCACGTGTGATATAGTGATTTGAGAAAGAGTTTGTGTAACTAGGAACTTTAACCCACGTGGTATAGTCCTAGATTTTAACCTTTGGAAAGTGATTGAGATTGAAATGAGACTATGCGAGTGATTGGAGAATGATGCATTTTTTTTTTGTACTTTTCTATTTTTTTTTTTTAGTCTTTTTAGTCCAGTACTGGAAGTTAGGATCTGTACCCAAATGATTGAAAAGTGTACCGGAAGTAAGGGTCGGTGCCCAAATAACTGAGAAATTATTGTTTTGTATTTTTATTATTTTTTTTATTTTTATTTTTTTATGTCGTAAGTAAGGGTCAGTGCCCAAAAGGAAGAAAAAGAGATTTTTTTGTATTTTCATTTTTTATGCCGGAAGTAAAGGTCAGTGCCCAAAAGAAAGAAAAGAGATTTTTTTTTTATGCCAGAAGTAAGGGTCGGTGCCTAAAAGAAAGAAAAGAGATTTCTTTTTGTATTTTTATTTTTTATGCTAGAAGTAAGGGTCGGTACCCAAATGACTGAAAAGTGTACAGGAATTAAGGATCAGTGCCCATTAAAAGAGTGATGACTAACCTGTCTTACATGTGCTGTCTGCAGATTCCAAGCAAATGTGTCATTGGAGTTTTATTTTGAGAAAGTCTATTTTTTTGTATTTTTCTTTTTGTCTTCTTCTTTTTTTTTTTTTTTTGTATTTTTGATTTTATACCCAAAGTAAGGGACTGTGCCCAAATGACTGAAAAGTGATTTTTATTATTTAGACATGGATTTCCATATTAGAAAACCGCGTAGTCCCCAGTAGAACATAGGTCCCCGTATTAGCAACCACGTCATCCCTAGTAGAACATGGCTCTCCGTATTAGAAACCACGTGGGATTTCCGTATTGGGAACCATGTAATCCAGAGTCGGACGTGATTTTTATATTGGAAACCAAGTAATTCCGAGTATGGCGTGGATGTATATTGTTTTTTTTTTATTATCAAGCAGGAATAATAAAAACAACCTGAGTTATTAGAGCAACTTGAGAAATCTGCTAGAATATTGATGGTAAATGACTGGGATGTTGGGCGGTGATTTGAGACAGTATGATGACGGCGGTGGTACTGCGGCCGTGAGTTATGTTGATGAGAATCGTGATGATATGACAGCTAGGTGGAGGGTAGTGATTGTAGTGGTGACCTTGATGGTGACGGTTAGAAATGGTGGTATGGTAGTGAAAAATGTATAACTACTTTTTTTTTCGGGGTTTTTTTGTATTTAATGATGAAGTGGGGGAGATGGAGAAGATGGTGAGGAAGATATGGAGTATGAGGGAGATACAGAGAGAAAGTCTCTTTTTCTTTCTTCTTCGGTCCGCCCCCCACCCCCCCCAATTGGTTTGCAATGGCCAGCCTTTTATAGGCAAAACCAAGAGCATCTTCTTCTCTCTCTCTTTTTTTTTTTTTTTTTGAAAGAGCACTCCACTTAACAACAAAGAGAGACCCACCCACTTTTGCCTTTTTTATATCTTGCTTTCTTGCCTGTTTCCACCGAGTGTGTCTTCAATTATTGTGTGAGAAATAATTGTGTGTGGTAGGGAGCATGCAGAATTCTTAACCTTTTGTCCCCATAACTTTTGACTTGCAGTATCTTTTCCATTCGAGGTCAGATTGGGATGATTCAAAAAGTGGCAGGCTCGTACTGACAAGCACTTTATTTTAAAATGATTGGGTTTGGCAAAAATGGAGTGTCTACAACTGCCCTTCTTTGTCATGTTTTGCGAAGCAAATCGTGACAAAGATAAGGAGACACCCATTTTTTTGCCTCAACTCTTTCTTGAATTTTTTTTTGTTGTTTTTTGTTTTTTGTTTTTTTTAAAGAAGCATGTATACGAATGATCTCAAAGTCTATTCGAGATGTCCATGTATCTTGTGTGGAGAGCGTAGTTCAAGCGAGTGACCCACAATTGGCGAAGAGTGAAGTGATGTGATAGAGTAGGCAAGTGAGTGGTGTGCCAAGGTAGGCAGCTGGGAATTGGGTATATTTCCAGATTGGGCAAATAGCTCCGCTGGGGATTGAGAGTGTTACCAGAATGGGCAAACGACTCTGCTGGGGATTCATGTAAGAATTGAACAGAAGAGGGATGGTGTAGTCGAGAAGTGCATTACCGCGTATTCTCAAACTTTAACCTAGAATGTAAAAGTAAGGGTATGGTTGAGCTCTTAAAGCTGCCTATGTATCTCCTGTCGGAAGAATCAAACCGTGCGCAGTTCATGCAAACCTGGGTAGCTGAGAAAATGGTGAGACACGGTGTAGTCAAGAAGTGCGAAGCCACGTAATCTCAAACTTTAACCGAGAATGTAAAAGTAAGGGTATGGTCGAGCTCTTAGAGCTGCCTACGTATCTCCCGTCGGAGAATCAGACCGAGCGTAGTTCGTACAAACCTGGGTAGCTAAGAGATGGTGAGAGACAGTGTAGTCAAGAAGTGCGAAGCCACGTAATCTCGAACTTTAACCGAGAATGTAAAAGTAAGGGTATGGTCGAGCTCTTGGAGCTGCCTACGTATCTCCCATCGGGAGAATCAGACTGAGCGTAGTTCGTGCAAACCAGGGTAGCTGAGAGATGGTGTAGTCGAGAAGTGAGAAGCCGCGTAATCTCAAACTTTAACCGAGAACGTAAAAGTAAGGGTATGGTCGAGCTCTTAGAGCTACCTACGTATCTCCCATCGGAAGAATTAGACCGTGCGTAGTTCGTTCGAACCAGGGTAGCTAAGAGATGGTGAGAGACGGTGTAGTCGAGAAGTGCGAAGCCACATAATCTCAAACTTTAACCGAGAACGTAAAAGTAATGGTATGGTCGAGCTCTTAGAGCTGCCTACGTATCTCCCGTCGGGAAAATCAGACCGAGCGTTGTGGACACGCGGGATTCCACCTCTTGCTTGTTTTTGTTTGAAATTTGATTTTGATCAAAGAAAGAAAACGATCTGTTGAAAACAGATACAGAGTCGCCACTTGGTCTTTAAGGAACCAAGAAACCTAATTTTGACTCACGCAAATGGATAAAGGGCACTGGCCCTTCATAACCAAAGAACTTGGCTCGGGATTTTGGTACGTGATGTTGTCAATATCAAGATATAAAAGTATTCTTTACTTTTCAAAAGATTTGCAGTGTGGAAGTAAAGGTCGAACCCACAGAGATTGATTTACTACAGCGACTTAATTTTAAAACCTAAATTTAGTTAACTAAGAAAACAGATTTGATTTTAATTTGAATTAAACTAAGAACATAAAAATAAATCTAAACTATGAAAGCAATTTAAATAGTTTTTTTTTAATAATGTTTAAGGGAACCTAGGATTACAAATCCACCACTAGCTTCATAATAGGAATATTTATGAATTACTTTAGCTTATTACATTGGATGATAATGGGGAATTGTAGCTACAAGCCCAATTCCTCCGACAAGAAGATATTCATGGTTCAAGCACCAACATAATCCATCTTCGGTTAGCACGAATTATCCCACACTAAACTAGGGTTGTGATCTAATCCGTCTAACCTTGGCATGGACTATTCGGATACTTGATAGCACAAATCAATAAAGCACCATCACATATAAACAATCTAAACAAGCACAGCAAGAATAGATCGTTGAGCACATCACAGTCAAAATAGATCTAAGACAAGAATAAATTCTGAAAGTAATGATTTAATCACTAAAAGCACGATTTATTTATAAAAATCCTCTAAACACGTGACTGTCATCCATATATAATAAAACTAAAATAAAAACATAAATAAAACCCTATTACTCGTCTAGGGCTTCATTGAAACCCTAGATCTATGATCTAGCCGTCCATGGAAGTGATAGATGGCAAGAGGTTGATGGAGGAGGCCATGGAAATCCTTGGTCTTCTTCTTCTTCTCCTTGCTTCCCTCCCTTCAATGGCTGGAAGTATGGTTGTAGAATGTGTATGTATGGGTGTGTAATAATGTGTAACCCTTTAATTGTGATAAAATAGGGTATATATAGAATTACAACAAGTTTTGGAAGCCTCTCCAACCCGAAACGGACTGAAACTGATGTAATTTACAGTCTAGACGTCGTTCAGCAGTTTCGTTTGCACAGGAGTCTTCAGTGTACTGAAATACGCAACTTTGGTTTTTACACATATCGCGCGAGCGGGTCGCGCGAGCGCGACATTTGGCACTTCGCGCGCGCGGATCGCGCGAGCGATTTCTGGGTTCTCGCGCGAGCGGATCGTGCGAGCGATTCTCGATTTTTCGCGCCCGCGGTTCGCGCGCGCGACTTGACTTTTTCAGCTTCTTTTCTTCTGCTTTTTCACCCTGTTTAGCCTGATTTACTTGATTTCTTCCAAAACCTGTTAGAAAATAGAAAACGAAGTAAAAATATACAAAAACAGGATAAAAAGGTACTAACAAATGTGAATTAAGGCGTATAATTAAGATTAGTTCTCTCCCGATCACACCCCCAAACCTACATTTTGCTAGTCCTCGAGCAAAACTAAAAAAACTAACTACTAATAAAATACTACTCCACTTTCGCATGGATCACGATTGCATTTGGCATATGCAACAAGCCTTTTAAACCTCTAGGTGTCCCTAGTCGGACGAGTGAAGTCTCGTGAGGGTTCACATCGACAAGTTACCCACAACCATCTTTATTAACTTGTAAATTTAAAAAGTTTTATTCAAACTAACGAACATAATATTCAACACTCCTTATTATAACACAATGATTTGAAATAGAATAACGAACAAGAAGAAACGTAATCAAACGTCCACCTACGTCCTGAAAAATAATCCCAAGTACATGAATTGTATAAATCAATAGAATTTCTCATAAAATTGTACGTGTGTGATATGGTAGTCAAATGAACACGCGCATGTCATAAACTTGGAATATAACTCAGATAACCATCCAACTATGCTTCGACTACGAATCTCACAATGTTAATTACACTCTCAAATGAAACACTCAGAAACAGGTGTAATTTTTCTAAAATATGTGAGTAAAGGAAATATCTTTTCAAAACGAGAAATGCTCACATATGACTCGAAAAAGATGCATGACACGAAAGAACAATAGTCTCATAGATAGGATGCCAACAATCAAGAAAAATTACTCATTACCGTGTTTTAATCTCCCTCCCATCGTTTACATATCCAAACCATGTTTTCTAGGATCAGATAGGACTTTTCAAAGGTTGTAATGTGGCTCAGGCTATGAAAAATGATAGAACGGATTAATTGGGTAGGTTTAGAATGGCATTGTAAAGCATGTTCGATTCCTTCCATTCATCTCTTCTACCAACTTTCATCTTTTCTTTCTCTTTTCTTTTCAACCTTCCTCTTCTTTATTTTTCAATATATTTCTTTTTCCTTTTCCTTTTCTTGCTTCTCAAATGATTATTCATCAAATACCAAGCAACTACCCCAATAGTATCTTATTTTGTTCTTCCTTTTCAATACATCACCTTAACACTACTAAAATGTGACAAATCTCTCAGTGGTGAACTCCGAGTTTGTCAAGTCGGAGCAAAAACAAGGATAATGGTAATCAAAGACAGAAATGGCATTTTAACGGCTCAAAGGGCGAACTAAGGAAATTTATAATTCTTCGGTCGGTAGTAAACAAAGAGGGCCTAAAATCATTTCCTAGGGTAATACGGTTCTTCAATATTTACAATGGAAGATTATTTATCATGGTAACAAATATTTTAACTTGACTATCAACCAAAACAAGAATAATGAGACTAAACAACAAGTAGATGTGCTATTTCAATGAAATTCGACAAACACAATGTATTTATAACCCTCAATAAAGAAAAGATAGGCTCAAAAGCTCACCGGGCTTAGTCTCCACCTTGTGTTATCTAGAAATTCGAATCATATCATAGTTCACAACCAACATGTATTCAAATGACTACGTGCAGTGCATAGGTTTGTGTGCAAAACTATGATATAAAACTACGATTCAAACAATACATAACTTAAAACGTCTCATCATAACTTCAGTAAATGTTTAATCACATCTTCTTTTGTTTATCACTCTATAATAATCATAGTTACATAACAAGAAGTATCAAATTGAGATTGCAAAAACTGTAGGTAACATCGTTTATTTAAACATACTTATTGAAAAATTTTAAAATTTTGCATAAAATAATGTGCATGTGTGTGCGTACCCCCAAACCTAAACCTTTCATTGTCCCCAATGAAACAATAAACTGAAAGAACGGAAAGTAGGAACGATAATACCTCGATCTTGACAAGCATAGAACAGGTGAACACAAAGGAATATGGCAATAAAGTTCAAATGTACCTGTTAATACTAGAGAAAAGAAACTAAACAAAGAAAAGATGAAAAACAACTAAAAGAAATATAAATAAATTAACCTAATCTATACGATATAACAAAACAAAGAAAACAAAATAAACATAAACTAGAAAAGAAAATAAAGCATACGATAAAAGAAAATAAAACATAACCAGAATTATGACAACAATCAAAAACCTTATGGAAAAGGACCTACAAAACAAAAACAGAAATGGAAAAAACTACCTGAGCAGGTACGGGGGAAGGATACAGAAAAGAAAAGCAAATATCAAGAAAAGGGGAAATCGCGCGAGCGGTCCGCGCGAGCGGCCGTCGCGCGCGCGAATCCCCAGCGAGGTTTTTTTTTTTTTTTTGAAAATCGCGCCAGCGGGACCCCTCGCGCCCGCGAGATCAGGCGCGAAGAGAACCTGAGGGCTCATATAAAGAAAACGAAAAAAAAAACACTAAGGCACATTCTCGCGCCAGCGGGCCGCGCGAGCGACGTCTCGCGCGAGCAGGCCGCGCGCGCGAGAATGGTATTTTCCATTTTGTGGTTAAAATTATGTATATACTACTAAAATGAATTAATTCCAACCCCCAAACCTGTCCAGAATGTCCAAAACAGACTCAAACAGACTCAAAAACGACCAAAAACAAAGAAAACAGACAAAATTAAGCTTGGGTTGCCTCCCAAGAAGCGCTAACTTTTACGTCTTCAGCTAGACCGTTCTAGCTCAAGATTTATGGAGGCCGTAAATCGGACTGTGTACCCCTAAGGATGTCAGGTAGAGCTCGATGGTAAGCAGAAATTACGTCGCTTCGAATTAATTTAATCGACGGTTTGTCAGTATGTTCAAATCGATTTCTTACCTTTCGAGTAGATTCAGCATTAGGGTCCGAGGTATTGTGTAATACCCTGTATTTTCGGATACATGGTTATATAAATAAGACCCTGTATGCTTGTGTGAAACCTTGGTGAAGAACCTTTCTCAATCGATCGAACTCTTCTCGAGCGATTGAACTTCCGTCATTCTCGATCGATCGAACTCTTCCCGATCGATTGACCTTATTTTGGTTTCGATCGATCTAAGTCTTCTCAAGCGATTGAACCTTGTGCTTTCAATCGATCGAACATACTTTGAGCGATCGAAACCCTGTCGACCTGATTCTGTGACGTGGAACCTTTCTTGAGCGATTGAACTCCTTTCAACCGATCGAACCTTAACCGACCTGGTCTCAATCGATCGAACTCACTTCGATCGATCGAACGTTGTAATTTCAGTTTACGCATTCTGCCACCTTCCCTCTTGCCTCCTTATATATATGTATGTTTTGTGTGTTGTGGTGTTTTGGCAGTTTAGAGTTTGAGAGAGAGAGCTTGTGTGTGTATGTGTGTTCTATACATATATATATATATATATATAACCCCTTGTGTGTGTGTGATATATATATATATATGCTAGAGCAAGAAGAGGAGAACAAGAAGAGGAAGAAGGAGAAGAGAAAGAGATCAGATAAGAGAAGAGAACAGAGAAGACAGAGGAAGCTCGCCACCACCATAGTCGTCGTCGCCGCCGTGGAGCTCGGAACACCGCCGTTGGACCACCGGAGAGAGGTGAGTTCATTAACTCACTCAAGGGATGACTTTAGTATGTTTATATGCAGTTTAGAACGTGTATATTGTGACCCCGAGATCTTTGTTCATCGCTGCCCAGTTTCTGGATAGAAGATGATGTTCGAGCGATCGAACTATTCTCGATCGATCGAACTTACCGCTTCCTCAATCGATCGAAGGAACTTCGATCGATCGAAACGACTTTTCCTCGAGCGATCGAACTGACTTCGATCAATCGAACTTCGTTTGACTTCAATCGATCGAGAGGACCTCAATCGATCGAACCTTGCAGAACATGATTAATTCCTGTTGTTTATTATATGAACTGTTTAGTTGATTAAATGTTGATCCATGCTTTAATATGCGATATTGTTAATTTAAGAGATAATGCAACACTGTTGTGAGATGAACTGTTACATAATAATATTACTGAACTGTTAGTAGAATGGAACACGACAGCATGTTAATAATCAGAAATGAGTAGATATGATTAATACAGAGCATGTGGTATTTCCAGTACTTAGTATATGAGCATTTCACAACATGTGTCAGCATGCATGGGATAGTGATGTGAAGAGGCAAGAGAATCTGATGAGAAATGGGATATGTGATTTATATGGAATAATGAGATATGTGTACTTTGGGACCCGTGGGATCAACGGCTGACGAGTCGGGTGGACGTGGGATGGTTAGAGTTCCTAGTGCGCCTCTCACTATTGAAGACGTCCAGTGATGCGTATGCACTGTTGAAGACGTCCAGTGTACCGTTGAAGACGTCCGGCTAGTGCTCTAATGTATTCTCAGCTGTATAGACGACCAGTGAGGGTATACGCATCGTTGAAGACGTCCGATGTGCCGTTCTATCGTTTACAGATAGGTGGTACCGTGTAGACGACCGGTAACCCTATCAAGGGATTTTGGGATCTATTGCCTAGTCGGGTGATTCCGATTGACATTACTGTATCGACGAATGGTTTACAGATTTGTAATAATGGGATTGACGTATGGATACAGAGATGGATAGAGATATGAATATGAGTACGGATATGATGAGATAAGGGTTCAGTCGTGGATTCAGCGTCCCGACGTAAAGGTAGATGCATGGGTGGTTGCATGGTTACATGCATGGATTTGGTGAATACGTGATGAGATATGTTATACCATGATGTTTATCCTTGTCATTACTTAATATGATTTCTGTTATTATTGATTAATGCATAGTTTAATGAGACCTTTGCTATGTCCGTGAGAGACGCCATTGTTAAGAGATTAACCGCATTTTAAGATGCTGAACAATAGCGGTGAGGAGTGTTGTTTAATGTACTCACTCAGCTTTGTATTCAAAGCTGATGGCGTTTATGCACTGTACATTCCAATGTCTAGGGATTTGTAGGTCTTGAGGACTGAAGACTGATAGTTCTGCCAGACTTGGAGCTGAAGGCTGGAAGACGAAGATGTGCTGCTTTATATAGTTAGTTTGTATATCTGTTGTTGTTATTGTTATAGGCCTGAGACTATAAGCCAGCTGTTGTAATAGTTTTAGTAGACTTTTATAATTGGTACTTGGGCATCTGTTGCTTTCATACCTTTTATAGTTTCCGCTGTAGCCTCTGATTATGTTAATAAGATATGTTCTATGAATAGCATCCTCCCTATCGTGGTGTTTATTGGTTTGAGTAGATGACAACGCGGTTATTCACCCGTCATTCCCTATGGACCCATAAAGGAAATTTATTTTTCTCTATTTATGCTGCTCCGGGGCGTGACAGGATTTTTGGTATCAGAGCCTAGGTTTCAGTTGTTAACCGCTTGTCTTTTGTGATTAGAACCTGAGTCCTAAGTTAATGTCGGTAGCATGAGGATTAGTTGAGATGAGATAGAACTGGAATCTTGTCATGTAGACGAGAAGTTTGAAGAATCCATCTGAGAATGTTTCGTTAGCAGATAGTAATTGTTGGAGCCATTAAGAAATCGTTAGAACTGTGGATAGCTGAGTTAGCGGAGAACAGGCACTGAGAATTAGTTGTGGTTGTGGAGATCCTATAAATATAGAGCCGTTGGATGTTAGACGCTGACGAATTCCTGAGCAATCTCGGAACAGTCAGTATGTCCTAGAAATAGAAAGAGGTTAAGGATAAGATTATCCTGTTACCTTGAGCCACATGTTAGTTGAGCAGTACTCGTAGTCTGGAACCTGAGAATAGAAATAGAATGTTTAGATTTGACGTTGCGTGTAGAACCTATAGTTTCGTAACCCGTGTTTTGAGCATAGATATATTGGAGTACACCTGGTAGATAGACTGACCTTGTGGTTATTATTATTTATGTGAGGTATCCGTATTGCTTGATGTGATCGTACTATATAGTGGTACTATATATTGGTTACCACATGTTTTGTTCTTACCTGAGCTGTAAGATAGAATGCGTCTGACCAAATAGATTTTCATTGTAGGTAGCGACACCGAACACTACCAGTACTCGCTATGGTTAGGACGACTCGAGGAAACCAGGGCCAGCTGAATGGAGTACCTGAATTAGTATCTCCTGAGATAGATCCAACAGGAATGATTGGAGTTTTCATTCGTCGCATGGAACAAGTTATCAATCGTGCGGATCACGTCATCGACAATGAAGCACCAGTACGTCAGACAAGAGTCAAGCTGCTAAAGGAATTTCGTGCTCTTCAACCAGAGACCTTTACCGGATTAACGGGAGCATGGCAAGCTGAGCAATGGATTCGCCAGATAGAATTGATATTTGAGACACTTGAATGTACTGACACTGAGAAAAGACATTTGGCTATATTTCAACTGACATTCTCAGCAGCAGATTGGTGGGACGCAGTGAAAGCTACGATAGGTGAAGAAGCTGTAGGAAGGATGACTTGGGAATCATTCAAGACTCGATTTTTAGAAAAGTACTTTCCAGAATCTGAGAAGAACAAAAGGGAAATGGAGTTCATCCAATTAGTTCAAGGTTGTTTTACAGTGCCCGAATATACAACTCAATTCGAGAGGCTATCACGATTTGCACCGCATATGATCGGTACACCAAGAAGGAAGATCAAAAGATATCATCAAGGACTAGTTCCGCATATTCGACATATGACTATAGGACATTTAAACCAATCTTTTGAAGCTTTGGTAGAAATGGCAACAAAATTGGAAGACGACAGTCAGATTAGTGAAGGACAACACTTTGATCAAGCAATTCCAGAGAACGATCAATTTTTCTTAACAGATCAGAGAGGAAGAGATAGTCAGGTTGTGTTGGCCACTAACCAAGTTCAACAAGGAAATATAGAAAGAAATTACATAGGCAACCGCCAGAAGCGCAAGAGATTTGAGAATGACAAGAACGAATCAAAACCCGTGACGACCCCAACACAGCACAGAGAACGAGATATCTGCTACAATTGTGGAGTACCTGGACACCATTCCCAAGAATGCAGAGCGTTAAGGAAATCTAATGGACGGGGAATACGATGTTTCAACTGTGGTAAATTTGGTCATGTTCGTAAGTTTTGTCCAGCACTAGAGATGCAACACAATGTTCCGTCGCAACAAGTACCAAGAGGACGAACCTGTCGAACAAATGATTGATCTCAACTTAGACAAGGACGATAGACAGAAGGTACAATACTCATCACCTACATCATGTATTACATATGATCCCAATATTGTAGGAAGCTTTGCACCCGTTTGATTTGATTGTAAGAGGATTAGCCTACACCGTAAATTGTAGTTACCGGAACAACTCGTTTGACACTGATCGACAGTAGTTCAAGTATGGATATAACATCATTTGCATCCCTGTATAACATCTATTGTATCCCCATAAGACATCAATTGCATCCTTATATGACGTCAATTGCCTCCCTATCGAAAAACTACGCCAACCGTTGGTAAGTTGGACAGAGATTAGAGATGAAGAATCTCAATTTTCGTTAGATGTAGCTTAACAAGAGAGGATGAACTAGAAGATTGCGAGTATACGAGAAGAGATACGAGTAACGCAGAAACAACACCAGAACTTTCAAAAGAGTATCGCAGAAGAATGTTTTCAACACCGATCGCATGTTGCTTTCATCCAGTCAAGAAGTTATACAATAGATCGACTCATGAAAATCAGTATGTAGCTCTGCCTAACCTATTTAGGTAATACGTGGAAACAGAACGAGTATTCAATGGATTGAACGACCTCAAAGAGATGATTATATCAATAGTACGTGGGAATTTGGAGAGCCATGAGGAAATTTGAGTTATCAAATGACGATGCTAGAGTCACAATACTTTTAAGTCAACATATTGGAGGATGAAGGACGACAACAACACGGGAGTTAACAAGGATGTCGTGTGCAACACGAGGTTGACTAATAACGTTGACGATCGTAACGAGAAGTCCAGAGATAAGAAGACAGTCAACTGATGATATAGTGAAGACATCGTCAGCACAGTATGAAGCATTTTCAGAGACGAGAGTAGACAGCAACGCTTTGCTAAGACTTAGACGAGATTAGAACACTTGATCGATAAAACCCTCACATTGTAGAGTTTGACCTGAGGAAGGAACCTTCTGTGTTTGGAGACTAGCCGTTTCAGATTTTGTAAGATGATTAGATTGTGCTACCTAGAACCTTTTCCCGAAGTTCGACATACGAATTTCAAATAGCTAACCCGAGGATTGATAGTTGTCACCCTAGTATTCGTAGATCAGTGATATCTTCGTATCGTGTGTTTAGAACTTAAACCTTTGGCCGCTGAAGTAATCGTTTATGTAAAACGAGAACTTGAGCATTTTAGAGTATGTCTTCCGAGATGGTTTTCTTTTATTTTAGGGGCTACTGCTTTAGATTTCGAGGACGAAATCTTTTGTTGAGTGGTGGATAATGTAATACCCTGTATTTTCGGATACATGGTTATATAAATAAGACCCTGCATGCTTGTGTGAAACCTTGGTGAAGAACCTTTCTCGATCGATCGAACTCTTCTCGAGCGATTGAACTTCCGTCATTCTCGATCGATCGAACTCTTCCCGATCGATTGACCTTATTTTGGTTTCGATCGATCTAAGTCTTCTCAAGCGATTGAACCTTGTGCTTTCAATCGATCGAACATACTTCGAGCGATCGAAACCCTGTCGACCTGATTCTGTGACGTGGAACCTTTCTTGAGCGATTGAACTCCTTTCAACCGATCGAACCTTAACCGACCTGGTCTCAATCGATCGAACTCACTTCGATCGATCGAACGTTGTAATTCCAGTTTACGCATTCTGCCACCTGCCCTCTTGCCTCCTTATATATATATGTATGTTTTGTGTGTTGTGGTGTTTTGGCAGTTTAGAGTTTGAGAGAGAGAGCTTGTGTGTGTATGTGTGTTCTATACATATATATATATATATAACCCCTTCTGTGTGTGTGATATATATATATATATATATATGCTAGAGCAAGAAGAGGAGAACAAGAAGAGGAAGAAGGAGAAGAGAAAGAGATCAGATAAGAGAAGAGAACAGAGAAGACAGAGGAAGCTCGCCACCACCATAGTCGTCGTCGCCGCCGTGGAGCTCGGAACACCGCCGTTGGACCACCGGAGAGAGGTGAGTTCATTAACTCACTCAAGGGATGACTTTAGTATGTTTATATGCAGTTTAGAACGTGTATATTGTGACCCCGAGATCTTTGTTCATCGCTGCCCAGTTTCTGGATAGAAGATGATGTTCGAGCGATCGAACTATTCTCGATCGATCGAACTTACCGCTTCCTCAATCGATCGAAGGAACTTCGATCGATCGAAACGACTTTTCCTCGAGCGATCGAACTGACTTCGATCAATCGAACTTCGTTTGACTTCAATCGATCGAGAGGACCTCAATCGATCGAACCTTGCAGAACATGATTAATTCCTGTTGTTTATTATATGAACTGTTTAGTTGATTAAATGTTGATCCATGCTTTAATATGCGATATTGTTAATTTAAGAGATAATGCAACACTGTTGTGAGATGAACTGTTACATAATAATATTGCTGAACTGTTTGTAGAATGGAACACGACAGCATGTTAATAATCAGAAATGAGTAGATATGATTAATACAGAGCATGTGGTATTTCCAGTACTTAGTATATGAGCATTTCACAACATGTGTCAGCATGCATGGGATAGTGATGTGAAGAGGCAAGAGAATCTGATGAGAAATGGGATATGTGATTTATATGGAATAATGAGATATGTGTACTTTGGGACCCGTGGGATCAACGGCTGACGAGTCGGGTGGACGTGGGATGGTTAGAGTTCCTAGTGCGCCTCTCACTGTTGAAGACGTCCAGTGATGCGTATGCACTGTTGAAGACGTCCAGTGTACCGTTGAAGACGTCCGGCTAGTGCTCTAATGTATTCTCAGCTGTGTAGACGACCAGTGAGGGTATACGCATCGTTGAAGACGTCCGATGTGCCGTTCTATCATTTACAGATAGGTGGTACCGTGTAGACGACCGGTAACCCTATCAAGGGATTTTGGGATCTATTGCCTAGTCGGGTGATTCCGATTGGCATTACTGTATCGACGAATGGTTTACAGATTTGTAATAATGGGATTGACGTATGGATACAGAGATGGATAGAGATATGAATATGAGTACGGATATGATGAGATAAGGGTTCAGTCGTGGATTCAGCGTCCCGACGTAAAGGTAGATGCATGGGTGGTTGCATGGTTACATGCATGGATTTGGTGAATACGTGATGAGATATGTTATACCATGATGTTTATCCTTGTCATTACTTAATATGATTTCTGTTATTATTGATTAATGCATAGTTTAATGAGACCTTTGCTATGTCCGTGAGAGACGCCATTGTTAAGAGATTAACCGCATTTTAAGATGCTGAACAATAGCGGTGAGGAGTGTTGTTTAATGTACTCACTCAGTTTTGTATTCAAAGCTGATGGCGTTTATGCCCTGGACATTCCAATGTCTAGGGATTTGTAGGTCTTGAGGACTGAAGACTGATAGTTCTGCCAGACTTGGAGCTGAAGGCTGGAAGACGAAGATGTGCTGCTTTATATAGTTAGTTTGTATATCTGTTGTTGTTATTGTTATAGGCCTGAGACTATAAGCCAGCTGTTGTAATAGTTTTAGTAGACTTTTATAATTGGTACTTGGGCATCTGTTGCTTTCATACCTTTTATAGTTTCCGCTGTAGCCTCTGATTATGTTAATAAGATATGTTCTATGAATAGCATCCTCCCTATCGTGGTGTTTATTGGTTTGAGTAGATGACAACGCGGTTATTCACCCGTCATTCCCTATGGACCCATAAAGGAAATTTATTTTTCTCTATTTATGCTGCTCCGGGGCGTGACATATTGGGATTCATCCACTCATCATCCTCTATATTATTCCCCGCACTTATATTTATTACGTTAGTAAGTTCAACATTCCGTTTAACCTCACTACCCTCCACACCTAGATAATCATCGTCTTTGGAAGGTTGATCAACAGCATTAAAAACATTTAATTTTAATTTTATATTCCCGAACGACACTTTCATCACTCCTGTTCTACAATTAACTCGTGCGTTGGCCGTGGCTAAGAATGGACGACCAAGAATAACAGGAGTGTATTTTCTAGCATCTAGCACCGGTTCGGTGTCAAGGACCATAAAATCTACAGGATAGAAGCATTGATCAACTTTTACTAGCACGTCTTCGACGATTCCCCTAGGTACTTTAACAGAACGATCCGTTAATTGAATAGTAGCGGCCGTAGGTTTAAGTTCACCTAGTCCTAATTGTTTGTAGACATGATACGGTAAAAGGTTAACACTAGCTCCTAAGTCAAGGAGAGCCCTATGAATGATAGTGTCACCTATGACACATGAAATCGTTGGCGTACCAGGATCCTTATACTTCGGAGGTGAGTGTTGAAAAATTGAACTTACTTTTTCCGTGAGGAAGACCTTTTTAGGAGTATGACTACGTATTTTGCGCTTTTGAGTACAAAGGTCTTTTAAACATTTAGCATAAGCGGGAATTTGTTTAATAGCATCGAGGAAAGGAATATTAATTTTAACTTGTTTGAACACCTCGAGTATATCTTCCATTTTTGATTTTTTCTTAGACAAATGTGACGGTCCCTCATCATTAGGTGGATATGGCATTCTCGGAATATAGTTCGTTGGGACCGGTTCTTTTTCTTTTCTATTTTTATCCACGTCCTCACCCATCTTATTCAAGTTAGTATTCATATCTTTCACATTCTCATTCGGGATTTCTATTACCTCTTCCTCTCGTGTAGTCAACCTAGTTGAGACGGCGTTTACTTGTTCATTCGACCCCTTAACCTCATATTGTCCCTTAGGGTTTTGAATTGTTTGACTAGGCAACGTCCCCTCGTTTCTACGACTCACTACAGTAGCTAGTTGTCCCATTTAGGATTCAAGCTTGGCAATGGATTGTGTGTGAGAGTGCACTATTTGTGCTTGTGCTTGGACTTGAGTTTCAATAGTCTTAAGGGAAGCCAACACCTTTTCCTCAAAAATATTACCCCTTGAAGGATTCGAATTAGGAGGCGGTTGTTGGTATTGGTTAGGTTGAAACTGAAGTCGATACGCATTAGGAAAATTAGTTGCCTCATTAGGATTATTATTATTATTTTTCCACGAGAAGTTAGGATGGTTTCTCCATGGCGCGTCCGGATTATTAGTAGTTGCATTATAATTATTCCGTGGGTATTGTTGAATAGAATTAATGTGTTGCTCCACGAATTCCAAAAATTGACTCGCCGATGGACATGTAAGTATAGAATGTGAAGGATCGGAACATAATGCACAAATTTCATGAGCGGGTGGGGTTGTCATTTGATTCATTGTCATAAGTCGGTCAAGTTTTTTAGATAATTCTTGAAATTCAATAGAATGACTCGACTCAAACTTCACCTCTCGTTTGGTTGGAGGAAGATATCCTTCCGAACGTACCGACACAGCCTGATGCATCGAGTTCTCGCTTAACGTTTCAAATATTTTCCAGGCCTCATCGGCGCTTTTGTGTAGGAAAGTTCCCGCACAAACGGCATCGACAGTGTTACGGACAGAGGGAATAAGTCCCTCGTAAAAGACCTGGACCAACTGCCACTTAGGAACCTGATGATGTGGACACGAACGTAATAATTCTTTAAATTTTTCCCACGTGTCGTAAAGTGATTCCCCATCTTGCATCACAAAGTTTGTTATAGATTTTCTTATCTGATTCGTACGCATAATCGGGAAAAACTTTTGTAAAAATGCGGTATGTAAGGCTTCCCATGTTCTAATTGTGTTTGGCTCCAAAGATTGAAGCCAATATTTAGCTTTATCTTTTAAAGAGAATGGAAAGAGCCGCAATTTTAATTCATCATCAGTTAAGTTTTGGATTTTCAAAGTAGAACATATATCTTGAAAATCTCCTAAGTGTTTATATGGATCTTCATTTAAACGGCCATGGAAAGATGGAAGTAGCGCGATGGTAGACGACTTTATCTCAAAGTGAGATGCTATCGCCTCCGGTAATTCAATACATGTTTGTGGCATGTGAGTCGTCGGAATAAAATAATCTTTAAGTGGAGGAGGTGGCGGTATATTAAGATTATTCATATTCACACCATCATTTTGATTGTTATTGTTATTTCCACCGTCAGCCATTTCAATCGGTTCAATTTGAAAAGTTCGAGTTTTCCTTAACCGTTCACGGGTACTCTGAATTTCGGCCTCAAACAACGACGACGGAATCGGAGTTGATTCGTCGTCTTGCAACCTAGCTCTAGAAGCTTGGGTTGTGGACTTACTAGTTCTTAAGGTACGTTCAAGTTCAAGATCGAAAGATTTTAACTCTGGTTTATTTGAACGTGTACCCAACATAAACTAAAAGAAAGTAAACTAAAAACAAAAACTGACTCAACTAAAAAAAACAAATAGCAATCACGCAAATAAGACGACAAGCAAGCACTCAACTAATGTGATGCATGAATATTATCCTGTAATGCAATGACCGCGTCAAGCCCAGCGCCCCGGATTTCCTAGCTAATGCAGTGCAATTAACCCTAAACTAATGCAAATAGTGCGTCACAGCGCCCTGACTTACAGTGGTTTAAAGCGAGTTTCACAAGAAGCAATTTATTTAATTTTTATTTATTTTATTTGCGTAAGCTCCTTTGATGTAATTAGCTACTCCACTCGGAAACGTTGGAATTTGATGACTCGGAAACCTATAAAATAAAAGAACAAGTTAGTAATTAAAAACAAAACGGAAAATAAGAAGAATAAAAACTAATCTAATATTTACGAATTAACTAAACTAAGATTCTAAAATTAAAGCTAGTAATTTGCAATCCCCGGCAACGGCGCCAAAAATTGATGTTGTCAATATCAAGATATAAAAGTATTCTTTACTTTTCAAAAGATTTGCAGTGTGGAAGTAAAGGTCGAACCCACAGAGATTGATTTACTACAGCGACTTAATTTTAAAACCTAAATTTAGTTAACTAAGAAAACAGATTTGATTTTAATTTGAATTAAACTAAGAACATAAAAATAAATCTAAACTATGAAAGCAATTTAAATAGTTTTTTTTTAATAATGTTTAAGGGAACCTAGGATTACAAATCCACCACTAGCTTCATAATAGGAATATTTATGAATTACTTTAGCTTATTACATTGGATGATAATGGGGAATTGTAGCTACAAGCCCAATTCCTCCGACAAGAAGATATTCATGGTTCAAGCACCAACATAATCCATCTTCGGTTAGCACGAATTATCCCACACTAAACTAGGGTTGTGATCTAATCCGTCTAACCTTGGCATGGACTATTCGGATACTTGATAGCACAAATCAATAAAGCATCATCACATTTAAACAATCTAAACAAGCACAGCAAGAATAGATCGTTGAGCACATCACAGTCAAAATAGATCTAAGACAAGAATAAATTCTGAAAGTAATGATTTAATCACTAAAAGCACGATTTATTTATAAAAATCCTCTAAACACGTGACTGTCATCCATACATAATAAAACTAAAATAAAAACATAAATAAAACCCTATTACTCGTCTAGGGCTTCATTGAAACCCTAGATCTATGATCTAGCCGTCCATGGAAGTGATAGATGGCAAGAGGTTGATGGAGGAGGCCATGGAAATCCTTGGTCTTCTTCTTCTTCTCCTTGCTTCCCTCCCTTCAATGGCTGGAAGTATGGTTGTAGAATGTGTATGTATGGGTGTGTAATAATGTGTAACCCTTTAATTGTGATAAAATAGGGTATATAAAGAATTACAACAAGTTTTGGAAGCCTCTCCAACCCGAAACGGACTGAAACTGATGTAATTTACAGTCTAGACGTCGTTCAGCAGTTTCGTTTGCACAGGAGTCTTCAGTGTACTGAAATACGCAACTTTGGTTTTTACACATATCGCGCGAGCGGGTCGCGCGAGTGCGACATTTGGCACTTTGCGCGCGCGGATCGCGCGAGCGATTTCTGGGTTCTCGCGCGAGCGGATCGCACGAGCGATTCTCAGTTTTTCGCACCCGCGGGTCGCGCGCGCGACTTGACTTTTTCAGCTTCTTTTCTTCTGGTTTTTCACCCTGTTTAGCCTGATTTACTTGATTTCTTCCAAAACCTGTCAGAAAATAGAAAATGAAGTAAAAATATACAAAAACAGGATAAAAAGGTACTAACAAATGTGAATTAAGGCGTATAATTAAGATTAGTTCTCTCCCGATCAGTACGAGAGAGGAAGGAGCCTTTGTCGCGACTAGAACACCCTCAACTTGCCCCGTCTTTCGACAGGCCTCAATTAGCATCCAAATAATCATCTTATACTATATATGGTTCGACAATTAATACTATGATAGTATATTACATCACATAAGGAAATTAGAAATGGAAGATCTAAAGGTAAGATATCATTCATAAGATCTAAGCCAAGTATCACACAATGCAAAGTGAAAGATCACACAAAACAAACCTAGGAAAAATCGTCTAATCACATATCATGTAATAAAGTTTTCCTAATCTAAGGGGACATGAATTGTTCTTGAAACAAATAGATTAAAGAAAATAAGGATACTTAGCAAATTAGAATGATGCATGTTAATCTTTGAGAAGAGAAGATCTCTCAATCCCCGGGACGGATGAGAAAGGATGATTAGATCAAAGGAAGCATGAACATGTGATCAAGTTCATTCCTTATAATCTTCTTAGATTAGGACTCACAAAATCCCCAAATCTTTGCATGGATGCAATGTATGTATCTAGAATGTGCCAAGGTTGTAGTGTGCTTTGTGTTCATGGATTCCTAGAATGACTTAGAAGTCTAGAATGTGTATGAATGAATGAAAGAAATCATCATGGGATATGTACTAATATAGTATGAACTACTTCCTAAGACATGAACTAATTTGGAGTGCATGTAAGCATCAAATCAAAGGGGGAAAGTAAAAGTGTGCTTGCTGTGAATAGTGGACAGAACAGTAACATGATCTTTTGAAAATCGAAAAGAGGGGTTATGAATGTTTTCAATGCATGATTTTTTATGAAGATCTTCCTTATTGTGTCTAAAACACAACCCAAAAATCCAATCTTTAATAACTATCACAGATTGAGAGAAATCATATAAATAATAGAGGTCACTCAGAAACAGAGTCCGTATTGTCAACTGAAATGTTGAAAAATCTTAGAAAATGAAAACAACTGATCTAGAGGTCCATTTTATACAGAAAGTTCCCTAAGATATTTAAGTTCAAGGTAAAAATAAGTTAGGACCACCCCTTTTGGAAAAGTTTTCTGAAAAATAAGTTGGAAGTCAACCAAGCTGCTGTGACAGCAGAGGCAGAATGTCTGGAAGGAATGTTTGGGTCCAAATGGACCATTTTCAAGTATTTCCAAGTCAAACCAAAACTCATGGGTGATCTCTAATGTGTTAGGAAGACTTTCCAAGTGGCCTTGCATCCATACATTGAGTATTGAGTTCTAGAGAAATCTTTGAACTCAGATCACTCACTGTTTTAATTCACTATTTTGAAGATTTGGGGAAAACAAGGTTTATCTCTTGAAATCAAAGTGAGGGTTTTAAGAAGGGAGTTTTGAAATTGAAGTTTTGAAAGCACGTTTTCAATAATTAATGAAGGTTATAACCACTTAAAATGCCAACATCAAACTCATCATCAAGAACCTCCAAGATTGTTGGAGAGATTTATTTTCATTTGAACATAACTTCAAGGATACCTTGGAGGTATTGAAGTTATAATCATCATCTATCAAACATGTTTTTAAGGTCAAGAGCCAATCCATAAGGATTCACTCACCTCAAACTTCATGTCATCATTTAGAGGATGATGAACAAGTAAGTAAATAAAGAAAAACAAAAAGAAATGAGGTTAGGAAGAGTCAAACATTGTATATAAGCAAGCAAATGAACAAATCAATAGATGATGATCAATGTGATATTGGACTTATAGCTTGGTGTTTCACTCATAGATATAGACATTTGGACATGGAAGTAGCTTCCTAACTCAAAAATGCTTAGAGAAATGGTGATTGGGTGTATTGATGATGAAGTATATAGAAGAATGGTGGAGGAAAACAAGATTGGAACTCACTTTCTATAGAAAAATAGTAGGAGGAAGCTCCTTTCTCACTTCTAAATCTATCTTTGTCTCTCTTTTTCTCTACAACTTTGTCAAGCTTTGCACTTGGCCCCCCCAAAATGAAGAGCAATTGGGGGTTTATATAGGCCAATTTGGGATGGTTTTGGGATTTAGAAAGTGCTCCCATTGGTCCCAAACATCTGTGAACATAGAACTACGTCGTTTTGGTTTTCAATTAATCAAAATGAACCCCCAAAAGATATTACAAAAATAAACTGTTCTGGAGGAGAGTGCCGCGGCGGCACTGGGCTTGTGTCGCGGCAGCAGTGGGCCAGTGCCGCGGCGGCACTGCTCCTCAATTGTCTGGATAATCCTGTTTAGGCCCCCAGAGGTTTCGATATTCGCGAAAATGCCCTATTTTGTCAAAAATTCACAAAAAATGCATACGAACTCCAAATTTAGGTTGTGATATACCGTTGGAAAGGTAATGGAGTCTATTTTATATAAAAAATAATTTAGGAATAGGTCACTTTGAAAAGTTTTGCGGTATTTGTGATAAAAGCCAATTTGATCGCCTTTTTCGCCTTCGGAAATTCATAATAAACTTGTTTTAAATCCAAAAATTATGTACGATATACCGTTGGAAAGCTATTGACCTCTAGTATCCATGAAAAATATTTAAAAATTGCTACAGTGCTCCGGTTCTAAAGTCAAATTTTGGTCAAACTGGTCAAACCTGGGATTCCCGGGAAGTTCTGGAAACCTCTGGGAGCTCCCGGGAGCTGACGATTTAATCTGATTTTACTTAAAAACTCATTTTCTTACTTTTCTTACGACATAGCATGTTTTCAGAACTTTTGGTCCAAATCTGGGAGCTTTTGGGCTTTCAGGGGCATTTTGGTCATTCTGAGCATTTTGAGAAATAGAACTAACTTCCAGGAGTCCTTTTGAGTCTTTTTTTATCATTGTGAACCACCAAGCTATGGGTCTCCTAAATCTGATAGCCGACAAAATGGGGTGTCTACAGTTTGCCCCTCTTTGCCATGAACTTACGAGGCAACGCATGTCGCAAGCGAGTGCCAAAGCTTTGAAGAGACAGGTCTTTTGGAGGCTATAGATTTAGGATAAAAAGTGTTGCAAAAGATGCAATGATGCTGAGGCTAGTGCTGGTCGCGCTCTGCATGAGCTGCCTACGTATCCCAAGGGGAATCAGACCAGGACGTAGTTCGGGGCACAAAGGAATAAATCACACATGCACATACACAACAATCAGGCGGATGCTATGCTATAAGACTGATATGCAATGCATGGATGTGTCCTGAGTCCTATCATGTTTAGTGTTCTGATCCTAGCGTGAGCTGGTACTATGGGGTGTGTGCCACCCCGAGTGGACTGGTGTTGTGCTAGTGTTTGCAACTGTGATGTGGTAGATGACTCGGATAAAGACATCAAGGTTTAGAAGACTCTGGGTCTAGGGGCAAACTTTTGGAATTTGGGAAGTGTACTTTGCAAACAAATGTAATCGAACGTGGGGTCGCAAAGGACAATAATTAAAAATAATCGACGGACACAGAAGTCCTGGATACCAAATGATGGATAAGGAAGTTCAAGATAGCCAATCGGAGAAGGGTTCACGATAACCGTCAAGCGAGAAAGCTCACAATAGCTAATAGGTAGGTGAGGGGGCTCACAATTTTAGACAGAGGAGTGAGGAAGCTCATGATAAGTGAAAAAGCTCATGATAAGTGAGAAAGCTCACGATTAGTGAGAAAGCTCACGAGTTTGGACAAAAGAGTGAGGAAGGTCACGATAAGTGAGAAAGCTCATGATTTTAAACAAAAATGTGAGGAAGCTCACGATTATCGACAGACACAGAGCCTTTGACTGTGAATAGATAATGCTTGCCCCGGGAGTTGGGGTTCTTTTGACTATAGGCGGTGTTTTAGGATGACTAATCCGGAGAGTTAGTTCTGACTGTCGTTATCTTCTGCGGGGCATAGTAAGGAATTCTTCGGGAATCTCTCTTAACTTTGGCACTAGAACCAGGATTCGTCTCCAAACCTCTCATGGTTGATCGGAATGACCGAGAACTAGGATCTATCTCTAAATCTCTCGTGGTT
Source organism: Hydrangea macrophylla (assembly GCA_033977485.1). Taxonomy (NCBI): domain Eukaryota; kingdom Viridiplantae; phylum Streptophyta; class Magnoliopsida; order Cornales; family Hydrangeaceae; genus Hydrangea; species Hydrangea macrophylla. Next base: position 89,323,723 of record CM066986.1, read on the forward strand.
GATCATATTTTGTAATGCTCAATCCAAAAGAACCGATTAGGGCCTTCGGGAGCTGATGGACTCTCTGAGAATCTCTTTAAAATGATTGATAGATGTGGAAGTTCTACCCTAACCTAAAGGGTTTATAATGAAAGATTTGCCTCATTCTGGAGGGCTGGTGATAAAGGATTTGCCTCAATCTAGAGGGCTGATGATGAAGGATTTGCCTCAATCTAGAGGGCTGGTGATGAAGGATTTGCCTCAATCTAGAGGGCTGAAGGATTTGCCTCAATCTAGAGGGCTGGTGATGAAGGATTTGTCTCAATCTAGAGGGCTGGCAATGAAGGATTTGCCTCAATTTAGAGGATTGGGGATGAAGGATTTGGCGATGAAGGATTTGCCTCAATCTAGAGGGCTGATGATGAAGGATTTGCCTCAATCTAGAGGGCTGGTGATGAAGGATTTGCCTCGATCTAGAGGGCAGATAATGAAGGATTTGCCTCAATCTAGAGGGCTGATGATGAAGGATTTGCCTCAATCTAGAGGGCTGGTGATGAAGGATTTGCCTTAATCTAGAGGGCTGATAATGGAGGATTTGCCTCAATCTAGAGGGCTGATGATGAAGGATTTGCCTCACTCTAGAGGGCTGATGATGAAGGATTTGCCTCAATCTAGAGGCCTGATAATGAATGACTTGCCTCAATCTAGAGGGCTGACAATGATGGATTTGCCTCAATCTAGAGGGCTGGTGATGAATGACTTGCCTCAATCTAGAGGGCTGACAATGAAGGATTTGCCTCAATCTAGAGGGCTGATGATGAATGACTTGCCTCAATCTAGAGCGCTAGCGATGTACGAATCGAGATGATGAGTCGACAGTGAACTATGGTGACTGTCATGGATTGGACTGCTGATGTATGAATCAAGATGACGAGTCGACAGTGAACTACTGTGACTATCAAGATTGAACTGACAATGTATGAATCGAGATGACGAGTCGACAGTGAACTACTGTAACTGTCATGGATTGAACTGACGATGTACTAATCGAGATGACGGGTCGATAGTGAACTACTGTGACTGTCAAGATTGAACTAATGATGTACGAATCGAGATGACGAGTTGACAGTGAACTACTGTGACTGTCATGGATTGCACTGACGATGTACGAATTGAGATGACGAGTCAATAGTGAACTACTGTGACTGTCAGGATTGAACTGACGATGTACTAATCGGGATGACGGGTCGATAGTGAACTACTGTGACTGTCATGGATTGAACTAACGGTTGGAATAACCGTGATCAAAAGAAATGATGATGTACGAATCGAGATGACGAGTCGACAGTGAACTACTGTGACTGTCATGGATTGAACTTACGGTTGGACTAACCTTGATTAGAAGAACTAACGAATTGATATGCTTGCTGGGGATTAAATTGAATCTGCTAGGGGGTGAAGTGACTCTACTAGGGATGAAAGTGGTTTCTTCTGTGGTCTTGACTGAGACACACAATATTCGTTCAAGACACTTTTCTGAAGATGAACTAGCTCTGTTGGGAACGACTTTGATGAGAAGATTCAGCAACGAATGAGGAACATTTATGACATGATTTCGGGTTGGTTGCTGAGGAGCTGGCAGAAGATAGCCAGTGGATCTTGTGAATTGATCTTGTAAAGGCAAGTGAATGTGATTGGAGGGGTGTCACCAATGATGGAGGTTCTTGGGACTCATATCATGTTGTAGACTTGACAAGTGCAGTAATGGTGTTTAGAATATCTGCTTGTATCCACAGGTTTTATAGTTGGTAATCACTTTAAACCCACACATTTGAGACCATTGGGACAAATGGACTTGACAGCAACAACAATGACAAGGAAAATTGGATTGGTTTATATGAACCTTGAACTCTGATACAGTTTCGATTAGATTATTACTGACTTAACCAAAGAAGGATTGACTCGACAAAAGTAACGACACGAAATGCCCAAATTAGCATAATTAAATGTGTCTCTGTCATAAATGGTGTACTACTCATCTTTTATGTTCACTCCTCATCTTAATATGATAGCACTTTGCTGATAAATCTGGTTTTTTGAAAATTCCTCCCTATTGATCTAATCAATTTTCTACTTTTCCTAGGAAGTGCCTTGAATTAGTGCCTTAGCTTTTAGAATAAATTTTTTTTTTAAAACAACTTGGTAACTTGAAAACTCGCCCTTGGTGTGAAGGGATCGTGTTAGGCAAACGGAGTTTGCCCCTAGTTTGAGTTATAGAAAGTAGAATTCATAAGCAAACGAGGTGGGTGACCGAAGTTTGCCCCTAGTTTGAACAATGGTTTATTGGAGGTTTTGGGCAAACGAGGTAGGTGACCGAAGTTTGCCCCTTGTATGAAGGGTAGATAGTAAAATTCAGGCAAACGAGGCAGGTGGCCGAAGTTTGCCCCTAGTGTGGAAGGTGGTTTTTTGGCTTGAGGCAAGGACCGTGACTTTAATCTCTCAAATGCTCATAACTTTTGCCTAGGCACCAGTGAGGTGACCTAGCGAGCTCTTTTCTCTCTTTTGTTATTGCTCACCTTGGATTCAGCTCTAACTTTTGCCTAGGCATCCTTTCGGATTTTCGACCTAGCGAGCCATCCTTCTTTTCATTTTGAAAGTCTGCCTACGTACCCCCGAGCGGGAATCAGGTCCAACGTAGTTCGGGCCAAGGTTTTGAAGAAAAGGGGATTGATTATGATGGTGTTGACCTAACCGATGCGGTTGCCTACGTATCCCCGAGTGGGAATCAGGTCGAGCGTAGTTCAAGGCAAGGCCTTGAAAGAAATTGGTTTGATTATGATGGTGTCGACCGAACCGATGTGATTGCCTACGTACCCCCGAGTGGGGATCAGGTCGAGCGTAGTTCAAGGCAAGGTCTTTTTGGAAAGGCTGAGGTATGAGGGTTTTTCAAACCGATCGTCAAAGAAATTCAAACTTAGGTTACTTATGGTAGCTTGAAGAGGAGGATTCAGTTTCCATCTCCCTTTCTTTTCTTTTCTTTTTCTTTTTCTTTTTCTTTTTCTTTTTCTTTTTTTTTTCTTTTTCTTTTTCTTCTTTTTCTTTTGAGGATTGATCCTTTTCACTTTCGCCTAGCCAGTCAATTTTCCTTTTCACATAGTTGATTCGTGTGAGATCTTCCGATCATAATCTCGAAATTTCAGAATGTGCACGTCAGCTCTCGGGATTTATTTGTGGTCGTTTCGAGCTTTTTGAAATGTGATCTAGGCACGTTCTTATGATGTACCTTGAAGCATACAATTCTCTCATTTGTTTCATCAAAAACTTCTTTCATTTTTTCCGTCATTTTGACTGGCTAAGGTCAGATCTTGGAAATCAATACCTTTTCAGCTCTAACTTTTGCCTAGGTGCCCTTTCGGGTTTTCAACCTAGCGAGCTTTTCTTTTCTTTTCTTTTCTTTTCTTTTCTTTTTTTTGAAAGTGGAGATGAAACTCACTGAAATGTTTGACTACCATCAAGGACTAAGTCTACACAAGTTCATATGGCTCTCAATTGGGTTGGGCCCACGGCTTTGAAATGGTGGGAAAAGGGTGTTGGGAAAGCTCCAAGTCAGTTCCAAGTATGTCTTTTCAAGATTGAGGCAAGAGAATCTCTAAATTCTTAAAGTAAGACGATTCAATTCTTGGCTCTTCATCGGTGTCAGTGTAAAATTGACTTTGACCTTTCAGGATTTTTTTGTTTGAGTAAAAAAAAAAATTATTTAGCACAGTAATATCCATGGTAATTTGAAAAGTGACACTTCAGTTCAGCGGTTCATGCATCTATGACTAGGCACATCAGATTAAGCAAAATGAGATTTCATTCCATTAGCAAGAGAGAGGAATTACATTACTCGACACAGACCCATAACTACTCGATGGTAGACAGACTCGACCACAAAACTAAACTTGAAATAGATTCAAAACATAGGACAGACTCATCTTGGTCTCAAATGGAGTGTCTTTGTGACCCATTTATTATTATTATTATTATTTTTTCAGCAGAAGTTCCAAACACTATCAGTTCACCGTGTAGCTTCAACAATAGTTGGCCTCAGCAAAGGGGATCATTTGAACAGATTAGCCAGGGGCTTTAGGTTCGATGAAGCTGACACTTTGGTTGACATAGGGTTGGATGGGCGATGGCTCAATGATTTTCTGATCAAGGAGGTCCTGAATATCATGGCGAAGGCGCATGCAGCTGTAGGTGTCATGGCCTGGGTCTTGGTGGTAGGTACAAATTTTGGACATGTCATAACTAGGCGGAGGGATGTCAGCACGAGGCTGAAGGAGTCGGAGGTGCCCCTTTTTGATGAGGTTATCAAGGATAACGGACAATGGCATACCCAGGTTGGTGAAGGTTCTTGGGTTGCGGGTTTTGTTAAACTTTGAGTTCAAGTGGATCCTTGGAGTAGCTCTTGGATTTGGATATAGTCTAGGATCACCAAGGCTAGGGTGTGGGCTTGGATATAAGTAGAGATTCGGATGTGGAAACGAGCTTGGATAGATGGTGTTGGGCAACCTGATTCGAGGTGAAAAGTGCATGTTCATAGCGTATTATATGGTCTTTTATGCATACTTTTATCTCAAAATCCCTACATTTAGGTGCATTCTAATAACAATGTTCTTTTTATTGTGTTAATGCTTAAATATATGTTTTTGCATTGTTTTATAGGTATTAGAATGCAAATCGATGAAGTGGAGCTAAAGAAAAGTGATTCTGGTGGATAGAATAACGGAAGCAGCTGAGAAAACGCCAATTTTAACAATGAAGACTTCAGATTTGGAAGATTTTCCCAGAGACAAGAAATGTAGATCTTTGAGTTACGGTCGCGTGGCCGCAAACAGAAGGTCAATTCGAGATCCGAGTAAAAAGTTATGGCCATTCTCCCATCGGTGCGCAGAGCTGTCAAAATCAGAGAGTTCAAGCGATTGAGGAGAGTTCAATCGATCGAACCTTCGATCGATCGAACTAAGCTCGATCAATCGAACCTTATTTTCACCCAAAAGTTGCGTAAACTCTGTGGGAACCCTATATATACGTCGTTTTGACGCCAGACGAAGGGAGGACGCTCCAGAACGCAGAAAACAGCAGTTTTAGGGTAGTTTTAGGGTTAGATTAGGAGTAGATTAGGTTAGATTCTTGTTTTTCTTCCTCTTTTCCATTGATTTACTGAAGATTATTGAAGATTCAAGTTTCTTTTATGTTTATTACAAGTTATATTCAGATTATTCCAGGTTTTCTTTTCAATCCTTGTTATTTGATTGTTATTAGTTTATGTGTTATGATTATTCTAGGTTATTGTTTCTGCACTAGTTTATTTATGTTTTCGTAGTTTAGACGTTGGGAATATGCGATGAAGCATTGATTCCCAACCTCTGCCATGCAATCTTTAGAAAACCTAAGCTCGATCGATCGAAGGTATTTCGATCGATCGAACCAGAGCCATAGTCAAGCGATCGAAGACATTTCGATCGATTGAAGGATGATGCTGTCCGATCAATCGAGAGCGCTTCGATCGATCGAACCTGCAGAATCTTGAGATGATTCTTTTAAGTATTCCATAACTTTCTGTTTTAGAAATCTGTCATCAAATTGTCCCAATAAGCTCAGTTTGTCACAACAGTTTTTAGAACTTAAAGCCTTAAGGCCTTTTCTTCAATGACTTTTGAAAATCACTTTGAATGCTAACACCATTTAGAGTGCAAGTAATTACCATTATTTTAAACCGTCTTCCAAGTATTTTAAATCAACTGTGATGATGTAGTCCCGGTCATGAAATGGTTATTGATTCTATATCTTTAGAAAAATACGGAATACTGAAAAGGGATGTACTCCATAGAGCGTTAATGAATATGCATGGTAGATGGTTAGGATCAATGTGGATTCACGTGTTTCCAGCACCTTTAGTTTATATGTTTAATTAGTTATGTTTCTTTATGTTTTAGTTTATTATTTAGTTTAATTTAATTAACTAGGATTCGTTAGAACTTTCACCTCTAGATTCATATTTTTCTTTTTCTTTAGGTTGTAACTTAGTAGATATTCTTCCTATTCCTTCCCTGTGGGATCGACCTGGACTTCCAGTACTATATTACTTGCACGATCGCCTACACTTGGGTGTTGCACAAGAGCGCACAACTTTTTAGTCGTGTCAAGTTTTTGGCGCCGTTGCCGGGGAAGGCAACTAGGTTAGGATTTTACTAAGTTTTTCCATTTTTCTTCTTTTACTTAAAAAAAAAAAATTCATTGGACTTTTTCTCTCACAAGAAAAAAAAAAAAAAAAAAAAATTTCTTTTGTTTAAATATTTTGGGTAAACATGTCTTATCCATATTACCCTCCATATAACACAAATACCACGAATGGGTACACATTAGGTAATGAGAACTATACCCCGAGTTGGCAAGCACCCACATATGATGCACATTATCAACCTGAGTGCTACTAATCACCACAATGGGACAACCATCGTGTTAGTCCCCCATGTTATCAAACGTATCAAGAACCTCCACCTGGAGAGTTCTATCAATCGCAATGGGGATATAGCCAAAATGATAGTGTAGGATATAGTAGTAGTTCCCACGATTACCAAATGCACCAAGACTTTCCTTCTGGGGAGTCTTGCACACAAACACACTGGGAAGGGGACTATTACCAACAACAATGGGGTGAAACTTCATATAGTTATAATGAGGAGAATAACCAAGTTGAGGATAATGGTATGTTAGAATTGCTGCTTAGTGAAATGCAAAGGCTAGAGAGTGCAATTGATAAATTAGGAGCTAGATATCAACAAGCATTTGATAGCCAACCTTTAGAAGACTATACCAGTCCTTCAACGCTACAACCTGAATTTCAAGACACTAACAATGGAATGGAATTAGAGGACAATGATGGGTTCATACCGAGTGAGGTTAACAACTCATTTGAGAAAGTGATAACCCAACAAGAACTCCAAAACCAAACCATTGAGCATGAAGTTGTAGAACCATCTTCTCCTCAACATACAACCCCAGACATCAACTCCTTCACTGCCTGGATAAAACTGCACAATCTCTTTGTCCAGAGCACCTCAATAGATGACATATATAGTGAGGAGAGTTACAAGGATGAGAATGAGGTTTTAAAAGATGACGAGAGTTTAGGTGATTGCACGCAATTAGGAAAGGAAGAGTCCCCTGTTGACTCTACCCCTACCTTTGATAGTGACCCTAGGGAGGACGTAATTGAAAAATCTAAATCCTGTTTAGATTCATGCGATATTCATGAACCCTCACTTCTTTCGACCGAAGAGGTGGTGTCACCAAGTTGCCCATCACCTATCATTGCTATCAATCAAAGCTCTCGTCCTGAGCTTGAATGTTATGTGTACCCCATTCGTGAACAAACAGAATGTGTTGTGGAAGAGGATGGTAAGGATACTAGCACATGTTCTTCACAAAATTTTAACTTTCAAAATTCTTTGAGAGAAGACTTGGAAAATATTGGGCCCACTTTAGATGATCTTAAAATTCAACAAGAAGCTAGCAATCTTCTAGACTGCTTGACCTTCTTGAGTGATTATGACATTGAGGCCCAAATAGATAGTTTTATCCAAGTCCAGTCCAAAACCATGTGCATAGAACAGAAATTCAATTCCTATGATTATATTTCCATAGATTCTGTTCTAGGACAAGCGGAGGGTGGTGAAGCTTCATTAGAACATCACTTCGACCCTGCCCCTTTTATTGAACCATGGCCTCCACCTGTTTTTAGTATTAAAATAGAGGCTGTTATAGGAAATACCAACACCAAAGATCGTTTCTTGCATATAATTCCTAAAAAGTGTGGTATTCCTCTTATAACTGTCCCCAATAATTTTGGAAGCCATTGGTTTTGCATCATCTCCTCTAACCTTGAGCCTGACATTAGTTGGGGGGAGTTGCATTTTTATGAGGATCCCAACATTCTTCTCACTGTTAAATTATTTTATTGGGAAGATCCTCAAAAATTTCGGTTGTTAATCTATGATAAAAATCTTTATTAACCGAATTTATTTACTGAGTAGTTGTATCTATGTTTCCTTGTTGCTACTAATGATCTTGCAGGTAGCTTGAAAAAAATGGATATTAACGCTTTGAGGTAAAATCCTTCCTTCCCTCGCTTTACTTTACATGTCCATGTGCTTAGTTTAGAACATTGAGGACAATGTCTAGTTTTAGTTGGGGGAGTGAGTCATTGCATGCCTCATATCTTTTTGTTGTACTTTAGTGTCATATACCTGCTTAGCAACATGTAACTCAGTAAATTAAAATCTGCAAAAATTTTAAAATTTTTATTTTTTATTTTTTTAAAGATAATTAAATGGTTCTTGTATTTCTCTCATAGTTAATGTAGTTAGTTATGATGCATTAGTGTTATTTTCTGTATGTTATTAGTATGTGATATACTATGGTAGTTTCTTTACTATCTTAGTTATAGTATGTTCTATGTTTTTTTTAATCTTCAAATACTTTGAGCACGTTGTGACAACCTTGTACTTAGCTAAAATGGATCAGTAAGCATAGTTTAAGTGTCTTGAAAGACTGTAGTGGAGACTAATAACCCAAGTGAGCTTTTGTGCCATTCTTTTATTTTTTAGGGTTTTATAAAATTACTCTTACTTTTTGAAAAGCGTATTAATTCGTTGAAAGTCTTATTTTTCTTCTTCATTTTGACTGATCACTAGAAGAGAACGTTCAGGATTTACCAAATTTAGAGCTCTTGAATTTACTTAAATGAATAATCCTATGAACTTAGAAGATGATTTAGGCCATCTTTTGACCATACATGCATAATATAGCCTTGGCCTACCTCTATGCTATTCATTTACTTCACCTCTTAAGCTTATCATAATCGCCTTGTCTTCATAATCCTAAAGTCTATACCTAACTCCAAATTAGGAGTTCAAGCCTCAGTTCTTTATTTAGGTGTGATTGAGATGTGTTACATTGACAAGAAGTTTGGTTGTGTGAATAAGGAAAAGTTGGCAGAGAAAAAAATGGAAAAAAAAAAAAAAGAAAAAAAAAGGAAGAAAAAAAAAGAAAAAGAAAAGCATGAAAAGAAAAAAAAAAGAAAAAAAGTGCCAATGGTTGTTACAAAAGAAAAAATAATAATAATAAAAAGAAGAGTGTGAAAAAAAGAAAAGACAAGAGAGAGATTGGAGATGTGGGGGAGTTTAAAAAGTTGTAATAGACATTCCAACCACATCCTTGGACCCAATTGAAAATCACAACCCTCTTTCTTCTTTCACCTAACACCTCTTTTTCAAAGTCCTGATGATTTTAAGTAAATTGGATTTGAAGTTAAGGTAATGAGAGAGTTATCCACGGTATCTCGCTCTTCTAGTGAAAAGTATCCTTTCATGAGACTTTATGCACTAAAATGTCTGTTTTTCAATTTAGATATGAGAAGCATTAGATTCCATTTACATTTACTCTTTATAGCTTCCATATCATGAGTGATAATTATTACACCTAATTCGGAGTGATTTCATCTTGAGAGTTTAACCCCGGTGAGAGTTGAGTCAAAATGAACGTCTTGATAGTATCTTAGATTATGCGAGCTTTGAAATTGAAGTTTTGTATTTTGGTTATCCATTCACACACACACACTTGAAGATTAATAGGTATGGAATATTCTAATGACTTTGATAGTAGATTAACTGTAATGTGTGTGTTGCATTGCTATGGCTTACTAGAGAGTTTCATGAGATTTTTGAGCTTAACTATATTGCTAAATGAGAGGAAAAAATTTCTTGAAAACATTTAAATGAGAACCATTACCATAAACATGAATTTTGTGGGTAGATTCACTGCAAACCCTCACGAGACAACACTCGTCCACTAGGGGGAACCTAGAGGTTTAAAGGCTTGTTGCATATGCTAAATGCAATCGCGATTCCTGCGAAAGTGATTTAGGATTTTTGCTTTCTTTTGTTTTTAATTTCTAGAGTTTAAATAAACACTGCTGTAGTTCGCTTCATTGCTAGGGACTAGCAACGAGCTAGTTGGGGGGTGTGATTCGAGGTGAAAAGTGCATGTTCATAGCGTATTATATGGTCTTTTATGCATACTTTTATCTCAAAATCCCTACATTTAGGTGCATTCTAATAACAATGTTCTTTTTATTGTGTTAATGCTTAAATATATGTTTTTGCATTGTTTTATAGGTATTAGAATGCAAATCGATGAAGTGGAGCTAAAGAAAAGTGATTCTGGTGGATAGAATAACGGAAGCAGCTGAGAAAACGCCAATTTTAACAATGAAGACTTCAGATTTGGAAGATTTTCCCAGAGACAAGAAATGTAGATCTTTGAGTTACGGTCGCGTGGCCGTAAACGGAAGGTCAATCCGAGATCCGAGTAAAAAGTTATGGCCATTCTCCCATCGGTGCGCAGAGTTGTCAAAATCAGAGAGCTCAAGCGATTGAGGAGAGTTCAATCGATCGAACCTTCGATCGATCGAACTAAGCTCGATCGATCGAACCTTATTTTCACCCAAAAGTTGCGTAAACTCTGTGGGAACCCTATATATACGTCGTTTTGACGCCAGACGAAGGGAGGACGCTCAAGAACGCAGAAAACAGCAGTTTTAGGGTAGTTTTAGGGTTAGATTAGGAGTAGATTAGGTTAGATTCTTGTTTTTCTTCCTCTTTTCTATTGATTTACTAAAGATTATTGAAGATTCAAGTTTCTTTCATGTTTATTACAAGTTATATTCAGATTATTCCAGGTTTTCTTTTCAATCCTTGTTATTTGATTGTTATTAGTTTATGTGTTATGATTACTCTAGGTTATTGTTTCTGCACTAGTTTATTTATGTTTTCGTAGTTTAGACGTTGGGAATATGCGATGAAGCATTGATTCCCAACCTCTGCCATGCAATCTTTAGAAACCTAAGCTCGATCGATCGAAGGTATTTCGATCGATCGAACCAGAGCCATAGTCAAGCGATCGAAGACATTTCGATCGATTGAAGGATGATGCTGTCCGATCGATCGAGAGCGCTTTGATCGATCGAACCTGCAGAATCTTGAGATGATTCTTTTAAGTATTCCATGACTTTCTGTTTTAGAAATCTGTCATCAAATTGTCCCAATAAGCTCAGTTTGTCACAACAGTTTTTAGAACTTAAAGCCTTAAGGCCTTTTCTTCAATGACTTTTGAAAACCACTTTAAATGCTAACACCATTTAGAGTGCAAGTAATTACCATTGTTTTAAACCGTCTTCCAAGTATTTTAAATCAACTGTGATGATGTAGTCCCGGTCATGAAAGGGTTATTGATTCTATATCTTTAAAAAAATACGAAATACTGAAAAGGGATGTACTCCATAGAGCGTTAATGAATATGCATGGTAGATGGTTAGGATCAATGTGGATTCACGTGTTTCCAGCACCTTTAGTTTATATGTTTAATTAGTTATGTTTCTTTATGTTTTAGTTTATTATTTAGTTTAATTAAATTAATTAAGATTTGTTAATACACCTTCAATCATTCATTCTCTTTTTCCTTTTCTTTAGGTTATAACTTAGTAGACATTCTTCCTATTTCTTCCCTGTGGGATCGACCTGGACTTATCCAGTATTACTTGCACGATCACCTACACTTGGGTGTTGCACAAGAGCGCACAACTATTTAGTCGTGTCAACTACACTTGGGGTTGTGGGTTTTGTTAAACTTTGAGTTCAAGTGGATCCTTGGAGTGGCTCTTGGATTTGGATATAGTCTAGGATCACCAAGGCTAGGGTGTGGGCTTGGATACAAGTAGAGATTCGGATGTGGAAACGAGCTTGGATAGATGGCGTTGGGCAACCCATACTTCCCTTTATCGATGCTCTGCACCATCTTCTCGAATCTGCTTATCCTTAAACTTAGTTGTTCAACAATGGTTTGTAGTTTGTTCACTTTCTCCTCCAGAGCTTGGTAGGCCATTGGCGGGTTTATGATAGCCTGGGCTAGCCCACGATTGAGACAATGAATTTGGGAAGGTACAGAGGTGTCCTTACCCGGGGCTATGTTTTCTGCAAATAGAAGTAAAAGCCCAAATTAACAGAGGCACGAAATACTTCTTATGGACTCCTAGTGGGGAGAGCTAATCAGAGTCTTAAAGAATTTATCGATGTAAACTGATGATGGTTGCAGTATGTATACGACTTCTATACAATGATTGAGATGGGTGAGGATGATGACATGTACACGCTTGATGTGCAGAGACTGACATATATGAGACTGACAAGATGTGCGTGCATATAGACTGACGCGAATCGTGTATGCATATGAGACAAGCATGCGGATGCAAGCCCTAATCGAATGATGCCCCTACTTCTAACAGATAGCAGTTAAACAAATAAGGTCCTAGCCATACAGAGTGTGCTAATCTTACTTTCCAGTATGATCACCAAGGGATAACAGGGATTTCCGGGATACTTCGGGAATTTTGGACAGAGTTTCTGGGAGAAACAGAGATTTGGAAGATTCGGAGAAATTTCTAGGGATTTCTGGTTGATTTGGACTGAGCTTCTAGGATAAACTGGTATTTTGGGTATTTCTGAGAAATATGGATAGAGTTTCTAGGAGAAACAAGTATATCTGGGCATTGTTTGGGTGATTTGGGCAGAGTTTTGGGGAGAAACAAGTACTCTGGGTATTTCTGGGAAATTTGGGTAGAGTTTCTAGGAGAAACAAGTATATCTGGGCATTTCTAGGTGATTTGGGCAGAGATGCTGGGATTTTTGGAGAATCTGAGAGATTTGGGCAGAGCTTCTGGGAAAACAGGTACTTTGGGTATTTCTAGGAAATTTGGATAGAGTTTCTGGGAAAAACTAGTATATCTAGGAAGATAGGACAGAGTTTCTGGGAGAAACTAGTATATCTAGGAAATCTGGGAGATTTAGACAGAGTTTCTGGGAAAAACTGGTTAATATGGTTATATCTGGGATATCTGGACAAAGTTTCTGAGAGAAACTAGTTAATATGGTTATATCTGGGATATCTGGATAGAGTTTCTGGGAGAAACTAGTTAATATGGTTATATCTGGGATATCTGGACAGAGTTTCTGGGAGAAACTGGTTAATATGGTTATATCTGGGATATCTGGACAGAGTTTCTGGAAGAAACTGGTTAATATGGTGATAGTGATCATACTGTCTAGCAGGTTTTCATACTCCTATGTCTAAGGAACGACAAACAAGGTTTGCGGTGTATATCTTTGTGAGCATGGAGTAGACATCTTTGTCATGGTGCCTAGGCAGGTCAACTCAATGTGATCACATGTGAGTGATTGCCTTGGGAATCATAAGAAAGTGGTTCTGTTCTATGCCACATAAGCGTCTATACCGCAAGTAATCCCGTCAGGGCATACAGCAGTTATATCACATTGTCCTATCTGAAAAGATAAATCAACAGTCCTATGAAAGATTCTACAGGAATCTATATGCAAAGGCTGGGTTTAGTCAAAGAGGGTCCGTTGACGAGAGTTCCAATATACCGTCAGAGAGACAGTACTGAAGTGTTTACTCTTTTGATATACCTTGGAAGGTACAGTATCAACGGTGACTTGTGCCCTGGCACAGCAAGACCTGAACAATGTCAGCGCCGCATTTCAGACACAGTCGAAGGGAAAAATGCAAAGTGCAATGCGGTGAACCAGACACAGTAAAAAGATGATTTTAAGGATGCTTCTTATGAGTCAAACCTCTGTATTATTTTATTTTAAAATAAAAAATCCCCAGCAGAGTCGCCAGATTGTGGACACGCGGGATTCCACCTCTTGATTGTTTTTGTTTGAAATTTGATTTTGATCAAAGAAAGAAAACGGTCTGCTGAAAACAGATACAGAGTCGCCACTTGGTCTTTAAGAAACCAAGAAACCTAATTTTGACTCACCCAAATGGATAAAGGGCACCGGCCCTTCATAACCAAAGAACTTTGCTCGGGGTTTTGGTACGAGAGAGGAAGGAGCTTTTGTCGCGACTAAAATACCCTCAACTCGCCCCGTCTTTCGACGGGCCTCAATTAGCATCCAAATAATCATCTTATACTATATATGGTTCGACAATTAATACTATGATAGTATATTACATGACATAAGGAAATTAGAAATGGAAGATCTAAAGGTAAGATATCATTCATAAGATCTAAGCTAAGTATCACACAATGCAAAGTGAAAGATCACACAAAACAAACCTAGGAAAAATCGTCTAATCACATATCATGTAATAAAGTTTTCCTAATCTAAGGGGACGTGAATTGTTCTTGAAATAAATAGATTAAAGAAAACAAGGATGCTTAGCAAATTAGAATGATGCATGTTAATCTTTGAGAAGAGAAGATCTCTCAATCCCCGGGACAGATGAGAAAGGATGATTAGATCGAGGGAAGCATGAACGTGTGATCAAGTTCATTCCTTATAATCTTCTTAGATTAGGACTCACAAAAGCCCCAAATCTTTGCATGGATGCAATGTATGTATCTAGAATGTGCCAAGGTTGTAGTGTGCTTTGTGTTCATGTATTCCTAGAATGACTTAGAAGTCTAGAATGTGTACGAATGAATGAATGAAATCATCATGGGATATGTACAAATGAAGTATGAACTACTTCCTAAGACATGAACTAATTTGGAGTGCATGTAAGCATCAAATCAGAGGGGGGAAAGCAAAAGTGTGCTTGCTGTGAATAGTGGATAGAACAGTAACATGATCTTTTGAAAATCGAAAAGAGGGGTTATGAATGTTTTCAATGCATGATATTTTTTGAAGATCTTCGTTATTGTGTCTAGAACACAACCCAAAAATACAATCTTTAATAACTATCACAGATTGAGAGAAATCATATAAATAATAGAGGTCACTCAGAAATAGAGTCCGTACTGTCGACTGAAATGTTGAAAAATCTTAGAAAATGAAAACAAATAATCTAGAGGTCCATTTTATATAGAAAGTTCCCTAAGATATTGAAGTTTAAGGGAAAAATAATTTAGGACCACCCCTTTTGGAAAAGTTTTCTGAAAAATAAGTTGGAAGTCAACCAAGCTGCTGTGACAGCAGAGGCAGAATGTCTGGAAGGAATGTTTGGGTCCAAATGGACTATTTTCAAGTATTTCCAAGTCAAACCAAAAATCATGGGTGATCTCTAATGAGTTAGGAAGACTTTACAAGTGGCCTTGCATCCATACATTGAGTATTGAGTTCTAGAGAAATCTTTGAACTCAGATCACTCACTGTTTTAACTCATTGTTTTGAAGATTTTGGGAAAACAAGGTTTATCTCTTGAAATCAAAGTGAGGGTTTTAAGAAGGGGGTTTTGAAATAGAAGTTTTGAAAGCACATTTTCAATAATCAATGAAGGTTATAACCACTTAAAATGCCAACATCAAACTCATCATCAAGAACCTCCAAGATTGTTGGAGAGATTTATTTTCATTTGAACATAACTTCAAGGATACCTTGGAGGTATTGAAGTTATAATCATCATCTATCAAACACGTTTTTAAGGTCAAGAGCTAATCCATAAGGATTCACTCACCTCAAACTTCATGTCATCATTTAGAGGATGATGAACAAGTAAGTAAATAAGGAAAAACAAAAAGAAATGAGGTTAGGAAGAGACAAACATTGTATATAAGCAAGCAAATGAACAAATCAATAGATGATGATCAATGTGATATTGGACTTGTAGCTTGGTGTTTCACTCATAGATATAGACATTTGGACATGGAAGTAGCTTCCTAACTCAAAAATGCTTAGAGAAATGGTGATATTGGGTGTATTGATGATGAAGTATATAGAAGAATGGTGGAGGAAAATAAGATTGGAACTCACTTTCTATAGAAAAATAGCTCCTTTCTCACTTCTAAATCTATCTCTATCTCTCTTTCTCTCTACAACTTTGTCAAGCTTTGCAATTGGCCCCCCCCAAAATGAAGAGCAATGGGGGGTTTATATAGACAATTTGGGGTGGTTTTGGAATTTAGAAAGTGCTCCCATTGGTCCCAAACATCTGTGAACATAGAACTACGTCGTTTTGGTTTTCAATTAATCAAAATGAACCCCTAAAAGAAATTACAAAAACATACTATTCTGGACGAGAGTGCCGCGACGGCAGTGGGCCAGTGCCGCGGCGACACTGCTCCTCAATCGTCTGGATAATCCTGTTTAGGCCCCCAGAGGTTCCGATATTAGAGAAAATGACCTATTTCGTCCGAAATTCACAGAAAATGCATACGAACTCCAAATTGAGGTTGTGATATACCGTTGGAAAGGTAAAGGAGTCTATTTTACATAAAAAAAAATAATAATTCGGGAATAGGTCACTTTGAAAAGTTTTGCGGTATTTACGATAAAAGCCGATTTGATTGACTTTTTCGGCTTCGGAAATTCATAATAAACTCATTTTAAATCCAAAAATTATGTGTGATATACCGTTGGAAAGCTATTGGCCTCTAGTATCCGTGAAAAATATTTGAAAATTGCTACAGTGCTCCGGTTCTAAAGTCAAATTTTGGTCAAATTGGTCAAACCTGGGATTCCCTAGAGTTCTGGAAACCTCTGGGAGCTCCCGGGAGCTGACGATTTTATCTGATTTTGCTTAAAAACTCATTTTATTACTTTTCTTACGACATAGCATGTTTTCAGAACTTTTGGTCCAAATCTGGGAGCTTTTGGGCTTTCAGGGGCATTGTGGTCATTCTGAGCATTTTGAGAAATAGAACTAACTTCCAGGAGTCCTTTTGAGTCTTTTTCGATCATTGTGAACCACCATGCTATGGGTCTCCTAAATCTGATAGCCGACAAAATGGGGTGTCTACAAGCGTAGTTCATGCGAACCTGGGGAAAGAAGGATGTAGCCAGGAAGTGTGAAGCCGCATAATCCTAAACTGAGGTTGATATTGATGATAACGGTATGCCACTTGACGAATTTACTCCCAACGATGATATTGTGAACAGGATACCTCTTGACGAACTCATTCCTGAGCTTGAAGATGCGAACGGGATGCCACTTGACGGATTTACTCCCGACGATGCTATTGTGAACAGGATGCCTCTTGACGGACTCACTCCTGAGCTTGAAGATGTGAACGGGATGTGTAACTCCCGTACCCAGAAAAGAAGATTTTGCGATATTAGTATATGTTAATTAATGATAATTAGTTCATAAAATAATTTAAGGTGGGGTTATGAACCCACATGTAAAAAGGTGTTCAAATGCGAACACAGATGAAATTCATGTGATAAGAAGGACTGGTATAAATGTGGGACCTGACGAAGGTCTAAATGATGTGAATTGCATATATATGGCATTATATGTTTAAATGACTAATTGTTTAAATGCTTAAAGATATTTTTATGTCTTATGATAGGTAAAGGGGACCAGTTTGGGTACCCATGTGAGGGCGTATTTGAAAATAATTGATAATTGGTAGGTTTAATAACAACCTCATAATTTATGTGGAGCCACGTTTGGGACCAGCGCGTGATATAGATTAAATCCATTTAGAAAATATGGGTAGTTAACGAAATTAACACGGGGGGTTTTATAATAAAACTTAGAAACAACCAGGGGTGTAAATGAAAAGAAGCCAAAAATAAAAAACTTTGGATCCATATCTCCTAAATGAGTTGGATGACTCATGACAATCAGTATAACCAAATTGTAGAGAGAGAGACACGTAGAGAAAGGGAGAATGAAGACGATGGGGGTTTCCGCCGAGCGTTTGGCGCCGTTCCGTCGCCGTCGGACGTCGGATTTATGATCCAAGACCATATTTGGACTCGTAGAGGGAAGAGGATCGTATGCACGTTCTTTATTTTCATTTTCAGTAATGTTTTTATGGCAACCGTTCTTGATAGACGGTGTTTTTGGTACCAAACTTATGTAGGAATTTCACCGGTGAGATTTGAGTTGGAAATTTGCTAGAGGTTGGGATTTTTAAGCTTAATTCGCTAGTAAATTGAAGGGGTGAGTGTTCTAATCTCAAAATTGGGTGTTTAGCTATGTTAGTGTGATAAATTGTTGTTCAAACTCATGCTTATGTATATATATGTTGATGAATTTGGGCAAGAAGCATGCCAATAAGGTGAAATGTCGGTGACGCCTTCGGGGTCACAAGAAAGTGTGTGTTGCGCTATATGCGCCAAAAGTGAGAAAGATCCGGGGTGAGAAGGACCCGGGGGTGGTGGCTGGAATGACTTGACTTCCCGGAGATCAATTTTGTTGTTGTTTATATTGATTGTTGCATTTGCATAATAAGCATCCCAATAGTATGGTTAGTTCTCTCACTAAGCGAAAGCTTAAACGAAAAATATATTTTCTGTTGTGGTTATTAAATAACCACCGCAGGTACGGAGTAATACCCGGAGAGAAGGTGACGCACTCGGGAATGGGGGAGAGAATTAGAACTTGTAAATATGTTTTAAACTTGTAATATAGTATAACTTGTGGGTTATTATCCCTAACTTGTGATTTAAAACCTTGACTCATGAGTTTAATGTCAATATGAAGGAACTTATGCAATTCTCTATGTTAGTAGTTAGTTTGGGTAAGAAGTTGAAGGATTTGAAGGTTGACTTTGTAAGTTTAATGTATTTCCTTGGGTTGTAACCATGTTCATGGATAAGTTGTGGTGTTGGACCTTTCCGGCGAGCCCGGGTAAGTGTCGCAACTTCTTTAGTTAGGTTCTTTTATAACCAAACGTTTTGAATGGTTTGTAATCATTTTTCCGGAGGAGTTATGTAAATGGTGGTTCATGGAGTTATCTTGGTTTTGATTACTTATTGAACTCACTTGAAGTTGTAAACATATGTTTTGAGTGAGAGAGAAAACTTGTATAGATTATTGTTATATTTTTGCAAAGTTTGGAAAAGTATTGATTTGGCCTTGAATCCATTACTAGCAAGTTCGTGTAAAGGGATTTGGTTTGAAGGGAATTTGTCTTAATTCAATTAAAGTTAACACCATGTTATTTTAAAAGGTTAAAGGAGCTTAAATTTATGTTTGGGGGTGTTTTGAAATGTTTTGGAAGGTTTCTTAAGGTTTGATGGTGGTTTTGGATGTGTCCATGAGGTTAGATTTGGTATTGGTGAAGTTTGGAACTTATAAAACAGGGAAATCTGTCAAAAATTGGGTTCTGCAGGAACCGAATCTATCCGGGCCTTGAGCGGATCGATCCGGAGCTTCTGGAGGAGCCAGAGATGACAATCTGCTAGATCCGGATCGATCCGGTTTTGGGCGGATTGATCCGCTGGTTCAGATTCAGCACTGACGGCTTTTACGGAAACGGACATAACTCACTCTAGAAAACTCGGATTCGCGCGCCATTTTTTGCATTGGAACCGGGACTCAAAGACCTATCTTTTGGTATAAAATTTGCTATATCTTATTAATTACCATTTTACCATTGGGGGCTATTTTGTAACAATAGAATTGTTTAATGTTGCTAAACACATGCGATTCTTAATAATTCGCATGTTTCTTTGCAAGTTAATGTACTTGGACTCTTGTAGCATTGTTACACGTGTCCTAATCCGCATGAGGTGGGTTGGGGTGTGACAATTTTTAGTATCAGAGCAATAGGTTAGAGCCTTTGGGGACGAGTGACAATTACGATGCGTAATAAACATAAATGATTAAAAGATGTGTAGTTCATGCATACACGTTTATTTAGCATGTTGAATGATGTTGAGCATGCATTGAAAAGTATAAACATAACGTGTGTGTGGAAATATATTGTGAATGCCAGAGAGAAAATGTCTGGTTCAACACCGCCTACGCAAATAGAAAGAATGGAAAGAGTTGTGTAAATAATAGTAAGGGTAATAGGAAAAGGCACAGGAAACTCCAAATTCAGAGGTAAGAACGGAACCACCAGTCATAGAAAAAGTTGTTGAAAAAGTCTCGACAATGACATGAGGGTAACAGATTGGAGAAAGGTTAAATAGAAGTCAAGGTGGGCTTTAAAAAAATGTGGGAAGTTCATCGGTAAGTGGTGTTCTAAAGGTGAAGGTGAAGGATCCGCATTGTGAAAAGCAACACTGGGGTATGTTACTCGATTTGTTATGCTTGTAGACAACTCGGGCACTTTATGAAGAATTATCTAAATAGGGGTACACGGTTCAGGGGTAATTTCTATGAATGTGGTCAACGAGACTACTGGGTATATGACTATTTTGAGGGTCCAAGCTTTTTGACATCTAAGACTACCTCGAAACTCATTCACCATAATGGGGAGAGAAGCACGAGAAGGTACAAGTTCAAATCTTTGAGTCACCATGAATATCAGGTAATGTGTGGGGTTAGTTATTTATCAATCAATGCAAGCATTTCTGCTTTCGAAAGAACCATGTACTGGTTACATCGTAACGATTGTTGAATGATTAAGCGTATTATTGGAAATTTGGGAGGTTGGTTTAACAAGTGATATTTTAATCGAGGGTATACGTGATTGATTCCGGCATACCAGGGGTAAATGATATAAGGGTAATACAAGACCGTTAGCAGTGATTATAGTGATGTTCTTTGAATGCACAACTGGGTATGGATGGGGTTGCAAATCAAAAATTGTAGAGTTGATTGTTTAATGATTGGGTACTGAGTCAAATGGAGTTTTATTTTCAAGATAGCCAATAGGATATTGTTATCATTCGATAATGTGAAAACCATTAGAATTTGTCGATTATTTGAGGAGAAATTGTTAGAAGTTTCTACTAGTGACTCATGTGCATCAAGAAAATATAGTGTAAGGGTAATATAATATTGTCAGCTGTGGGCATGTGTTGATAACTACTCAACGTTGGAGGAAGCACTAGGTATAACATGATTTCCAATCAGGTAAATATGGTATAATGTGTAAGAGGTAAGTGTCGAACCGAACAAACTTCTATTTTCTAAGAAATTGATATAATGAGATTATTTTGCATTGTGCTATCATCAAAGTTTATCGTATAGTGGAAAAAAAATGTCAGAAATTTGTATTTATCAGAGTAAGAGTAGAAATTGAATTGAGTTTGAGAATATTTTGATAGTGAATGAAATTTTGAGTGTATGATGAGAAGACTTATTGAATAACTTGCTTGATAGAGTATAACTGAACTACAAAAGGGCTTGAACAATGTTTTGGGTAGCGAATTGAAGGGATTATTGGCATTACTATGAAAAAGACAAACGGAACAACTAGATTGGGTATTGAGAATTGGGATTAAATGAAGCTATAGTTGAGAATAGGTGTAAAATAGCGAATGAATAAATTATTGACTCATCATAGAAGTATTAGTACTTCTTAGACTAGATCTGAGAATAGTTAATGAAAGATTAAGATAATGGAAATTATAGGATTTTGGTGAAAAACCAAAGCAGACGATGATTGTAATAATATTTAAGGTAACCTGAGCACCTTTATTGACTATTGATGTTATGAACTGAATATTTGAGAAGTATTGAGATGAACTTATGATGGTGATACATATCAACTGCTCTATTTGATATCAGGGGATTTTGTTAGAGGTGAAAACTTATGCTAAAGATTAGGTTATATTCCGATAAAGTCCGGTAGCGAGATTTTCGATGTTTGTAATGGTTAAAACTTTGTGGAAAAGAAATGAAATGGTAGAAGACGAGAGGTTGATAATATTCATAATTGTAGAATGTGTTTGATATTGATTCGGGGTACGTGTAAATGTTCTGAGAAATAAAGAATTAATTTGTGAGGACAATGACCTTAACTAGTTTGATTGGCATTGAGAGATTTATTAACTATAATGAAGTTCTATGTCAGAGATAAGGTTATATGGTGATACAATAATTGCTTGTGCTGCACATAAGACTGAAATTGAAACTTGATGACTATGCTGTTTGATGTAAGGTTTGAAATAGGCAATGATATTTCTATGAGTACGAAGTTTATGGGAGTTGCTGGGTTTCAAAATATGACTTATATAGTGGAAATCGAGTACATGGTAAAGGAAATAGCTGTAATTCGTGGTAAGCAACGATATGAAAAACCTAGCACTGGACAAGTAAAGTTAAGTGGTTGTTAATGCTACTAGTCAGGGACTGATGAGAGAAAGATAGTGTGTAAATTGACTGCTCGAGAATAATTGGGAAGATTAAAATTGTTAGAAGCTGAAATTACTCTAGAAATTGGGGAAGAAAAGGCTACCGTAATTTGGGTGCAATCGACAATATTGTGTCAGATTATAAGAAGCTGGCTTAAGGGTATGTATTGTTTATTGTTCTGCAAAAGAGAGATATAATAAGTTGTTGAGAAAGAATGATTAACTTTTCTTTATAGTGAGACGTGTTGAAGTAAAAAAAAAATGAGGTGTGTATTCCGAATGAAGATAGCTCAAGGAAAGAATTTCAGAAGAAATATTGAAGTCCTCAAGAAGATCTTGGAAAATAATTTATCAGTGATTGAGTATGGAATGATATTAATCGCATTAAACTATATGTGATAACTTGATAATCAGTGACAAGGGTATAAGTCTTCTTGAAGAGTGATCTGAAATCTGAGTACTATTAATTACAAGCTGAGATACTATGACGATTGTTTTAGATGAAACTGTAAAGCACTCTATGTGATGTGTTGCATATTGAGAAAAATGAGGCAAACATACCGAAGGTTCGCGAAAGTATTGCAAATGATATTGATGACCAATGAAGAAAACATGTGTCGTAATAAATTTTATGGTGGGATTGTCAAGTTGATGTGATTTAGATGTTGATACATACATGATTGTGAACAGGTTAACCGAGACAATTAATGGTTATTGGTTAAGGCTGCGGATTGGCAAGGGTTAATTGAATTGTATGTGAAAGGGAACTGTGAGATTGTGTAGGCGGTAATACTCACCATTCTGGAATGACGTAATTGAATGTATTGAAATTCTGAAGTTGTACAAGAAGAAAAAGAAATGATATTGAGTTATAGCAGAGCAACAACCGCAAGCTAATGATTAACAGGAAAAATGTACTACAGGTAATTGAGTTCTATTCTTAGAAGAAAAAAAAAAAGGAAAAAAAGTATCTATTGTGGGGAAAGAAATGTTCCTTGAAGTGTTATCTTTGGTAGATAATATGAGTTGAAGGATTGAAAGAAATGTGAACTGGTAACCTGTGATTTATTGATAGAGGTAGCAGTCAGAGGTAACCAAAGGAGTTTAATGTGTTTCAAGCTTTCGTGTTTAAGTGCTAATTGTCAGATTTGAATCAGGACAATGCTTGTGAACTATATGAAGTTTGAGAGAGAAGTATGTATATTCATTGATACTACAGGATGGGGAAAGTTTGGGGACAAACTTCTTAAAAGGGAGGGAGAAATGTAACACCCGTACCCTGAAAAGAAGATTTGTGCGATATTAGTATATGTTAATTAATGATAATTAGTGCATAAAATGATTTAAGGTGGGGTTATGAACCCACATGTAAAAAGGTGTTCAAATGCGGACACAGATGAAAGTCCTTTAATAAGAAGGACTGGTATAAAAGTGGGACCTGACGAAGGTCTAAATGATGTGAATTGCATATATATGGCATTATATGTTTAAATGACTAATTGTTTAAATGCTTAAAGATATTTTTATGTCATATGATAGGTAAAGGGGAGCAGTTTGGGTACCATGTGAGGGCGTATTTGAAAATAATTGATAATTGGTAGGTTTAATAGCAACCTCATAATTTATGTGGGACCACATTTGGGACCAACGCGGGATATAGATTAAATCCATTTAGAAAATATGGGTAGTTAACGAAATTAACATGGGGGGTTTTATAATAAAACTTAGAAACAACCAGGGGTGTAAATGAAAAGAAGCCAAAAAAAAAAACTTTGGATCCATATCTCCTAAATGAGTTGGATGACTCATGACAATCAGTATAACCAAATTGTAGAGAGAGAGACACGTAGAGAAAGGGAGAATGAAGACGATGGGGGTTTCCGCCGGGCGTTTGGCGCCGTTCCGTCGCCGTCGGACGTCGTATTTACGATCCGAGACCATATTTGGACTCGTAGAGGTAAGAGGATCGCATGCACGTTCTTTATTTTCATTTTCGATAATGTTTTTACGGCAACCGTTCTGGATAGACGGTGTTTTTGGTACCAAACTTATGTAGGAATTTCACCGGTGGGATTTGAGTTGGAAATTTGCTAGAGGTTGGGATTTTTAAGCTTAATTCGCTAGTAAATTGAAGGGGTGAGTGTTCTAATCTCAAAATTGGGTGTTTAGCTATGTTAGTGTGATAAATTGTTGTTCATAATTGCTTAACTCATGCTTATGTATATATATATGTTGATGAATTTGGGCAACAAGCATGCCAATAAGGTGAAATTATTATGCTTATCTGCTAAGTTGCTTAAATGTTTATGTGGATCAAAGGGAAGTCAAGTAGTGGTCACCATTTATAGGTCTCATATGTAAGGGACAAGAAGCCCTCAATGAGTGGGGCGTGGTGACGACTACAATGAAATGCCGGTGATGCCTTCGGGGTCACAAGAAAGTGTGTGTTGCGCTATATGCGCCAAAAGTGAGAAAGATCCGGGGTGAGAAGGACCCGGAGGTGGTGGCTGGAATGACTTGACTTCCCGGAGATCAATTTTGTTGTTGTTTATATTGATTGTTGCATTTGCATAATAAGCATCCCAATAGCATGGTTAGTTCTCTCACTAAGCGAAAGCTTAAACGAAAAATATATTTTCTGTTGTGGTTATTGAATAACCACCGCAGGTAAGGAGCAATACTCGGAGAGAAGGTGACGCACTCGGGAATAGGGGAGAGAATTAGAACTTGTAAATATGTTTTAAACTTGTAATATAGTATAACTTGTGGGTTATTATCCCTAACTTGTGAATTAAAACCTTGACTCATGAGTTTAATGTCAATATGAAGGAACTTACGCAATTCTCTATGTTAGTAGTTAGTTTGGGTAAGAAGTTGAAGGATTTGAAGGTTGACTTTGTAAGTTTAATGTATTTCCTTGGGTTGTAACCATGTGCATGGATAAGTTGTGGTGTTGGACCTTTCCGGCGAGCCCGGGTAAGTGTCGCAACTTCTTTAGTTAGGTTCTTTTATAACCAAACGTTTTGAATGGTTTGTAATCATTTTTCCGGAGGAGTATGTAAATGGTGGTTCATGGAGTTATCTTGGTTTTGATTACTTATTGAACTCACTTGAAGTTGTAAACATATGTTTTGAGTGAGAGAGAAAACTTGTATAGATTATTGTTATGTTTTTGCAAAGTTTGGAAAAGTATTGATTTGGCCTTGAATCCATTACTAGCAAGTTCGTGTAAAGGGATTTGGTTTGAAGGGAATTTGTTTTAATTCAATTGAAGTTAACACCATGTTATTTTAAAAGGTTAAAGGAGCTTAAATTTATGTTTGGGGGTGTGTTGAAATGTTTTGGAAGGTTTCTTAAGGTTTGATGGTGGTTTTGGATGTGTCCATGAGGTTGGATTTGGTATTGGTGAAGTTTGGAACTTATAAAACAGGGGAAATCTGTCAAAAATTGGGTTCTGTAGGAACCGGATCGATCCGGGCCTTGAGCGGATCGATCCGGAGCTTCTGGAGGAGCCAGAGATGACAATCTGCTAGATCCGGATCGATCCGGTTTTCGGCGGATCGATCCGCTGGTTCAGATTCAGCACTGACGGCTTTTACGGAAACGGACATAACTCACTCTAGAAAACTCGGATTCGCGCGTCGTTTTTTGCGTTGGAACTGGGACTCAAAGACCTATCTTTTGGTATAAAATTTGCTATATCTTATTAATTACCATTTTACCCTTGGGGTCTATTTTGTAACAATAGAATTGTTTAATGTTGCTAAACACATGCGATTCTTAATAATTCGCATGTTTCTTTGCAAGTTAATGTACTTGGACTCTTGTAGCATTGTTACACGTGTCCTAATCCGCATGAGGCGGGTTGGGGTGTGACAGGATGCCACTTGACGGACTTATTCCCAATAGTGAGATTGTGAATAGGATGCCTCTTGACGGACTCACTCCTGAGCTTGAAGATGTGAATGGGGCGCTGCTTGACGGACTCATTCCCAATAGTGAGATTGTGAATAGGATGCCCCTTGACGGATTCACTCCAATGCTGAAGATGCAAACGGGACGCCACTTGACGAACTCATTCCCAATAATGAGATTGTGAACAGGATGCCCCTTGACGGACTCACTCCTATGCTGAAAATGTAAACGGGACGCCACTTGATGGACTCATTCCCAATAGTGAGATTGTGAACAGGATGCCCCTTGACGGACTCACTCCTGTGCTAAAGATGTAAACGGAACGCCACTTGATGGACTCATTCCCAATAGTGATATTATGAACAGGATGCCCCTTGACGGACTCACTCCTGTGCTGAAGATGTAAACGGGGTGCCACTTGAAGGACTCATTCCCAATAGTGATATTGTGAACAGGATGCCCCTTGACGGACTCACTCTTGTGACTGGATGGGATGAACAGGACGCCACTTGACGGACTCACACCTGAAGCTAGATGATATGAACAGGATATCCCTTGACGGAGACTGGATGAGATGAACTTGGTGTTCCCAAGTACGGGACATACTTCTTGATGATCCGTAGAGGAGAGGTTAATTTGACATGTGGACTTGAGTAGAGGGGTTGTTGTAGAGTTGGCGAGCCTGAGTAAAGGCTGCATGAATGGGAGGTCTTGGAAGTATGTTGGGCCAGTGGTTAGGCTTTTGGAAGTGTTGGGCCAGTGGTTAGGCTTTTGGAAGAATGTTGGGCCAATAGTTGGGCTTTGAAAGTATGTAGGGCCAATGGTTAGGCTTTTGGAAGCATGTTGGGCCAATCGTTGGGCTTTGGAAAGTATATTGGGCCAGTGGTTAGGCTTTTGGAAGTATGTTGGGCCAATCATTGGGCTTTGGAAAGTATATTGCGCTAGTGGTGAGGTTTTCGGAAGTGTTGGGCCAGTGGTTGGGCTTTGGAAAGTATATTGGGCCAGTAGTTGGGCTTTAGAAAGTATGTTGGGCTGGAGGTGAGTGTTCTCCTTACAATGATGATAGAAGTATTAGGACCAGTTGCCCCTATTACAAATGATATGCATTTTCTGCTATGCTGTAAAGTATGAATGATGTTTTGTTTTGTTTTTTTTTGTTTTTTTGTTTTTTTTGCATTTTTTTAATGCAATGTTATGCTATGTACAGAGTATTTACAAAAGTATTTGATTCATGAGTTTATCATCTGCAAAAAAATGTTCATAAGTTAGTGGATATTGTCTGTCTTGTTGCTTGTTGGAACATTAGAAGACAACGTATTTTGACTTCATGGACTTAGTGCCCCAGTATTCGCTGAATGCCCTGTCCTTGTCTGTATCTGTTGTGTCGACAGTTTTGCCATAGTCTTGATTTTTACTCGTGGTGCCCTTTTTGAGGTTTTCACTATGCCCGTCAGACAATCTTGAACTCGACGGTATAAGATGGCTCATGTCTTTGAAATAATGCAAAAGTGTGATTTAATGAATCCAACAAGACTTGTGTCAATTATAGTGGACTTTTAGTGGGTTGTAGTGTAGGCCAGGGTCATGGTTTAAGAAATAAAGGATCGCATAAAGGCTCAAAGTTTTTTTTTTTTTTGAAAGGTTGCCTGGAATGCCTGAGATCACCTTATGCTCTATTTTTTTTAGTTTTTTTTGCCTGCCCCAATCTAGTATGGGGTGAGTATTACTGAGCGAAATGCGACTTGTGGAGAATTGCCCCAATTTGAAGTGAGTATCCTAAGTTGGATAGCACTCTGTGGATTTTTCTAGCTTCTGTATTTTTTTTTTTTGCATTGCCCCAATGTGGGGGTGATCCTCAGGAGATTTGAATTTGAAGAGAAATTTTTATTGTATGGCTCAAGTGGGCTAGCAAGTGGATAATAGTGTTTGGATAGCTGAAATAATTGTCTCTCATCATTTTGACATGAGTATAGTTGGATTTTAGAAATCATATATGTGCAATATTGAAATTTGTGCAATGTCATGGGGGAACATGGGCCGCCCACTTGGTATTTGATGATGTGTGACATGCCTTGAGTTGAGGTATTTCTGCCCCTGAGAGTGTACTATCCATATGCTACAACAGTGGTAGAGTAGCATGCACTTGTGATGATGAACAGTGTCAGACACTGTAATAATTGATTATGGACTTGAAGCCTTTTTGGCATGTTCTCTCGTGTGTTGTGTCCAAAAGTCCAATGCGATGTCCAACTTGGCTTCAACAAGTTACAAGACAGTCATATCCAATGAATCATGAGATTTTAAAGCAAGATGATGAGAAAAGCTTTTTTCTCTTTTTTTTCTTTTTTCATTTTTTTAACTTGTGTCTTTTTTTAAAAAAATGTATGTGCTTATACAGAGCAGACAATGCATATATTTAGTAGTGGAGAAACTGCCCCTGTGTGACATTTTGATGCATTGTAAGGAGTGACATTCTGGGTAGTAGGTGAAGTATTGGCCTTTTGCGAGAGTGACCAAAGGCTCGTGGGTGTATCGGTGGAGAATCAGACTGTTAATAAAGGGTATAGAAACAGTGCATGGACTGGATGGCTGGGAACAATACATATGGTTAGCTGCCCGTGTATTTACACAATCCTTGACATTCTCTTTTTATTGATGATATTTTTTGATACATATAAGAGCAAAAAGAGAACAACAAGAAAACCCTTACATTTCATCAACCCATTTTTCATTGGTAAAGCCAACCCATCCAACAAATGATCTGAATCACAGGGGCGAACATTTTTCCTAGTCTTTATGGACTTCTTCATTATCAGGCCGTTTGAGCCAGAAGTAAGTTGCAGCCGCCACAGCCATCCAAAGAAGAATGCACACTTCGCAGAGTATAATTATCTCACCCAAATCCATGTCGTTCTCCAAACCCATTTTTTTTAGCACCTGAACGCCTGAAATAAGATCAAACTTCTGGTCTTGGTCGTAATCGCAAGGCACAATGGTGGAAGACAATAACTATGATTATGGTAAGAAAAGAGAAGTGAGAGAAAGATGAGTGAGCAAAGGAGAGAGAGAAATGCAGAGATGCAGAGATGAGGGAAAAGCTGTGTTTGAGGAGGATGAGGGAATAAGAAATGAGGGAGGGAGAATATTTATGCTCTTTTTTTTTTCTTTCCCCACTGACACTTTCTCTCTCTCTCTCTTCGTCTCTTCTCCTTTTCTTTTTCTTTTCTTTTCTTTTCTTTTCTTTCTTTTCTCGTGGCCGACAATCTCTCTCTCTCCTCTTTTCCTTTTTTGACTTTTTATGTTCTTTTTTTTTTTTTGCTTTTCGCTTTTTGATTTGAAAGAGAGTAAGAGTGTATTTGGGAGAGTATAGCAGTCTATTGATTTGGCAATGAGACGATTTGGACAGTTGCGAATGCACTAGTACTGCTTGGATTTGATAATGTCAGTGTTCGCATATTGGCTTGCATGTGCTGCTATTGTATTCGGATTAAGCCTGAATGAAGGATTAGAAATGATCAAGCATGTCTTTTCTGACTTGGGACACATGTCTGCCTTTGAGCTGATTTAGATTAATGATAGCAAACACAAGTAGATCGTGAAAGTGATGGGGATTAGAACCCTCATTTTAGAAAGTGCACTTATGTTATTAACAAGAGATATTATTTCCACAGTTGATTCTTGAACTGATTGCCCAATGTGAGGGTATATTGCATAAGAAGCGAAGATAGTGTTAAAGAGGAATTTTTTTTTTAAGAAAAAAAAAATGAAAAGTTACAATGATACAAATGTACATTTGGATTTTGCTGAGTGGGAGCAGAATTCTGCCAACGTGAGGTTTCCTTTCAGAGGTCGAATGCTAACGACATCCTACGCGCTTTCAGCAACCATATAGATCCTATAGTCCGTTCCACAGAACCCTGGGTGAATGTTCTTCAGGACTTACTTCTGAGGATAATACCGTCCTGGGATGCTTACCCTTCCAGTTGCCCTATAAAACAGTACCCAAAGGTCCAAACTACATTAAGCTGGTGGAGGGACACACGTAGTAAGACATGTGGGCCAAATCTCATGCACACTCGACGTACAGAGACTATCTCGAATACGGACCGTGATGTTCATTCCAATTTATTTTATTTTATTTATTTTATTATTATTTTTTTAAAACAAACAAAAAGAGCCTTAGTTCTAAGGCTCATACCACCTCGTGAATTTTCTTTTCTTTTCTTTGAAGGCATGCTGATTCTCTATTTTGTCAATTAAATCTAAGAAGGAGCTTTGAGCTAAGTTATTGACAGTGAAGAAAAAGTAAGGATCAGTAGATGGAATAGGTGCTTTTGACGAACTCGCTTGAAGATTTAGAGGGAGATTTGGATATTATAGGACCCCTGATTTTTCTGTTTGATTCAAGGGAATTTGGGACTTACTAGATTGCAAGTATTAGACTAGATCAGACCAGTGGGAGCAATTTCGAGTAGCAGAGGGGGTGTGGGTAGGACTAAAGACTGGAGAGCTCGTGTTAGAAGTAGAGAGATCCAACGGACCTGGAGACTTTTGTTGGTTATTGCTAGATTGTGAGTGCTAGACTAGATCAGACCAACGAGAATGAGAAATTGTTGTACAGATTTGAGTGACAGGAGGAATATGGGTAGGGCTAGAGATTTCAGAAGAGATTGGAGCAGTTGTGATAGGAGAAATGAGATTGGAGTATTTTTGAAGAATTTTGATGTTGCAATCTAGATCTTCCAAGGCATACTTGAGCCATGGATCCAGATCAGGCTCTTTGGATTATTTAGGTGATTCTTATTTTGATTAGGCTTGAACTTGTGAAACATCTTCCTTCAGTTCTCGAACTAGTTGTTCAAGGAGAAAGAAATAAGAAACACATCCCAAGATGGGCTCCTGAAGTCTAGTTGTGGCTTCATATACAAGGGAGTTGATAGTTTGTTGGTGATATGCCTCGGATACATTTTGAATAAGGCGTAAAAAGTTCCTGTATCCAAAAAATCTGTGAATTGCCCCATAATCCTTGTTACTTCCTGTGTACCGAAAGTAGGGAGCCAAGGGACAATCAGTTCGGCACTGTCTTTTATTATATATACATGTACCACAACGATGATATGTTGGGTCCATAACTCTCTTCATACCCATTTTTTGTTATGATTCTCTGTTCCTCTTCTTGATCTTTATGGGAAGCTCCGGTACAGGACATGTTTTATCTTCCTCTTATTCAGATTAGGGTTTTTTTTTCTTGGTTTTCCCAAGAAGAGTGATGAGTTTCTACAGAAAGATGGAAGGAGGAGAAGAAGAAGAAGAAAGAGAGGAGGAGAGTGAAACAAAGAGAGGGAGAATGTGTAAGATGGATAGAGAAAGATGGGGATATGGGTTTTTAAAATGAGGGGAAGAGAGAGGTCATTGAGAGTGATAGAAAGAGAGAAAGGGAGGGGGCATTGAGAGAGAGAGAGAGTGTGTGTGTGTGTCGGTGAGAGAGACAAAAAAAGAGGGAGCAGCTGGGAAAGAAGAGAGAGAGAGTGTGTATGTGTGTCCATGAGAGTGATGGAGAGAGGGAGTAGGTGGGAAAGACAAAAAGAAAAAGGGAGAGAGAGATGGGGGGGTCAATGAGAGTGACAAAGAGAGAGAGAGAGAGAGAGAGAGAGAGCATGTGGAGAGAGTGAGAGTATGTGCAGAGAGTGGCGTATCGATATTGATGCACACATAGAAAGTGAGAGCATGTGGAGAAAGTGATGTATTAACATTGATGCATGTGGAGAGAGTGAGCATGTGGAGAGGTTGATGTCTAATGCAAACTTAAAGCAGACATGGTCCCCAAACCTTCAAACCTCCAGCGCCGAAGCACTTTCTCAGGTTGGTGGCTCGAGCGGGGGAACTTTCAGTGGTAGTACCCGCGGTACTTCCACAACGGTCATGCCACTTACTAATCCTCCTATCTAATCTTAAAGATTTCCTCTTAAGGAAGGGTTATGTTATGCATGCATGCTAGTGTGTAGTGTGCGTGATAGTTAAAGATCTTGGCATTGGCCTTTGCAATATTGGCATTGGCCTTGCAGTTTTATTTTAGCCTGAATTGCGAACACCTGTGCAAAAGAATATAAATTTACAAAGAAAAGGTGAAAACAAAAAAAATGTTAGTACAAAAGAAAATGCCCCATTGTAATAAAAATCACTAAAGTGATGGCCTGAGTCTTTTTAAGTGCTATCCCCAACAGAGTCGCCAGCTGTCACGCCCGCATATTCGGAGCGTCAGGCTGTCGGTGTGGGCCCGGCTTCCTGAGAGTAGGTGAATTGTGACTTGATTTTTTTGTTGGGAAGGGTGAAAAAAGTATGGTAGGGCCTATTTGAAACGTTTAGAGTCGCCACCTAACATTTGGGGTGTTAGGGTCCCCAGCAAAGACAATTAAAGTAATTCATCTTTGACTTTTAAAAAAAAATAGTTTTGAGAAAAGTGAGCCCTTTAAAAGTGTGACTCTGAATAGCCATGCGAAAACCAGAGATTTTGAGATGGGTTCTGGGACTCGATAATGTCGAGGGAAAGTATTAGGCACCCTAGAACATCCGTGCAAACACTGTTGCCAATTTTAGTGATTTTTATTAAAATGGGGCATTTCTTTTGAAAAAAAAAAGTTTTCCTGATTTTTTTTGTAGAAAGTGAATAGAATAGAAAATGGTGATGGGTATGGCTATACTCTTTGAGAGTTGCTTACGTATCCCAAGATGGGAATCAGGCCAATCGTAGTTCTGACTTGTGTGTGTGAGTGTATGCATGATTTTTTTAGAGGAAGAAAAGTGGTCCTGTTTGACCGTGCACGTGTGATATAGTGATTTGAGAAAGAATTGATGTAACTAGGAACTTTAACCCATGTGGTATAGTCTTAGATTTTAACCTTTGGAAAGTGATTGAGGTTGAAATTAGACTATGCGAGTGATTGGAGAATGATGCATTTTTTTTTTGTACTTTTCTATTTTTTTTATTTTATTTTCTTTAGTCCTTTTAGTCCAGTACTGAAAGTTAGGATCTGTACCCAAATGATTGAAAAGTGTACCGGAAGTAAGGGTCGGTGCCCAAATAACTGAGAAATGATTATTTTGTATTTTTGTATTTTTATTATTTTTTTGTATTTTTATTATTTTTTTGTATTTTTATTTTTTATGTCGGAAGTAAGGGTCAGTGCCCAAAAGGAAGAAAAAGAGATTTTTTTGTATTTTTATTTTTTATGCCAGAAGTAAAGGTCAGTGCCCAAAAGAAAGAAAATATTTTTTTTTTAATTTTTTTTTATGCCGGAAGTAAGGGTCGGTGCCTAAAAGAAAGAAAAGAGATTTCTTCTTGTATTTTTATTTTCTATTCCGAAAGTAAGGGTCGGTGCCCAAATGACTGAAAAGTGTACCAGAATTAAGGATCAGTGCCCATTAAAAGAGTGAAGACTAACATGTCTTACATGTGCTGTTTGTAGATTCCAAGCAAAGGTGTCAATGGAGTTTTATTTTGAGAAAATCCATTTTTTTGTGTTTTTCTTTTTGTCTTCTTTTTTTTTTTTTTTGTATTTTTTAATTTTATACCCGAAGTAAGGGACTGTGCCCAAATGACTGAAAAGTGATTTTTATTATTTAGACATGGATTTCCATATTAGAAAACCGCGTAGTCCCCAGTAGAACATAGGTCCCCGTATTAGCAACCACTTCATCCCCAGTAGAATATGACTCTCCGTATTAGAAACCACATGGAATTTCCGCATTGGGAACCATGTAATCCAGAGTCGGACGTGATTTTTATATTGGAAACCAAGTAATTCCAAGTATGACGTGGATGTATATCATTATTTTTTTTTTATTATCTAGAAGGAATAAAGATGATATGTACAAAAAATAATAATAATAATAATAACCTGAGTTTTTAGAGCAACTTGAGAAATCTGCTAGAATATTGATGGTAAGTGACTGGGATATTGGGCGGTGATTTGAGACGGTATGATGACGGCGGTGGTACTGTGGCCGTGAGGTATATTGATGAGAATCGTGATGATATGATAGCTAGGTGGAGAGTAGTGATTGTAGTGGTGACCTTGATGGTGACGGTTAGAAATGGTGGTATGGTGGTGAAAAATGTAAACTCCTTTTTTTTTTGTAGGGTTTTTTTTTTTTTTTTTTTTTTTTGTATTTAATGATGAAGAGATGGAGAAGATGGTGAGGAAGATATGTTGTATGAGAGAGATACAGAGAGAGAGCCTCTTTTTCTTTCTACTTCGTTCCTCCTCCCCCCCCCCCCAAATTGGTTTGCAATGGCCAGACTTTTATAGGCAAAACCAAGACATCTTCTTCTCTCTCTCTCTCTCTCTCTCTCTCTCTCTCTCTCTCTCTCTCTCTCTCTCTCTTTTTGAAATAGCACTCCACTTAACAACAAAGAGAGACCCACCCACTTTTGCCATTTTTTTTATGTCTTGCTTTTTTGCTTGTTTCCACCGAGTGTGTCTTCAATTATTGTGTGAGAAATAATCGTGTGTGGTAGGGTGCATGCAGTATTCTTGACTTTTTGACCCCATAACTTTTGACTTGCTGTATCTTTTCCATTCGAGGTCAGATTGGGATGATTCAAAAAGTGGCAGGCTCGTAATGACAAGCACTTTAATTTAAAATGATTGGGTTTGGCAAAAATGGGGTGTCTACATCTGTTTTTAAAAGATAAAGTTAAAGGAATTGATTTCTCATAATCTCTTTTGTTGTTACTTTCTAGTAATTATGTATTGCCTGTATAAGTCATGTAATATACATGTTAGAGTCAAGTTGACATGCATGGTATGTGTTGGTGAGTTGAGAAGAGTCGAGAGAATGTGTTATGTATGTTACGATCCTAATTATCCCAGGTCGATTTGAATACGGCAGGTTAATTAAGAAGGATGGAGCCCAGGTTGACTCGGCTACGGCAGGCCAATCAGCGATATGTTATAGCCTTAATTATCCCAGGTCGATTCAGATACGGCAGGTTAATTAAGAGGGATTGAGCCTAGGTCGACTCGGATATGGCAGGCCAGTCCGATCGTGTCCATGCCCACTCGGATACGATAGACCGATCAGGCTATTATAACCTAGAATGTCTAGGTAAGCCCGGACCGATTCGGATACGATAGGCATATCGACAGACATTCTAAACCTAACGGCCTTACGCCGGTGGTTCAGGGGAACCGTTTGTGTTGGGTTTTGTAGTCAAGGTAAAAGAGTCGGTGAGATGAGCATGCTGCATTGTTTCATGCACGGTCATATGTTATATTAATTGAATTGCTATTATGTTGTCCTTTTGTTTCTGTTTAAATGCGAATTTACTTATGCATTTCTAACATGTTGAATAATGAACCTGTGAATCGAAAATAATAAAAAACATGTTTTACATTACAAGCATATGTTTTTAATACTCACCAGCTTCTTGAAGCTGACGGCGTTGATGTGCCCTGGACATTTATGTCTAGGTTTTTCAGGTTATGATCAGGATGGACAATTTGACTATGCTAATTGAGAACAACTACTTGTGGAGACAAATGATTTAATTCTGCTTTTAATTATAAACTGAACTTGTAAGGCGGGTTGTGCCTTAAGAGTCCTTCGTGATGTAATAATTAGTCTATTTGAAAAAATTTATGAGTCTTGATTGCTCTTACTCTGATTTATATTATTATATTGTTTGACGTTTGAGACGGAATCAGTCCTTCAAACAGTCGCGACCTACGCGTCCATAAAGGAAATTAAATGCTTTCCTTATTTATGCAACGTCGGGGTGTGACACCATGGGCTTGGTCTGATTCCTTGATCAGACTAATGGGCTTGGATGGGTAGTTTGAAAAACAACAGAAGCCTTGGCTCTACAAGAATGATCAATGATAGGCCGAGTGATGAGTTAGGCCGACGAAATATCTTAGGCTGGCAGCCTGACCTAGTGTGCAGCATAAAAAATGTACTAAAGCATGAAATAGTGTTTTACTTTATCGGCCTGGCGTGTCAGTAACAATGCGTTTAGGCTAACTAAGATAGTTCTTCAATATGGAGACTCAGACCGGTCTCAAAGGTGTTCATCCAACTAGGCTAACCTTAGCTCATCCAACAGGCCAAAGCAGAAGGTTGCATTTTGGCCTCAAGGAAGCTTGTGCATGCACATCCTATCAGTGATAGGATTTGTTTCCTTATCCGACATTGATCATATCCCTAAATATTTGTGATTAGTTCCCCTAAGTTTTAGGAATTTGGCCGTCATTATCTTTAAGATATTATTCAATCATATAGGCTGGTAGGATCATGATTTTGATAGACTTACCTTATCCTGATTATGGTAAGCCTTCCTTATCATGAATATGGTAAAGTTGCCTTACCTCTAAAGGGTTTTAATCGGGGGTATTCTCTATTACCATCTCTGCCCCAACTCCTATAGGGTTTTCATTTTCACTTACCAAACCCGCCTATATGGCAAGCCAAGCTTAATTGAATTAAAATAAGACATTAAAGTCAAATCTTGGCTTAACTCGCATGAACATAGAATTTTATTAGAAAAGAGTTCAAAAGCTTTACATATAACTTGGTTACAAGCGAAACTTGTCCAAAATGGTTGCGACATACACCCGGATTTGCTGGAATGGCCAACTCAACTAATATACAAAATCCATAGTTTAGACAAAATGAGTTACATAAGTTCTTCTAAGTTTTAACTCCAACTCCCACGACGTCTATAAGCATTATAACTTAAGTATCACAAGTCCCAAACCATAATTTACATTATACTACAAGATTAAGTATGTACTACAAATCCCAAGTCTTGCCCCATTCCCAAGCTCGATTCACCTCCTTTCCGTACCTTGCTCCGAACCTGCGGTGGTTGTTATGTACTACAACAGAAATAGGAAAACGGTTTTCTTAAGTATTTTGCTTAGTGAATTAACTAACATGCTCGTGATGTCATGAACATGTGTAATGCAACAATTTAAGCACATAAGCATACGTAATCGCAGAATTTATGGGCTAATGGTTCACTCCTACCCGAAGACCTTTCCCTTGGTCCCGCGGCCACTTCTATTTCTTGGACATCCGTTCTTAAAGCGGATTTCTTCCTCTTCTCCTCCCTTATTTCACCATAATGAACTATTATTCCCAATCATTCATTGACCACTTAACACATAAGCACATAGTCACATAATCATGAATATTTCTTTACCAAATCAACATGTAATTCTAACTTTAACATGAATTTGACTACTAAATCCAGAATTATTATTTCTTAACTAGAAATTGAAGCACATAACATGTACCCACATCAAAGCTTAAGTTAAAAAACCTCACCTTTATGATTTCTACCCCAATTTCAAGCTAGAAATGAAGAATCTCTTCACAAATCTTGCTCAATTCTTACCTAAAATAAATCCTACATGATTTTTGTACAACAAATATCATTTATCAAGAACGGTTGCCGAAAAAACGTTGCCGAAAATGAAAACAAATTACGTGCATGTGACCCTCTTACCTCCACGAGTCCAAAAGTGGTCTCGGATCATAAATTCGGCGAACGGCGGCAACGGAACGATGAGATTTCAACGTCAGCGTCTCGAGCTCGTCTTTCTTTCCCGGAGCTTTCTCTTTATTTTTGTTTAATTCAGTGAATATGAGAGTGAGTATGAACTCTCCTATGGACACACACTCATCATATGCATGTGATGTGTCACAAGTTTTCTCTATTTACGTTTATACCCCCGATTTTTCTTAAGTTCTTATTATGAAATCTCCAAACATTTTTTTAACTACCCAATTATCTAATGAGTGTTTGTCTAAGTTCCGCATGAGTCCCAATGTGGGTCCCAAATATTTTATAAAGTTGCTATCGCATCTACTAATTATAAATTTTTTTTCAGTTATACCCTTATTTAGGTGTCCTAACTAATACCAATTGCTAACATACATATATCATCATATAATGTGAAAGCATTTAAGCAATTAATCATTTAAATATATAAATGCATTTAATCATGTAAAATGCAAATAATTTTTTTTTCGATCCTTCACTGGGTCCCACTCAAATACCTGTCCCTACTTACTGGGGACTTTTCCATAGGCGAGTCCAAACCTCTCCTTAACCCATTTTATACACTAATTATGTAAAGTAATGCATATTAACATGTTTATTAACCCTTTTCCCGGGTACGGGTGTTACAGAAATAGAAAGATTCTATAGTATTTAAAGTCTTGAAGTTTCGGTACGGTTCAGTCCCCTACGAGCACAAACTGTGCTCTGACCGAAACTTCGGATGCTACAACCAACCACCGACTGGCACACCAAAACACCAAGAATTTTTGTTTGGTTTGGTCGGTTCTGGTCAGGCTGTTCGGTTTGTCGATTTTTTTGAACATTGCTATAACGGAACATCTCATTCCATTCCCTAGGAAAACCTCTTTCATCCCTCCTCCATTCCCTTCCAACAATTTTCAAAAGTTGCTCAATGTAGCTCTTGACTAATCCCAATTTTTTGTAATTGGCTCAATTTTTTAGCAACTAAATCACAAATTTTGGTTTACCAAACTGTTTCATTTTGACTTTTTGAATTTTATAATCGCTTGTGAACTCTAAAAAAAACTATTTCCAAAGGGTGAATATTTTTGCTTACCCATATTTGGTCCATTGTTCACCCAGGCTTTACTGGGTGATACGTGTCTCATTTCATTCTCATTTTGCTCGTGTACTATCAATATAATTACTGAAATAAGACACGTCTCACCCAATAAAAACTTAAGTGAGGAATAATGAACCAAAAAAGAAAAAAAAGAAAAAGAAAACCATCTCACCTAGCTGAGATGGCCAGGGCCCTTTCTCCCATCGGAGTGATTGTGTGCTCGAACCTCCGCATGAAAGAAGCAAGAGAGCCAATAAAGTGGAACATAACCTCCCCTGAGTGACTACTAACTCCACTCGTATCACAGAAGTGAATTTTTTCTGAGACATGGGCTAAGGTCCATACTTGTTGTCGACACATATCTCAATGAAGTGACCCGGTATACCGGTCAACAATGATTGATTCATGTGAAATCTTATCTTCATCTTTAAAAAAAAATAAATAAATAAAATTCACTAATTTATAGCTCATCAAATCGGTCAGCTAAGATTACTGTGACCTCACTTCCAACCACTGCTATATCCACACGTGGATAATTAATTTATCCTTATAAATCTAACCATGCCTGGAAACATTGAATTGCACCATCAATCCTCTTTTGTCAACACACATTCTATCTATAAGCAGATCACTTTTTTTCTCTCTCTCTCTCTCTCATCAAATTGTGAGTACTCCAATTCTACTACCTGCACTGCAATGGCTGCTGATAAGTCACCGGAAGAGCAACACCCAGTGAAGAGCTTTGGATGGGCAGCTAGAGACTCAACTGGAGTTCTTTCTCCATTCAAATTCTCCAGAAGGTATAATTAATTAGTCTAAATCCAAATATTTTGATGGGCATTTTACTTTATGAGGATCTCGTTCTTAGGGGCGGATAAACAAAATTTAAATTTGGGGGCTTCACAGGAAGTTGCAGTGGGGATGGGGGGGTTTAGGGGCAGTGCCCGAGGCGATTTTTGTGATTGTTGCTTATTTATACATAGTTTCATACCGATAATATAATCTAATCAGAACTAGGACGTCCTTACTTACTTTATTAAGTTGATTTCTGTTTTCATCTGATAGATCCATCACTTTTAAAAATGAAATGACAACAGTAACATTAATGAAAACTCGATCAAATGAGAGGGACAAAGTCCTTTAACTTAATAAAGTAAGGACGTGTGTTCTGATAATCTAATTATATAAAAATCAATTACTATAAAAATATGAAGTTTTTTGAATTTTGGGGGCTTAAGAGTAAAAATATTTTTATGGTAGATCACAACCAAATGAAAGCATTTTGAGAATTTGACTTTGCAATTTAGTATTTTTGGATCCTGATCTTAGATTTCTCAGTTTGTTTGATAGTAAATCATAGTTAGTTGACTATTGATCTTCTTCAAGACGATTATAAAATTTTGTGTGTGTGTGTGTGTGTGTGAGAGAGAGAGAGAGGTTGTGTTAGTTCACCTATGTGTGGATTGAATTTTAGTAACTAGATCTAGTAATTCCAGACCTGGCTCAAAGAAAATATCGGTTTTTTTCGTGAATTTAGGGAAAGAAAATTGAAGAAACCACAAAGCAAATCAGTTTCTGGTTTGGTCACTATGAAAATGGTGAGAAAATATGAAGCTAAAGAAAATAAAGTGAAAAGTTGTTTTTATTTTCCCTTCACTAGTCTATATCTATACAGCTAACAAATCATTATAGTATCACATGTTCAACAGAATTTAATCTAAAATTTAGAGTTACTATAGATGGTTGTATACATACTTTAATATTAAACCCGAAAACCACATCCCTTGTAATCAAATGGTAAGCTTCTTTGGGTGTACTACCCAAGAAGTTTAGTGTTCGAGTCCTGGGGAGTGTGGCCACTAAGGAATTCACCCGGCGACCCCAAGATTGGGTCTTGATTGGATGCTGGCCCGGACGCCCCCGATTACTTAAAAAAAAAAACTCAAAAGAGTAAAATTCCTTGAGATTGGGCCTTGATTGGATGCTTTTAAGGGTTTTTTACACTTCACACCCTTCTAATTTACACACTGTGTCACTATACCCAATAGTTTAAAAGTTGAAACATCGTACCCTGAAAATTCTTATTTTTATCGATTTGCACTCCGTCAAAATCTATCGGAATTGTGGAGACAAATCAATACTGGTGGTTGTGATGTTTTTGATAGAAATAGTGACAGAAGGCTTTACACCGCGAGAGTGCTATATGTAATCAACCCATGATATTATTGACAATGTTTTGGTGTGAAATATTTGTAGGGCAACAGCTGAGGATGATGTGAGATTTAAGGTGCTCTACTGTGGTATTTGTCACACTGACCTTCACTACCTCAAGAATGAATGGGGCTTCTCTTCCTATCCTCTTGTACCAGGGTAATTCCTTCTCCCTAGAATTAGTAAAATATTATTCTACTACCTAGCTGTTATATAACTCAAGCCACTGATTTCTCTGTTTTTCCTTAAAAATTTAACGTCGTAACGATCAAGTTATGTTGAATGCTTTACGTGCTTGATTTGAATTTGACCAGCAATATTAATATTGTCATCTTAATAACTTATACTTATACTGAAGTATTAGGCAAATGACGGTTTGGGGCATGTTTTGGATTGGCTTGTGACTTTTGCGTTCAGGCAGAAGTAGAAGAAGAAGCCTTAATCACAAGGGTACGATAAGAACTAAAAATAATTCATTTAAATCCCTAATTTGACTTCCCGCAACATGTTTGTAGTTGAAGCACCTCTTCAGCAAAAATGTGCTTTTAAAGTGACAGGCCTTGTGTCTTATAATGCTATTTATATTACAGTACAAAATACATCCTAGTGACAAAAGAATTTGGAGAAGTGATAATTTTATTACTGTACATCCCCAGTATATATAGTATTACAAGGTGGAAAAAGAAAGGAAAGAAAATAAACAGAAAGGGAAAGAAATTAAACTCCTTAAATGTGGTCAACATGACCCATAAATAAAAAACATAAAATCCGGGATACAATCCCTTAATTTCAACACTCCCCCTCAAGCTGTGGCGAAGATGTTGACGAGATCAAGCTTGCCAAGAGATGACTGTAGAAGTGCTGGACCAACGGACTTAGTGAACATATCAGCGGTCTGATCCTATGAAGGAACAAAGCTCGGAGTGATGACTCCTGACCGAACTTTTTCCCGAATGAAATGAATGTCCACCTCTATATGCTTAGTTCTTTCATGAAGAACTGAATCAGATGATAACATAATAGTAGATTTGTTATCACAAAATAATGTAGATGAGTCTACCACTGGAAAGCCTAACTCATCAAGAAGAGAACGGAGCCATATGGGTTCACATGAACCCTGAGCCATAGCACGGTACTCGGCCTCAGCAGAAGATCGT
Source organism: Hydrangea macrophylla (assembly GCA_033977485.1). Lineage (NCBI taxonomy): Eukaryota > Viridiplantae > Streptophyta > Magnoliopsida > Cornales > Hydrangeaceae > Hydrangea > Hydrangea macrophylla. Next base: position 89,365,744 of record CM066986.1, read on the forward strand.
GAGACAACAGCTTGCTTTTTACTTTTCCAAGAGATCAAATGACAACCTCGAAAAGTGCAGAAACCAGAAGTAGAGCGTTTATCCCCCTTCGAACCGGCATAATCAGCATCAGTAAAGCAGGAGAGACCTGATTGAGCTCCTGTCTTAAAGAAAAGACCAAGACCAGGACATGTCTTGAGATATCGGAGAATATGATAAACAGCATCAAGGTGTGACGTACGTGGTGAGTGCATAAATTGACTCACAACACTAACAGCAAAAGTCAGATCCGGTCTTGTATTCGTCAAACAGATGAGACGACCCACAAGACGTTGATATACAGAGGGATCTGGTAAAAGTTCTCCTAATTCAGCAGTCAACTTATGGTTTGGATCCATAGGAGAAGAAGCAGGTCTACATCCAAGCATCCCCGTATCTTGGAGAAGATCAAGGGACTACTTTCGTTGGGATAACGAAATACCTTGACGGGACCGGGCCACCTCAATACCCAGAAAATACCTCAAAGGACCCAAGTCCTTAATGTCAAACGACATTCCAAGAGAACGTTTTACTTGAACAATACCGGAAGCATCATCTCCTGTAATAATAATATCGTCAACATAAACAGAGATAATGATGCATTGCCCGTTGGAATTACGGCGAATAAAACAGGTATGATCAGAGTGACATCGACTAAATCCCATAGAAAGCACCACATCACTAAACCGGCTGAACCATGCACGAGGAGACTGCTTCAATCCATAGAGAGATTTACGGAGGAGACATACTTTCCCTGAATACTCCCCCTGAGCCCGAAAACCAGGAGGGGGATCCATATAGATAACCTCAGTCAAATCACCATTAAGAAAGGCGTTCTTGACATCAAGCTGATGGAGAGGCCAAGAGTAGGAAGCAGCAAGAGAAATAAGAAGCCGGACAGTGGTCAGTTTAGCAACCGGAGCAAAAGTAGCACCAAAATCCTTACCCGGAACTTGTGTGAAGCCCTTAGCCACAAGACGGGCCTTATACCGGTCAACGGTGCCGTCTGCCAAATACTTAACACTGAAAACCCACTTACAGCCAACGGTACGCTCACCATCTGGGAGAGAGACAAGCTCCCAAGTCTGATTGCCCTGAAGAGCACTCATTTCTGCTTCCATAGCAGCCACCCACCTCGGATTCTGGAGAGCTTCATGAACAGAGCGAGGAATGGAGATAGAATCAACTGCACTAACAAATGAGCTAAAAACTGGTGACAACCCCTGATAAGAAAGATACTGGGAAATGGGATGATTAGTACTATGAGAAACAAGAAAGCGAGAAGGGGGGCGGCGAACACGGGAGGGGTAACGGGGAGGGGGGACAAGATCCAAACAATATTAGGAGGTATATCAGAGACTAAAGGAGGAGAGGATATACCTGAGTCCGGAGAAGAAGCTGGCGGGGGAGCAGGAGCGTGCTGTCGCCTGGCGTAAACCTGTAATGGAGCACTAGAAACAACAGGTGAAAGAGATTCAAAGATAGGAACCGGACGCGGTTGAACCGATATATCCTCTACCACAGGTTCCACAGATGCTGGAAGAGGAGAAGAACCTGGATAAAAAGGAATAGTTTCGAGAAAGGTAACGTCCAAAGAATTATAGAAATGGCGCGTGAGAGGATCATAGCAACGATATCCTTTAGACATGGATGAGTACCCTAGAAAAACACAACGAACTGCCTTATCATCAAGTTTGGTACGGGTAGGACTTTTATTTTGGACAAAGCAGGTACAACCAAACACCCGGGGGACAATAGGAAAGAGAGTACAACCAAGTTGAAGAACATGAAGTGGTGCCTTTCCAAGAAGGACACGACTCGGAGTACGATTAATAAGATATGTAGCACTAAGAACAGCCATGTCCCAAAAATATTTAGGTACACCCATACCACATAAGAGACACCTAACTACAGACATGATATGGCGGTTCTTTCGTTCTGCCACACCATTCTGTTCTGGAGTATATGGACAAGTAAGTTGTTGTAGTATACCATCTTTATTAAGAGCAGCCCTAAACTCATCAGTCATATATTCCCGTCCATTGTCAGAACGAATATTACGCACAATAGTATGATATTGAGTTTTAACCATTTGTAAAAAATTCCTAAAGTGTGAAAAGACTCCAGACTTTTTTTTCAGAAGGTAAACCCAAGTACAACGGGTGTAATCATCGATAAATGTGACATAATATCTGTATTGGGACAAAGCAGTGGTAGGTGAGGGACCCCATACATCAGAATGAATAAGGTCAAAAGCACTAGGTGCTCGGTGCATGCGAGGTATGTAAGATGTGCGTGTATGCTTGGACAATTCACAAACCACACAATTAAAATTATAATCTTTGCAAGCTTTATTTAATGGTGGGAATAACCAACACAAATATTGAAAATTTGTATGTCCTAAACGGGCATGCCACAAATCCAAAGTTTTAAGAGAAAAGACATAAGTATTCGAATCTGGTAGGACATGATTATTGGAACTAGAAGAAACAGTAGCTTGCAGGCTGGAAGAAGACACCCTGGTTGAAGGAGGATCACCAAAGTAGTAGAGGCCATCACGCTCATACCCCCTGCTAAAAATCTTCTTTGAAGTCAGGTCCTGCAGATAGCAACCATTGGGTAAGAACACGACTGCACATTTATGATCTTTGGCTAACCGATTAACAGACAGAAGATTGTAGGCAAAATTAGGAATAAAATAGACAGATGAAAGGGTAATATCAGGAGATAAATATGTGTCACCCATTGTTCGAAGTCTCGGCCGATACCGAGTCGTCTCGGCCGAGTTGACTCGGTTTCGAAGCCTACCGATCCGAGATTTACGAATGTTACATATTTTTATCACAAGGACGCAGTCTCGGTAGCCATCTCGGCTGTTTCGCACCATCTCGCACGAGATGGTGCGTATCGCACGAGATCTCGGCCGATACGGCGAGACGAATCTCAAAATGACATAAAAAAAAAAGTCTGAAAAAGGGGGGAAATGGCAAGAATCTTACCTTTTGCGTATCATTGTCTCAGATCTGAACGAGAAAGGCTTCGGCTTCGTCTTCGTCTTCGTCTTCGTCTTCTTCACAGATCTTCTTCACAAATCTGAACTAGAAAGGCTTCGGTTCGTCTTCCCTCACGACTGTGTGTCGAGTGTCTGTGTGTGAGTCACGAGGCTCTCTCTCTCTCTCTCTCTCTCTCTCTCTCTCTCTCGCACGATCCGATCTGTGTGTGTCGAGTGCCTCTCTCTCTCCATTTTTCTCGTCATCTGGCTATGGTGCAGAGGCTGCGTGAACTTGAAGACTGAAGAGTGAATAGGTAGTATTTTATTTTGTTTATTTTATTGTATTTGTAACATCTTTTACTAAACCTATATATAGTACACTACATTATATTATATTAATATAGTCTCACAGCTTTAGGATCTTCTAAAAAAAAAAAAAGTGGGTTTAAGACTTTGACTACATAATTATTATATACTATATTATATTATAATATAATATAGTGCCACTCCCTCTGTCTTTGACGCCATTTTTTATTGTCCCATTTTAAGAGTCCTCTTTGAAAAGTCAAAGTACTTTAATACACACTTTCCAAACTTGCCCTTTATTATATCTAACTCTTCCCTCTCTTTTTTTTATGTGACACTATAATTTTGAATTTCAAAAAAGGGCAATAATGGAAAGTTGAAAATCTCACCAAAATCAAAATTGTCCCCTTAATAAGTTGGAATTCCCAAAAGAGACTCTTAATATGGGACGGAGGGAGTATATACTACATATTTTTTATTTTTCTTTTCTCTTTTTTGTGGCTAAAAGTGGATTAGATAATTACTATATTATCTATTACTCGTATAAATTTTTTTTGAGCCATCTATTATTATATTTATTATATCATGTGTGTTATATTTAATATTACATTATGTTACATGATGAGTTAGCCTTATTTAAAAAAAATTCATTTGTCAAACTTGAAAATAAGTTTACTGTTTATTAAAAATTATTGTGCCAATCCGCAGCGTGTGTATTAGATATTATATAATTTTGTAATTGCTACATTGTGTATTGTACCAATCTATTTGGCCAAATTCGTTGTCCTACTTATTTTAGAATTTTTCATTATTTTTTCATATTTTTTTGAACCTTAAATCTAAGGTATCTTTGCGTATCACCCGATACCAGTCCACGGCGCCGCGACCGAGTCGTCTCCGTGACCTCAGCGACCGCGACCTTGAACCATGGTGTCACCCTGACTGTGAACAGACACAAATGATCCATCAGCAATACGAACTGACTGATCAATGGGAGTAAACGGAGAAACAAAGGAACAGAGCTCACTAGTCATATGATTACTGGCGCCAGGGTCCAGAATCCAAGTAGGATGGGTAGACTTACCATAAAGAGCAGTAGGAGTACCTGTGGCAATAGCAGCTGTAGGTCCGGGAGCAGAGGAGGAGGTAGTGCCAAGGCCCAAATGTGACTGCAGCTGGGCAATTTGGGACTGAAGCTCAGTATAGTCTGGTGAAGGTGGAATCATTTCAGCAATAGCTCCAGTACGAGGAGCACCTCTCCCACGGCCCACACCCCGAGCCTTATTATATTGCTGCTTTAACTCAGGATGAAGGTCAAAACACCGATCAATTGTGTGACCAAGCACACGACAATGCTGACAATATGGACGGTTGCCATTAGGACGGGGACCGGAGGGAGCACCACCAGGAGGGCGTGGACCTGAAGTACCAAAAGGCGGGCGAGGGCCCGGGCGGGCAACAAAGGCCATCTGATCAGAGACTGGAGGAGACGGCACCGTTGGCGGTGCTAAAATGCGACGGCGACGCTCATCCCCTTCAACAGTAGCAAACGCCTCAAATAAAGAGGGCATAGGAACAGTGTTTAGAATCTGGGTACGCAGGGCCTCGAACTCAGGTTTCAGCCCCATAAAAAATTGGTAGATATGCCGACGATCGAGACGTTTGACTTCAATATCACCATCATTAGGGAAATCACTGATGGGTTCATATTGGGCTAACTCCTCCCACCGAGTCTGCAAATAGTTAAAAAATTCAGAAACAGAGTGACCCAGAGCAGCCTGAGAGGCATGCGAGATGTCCTGATAGAGTTCAAAAACGCGTGAGTCAGAATGAGCATGAGCATACATCTTCTTCAAAGCTGTCCAAAGCCCATGAACAGTGGTGTGATGCATAAACATGTGATAAATTGACTCCTCCATCGAATTAAACATCCACCCCAAAATAATACAGTTGTCAGAAAACCATTCTTCATACTTGGCATCAGTTTCTGTTGGTTATGGCTCCCTGCCAAGTAGCCAACCAATCTTCCGTTTTCCGCCAAGGTAAAGACGAAGGGAATTTGACCAAGCATGAAAATTCTTCCCGTTCAAGACAACGCTAGTAACCCGTTGAAAGACAAAACTTTCTCATTTTAGAACTAAGTACACACCCTTGAGTCATAGTGATTATTGTATGGAGTATGAGCGAATTACATATAAAACAAGTAATTTGTAAGACTGTAAAAGTAAAATTGAAAATAATTTGTTTTTATGGATGATGTAATGTTAAGACAAGGGCCAACTTCGTTTGCCCCCATTTGGTAGAATTAAAGGGTTTACTTGACATTGTTGTAGAAATGAACATCATGTTATCATGTCAAGAAGAGGAGAATAAATAGGAAACAACTAAGCTATTATTATAACCTATCAAACACATATTCCATCTAAGCTCTAATGCCTCGTCTGACAGGCCGGATAAAACTATCGCCCAATAACATTTTGTCGGACAACGCATGACTTGAGACTCTCAGACAGTTCTAAAGACTTCTGAACTATCCCATCCTATCATTTCTTTCTTTTTATTTTTCTTTTTTCTTTAGCAGTTCAAAATTTGTTATTTTCTCATTCACTCTAAATGATTGGTTTTCTCTTATCACAAACAAGTCTTGTGATATTTTTTAATACACATACGAATGAACATCTTTGAGAATATAATCCCCATTGTCCAATTAGTCAATTATTCAAAAGGGAAAAAAAAGATCTATCAAACTATTGAGTGAATGATTTAGTCATTGAACATTCAATTCTTTCTTCAATACAACAAGAGCCACTGATATGATAAATCTTTCTTGAGTTACAACAAGATAGATTTTGATATGATATTTCACTACATACTTGTGTAATAAATTGATCTTCATTTATTGAATTTCAAGCAGATCATGTGATAACATTGATTTTTTGGATTGGGTAGGCACGAGATTGTAGGTACAGTGACAGAAGTTGGGAGCAAAGTAACAAAATTCAAAGTCGGAGACAAAGTGGGAGTTGGATGTTTGGTAGGATCATGTGGGTCTTGTGAAGGTTGTGCCGATGGCCTTGAGAACTACTGTCTTAAAATGATCCTAACCTATGCCACTATTTACCATGATGGGACCGTCACATATGGAGGCTATGCCGATGATATGGTGGTGAGTGAGAGCTTTGCTATACGTTTCCCGGAGAATATGCCACTTGCAGGTGGTGCTCCACTGCTTTGTGCTGGAGTCACCGTGTATAGTCCCTTGAAATACTATGGAGTGGACAAACCGGGTATGCACTTGGGAGTGGTTGGCCTTGGTGGGCTTGGTCATGTGGCTGTGAAATTTGGCAAGGCTTTTGGAATGAAAGTGACGGTGATTAGTACTTCCGCTAACAAGAAGGATGAAGCTATTAAAGTTCTTGGTGCGGATGATTTTTTGGTTAGCCGCGACCCTGAACAAATGCAGGTAAGTGGCTTTAGATTTATGTTGCAGTGAAATTCCCATTTTAGTAATGCTTTTACATAGCTAATTTCAACACTTAGTTGAAGGCTCTGTTTCGTGGTGTAGTTACCTGGGGAAAAGAAAAGAGAACAATGAGGAACACACTTTTCTTTTTTGAGCTCTTTTTTTTTTTTTCCCCAAAATTTTAATTTCTGATGATATTTAATAGGAGGGAGAAAAGACCCTTCCCCCCCACCCGCCCCCTCCCCCCCCTCCTCATTTTCCTCTTCCTTTCCTTGGTACTTTTCCTTTGCTAAATCCGTAAACCAAAGAGCGTCAAAGGCTCCGTTTGGTTCTTGGATGTAGGAAAAGAAAAGAAAAGAAAATAAAACGTTAAGGAAAATGCTTTTTCTTATTTATTTATTAGAGTTATGCTATGCTTCTCAATTTTTTCCCCGAAAGTGGTTAGGTCTCGACGCATATGGCAGTGGGCTTGGTAGATTTTGATTGGTTGATGTCACTACCATATATGTTGGGAAGCACTTTTTGGAAATTTTTTTTTTGGGAAGCATAGCATTACTCTATTTATTAAGAGGAAATGTGAAGAAAATAAGAAAGAAGAGAGTAAAATGAAAAAGAAAATAAGAATTTTGTTGATTTTGCATTTCAATTTCATTGATTTCAACTATTTTTGAGAATCATATAGTTTCTAATATTATTTTAGTAGAAAACATTACAGATTTTGGTTTTCCTTTCCGATTTTCTTTCCTTTTATTACCAACGGATTTTTGTAGGCTGCCGCTGGCACAATGGATGGCATTATAGATACAGTCTCTGCTAAACATCCCATCATGCCATTGATTAATCTTCTCAAGTTTCACGGCAAGTTTATTATGGTTGGAGGTGTAGCAGAGCCGGTAGAGCTGCATGTCTTTCCATTACTTATGGGTAAGTATATTGTGTGCAGGAATTAGAGGCAGTTCGGGTAATACAAGAATCGATTTATTGTTCAGAGATATCAGTTTCTAAATAATTTGGTTTCTGTCTCTATTTTTTGGTTATATACGAGTTCACGGCTGACTCAAAAATACGCACGCCAACAAGATATTGGTTTTCATAAAAATCCATATGGAAGTGAGACTGGGTCTGAACCTGGTCTGTTTTAAGCATTCCCAAATAGGCCCTTAATTCTAAATTTTTTAGGGTAAATTACATTTCGAACCCTTTGATGTCACTTTGGTCCCTATAGTGTCTATTTTGACACTTTCTTCCTTACAATTTCAATTTTCGTTTCAATATAGCATGTTCATCAAATTTTCTTATAATATTTGATAGATTTAAGTTCAATATAGGGGAGTGCAATTTCTCTCGGAAGAATTTACCATTATGGTCTCACGTGTAGGGGATATACTCATAAATGGGCTAATTGAATCTAAATTGAAACTGTAAGGACAAAGTGCCAAAAGTGAAACTATAGGGATCAAAATAACATTACACCCAAACTACAGGGGTACAAAGTGTAATTTACCAAAATCTTAAAACCTCGGTGTTCTATTTTGGCTTTTTAGAGTTGCTGAGCTAATAAGATGTATCTTAACAGGAAGAAAGATGGTGGGTGGAAGCAGCATTGGTGGAATCAAGGAAACCCAAGAAATGATTGATTTTGCAGCTAAACACAACATTACTGCAGAAGTTGAGGTCATTCCAATGGACTATGTGAACACTGCTCTGGACCGTTTAGCGAAGGCTGATGTTAGATATAGGTTTGTTATTGATATCGCTAATACCTTGAAGGCCGAGTAGACGATCACTCTATTTATGCATCTCAATATATATAGGTTTTGTTAACATGTGTCCTTAGGGCATATGGTATGGTTCTAAAAGTAGAGTTCAAGTGTCCGGTGTGGAGTTTAAGTATAAATAAACAAGGAGTATAGTGTGACTTTCAGTGTCCGGTGTGGAGTTCATTGTTGTTCTTATGAGTTTTGGTGCGAACATTGTGTTTGAATGGTTGTCATTTATGCATCTGTATTGCTATGTTATGTAGTTGCGAACTACTATACAAGAATAAATAAGAGCACGTTTTGGAATATTTAGGTACTGTAAATTGTGAATGTTTTTTTTTTTTAAATTGTGAATGTTTGGTTTAATAATGGGTTTGATGGTGCAATGTTCTGGCTCCATGGGGACGGTAGAATATTTTTGAGGGAAATTTACACTTACACCCCCTTACCTATGGCCATTTTTATTGTAACCTCTTATAATACCAAACATGACACGAATACCCCTATAATTTTAAATAAATAGTCATTGTTAGTAAATCTGTTCAATTGAATGGAACAGGGCCTATCTAGTATCTAGGGATGTATTTGCAAAACATGCTAACTATAAGTGGTGTATTTGAGCCTATGTCGGGGTTATCTGAAAAATGTACTAACTCTAGGAGGTGTTTATGTAATTAACTCAATGATGAAATAACTATGAAACTTTTGTCCAATAAATTTAACAAATTTATTAATGGTGACATTTTAGGTGAATGTACGAGGATAGTAGTGTTGTAAAAATGGAAATAAAAAGGGCAGCTCGTTGCACGAAACTCTCACAGTGCGGGGTCCGAGGAAGGGTCAATTGTAAAAATGGAAAATGTGATGGGAATATTATATTCTACATATCATAAAAAGAATGCAAGGAGCCGTAAAATTCTGTGGTGCGCGTTGGTGATTTGTGCTCACCATGTTGGCATAAGAGAGAGACAGGTTGTGACAAGTAAGTTGAAACATAATAGGTAAGCAGAGCCAGAGTGGTGACAATGGGGATATGCAGAGATATAGGTCGCATAAATCAGATTCGGCAGAAAAATGGGACTTAGGGTACTATAGACTTAAAGAAGGTGACATCGGCAGATACAAAATATTGATGGAGGAAAGGACTATAATAAAGGTACCCTTTCTGGCCGAGTCCTAGAATATCCCAAGAAAACACACCAATTGGCCCGTGTGTCTACTTTGTCAGTTCCTAGGGCCAGCCAATGGACTAAGCAGAAACACCGAAAATTTGAGGGACTACTGACAAAAGTGACTTAATAGGAAATAAACTAGACTGTGTGTTGGAATTGGGTTAAATTTCTTAAGATTAGAATGTCGCTCGAGCGAACCGCTCAAGATATCCCAGCTTGAGCGAGCTGCTCGGGCGAGGTGGTGTGAATTTAGAGACTGGAATCCCACCCGCTCAGATTGGGGTGCTGATTAAGTCAGTAATACTAGAGACACCTAAAGATATTAGTAAAAAGTTATGCTACCCTAAATCATTAATTTAGTCATGGATTTCAATAAGGTAGATTAAGATCAACCATACAAGCACCAAACCTCTCAACTTTCAAAACGGAAAAGACAAAACTCACAGACTGTATTTTGTTTTAGAGTAAAGATTGGGATACACCCATTCACACAACTTTTGGGACACAACATAAAAGATGTGTCTATCTCTCTCTTGTGATGTCATTGAACCCCATAGTGACACAGGAGAGAGATAAACACATCTCTTGGGTTGTGTCCCAAAAGTTGTGTGCATGAGTATGTCCCAAGTATTACCCTTTTTTATACACATAATTCTACCCCAAAAAATTTCTCGGGAGTGCTACCCACGAACCCACAGGCCACCAGTAAGCCCTATTTCCTAGTAGACCCAGTCCAGTATACTTGGCCCCCAAAATACACATTCCTGGTTCCACCCATGCAGCTCTTCCTCTTGATCCACACCCAGATTTGCCAATTTCCTTATGGGTAAATTACACAGACCTCCCCTGAGGTTAGGTCAAAATACAATGACCTCCCTTGTAATATGTAAAATTACACTGACATCCCTTGTCAGTGACAAGGGACTAATAGCATTAGATTTTCATGTAAAAAGACCTTTTTAGCCCTTCTCCTCCACCACTCACTCTTCCACTCTCTCTCACCTTTCTCTCTCTCTCTCTCTCTCTCTCTCTCTCTCGCTCTCTCTCAAACTTCTCTTTGTGTGTGTGTGTGTGTGTTCAAAACTTGAAGAACTCCATTACTCCACCATCGCCATCTCCGACTCACCGCCACCACCAAACAATCATCCTTAAAATTCCCAAAATTGTCAATCGGTTTGTTTGTAAATGTGTTTAATTTAATGTTGGTGGTGCAAGCATTGTAGTGGTATAGATTGGTGGAAGACAAGGATGGATCGATCATCAGTGGGATGCAATGGCAGTGAAAATCAGAGAGGAGGTCGCGGTTTGAGAAGCCATCTTAAAGTGGTGTCGGGTGCATGTGGGTTCAACGGTGGTGCTAATAGGGGATAAATAATTCTCAATCACTGAACCAAATTCGCTTTTATTAGTCTCGAGATTATTTTATTTGAAAGATATTATGCTTCTTTTGTTTTATTTTAGGTTATTCAAGTATATAGTCAACTTGGGAGTAATTATGAAGATTTAAAGAGAAATTGGTGCCAATCAGGTTTTTCGCGCGAGCGGACCGCCCTAGCAGGCACCGCCCCAGCGGTTATGCTGATGATGTGAATTACATGCAGAAACGTGAAAGAATGTAAAAGGGAAGTTATTCCTAGTGGTTTTAAGGTTTGGGAAACTTCCTAAACTTGGGAAACATATATATATATATATGAGATATATATTCATTAAAAACAACTTTTGCTTATATAATCCAAAAACCTAGAGAGAGAGAGAAGAAGGCCAGAAGAAGAAGTTCAAGGTTCTCCATGGACTCCTACATCAACTCCATGCATTCAACTCCCTCCATGGCCAACTAATCACATGTTCTAGAGTTTCAATGAAACCCTAGATATGTTAAGCATTCTATTTATGTATCCTTTTGTTTTACTTGTATTCCAACGATAATGATTGTATGCTTGAGGATTTTTTTTTTATATATGAAATCGTACTTTAATGTTTAAATCGTTGCTTTCAAAGTTTACTCTTGTCTTAGATCTATTTTGAACTCAATGTGCTCCACAACTTATATTTTCAGTGATTTTATGAGGTATGTGCATGCAATAATGCTTATGGAACTAATATTGTAATTATTGAATAAGTATGCCTAGGTAAGATGGAGTGTGCTGCAAGTTTAGTTTAGTGCAAGATACCTCATGCTAACCGTAGATGGGATATGTTAGTAATTAGATCTTGGTTATTTTTGTGACGGAGGAATCGACTGGTAGCCACGATTCCCCATAATCATCCAAGTACAGTAATCAAAAAGGTTGTATGAATGAATCTTTTATATAACTAGTCGTGGATTTGCAATCCTAGATCTCTTTCTTCCATATCTTTTCGTCTATTTTATTTATTGTTATATTTGGTTAATTAATTAGTAGTTAATTATTTATTTTCCAAATCTTGAATTAAAATCACTTTTCATTAATTTAAGCACTCAACAAATCAATCAATCGTAAGTGTAGTAGATTGCTAGAATTATTATTTTATAATATAATTAAATTCATAGCACAATCCCTGAGGAATCAACCCCTGCTTTTCACTATGCTCATATTTTTAGTAGGGTTAATTTATCTTGATTTTGACAACATCAGGTGCCTTGGTGGAATCCGTAGCTATTTTCTATCCCTGCATCTAAGCCCTAGATTTGCGTTGACATCTCTATCTCCCTCACCATTCTCAACCTCAACCATCAAAACCCATAAATTTACAACTTTGATCAAAGAGCCCCTGTTTTGCTCTTGATTTCTTCCTTTTCTCTCTCATCTCTTCTCTCTCTAACAAAACCCAAAATTATTGGGTGTATGATGTCTAGTGTTTAGATTTTTTTATGTATCAGATATGGGTATATACAAGTGTATATGTGTGTGTATGTGTGTGTGTGTGTGTAAAAAACATGTATGAGATTTCTTATACGTTCCATGATTGTTCACTGAGCAAACACAAGATTTTTACAACCTAGCCACAAGTTTTCACAGATTTCTCTTCATGTTGCCAAAAATCTTAGTATGTTCTATTTTAGTCTTTTTAGATGTATCATATACCCAAAGTAGAGTGATTGAGCAAGATCTGTACATAGTTTCGACTCTAAGATGATCTGCATAAGCTATGGATATATGTATAGATGTATATATCATATCTCTGCATATATGTGAGAAACACTGACAGGAAGAGTGAAAAATAGAGTTGAAGAGAGAGAAATAAGATGGGATTTTTTTTATTTGTAAGGGTAAATAGGTCATTATAAAAAATTTACACAACTATGGTTGACTAACGGAAGGGGTAAGTGTTACACAACTATAAACCTCAAGGGAGGTCAGTGTAATTTGCATACTATGAGGGAGGTCCTTGTATTTTGACCTTACCTCAGAGGAGGTCCATGAAATTTACCCTTTCTTTATTTACATAACTTCACTTGGATAACTTTGAGAAGGCCCTATGTGGATCGATCATAAATTAAGTTATTACACATGTATTTGAACATTTGTAGACGCTTTAAAATATGGGGATAATAACTTAAGTTGTTATATGTTTCCAAACATTTGTAATGCTTTTTAATTTTTCAAGTGTCTGCCTTTTTAATATTTGAAGTCTGGTTTGACTTCTGTTAAAACACTGGTACTTTACAAAATAAACACAAAAGTCAGATTGGGTATGATCCTACTCTTCTTTTAAAAATTCCCAAACAAAAGCTCTATTAAAATTGATTGCTTATCAAAATAGTTTTTATGACCACTAGATAAAAAATACGGAGTAGATTTGCCTTGGCCCAAGCTAACGATACATCCAATACCACTGATATGTGCCTAGAATTCGTTGCTAAGCTAAAAGAGATACAAAGAAAGTCTAAACACAATACATCATTCTCTTCCAAACGACAACATAAGCTAAAGGGATGATTTAACTTGGGTGATGCTATTGCCATTCCATCATTAAACCAAAGCACTCCATAGTGCCACTCTTAAAGCATGTGGTACCATACATGTCATGCATTGCATACATGGTACCATATGCTTTGAGAGTGGTATCATGGAGTGCCTTGTTTCAATGATGGAGTGATAATAACAATTCCCTTTAACTTTTATTAGTTTGTCACAATAATAGCAAGTACATCAAAATACTGGAACCACTCAAAGAGATTATTTTGGCAAACCAGAGCAACATCTACCAATTTTTTTTTTTGGAAAAAGAGTTAATTAAAGAAAAGAAAAAGGCATACGGCATCTACAAAGAACCAACAAGGGGCATTCCCAAGGATAAACTAGAAGACCAAACCATGTAGAGAGAACAAAGCTAACAGGGAAGGGAGACTATCTAAGACCTTTAGGTCAAAGAGAGAATCCCATCCCTACCTTCCAAAGGGAGCAACAAGGCCAGAAGACCAACAATACAAAGCAAATGCTCAAACTGAGATACAACAAAAAAAAAAGAGAGAAAATCTCAATGCTTGTGGCGGCCTTTGGGACGACTCCCACTAAATTCCATATTCGTTTCCCGTTTATGTTTTCTAGAGTTAATTAAAGAAAAGAAAAAGGCATACGACATCTACAAAGAACCAACAAGGGGCATTCCCAAGGATAAACTAGAAGACCAAAAACATGTAGAGAGAACAAAGCTAACAGGGAAGGGAGACTAACTAAGACCTGTAGGTCAAAGAGAGAATTCCATCCCTACCTTCCAAAGGGAGCAACAAGGCCAGAAGACCAACAATACAAAGCAAATGCTCAAACTGAGATACAACAAAAAAAAAAGAGAGAAAATCTCAATGGTTGTGGCGGCCCTTGGGACGAATCCCACTAAATTGCATATTCGCTTCCCGTTTATGTTTTCTAGAGGAGATGGAGCTAGCAGGAGGCGTGGTCCCTTCATTAAAGGCATCATCCCAATCGTGAATCTCCAAATTGTCACCATTGGACCCGCCTAGAATATCATGTTGAGGCTCAACCTCAGTAGACAGGGGAGTACCAGTATCATAAACAAAAGGGATTAACTCATTGAAAAAGTTACAGATCTTGATTTGTTGTGTCCAAAATTTTGGCGTGGTCGGTTATCAATGCTTAATTAAAAGGTAGTTAATGTACCTAGTGAGAAAAAGCAGCGTCATAGGGCCATCAGTTTTGTTCAAGTAGGGAAAATGAAGAGACAGCCATACGGGTAGAAAAGCTGAGGGGAGGTATGTGAATTATGAAGAAAACAGATGGGAGAAAACTGTAAATGACACGTGTTAACCCAATATTCCTCAAATTTGAGGTCTGATTCCATAAATGAATAAATCTGATCGCCCTATAACATTGTATAGAGTTACTGCCCTTTCCTCTTCTATCACTCTGTACACAAACCTTCTCCAAAATTTGAGGTCTGATTCCATAAATGAATAAATCTCTACCACATTAATGGAGTTGGGTTGCATTATGATTTTGCTTTCAGATCATCATTTGTAGTAGTTACAAACAAGATCTCAAGGTTGCTCTCGCATTCTGGGGTTTTTGAGCGGAGTCGAAGATAGTTGAGACGGTGGTGGAATATAGATGAAGTGAAGAAAGCTGGTGGTTCTCTCTCTCTCTCTGATTGTTAATTTTTTTTTTTGGCTTGGACTATTCTAATAAAGAGATTGGTTGGATCTCTGTTGGCTAATTTTAATTACCTTATTGTTCTTGGTTGCAACTAGAAAGGGAATTCCTAGAAGATGGCTCTACTTTTGTAAGTCCATAATTTGTACCTCACTTCTTGACTTTGTTGGTGTGATTTAAGACCAACAAGATGGATTAGTCTTTGATAACCTGCAATTTTTGTGCAAAATTCAGGTGCCGAGAAGATCTGGCCACTTAATGTACTTCCCCAGGTATCAAAAACATCTCTTATTTTTGTCTCTTTTTTTTGTGTTGTTATGCTGGAGATTATGTTTCCATTGAGACATCATATCTTTTTGTTTCAATTTTTTTATTTGGGTGTTTATGAGTATCTAGGAGTCATCCAAAGTCCTAAAAGAGCCATTAGGAAAATTTTATTTGGATAACTCTATTAGAGCTCTCTCTAATTATGGTGCTTCAACCAGAGAAATTTTTTGCAAATTTAGACAAACTGAGATTGTATCAGTCAGAGAATTTCAAAAGATATGGTAAAGTATGCTCAGTGTATTCTGCCCTCAATGAGAGGCCCCATTTGTATAAGATATGGAGAGAGCTAAAAGAGAAAATAAAATAATGTGTTATACAATAAATACAAAAGGTTGAGTGTGTAGAGGAAGCCAAAGGTTGGCTCACATTTTTTGTAGAAAATGTTGTACTTTTTTGGGCCTCGTTTAGTGTGTGCTGATTGTGGGAGTGACACATGGAAAATTTAAACGTTTAAAATTCAAAACGTCACATCACATGTCAACATTATCCTTTGATGTGACATTTTTGGTGGGCATTGTTTGCACCCAAAAAACGTCATAATGCTAGGGCGTCGTGGCATTGGGGGCAGCGACCGAAGCCATGGGCTTGGTCTGATTCCTTGATCGGACTAATGGGCTTGGATGGATAGTTTAAGAAATAACAGAAGCGTTGGCTCTACAAGAATGATCAATGATAGGCCGAGTGATGAGTTAGGTCGACAAAATATCTTAGGTTGGCAGGTTGACCTAGTGTTCAACATCAAAAATGTACTGAGGCATGAAATAGGGTTTTACTTTATCAGCCTGGCGTGTCAGTAACAACGCGTTTGGTTAACCAAGATAGTTCTTTAATATGGAGACTCAGACCGGTCTAAGAGGTGTTCATCCGACTAGGCCAACTTTAGCTCATCCAACAGGCCAAAGGAGAAGGTTGCATTTTTGGCCTCAGCGAAGGATTTGTTTCAAAATGTGAACACTAATATCGTATCCCAACCCAATAGAATAACTGCTGCCAAAACCCCAAACATATATACCAAATAATAATAATCCTTGCAGTTTTTTTTTATAGACATAAGCAATTTCTTGTCGTGCTTTGTCAACACCAAACCCAAATTCCAATGCGAAGTTTTGTTTCTTATTTATCGATTCTCTTAATCTTCGATAGAATACCCAAAGTAAACAAACTTGATCCATGATTCTAAAGAGAACTAGGATCAAGTATGATTATGATTGTTAGAATAAATGATAAAATATAAAGAGATCCATAGATTTAGCCTTAATAGATCTCCATCATAGATCTCGTATTTGAAGATCTAGCAAGAGAATCCTAAGGTCTGATTCAATCTTATGGACTCTTCAACATTCAAGTTCCCTAGATTTCAACAAACAAACTATGAAGACTCAAATCTAAATCCTCCCTCAAAAACATGATCCTTGAGGCAATTAGAGCTATGATATTTTATTCTCCTCTCAAATTAATGATCCTTGGAGACTAAATAAGACCCAAATCTACTCAAATCTCTATGGAATATAGTATGAATTCCATAAGAATCTTAGTAGGGGGATCCAAGTCATGAGCAAAGACTTGAACCCAACCAAATATGTGTAGGCATGACCATGATCCACCTTAATATCCATATGAATCATAAGATCATAGGAAACTAAGGAATCAAACTCAAAGGGATTCAATAAAAAAAATCTTATAAATCTTAGAAGGAAACAAGAAATTAAAAGAAAAGATAAAGGTTCACTTAAGAAAATTCAAGAGGGAAAATTCTTCAAAACCAACTCATACTTTTAAATCCAAGGATTATTTAGATCCAAGCTAATGAACTATCATGAGATTCAATCACAAATTCTATGTGGTGTGTGATGAAATGTGGTAGGAAGAGAGGTTTTGAAAATGTGTAAAAATCCTAGAACTATGAATTTGTGATTGAACTTGCCTAAATCTACATAGGATTGAGAGGTAATTACCTCTATAACCTCAAGGATTTCTTCTATTTCTTGTGAAGTTCTTCCAAAATCTTCAAATTCTTCTTCAATTCTTCAAATTCTTTAAGAAAAAGTCTCTTGTTCTACTCTCAATTCCTTCTATAACTCTTGTATATATCAATTTGATTCCAAAAGGCCCCTTGTGCAATGGAGATGAAGGTCTGTTTATATAGACCAATATCATAAGGTTAAATGGGTAAATTCGGGTGAAAACCCATGTGCAATGTTTTCTTCTAGAACATATGAGGAAAACAGACTGTTACAGCGAGCGGCACTCGGTGAATTATCTACGGCGCCCACTGAGTGCTGTTCTGGCACTCACTGCGGCACTCAATGAGTGCCGAGCGGCACTCAATGAATGCCGGCTTCGCCGCGTGCCGCAACTAACAGAATTCCTGTCTCCTTTTTAATTTTCAAAACATTTCTTCACATATCCTTCATTATTGATATCTTATACTCCCTCCGTCCCATATTAAGAGTCTCTTTTGGGAATTCTAACTTATTAAGGGGACAACCTTGATTTTGGTGAGATTTTCAACTTTCCAATATTGTCCTTTTTGAAATTCAAAATTATAGTGTCACATCAAAAACAAGAGAGGAAAGATTTGAATATAATAAAGGGCAAATTTGGAAAGTGTGTATTAAAGTACTTTGACTTTTCAAAGAGGACTCTTAAAATGAGACATCAAAAAATGGCATCAAAGACTCTTAATATGAGACAGAGGGAGTATATAAATATACTTATATTCTAGTAATTTTCAAAAACACATATCCACATGCTAGTGTATACTACATTTTTTTGTTTCTCTTTACTTTCATTTTCTTTTTTTATTTTCTTTTCAAAACTCTTTTCTATTTTCTCATTTTCTTTCTTATTTTCTTTTTTAATAATAATAATAAAAAAAAAAAACCTCTTTTCATTTTAATTTTCGAGATGATTTCACAGACTGGGTTTCTCATACGTTCTTCAACATCTGGGCTCTCACTGAATCACCCAATTCTTCTCTTTTCTTCTTAATTTTGAAAACTTAGTTTGAAGAATCTTCGATGGATTTGAATTCTTTGGAAAATCTCCGAATTTTACCGGTCATCGTCATCATCGGTCTTTAGAGGTAACCAATCCCTGGATTCGACAATTGGTTAAAATCGGGGTGTCTACAATTTGCCCCTCTTCGACAGAGCTTGTAAAGCAACGCGTATCACAAGCGAATGTCCAAGCCTGTGAGAAAGACAAGCCTTTGACCAAACTGTTGAATCTAGGTAAAAACGAAAGTGCGTTGCAAAAATCGGGCGCGTAGAGAGCTAATGCTGGTCGTGCTCAATGGTGAGCTGCCTACGTATCCCTTGTTAGGGATATATACTAAAAGCCATGCTTTATGTAGTTGATTTATTATTCATTTAATAAAATCAGTTAATTCATTTTTTATGAGAATCTGTGTGGGCAATATTTGTATTATATTATTTATTTAATGTGTGTCTCTCATTCTATATAGTAGGTGGTTTAGTGTGTAGAGTTCGGCTTACACACAGAAGATCAGGCCATCAGATATTATAGAATGTAAGATTTTGGTTTACAGTCTTAGATGGGATTGGACACACCATCGGTAGGACTGCAGCATGGTGTTGTAGTAGGTTTGTCTTGACTGCGGGAAACGGTATAGTTTCAACTCACCATGCTGGTACATTTTGTGTATTAAACAGGACCGACTTGGGGTAATTATCTTTATACTGACTTATAAGATAATTAATACCTCATGGCTATTATGAGTGCTTATGCTCTAAATCCTAATTTAATTTATAGACATGTACATTTGATATTTATACTTTGATCCCTAAAAGGGTGAGATCCTTAAATGGGTCAATATCTCATTGGATTGGGTGGCAATATTAATTGTGTGGTGGATATTAATTAATGATGGAATCCATGTCTCAATTTTGGGATTGATGATATCCCCTTGAGAAAGCTTATAAGTTTTGATTCTGTCAAACCCTGCAGGTGGATTTTGTATCCGACATATCAGATAAGTTAAGCAGAGGATCTCAAGGAATTTTAAGAAATTAATTAAATATGATTTTCAGTAATTATATTTAATTAATGGATATCTGTAATCTTAACATGGGGAGATAATAAGCATTTATTAACATGGAGCTCGAAATATATTTTTGAGATAAGGGTAGGAGTGCAATTATAATTCTTTAGTGGTATGAATTATAATTTATGGAAATAGGAATCTGATTCAGTTCGAATTAGGGTTTCCTAATTCTATAAGGAAGCCTATTCCTTATTGACTTCTTATGGTCCCTATCGTAGCCTATCTATATGCTGCCTTGGCTCTTCTCTCAGGTTGCATGATTTCATATTCTAAGCTTCACTTGACCTCCTAGCTTTCTTCTAGAAGGGTTTCCACCAAACCCTAGTCTCTGTGAGCATTCAAGAGACATAGGAGTGTAGATCGCTAGCGTCGGACAACGCTCACTAAAAGAGCTTCGGACTGCTCGATACTGATCGAAAGGTGCTGAATTTTTTACACAACGTTCCTGACGTCGAGACGGAGCTGCTGTTAAAAATTCAAGTAAATCGGAGATCGTTTGATCCTCCTGATGAACACATCTTTGTCAGATTAATGTGATCAGGATTGAATCGTCACAGCAATCAAAGAGAGTGTTATAACTGGGAATAGAAAATAGAACGTAAAGAGGGAAGAGCAGAAAACTAAAAGGATTTCGAAAGAGCCCACACTCAGTTCGATATTCTGGCAGCAAAGGAATACGGTAGAAGATCGTGAGCTGTTATCGAGCCCGTGTTCTCGATTTGTCTACTACAGCAATCCAATTTTGCAGTTCAAGGTAACCCTAGTTCCGCCCTTGTAGGGTTATTATAGATTTCATGAAATTTTTTGCAATACCAACTTATACCCACTGTCAACGGATTCTGGGAACGCAGTTTCCTAACAGTGGTATCAGAGCAACGTTGATTCTGCGTATGGGTTGGACGCAACCATGTTGTCCAATAAAACAGATCTTATGCGTGTTTTGATGGATGGATAGAACGTAGAGCTGTGCTAACCCTTGTTTTGCAGAGTTCTTATTCCACTATTATGGTCACTGATTTTGTGTGATTGGATCCCACGATGATTTTATCCGTGGTTAATTTTGCTGTTTTAATATAGCATGTGAACTCCTTTATGGAGGCATAGGATTTGTGTGTATTGGATCCCACGCTTGATTGATGTGTGGTTAATTTACTGCAAAGAAATAGCATGTGAACTCCTTTATGGAGGCATAGGGTTTGTGTAATATATCTCAAGTAAATCCGTAAAGACAGTTCGTGAAGATAGTTTACAAGAAGTTTCAGAAAGCAATCTAGAGGCAATTTCTGGAGGCTATTTCAGAAAACAGTTCTGGAAGGCAGTTGCGTAGTTGCGACATAGAGCTAATCGGGTTCTATGAAGATTTCTTCACAAGAGTTGCAGCTTGACCATAATAGTGGGATTCCTATTTTATTGTGGTTTCCTTATTTATGTGTGATTGAATGATTATTATTGTTTCATGTTTAATGAATAGGACAACATGGATAATTGTTCCTAGACCTATTTCAGATGTCTAGCTGCATGTTTAATTTATATTAATTTAAAATGATGGACAACTACATGTGTATTTAGAAATAAAACTAATTCCATAATTTGAAAACATAAGTACTTATTTTCTAAAATCATGAGAATAGAATAATTTTATTATCTACACATGTGGGTTTCACAAGTAAGGATGAATTAATCCTTGTCAAGTATTCCATTATTTTTTATTAATTAAATTAAAAGTATTTCTAAAAAATTATAACCCTCAATTTTTTTTTAAAATTCTAAGTGGGAGAGGGAATTTATCAAGTGTAAATCCCATGGTCTCCATCACTGGTTTGTAGATGATATGATTAATTTTATGTGATGGCTCTAGTGTCATCCTCCCCATCGGATGTAGTTGATCATGGAAACATCAGTACAAACTTCTTTAAAAGAATGTTTTGGGTGATTGTTGGTGTGGGTCACCTCTCCATCAGAGGTGTTCCTCACAGAACTCTTGACCTAGAATTAAGTGATGGTATACACTTAGCTATAAATAATAATATCCTCTCCATCTGAGTCACTGTTATTATTTATAGGACCAAAGCAAGTCAGCAGTTTAATTTTATTAGGCAAAGTACATTGCCTGGATAGTAAAATTAAAAGGCAATTGTCTATCTGAACAAATGATGGATAGTATATGGCTTCCCATCGAGTCATACTATTCGCGGTGTATCAGGTTGCTGGCGGATTCCTTTCAAATATGGTAGAGGGAACCAATATTTTCAACTCGAATCCATAGTAAATTTTGCCCAAACGTAATTATTTATGTTATGTGATTCTCAGTCTTTCAAATGGGTACTTTCAATCCACTTGCTGTTATACTTAAAGAAAACAAACTTACTGGACCAAACTATATAGACTGGAAAAGGAATTTGGATATTGTGTTAACTGCTGAAGAGTACAAGTTTGTGCTTACTCAAGAATGTCCTGAGCAACCTGGTGAGGGGGCAACCGCTGAGGAAACCCAGGCTCACAAGAAATGGGTCAAGGCTGATGAGATGGCGCGGTGTTACATTTTGGCATCCATGTCAAATGTTCTGCAATATCAGCATCAGTCAATGATCAGTGCCTATGACATGATGGAGAGCCTCCGAGAGATGTTTGGGGATCAAAGTTGTGCTGCTAGGCAGGTTGCTATGAAAGACTTGATGAACACAACCATGGCTGAGGGGACGCCTGTAAGGGATCATGTTCTTAAGATGATATCTCTTCTTAATGAACTAGAGATCCTTGGAGCTGAAATTGACGGAGAAACCCAGGTCGATATCGTACTCCAATCACTGTCAGAGTCTTTTAAGCAATTCCGCCTCAATTACAACATGAATAAATTTAAATATATCTTGGCGGAGCTGCTTAAAGAACTTCAGGCAGCTGAGGGTCTCAACAGAAAGTCAGGGAGTGCTCTTGTATTTGAGAAAGGTTCTACTTCAAAGCCGAAAGGCAAGAAGAAAATGAAAAAGGCTCAAAAGAAGGCCGCGGGTCCTCCGCCAATCCAAAGGCCACGAGGACAACCGGGAAAGCCTAAAGGCAAATGTTTTGTTGCAAGCAGCCAGGACATTGGAAGAAGCAATGTCCAGTTTATCTCGCCAGACAGAACAATCAAGGTTAATCTCATTTACTAGTTGTTGAATCGTGTTTAGCGGTCCGATCTACCGGTACCTGGTGTGTAGATACGGGAGCCACTGATCATGTATGCAATTCTTTGCAGGGGTTCCAGGGAACCAGGCAGCTCAGTGATGGAGAGATTTATCTATATATGGGAAATGCTACGAGAGTAGCAGTAGTTGCAGTAGGAGATCTACATCTTAGTTTTGGTAGAGATAGGAATTTAATATTAAGAAATTGCTTTTATGTACCTTCTATTAGAAGGAATTTAGTTTCAGTTTCTAGTTTAGTAAAGAATGGATATTCAGTTCATTTTAATAAAGTAGTAGTTATTAAAGAAAATAAACGTTTTATTTGTTCTGGTCAATTGGTGGATGATCTTTATATTATAAATCCTATCTCTCCTATACTGCAACTTAATGAATTGAATAACACAAATAGCTTGTCATTTAAGAGAAAAGAACCTTCGAGGATGAACCAAATGCATCTTTGGCACTTACGCCTTGGTCATATTAATTTGAAAAGGATTCAAAGACTGGTTCAAAATAGGCCATTAGGCTCATTGGAAGTGGAGGCACTTCCAGTTTGTGAATCCTGCTTGGAAGGTAAAATGACCAAGAGGCCATTCTCGGCCAAGGGCTATAGAGCAAAAGAGCCGTTGGAACTGGTTCACTCAGATTTGTGTGGTCCTATGACTGTCCAAGCAAGAGGGAGATTTGAGTACTTTGTCACTTTCATCGATGATTAATCAAGGTATGGGTACATTTATTTGATGCGGCGTAAGTCTGAATGCTTTGAGAAATTCAAAGACTTCAAGGCTGAAACGGAGAAGCGTCTAGGTAAATGTATCAAGACACTACGATCTGATCGTGGTGGAGAGTACCTCTTGGGAGAGTTTAGGGAATACTTATTGGAGCAAAGGATTACATCCCAATTGTCTGCATCCCGTATGCCTCAGCAGAACTGTGTGGCA
Source organism: Hydrangea macrophylla (assembly GCA_033977485.1). Classification (NCBI taxonomy): domain Eukaryota; kingdom Viridiplantae; phylum Streptophyta; class Magnoliopsida; order Cornales; family Hydrangeaceae; genus Hydrangea; species Hydrangea macrophylla. Next base: position 89,389,544 of record CM066986.1, read on the forward strand.
GAAAGAAGCAACAGGACTCTTATGGACATGGTAAGATCTATGATGAGTTATTCGGATTTACCAATTTCCTTTTGGGGACACGTGTTAGAGACAGCCGCATACATTCTAAACTTGGTACCTTCTAAGTCAGTACCTACTACTCCCACGAAATTGTGGACTGGGCGAAAGCCTAGTCTGTGGCATGTTCGGATCTGGGGTAGTCCAGCACATGTGCTGAAAGGGAACGCAGAAAAGTTGGAATCAAGAACAGAAGTATGTTTCTTTGTTGGGTATCCAAGAGGAACTAAAAGTGGTCTGTTTTATAGTCCTAAAGATCAGAAGGTTATTGTTAGCACCAATGCCATATTCTTAGAAGAGGACTATGTTATGGACCACAAGCCCAGAAGCCGTATTGTTCTAGAGGAAATGAGAGGAAAGACACCGAGACATACTTCTTCGATACCAACGGTACGAGAAGAAACACCACAAGAAAGAGTTATCGATATTCCATTACCACGTCGTAGTGGGAGGATTATCGAAACTCGTGTAGATCCCGAACCAACCATTAACACGCAGGTTCCTGAACCAGTACAACGTGTAGATAATGGTGTATTAGGTTCAGAATCTTCACAACGAAATATCAGTGATGCACAGACACGGGTTGTGCCTCGTCGTAGTGGGAGGGTTATTATTCGACCTAACCGGTATATGTTCTTAGGAGAGTCTTATGACCGGGTCCCTGATGAACAAGGTACCGACCCCTGTAACTACAATGAAGCACTCCAAGATAAAGATGCCGATCTTTGGCAAAAGGCTATGAAGTCTGAAATGGAGTCCATGTACTCGAATCAAGTCTGGGATCTTGTAGAACCACCCAATGAAATAAAACCCATTGGATGTAAGTGGATCTATAAGAAGAAGAGAGGAGCAGATGGTAAGGTGGAAACCTTTAAAGCAAGGCTTGTTGCAAAAGGGTTCACTCAAAAAGAAGGAATCGATTATGAGGAAACTTTTTCGCCGGTGGCAATGCTGAAGTCTATCCGGATTCTCTTATCCATTGCTGCACATTTCGATTATGAAATTTGGCAAATGGATGTCAAGACAACATTTCTAAATGGAAATCTTGACGAGTACATCTATATGATGCAACCAGACGGGTTCATTGCGAAGGGCCAAGAACACATGTTGTGCAAGCTTAAGAAGTCCATTTATGGACTTAAGCACGCATCTAGGTCTTGGAATATCCGCTTTGATCAAGCAATCAAGTCTTTTGGTTTTGATCAATGTGCGGATGAATCTTGCGTGTACAAGAAACATGATGGAAGAGTGGTGGTGTTCTTAGTACTATATGTGGATGATATCTTGCTAATCGGAAATGATGTGGGGGTATTATCTTCTGTAAGGGTATGGTTATCCAGTCAATTCGATATGAAGGACTTGGGAGAAGCCGGTCATATCCTAGGGATCAAGCTTATGCGAGATCGCAAGAATAGGATTTTGGGCTTGTCACAAGGCACTTATATTGACAATATTCTTGTAAGGTTTAGCATGCAAGATTCCAAGAAGGGATTCCTTCCCTTCAGACACGGAATTACTCTATCTAAGGATCAGTGTCCTAAGATACCTGATGAGATAGAGAAGATGAAGGCAGTTCCTTATGCCTCGGCAGTAGGAAGCCTAATGTATGCTATGCTATGTACTAGACCTGACATCTGCTTTGCTGTTGGCATGGTTAGTAGATATCAGTCTAATCCAGGGCAAGAACATTGGACTGCGGTGAAAATATTCTCAAGTACCTGAAAAGGACTCGAGACTATATGTTAGTTTACCAAGCAGACAGTCTTGTACCCATTGGGTACACAGATTCTGATTTCATGTCAGATAGGGATTCCAGAAAGTCTACCTCAGGATATGTGTTTACCCTAGGAGGTAGAGCCATTAGTTGGAGTGAGGTGTGTCACTTCATGGCTTTGAGTCTAAGTGGGAGATTGTTAGGGATATATACTAAAAGCCATGCTTTATGTAGTGATTTATTATTCATTTAATAAAATCAGTTAATCCATTTTTTATGAGAATCTGTGTGGGCAATGTTTGTATTATATTATTTATTTAATGTGTGTCTCTCATTTTATATAGTAGGTGGTTTGGTGTGTAGAGTTCGGCTTACACACGGAAGATCAGGCCATCAGATATTATAGAATGTAAGATTTTGGTTTACAGTCTTAGATGGGATTGGACACACCATCGGTAGGACTGCAGCATGGTATTGTAGTAGGTTTGTCTTGACTGCGGGAAACGGTATAGTTTCAACTCACCATGCTGGTACATTTTGTGTATTAAACAGGACCGACTTGGGGTAATTATCTTTATACTGACTTATAAGATAATTAATACCTCATGGCTATTATGAGTGCTTATGCTCTAAATCCTAATTTAATTTATAGACATGTACATTTGATATTTATACTTTGATCCCTAAAAGGGTGAGATCCTTAAATGGGTCAATATCTCATTGGATTGGGTGGCAATATTAATTGTGTGGTGGATATTAATTAATGATGGAATCCATGTCTCAATTTTGGGATTGATGATATCCCCTTGAGAAAGCTTATAAGTTTTGATTATGTCAAACCCTGCAGGTGGATTTTGTATCCGACATATCAGATAAGTTAAGCAGAGGATCTCAAGGAATTTTAAGAAATTAATTAAATATGATTGTCAGTAATTATATTTAATTAATGGATATCTGTAATCTTAACATGGGGAGATAATAAGCATTTAATAACATGGAGCTCGAAATATATTTTTGAGATAAGGATAGGAGTGCAATTATAATTCTTTAGTGGTATGAATTATAATTTATGGAAATAGGAATCTGATTTAGTTCGAAGTAGGGTTTCCTAATTCCATAAGGAAACCTATTCCTTATTGACTTCTTATGGTCCCTATCGTAGCCTATATATATGCTGCCTTGGCTCTTCTCTCAGGTTGCATGATTTCATATTCTAAGCTTCACTTGACCTCCTAGCTTTCTTCTAGAAGGGTTTCCACCAAACCCTAGTCTCTGTGAGCATTCAAGAGACATAGGAGTGTAGATTGCTAGCGTCAGACAACGCTCACTAAAAGAGCTTCGGACTGCTCGATACTGATCGAAAGTTGCTGAATTTTTTACACAACGTTCCTGACGTCGAGACGGAGCTGCTGTTAAAAAGTCAAGTAAATCGGAGATCGTTTGATCCTCCTGACGAACACATCTTTGTTGGATCAATGTGATCAGGATTGAATCGTCACAGCAATCAAAGAGAGTGTTATAACTGGGAATAGAAAATAGAACGTAAAAAGGGAAGAGCAGAAAATTAAAAGGATTTCGAAAGAGCCCTCACTCAGTTCGATATTCTGGCAGCAAAGGAATACGGTAGAAGATCGTGAGCTGTTATCGAGCCCGTGTTCTCGATTCGTCTACTACAGCAATCCAATTTTGCAGTTTAAGGTAACCCTAGTTCCGCCCTTGTAGGGTTATTATAGATTTCATGAAATTTTTTGTAGTACCAACTTATACCCACTGTCAACGGATTCTGGGAACGCAGTTTCCTAACATCCCTGACCGGAAATCAGACCAGGACGTAGTTCGAGCAAGGGTCAGCACACAAACACAAATAATCATATGGATGAATGCTCCTATCTTATCGCGATGCATATGCTCAATCAACTTCATGTCATATGCTCCCAAACGTAATGATATTGAGTTATGTTGCTTTTCTTATTATCAGAAATGCGCCCTATGCTTCAAATTCTCCTATTATGATATTGTCCTACTGTAGAAACATCATGATTGACATATACACGTTTCACATGCGTTTTGAGAATCATCTGATCGATTGAGATGCGCATTGCGCCTTATACTCCATAGTCGAATCAGGTAGCACTCGAAAATATTTGAGACACTTCATGCCTTATACTCAGAATCTTCCAAAATCATCTGATCGACTGAGACGCTTCACGCCTTACACTCCAAAGTTAAATCAGGTAGCACGTAGAAAGATTTGAGACGCTTCACGTCTTATACCCAGAATCTTCCAAAATCATCTGATCGACTGAGACGCTTCACGCCTTACACTCTATATTCAAATCAGGTAGCACGCAGAAAGATTTGAGACGCTTCACGCCTTATACTCAGAATCTTCCAAAATCATCTGATCGACTAAGACGCTTCACGCCTTACACTCCAGTCGAATTAGGTAGCACGTGAAAAGATTTGAGACGCTTCACGCCTTATACTCAGAATCTTCCAAAATCATCTGATTGACTGAGACGCTTCACGCCTTATACTCCAAAGTCGAATCAAGTAGCACGCGGAAAGATTTGAGACGCCTCACGCCTTATACTCAGAATCTTCCAAAATCATCTGATCGACTGAGATGCTTCACGCATTACACTCCAAAGTCGAATCAGGTAGCACGTGGAAAGATTTGAGACACTTCACGCCTTATACCCAGAATCTTCCAAAATCATCTGATCGACTGAGACGCTTCACGCCTTACATTCCATAGTCGAATCAGGTACCACAGGGAAAGATTTGAGACGCTTCACGCCTTATACTCAGAATCTTCCAAAATCATCTAATTGACTGAGATGCTTCACGCCTTATACTCCAAAGTCGAATCAGGTAGCACACGAAAAGATTTGAGACGCCTCACGCCTTATACTCAGAATCTTCCAAAATCATCTGATCGACTGAGACGCTTCACGCCTTACACTCCATAGTCGAATCAGTGCAAATTTGTTGCAAGAAATGAGAATGCAAACTCATTACATCCTAGCTTAACTCATCGAGAATCGATACATGCAGTTCCGTCATATCTTTAGAGCGAAATCTTCATGATTCTTAAATTCAGGAATCTTTCACGGTTATCTTCAGATCAATCTTTTCAAAATCCGGATTCAAAAATTCAAATATTTTCAAAATCAGGAGTCAATCAGACTCCAATTTATTCAATTTCCAAAATTCAGAGTCAATCAGACTCTAATTTGTTCAATTTTCCAAAATCCGAAGTCAATCAAACTCCAATTTATTTGATTTTCAAAAATCTGGAGTCAATCAGACTCCAAATTCTTCAAATTTTCCAAAATCCGGAGTCAATTAGACTCAAATTTATTTAATTTTCAAAATTCGGAGTCAATCAGACTCCAATTTCTTCAAATTTTCCAAAATTCGGAGTCAATTAAACTCCAATTTATTTAATTTTCAAAAATTCGGAGTCAATCAGACTCTAATTTCTTCAAATTTTCCAAAATCCGGAGTCAATTAGACTCAAATTTATTTAATTTTCAAAATTCGGAGTCAATCAGACTCCAATTTCTTCAAATTTTCCAAAATCCGGAGTCAATTAGACTCAAATTTATTTAATTTTCAAAATCTGGAGTCAATCAGACTCCAGTTTCTTCAAATTTTCCAAAATTCGGAGTCAATTAGACTCAAATTTGTTTAATTTTCAAAATTCAGAGTCAATCAGACTCCAATTTCTTCAAATTTTCTAAAATTCGGAGTCAATTAGACTCAAATTTATTTAATTTTCAAAATCTGGAGTAATTTTCAATATAATTAATACAATTAAATAAATGGAGCTTGTTGATCTAGATCTACCTCAAGATCCAGATCTAATGTAATTAATACAGAGCTTGTTGCGTTTGACCAAACGGAACAATTAAATCAATGGACAATCCCATCGATTTCTACTAAACAAATATATAAGAGTGGTACTTTCTCTCTTATAATTCAAGATCATATCAAAACTGTTGAACAGGATATTGTTCTTGATAATAATGAACAGACTCTTAGACTTCTATGTCTAAAAGATATTGAAAAAAGTTTAGAAAATTATAATTACATCCACATCGGGTGTATACAAATTGCTTTTAAACCCCTTACACTTTTAGGTCTAAATGCATCCATATTAGCATACTTAAGAGATGCTAGATGTACAGACTTTGTACCATCTCTTATGGGAATTATACAAACGAGTTTGTGTCATGGCCCAGTTTATTTTGATGTTTATCCCAACTTGACACTTTCTTTAAAAGATAAAAACCTATTTGAAGCTTCTACTTTAAAAATCCAAACAGATGGGTATAATTACCTTCCTGGTACTTCTCCTGTTAATACAACATACAGGATATACTATAAAGTTATGAACACTTTATGTCCTAATGCTATATTAAAGAGTATTCCAGGGAAAACAGTAGCAATAGACAGTAATTGTCTTACCACAAATATTGCTACTCCCAGATTAATAAAATGGGATGAGATAAATTTCCCAACGGATTGGACTTTACCTAATGCTGTTCCACCAGCACCAGTCATTCCTTCCCAACTAGATCAAATCACTCAATCTAAAGATGGTGATATTGAAGTTTCTTTTACTCCCCAAAAATTTAGTAGATTATCTTTATCTAGGAGCAATTCTGTAAGAAGTTTTAATACTGCCCCCTCAAAACTTCCTTACACTGTTTCTTATCCTTCTTCTTCAAGACAATCCATGTCTGATCAACCCAGACCAAACATGGACCTTGAACATCTCCAAAATATGGAGAAAGAAAATGTTTTAAAAGGATTCATAAACTCACAAAATCAAATTCCCCAAGGAGTTTATGGTCCAGAAGAAGAAACTAGTGAAAATAAGGAAAAAAGAGATCCTTTTGATCCTTCCTATTCTCATGATACTTCGTCTGTCTATGTTTAATGGATTTCAGTCCAAACTCTTTTTTAAGACAGGCTATTAATAGAGATTTCATGTTGGAGAAAAACCTTGAGCTCCGACAAGAATATTTCAAAATTTTTAATAAAAAAGATTTAGATCTCATAAAAAATTTATATTATACCGATCTAAATCAAAGGCAAACGCTCATATGGTTTGTTGACTGGTTTAACCAATGGTTTCCTACCCAAAAGGTACTGAATACCATTAGTTCTTCCAGATGGAGACTACATGGGGATAAAGGTATAGTGGAAAGCCTTCATCCTCCTCCACTACACATAAATTTTCGTTCTAATGATAAAGAGCTTGAGGCTGTTGCTTTTATTGGCAAGACTGAAGGAAGCAATGATTTTATTTTAAATTACCATCTTGCTCATCAAAATAATTGGACAAACCGATCCATAGAATCTATGGAAGGCCAATTATTAAGAATTGAAAACAAATTAGATGAACAGGAAAAATTGATAAAAGATATCAAGGTTCCTGATGCTAGTACTGCTACTAGCAGTAATTCTTCTTTTGAAATCACTACTTTTAAACCTCCTATTATACCACAAAATTATAGAACTCAAAGTAAAAAGGAGGAAGATGATTTTATTGATCTTTTGACAGAAAAGATTAAAAATATTTCTCTTAAAGACACAAAACTTAAGGGAATTTCTATAAATGAAAATAAAAAGAGTGTTAATGTCCTCACTAAATCCTCTTCTGATATTCAAAACTCAGAATATGAAGAAGAAGGCGGACATGAAGAAGAAAATGATGAGGAAAATGATTTTTGGATAACTTTTCAAGATATAGAAGAAAATTTTAAACAAGGTTCTCTTCCACAAATGAATTTCATGAAACATGAAACAATTCCTCACTATTATAATAGACCAACACCTCAGGACCTTCTTTTTGAAGAAAGTAATTGGAGACTCCAAACTTCCTATACTGGGAAAGAGGTTGTTGAATGGAATATAGATGGTTTCACAGAATACCAGATTCTGGAAACTATACATAAAATGCTCATGTGGTCTTCCATGAGTATTAGTTGTGGAAATACCAATAAAGATACTGTAACTCTTCTTTCATGCGGTTTCTCTGGTTGCCTCAAAGGTTGGTGGGATAACCTTCTCACTAATCAACAAAGAACTGATATATTAGACAAAGTTAAAGTAGAAACGGTAAATGGACAGCCTACTATGGTGCCAGATGCCATTGTTACTATGATACAGACCATTATTACTCATTTCATTGGTACTCATCCCCAAAGGTCTGAAAGAAGCAAAGAGCTTCTAATGAATCTTAGATGTCCTTCTTTAACCCATTATAGATGGTATAAAGATGTGTTCATATGTAGAGTCATGGAAAGACATGATGCAAATGATGATTTTTGGAAAGCCAAGTTTATTGATGGTCTTCCATCTTTATTTGCAGAAAAAGTCAGACAAAGACTTAGAGATCTTAATGATGGTCATACTATCCCATATAGCACTTTGCATTATGGCCAGATCATGAGCGCCTGCACACAAGTAGGCCTCAATATTTGTAATGACATGAAATTACAATACCAGATGAAGAAACAAAATCTTACTGGTAAACAAGAATTAGGAGACTTCTGCAAACAATGGGGTTTTGATATGCCTATTAATATGGTTAAAAAGAAGAAAAGGAAAATAATCAAAATCCAAGGCAGAATAGGAGAAGGAATACGAATCCTAATCCTACAAATACTAGACCTGGACCACCTCCTAGAAAAGGAAATCCAGCAAGAAAAAGACAAGTCAAGGGTCCTGCTCCTAAGGATCCAAGGACTTGTTGGAAATGTGGTAAAGTAGGATATTTAGCAAATAAATGTACTACACAAAGAAATTAGCAGAGTTGCAGATTGATGAAGGACTAAAGGCTCAACTCTGTAAAATATTATTAAATACTTCTCCAGAAAATTCTGAAGAAGAAGAAGTCTATGATGATGAAGATGATGGTTTTTATTCTGAACAAGAAGAAGAACAACCGTCTGATTCTCATGGATGTTCTAATGGTTGTAAGAATGCAGATTATTGGAAGTCCATTGCTACCATGAATGGCCTTACAATTAATGTTCTTACTGCTGAACATAGTGAAATGCTTGACATAATTGAAAAAATTACTGATCCAGAACTAAAGGTGAAAGTAATACAATTATGTATTGATCATACTAGAAAACCTCCTGAGAAAAAGGAGTACAAGCGTATGCAATTTAGTATTTAGGAAGTTTTTAATAGAATGGAAAAAATTGAAAAACCCATTACTATTACAGATCTTAAACAAGAGATAAATTTGGTAAAGTCTGACATAAGAGACCTCCAAATTGCTTTTTCAAAAATGGAAGAAAAAATTGATAACATCAATATTTCTACTTCCTCTATTAGTATTGGTGATAATATTCCTGAAATAGGGGACACCTCTACTCCTCTAAATATGATAGGAGACCAGTACCTGCATATTTTAAATAAAATTACATTTCAAAAATGGTACATAAGGATAAATCTTGTAATCCAAGAAGAATATCCTATAAGTGCTATTGCTTTGGTTGATAGTGGAGCAGATTTAAACTGCATTCAAGAAGGCATAGTTCCCACAAAATATTTTGAAAAAACTATGCAATCTTTAACATCAGCTAGTGGCAGCAGGATGAAAATTTAGTTTAAACTTTCTGATGTCTATATTTGTAATGAAGGAGTTTGTATTCCATCCTCATTCTTACTTGTTAAAGACTTACAACAGCAAGTAATTTTGGGAACTCCTTTCTTAAAACTCATTATGCCAATACAAGTTGACCAGACTGGCATATATGCAAAATTTCAAGATTTTGATCTGGTTTATTCTTTTCTCAAAGAACCAGAAACAAGGATTATCAATGAATTAAATCTTTTGAATTCAAAAGAAAGACACCTTGATTTTTTACAAGAAGAGGTTAGATTTATGCAAATTGAGCATCAACTAAGGATGCCAAAAATTTCTAACAAAATAATGAAATTAAAAGAGGAATTTCAAAATAAAGTTTGTAGTGAGATTCCTAATGCTTTTTGGATAAGAAAGAAACATGTTGTTTCTCTCCCTTACAAGCAAGGTTTTGATGAAAGATCACAGATTCATACTAAGGCGAGACCAAAGCCAGATGAATTCTGAACTCTTAGAGCTCTGTAAAAAAGAAATACAGAGTCTTTTAGATAAAAAGCTCATAAGGAAGAGTTATTCACCTTGGAGCTGCACAGCCTTTTATGTTAATAAAAATGTTGAAAAAGAAAGAGGCAAACCCAGATTAGTGGTTAATTACAAACCATTAAATGATGCCTTACAATGGGTAGATATCCTATCCCAAATAAAAAAGATCTTTTGGATAGGCTTCATAATGCCTCTATCTTTTCAAAATTCGATTTGAAGTCTGGATATTGGCAAATCCAGATTAAAGAAGAAGATAGATATAAGACAGCATTCACAGTTCCTTTTGGACACTTTGAATGGAATGTCATGCCTTTTGGATTAAAAAATGCTCCATCAGAATTCCAAAATATCATGAATGAGATTTTCAATCCCTTCTTTGAATTCTGTTTGGTTTACATAGATGATATTTTAGTTTTTTCATCATCTATTGATCAGCATTTCAAACATATTAAAACTTTACAAGACATTATTATCCATAGTGGTCTTGTTCTTTCAGCCACAAAAATGGATCTTTTCAAAACACAGATTAGATTCTTAGGCTTTAATATTAATAAAGGGAAAGCAATTCCCATTGATAGAAGTATTGAATTTGCTTCTAAATTCCCTGATGAATTAAAAGAAAAAAACCCAATTACAGAGATTTTTGGGAAGCCTTAATTATATTGATCATACTAGAAAACTTCCTGAATACTAAATAAATTTTGAAAATTATATTGCCCATGATTATGCCCTTTTACACCAAAGGCTCAAAAAGAACCCTTTACCATGGACATCTGAACACACGAAAGCTGTTCAAAGAATTAAACTTAGAGTTAAACAATTACCATGTCTCGGATTAGCAAATCCAAGATGGGAAAAAATTGTTGAAATAGATGCTTCAAATATTGGTTATGGGGGAATTCTCAAACAAAAGAATTCCACAACCAACACAGAAGAACTTTTAAGATTCACTTCTGGCATCTGGAAAGGTTTTTCAAAAAATTATTCTACAATTAAAAAAGAAATGTTTTCTATTGTTAAGTGTGTCACTAAATTTCAAGATGACTTACTTAATCAAGCATTTCTTCTTCGCATAGATTGCAGTGCTGCTAAACATATCTTAAAACAGGATGTTAAGAATCTTGTTTCTAAGCAAATTTTTGCTAGATGGCAGTCTGATTTATGTGCTTTTGATTTCATCATTGAATATATTAAAGGAGATCAAAACTCTTTACCGGATTTTCTAACTAGAGAATTTTTGCAAGAAAAACAAGATGCAACCTCTGGATAAAGGAGGATTTCAATTTCCTGAAAGGCGTCCCAACAAAGGGAAAGGCCAACAACAAAACCCACAAAAGGGTTCCAATCCGAATAAAGGATCTAATCAGCCAAATAAGGCTGGTCCTCAGCAGAAACCCTCTGCCAAGGACATTCTGATTCAAGATGTGGTTTTCCAACAAAAACAGTTTTTGGAAACTTTTCTTGTTTTAGAAGATATTTCAAATGAAGAAAAAATAAATCCTGATCCCTGGGGTCTTAAAGAAAGGTTTTTAAATATGCACAATTGGATGACCCAGGAATCTAAACCTAGATTTGCATTTGAAGCAATTCTTTTGGAAACAGGTTCTGTTCAAATTGAACATTTCCATCTGGTTCCAAATGATAAAAAGTCTCCTATAGCACATTCTAAGTGTTATATTATTAAGGTTCTTTTTGCCCACCAATGGGGTCTTAACCCTGCTCAGGCAAGAACTTTAAAAATAAATGGAGCAACATATAATTATTGGGATTATGTTGAAGCTTGGCATAAAACATTTTTATATAAAAATCCCACCAAGAGTCATACTTGGCTCTTTGTTATAAATGATCAAATTATAAAAGCTGGTCTTAAAACTTTCCCCAACTGGTTTTACCATTGGTGTGAAAAAATGGGTCCAGAAATTGGTATCGTTCCTCAAGAAATTTTGGATTATTTTCAAATTTGGTTTCTAAACCATCCCATTCTCAGAGGAAAGTCTCTTAGCAACATCCCTTTTGGAAGAAATACTTTATTCTTCTTCTCTGAATTCAGATTAGTTTGGATTTGGAAATGGGATATTCTTCTTTCTGAAGACTCTCTTAAACTTCCTGTTCTCCAGAGAACTTTCTGGGTGAAATCGTGGCCTGGATTTGATATTGATAATGCTCTCTCTAAAATCCAGCCTGCTGTAAAAAATTATATTAGAATTTTTGAGGAAGAAGAAAAGAAAAAAGCTGATGAAGTTTTGGCTAAAGCCTCTTCTGTTGCCTCCCATTTAAATATGTTTGAGCTCCTATTTGCTTCCATTAGGGGGAAAAATCCACTTCTCTCTCATGAAGAAGTTTATGTCAAGGTTATGGAAGCTCTTAAGGAACAGTTTCTAGCTTCCCAGGTTCCTAAAAGAATTAGTCAGGTCCAGACTAAGGACTTGGGTCAGTCTTCCCAAGCAACGCAGCCAAATACTTTTGGTTATTTAGCAGGAGAAGCTCAAGATCCTTATGATGATGAAGAAGAAATGGATACAGCGTCCATTTCTAGCCAGGTACCAATAATGGAGGACCTGTTTGATGCTATGATTGCCACGGCATCCCAGTCCAGCAAGCCTAATGACAAGCTGGAATAAGTGACGCATGCGATGACATAATTCCTCAGTAGTTACGCATGCAGTGACGTCTCTCTGCCCACAGGTTTCACCCACCGTTTTGAAATCCAGTGGTTTTGTTATAGTGTCAAGATAAGAGCAATCGGTTCGACTCCATCACCAAAGGACACGTGTATTGCTTTTTATCTTTTTACTATTCATCTACAGTATCCTGTCTTAAGAACTATAGACTTTTCTTTTCTATTTAAGATAACCCTCTGGTATGTGGATGGGCATCTTTTCTCACAGCTCTCTCTCTCTCTCTCTCTCTCTCTCTACTCTACCCTCTCTGATATTCTCCCTCCTTCTCTGTAATTGTGGTTCACCACAAGTAAGTAATAAAATTCCTTTACTTTATCTTGTTTATCTTGATCCTGTTATACTTTTGGTATCAGAGCCATGTGTGGCTAATTCTTTGAGGCCACCATGATATATATTGTTAAGAATTATTATGAATAATTGAATTAAATTATTATGTAAATTCTTTGGGGGTCTGATTACAGACTGAATGGCCCATTTTGCCAAGAGGTGGTTGTTGTGGCTGATGTTCTGTTTGACTCTATAAGAATTTATTAAATGATTCATAATAAGGATAATAATATATATCAGGGTAGCCTCGCCTTGGTCATGTTCAAAAGAACAACCAAGTCCGGATCTGGATCTACCTTAAGATCCAGATCTAATGTAATTAATACAGAGCTTGTTGCGTTTGACCAAATGGAACAATTAAATCAATGGACAATCCCATCGATTTCTACTAAACAAATATATAAGAGTGGTACTTTCTCTCTTATAATTCAAGATCATATCAAAACTGTTGAACAGGATATTGTTCTTGATAATAATGAACAGACTCTTAGACTTCTATATCTAAAAGATATTGAAAAAAGTTTAGAAAAATATAATTACATCCACATCGGGTGTATACAAATTGCTTTTAAACCCCTTACACTTTTAGGTCTAAATGCATCCATATTAGCATACTTAAGAGATGCTAGATGTACAGACTTTGTACCATCTCTTATGGGAATTATACAAACGAGTTTGTGTCATGGCCCAGTTTATTTTGATGTTTATCCCAACTTGACACTTTCTTTAAAAGATAAAAACCTGTTTGAAGCTTCTACTTTAAAAATCCAAACAGATGGGTATAATTACCTTCCTGGTACTTCTACTGTTAATACAACATACAGGATAAACTATAAAGTTATGAATACTTTATGTCCTAATGCTATATTAAAGAGTATTCCAGGGAAAATAGTAGCAATAGACAGTAATGGCAAATCCAGATTAAAGAATAAGATAGATATAAGACAGCATTCACAGTTCCTTTTGGACACTTTGAATGGAATGTCATGCCTTTTGGATTAAAAAATGCTCCATCAGAATTCCAAAATATCATGAATGAGATTTTCAATCCCTTCTCTGAATTCTGTTTGGTTTACATAGATGATATTTTAGTTTTTTCATCATCTATTGATCAGCATTTCAAACATATTAAAACTTTCAAGACATTATTATCCATAATGGTCTTGTTCTTTCAGCCACAAAAATGGATCTTTTCAAAACACAGATTAGATTCTTAGGCTTTAATATTAATAAAGGTAAAGCAATTCCCATTGATAGAAGTATTGAATTTGCTTCTAAATTCCCTGATGAATTAAAAGAAAAAAACCCAATTACAGAGATTTTTGGGAAGCCTTAATTATATTGGGGATTATTATAGTAAGCTTGCCCATGATTGTGCCCTTTTACACCAAAGGATCAAAAAGAACCCTTTACCATGGACATCTGAACACACGAAAGCTGTTCAAAGAATTAAACTTAGAGTTAAACAATTACCATGTCTCGGATTAGCAAATCCAAGATGGGACAAAATTGTTGAAACAGATGCTTCAAATATTGGTTATGGGGGAATTCTCAAATAAAAGAATCCCACAACCAACACAGAAGAACTTTTAAAATTCACTTCTGGCATCTGGAAAGGTTCTTCAAAAAATTATTCTACAATAAAAAAAGAAATGTTTTCTATTGTTTCCAATTTATTTAATTTTCAAAATCCGGAGTCAATCAGACTCCAATCAGATCAAATTTCAAAAAATTCGGAGACAATCAGACTCCAATCAAATCAAATTTAAAAAAAATCGGGAATCAATCATATTCCAATTTATTCAATTTTCCAAAATTCGGAGTCAATCAGATATGATCCCTCACAATCAGGGGCTAATTCCAATTTACAAAAGGGCCCTAAGAACTTATTTTTCAAACTCTGGGGGTCCTTTCGAAATGAGGAAAAATCTTTAGGGACATGGGAGCAAAATTCGGTGGTCCCTATCACAAATATGAAATATTTGGAGGGAAGGGGCCACCTTTCACACGCGGAGGCATTCAGTGACACGCACCGGCACTCACTGAGTGCCGACCGGCACTCCATGCAATGCCGCGCGGCACTAACTGAGTGTCGGTGACCTTCCATCGACTGCCGTTTTACTGGCAGTGTGTTTAAAACTTGATTTCTCTTCTTTTTTTTTATTCTCTTCTTCTCTCTTCACCAGTTTTTTTTCCAAAACTCTCTTCTCTTTTGATTTCTAACTCAAGAATCATCAATAATCATGGTATGCCCACTTTCTTAATGCCAAGTTTGCATTTTAAACTTGATTTGTGCTTAAAATCATAGTTATTTTCATGTTTCCCTCACAATTTCTTCATATGAATCCTAACTTCTCTCTTTTTGCTTGTAGATTCTTACAATGGCAAGTGGTTCCGGTTCCCATGGGCCTTCTAGGAAGAAGTATAAGCCTACCCTTGGCCACAACTCGTCATTTTTACTTGTCGACCCCAGGCAGCACCTCTCAGCATGAGCCTTTAATAGATTGGTATACTCCCAAACTCTCTTGTTTCTTATGATGAACAATGCGATGCAATGCGATGTATGAATCTCCCCATAACCTTGTGTACTTGGATATACTCAATCTTACTTGTGATACCCCCCCATCTTTTTGTATTGATTTTCTTTGATGGAATGCCATGATTGGGTTCATTGATTTTCCATGCCTACGAGTTTCATTATTCTATTCTTCTATTGCTAATGAGGGGTCACACTGACCCCGCGAGGCACTCAAATTTTGCATAGACTGTGCTTAATGATCCCAGGATTCATGGTCACGGAACCAAGAACCTTTTTTATTTTCCTTTCACGACATCGAGTCACTTAGACTCAGATACTATTTTTCCAAGGATTGAGTTGTTTAGACTCAGAAATCATTTTGTTCAAAATAATCGAGTCGCTTAGACTCAGAAATCATCATTTTTCTTTTCGAAGAATTGAGTCGCTTAAATTTAGAAATCATCATTTTTTTCAAAGAATCGAGTCACTTAGACTCAGAAATCATTTTTTTTTCAAAGAATTGAGTCGCTTAGACTCAGAAACTATTTTCTCAAAGAATTGAGTCGCTTAGACTCAGATACTATTTTATTCAAAGAATTGAGTCTCTTAGACTTAGATACTATTCTATTCAAAGACTTGAGTCGCTTAGACTCAGAAACTAGTTTCTTAAAGAATTGAGTCGCTTAGACTCAGAAATTATTTTATTCAAAGAATCAAGTCGCTTAGACTCAAATACTGTTTTATTCAAAGAATTGAGTCCCTTAGACTCAGAAACTATTTTCTCAAAGAATTGAGTCGCTTAGACTCCGAAATTATTTTATTCAAAGAATTGAGTCGCTTAGAGTCAGATACTATTCTATTCAAAGACTTGAGTCACTTAGACTCAGAAACTATTTTCTCAAAGAATTGATTCGCTTAGACTCAGAAATTATTTTATTCAAAGAATTGAGTCGCTTAGACTTAGATACTATTCTATTCAAAGACTTGAGTCGCTTAGACTCAGATACTATTCTATTCAAGGACTTGAGTCGCTTAGACTCAGAAACTATTTTCTCAAAGAATTGAGTCGCTTAGACTCAGATACTATTTTATTCAAAGAATTGAGTCGCTTAGACTCAGAACCTATTTTCTCAAAGAATTGAGTCGCTTAGACTCAGAAATTATTTTATTCAAAGAATCGAGTCGCTTAGACTCAGATACTATTTTATTCAAAGAATTGAGTCGCTTAGACTCAGAATTATTTTCTCAAAGAATTGAGTCGCTTAGACTCAGAAATTATTTTATTCAAAGAATTGAGTTGCTTAGACTCAAGAAGTTCTATTTTATTTCCTTGTTTTCTTATTTTTGTTTTATTTCTGTTCCTTTCTTGCAGACACACGAGGCTGCCATCAAAGGCCATGGGAGCCTGGCTCACAATCGGAGGTAGTATGAGGAGCTTTCTGATGAAGTTAGAACCGTGGTCAACAATGCTGAATTTAGGGTCTTTGCGTTACTCTTAGCAAAGAGTTCAAACGATATGACCCATATCCAGGCCTTAGCAGAGCGATGGTGGGATACAACAAACACTTTCCACATGCCATTTAGGGAGATGACAATGACTCCCATGGACTATGCTATGATCATAAGCATCCCTTTTGGTGGCCTTCCAGTCGCTCGTTATGACGATATCCCGACTTGTCATGAACATATTATTGACCTACTTGGGCTCATCCAGGAGATTTTATAGTGCCCGCAAAATGGTTCATGGACACTTTCAGGGGCCAGGCCTTTACTAATGACCAGATGGCTAGGGCTTTCATTATGTATGTGCTGGGTTGCTCACTAATGAGCACGAAAGGAGATCGGATCAATCTAGGGTACTTAGCCTCTCTTGCGGACATTGATCACATATCCCAATATAACTGGGGAGGGGAAGGGCTGGCTACTCTCTATAACCACATAAGTGAGGTCTCTAGGGGAAACTCCGCTTCCACCGGCGGGTACTGGAGAGCCTGGGAGGTAAAATTCTTTATTATTATATTTCATCGCTTTTTTCATTTCATTCATCTCCTCTAATTTTTTATTTCGAATACTGGATTCACTCTTTTCTTTCTTTTTTTTTTTTTATATTTTCTTTTGCAGATATGGTCTCACGAGTACCTTCGCATGAGGGCTCTCAGTACCAGAGATGGTGAGGCTGCTATCATGCCTCAGGGCCTGAATTGGAGAAAGGGAGCGACGGGCCGGAAGGTTGGGGCCCACGACTTTGTTGGTTATAGGAACCTCCTCATCAACTTATGCGAGGTTCACGTGATATGGAATCCGTGGGAGGCGGCCCTCCCGAGGCTAGCGAGGCAATCCAGGTGACTGTGGATTTCTCCAGGTTGAGGATCCTGATGGTGGGCGAGGCGTGCCGGGAGTGGTACCTCGGTGAGAGAGTGACTAGGCAATCTCTTTCCGCCCTAGTCTTTTATGTGCCGAGAGCTCCTCCAGCTACTATGAGGAGCACTAAGACTTTAGATCATGGGGACTTGGTGGTCGCTCTAGATGGGGGAGAATATTGCAAATTTCTTGGATGGTCCAGACGGTTACCCCACCTTTAGATTGAATTCCCTCATGCACAACTTTTCTCTTATGGACATTACCCGGGTAACAGATATTTCATTCCTTTTATTCCTCTTTAAGATTTTCCTTTCAACAACACTCATACAGACTTGAATTTTCTTCTACAGCCGGTCCCTAGAGCAGCTGAACCTCCAGCCCTCCCGCAGTGGAACTGGAATGTGCCAATGGTTCATATGGGTCAGGAAACCATGTATCAGCTGACCCCTTATACTCAGAACGTCCCGTCCATTCCTTTTTAGTACGATACGGTTCCCATAGATTATACGGAGGAGGGTCTATCATATGCACATACCGTTCAGCACTGGATTCATGGACGTGAATGGAGGGTAAGTCTCAATACCACTACATTTATTTATTCCCTTCAATTTCTTTACTCATTAATGTTGGGTTTGTGCCCTCAAACCATTACTTTATGTATTAGACATTGATTTTTTAATATATGGATATCAGCTTTACATTTCATTATGTATGTTTCTTTCATGAGATGATTGTTTAATCCATAAGTATCATAGTAAGTATTTCGTGTGTGTATGAGATACATACAATGAGATACGAATTACTATTCTTTGATACTTAAAGCTTGTCACAGTGGATGATGAGACTGGATATCTCATCAGGTATACACTGTAGCATCATTAACTACCATTGGATGGAGTGATAAATCTCAATCACTAGAGTGTGACTCTTGGTTAATATGCTAGTGCTTATAGTGCATTGATGGACCTGAGCTTTCCTATTGACACTCAAAGCTGTCAATCAGTCGATAGGAACTCATAACTTGTATAAGGTACGTGTTCTCAATCTTGAGGCGATTATGAACACAGACTGTGGATATGACTGCTTTGACTTACCAATCAGTGAGGTCTACAGAAGATCAACACCTGGGTATCTTGGGTATGTCATGTTCATAGGGTTGTGAACATATATTGTCAAGATAGAATCTACCCTCTAATTCAGAGTAAGCATTCCCTTGAGAATGTCACCAAGTCGATTACTGAGTACTGCAGTCTTGTTGATAAGAGTTATCAACATGTTTGGTAATCATGAGAGGTGAATGGGACTCAAGGAATACAAGAAGTAATCATGATTCAGGTTGACAGTAACAGTTATCCGACTACCTGAATATGATTACGAATGCTAGAGGTAGAGGGACATTAGTACAACATACAAGTCTAGTTATCGCTTCGGATATGTTCTTTTGCGTTGGAGTTCAGTTATCGTTTTATAGTGGAGTAAACGTTAACTGACCAGTTAGTTAGTTTGCTGATCAAAGAGTTTGGTCATGGTAATTAACAAACTGGTCTGAGCCAACAATAAAGAGCCTAGGAGGTCCCACTCTTAGCTCCGCCAGGATGCTTGGAAAGATGCTTGAGGATGATGTCCAGACAGGTTCGATCGATCGAAGATATCTCGATCGATTGAAGTCTGCAGGTTCGATCGATCGAAGATGGTTCGATCGATCGAAGGCACTTCGATCGCTCGAAGTCTAGGTCGGTTCTGGGAATCTATAAATAGGGCAGCTGCGTTCTGGAAAAGGTTGTTCGTCGTTTTGAACGTCAGAAGCTGCAGAAACTGTTTTGGAGTCCCAAAACCTTCTCTATCCTCTCCATTAGGGTTCCCACCAACCCTAGTCTTTCTGGCAGGCATCCGCAGGAGTCATAAGGGTGAAGATCATCTAGTGGAGGCTGCTGGAAGTTGAAGATCAGAATTGGGTTCAAGACACTAAGGTATAACTCGTGTCCCCTCTTGTGCGCATCTGTAGAATTGACGAGTAGTAGATCCGGGCATGCCAATAAAGTTTCATAACTTGATTTTTCCGCTGCGCGTTTAAACTTTCCATTTAAACCTGTTTTTCCTACAATTGGTATCAGAGCCACGCTCGTTTGGATCCATAGATGCGTTTTTTGGAACACTATTTTGATTTGCATGTTGATTTTAGAACTTCTTTCGAAACTGCATCGTCACAGATCTGTTTCTGCAGTATTATCGCAGCAGTATACAAATCTGTGATTGCATTGGATGCAAGATGGGTTCGATCGATCGAAGTAGTCTCGATCGATCGAACGCTCTGTACTCGAGCGATCGAACAGGTTTCGATCGATCGAAACCTTCTGTTGTTCGAGCGATCGAACAGAGTTCGATCGATCGAGACAGACTCTTTGTCAGGATCTTTGTTTCACAGTTTTTAAAGTGTTTTGAAATTAAAAACTTTAATTTTAAAGTATTCTGTAAAATTTTCAAATTATTATGTGAAACAGAATGTTCAAGCGATTGAACAATGTTCAATCGATCGAAGGTTCGAGCGATCGAACGGGCTTCGATCGATCGAACTGTGACAGAGAAGTTAGATGCTGTTTTTTGAGTTCTGATTCAGTATGTAAAGAGTTTATATACTGTGTGAATCAATTGAGAGTTCCAATAGTTATATTTTGTTATATATATGCGTGGATGTGTGTTCAACTAACCTTTTGCAGCAAAAGTTAGTCGCTATCTCCCATGGCGCCAAGAGCATTTAATTTTGTGTTTGATTGTTTTAGATTGGTGTGTTGTTTTAAGTTTGGTTTGGTTTTAAGGCATATGTAAAGGGCGCTGCGACTTCAATCCTACGAAAAGGAAAGTCGCACCGGTTTCCCTAGCCTTTTATTTTGTTGTTGCTATTTCTATTTCTAGATAAATTGTAAGCTTCAAAAGAGGCATAGGTTCAATGTAATAGAATTAGAATATCCATGAAGATGGAGCAAGGAGCCGTTGTCCATGAAGATGGAGCTGGAGGCGATCAAACCAAAAGCAGGTTCTATGGAGATAGAGCCATGGGAGATAGAGGCATCGTTTGGATGTCTTTTATTTCATTTTAGTTTTTTGTTTTATGTGCTTTGTTTGTGATTGGCGTATAATACATTGTTGCATGCACGCAAAACAAGTTTTCTAAAAAAAAAAAAAAAAAATTCAAAAACCGTTTTCAACACATTAGTAAACATTAGATGTTTATGGGAAGTGTGTAGAAACAGATTTTCTCAAAAAGCAAAATCCTTTTTTTACTAAATCTAGTGGGAGAGGGTCTTATTAATTACACCCACGATCTTCCATTAACGGTTCACTGTAAGATGAGTAGTGCATTCTGTGTCACCTCGTCAGGGGTGATCATTCCATACGGAGGGTGTATTACTCATTGGTTACTAGATGTGAACTTCTTATGATAGGATCAATCAGACGTGTTAGAGGGTGACCACCACACGGAGGCGCTACTTGAGACGGTTGTGATTGGATCCTAGTTGATGGTACACACTAGCTAAGCTATGGATAAGGGATCCCACACGGGGCATTATTCAGAAACTTAGAGATCAAAAAGGTTCGGGAGTCATAACTTGTTTTGCAAGAGTTTCATAGCGGACAAGTCATGATTAATCGAAAGATTGAACATTGACCACCACACGGAGGCTTTATTCTTTCGTTTCAATATTCCGGCGACTTTGTTTTAAAATAAGAGTTTTAAAAGGATTCTTTTATTTCAAACTGTCAAATTCTGATATCCATATTTATTTTGTTTGTTTGATTTTCAGTAATCATAATGTCTGGATCTGCATTTAGTCCACTTGCCACCATACTCACTCAAAACAAGTTAACTGGAAACAACTACACTGAATGGAAACGTAACCTTGATATCGTGTTAACTGCGGAGGATCACATATATGTCCTCACCACCCCATGCCCCGAAGAACCCGCTGCAAATGCTTCGGCTGCTGCTAGACGCGAGTTCGATAAATGGAAAAAGTCGAATGGGATGGCTCGTTGTTACATATTGGCTTCTATGGCTAATGTGTTACAACACCAATACCAGTCGAACAATTCCGCCAGTGACATTATCGAATCCCTGAAAAAGATGTTTGGGGAGCATGGCAGGCCTGCCAGACAGGTAGCTATGCAGAAGATAATGAGTGCTAAGATGTCGGAAGGGACTCCAGTCAAAGAACATGTTTTGAAAATGATTGGTTATTTAAACGAGCTGGAGACCCTAGGTGCCAACATCGATGCACAGACCCAAGTTGATATGATCCTCAATACGCTGTCGCCATCATTCGCTCAATTTAAACTGAATTATAATATGAATAAAATGGATTTTTCAATGAGCGAATTGATGAGCTCTTTATTGGCAGCGGAAGGGGTGATCAAACCTGGGGGCAGCGTTTTAAACGTTGAGAAAAGCGCTTCCTCTTCCCGATCTGTGCCGAAAGGAAAGAAAGGGAAGAAGAAGGCTAGCACTGGAGGTTCAAGTGTTGGACCGGTCCCTAAGATTGCAAAATCTAAGGGAAAAGGTAAGGGCAAAGGGAAGGTGGGTGGCCAAGGCAAAGGAAAGTGTTTCCAATGCGGTGAGAAGGGCCACTGGAAGAGGAACTGTCCAGAATTCTTAGCTACAAGAGTTCAAGGTATGATTGAATCACATGTGATTGAAGTAAGTTTTATAACGGATACTTCAAACACTTGGTGCATTGATTCTGGTGCGACTAACCATATCTGTAATTCATTGCAGGGGTTCAGATCAACCAGGAAGTGCAGTGATGGAGAAATCGTACTTACTCTAGGTTCTAGCGCAACCGTTTCTGCGGTTGCTATAGGAGTCGTAGTTTTAGAATTTCTAGACAATAAAGTTTTGATTTTATCAGATGTACTTCACGTCCCTTCAATGAGACGTAATTTAATTTCAGTTTCTAATTTATCGAATAATGGTTATTCTTTTCATTTTGGAACTGAAGTTGTGATTAAAAGAAACAGTTCTTTTATATGTTCTGGTGTTAAATCAAATGGTTTGTATGTGATTACTCCCAATATTTCAAAAGATTCTGGTTTAGAACTTAATAACTCAGTGGTAACTTTACCATCTAAAAGAAAGGAACCTTCCACTAATCCAACAAGGCTTTGGCATATGAGGCTTGGCCATATCAATCTGAATAGGATTGGCAGACTAGTCAAAGAAGGGGTCTTAGGCGATTTGGTTCTCGAACCAATGGAAGTCTGCGAGTCTTGTTTGGAGGGTAAGATGACCAAAAGGCCCTTTCCTGCAAAGGACAATAGGACCAATGCATTGTTGGAATTAGTTCATACTGATGTGAGTGGACCAATAAATATTAAAGCAAGGGGTGGTTATGAGTATTTCATAACATTTACCGATGACCACTCCAGGTATGGATATGTGTACCTAATGCAGCACAAGTCTGAAGCCTTTGAAAAGTTCAAAGAGTTTAGGGCTGAAGTGGAGAAGCAATTGGGCACACATATCAAGACCATTCGATCTGATCGAGGTGGCGAGTACCTCTCTAATGAGTTTATTGATCACCTCGTACAGAATGGGATTCTGTCACAGTTAACTGCACCTGGTACGCCTCAGCAAAATGGTGTAGCGGAGAGAAGGAATCGGACTCTTTTAGACATGACTAGGTCGATGATGAGTTATTCTGAGTTGCCATTATTCCTTTGGGGTTATGCTTTGGAAACCGCTGCTTACATACTAAATCTAGTACCAAGCAAATCTGTTCCAAGGACACCACGAGAGATGTGGATTGGGCGCAAGCCTTCTTTGCAACATCTCCGGATATGGGGGTGTCCGGCACATGTGCTCAAAGGAAAGATGAGCAAGTTGGATTCTAGATCGGAAGTATGTTACTTTGTAGGGTATCCAAAGGGTACTTATGGATGGTATTTTTATGATCCAAGGGAACAGAAAGTGTTTGTTAGTACAAATGCTGTTTTCTTAGAGAATGATTATATCATGAACCATAAACCTAAGGGAAGGATAGATCTTAGAGAGATAGAAGGAGAGCCCTCAGTCCAACCCGCAGTTAATGACGATATAAATCAAGAAAACACCACTTCTTCACCCATTTCCGCACCGGTACCTCGTTGTAGTGGGAGGATTATCAGCCAGCCTGATAGATACATGTTCTTAGGAGAAGTTTTTGAAGCTGTCTCCATAGAATCTGAATCTGATCCTACCACATACGAAGAGGCAATGGTTGATGTTGATTCAGCTCATTGGGTTAAAGCTATGAAGGCTGAATTGGAATCTATGGATTCCAATCAGGTCTGGGATCTTGTAGAGCTTCCAGCCAATATTAAACCCATTGGCTGCAAGTGGGTCTACAAGAGGAAAAGAGGATCTGATGGAAAGGTTGAGACCTTTAAGGCTAGGCTTGTAGCGAAAGGTTATACTCAGAGGGAGGGCATTGACTATGAGGAAACCTTTTCGCCGGTAGCCAAGCTCAAGTCCATCAGAATACTCTTATCTATTGCTGCATGCCTAGATTTTGAAATCTGGCAGATGGACGTCAAGACTGCATTCTTGAATGGCAATCTTGAGGAGGACATCTATATGCAACAACCAGAAGGGTTCATAGCTGGTCGGAAAGGTAACTTGGTATGCAAGTTGCAAAAGTCCATTTATGGGCTTAAGCAGGCATCCAGAAGTTGGAACATCCGATTTGACCAAGCGGTCAAGTCGTTTGGTTTCATACAGAATCTGGATGAGCCTTGTGTATACAAGAAATGTGAAGGGAAAGTAGTGGCTTTTCTTGTGCTTTACGTTGACGACATTCTACTCATTGGAAATGATGTAGCGGCGCTGTCAACGGTCAAGGTTTGGCTAGCTAGTACTTTTGATATGAAGGATCTAGGAGAGGCGAGCTATATTCTTGGAATAAAGCTCTTTCGGGATCGTAAGCGAAAGATAATGGGATTATCTCAAGCTGGTTATATCGATAAAGTGCTAACTAGGTTTTTAATGGATAATTCGAAGAAAGGTTTGTTACCTTTCAGGCATGGTTTAGCGTTCTCCAAGGACCAGTGTCCAAAGACACAGGAGGAGAGGAATCGCATGATAGGAGTTCCCTATGCTTCGGCAGTGGGAAGTCTCATGTATGCGATGTTATGCACTAGACCAGATATCTGCTTTGCCGTTGGCATGGTTAGCAGATATCAGTCGAATCCGGGTCCAGAGCACTGGACAGCCGTTAAGCACATTCTTAAGTACTTGAGAAGGACTAAAGATTACATGCTTATGTACGGTGGTAGTGAGTTAATTCCAGTAGGATACACTGACTCAGACTTTATGTCAGATAAAGATTCGAGAAAGTCGACGTCCGGTCATCTCTTTACCTTGGGAGGTGGTGCTGTCAGTTGGAGGAGCATTAAGCAGAAATGCATTGCAGACTCAACTACAGAAGCTGAGTATGTGGCTGCCTGTGAAGCCGCAAAGGAAGCTATTTGGCTCAAGAAGTTCCTTATGGAACTCGAGGTGGTACCAGTGTCGCTGTCGCCTATTACGCTTTATTGTGATAATAGTGGGGCAGTGGCTCAGTCCAAGGAGCCAAGGAACCACGGAAAGGGAAAGCACGTAGAGCGGAAATATCATCTTATCCGAGATATTGTTCAACGTGGAGATGTGACTGTCACCAAGATTGCCACAGCTGACAATCTTGCTGATCCGTTTACAAAGGCATTGCCACAGAAGGTTTTTGATCGTCATCTAGATAGTCTAGGTCTCAGATGTAGTTCTGAATGGTTATGAGTGCAAGTGGGAGTTTGTTGGGTTTGTGCCCTCAAACCATTACTTTATGTATTAGACATTGATTTTTTAATATATGGATATCAGCTTTACATTTCATTATGTATGTTTCTTTCATGAGATGATTGTTTAATCCATAAGTATCATAGTAAGTATTTCGTGTGTGTATGAGATACATACAATGAGATACGAATTACTATTCTTTGATACTTAAAGCTTGTCACAGTGGATGATGAGACTGGATATCTCATCAGGTATACACTGTAGCATCATTAACTACCATTGGATGGAGTGATAAATCTCAATCACTAGAGTGTGACTCTTGGTTAATATGCTAGTGCTTATAGTGCATTGACGGACCTGAGCTTTCCTATTGACACTCAAAGCTGTCAATCAGTCGATAGGAACTCATAACTTGTATAAGGTACGTGTTCTCAATCTTGAGGCGATTATGAACACAGACTGTGGATATGACTGCTTTGACTTACCAATCAGTGAGGTCTACAGAAGATCAACACCTGGGTATCTTGGGTATGTCATGTTCATAGGGTTGTGAACATATATTGTCAAGATAGAATCTACCCTCTAATTCAGAGTAAGCATTCCCTTGAGAATGTCACCAAGTCGATTACTGAGTACTGCAGTCTTGTTGATAAGAGTTATCAACATGTTTGGTAATCATGAGAGGTGAATGGGACTCAAGGAATACAAGAAGTAATCATGATTCAGGTTGACAGTAACAGTTATCCGACTACCTGAATATGATTACGAATGCTAGAGGTAGAGGGACATTAGTACAACATACAAGTCTAGTTATCGCTTCGGATATGTTCTTTTGCGTTGGAGTTCAGTTATCGTTTTATAGTGGAGTAAACGTTAACTGACCAGTTAGTTAGTTTGCTGATCAAAGAGTTTGGTCATGGTAATTAACAAACTGGTCTGAGCCAACAATAAAGAGCCTAGGAGGTCCCACTCTTAGCTCCGCCAGGATGCTTGGAAAGATGCTTGAGGATGATGTCCAGACAGGTTCGATCGATCGAAGATATCTCGATCGATTGAAGTCTGCAGGTTCGATCGATCGAAGATGGTTCGATCGATCGAAGGCACTTCGATCGATCGAAGGCACTTCGATCGCTCGAAGTCTAGGTCGGTTCTGGGAATCTATAAATAGGGCAGCTGCGTTCTGGAAAAGGTTGTTCGTCATTTTGAACGTCAGAAGCTGCAGAAACTGTTTTGGAGTCCCAAAACCTTCTCTATCCTCTCCATTAGGGTTCCCACCAACCCTAGTCTTTCTGGCAGGCATCCGCAGGAGTCATAAGGGTGAAGATCATCTAGTGGAGGCTGCTGGAAGTTGAAGATCAGAATTGGGTTCAAGACACTAAGGTATAACTCGTGTCCCCTCTTGTGCGCATCTGTAGAATTGACGAGTAGTAGATCCGGGCATGCCAATAAAGTTTCATAACTTGATTTTTCCGCTGCGCGTTTAAACTTTCCATTTAAACCTGTTTTTCCAACAATTAATGCTTATCAAATCTCAATTTTCAGGCTGATGGAGCAAGGGCCAATGTGGATCTCCAATTCAGAGCCATGGTATATCTTTCTGACCCCTTTTTTTTTCTTTTATTTATTTCAAAATTCTTCTCTTTTTCCTTTTTTTTAAAAGAATATTCATTTATTTATTTTCTTTTGAAGAAGGAATTAACTTGCACAAAATTTTAAAAGAATTTAAACCTGGAGATTCATGAAAAAGAATTTTATCATCCTTCTTCTGTACAGGAAGAGGAGCTCAATGCTATGAGGAGGCAAATGCAAGGGCTCCAAATGGGTCAGGGGGCGGTTATCCTGGAGGTGCTAGCAGTAGCGGTCAAGGTGGTAGTTATGGCGGAGATGGTGGAGATGGTGGAGATGGCGGAGCCGGGGGAAGTCAGACGGCTCCACGGGCACCCAGAAGGAATCCCCGTCGCCGACAAAGATGATCTACCTCTTTTCATCTTTTATTACATCCCTGCGAGGATGAGAACTCTAAACTCTCTTTCTTTATGGATTTACTTTAGATAGGAAGTTTTCGATATCCATGCATGGTGGCCTGCGTGCCAATTTTGAATTATGTTCAATATTCATGCTTGGTTACTATCTCAGTTATCAAATTTATTCACTTTACTTACTCTGTGAGTGCTTTATTGCTTATGAATGGTGTAAGAGAATTGGTGCTTGAATGCCCAACGGCGATTTTCTGTTCAACTTTTTCATGCAGGTTTGGGCTGATTAAGGTTATAAACTGACCCATAAACCTTTTAAACTCTGACCGACACTTACTGAGGATGACCAGCACTCACTGAGTGCTGCACAACACTCAGTAACTGTCGACCGGCACTCAGTGAGTGCCGCCGCTTTTCGTCGAGTGTCGGTTTGTGTCCCATTACCTATATAAGGTGCCTTTTACTCATTATGCTTATCTTGAAGCTTCTAAGGATTCTTTTCCTTCTTCTCACTCAAACTCTTCTTCCATATTCATTTCCATTCCCATGGCTCCCATATGTCCCAGTGTTCTATACCCATGGATGGACTCTCTTTCAGGTATCGAACGACTCAACTTCGAGTCACACAGACTGACGGACCTTTTTACTTTCTGCCATATGGCTCTAGACGAGGACTTACTCTGGGCTGCTATCCGATGCTGGGACCCCTCTTTGCATGTCTTCCGGTTCGGTCTTGAGGAAGTTTGTCCACTCTTTGAGGAATTCAGCGCCATTCTCCATACCAGTCCTTTTACTGATTTGATTGTCCCTCAAATACAGGCAGGGTATGTTCAGGATCTAGCAACTCTTCTTCGTATTTCTCATGGTGCAGCCAGCTCTTTTATTCGCGACCGTCATATTGATTTTGACCGCCTCTCCTTCGTCTATGCCCCCATTGGAGATCTGGATGATGGAGGGTATCAGATCGTCAGACGCAGTGCCATTTCTCTGGCTATGCTATCACATTTCCTGTTTTAGTCTTCCGCTGATATCCTTATCCCCATTATCTGCGGTCTTCGCGAGATGAGGAGTGCAGTTATGCTAGTCCTTGGGGAGATTCTTTTGGGTCTTAACCATGCTTATGTTACTGGGGCCATGCTTTCTTCCGGGGCTCCCCATGTTCTTCAGGTTTGGCTTCTGGAGGGTCTTGGTCTGTTGATTCATCCTTCTTGCCCCGGGAGGCAGATCCCTTACGACCGTTTAGAAGTTCATCACCCATTCCATTCTGCTGATGGCTTTCTAGTTCCAGAGCCTATTTTATGAGGATATTCAGTGGATATGCCCCAAATGGGTTTACCGTTCAGTTACGGTACGGCTCCCTGGTCATCCCGGGGTTTGGCTACCAAGTTTGCATGTTACCACTTTCTACGTTCCAGGCCGGGTGGTTCGCTGGTTCGGGTTGCTTCAGGATGTTCCGGATGCTATCACTACAGATTTTTTGAGGAGTTCCGCTCTACACCCTTCTACCATGAGGCTATTTGCTGAGGCTTGGCATGACAGAGTGTCGGCCCCCTTCCGAAGGGTCCCTGCTTTAATTGTTCCTACTGTCGAGTACCTTTTCGAGATTCAGGCCTTGATTGGAGGACAGTTTTGCGACTAGACATGCATAAGTAAATAAACAAACAACAAGATTCTAACTCCTGGAAAACTTTGACAGATCTCACTTACTTTGACTGCGCTTTTATTTTGAATTATGTGATGCATTTTCATTTAAAAGACTTTTCCTTGTACCCGCAAAAATGTTCTAAACATGTTAAATCGAAGTTTGCACTTCTCCAATCTTTTCAGATTATGGAAATTTTCCTCTTAATGTCTCTTTTACCTTTTATTACTTTGCTTTGAGTTTTGTTTTAGAGCTTTAATCATTCTATACCATGAATCCTCATTTGCTTCCACACAATACATATTTTGACAGCCAGTAGATCCAAAAATGGGTTTAGATATTATCTGGGTTCTTCAGTTTAGCAAACGAAGTTTGCCCATCGTCTTGGGGCATTGATTCTAGCTCCGGGCAAATGCAAGTTTGCCCCTAGTTTGGCATGGGGAAACTCAAGACATTAATTTTGTCAAGAGTTTGGTTTTATTTGGACCAAGGGCTTTATGAGCCCGCCTACTTATCCTCGAGCGGGTATCAGGTCCGTAGTAGTTCAGCCAAGGCTAGAAGAAAAGTGCTTTTCTGGCATTTTATGAATGACCGAACCGGGTAGGTTGCCTACGTATCCCCTAGTGGGAATCAGGACAAAGCGTAGTTCATCAACTCTAGAGGTTTTGAAAGACAAGGTTTCAAGCAAAGTATTTCTTAAGGCGGTCGAGGTTGATTGGCTGTTTAAATTTAACCCCATCTAGGTCCATAAGATATGCAGCCCCTCCGGAGAAAAGCGTCTTAATGATGTATGGTCCAACCCAGTTAGGTTTGAATTTTCCTCTGGGGTCATAAACGGGCGCTTTAAGTTCTTTGAGGACCAGGTCACCCTCAGCAAGCTTCCTTGGGTGAACTTTTTTTGTTGAAAGCACGAGCTATCCTTTTCTGATACCCCCGAGTGTGATTTATAGCAGGCAGCCTCTTCTCATCTAGTAGCATCAACTCCTCATATTTCCCTCGCAACCACTCAAGTTCGGTTACCTCGCACTCTGCCAAAACTCTCAAAGATGGTATTTCGACCTCAACCGGAAGAACGACTTCCATCCCATAGACTAATGAATACGGCGTAGCCCCTGTCGAAGTTCTTACGGAAGTTCGGTATCCCCACAAAGCAAACGGTAACTTCTCATGCCAATCCTTATATGTATCTGTCATTTTTCCCAGGATTGCCTTTACATTCTTGTTTGCGGCTTCTACTGTTCCATTTGTCTGGGGTCTATATGGTGATGATTGATGGTGGGTAATCCTATACTTCTCTAAGAGTGGGATAACTTCTCCTTGGAAATGGTTACCATGATCGAAAATGAATTCATTTGGAACCCCATATCTGCAGATTATATTCTTCTCAATAAAACTCACCACATCTTTAGCTTTCAATGTTGCATACGACGTTGCTTCCACCCACTTGGTAAAATAATCTATCGCCACAATTATGTACCGGTGTCCATTGGAGGCTCTCGGAATTACTTCATCGATGATATCAATACCCTATACGGAGAATGGCCAAGGGGTGGTCATGCTATAAAGTTGGAAAGGTGGGGTATGCATAAGATTTGCATGGATCTGACACTTATGGCATTTTCTAACATATTCACAACAATCCTTATCCAAAGTTGTCCAAAAGTATCCTTATCGGATTATCTTTTTGGCTAATATATGTCCGTTCATGTGTGGTCCACAAATTCCTTCATGTATTTCCTCCATCATCCTTCTTGCTTCTCTCCCATATAGACATTCTAAGTTATAGCCAGTATAAGACTTTTTCCACAACTTGCCTACATAGATTACGAATTGAGTTGAAAACCTCCGAATTGCTTTCTCATCCTTCTCCGAAGCTCCCTCAGGAAATTTTCCCTCCTCAACGAAACTCCAAACATCTAAATACCATGGTACTTTTGTCTACTCTCCTCCTTTAATGGCTGCGATTATCTTGAATGAGGGTCGGGTCCTTTCTTCTATGGATAGGGGAATCATGGTAACTCTTATAGGGATTTGGATCATTGAGGCCAAGGTTGTTAAGGAATCGACTAGTTGGTTTTCCTCCCGGGGAAGGTAATAGAATGAGATTTTTCTGAATTGCGCTTTCAGGCTCTCCAGGTATTCATGGTAAGGTTTCAATTTTTCATGCTTTATTCTCCAATCACCCTTCACTTGAGATATTATTAGATTTGAGTCCCCAAAAACATCAATCTTCTCAATTTTTAAGGCCAAGGCTGCTTCCATCCCAATTATTCATGCTTCGTATTCTACTGTGTTGTTGGTTGAGTTATACTTAAGCTTAATGGCCAATGGGGTAGGGGCTCCATTAGGTGATATGAGGATGATTCTAACCCCGTATCTCATCTAATTGGCCGCTCCATCAAAATACATTCTCCACAAGTCTTCCTTTACTTCCATCACCCCTTCATCAGGAAACTTAAATTCTCCATTTTCTTCGGATTCTATGGCAAGGTCAGCTAAGTATTTGGCGATGGCTCTCCCTTTGACGGATTTGGAAGTGACATACCTAATATCAAATTCGGCTAGCATCATGGTCCAACGGGAGATCCTACTGGTTAAGGCGGGTTTTTCGAAGAGGTATTTGAGCGGGTCCATTTAGGATATTAGGGTGATAGGGAAGGCTAACATATAATGCCTAAGGCAACGGGTACAACATACCAAGGCCCAATAGGCTTTCTCCAATGGTGAATAATTAAGTTCATACCCGGTCATCCTCTTACTTAGATAGTAGATTGCTTTTTTCACACGCCCCTCTTCTTCTTCTTGGGCCAACATACACCCCATTAAGTTCTCAATTATGTACAGGTATAGCAATAAAGGCTTCCCGGGTTTAGGGGGCGATAGGACATGAGGCTTTTGGAGGTAGGTTTTGATCTTTTCGAAGGCTTTTTGGCATTGGCTATCCCATTCAAACTTCTCCCCTTTCTTCAACAACTTGAACAGTGGGTCACAAGTCATAGTAAGTTTGGATATGAAACGGCTGATGAACTGTATTCTTCCTAAGAATCCCCTCAACTCCTTTTTATTTTTTGGTGATGGCATTTCGGTCATGGCTTGAATTTTGGTCGGGTCTACCTCGCTCCCCCTTTGCGTAATCAGAAACCCTAACAATTTCCCCGTGGTGACCCCAAAGGTACATTTTTGTGGGTTTAACCTCATTCTAAATTTCCTTAATCTGTCACTTAATCTTTCAAAGAATTTTCTTAAAGCCTCTAAGTGCCCTTCCCTTTCTTTGGACTTTACTATCATGTCATCCACATATACCTCCACTTCTTTATGGATCATGTCATGTAGTAATGTGGTGGTGGCTCTTTGATAAGTCGCTCCCGCATTTTTAAGTCCAAATGGCATAACTCTATAGCAACAAGTCCCCCAAGGTGTGATAAAAGTGTTTTTCTCCCTATCCTCAGGTGCCATTAATATCTGATTATACCCTGAGAACCCATCCATGAAAGATAAGAGTTCATGTCCCGCAGTATTTGTCTACTAACACATGAATGTGGGGTAAAGGGAAATCGTCCTTAGGGCTGGCTTTGTTCAAATCCCGGAAATCAACACAAATCCTAATGCGACCATCTTTTTTTGGGACCGGGATAACGTTAGCGACTCATTCTGGATACTCGGTGACAATCAAGAATCCAGCTCGTAATTGCTTTTCAACTTCCTCTTTTACTTTAAGCGCCCATTCAGGCCTCATTCGCCTTAATTTTTGTTTTACGGGTTTTGAATTTGGGAAGAGAGGGATATCATGTTGGACTATTTCTGGATCAATTCCTGGCATATCATCATAAGACCATGCAAAAGCATCTTTGAATTCATTTAATAGTTTGATTAATTCCTTGCTTTCCTCATTGCTAAGTGTGGAGCCAATAGAAACATTTTGTGGATTATCTTCATTTCCCAAATTAATCGTTGAAGTGCTTTCTATGATTTTACATGCAGACTCATTTTCTTTTTTAATTAGTTTTTGCAATTCATCTGGTATTTCGCTACATTCATCACATGCATCACAGTTATTGTTATGCGGAGTCAAGTAAGCAGAATTAGTCATATTCTCATTAACTTTCTTGGGAGTGATTACAACAGACATAGAAATCGAAAGACGCTTCATTTGGGCCATTACAGACTCAGGGTGAGGAGGATACCTATTGCTAGACTCAAAGACCCATTCTTTCTTGCTTTCTCCTCCCAGATCAGTGATAAAGCATTCTTCCAAATCTCTGCTCGAGTAATCTTTTCCATTCTTCTTCCTCTGGCTCTTCTTCATGTTCTGGCTTTTCCCCTTCTGCTTTATTTTCTTTGCTCTTTTCTTCATCTCAAATTTTCCCATCTTCATTCATAATCTCACTAGAACTTCCCTTTCTGGTTCCTCTGTGTTCTTTTAGCATATTTTTCATGGCTAAGCCATCCAGAGTACACACCCAATCCTGAATGATGGCAGATTTTGCAGGCACTTGAAGGTAAGTGTGGATACCGGGCTTCGGACCACTTCTCTTGTTTGAGATTGTTTTGAAATTGATTTGAATCAAAGAAAGAAAATAGGTCTGTTGAAAACAGATACAGAGTCGCCACTTGGTCTTTAAGGAACCAAGAAACCTAATTTTGACTCACCCAAATGGATAAAGGGCACCGGCCCTTCATAACCAAAGAACTTGGTTCGGGGTTTTGGTACGAGAGAGGAAGGAGCCTTTGTCGCGACTAAAACACCCTCAACTCGCCCCATCTTTCGACGGGCCTCAATTAGCATCCAAATAATCATCTTATACTATGTATGGTTCGGCAATTAATACTATGATAGTATATTACATTACATAAGAAACTTGAAAATGGAAGATCTAAAGATAAAATATCATTCATAAGATCTAAATCAAATATCATGCAATGTAAAGTGAAAGATCACACAAATAAACCTAGGAAAAATCGTCTAATCATATATCAATTAATCAAGTTTTCCTAATCTAAAGGGGGACATGAATTGTTCTTGAAACAAATAAACAAAGAAATCAAAATATGCTTAACAAGCTAGTATGATGCATGTTATTCTTTGATAAGAGAAGACCTCTCAATCCCCGGGACGGATGAGAAAGGATGATTAGATCAAGGGGAAGCATGAACGTGTGATCGTGATCATTCCTTATAATCTTCCTAGATTAAGAGTTACAAAAACCCCAAATCTTGCATGAATGCAATGTATGTATCTAAAAAAATGTGCAAAGGTTGTAGTGTGTTTTGGGTACATGGATTCCTAGAGTGACTTAGAAGTCTAAAATGCGTATGAATGAATGAATGAAAGAAATTAACATGGGATGTGTAAAAATGTAGTATGAACTACTTCCTAAGGTATGAACTAATTTGGAATGCATATGAGCATCAAATCAAAGAATGCAAGTTAAAGTATGCTTGCTGTGAATAGTAGATAGAACAGTAGCATGATCTTTTGGAATTTGAAAAGAGGGGTTAGGAATGTTTTCAATGCATGATTTTTTATGGAGATGTTCCTTATTGTGTCTAGAACACAACCCAAAAGGCCAATATTGAATATCTATCACAGATTGAGAGAAATTATGTAAACAATAGAGGTCACTCAGAAACAGAGTTCGTACTGTCGATTGAAATGTTAGAAAATCTTAGAAAATGAAAACGAATGATCTAGAGGCCCATTTTATACAGAGAGTTTCCTACGACATTGAATTTTAAGGGAAAAATAATTTAGGACCACCCCTTTTGGAAAAGTTTTCTGGAAAAGAGGTCGTAAGTTGACCTAGCTGCTGTGACAGCAAAAACAGAATGTTTGGAAGGAATGTTGGGACCCAAATGGACCATTTCCAAGTACTTCCAAGTCAAACCAAAAATCATGGGTGTTCTCCAATGAGTTAGGAAGACTTTCCAAGTGGCCTTGTATCCATATGTTGAGTATTGTGTTCTAGAAAAATCTTTGAACTCAACTCACTCACTGTTTTGACTCATTGTTTTGAAGATTTTGGAGAAAACAAAGTTTTGTTTCTTGAAACCAAATGAGAGGGATTGAGAGGGGTTTTGAAATAGATGTTTTGAAAACATGTTTTCAACACTCAATAAGGATCATAGCCACTTATAATACCTACATCAAACTCATCATTTAAGAACCTCCAAGATTGTTAGAGAGATTTATTTTGTTTTTGGACATAACTTCAATACATTCCAAGAATACCTTGGAAGTATTGAGGTTATGGTCATCATCTATCAAACATGTTTTTGAGGTCAAGAGCTACTATCCATGAGGATTCACTCACCCCAAACTTCATGTCATCACTTAGATGATGATGAACTAGTAAGTAAATAAAGAAAATAAAAAGAAATGGGATGAGAAGAGATGAACAATAAGTAAACAAGCAAGTAGATGATAATCAATAGATGATATTCATGAAGCATGAGACTTGTAGATTGGTGTATCACTCATATGTAATGACACTAGACATGGAAGAAGCTTCCACACTCTTGAATGCTCACTAAAATGGTGGTTGGGAGTATTGAATGTTGAAGTAAATGGAAGTAATGAAGTAAAAACAAAGTTAGAATTCACTTTTGTTTTGAAAAATCAAAGAAGAAAGCTTCTTTTCTCTCTACTCTAACCTTATCTCTACACTTTCTCTCCCAAACTTTCTCTAAACTTGCATTTGACTCTCCCAAAATGAGGAGTAATGGGGTGTTTATATAGGCCAACTTGGGGGTGTTTTTGGGATTTAGAAAGTACTCCCATTGGCTCCAAACATCTGAAATCATCAAACTATGTCGTTTTGGCTTTTAATTAATCAAAATGGGACCACAAATTTAATTACAAAAATGGACTGTTCTGGAGGGGAGTGCCGCGGCGGCACTGGGCCACTGCCGCGGCGGCAGTGGGCCAGTGCCGCGGCGGCACTGGGCCACTGCCGCGGCGGCAGTGGGCCAGTGCCGCGGGGCCACTGCTCCTCCCTTCGTCTGGATAATGCTGTTTAGGCCCCCCGAAGTTCCGGTATTCGCGAAAAGGCCCTATTTTGTCCGAAATTCACAGAAAATGCATACGAACTCCAAATTGAGGTTGTGATATACCGTTGGAAAGGTAATGGAGTCTAATTTACATAAAAAATAGTTCGGGGATAGGTCACTTTGAAAAGTTTTGCGGTATTCGTGATAAATGCTGATTTGATCGCCTTTTTCGCCTTTGGAAATTCATAATAAACTCGTTTTAAATCCAGAAATTATGTGCGATATACCGTTGGAAAGCTGTTGACCTCTAGTATCCATGAAAAATATTTGAAAATTGTTTCGGTGCCCCGATTCCAAAGTCAAATCTTGGTCAAACCGGTCAAACCTGGGATTCCCGGGAAGTTCTGGGAACCTCTGGGAGCTCCCAGGAGCCGACGTTTTTGCTCGATTCTCTTTTAAAACTTATTTTAATACTTTTCTAATGATTCCGGTGAGTTTGGACAATTTTGGTCAAACTTGGTCAAACTTCGGTCAAACCTGGTCAAATCTCAGTCAAACCTGGTCAAACCTTGGTCAAACCGGTCAACGGGGACTTTCGGGGAACCTCCGGGACTTCCGGGGGTCTCTGGGAGCTGACGATTTCACCCGATTTCTCTTAGAAACTCATTTTTATTGCTTTTCTTATGACATAGCATGTTTTCAGAACTTTGGGACTAAATCTGGGAGTTTTCGGGCTTTTAGGGGCATTTTGGTCATTCTGAGCATTCTGAGAGATAGAGCTGACTTCCAGGAGTCTTTTTGAGTCTTTTACGATCATTGTGAACCACCAAGCTATGGGTCTCCTAAATCTGATAGCCGACAAAATGGGGTGTCTACAGTTTGCCCCTCTTTAGCATGAACTTGCGAGGCAACGCATGTCGCAAGCGAGTGCCAAAGTTTTGAAGAGACAGGACTTTTTGGAGGCTATAGATTTAGGACAAATAGCGTTGCAAAAGATGGAAGGATGATGCTGGTCGTGCTCCGCGTGAGCTGCCTACGTATCCCAAGGGGAATCAGACCAGGACGTAGTTCAGGACACAAAGGGACAAAACACATATGCACATACACAACAATCAGGCGGATGCTATGCTATATGAGGATGATATGCAATGCGTGGATGTGATATGATCTCATACATGAGTCCTATCATGCCTAGTTTTCTGATCCTAGAATGAGCAGGTGCCCTGGGGTGTGCTACTCCGAGTGGGCTGGTGTTGTGCTAGTGTTTGCGATTGTGACGTGGTGGGCGACTCAGATAAGGGCATTGAAGTCTAGAAGACTCCGGGTTTAGGGGCAAACTTCTGGAAGTGTGCTTCGTAAACAAACGTAATGGGGTGTGGGGTCTCAGAGGACTATGATTGAAGATGTCTTTTGGCAAATAACCGACGGATACAGGGGCCCTGGAAATTAAGAGACTGACATAGAAGTCGCGGGACGAACGTGAAATCATGGGACGTCCTATGATGAACATGGAGGCCCCAATGGTGTGATGAGAGCGATGGACCGACGATGTTTGCATCGAGATGACGAGTCGACAATGGACTACTGTGATTTGAACTGACGGTGTATAAATCCGCTGAGGATTAAACTGAATCTGCTGGGGATGAAGCGATACTCTCTAGGATCTCTCTTCAACTGCTTCTTTTGATCGAATCTTACGAGCCTGTCGGGGTCTCCGGGAGCTGGCATCTGTCTGCTTTTGTCCTCGGAGGATGACGCAGGGTTCTCGGGGAATCTCTTTCGGTGCTCAATCCAAGAGAGCCTATCAGGGCCTCTGGGAGCTGGTATCTGTCTGCTTTTGTCCTCGGGGGATGATGCAGGGTTCTCGGGGAATCTCTTTCAGTGCTCAATCCAAGAGAGCCTGTCAGGGCCTCTGGGAGCTGGTATCTGTCTGCTTTTGTCCTCGGAGGATGATGCAGGGTTCTCGGGGAATCTCTTTCGGTGCTCAATCCAAGAGAGCCTGTCAGGGCCTCTGGGAGCTGGTATCTGTCTGCTTTTGTCCTCGGGGGATGATGCAGGGTTCTCGGGGAATCTCTTTCGGTGCTCAATCCAAGAGAGCCTGTCAGGGCCTCTGGGAGCTGGTATCTGTCTGCTTTTGTCCTCGGAGGATGACGCAGGGTTCTCGGGGAATCTCTTTCGGTGCTCAATCCAAGGGAGCCTGTCAGGGCCTCTGGGAGCTGGTATCTGTCTGTTTTTGTCCTCGGAGGATAATGCAGGGTTCTCGGGGAATCTCTTTCGGTGCTCAATCCAAGAGAGCCTGTCGGGGCCTCTGGGAGCTGGTATCTTTCTGCCTCTGTCCTCGGAGGATAATGCAGGGTTCTCGGGGAATCTCTTTTCTTTGATCGGGAACCAGGATCCGTTACCATAATTCTCGTGTTTGATCGAAATTCGCGACGGTCGTCCTGAAACGACCGATTCGGGTCTTCGGGAGCCGATTT
This sequence comes from Hydrangea macrophylla, assembly GCA_033977485.1. NCBI lineage: Eukaryota > Viridiplantae > Streptophyta > Magnoliopsida > Cornales > Hydrangeaceae > Hydrangea > Hydrangea macrophylla. The sequence continues at coordinate 89,428,240 of CM066986.1, forward strand.
TTCCCAGTTTTTGCCTGCTGGAGGTAGTTCTGACAACTTTTAGTCTGCTTGGGGTAAAACCTCATAAATCTTGATTGGAATGGGTCATCGGGGCTGATCGGGGCCAAAAACGGGCTGAAAAAAAAAGCCAAAACGGGGCAAAACGGAGCAAAACGGAGCGATGCGGGGCCCACGGGGAGCAGTGCCGCAGCGGCACTGGGCCACTGCCGCGGCGGCAGTTGGCCAGTGCCGCAGCGGCACTAGGCCACTGCCGCGGCGGCAGTTGGCCAGTGTCGCGGCGACACTGGGTGGCCGGACTCCATCTTCATATATCTCGGGTTTTTGAGCTTTCCAAGCTCATTCTTGGCCATTTTGAGGTGTTTTTGAAGCCAAAATTCACCAAAACGCAGCTTGTGCGTGCTCAGGTGAGTAATCTTTCCCCGTAGTTGGATTTTTGATTGGTGTTTTGGTTTGCCCAAATTTTCAAGAAGAAAGTTTAAATGTGACTTCCATTTTTCTTGTAGATCCATGGCTTCGAGCTCAAGGAGACCGTCTAAGAAGGCCAAAGGACGGATGAAGGCCGAGATGCACACCCCGGACGTGATTTTGCGGGACCCCCAACACCATCTTTCGGCCGCGGCTCTAGCGAGCTTGGTATGTGAAACTTTCGATATTTTAGGACCACTTTCATGTACTATGCTAGTTTTGTAAGCCATAGCGTGCACTTAGAGACCGTTAGAAGCTCGACTTGTGCTCAAATGTTGATTTTGTGAATTTTGCTCTCGGGTCGTGAATAGTGATTTTGTGCATCTTTTGTCGCCTTTGTTGTGTGCAGGTGCCGGAAGTGGCATTGAAAGGCCATGGTAGCCTTGCCCATGCTTTCTTATGGTATACCCAGCTTTCGCCCACCGTTAAGAGGATGGTTGATGATGCCGGGTTCGGAGGCTTCGTCCGCTTGGTTTCGAAAAGTAGCAATGATCTGGCTCACTTCTATGCACTGGCCGAGAGGTGGTGGGACACTACCAACACTTTCCATCTGCCGTTCGGAGAGATGACTATGACGCCTTTTGATTTCTCCATGATCACAGGCTTGAGGGTCGGCGGGAAGCGCCTGGTTCTGGACTATTTTTATGAGATTGACCCGGAGGCGGTGGAGATGTTGATTGGGGCTGTTCCCCCTAACCTGGAGAGGCATTGGTTCCCTTGCGGCTGGCTTTACCGGGCCTATGGCAGAGGTAATCACAATCTGAACAATTCCCAGCTTTTGAGGGTTTATCTTCTGTATGTCCTCGGGTGCTCAATCTTTGCGACAAGGAATGACCGGGTGAGCTTGAGGCTCCTTTTTTGCCTGGCGACCATTGATGAGATCCCCTCCTATAACTGGGGCGGTGCTGCCCTGGCCCATCTCTACAAGCATATGGGGGAGGTCTCTCGGGGCGATGTTAAGTCTACTGGGGGATTCTGGCGAGCTTGGGAGGTACGCACTGTTTCTTCTTTTATTTTCCATCTTTCTGATTTTCACACTCGTTCTGATTTCTCCTTTGTCTGTGCAGCTTTGGAGTTTTGAATACTTGAAGATGTTGGCTCCCTCCCCAGCAGACGAGTTAGGCGAGGATGAGGATGGTATGGCTCCTGTGCCTCTATTCCCATGAGGCTTGAGATGGCGGAGGGACGTTGTTGGGGTGAAGAGCGGGGCCCATCGGATTGTTTTGCTTCGGAACTTCTTAACTGGGTTGACAGCCTCTAGTGTTGATTGGACGCCTTGGGAGGGCGTCGCTTATGCCGCCACTGAGGAGATACAAGCGGTTAAATCTATTACCTCTTGCCGCCTTCTGCTGGAGAGTACTGAGTGCAGGCAGTGGTTCCTTGGTGAGCGGGTGTCTCGGCAGGTGGTTGGTGGTTCCCAGTATCGTGTCCCTCATGATCCTCCTGTGATGGATGCTAGTGACCTCTCTGGAGATGCTCTGCTGGCGGCTTTAGCTGGCACCGATGTTTGGGACCATTTTCTTTCTGAGACCAGTTATGAGGCTTACCGTGGCCGTTTCCTGATGCCTAACTTCCCACTCCTGGAGGTGAGTTCCTTTTTGTATTTCTGTTTATATTCATTGCCCATGTTTTTGATCTATCTTTTCCTAACTTATTCTGTGCCTGCAGCTTCGCGAGATGTACAGGAGACAGGCTCCTCAGGCTCCCGACCCTATCCCCCCTTGGGATTGGACCGTCAATGTTCTAGGCGCTGATGGCACTCCCCAAATGATGGAGGTGCCGCGAGTCATATGTGGGTACCCTACTCAGCCAGCGGGCGTCCTCAACGTTCCTTGGAGTTACGCTGAGGAGGGTCACGCCTTGGCGGCTAGCTTACGATCCTTGGTCCTCACACGAGACCACCGGGTATGTCTCTAATTTTGCACTTCCTTAAAGTTATGAGGTTCTAACCCTAGATTTTACCCTTGACAGATGGACGGTATGCGGCAATTTGCTGCTAACCAGATGGCGTCTTTGGTAAGTCTCTGACTCGACTCTATTTTTGTACCTTTTTTGTTGTTCCCTTACTGATTGTCCTCATTTTTGTTTGTGTGTGCAGTACCGTGGAGGCGGGGCTGGCTCATCGAGGACAGGTCCAAGATGCAGAGGTGGTAGGAGGAGGCCGTCGCCGACATACACGCCGGGCGGTCCAACGGAGGACGAAGAAGAGGAGGACTGAGGCATCCCGAGTGGGAATTATTATTTTATTTTCTTTTTCTGTTTTCGATCGGGTTGTACTGAGGATATGATTATTCGGACAGTGTAGGACGATGTGTAGCACAATTTGTGACCTTCTGACAGAGTATTATGATGTTTTGCCTCCTAGGCCACACATCTTCCGATTTAGAGGCGCAGTTGTGTGCTTGTTGATATATGTGCATTGTGATTGCTGGATGTTACTGCGATGGGCAGTTTTGTGATAGTGAGTGCTTTTGCCTTGCAGGTGGGATAGTCCGTGAAACGGGGAGGTGCTGCCGAAATTTTGAATTTTGCTAGAGCCGTGACAGAAAATATGGCTTTGTATGATCCCGCCCACCTCACAGCTTGGCTGAACATTACGGATGGCGTGGAGCGGATCAACCTCTTCAGCTACGGCTTGACCGAGTTATTCTCTCTTTGCCAGATGACCCTGAACACTGAGTTCTTGCTTGCGGCCATTGGTCACTGGGACCCGGTGAATCATGTCTTCAACTTCAATGGCCTGGAGATATGCCCTGTGTTTGAGGAGTTCTGCGCTATTCTCGGCTATGATTCTGACTCTGACTTGATTCACCCTTCTGCTGATACCCTCAGCCCTACACGAGCCTTGGCTGAATACCTGAATTGCTCTGTTACTATTTCCCGCTGGCTGATTCAAGGTGAGGTTCTCAACATTGCTTCTATTATTGCCCGGTATGCCAGTCCTAGGAATCCCAGCGTGTATGATGCTTCCCGTGGGGCCGCTTTGATATTGTGCATGACTTCGCACTTCCTGTTCTCGAGCACTTCCATTGACTTGGTGCATGTGTGCCTCGGGCTGAAACTTAGCAGGAATCCCATGGCCATGGTTCTAGCTGAAACTTTGAATGGTTTGGACAATGCCTTCATCCAAGGGACTCCTCTTCTTTCTGGGGCGCCTTTGGTGTTACAGGCTTGGCTTTACGAGCGCCTTCAGCTGTGGACGGGCCGTATACCACCAGTTTACTTCCGTCGAGCCGTGCTTTATTCTTACTATACCTTTGCCGATTGGGTGGGCATGATGAGCACCTTATCTGAGGTTGACATTTGCTGGATCGTGAGGCGTTGGGGCCTCTATGCTATCACCACGAGCCTCAGGGGTCACCAGAGAGTGTGGTTGATGGGTCTGAGAGAGACTTCTTTCTATCATCCTCGCCGTTTGGCCCGACAGTATGGACAGGTTCAGGAGGTTCCCCGGGGGTTTACTGAGAGGGTCTTTGCTTCCAGGATCAGAGCTACCACTATTGCTGCTTTTATTGATGGTTGGACTGACCGAGTAAAGGCCTACTTCTAAAGACCTTTGAAGAAATAAAAGACACTAAGACAAAACCAGTCCTGACTGATTTTGCTCATTCCTCCAAGTGTCTTTGAACATGTGGTTGCTTTTTGAAAGACTTTTATTTCTTTGATTATTCCTGCTTATTGTAATATTCAAAGTTTGTTTATCGGTGAACCTTGGTTATTTTGGGAATCTCATTTTATGCATTTTAGCTTTCTGAAAACATGTTGTAACTTGAGATTTCAATTAGTTGTTGCTTTTGGTACTTGCTTGAGCATGCTGGGGTTGTTAGAGGCAAACGAGGCGGGTATCCGAAGTTTGCCCCTAGTTTGGGATATATATGGTTGTGAGGCAAACGAGGTAGATGACCGACGTTTGCCCCTAGTTTAGAAGAGGTTCAGGCAAACGAGGCGAGTGGCCGAAGTTTGCCCCTAGTGTGGAGGGTGGTTTTTGGGTTATGGTAATGACCGCGACTTTATTTCTCTCACGTGCTCATAATTTTTGCCTAGGCACCAAGGAGGTGACCTAGCGAGCTATTTTCTCTCTTTTGTTATTGCTCACTTTGGATTTAGCTCTAATTTTTGCCTAGGCGTCCTTTCGGATTTTCAACCTAGCGAGCCATCCTTCTTTTTCTTTTTGAAAGTCTGCCTACGTACCCCCGAGCGGGGATCAGGTCCAATGTAGTTCGGGCCAAGGTTTTGAAAGAAGCGGGTTGATTTTTAGGTAGGTGGGGTGACCGAACCGTTGTGGTTGACTACGTATCCCCGAGTGGGAATCAGGTCGAGCATAGTTCAAGGCAAGGCTTGAAAACGAATTGGTTTGATTTTGACCCAACCGATGTGGTTGCCTACGTATCCCCGAGTGGGAATCAGGTCGAGCGTAGTTCAAGGCAAGGCTTGAAAGGAATGGTTATTGGATAGTCAAGCATAGTATTTTTTGAGGCGATCCATGTTGATCGGTTCTTTGAATTCGACACCATCGAGGTCCATGAGATAAGTTGCTCCTCCGGAAAGAACAGTCTTGACGATATAAGGGCCGACCCATTTTGGCTTAAACTTCCCACGGGGATCAAAGATCGGAGCTCGCAACTCCTTAAGGACAAGGTCGCCCTTGACAATCTTCCTTGGACGGACCCTTTTGTTGAAAGCACGGGCTATTCTCTTCTGATAGATTCGGACATGGTCGACCGCCGCTAGACGCTTTTCATCTATGAGAGCTAATTTTTCATACCTTTCTCTCAACCAATCTGATTCCGAAATTTCACACTCTGCCATCACGCGTAGGGATGGTAATTCTATCTCCACCGGAAGTACCGCTTCCATCCCATACACTAGTGAGTAAGGAGTCGCTCCTGTGGACGTCCTTATCGATGTTCTGTATCCCCAAAGTGCAAATGGTAGCTTTTCATGCCAGTCTTTGTAGGTATCAGTTGATTTTTGCAATATAGCCTTGACATTCTTATTTGCAGCTTCGACTGCCCCATTGGTCTGTGGTCGGTATGGTGACGACTTGTGATAGGTGATTTTGTATTCCTCGAACAGATCCCTAACTTCTGCCTTGAAATGACTTCCGTTGTCCGAAATAATCTCATGATGAACTCCATAACGGCAGATGAGATTTTTCTTGATGAATTTGGCCACTTCCTTGGCCCCCAACTTGGTGTAAGATGCAGCTTCTACCCATTTTGTGAAGTAGTCTATGGCTACCAGGATGTACCGATTTCCATTTGAGGCTTTTGGAATGATTTCTCCAATGATGTCGATTCCCCAGGTTGAGAATGGCCAAGGTGAAGTCATGCTGTACAGAAGGGATGGTGGTACATGCATCATATTTGCATGAATCTGGCACTTGTGACACTTTCTCACGTATTCGCAACAATCTTTTTCCAATGTTGTCCAGTAGTACCCTTGTCTCACGATTTTCTTGGCCAGCATGTGGCCGTTCATGTGTGGGCCGCATACCCCTTCGTGTATTTCTTCCATCATTCTTCTGGAGTTCTTCCCAAACAAGCAAGTCAGGTTGTGACCGTTGTATCCTTTCTTCAGCAGTTTCCCGCCGCAAATGATGAATTGCGCTGCGAATCTTCGAATTGCCCTTTTGTCTTTCTCGGTAGACTCTTGGGGGTACATCCCCTTTTCTATAAAAACCCAGACATCCTGATACCATGGCGCTTCATTCTCTTCTTCTTCGACTATGGCGATTGTATCGAACGAAGGCTCGTACCTCTGCTCAATTACCAAGGGTATCATCCTGATTCCCACAAGAATTTTGATCATCGAAGCTAGAGTGGCCAAGGAATCTGCCAGCTGGTTCTCTTCCCTGGGCAAGTAGAGGAATGTGATAGTTTCGAACTACCTCTTGAGTTGGTCGAGACGATCATGATAGGGCTTCAACCTTTCTTCTTTTACTTTCCATTCTCCTCTGGCTTGTGATATGATGAGGTTTGAATCCCCGAAGACATCCAACCTCCGAACTTTCAGCTCTAAGGCTGCCTCCATTCCCAGAATGTATGCTTCATACTCAGCAGTGTTGTTGGTGGAGTTATAATTGAGCTTGACTGCTAGCGGAGTATGGTCCCCACTCGGCGATATTAGGATCATACCTACTCCGTATCCCTTCATGTTGGCTGCTCCGTCGAAGTACAACTTCCACTGTTCTTCCTTGATTTCCACGATGCTCTCGTCTGGAAACGGAAAGTCCCCACTTTCTTCGGAGTCAACGGCATGTTCTGCGAGATGCTCAGCTATGGTTCTCCCTTTTACCGACTTGCTCGTAACATACCTGATATCGAATTCGGATAATAGAAGTAACCAACGGGATATACGACCGGTCAGGGCGGGTTTTTCGAGAAGGTATTTTAGAGGATCCATGCGGGATATGAGCACAACCGGAAAGGCTAGCATGTAGTGCCTTAGTCGGCGAGTGCACCAAACCAAGGCCCAACATGTTTTTTCGAGGGTAGAATAGTTGAGCTCATACCCAGTCATCCTCTTGCTGAGGTAATATATGGCTTTTTCGGAGTGGCTTTCTTCTCCTTCTTGGGCTAGCATGCAACCCATGGCATTTTCAGAGACGGATAGGTAAAGGAATAAGGGCTTATGAGGCATTGGTGGTGAAAGGACAGGCGGATTTTGAAGGTAGGCTTTTATTTTGTCGAAAGCGGCTTGGCATTGGTCATCCCATTGGAACTTCTCCCCTTTTCTCAACAATCGGAACAGAGGATCGCATGTAGCTGTGAGCTTAGAAATGAAGCGGCTGATGAACTGGATTCTTCCGAGGAACCCCCTTACTTCTTTTTCATTCCGTGGTGGCGTCATTTCGAGGATTGCCTTGATCTTAGAGGGGTCCACCTCTATTCCCCTCTGTGTGATGAGAAAACCCAGGAGTTTACCGGAGGTTACGCCGAAAGTGCATTTCTTTGGATTCAGCCTCATCTTGTATTTGCGCAACCTTTCGAAGAACTTTTCTAGCGCTACCAGGTGCCCTTCTCTATCCTTGGATTTTACAATCATGTCGTCTACGTATACTTCTACCTCTTTGTGAATCATATCATGCAGCAGAGTGGTGGCAGCTCTTTGGTACGTTGCCCCCGCGTTCTTGAGTCCAAAGGGCATTACTCTATAACAGTAGGTTCCCCAAGGGGTGGTGAATGTCGTCTTTTCCCGATCTTCTGGCGCCATTAGAATCTGATTGTACCCTGAGAAGCCATCCATGAAAGACAGTAGCTCATGTCCTGCGGTGTTATCTACCAAAACGTCAATGTGGGGAAGCGGGAAGTCATCCTTGGGACTGGCCTTGTTCAGATCACGAAAGTCGACGCACACACGAACTTTTCCATCCTTCTTCGGGACTGGCACGATATTGGCAACCCATTCCGGGTATTCGGTGACAATGATGAACCCTGCCTTGAACTGCTTCTCCACCTCTTCTTTAACCTTGAGTGCCCATTCCGGTCTCATGCGCCTCAGTTTCTGCTTGACAGGTTTAGAATTAGGGAGGAGAGGAATATGATGTTGGACGATGTCGGGATCGACCCCAGGCATGTCTTCGTAAGACCAAGCAAAAACATCTTTGAACTCTTTTAGCAAGAGGGTTAATTTTTCTTTTTCTTCTTTATTAAGGGTTGAGCCAATTTGCACAATCTGTGGATTATCTATTTCACCTAAGTTAACTGATAAAGTATCTTCGATTATTTCATAAGCAGGTGGTTTTTCAATTAGTTGCTTTAGTTCGATTGGGAGATCCTCGGAGGGATCTGTGCATTCACAAGTGTCAGACACAGAGGAGTAAGCAGAATCGTCTTTCATTTCATTCATGATAGGTGAAGTGATTACATTGGATAGTGGTAGGCTTACAGCAGCCGACTCCAGTACAGACTCGATAACCGGTAGTACAGACTTTGGGGGAATAGGGGATTGGGAGACACAGACAGATGACTCTACAGCCTGGTTGCTCAGACCCTCCTCAGTTGGCTTGATCTAATCATCTTGGCTCTTGGCCCTCTTCTCTTCCTCCTCCTCAGTGGATTCCTCCCACATCTTCTTGATCGCCTCAGTGTCAAGGTATTTTAACCAGTCTTCCTCTGGGGTCTTTTCAACTTCTTCGGGATAGAACGGGTCTTGATATGGGGGCCTCTCGCAGTCAGCGAAGATTTCAAGCCCGGGGTGCCTTCTCCCAGTGGTTTGATGGACCCAGGGTTCGGGGAACCCGAAGTAAGGGAAATCATCCCCTTCTTTGACGAATTGTCCATTCAAAGTCTTGCGGTATGGCGGGAGACCCTTCACCCTCTTCTTCCATGGCCTTTGTAGCTCGGCGTCCTTATCAGTGGGCTTGTACCCCAACCCGAAAGTGCCTTGTTGCCCTTTGATCTGCGGGAATTCCCGAATTCCTTGCTGGCGTCGACCCAACCCCATTCCGGGGAAGTAGTTCATCTTGCGGACAATGTTGACGACTGCGGAGTGGACCTCAGGGAATCGGTCTTCGTCTTTGATCATATGAACTTCTTCCATGAAGAATCCTCCGATTTCTCCTTCTTCCAGCTCAGGTATTTGGACTTCAAAAATGGGAGCGTAATTCGGGAAAGCCTCATTACCCCAACTATTACCGAGGATGATCTTTACCTCCCTCTCATGAATGTACTTGATCATTTGATGCACAGTGGATGATACAGCTTTGTTGGCGTGAAGCCAGGGTCTCCCAATTAGCAGATTAAACGAGGCAGGTATGTCCATGACTTGAAAAATCTCAGTGCTCACCAAAGATCCTACCCGGATTTGGAGAGAAACAGTTCCCATCACATTTCTTGTAGTGTTGTCATAGGCTCTCACGGATTGCACAGATGGCGTAATGTCAAGGATATTGACCCCCAAAGCAGTGGCAGTTCTTAAGGCACAAACATTCAAAGCAGAACCTGTATCGACTAGACAAAACGGCACCTGTTGTTCCTTGCATCCCACAGTAATGTATAATGCCTTGTTATGCGCGGATCCCTCTGGCGGCAGGTCCTCATCGGAGAATGTAATGATGGGGTCGGGGGTAAGTGCACCCAAGAAAGCTACCATGTCCTCCGGCGCGGCGTCGATGGGGACTTCAATCCCAGCCAAGGCATTTAACACGGCTTGCCTGTGTTTATAGGAGGTCACCATAATATCCCACATCGAGATGTGCTTGGGTTTTCTTTAGCTGCTTGATTAGCTCATTGTCTTCTTCGATGACCTCATCCATCTTGCCCTTCCCCTTGTCTTTAACTGGACCTTTTTTGATGGCTTCGATGGCAGGCTGTGGAGGCTGATAATGACGGCCTGACCTGGTTAGGTGATCAATCTCGGCAGAAGTAGGCCCTTCTACAGTCCTATCCTTCTTAAACCAATCACAATCCGTTCCCACAAATGGCTTTTCTGGCTCGTTCCAGATGGAAGCATCACTCTCGTCGTTAGGGTCATACCATTTGAGGTCTACCGCCCCTAGGTCATGCTCTTCCAGGAAGAACAAGTCCTGCTCGTCGTCAAGCTGCTGCTGCCACTCGTCATTCTCCCCTCCGATCAGATGAATCCCCTCAGAATCCGGGATGTCAATGCAAAGCAAGGGTTGTCCTAGGGGGGTGATATAAGTAGCAGGGTTGAAGGGTACGGGACTGGACTCAATGAGGTTGACATTCTGGTGGTTTGGTAGGGGATTTTGGGTGATATGAGGCTGCTTTGGTGGTGGCTCGATGATATTCTGGTCGATGAGGTCTTGGATGTCATGGCGGAGGCGCATGCAATCATCAGTGTTATGGCCGGGGGCTTGGTGGTAAGTACATCGCTTGGACATATCGCAGTTAGGCGGGAGCGGGGTATTTCGAGGCTGGAGTAATTGGAGATGGCCTTTTTTGAGGAGGCGATCTAGGGCTGAGGAGAGAGAGATTTCTAGCTTGGCAAAATTGCGAGGGGGCTTTTTCTGGAAAGGGCGGTTGGAGGAATTTGCCTGGTTGGAGGGTTGGTATGGCCTTGGAGGATATGCCATGGGTTGGCCGCTAAGGGCATTGACATCCGGGGGATTCCGGGAGTAGTTGGGCCTTCTTGGCTGACTCGGAGGGTCTTCCTTTTTGATCTTCCCTTCCCTGATAGCATCTTCGATTCGGGTTCCGACTTCAAACAACTCCTCAAAGGTGGAGATGGACTGGTAGAATAATTTCTCATGATAGAGCGGCTGCAGATTCCGGATGAGCATCCTTACCTGTTCTTTCTCGATTGGCCGGTGGGTCATTTGGGCTACCTTGTTCCTCCATCTGCTCAGAAATGCAGCGAAGGATTCATTGTTGCTTTGCCGGGTTGTTTCCAAATCCCTGATGGTGACATCCAGCTCTTGATTGTAAGAGTAATGATCGACGAAGACTCGAACAATGTCCTCCCAGGCCCGGGTTTTGGAGGCTTCCAAGGTTAGGAACCATGATAGTGCAGATTTTGCCAGAGTTTGCGGGAATAGCATCGCAATGTGCTCGTGGGTGCAACCCATGGACTGGAAGATACTCATACATAGCTTCACGTGGCTTTTCGGGTTTCCAGTTCCATCAAAGCGATCGATGGCAGGCATTTTGAAATTCTCTGGCAGTTTCAGCTTGACAGGCTCGAAGAGGCCTTCCAGATCTAACATGTAATCGTCGACACCCTTGCTTTTCCTGAGTACGCTTTCCAGTTTGTCAACCTTGTCCATCTTTTCCTGGAGCTTCTTCTCGTATGCGGACGGTGGGACCCCCTGAAACCAGTCTTCTTCCCCATTATTCTCAGGTGGGGGTAGTTCAAATTCCGGTGGTGGAAACCCGGGCGGGGGTTGCGGTCACCGCTGCTTTAGTTCTTCCATGAACTTCAAAACCTGGGCCAGGCTGTCGGACTGCTGGCTTATGGTCGCTCCCAATTCAGTAACCTTGTTTTCCAACTCTTCCCTATTCATGCTGACGTAAGCTGTCGGACTGATTCTGATTAACCGATTATCCGAACTCCTGACCCACGAATAAGACCCTGACTGCTGACCTTGGGAATCTATACTGACCTGATAGATTTTGAAAGGGCTAGATTAGATCTTTGACAGTGGCGACTTTAGGCAGACAAAGAAAGTGATGTGGACCGACTCGAAACAGCGCGTACAGATTGATGGGGAATAGTGCATGCAAATGGGACAAACATGCGGATGTAAGCCCTAATCTATATGATGCTCCTATTTCTAACAGATAGCAGCTTAAACAACTAAGGTCCTAGCCATACAGAGTGTGCTAACCTTACTTTCTAGTATGATCACCAAGGGATAACATGGATTTCCAAGATACTTCGGGAATTTTTGGACAGAGTTTCTGGGAAACTGGTTAATGTGGTTATATCTGGGATATTTGGACAGAGTTTCTGGGAAACTGGTTAATGTGGTTATATCTGGGATATTCGGACAGAGTTTCTGGGAAACTGGTTAATGTGGTTATATCTGGGATATTTGGACAGAGTTTCTGGGAAAATTGGTAAGTACGGTTATAGTGATCATACTTTCTAGCAGGTTTTCATACTCCTATGTCTCAAGACCGACAAACAAGGTTTGCGGTGTATATCTTCGCGAGCATGGAGCAGACATCCTTGTCATGATGCTTAGGCAGGTCAACTCAATGTGACTACATGTGAGTGATTGCCTTGGGAATCATAAGAAAGAGGTTCTATTCTATGCCACATAAGCGTCTACACCGCGCAGGTAATCCCGTCAGGGCATACAACAGTTATATCACATTGTCCTATCTGGAAAGATAAATGAACAGTCCTATGAAAGGTTCTACAGGAATCTATATGCAAAGGCTGGGTTTAGTCAAAGAGGGTCCGTTGACGAGAGTTCCAATATACCGTCAGGGAGACAGTACGGAGGGTTTTTACTCTTTTTGATATACCTTGGAAGGTACAGTATCAACGGTGACTTGTGCCCTGGCACAGCAAGACCTGAACAATGTCAGCGCCGCGTTTCAGACACAGTCGGGAGGGTAAAATGCAGAGTGCAATGTGGTGAACCAGATACAGTAAAAAGATGATTTTAAGGATGCTTCTTATGAGTCAAACCTCTGTATTATTTTGTTTTAAAATAAAAATCCCCAGCAAAGTCGCCAGATTGTGGATACCGGGCTTCGGACCACTTCTCTTGTTTGAGATTGTTTTGAAATTGATTTGAATCAAAGAAAGAAAATAGGTCTGTTGAAAACAGATACAGAGTCGCCACTTGGTCTTTAAGGAACCAAGAAACCTAATTTTGACTCACCCAAATGGATAAAGGGCACCGGCCCTTCATAACCAAAGAACTTGGTTCGGGGTTTTGGTACGAGAGAGGAAGGAGCCTTTGTCGCGACTAAAACACCCTCAACTCGCCCCATCTTTCGACGGGCCTCAATTAGCATCCAAATAATCATCTTATACTATGTATGGTTCGGCAATTAATACTATGATAGTATATTACATTACATAAGAAACTTGAAAATGGAAGATCTAAAGATAAAATATCATTCATAAGATCTAAATCAAATATCATGCAATGTAAAGTGAAAGATCACACAAATAAACCTAGGAAAAATCGTCTAATCATATATCAATTAATCAAGTTTTCCTAATCTAAAGGGGGACATGAATTGTTCTTGAAACAAATAAACAAAGAAATCAAAATATGCCTAACAAGCTAGTATGATGCATGTTATTCTTTGATAAGAGAAGACCTCTCAATCCCCGGGACGGATGAGAAAGGATGATTAGATCAAGGGGAAGCATGAACGTGTGATCGTGATCATCCCTTATAATCTTCCTAGATTAAGAGTTACAAAAACCCCAAATCTTGCATGAATGCAATGTATGTATCTAAAAAAATGTGCAAAGGTTGTAGTGTGTTTTGGGTACATGGATTCCTAGAGTGACTTAGAAGTCTAAAATGTGTATGAATGAATGAATGAAATTAACATGGGATGTGTACAAATGTAGTATGAACTACTTCCTAAGGTACGAACTAATTTGGAATGCATATGAGCATCAAATCAAAGAATGCAAGTTAAAGTATGCTTGCTGTGAATAGTAGATAGAACAGTAGCATGATCTTTTGGAATTTGAAAAGAGGGGTTAGGAATGTTTTCAATGCATGATTTTTTATGGAGATGTTCCTTATTTTGTCTAGAACACAATCCAAAAGGCCAATATTGAATATCTATCACAGATTGAGAGAAATTATGTAAACAATAGAGGTCACTCAGAAACAGAGTTCGTACTGTCGACTGAAATGTTAGAAAATCTTAGAAAATGAAAAAGAATGATCTAGAGGCCCATTTTATACAGAAAGTTTCCTAAGACATTTAATATTAAGGGAAAAATAAGTTAGGACCACCCCTTTTGGAAAAGTTTTCTGGAAAAGAGGTCGTAAGTTGACCTAGCTGCTGTGACAGCAAAAACAGAATGTTTGGAAGGAATGTTGGGACCCAAATGGACCATTTCCAAGTACTTCCAAGTTAAACCAAAAATCATGGGTGTTCTCCAATGAGTTAGGAAGACTTTCCAAGTGGCCTTGTATCCATATGTTGAGTATTGTGTTCTAGAAAAATCTTTGAACTCAACTCACTCACTGTTTTGACTCATTGTTTTGAAGATTTTGGAGAAAACAAAGTTTTGTTTCTTGAAACCAAATGAGAGGGATTGAGAGGGGTTTTGAAATAGATGTTTTGAAAACATGTTTTCAACACTCAATAAGGATCATAGCCACTTATAATACCTACATCAAACTCATCATTTAAGAACCTCCAAGATTGTTAGAGAGATTTATTTTGTTTTTGGACATAACTTCAATACATTCCAAGAATACCTTGGAAGTATTGAGGTTATGGTCATCATCTATCAAACATGTTTTTGAGGTCAAGAGCTACTATCCATGAGGATTCACTCACCCCAAACTTCATGTCATCACTTAGATGATGATGAACTAGTAAGTAAATAAAGAAAATAAAAAGAAATGGGATGAGAAGAGATGAACAATAAGTAAACAAGCAAGTAGATGATAATCAATAGATGATATTCATGAAGCATGAGACTTGTAGATTGGTGTATCACTCATATGTAATGACACTAGACATGGAAGAAGCTTCCACACTCTTGAATGCTCACTAAAATAGTGGTTGGGAGTATTGAATGTTGAAGTAAATGGAAGTAATGAAGTAAAAACAAAGTTAGAACTCACTTTTGTTTTGAAAAATCAAAGAAGAAAGCTTCTTTTCTCTCTACTCTAACCTTATCTCTACACTTTCTCTCCCAAAATGAGGAGTAATGGGGTGTTTATATGGGACAACTTGGGGTGTTTTTGGGATTTAGAAAGTACTCCCATTGGCTCCAAACATCTGAAATCATAAAACTATGTCGTTTTGGCTTTTAATTAATCAAAATGGGACCACAAATTTAATTACAAAAATGGACTGTTCTGGAGGGGAGTGCTGCGGCGGCACTGGGCCACTGCCGCGGCGGCACTGCTCCTCCCTTCGTCTGGATAATGCTGTTTAGGCCCCCCGAAGTTCCGGTATTCGCGAAAAGGCCCTATTTTGTCCGAAATTCACAGAAAATGCATACGAAGTCCAAATTGAGGTTGTGATATACCGTTGGAAAGGTAATGGAGTCTACTTTACATAAAAAATAGTTCGGGGATAGGTCACTTTGAAAAGTTTTGCGGTATTCGTGATAAATGCTGATTTGATCGCCTTTTTCGCCTTTGGAAATTCATAATAAACTCGTTTTAAATCCAGAAATTATGTGCGATATACCGTTGGAAAGCTGTTGACCTCTAGTATTCATGAAAAATATTTGAAAATTGTTTCGGTGCCCCGATTCCAAAGTCAAATCTTGGTCAAACCGGTCAAACCTGGGATTCCCGGGAAGTTCTGGGAACCTCTGGGAGCTCCCAGGAGCCGATGTTTTTGCTCGATTCTCTTTTAAAACTTATTTTAATACTTTTCTAATGATTCTGGTGAGTTTGGACAATTTTGGTCAAACTTGGTCAAACTTTGGTCAAACCTGGTCAAATCTCGGTCAAACCTTGGTCAAACCGGTCAACGGGGACTTTCGGGGAACCTCCGGGACTTCCGGGGGTCTCTGGGAGCTGACGATTTCACCCGATTTCTCTTAAAAACTCATTTTTATTGCTTTTCTTATGACATAGCATGTTTTCAGAACTTTGGGACCAAATCTGGGAGTTTTCGGGCTTTTAGGGGCATTTTGGTCATTCTGAGCATTCTGAGAGATAGAGCTGACTTCCAGGAGTCTTTTTGAGTCTTTTACGATCATTGTGAACCACCAAGCTATGGGTCTCCTAAATCTGATAGCCGACAAAATGGGGTGTCTATAGTAAGGGTCTTCATAATCAGAGAAGTTATGTGTAAAGAAAATTTCGAACCCCGGCTTCATACGTTTTTCTATATTATCCAACCACAGCTTTGGGAAACTGCAAAACGAAAAATCCTCCCCTTCTTTCACAAAGTATCCATTAAGGGTTTTTGAGTAAGGCTCTATTGGCGCATCGGCCGCTTTATTCTTTTTCCTCATTTCCTCCTTTGTTGGCTGATATCCCAACCCATGGGTATGTGTTTGTGTGACAATGTTCAAAAACTCTGGCAATCCTTGGTGCTTCTTACCTAATCCCAATCCCGGGAAGAACCCCATTTTCCTCATAATTCCATCTACCATCGGACATGCATATTGGTCGAAATACAGTGGCAGGAACTCCCTCGGTTTACTATCTTCTATCATATTGATGAATTCAAAACCACCCAAGCTTGCTTCATCTTCTTGTATCTGAACTTCCAAAATTGGGGCGCTAGACGAGGCTTCAGACACATGCATCCAACTATCCCCCAAAACGTCGCAAATTTTATTCCCCCAAATGTATTTGACTTTTTGATGAATGGTTGACGGGATGGCACCCAAACTGTCCAGCCATGGCCTTCCCAAAAGCAGGTTGAATGATGCAGGAATATCAATGATTT
Organism: Hydrangea macrophylla; assembly: GCA_033977485.1. Lineage (NCBI taxonomy): Eukaryota > Viridiplantae > Streptophyta > Magnoliopsida > Cornales > Hydrangeaceae > Hydrangea > Hydrangea macrophylla. The sequence continues at coordinate 89,444,742 of CM066986.1, forward strand.
GGAACTCTGCTTCCTTTTCTATAGATCCAACGGAAAGATTTAGAAAAGCGATCCCCATAACTGCCCGCTGAGTGTTATCATAGGCCCTCACCTTTTGTTCTGAAGGTATAAATGTTGACTCATCAAGCCCCATCCTTTTGGTTGTCTGAAATGGGTACAAATTTTATGCAGACCCGTTGTCAACGAGACAAGCCGGCAAAGAATTTCCTAGACATTCAACGGTGATGTACAACGGCTTATTGTGAGCGGGTCCCCCAGGAGGTAAGTCAGCTTCGGTAAATGAGATAGCAAGAGTTAAGCTTTTGTTGATCATGCCGACGAGATCCTCTAGGGTGATGTTGATGGAGACATCCGACTAATTGAGAGCATCGAGGACTGCTTGCCTATGACGCCTGGAAGCAATTAATAACCCCAAATAGTGATATTCACTTGTGTCTTCTTCATCTGTCTCAAGACCCTATCGTCTTCTTCTTCCTCATTCATTTTCCCTTTTCCCTTATCCAATTCCTGGCCAGGGTGATCTTCCTCAAGTTCATGCGGTTTGAAATGCCTTCCTGATCTCGTGTTAAATGACTGACCTCCTCTTTAAACCAAAGATCATCCTGTGCTTTAGTGACTTTCGGAATTTCTTCTTCTTTTTCACTTTCATACCAAAGATCCTCCTTAACTTTATTGATACTCTGGCTGTCGTCTCCTTTGTACCAGATAGAGCTATCGGCTTCAGGTGCCCACCAATCCGCAGTAGTAACCTTTTCTATTATTTTTCCCTTATTTCTATCTGCCAGCTCGTCCAAAGTGCAGACTCTCAAATTCCCCGACATCTGATAAAACTTTCTCGGGCACCCCTACTTAGTGATTAATGTTGATGGATCGAAAGAGCTTCCTTCACTTTCTAAATAGTAAACTCTGGGTGGCGGTACTGCATGATGATTTGGTAGTGGATTTTTGGTGATGTTCGGCGAATTGGCGGGTGGTTCAGATATCACCTTCTTATCTATCAAATCTTGCATCTCATGTCTCAACCTTAAGCACCGATCAGTCGAGTGTCCCTGCTCTTGATGGTATTTGCAGTAGAGATCAACTTTGAAATTTCAAAGGTAATAGGTTTAGTCTTGGCCGCGGTTCCAATAGGTGCAAGTGCCCCTTTGCTAGTAGCCTATCAGAAGCCGTGGATAATGATACTTCCAAGTCTGAAAACTTTCTCAATGGCTTATCTCCTCCTCTCTTTGGGAAACTTCTGGTTATATCGACCTTCTTCTCTGGTTCGCTTAATGCGTTCACATCCGTAGGTCCTGAATGACCTCCTGAATGCCCTCCTCCTGTCCCATAATTCGGACATCTATACCTGTTTACCGGTTCCTCCCTCTTGATTAACCCTTCTTGTATTGCGTCTTCGATCCTAGTTCCTACATCAAACACCTCGACAAAGGTGTTGATGGATTGAAACCTCATTCTTTCTTGCTTGACGGGCTGAAGAGTTTTCATCAGCATCCAGATTTGTTCTTCTCGGTTGGCCTCTGTACCATTTTAGCTGCCTTCTCCCTCCAGCGGATCAGATTTTCAGCAAAAGATTCCTTGTTCCCCTACCTGGTAGTCTCTAGATCTCTGACAGTAACATCCAAATCTTGATTATACTCGTATTGGGCTACGAATGATTTGACCACTTCCTCCCATATTCTAGTTTTGCTTGGCTCTAAAGTAAGGTACCATGATAAAGTAGCTCCGGTTAATGTCTGTTGGAACAAAACAGCCATCATGGTCGTGCTCAAGCCACTTGATTGAAAAGCCCCTATACACATCCTGAAATGGCTACGAGGGTTCCTTGTTCCATTAAACTTATCGAACACATGCATTTTGAATCCTGAAGGTAATACTTCATGAACCCCTTCATATAACCCTTCCAATTCTAGCAAGTAAGTGTCAACCCCATGGGCCTTTCGGACTACCCTTTCTAGTTTCTCTATTTTCTCGGTCATCAGCTTCTCTTTCTCAACCCTTTCTTTTTCTAATTTCTCCTTCTCTGCTCTCGGTGCTTCAACCTTCTCTGGATCATCGAACCAATCTTCCTCCCTAACAGGTGGAGGAGGATCGACAACTGGAGGCTGTCGTGCCATTGTTTCCATCATGGTCATCATCCTAGTCATCTGACCTGCCTGCTATTCCACTATGGCTCTCAATTCTTCTATCTCTCTTGCGTTTGCTTCTTGTGCCATCTCTTTTCTGACTAACCTTGCAGTAGAATCTCTGTACCAGACTGTGCTTGTAGCTGATTCTATCTTTTACCTATAATCACATTTTTTCCAATTTTAACTTTAAAACATTTTTCATCATTTTATCATTTCTAGTTGATTTTATTATATGCTCGGAAAAATTTGTTCATGGATGATTCATATGTCACACGGATGCAATGCATGTGTGTGTGCCTATTCTATATGCCAAAGAAAAGAAAATCCTAATTCTAACATATAAGCACATAAGCACATAAAATCCTCATCCATGCCAAGTGCGCTAATTTTTCCTTTTATTGTGATCCTTGTTACCCTTTCGAAGGTTGAACATTCTTTCGGGAAGTATATCTTGGATGATAAAATCTTTTGAAAACAATTTTCGAGAATTCTTTTGAGAATGAGGATTTAAACATTCCTCAACAAAGATGATCGGATTGAAATTTTGCTTTAAAATTCATTTGAAAAGCATTTATCCTAAAAGAATTTCCAAGATTTTTGAATTTTTTCCTTCTAAGATGATTATATGAAAATATACTTTAACAGAGATTAGTTTGGAGCTTTAATTAAAAGTGAACTCCAAAGATTTTTTGAAAGAGCAATTGAAAACTTTTGGAATAAAGAAGGCAAAAATTTGTTTGCTTTCAAAGATGGATTTAAAATTCTTTTGGTGGAAGGATCACATGATCGGATAATCACCGTACTTTTCATGAATTCGGATACATACAAGGTCAATGATGCTTAGCTAAACATGACGTAAGATATGTAATCTTATAATTAAGATTCGGTATGTTCTCGAATGTCATAGGATATGAGGAGGAATTGCTCAAAAGTGATTAAGAGATTATATATCTTTCATCAAGCAAGCATCGTCATCATCTCAAGTAATCCCCTTTGGGCATACAAAACTCCCTAACACATAATCCTAATCAAGAATTTATTTCCTAAGATTGAAAGGTTCTATAGAAGCTATTATGCCAAGGCCGGATTTTTGGTCAAATAAGGGACCCTTGACACACACCCGATAGGATGCTTCATATACCAACACATGGTACGAGATCATGGGTGATCACATAGTCCCATGATGGCTTGACTGACCAGGTTACCCCGACCCTTCAAGGTCATAGTTCCGTGCAATCGACTGGCGAGACATGCAAGTGCAATGTAACAGGTACATAAAAATTAATTAATTCGATTAAAAGGATGCTTTCAAGTCTAATCCTCGAGTGAAATCAAAATCAAAAATTCTGGTCTGCAAAATCAGAGATTCTGGGTTCGATCCCCAGCAGAGTCGCCAGATTGTGGATACCGGCATTTGGGCCCACTTTTGTTATTTTTTTAAAAACAATTTTCAAATTCAAATTCAAAGAGTCTCCACTTAATTTTTAAAGGAAAATTATAGAACAATTTTAAAAACAAACCGATCTTTTACGAAACCAAAGATAAACTAGGTCCGGAGATTATGGAATGAAAGGGGAAGGAGCCCGGTGGACGAAAACACCCCCTTTCATCCTATCTCGTGATAGGCCTCTACTCAACATCCTTTCTAATCGAATTATTAATCTAAGCATACCCTCAATTAATACATATATACATATACATTACAAAAGCATGTTGAAAATGGTGTAAGATTGCTAACGATAAAATATCATTCAAAATCTTGTAATTCAATTAGCAAGCAACATAATATGCAATAGGGAACTAGAGAACTTACCCAGGATCCCGTCGCGAATATTAAACGTGTGATGCATGCAAGAAAATAAAACCTAAGAAAAAGTCTCTAATCACATATACATATAAGGCAAGACCTAAGTTAAGGTGTCGCGCATGGAGTCGAAAGTCAATTAAAATCAAAGAAGTAAATCAAGCTAGAGAACGGGTTGAGAATTGTACCTTGATAGCGCTACAAAACAAGGTTAGTACACATGCCTTGATCAAAAGATATCAAATAATCGAACCTAAGCTTCTAGCTTAAATCTATCAAGTAGGAAGAGAATTGACCTATTTATGGATTCCTTCTAATTAGTTGAGAACATATCACCTCTATAGATATGCAAGTCTCAACTAGGAGCCAATGCAGTGTCCATATAGAGGTAGTATAATTCCAACATGATTATAAGGAACTCAGAACTAGGTTCAATTAGGGACAAAACAACCTAGAGCTAGATCCTAACTACAAGTATAAATATACATGGATGAATGTATAGATATGTATAAGAACAAGCTATGAGTTATTCACTAACTTCGATCACTTAACCTCTGGATTTAAACTTAATTATCATTATTCAAAACACAATTTGGGTCCCAAGGCATTAGGAAACCATTTAAGTTAAAATCAATGAGATTAGACAAAAACAGTGACAATTTCTCATGAATTACAGAGAGCAGACCAAACTTTCATAGATAGAAAAACCATACTTCCAACAGTTGGATATTAGTGATTTTTGGATGTGATGTACCTTTGTGAGTAGTTTCAAACCCAAAAAGAAAATAGAAGATTGAACGGTTAGATCTCTGGGAATAAGGAAAATACTAGACAGCACTCAATAATCTGCAACTCTCTGTCTAGAGTTTTTGTATGATTTTCTAAAAATAGTAAAACAATTAGAAACACTTTGTTCTTTTTAGGGTATCTTCCTAACACATTGAACTACTTAAAAAATTTTATTGGAGGCCAAGAATGTTCGATTAAGGTTCTGATTTGTTAATTTTAAAACGAATTTACTGTTCTGATTTTCTGGACAGAGAGTGATTAGTTCCCAAATCATAAGACCAAACCATTTTAAACATGGATTTTCTTCAAGACAAAAATCACAGAGGTACTTAAGTGAGTTATAAACATCCTCCAATTGGTCTCATCCTATTCCAATGGACCATAATTTAATGACAAATCTTTGATCACAGTGGGTTTAAGGATTCACTGCACCATGGCTAGTTTAGTGTTCACATTTTGAAACAAACTTGATCCATGATTCTAAAGAGAACTAGGATCAAGTATGATTATGATTGTTAGAATAAATGATGAAATATAAAGAGATCCATAGATTTAGCCTTAATGGATCTCCATCATAGATCTCGTATTTGAAGATCTAGCAAGAGAATCCTAAGGTCTGATTCAATCTTATGGACTCTTGAACATTCAAGTTCCCTAGATTTCAACAAACAAACTATGAAGACTCACATCTAAATCCTCCCTCAAACACATGATCCTTGAGGGAATTAGAGCTATGATATTTTTCCTCTCAAATTAATGGTCCTTGGAGAGTAAATAAGACCCAAATCTACTCAAATCTCTATGGAATATAGTATGAATTCCATAAGATTCTTAGTAGGGGGATCCAAGTCATGAGCAAAGACTTGAACCCAACCAACTATGTGTAGACATGACCATGATCCACCTTAATATCCATATGAATCATAAGATCATAGGAAACTAAGGAATCAAACTCAAAGGGATTCAATAAAAAAAATCTTATGAACCTTAAAAGGAAACTAGAAATTAAAAGAAAAGATAAAGGTTCACTTAAGAAAATTCAAGAGTACGAATTCTTCAAAACCAACTCATACTTTTAAATCCAATGATTATTTAGATCTAAGCTAATGAACTATCATGAGATTCAATCACAAATTCTATGTGGTATGTGATGAAATGAGGTAGGAAGAGAGGTTTTGAAAATGTGTAAAATTCCTAGAACTATGAATTTGTGATTGAACTTGCCTAAATCTACATAGGATTGAGAGGTTACCTCTATAACCTCAAGGATTTCTTCTATTTCTTGTGAAGTTCTTCCAAAATCTTCAAATTCTTCTTCAATTCTTCAAATTCTTTAAGAAAAAGTCTCTTGTTCTTCTCTCAATTCCTTTTATAACTCTTGTATATATCAATTTGATTCCAAAAGGCCCCTTCTAATGGAGATCAAGGTCTGTTTATATAGACTAATATCATAAGGTTAAATGGGTAAATTCAGGTAAAAACCTATGTGCAATGTTTTCTTCTAGAACATATGAGAAAAACAGACTGTTACAGCGAGAGGCACTCGGTGAATTATCTGCGGCACTCACTGAGTGCCGTTCTGGCACTCACTGAGTGCCAAGCGGCACTCAATGAATGCCGGTGCGCCGGCTTCGCCGCGTGCCGCAGCTAACAGAATTCCTGTCTCCTTTTTAATTTTTAAAACACTTCTTCACATACCCTTAATTATTGATATCTTATATATAAATATACTTATATTCTAGTAATTTTCAAAAACACATATCCACATGCTAGTGTATACTACATTTTTTGTTTCTCTTTACTTTCCTTTTCTTTTTTTATTTTATTTTCAAACTCTTTTCTATTTTCTCATTTTCTTTCTTATTTTCTTTTTTAATAATAATAATAATAATAAACCTCTTTCATTTTAATTTTCAAGATGATTTCACAGACTGGGTTTCTCATACGTTCTTCAACATCTAGGCTCCCACTGAATCACCCAATTCTTCTCTTTTCTTCTTAATTTTGAAAACTTAGTTTGAAGAATCTTCGACGGATTTGAATTCTTTAGAAAATCTCCGACTTTTACCGGTCATCGTCATCATCGGTATTTAGAGGTAACCAATCCCTGGATTCGACAATTGGTCAAAATTAGGGTGTCTATACATCCAGAATGTAAAATCAAGATGTTGAGCTAGTCATCCTGAAATAATTTGACTGATATTATTTTATCAAGGATATTGACTTGATAAAGGGTTATTGAGTATTGAGTTATGATTGTGGGTATGAAGTTCTTTCCCAATATTATCGGGTATTATCATTATTTGTGAAGATTATTTCTTATTATCTGTTAAGAAAATGGATATCTGGATTTCTTTATTTACGGTGGGTCTTCTAGGATTCAAATATTATAGTTTGGGGAATTCTAGATTTCTTATGATTTACATGGGCGCCATGAACAGATATGGTATTATTGTTATCTCTTATTTCTCCATTTATTCGGTGATGATCTTTGGGGGTATTTATCTCCTTATATATTCTCTTGGGATTGAGTGTGAAATATTGAGTTTGTCGAGGAATATTTGAGAATTTATCCAGTTGCTTCAGTTATCTTGGGTTGTTGAGGAATTTCTCAACCCTATTTGGGTTATATCGGTTTGTTAAGGAATCTCTCAACTCTATTTGGGTTATATCAGCTTGTTGAGGAATCTCTCAACATATATTTATTTATTGTTATTTAATGGGATGCCTCTCTTATTATCGAATAATGATTGTGTAAATAAATACGCACGCAAGCATACAAGTCGGGTATAGGTTCGTTACCTAGCGGAATAACCCAACAGATCGCCCAACGATGTTGTTACGAGCCCGGCGTCTTCACCCACGAACTGCTGCTCCTTGTAGCTTCTGTGTACTCTCTTATGCTTCGCATAGGTCGTGAAGATCACTACTAGAGCCGTCCTCGTACATATCACGCGCTAAATCCCCAAGCTCCGTGGTGATGGCTTTAGAGAGAGAAAATCGTGAGAGAGAGGGAGAGAGAGAAAGAGACCGGCTACTTGGTTGTAGTGTTAATATGTGTGTGCAATATAAATATATATAGGCACACACCCTAGGTCACCAAGGCCAAGGCCCATTGGACCCGGTCCAATGTATGTGGATGCCCGTATGGCCCACATATTTCTTACATCTCCCACTCACCCACATAGTGTAACACCTGTTGCCGTGGATTATTTTAATAATATTTAGCATGCATTATTAATCATTTAATGATGATTTGAGTATATGTGAGATGTGGGTCTTGACCCACTAAGTTGTTTGAGGGTGTCCAGTTGGGAACTCAATTTTGGCTAATGTGGTAATCCCAAGTTGAGACATGTGTTGATGGGTCCCAGTTGAGATGGGACAATAATATGTGGAATACCCTATGTGCCTAAATATTTATTAAGGCTTAAATGATTTATTATTTTATTGTTGATAATATCATGTTATTAGGTAGTGACCAATTTTGGGGTCAATTAGGGGTACCTTTGTGAGCACGAATTGAACATGTTACATAATTAGTAGTCTAATTAGCAACTTCATATAATTACATGGGACCACTTATGGGACCCATACGAGACATAGACAAATATTCATTTAAGTTTGGGATAGTTTTAATATAATTCATAACTTGTAGGGACTTAATTGTAATGAACTAAAACTAGTAGGGGTAGTAATTAATATGGGCCAAAGGAAATATTCCATAGAATATTCTCTACTAACTTAAGATAGCCAAATGAGAGTTAAACTCTCATCTTCATCAGCAGCAATTCGGCGCAGAGAGAGAAATGGAGGAGGCTTGGACTCCGACTGTGGTCTCTCCATTTGACGTGCCAAACGTTGTCTGTTCTCAATTCTGATTATATATTTAGACTCCTAGAGGTGAGTCTAACGTTTTGGTACCAATTTTATTGAGTTTGGTAACAGTTTTTCTGTGACCCATTTTGGGGTGATAGCTTATAATTTATTATATATATGTAGGATTTATACCTAAAGCATAATAGGACTCTAATATCAAGTTTAGGAGAGATTTTCAAGAGGTGAGTGACATTAATTATGATATATAGATGATTTCATGTTTGGATTCATTTGGGATGTAAAAGCATGTTAAATTAGCTTAATAAAGCTTATTAGTTTATTAATGGGCAAAATTCACGTGGTTAAGTTAGGCCCAATTTGATTGTGAAAGTACGGTGTGATGTTTAAATGAGCATGTTGAGTTGTCTATTTGGGTCAATGAGATTGTTAGTTCTATACCACCATGAGGTAATCGATGTGGTGATGACCACGGCCGCCAAAGGCCTATGGGACAGTACGTGTGAAGGCGTGGGTCATGACTAGTCACGTGGGCTTGGGGAGTGGAGCCTCGGGCTAGCCGGTAGTGGTGGGAGTGAAACAGTAATTGCCGGAGACTATAGTTGGTTGTAATGAAATGAAATTGAGCATGTTTATTATCCATGTGCATAATTAGTGTCATTCACAAGCATATATCTTATATACTATAGTGGTTATTGAATAACCATTGTAGGTGTCCAAGGTGGAGCTCAGAAGAAAAGAAATGGATTTGGTGAGTATTCGTGGGTGTGGGATTATAATTGAATTCCTATTTATTAGATTCATGTTCAATAAATAAAATAGTATGCTGAGTTCTTTGATCAAAACTTTTATTATTTTGATTTCTATAACTTTAATGACTTGGGATGAGCCTTGGTGGCGTGCCAAGTATCCTAGATTTACATGTGTGGATCCGGGGCGTGACACATAGGGCTAGTACAAAAAAAAACAAAAAAACAATCTCTCGAAACAAAACTTCTCATCTCTTCATACAGGGAAATAGAACGTGAGACCTTACGAAAAGAAAGTATAGCGACAGAAGTGTAATGCCAAATCATCACCATAACCAGCAAGACACATCACTCGGAAGCTTCTCGTGTATGCCTTAGATGGTTCAACCACACTAGACACAACATTCTCAATCCCTCGATGAAAAGAAGTGCTACACCACCTCAATGTAATGTACTCATGACATATCAGTAACAAAATACGATTGTCGTAGGCCTGCTAATGAGTCACAAAAACATGGTGTGTTATTGAATGATCTTCCCTGAGCCCACATGTCAATCTGACTAACTTGACTGCTTGCCCAGACACACCCCATAGAATGAAATTATCTCATCGTCCTAGGATAGCATGCTAAAGTAGCTGTCATCAAGTGTCCTCTTCATGACATAGTCTCAAGTCGTGAATGCAACCAGTTTGTAGGATAACCAATGTCTTGGATATGTTACGTGGCTCACACAGCAATGAAGAGGAATCCATTCACTGCTCTACAGTCGATCGTAAAAGCACATACTCTATGATATGTATGCTCTGGCGTTCTTCCATAAAAATGGGCATGTCACTTTGTGTTTGGAAAAACAAGTAACGCCATATGAATCTTAGTCTAGACATTACACAAAACGTCTAACCTGAGTTTTTCAGCACGGTCGCCCCTCTTAGCGCCCGTCTGAAAACTCACATTCGGTTGTAAAGAGGCTACATAGAGTCGTGGGATCTCTCTATGTTCGACCAAATATAACGGTCTCATCTTAACTCCATCTAAGGCGACATATAGAAATAGTACGGGTTTATATCTAGCTCGCTGTTCTTACACTGCGTAGATATAAGTGTTCAAGTTTGCTTTCTAAGCGATATGGACACATATGTCCTAGCTAGCTATCTAAGCGCCATGAACACAAATGTCTTACCTTGCTCGCCATCTAAGCGCCAAGGACTCACATATCCTAGTTTGCTATCTCGGTGCCAAGGTGAATCACCCATGTGAGTAGGTCGATTCAAGCCTGGTGACATATTAGAAATGTGCATTTATTCTATTCATATAACAAATATCTATATATATATATATGAAAACCAACTAGTTTATTATTAACTGATAATAAAAAACTTGAATAATAATGTCAATACTATAATAAAATGTCTAAGCACATCAATCCCCAGGTGGAGATGTGCCTCAAGACAACTTCCCTTTGCGCAAACCACATCTCAAATGTGACAAAAATGAATGTCCACGTGCTAGAATGGTTTTTTGAAATCTTTTGCATATGCTCAGGCTTATGTGCTATCACCGTAGATGAGTACAACCTCATCACTTATGAGATGAAGTGCCTAGCCAATGCAAAAACTCTTCAACCAAAAACAGCTCCTCAAATAGCTGCAGAGCACACCATATATTATGCTTCTATCGTGGACAGCATAAGGCAAGGTGCACAGTCCTGCGAACATATCGCAAGATACTCTGTACTACTCTCTAGTGATAGGACCAGGGTTGCTACAACAACGACTAATTAAACCAATTGCATAACAGACATCTAATCGAGTACACAACATAGCATATTTCAGATTCCCTATTGGGGATCCATATGGCAAACTGGACATTTGTTTCCTCTTCTCATTATTCTTAAGACACTGATCTAAGGTCAAGGTGAGTCCCTTATTAAAATTGGGATGTTAATGGGTTTACAGCTTTTCATGTGAAAAAAACATTCAAGGACCCTCGAAAGAAGCTTCTAAGAATGATCTCTCACAATCTAAACTCCCAACACATAGCTGGCATCACCCATATCCCCAATCTCAAACTGAGAGGCTAACCACTCTCAAGTGGCGACAATGGAACTCATCTCATTTCCAGCTTTCAGGATGTCATCAACATACAAAGAATTAGAACAACACCAATGGGCTGATCCATATTTATCTCGTCATCTTGTTCTCCATCGAGAAAAGAACAGTTTAAATATCCAACTAAAAAGTTCCAAAACTAAATATGCGACAATTGCTAGGATAAGGCAAATGGAGGCAGATCTCACCCTTTGGGAGAACATGTTTCCATGGTCTATACCCTCTCTGGGTACAAACTATCGCCACAAGGCGCGCCTAGTACTTGTCAATTGAACCATCTGCCTTGCGTTAGATTTTGAAAACACACTTGTCTCCAATATTCTTACGCACACGTGGAATGTCAACTAACTCTCGGACCTTATTCGCATCCATAGAGCTCATCTCATCTGGCATAGCAACTATGCACTCAGCTTTAGCAGACGAAGAAAAATGCTTCAACAAAAGAAGTAGGCTCATCCTCATCCACTTGTGCATACATTTGCACACATATGAAAATGTCTTCCTCAATTTCAAAACAGCGATAGGGAACTTTTTCTTCATCACCATACAGTGTACTACTTGAGAATCTTGAGTGCCTAGTGTGCACTCCCACTAGCGTCTAGAGGTGCACTTCCACTCGGCTGGAGACTAGTACCATTTTATAGCGATTACTGGATGTGGATTCTCAATCTCCCCACCCTCGCTTAAAGATGGTATGTTGTCTTCAACATCTTCCAACTTATAAAGGTCAAGATATCTCTTAGTAAAATAAAAATCTGGGGAAGTCATTCTCAATATCATGTGGCACCATTTATGTCATTCCTATACCCGTTTGTTCATTACACGTAACATAACCTGTCGAGCTGTTAGAATGCCTTATAAAGGTATGCTTTCCAGCTCTCGAGCATAGTTTCTCGCACTTATGCGAGGTATAGTGAACATAACCTCCTGAGTTCTACGGGTGCAAATGCTCTAAAATAAGCTTTTCGCCTTTCTATAGCTCATAAGGCGTAGAAGGAACTGACTGAGAAAAGGAATTTTAGTATGTAGGCAGCAATCAAGAGTACATCCCCCCAAAACAACAATGGGAGGTTGACTTGCACCATCATGGTCCTAGCCATATCCAGGAATATCCTATTCCATCTTCTGCAACACCATATTGTTGCGGAGTTTCTGGAACAGGAAGTTGTCTGCATTTCCCTTTTTCCTCACACAGTTCCAAGAACTGATTAGATAAGTACTCTCGATCCTCATATCATGCGAAATTATCTATAAAAGTGAGAAAATGAGAGATGCCATGACGTGCCTTTACAAATATAGGTCCACATATATCTGAGTGAACTAGCTCTTATGCTTGAGTAGCTCTAATAGCCTCTCTAAAAGGCTTTCGGCATGCTTTACCAACTAAGCAAGACTCACACATAGGTAGGTCAACCTTAGCGAGTGGTCCCAACAGGGCTTGTCAAGCTAATCAAGTCATCCTATCACATCCTATGCGTTCAAGTTCAGCATGCCATGTCTCAGAATAAATGAATAACAGAGAAAACTAGAATTATTTAAAACAACTCTTAAGTAGTTATCCTCAGATAACTATGTCCTAGTAACACTACCACCCAAAAATATCCATCCTATTACCACCAAATTGAAAAATGCCCTCGATTACGCTCTTCTACCTTGTTAGCCTTGGGCGCAAACTTTCTAGCCCCACCCTGCCTCTAGGCGGGTTTACCTTTACCATTACATTTAGGCCCACTGGCCATGCGCTTACTTCCACTTATGGAAGTTGTGGTCAAGAGTGTAGCTATACGGTTCGCCTTACCTTTTGGCGCTCCGTATTCAGCTCAACATGTCAGAAAATGTCAAAAACCAAAAATTTAACATTTCCGTTGTGGATCATGATTGGTTTTCTATAAACCCGCGAATCGGGCAAAGAACTAATCATAGCCTAAAATTGTAGTTCGCCAGTAAAGATGTTCCGAGTAATCTGAAATCACGAATCATACCTGTCATCGACCTTAGATGTCCAGTGATCGTGTACTTGGAACGTTTCCTTTCCTTTCCCGAACTTCATAACTAGATGCTTAATCTAGAAGTGAATGTACCATCGAAAACAAATTCGAGCTGATCTCACAATTCTTTGGCTATTGGGTAGTACATATACTTCCCAACAAGATCATGGTGCATGCTGCTTATCACAAAGCGCGTGCTATGATCCTTCTCGAGCCAAATGTCATAGGTTTTCAAGGTTATATTGAAATTGGGTCAGACGTCCATTATTCGATTCAATGGGTTGGACTATAGAATAAGTCTAAAGCCCATAAGCTCTTACTTATTCTGTAGGTGTGTTACTTTACAGTGCCATATTACAAAAATTAATTAGTACCCTTTTAAACTTGTTACTTTTGTAAAGATAGACAAAGTGTGGTTTGGAAAACATTTGTTTTTGTGAACCCAGAAAATTTGAAAAAAATTATTTGAGAACATGCGCAAGTGATTGACATTATTATTTGCACATTTTATAAAGTTTGTTTTAAAATCCAATTACAAATGAGTTTTCCCTTCTTTACAATTTAAGACCAAAAATTTGCTATTGCTCATTAATCAAATCTTAATTTTGTAAATCAAGAAAAACCTTTTATAATTTATTTTTCTAAACAAACATCAATTAGATGGTACAATTACCTATCTAAGATCATCCACAATAATATAAAGTGCGCCATACAACAAAAGTGCGCATGGACCCCCACGTGGGTCCGAATTGACAACTTAGAGCTCATGTTAAGGTAATTCAAGTGTATGATGTATGAATAAAGAAAACCATCCCTTTACAAGTAGGCTTTTCCAATACAAGAAATAAAACTCTCATCCTCACATTACATTTACAGCCCATAAAAAAATAGGAATGTTGTTCATAAACATATACAAGAACAGCCTTAGATATACATCGTGAGGACACAAGCTCCACAAATTGTCAATTAATTGTCCATTCATCTAATCCAGATTAATGCATTAATCACATACACCAAGCACTCATGCGGTCTATTTAAAAATGAATGGACTAATCCATCACTTCATTTAAGGAGGAGATTTGTAGGTCTCGGGTCATCTAATCACAAACAGCAGTAATTAAACGTGACCTATAATGCAATAAGCCTCTAAAATAATAAAATGTGCAATAAAATGATTACTGCATAGCCCGGATAGCTGTCATAAGCCAAATAAAATTCAATGAAAAATCCTGGATTTTTCACTAATTTAGAAACAATTTTAGGTTTTAAAACTTATTTTAAAACCAATTCATTAAGTGCTTTTAAATTAACAAATTAATTTAATACTTCTTGGAAAATTTTAAATAACTGAAAAACTGATTTTCATTATAAAAGAATTTCCAAAATTTATCAAAGCCCAAAGAACATTTTGAATCAATTTAACAAAATAAATTGACCTAGTTAAACAAAAATTAACTTTGAGCAACTAAATTTCCAAAAATACAAAAAATTTAAGGAATATGTTCTCTAAGGATTTTTAGTGGTCTAATATGGTGTTCTAAACACCTCATATTAATTTCAAAAGTTAATAGTGTATTTTGGCTATTTTAAGCAATCCAAAAAATATGCCCATAAGTATAAATTTTATGCTCTAAAATGCCAAAACAAAAATGAGATAATTCATGAAAATTTTCTCAAGTCTCCAATCAGTGTGCAAAACACTATACATTAAATTCAATGATTAACAACTTTAATTGGTTCTATTTTAAGCAATTAATACTGCGTACTCAACACAATATATGCTCTAAAATATGTCTCAAAGAGCGAGAAAATTTACTAAAATAATTTTCTCAAGCTACCACTAGTGTTCTAAACACATTGTGTTAATTCAATGAACTAATAATCAATAAAAATATTCTAAGCAATTTAATATGTGTACAAAAAACACATAATTATATGCTCTAAAATATGAATATGATTCATATAATTTACCAAAAATTATCTATGGGTCCCACAAAATTTTATATGGTCTCAAAACAGTGTCCCTTATGTCCCTTATTAATTACAAAAATTAATAATATATTATGGCTATTTTAAGCAATTAAATAAATGACCAAACGCACAAATTACATGCTCTAAAATACCAAAAATACATGATAATTTACCATAAAATTATCTAAGAGTCTCATACAGTGTATATAACACTAAAAAAAATATTACAAAAATGTTATTTTATGGACTCTAAACCAATTAAATATTTACACGCTTCAAAACATATAAAAAAAAAGAGTTAATTTACCCAAAAAATTTCTCTGCCCCCAAACAGTGTTCAAAACACTAGAAAAATAATAATACAAAAGTAATATTTTTTGTATTTTAAAATTAATCTAAAACATTTGTTTTTAATTAACAAGAGGTTTGTTTTTAAGAATTCAAACTAGTTAAGGGGCTTCTTTGGAAAAAACAAAAAAAATGGTAAAAGTCCATAATAGTATCTCAGCAAGTCACAACTCCACCTCCACGTGATCACGCCCATCCAAAAGAAATTTGATGACCACTAATTCAGTGGTCCCACCTACACTATGCTCATAGCCAAAACATTGGGCTTGGGCTTCACACGCCAAAGGGTGCGACTGGGCAACCCAAAAACATAGTTCATCTCTTTCAAAACATAACCTATCATGCAGCAGCCATTGCTGCGCATGGCAGTGACTTTGCTAGGCTATATCTCCCTCATCGGAGATAATCAGGTCATGAAATTTTATGGGGGGGACTCTAGGGACCATTAGGAACATAACCATGTAAAAACTTGGACCCATATTACAGTTTGATATTAGACCCACTTCAAAATTCAAAAAAGGGTTTAAGTTAAAAGCTTGCTTGAAGCTTTAATGGCAGAACAGTTTGGGGCATGTAAGGGCAAACAAAAAACCTATTGGATCTGATACCAATGTAAATAAATATGCACGCAAGGCTTCCAAGTTGGGTATAGGTTCATTACCTAGCCGAATAACCCGACGGATCGCCCAACAGTGTTGTTACGAGCCCGTCGTCTTCACCCATGAACTGCTGCTCCTTGTAGCCTCCGTGTACTCTCTTATGGTTCTCATAGGTCGTGAAGATCACTACTAGAGCGGTCCTCGTACGTATCACGAGCTAAATCCCCAAGCTCCGTGGTGATGGCTTTAGAGAGAGAAAACCGTAAGAGAGAGAGGGGGAGAGAGAGAGAGAGAGACTGGCTTCGTTGTAGTGTGTGTAACCCTAATATGTGTGTGCAATATAAATATATATAGGCACACACCCTAGGTCACCAAGTCCAAGGCCCATTGGACCCGATCCAATGTATGTGGGTGTCTGTATGGCCCACGTATTTCTTACAAATTGGTTCTCCAACGTGTCGGTATGAATAGTAGATTTGGGGTCAACTAAAAGTAACAGACTTTTCCATTGTGTTTCTATCGATTGGGTGTCACTACAATTCTAAATCATTCTTTTCTAGTAAAGAAATGGTTGATTGGGATCAAGACTAAGTAGCTGTGTTGTACGAATAACCAATTGGGTTGCTTGGCTATATGGGGTATCAGAATTTTTTACCAGAGATCTGAATTTGAAAATGGGTTTACAAGTTTCACAATTAGAATCTCTTTGATATCCAAACCACTCCAAGATCCGTTCAACCACCATGTGCATCAGGTAATAGTATTCTTATTATTTATTATATGTAAGGAATCGAGATCTGATTATTGCACTGCACTGTAGCAATTGTCAGGTATCCTAGAATGTCACTGGAAACTTTCAGACTTTGGATTTAGCTACTAGTAATGTATTCGAAATTTCTGAGATATTCGAATGACGTTAAGTGAGTTTACATATGCTTAAATGAGTAGAAAATGTTTTGAAATCATCTTTGGGTGGAAGGAAAAAAAAAACTAATTTATTGTGAATCAGGAAGTATTTAAAAATATTTTGATAAAAAGGAGGTAGTTGGATTTGACCCAAATTGGGTAAAAGTGGGAAATTAGTGAAAAGAATTTTAATCAAATGTAGGTATTTCAATTGTTGTTTAAAGGAGTTATTAATGGAAAATATTTTTGATTATATGATAGGTGTGTAAACGTTTTTATTATATGCAGAGAGACTTTAAATGAATATTATTTGGTTTGGAAGCTCAGATGATTACATTACTTTTTACTTTGATTTTAAATTGGAATATTAAATTTTTAAATGAATTCCAAATGACCTTGGTGAGACAAG
The DNA here is from genome assembly GCA_033977485.1 of Hydrangea macrophylla. Lineage (NCBI taxonomy): Eukaryota > Viridiplantae > Streptophyta > Magnoliopsida > Cornales > Hydrangeaceae > Hydrangea > Hydrangea macrophylla. Next base: position 89,462,378 of record CM066986.1, read on the forward strand.
GATCTGAAAGTAACTTGTGATATTCTATGTATTATTCTTAATACTGTTTGTTGCAGATATATGATTTTGATTGATGGGTTGTAAGAAATATCAATTTATTTCTTGGGAATTGAGTTGGGATACTTGGTTACAAAGTGATTATGACAGGGCGATGAAGTACTTTTATTTTAAGGACATGTTTTGGATATCTTCAAGTAGGTATTGAGTTACAATAACTGGTGAGTATTGTATTCCTCGAACATATGATGGTGTTACTTATTGATTGAGAGCATTGTATACTTGGGTAATCAAGAGAAAAATTGATATTGAGGAGTGTTGGATCATATTCAAGTTTTATTACGACAAAATCAGTTGCTTATTGATTTTAAGTGCTACAAGGAGGAAACAAATGAGTATATCGATTTCTATATATTGGGGCTTAGACATCGTAAACCGAAAGATAGGTGAGTTCTATAATCTGAATAGTTCGAGAATTGTGAAGCTTTGTCTTATGTTGAACATCTGGTGGATGAGTTATATTTCTGGAATATGTGATTTAAAATGATAGAGATTTCGTGGGTGCCTTTGGAAATTAATCAATCGGGACTTATGAAGTTGACATGAATTTGAAGTTACAGGATTGACTGGGTATTATTAAAAATATATTGAAGATTTCTTTCTGTACAAGGATGCGTGTGAAGTTTATATTGGTTGCAGTGAAGTTCTCAATAATCAAAGAAAATTGATTTATGATGATATTGATATTATTATTGCAAAGGTTTGTGTTGGGATTGGGTTATATGTTGATGCAACAGTAATTTATACTGCATATGGTTGGAATCTCATAAAATAAATTATCTGGTACGAGATCTAGAGTTCATGGTATTATTTTTATACTGAGCATTTGGCAGTAATATTCTTACGAGCCAGAAGTATATATTAATTGTCATGAATTCGAATATTTAGTTATACAACGACTATTGAATGGGCAGTACGGAGGACAGTTGGAACTCATGATGGCTACAAGTTGAAATTTTATATTAATCAGGTGAAGACAAAAGGGTTGTTGGTGCTCGAATTAGAGATCAATGGGGGTTAGTGTGCGCGTTGACTATTCAGAAAGGATTTGAGTCGAGATTCAAAATTTATTAGAAATTGAATTTGTTCCAAAAATTTGGCAAGGGAATGATGGTAATAAATTGAGGTCAACCAGCATTACTATAATAGATGAGTGGAAATTGACTTAAATACCGATTTGGGTTTCTGTTTTAGAAATTCGTGATAAATTATTGAAAGGAAAGTGATTGAGCTCTACTCTATAGTAAAATGTATCAGAATCTCAAGATCAAATATGTACTTTGCGTGAAGATATCTCAAGGGAATGAGTTCAGAAGAAATATTGAAGTATATAATGAGATTTGAGTATATAATACGTTAGTAATTGGGTATGCGACATTACTAATTGCATTTCATTGCATATGATGACTTAGTAATTAGTTACAGGGGCACAAGTCTTCTTGAAGACTGATTTGGCATTTAAGTACTAGCAGGTCAAAGTTTCAACTAAGATATTGAGATAGCTGCCTTTAGATGGGAAATGTAAAGCATTCTCTACGATGTATGGTATAAGGGCAGAAACAATGAAGATTCATGGGGTTATTGTAATTGATATTATTGATAATCTGAGTTGAATGTTTAACATATTAAATCTCATGATGTGATTGTCAAAATCAACAAGAATTAGTCGTTGTCATATAAATGATTGTGGACAGGTTGATCCAATTAGATTGTGATTATTAATTGAAACTACGGACTTCTTGGGGTTAAACGACCAATATATGAGAAGAATTATACAATCATGTGGATACTAGCACTTGTCATCCTAGATGGAAGAGTTGATTATGAAGAAATTTCTAGAATCTTGCAAACTGCAATGGAAATGGAATTGAACTTTTGCGAGATGTTTTATCACCGCTGAAATTTGATGGGGAAATATAATGAAGGCAAGCGAGTTTATTTCAGAATGATTGAGGGAAAAGACTACTATGGGGTGAAAAATATTTCTTGAAGTTTTATCTTGAGAAAATGGTATAGTTGATGAATCAAGTGAGATTGAAATCTCAGTATGCCAATTGGAAATATTGAAAAGAATGAGGCCCAGTCGATTGCGATTGTGGTCATACCAGTGGGTGTAATGTATTCTATGATTGTGTTGTTGCATATGAACCAGTAGAAGTTCGAGAAGAAATATTTGCATCTATCTAATCTGTGAGGTGAGAAAAGTTTGGAGACAAACTTCCTAAAAGGAAGGGAGAGATGTAATACACGTACCCGTAAAATGGTAATAATATTATTTCGTATGCATTAATTAATATAAATAATTGCATGTGATGATTTGGGTAAGATTCAGTTATCCCGATATGATAAGTGCTTGATAAATGGCATAATTGGACAAATGTGAAACGAGACCCACGGGAGGTCCGGATTGAATAAATTGTATTTAGTTGCATTTATGTGATTAAATGGTAGACATGTAAATGTAAATGTGTAAATTATAATACATGTTGATGCCATGTGATTATTTAATTGCTAAAATGTTAAGTGCTTTAATATTCTATTATTGTTCATGATTATTTATGGGACCAGTTTGGGTACCCTTGTGAGAGCGTAATTGAATACGTGGCATAATTAGTAGGCTAATTAGTGCCTTCATATGATATTTGGGACTACGTTTGGGGGCTCATGCGTGACATAGATATAGACCCTCCTAGATATTGAGGTAATTAATATAATTATTAGGTAGTTTCATAATAGGACTTTAAAAATTGTGGGGGTGTAAGTAAAATAAGTCAAAATTGACTAAGAAGCATGGGAGGTTGACACCTCATCAGCCCATGACTCATCATCTACTTAAAAAAAAAATAGAAGACAAAACTGTGAATGTGGGTGTAGTGTTTGGTGGCAGCGGTTAATATATATATCTATCTATACTAATATTAAGAGCAGAACTATTTCTCTTCCTATGAGCTATGTCATGTGGCAGTCCTTCTTATTGCCTACTTGGCATCCCTCTCTAATTTTATTTCTTTTTTCCTTTTGATATTCCACAAATTAAATATAATATAATAATAAAAATAATAATTAATATAAGAGAGTAAATTCTTGACATTTTTAGTAGATAAGAACATTAATTACAAAAGGTTTTTCAATAAACCTAAAACCCTCACTTCAAAAATTGAAAAGAAAAAAAAATTCATGTTTACTAAATACACATATATATTGTTTGCTCTAATTTGCGCGGGCGTGCCAGAACCAATCTGTGGTTCGGTGTGTGTGTGTGTAAGCGTGCAAACTAATTTCCTATCTGCTTGTGTCAGTGATACACAAGGCTTTTGGTGAATCTGACTTCTAAACTGGTGATTGTGTGTAGTGAGTAGGAAAGTACCCTCACTAAAAGTCCTTTAGCAGTACTGAAGCGCACAAGCTAAAAAGTATCAAGTTTAAACAAGTTAAACAAATCACAAACGGTTTAATAAAAATAGATTTTTATTAAATGCTTGGAAAACTAAAACAGATCTCAAGAACAACAGAATGGACTGATCATTCAAAAGAAACAAAGAATAAAAATAACAAAAAGACACAGACCTAATTGCTATTAAAGCTAGGAAACAAAGACTTAGAGAAAGTGCTCTGAATGCCTTGAATGTGCTGAATGCTGAATGCTGAATGCTGTGTATGCTTTTGTCGAAGAGACGCGGAGTCCTTTGCTTGAAGGACCTGCCTCTATATTTATAGCGGCCTGAACTGATTCCTATTTGGACTATGATTCCTTCTCTTACGCCCCAACCTACTGATTGATTGGCTAATTTGAAGAAATCCTTCCATATCACCATCTCCTACCTTATCCAGAACTTACTTGAATTAATCCCTTTAATTTAGGGATTAGACGCTCCAACCCAGCTGGCAACTGACAACTCCTTTCCCAGACGGACTCTTGTTTCCAAAAAACTCTCAGAGATGACGTCATCATGCCAGCTGTGAATGGCACCGCCCTGTCCTTCGTCAATCGCCCTCTCCCTGTTGGATGAATCGGGCTCATGACTTCCACCATGTCCGATTAGTTATAACGTTGCTTTACTTTTCCATCGGGCTCTCAACATGATCAGTTATGTTCTCATAGCCCGATGATGCTTACACTTGCCACATGCTCCCATCGGACTCTCCTCATCTTTCAACAGTTGTTCCCCCCATCGGGCTTACCTCTTGAGTCCGATGAGTCATCACTACTAGCCCCAGCGTCTCCTTCACCCCACTTCAACTCCACTCGGGCTCAAAAATCATTGACGGTTTTTGGGTGCAAACAATTGCCCCCCAAAAGGTCATATCAAACGTCCCGCCCTGATTGATGTGACGTTTTGAATTTCAAATATGCCACGCGTCAAGCACGCAGCTAACGTCAAGTTATGGAGAATCCCATCAGTCACCCTACTTTTAATGCGCCATGATTACGGCGTCGTGATATTTAAATATCACCCAACGTCCGAAAACTCATCACACATTCACATTTTATTCTCCAGAATTCAAGCAAAACATAGAGCTTCTCATTCTATCTTCATCTTCTCCGGCGACTTTCTTCCTTCCATAAACATGGCTCCCAAAACCGCTCTGGTCACCTCCAAAGGAAAAAAGTCCTTCGCAGACGCTCCACCGCCACAAAATCGCTGCAGGGAGGTTAGGGCTTTGGCCAAAGCTCACGCCGCAGACATATCCACTGAATACCTCACCCCCTACAGCTCCTCCGACGGTTCTCCCGTCGCACCAGGCTTAGGCGCGGCGTTTCTGGGCCACCCTCCGGCGACTTTTCTTCCTTTCTTTCCTCCGGTAGAAAACGAGACGTTCCTACAAGTCCCTGCTCATTGGGCCAAGGTCCAGACTGCGAACCAACCAATCCGAGGATGGCCGACACCCGCTGCTGATTGGGACAAGTGGGTAACTAGGGTTTCGGCCTCTAAGGCCGCCATCTGGAAGCAAACGGGCATCTACGATGCAATCATGCTCAGCCGGTCTCGCATTGAAATAGACCGACCTCTTCTTCTGTCTGCTCTACTCTTCTGGTCCTCGTCTTGCAACGTCTTTCTTTTTCGTTGCGGACCAATGGCTCCCACTGTCAAAGACATTAGCTATCTGCTCGGCCTCCGTCCCCACGGACAAGATATCATTCCCGGGCTTAATGTTGGGACGGCCAGCTTTGCCTATCCACAACAGGATATTGTCAGGGACGGGGCCGTTTCTCACAGACCGATCACGGCCTTTGGAGGTTTCCTTGCTGCCTGCATCGGGGCAGATGATACGGCGGTGTCCGATGCAGAACACACTGCCTTCCTCATCTACTGGCTCAATAAATATCTCTTCTGCTCAGCCAGCCAGGCCATCACTAAAGAATACACAATCCTGGCCTTGGCTCTTGCATCGGGGCAGCCGTTGGCCATGGCTACGCTGGTTTGGGCACATTTAGTCCGAGGCACAACAGATTTTGTTCATTCGGGCTTCAGTGCTGGTGGGAGCCCGATGTGGATACTGCAATTGTGGCTTCACTCCTACTTCCCTGAATTCCAACCCACCATCACTCCCTTGGCCGACATTCCAATCTCCGCTATCCAATTCGTGAACGTATCTCCTTCTATACATTCTTTTGAAGAGTGTTTTTCCTTCTTTTACCAGGGTTGCTCCCCTCGGGACGTCAATCTCTTCACCCCATTCTTTTCCCTTCAATTCTCTTCTTTTCTCCAACTCTCCAATAACCCTTCAAACTGGGGTTCGGGCACCCAGTCTACCTATAATGAAATATTTTCTAGCTACTTATTAGCTAGAGACATTATCTTTAGCCCAAGCATCCCGTCGGCCAACAATAAATGCGGAGCCGAGTACTACTTCGCTCCTCTATATGCCCGCCAATTCGGGCTTACTCAACTAGTGCCCGTTCCTCCCGGTATCACCGTCAACGTTGACTGGGTTGAACGTGGCCTTATTGTTAACGACGGGCAGGTGAAAAAGATAACAGAGAGGTCAGCCCGGCTCAAAGCCGCGTTCAATTTTACACCCTTCTCTGCCCGGCCAGTAGTATCAGAAGAGTTCACCCAGTGGTGGGGTGAACAGGCTCGAAACATATTTTCACGCACCGCTGCTGAGGCCCTGGTGCCTTTCACTGCAACATCAGCCACGGTGGCCGATGTCCCTATGCCAGCAGCAGCTCCAATCCGACGTAAACAAATTGCCAAGAGACCGGCTCGTAAACCAACCCCGGGCAAAGGTCCGTCTCAAAAGAAACAAAAAACAACGGCCTCCGTCCAGGTTTGCTCTTCCCCTTTTGATTGAAGCCCGAATTCCTTTTATTCAATATTAATCCTTTTGTTCTATCTTTGCAGCTGGCTGACGAAGACTCAGGAGAGGATCCACTTCCAAACCTTGCTCAGACTCTTCCCCCAACTCTCTCTACATCACCGGCCTCTGCAACGGCTTATCTAGAACGAGTGGCCGTTCGGGTGATGCCACTTCACGTCGTGCCTCCTCTAACTCCTTCAAGCAGAGACGGAGACGAAGACCTTGCTCATATCGGCCAAGTCCCTGAGTAAGTTGTTCTTTCTTCGAGCACTGAGGGTGAGGCCGGTGCTGAACCTACCACAGAGGCCGCTGGGGAGGAAGTAAATCAAGCCATCCCTTCTGCACACGAAACTCCAACCGGACAAGGGGAACCTACCACCGCCGTCAGCTCTCCTGTTCACATAATACCAGGACCGGTGGTGGCTGAGGTCAACCCTCCTGAGGCGTCTGCCGTCGAGGCCGGTGATGACAATTCGGGCTCTGTCCCTGAAACAGAAGCCCCACAGACGACAATGGCCTCGATGAGTCCGGACGTGGGAACCGGCCTCCCTTCTTCTTCTCAAACATCTTCTCAACCAAGCGAGGCCGATATTCGCGAAACAATCATGGCCTCGCTTCGTCCTCACACCCAGGTATTGCAGTGTTACTTTGCGTTAATTCGTATGATTCTAAAAACAACACCTGACTGTATTCTCTTGAACAGGCCGATCCTTCAGACCCAGTGCCCGTTATTCCCTTCAATGACTTCTTCTTGGGCCTGGACCTGGGAGCTTTTGACCTCGGCCCCCTGGAGCCCGAAGTGGTTTCTCCTTCCCTGCTGCAACAATCCAAGGACTTGCTCCTCGGACTGGCGGACCAGGAATTTTCCAACCTTCCTGCTACTGCTGACATTGACTCTGCCTTGAACACTCTCATGGCCGATCCTTCCCTTTCTGACGGGCAACTATCCTTACTGTTGGAGATAAAAGAGAGACTTCCCAGTGCCCGTCTCATGGACAGATCGGCCTCGAAGATTCAAGCTGATGCAGAACTGCACCTAGGCTCCCGGCAGAAGGCATTAAATTTCTTGGAAGGGGCCAAAGCCAAATTTGAAGCGGGGAAGGCCTCTCGGGCTCAGGTTCTAGCAAGGGATACTTGGCTAAGGGACCGTATTGCTGCATTAAAAGCTCAACTTGCCCAATGTGAGGCCGATGTCACCACCAACAGCGCCGCTCTTGAAAAAATTGACGAAGCCCTTTCTTCGCTAGGCGCTGACGCTCAGAAGTGCAGTGATCAGTTACAAGCCAGCGTCCCCATATCCCGGGCTTGGGCCCAAAAGCTGGAAAAAGCCAAGCGAGATCGGTCTGGAGCCCTCAAGACATGGGAAGACTTGAAGACTAAACTTAGGAATTTTGGGTCGGCCTAGAGACCGACTCCTGTTTATATATACTTTGTAAAATTTTTTTTTTTATTTCTTTGTAAGTAAGCTGTGCTCAGCCTATCAATACAAAATCCCTATTCACCTAAATCATTCGGGCTCCGGCTCATAATTTATCAGCTGATCATACTCCAACCTAGGATTAGGTTTATAATCTAGATCAATGGTCTCCCATAACGTTGGATAATAAGACTTTAAATACTGACCATTGATTAATCGGACATGTATAGTCCCATCTAAATCACGAAGCCTGTAAGCACCTCCTCTTTTAACATGGTGAACGATGAACGGGCCTTCCCAATTAACTGACCATTTACCGTATCGATTATCCTTATCTCCAATAGGTAACACGGCCTTCCACACCAAATCATCGGTGCAAAAAGATTTCTCTCTCACCCTTTTATTGTAAGCTCGGGCGGCCCGTTGTTTTTGTACTTTTAATGCATCCAAGGCCATTAGCCTCATTTCATCAAGCCCTTCCAACTCAGCTATCATAGCCTCCGTATACTCAGCGGGCTCCAGTTGATTCTGTAAAGCCCTTCTGGCCGATCGGACTGTAACTTCCATAGGTAACATCGCGTCATGCCCGTAGGTCAGCATGAACGGTGTAACCCCAGTACTTGATCTCTTTGACGTCCGATAGGCCCATAATGCTTCGGACAAAAGCTTGTCCCATTCCCTAGGATTCTCCACGATCATATTTTCAATGATCCCCTTAAGGATCTTGTTAGTAGACTCGGCCTGACCATTAGCCTGTGCATAATAGGGTGTAGAATTAAGAATCTTGATTCCCCTACTTTCTGCAAAGGCGGAGGTCTCCGTCCCTGTAAACACAGATCCTTGATCGGCCGTGATTGTTTCTGGAAGGCCGAACCTATGGATAATGTGTTCTTCAATGAATTTTATGACGGTGGCTTGTGTCACCGTTCTATAAGGTATGGCCTCGGCCCACTTGGTAAAGTAGTCCGTAGCCACTATTATGAAACAATGCTGGCCGGATGATGGCGGTAAGACTTTGCCAATCAAATCCATCGCCCATCCCCTAAACGGCCATGGTTTGATTATAGGTTGCAATACTTTGGCCGGCACATGTTGAATCGGACCATGCTTTTGACAAGGTTGACAAACCTTGGCATAGCTGATGCAGTCCTTCAACATGCCAGGCCAATAATAATTATACCTCCTCAATAGCCACTTCATCTTGGTGCCGGCTTGATGTGCTCCACATATCCCTTCGTGTACTTCGGCCATAACCTGCATGGCCTGCTTCTTCCCCAAGCACCTCAGGACCACGTCGTCACCTATCGGTTTCTTGAATAATTCCCCATCTAGTACCACGAATCGGACTGCAAACAACCTGACTTTTCGGTCTACTCTGACATTTGGGTGACTCAGGTATTCAATAATAGGAACTCTCCAATCGCTATCCTCCATCAGGACCGAATTGGTAGTAGCGTACCAACCCCTCTTTGCAACGGACGGTAATGACCGGACATTGACCGTGATGAGTTGGTCTTCTGCACTCTTCTGGGAGGGTGAGGCTGATCCTGTCTTTGCCAACTTATCGGCCTCTGTATTGGTTGTTCTTGGGATATAGCTCACACTAATGTCATCAAATGCTTCCATGAGCTGAGTAGCAACTGCATGGAACGGGCATAACTCCCAACTTCTTATTTGAAACTCTCCAGCAATCTGTCCGATCACCAAACCTGAGTCCCCTTTTATATGCACAGATGATGCCCCCATTTCAAGGAGTATTTCTAGTCTGATTATAAGTGCTTCGTACTCGGCCTGATTGTTAGTGCATTTGAAGTTGAGCCGAAAAGACATTTTTGTCTTTTTGTACTTGGGTGATACAATCACCACTCCTGCCCCAGCACCTTCTGCGTTTTTGGACCCGTCAAAAATTAAAGTCCATGGGACTAAGGATGTGCTCAGAACTTTGGGTGTTGGAGGCAGTGTTCCCAAATCAGCAGGATCTGGGTGATCGGCCAAGAAATTGGCTATGGCCTGGCCTTTTACCGATTGCTGTGAACGGTATTGGATGGCAAACTCCATCAAGGCCAAGGTCCATTTCCCAATTCGGCCTCTCATGATTGGTCTTGATAGCATGTATTTTATCACATCCGTTTGACATATTATATAAGTGGAAACAGGAAGCATATATGTTCTTAACTTCTGTGAAGAAAAATACAAAGCCAAGCATAACTTCTCAATCGGCGCATAACGCTGCTCGATTGGAGTCAAAATTCTACTTAAATAGTAAACGGCCTGCTCGTTACCTTGCTCATTATCTTGAGCTAGCATACTACCTATAGAGCAATCAGAAGCCGATATATACAATTTTAAATACCTACCCTTTTTTGGTGGCATTAACACTGGAGGCATTGACAGATACTGTTTGATTCCTTCAAAGGCTTGTTGATGGCTGTCTTCCCACTTGAAGTCTTCATCGGTCTTGATCTTCAATAGTGGGGTCCATATTTGGGTCTTCCCTGCACAGTTTGATATGAATCTTCTTAAGAAATTGATTTGCCCGAGCAATCTCTGGAGTTCCTTCTTATTAGCAGGCGGTTTTGCTGCTTGGATAGCCCGAGCCTTATTTTTATCAATCTCTATCCCCCTTTGATGTACCAGGAAACCTAAGAAATTTCCTGCTGTAACACCGAATGCACATTTGAGAGGGTTCATTTTTAATCCGTGAGCCCGCATTCTTTCAAACGCCTTTTCCAAATCTCTCAAATGATCGGTGTAATTCCCTGACTTTACCACTACATCATCTATGTAAACTTCCATGAACTGCCCGATCATGTCATGGAAGATTGAATTCATTGCCCGCTGATAAGTGGCTCCAGCGTTCTTAAGTCCGAAAGGCATGACAACCCACTCAAAGGTTCCAATTGCCCCCGGGCACCGAAAAGCAGTCTTCGGGACATCCTCTTCGGCGATGTAAATCTGGTTATACCCCGAATGCCCATCCATAAATGACAGAATTTTGTGTTTAGCGGCTGCATCGATTAACTGATCGGCCATAGGCATGGGATACTCATCTTTCGGGGTAGCTAAGTTTAAATTCCTGAAGTCTATGCAAACCCTTAGCTTCCCATTCTTCTTCACTACTGGCACTACATTCGAGACCCATTCGACATATCGGGCTGTCCGAATGAAGCCAGCGTTCAGTAATCGTTCGATCTCTTCTTTCACCTTCAGTGTCACTTCTGGTGACATGCGCCGAGGCAGCTGTTTGAACGGCCTGAACCCCGATTTAATTGGCAATCGGTGTTCCACCAGTTCCCTTGACAGACCAGGCATCTCGTCATATTCCCACGCAAAACAATCCTTATATTTATGCAGGAGTGCAATCATATCGGCCTGACCCTGAGGATCCAGCATCTGACTCACATAGGTAGGCTTGTGCTCTCCTTCTTCGCCTAAGTTGACTTCCAAGAGAGGGTCCTGAACATCGGCCTTAAGATCATCCAGCTTAGCCGTGGCCGTTTCCAACTCATGTATCTGAATCTCTTCTTCCTTCGGGGCTTCTTCTTCGTAAATGCAATCAGCCAGATTGATTGTTCCGTCAGTAGGGCCGATTTCCAATCTTCGGTCGGCCAAGAATGCACACCATCTGGCCATGCTGGCTCTTAAGGCCAGCAGCTTCCGTTCTTCAATTGTCGGAATCTCCATGGATGTCTTCTTGTTCAACGATCTTGATCGGCCTTGATTCTTCTGTCCGACTGAGATTATGGAAATATGCCTTGATGTCCGACGAACTTCCTTTAAGGAAGGTCGCCGCATTTGGCCTTCCCAATTTGTTACACCCCAACAACTTCACTGGCCCGATGTCATCTTCATACAAGACTGCATCGGTCGTCTGCACCCGGGCTACAAAGGGCTTGGTGTCTGCCCCCACCACTTCGACCTCATCTCCTCTCCAGAAAATTAACAACTGATGAAGGGTGGAGGGAATACAATAGTTTGGGTGTATCCAATCCCGGCCTAATAAAGCATTATAGGCCGCTGAAGTTTCCACGATGAAAAACGCAGTCATGACCGTTTTGCTGCCAACGGTCAGTTCCAAGGGTAGGATCCCCTTCGTCCTTGAAGGTGCCCCCGTGAAGCTTTGGACATTCATTTCTGTCGGAATCAGCTCCGACTCCGATTTCTGCAAGATCCTTAACATGATTTGGGGCATGATGTTGATAGTAGACCCCCCATCAACAAGAATCCTGTTTATCGGGATGCCCTCTATGTGCCCTTTTACATACAATGGCTTTAGATGTTGGGACATCTGGTGTGTTGGCTTTTCAAACACTACTTTAACTGGTCCGGTCTTCACTCCTTCCTCAGTCTGTTGTTCCTTCGGCCTTAAGATAGTAATCTTTGGCCGATCAGTCTGCCCATCGGTGGCGTCCACACTTTTGCTAGTGGCTTCCACCACTTTAGGCTTAACGACCTCCCCCCCGTTCCAAAAGTTTTCCATCACGGCTGAGTCCTTAGCTGAGCCTTCAACCACATCCCCTTCCATGGCCGATGGTTGATCCGGCTTGGCCATGAAAGACATGGGTAGCGTAAACACCATGTTAGAAGACAGGCCTACTGGAATTGTCCCGAATTGGATTGGAGAAAAGCTAGAATCCGACCCATCTCCATCAGACTCAATCATCTTGTCCACCGTACCTGTCCCCTTTTCCTGTGAACTTTCTTGTCGGACTCTCTCCTTCCGAGGCTCGGTGGGAGCAATCGGACCCCCTACCTGATTCTTCAACAACTGGCGTTCCCGCTCGGCCTGTCGCATTCTCTGATATCTTCTTTTCTGGGACTTGCTATATTGCAGCCGTGCTGGGAACTTGGAGTGTTCAGCTCTATGCCATTTTTGATCTTCTACCCTAGGCGGTAGCACCATCCTCGGGCTCCTTCCAGAAATTGTTGCTTGTCTCTGAGGCCTTGGGATCACTTGGGAACTACTTTCCCCCAGTCGGCCGTACTCTCGCTAGCCGACTTGGTGTCCCAACGAATGTTTTGCACGCCACTCGGGCTTGGCCTGGCCTTGCCACGGTAATGACAATCTTTCATGTACGGGCCTTCTCGGGCTTGAGTCCCGATGTTCATAGCTTCTCGGCCTCTTACTCGGGCTCGAGACTTCCTTCTTGATGTCGGCCTTGCACCTCGGGCAAAGGCCTTGTTCGATGAATTCCAGCTGTCGCCGTAGATCGACTATCAGATTATCCGTGCTAGATTTGGCCGTCTCTTCGTCAGCTTTCTGTACTTCTGTTTTGCGTTCTTGGTGACTCTTTCGGAGGTCATGTATTGTAACCTTCGGCCAATTGGTGGCCGAAGTAGCAATTTGTTTACCCTCCCTTTGTGTTGGCACAAATTCCTCGTCAGATAAGTCAATCTTCAGTCTCGGCCTTTGACAGCCTAGTTAGGTCGGGCATCACCATGTTTGTGCCCGTAATCTGAGGAAAAGGATTTGCATCGATCCCCATTGCTTTGTCCGAGAATTTGAAGACCCCTTTCTCGACGTTTTCCTGTATAAAATTGCGAAAAACAACACAATTGTTAGTAGCGTGCTTCCAAGAATTGTGCCATTTACAATATTCTTTGTTTTTTATGTCATCGGCCTCTGGGATCCGATGACCTTCACTTAGCTTGATCACTTTATCGGCCAACAGGGCATCGAATATTTGATCAGCCATTGTTATATCGAAAGTATAGTTTTTCCCCGCCTCGAACGCCATCTTCTTTGCAGCAGCGTTATTATTAACAGGCTTGTTCAAGGCGTTGCATACGATTGGCCGTTTGCAAATTAATTCGGCCATATCGCATTCTGTTTCAAGGTCACACTCTGCCAAGTGGACCTCGTAATTGGGGTCTTTGTAATATGTTCCCTTGGAAGAGTTCTTCTTCTCCTGCTCATCCAAGAGAATGCGTTCGTAGCGACCCGCCCGTGTGGCAAGCTCGAACAGATCACGGAAGTCAGTTCCTTCAAACCTCTTGCGAAGCTCAAAGGACATGCCCCCCATGGCCATCTTTGCATACTCCTCCTCGGGCAACACTGTCTTGCAGCGGTATTTTGCCTTTCGAAAACGGGCTATGTATGTCTCCACGGTCTCCCCAACCAATTGCATCATTCGCGACAAATCTGCCAATGATGTCTCGGGCTCAGTCCTATAGAACTGTCCGTGAAACAACTCCTCCATCCCTTGCCACGTTAACACCGAATTGGCTGGGAGGTTGACATACCACAAAAACGCCATGCCCGTTAGCGAATTTGGGAATAGTCTTAACTTTAATGGGTCACTGTGACCCACATGGCCGCATTGAACAATAAAACGGCCAATGTGCTCAACTGAGGACTGTTCACTCTCTCCTGAGAATAGAGTGAAATTCGGTACCTTATACCCCTGAGGAAATATGACTCGGTCAATCTCCGGCGGGTACGGCCGTCTGTAAGTCGGCCTTTCCAGTCTCCGCATAAATGGGCCATACTCCTCGTGTATGGCCGCTACCAGCTCTTCCCTATTGATGGGTTGAACTACGGGCTGAACATTCCTTATCGGGGGTACCAACGGCGGTGGTCCGTTCTGTTGGTTATTCTGGACCTGATGAGTCCAAAACCCACCGTTGTTCCTCTGCCCCCCATGGCCATTCCCTTGGGGCTGTGTGTGGCCGACTGAACTTTCAGTCTGGCCGGCAGATCCTCCAAACCCTGGTGTCGCCGATCCGTTGGGATCGGTGACCACCACACTACCAGCGATGCCGGTCTGTGACTCAGATTGCTTTCCTGAGCCATTTCCGTCTCTTAGGTTCGGACAGACATATGGTGGGCTCTTCGGTTTATCGGACTCCAGCGAGGTACCCGAGCCCGAACCGTTGACCTGTTCTCCTCTAGATCCGGCCTTATAGGTTTCAATCAACCTTCCGATTGTTTCTGTCAGTCGGTCCAACTTCACGTGAGTGGTCCTGGTTTCATGGATCAGATCAGCCTGACTTTTATGGATATCGGTCGTTTGTTGCATGACCGATTTGAGGTTGCCCATAGAACCTATGAGCGCGTTGTACTCATGCCACATGGGCTCTACGTTAGCCCTCATGGCTTCCGAGATGGCTTCTAGCGTGATACTACCGTCCTGTGGAGATTGGCCGGTGCTCTCCTCCGTGGGCGGATCCATATGCTGATCGTCCTTTGTCGTCTTATCTTTCTTCGGAGGCATGATTTGACACTGTGGGTCCCACCGGGCGTGCCAAAAATGTTTGCTCTAATTTGCGCGGGCGTGCCAGAACCAATCTGTGGTTCGGTGTGTGTGTGTGTAAGCGTGCAAACTAATTTCCTATCTGCTTGTGTCAGTGATACACAAGGCTTTTGGTGAATCTGACTTCTAAACTGGTGATTGTGTGTAGTGAGTAGGAAAGTACCCTCACTAAAAGTCCTTTAGCAGTACTGAAGCGCACAAGCTAAAAAGTATCAAGTTTAAACAAGTTAAACAAATCACAAACGGTTTAATAAAAATAGATTTTTATTAAATGCTTGGAAAACTAAAACAGATCTCAAGAACAACAGAATGGACTGATCATTCAAAAGAAACAAAGAATAAAAATAACAAAAAGACACAGACCTAATTGCTATTAAAGCTAGGAAACAAAGACTTAGAGAAAGTGCTCTGAATGCCTTGAATGTGCTGAATGCTGAATGCTGAATGCTGTGTATGCTTTTGTCGAAGAGACGCGGAGTCCTTTGCTTGAAGGACCTGCCTCTATATTTATAGCGGCCTGAACTGATTCCTATTTGGACTATGATTCCTTCTCTTACGCCCCAACCTACTGATTGATTGGCTAATTTGAAGAAATCCTTCCATATCACCATCTCCTACCTTATCCAGAACTTACTTGAATTAATCCCTTTAATTTAGGGATTAGACGCTCCAACCCAGCTGGCAACTGACAACTCCTTTCCCAGACGGACTCTTGTTTCCAAAAAACTCTCAGAGATGACGTCATCATGCCAGCTGTGAATGGCACCGCCCTGTCCTTCGTCAATCGCCCTCTCCCTGTTGGATGAATCGGGCTCATGACTTCCACCATGTCCGATTAGTTATAACGTTGCTTTACTTTTCCATCGGGCTCTCAACATGATCAGTTATGTTCTCATAGCCCGATGATGCTTACACTTGCCACATGCTCCCATCGGACTCTCCTCATCTTTCAACAGTTGTTCCCCCCATCGGGCTTACCTCTTGAATCCGATGAGTCATCACTACTAGCCCCAGCGTCTCCTTCACCCCACTTCAACTCCACTCGGGCTCAAAAATCATTGACGGTTTTTGGGTGCAAACATATATAATGCTAAATACATTAGTTTCAATTTTTGAAGTGAGGGTTTTAGGTTTATTGAAAACCCTTTTGTAATTAATGTTCTTATCTACAAAAATTGTCAAGAATTTACTCTCTTATATTAATTATTATTTTTATTATTATATTATATTTAATTTGTGGAATATCAAAAGGAAAAAAGAAAGAAAATTAGAGAGGGATGCCACGTAGGCAATAAGAAAAATAGAGAAGGCTGCCACGTGGCATAGCTCATAGGAAGAGAAATAGTTAAGCTTTTAATATTAGTATAGATAGATGTATTTAGTAAACATGATTTTTTTTTTTTTTTGATTAAGTACATTGTACATATTTTTCTAGAAATGTATTTACCATTATACATATGTATGTATTTAGTAAAGTTTATGTATAGGAGTTATGGAGATAACATTAAGCAAAACTATTTCCCTTCCTATGAGCTATGCCATGTGGCAGCCCTCTCTATTTTTCTTATTGGCTACGTGGTATCCCTCTCTATTATTCTTTCTTTTTTCCTTTTGATATTCCACAAACAAAATATAATATAATAATAAACATAATAATTAATATAATAGAGTAAATTCTTGACATTTTCAGTTGATAAGAACATTAATTACAAAAGGCTTTTCAATAAATCTAAAACCCTCACTTAAAAAATTGAAACAAATGTATTTAGCATTATATAGATATGTATTTAGTAAACATGAATTTTTTTTTTTATTAAGTACACTGTACATATTTTTCTAGAAATGTATTTACCATTATACATATGTATGTATTTAGTAAAGTTCATGTATAAGAGTTAGGGAGATAACATTAATTTGTCTTTTGATTATATATGTTGCACATATTTTTCTATAAATACTTTTCAACAAACCAAAAAGCCTATCTAAAAAAAACAAATGTATTTAGTATTATACATTTATGCATTTAGTGAACATGAATTTATTTTTTGATTAACTACATTACACACATATTTCTAGAAATGTATTTTACCATTATACATGTATTGATATATAAAGCAAAGCCAAATTCCTTCTCACAATTGCCACTTAGCATTTCTTATGTTTTTTCTTTTTTCCACTCTGGCATTTCCTAATTTTTTTTTTTTCATTTCTTTCTCAATTATATATACACGCATGCATTAAGCCTTTCAAAAAGGCATTCAAATAGTATTAAAAAAAAACATTCAAGTAAGTTCGACGTTTCTCTCTTGGAAATCGTGACACCTGACTTTTAACTTTCTAGGTTCAATTTATGAATAAGATAATATCTTTTTAGGTTTTTCCAAACACTTCAATTTTATGACTTTTCAGCTTTCTAAGTACATCTTCAGCAACCAAAACCAGTTAGTTACATGTATCTGTCCTTACTTACAAAAAAAACCACATTAAAAATGGTGACCTTCAAATCATGGAGCCCTCTATGTACCCATGGCCTATACATTTGGCAAGGAATTTCCTTACATATCATTATTCATCAAAATATATGCATATATATATATACATATATGTTTTGGGGCATGGAGTTACATATCTTTTAGACCACATTTCTTATGTATTTTTTGTAAAAGCATAACCTCACATTGGTTCTTCAATTGCATGCAATTTGATTTTATTTAGATATTTTTATTTTAACTCTAACACAGTCTCGTGCATTGCATGTGTTTTTCGCCTAGTATATATATATATATATATATATTGGTTAACTTAGGAATAAAAGAAAAAAAAAAAAAAAAAGAAGAAGCATATGAACAGAGAGTGAGAGAGCCGAGAGCTAAGGAGGAGATGGGGTTTCTCCGTCACTTTTGACATCATAACTTCACCATTTGTCGCCTGTGTCACGATACAGTCATATTTGGACTCATGGGGGATAAGTTTAACTCTTTGGTATAATTTATTTTCAGTTTAATCGATAGATTTTTCGTGACCCAAATGGGTTGGTGACACTTAGTTTACCAAAATTGTGTAGTATTAACTACAGGTTCATATTTGGGCTGGATCTAGGGAAAGTTTGGGGTTTCTAAGCTTATTTGATTATTCGTAAATGTGAGTGTCTTAATCCTAAAATTAGATATTTAATGTTATTTATTTGCTATTAAATGCTTTAAAATGCTTAATTGTGATTAAGTAGAAAAGTATGTGAATATTTATTGTTACATGTCCAAAATGATGAAATTGTGAATTGACATGTTGAGTTGCTTATATGCTTATTTGGTCAAAGGGTCTCAAGTGATAATCACCATTAGTTTGCCCATTTATAAGGGACAGAGAGATGATGAAATCCTCAAAGAAAAGGGGATAGTGGTGACGACCACAACGAATTGACTACGGTCACAAATGAATGAGTGTGATTTCGCTATATGTGACAAAAAAAGTGAGAATGACCCGGAATTAGGGGTCCAAAACGATGGTGATTGATTACTTGACACGCCTACGACCATTTAATGTTGTGAATGTTTAATTGGTGTTATGAATCATTAAATACTCCAATTGCATGATTAGTACCACGTACTCGCTGATCGAAAGTTTATTCGATTTTTGTGGCTAATATCACGCAGGTTCAGATGAACATCACTCTGAGAAATGATCAAGACTACGGGGGTGGGTTTGCTAAGATGGATTTTGTATTATTCATTTTATTTATTTTTAAATCACTAGTTGGAGATGTTTAAAAGTTGTGGTATAATGATTACAGCTTTATGTATAAGAACATATTAGAGGTTATGATTTTAACATCTATTATGTTAGAATAAATCTATATATTTTAGTTAGGTTTTTGATGTGTTTTAGAATATTTAAATAAATAAGTATAACAGGGGTTAAAATATTTCTGTTTTAAAAATAAGGTGAATGGTACTGTAATAGGGGAAACTCTGCTCAAGTTTTAAAACTTTATTATATTTCTTTTGATTATTTCATTTGATAAAATCATATTTTTACTTCTGATATTTCAGTAAAAATGTAATTTTAGGAACATTTAAAATAATTCTTTGGTCTTTGTTAATTTTGTTACATGTGTCTGTGGGGTAGGTTAGAGTGTGACATACTATCAATATAATTACTAAAATAAGACACATATCAACCAACAAAAATCTAAACAAGCAAAAGTGAATAAAAAAAAAAATGAGCAAAAACGCTTCTTCCAAAGAGGCCCAGGTTGTTATAAAAAAAAAAAGGGACCATGATCCCACTTGTTTGACCAATATTGACATATCTCAATGAAGTGACCCGATATGATGGATACTGCAAATCATCTTGTTCTCTTATCTTTATCTTAAGGGCAAATTACACTGACCACCACCGAGATATCTGATTATTATAGGGGCTTCCCCTGTGTTTTTAAAAATTATACTCACCTTTCTTATATTTCGAAAATGATTGTTATATTAGACAAATCATAAAAAAAAATTATCCACTATCCTTTAAAAGTGAAAAAAAAAAAATATTAACAGTTATGAAAAAAAAAATTAAAAATCATGGACAAAATTTTAGTATATACCAAATCAAGCTTTTACTAATTTTTTTTATAAAAAATATCAACAGTAAATTTAAAAAACATAAAAATCATCAACAAAATTATCTACTACCACTTTAAAATGAAAAGAAGAATCAATAATGAACGAAAAAAAACATAACCATTTTTTTTAAAAAAAAATGAATATTTATATTGTATTTTTATCTGTTTTATATTTTTAAAATTGTGAACTTGCTCCCAATGTTGTGAATGAGCTGCTCCAATGAAACTTAATTAGTACACGCCTTGTACGGACATTGCCCTAGTGTGTGTATATATATATATATAAAACTCCACTGAGCAAGTTTATTTGTTTTTTGTTTTTAAAATAAAGTAGACAAAAATGTAATATAACTATTCATTTTTTAAAAAAAAATTGTTGATTTTTTTTCCTTTCATTATTACTATTATTCTTTTCATTTTAAAGTGGTAGTTGATAATTTTGTTGATAATTTTTTATGCTGTTAAATTATAAATTGATATTTATAAATAAAAGAGTAATGCTGCGCTTTCGAAATTTCTTTCCTAAAAGTGTTTCCCAACACATGTGGCAGTGGATCCAGTTGATTTTGATTGGTCGTGATATTAAAGTGGTTCAACTGTGATCCTACTTCAGCATAATTTGAGATGAAAATTTGGGAAGCATAGTATTACTCTAAACAAATGTTCTAATATCTTTTACCTACTACTTGGACAAAAAAGTTAACGGGTTAATATTAAAAAACAAAATCTGCAAGCTATTGGTAAGTTAGGCTAAAGATTATAAAACCTAAATTTGAAATTTTTTTAAATTTTTTTTTCGGGCTGCAAATTTTTATAAAGTTGGTTAAATACTATAAATTTAAATTTGTAAAATTTGTTAATGTATATATAATTTTATCTAATGCACGCGCACACACTCACACAAACACACGTACATATATATATATATATATATATAATGAGATAAGGGGTAAATTAGTAATCTTATATTCAAAAAGTAAGTAGAAAGGATGTGAGTGTTATTTTTCAAACTAGAGGGGAGATCTCTGTAATTGTCATATGCCTCAAGGGAGGTCAATGTAATTTGCCCTTATCTTAAAAGGAAAAAAAAAAATCACTAATTTCTGGCTCATCATATCGGTCAGCTAAGATTACTGTGACCTCACTTCCAACCATCAATCACTCTCTCTCTCTCATCAAGTTGTGAGTAGAATTCTACTACCTGCACTCCAATGTCTGCTGATAAGTCCACGGAAGAGCAGCACCCAGTGAAGAGCTTTGGATGGGCAGCTAGAGACTCAACTGGAGTTCTCTCTCCATTCAAATTCTCCAGAAGGTATATAATTAATTAGTCTAAATTTAAATATTTTGATGGGCATTTTACTGTATCAGGGCATCTTCGATCTTTACCCAAAACTCATGTCAAATTTAAAATTAAGCAGAATTCTTCGAAAATCCTACTCCAATTCATGACTCAAACGCGTATCTAATTGATTATGATTTTGTTTTTAATATAAGATTTTTACGGATGCTTCTTTTTTTTTTTAGAATTTAGGGAAAGAAAATTGAAGAAACCACAAAGTAAATCAGTTTATTGTTTGGTCACTATGAAAATGGTGAGAAAATATGAAGCTAAAGAAAATAAAGTGAAAAGTTGTTTTTATTTTCCCTTCAATTTCTTTTCGTTTTTCTTATAAGAATATTCTTCAAGTATAAGAATATTCTTCAAGTATTTCTTTTTTTGTGTGCATATGGAATTTTAGTTCACTAGTCTATATCTATACAGCTAACAAATCATTATAGTATCACATGTTCAACAGAATTTAATCTAAAATTTAGAGTTACTATAGATGTTTGTATACATACTTTAATATTAAACTCGAAAACCACATCCTTGTAGCCAAGTGGTAAGCTTCTTTGGGCGTACTACCAAGAGGTTTAGTGTTCGAGTCATGGGAGCCTGGCCACTAAGGATTTCACCCGGCGACTCCAAGATTGGGCATTGATTGAATGCTGGCCCAGAATCCCCCGATTACTAAAAAAAAAAAAAAAACTTGAGTAAAATTCTTCAAGATTGGGCCTTGATTGGATGCTTTTAAGGGTTTGTTAAGCTTCACACCCATCTAATTTACACACTGTGTTACTATACCCAATACTTTAAAAGTTGAAAGATCGTACCCTGAAGATTCTTATTTTTATCGATTTGCACTCCGTCAAAATCTATCGGAATTGTGGAGACAAATCATATCTAGTGGTTGTGATGTTTTCGATAAAAATAGTGACAGAAGGCTTTATGCCGCGAGGGTGCAGAATGTAATCAACCCATGATATTATTGACAATGTTTTGGTGTGAAATATTTGTAGGGCAACAGCTGAGAATGATGTGAGAATGAATGGGGCTTCTCTTCCTATCCTCTTGTACCCGGGTAATTCCTTCTCCCTAGAATTAGTTCAATATTATTCTACTACCTAGCTGTTACCTAACTCAGGCCACTGATTTCTCTGTTTTTCCTTAAAAATTTAACGTCGTAGCGATCAAGTTATGTTGAATGCTTTACGTTCGTGATTTGAATTTGACCAGCAATATTAATATTGTCATCTTAATAACTTACACTTATACTGAAGTATTAGGCAAATGACGGTTTGGGGCATGTTTCGGATTGGCTTGTGACTTTTGCGTTCAGGCAGAAGTATAAGAAGAGGCCCTAATCACAAGGGCACGATGAGAACTAAAAATAATTCATTTAAATCCCTAATTTGCTTTCCCGCAACATGTTTGTAGTTGAAGAAGCACCTCTTCAGCAAAAATGTGCTTTTAAAGTGACAGGCCGTGTGTCTTATAATGCTGTTTATATTACATTACAAAATACATCCTAGTGACCAATATTTTTCCCCCGATTTCCCCTTTGAGTTGGTGTGATGTAGTGTATAGTCTTATTCTTGCTTTTAAGTTTAACTCTTGACAAATTGTTTTTTTTTGGTCACTATTTCCATGGGAAAAAAGAAAAGAAAAGAAAAAGTAAACTTTTTTGTAAGGATAGGATTATCTTATAATGCTGTTTATATTACATTACAAAATACATCCTAGTGACCAATAATTTTCCCCCTAAATCCCCTTTGAGTTGGTGTGAATTAGTGCATAGTCTCATTCTTGGTTTTAACTCTTTAACAAAATGTTGTTTTTTTTTTTTTACTATTTCCATGGGAAAAAAAGAAAAGAAAAGAAAAAGAAAAACCTTTTTGTAAGGATAGGATTGGGAAAGAGTCGGATCATCCTAGAGGTTCTGACCATTTGTATCTTCTTCTGTTATGTTTTGGACATGACAACCAAACAATTGAAAGACAAAACTTTCTCATTTTAGAACTAAGGACACACCCTTAAGCCATAGTGATTATTGTATGGAGTATGAGCGAATTACATATAAAACAAGTAATTTGTAATATTGTAAAAGTACAAATGAAAATAATTTGTTTTTACGGTTGATGTAATGTTAAGACAAGGGCCAACTTCGTTTGTCCCCCATTTGGTAGAATTAAAGGGTTTACTTGACATTGTTGTGGAAATGAACATCATGTTATCATGTCAAGAAGGGGAGAATAAATAGGAAACAACTAAGGTATTATTATAACATATCAAACACATATACCCTCTAAGCTCTAAGGCCTCGTTTGGCAGGCCGGATAAAACTATCGCCCAATAATATGTTGTTAGACAAGGCATGACTTGATACTCTCCGACAGTTCTAAAGACTTCTGAACTATCCCATATATCCTATCATTTCTTTCTTTTTATTTTTCTTTTTTTCTTTAGCAGTTCAAAATTTGTTATTTTTTCATTCACTCTAAATGATTGGTTTTCTCTTATCACAAACAAGTCTTGTGATATTTTTGAATACACATACAAATGAACATCTTTGAGAACAGAATCCCCATTGTCCAATTAGTCAATTATTCAGAAGGACAAAAAAAAAAAAGATCTATCAAACTATTGAGTGAATGATTTAGTCAATGAACATTCAATTCTTTCTTCAATACAACAAGAACTACTGATATGATAAATCTTTCTTGAGTTACACCAAGAAAGATTTTGATATGATATTTCACTACATACTTGGGTAATAAATTGATCTTCATCTATTGAATTTCATGCAGATCATGTGATAACATTGATTTTTTTGGCTTGGGTAGGCACGAGATTGTAGGTACAGTGACAGAGGTTGGGAGCAAAGTAACAAAATTCAAAGCGGAGACAAAGTGGGAGTGGGATGCTTGGTAGGGTCATGCGGGTCTTGTGAAGGTTGTGCCGATGGACTCGAGAACTACTGTCCTAAATTGTTCCTAACCTATGCCACTATTTACCATGATGGGACCGTCACATACGGAGGCTATGCTGATGATATGGTGGCGAGTGAGAGCTTTGTGATACGTTTCCCGGAGAATATGCCACTTGCGGGTAGTGCTCCACTGCTTTGTGCTGGAGTCTCCGTGTATAGTCCCTTGAAATACTATGGCGTGGACAAACCGGGTATGCACTTGGGAGTGGTTGGCCTTGGTGGGCTTGGTCATGTGGCTGTGAAATTTGGCAAGGCTTTTGGGATGAAAGTGACGGTGATTAGTACTTCCGCTAACAAGAAGGATGAAGCTATTAAAGTTCTTGGTGCGGATGATTTTATGGTTAGCCACGACCCTGAACAAATGCAGGTAAGTGGCTTTAGATTTATGTTGCAGTGAAATTCCCATTTTAGTAATGCTTTTACATAGCTAATTTCAACACTTAGTTGAAGGCTCTTTTTCGTGGTGTAGTTACCTGGGGAAAAGAAAAGAGAATAATGAGGAACACACTTTTCTTTCTTTGATTAATAAGGAAAACTGTGAGGAAACTACAAAGACAATGAAATATATCAATTAAAAGGAGTTTGAATTTTGAGTCAAACCCTTCTTTTTTTTGAGCTCGTATTTTTTTATTTTTTTTTACAAAATTTTAATTTCTGATGATATTTAATCATGGAGAAAACACTTTTTTTTTTCTTCTCATTTTCCTCTTCCGTTCCTTGTACTTTTCCTTTGCTAAATCCATAAACCAAAGAGCGTCTAAGGCTCTGTTTGGTTCTTGGATGTAGGAAAGGAAAAGAAAAGAAAACGTCAAAGAAAATGCTTTTCCTTATTTATTTATTAGAGTTGTAATGCTATGCTACCCAAATTTTTTGTTTCCCCAAAAAGTGTTTCCCAACACATCATGTGGCAGTGGGCCAAGTATAATTTGATTGGTTGATGTTGATGTAGTCCCACCATTATTGAAGAGGGTTATACTGCCATATGTGTTGGGAAGCACTTTTTGAGAAAAAATTTTTTGGGAAGCATAGCATTGCTCTATTTATTAAGATAAAATGCGAGAAAAATAAGAAAGAAGAGAAAATAAAATGAAAAAGAAAATAAGAATTTTGTTGATTTTGCATTTTAATTTCATATCATTTTCATTGTGTAGATAATATATGCACGCAAGGATACGAGTCGGGTTTAGGTCACTTACCTAGCGGAATAACCCGACGGATCGCCGAACGGTGTTGTTACGAACCCGGCATCTTCACCCACGAAATTCTGCTCCATGTTGCCTCCGTGTACTCTCTTATGCATCGCCTAGGTCGTAGAGGATGCTTCTTGAGCCAACCCCATGTTGATCACGCGCTAAATCCCAAGCTCCTTGGTGATTAACTAAAGAGAGATGAACCGTGAGAGAGAGAGAGGGAGAGAGAGAGAGGCTGCTATGTATGTTAGGGGATTGTCCAATATGTTGTGTTTGTATCATATATATACACACACATAATATCCAAACCCTAGGGCTCCAAGAGCCATGGCCCATTGGACCCGGTCCAATGTATGTGGGTGCCCGTATGGCCCACATATTTCTTACATCTCCCACTCACCCACATAGGGCTAGTACTAAAACCAATCTCTCGAAACAGAACTTCTCATCTCTTCATACAGGGAAATAGAACGTGCGACCTTACGAAAAGAAAGTACAGCGACAGGAGTGTAATGCCAAATCATCACCATAATCAGCAAGACACATCACTCGGAAGCTTCTCGTGTATGCCTTAGACGATTCAACCACACCGGACACAGCATTCTCAATCCCTCGGTGAAAAGAATTGCTGCACCACCTCAATGTAATGTACTCATGACATATCAGTAACAAATTACGATTGTCGCAGGCCTGCTAATGAGTCACAAAAACATGGTGTGTTATTGAATGCTCTTCCCTGAGCCCACATGTCAATCCGATTAGCTTGACCGCTTGCCCAGACACACCCCATAGAACGGAATTGTCTCGTCGTCCTAGGATAGCATGCTAAAGTAGCTGTCATCAAGCTTCCTCTTCATGACATAGTCTCAAGTCGTGAAGGCAACCAGTTTGTAGGATAACCAATGTCTTGGATATGCTACATGGCTCACACAGCAATGAAGAGGAATCCATTCACTGCTCCACAGTCGATCGCAAAAGCACATGCAGTATGAAATGTATGCTATGGCGTTCTTCCATAAAAATGGGCATGTCACTCTGTGTTTGAAAAAATAAGTAACGCCATACGAATCTTAGTCTAGACGTTACACAAAACGTCTAACCTGAGTTTCCCAGCACAGTCGCCACTCTTGGCGCCCGTCTGAAAACTCACATTCGGCTATAAACAGGCTACATAGAGTCGTGGGATATCTCTATGTTCGACCAAATATAAGGTCTCATCTTAGATCCATCTAAGGCGACATATAGAAATAATAGGGTTTATATCTAGCTCGCTGTTCTTATACTGCGTAGATATAAGTGTTCAAGCTCGCTTTCTAAGCGCTATGGACATACATGTCCTAGCTAGCTATCTAAGCGCCATGAACACAAATGTCTCATCTTGCTCGCCATCTAAGCGCCATGGACACGCATGTCTTAGTTTGCTATCTCGGCGCCAAGGTGAATCACCCGTGTGAGCAGGTCGATTCAAGCCCGGTGACATATAAGAAATGTGCATTCATTCCACTTATAACAAATATATATATGGAAACCAACTAGTTTATAAAAACTTGAATAATAATGTCAATATCACAATAAAATGTCTAAGCACATCAAATCCCCAATTGGAGATATGCCTCAAGACAAATTCCCTTTGCGCAAACTACATCTAAAAAATGTGACAAAAACGAATGTCTATGTGCTAAAATGATTTTTGAGATCTTTTGCATATGCTCAGGCTTATGTGTTATCACCATAGATAAGCACAACCTCATCACTATGAGATAAAGAGCCTAGCCACTGCAAAAACTCTTAAACCAAAACAGCTTCTCTAACAGCTGCAGAGCACACCACATATTATACTTCCATCGCGGACAGCATAAGGCAAGGTCCACAGTCCTCCTGCGAACATATCGCAAGATACTCTTCACTACTTTCTAGTGACAGGACCATGGTTGCTACGTCAACGACTAATTAAACCAACCGCATAGCAGACATCTGACCGAGTACACACATTAGCATACTTCAGATTCCCTATTGCGGACGGATATGGCAAACTGGACATTTGTTTCCTCTTCTCATTATTCTTAAGACATTGATCTAAGGTCAAGGTGAATCCCCCAAAAAATGGGATGTCTATGGGTTTTCAGTTTTTTATGTGAAAACGTTCAAGAACCTACATCTTGTAAGTCCCTCGAGACAAACAGAGGAGCTTCTGAAAACAATATCTCATAGTCTAAACTTCCAACACATAGTTGGAATCACCCATGTCCTCAATCTCAAACTGAGAGGACAACCACTCTCAAGTGGCGACAATGGAACTCATCTCATTCCCAGCTAAAAGGACGTCATCAACATATAAAGAATTAAAACACTTTCTTTGGACCATTTAATGTACACACATTGTACCACTGCCTAGACGATTTGAGATAATAAATAGATCGTTTGAGACAGCATACTTTTGCGCTCATTCCCTTTGGTCACAACACCAATGGGATGATCCATATTTATCTCGTCGTCTTGTTCTCCATTGAGAAAAGAACAGTTTAAACATCCAACTAAAAGGGTTCAAAAACTAAATATGCGACAATTGCTAGGATAAGGCGAATGGAGTCAGATCTCACCCTTTGGGAGAACATGTTTCCATGGTCTATACCCTCTCTGGGTACAAACTATCGCCACAAGGCGCGCCTAATACTTGTCAATTGAACCATCTGCCTTGCGTTAGATTTTGAAAACACACTTGTCTCCAATCGTCTTACGCACAGGTGGATTGTCAACTAACTCCTAGACCTTATTTGCGTCCATAGAGCTCATCTCGTCTAGCATAGTAACTATCCACTCAGCTTCAGCAGACGAAGAAAAATGCTTCAACAAAAGAAGCAGGCTCATCCTCATCCACTTGTGCACACATTTGCACACATATGAAAATGTCTTCCTCAATTTCAAAACAGCGATAGGGAACGTTTTCCTCATCACCATACAGTGTACTACCTGAGAATCTTGAGTGCCTAGTGGTGCACTCCCACTATCTGGTACACTCCCACTAGCGTCTAGCGGTGTACTCCCACTCGGGTTAAGACTAGTACCATTTTACAGCGATTAATGGATGTAGATTATGTGGATCAATCTCCCCACCCTCGCTTTAAAGATGGTATATTGTCTTCAACATCCTCCAACTCATAGAGGTCAAGATATCTCTTAGTAATACAGATTTGTGGAAGTCATTCTCAATATCATGTGGCACCATTTCTGTCATTCCTATACCCGTTTGTTCATTATACGTAACATGGCTGTTGAGCTATTAGAATACCTTATAAAGGTACACTTTCTAGCTCTTGAGCGTAGTTTCTCGCACTTATGCGAGGTATAGTGAACATAACCTCCTGAGCTCCACGGGCGCAAATGCTCCAAAATGAGCTTTTCGCCTTTCCATAGCTCATAAGGGGGTAGAAGGAATTGACTGAGGAGAGGCACTCTAGGATGTAGGCAGCAAACATCCCCCCAAAACAACTTTGGGAGGTTGACTTGCACCATCATAGTCCTAGCCATATCTAGGAATGTCCCATTCCTTCTTTCTGCAACACCATATTGTTGCGGAGTTTCCGGAACAGAAAGTTGTCTGCGTTTCCCCTTTTTCCTCACATAGTTTCCAGAACTGATTAGATAAATACTCACAATCCTCATATCGCGCGAAATTATCTATGAAAGTGAGAAAATAAGGAACGCCATGACGTGCCTTTACAGCCATAGGTCCACAGATATGTGAGTGAACTAGCTCTAATGCTTGAGTAGCTCTATATAGCCTCTCTAAAAGGCTTTCGACATGCTTTACCAACTAAGCAAGACTCACACATAGGTAGGTCAACCTCAGCGAGTGGGCCCAAAAGGGCTTCTCGAGCTAATCAAGTCATCCTATCACATCCTATGCGTTCAAGTCCAGCATGTCATGTCTCAGAATAAATGAATTACAGAGGAAACTAGAATTATTAAAACAACTCTTAAGTAGTTATCTCTAGATAACTATGTCCTAGTAACACTACCACCCAAAAATGTCCATCCTATTACCACTGAACTGAAAAACGCCTTCGATTACGCTATTCCACCTTGTTAGCCTTAGGAGCAAACTTGCTGGCCCCACCCTGCCTCCAGGCGGGTTTACCCTTACCATTGCGTTTAGGCCCACTGGCCTTGCACTTACTTCCACTTATGGAAGTAGTGGTCAAGAGTATAGCTATACAGTTCGCCTTACCTTTTTGGCGCTCCGTATTCAGCTCAACATGTCAAAAAATGTCAAAACCAAAAATTTAACATTTCCTTTGTGGATCATGATGTGTTTTCTATGGATCCGCGAATCAGGCAAAGAACGAATCATAGCCTGAAACTACAGTTCGCCAGTAAAGATGTTCCGAGTATTCTGAAATCACGAATCATATCTGTCATCAACCTTAGATGTCCAGTCATCGTGTACTTGGAACGTTTCCTTCACTTTCCCGAACTTCATAACTAGATGCTTAATCTAGTAGTGAATGTGCCATGGAAAACAAATTTGAGCTGATCTCATAATACCTTGGCTATTGGGTAGTACATATACTTCCCAACACGATCATGGTGCATACTGCTTATCATAAAGCGCGTGCTATGATCCTTCTCGAGCCAAGTATTATAGGCTATTAAGGTTATAATGATATTGGGCCGGAGGCCCATTATTCGGTTTAATGGGTTGGACCATAGAATAAGCCTAAAACCCACAAACTCTTACTCATTCTATCAGTGTATTACTTTACAGTGCCATATAAAAAAAAATTAGTCCCTTTTAAACTTGTTACTTTTATAAAGATCGACAAAGTGTGGTTTGGAAAACATTTATTTTTGTGAATCCAAAAAATTTGAAGAATATTATTTGAGAACATTCGCAAGGGGTTGACATTATTATTTGCACATTTCATAAGGTTTGTTTTAAAATCCAATTACAAATGAGTTTTCCCCTTTCTACAATTTAAGACCAAAAAATTCGCTATTGCTCATTAATCAAATCTTAATTTTATAAATCAAGAAAAACTTTTTATAATTGATTTTTCTAAACAAACATCAATTAGATGGTACAATTACCTATCTAAGATCATCCACAGTAATATAAAGTGCGCCATACAACAAAAATTGCGCATGGACCCCTACGTGGGTCCGAATTGACAACTTAGAGCTCATGTTAAGGTAATTCAAGTGTATGATATATGAACAAAGAAAACCATCCCTTTACAAGTAGGCTTTTCCAATACAAGAAATAAAACCCTCGTCCTCACATTACATTTATAGCCCATAAAAAATAGGGATGCTTTGTTCATAAACATATACAAGAACAACCTTAAACATACATCGTGAGGACACAAGCTCTATAAATTGTCAATTATTGTCCATTCATTTAAGCCAGATTAAAATGTATTAATCACACACATCAAGCACTCATGTGGTCTTATTATAAAATGAATGGACCCATCCGTCACTCCACTTAAGGAGGAGGAATTAGAGGTCATAGGGTCAATCAATCACAAACAACGGTAATTAAACGTGACCAACAATGCAATGAGCCTCTAAAAATAATAAAATGTGCAATAAAATAATTATTGCACAGCCCAGATAGCTCCCATAAGCTAAGTAAAATCAATGAAAAAAATCCTGAATTTTTCATTAATTTTAACACAAATTTCGGTCTTAAAACATATTTTAAAACCAATTCATTATGGGCTTTTAAATTAACAAATAAATTTAAAACACTTCATGGAAAAAATTAAATAACTGAAAAACTGACTTTTCATTATAAAGAATTTTCCAAAATTTATCAAGGCCCAAAAATATTTTGAATCAATTTAACAAAATAAATTAATCTAGTTAAATAAAATTAACTATGAGTAACAAATTCCCAAAAATACAAAAATTTCAAGAATTTGTTCTTCAAAGATTTTCAGTGGTCTAATATGGTGTTCCAAACACCTCATATTAATTTCAAAAATTAATATTCTATTTTGGCTATTTTAAGCAATTAAATAAATGCCCATAAGCATAAATTTTATGCTCTAAAATACCAAAACAAAAAATGAGATAATTCATAAAATTTTCTCAAGTCTCCAATCAGTGTACAAAACACTAGACATTAAATTCAAGAATTAACAACTTTAATGGTTATATTTTAAGCAATTAGTATTGCATACTCAACACAATATATATGCTCTAAAATACGTCCCAAAGTGCGAGAAAATACACTAAAATAATTTTCTCAAGCTACCACTTGTGTTCTAAACACATTGTGTTAATTCCCTGAACTAATAATCAATAAAAATATTTTAAGCAATTTAATGTGTACAAAAACACACAATTATATGCTCTAAAATATTAATATGATTGAGATAATTTACCAAAAATTACCTGTGGGTCCCACAAAATTTTACATGGTCTTAAAACAGTGTCCCTTATGTCCCATATTAATTACAAAAATTAATAATATATTATGGCTATTTTAAGCAATTAAATCAACGTCCATAAACATTAATTATATGCTCTAAAATACCATAAATACATGATAATTTACATAAAAATTATTTTGGAGTCCCTTACAGTGTACATAACACTGAAAAAAATATAATATTACAAAAAATATTATTTTATGGACTTTAAACCAATTAAATATTTATATGCTTCAAAACATATAAAAAAATAAGAGTTAATTTACCCAAAAAAAAATTTCTCCACCCCCAAACAGTGTTCAAAACACTAGAAAAAAAATAATATACAAAAAAAAATTTCTTTTGTATTTTAAAATTAATCTAAAACATTTGTTTTAATTAACAAGAGAATTATTTTTATTAATTCAAATAGTGAAGGAGCTTCTTGGAAAAACAAAAAAAAAAATTGTAGTCCATAACAGCAAGGATCACGCCCATGACCCATAAAAAAAAAATTTGATGCGATGGCCACGAATTCAGTGGTCCCATCTACCCTTCACATAACCAAAAATATGGAGCATGGGCTCCACACGCCAAAGGGCGTGACTTTTTTTTAAACCTAAAACATATATGTTGTGCAGCAGCCATGGCTGCGCACAACAGTTACCTTGCGAGACTATATCCCCTACAC
Organism: Hydrangea macrophylla; assembly: GCA_033977485.1. Classification (NCBI taxonomy): domain Eukaryota; kingdom Viridiplantae; phylum Streptophyta; class Magnoliopsida; order Cornales; family Hydrangeaceae; genus Hydrangea; species Hydrangea macrophylla. The sequence continues at coordinate 89,494,630 of CM066986.1, forward strand.
CGGAGATAAATAGCTGTTAAAACTTTATAGGGGACTCAAGGGACCATAAGGAATACAACCATGCCAAAAAATTAGACCCCTATTGGAGTTTCGATATAGACCCACTTTAAAATCAAATTTTCAAAGTTTTCATAAAAGCTTGCTTGAAGCTTTAATGGCAGATTCAATTCGGGTGATCTACGGGCGAATCAACAACCTACAGGCTCTGATACCAATGTAGATAATATATGCACGCAAGGATACGAGTCGGGTTTAGGTCACTTACCTAGCGGAATAACCCGACGGATCGCCGAACGGTGTTGTTACGAACCCGGCATCTTCACCCACGAAATTCTGCTCCATGTTGCCTCCGTGTACTCTCTTATGCATCGCCTAGGTCGTAGAGGATGCTTCTTGAGCCAACCCCATGTTGATCACGCGCTAAATCCCAAGCTCCTTGGTGATTAGCTAAAGAGAGATGAACCGTGAGAGAGAGAGAGGGAGAGAGAGAGAGGCTGCTATGTATGTTAGGGGATTGTCCAATATGTTGTGTTTGTATCATATATATATACACACACATAATATCCAAACCCTAGGGCTCCAAGAGCCATGGCCCATTGGACCCTGTCCAATGTATGTGGGTGCCCGTATGGCCCACATATTTCTTACACATTGATTTCAACTATTTTTGAAAATCATGTAGTTTCTGTTTCTAATATTATTTTAGTAGAAAACACTACAGATTTTGGTTTTCCTTTCCGATTTTCTTCCCTTTTTTCTTTTCTTTTTATTTTCCCTCCCTAAATTCGCAAACAGAATAAATCATGACTGTATAACCAAAGGATTTTTTTTGTAGGCTGCCGCTGGCACAATGGATGGCATTATAGATACTGTCTCTGCTAAACATCCCATCATGCCATTGATTAATCTTCTCAAGTTTCATGGCAAGTTTATTATGGTTGGAGGTGTAACAGAGCCGCTGGAGCTAGAAGTCTTTCCATTACTTCTGGGTAAGGATATTGTGTGCAGGATTTAGAGGCAGTTTGGGTAGTACAAGAATCGATTTATTGTTCATAGATATCAGTTTCTAAATAATTTGTTTCTGTCTCTACTTTTTGGTTATATTCGAGTCCACGGCTAACTCAAAAATACGCCAACAACCGATATTGGTTTTCATACAAATCCAAATGAAAGTGAGATTCTGAACTTGGTCCTGGTTTAAGCATTTCCAAATAGGCCCTTTAATTATAATTTTTTTTTTTGGGTAAATTACATTTCTAAGTCCTTATAGTTTGGGTTTGATGTCACTTTTGTCCCGGCAGTGTCTATTTTGACAATTTGTTTTCCTTACAATATAGTATGTTCATCAAATTTTCTTTTAATTTTTTATAGATTTAAGTTCAACAATATAGGGGTGTATCCAATTTCTCTAGGAAGAATTTACCATTATGGCCTCATGTGTAGGGGATATATTCATAAAAGGGTTAATTAAACCTAAGTTAAAACTGTAAGGACAAAGTGTCAAAAGTGTAACTACAGAGATCAAAATGACATTACATCAAAATTACAGGGGTACAAAGTGTAATTTACCAAAATTTTAAAACCTCAAATGTTCTATTTTGGCTTTTTAGAGTTGCTGAGCTAATAAGATGTATCTTTAATTAACAGGAAGAAAGATGGTGGGTGGAAGCAACTTTGGTGGAATTAAGAAAACCAAAGAAATGATTGATTTTGCAGCCAAACACAACATTACTGCTGAAGTTGAGGTCATTCCAGTGGACTATGTGAACACTGCTCTGGACCGTTTGGCTAAGGCTGATGTTAGATATAGGTTTGTCATTGATATCGCTAATACCTTGAAGGCCCAGTAGACTATCGCTAGAAAGATATACTCCAGTATATATATATATATATATATATATATGGGGAATGCTAATTTAGGGCACTTTTTTAGTAACGAAAAAAAACGTTTTTTGTGATAAAATTTTTTGTCCCTAATTGTTTTTCACCTTTAGGTACAAAAAATTTCTATGAAAGTGTTTTTTTTATCACTAAAAACTGGTTTTATCAGTTTACATCGCTACAAGTGTCTTTTTGTCGCTAAAAACTAGTGTACGCACTGACTCTTAACCTACAACCACCGAAAATTGTGTTTCAATGGTTGTAATTTATGCATATGTATTGCTACGTTATGTAGTTGGAATTATTTAGGTATGGTAAATTGTGAACAAAAATGATACACGAACAATGAATTGTACAACGCTTTGTACAACCGGGGCTTCTCAGCAATTTTTAGAAAATTTGTGGGCCCCACTTTGACAACTTAAACTCTTTCTCTCTCATTTGGTCAAATGGGTCTCTGCAATTTGAGCATTGGGGGTTACATTTAGCAAGCCAAGTTCTGTGTTGCACTACAGAAAAGTATACATAATAACAATAAGTTCATCCAAGGTAGCATTTTTTGTGGTCGAGATCTTTGCCACCGGGGTGGATAAATTCGAAAATCACAAATCTAAACACAGAAACAAACAAGACGTGCATGTTATCAAAGGGCTGCTAGTCAACTATTACAGATCATGATATTCAGTACAGCAATACACAAACCAGCTGATGCCTTAACAGATATCCCTAGTTAGTCAGTAGAGGAGACTATACACCAATGGGAAGGTGAAAATGTCACACATTTAACTTGATCATAGCATGAGAGGGGCTAGTACATCATCTTCTCTTTGACAAACATAATCACTTTCCTTGATCATAAAATGGAGCATCCCTTTTGTCCCTTTCTCTTCTTCTTCTTCTTCTGTTTGGGTGGCTAGAGCACCACTTTAATGGCTGCGTCAAAAACGGCTTTTACATTCTGCAGTTCATGAGAATATAGAACCCGCGTCAATGACAAGGACGACTTTCACTTTGTGTTTTTGAACTACATTCAATGTAGGCTGGAGCTCCAATCAGTTTCCTTGGCTCTTCTCCCTTGAAATGGAAAAGCAAATAAAGAAGTTAAATAATCCAAGAGATAGGGATAAAAATTCAAAAGGAAAAGAAAAAGATTTAAGAACATATCAAGCGATAGTTTTTACCTGAGCTGTGGTTATGGGCACTGCACCTGGGTGGTCTACAAAAAACAGCTTGTCATCTCTAAGATCTGCAGTTGGGGAAAATCCATTATGGACCACAATAATTGGGATGGCAAATCTACTCTCAATGGTAATTGGTTGACACCTTTTCAGCAAAACATGCATACGTACTAAATTCTTACTTCACTCATGTGCTATGATTAGTATGAATTACTTTAAAACTGAAGTGTCTTATTAGGTTTATTCTTTGTTATAGCAAATAAACCAATTACTTATCCTTCACTTGAAGGTATCAGCTAAATAACCAAAAAATGCAATGACTCCAACAGAAATACCATTTTCTATTCAAGCACTGTGAACCAGTGTCCCCAAAAAATAACACTCAAGCACACTATCATTAAAACATAATAAAGGCCAACTGTTCTGGAAATTATTTCCCAAATAGCTTTTTTGAAACCCAAATATTGAAAATTAACATAAGCAAATCAAATGGGGACTCTACTTTCTTATTCATCAAAATAAATGAAACAAACAACTAATCAAATGAATGAAATAGCTCCGAAATCAGTCTAAAACTAAAGTTGAGGTTCATTATGAATCATTCATGAAGTTATACACCCTTAATTTGTTTGCAATGTACACACACACACACACACACAAAAACACTCAAGCACTGTGAACCAGTGTCCCAAAAAAAAAACACTCAAACACTATCATTTTTGAAGTTCTATTATCAAAATAGGAGGTGTCAGGATGATTTCCTATATTTCAGCCTATTCTTTTTATCTGTAACGTTATTTCAGCCTATTCTTTTTATCTGTAACGTCTTTAGGATGATTTCCTATATTTCAGCCTATTCTTTTGTTTTTCTTATTTGTAACGTTGTTTCCTTTTTTACTTGTTTTTCTGTTTTGTAACTTAGCCTATATATTCAAGGCACACACTTGAATGAAATATACAACCAAAAGTTCCAAAATACATCTCTATATTTATTATGGTATCAGAGCAGTGATAACGTTTCTCATTTCGTCATCATGTCCGGCGAAAGTAATGTCGCTGCCAACAATCTCTTCGACGATAACCCCACTGTCATTTTAGCCAAACCCATTCAATATGCCATCCATCACTCTGACAGCCCCTCAACTATTCTTGTCACCCCTCTTCTCATAGGTGATAATTATGGCACGTGGAGCCGCGCCATCACGATGGCTCTCCGGGCTAAAAGCAAATTTGGGTTTGTCGATGGCTCTCTTCCTGCACTAAAGAACAAAGATGATCTCGACAATTGGACACGCTGCAATGACCTCGTTAGTAGCTGGATCTTGAACTCGGTTTCGCCGGAGATACGCCAAAGTATCCTCTACGCCAACACTGCTACTCAGATCTGGACCGATTTGCAGGAGCGGTTCTCCCAATCGAATGCGCCAAAGATATACCAATTAAAGCAATCAATCACAGCTTTAAAGCAGGAAGGTATGAGTGTTTCGTTGTATTTCACTCAGCTCAAATCCTTATGGGATGAGTTGGGCTCTATTATGTCTATCACACCATGTATTTGTGGAAATGCAAAATCTGTTATTGAGCACCAGAACCAGGATCGAGCCATGGAATTTCTCCAAGGGCTCCACGATAATTTTTCTCAATTAAGAAGCCAAATCTTGCTGATGGAACCTTTCCCATCTACCCACCGCATTTATAATCTTGTACGTCAAGAGGAGAAACATCAGGAAATCAATAATCAATCCACACCTGCTGTTGAATCTGCTGCATTTCAAGTCTCCAAACAATTCGATCGGACTGCTGGAAAGCGTCAACGTCCATTTTGTGATCATTGCAACAAGATGGGACATACTCGGGCTACGTGCTTTCAAATCCATGGCTTCCCCGATAAGCAAGGAAAACTACCAGCAGGTACATCTAATCCGTCCGCTGCTCCGAATAATCAGCTCACTCAGGCTCAATACAACAAGTTGATGGCACTCTTGGCAAAGGATAATTCCGCCGAACCTTCCGCTCACTTCGCAGGTACAATTTTTTCTTCAACATCTTCCTGTTGGATTATCGATTCTGGCACTTCAAACCATATATGTCAATCACTGTCATTATTTTCATCTTACTACGTGTTACAAACAAAAAAATCTGTTCAATTACCAGATGGTTCTCATGCGATTGTCACTCACATTGGTACTGTCAAATGTTCACAGTCCCTTATTCTCAAGGATGTGTTTTACATTCCATCCTTCAAATTCAATTTGTTATCTATTTCACAGTACACCAACGCAACAAATTGCAGAGTAATTTTTGTTCAATCTCATTGTCTTTTTTAAGACCAACTAACGAAGAAGACGATTGGGCGGGGTAGTCTCCATCATGGCCTCTTTTATCTGGATGATGTCTCCATTTTACATTTTGTTTTTTCTTTTCAGCATTTGAATAATTTTGACCTTTGGCATTCACGCCTCGGTCATCCATGTAATTCTCGTTTTAATTTTCTTGCTAGGACTTTTCCGGAAATTCATGGTAATAAAAGCTTTATTTGTGATGTTTGTCCTCAAGCTAAACAGTCTCGCAAAGTTTTTCCTCATAGTGTTTCTAATTCTTCAAAATGTTTCGAGTTAATTCATGTTGATATTTGGGGACCCTTTTCCGTTCCTTCAACAAATGGATCACGATTTTTTCTTACGATTGTGGATGATTATTCTCGTTGTACTTGGATATATCTAATGAACAACAAATCTGAATCTTTTCGTATGTTAATGCAATTTTTTCACCATATTACCCGACAGTTCAATTCAACAATTCAACAAATTAATTCGGGAAATGGCGGTATTTTTCTTCCGCAACTTCAATCTATTCGCTCTGATAATGGGTCTGAATTTCTTTCTTCTGATTTTCAATCATGGTTTAATAAACATGGGATCATTCATCAACGTAGTTGTGCTGCAACCCCCCAACAAAATGGCGTTGTTGAACGTAAACACCGTCATCTCCTTGATGTAGCTCGTTCATTACGTTTTCAAAGTCATCTTCCTCTTTCCTTTTGGGGGGAATGTGTTCTCACCGCCGTTTTTCTAATAAATAAAATGCCGACACCAATCTTGGATTTTAAATCGCCACACGAAATTTTGTTTGGTACTCCTCCATCATATTCCTCTTTACGAGTGTTTGGCTCCTTATGTTTCGCCAAAAATATGTATATCAAGACCAAGTTTGATGCTCGTGCTCACCCTGGCATCTTTGTTGGTTACCCTTATGGTCAAAAGGGATATCGTGTTTATGATCTTACCACTCGCAAAATTGTTGTTTCTCGCGATGTTGTTTTTCACGAATCTATTTTTCCATATCGAGATGTTCCTTCCACCTCACATCCTTGTCCAATCACTATTGCTCCATTGGATGATGTTCCCATTGCTCCATTGGATGATGTTCCTATTGCTCCAGTACCTCCTTCATCATCTCTGCCCATTGTCACAGCGCCTACTTCCTCTGGTGCTGATATTATCATTGACAATGTTTCTACTTCACCCGTCCCACTGGAATCCGACCTCCCTAAACGAGCTAGGAAACCACCATCTCACTTGAGTGATTATATATGTTCCCAAGTTTCTTCTTCCACTGCCTTTCCACTCGCAAATTGTTTTTCCCTGTCTACTTTGAGTTCTTCTCATCGTGCCTTTATCTCCACCGTCATTAATCACAATGAACCACGAACTTTTCTACAAGCCAGTAAGTCTCCACACTGGAACTCTGCTATGTCCGATGAACTTCAGGCCCTTGCCGCTAATCATACTTGGACTATATGTTCGTTGCCTCCTGGTAAAACCCCTATTGGTTGTAAATGGGTATATAAAATCAAATATCGCTCCGACGGCTCAATTGAACGCTATAAGCGCGCCTCGTTGCAAAAGGATATTCTCAAACTGAAGGTGTCGACTATCATGACACTTTTGCTTCGGTCGCCAAGCTTGTTACGGTTCGACTTCTTCTCTCCATTGCTGCCATTAAAGGATGGCCCCTTCATCAATTGGACGTTAACAATGCTTTTTTACAAGGTGACCTTGATGAAGAGGTTTTTATGCAACTTCCTCCCGGTTTTTCCAGTAAAGATGATAATCGTGTTTGTAAATTACACAAATCTCTTTATGGGCTTAAACAAGCTTCTCGCCAATGGTTTTCTAAATTTTCCTCCACTCTTATTCACCATGGCTTTCATCAATCTATTTCGGATTATAGCCTTTTTACATATATTCGTGATAACATTTCAGTTTTTGTTCTTGTCTATGTTGATGATATTATCATCACTGGGAACAACGTTCAATTTATCTCTGTCACAAAGCAACTTTTGGCCAATTCTTTTTCCATTAAGGATCTTGGTCCTCTTCGTTATTTCCTTGGAATTGAGGTTTCCCGTTCCAAGACTGGTATTTTCTTATGTCAACGCAAATACACCCTTGACATTTTATCTGATTCTGGTCAGCTGGGATCTCGTCCATCTTCCTTTCCCATGGAACAACACCTTAAGTTGCGACCCGATGATGGCACTCCGCTTTCCGATCCTTCTATTTATCGTCGCCTCATTGGCCGCCTTCTATACCTCACTGTCACTCGTCCTGATATTCAATATGCAGTCAATTCGCTTAGCCAGTTCATGCAACAGCCTCATTCTACCCATCTCGATGCGGCCCATCGTGTCCTTCGATATTTAAAAGGTTCTGTTGGTAAAGGGATATTCCTCTCGGCCTCCAGCTCTCTTTCTCTCGTCGGTTTTTCTGATTCCGATTAGGCCGGCTGTCCGCTTACCCGACGATCCACTACTGGTTATTTCACGATGCTTGGTTCTAGCCCGATATCCTGGAAAACTAAGAAACAACCCACCGTTTCTCGTAGCTCTGCGGAAGCCGAATATCGCTCTCTATCTGCTCTTACTTCTGAGTTACAATGGCTACATTCGCTTCTCTCGGACCTCGGATTTCCGCCTCGCGAACCAATACTTGTTCATTGTGACAATCAAGCTGCCCTTCACATCGCCAACAACCCGGTCTTCTATGAACGCACCAAACATATTGAGATCGACTGCCATTTTGTTCGTGAGAAGATTCAGTCCGGCTTGATCTCCCCTATGTACTTACGTTCTTCGGATCAATTAGCTGACATTTTCATCAAACCTCTAGGTGCAGATACTCTTCATCGTCTACTTTCCAAGTTGGGTGTGATCGATATCTCGTCCCCACCTCCAACTTGCCGGGGGATGTCAGGATGATTTCCTATATTTCAGCCTATTCTTTTTATCTGTAACGTTATTTCAGCCTATTCTTTTTATCTGTAACGTCTTTAGGATGATTTCCTATATTTCAGCCTATTCTTTTGTTTTTCTTATTTGTAACGTTGTTTCCTTTTTACTTGTTTTTCTGTTTTGTAACTTAGCCTATATATTCAAGGCACACACTTGAATGAAATATACAATCAAAAGTTCCAAAATACATCTCTATATTTATTAGGAGGCAATCAGGGTGTACACATATATATACATATATATATATGTAAATCGAGAGAGAGACAGAGAGAACGAGAGAGAGAGAGTGAACCTCTGAATGAGAGAGAGAGTGTGTGTACTTCTCGCCGCCGATCGCTCGCCGCGCCGCCGATCGCCGCTGATCGGGTATGAGAAGTCTCAAAAATGTTGGATCCTCTTTTTTTTGCTGTAGATTTTTTCTTGAAATTGCAGAGACCCATTTGACCAAATGAGAGAGAAAGAGTTTAAGTTGTCAAAGTGGGGCCCACAAATTTTCTAAAAATTGCTGAGAAGCCCCGGTTGTACAAAGCGTTGTACAATTCATTGTTCGTGTATCATTTTTGAATTGCAAATGTTTGGTGTTGAAGTTAATTGTGTTTTTAATCATATATATATATATATTGAGTTTGTTGGTGCAATATTCTGGCTCCATGGGACATACAATTTCAAATATGACACGGATACCGTTGTTATTTTAAATAAAAAGTCACAGTTAGAAAATATGTTCAATTTAATGGAACAGAGGCTATCTACGGATGCATTTGAAAAACGTGCTAACTACAAGAGGTGTATTTAAGCTTATGTAAGGGTGTATCTCAAACACGTGCTAACTGTAGGAGGTGGGTGTATTTGTTTAACTCAATGTCGAAATAACTATATGAAAACTTTTGTCCAATTTATTTAACAAATTTATTAATGATGACATCTTAGTTGAATGTACAAGAATATTAGTGTTGTAAAAATGGAAAATGTGATGGGAGTATTGTACATTCATCACATCATAAAAAGAATACGAGGAGCCGTAAAATTCAGTGGTGCGCGCTAGGCCTGTAAACGGGTCGGATTCGGACCGGATCTAGTGCATCCAGATCCAGATTCGCTAAACTATATACGGATTCAGATTCGGATCTGACGGATCTGTTATAAATCAGTCCATATCTGGATCCGTCAAAATATACCGAATCCGGATCCGGATTCGATCCGAAATAATATATAATATGTATATCTATACTATTTTTGTATATACATGACTAATATATTAAATATAATACAGTATGTATATGCATTATATATATAAATAATTATATTATAGTATGTATATACATTATATATACACAATTATATTATATATATATATATAAAATATGTAGATATATATAAATATATTTATATATATAAGTATTATTCGGATCCGGGTCTTAGGCGGACCGGATATTACAAAACCATATCTGTTCCATTTTTTAAGCATAAAATACGGATTCAGATTCGGATCCGGATCTGGATATGGATCTTAAAAAATGCTCAGATCCGTCTAACAGAGCCGGATCTGGACCGGATTCGGGTCTAGACCCGGTCCATTGACAGGCCTAGTGCGCGCACGATGCTGGCATGAGAGAGAGAGAGAGAGAGAGAGAGAGAGAGAAGGGTTGTGACAAGCAGGTTGAAACATAATCGGTAGGCAAAGCCATAGTGGTGACAAAGGGGACTAGTAGAGGTGCAAGAAGCATAAATCCGATTCAGTAGAAAAATGAGACTTGGAATAAAAGGGTGGAGGGAATGACTATAACAAAGGTAGTATGGTACCCTTTCTTTGTCCTAGAGTATCCCAAGAAACACACCAAATGGCCCGTGTGTCTACTAAGCAAAAATACCCAAAAATACGAGATAGTATCGAGACTTTTGCAAAGGGTAGATGCGCTTAACCGAGAAATAGACATTTCACGGGCAATGGAAAAAGTTCTATCGTCATGCTTTCATTGGAGCTTGTTTGTTGATCTTTTGTATGGGTTGGTACTTCAAGAAATATGGAGGAAATAATGCACTGTATTTAGCATAGAATTGAAGGAAAGAAAGTGTTGTAATGCACGAGTTATCAATGAAAAATCCTTGTTTTTTGAACATTTGAGGTAAATTTACAATTCAAACATAGGTACACAACTCCAATAAAAAAATTTGCATTAAATACAACCATAAATAACATGCAAGAAAGACACTCAACCAACACTGGGCTGTAAATGACATGAAATAAAACTAAGCATTCAACATAATATTCATAGAAACTAAAACAGAGCATTGAACACAACTGACTAAGCAAGCACAACATGTCATAATTCAACAAACCAAAAGAAGTTGCACAAATTATCCAACCAAAAGATAAAACAGTTTATGAGAAAGCAAAACAAGGTCAATAGTTTATCAATTGATGCTAACAAAACAAAAACACTATAAGTTTCTCAATTGATGCTGACCCTACTTTACCCTTCTTAGTTGCATCTGCGCTTCTAGTTCTAGGTGCAACCATCCTTCTTGGTCTCACAAACCCACCACTAGTAGTAGTTGTCCACTTTACTCCCAAACATTATAGTTTTGATCTTCTTGGGAGAGCGTACAAACACATCAATGATTCAATGGGTGCAAAATTGTTGTATAAAATGAGCACTAAACATAAAGTTAGATAACAATAAATTTAACTCAATTGCTCTTCTAGAGGTATTCGATGCTTAACTTGAAACCTGGTTCAAACGAGCACTAGATAAACATGTGAATTTTAATTGTCGCTATATTCCTCACTAACTTGCTGACAACCATCCTCAACATAAATAACAATTATTGGATGACCAATGTGAATTTTAAGCATGTTAATTACATCATCTTTCTCTATTTTTCTTAACCCATTGTCCAAACTAACTCCAGGCATCCTAAAGAACAGTTTATTTGTTGGTTGGTGACCAACTTTGATAAACATGTCATGGAGTTCAAAATAGGACATCAAGTCAGGGTCACATTTCTCAAAGTACTTCACATTTCCTCCTTTATACATGATGCATACTCTTTTAATAAATTTTCCACCATAGTGCATCACTAGTGTAAAAGTTTCTGGCTTGCTGAAAAAAATAGAAATAGAGTAATTTAATACACACCTATGTGACATTAAACAAACAATAACATGCATGTAGGGCCAATTTGTTTTGATACAACAGACAAAGAAATATAGTTCAAAATGAAAAGTTCATTGGTCACTACTACATCCATAGAAACATAGTAGGATCCATTTGTTTTGAATATGTATATATATATATGTATATGATATATAAAACTGAGATACTCTCTTTTTTACCAACAACACATAACATGGTCCCCACTTGTATGTGCATTTGCTTTGAAATTCCACAAATCTACATCTATAAAAGCATTTCTAAGTCTCAACAAAATCCTCCATCCAAATAATTTGTACTTGAAAGCAAAAAGAAGTACCTTAAAAGGAGCTTCGACAGACCAATTGAGCGTCGACAGAGGTTCGACAGACCAACTGAAACCAGAGCATTAGCAGACCAACTTAATCTTCATAGTGCCTATCGTTCTTTGCAGCAACCAAAACCATGGCCATAGCCGTTTGAATCCATACCAATCGTCACACCCAAACCCTAATCCCCGTCGTGTTACTGCTAAAGCTAAGTTTGGTAAAGGTAGAGTGAGAGAGGGCATCTCTACAAGCAAATATATTCATATTAATGGAGGGGCATTTCCATATCTTTATGTTATCCGTTACATTCCGTAAATGTGCCACTTTACCAAAAAGCATAGGAGAGTTAAGTGGTCAATTTTAAACCACATGGGGGTAAAGTGGCATCAGGCCAAAGGGGGGGGGGGGGGGTGGGTAGGGGAAGTGTAATTAACCCTAAAAATTATAGGTAGTATACTTGTTGGCCAGCCCCCTGCAAATGAAAATACTTTACAGATTACCCTTGTAATATTTTTAAAATTTACAAAATGGTCTACGTAAATATACATATTGGGGTGTGTGGGGGAAGTGTAATTAACCCTAAAAATTATAGGTAGTATACTTGTTGGCCGGCCCCTGCAAATGAAAATACTTTACAGATTACCCTTGTAATATTTTTAAAATTTACAAAATGGTCTACGTAAATATACATATTGCACCACTAATTGTAAATCAACCCACCCTAAACCAATTTATTCATGGATTTAAATAAAGTAGATCAAGATCAACTATATGCAATGAAGATTACAAGCACCAAACCTCTCAACTTGAATAAATAAATAAATGATAAAAATAAAAAAAAAACACAACAACTCGGAGAATAGATCCAAAAACAATTTCTCGTGAGTGCTACTCATGGGCCACGAGTAAGCCCTATTTTCTAGTGAACCCAGTTCAGTATACTTGGCTCCCCCAATTAATATTGGTTCCACCCATGCAGCTAATCATCTTGATCCACAACCAGATTTGCCAATATCTTTATTTACGTAACTTCACTTGGATATCTATGGGGATCATAAGTACTTAAGTTATTACACACATGTATTTGAAACATCTGCAGGTTCTTTAAGATATGGGGATCATAACTTAAGCTGTGTACATGTTTCCAAACATTTGTTATGCTTTTTTATTGTGCAAGTGTCTGCCGTTTTAATAAGTATATTTCAGGTCTGTTTGACTTAAAACTACTGTTAAAAAATTGGTACTTCATCGTTTAACACAATACTGGCTATTTATTAAAACAAGGTAAAAATAAGTCAGATTGGGTGTGATCCTACTCCTGTTTTTAGCAATTCCAAACAGGACTGTCATCTAACACAAAAGCTCTATTAAAATTGATTCCTAATCAAAATAGTTTTTACGATCACGGGATAGAAAATACGGAGCAGATTTGTCTCGGCCCAAGATAACGATACATCCAACACCACTGATATGTGCCTAGAATTCCTTGCTAAGCTAAAGGAGATAGAAAAGAAAGTGTAAACACAATACATCATTCTCTGCCAAACGGCAACATAAGGTAAAAGGATGATATAACTTTGATTAGTATGTCCCAATAATAGCAAGTACATCAAAATACTGGAACCACTCTAAGAGATTATTCCTAGCAAACCAGAGCAGCATATACCAAAATTAACATACAAGTACCAAAGACACTGGAGAAGTTTTGGCAGATTTTAAACTGTTCCCAATGTCAATGACAAAGCGGTATCTAACATCTCCCTTGGCAAAAGTCGCTCCATTGCAGTGTTCACATTGTCCATTGGAATCACCTCTATGTCAGCTTTTACGTTGTGTTTTGCTGCAAAATCAATCATCTCTTGCGTCTCCTTCATCCCTCCGATGTAGCTTCTACCCACAATCTTCCTCCCTGTATATGTATATATATATATGTATATGTATAGTTCCCCACATTAAATATACAACCCATGGGTTAGTGTAGCAGAGTGCGCAGGTTAGTGGGGCAGCCTGCAGGTTCTTTCTAGCTTAAAAGCAAGTTCATAGGGTAAGTTTACTCGACCCTGTTTACTTAAGAGTCTGGCCGTATACATACACATATATCTATATGTAATTGCTACCATTTTTCTTAATTACTCTGTTGAAAACTTACCCATAAGCAAAGGAAAGACATTAGCTCAAGTGGCTTCTCTGGTACACCGACCATCACAAGCTAGCTTTCCATGAGATTTCAACAGACCAAGCAATGGGAGAAGAGGGTGAATTGCAAAGACTATGTATAATTCCATCCAATGTCCCTGTAGCAGCCTATATTGAATTGTACTCCCTTCGTCCCAAATTGCTTGGCAATTATGGGGAATCTAACTTTTTAAGAGAATGATTGCACTTTTGTCAATTAAAATTAACAATGATAGTATTTTATGAGAATCGAGGAATACACGTTTCTTGTTTTTGTCAATTAGCATCTATTTAAGGAACATGAATTTCTGTGTTAGAAATTAAAGCAATAAATTGTGAACAATCCTATTCAAATTCATAGAGGCACAACATGCCATTAGGGAATTAGAAATTTCTTGCCGAATACATAATATGCAATCAAATAGAATTAAGGTGGTTATTCTTTTTATGATGGAAAAGTGGGAATTTCATTCAAAACTCAAGAAGTTACAAGTTCAGACAAAGCCAAAGATTGAATACATTAAGGTAAAGCATCAAAGAAAATGATGTCCGCTTAATACTTTCGCATAACGTGCAAGCTCATGAGCCACCTTGTTATCATCACACCGTACATGAAAAATATCAGCAACATGCAATTGGGGAAAGAACTGCTTAGTCGCTTCGATAATGTGACCAAAGGGATAAAGACAAGGTCCAGAATCATGAAGAAGGTTAACCACATTCAACGCATCCAGTTCAATGGCATCATAAGAAAGGCCGACTTCTTCAACCGCCTTACACGCACGAAGCATTGTCATGGCCTCACACACCACAGGGTCCAGTAAACAATGCCCAAACAAAGAAAACCCAAAGACAACATGGCCTCTATGATCATGAACCACACCTCCCTCACTGTAGCAGCCCAACTCCTCAAACCGTGCACCATCTATATTAAGTTTTAGTTGTTCATGGGGAGGGGCAGTCCACACCACCAAGTTCGGCCTTCCATTCCTACAAACCCCACTCTGTTCAGCAAAGTCACCCGCCCCGGAGACCGTAGACCCCTCACCATCAAAAAACACTTTAATCTTATCACCCGAGATTGCCCAAGCTATGATAAAAAAAAAAAAGAGGCTCGATCTATCGGCTCCACTTGAAGGACTTGATCGAGACAATCTTCCATTCTCAAACGATTCCCAAACTGTGCAATACTTCTAGAAAAATGGCGAGACCACACCTCCTTGGAAAATCGACACCCACTCAAGGCATGTGTCATAGTTTCTACCTCACCACACCTAATGCATCTTGGCGAGATGTCCACACCTCTCTGTGTCAGGTTCAGGTTACATGGGACAAAATTACAAAAGATGGACCAGCCAAAAGCTTTAATTTTGGTAGGGATTGGTAAGTCCCAAAGTCTTTGCCACTGAAGGCCATTTCCTTGCCTCAAGGAATCTCCTCTCTCGGCCTCCTCCCTTTTCATTATCAAACTAACATGGTAAGCTGATCTAATAGTGAATAAGCCCCGCCAATCCCAATGCCAAATAAGAGAGTCCCCATGCGCCATCCTATGAATGGGCAGGCTAAGAATAGCATCGCCTTCATGAATCAAAAAATTATTCTGGATGAGAGAAACATTCCAAGTGCTTAAAGGCCCATCAATAAGATCTGAATATTTACTACGCTTCACTTTATGTAATAGCGGAGAGACAGGTAAAAAGGAATGCGGGATAGGTATCTAAGGATCAAAATCCACTTTAACACGACTCCCATCACCAATCCACCACCGGCATCCCCTTCTAAATAAATCCATAAATCCCTCCCCCCCCCCCCCAAATGCTCCTCCACGTAAAAGATGGATATGAGCCCTTTGCATTCAACAAATCAGAATTAGGAAAATAACGGGCTTTAAAAACATGGAAAAACAAAGAATTTGGCATATGGGTTAATCTCCATAATTGTTTTGCAAGCAGAGCTTGGTTGAAAACAAGCAAATCCCTAAAGCCCATACACCCCCCCCCCCCCCTCTTTTTAACTTTTGCACATCTTTTCCCAAGAAGCCCAATGAATTTTCCGTTTATCACCCAAGCTACCCTACCAGAACTGGGCAAGTTGACTTGAGATCTCATTATAAATAGAGAAAGGAAGTCGAAAACATGACATGGTAAAGGCAGGAATTGCCTAAGCAACCACTTTAATTAAGACTTTCCTTCCCCCTTTAGACAAAATTTTTCCTTCCACATGGTCCTGATAATTGCAAATATTTGCCTCTTAGAATGACCAATAAGAGATGGAAGACCCAGATACTTCTCGTGAGCTATCAGCGAATCAACCCCCAAGATAGCCTTAATGTTTGTGGATACAGCCTCCGGTGTATTTGAACTTAGGAAAATATTGGATTTATTGACAATTCACTTTTTGGCCTGAAGCAACCTCACACTTGTGAAGAATTCCCATCAAATGTTGACATTCCTCTTCCTTACATGACAAAATAGGAGACTATCATCCGTAAAAAAAAATAAGTGAGTGAGACAGGGGCTGTTTCTCGCAATTCTCACACCTCCCCCCCCCCCCCCTCTCCCCCAATTATTTCCTCTGGATCCTTCACGGCTTAGATAAGAAGAGAGAATATCAGCACATAAAATGAATAAGTATGAGGAAAGTGGGTCACCTTGTCTAATTCGATGAGTCGGCAAAAATTTGTTTGAAAGCTCCCCATTTAGAGAAATTGAATAAGACACCGATTGGATGCAATTCATGATCAAATCCACCCACCTGTCACAGAACTCCAGTCTCAGAAGTCTCCCTTTAACAAAATCCCATTCAAGGTCCATCAATAGGCTTTGCTCATGTAAAGTTTGAAGGCCATTTGGTAATTTTTCCCTACAGTCTTGGATTTCAAATAGTGCATAGCCTCAAAAGCAATAAGGGCATTATCCGAAATTAATCTACCTAGAACAAAGACGCTTTGATTTTGAGTAAAAATCCTCGGTAAAATAATTTTGAGCCTATTTGCCACCACCTTGGAGATGACCTAATAAATTACATTACAGAGGGAGATCGGCCAGAAATCGCTCACTCGCTTAGGATCCTTAATCTTTGGAATAAGAACAATATGAGTATGATTGATATTATCTGGAAGAACACCATGAGCATAAAAATTATTCACCAAAGCAAACACATCATTCCCCACAACATGCCAAAAGCACTGATAAAATAAAGCACACAAACCATCCGGACCTGGAGCTTTCGTTGGGCCCATCGATGACAAAGCTTTCCTTACCTCCTCCATGCAAACTGGTCTAGTAAGTCGAGCATTAGCCTCCTCCGAAACCCTGGGTTCAATCGATGAAAGCAAATCATCTATATCCGTAGGAAGCGAAGAAGTAAAGATGTCAAGAAAATACTCATTCGCCAACACCTGAATATGATCATTCAAGTCCCCCCCCCCCCCCCCCCCCAAACAGCATGCTATCAACTTGCAATTAGTATATGAAAGCATTTTTCAAAAACTATTTTATATCAAAACAAACGGACCATTGAGGATGAGAGACAGGATTCCCGTTTAGGTAACAATAAAAGAGGTTCGTATCGTGAATATTATGAAAAAATTTACTGGGCCAATTCAAAATTTGTAGATCATTTCTAGGTATGTATTATTCATCATTTTGAGTGAGAGCTAATTTCAGATAACAGATATCTATAGAAATCATGCTAGCATAATGATTCATGACCAAAACAAACATGATAAAGTTTCCAAATTATTCTAAATGGTCTCATTTGGGATGATTTATTTATATATTAATAATATATATTATAAAATAAATAACATTAGGCTTTCCTTTCCAAAGGATACACAAACACATGGTAATAGTATTAGTGGATTGAGAACCTTCTAACCCATTAGAAATCTTATAATTAAAGAGTAAATAATTGAGAATTTGATTTGAGATCAAGTCTTTGCCATAGTTCTGATATTGGCCAAGCTTTACCCAGAGAATATATGCAGATATTTAATTCTATTAGATTCACAATCACATGTTCCAAAACTCAGATATTACTAATTCCATAACTAGAGTATGAATTATTCATTAATGGCGACAAATCTTTTAAAAACATTTCGTCGCTAAAGGTGAAAAAAAAATGTCACTAAAGGTGAAAAATTTTCGTCGCTAATTAAAAGAGTTTTTTTCGTTGCAAAAGGACTCTATATTGTAAGTTAGCATTCTTTCTCTCTCTCTATATATATATATATAGAGAGAGAGAGAGGGAGGGGGGGAGGGAGGGAGGGAGAGATTGAATCATACCAGGTATGATAAGGTAATATTGGGTGACACCCCATTCGTTTTTGATAACGTGAAGATCGGAGTGACAGATCCCACAATACAACACTTTAAATGTAACATCCTTTTCCCCAGTTGCCCTGCAAAGTCAATTTTGAAACTCCATTAATTTCAACTGTGTAAATATATATATGTATATAAATATATATACTGATACGCCAAAAATTGGCTATATTCTATGACCGAGCGGTTCTATTCAATCACCGGCCCCTATCCCAACTAGGTCATGGACTGCTACTTAGCATCATCCCGAGTGGTCTGGACTACCCGAGACATCCTGATCGGTATATGCACGAAGCCCGACCAACAGGCCGGGAAGACCGCGCAGGCACAGCTCGTCGCAGGGGCAGCTCACCCAGGCCTTGAGGCATGATCCAGAATATTATAGACTGTTTCCTACTCAAGTTAGAAGACTAATGGAAAGTGCAAAATTGTTTCCTAATCCAATTAGGAAATCCCCACGATTGATGTCAATCAATCCTAAATCAGATTGTATTACTTAATCTGTACAATTTCTTAGTACGAGTAGGTCTCTTACATCTATAAAAGAAACCACTCACCCCCACAAAAGAGCATCAACTTTTTCAGTCTATACAGCACCTCTATAGCAATCATCATCGTGCGCGGCTGACCTACGGTAGCTCCAGACTATTGTTGGTTCACCACAGGTCATCGACTTTTTTACAGTATAGTGAACGTGCTCAGACACACACGTGGACGTAGGTTCCTTCATAAACAAGGCTGAACCACATACAAAAAATTAGTCTCTCACTGTCTCTCTCTCCTTAAACTGCTCTAGTTTATCTTATCCAAGTTTTGGCATCATTAGTTTTGCGCCGTCTATAGGAATCGACAGATTTCTCGAAGAACAAATCTCTTAGCTGATAATCATGCCGCCGAAAAAGAGCAAGAAGATTGCCCACCAAACTAGTCAGGTGGATCCTCTGGTCCCAACGCCAGCAGTAGCCATCCTCACCCCAAAGCAAATTACCGCAATTCTTGCGCAGCTCTTGGAGGGCCAACGTCAAACTCAACAGCAGATTGAAGCCCTGCTGGCCCAACAAAGCAGTCCTCCAGTGGCCGGGAAATAGCCCGGGAACGCGCACGATCGAGAACCAATCTTGATCAGACAACATGCCCGAGCCAACCCATCTCGCGTTGAGGAAACTAGAGACATCAATGGTAGGCATGTTGCCTGCGAGGAGAGACAGGAGCGCATGGCCTTAGAATCGGTCTAGGGTCACTCGGCCAAGAGCCGAGGTGATCTTAGGCACACGATCAGTCGGAGTCATAGCCAAGCCCGATCCTAGGGGATAGCGCAACGCCATAATAAGGAAGCCTCTTTCACTGACCCGACCTACATCCCAGAAACCAGTCAGGACAACGTGGTGGCCCGTATCAAGAATTTGGAAAAATAGATTAATGGCAAGGCCAAAGACCTGGGCCGGGATGCTACTTATATCAATACCAAGATAGAGTCACCATTCTCCAGTCGAATCATGAGGTTTTCCTTCCCACGCAAATTTAAACAACCTCGTTTAGATTCTTACAACGGCTTTGGAAGCCCGGTCGACCACGTTCGAACCTACAAGGCTTAGATGGCCCTGGCCACCAACGCTGACGAACTGTATTGCCTAGCCTTCCCCAGTACTTTGAAAGGCCCAACTGCGCAATGGTTTCACTCCCTGAAACCCTGATTGGTCAAAGATTTTAAGCAACTAAGCAAACAATTCATCAACCAGTTCATCGGTATGCATGAACGGCCAATGCCTAACATATAGTTGTTGACTGTCAGGCAAAGGAATAATGAGTCCCTCAAGGAGTTCACCGACTGGTTCAACCAGGAGAACGTCGGGATCTATGATCTTGATGAAACCGTCGCAATTACAGCATTTTGCTCGGGAGTTCAACACACCAAGTGCACCACATCGTTTCACAGAAACCGTCCGGAAACCTTGGTTGAACTCGCAGAGAGGGTCGGAAAGTATGTTGACACTGGGCAAGAAAGCGACGAGCCTACAAGAAATAAGCGGAAGCGAGATCAGCCTGAGAGGAGCAACGCAAAGAAGCCTGATAGTTCTGGCAGTTCCTTCAGTTCACAGTGGTCCGAGTCCAGCAGCCCTGACCCGACCTCTAGTTTACATCAGTCTGAGTCAGGGAACCCCGACCCGACCTCTAGTTTGTAGCAATCAAGATCCAGTGATCCCAACCTTGGGTCCAGCTCAGAGTAATTAGGAGCCCGGTGATCCCGACGCGACCTCCTGTCTCTAATAGTCTAGACGAGTCTAACCATAGTGGTACTCGCCCGATCACAGTATGAGGCTCAGACTATCAGAGACCTCCTATAAAGATCTCGGGATCACACCTGAGGCACCCAAAAGCCCGCAGGGTCACATCCGAGGTACCAAAAGACCTTGGGATCACACCCGAGGCACAATCAAAAGACCTCGGGATCACACCCGATGTAGCAAAAGACCCTAGAATTACCAACGTTCTAGGTCGGCTACCTACAATAATTGTTCCCGCAGTACTCGCTTCAACAGAGCTCGGGGGGCAAGGGGGGATAAAGACTACAGGAAGTCACACCGAATATTTACAGACGTTGGTTAACTAAGTGAGACTCTTAGACAACTCGAAAGCCTACAATGCTCAAAGGCACAGATTCCACTTAGGCCCAAACCGACGACAGAGGCAGCTAAAACCTCTTAGGTTGGCCCGCGATAGAGGAGTGAAAGAAATCCCTAAAATCCATGCATTTGGGTCTCCGTTTAGGTCCAAACCGACGATAAAGGTGACTAAATCCTTAGGTTGGCCCACGATAGAGGAGTAAAAAGGACCCTAAAGCAAAACGCTTTAGGTCGACTCCACCAACATGGTCAAACACTTCTCCCGACAGTCTTAACGAAGGCTCGTTGGGCAGGAGATAACCATCCTGGGGAGTTAGCATAAAAAGGACCCTAAAGCAACACGCTTTAGGTTGACTTTTCGACATGGTCAAATTCTTTTACCCACAAACTTGACGAAGGTTTACGGGTAGAAGATAATTATCCTGGAAGCTAACTTAAGCAAAAGACTCTGAACTAGGCTTAGTCTCAACTCTTAGCCAGTTCCCGAGGACTCACAAGACTCAGAAACTCCAAAGCAACTTTCCCGAGCAGTCCATAGATTTCCAAAATTGACCCGGTATAGCATCAAGTCAACATTGGAATGGGAGGAAACTGATACGCCCAAAATTGGCTCTATTCTATGACCAAGCGGTTCTATTCAATGACCGGCCCCTATCCCGACCAGGTCATGGACTGCTACTTAGCATCATCTCGAGCGGTCTAGACTACTTGAGACATCCCGAGCGATATTTGCATGAAGCCCGACCTACAGGTCGGGAAGACCACGCAGGCGCAACTCGTCACAGGGGCAGCTCACCCAAGCCCCGAGGCATGATCCAGAATATTCCAGACTACTCAAGTTAGAAGACTAATGGAAATTGCAAATTGTTTCCTAATCTAATTAAGAAACCCCCACGATTGATGCCAATTAATCCTAAATCAGATTATATATATTAATCTGTACAATTTTCTTATACGAGTAGGTCTCTTGCATTTATAAAAGAGACCACCCACCCCCATAGAAGGGGATCAACTTTTTCAATCTATACAGCACCTCTATAGCAATCGTCATCGTGCCCGGCCGACCTACAGTAGCTCCAGACTATTGTTGGTTCACCAGAAGTCACCTGCTTTTTTTAGAGTATAGTGAACGTGCTCAGACACACACGTGGACATAGGTTCCTTCATTAACAGGGCCGAAACACATACAAAAAATCAGTCTCTCACTATCTCTCTCTCCTTAAACTACTCTAGTTTATCGTATCCAAGTTTTGGCATCATCATATACATATATTTATAGGTTTGAAAATTGTAAACTCTCTGTATAAAGATTGGCTTTGATTAATAATACCTTCTAGAGAACTCGAAAGGAGAGAGGATTCCATAAGTGTCTCTTGTAGTCCATACCAAGGCCTTCACAGGGTGTTCTTGATCTGCTGATTTCGCCATTTGAGGATCTTTCATTTCAGTGATTTATAGAGAGAGATAGAGATCTAAAATTTCTTAGGGGGAGAGGAAGACGAGAGTAGAGAGTGATGAGCTGTGTGGGGGAAGAGTGAAAGGCTCCATAAAGTGAATAATTCTTGGCACACGGAAGAATCTCACATAAATAATATATATAAATTTTATGTGACTTTATGGAGAGAGATAGACCCCATCAGGAGAGAGATAGACATATTGTGGTTTATGTATCTTGTTTACGTGAGATTCTTATGTGCCCCAAGAGTTATCCACATACAAATACAATACATGGCTATAAGAGCATCCACAATGGGATGCATTATACACTAAACTTGAGGGTTCTATGTTGTGGGACACCTGCAATGGGTTGGTGTATAGAACAGTGTACAACAACTGAATTTAGTGGAATTTAAATTTAATGTACAGTTAAGTTTTGCTAATGCACGAGGGCTACGGCACACAGTGTTGTGAGAGAGTATACGACACACACAAAGCTGTGTCACTCCCAAATAGCACACACTGTGCCGTGTCACGCACAATTATCTCTCAAATGGCACAATGAGTGTCGTTTAACTACTCTTTTTTTTTTGGTTATGGTGCAAGCACTCACGCATTCCCAAATGGCTTTGTGTGCGCCGTGTGAGTTTTGTGCGACATTGTGTGTGCCGTGTGACTCTATGCCGCATTGTGTGTGCCGTTTGGACAACTTACCCAATTGTTAGTGTATTACTTCTGTACACCAAACTTACATTCTCCTTAAATTTATGGTCTGCATTGTGGATGCTCTAAATAGAGGGTGAGCTAATAAAAGAGTCAAAATCACTGAGATCCTCATGCCACCGTCGCCACGTCAGCATGATGACGTGGTGTGGTATGACCTTTTCAATCAGAGGAGTCATGTGCCCACTAACACTAGGAGGTTACGAGTTATGACATGTGGTGGGTTGCTTATTTTTTTTAAAAAAAAATTGATGACCATATGGCATGATTTCCTAAAATTAAGGGGTATATGTGTGATTGAAATTAAAAGATCTTACGACGTCATCATGCTGACATTACATGACGGACTCACTAAAAAATTTTCGTCAAGATGACTTATGCCTTAGGTAAGCTTATTTTTAATTTGTTTTTGGGAACAGAAGCCAATTTTATTGATTAAAAAAACAAAAAACCAACAACAAACTTACAAAATAAAAAACACCCTGCAACACCCCCAGATACCCCGGAGTGAACTGTGAAAGCAGCACACAATGAAAACAAAAAAGACAAACAATGGAGAACATTTGACAACAAAACAGAGGAAATAAAGACAACAAAACAGAGGAAAAAACGACAACCCAGCCAATAATCTCAACAATCCTTGAGAAAAAAGCCCAGCAACACCCCCAATTATTCAGAACCCTTTTTTTCATTGAATTAGAAAAAAAACCTTTATAAATTGCACTTTTCACCTTTATAGTTTGAGGGTTGTGACACTTTAGTCACTACACTTTCAATTTGGCATTTTTTACCCTAGAGTTTCTGCATAAATGTGACAATTTAGTACAATCGGGACCTTTATAAATTGCACTTTTCACCTTTATAGTTTGAGGGTTGTGACACTTTAGTCACTACACTTTCAATTTGGCATTTTTTACCCTAGAGTTTCTGCATAAATGTGACAATTTAGTACAATCGGGTCTTTAAATTAATCTTAGAACCCTAATAGTTTAAAGAATTATACTAAACCATCAATGATACATATCATATATGTACATAGAAATTCCCTGTAATTTCTATCTTACTCTGCAAAAAAAAAAATTATAAAAAAAAAAATGAATTGATCAAGACCTATTTGACAAAATTTTAAATAAACACATACATCATTATCTTCCCAACAAACACAACTTAAGCTAAAGCAGATTATTTACTTTATTTTTCCCAATAACAGGCAAGTACATCAAAATACTGGAACTACAACTCATATGAGACGCAATCTGCCAAAATTAAACACAAATGACTCACTCAAAATGACATGGGCAACACAAAATTCCCAACCCAAAAAAAAAAAAAGGAACTTGAGATATTTCAATTGTCCAGTACCAAAAAGACTGTTGAGGAGCCTAGGCAGATTTCAAACTGTTACCAATGTCAATGACAAAGCGGTATCTAACATCGGCTTTCACAAGACGCTCCATTGCAGTGTTCACATAGTCCATTGGAACTACCTCAATGTCCGCTTTTATGTTGTGTTTTGCTGCGAAATCAATCATCTCTTGCGTCTCCTTTATACCTCCGATACAACTCCCACCCACAATCTTCCTCCCTGTATATGTATAGTTCCCCACATTAGATACTTGTACATTTATGAATAACTCCAATTTCTTAACGAGTTTTCAAGAAATTGGAGAGGGGAAAAAAAAAAAACTACGGAGTAGTAATGTTTGGATTCTCACCCAAAAGCAGAGGAAAGACATGCAGCTCAAGTGGCTTTTCTGGTGCACCAACCATCACAAGCTTTCCATGAGATTTCAACAGACCAACCAATGGTAGAAGAGGGTGAACTGCAGAGACTGTATCTATAATTCCATCCAACGTACCCGTAGCAGCCTATATTCAATTATTCAACATATCACAATCAAGACACGCTCAAATGCCGTTATAGGCATAGATACGGCAATTGCAATGACAAATAACCTCCCCGTGACTTGCGGTACGTAGTTATTATTTGGACACTAAAGTAATTTATAAACTGAACAAAAATAAATTACTGCACTGCCCTCGTTTTCAAAATCGAGCAAGCCACATACATGTATAACCATGTAGGTATATAGAACATTTATGACAAAAATTGGTTAGTACCTGCATCTGATCAGGGTCACGGCTGACCAAGAAAGAATCGGCACCAAGACGTTCAATGGCTTCATCCCTCTTGTTAGGGGACGTACTAATCACGGTCACCTTAGTCCCAAAAGCCTTTGCAAATTTAACGGCCGCATGGCCGAGCCCACCTAGACCCACCACACCCACATGCATACCGGGCTTGTCGAGCCCAAAGTATTTCAGTGGACTATAAGTAGTAATCCCAGCACATAGCAGAGGAGCAGCAGAATCAAGAGGCATATTGTCTGGAATACGAACGATGAAATGCTCATCGGCCACCATGATGTTAGAGTAACCTCCATGTGAATGGGAGCCATCGTAGTAAAATGAATTGTACGTTTGTATCTGTTTAGGACAGTAGTTTTCAAGATCGTTGTTACAGTCATCGCATGAGCGGCATGAACCAATCAGGCACCCAATGCCCACTCTATCTCCGACTTTGGTTTTTTCTACTTTGGTACCCACCTCTGTCACTACACCCACAATTTCGTGCCTGCATCAATTAATTGATTTGTAACACGACTATTAATTAAATGTCATCATTTACTCTTGGTGATAGTTCCATGAGTGAATTTGAATTGAGACAATTCACAATATGCAACATTTTCATCATCTCGAATGAGAGTACTTATTAAAATGATAAACTAACATATGCAATAAACTATGCACGGCCTATTCGATCATCCCAAAGGAAAAAAAATTTATCAACAAAATTTAGAATAATGAATCATGACCAAAACAAACATGATAAAGTTTCCAATTATTTTAAATGAACTCATTTGGGATGATTTATTTATATTACATATTAAAATATATTATAAAATAAAATTAGGATTTTTCCTTGGTGGATTGGAAACTTCCAATCCATTCGAAATCTGATTTAATTGAGAATTTGATTTGAGGTCTCAAGTCATTTGCCATAGTTGTGATAGTGACCAAGCTTTTACCTAAAGAATATATGCAAATAATTAATTCTACAAGATTCAGAATCATATGTTCCAAAACCCAGGCAGTTAAAAAAAGGAGATAATAACAGTATCCTTAATGAAAATTCAATCTAATAGCAGAGACGACGGCAGAGACAGAAGTCCTTAACTTAATAAAGTAAGGGTGTTTCTGTATATATGTAGAGAGAGAGCGATTGAATCATACCCAGGTACAATAGGGTAATATTGGGTGACACCCCATTCGTTCTTGATAATGTGAAGATCGGAGTGACAGATCCCACAATACAAAACTTTAAATGTAACATCTTTTTCCCCAGTTGCCCTGCAAATTCAATTTTTAAACTCCATGAATTTCAACTGAGTGTAAACATATATTTATAAGTTTGAAAATTGTAAACTCTGAATAAAGATTAGATTTTGATTAATAATACCTTCTGGAGAACTCGAAAGGAGAGAGGACACCAGAAGTGTCTCTTGCAGCCCATCCCAAGGCCTTCACTGGGTGTTCTTGATCCGCTGATTTCGCCATTTTGAGGAACTTTCGTTTCTGTGATTTCTAGAGAGAGAGAGAGAGAGAGAGAGAGAGAGATCTGAAATTTCTTTTGAGAGAGAGAGGAAGAGGAGAGTAGAGAGTGATGAGCTGTGTGGAGAAGAGTAAAAGGCTCCATAGGCTATTAAATAGAGAGACTGCTCTTTAGCTGACGTAGTCGGTGAGCTAATAAGTGAGTCAATGACTCATGTCTTAGGTAAGCTTATTTTTATTTTTTACTTTTGAAACCGTAGCCAATTTTATTGACCAAAGACTATGGGTATGTTTGATAACCCAAATAAGTGCTGAAAATGAAAAGATTTAGCACTTATTCTTTTTCAGTGCGTTTGATAATATACCACTTAATTGAAAAAGTACCCAAAAAATCACTGAAAACTTTTAAGTGAAAAATTTCTACTGAAAATAATCACTAAATAGTCTAAATGCATTCTATTGCAGTAGTTGAAGCACTGTTTTCAGTATTACAAATTCAATCACTTAAAATTTTCAGTATTTAAAATTCAGCACTGATTTTTAAGCACTTAATTTTCAGCTTTATCAAACGCACCCTATCTCTTTTTTTTTTTTTGCTGATCAACTATCTCTAAATTCTAATGTGCTGATATACTTCGAATTATTGTCAAATTATAGCATAATTTTAAAAAATCTCTCTCTAGTAGCATGTTAAAATTTATGTCAAATTATAACAATGTTATATCTAGTGCCAAATTTGGTATGACTTTTAGCATTGCTATAATTTGATATAATATTTGGCACACTATTAGAGATGTATTTTTGAAGGATCGTGCTATAATTTGACACGCCAACAAGACAATATCTTAATTTTTTCCAACACAAATAATGAAATAGCATTTCATTCAGCATAAACTATTAGAGCACATATGTTAAAATATAGCATTTTAGCACTATAATAATGCCAAAATATAAATTTGACATAAAAAAAATAACATTTATCATCGAAGATACTAAACAAAAAAAAAGACCCAACAAAAAACTTTCAAAAAACACCCCTCAGATACCCCGGACTGAAAGTAAACCCACAATGAAAACAAAAAAAGACAAAACAAAGGAGTACATTTGACAACAAAACAGAGAGAAAAACGACAACAACCCAGTCAATTGGCACTATGAAACTCAACAATCACGAGGAAAAAGCCCGCATTTTGCACTCTCAAACTAGAGTTCACATTTGCAGCATTTGCTCACCATGTGTGAGCATAATTCAAGCACTCCATTGGTTAATACACTGGGATCCACGATCGTGGGTCCCAGTGTATTAACCAATGGGGTGCTTGAGTTATGCTCACTCAATCCTTAAATGGGTGAGCGAAAATGCACTCTTCAAACTATACTTTGTTTGACACTTTTTTTTTTCTAGAAAAATGGTTAATTAAAACAAAAAAGGGTCATACCTCAGAATGTTACAATGTGCTAAAAAAAACATGCTAGAACAGAAAAGGGGCACAAAGTGAAAACATGTCCAGAGTCTGCCCCAAAATAGCAAACAAAGCCAAAAGGCAAAACAGGGCCCCAAAAAAAATGATGAAACAGAGCACAACAACAATAAAAAAAACTATCCTCGTCGATGGCTTTTATGGTGACTTCCTTTGAAAATCATTTTAGCGTTCTTCTTCCTTTATTTAGAGGAGGTGGCGCTCTCATGCATTAGGGAAACATCCTCCACTTCATCAATGTGCTCAACAGAATCATCATCATCGTCTTCCACAACATGAGAAATATCATCTGCTTTCCGATCAGATATTAAAGCTTGGAATTTATTAGGAATTGATTGCATTGGGCTAGTCGAACCTTCATCGAGTCTCGTGATGTTCGGAGTGATCATAAAACTCAATTTTGGTTACTTCTGAGTTTTTATCCATAAAAAGCTCATTACTACACCTAGTATCAACCAAGTTACTAGCTTTGAAGTTCTTCGTCATCCCTTCAAGAGACGAAGAGGAAAGATTAAAAAAAAGAGGTCTTGGTTTGACACTTTGGTCTTTAAATAAATAAATATATATATATATATATATATATATTTATATTTTTGGCCTCTTAACTAACATTTTGTGGCAGCTTACCCCCTCCGTCACTGTTAGCGTCACTTTTGGTGTCACCAAAAGTGCCTTTTTCCGTCACTAAAAGTGATAGAGGAGGCAAACTGCCACAAAATGTTAGTTGAAGGACCAAAATGCAAAGAAAATTTATTTAGGGACCAAAGTGCCAAACAAGGTATAGTTTGAGGGTGCAAAAAGCATTTTACCCTAGAAAAAACTTTAGGATAATTGCACTTTCCACCTTTGTAGTTTGAGGGTTATGACACTTTAGTCCCTACACTTTCAATTTGGGCATTTTAGACCGTAGAGTTTTATGAATGTGACAATTTAGTACAATCGGGTCTTTTAAATTAATCTTAGAACCCTAATAGTTTAAATAACTGTATTAAACTCTCCATAAGTTCTCTCAAATTTAGTACTTTCTCTTTTCTTTGAATATCGAATTATCTTTACCACAGCCTGCAACCAATCTGCTATCAGAGCCTGGTTACTTAGCCTGATAACCTAGTAAGTTTAACATATGAGTACTAGAAATACAGAAGAAGTAGGGTATAATAATTTAAATAATTCAAAGTCATTGCAAATCATAATAGACAAAACCATACATTAATGAAAACATTAAAAGAACTTATTAAAAATCTTGAAAGTAATCAACTAGAAATTGTTAAAGAAGTTAAACATCCACAAAAAAATCTTGCGTAAAAAAAAATAGAAAAACAAATAGGAATTAGGGAAAAAGACCGGGAACCTTTGGATAGTAACCCTTGCCCATATAGAGAAGATACTCTAGAAAATCCTTCGATTTAGTAATCCATAAAAATAATGATACATAACAAATGAGTTTTTTTATCTAGGTATTTTTTTTTTCTTTATGGATTATTAAGATTCACTTTTTATTGTTAGGCAGTTTTCTTTTTATAGATTACTTATTCGGAAGGATTTTCTAAAGTATCTTCTCTATATGAGCAAGGGTAAGAATCCAAAGGTTCTTGACTTCCTGGTCTTCGTCCCTAATTACTGGTTGTTTTTTGTTTTTTGCACAAAAATCTGTAGATGTCTAACTTTGATAACAGTTTCTAGTTAATGATTTTCAAGATTTTTATGTTCTTTTAATATTTTTAATATTTTATTATTTATTCTATTACGATTTGTAATGACATTGAATTATTTTATCATACTCTACTTCTTCTGTATATCTAATATTCATATAATAAACTTACTAAGTTACTAGACTGAGAAACCTGGCTCTGAAATCAAATTGATTGAAGGCGGTGGTACGTAAAATAATTCAATATTCCAAGAAAAGATAAAAATGCTAAATTCAAGAAAATTTTTGGGGAGTTTAGTTTAATTTTTTAAACTACAAGGGTTCTAAGTCTAATTATGAAAGGCCTTAAAAGACTTAATTGTCACACTTGTGAAACTCTAGGGTCTAAAATGTCCAAACTAAAAGTGCAGGAACTAAAGTGTCACAACCCACAAACTACAAGGTGAAAAGTGCAATTTACCCAAAACTATACTATAAACCTGAATTATTTTAAAAGCACCACATTTGTCAAAGATAGAAACAGTCAAACAGGTAATGTAATTTTTTTATTTTTTGGCTACAAAGGAAAGGTAAAATACTAGCTACTACAGGGGAAGCATATGCAGACAATCCGCCATTAAAGGCTTACATAACTCTCTAATAGGAGCTAGCTTCAAGCAAAACCAAGGGATTAGATTGTTCAACCCCAAATTATAATAAATCTGTATATTGGTTGCCTTCCCTTTTTACATGGGAAATGGTACGTATCGTTACAAACATAAAGCAAAATTTTACAATCTTTAATAAGGACTTTCAACGAGTGATTGTTCTCCTATTTCAAAATAAGATGGCATGCAGTCATAGAGTCCGTCTCAACCACGATCCCTTCAAAGGCTTTTCTACGAGCTATGGTGAGGCCTTTCCTGATGCTTTCGAGCCTTACTAAGAGACTTGAGCAGCTCTTGATGTGTCCATAGTATCCTCCATTCCATCCTCCTTGATAATTACAAATGAGACCTCCAATTCCCTTCTTTCTAGGTTCCCTCAACTACTCCTATCAAAAATGCAGGGCCGGCCCTGAGGCCAAACAAGACAAGCGGTCGCATGGGGCCCTCAATTCCAAAGGGCCCCCAATTCAAATTAAGTCTTTCAACCTATATATGTACATATAAAAAAAGGCCCAATAATCCAGTAGATTAAGAGAAAGCCTATTTGCTACATTCCATAAATAAAAATAACAAAAGCCCAATCAACATGAAAAGGAAACACAAGGGTGTTCAAAAAAGACTACTTGAAGTAAATCCTAGAGCATTCTACTATTTCTACATACCATGTGGTTGTCGTAGTCTTGACTTTACACTTTGTGATATGGTCAACTCTTGTACTGAAGTTGAATCTTTATTTTCTTTTTTTGGAGTAGTACAACGTATATATATACAATGTTTGCATCTTCTACAAAGCGGTAGGATGTTTTGAAACATCATGTAAAAGACGTCACAGATAAGCCAATGTCACAAACACGTTGGGAAAGCCGTGTGAAATGTCTTAAAGCAATAAGATACCAAGCTCCACAAATAAGAGACTTTGATTAACTTGGCAAATAGCAGGGATGATGCCAAGACATAGAGTGAAGCTAAATGTTTAGCAACATATGAGATTGAGAATTTTGAATTCTTATTTGGCATGGTTATTTGGCACAATCTTTTTGTTTGTTATTAATGCTGCAAGTAAAGTCCTTCAAGCTGAAAATATAGAATGTTGCAACAAATCAATTGAAAGGACTTATTTCATTTTTTGAAAAATTTAGAGAGTCTGGATTTGTGGAGGCCATGATTGAAGCTAAGAAAATTGCAAATATAATGGAAATTGAACATGTATTTCATTAGAAACGCATCATTCATAGAAAAAGACAATTTGATGAGAATGTAAATATTGAAGATGTGATACAGTCGGCTGAAAAGTCCTTTAGAGTTAACTACTTCATTTATGTAGTGGATCAACCCCTTTCATCCCTCAATAGTAGGTTTAAACAATTTCAAGTATATGGGGAGACTTTTGGGTTTTTGTTCGTCGTGAAGAAGTTGCAATTTATTGATGATGAGAATTTGAACACTTATTGTGCAACCTTGAAGTCTTTTTGATACATGATAATTATGATGTTGATGTGAGAGATTTATTTTCAGAATTACAAGTCTTGAGAATAATTTTTCCCAAAAGAAACAAAGAAGTCAATTGAGGTGTTGAATCATATGCAAGCGATGGATGGTTGTTTTCCAAATGCATGGATTGCTTATAGAATTTTATTGACTATTTCAGTTACAGTTGCCTCGGCAGTGAGAAGATTTTCAAAGTTGAAGTTGATCAAGTCTTATCTTCAATTGATTATGTCACGACTCACAAGAAAGATTGAATGGGTTAACTACGTTATCTATTGAAAGAGGTATGGTGAAGGAGATTGATTATACAAGTGTAATTGGTGATTTTGCTACTAAAAATGGTCGAAGGGCAATATTTATTTATTTTGATAGCCACGAAGGGCAATATTTAAGTAATGCTATTATTGTTGTAAGTTAGTTTTACTTATTAATATAAGTCTCTTTCTCTTGCAAATAAATTTTCCTTTAGTAATGTCATTTTTTTCTTATACGAAAATTTATAGAGGGGGCACATTTTATAAATTTATTTAGGACCCCCCAAAAGTCAGGACCGGCACTGCAAAAATGAAATATCCCTTCTGTAATCATCCTTCATGAATCTATGTATCCATAATTTGAGCTCAAGCCCCAAGCTCACAAAATTAATAGCCTTAGGAAAAAGAATCTCCCGTAAGGCTCGGGCTTTTGGACAGACTCTCAGAATATGTAAAAATTCCTCCTTCCAATGGTCACACCTACCACATGAAGAATCAGTAATTGTATTTCTGCTAAAGATCAGAATATTCTTGGATGGGAGCGTATCTCGGATACATTGCTACATAAAAGAACTTGAGCTTGTTGGGGAACTTCCATTTTCAAATGTCAATCCAAATAGCCTCCCTCTGATATGAATTGTTATTAGTGGTCGAAGAGTACGCAGTCTTACGGCTGAATTTACCATTACTAGTAAGTGGTCAAGCAAGAAAATCCGTAGTGGAATTAACGGTGGGAAGAGGAGTATTTAGAATGTTGTCTTTGTCCTCTTCAGAAATTAACGCTGCATAACGGGTTCCATCACACTCTCCATTGGACTTTGCATTTGCTTTTTTTTTTTTAATGGGCTAGGAGCATGTGTGTGCTGATCCACTAACACGAAGATTGTGAATGACGTAAAAAATTGCATTCAATCATATTCGAAATCACATTTAATGAGACCCAAAATTGCATCATTTTCGCATCATTCACAACCTCTTTCGTTTGTTTGAAAATGATCTTTGACAGTTAAGTATCGCGCACAACTCATGTGACAATTTTTCGTTAGTTTAAGCCAACGGCGTCAAGTTTTGCACCTAATTAAACGATTTTTTGAAAAGTGCAACAGTTCAATTAAATAAAAAATGTATCTAATTGAAAACAAAGGTATAGTAAGGGTGTAAAGTGTAATTCGACTTTTTGTTTTTAAATAATCAATTAAAAAGTTTATGACCTAACATTGTACATGTTATCATAATGCACGAGTTTCTGGAAAAACATTATTAAACCTAATTTCGAATAAAAAGACTTGAGCAACATTCACAACTATGGTTTTTAATTCTCCAAATTTTGATTTCCATCCAATAGTGAAACCACATATTGTAGAACTACTTTAAATAATACCACTTTGCTTGAGCATCCAAAACTTGTGCTCTTTAACTTCTGTTTGGTTCACCAATTTAACGAGGAAAGGAAATGAAAATGATGAGACAAATTCTTTTCTTTGTTTGCTCAATAAGGAACATACAGGGTCGGTGTAGACACCTGATTTTGTCAGCTAGCAAATTTAGAAATCCATTAGCATGGTCGACCTCAATGATTGAAAAAGATACACAGGCAGACCCGACGATCGACTATATCTCTCAAAAAGCTCAAGATCTGGTAAAAATGACAAAAATGCCCCTGAAATAAAGTTAAAAATCCCAGAATTGGTCCAAAAACTCAGGAATCATTCAATGTCATCTAAAGAGCCTAAAAAAGTGTTTTAAAATAAAATCGAACAGAACCATCACCTCCCAAAGGCTCCCCGAACTTCCGAAAAAATGCACTATTTGACCTAAAGATTGACTCAAAAACCAAAGCGCCGCTGCGACTTTAAACTATTTTTCATAAATACTAGAGTAAATAGCTTTCCAACAGCATGTCACTCATAATTTTCAGACTTAAAATGGATTTACTATGAATTTCCAAAGGTGAAAAAGGCGATCAAATCGACTTTGACTATAAATATCGAAAAAATTTCTAAAGTGACCTGACTCTGAGCTATTTTTTTTAATGGAAAGTAAACCTCAATACCTTTCCAACGGTACATCACAAGCTCAATTTGGAGTTCGTATGCATTTTCTGTGAATTTAAAAAAAAAAAAAAAAAAAAAAAAAGGGCCTTTTCACAAATACCAGAAGTTTGAGGGCCTGAACACAAAACGGGGATTTTGATCGGTTGAACGGTCCCTCTAAATTGTCGAAAGTCCCTCTACAAGAAGGAATGCATTCAGAGTCCCTTGCGATAGGTTGAAGGGTCCCTTTGGATTGGTCAAAAGACCCCCTGTGAACATTCTCGACCAACCTTTTTGCCCTATTTTCCAACATAGAAATCCATATACAACTTTACCAAAAACTTAAATTAGTTAAATATGAATTAAAGCCAAACTTAATAACCATTCCTCAAACAACTAGGATCACAATCTTGAACTATCAAGAGCCATTGAAAGTACTATAATAGCTTTGAATGAAAACTAGTTACGAGTCAAACACAAACCAAACTCATTGAGTAAGAACTCCGAGTTCTACCGTCCCATTTCAACTATGCGAGTTATAGATGTTCCATGGCTATTCACAACTAATCAACATATTACAACATTTATATTGCTAGACTTGCTCCCACAACCAACTATTACACGTTCTATGGATCCGGATAGTGACTTAGGTTTTACAAACATAATCACAATATAAGACTTGAACTAGAATTCATGACATAACTACAATTCGGATTAAGCACTGATTACAAGACGTGTTATAAATTCTAGGCTTTATGCAAGAAACTATAAGCAAGATACTATAAACAAGAAACTATGAACATGAAAGCTATAACTTAAGAAAAGTCCATGCACCTTCCCGTAATCACCTCACTTCTCCGATGCCTCACCATGATCATCTACAAATGGTTATTCAATAACTACTACAATATATAAGATATATGCTTAGTGAATGACCATAATTATGCACGTGGATATCAACATACTCAATTTCATCACATCATAGGAAATTATAGTCTCCGGTGACAACTAGTTCACATTCACCACTATCCACTAGCCCGCGGTTCTACTCCCCGAGCCCATACGACTAGCGATGACCCACGCCACAACACGTGCGGTCTAAAAGCCTCTGGCGGCCTATGGTCGTCACCATAACAATCTATGATGGTGGATTAGACTAGTTTCCCATTGATCCAAATAAGCAACTCAACATACTCATATAAACATATCACTGTGCATTTCACATAACTACGCCTTTCTAACCAATTCAGCATAAGTTCTACAACATGAATTTACCAAGTATAACTAAACAAGTTTAATTACTAATTAAGCATGCTTTTAGCATCAAAAATGAACCCAGACATGGAATTATCCAAACTCCACAATTAAAATCACCCACCTCTTAGAAATCGTTCCTAAACCCAAGATTATTGATTTACTAAGAACCAGGTTCACATTCCACACAAATTATACGAAGCTTATAACCCAAAATGGTCACTAAAAAACTGCGATTAAACTCAATAAAGCTAGTATCAAAATGTTAGTCTCACCTCCTGGAATCCGAATATGTAATCAGAATTGATTACGGAAGTCGAACGACGCGTCAATCAACATCATAAGCTCAATAAAATCCTCGGCGTATCTCGCTCACTCCAACTGACTGATATAGAGAAGATGATGATCTTCTCTTTCTCTTTCCTCACTATATATATATATATGTGTGTGTGTGTGTGTGTGTGTTTTAAGGTTTGGATATTTATTATGAGACCCTATATATTTTAGTCTATTATTAATACCACCCCTAAAGTTTATAAAACTAACTATTTAAACTTCTAAACTTAAATGGGTGTTTGTCTATGTCCAGTATGGTCCCATAAGTGGTCCCACATAATATTTATTTATTTTTGGGTTAAAGACATAATATTTATGAAGTTGCTAATTAGCTTACTAATTATACAACGTGTCCAATTTGCTCTCACCAAGTTACCCAGATTGACCACAAAAGTGATCTCTAACAATTAACAACATATCAAAGATGATATAACAATATAGCACATAAGCCTAAATAAACATTTAAGTTCATAAGTATGTCCCCACACATTTGTCGCATCTCCAATGGAACTTTCTCAACACATGCCCCAATTTGGGTCTGCCACAATGGCTAATACTGAGTTCCCAATTGGACACTCATAATCAACTTCATGGGTTAGACCCACCTCATATACATGTCACATAACATCACAATTATCATTAATGCATGCTAAACATATAATTAACATTAATTGCAAGATCGAGTGTCACAGATACTCAGTAGAGATAGTGAGATTGGAGAGATCATTGGTCATGTGAGAAGGGGCGCCAAAATCTGTGAACCAAAGATTAGGATTGTTGTGTTGATCAGTAGGAGAATTAGCAGTCATAGCTGCAAGTTGAGGAGGTGGATTTTTGCCTTGATAGGCATAATCCATATGATGATAATAGTCAACAGCCAAATCATTGGACTTATTGTAGATCTGACAAAACAATTGATTGGACTTGAAGGTTTGATTAAAATTTTTGTTGAAATTATGAAATCGACCAGAATTTCCATTGTGTCCTCATCGATTATAGGACCTTCCTCGTCCTTTTCCTCTGAATTAATTGGAGAACTAATTTGGATTTCAATTATGAAGAATCTGATTTCTAGACTGAGAGGCAGCCATTGCAAATAGAACAAACTGATTGGAATCAAGTTTATTTTGCAACTTATATGGTTGCTTCTTCAGCTAGAAGAAGATCATGAATCTCTTCTAAAAACAGAGCCTAAGATCTAGTTTGAATGGATGTACGAAAAGCTCTATATTCTGGAGGTAGTCCATTTAAGGAGCAAATCAGGATATCTTCATCTTTGATTATCACATAACTAGATGCTAATCGATCTCGCATTTCTTTGAATTTTTGTATATATATGTATCTATAGTATTTGTACCTTTCAAAATAGTCTAAAGTTTGGTCTTGAGTTTAAAGATATTAGATTGAGAGTGAGATGAACACCTGCTCTGAGAGCTTGCCATGCATCTTTCAAAGATTCATATCCAACAATCATAGATAAAGAAGTAGGAGTAAAGTGGCGTTAATAAGAGTCATCAACGCTTGATCTTGATCAATCCACTGTCTGAATTCAGGATTCACTTAATCTGTGTGTATTCCTTTGTCATTTCTGAGAAATTCTTCAGGACAACGATAAGATCCATCTACAAAACCATAGAGTGAATGCACTTTCTATATCGTCGAAAATTGAAACCTCCATTGAACATAATTTGCATAATCGAGTCTAATCATGATCAAATTGCATATATTGGATAATAGGTATATAGGAGATTGAATCATTGAAGAAGAAGTTGAATTGGTGTCAACAGTAGACTAGGATCATCTGCCATTGCAAAGACAGAGGTCTAATAATGCTCTGATACCATGATAAAAACTTAACTCATGGATAAGTGAAGAAGATGAGCTTCAAGCTCTGAAACTCTGTTTCTCATTCTTACTGAAAATGAATACAATGAGGAGATTTATATTACAATCTAAACTGACTTAGGGAATTAGTTACAGCAAGCTCATAACAGATAATAACAAATTCCAGCTCAGCAACAAATTCCAGCTCAACAAATTAGTTACAACAATACAATTGAACTCATGTGTGAACTAAATCTAAGGCCATGTTTGGCTGTTGATGATCTGCAAAACTTGAGGTAGCAGGCAATGTTTTACAAAAAATACTTGTTTATCCCTTGAAATTCTAGCAGTTTAAGGGAACATTTTTTAATGTTGTGAAATTATATAACTTTGTATTATTGCCCTTTTTGGATTTCAAAATTCTAGTGACACATCAAAGAAAATGTGAGAGAATTATATATATTAAAGGGTGAACATGAAAAGTGTGCAGTTAAAGAATAAGACTTTTCAAAAGGACTCTTAAAATGAGGCATAAAAAAATGAAATGAAAGACTCTTAATTTGAGACGGGGGAGTAACAAATTTGCTCACTCAAGTACCTTATTGGGTGAGCACGCAAGTGGGATCCACTATTTTTCATCATCCCCATTATATCGTTTAATTCAATAAAATCTCAACATGTTAACAAGCTTTAAAAAAATTTACAAGGTACAAGTTTTTTTTTTTATCGCAAAGAATGAAAATTCCATTTCACAAAAGGCAAGTTCACAAGGAACAAATACAAAATAGAAGAATGAAAAAATACATGATAAATCACAGCAATCTTCTAGTTTGTAATTCAATATCCAAGACTATGATATTGCGGACCGTGGCGTAGCTCAAACTCTGAGCCGTTTGAAGGAGAAAGTTGCCAACAACCACAACAAAAATTCGAGCTTCAAAACAACCGTGACTGTGAAGAGGACCCGAATAAACAACAGATCTAACGCAAATCTGTATGGAACAGGGCCAGATCTAACCACGGAATATGGAGACAAAGAGATCTAGCTTCATCAATCAACAAAACCAAACAAAAAATAAAACAAACCTTCAACAAGGAGGGATAGAACCCCAACAAAGAGGGACAAACCACCTCACAAGAGGGGACATATTATTGAAAGCAACAAAAAATAGGGAAGAAAATTGTTAAGGGCTCTCCCGAACCTAAGGGACGGCCGCAAGGAGAGCACATAAGTTCAAGGTACAAGTTTTAAATTTAAAGCTCAAAGAGCAGATGTTAAGGGAACCCTTTAATTCATCTCCATTTTATCCATGAAAAGTAATGGTGCCACGCCCCAACGTAGCATAATTCAGGAAAGCATTTAATTTCCTTTATGGACTCATAGGCCGTGACAAGTGAGACTGACCAATTATCCCTGCAACACATAACTTAAACAACATATCTAAAGAAAAGGGTAACTAATAAAAACATAAGCTCCGAAATTTAAAACTTACTAAACTATTACATCAGTTCAAGTCTTAGGCACAAACCACCCTAATTCAAATATTTAATAAAGTGTTTATTACATCTCCAAAATAAAAAGACATAAGGAATATAAGTTAGCTCTCCTGGAAAGTCTCCTGACTTTAACTAGCATAGTCAAAATACTATGGCTGCTCCTGACCTGGAAAATCTGGACATAGAATCCAGGGCGTAACAATGCCATCAGCTTATGCAAGTTGGTGAGTAAAATAAACATATGCTCGCAATGTATATATATAAGCATATATCACAACATTACTATTTTAATCTTTGAAACAATAAATCATGGTGTTAACTTTAACTATTATGTTAACACGGAAAGACAATAAGCAAATGAACATGAGACCATGCATGAACAATGTAATATCTCATCTTACTGACTCTTTTCTCTTGACAAAACACAAGATCACATCGTCCGAAACTTCCTCGTTCTAGTACCTTGAAAAATACTCGGACAGCCACACTATAGTACAACGGGTAACAGGGAATGTCCAATCAGCCTTGTCCCACGACCCCACTCCATGATACCACCACGACATACCAGAGATAATCTCGATCAGTATCCGAAACTCGGGTATCAGGGAATGTCCGTGGAGGCATCACACACTATAGCACTACCACGAGTGCCAGGGAGTGCTCAATTTGACACCGTCGTATTAATAAGGTACCCTAAAAATCACATCAATGCCACATCCACTATCCTCATCCATGGCATCACACTATAGTATCACCACGACATACCAGAGATAATCTCGATCAGTATCCGAAACTCGGGTATCAGGGAATGTCCGTGGAGGCATCACACACTATAGCACTACCATGAGTGCCAGGGAGTGCCCAATTTGACACCTTCATATTAATAAGGTACCCTAAAAATCACATCAACGCCACATCCACTGTCCTCATCCATGGCATCACACTATAGTATCACCACAGCATACTAGAGATAATCTCACTCAGTATCCGGAACTCGTGTAGTAGAGAGTGTCCATGGAGGCAACCAATACCAATACACCCATCTCTCATATTCTTTTCACACTGACCATTCTCAAAATTCATGTAAACTCGACTCCACGTGTATGTCATATGACTTGCACAGAAAAGATAAATTGCTGGAAAACAATAAGCAGAATACGTATGAAATAAGCGAGTTCTTAACCAATCCTTTTATAACCAAAACATAACAAACGAGGTTCCATTTTAATATAACTCTCAGATAGTACTTTAAAAACTCATAAAACTTCATCCAAACAGTCCCTTAACTGAAAACAGACAAAAAGTAGAAAATAGCGAGGTCGCTCGCGCGATATGCTCATTTTTTTTATTTTCTTATAAAAGTTTTCCAACTATCAAAATCTACACAGGTCGCGCGCACGGGCCACTCGCTTGATCACTCGCGCGAGTTCATGCAGAGACTTCATCTTCTTCACAAATTTCCCCTGTTTCAGTTTTTTTTTAAACCCAATTCGACCCATTTCATAAATCTATTTCAATCAATACATGTAATATATGGATTTCTTCGGTTTTCTGCATAGATTAAGAATACGCAATCAAATTAAACTAATACGGATTGTATTTCTTGATTTTTGCAATTAAAATAAAGATGTCAAAACTTTAAATCAACAATTCGTCGCGATACAAATGAATTAAGTCGTAGGATTCAGACAATAGCTTATTCGGATAAAGATCTTTCATTCCCAATTCACGAAATTGATTTTGATTAACTTTTATAAAACTCCACTTTTCAAGCTTTAATGGTGATTATACATATACGTATATACACATCTATATATGTTGAAATATACATATATACATGTTGGGAGTGAGTTTATAATGCTTACAGAGGTGTTTGAACAATAACTTAACACGCTGAGAATTTCCGCCGAATAATCCGTCATCTATGACTTCTTTCCTTTCTCTCTTAATTTTGGTATATAGATGAAACTATGTATATGTGTATGTGTATATCATATATTTAATCTGTGTGTGTTAGTAACTTGAGACAACAAGAAAGTATTGAGAGAAATTGAGAGAGAATTAATGAGAGAAACATAGAGTTTTTTGATGAGAGACTATTGACAGATATAAACATATATACACAAAAATTATGTAGGCTCCTAGAAAGGCAAGGAAATTCTCCGGTGAGGTTGAGCTCACGCACTCCCTTATCCAAAATGCGATATAGTCGTAGCTTAAAACATAAACTGGTATATTACGGTCGCGATAAAAAAATACAGAAAAATTATGTTAACGTAGGAAATAAATTATGGTTTGTACAAAAGTATAGATATCGTTTTCAAAACTATAGAAAGTATTTTCTTTATTTATGGAAATTATAGTATGACTCCCAAACAAATATTTATTAATAGAAATAAAATGAAATATCCATTTATAAATGAAAAATAAATTACAGGTTGTTACACTCTACCCTCCTTAACAAAGATTTCGCCCCGAAATCTGAGCTAACTAGTCTTGAAACAACTCTGGGTATCTATTCCTCATATCTGACTCTGGGTGCCTCCACTGAACCTTAACCAAAGGAACGTCTCTTCTTCTCAGTCACTTGATACTCTGGTCGAGAATCCTCACGAATCTATGTAAGGGAACCCGTATGTATTTCCTTAACATACTGACATGGAATACATTATGAACACCAAACATCTTTGGTGGCAATGCGAGCCGATAAGCCACTTTCCCAACACGCTCCAGTATTTCAAACGGTCCGATTAAACGAGGTGCCAATTTTCCTCTTTTCTAACCAAAACGTACTACTCCCCAAACCGGTGAAACCTTAAGGAGTACATGATCTCTGACACGAACTCCAAATCCTTTCAACGCCGATCCGCATAACTCTTGTGTCTAATCTGTGCAGCTTTCATTCTTTCCTTGACCAATGAAATCTTCTCATTGGTTACCCTCACCAAATCTGGTCCCAAAAATTCTGTGTCTCCCACTTCTGCCCAGTATAACGGAGATCGACATGGCCGTTCATACAAGGCTTCAAACGGCGCCATCCCAATACTCGAGTGATAGCTATTGTTATACGCAAATTCGACCAATGGCAAGTACGTCTCCCAAGACTCTTGAAAGTCGATTACACAAGCCCTGAGCATATCTTCCATAATCTGATTTACACGCTCGGTCTGTCTATCGGTCTGAGGATGGAAAGTAGTACTCATCTTGAGTGAAGTTCCTAGTCTTCTGCAGACTTTCCCAAAATCTTGAGGTAAAGCGAGCATCGCGATCTGAAACAATGGATACAGGTGTACCGTGTAGTCGCACCACTTGATGTAGGTACATTCGACTCATCCTTTCTACTGGGCAAGTCATACTATACGCGATGAAATGTGCAGACTTCATCAGACGATCCACAATTACCCAAATTGCGTCATGGTTCTGTTGTGACCGGGGTAGTCTAACTACGAAATCCATAGCTATGTGTTCCCACTTCCATCCTGGAACAGGTAAGGGTTGCCACAATCGCGAGGGTCTTTGATGTTCGGCTTTCACTTGTTGACAAGTCAGACATTTAGACACGAACTCGACCACTTCTCGTTTCATTCCTTCCCACCAGAAATTTCTCTTCAAATCTTTATACATCTTTGTTCCTCCTGGGTGTACTGTCAGTCTCAATTTATGTGCTTCTTCGAGAATATCTTTTCTCAAATTTCCTAATCTGGCACACACAATATGTCTCGACATCTGTATCCTCCATCAGTCCCAACCTTCCATTCCGTAGGGTCTTTTTCTGACATCTTGACGAACCATACCTACAATTTCTCGTCTTCCTTTTTGGCCTAGATAAATCGACTCACAAGAGTTGGTTGTTATAACACCCACATTTGTGTTATGTCCTTTGCATTTCATTGTCATGCATGATAATGTGATGTGGCGTGTCCTATGACACATGATTGAGTGAGTTTTGACTCACGAGTTGATTTGGGTGTCTGTATTAGAGAACCCTCTGAGACTGTGGTGATTAAGGATTTATTGTTTGTGAAGTCTCTCCGAGTATGAGACGGTCACTGTGGAACAATTTAAATGTTTATCTGAAAATAAATGTTTACCTGTG
The DNA here is from genome assembly GCA_033977485.1 of Hydrangea macrophylla. NCBI lineage: Eukaryota > Viridiplantae > Streptophyta > Magnoliopsida > Cornales > Hydrangeaceae > Hydrangea > Hydrangea macrophylla. The sequence continues at coordinate 89,537,902 of CM066986.1, forward strand.
TATTTCAATATCTGTATTATTTTCTGTTTTAGAATTTATTTCTGTTGTTAGATTTAGTATCCTGGTGAGAACGAATGAACACACTATTAATTTGGTAGGCTAATTAGCAACTTCGGAAACGTCATATAGAAATTCGCGTTTTAGCAACCAAACGAAACTTAGTCGAAAACTTTTATAATTTTGAGGTTTCACTCGTAAAGCTATGAATAAGCTGTATAGAAAGTTTCAGAGACTGATTAGGAGTTTGGAAAACTCGTGGGGAGGTAAACGTAATTCCCCGAGAATGTTGTCTATATATAGATAGAGATGAGTTGAGATATTTCACAACTCTTAACCTAAACTCAAGAAGGAGGCCAAAAGGGGGCTAGAGAGGATTTTTGGAGTTTAGAGCTTTGCGACGCCAAACGACGACCTTCTGTCAGTCTGTTTTCTCCCAGATTTCATATTTGAGCTCCTCGAGGTAAGAGCTTCGTTTTGATACCTATTAGGGCCTGTTTGGCTAAGTTTTCCGAAAAGTTATTTTCTAGAATTTCTCATAAAAGTTGATAAATGGAATTCTGATCCATAGGAATTGTACTAGACGGACTTCTGCACGTTCTTTGTGCACGGGTTTTCTTCAGATTGAATTATAGGAGCGTTATTTGGAGGTGAGTGATTTAATTATGTTTTGGAATGATTTCTTGGCATGTATTCATGTTATGTTTGAATAGCATGTATTAATTCTTAGAGAGATATTGTGTAGTTCATATTGGGCAATTATATTGATAGGTAGGCCCAATAGCACGGTGATATATTTTGATTACCGCGAACATGGTGATATGTATTTGAGCATGTTAGGTTGCTTATGTGGGTCAGAAGGAGCACGTGGTCACCGTGCCATTTTGTGGAGCCGATATAGGCATTAAGGTCGCACGATTGAAGAAAAGAATCGTGGGTCTTACCCTTTCGCGTGGACTTATTGGCGAGGAGTCGCGGATTGGGAGTATGGACGGGCACGTGAGTCTCCGACGACTAGTATGAATTGTAGAGATGTGAATGCGGACATGTTTATCATTCATGTACATATGTTGATTTATTCACTAAGCATTAGCTTAAACAAATCGAAATATGTGTGGTTATTCAAATAACCATTGCAGGTATAAATGCTGGCGAGGAATCGCAGAAGTGAGTATGTGGGTTGGGAGTTCGCTTGTGAGGCAACTTGAAAGATAATCTTGTAGTTTTGGAATAATAGAAATGTTGTAATAAGATTTTGGTTGTTTTAAACCATGTTTAACTTAGTATGTTAGAATGGATTTTAAATCGTTGTATTAGACTATAACATGTTGTAATTATGTTTGGTAATACTTTAATACAGCTAGAATTACTTTGGCTTGAGTTTGGATTGAATGGTTAATCATTGGTGATAGTTAGAAAGCTTTTTTTAAAACTTGTTTCCTGCAGATTGGGCTGCTGCCAGGGGAGCAGTCGACTGAGCAGTCGACTGAACCCCTGAGTCTGTTAGCAACTGCTTCTTATTTTAGCAAAAGCAGTCGACTGGACCCCTCGGCAGTCGACTGGACCTCCAGTCTCAGTCGACTGGAATTTGATGTTAAAATCCCTGCCCACCTCCGTCGACTGAGCAGTCGACTGAGCAGTCGACTGAACCTCTGGTTTTAAAAGGTGTTTTGTTTTTCCGCTGCGTGTGTTCTTCAAACCTAATTTTTGGGAACATTAATGAATTGGTTTAGCCTCGGTGGCGTGCCACGGGCTCCGGTTCCGCTATTGTGGGACCGGGCTGTGACATTTAGTGGTATCAAAGCATAAGTTTAGAGCCTTGGGAACGAGTGACGTTATATATGTTGAGGGACGTCGAGTGGAGTGTGTAATTGTAAGGATATGGTTATCATTGTATAAATGCTTCATGCATTAGCATTTGTTGATTGTGATGAACTGTGCACATATATCTTTATTGTGGCATAGCATGCATGGTCATTATGCATTGAACTCAACAGGGGTAATATTTGAAACGTTATGGCTGATCTACCAAGAGAATTGTCACCGCATTCGCGGATGGACCAAATAGTGAACATGGTGGGAAAATTCATACAAGCGGTGAGTGAAAGAGAACAGATGAACGTTCAGCCTCCACAAGTGGAAATTCGTTATGTCAATGCACCATCGGCACCGCGACCCCAACACACGATCGTGGAACAGTTCCATAAGCGAAAACCAACGTTGTATCATGGGCAAATTGACATAGACTTGGCCGATCATTGGATGATGGACATGGAAAGACATTTCCGTCAGGTAATGTGCACAGATGAGGAGAAAATTTTATGCGCATCCGATACGTTGATGGGTGAAGCATTGGATTGGTGGAACAACATACTTGAACAAGGGAAGCCAACCACATGGGAAGCATTTAAAGAGGAATTCAACAAACGTTTCTTTCCGCAATCTGCTTATACTCAGAAACGTCAAGAGTTTGCAAGTTTGGTTCAGGGAGATATGACTGTAGGTGAGTATGTTTCTCGTTTCAATGCCTTGTTACGATTTGGGAAAACTACCGTTCCGACTGATAGGGATAAAGCTCGTAAGTTTGAGGAAGGGCTTAGAGAGAATATCCGTGGCCGTGTGGATATGCTGCAACACCCGACCGTTTCTCTAGTTGAGGAAGCTGCCCGTATTGCTGAGAAAAGTGTCGACAGGTATCGACAGGGACAACAAGGGAAGAGAGCAAATGACAGTCGGAGTAAGGGTCAAGGGAATGCGAAGAAACCATTTACGCTAGGTTCAGGATCGAATATGGGTAGTCAAGGAGGAAGTGTGTTTGTTGGAGATTCGAGACCGTTGTGCCCAACATGTAACGTGCGACATAGAGGAACCTGCCATCAATTGATCACTTGCTTTTATTGTAAACAATTGGGGCATGTGTCTAGGAATTGTCCTTTGAACGCGAATTTGACTACACCAAACACAACCTCGAACGCCAAGGGCTATAACCCGGAAACAAGAGGGAAATGTTTTGAGTGTGGACAACCGGGACACATAGCAAAGAACTGTCCGAGTAAGAGACAACCGGGAATGAGTACCGGGGCATCGAGTGTGCCAAGCGGGTCAAGGGTAGAACCTCGAGTGGATAAAGGGAAAGGAGTCGCGCAACAACAAGGACGATACTTCCAGCTCAGGCCGGGGAATACGGATGATACCGTCGTATCATGTATTCTTCCTATTTGCTCGTATCCTGCACGTATACTTATGGATTCTGGTTCGACGCATTCATTTGTATCACGTGATTTTGTTAAGCATTTAACTGTTAAGTCAAGACCGCTAGGATATGACTTGTGTGTATCATTGCCTAGTAGTGAACCGCTAGTTACCTCTTCGATATTCAAGTCGTGTGAGATCAAGATAGGTGATAAAGTCTTGAGCGTTGATTTGATTCCATTGACGGTGAATTACTTTGACGTTATTTTGGGTATGGATTGGTTATCGGTAAATCAAGCCAAAATTGATTGTGAACAGAAACAGGTTAGTTTTTATCCGTCAGGGCGAGAAGAGTTTACTTTTCAGGGTAAGGGAGTGATCGTACCGCCGTACTTGATATCGGCGATTCAAGCAAGTAAGATGCTGAAGAAGGGTTGTTCGGGTTTCTTATGTTCAATTATCGACACGCGAGTTCTTGGACCACTAATAGAAGACATTTCAGTAGTTCGAGAATTTCCAGATGTTTTTCCTGATGAGTTACCCGACGTATTGATTGAAAGAGAACTTGAGTTCACAATAGAAGTAGTACCAGGGTCACAACCGATATCTAAAGCACCATACCAAATGGCACCGATAGAGTTGAAAGAATTGAAAGTTCAGTTAGAAGAACTGTTGGAGAAGGGTTTTATCCGACCTAGTGTTTCACCATGGGGAGCTCCAGTCTTGTTTGTGAAGAAGAAAGATGGAACAATGCGTATGTGCATCGACTACCGGGAATTAAATAAGTTGACCGTCAAGAACAAGTATCCATTGCCACGAATAGATGACTTGTTTGATCAGTTGCAAGGGGCTCAGGTATTTTCGAAGATCGACTTGAGATCCGGTTACCACCAATTGAAAGTCAAAGAGGAAGATGTTGAGAAGACAGCTTTCAGGACTCGATATGGTCACTTTGAATTTTTGGTCATGCCGTTTGGAGTGACTAATGCACCAGCTGCTTTCATGGACTTGATGAACCGTGTTTTCAAAGATTATTTAGATGAGTTCGTTATCGTGTTCATAGATGACATCCTAATCTACTCCAAAAGCGTATAAGATCACGAGTATCATTTGCGATTAGCTTTACAATGATTGCGTGAAAAGAGATTATTCGGTAAATTGAAGAAGTGTGAGTTTTGGTTGACCGAGATAGCTTTTCTTGGACATATAGTGTCGGCAAAGGGAATTTCTGTAGACCCTCAGAAGATAGAAGCAGTTACCAACTGGGCGAGACCAACGAATGTGACAGACAAGTTTCCTAGGATTAGCTGGGTATTATCGGAGATTTGTAAAAGACTTTTCGCGTATAGCAATGCCGATGACACAATTAATGAGGAAAGATATTGCTTTTGTTTGGAGTCTAGAATGTGAAGAAAGTTTCCAAGAGTTAAAGGGTCGACTAGTGAAAGCACCAATTTTAGCCGTTCCGTCAGGGACTGAGGGATTTATTATTTACAGTGATGCTTCATATAGAGGTTTAGGTTGCGTTCTTATGCAAGGTGATAAAGTTATTGCGTATGCATCAAGACAACTTAGACCGCACGAGAAGAATTATCCAACACATGATCTAGAATTAGCCGCCGTGATTTTTGCATTGAAGATTTGGCGTCATTATCTCTACGGGGAGAAATGTGAGATCTATACGGATCACAAGAGTTTGAAGTACTTATTTACACAACGAGATTTGAACATGAGACAAAGGAGATGGTTAGAGTTGATGAAGGACTATGACTTGTCAATTCAGTATCATCCGGGCAAAGCGAATGTCGTCGCCGATGCTCTTAGTCGTAAAGTACCAACCAACACCGCATCAGATCTGACTTCTCAAAAAGAATTGATACAAGATATGGAGAATATAGAGCTTGAGGTGATTCCGAGGATTGAAGGTGGATTGATGTCGACGATTGTGGCACAACCACTCTTGATTCACGAGATCACGGAGAAACAACTTCAAGATGTGGCTTTGAAGAAGATTTGTGATGAGATTCCAATGGGCAAACAACCGGGATTCACGTTTGAGAACAATGTGTTGAGATTGAGGGGTAGAATTTGTGTACCTAGCGGGAAGGAGTTGAAACGGAACATCCTAGAGGAAGCACACAATACGAAGTATACCGTTCATCCGGGAAGCACCAAGATGTATAGAGATTTGAGACATGTTTATTGGTGGCCGGGAATGAAGAGGGAAATAGCACGATATGTTTCACGTTGTACTAGTTGTCAACAAGTAAAGGCCGAACGCCAAGTACCCTCGGGATTGTTACAACCGTTACCGATAGCCGAGTGGAAATGGGAGCACATAACAATGGATTTTGTTAGTGGGTTTCCGAGGTCGAAGAGATCGAACACTATTATTTGGGTGATTGTTGATCGTTTGACGAAGTCGTCGCACTTCCTACCACTTCGAACGACTAAGCCGATGACGTTAGCTAAGTTGTATATTCGCGAAATTGTGAGACTACATGGCATCCCAGTTTCTATCGTGTCAGATAGGGATAGTAGTTTTACATCGAAGTTTTGGAGAGCCTTGCAAGAAGCAATGGGTACCAAATTGCACTTTAGTACAGCTTTTCATCCTCAGACTGATGGTCAATCAGAGAGAGTAATCCAGATTTTGGAAGACATGCTTAGGCTATGTGTACTTGATTTTCAGGGTGATTGGGAAGACCATTTGCCGTTGATTGAGTTCGCATATAACAACAGTTTTCAGTCGAGTATTGGGATGGCTCCTTATGAAGCTTTATATGGTCGTGTATGTCGTTCACCGATTAGTTGGACGGAAGTCGGAGAAAGAAAGATTGAAGGGCCGAAAATTGTACAAGAGACGACGGATAAGATAAAGGTGATTAGACAACGATTACTGACAGCCCAGAGTAGGTGTAAGAGTTATGCCGACAAGCGCAGACGGCCGTTGGAATTCGATGTAGGAGAATTAGTGTATTTGAAGGTGTCACCTTCAAAGGGAATAACCAGATTTGGTAGATACGGGAAACTCAACCCGAGGTATGTAGGACCTTTTGAAATCATTGGAAAGGTTGGACCCGTAGCTTATCGTTTGAAATTACCGAGTGAGTATGCTCAAGTGCATAACGTGTTTCATGTATCATTACTACGTAAACAATTAGTGGAAGATAGAGATCAAGTGATGACTCCCACATCGAATGAGATTCAGAGTGATTTAACGTATGCCGCATATCCGATAGAGATCTTAGATCGGAAGGATCAAGTCTTACGAAATAAAGTAATATCGAAAGTGAAAGTGTTATGGCGTAGCCAAACTACGGAAGAGATGACGTGGGAGATAGAAGATGAGATGCGTACTCAGTATCCGCACCTTTTCGAGACATGAGGTATAAGTTTGGGGACAAACTTCTTTTAAGGGGGAGAGTATTATAACACCCACATTTGTGTTATGTCCTTTGCATTTCATTGTCATGCATGATAATGTGATGTGGCGTATCCTATGACACATGATTGAGTGAGTTTTGACTCACGAGTTGATTTGGGTGTCTGTATTAGAGAACCCTCTGAGACTGTGGTGATTAAGGATTTATTGTTTGTGAAGTCTCTCCGAGTATGAGACGGTCACTGTGGAACAATTTAAATGTTTATCTGAAAATAAATGTTTACCTGTGTATTTCAATATCTGTATTATTTTCTGTTTTAGAATTTATTTCTGTTGTTAGATTTAGTATCCTGGTGAGAACGAATGAACACACTATTAATTTGGTAGGCTAATTAGCAACTTCGGAAACGTCATATAGAAATTCGCGTTTTAGCAACCAAACGAAACTTAGTCGAAAACTTTTATAATTTTGAGGTTTCACTCGTAAAGCTATGAATAAGCTGTATAGAAAATTTCAGAGACTGATTAGGAGTTTGGAAAACTCGTGGGGAGGTAAACGTAATTCCCCGAGAATGTTGTCTATATATAGATAGAGATGAGTTGAGATATTTCACAACTCTTAACCTAAACTCAAGAAGGAGGCCAAAAGGGGGCTAGAGAGGATTTTTGGAGTTTAGAGCTTTGCGACGCCAGACGACGACCTTCTGTCAGTCTGTTTTCTCCCAGATTTCATATTTGAGCTCCTCGAGGTAAGAGCTTCGTTTTGATACCTATTAGGGCCTGTTTGGCTAAGTTTTCCGAAAAGTTATTTTCTAGAATTTCTCATAAAAGTTGATAAATGGAATTCTGATCCATAGGAATTGTACTAGACGGACTTCTGCACGTTCTTTGTGCACGGGTTTTCTTCAGATTGAATTATAGGAGCGTTATTTGGAGGTGAGTGATTTAACTATGTTTTGGAATGATTTCTTGGCATGTATTCATGTTATGTTTGAATAGCATGTATTAATTCTTAGAGATATATTGTGTAGTTCATATTGGGCAATTATATTGATAGGTAGGCCCAATAGCACGGTGATATGTTTTGATTACCGCGAACATGGTGATATGTATTTGAGCATGTTAGGTTGCTTATGTGGGTCAGAAGGAGCACGTGGTCACCGTGCCATTTTGTGGAGCCGATATAGGCATTAAGGTCGCACGATTGAAGAAAAGAATCGTGGGTCTTACCCTTTCGCGTGGACTTATTGGCGAGGAGTCGCGGATTGGGAGTATGGACGGGCACGTGAGTCTCCGGCGACTAGTATGAATTGTAGAGATGTGAATGCGGACATGTTTATCATTCATGTACATATGTTGATTTATTCACTAAGCATTAGCTTAAACAAATCGAAATATGTGTGGTTATTCAAATAACCATTGCAGGTATAAATGCTGGCGAGGAATCGCAGAAGTAAGTACGTGGGTTGGGAGTTCGCTTGTGAGGCAACTTGAAAGATAATCTTGTAGTTTTGGAATAATAGAAATGTTGTAATAAGATTTTGGTTGTTTTAAACCATGTTTAACTTAGTATGTTAGAATGGATTTTAAATCGTTGTATTAGACTATAGCATGTTGTAATTATGTTTGGTAATACTTTAATACAGCTAGAATTACTTTGGCTTGAGTTTGGATTGAATGGTTAATCATTGGTGATAGTTAGAAAGCTTTTTTTAAAACTTGTTTCCTGCAGATTGGGCTGCTGCCAGGGGAGCAGTCGACTGAGCAGTCGACTGAACCCCTGAGTCTGTTAGCAACTGCTTCTTATTTTAGCAAAAGCAGTCGACTGGACCCCTCGGCAGTCGACTGGACCCCTCAGGAGTCGACTGGACCTCCAGTCTCAGTCGACTGGAATTTGATGTTAAAATCCCTGCCCACCTCCGTCGACTGAGCAGTCGACTGAACCTCTGGTTTTAAAAGGTGTTTTGTTTTTCCGCTGCGTGTGTTCTTCAAACCTAATTTTTGGGAACATTAATGAATTGGTTTAGCCTCGGTGGCGTGCCACGGGCTCCGGTTCCGCTATTGTGGGACCGGGCTGTGACAGTTGTACCATGAGGCATCCAAAGTGTTGCCCATTATTGCCCTCAGAAATCTGCATATCAAATTCTGCGATTGTCTCTAAAGCCTTCTATTCCCTTATATCAATGAAGTAATCATTCCTCGAGATTTCCAACTTAGGGCATCAGCGACTACATTAGACTTACTAGGGTGGTACACTAATGTAAAGTCATAGTCCTTAATCAGTTCCATCCATCGGCGTTGCCTCATGTTCAGCTCCTTTTGAGTAAACAAATACTTAAGGCTCTTGTGGTCTGAAAACAAATCAAACTTCTCCCCATAGAGGTAGTGTCTCTAGATTTTAAGCGCAAACACGATGGCTGCCACTTCCAAATCATGAGTTGGGTAATTCAGTTCATTTGGCTTCAACTATCGTAAACCATACGTAATAACATTTCCGTCTTGCATAAGGACGCACCCCAGTCCTTGATAAGTGGCGTCACTGAAAATGGTGAACTTCTCACCATCCTTTGGTATTACAAGCACTGGCGTTGTTGTCAGTCTCTCTTTCAACTCCAAAAAAACGCGTTCATGCTTATCAGTCCATTGAAACTTCAAATCATTCTTAGTTAAACCAGTTAACGAGGCTGATATCTTTGAGAATCCTTCCACAAATCTCCGATAGTAACCAGTGAGTCCCAGTAAACTTCTGACTCCTGTAGCATTGGTTGGCCGAGTCCAATTCGCAACTACATCGATCTTTGATGAGTCAACTTCGATTCCTTGTTGTAAGATCACATGCCGAGGAACTTAATTTCCTGAAGCCAGAATTCACACTTGCTGAATTTAGCATACAGGCAGTGATCCTTGAGAATCTGCATCGCAATCTGTAGATGCTACTCATGCTCTTCCTCTGACTTGGAATAGATCAAAATATTATCGATAAAGACAATAATGAATTGATCCAAGTAGGGCTTGAATACTCTGTTTATTAGATGCATAAACACAGCCGGAGCATTCGTCATCCCAAATGGCATCACTAAGAACGTATAGTATCCGTACCTCATCCTGAAAGCAGTCTTAGGTATGCCCTCCTTTCGTACCCTTAACTAGTGATACCCCGACCGTAGATCTATCTTGGAAAATATTGTGGCTCCTTGCAATTGATCAAACAGATCGTCTATCCGAGGTATACTTATTCTTGATAGTAACCTTATTCAGTTCGCGGTAGTCAATACACAATCGCATAGTTCCGTCCTTCTTCTTCACGAATAACACTGGTGCTCTCCAGGGTGAAGTACTTGGACGAACGAAACCCAACTTCTCAAGTTCTTGAACTTGTTCCTTCAGTTCCAATAGCTCAGTAGGGGTCATCCTATAGGGAACTTTGGTTATAGGTCGAGTGCCTGGCACCAATTCCACACAGATTTCTATGTCCCTCCCCGACGATAATCCTTAAATCTTGAAATACTTCCTCAAACTCTTTTATTACCGGTATTGATGACACCGTCACTTCTGTACTGACGACTTCGATGTTTGCTAGGCATCTAGTGAGGAACATATCACCCGAAGGGTTTCATTGGAAGTTAAAGGGTTGATTCCCATTGTTTGCAATTGTGATCCTCTTCCTAGCACAATCCAACATCGCGTGGTTCTTTTCGAGCCAATCCATTCCCAGGATTATATCGAACTCCTTCATCGATAGAACCACCAATCTCGCTAAAAGTTCACGGGGCCTCCTAACCGCAAAGGACAATCCTTACATACATGTACTAACTTGACTGTGGCCCAAGTGGTGAGACAACATTCAAAGCTTCGTCTAAACGTTGCGGTACTATACCCAATTTTTAAACAATCTTAACAGATATAAAGGAATGTGTAGTACCCGTGTCAAATAAAACCTTAACATGAGAATTAAACAAGGTCACCTTCCACTATTCGTTGTTTTGGCAGTCCCTCCTCATAAGTACCTTCTTCATATCCTGTTTCCTCATATCCAGCAGCCTCGGGGATAACAGCATTTAGGCGGGCCTGTCCTTGCTAACCATTGATTCCTTTTCTGGGGGCTCTGCAGTCCTTACTTATATGAGCCGGTATGCCGCAATTATAGCACACAACTCCTGAACGATCAGAACGTCTCGGTGCTTTACATTCTCAAGCTCAATGGCCGGGGATACCACAATTGTAGCAGTTATCGTTATTATTCCCTACTATCGCTCGAGGCGAATACTGCTGCACTGCTTGTGTCTGTTGAGATTTCTTCACTCCATCCAAAGTCTTTTTCTGTTCTGGAGGGTACACCGGTTTCCATCCAGGATAGCCTTTCTGCAGGAGTCGATTCCCAAATGGTTTCGAATTCTGATAACCATCATTCTCCAATCCCGTAGCCAACCTTACCAGAGCTTCAAATGACTGGTCCAGGTACCCCATAGTCAGATGTCGAAGAGACAAGTTGAGACCCCGGAGATACTTCTTGATTTTCTTCCTGGGTGTGTCCACCATATGTGGAGCAAAGAGGGACAACCGTTCAAACCGAGAAGTGTACTCGCAAACTGTCATATTTTCTTGTGCCAATTCCATGAACTCTGTAGATAGTAGTTGACAACTCATACAGCTTTGACCAGTACATGTCACCAACGACTCCATATGTACCAATATTACCACTGATTATGAGCTTCACCAACAACAACCGCTACAAACAAGGCCCACCCTACGGAGCCCACTGGGAAACTCCATGACTGAGAAACTCGCCCCGAGGCCCACCTCAAGTAGCCCACTCTGAAGCCTCACTTCGAATGAGCCCACTCCGAAGCCTCACCCCAGAGTAACCCACAGAAGCCCACTTCACAGCACTCACTCTGAAGCCCGCTTCAGAGTAATCACTTGGAAGACCTACTTCAGAATACCCACAAACAAAGCCTATTGCGAAGGAGCCTACCCCAAAGCAAAGTGGCCCCATTTCACTTACTGCCCTCTCCACTCGCTCGACTACCACCCATTTGGCACGTGGACATCATCTCCAACGTAAACCTCATAAGGTCAATCCATCGATCACCAGTCAAGGTTCGCTCGGAATGACCATTCGTACCATCACTGGGAATGACAACTCGCCATGGAATTGGCCATCACTTAGAATGACCACTCCCATCAAGCACGTCGCTTAGGATCCTCACACGCCGCAAAAAATCTCTCCTCGATACCCCTCATAAACACGGTACTACACACAAGCACACACTTATATATGGACCCTCCACCCTTGGTCATAAAGCAGTACTAAGGGTGGCCATGTCCACTGGGAACTCGAGAGCTCATGGCTCGGTGGCTAGAACTAGGGGCACCTCCCTACTTGAATGCCTCACAGGCAAAGCTAGGGTTGGTCCCAAAGAGAAAGAGAGACACGTGACCATCGATCACGTGCCCTGCCCCTCCAATCTCATAACCAATTAGGGAGGCCCACAACCGCAATACCAACTGAAACCCTTGACTCTCACCTCGCCTAGTCACTTCCACCCCGCTGAGTCACTTCCACCTCGCTGAATATTCTGCACCATTAACAAAGCCTTGATATTGTCCCTTGCTTAAACCTCTACACCAATAGCAAAGCCTCGACATCCTCCCTCGCTTAAACCTCTACACCAATGATAGGTCAGCTTCTGTTGACTCACCTGCACATTAAAAAGACAACAATTTGGACCCATTGCTGTTGGACCCATTTGTTTGGTCAAATCCCATTCAATGCTCCGACAACCTTAAATATACGCATTTAACCCCTACATACCTTTAACAGATGAACCACTCCGAGGATGCCAACTCAGCTACCTCAATTGTACCAAGAACCTTACAAACCCTGTATAAATACCAACCTCAATCAATACATCCAAGAACCCAAAAAAAAAGCTTAAGCTCTAACCCAATCTTAAGCTTCGACTGTAAGACTTAAGGCATTCATCGTCTTCTCCAAAATCCCCAAGAACAACCCCAGTCCAACTTGGTCTAACCAAGCAATACCTCAAGTCTGAATCTACACTTTAAACATTTACTCCCGTCCTTAAACTCTCCTAAAAGACCCTTGGTCATCACTTGGTCTCCACCAACTACCTTTAGACCTTCCACCACCTACTTAAACTCTCCAAGACTCCACTAGAGACTTACCACATACTACCACCTCCATCTAAGAGCTCGCCGCTTACTGCTTTCTCTCTCTCTCATTTTGGGCTACCTTGGTTCTCACTCGAGCCATGTCCTCTCCGACTCCCATTTCTCTACTGTATTTTTATACATTATTATTCTACTACACTTTCTATATTATTTTATCATATTTTATCTATTGTTCCACTTGTACTAACCTGCTTACATGTTATACCCATTCATATATCTCATACATATCACAAAAGAACTCACACATTTTGGCGACCACAGTGGGAGGTATACTCGCATGCAGGTTAGGGAGCATAGAACACTATTTTTCAGGTATTGCTCAATGCCGTCTTAATTTTTGCGAGCCAAGGGGGTCCACGCCCACTGGTTCCATCCCTCCTTTCTCATAGCAAAATAAAAAATGTTTATTTGGTCTCCACGTTGCCTTTGCACTACCAAGTTTAAATAAATAAAAAAGAAATCAGTGGCAACTGTTTCATTTTTGGCCCCACTACAACATTTGAATTGTCTGACAAACAACAATTTTTTGGTATTACTAATGCTCAACACCATCATTTGCAAGCCAATTGTTTAGTATCTCTCTTATTTTTCACTTACTCTCTCTATTTCATCGCAATATATATATATATATATATTTAGATATTTGTATGTGACCCAACTCCTCCCCCTCTCTACTCCAACTCGGTGATATTTACAGATCTTATGGTTAAAACACTTTTTTTTAAAAACCATTACATTTTTCTTTCTCATGAATGTCACAATTTATTACTTCATATCAAAAGTCAACAAATTTTGACAAATTTGAATTTATTGAAAATCGCTTTTCAATATATATATATATATATATATATTTCTCCAAAATTTGAAGTGTCATTTAATTTTTTTTTATTAAAAAAAAAAAGACATGCCCAAAATCATTTCAAAATTAAGTGCTCACCCCTACACGAGCTCGCAGTTTTTTGAATCATCCCAAACGGACATCGGATGAAGAATTCATGGCAAGTCAAAGTTTGTTTGGTAAAAAAAAATCTCCATGCCCAAAATTATGATATTTCCATAATTTTTTAGAAACATTATGACCCAACCATATTTTTTTGGACAAAAATCTATGACTTCTGTCATAATTTTTGCCAAAAACTTGTGTAATGCCTCGCACTTACTGTATTTATACCACAAGTACACATCACCCGAGACCCTCTATCACTCTCTTCTTCTCTCTCAATGGGCCCCACTACCACACCAACTTAAAAAAAAATGTGGTCACCACCCCTCCTTCCAAACCCCATCCTCCAACTCTTTTCCTCCAACAAAAAAAAGTGTGGTCTCCCAAACCGCCCATTTCCGAACCCCATCCTTCAACCTCTCTTCCTCCAACTAAAAAAAAAAAAAAAAAATTTAAATAAACAAATAATTTTTTTTTAGTCTCTCGGACCCCCTCCCTCTTCTTTCTCTCTCCTATTCTGAAACCCAATTCGGTAACCCACTTGGGAAACTTATTTTGGAACCTCCTAATTCCAGAACCCCAACCCCATTCAGAACCCCATTTTCGGAACTCAAAAAAAAAAAAAAGAGTTTGGGTACCTCCTCTCTCTCTCTCCTATTCCGAAACCCAATTCGGTGAATTGGCATTCGGAAAACCAATCCATTTCGGAACTCCCAAAAAAAAAAGGGATTGGGTCCCCTCTCTTTCTCTCTCCTATTCTGAAACTCCATTCGAAACCCAATTCCGGACCTCCATTTCGGAACTCCCAAAAAAAAAGGTGGGTCCCCCCTCTTTCTCTCTCCTATTCCGAAACTCAATTCGGAGACCCAATTCCGGACCTCCATTTCGGAACTCCCAACACAAAAAAAAAAAAAAAAAAAAAAAAAAAAAAAAAGTTGGGCCCTCCCTCTTTCTCTCTCGTATTCCAAAACTCCTATTCCGAAACTCCATTCGAGACCCAATTCCGGATCACCATTTCGGAACTCCCAACAAAAAAAAAAAGTTGGGTCCCCCCCTTTCTTTCTCTCTCCTACACCGAAACTCTATTCGAGACCCAATTCCGGACCTCCGTTTCGGAACTCCCAACACAAAAAAAAAAAAAAAAAATAAATAAAAGTTGGGTCCCCCCTCTTTCTCTCTCCTATTCCGAAACTTAATTCGAAGACCCAATTTCGGACTGCCATTTCGAAACTCCCAACACAAAAAAAAGGGATTAGGTCCCCTCTCTTTCTCTCTCCAATTCTGAAACTCAATTCGGAGACCCAATTATGGACCTCTATTTCGGAACTCCCAACACAAAAAAAAAAAAAATGAAGTTGGGTCCCCCCTCTTTCTCTCTCCTATTCCGAAACTCCGAACAAAAAAAAAACTGGGTCCCTCCTCTCTCTCTCCTATTCCGAAACCCAATTCGGTGAATTGGAATTCAAAAACCCAATCCATTTCGGAACTCCCCCCCAAAAAAAAAAGAAGTTGGGTCCCCCCTCTTTCTCTCTCCTATTCTGAAACTCAATTCGGAGACCCAATTCCGAACCTCTATTTCGGAACTCCCAACACAAGAAAAAAAGAAGTTGGGTCCCCCCTCTTTCTCTCTCCTATTCCGAAACTTAATTCGAAGACCCAATTCTGGACCTCCATTTCGGAACTCCCAACAAAAAAAAAAGAAGAGTTTGGGTACCTCTTCTCTCTCTCCTATTCTGAACCCCCTTCAAAAAATGAAAGAATGTAGTCTCTCGTATACCCTCCAACCCCCACCCTTTGACCTCTCCTCCCCCGAAAAAAAAATAAATAAATAAATAAAAAGGTGTTTTATCGGACCCCCTATCGAAATCCTCTCAAACACTCGGATCAACAAAAAAAAACCCATTTTGCTGGTGGGGACCTCAGCATAGTTCATATGCTGAATATCCATCTGCAGACTGCAGGTTTCAGCCGCTGAATCTCCACTCTATTTCAGACTCCTCTCAAAAACTCCTCTCTCTTGGATCAGTCCAAATATATATATATATATACATACATACATACATTCTACAGGTGCTGAGCACTCTCTTCTTGCTCTCTCTCAACCCCCGACAAACCCCACCCCTCTCGGAATCTCTCTTTCCTCTCACCCGACCACACCTCTCCTACCCCCCACTGTGTCAGGTTCAACCGGCATACCACCACCCCCACCCTCCACCTAAGCTAATTTATTTCCAAGAAGGGAGAATAAAATGCTCCACCTAAGTTACCCATTTTTGCTCCACTTAAGCTACTAGTTTTTATTTCTTTCCAATAGGGGAGAAGAAAATGGTCCACCTAAGATACCCATTTTTTTTCATCAAAGGGGGAGAAGGAAATGTTCTACTTAAACCATGAGCTCTTGTTTCTTTTCAATTCAAATGGGAGGAGAAGGGATCCATTGATCCAGACAGTCTCACACACAAGTTGTATCCCAAGGAGTCCACATTCATTGATAAGCAGACGAAAGGGACCCTCCGAGTTATAAGCTACAACCAATTTTTTGGATGATTACAGACAACTCACTCGCCAAAAAAAAACTTTTCTCCATATAAATTCAAGCCCAAACGGTTGGCCAACTTCACTCTTTCCCGCTCGTTCTTGCTCCATTGACTAGGAGCAGATCTCTTACAAAGGTTGGCTCCATCATGTACAACTAGTTGCAACACACTTGTTGGTGGAATTAATGTAAAGGACTGGAAAATCCCATCTCGTCCTTACCATCACCATATCAACATAGAAACCAAGAAAAAATAGGGCCCTCTGGAAATGCTAATTTTCTAACTTCACTATCCCAAAAGACCACAGTGAAAACAATGTCCCCACATACAAACTTACCACAAGACATGCCGCCACATCTTGCTCTCTCGTCAGCAACAAGTAACAGACACGTTGCCACAACTTGCTCTCTCACCAGCAACATGCCGCCACCACTGATGACCAGCGATATACTCCATTTGCTCTTTCGCCAACAAATTCACTCCACAGCCAGTGACATGATGCTGCCACCACTTACTGCCCAACGACATACTCCATTTGCTCCTTCACCAGCAAATTCACTCTCTAGCATCCCTCGAGAAAGTATTTGCAGTATTTCACCATTGGTGCTACAAGGCACAAAGCTCACCGGGTCTACATCTCTAAGCAGAACAAAGCATCAGGATATTTTTAAAGTTGTGACAACCAAATACGTCCTCACTCTCACCCTGTACCCTCTCCAAACAGTACAAGTACTTTAATACATCGAAACAATACATCAAAGCATGAGTAATCACCAACGTACAGTCTACACCATCGACAAGTGCTCAATAAATCCACTATTACTATCAGTATTAATGTTATGATTAATTCTCCGTCTCTCCATAACGAACGAGCTCCACTTTCCATAAGGTGGCACAAGCATCACGCTCTCCTCCTCTAACCTCACTTGAGTGGCACGGGTAACACCCTCTACTTTAATTTGAGAGATTTCACTAGGGCGGCATGAGCAACACGCTCTCCTCCTTAGAGAAGGGTGGCATGAACATCGCGTTCTCCACCAGAGGGGCGGCACGAGGACCCGTTCTCACCCCTAATCTCCATATCTCCAAAGAAGGGCATGACCCTTATCTCTATGTCTCCATAGGGCGGCCGCTCCTCCCCTAATCTCCATATCTCCAAAGAAGGGCACGACCCTTATCTCCATGTCTCCATAGGACGGCATTTGCATCGTGCTCTCCCCCTAATCTCCATATCTCCATAGAAGGGAACGACCCTTATTTCCATGACTCCATAGGGCAGCACGAGCACCATGATCTCCCCCTAATCTCCATAACGAGAACTTGGTCTGTCACTTTATGTTGCGCCACAATCTCCTAAGGTCAAACTCCAAGACTGTAGTAGCCAAGTACTTTCGCAAAAAAGAGGACAGAAACACAATGACGTCACCGACTCATTTCAGTAAAAAAAACTTCATCCTTAAAAGTATGGGAAGGACAGTATAAATCATTAACTTGTCCCAAACGCTGTGATGAGGCATGACACTTGGATAAAGCATGTACACTGCTAAAAATGAACCCTCCTCATTTTTGCACTAATAAATAAAAACACTCCCTAAAAATATGCTAGGCAAAACTTGAAGACCCACTCCACATAGAAGCTTGCTACAAAGAGTGGCAGAGCTCCTAAGAAGTTTTGACCCCACGCCATCGCCGAAACACTCTCGCAAACTCACATGGTAATAGCCCAGAGGGGGAGTTTTCTGCAATCTGAAGCATGTCTCACACCTTCACCAAAAAAGTTAAAAATGGACGAAGAGCTGGATGTAAGAATTTTCCAAAAGCTCCTTTTTATAGCAACTCTCCAAAGACGAGGCACAACAGGTACCAAGCAAAGCTAACATCCATCGGACCAATCAATAACCAGATTCTCCATGATTCCCGTTGGAAAACCATACAACCTACAGTAGATGTCCATCCATCGTCAGAAAGGTCACCAAAAGATCAATATCACCTACAAAAGATGAGATGTCCAAAGGATTATGCCCGCATCCTAACCGCTTCACGCCTAGAATACGGACAGGGGGGCTAATGTAGATAGTAGTTGACAACTCATACAGCTTTGACCAGTACACGTCACCAACGACTCCATGTGTACCAATATCACCACTGATTATGAGCTTCACCAACAACAACCGCTTCAAACAAGGCCCACCCTACGGAGCCCACTGGAAAACTCCACGACTGAGAAACTCGCCCCGAGGCCCACCTCAAGTAGCCCACTCTGAAGCCTCACTTCGAATGAGCCCACTCCGAAGCCTCACCCAAGAGTAACCCACGGAAGCCCACTTCAGAGCACTCACTCTGAAGCCCGCTTCAGAGTAATCACTCGGAAGACCTACTTCATAATACCCACAAACAAAGCCTATTGCAAAGGAGCCTACCCCAAAGCAAAGTGGCCCCATTTCACCTACTGCCCTCTCCACTCGCTCGACTACCACCCATTTGGCACGTGGACATCATCTCCAACGTAAACCTCATAAGGTCAATCCATCGATCACCAGTCAAGGTTTGCTCGGAATGACCATTCGTGCCATCACTGGGAATGACAACTCGCCATGGAATTGGCCATCGCTTAGAATGACCACTCCCATCAAGCGCGTCGCTTAGGATCCTCACGCGCCGCAACAAATCTCTCCTCGATACCCCTCATAAACACGGTACTACACACAAACACACACTTATACGTGGACCCTCCACCCTTGGTCATGAAGCAGTACTAAGGGTGGCCATGTCCACTGGGAACTCGAGAGCTCATGGCTCGGTGACTAGAACTAGGGGCACCTCCCTACCTGAACGCCTCACAGGCAAAGCTAGGGTTGGTCCCAAAGAGAAAGAGAGACACATGACCATCGATCACGTGCCCTGCCCCTCCAATCTTATAACCAATTAGGGAGGCCCACAACCGCAATACCTAGGGATGGCAATGGGGTAGATTTTCCGGGTTCCCCGCCCCGCCCCGCCCCTAATAGGTAGGATATGGGGTAAGTTCAACCGGGGTAGGGACGGGTATGGGATGAAAAAGTCTAACCCGAGTCGGGTTCGGGTCGGGGACGGGGTGAGGGCAAAATCCCCCGAACCCGCCCTGGTTATGTAGCGTTAAGTGTTGTGAGCACTTATCCCACATCGAAAATGAACAAAACCACTATGAATTTCTTCTTGTATAAAACGAGTCCACTGCCTAGAGTTTTCAATAAGTTAAGTGCATTGATTACCATTGAGAATTGTGCCAACCGTACAATGTCTTATAAAACCTTTTAACAATTATATATATATACAATTGGTTTTAGTCAAAAAGTTGTGCCACTTGTTGAGCATTTAACCCCTTGGAATTAAATGGTGGGTAAGTGTCATCAATATATAGCCACACAATTGGAGTATTTGGTGTTAGTCAAAAAATTTCTCAGCTACTAACCATCTCGGGTTGGACGGGGCGGGAATGGGATGAGAAATGCCAGGCGGGGTCGGGGATGGGGTAGGTAATAAGTGGGACGGGGCGGGGGCGGGGGAAGCACATGCTTATGCGGGGCGGGGGCTGTAAATGGCATACCCGTCCCATACCCGCCCCGTTGCCATCCCTAGCAATACCAGCTGAAACCCTTGACTCTCACCTCGCCTAGTCACTTCCACCCCGCTGAGTCACTTCCACCTTGCTGAATATTCTGCACCATTAACAAAGCCTTGATATTGTCCCTTGCTTAAACCTCTACACCAATAGCAAAGCCTCGACATCCTCCCTCGCTTAAACCTCTACACCAATGATAGGTCAGCTTCTGTTGACTCACCTGCACATTAAAAAGACAACAATTTGGACCCATTGCTGTTGGACCCATTTGTTTGGTCAAATCCCATTCAATGCTCCGACAACCTTAAATATACGCATTTAACCCCTACATACCTTTAACAGATGAACCACTCCGAGGATGCCAACTCAGCTACCTCAATTGTACCAAGAACCTTACAAACCCTGTATAAATACCAACCTCAATCAATAAATCCAAGAACCCAAAAAAAAAAGCCCAACCTGGATCTTAAGCTCTAACCTAGTCTTAAGCTTCGACTGTAAGACTTAAGGCATTCATCGTCTTCTCCAAAATCCCCAAGAACAACCCCAGTCCAACTCGGTCTAACCAAGCAACACCTCAAGTCTGAATCTACACTTTAAACATTTACTCCCGTCCTTAAACTCTCCTAAAAAACCCTTGGTCATCACTTGGTCTCCACCAACTACCTTTAGACCTTCCACCACCTACTTAAACTCTCTAAGACTCCACTAGAGACTTACCACATACTACCACCTCCATCTAAGAGCTCGCCGCTTACTGCTTTCTCTCTCTCTCATTTGGGGCTACCTTGGTTCTCACTCGAGCCATGTCCTCTCTGACTCCCATTTCTCTACTGTATTTTTATACATTATTATTCTACTACACTTTCTACATTATTTTATCATATTTTATCTATTGTTCCACCTGTACTAACCTGCTTACGTGTTATACCCATTCATATATCTCATACATATCACAAAAGAACTCACACAAACTCTTTCTCTCTCTCTTGTCCTTTTCATTTTCGAGGAAGTATTTCTCAAGAAATCTTTCCTTTAACACTACCCAGGGCATTCCCTTTGCGGCTTCTTTCCCAATAGCGCCTTATCGGCATCCCACCAATCTGCCACTGCATATGATAACTGAAAGACAGCCAGACACTTCTTTTCCAAGTCAGTGCACTCGATGGTCTCAAATATACGCTCCATCTGGCGTAGCCATTGCTCCGCTTGCCAGGACTCATCAGTCCCAGCAAAATACTCAAGTCGTGGAGCGCAAAATTCTTTGAGAAACTTGTCCCCAGTCTGGTGGGCTCGCCTCTCATTCCTGTTATGATTACCATTCCTGTTATTGTTCCCTGCATTCTGATCGCTGCCCCTCTCGAACCGTCTTACAAAAGCCTCAACATCCTGGTTGGATCTACTGCCGGGGGTGCAGCTTCAATATCAGTAGGACGAGGCCTGAGATTCCTTCCAGCCATAACTTCAAGAGAAAGGTACCTATACATCGATTAACAGAATTGGGTCAATTTCCAAATACAAAAGAAAATTCTTAGTAATAGAAAGCAACGAAACACAGAATGAAGTTGAACTATCTTATCTTAATGCTATCTTAACAGAAGAACCTATGTGTCTTGGACAATTGGTCGAGCCATAACTTGGCTCTGATACCAAAAAGCTTGTCACGCCCCGATGTAGCATTATTCAGGAAAGCATTTAATTTTCTTTATGGACTCGTAGGTTGTGACAAGTGAGATTGACCAATTGTCCCTGCAACACACAACTTAAACAACATATCTAAAGAAAAGGGTAACTAATAAAAACATAAGCTCCGAAATTTAAAACGTACTAAACTATTACATCAGTTCAAGTCTTAGACACAAACCACCCTTATTCAAATATTTAATAAAGTGTTTATTACATCTCCAAAATAAAAAAGACATAAGGAATATAATTAGGCCCTCCTGGAAAGTCTTCTGACTTTAGCTAGCATAGTCAAAATACTCTGGTTGCTCTTGACCTGAAAAATCTGGACATAGAATCTAGGGCGCAATAACATCATCAGCTTATGTAAGCTGGTGAGTAAAATAAACATATGCTCGCAATGTATATATATAAGCATATATGACAACATTACTATTTAAACTCTGAAACAATAAATCATGGTGTTAACTTTAACTATTATGTTAACACAGAAAGACAATAAGCAAATGAACATGAGACCGTGCATGAACAATGTAATATCTCATCTTACTGACTCTTTTCTCTCGACAAAACACAAGATCACATCGTCCAAAATTTCCTCGTTCTAGTACCTTGAAAAATACTCGGCCAGCCACACTATAGTACAACGGGTACCAGGGAAATGTCCAATCAGCCTTGTCCCACAACCCCACTCCATGATACTAACACGGTATACCAGAGATAATCTGGATCAGTATCCGGAACTAGGGTATCAGAGAATGTCCGTGGAGGCATCACACACTATAGCACTACCACGGGTGCTAGGGAGTGTCCAATTTGCCACCGTCATATTAATAAGGTACCCTAAAAATCACATCAATGCCACATCCACTGTCCTCATCCATGGCATCACACTATAGTACCACCACGGCATACCAGAGATAATCTCGCTCAGTATCCGGAACTCGTGTACTAGAGAGTGTCTATGGAGGCAACCAATACCAATACACCCATCTCTCATACTCTTTTCACACTGATCGTTCTCAAAATGCATGTAAACTCGACTCCACGTGTATGTCATATGACTTGCACAGAAAATATAAATTGCTGGAAAACAATAAGCAGCATACGTATGAAATAAACGAGTTCTTAACCAATCCTTTTATAACCAAAACATAGCAAACGAGGTTCTGTTTTAATATAACTCTCAAACAGTACTTTAAAAACTCATGAAACTTCATCCAAACAGTCCCTTAACTGAAAGCAGACAAAAAGTATAAAATGGCCAGGTCGCTCGCGCGATATGATCATTTTTTGATTTTCTTATATAAGTTTTTCAACTGTCAAAATCTACACAGGTCGCGCGTGCGGGCCGCTCGCGCGATGGGTCGCGCCGCGTGGGTCGCTCGCGTGATCACGCGTGCGAGTTCATGCAGAGACTTCATATTCTTTGCAAATTTCCCCTGTTTCAGTTTTTTTTTAAAACCCAATTTGACCCATTTCAGAAATCTATTTCAATCAATACATGTAATATATGAATTTCTTCGATTTTCCGTGTAGATCATGAATACGCGATCGAATTAAACTAATACGGATTGTATTTCTCGATTTTTGCGATTAAAATAAAGATGTCAAAACTTTAAATCAACAATTCGTCGCGATACGGATAAATTAAGTCGTAGGATTCGAATCATAGGTTATTGGGATAAAGATCTTTCATTCCCAATTCACGGAATTGATTTTGGTTAACTTTCATAAAACTCCACTTTTCAAGCTTTAATGGTGATTATACATATACGTATATACACATCTATATATACTGAAATATACATATATACACATTGGGAGCGAGTTTATAATACTCACAGAGGTGTTTGAATAATAATTTAACGCGCCGAGAATTTCCGCCGAATAATCCGTCATCTATAACTTCTTCTCTTTCTCTCTTGATTTTGGTATATAGATGAAACTATGTATATGTGTATGTGTATATCATATATTTAATCTGTGTGTATTAGTATCTTGAGACGTTAAGAGAGTGTTGAGAGAATTTGAGAGAGAATAAGAGAAACAGAGAGTTTTTTGATGAGAGACTGTTGAGAGATATAAACATTTATACTCAAAAATTATGTAGGCTCCAAGAAAGGCAAAGAAATTCTCCGGTGAGGTTGAGCTCACATGCTCCCTTATCCAAAATGTGATATAGTCGCAGCTTAAAACATAAACTTGTATATTACGGTCGCGATAAAAAATACAGAAAAATTATGTTAACGTAGGAAATAAATTCTAGTTTGTACAAAAGTATAGATATCGTTTTCTAAACTATAGAATATATTTTCTTTATTTATGAAAATTATAGTATGACCCTCAAACAAATATTTATTAATAGAAATAAAATGAAATATCTATTTATAAATAAAAAAGAAATTACAGGGTGTTACAAATGAATCCTACTTGCTCACCTAATAAGATACTGGGGTGAGCAATCAATGAGTAATTGATACCCAACACTCTCTATCTTTCATTTATTCCCATTTTGTTCTTAAAAAATAGTGGGTCTCACATGAAATTTGAGTGAGCAAATTTGTTCTCTCTAAAAAAGAGTACAAATTTATCAATAATGATAAACTCACTCCCTCAACCACACCCTCAACCACATTCAGCATATTCTGTCCCTTGATTCTAGTGGATCCTATGTGGAATTCATGTGGAATCCACCAGAATATGAATTAAGGATAATCAATGGTCAGGATGTGTTGAATGTGATTGGGGGTGTGGTTGAGAGAGTGGATGTATCATTACTCCAAATTTATTAGGTGAGTATGTGGACCATTACTTTGTATTATTTATTTATCCCCATTTTGCCCACTCACCCAGTGGAATGTGCTTGAATGAGTAGTAGTAATCAAAATTTGGGTGAATAAATTTGTACTCCTCTAAAATTGAAGAAGTTATTCAGTGAGCCCGTCACACCACGTCAGCACATGCCACGTCAGCATGCTGATGTGGTGTGACCATTTAATCTTAATCACTCACTTACTCCTTACTTTTAAGGGGATTATGACAAGTGGTTAGTGGAATTTCAAATTTTAAATATGATAGCCACTTGTTATGATCCCCATAGATGAAGGGGGCAAATGAGAGCAAATATTCAGTATCCATGGGATACCACGTGGGATTTTATCCCCTCTCACATAATTCAAAAATTTGCTGAGGTGGAGGGAGTTTTTGCTGAGTTGGACAAAGAATCCTTTGGAAATAGGGGGTTAAATGGATTTATACTGAATTTCTATTGGTTTGTTACACCACGTAAGATTATATATCCGTTACATTTAATATTTTTTTCGAACAAATTTGTGGTTAAGATTAAATGATCATCACGTCAATACACTGACGTGGCGTTACGGGCTCATTGAATGATTTCTCCTAAAATTGCAATGTAGATGTGCAGGTCGGTAGGTCCGATTCTACTACTTTCCTGGAAAATTGCATTACGACAAGTAATATCGGGTGACCACTCTCTAACCTCATCGGCTACGTCAGCTTCACCCCCATAGCACACACTATTTATAGCTATCGAGCATTCACCACCCAAACCCATCACTCTCTCTCTCTCTCTGTATATCTAAGAGTCTCGTATCTCTCTCTAGAAATCACAGAACGAAAGTTCCCCCAAATGGCAAAACAAGAACACCCAGTGAAGGCGTTGGGATGGGCAGCAAGAGACACTTCTGGTGTCCTCTTTCCCTTCCACTTTTCTAGAAGGTATTATTATTAATCAAGCCAATTTTTATGCAGAGGATTTTTACAATTTTTGAATTTATATATATATATATATATATATATGTGTGTGTATATATACATACATATATATAGCTACAGACACATACACATTACACACACTTGAAATAATTGGAGTTTCAAAATTGATATTGCAGGGCAACTGGGGATAAGGATGTGACATTTAAAGTGTTGTATTGTGGGATCTGTCACTCTGATCTTCACATTATCAAGAACGAATGGGGTGTCACCCAATATTATCCCATCGTACCCGGGTATACTTGATACCTTTATTCTACTCTTCATATATAATATCAGTCAGGCTCTCAGAGCGCCCTCTCATTATTAAATAGAGGGCCTCTCTTTTAGCGATCGGATTGTATTTCAAAGTTATGAAATAACAATATTATCCTTAATAAAAACACAATCTAACGGCCAAAATAAAAACCTCTCCTTAATAAAAAGTGGACGCCCTCTTTAGTGAATTATGACCCAACTGTGAACAGTTTCATGAATGACACACAAACGATACTCTTGATATATGGAATTATGTGATCAAAATCTGATTAGGAAACATGTTTTTTGAATCGTATAGTCTGTTTGTGCGGATATTGAATTTTAGTGCCTAATTCTTTTAATATATTTTTTTTATATTAAATATTCCAGTACATGAATCCAACATCCTTATTCCCTGAATGAGTAATACTTGGGACACACCATTCATACAATTTTTGGGTATTAATTCAAAGAGTAATGTTAGGCATACACATTTTTCTACACACTTTTTGACACACAGTTTTAAATGGATGTACCCTGTGTTGTGTAAGTGGTGCATAGAAAAGTGTGAAAAATTCAAACAACAAAAGGTACATGTATTTAAAGCATAGTGTGTCAAAAAGTGTGTAAAAAAGTGTGTATACTTAGCATTACTCTAATTCAAAAGATGTGTCTATTTCTCTCCTATGTGATGTCATTGGGGTCCAATGAAAGGGAGAGATAGACATATTTTTTGGATTGTATCCTAAAAGTTATATGAATGACTGTGTCCCAAGTATTACTCTTCCTGAATAGACCATTTAAAGTAATGGAAGCTTTATCATGTCTTTTGGTCATTGGTTAAATTACAGTTTTGTGCCATGTAGTATGGGCAAAGTTTCACTTTGGGTTCTTTAGTTTTAATTGCAATACTTTGGTCATTGTAGTTTTTGAATTGATTTTAATTTACGCACTGCCTCTAACTCCGTCAATGCAACTTGACGAAAAACAATTGTGCCTTGCATGAGTCCACTTATTAGAGACATTGTGATACCTTATAGTTTGGACGAAGTTTCACTTTGGGCCCTGGAGCGGGCAAGGCACATGAATCTGCCGTCAAGTTGCATTGACGGAGTTAAAGACAGAGTCTACATTGAAACCAATTCAAAACTACAGGAACCAAAATGTTAAAATTGAAACTAGATTGACTAAAGTGAAACTTCGTCCAAAATTCAAAATTCAGTTACCAAAATGTAATTTAGACTTTGGTCATAGTCCATTGTTTTAAGAACTTGTTTTATTAGGTATTTAATTCGACCCAATTTTAGATCTAAGAAGAAATTAAAAAAAAATATATATATATTCAACCCAACTAATAGTGCGTTTGATAATGTGTCACTTAATTGAAAAAACAGCCAAAAATCCACTGAAAACTTTAAGTGAAAAAATTGTACTGAATATAATCACTGAATGTAGTCTATTTCAATAATTAAAACCTTGTTTTGAGTATTGCAAGCTAAATCACTTAAAAATTTTGATACTTAAAATTCAGCACTTAGTTTTCAGTTTTATCAAACCAACCTTAAGTCCATATCGGTTACATGAATAATATATTTTTCTCCGATCAGCTCCAACCATAACTTCATTCAACCTACATATAATTAAGTTTTCCTATATTACTTGTAACCATGTAATTTTGGTGTTCCCCTGTCCCTAACACTATTATGTCGTACTAATTTGTATAGTTATTGGTCTTTTGTGAACATGTCAAAATCCCTTTAATCCATTTTTTTCCTATTTTACTTGGTGTAGTTGTTACTTTTATTGTTCCACAGATAGAGCCTTATTGACTTATATATATCCTTGCTATAACTATCAAATAATTTTTTTTTTTTTTTTTTAATGCAACTAACATGATGAATATGCACATTGAAATGACTTTAAAAAATTGTGAATTAAACCATTCAAATTCTTGTGACGATCAAATTAAACATTAGTAGTTGATCACATCACTCACTTGATTGACGCAGGCACGAAATTGTGGGTGTAGTGACAGAGGTGGGTAGCAAGGTAGAGAAAATCAAAGTTGGGGACAGAGTCGGCGTTGGGTGCATGGTTGGTTCATGTCGCACATGCGATAACTGCAACAACAATCTCGAAAACTATTGTCCTAAACAAATAGGAACATACAATTCATTTTACTACGATGGGACTCATTCACACGGTGGTTACTCCAACATCATGGTATCTGATGAGCACTTCATCGTTCGCATTCCAGAAAATATGCCTCTTGATGTTGCCGCTCCTCTGTTATGTGCCGGGATCACAACTTATAGCCCCCTGAAATATTTTGGGCTTGATAAGCCTGGAATGCAGGTGGGTGTAGTCGGTCTAGGTGGACTTGGCCATGTAGCCGTTAAATTCGCAAAGGCTTTCGGGGCTAAGGTGACCGTCATTAGTACTTCCCCTAGTAAGAGGGATGAAGCCATTGAACGTCTTGGGGCTGATTCATTTTTGGTTAGCCGCGACCCTGATCAGATGCAGGTACTAACCATTATTTTGTTATAAAATTTTTTCTATTTCTATACAGATATGTGTATGGGGCTTGCTATTGTACTCCAAATACGTATATATATATATATATATACACACATTGTTGCATATATTTGGAGGCTTCCTATCCTACAACATCGTGTTCAATTTTTTTATGGACTAGGAAGTCCACCTCACCACATTAAGATGAGTACAATAGAGTTACTTTATCCAATAGTAGCCAGAACCAGTGAAAGGGGAAGGCCCTCACTGAAATTCTCGGAGGAGAAGCTATTTGTAATAAGGGTATTAAAGTAATTTATATTAGATCTTCTGTAAATTGTCCTAATTTTAATAATGTGACAGACTTTTTTATCTATTAATAATGCTTTCATTTGGATATGCCTACAACCCGCAAATCATGAGTATTGGGTTACTCTAAGTATTGGGCGTTTGGGTATATAGCTTGTCTCAAGCAATTTACATTCAAACTGGTTTAGTAATATATATAATTGTATATTATAGCTATAACATAATTTAAGTGGCTACTAATTGTGGCATGTTGAATATAATTCAATATAGGCTGCTAAGGGGACCTTGGATGGAATTATAGATACAGTCTCTGCAGTTCACCCTCTTCTACCATTGGTTGGTCTGTTGAAATCTCATGGAAAGCTTGTGATGGTTGGTGCACCAGAGAAGCCACTTGAGTTAAATGTCTTTCCTCTGCTAGTTGGTAAGCAGTTTTGACATTACTAGTTTTTTCTCTCTCAAATTTCTTGAAAACTCATCATGTAAGAAAATGTTAGCAATACATATGTATATGTATGTAGATTTAATGTGGGGAACGACAATATATACAGGGAGGAAGATTGTGGGTGGAAGCTGTATCGGAGGGATGAAGGAAACGCAAGAGATGATTGATTTTGCGGCGAGACATAACATAAAAGCGGATATTGAAGTGATTCCAATAGACTACGTGAACACTGCAATGGAGCGTCTTGTGAAAGCCGATGTGAGATACCGCTTTGTCATTGACATTGGGAACAGTTTGAAATCTGCCTAGGCTTCTCCATTGTTGCTGGACTCTGGGAATTT
Source organism: Hydrangea macrophylla (assembly GCA_033977485.1). Taxonomy (NCBI): domain Eukaryota; kingdom Viridiplantae; phylum Streptophyta; class Magnoliopsida; order Cornales; family Hydrangeaceae; genus Hydrangea; species Hydrangea macrophylla. Next base: position 89,567,079 of record CM066986.1, read on the forward strand.
TGTGTTGCATCTAATATTTCAGCAAAGGAATTTATATGTTAATTTTTGTGGATTGTAGTACGGTTTGGGTCTCTTTACTAGTGAGTCTCGTTGGGTGGTTTCAATGTTTTGATGTACATCATGTACTATTGGGTCAAATAAAAGTGAATAGAGAGGTACAATGGTCTCCTTTAGCTTAAATTGTCTTTGGAAATAGATTGGCACTTATCTATGGGTGGTTTCATAACATAATTTGTAAAGTTTGAGCGATGGTGAAAATTTTCGGTTAGCCTAAATTTATAAATTCTAAGGAATACTGATGGACAAAATTCTTTCGGTGGGTTGATTTACAATTGAGTCAATCTACGACACATTTTTTTTTTTGAAAAATATTGAGAGGGGTTGAACTACGAAGTTGAGTTGGGCCAAATATTTGGGGTGGGCTAGATTACCATTGAACTAACATAATGTGTTTTGTTTGGATTGAATAATGTTTTGTTGAGTTAAAACAGAAATAGGAAGGATAAGACGTTTTGTCAAATATTAGGGTGGGCTAAACAATAAATAGGGAAAAAAAGAATTTATCAGAAAGCCCCGCAGAGCCCACTAATTGCTCCGCCCTTGATCAAAGCTGATCGTTCCTCAAGAATGTGCTCAAACCTATCCATAAAGTTGTTCATAGGAAGGGAACGTGTTGAAAATTGGGCAAATTTTCTCAATACTGAAATGTCGCGCGCTCGGTGAATAGCGCGAGTGGGCCGCTCGGGCGGTAACGGGATTTCTGGGCAGGTTGAGAGCTTTCCTAAGTGGATTATGTAAGTTTTAGATAAGTTTCATGGACAAATTAGTGTCCTAAGTATATAGAATTACTTGTAGATTATTTTGCTTGGTGAAGAAGTATTTTCATGTAGGTAAATATTCTTCTACTAGGATTAGGAATGTGTATATTCTATATATATATATATAGGTTGATATGATGTATTGATGAGATTAGATAAGAGCTTGAATTAGAGAGAGAATTCAAGAGAGAGAAAACTCAAAAAAAAAAAAAAAGAGTATAAAACCGTGTGTGTGGTGAGGCATTGGTTGAGGGTTAGGGTTTGTAATTTTCAAAGATTAATAAAGTTATTCTTCATTAGGTGGTGGATTAACCGGGATTGGGTGAACCACGTGGGAAATCTTATGTGTTGATTTTCGTTTTATGCTTTTTATTTATATATTTCGTGTGTGTTCAATACTTTGTTTCCATGGGCTTGGGCACAATAGAACACGAAACAAGTCTCGGGCAGATAGTATTCCACGCTCTCATTAATCAAATAACTGACATATACTCCACGAACACTCACTGGGGAATCGGAGACACGATCCAGAAAGTGGAAGGCATTGGAATCCAAGGATCTTCCCTAATACGGATTGACCTCTCGTCGCCAACTCTCCAGCAAACTCTAAGCCAAACAATATGCAAAGCACTCCAAATACTAGGGGTGTAAACAGTCGGTTTGGTCGGCTATTTTAGCCAAAACGTTCACTGAATCAAAACGGTCGATGTTATGTAACACAACACCGAAAGTCGATCGATCACCGAAACAGCCAAAATCTGGGCTAATATGGGGCTATTTTTGGTCCATTTTGGGATGTTTTGAGGTACCTTGGGCCATTTTCCCAAGATCAATGAAAAAACATATTACATATATATATATATATATATATCTACATGCATATACCTTGGTTTTGAAAAATTGAAAATCTAAACAAAGATTGAGAGAGAGAGAGAGAGAGAGAGAGAAAGTCATAAATATACATATATATAGTTATATATAGTATACACAAATCGAGAGAGAAATTAAAAACCTTAACAGGGAGGAGGAGATTTGAGCGCCGGAGAAGGAAGAGGAGCCGAGGAGAAGGGTGAGGTAAGCTAGTGGTGGGTGCCGAGGATGAGGAGGAGGGTGAGGTGAGGTGAGGTGAGGTGAGGTGGTGGTGGGTTACCGACGAGGTGAGTCAGTGGTGGATTCCAGATCCGGCACCGGAGGAGGTAAAGGAGGGCGATGGGGTGGGAACGATGCCGGAGGAGGAGGGTAAGGTGGTGGTGTCGTGGCGGGTTCCAGAGGAGGGTGAGGTTGGTGAATGGTGAAGCGTTAGAGTTTCTCGACTTTCTCTCAAGACTAGAAGAAGAATAAGATGTTGACTGCTAGATTAGGTTTAATTTAATAAAGAGAGATTTTGTAGGTAATATATTTTATGTATAAAATATTCAGAATATGTATTAAGTGAAATTTGGTCGGTGTTCAGTCTATACTGCGAATTTAAAAAACCGACCACTAATTTCAATTTTTTAAAACTCAGCACTGCAGACCAACCATAGCAGAAGTGGACCGACTAAAACCGCTTGAACCGGTTGGTTCCAGTCGGTTGGTTCGCTCTGGCGAAAAATCCTTACTTTACCCCTACCAAATACTCCTCCAAGTGAAAGATGGACACGAGCCTACGCTAGCCTCCTGCAGCTCACCATTCGAGAAGTAACAGAGCTTCATAAACTCTAAAGAGAAGGGACTCAGCGATTTACAAGAAGCCTCTAACCTTGTTTAGCAAGTAAAACAAGGTTAAACTCTCTAAGTTCCGAAAACCCAAACCTCCTCCATCCTAAGCTAGGCACAATCGATCCCATTTAGCCCAATTGATTCTCCTCTTGTCCCAGTTTGTCCCTACCAAAACCTAGCCAAACAATTAGTGCGCTCCTTAAAAGTAGTGGAAGGGAGATGGAAGCTTGACATTGCATACGTCAGAATGGCCTGAGCCACTGCTTTAATCAAAACCTCACGACTAGGGGTGTAAATGAGATGAGCTGCTCAATAAGGGCTCGAAACTCGGCTCGATAAAGACTAGGCTCGGCTCGCTCAATTGAGCTTGTGAGCACGATCGATTAAGGCTCGTGAGCAGGCTCGTGAAAAAGGTCATTTATAGGTTTGATAAAGAGCTTGTATAGTGACTTTTATAAATATATTTATTATAAAACTATAAAATTTTAAAGAAAATATGACACATTTTATAAATAAGCTTGATAAAATATTATTTTATTATTAAACTATATAATTTAAAAGGACGTACGAAAAAACTCGCAAATATTTGAAAGATCAACTCATTTAAACTCGTAAAAAAACTCGTAAGCTAATTCAGCTCAACTCGTATACACCCCTACTCACAACCCCTCACTAGAGGAGCCTCTCTTTCCTCCCCATAACTGGATTATGCAGCTTAGCCTTTAAAAATGCAAAAAGTTGACGTTTAGACCGTCCAATGAGTGACGCAAGCCCCAAATACTTCTCATGCTAAACAAGCGCTTGCACCCCCAAAACTGACAAAAAAAAAAAAGATGCTAGATTTGTAAACATTAACTGTTTTTTTTGGCCCCCAAGCTTGCTAAAATAAACGGACAGAATTCGCATAATAGCTGCTCAATCAGTCTCAGTGGCTCTGCCAAAAAGCAAACTGTCATCCATAAAGAACAAATGTGTAACCGTGGGACCAGATCTGCTCACCCTAACGCCACGAAAAGAACCATCCAACCCTGCAGTGCGCAGAAGACCAGAAAGAGCTTCAGCTCACAAAATATGTTGTTGTCCATGAAAGCGATCGATTGCAAAATTTCTTTTTTTTTGGATGTTACCGTACAAACACATTAAGATAATTAAATTTAAAAAATATTTTTGCTCATTTAATTTTTGGTGTACCAATGCTCACCCAAGCCTCCCATTGGTCAAGATAATGACATTAGAATTAAACACCATTAATTAAATCCTGAGTCCCACTATATTATCAATGAGAGGCTTAGGTGAGCATAGAGGTGTGTTTCGGCCGGAACTGATCGGAAACACCCCTTTCGGAAAAAATTCTAAAATTTTCAGAAGCCAAAAATGCATTCCGAAATTTCAGAATTTCCAAAATTATTTCCGATTCCGAAATTTCGAAAATTTCAAAATTTTCGGAATTTCATCAAATTTAGAATTTTTTGGAATATTCGTAATGTTTTCGGAATTTTTCGGAATTCAAGCTTAATGGGATTTCAATTGAGACTTGTAGGCCTTTTATAGAAGCACAGCACATCCCTTCTTTTATGTTTTTTTGATGTAGGATGAACACAATTTTCGGAATATTTCGGAATATTTTCGGAAAAGTTTCAGAAAATACAATTTCGGAATATGTTCGGAAATTTTTCGGAATATTTCGGAAAAGTTTCGGAAAATACAATTTTGGAATATTTTCGGAATTTTCGGAATTCTAAAAACAATTCCGATTCCGATCTGATTTTTTTCGGAATTTTCGGAATTCGAAAATTCGGAATTCGAAATGCATATTTAGTTGCCAAAATCGAAATTTTTCGGATAGGAATCGGAATTTCTATTCCAAATGACACCCCTAGGTGAACATTAGTGCACCAAAAATTAAGTGAGCATCTCATTTAAAATGTAGGGTAAAGAAAGTTATTTATTATTATTTTTTTAAAATGAAATTTAACAGTTGAGGACTATTTTCCTTAATGCATTGCAATAATTGTGGAGAGTCCGAAGTTTTTTGGAAGTCATTATCTAGAATGGAAGAAAAAATCTCATGATAAAATTACTGGATCAAGTTATACGGCTAACTTGCCCCAAAATTAAAAGTGTATTCGGTTTTTAATAAAGAAAATAAATTAACCAATAGCGGTGTTTGGTCGATTTTCGAAGTATTCCGTTGGTTTCGGCATGAACATACATTTAAAAAAAGACTGGCCAGTTGATTTTTGGGTCAATCGATTTCGATCGATTTTCGATTTTTTACTTACACCCTTATCCAAAATTGTATTTATAAATGTGGAAACCATAATTCCCCAGAGCCAGGATTTAATCCTAGGGGCGGCCGACTCCATAGAAATATTACAATTTAGAGTTTTAAAAATTGCGTGGTTTGCTTATAGTGGATTGAATATTAAAAAGCGTAATGCTAGGTACATCTAAACGGGATACCTAAACAATCCACCTAGTGATGTGTCATGGCATTTTGGAAAATAATTCAAACTTTCTTTGGTAATTAATGAATGATTTTGGAAATCCACATCAGCAGGTAAATTGTTTAGGTGTCCCGTTTAGGTGTACCTAGCATTACTCTATTAAAAATATAGTAATTTAAAGACAAACAAATCTCCCCATAATACATTTCAAAAAAATTATTTTAATATGCTTAGTTTCTTTTCTTTTTTATTGCAAAACCAACTCGGCCTAGTCGAGTTGGCCAATTCCTCTGGCTTCTCTAAGGGAGGTCAGGGTTCGAAATCCCCCAGGAGTCGAAATACAATTGTTGGATGGACAGACCTTAGGATGGAGATTAAAAAAAAAGAGTTCTAGCTTGGTGTGAGTTTTTGAACCTACTGCTAACTTGTCTTATTGACTTATATTGGTGCATATGATGTAGTGGACGCATCGTGGTTTGTCCCCTTATTCTACTAAGATAAAATGGCAATATAAGTAAATCGTCGAAAATTTTGGCGAGATCCCAAAGTTGCGTAGGACAGTCAGGCTAGAGGATATGTTTTCGTCATCAAGAAAAAGTTTTTTGGGAGAAATTTTTGGATACTTCTAGGCAACATTTGGATGGCGATAGTTTGTAAAAGCAGACAATTGTACAGACATTCCAAACAGGGCTATAATATTATCGCGTGGGGCAAAAACTTGAATGTCATGGTTGTATTTTGTGACATAGTATTCCAAGTCAAATAAAAACTCTTCATGGATCCATCTAGCCCCCTATTATTAGAAAAATCCTTCTCTGACTTAGTAAAAACTCTTTCGAACTCAAAAAAAATTTAAAATATAAAAATGTGATAAATTTCTTACGTGGTATTACCGCTATATCCAATATTTGCTCAGTTGGTAGAGGCTTATATACGTCAGCAAATGAAAATTTGTAACTGAACTTTAGAATCCACTTACTTCATTGATGAAGTCTTCTCATTCCTTATTAACCACCAACTGTATCTATAAACATAAATGATAGACATACTACAAAATGTACAGGGTTAGCTTAGCAAATAAAGAAAAATTATGGGCCCCACTTTTATTTGTGCCATTCCCACCACTTTCGGTTAAAGCATTCTCTCTCTCTCTCTCTCTCTCTCTCTCTCTCTCTCTCTCTCTCTCTCTCTTCAACCCAACTCCACAAAACTCTCTCTCTCTCTTCAACCCAACTCCACAAAACAAATCAAACCCATACCCCATTTTGGGTCTTCCTTTCAATCACTGCAACAATGGTAGTCTCTTCTCTATCCTCCCTCTTCTACTACAACAAGAAGGTCACATTCATCAAAACCCTTCCATCTTCAAAATTACAATTCTAATTACTTACATATATGTATATTGTTCTCAAGCAAAATAGTTTGATTTACTACACTTTTTAGGCATTTCAAGCTGGGTTATGGTTAGTTTGGCTATGTGGGTTTCTCTTGAGTGGGGACTCCTTTCATGCTACTCAGAAATTGCCTTCTTCCCTTAAACAACAGATCAATAAGCCCTTTGGCAATTCTTTGGGTAGTCCCAAAATTACAATATTTATAGCGCCTAACCCTTTTAATGGTTCAGTTGGGGAAAGGCAGGTTCTTGCTGTTCGATCATGGCTAGGTTTATCCCCAGATATCACTGTCCTTCTTTTCAGTCAAGACCCTTCTGTTTTTGCTTTTCCAGGTGCCTTTGGTTCGCGGGTTTTAGTCGAACCCAGTATCGATATCACGTAAGGCTTTTTAAGTTTGTTATAGAATTCTTGGCCTTAAACATGTTTTTGAGGGATCATGATTCACTAATAAGCTATTCTGTTAAATTGATTCGTTCTAAGTTAAAGACAAATGTTTTATATGTAAGTACTTGACATCTAGTTATCTTTCATAAACTGAAGGGGATAATTTCTCAGACATGGCAGTGGAAATGTAACTTGAGGTTATTACTTGATGCTAATGGAACCATCTCAAATTTTTATGTCAATGATCTTGATCATGGATCGTATCAATCAGTTAGAGGGTCCGATGTTCCAAAAATTGAAATGGGTTTTGATGAATGTGACCTTCTTGTTGTCGTAGAAGAGGGAGGATAGAGAAGAGACTACCATTGTTGCAGTGATTGAGAGGAAGACCCAAAATGGGGGATGGGTTTGATTTGTTTTGTGGAGTTGGGTTGGAGAGAGAGAGAGAGAGAGAGAGAGAGAGAGAGAGCTTTAACCGAAAGTGGTGGGAATGGCACAAATAGAAGTGGGGCCCACAATTTTTCTTTATTTGCTAAGCTACCCCTATTGTACATTTCGTTGTACATTTCGTAGGATGTCTATCATTTCTGATCTATAAATAAGGCAAGCAACATGCACCAGGTAGCTCTCTCTCTCTCTCTAGTTCTAGAATTTCAATCTTGTCATTTCTCTCTCCAACTTTTCTTGGTAAAGAAACTAAAGCAACAGTGAGAACCATGGCAAAATCACCAGAAACACAGCACCTAGTGAAGGCCTATGGGTGGGCAGCTAGAGACCCAAAAAGTGGCCTCTCTCCCTTCGAATTCTCCAGAAGGTACATTTTTTTTATTTTTTATTTTTTGGGTTCTAAATTGAATAAAGTTTGGAAAGACCAGATGTTGATAAATTAACTGCGCACATAAGTTTTAGTGTGAATGACAGGGAGGAAGACATTAGCCGGGTGTAACATTGGGGGACTAAAGGGGATGCAAGAAATGCTCGATTTTGCGGCAAAACACAACATCACAGCGGGCGTTGAGGTCGTTCCAATTGACTATGTGAATACTGCCTACGAGCAGCTTGAAAAGGCTGATGTTAGATAGTACCACCGTTTCGCAATCGATGTCGCAAACACATTGAAAAGGCTGTTGTTAGATAGTACTACCGTTTCCCAACCCACGTGCTCACTTTTGCGATTCCTCGCCAGCATTAACACCTGAAATGGTTATTTGAATAACCACACATACTTTGATTTATTTAAGCTAACGCTTAGCGAATAAAATAACATATGCACATGAATGATAAACATGCTCGCATTCACATCTCTACATTTCATACTAGTCGCGGGAGACTCACGTGCACATTCCATACTCCCAATCCGCGACTCCTCACCAATAAGTTCACGTGACCAGGTTAGACCCACGATTCTTTTCTTCAATCGTGTGACCTTAATGCCTAAATTGACTCCACAAAATGGCTTAGTGACCACGTGCTCCTTCTGACCTACATAAGCAACTCAACATGCTCAAGTACATATCACCATGCTCTCGATAACCAAAACATTTCACCATGCTATTGACCCTACTTATCAATATAATTGCCCAATATAAACTACACAATATATCTCTATGGATTAACACATGCTTTTCATATCAAACATGAATACATGTCAAGAAATCATTCCAATTTGCAAGGTTGAATCACTCACCTCCGATTAACGCTCCTAAAGTTCATTCCAAGGAAAATCCGTGCACAAAGAACGTGCAGAAAAACTCCTAGTACAACTCCTATGGATCAAAAGTCCAAATATCAACTTTTATGAAAATTTTTAGAAAAAGACTTTTCGAAAAACTTAGCCAAACATGACCTAATAGGTATCAAAACGAAGCTCTTACCTCGAGGAGTTCGAATACGAAATTTGGTAAAAAACCAGCGGACGAACGGTCGTCGTTTGGCGTCGAGAAGCTCTAAGCAATCAAAACTCCCTTTTTGTTCTCCTTTGAGTTTTAGGTTAGAAGTTGTAAAATTTATGAAAGTCATAACTTTCTATATATAGGCAACATTTTCCAATATTGTGTTTACCTCCCCACGAGTTTCCAAAACTCCTATTCAGTCTCTGAAACTTTCTACACAGCTAATTCATAGCTTTACAAGTGAAACCTCAAAATTATAAAAGTTTTCGACTAAGTTCCGTTTGGTTGTTAAAACGCAAATTCTTATATGACTTTTTCGAAGTTGCTAATTAGCCTACTAAATTAATAGCGCGTTAATTCATACTTACCAGGATACTAAATCTAATAACAGAAATGTATTCTAAACCAGAAATTATACAGATATTGAAATACACAAGTAAACATTTATTTTCAGATAAATATTTAAAGTATTCCACAATGACCGTCTCATACTCGGAGAGATGTCACAACAACAAATTGCTCAACAACACAATCTCAAAGGGTTCTCTAATACAGACACCCAAATCAACTCGTGAGTCAAAACTCACTCATACGTGCCAACATGCACAACACATCACATTACCATGCATGACAATGCAATGAAAATACAATAACACAAATACGGGTGTTATAATACTCTCCCCTTTAAAAGAAGTTTGTCCCCAAACTTGTACCTCATGTATCGAATAGGTGTGGATACTGAGTACGCATCTCATCATCTATTTCCCATGTCATCTCTTCCATCGTTTGGCTATGCCATAACACTTTTACATTCGATATCACTTTATTTCGCAAGACTTGATCCTTCCGATCCAAGATCTCTATTGGATATGCAACATATGTCAAATCACTCTAAATTTCAATCGATGTCGGAGTCATCACTTGATCTCTATCCTCTACTAAGTGTTTTTGTAACAACGATACATGAAACACATTATGAACTTGAGCATACTCATTCGGCAAGTTCAAACGATACACTACGGGTCCAACTCTCCCAATGATCTCAAAAGGTCCTATGTATCTCGGGTTGAGTTTCCCATATCTCTCAAATCTAGTGATCCCCTTTGAAGGCGACACCTTTAAGTAAACCAAATCTCCTACGTCAAATTCCAACGGTCGCCTATGCTTGTTGGCATAACTCTTATACCTATTTTGAGCTGTCAGTAACCGTTGTCGAATCACCTTTATCTTATCCGTTGTCTCTTGTACAATTTTCGGCCCTCCATCATTCTTTCTCCGACTTCCGTCCAACTAATCGGTGAATGACATACCCGACCATACAAAGCTTCATAAGAAGCCATTCCTATACTCGATTGAAAACTGTTGTACGCAAACTCAATCAATGGCAAATGGTCTTTCCAATCACCCTGGAAATCAAGCACACATAACTAAAGCATGTCTTCCAAAATCTAGATTACTCTTTCCGATTGACCATCGGTCTGAGGATGAAAAGCGGTACTGAAATGCAATTTGGTACCCATTGCTTCTTGCAAGGCTCTCCAAAACTTTAATGTAAAACTACTATATCTATCTAAAACAATAAAAACTGGAATACCATGTAGTCTCACAATCTCACGGATATATAACTTAGCTAACGTTATTGGCTTAGTCATTCGAAGTGATAGAAAGTGCGACGACTTCGTCAGACGGTCAACGATTACCCAAATAATAGTATTCGATCTCTTCGACCTCAGAAACCCACTAACAAAGTCCATTGTCATGTGTTCCCATTTCCACTCGGCTATCAGTAGTGGTTGTAACAATCCCGAAGGTACTTGGCATTCGGCATTCACTTGTTGACAACTCGTACAACGTGAAATATAGCGTGCTATCTCTCTCTTCATTCCCGGCTACCAATAAACATGTCTTAAGTCTCAATACATCTTAGTGCTTTCCGGATGAATGGTATACTTCGTATTGTGTACTTCCTCTAGAATGTTCCTACCCCTCAATCTCAAAACATTATTCTCAAAAGTAAAACCTGGTTGCTTTCCCATTGGAATCTCATCACAAATTTTCTTCAAAGCTACATCTTGAAGTTGTTTCTCTGAAATCTCGTGAATCAAGAGTGGTTGTGCCACAATCGTCGACATCAAGCCACTTTCAGTCCTTAGAATCACCTCAAGTTCCAAATTCTCCATATCTCGAATCAATTCTGTTTGAGAAGTCAAATCTGATGCAGTATTGGTTGGTACTTTACGACTAAGAGCATCGACAACTACATTCACTTTACCTGGATGATACTGAATTGACAAATTATAGTCCTTCATCAATTCTAACCATTTCCTTTGCATCATGTTCAAATCTCATTGTGTGAACAAGTATTTTAAACTATTATGATCAGTATATATTTCGCATCTCTCACTGTATATGTAATGACGCCAAATCTTCAATGCAAAAATCACGGCGGCCAATTCTAGATCATGTGTCGGATAATTCTTTTCGTGCGATCTCAATTGTCTCGATGCATAGGCAATGACCTTGTCACCTTGCATAACAACACAACCTAACCCTATATACGAAGCATCATTGTAAATAATAAACCCCTCAGTCCATGTCGGAACGGCTAAGATTGGTGCCTTCTGTCACGCCCCGACGTAGCATAAATATGGAAAGCGTTTAATTTCCTTTATGGACCCGTAGGTCGCGACAGTTTGAAGGATCGATTCCGTTCCAAACGTCGAACAACATAAAACCATTAATCAGAGTAGAGCAATTAAAGCTTATAAAATTTTTCTTACTTATTACATATTACAATACGGGGTCAACTAAGGCACAAGCCGCCTTAAACAAAACAATAACTTAATATCTACTACAGTCATCCTTATTACAAAATCAATTCAACTTAAAGCATAAGAAAGTAAATTCTGTTCCCAGCAGTTGTTTCTCAATTAGCATAATCGTATTGCTCAGCCGGATCATGACTTGAAAAACCTGAACACGAATGTCCAGGACGCATCAACGTCGCCAGCTTCAAGAAGCTGGTGAGTATTAAAAACATAACTTTGAATGTAAAACATACTCATTTACCTCTTTCCACTTCTCATTTAATTTAACAAGTTTGTATTAAAGCAAGGAGTTCATTTTAGGAAACAACCACAATATTATTTGCAAGGTGTAATTCATATATATGTGACCGTGTATGAGAACAATGCACCATCTCATCTTACCGACTTTTTTCTCTCGACAAAATCCAACAACCCACCATCACACACTGGTATCTTTGAAATACTCCGATAGCCACACTTTAGCACAGGGGTGCCATGGAATGTCCAGTTTGCCTCACACTTTGGTCCGGGGTACCAGGGAGTGTCCATTGCCTCACACTTTGACTACCTAATCCACCATGCAAATATCGGAGGAACCCTCACGCAGTATCCAGACTCGGGTATCAGGGAGTGTCCGTAGGCCACACTTTAGCACTTCCATGGGTGCTAGGGAATGTCAAAGTTCGGCTTCATACACTTTGATGCTACCATGGTCGTCAAGAAGTGTCCAGTTTTTCCACCGTCGCATTTCAAAGACACCCTCGCCGCAATCTCAATCACAACACACTTTGGTACTCACTTACCAGGGAGTGTCCATAACACAATCTTAATCGCACTCACTATGCCACACTGACCATTACACTTTTCCATACTGACCAATCATTCACACTCACCATGCATGTACAACTGACTCCACATGTATGTCATGAAATTTTAGACATAAAGTAATTCACTGAATTAAAAGAACAATGTACGCACGGGGATTGATAAGTCACAATACAGCGGTTTAATCGTTCAAATATAACAAATTAAGATTCTGATTTAATAAATTTCCCAAACAGTACTCAAACAGTATATAAATTTTACCCCAAACAGTCCCTTATCACAAAACAATCAAAACTAGAAACTGCCAGAAGTCGCGCGCGCGGGCCGCTCGCGCGATATGCCTGTTTTCCTTTTCCTGTATTAAGACTTTTCTATCTGCCAGAATACAGGAAGATCGCGCGCGCGGTCCGCTCGCGCGATCTGCCTAATTTTCCTTTTTCTTTTATAAAACCTTTTCTGTCTGCCTGGGAACGCAAACCTCGCGTGCGCGGTCCGCTCGCGTGCGCAAGTTTTTGCAGAGACTTCATCTTCCTCGTGAAACTGCTCTGTTTTAGAAATTCAGGGTCTTTTTGACCCATTTTCGACTCTATAAGCATACATATCATGCAATATATGATTCTTTTTGGTTTTTCACAAGGAATAAGAATCCATAACTAATTTAACATGAATCAAACCCTATCTCTCTAATTTTATGAAAAACTAAGAGATGTTAAAATTTGATTTCTAATATACTTTATCCTATGAACAAATTAGGCCTCAATACTTTAAACATAGTCTATATATACCATAATCTTTCATAATCATCCAAGAAAATAGATTTTGATTGAGTTTGGAAAAATTATGATTTTGAAGTTCAATCTTCCATGGACGAAATTAGCAATGGTGGTTCTTCTATACATATACACAATCAGTAACTAAGCATAGAATTATATTTAGAGTGAGTTTAAAATACTCACTGAGATAAGAGAGTGTATAGATTGTTGAGAAAGACAACCAATTTAAGAAATCCAATAAGAGCTTCAAGCCATGGAGGAGAATTCCTCTCTTTCTAAAAAAAATTCTGAATAACTCTTCTCTCTCTGAAACTCTCTCTATATCTATCAGTTTTGTAAACTAATGCAGATTGTGTGTGTGTGTGTGTGTGGTATAAATAGAAGAACTCATTTGGAGAACTTGGGGGCCAAGTCCCTTGAGTTTAATTCAACAAATGATTTGGTTTTTAAATTTTAATATCACAAAATGATTCAGCTTATACATACGTATATGTACACTCTCCAGATTGGAAGGGCCAATTTAGAGTAGTTGGGTTTAATCTCATGTGTTTGGATAATTAGCTTTTGGTCGCAATATAACACACACAAGATGCACTCATCCAAACAAGACTTATCCAATGATTACTTGACATTAATAGAAATAAAGCATGAGTCATGTCCAACTTTACATCACTTCCAAATTCTGTGGAAGTTTAGCACATCGCGGACAGTTTTGGACATAAACTGGTATTTTTGTGGCGCGGTGGTCACCCCAAAAATACAGAAAATTCATTTTAATGTAGGAAGTACTTTTCCGGTTTTATAAAAATACTGTTTGAGTCAAAAGTAAATGTTTTCACCGTTTTAAAATACAGATTTAGAAATTCAACACAGGTATTGCTAAATTTTATATAATCGCAGTTTACCCTAACAAGAATTTTAATTATGAAATAAGGCAAGTCACAAGATTTTAACTCATGAGAGTTGAAATTAAAATAAAAGTAAACAATACAATTGAATTTATTTATGAAATGCATATACCGATAAATAAATGAAAATGCAGGTTATTACACCCTCCCTCCCTTAAACAGGATTTCGTCCCCGAAATCAAGACTAACTTGTCCTGAAACAACTCCGAGTACTTCTTCCTCATATCAGCTTCAACTTCCCACGAGGCTAGGCTTCGTTCTCGTCATGGTGATTCCACTGAACCTTCACCAACGGAATGTCCTTATTCTTCAACTTCTTGATACTCTGATCTAGAATATTCACAGGTCTCTCCTTGTAAGAAACGTTAATTATGTCGTCTCAATATCGTCATAACTAACCATGTGCGAGGGGTCTCGTATGTAGTTTCTCAGCATACTCACATGGAATACATTGTGAACCCCAGACATCTTCGGTGGTAGCGCCAGTTGATATGCTACTTTCCCGACACGTTCCAAATTCTCAAATGGTCCGATGAAATGCGGAGCCAATTTCCCCCCTCTTGAGACCGAAGCGTACTACTCCTCGGGTCGGTGAAACCTTAAGAAGTACGTGATCTCCAACACTAAATTCCAATTCTTTCCGGCGTCGATCGGCATAACTCTTATACCTGCTTTGAGCGGTTCTCATCCTTTCCATGACCAAAGAAATCTTCTTATTGGTTTCTCTAACCAAATTTGGTCCCAATAACTCTGTGTCTCCTACCTCTGCCCAACACAATGGAGAACGACATGGTCGTCCGTACAATGCTTCGAACGGAGCCATCCCGATACTCGTGTGATAACTGTTATTATAGGCAAATTCAACCAAAAACAATGCGACTCCCAAGATTCTTCAAAATCAATAACACAAGCCCTAAGCATATCCTCCATGATCTGATTGACATGCTCAGTTTGTCCATCTGTCTGAGGGTGAAAAGCAGTACTCATCTTGAGCGAGGTTCCCATAGCTTCTTGCAGACTTTCCCAAAATCCAGAAGTAAAACACGCATTACGGTCTAACACAATTGACACAGGTGGACCGTGAAGTCGCACAACTTGTTGTATGTACATCCGGCTCATCCTTTCTACCGGGTATATCATACTATAGGCAATAAAATGAGCAGATTTTGTCAATCGATCCACGATTACCCAAATGGCGTCATGATTCTGGTGAGATCGAGGCAATCCTACTATAAAATCCATGGTAATGTGCTCCCACTTCCAACCTGGAACAGGTAAGGGTTGCAACAATCCTGAGGGTCTCTGATGTTCGGTCTTGACTTGCTGACACGTCAAACACTTGGACACAAATTCGGCCACATCCTTCTTTATTACTTCCTACCAGAAATTTCTCTTCAAATCCTTGTACATTTTCGTTCCTCCTGGGTGAACTGTATATCTTGACTTATGTGCTTCTTCCAGAATATTCTTTCTTAGCTCTTCATCACCTGGCACACATAATCTATCTCTGCACCGATATCCTCCATCAATTCCTACCTTCCATTTTGTCGGATGCTTCTCTGACATCTTCTCAAACCACGTCTGAAACTTCTCATCTTCTTGCTGTTCTCCAATAATGCGATCGATAAGAACAGGCTGTAGGATAAGACATTCGAAAAGTTGTCCTCCTCCTTCCTCAGCACTTTGTACGTCGAATTCTGCCAACATCTCCAATGCTCGCAATTCTCTAACCATTAAGGAGGCGATCGCCTCACGAATCTGCCGACTTAAAGCATCAGCGACCACATTAGCTTTACCGGGGTGGTACTCTAACGTAAAGTCGTAATCTTTGATCAGCTCCATCCATCTGCGTTGTCTCATGTTCAACTCTTTTTGTGTGAACAAATATTTCAGACTCTTGTGATCGGAGAATAAATCAAACTTCTCACCATAGAGGTAATGTCTCCAAATCTTGAGTGCGAATACTTCAGCCAATTCCCAAATCATGAATGGGATATTTCAACTCATTCAGCTTCAGCTGTCTGGATCCATAGGCGATAACTCTACCATCTTGCAGAAGTACACACCCTAGTCCTTGATATGACGCATCACTAAAGATAGTGAACTTCTCATCAGGCTTGGGTATAGCTAGTACTGGTGCAGTAGTGAGTCTCTCTTTCAACTCTAGAAAGGCGCGCTCATGCTTCTCTGTCCACTCAAATTTTAAATTCTTCTTCGTCAACCCAGTCAATGGTGCAGCTATTTTTGAAAACCTTTCAACAAATCTTCTGTAATAGCCTGCGAGTCCAAGAAAACTTCAAACTTCTGTAGGGTTGCTGGGCCTAACCCAGTTTGACACAGCATCTGTCTTGGATGAATCCACAGAAATTCCTTGAGATGACACCTTGTGTCCCAAAAATTTCACTTCTTGCAACCAGAACTCACACTTACTGAACTTGGCATACAAGTGGTGGTCCTTGAGTGTCTGCATCGCAATCCGTAGATGTTGTTCATGTTTTTCTCCTGACTTAGAATAGATCAAAATATCATCAATGAAGACGATGACAAATGGATCTAAATAAGGCTTGAACACTCTGTTCATCAGATCCATAAACACTGTCGGGGCATTCGTCATTCCAAACGGCATCACCAAAAACTCGTAGTGACCATATCGGGTTCTGAATGCAGTCTTAGGTATGTCTTCCTTTCGTACCCTCAACTGATGATATCCCGACCTTAGGTCTATCTTGAAAAATGTCGTAGCTCCTTGTAGTTGATCAAATAAGTCGTCGATTCGAGGTAAGGGATACTTATTCTTGATAGTCATGCGGTTCAGTTCTCTGTAGTCGACACACAGCCTGAGCATCCCATCCTTCTTCTTCACAAATAACACTGGTGCTCCCCAAGGTGATGTACTTGGACGTACAAAACCTAGGTTCACGAGCTCTTAAACTTGCTCCTTTAATTCCAACAGTTCGGTGGGGGCCATTCTGTAGGAAACCTTCGTGATCGGTACGGTACCCAGTATAAGCTCAATACAGAACTTTATACTTCTCTCGGGCGGCAAACTAGAAACATCTTGAAATGCTTCTTCGAAGTCCTTGACTACAGGTATAGACAACACTGTCGCTTCTGTACTAACGACTTCGATGTTAGTCAAACACCTTGTGAGGAACATATCTCCCGAAGGTTTACATTGAAAATCAAAAGGTTGATTCTCATTATCGGAGAATGTAATTCTCTTCCTCGCACAACCCAACTTCACTTGATTCTGAGAGAGCCAATCCATTCCTAGGATTATGTCGAACTCTTTCATTAATAGGACAATCAGCCTTGTCGGGAATTCACGGTCTCCTAGCCGTAAAGGACAATCCTTGCACATGTGTCCTAACTTGACTGCGGCTCCTAATGGTGAGGTAGCCCTCAAAGCTTTCTCTAAATGATGAGGTAATATACCCAATCTCCGAATCGTATTAACAGATATGAACGAAAGAGCAGCACCCGTATCAAATAACACTTTAACATGGGAGTTAAACAGAGTTAATGTACCTTCCACTGCTTGCTGATCAGGTTGAGCTTCTCCATAATCTCCTTCTTCGTACACAGTCCCATCATATCCAGCGGCATCAGGGATAACAGCATTCAAGCGAGTCTGACCTTGTTGACCATAAGTCACCTGCTTAGGAGCAGTGCAGAACCTACTGATGTGACCTGGTTCACCACAGTTGAAGCAGACTATCCCTTGCTGAGCAGCACGCCTTGGTGCCTTGCAATCACGAGCCAGATGACCGGGTTGCCACAATTGAAACACTTCCCAGTGCTACTTCCTTCACCAACTCGAGGTTGAGTCGGATAGGTGATAGCTTGAGTCTTCCTGCTTCCGTCAAAATTCCTCTTCTGCCCTTGGGTACGGTTCATTGGTGGTCTATTTCCAAAATTACCCCTTTGAGGCGGCCGGAATTTGAATTATTTACAGTTCACTCGAGCGTCTTCTTCTAGATCAATAGCCAAGCCAACAAATCCCTCAAATGACTTATCTAGGTGACCGAGAGTCAGGCTGTGAATTTACGGTGTCAGCCCTTGATTGTACTTACAGATCCTCTTTTCCTCAGTATCAACCACATGAGGGGCGAACCGAGACAATCTCTCGAACTGTGTGGTGTACTCTTGCACTGACTTGGTTCCTTGCGTCAGATCCATGAACTCATTCTCTCTTCTGTGCCTTTCTGTAGCCGGGAAGTACTTCTCCAGAAATCTTCCCTTAAATGCAGCCCATGTCATTCTCGTAGCAGTTGTGTTCCCAATAGTGGCTATCATCGAGTCCCACCAATCTGCGGTGACGTCGGTCAATTGAAATGTAGCAAATCTCCTCTTGTCCATCTCATTACACTGGACAGCTTTGAACATGCGGTCCATCTGTCTTAACCACTGTTCCGCTTTCCATGGTTCCGCGGTACCCACAAACTGCTCGGATCTGAGCGCACGAAATCTCTCTAGCAGTTTATCTCCAGTCTGGCGGTCTCGTCGGTTATCATTCTGATTACTAACCCTTTCGAGACGTCTGACGAAAGCTTCAAACATTCCTGTGGGATTTGCAGCCTCAGGTGCTCCTTCGATCAAATTCCTGTTCCTCCTTAGTCCTCCAGCCATTCTATGCATGATAGTGATAGCAGAATGAGAAAAATGAACGCAACAGTATTATGAAGCAATTTAAATGACGACAACTTTCAAAAGAGTATATCTTATATATAACTTCTTGTCAAGTTGATACAAAAAGCGTGTATGATCAGGTCAATGCCTACCCTATCTATATGGGTTAGGACACATATTTCCATGCAAGAGTTAATGCTAAAAATGGGGTTATTGCCCTATACTCTAATGCATGTAATTACAGTTTGCAAAAAGAGATAAAGCTAATAGTCAAAAGTAGTTAATATGTACAAAGTCATATCTAGAAATCAGTCGTCTCCATAAGCAGCTATCAGGAGATCTAGCGAGTCGACGGGGCAAAATCGCTGAACAAGGAACGGGCCCACCAAATCAAAATCAGAGCTCTGAGAGGTCGACGAGGAAGCAGGCACTAGGGCATCTGCCTCAACTGGTACCTCCTCAGGCAGAACTAGCTCAAGTGCTAGCTCCTCCTCGAGCTCAGTGGCGAGATCATCTAGACCTATGCCATCCTCTACATCCTCTCCACCTACTGGCACCAAATGAACAACCTCAGCATCGTCCTCGGCAATGGGAACCACTGGCGGAGGCATCTCTAGCTGTGCGAGATGAGCATGCACAACCTGGATCTCAAAGGGGAAATAGAGGGCATCAATATCAACTAGTCTCAGAATCTCAACTAGCACTAAACGCTGAGCCTCTGCGAAGTAGCGTATCTCAAGGCGAATACGTGTCAAATCAACTATCCCTACCACGTGAACCTGGTGCCACAGATCTGATACTATAGTCGTCGTGGCCAGTTGCTCAATGGTGGTGTGATATAAATTAAGAAAAGCTGGGACTACTGCCCCGGGAGTCACCAAATGTCCTCCAAACCCATCTGGTACGTAGAGCGGCTGAGCTGGATCTATACCTGATAAAAAGGTACTAACTCAAATCAGGAAAGAGATAATCTTAGGGGTTTGGGTTCTAAGTCTATCCTCCCTGTCGTAGCATCGGGGTGCAAAGCTTAAGCTAACAGATCGTGGAATCGGGTCTAAACTGGTAAACCGTAACCTGGCTAAACTATCTTGAGATAAATAATAACCTAGCTCTGATACCACTAAATCTTGTCACGCCCCGACGTAGCATAAACATGGAAAGCGTTTAATTTCCTTTATGGACCCGTAGATCGCGACAGTTTGAAGGATCGATCCGGTCCCAAACGTCGAACAACATAAAACCATTAATCAGAGTAGAGCAATTAAAGCTTATAAAATTTTTCTAACTTATTACATATTACAAAACGGGGTCAACTAAGGCACAAGCCGCCTTAAACAAAACAATAACTTAATATCTACTACAGTCATCCTTATTACAAAATCAGTTCAACTTAAAGCATAAGAAAGTAAATTCTGTTCCCAGCAATTGTTTCTCAATTAGCATAATCGTATTGCTCATCCTGATCATGACCTGAAAAACCTGAACAAGAATGTCCAGGACGCATCAACGTCGTCAGCTTCAAGAAGCTGGTGAGTATTAAAAACATAACTTTGAATGTAAAACATACTCATTTACCTCTTTCCACTTCTTATTTAATTCAACAAGTTTGTATTAAAGCAAGGAGTTCATTTTAGGAAACAACCACAATATTATTTGCAAGGTGTAATTCACATATATGTGACCGTGTATGAGAACAATGCACCATCTCATCTTACCGACTCTTTTCTCTCGACAAAATCCAACAACCCACCATCACACACCGGTATCTTTGAAATACTCCGATAGCCACACTTTAGCACAGGGGTGCCATGGAATGTCCAGTTTGCCTCACACTTTGGTCCGGGGTACCAGGGAGTGTCCATTGCCTCACACTTTGACTACCTAATCCACCATGCAAATATCGGAGGAACCCTCACGCAATATCCAGACTCGGGTATCAGGGAGTGTCCGTAGGCCACACTTTAGCACTTCCGTGGGTGCCAGGGAATGTCCAAGTTCGGCTTCATACACTTTGACGCTACCATGGTTGTCAGGGAGTGTCCAGTTTTGCCATCGTCGCATTTCAAAGACACCCTCGCCGCAATCTCAATCACAACACACTTTGGTACTCACTTACCAGGGAGTGTCCACAACACAATCTCAACCGCACTCACTATGCCACACTGACCATTACACTTTTCCATACTGACCAATCATTCACACTCACATGTATGTACAACTGACTCCACATGTATGTCATGAAATTTTAGACATAAAGTAAATCACTGAATTAAAGGAACAATGTACGCACGGGGATTGATAAGTCACAATACAGCGGTTTAATCGTTCAAATATAACAAATTAAGATTCTGATTTAATAAATTTCCCAAACAGTATATAAATTTTACCCCAAACAGTCTCTTATCACAAAACAAGCAAAACTAGAAACTGCCAGAAGTCGCGCGCGCGGGCCGCTCGCGCGATATGCCCGTTTTCCTTTTCCTGTATTAAGACTTTTCTATCTGCCAGAATACAGGAAGATCGCGCGCGCGGATCGCTCGCGCGATCTGCCTAATTTTCCTTTTTCTTTTTATAAAACCTTTTCTGTCTGCCTGGGAACGCAAACCTCGCGCGCGCGGTCCACTCGCGAGCACGAGTTTTTGCAGAGACTTCATCTTCCTCGTGAAACTGCTCTGTTTCAGAAATTCAGGGTCTTTTTGACCCATTTTCAATTCTGTAAGCATACATATCATGCAATAAATGATTCTCTTTGGTTTTTCACAAGGAATAAGAATCCATAACTAATTTAACATGAATCAAACCCTATCTCTTTAATTTTATGAAAAACTAAGAGATGTTAAAATTTAATTTCTAATATACTTTCTCCTATGAACAAATTAGGCCTCATTACTTTAAACATAGTCTATATATACCATAATCTTTCATAATCATCCAAGAAAATAGATTTTGATTGAGTTTGGAAAAATTATGATTTTGAAGTTCAAGCTTCCACAGACGAAATTAACAATGGTGGTTCTTCTATACATATACACAATCAGTAACTAAGCATAGAATTATATTTAGAGTGAGTTTAAAATACTCACTGAGACAAGAGCGTGTAGAGATTGTTGAGAAAGACAACCAATTTAAGAAATCCAATAAGAGCTTCAAGCTATGGAGGAGAATTCCTCTCTTTCTAAAAAAAATTCTGAATAACTCTTCTCTCTCTGAAATTCTCTCTATATCTATCAGTTTTGTAAACTAATGCAGATTGTGTGTGTGTATGTGGTATAAATAGAAGAGCTCATTTGGAGAACTTGGGGGCCAAGTCCCTTGAGTTTAACTCAACAAATGATTTGGTTTTTAAATTCTAATATCACAAAATGATTCAGCATATACATACGTATATGTACACTCTCTAGATTGGAAGGGCCAATTTAGAGTAGTAGGGGTTAATCTCATGTGTTTGGGTAATTAGATTTTGGTCACAATATAACACACACAAGATGCACTCATCCAAACAAGACTTATCCAATGATTACTTGACATTAATAGAAATAAAGCATGAATCATGTCCAACTTTACATCACTTCCAAATTCTGTGGAAGTTTAGCACAGCGCGGACAGTTTTGGACATAAATTGGTATTTTTGTGGCGCGGTGGTCACCCCAAAAATACAGAAAATTCATTTTAACGTAGGAAGTACTTTTCCGGTTTTATAAAAATACTGTTTGAGTCAAAAATAAATGTTTTCACCGTTTTAAAATACAGATTTAGAAATTCAACACAGGTATTGCTAAATTTTATATAATCGTAGTTTACCCCAACAAGAATTTTAATTATGAAATAAGGCAAGTCACAAGATTTTAACACATGAGAGTTGAAATTAAAATAAAAGTAAACAATACAATTGAATTTATTTATGAAATGCAAATACCGATAAATAAATAAAAATGCAGGTTATTACGCCTTCACTAGTCGACCTTTCAATTCTTGAAAACTTTCTTCACATTCCGAACTCCATACAAAAGTAACATCTTTCCTCATCAAGTGTGTCATTGGTATTGCAATACGTGAAAAGTCTTTTACGAACCTCCGATAGTAACCAGCTAATCCAAGGAAACTTCGGATCTCTATCACATTTGTTGGTCTCAACGAATTGGTAACAGCTTCTATCTTCTAAGGGTCTATAAAAATTTCCTTCGCCGATACTCTATGTCCAAGAAAAGCTATCTCTGTCAACCAAAATTCACACTTCTTCAATTTGCCGAACAATCTCTTCTCACGCAATCATTGTAAAGCTAATCGCAAATGATGCTCGAGATCTTCAACACTCTTGGAATAGATTAGGATTTCATCAATGAACACAATAACAAACTCATCTAGATAGTCCTTGAAAATACGATCATTAAATCCATTAAAGCAGCTGGTGCGTTAGTCACTCCAAATGACATAACCAAAAATTTAAAGTGACCATATCTAGTCCTGAAAGCTGTCTTTTCAACATCTTCTTCTTTGACTTTCAACTGATGGTAATCAGATTTCTAGTCAATCTTCAAAAATACATGAGCCCCTTGTAACTGATCAAACAAGTCATCTATTCTTGGTAATGGATACTTGTTCTTGACAGTCAACTTATTCAACTCTCGGTAGTCGATACACATACGCATTGTCCCATCCTTCTTCTTTACAAACAAGACTGGAGCTCCCCATGGTGAAACACTCGGTCGGATAAAACCCTTCTCCAACAGTTCTTCTAATTGAATTTTCAATTCATTCAACCATTTGGGACGGTGCTTTAGATACCGATTGTGACCCTGGTAATACCTCGATCGTGAACTCAAGCTCTCTTTCAATCAATACGTCGGGTAACTCATCGGGAAAAATATTTGGGAATCCTCAAACTACTGGAATGTCTTCTACTAGTGGTCCAAGAACTCTCGTGTCAACAATCGAACATAAGAAACCTGAACAACCATTCTTCAACATCTTCTTTACTTGAATCATAGATATTAGGTACGGTGACAGAGTCATACCTTTACCCTGAAAAGTAAACTCTTCTTGTCCTGACGGATAGAAATTAACCATTTTCTGCTCACAATCGATCTTAGCTTGATTGACCGACAACCAACCCATACCCATGATAACATCAAAGTAGTTCACTATCAATGGAATCAAATCGACCCTCAAGACCTTATCACCTATCTTGATCTCGCGCGACTTGAATAACGAAGAAGTTACTAACGGTTCACTATTAGGAAATGATACACACAAATCATATCCTAGTGGTTCAGACTCAATAGTTAAATGCTTAACGAAATCACGTGATACAAATGAATGCGTTGAACCAGAATCCATAAGTATGCGTGCTGGATATGAACAAATAGGAAGAATACCTGATACGACTGTATCATCCGTATTCCCCGGCTTGAGTTAGAAATATCGCCCTTGTTGTTGTGTGACTCCTTTCCCTTTATCTGCTCTTGGTTCTGCCTTCGACCCGCTTGGCACACTCGATGCCCTAGTGATCATTCCCAGTTGTCTCTTACTCGGGCAGTTCTTCGCTATATGTCCTGGTTGCCTACATTCAAAGCATTTCCCCTTCATCTTTGGGTTGTAGCTTTTGGTGTTCGAGTTTGTATTTGATGTGGTCGAATTTGTATTCAAAGGACAGTTTTTGGATATGTGCCCTAGTTGCTTGCAAAGGTAGCAAGTGCTCAATTGATAGCAAGTCCCTCTGTGTCGCAGGTTACATGTTGGCACAACGGTCTCAAGTCTCCCGTGAATTTACTCCCTCCTTGGTTACCCATATACGATCCCGAACTCTGCGTAAATGGTTTTTTTGCATTCCCTTGACCCTTATTCTTATTGTCATTGGATCTCTTTCCTTGTTGCCCTTGTCGATATCGATCGACACTTTTCTCAGCTATACGAGCAGGTTCTTCAACGAGAGAAACGGTCGGGTGTTGCAACATATTTGCACAGCCACGTATATTTTTCCTAAGTCCTTCCTCAAACTTACGAGCCTTATCCTTATCAGTTAGAACCGTAGTTTTCCCAAAACGCAACAACGTATTGTAACGAGAAACATACTCACCCACGGTCATATCTCTCTGAACCAAACTCGTAAACTCTTGACGTTTCTGAGTATAAGCTGATTGCGGAAAAAACCGTCTGTTGAATTCCTCTTTAAATGCTTCCCACGTGGTCGGCTTCTCTTGTTCAAGCACATTATTCGACCAATCCAATGCTTCACCCATCAAAGCATCAGACGCAC
This sequence comes from Hydrangea macrophylla, assembly GCA_033977485.1. Lineage (NCBI taxonomy): Eukaryota > Viridiplantae > Streptophyta > Magnoliopsida > Cornales > Hydrangeaceae > Hydrangea > Hydrangea macrophylla. The sequence goes on from CM066986.1 coordinate 89,591,913, forward strand.
AAAGAATTTTCTCCTTATCTGTGCATATCACCTGACGAAAATGTCTTTCCATATCCGTCACCCGGTGGTCGGCCAAGTCTATGTCTGTTTGTCCGTAATACAAAGGCGATTTCCTTTTGTGGAACTGTTCTGTGATGGTGTATTGGGGTCTTGGTACTGGTGGTGCATTGATGTAGCGAATTTCAACCGGTGGGGCCTGAATATTCATCTGCTCTCTGTCACTTACAGCTTGTATAAAGTTTTCCACCATGTTCATTAGTTGGTCCATCCGTGAATGTGGTGACAATTCTCTTACCGGATCAGCCATAACGTTTCAAGAACTCGTCCTATTAAGTTCGATGCATAAAGACAATGCATGCCATGCCACAATATATAAATATGCACTGATCATCATCACAAATAACAAATGCTATCACATGAAGCATTTCTACAATGATAACAATATCATCTTTACAATTACACGATCTACTCGACGTCACTTATCATAATATCATCACTCGTTCCCAAGACATTAAACCTATTGCTCTGATACCACTAAATGTCATAGCCCAATCCTACAACAGCGGAACCGGAACTGGAACCCGTGGCACGCCACCGAGGCTCTTCCTACTCATTTAAAAGTCATAGCAGCGGGAACAAAACTTTAAAGATAGCAATGAATAGTTGCTCTTTTAAAACAACACAACCAAAGTTGGTAAAATCCGTATAAATTTGAAAACGTAATTACATTTTGAAACGAATGAATTTATATTCAAAGGGAACCCAACGTTGCCATAAGAACCAATCCAAAACATTTAAATAAGTGTGGAAGGGGTATAAAAAGTTTTCATGCAGGTGTCAGTTCGATCGGTCGAGATGCCCCGTTCGACCGGTCGATGACCCCTCTGCAATAATCCTTTACAGCAGAGGGCACTTTGACCGGTCAAACTATCCCCTTTGACCGGTCGAATGACCCTCTGACAGCAATCCTTCTTGCACTAGGATATTGTCTAAGGTCAAGCGACTCTACGATCGTAACATATTTCAATCATTAAAGTAAAACATTAAGTCGATAAGTAATACATTCAAAACGCGAACTCGAGGTTCGGATTCATAACACTTAAGTAACCCATTCCAGGTTCCATAAGTCAATACAAAACATAGTAATTCCTTACAATACTTGGAAATGAAATAACACATATACAAGGCTATTAGCCACTTCTATTACAAAACTACGATATGAACGTGATAAGTCGCCTTCTACAAGAACTCCCAACCCACGTGCACACTTCTGCGATTCCTCACCGGCATTAACACCTGAAATGGTTATTTGAATAACCACACATATTTTGATTTGTTTAAGCTAACGCTTAGCGAATAAAACAACATATGCACATGAATGATAAACATGCTCGCATTCACATCTCTACATTTCATAATAATCGCGGGAGACTCACGTGCACATTCCATACTCCCAATCTGCGATTCCTCGCCAATAAGTCTATGCGACAGGGTAAGACCCATGATTCTTTTCTTCAATCGTACGACCTTAATGCCTAAATTGGCTCCACAAAATGGCTTAGTGACCACGTGCTCCTTCTGATCTACATAAGCAACTCAACATGCTCAAGTACATATCACCATGCTCTCGGTAACCAAAACATTTCACCATGCTATTGAGCCTACTTATCAATACAATTGCCCAATATGAACTACACAATATATCTCTATGGATTAACACATGCTTTTCATATCAAACATGAATATATGTTAAGAAATCATTCCAATTTGCAAGGTTGAATCACTCACCTCCGAATAACGCTCCTCAAGTTCGTTCCAAGGAAAACCCGTGCACAAAGAACGTGCAGAAAAAACTCCTAGTACAACTCCTATGGATCAAAAGTCCAAATATCAACTTTGATGAAAAATTTTAGAAAAAGACTTTTCAAAAAACTTAGCCAAACATGGCCTAATAGATATCAAAACGAAGCTCTTACCTCGAGGAGTTCGAATATACGAAATTTGGTAAAAAACCAACTGACGAACTGTTGTCGTTTGGCGTCGAGAAGCTCTAAGCAATCAAATCTCCCTTTTTGGCCTCCTTTGAGTTTTAGGTTAGAAGTTGTAAAATTTATGAAAGTCATCACTTTCTATATATAGGCAATATTTTTTAAAATTGTGTTTACCTCCCCATGAATTTCCAAAACTCCTAATCAGTTTCTGAAACTTTCTACACAGCTAATTCGTAGCTTTACAAGTGAAACTTCAAAATTATAAAAGTTTTCGACTAAGTTCCGTTTGGTTTCTAAAATGCAAATTCTTATATGACTTTTTCAAAGTTTCTAATTAGCCTACCAAATTAATAGCGTGTTAATTCGTACTCACCAGGATACTAAATCTAACAACTGAAATGTACTCTAAACCAGAAATAATGCAGATATTGAAATACACAGGTAAACATTTATTTTTAGATAAACATTTAAAGTATTCCACAATGACCGTCTGATACTCGGAGAGATGTCACAATAACAAAATGCTCAACAACACAGTCTCAAAGGGTTCTCTAACACAGACACCCAAATCAACTCGTGAGTCAAAACTCACTCATACGTGCCAACATGCACAACACATCACATTACCATGCATGATAATGCAATGAAATGCAATAACACAAATGCGGGTGTTATAGGGCTTGAGCAGAATTTTGCTAATCTGTGTAACCCGAGCCCAAATTCTATTTATATATTATTTTTGACATTATATTGTTGAGTTTTATAGTGACAAAAATACATTGTTATATATTATTCAAGCACTAAATTAATAGATGAATGTTTTTTCTCAAATTTAAATAAAAAAAATAGATTTGATACTCTACATATTATTGTTTAGTACTAAAAATTGGTTTGTACCAAAAAATAAAATTGCAATTCGGGCTCAATTCGAGCTCGAGTTGTAATACTAAATCACAGACCGGGCTCGGGTTGAAAAGTTCAAGTTTATGTGGGACTCAAACTTGGACAGATTATTTGAATTCGAACTTGAGTCTGAGATGAACTAAAACCCTTTGGATCTCGCCTGAGTTGCACCCCTAACTAGGTGTATTAGTATGTTAGACAAAACTTAATTTCATTTAATCATAATGTCTAGCTGTATTAGGTAACTTTTGTGTACCCCTCTCTCGTCATAGTCGGGTTTTTATTTATTTATTTGTATTTGGTAACTTTTGATTCTTTTAAAAAGAAATATTTGAACACACCTTTTACTCTGAACTACCATTTTTCTATTGACACACCTTTTAAAATGAAATACTCCGTATTTCGATACTATTGACACACCAAACGTTGGATGGGGATAACAGTTTGAATGTCACAGATTGTATTTTGTGACATGGTATCTCAAGTAAAATAAAAAGTATTCATGGATGCATATAACCTCTTATATCTTGAAAAATTGAAATATTCATGACTGAATTAATAAAAATTAATGCTTTCCAACTCAAACAAAAATTTAAAAATTATGAGAGGTAATAAATTTTCTACTTGATATAACTATTATATCCGATATTTGCTTTGTTTGTGAGGGAATACGTCAGCAAATGAAAATTTAGAACTGAACTTTAAAATCCTCTTACATCATCGATGAAGTCATCCAATCCGTTAACCACCCATTATTTATAATGCAAGCTGCATGCACCATTACAATATAGTCACAAGTTGTTACCTTACCTCCCTCCCTCTCTCTAGAATTTCAATCTTGTTATTTCTCTCTCCACCTTTTCATCAATTCAATTGGTAAAGAAAGCAAAACAACAGTGAGAACAATGGCAAAATCACCAGAAACACAGCACCCAGTGAAGGCCTATGGGTGGGCAACAAGAGACCCAAAAAGTGGCCTCTCTCCCTTCGAATTCTCCAGAAGGTACAATTTTGTATTTTTATTTTTTTTTATTTTTTGGATTCTAAATTGAATAAAATTTGGGTAGATCAGATGTTGATCAATTGCGTGTGCACATAACTTTTAGGGTTTTCTTTCTTTTTTTTTTTTTTTTTTGGGTTGTTTCCACATTGTTTGTGCACTTTAAATGAATAATTGATGATTATATTTACATATATTTATAATCACATATATATGTATATATGAATTGATACGCCCAAAATATGATCGAGCAGTTCAAAATCAACAGCCTATCCGGGTCCACAAACATGATCCCAAGCATCACGGGCGTGATCCCGAGTACTACGGGCAGTTTCCTGCTCAAGCTAGAAGACTAATGGAAAGTGCAAACTATTTCCTAATCCAATTAGGAAACCCCCACAATTAATGTCAATCAATCCTAATACAATTAGGAAACTTACTTGATTGGTGTCAATCACACCCCAATAGGATTATATTTCCTTATCCATGTATGAGTAGGTCTCTTACATCTATAAAAGAGACCTCTCACCCTCCATGGAGGGGGCGACCAACTTCTCTAGTCTACACAGCACCTCTACAATTCACCATTATACGCATACACCCGGCCGGTATTACTGGTAGTGCCGCCCCCCTTTGTTGTCTCACCAGGCCCGCCGGTGATCAGCTAGTGAACGTGCTCAGACACACCCGTGGACGTAGGTACCTTCATTAACAGGGCTGAACCACATACAAAAAATAGTCTCTCACTCTCTCTCTCTCTCTCCTTAAATTACTCTATTTTACTCTTACCAATTTTTGGCATCATCAGTTTGGCGCCGTCTATGGGAAACGACAATTCTTCTCATCAACAAATTCTTGACTGATCAATATGCCACCAAAGAAGGGTAAGAAGGCTGCGCAGCAGTCCAACCGGGATGTTCCTTCGGCCCCGGCGGCGACTGCAGCAGTCCTGACATTTGAGCAAATCACCGCAACCCTTGCACAACTCTTGGAGGGCCAGCGTCAAATCCAGCAACAAATTGAAGCCCTGCTAGCCCAGCAAAGCAATCCTCCATTGGTCGAGAAACGACCCGGGAACGTTGCGTACGGCCGGGAACCGATCTTGACCAGACAATGTGCCCGATCCAACCCGTCCAGTGTTGAGGATGCCAGAGACATCAACAGTGGGTGTGCTGCCTGAGAGGAAAGGCGGGAGCATATGGCCCGGGAATCAGTCCAGGGTCACTCGGTCAAGAGCCGAGTTGTCCCTAGGCGAACGGTTACCCGGAGTCATAGCCGAGCCCGATCCTAGAGGACAACACCCCGCCATGAAGAAGTATCTTCCACCAACCCGACTAGTTCCTCAGATTCCGGTCGGGAAGAAGTGGAAGCCCGAATCAAAGACTTGCAGAAGCAAATCGACGAAGTGGCCAAAAAGCTTGGTCAAAATCGTGTTCTGAATCAAGCCAATACCGAGACAGAGTCACCGTTCTCCAGCCAGATCGCGAGGTTTACCATCCCGCGCAAATTCAAGCAGCCTCGGCTAGATTCATACAATGGCTCGGGAAGCCCGATCGACCACGTCCGAACCTATAAGGCTCAGATGGCACTAGCCACCAACTCCGATGAGCTACACTGCCTAGCCTTCCCCAGCACTTTGAAAGGCCCGGCCATGCAGTGGTTTTACTCCTTGGAGCCCCGATCGGTCTGTAGTTTCAAACAACTCAGCAAGCAGTTCATCAACCAGTTCGCTGGTATGCACGAGCGGCCAAAGCCAGACATGCAGCTACTGACAGTCAGACAACGGAGTAATGAGTCCCTCAAGGAGTTCACCGACCGGTTCAACCAACAGAAGCTTCAAATTCGCGATCTGAACGAAACAATCGCCATCATAGCCTTCTGCTCAGGAGTTCAACACACCAAGTGCGCCGCGTCGTTCCACAGAAATCGACCGGTAACCTTGGTCGATCTCGTAGAGAGGGTTGGAAAATACATCGACACTGAAGAATTTCTAAAGATCAAAGACTCCGGGCAAGAAAGCAACGAGTCATCCAAAAATAAGCGAAAGCGAGATCAGCTTGGGAGTTCTGACAGTTCCTCCAGTTCGCAGCGGTCTGAGCGCGGCAGCCCCGACCCGACCTCCAGTTCACAGCGGTCTGAGCCCGGCAGCCCCGACTCGACCTCCAGTTCGCAGCGGTCTGAGTCCGGTAGCCCTAGCCCGATCTCCAATTTACATCGGTCAGGATCAAACTGTTGGGTTTGTGCCCTCAAACCATTACTTTATGTATTAGACATTGTTTTTTTTTAATATATGGATATCAGCTTTACATTTCATTATGTATGTTTCTTTCATGAGATGATTGTTTAATCCATAAGTATCATAGTAAGTATTTCGTGTGTGTATGAGATACATACAATGAGATACGAATTACTATTCTTTGATACTTAAAGCTTGTCACAGTGGATGATGAGACTGGATATCTCATCAGGTATACACTGTAGCATCATTAATTACCATTCGATGGAGTGATAAATCTCAATCACTAGAGTGTGACTCTTGGTTAATATGCTAGTGCTTATAGTGCATTGACGGACCTGAGCTTTCCTATTGACACTCAAAGCTGTCAATCAGTCGATAGGAACTCATAACTTGTATAAGGTACGTGTTCTCAATCTTGAGGCGATTATGAACACAGACTGTGGATATGACTGCTTTGACTTACCAATCAGTGAGGTCTACAGAAGATCAACACCTGGGTATCTTGGGTATGTCATGTTCATAGGGTTGTGAACATATATCGTCAAGATAGAATCTACCCTCTAATTTAGAGTAAGCATTCCCTTGAGAATGTCACCAAGTCGATTACTGAGTACTGCAGTCTTGTTGATAAGAGTTATCAACATGTTTGGTAATCATGAGAGGTGAATGGGACTCAAGGAATACAAGAAGTAATCATGATTCAGGTTGACAGTAACAGTTATCCGACTACCTGAATATGATTACGAATGCTAGAGGTAGAGGGACATTAGTACAACATACAAGTCTAGTTATCGCTTCGGATATGTTCTTTTGCGTTGGAGTTCAGTTATCGTTTTATAGTGGAGTAAACGTTAACTGACCAGTTAGTTAGTTTGCTGATCAAAGAGTTTGGTCATGGTAATTAACAAACTGGTCTGAGCCAACAATAAAGAGCCTAGGAGGTCCCACTCTTAGCTCCGCCAGGATGCTTGGAAAGATGCTTGAGGATGATGTCCAGACAGGTTCGATCGATCGAAGATATCTCGATCGATTGAAGTCTGTAGGTTCGATCGATCGAAGATGGTTCGATCGATCGAATGTTCGATCGATCGAAGGCACTTCGATCGCTCGAAGTCTAGGTCGGTTATGGGAATCTATAAATAGGGCAGCTGCGTTCTGGAAAAGGTTGTTCGTCGTTTTGAACGTCAGAAGCTGCAGAAACTATTTTGGAGTCCCAAAACCTTCTCTATCCTCTCCATTAGGGTTCCCACCAACCCTAGTCTTTCTGGCAGGCATCCGCAGGAGTCATAAGGGTGAAGATCATCTAGTGGAGGCTGCTGGAAGTTGAAGATCAGAATTGGGTTCAAGACACTAAGGTATAACTCGTGTCCCCTCTTGTGCGCATCTGTAGAATTGACGAGTAGTAGATCCGGGCATGCCAATAAAGTTTCATAACTTGATTTTTCCGCTGCGCGTTTAAACTTTCCATTTAAACCTATTTTTCCAACAATTGGTATCAGAGCCACGCTCGTTTGGATCCATAGATGCGTTTTTTGGAACACTATTTTGATTTGCATGTTGATTTTAGAACTGCTTTCGAAACTGCATCGTCACAGATCTGTTTCTGCAGTGTTATCGCAGCAGTATACAAATCTGTGATTGTATTGGATGCAAGATAGGTTCGATCGATCGAAGTAGTCTCGATCGATCGAACGCTCTGTACTCGAGCGATCGAACAGGTTTCGATCGATCGAAACCTTCTGTTGTTCGAGCGATCGAACAGAGTTCGATCGATCGAGACAGACTCTTTGTCAGGATCTTTGTTTCACAGTTTTAAAAGTATTTTGAAATTAAAAGTTTAAATTTAACGTATTCTGCAAAATTTTTAATCATTCTGTGAAATAGAATGTTCAAGCGATTGATCAGTGTTCAATCGATCGAAGGTTCGAGCGATCGAACGGTCTTCGATCGATCGAACTATGACAGAGAAGTTAGATGATGTTTTGAGTTCTAATTCAGTATGTAAAGAGTTTATATACTGTGTGAATCAATTAAGGGTTCCAATAGTTATATTTTGTTATATATATGCGTGGATGTGTGTTCAACTAACCTTTTGCAGCAAAAGTTAGTCACTATCTCCCATGGCGCCAAGAGCATTTAATTTTGTGTTTGAATGTTTTAGATTGGTGTGTTGTTTTAAGTTTGGTTTGGTTTTAAGGCATATGTAAAGGGCGCTGCGACTTCAATCCTACGAAAAGGAAAGTCGCACCGGTTTCCCTAGCCTTTTATTTTGTTGTTGCTATTTCTATTTCTAGATAAATTGTAAGCTTCAAAAGAGGCATAGGTTCAATGTAATAGAATTAGAATATCCATGAAGATGGAGCAAGGAGCCGTTGTCCATGAAGATGGAGCTGGAGGCGATCAAACCAAAAGCAGGTTCTATGGAGATAGAGCCATGGGAGATAGAGGCATCGTTTGGATGTCTTTTATTTCATTTTAGTTTTTTGTTTTATGTGCTTTGTTTGTGATTGGCGTATAATACATTGTTGCATGCATGCAAAACAAGTTTTCTAAAATAAAATTCAAAAACCGTTTTCAACACATTAGTAAACATTAGATGTTTATGGGAAGTGTGTAGAAACAGATTTTCTCAAAAAGCAAAATCCTTTTTTACTAAATCTAGTGGGAGAGGGTCTTATCAAATTACACCCACGATCTTCCATTAACGGTTCACTGTAAGATGAGTGGTGCATTCTGTGTCACCTCGCCAGGGGTGATCATTCCATACGGAGGGTGCATTACTCATTGGTTACTAGATGTGAACTTCTTTTGATAGGATCAATCAGACGTGTTAGAGGGTGACCACCACACGGAGGCTCTACTTGAGAAGGTTGTGATTGGATCCTAGTTAATGGTACACACTAGCTAAGCTATGGATAAGGGATCCCACACGGGGCATTATTCAGAAACTTAGAGATCAAATAGGTTCGGGAGTCATAACTTGTTTTGCAAGAGTTGCATAGCGGACAAGTCATGATTAATCGAAAGATTGAACATTGACCACCACACGGAGGCTTTATTCTTTCGTTTCAATATTCCGGCGACTTTGTTTTAAAATAAGAGTTTTAAAAGGATTCTTTTATTTCAAACTGTCAAATTCTGATATCCATATTTATTTTGTTTGTTTGATTTTCAGTAATCATAATATCTGGATCTGCATTTAGTCCACTTGCCACCATACTCACTCAAAACAAGTTAACTGGAAACAACTACACTGAATGGAAACGAAACCTTGACATCGTATTAACTGCGGAGGATCACATATATGTCCTCACCACCCCATGCCCCGAAGAACCCGCGGCAAATGCTTCGGCAGCTGCCAGACGCGAGTTCGACAAATGGAAGAAGTCGAATGGAATGACTCGTTGCTATATCCTGGCCTCAATGGCTGGTGTGTTACAACATCAATTCCAATCGAATGATTCTGCCAGTGACATTATCACATCCCTGAAAAAGATGTTTGGGGAGCATGGCAGGCCTGCCAGACAGGTAGCTATGCAGAAGATAATGAGTGCAAAGATGTCGGAAGGGACTCCAGTCAAGGAACATGTTTTAAAAATGATTGGTTATTTAAACGAGCTGGAGACCCTAGGTGCCAACATCGATGCACAGACCCAAGTTGATATGATCCTCAATTCGCTGTCGCCTTCATTCGCTCAATTTAAACTTAACTATAATATGAATCAAATAAATTTTTCAATGAGCGAATTGATGAGTTCTCTTTTGGCAGCGGAAGGGGTGATCAAACCTGGGGTCAACGTTTTGAACGTTGAGAAAAGCGCTTCCTCTTCCCGATCTGTACCGAAAGGAAAGAAAGGGAAGAAGAAGGCTGGCACTGGTGGTTCAAGTGTTGGACCGGTCCCTAAGATTGCAAAATCTAAGGGAAAAGGTAAAGGCAAAGGGAAGGTGGGTGGCCAAGGCAAAGGAAAGTGTTTCCAATGCGGTGAGAAGGGCCACTGGAAGAGGAACTGTCCAGAATTCTTAGCTACAAGAGTTCAAGGTATGATTGAATCACATGTGATTGAAGTAAGTTTTATAACGGATACTTCAAACACTTGGTGCATTGATTCTGGTGCGACTAACCATATCTGTAATTCATTGCAGGGGTTCAGATCAACCAGGAAGTGCAGTGATGGGGAAATCGTACTTACTCTAGGTTCTAGCGCAACCGTATCTGCGGTTGCTATAGGAGTCGTAGTTTTAGAATTTCTAGACAATAAAATTTTGATTTTATCAGATGTACTTTACGTCCCTTCAATGAGACGTAATTTAATTTCAGTTTCTAATTTATCGAATAATGGTTATTCTTTTCATTTTGGAACTGAAGTTGTGATTAAAAGAAACAGTTCTTTTATATGTTCTGGTGTTAAATCAAATGGTTTGTATGTGATTACTCCCAATATTTCAAAAGATTCTTGTTTGGAACTTAATAACTCAGTGGTAACTTTACCATCTAAAAGAAAGGAACCTTCCACTAATCCAACAAGGCTTTGGCATATGAGGCTTGGCCATATCAATCTGAATAGGATTGGCAGACTAGTCAAAGAAGGGGTCTTAGGCGATTTGGTTCTCGAACCAATGGAAGTCTGCGAGTCTTGTTTGGAGGGTAAGATGACCAAAAGGCCCTTTCCTGCAAAGGGCAATAGGACCAATGCATTGTTGGAATTAGTTCATACTGATGTGTGTGGACCAATAAATATTAGAGCAAGGGGTGGTTATGAGTATTTCATAACATTTACCGATGACCACTCCAGGTATGGATATGTGTACCTAATGCAGCACAAGTCTGAAGCCTTTGAAAAGTTCAAAGAGTTTAGGGCTGAAGTGGAGAAGCAATTGGGCACACATATCAAGACCATTCGATCTGATCGAGGTAGCGAGTACCTCTCTAATGAGTTTATTGATCACCTCGTACAGAATGGGATTCTGTCACAGTTAACTGCACCTGGTACGCCTCAGCAAAATGGTGTAGCGAAGAGAAGGAATCGGACTCTTTTAGACATGACTAGGTCGATGATGAGTTATTCTGAGTTGCCATTATTCCTTTGGGGTTATGCTTTGGAAACCGCTGCTTACATACTAAATCTAGTACCAAGCAAATCTGTTCCAAGGACACCACGAGAGATGTGGATTGGGCGCAAGCCTTCTTTGCAACATCTCCGGATATGGGGGTGTCCGGCACATGTGCTGAAAGGAAAGATGAGCAAATTGGATTCTAGATCGGAAGTATGTTACTTTGTGGGTTATCCAAAGGGTACTTATGGATGGTATTTTTATGATCCAAGGGAACAGAAAGTGTTTGTTAGTACAAATGCTGTTTTCTTAGAGAATGATTATATCATGAACCATAAACCTAAGGGAAGGATAGATCTTAGAGAGATAGAAGGAGAGCCCTCAGTCCAACCCGCAGTTAATGACGATATAAATCAAGAAAACACCACTTCTTCACCTATTTTCGCACCTGTACCTCGTCGTAGTGGGAGGATTATCAGCCAGCCTGATAGATACATGTTCTTAGGAGAAGTTTTTGAAGCTGTCTCCATAGAATCTGAATCTGATCCTACCACATACGAAGAGGCAATGGTTGATGTTGATTCAGCTCATTGGGTTAAAGCTATGAAGGCTGAATTGGAATCTATGGATTCCAATCAGGTCTGGGATCTTGTAGAGCTTCCAGCCAATATTAAACCCATTGGCTGCAAGTGGGTCTACAAGAGGAAAAGAGGATCTGATGGAAAGGTTGAGACCTTTAAGGCTAGGCTTGTAGCGAAAGGTTATACTTAGAGGGAGGGCATTGACTATGAGGAAACCTTTTCGCCGGTAGCCATGCTCAAGTCCATCAGAATACTCTTATCTATTGCTGCATGCCTAGATTTTGAAATCTGGCAGATGGACGTCAAGACTGCATTCTTGAATGGCAATCTTGAGGAGGACATCTATATGCAACAATCAGAAGGGTTCATAGCTGGTCGGAAAGGTAACTTGGTATGCAAGTTGCAAACGTCCATTTATGGGCTTAAGCAGGCATCCAGAAGTTGGAACATCCGATTTGACCAAGCGGTCAAGTCGTTTGGTTTCATACAGAATCTGGATGAGCCTTGTGTATACAAGAAATGTGAAGGGAAAGTAGTGGCTTTTCTTGTGCTTTACGTTGACGACATTCTACTCATTGGAAATGATGTAGCGGCGCTGTCAACGGTCAAGGTTTGGCTAGCTAGTACTTTCGATATGAAGGATCTAGGAGAGGCGAGCTATATTCTTGGAATAAAGCTCTTTCGGGATCGTAAGTGAAAGATAATGGGATTATCTCAAGCTGGTTATATCGATAAAGTGCTAACTAGGTTTTCAATGGATAATTCGAAGAAAGGTTTGTTACCTTTCAGGCATGGTTTAGCGTTCTCCAAGGACCAGTGTCCAAAGACACAGGAGGAGAGGAATCGCATGATAGGAGTTCCCTATGCTTCGGCAGTGGGAAGTCTCATGTATGCGATGTTATGCACTAGACCAGATATCTGCTTTGCCGTTGGCATGGTTAGCAGATATCAGTCGAATCCGGGTCCAGAGCACTGGACAGCCGTTAAGCACATTCTTAAGTACTTGAGAAGGACTAAAGATTACATGCTTATGTACGGTGGTAGTGAGTTAATTCCAGTAGGATACACTGACTCAGACTTTTTGATCGTCATCTAGATAGTCTAGGTCTCAGATGTAGTTCTGAATGGTTATGAGTGCAAGTGGGAGTTTGTTGGGTTTGTGCCCTCAAACCATTACTTTATGTATTAGACATTGTTTTTTTTTAATATATGGATATCAGCTTTACATTTCATTATGTATGTTTCTTTCATGAGATGATTGTTTAATCCATAAGTATCATAGTAAGTATTTCGTGTGTGTATGAGATACATACAATGAGATACGAATTACTATTCTTTGATACTTAAAGCTTGTCACAGTGGATGATGAGACTGGATATCTCATCAGGTATACACTGTAGCATCATTAATTACCATTCGATGGAGTGATAAATCTCAATCACTAGAGTGTGACTCTTGGTTAATATGCTAGTGCTTATAGTGCATTGACGGACCTGAGCTTTCCTATTGACACTCAAAGCTGTCAATCAGTCGATAGGAACTCATAACTTGTATAAGGTACGTGTTCTCAATCTTGAGGCGATTATGAACACAGACTGTGGATATGACTGCTTTGACTTACCAATCAGTGAGGTCTACAGAAGATCAACACCTGGGTATCTTGGGTATGTCATGTTCATAGGGTTGTGAACATATATCGTCAAGATAGAATCTACCCTCTAATTCAGAGTAAGCATTCCCTTGAGAATGTCACCAAGTCGATTACTGAGTACTGCAGTCTTGTTGATAAGAGTTATCAACATGTTTGGTAATCATGAGAGGTGAATGGGACTCAAGGAATACAAGAAGTAATCATGATTCAGGTTGACAGTAACAGTTATCCGACTACCTGAATATGATTACGAATGCTAGAGGTAGAGGGACATTAGTACAACATACAAGTCTAGTTATCGCTTCGGATATGTTCTTTTGCGTTGGAGTTCAGTTATCGTTTTATAGTGGAGTAAACGTTAACTGACCAGTTAGTTAGTTTGCTGATCAAAGAGTTTGGTCATGGTAATTAACAAACTGGTCTGAGCCAACAATAAAGAGCCTAGGAGGTCCCACTCTTAGCTCCGCCAGGATGCTTGGAAAGATGCTTGAGGATGATGTCCAGACAGGTTCGATCGATCGAAGATATCTCGATCGATTGAAGTCTGCAGGTTCGATCGATCGAAGATGGTTCGATCGATCGAATGTTCGATCGATCGAAGGCACTTCGATCGCTCGAAGTCTAGGTCGGTTATGGGAATCTATAAATAGGGCAGCTGCGTTCTGGAAAAGGTTGTTCGTCGTTTTGAACGTCAGAAGCTGCAGAAACTGTTTTGGAGTCCCAAAACCTTCTCTATCCTCTCCATTAGGGTTCCCACCAACCCTAGTCTTTCTGGCAGGCATCCGCAGGAGTCATAAGGGTGAAGATCATCTAGTGGAGGCTGCTGGAAGTTGAAGATCAGAATTGGGTTCAAGACACTAAGGTATAACTCGTGTCCCCTCTTGTGCGCATCTGTAGAATTGACGAGTAGTAGATCCGGGCATGCCAATAAAGTTTCATAACTTGATTTTTCCGCTGCGCGTTTAAACTTTCCATTTAAACCTGTTTTTCCAACACAAACAGTTCTGACTTTGCCTCCAGCACAGAGAAGTCAGAAGCACAATGATCCTGATCCGACCTCCTGTCTCCATCGGTCTAGAAGAGCCCGACTACATTGGTACTTGCTTGATCACCACATGAGGCTCCACCGATTGTCAGAGAACTCATACAAAGACCTCGGGCTTAACCCCGAGGCATACAAAGACCTTGGGCCTAACCCCGAGGCATACAAAGACCTCGGGCCTAACCCAGAGGCACGAAGAAGACCTCAGGCTCCGAACCCAGGCACCAAAAGACCTCGGGCTCCGAACCCAGGCACCAAAAGACCTCGGGGTCACGCCCGAGGCACCGGATTCGCTTAGGTCCAACCGACGATGGGGGCAAACCCCCTAGGTGGCCGATGATGGCAAGCTTCAAAAGACCCTGCAACCACCATGTTCCAGGTCGGTTACCTACAGATCATAGCCTCTGTAAGACCCTCGTCTTAGTGAAAGCTTGGGGGGCAAGACGGCATAGTGAACTAAACAGGTAATCACACCGGGTATCTACAGGCCTCGCGGATAACCAAGTCAAAATCTTGGACAACCCGAGCACCTACAGTACTCAGAGACATTAACTCCACTTAGGTCCAAACCGACGATAGAGGTGACTAAAATCTCTTAGGTTGGCCGATGATAGAGGAGTAAAAGGACCCTAAAGCAACGTGATTTAGGTCGGCTCCACCAATATGGTCAAGCTCTTCTCCCAACAGTCTTGACGAAGGCTGGCCGAGCAGAAGACAACCATCCTGGGGAGTTAACATAAAAAAAGGACCCTAGAGCAATGCGCTTTAGGTCGGCTTGTCCAACATGGTAAAATCCTTCTACCCACAGCCTTGACGAAGGTTTACGGGCAGAAGATAACCATCCTGGGAGCTAACTCAAGAAAAAAAAGACTCCGAAGTAGGCCGAGTCTCAACTCTCGGTCACTTCCCGAGCATTCAAAGACTCCGAATTAGGCCGGGTCTCAACTCCCGGTCAGTTCCCGAGCACCCAAAGGTCCCGAGCTAGGCTGGGTCTCAACTCTTAGTCAGTTTCCGAGGACTCACCAGGCTCAGAATCCCCGAGGTAGCTTCCTCAAGCACTCAGACAGTGGCAAGTGGCATCAACTAATTTCCAAACTTGCCCCGATATAGCATCTGACCAATCTTGGAAATGGGGGGCAACTGATACGCCCAAAATATGACCGAGCAGTTCAAAATCAGCAGCCTATCCGTGCCCACAAACATGATCCCGAGCATCACGGGCGTGATCCCGAGTATTACGGGCAGTTTCCTACTCAAGCTAGAAGACTAATGGAAAGTGCAAACTATTTCCTAATCCAATTAGGAAACCCCCACAATTAATGTCAATCAATCCTAATACAATTAGGAAACTTACTTGATTGGTGTCAATCACACCCCAATAGGATTATATTTCCTTATCCATGTATGAGTAGGTCTCTTACATCTATAAAAGAGACCTCTCACCACCAATGGAGGGGGCAACCAACTTCTCTAGTCTACACAGCACCTCTACAATTCACCATTATACGCATACACCCGGCCGGTATTACTAGTAGTGCCGTCCCCCTTTGTTGGCTCATCAGGCCCGCCGGTGATCAGCTAGTGAACGTGCTCAGACACACCCGTGGACGTAGGTACCTTCATTAACAGGGCCGAACCACATACAAAAAATAGTCTCTCACTCTCTCTCTCTCTCTCCTTAAATTACTCTACTTTACTCTTACCAATTTTTGGCATCATCAGCTAATATTGAATCAAATCAAAATATTAGCTGATCCTAATATTTTGATTTGATTAGCCGTGATCCTAATGAGATGAAAGTAAGAGTCTATTTTCATATTTTCAGTAATAAGTTTTAAGGGTACAGGTTTTTGTTCTAAGTCTCATGTTTATAAATTTTGTGTGTGTGTGTGTGTGTATGTGTAGACCGCTACTGGAACGATGGATGGTATCCTTGACACCGTCTCGGCAGATCATCCTATTCTACCTTTGGTTGATTTGTTGAAGTCTCATGGAAAACTCATCATGCTTGGTACACCAAACAAGCCACTTGAAGTAGCAGTCTTTCCTTTGCTTATGGGTAAGTCTTTGACATCACTTATTTGTTTATACAGAGAAGCACAGAGAATACACTGCAATAGTCAAATTTGTGTAAATTAACTCTCCCATTCTAAAAACTTGATGATCGTAATTCTTGAGACTTAACAGTGCAATTCTCCGTTAAATTTGTGTCTAAGCAATATTACTGTATTAACATCTATGGCCACACACTTCTTAATAAGTTGAAGTACCAGTGTCGGACACTCTACAATTGGACATGGGTCCGACACTTCTAGTTAGACACATCATATTATGCTAAAGTCTCTAATTATATACTCTTTTTACTACAAAGCTGTTTCAAAACGGACGGTAGTTGCACAAAAACACTATTTTCTCGTTGAAATAGAAAACCAAATTTGGCTTGTCTTCCTGTGTTCTTAGATTCAAGAATTTGTCTGATGCTTAGATACACACCCGACATGCATTTCCAAGTCCCATGTAACATAGGTTAGCATCACATGTGTCTTAACATATATGACTTTAGGTTGGCACTACATGACCGGTTATGTGTTGTATGTGGATCTGTGATCCTTACTGAGTAAGCATAGGTAAGTTGACAAGGAATGTGAATGACAGGGAGGAAGACATTAGCCGGGAGTACCATTGGGGGACTAAAGGAGACGCAAGAATGCTCGATTTGGTGGCAAAACACAACATCACAGCGGATGTTGAGGTCGTTCCAATTGACTATGTGAATACTGCCTACGAGCATCTCGAAAAGGCTTACGTTAGATACCGTTTCGTGATCGATGTTGCAAACACATTGAAAGCTACTTAATTTTAGCATTGTGGGTTTTCCTTCGACATATAAATACAATATTATATGAGCGAAAATTCTCAGGAAAGGGCGTCCCTCTCTTTATTAAAGAGAGGGCCTCTGTTGGGCCGTCGGATCGTGTTTAAAACTTTGAAATGACAAAACTACCCTCAATAAAAATACGATCCGACGACCAAAACAGAGGCCCTCTCTTTAATAAAGAAAGGGCGTCATTTCCTGAGCCTGACTGATTATATGAATATATATATATATATGTATAGAGTAATATTTGGGACACTAACAAATTCTACTAACACTTACTAACACACTCTATCTCTCTCCTAGTGATACTGTGGGGTCCACTGTGGACCCCACAGTATCACTAGGAGAGAGATAGAGTGTGTTAGTAAGTGTTAATAGAATTTGTTAGTGCCCCTAGCATTGCCCTATATGTATATGTAGAAATCTGTTGTATGGATGCAATGGTCAGATCAGTAGCTACAACATTAGGTGTGCAAGTTTTAATGTAGTTTGTACTCTGTTCCTGGAATAAAGACATCCTTTTTCCTCCCCATCAGGCCATCAGTGTTGTGATGATCCATTTTTATCATTTGTGGAAGAAGCTATTATTATTTTTTTTCCCTGTTTGGAAATGGCTATATCATGTATATATTATAATAATATAACTAGTCGATAACCTGTGCAATGCACGGGCCGCTGTATTATTAGTCTATTCGCAAGTAATTCAACACGTATTAACTTAACAACTAAACTCCATGAATGTAATTTAAGATTAATTTGTCATAGCATCAGTTCAAAATGTAAGCGGAGTGATTTGAACATTATGGAGTGTGTGTGTAGTAGTTAATTGTCTTTACACTTCAAAAATTATTGTGGTGTTGTTTTGATCATTAGCAAGCATCAATTGAAATTTTTGGCCTGTTAGTTCTGCTTGATGGACTGCACGTGTCATATCTACTGACTACTGGTGTTGCAAAATCTATATTACTAAATGGAAATTCCTCAGTCATACATACTGACTCATCATGGCTTATTGTGGGCGTAGAAGAAAATATCAACAATTTAATCTCCCAAATTAAATCAGATGAAGAAAGTAAGACAACAAAGCCAATCAATTGAGGAAAGTAAAACAACATATATATTCAACAGATCGCTCGATTACCAAATACAAAATCAGTTGAAACTGCAAAGGCACAAACAGATAGCATCACATAATATATAAAATCCAAGGTGTAAACCATAATTGCACGTCGGGAGATTTCTCGAAGATCCACCAACAATAGTTGCAAAAATTCTCTGGAAGTAGTTACTTCAACGAATTGAATGGAATCGTCAAACAATTATCTAAATAAGAGGTTTTAGGCAACTTGAAACATCCACACATACATGCATATGTGTGCATATATATATATATATATATATATATTACAAAGGATGCAGAAGATGCAATAGATAGGCTCTTACCACATAGATTGTCAAAGATCTTTATTTTAAAACTACTAATCAGTCAACAAAGATGCTCCTTGTTTGATTGGGAGGGGGTTGAGAGTCTTGAGACCCTAAAAAATATCAGAATCTCTTCCTTTTAAGTCATTAAATATAACTGTACTGAAGTGAATAATGGGAGGTATGTCACTCGCTGAATATAAAAAGTACCAATAAAAATGAAAAATAAATAAAAATGGATATTCCATATATATATTGAAAATTTGAATGGTAGATACTAACAGACAGTTATTGTAAAACTTTAATTGATAAAAACTATCATGCGGAAATTATTTTATATGCCAAGATCTTGAATATAATACACCTTAAGAATTAAAATGTAATTTCACATACCGTTATTCGCCATTGAAATTGGTAAAGAAAGAATTGGAACCCCTTAGATTACTTTACTCTAGGCTTTTCTTCTTCTCTCTGTCTCTCAATTATGCACACCCTTATTTCTGTAATTGATTGAGGTTAACTTTCAAGAGGTAGGGTGTACCTTTTATAGAGGAGAGAAGATAGTCTATTAATGACTGTCATAAAAAGGTCTTGGAATACGTAATGACTTTCATAATTACTTTCTTGAAATATGAAAAGTCTCTTATTTAATAACTGTTGAAAGAAGAACCATTCAATCATTGGTTCTCTCAACAATTAATAACGTATATCTTTTATATATATATTAATTGGGACAATCTTCTATTGGCTAAATAGTTAGTGGAGTCGAATTAACATAGAAGGCTAGTGGTCCACATTTAATTGGACTTCTAAAAGTCACATAGGAATTTATATTCTCCCACTTGGTCCACTAGACCAATTATGATACTTGACTTAGTTGGATTCTACATATAAAACTTTAATGTGATCACAAATTTTTATAATTAGCCAATACACCCAAACTGTCAGTTACTGTTATACTAAGATTAGCATAGACTATCAATGTGGGTCATAGCGGTTGTACAATATTTGTGTTGTATTCCCTTCCATGCACCACGCCATTAATAACATGTACTAACCTTAGTCTATTATTCTGTAATGCTCATGTAATGTGTCTTGTTAAGACATTTCCTGTTTTTCAAACAATAAAACATAAATTGTGCACACATAATTGAAAACAGGAAATAACAGAAACAAACTTTAATTGCGTATAAGTGTCAATTACACTACAACTGAAATATCCATCATTTACATCAATGATTACTCAAAAGACCCATCCTTACAACATGTTCCTTATATGTCTTTGGAGGTAATCCCGTAGTCAATGGATCAATAATCATAAGAGTAGTGCTCAAATTTTCAATTGCCACTTGCTGTTTCTGGACTCTTTCTCTAACAACCAAGTACTTAAGTTCCATGTGCTTGGAACCACTAGAATACTTTCCATTCTTAGAGAAGAAAACTGCTGCGGTATTGTCACAATAAATTTTCAGCGGCTTGGCAATAGAGTCAACAACACCAAGTCCTGAAATGTAATTCCGCAACCATAAAGCATGACTCGTGGCCTCAAAACATGCTACAAACTCGGCCTCCATCGTGGATGAAGCAATAATGGACTGCTTCACACTTTTCCACGAGATTGCTCCACCAGCTAGCGGAAACACAAACCTGATGTGGACTTTCTGCTATCTAAGCAACTACCAAAATCCGAGCCTGAATACCCGATCACTTCTAACTGATCTGATCTCCTGTATGTGAGCATAAAATCCTTTGTCCCTTGAAGATATCGCAATTTTTCGCAATATGACATGCGCTTTGGTGATTGGTTGGACTCAGATGTGGATTTTGGTGCTCGGCTGGGTGATCCATTATTCCCTTTTCCAATTTGTTCATCACTACCTCATTCAAACCCACTTGCTTTTTGAGTAACTGATAGAGCTCAAACGTTATCCTCTCCAATTGATTCACCCTTAAGTTCTGTTGCTCAATAGTGGCTTGCAGCTTGTTCACTTTCTCTTTCAAATCCCTTAAGGCCATTAGCGAATCAATCTCAAGATGATGGTCTATGTTCTCCTAAAATCAAGAAGACGAACCCAAGAGGTTAGAAGTGTCCTCGCTAGGGGATCTGGTTGTTTCACTCTTTCTACAGATTCATGACATGAAAAGGTCCGCATGCAGAATCGATTTTCAGGAGGCAAGGAATTTCGAGAAATTATTTTGATCTTAATTGAAAGGAAGATGTTGTGGGTTTGTATGCAATGATATTGGTTAATGTGACAAACATGTTCATGCTTCGATGGTTTGATACAACTGAATGCATGCACCGCACATATGGCACATGGATGAAATGCACGTGTGTGTGTGCCTACTCTATATGTTAAAAAAAAAAAAAAGAGAGAAAATCCTAATCCTAACACATAAGCACATAAGGTCCTCACCCATGTCAAGTGCGCTGATTTCTCCTCTCATTGTGATCCTCACTACCTTCTCAGAGGTTGGTCAATTCGAAATTTTCAAAATCTATTTGAAAAGCATTTTTTTTTTGTTTGGGTAGTTAAAAAAAAGGCCTTTGAAAACAATCCTTGAGAGTGCTTTTTGAGAACATTCTTCTACCAAAATAATTTTCAAGGATTTTCAAATTTTTCTTTTGAAGATGATCAAGTGAAATATGCCTTAACAAGGGTAATTTGGGAATTTTTAATTGAAAAGAGGAAAAGATTTTTTGAAAAGGTAATCGAAAACCTTGAGAAAAAACCTTTGGGTGGGGGGGATCACATAACCGGATTATCACCGTACTTTCCATGAATTTGGATACATACAAGGTCAATGATGCTCAACTAGACATGATATAAGAAATATAATCTTATAATCAAGGTTCGGCATGTTCTCCAAATGTCGCAGAACATGAGGAGAATTTGCTAAAAGGTGATTAAAAGATTACACATCTTTCATCAAGCAAGTATCGTCATCATCTCAAGTAATCCCTTCTGGGCATACAAAACTCCCTAGCACATAATCCTAATCAAGAGTTGATTTCCTAAGATTGGAAGGTTCTACAGAAACTATCATGCACAGGCTGGGTTTTGGTCAAATAAGGGACCCTTGACACACATCCGATAGGATGCTTCATATACCAAATCATGGTACGAGATCAAGGGTGATCACACAGCCCCATGATGACTTGACCGACCGGGTCGCCCCGAGCCTCCAAGGTCATAGTTCCGTGCAATTGGCTGGCTGGACATGCAAGTGAAATACAACAGGCACACAAAGATTAATTAATTCAATTAAAAGTACGTTTTTCAAGTCTAATCCTCAAGTGAACCCAAAATCAGAAACTCCGGTCTGCGAAACCAGAGATTCTGGGTTCGATCCCCAGCAGAGTCGCCAGATTGTGGATATCGCATTTTTCTTACCCACAGCTTTTCTTTTAAAGTTCTTTTAAAATTCAAATTCAAAACAAACGAGTCACCACTTAATTTTTAAAAGAAAAAATTAAGAAACCATTTTGAAAGGAAACTGATCATTTGCGAAACCAAAGATTAAACTAGGTCTGGGGATTATGGAATGAGAGAGGAAGGAGCCCGCCAGACTAAAACACCCTCTCTCATCCTATCTTGTGATAGGCCTCTACTCAACATCCTTTTAATTAAATTTATTAATCTAAGCATGCCCTCAACTAATACATATATACATATACATCACAAAAACATGTCCAAAGGGTGTAAAATTGCTAATGGCAAAATATCATTCATAAATCACATATTTCAAGTAGCAAGCAATATGATATGCAATAAGGAACAAGAGAACTTACCCGGGATCCAGCAGCGATATTTAAACGTGCGATGCATACAAACAAAAGAAAATCCTAAGAAAAAGTCTATAATCATATATACAAATAAGGCAAGCTCCTAATTCTAAGGTGTCGCGCATGAGGTTAAAAAATCAATAAAATCAAGGAATGAAATAAACTAGAAGGGAGATGAGAAATTGTACCTCAAATGCGCTATAAAACAAAGATTAGTCCACATGCTTCACATAATAATATGATGTCAAATAATCAATCCTAATTCCCTAGCTTAGATCTAACAAGCATGAAATCCAACTTTATTCAATACCTAGTTCTAATCATGGGCATTAGATGAACATGGATGAGTGAATGTAAACAAGAATGAAACATGGATTTATTCACTAATTTGGATCACTTAACCTCTGGATTTAAGCTAAATCATCGTTATTCAAAACATGATTTGAATCTCAAGACATTAGGGAACCACTTGAGTTGAAATAAATAAGATTAGACAAAAACAGTAGCAGTTTTTTATGAATTACAGAGAGCAGACCAGATCTTAAAAAATAGAAATAAAATACTTCCAACGGTTGGATCTTAATGATTTTTGAATATGTTATGCCTCTGTGAGTTTAGTTTCTAACCCAGAAATAAAATCAAGGTTTGAACGGTTAGATCTCCGGGAATGTGGAAAACACTAGGCATCACTCAGTATTTTACAACTCTCTGTCCAGAGATCTTGTATGATTTTTTAAAAATAGCAAACAAATCCGAATTGCTTCATTCTTTTTAGGGAACCTTCATAACACATTAAGGTTCTTATAAACAATTATTAGAGGTCATGAAAACTTGGTTAGAGCTCTGATCTATCAATTTTAAAATCGGTTTGCTGTTCTGAAACTCTTCTGAAATTCTGGACAGATTGTGGTTGTCTCACAAAACCCATGATCAAACCTTTCTAATCATAAAACCACCTCAAAAAAAAATTACAGTGGTAAAACGATGTGTTATTGACACTTTCCCGTTGGTTTCACTTGATTTCAACGGTTAGATTTTGAACTAAAAATCTTTGATCAAAAATAGTTTGTGAATCCACCGTTTTTATTTTGCTAGTTCAACTTTGTTGGTTAACCTCAACTATTAAAACATGAAGTTGGGATTAAACCGAACTACTTTTTCTACCATTTGATGGCCCTTGAAGACTAAAAACACTTTATACTTATGGATTTTGATGAAGTATGAAATGAATTTCTCAAAATTCCAAACAATGGACTCAAACTTTATAGACCAAAGCTTGAATTCAACTTATTACTCCTACCATTTGATGGTCATGGGAGATAAAGACATGACTATTTGTGGATTTCAAGTGAAGTATAAGTTGACTTCATGAAATCTCAAGAGAAAGAAGCTAAACCATTGAGATGGGCTTGGACTCAAAACCACTTCCTCCTACCATTTAATGGCCATTGGAGGTGAAGGCATGACTAAAACTTATGAGTTTTCAAGGAATATAAGGAGACTCCATGAAAACTCAAGCTTAGAGGACCCAAGTCATGTGTATGGACTTGGATCCATTTATTTGTTTATGAAATAAAATGATGATCAAACTTTTGACTCTCATGTAAAGCATAGGCTTACATGGAATTCAAAGGATCATACTCAAGAGATCAAGAGAGATATTGAAGATCTCCAAGGCCCTCAAGAGAAGAAAATAAACAAGGGAATGGAAGGAAGAATTGGAAATAAAAAAAAAATTCCCAAGCTTACTTGACAAATAAAGAGAATAGCAAGAGGTTTTAAGATTAGAGATCCAAAAGAAGAAGAGAGTATATAAATAATCTATGGTTAGAGGATCACCTCCAAATTATCCTCAAAGTTTTCTTTTCTTTGAAGATCTTCCAAGCTCTTCTAGTTCTCTCAACTCTCTTTTCTCTCAAAAAATGTTGGTGAAGTGATGGATGTTGTATGTAGTGGGTAGCTCTTGTTGTCTTTTTTCTTCTCCCTTTCTTCCAAGGAAGATCCCTTCTCTTTTATAGGCAAAATTACCAGATATTTTTGGTGAATTTCAGAGCAAAAAACAGGTGTAATTCTCTCATTTGGTAGTATAATGTGTACTTTCTGAATTAGGCAGACTGCTGCCCAGCGCGGCAGTCCAGAAACTATCGCGGCAGTCCGTGAATGCCGCGGCGGCAGTTCATGACTGCCGTCGCGGCACTACGCGACTGCCGCGCGGCATTCATCAAATGCCGCGGAAATTAATGGATTGCCGCATTTTTGTCAGTCTTACTTTATCAGTTTTTTGTTCTTATTCGCATACGCATATGTATTGCTCTGCAAAATACAGACTTTAAAAGTGAACGGCAATCAGAAATTGTTGGCGGCACTTGGTGAATGCCGGCCCGGCACTCTATGACTGCCGTGCGGCACTCAGTGAATGCCGCGGCAGTCCGCCGTGTGCCGTTTTTAGCTAAGATTCCCTCTTTTAGATTTTCTTTTTTCAAAGCAATTGATTTTTGAAGATCTTTTCCAAAAATTGTGTTTTTACCTGAATTCTCCTAAATACCTGGTATTTTCTTCTTTTTGTAAAATTTTATTGCGTTTGGAGAACTTTCTGAAGAGCTTGGAATACTTCGAATCTTTCGGTCCTTATCATCATTGGACTTGGAGGTGACACTCTCCTAAATTTGACGTCTGGTCAAATTGGGGTGTCTATAGTTTGCCCCTCTTTGACGGAGCTTGTGGGGCAACGCGTCCCATAAGTGAATGTCAAAGCCTGTGTGAAGACAAGTCATTGACCAGACTGTCGAATTAAGGTAAAACAAAACACGTTGCAAAAACGGCTTCATAAACGGTTCATGTTGGTCGTGCTCAACGGTGAGCTGCCTACGTATCCCATCAGGAATCAGACCAAGACGTAGTTCGGACAGGAGCCAAACATACACAAACACAAGTAACCATACAGATGAATGCACCTATCTTGTCGTGATGCAAGTGCTATGCAATGAAATCTTCTGAATTGATCTGGTCACATGTGCCACGCTTATCATGTCCTCCCTACATACAACGCACTTTACGTGACACGCTAGTCAGGGAAGATTACATAATTCCGTGACTGATGCGAAGATCTGTTACAAGGGTCATGATGTTTTTGATTTGATTTCGAGGATAAACGCAAATCTGTTGCGAGAACCGAGAATATAAATCTGTTATATTCCCAAAACAAGGGTTAACGCAAATCCATTGCGAGAACCAAGAATACAAATATGTTATATTCTAAAAACGAGGGTTGACGCAAATTTGTTGCGAAAACCGAGAATGTAAATATGTTACACTCCCAACCAAGAGGATCGACGTAAATTTGTTACGAAGACTGAGAATACAAATCTGTTATATTCTCAAAACGAGGGTTGACGCAAATTTGTTGCGAAAACTGCGAATGTAAATATGTTACATTCTCAAAATTGAGGGTTAACGCAAGTCTGTTGCGAAGACTGAGAATATAAATTTGTTATATTCTCAAAACGAGGGTTGACGTAAATTTGTTGCGAAAACCGAGAATGTAAATATGTTACACTCCCAACCAAGAAGATCGACGTAAATTTGTTATGAAGACCGAGAATACAAATATGTTATATTCTCAAAACGAGGGTTGACGCAAATTTGTTGCGAAAATCGAGAATGTAAATATGTTACACTCCCAACCAAGAGGATCGACGTAAATTTGTTATGAAGACCGAGAATACAAATATGTTATATTCTCAAAACGAGGGTTGACGCAAATTTGTTGCAAAAACCGAGAATGTAAATATGTTACACTCCCAACTAAGAGGATCGACGTAAATTTGTTACGAAGACCGAGAATACAAATATGTTATATTCTCAAAATGAGGGTTAATGCAAATATGTTGCGAGAGTGCAAATATGTTACATTCTCAAACAAATGATCAACGCAAATATGTTACGAGGATCGAGGGTTAACGCAAATATGTTGCGAGAGTGCAAATATGTTACATTTTCAAACAAAGGATCAACGCAAATATGTTACGAGGATCAAGGGTTAACGCAAATATGTTGCGAGAACCGAGAGTGTAAATATGTTACATTCTCAAACAAAGGATCAATGCAAATATGTTACGAGGATCGCCATTGAGACCTAATGCAAGGTTGCCATTGAGGACTAACACCGATTAAGCTGCCATTGAGGACTAATGATGCTGTCATTGAGGACTAATGCAAAGTTGCCATTGAGGACTAATGCAAGGTTGCCATTGACTAATGCAAGGTTGCAGAAAGCTGCCATTCAGGACTTATGCTTAGAGAAGAGAAGATATTGGTCAATAGCCACTCATTACATTGCAAAAAATGATGGTCAAAAGCCACTCAGGGACGTACATTGCTAAAGTGGAGATCAACAATCTTGTAAGGAGACTTACATAAATTTTATTCAAAAATATCGAGAGTCGATCAGACTCAAATTAATTCAACCTTGTAAGGAGACTTACGTAAATTTTATTCAAAAATATCGAAAGTCAATCAGACTCAAATCAATTCAACCTTGTAAGGAGACTTACTCAATGAAATTCACGGAGTCACACGGACTCAACAAAAATTCACTTTAAATGGAGTCATGCGGACTCCAGGAATTTCTTATTTCAAAATCAGGAGTTAACATTTCAAATTTTCTTAATCAGAATCAAGAATCTCAAATCTCGAAATTGGAGTCAAATCTCCTTAACAAAAATTCCACTTTTCAAAATCAGGAGTTAATCAGACTCCATTCAACTCAGACTTTCAAAACCAGAAATCAATCAGACTCCATTTATTTCACTTTCCACATCAAGAGTCAGTCAGACTCAAATAGGTTCAATTTTACCAAAATCCGGAGTCATTTTGACTCAAATCAAGTTTGAATTCTACTTATCAGGAGTCGATCAGACTTAATTCAAATTATTTTCTAAACGAGACTCAAAGAATTTGAACGGAGCTGATAAAATGATTTTTTTGCATTTGCGGACCTTTGGAAGAAACACATCGATTCTGTCAAAAAGAGGGAAGTCACCTTTGCCCCTAGTCTTGGACTCTTCTCATATCTTCACTTGAACATCATGTTGTGATAGTGTTAGAAACCTCTGCTCGTATTGCTCTTGGGATGCTCATGGAGACTTGTCAAACGTTTATTCATCATCTTAAACCCACACAATGGAGACCATTTATTGACTCATCAAAGGAGAACAGACTTGACAAAGTCAATTATACAAGACGACTGACTCTGATTCTGTATTATTATGAATCAACGTGCTTTCAACGTGAATGATGTATCATCACCTTTCATTTATTCATCATCTTACAAATGGTAGTGCTTTGCTGATAAATCTATACTTTGAAAACTTTCCCTTTTTGATTTAGCAAATTCTTTGCCCATCTAGAATGTGCTTCGAATTAATGCTTTAGCTTATAGAATGAAAGGCACTTTATTTCAATCTTTCAACTCAATTACTTGAGAACTTGCCACTGGCATAGAGGGTTTTTTTGGCAGACAAAGTTTGCCCCTAGTCTTAAGGGCAAATAGACTCATCGAAGAGTTTTGAGAACATGATGGTACAGGATGCCTTTAGTCCATTTACTCCCAACCTAGAGGTAATCATCATGAATATGGTGGGCTAAAGCGGGAAACCCAATGCTGATGGGCAAACTTTGTTTGCCCCTGGTTTGGCAATAGATATATGGCTCCAGGCAAACACAAGTTTGCCACTGTGGACACCGGGAGTGGACCACTTCTCTTGTTTGAGATTGTTTTGAAAAGGAATTTGACTTGGATCAAAGAAAAGAAAATGGTCTGTTGAAAATAGATACAGAGTCGCCACTTGGTCTTTAAGGAACCAAGAAACCTAATTTTGACTCACCCAAGCGGATAAGGGCACCGGCCCTTCATCACCAAAGAACTTGGTTTGGGGTTTTGGTACGAGAGAGGAAGGAGCCTTTGTCGCGACTAAAACACCCTCAACTCGCCCCATCTTTCGAGGGGCCTCAATTAGCATCCGAATAATCATCTTATACTATGTATGGTTCGACAAATAATACTATGATAGTATATTACATTACATAAGAAACTTGAAAATGGAAGATCTAAAGATAAAATATCATTCATAAGATCTAAATCAAATATCATGCAATGTAAAGTGAAAGATCACACAAATAAACCTAGGAAAAATCGTCTAATCACGCTTCAAGTAATTAGGTTTCCTTAATCTAAAGGGGACATGAATCGTTATTGAAACAAATAAACAAAGAAATCAAAATATGCTTAGCAAGCTAGTATGATGCATGTTAATCTTTGATAAAAGAAGACCTCTCAATCCCCGGGACGGATGAGAAAGGATGATTAGATCAAGGGGAAGCATGAACGGGTGATCGAGTTCATTCCTTATAATCTCCTTAGATTAAGAGTTACAAAAACCCCAAATCTTGCATGAATGCAATGTATGTATCTAGAATGTGCCAAGGTTGTAGTGTGCTTTGTGCTTATGGATTCCTAGAATGACTTAGAAGTCTAAAATGTGTATGAATGGATGGATGAAATCAATATGGGATATGTACAAATGTAGTATGAACTACTTTCTAAGATATGAACTAATTTGGAATGCATATGAGCCTCAAATCAAAGAATGAAGGTTGAAATGTACTTGCTGTGAATAGTGGACAGAACAGTAGCATGATATTTTTGGAATTTGAAAAGCGGGGTTAGGAATGTTTTCAATGCATGATTTTTTATGGAGATGTTTCTTATTGTGTCTAGAACACAACCCAAAAGGCCAATCTTGAATAGCTATCACAGATTGAGAGAAATCATATAAACAATAGAGGTCACTCAGAAACAGAGTTCGTACTGTCGACTGAAATGTTAGAAAATCTTAGAAAATGAAAAAGAATGATCTAGAGGCCCATTTTATACAGAAAGTTTCCTAAGACATTGCATTTTAAGGTAAAAATAAGTTAGGACCACCCCTTTTGGAAAAGTTTTCTGGAAAAGAGGTCGTAAGTTGACCTAGCTGCTGTGACAGCAAAAACAGAATGTTTGGAAGGAATGTTGGGACCCAAATGGACCATTTCCAAGTACTTCCAAGTCAAACCAAAAATCATGGGTGCTCTCCAATGAGTTAGGAAGACTTTCTAAGTGGCCTTGTATCCATATGTTGAGTATTGAGTCCTAGAAAAATCTTTGAACTCAACTCACTCACTGTTTTGACTCATTGTTTTGAAGATTTTTGGAGAAAACAAAGTTTTGTTTCTTGAAACCAAATGAGAGGGATTGAGAGGGGTTTTGAAATAGATGTTTTGAAGACATATTTTCAACACTCAATAAGGATCATAGCCACTTAGAATACCTACATCAAACTCATCATTTAAGAACCTCCAAGATTGTTGGAGAGATTTATTTTATTTTTGGACATAACTTCAATACATTCCAAGAATACCTTGGAAGTATTGAGGTTATGATCATCATCTATCAAATATGTTTTTGAGGTCAAGAGCTACTATCCATAAGGATTCACTCACCCCAAACTTCATGTCATCACTTAGATGATGATGAACTAGTATGTAAATAAAGAAAATAAAAAGAAATGGGATAAGAAGAGATGAACAATAAATAAACAAGCAAGTAGATGATAATCAATAGATGATATTCATGAAGCATGAGACTTGTAGATTGGTGTATCACTCATATGTAATGACACTAGACATGGAAGAAGCTTCCACTCTCTTGAATGCTCACTAAAATGGTGGTTGGGAGTATTGAATGTTGAAGTAAATGGAAGTAATGAAGTAAAAACAAAGTTAGAACTCACTTTTGTTTTTGAAAATCAAAGAAGAAATGTTCTTTTCTCTCTACTCTAGCCTTATCTCTACAACTTTCTCTCCCAAACTTTTCCAAAACTCACATTTGGCTCCCCTAAAATGAGGAGTAATGGGGTGTTTATATAGGCCAACTTGGGGTGTTTTTGGGATTTAGAAAGTACTCCCATTGGCTCCAAACATCTGAAATCATAAAACTACATCGTTTTGGCTTTTAATTAATCAAAATGGGACCACAAAAGTTATTACAAAAATACACTGCTCTGGGGGGGAGTGCCGCGGCGGCACCGGGCCAGTGCCGCGGCGGCAGTACTCCTCCCTTCGTCTGGATAATGCTGTTTAGGCCCCCCGAAGTTCCGGTATTCGCGAAAAGGCCCTATTTTGTCCGAAATTCACAGAAAATGCATACGAACTCCAAATCGAGGTTGTGATATACCGTTGGAAAGGTAATGGAGTCTAATTTACATAAAAAAAAGTTTGGGGATAGGTCACTTTGAAAAGTTTTGCGGTATTCGCGATAAAAGCCGATTTGATCGCCTTTTTCGCCTTTGGAAATTCATAATAAATTCGTTTTAAATCCAGAAATTATGTGCGATATACCGTTGGAAAGCTATTGACCTCTAGTACCCATGAAAAATATTTGAAAATTGTTTCGGTGCCCCGATTCCAAAGTCAAATCTTGGTCAAATTTGTCAAACCTGGGATTCCCGGGAAGTTCTGGGAACCTCCGGGAGCTCCCAGGAGCCGACGTTTTCGCTCGATTCTCTTTTAAAACTTATTTTAATACTTTTCTAATGATTCCGGTGAATTCGGACAATTTCGGTCAAACTTGGTCAAACTCCGGTCAAACCTGGTCAAACCTTGGTCAAACCGGTCAACGGGGACTTTTGGGGAACTTCCGGGACTTCCGGGAGTCTCTGGGAGCTGACGATTTCATCCGATTTTTCTTAAAAACTCATTTTATCACTTTTCTTACGACGTAGCATGTTTTCAGAACTTTGGGACCAAATCTGGGAGTTTTCGGGCTTTCAGGGGCATTTTGGTCATTCTGAGCATTCTGAGAGATAGAGCTGACTTCCGAGAGTCCTTTTGAGTCTTTTACGATCATTGCGAACCACCAAGCTATGGGTCTCCTAAATCTGATAGCCGACAAAATGGGGTGTCTACAGTTTGCCCCTCGTTGGCATGAACTTGCGAGGCAACGCATGTCGCAAGCGAGTGCCAAAGTTTTGAAGAGACAGGACTTTTTGGAGGCTATAGATTTAGGACAAATAGCATTGCAAAAGATGAAAGGATGATGCTGTGACTAGTGCTGGTCGTGCTCTGTGTGAGCTGCCTACGTATCCCAAGGGGAATCAGACCAGGACGTAGTTCAAGGCAAGGAATTGATCATACATGCACATACACAACAATCAGGCGGATGCTATGCTATATGAGGATGATATGCAATGTGTGGATGTGATATGATCTCATACATGAGTCCTATCATGCCTAGCTTTCTGATCCTAGAATGAGCAGGTGCCATGGGGTGTGCCACTCCGAGTGGGCTGGTGTTGTGCTAGTGTTTGCGATTGTGACGTGGTGGGTGACTCAAATAAGGGCATTGAAGTCTAGAAGACTCCGGGTTTAGGGGCAAACTTCTGGAAGTGTGCTTCGTAAACAAACGTAATTGGGTATGGGGTCTCAGAGGACTATGATCGAAGACGTCTTTTGGCAAATAACCGACGGACACAGGGGCCCTGGAAATTAAGAGACTGACACAGAAGTCACGGGACGATCGTGAAATCCTGAGATGTCACATGATGAACACGGAAGCCCCATGGTGTAATGAGAGCGATGATGATTAATGGACCGACGATGTTTGCATCGAGATGACGAGTCGACAATGGACTACTGTGATTGAACTGACGGTGTATAAATCCGCTGACGATTAATCTGAATCTGCTGGGGATGAAGCGATACTTTCTAGGATCTCTCTTCAACTGCTCTTTTTGATCAAATCTTACGGGCCTGTCGGGGTCTCCGGGAACTGGTATCTTTCTGCGTCTGTCCTCGGGGGATAATGCAGGGTTCTCGGGGAATCTCTTTCGGTGCTCAATCCAATAGAACCTGTCGGGGTCTCCGGGAGCTGGTATCTTTCTGCGTCTGTCCTCGGGGGATAATGCAGGGTTCTTGGGGAATCTCTTTCGGTGCTCAATCCAAGAGAGCCTGTCGGGGTCTCCGGGAGCTGGTATCTTTCTGCTTTTGTCCTCGGGGGATGATGCAGGGTTCTCGGGGAATCTCTTTCGGTGCTCAATCCAAGAGAGCCTATCGGGGTCTCCGGGAGCTGGTATCTTTCTGCTTTTGTCCTCGGGGGATGATGCAGGGTTCTCGGGGAATCTCTTTCGGTGCTCAATCCAAGAGAGCCTGTCGGGGTCTCCGGGAGCTGGCATCTTTCTGCGTCTGTCCTCGGGGGATAATGCAGGGTTCTCGGGGAATCTCTTTTGGTGCTCAATCCAAGAGAGCCTGTCGGGGTCTCCGGGAGCTGGTATCTTTCTGCTTTTGTCCTCGGGGGATGATGCAGGGTTCTCGGGGAACCTCTTTCGGTGCTCAATCCAAGAGAGCCTATCGGGGTCTCCGAGAGCTGGCATCTTTCTGCGCCTGTCCTCGGGGGATAATGCAGGGTTCTCGGGGAATCTCTTTCGGTGCTCAATCCAAGAGAGCCTGTCGGGGTCTCCGGGAGCTGTCATCTTTCTGCTTTTGTCCTCGGGGGATGATACAGGGTTCTCGGGGAATCTCTTTACTTGATCGGAAACCAGGATCCGTTACCAGAATTCTCGTGTTTGATCGAAATTCGTGACGGTTGTCCTGAAACGACCGATTCGGGTCTTTGGGAGCCGATTTTTCCCAGTTTTTGCCTGCTGGAGGTAGTTCTGACGACTTCTAGTCTGCTTGGGGTAAAATCTCATAAATCTCGACTGGAATGGGCCACCGGGGCTGATCGGGGCCAAAAACGGGCTGAAAAAGGCCAAAACGGGCCAGAACGGGGCGAAACGGAGCAAAACGGAGCGAAGCGGGGCCCACGGAGAGCAGTGCCGCGACGGCACTGGGCCACTGCCGCGGCGGCACTGGGCCACTGCCGCGGCGGCAGTTGGCCAGTGCCGCAGTGGCACTGGGTGACCGGACTTCATCTTCCTATATCTCGGGTTTTTTGAGCTCTAGAAGCTCATTCTTGGCCATTTTGGGGTGTTTTGGAGCCAAAATTCATCAAAACGCAGCTTGTGCGCGCTCAGGTGAGTAATCTTTCCCCGTAGTTGGATTTTTGATTGGTGTTTTGGTTTGCCCAAATTTTCAAGAAGAAAGTTTAAATGTGACTTCCATTTTTCTTGTAGATCCATGGCTTCGAGCTCAAGGAGACCGTCTAAGAAGGCCAAGGGACGGATGAAGGCCGAGGTGCAAGCTCCGGACTTGATTTTACAGGACCCTCAATGCCATCTTTCTGCCGCGGCTCTAGCGAGCTTGGTATGTGAAACTCTCGACCTTTTAGGACTGCTTTCATGTATTATGCTAGTTTTGTGAGCCGTAGCGTGCACCTAGAGATCGTTAAAAGTTCGATTTGTGCTCGAATGTGGATTTTGTGAATTCGGCTCTCGGGTCATGAATAGTGATTTTGTGCATCTTTTGTCGTCTTTGTTGTGTGCAGGTGCTGGAAGTGGCATTGAAAGGCCATGGTAGCCTTGCCCATGCTTTCTTATGGTATACCCAACTTTCGCCCACCGTTAAGAGGATGGTTGATGATGCCGGGTTCGGAGGCTTCGTCCGCTTGGTTTCGAAAAGTAGCAATGATTTGGCTCACTTCTATGCACTGGCCGAGAGGTGGTGGGACACTACCAACACTTTCCACCTGCCGTTCGGAGAGATGACTATGACGCCTTTTGATTTCTCCATGATCACGGGCTTGAGGGTTGGCGGGAAGCGCCTGGTTCTGGACTACTTTTATGAGCTCGACCCGGAGGCGGTGGAGATGTTGATTGGGGCTGTTCCCCCTAACCTGGAGAGACATTGGTTCCCCTGCGACTGGCTTTACCGGGCCTATGGCAGAGGTAATCACAATCTGAACAATTCCCAGCTTTTGAGGGTTTATCTTCTGTACGTCCTCGGGTGCTCCATCTTTGCGACAAGGAACGACCGGGTGAGCTTGAGGCTCCTTTCTTGCCTGGTGACCATTGATGAGATCCCCTCCTACAATTGGGGCGGTGCTGCCCTGGCCCATCTCTACAAGCATATGGGGAGGTCTCTCGGAGCGATGTTAAATCTACTGGGGGATTCTGGCGAGCTTGGGAGGTACGCATTGTTTCCTCTTTTTATTTTTTTCATCTTTTTGATTTCCATACTTGTTTTGATCTCTCTTTTGTCTGTGCAGCTTTGGAGTTTTGAATATTTGAAGATGTTGGCTCCTTCCCCGGCGGATGAATCAGGCGAGGATGAGGATGGCATGGCTCCTGTGCCTCTATTCCCACGAGGTTTGAGATGGCGGAGGGACGTTGTTGGGGTGAAGAGCCGGGCCCACCGGATTGTTTTGCTCAGAAACTTCTTAACTGAGCTGACGGCCTCTAGTGTTGACTGGACGCCTTGGGAGGGCGTCGCTTACGCCGCCCCAGAGGAGATACAAGCGGTTAAATCTATTACCTCTTGCCGCCTTCTGCTGGAGAGTACCGAGTGCAGGCAGTGGTTCCTTGGGGAGCGGGTCTCCCGGCAGGTGGTTGGTGGTTCCCGGTATCGCGTCCCTCATGATCCTCCTGCGATGGATGCTAGTGACCTCTCTGGTGATGCTTTGCTGGCGGCCTTAGCCGGCACCGATGTTTGGGATCATTTCCTCTCCGAGACCGGTTACGAGGCTTACCGCGGCCGCTTCTTGATGCCTAACTTCCCACTCCTGGAGGTGAGTTCCCTTTTTGCATTTTTTTTGTTTATATTCATTGTCCATGTTTTTTATTTATCTTTTCCTAATCTTATTCTGTGCCTTCAGCTTCGCGAGATGTACAGGAGGCAGGCTCCTCAAGCTCCCGACCCTATCCCCTCTTGGGATTGGAACGTCAATGTTCTAGGCGCTGATGGCACTTCCCAAGTGATGGAGGTGCCACGACTCACATGTGGGTACCCTACTCAGCCAGCGGGCGTCCTCAATGTTCCTTGGAGTTATGCTGAGGAGGGTCACGCCTTGGCGGCTAGCCTACGGTCCTTGGTCCTTACACGAGACCACCGGGTATGTCTCTAATTTTGCACTTTCTTAAGGTTATAAGGTTCTAACCCTGATTTTTTTTTTTTTTTTTTTTTTTTTACTTTGACAGATGGATGGTATGCGGCAATTTGCCGCCAATCAGATGGCGTCCTTGGTAAGTCTCTGACTCGACTCTGTTGTTGTATTTTTTTTTTGTTGTTCCCTTACTGATTGCCCTCATTTTTATTT
Organism: Hydrangea macrophylla; assembly: GCA_033977485.1. NCBI lineage: Eukaryota > Viridiplantae > Streptophyta > Magnoliopsida > Cornales > Hydrangeaceae > Hydrangea > Hydrangea macrophylla. The sequence continues at coordinate 89,627,747 of CM066986.1, forward strand.
GTGTGTGCAGTACCGTGGAGGCGGGGCTGGCTCATCGAGGACTGGTCCAAGATGTAGAGGTGGTAGGAGGAGGCCGTCGCCGACGTACACTCCGGGTGGTCCGACGGAGGACGAAGAAGAGGAGGACTGAGGCTTCCCAAGCGGGAATTATTATTTTATTTTCTTTTCCTGTTTTCGATTGGGTTGTACTGAGGATATGATTATTTGGACAGTGTAGGACGATGTGTAGCACAATTTGTGACCTTTTGACAGAGTATTATGATGTTTTGCCTCCTAGGCCGGATATCTTCCGGTTTAGAGGCGCAGTTGTGTGCTTGTTGATATATGTGCACCGTGATTGCTGGATGTTACTGCGATGGGCAGTTTTGTGATAGTGAGTGCTTTTGCCTTGCAGGTGGGATAGTCCGTGAAACGGGGAGGTGTTGCTGAAATTTTGAATTTTGCTAGAGCCGCGACAGAAAATATGGCTTTGTATGATCCCGCTCAACTCACAGCTTGGCTGAACATTACGGATGGCGTGGAGCGGATCAACCTCTTTAGCTACGGCTTGACCGAGCTGTTTTCTCTTTGCCAGGTGACCTTGAACACTGAGTTCTTGCGTGCTGCCATTGCCCACTGGGACCCGGTGAATCATGTCTTCAACTTCAACGGCCTGGAAATATGCCCCATGTTTGAGGAGTTCTGTGCTATTCTTTGCTTCGATTCTGACTCTGACTTGATTCTCCCTTCTGCTGATACCCTCAGCCCTACGCGAGCCTTGGCTGAATACCTGAATTGCTCTGTCACTATTTCCCGCCGGCTGATTTAAGGTGAGGTTCTCAACATTGCTTCTATTATTGCCCGGTACGCCAGCCCTGGGAATCCCAGCGTGTATGATGCTTCCCGTGGGGCCGCTTTGATATTGTGCATGACTTCGCACTTCCTGTTCTCGAGCACTTCCATTGACTTGGTGCATGTGTGCCTCGGGCTGAAACTTAGCAGGAATCACATGGCCATGGTTCTAGCTGAAACTTTGAATGGTTTGGATAATGCCTTCATCCAAGGGACTCCTCTTCTTTCTGGGGCGCCTTTGGTGTTACAGGCTTGGCTTTACGAGCGCCTTCAGCTGTGGACAGGTCGTATACCACCAGTTTACTTTCGTCGAGCCGTGCTTCATTCTCACTATACCTTTGCCGATTGGGTGGGCATGATGAGCACCTTATCTGAGGCTGACATTTGCTGGATCGTGAGGCGTTGGGGCCTCTATGCTATCACCACGAGCCTCAGGGGTCACCAGAGAGTGTGGTTGATGGGTCTGAGAGAGACTTCTTTCTATCATCCTCGCCGTTTGGCCCGACAGTATGGACAGGTTCAGGAGGTTCCCCGGGGGTTTACTGAAAGGGTTTTCGCTTCCAGGATCAGAGCTACCACTATTGCTGCTTTTATTGATGGTTGGACTGACCGAGTAAAGGCCTACTTCTAAAGACCTTTGAAGAAATAAAAGACACTAAGACAAAACTAGTCCTGACTGATTCTGCTCATTCCTCCAAGTGTCTTTGAACATGTGGTTGCTTTTTGAAAGACTTTTATTTCTTTGATTATTCCTGCCTATGTAATATTCAAAGTTTGTTTATTGGTGAACCTTGATTACTTTGGGAATCTCGTTTTATGCATTTTAGCTTTCTAGAAATATTTTTGTAATTAGTTGTTGCTTTTGGTACTTGCTTGAGCATGCTGGGGTTGTTAGAGGCAAACGAGGCGGGTAGCCGAAGTTTGCCCCTGGTTTGGGATATATATGGTTGTGAGGCAAACGAGGCAGATGACCGACGTTTGCCCCTAACTTAGAAGAGGTTCAGGCAAACGAGGCGAGTGGCCGGAGTTTGCCCCTAGTGTGGAGGGTGGTTTTTGGGTTATGGTAAGGACCGCGACTTTATTTTTCTCACGTGCTCATAATTTTTGCCTAGGCACCAAGGAGGTGACCTAGCGAGCTATTTTCTCTCTTTTGTTATTGCTCACTTTGGATTTAGCTCTAATTTTTGCCTAGGCGTCCTTTCGGATTTTCAACCTAGCGAGCCATCCTTCTTTTTCTTTTTGAAAGTCTGCCTACGTACCCCCGAGCGGGGATCAGGTCCAACGTAGTTCGGGCCAAGGCAAGGTTTGAAAGGAAAGGTTATTTTTGTTGGTGGAGCGACCGAACCGATGTGGTTGCCTACGTATCCCCGAGCGGGAATTAGGTCGAGCGTAGTTCAAGGCAAGGCTTGAAAGGAAAGGTTATTTTTGTTGGTGGAGCGACCGAACCGATGTGGTTGCCTACGTATCCCCGAGCGGGAATCAGGTCGAGCGTAGTTCAAGGCAAGGCTTGAAAGGAATGGTTATTGGATAGTCAAGCATAGTATTTTTTGAGACGATCCATGTTGATTGGTTCTTTGAATTCGACACCATCGAGGTCTATGAGATAAGTTGCTCCTCCGGAAAGAACAGTCTTGACGATATAAGGGCCGACCCATTTAGGTTTAAACTTCCCACGGGGATCAAAGATCGGAGCTCGCAACTCCTTAAGGACAAGGTCGCCCTTGACAATCTTCCTTGGACGAACCCTTTTGTTGAAAGCACGGGCTATCCTCTTCTGATAGATTCGGACATGGTCGACTGCCGCTAGACGCTTTTCATCTATGAGGGCCAATTCTTCATACCTTTCTCTCAACCAATCTGATTCCGAAATTTCACACTCTGCCATCATGCGTAGGGATGGTAATTCTATCTCCACCGGAAGTACCGCTTCCATCCCATACACTAGTGAGTAAGGAGTCGCTCCTGTGGGCGTCCTTATCGATGTTCTGTATCCCCAAAGTGCAAATGGTAGCTTTTCATGCCAGTCTTTGTAAGTATCAGCTGATTTTTGCAGTATGGCCTTGACATTCTTATTCGCAGCTTCGACTGCCCCATTGGTCTGTGGTCGGTATGGCGACGACTTGTGATAGGTGATTTTGTATCCCTCGAACAGATCCCTGACTTCTGACTTGAAATGACTTCCGTTGTCCGAAATAATCTCATGGGGAACTCCATAACGGCAGATGAGATTTCTCTTGATGAATTTGGCCACTTCCTTGGCCCCCAACTTGGTGTAGGATGCAGCTTCTACCCATTTTGTGAAGTAGTCTATGGCCACCAGGATGTACCGATTTCCATTTGAGGCCTTTGGAATGATTTCACCAATAATATCGATTCCCCAGGTGGAGAATGGCCAAGGCGAGGTCATGCTGTATAGAAGAGATGGTGGCGCATGCATCATGTTTGCATGGATCTGGCACTTGTGACACCTTCTTACGTACTCACAACAATCTTTCTCCAATGTTGTCCAGTAGTACCCTTGCCTTATAATCTTCTTGGCCAACATGTGACCGTTCATGTGAGGGCCACAGACCCCTTCGTGTATTTCCTCCATCATTCTTTTGGAGCTCTTTCCGAACAAGCAGGTCAGGTTGTGACCGTTGTATCCTTTCTTCAGCGGTTTCCCGCCGCAAATGATGAATTGCGCTGCGAATCTTCGAATTGCCCTTTTGTCTTTCTCCGTAGATTCTTGGGGGTATGTCCCTTTTTCTATGAAATCCCAGACATCCTGATACCATGGTGCTTCATTCTCTTCTTCTTCGACTGTGGCGATTATGTTGAACGAAGGCTCGTACCTCTGCTCAATTACCAAGGGTATCATCCTGACTCCCACAGGAATTTTGATCATCGAAGCTAGAGTGGCCAAGGAATCTGCCAGCTGTTCTCTTCCCTGGGCAAGTAGAAAAATGTGATATTTTCGAACTGCCTCTTGAGTTGGTCGAGACGATCATGATAGGGCTTCAACCTTTCTTCTTTTACTTTCCATTCTCCTCTGGCTTGTGATATGATGAGGTTTGAATCCCCGAAGACATCCAACCTCCGAACTTTCAGCTCTAAAGCTGCTTCCATTCCCAGAATGCATGCTTCATACTCAACAGTGTTGTTGGTGGAGTTATAATTGAACTTGACTGCTAACGGAGTGTGGTCCCCACTCGGCGATACTAGGATCATCCCTACTCCGTATCCCTTCATGTTGGCTGCTCCATCGAAGTACAACTTCCACTGTTCTTCCTTGATTTCCATGATGCTCTCGTCTGGAAACGAAAAGTCCCCATTTTCTTCGGAGTCAACGGCATGTTCTGCAAGATGCTCAGCTACGGTTCTCCCTTTTACCAACTTGCTCGTAACATACTTGATATCGAATTCGGATAATAGAAGTAACCAACGGGATATACGACCGGTCAGGGCGGGTTTTTCGAGAAGGTATTTTAGAGGATCCATGCGGGATATGAGCACAACCGGAAAGGCCAGCATGTAGTGCCTTAGTCGGCGAGTGCACCAGACCAAGGCCCAACATGTTTTTTCGAGGGTAGAATAGTTGAGCTCATACCCAGTCATCCTCTTGCTGAGGTAATATATGGCTTTTTCGGAGTGGCTTTCTTCTCCTTCTTGGGCTAGCATGCAACCCATGGCATTTTTAGAGACGGATAGGTAAAGGAATAAGGGCTTATGAGGCATTGGTGGTGAAAGGACAGGCGGATTTTGAAGGTAGGCTTTTATTTTGTCGAAAACGGCTTGGCATTGGTCATCCCATTGGAACTTCTCCCCTTTTCTCAACAATCGGAACAGAGGATCGCATGTAGCTGTGAGCTTGGAAATGAAGCGGCTGATGAATTGGATTCTTCCGAGGAACCCCCTTACTTCTTTTTCATTCCGTGGTGGCGTCATTTCAAGGATTGCCTTGATCTTAGAGGGGTCCACCTCTATTCCCCTTTGTGTGATGAGAAAACCCAGGAGTTTACCGGAGGTTACGCCGAAAGTGTATTTCTTTGGATTCAGCCTCATCTTGTATTTGCGCAACCTTTCGAAGAACTTTTCCAGCGCTACCAGGTGCCCTTCTCTATCCTTGGATTTTACAATCATGTCGTCTACGTATACTTCTACCTCTTTGTGAATCATATCATGCAGCAGAGTGGTGGCAGCTCTTTGGTAAGTCGCCCTCGCGTTCTTGAGTCCAAAGAGCATTACTCTATAACAGTAGGTTCCCCAAGGGGTGGTGAATGTCGTCTTTTTCCGATCTTCTGGCGCCATTAGAATCTGATTGTACCCTGAGAAGCCATCCATGAAAGACAGTAGCTCATGTCCTGCGGTGTTATCTACCAAGACGTCAATGTGGGGAAGCGGGAAGTCATCCTTGGGACTGGCCTTGTTCAGATCACGAAAGTCGACGCACACACGAACTTTTCCATCCTTCTTCGGGACTGGCACGATATTGGCAACCCATTCCGGGTATTCGGTGACAATGATGAACCCTGCCTTGAACTGCTTCTCCACCTCTTCTTTAACCTTGAGTGCCCATTCCGGTCTCATGCGCCTCAGTTTCTGCTTGACAGGTTTAGAATTAGGGAGGAGAGGAATATGATGTTGGACGATGTCGGGATCGACCCCAGGCATGTCTTCGTAAGACCAAGCAAAAACATCTTTGAACTCTTTTAGCAAGAGGGTTAATTTTTCTTTTTCTTCTTTATTAAGGGTTGAGCCAATTTGCACAATCGGTGGATTATCTATTTCACCTAGGTTAACTGATAAAGTATCTTCGATTATTTCATAAGCAGGTGGTTTTTCAATTAGTTGCTTTAGTTCGATTGGGAGATCCTCGGAGGGATCTGTGCATTCACAAGTGTCAGACACAGAGGAGTAAGCAGAATCGTCTTTCATTTCATTCATGACAGGTGAAGTGATTACATTGGATAGTGGTGGGCTTACAGCAGCCGACTCCAGTACAGACTCGATAATCGGTAGTACAGACTTCGGGGGAATAGGGGATTGGGAGACACATACAGATGACTCTACAGCCTGGTTGCTCAGACCCTCCTCAGTTGGCTTGATCTGATCATCTTGGCTCTTGGCCCTCTTTTCTTCCTCCTCCTCAGCGGATTCCTCCCACATCTTCTTGATTGCTTCAGTGTCAAGGTATTTCAACCAGTCTTCCTCTGGGGTCTTTTCAACTTCTTCGGGATAGAACGGGTCTTGATATGGGGGCCTCTCGCAGTCAGCGAAGATTTCAAGCCCGAGGTACCTTCTCCCAGTGGTTCGATGGATCCAGGGTTTAGGGAACCCGAAGTAAGGGAAATCATCCCCTTCTTTGACGAATTGTCCATTCAGAGTCTTGCGGTATGGTGGGAGACCCTTCACCCTTTTCTTCCATGGCCTCTGTAGCTCGGCGTCTTCATCAGTGGGCTTGTACCCCAACCCGAAAGTGCCTTGTTGCCCTTTGATCTGCGGGAATTCCCGAATTCCTTGCTGGCGTCGACCCAACCCCATTCCGGGGAAGTAGTTCATCTCGCGGACAATGTTGACGACTGCGGAGTGGACCTCAGGGAATCGGTCTTCATCCTTGATCATATGAACTTCTTCCATGAAGAATCCTCCGATTTCTCCTTCTTCTAGCTCAGGTATTTGGACTTTAAAAATGGAGCATAATTTGGGAAAGCTTCGTTACCCTAACTATTACCGAGGATGATCTTTACCTCCTTCTCATGAATGTACTTGATCATTTGATGCACAGTGGATGATACAGCTTTGTTGGCATGAAGCTAGGGCCTTCCAATCAGCAGATTGAACGAGGCAGGTATGTCCATGACTTGAAAGATCTCAGTGCTCACCAAAGATCCTACCCGGATTTGGAGAGAAACGGTTCCCATCACATTTCTTCTAGTGTTGTCATAGGCTCTCACAGATTGCACAGATGGCGTGATGTCAAGGACATTGACCCCCAAGGCGGTGGCAGTCCTCAGGGCACAGACATTTAAGGCCGAGCCTGTGTCGACTAGACAAAACGGCACCTGTTGTTCCTTACATCCCACGGTGATGTATAATGCCTTGTTATGTGCGGATCCCTCCGGTGGCAGGTCTTCATCGGAGAATGTAATGATCGGGTCGGGGGTAAGCGCACCCAAGAAAGCTACCATGTCCTCCGGCGCGGCGTCGATGGGGACTTCAATCCCAGCCAAGGCATTCAACACGGCTTGCCTGTGCTTATAGGATGTTACCATGATGTCCCACATCGAGAGATGTGCTTGGGTTTTCTTTAGCTGCTTGATCAGCTCATTGTCTTCTTCGATGACCTCATCCATCTTACCCTTCCCTTTGTCTTTAACTGGACCTTTCTCGATGGCTTCAGTGGAAGGCTGTGGAGGCTGATAATGACGGCCTGACCTGGTTAGATGATCAATCTCGGCAGGAGTAGGTCCTTCTATAAATCACAATCCGTTCCCACAAATGGCTTTTCTGGCTCGTTCCAGATGGAAGCATCACTCTCGTCGTTAGGATCATACCATTTGAGGTCTACCGCCCCTAGGTCATGCTCTTCCAGGAAGAACAAGTCCTGCTCGTCGTCAAGCTGCTGCTGCCACTCGTCATTCTCCCCTCCGATCAGATGAATTCCCTCAGAATCTGGGATGTCAATGCAAAGCAAGGGTTGTCCTAGGGGGGTGATATAAGTAGCAGGGTTGAAGGGTACGGGACTGGACTCAATGAGGTTGACATTTTGGTGGTTTGGTAGGGGATTTTGGGTGATATGAGGCTGCTTTGGTGGTGGCTCGATGATATTCTGGTCGATGAGGTCTTGGATGTCATGGCGGAGGCGCATGCAATCATCAGTGTTATGGCCGGGGGCTTGGTGGTAAGTACATCGCTTGGACATATCGCAGTTAGGCGGGAGCGGGGTATTTCGAGGCTGGAGTAATTGGAGATAGCCTTTTTTGAGGAGGCGATCTAGGGCTGAGGAGAGAGAGATTTCTAGCTTGGCAAAATTGCGAGGGGGCTTTTTCTGGAAAGGGCGGTTGGAGGAATTTGCCTGGTTGGAGGGTTGGTATGGTCTTGGAGGGTATGCCATGGGTTGGCCGCTAAGGGCATTGACATCCGGGGGATTCCGGGAGTAGTTGGGCCTTCTTGGCTGACTCGGAGGGTCTTCCTTTTTGATCTTCCCCTCCCTGATAGCATCTTCGATTCGGGTTCCGACTTCAAACAACTCCTCAAAGGTGGAGATGGACTGGTAGAATAATTTCTCATGATAGAGCGGCTGCAGATTCCGGATGAGCATCCTTACCTGTTCTTTCTCGATTGGCCGGTGGGTCATTTGGGCTACCTTGTTCCTCCATCTGCTCAGAAATGCAGCGAAGGATTCATTGTTGCTTTGCCGGGTTGTGTTCCAAATCCCTGATGGTGACATCCAGCTCTTGATTGTAAGAGTAATGATCGACGAAGACTCGAACAATGTCCTCCCAGGCCCGGGTTTTGGAGGCTTCCAAGGTTAGGAACCATGATAGTGCAGATTTTGCCAGAGTTTGCGGGAATAGCATTGCAATGTGCTCGTGGGTGCAACCCATGGACTGGAAGATACTCATACATAGCTTCACGTGGCTTTTCGGGTTTCCAGTTCCATCAAAGCGATCGATGGCAGGCATTTTGAAATTCTCTGGCAGTTTCAGCTTGACAGGCTCGAAGAGGCCTTCCAGATCTAACATGTAATCGTCGATACCCTTGCTTTTCCTGAGTACGCTTTCCAGTTTGTTAATCTTGTCCATCTTTTCTTGGAGCTTCTTCTCGTATGCGGACGGTGGGACCCCCTGAAACCAGTCTTCTTCCCCATTATTCTCAGGTGGGGGTAGTTCAAATTCCGGCGGTGGAAACCCGGGCGGAGGTTGCGGCCGCCGCTGCTTCAGTTCTTCCATGAACTTCAGAACCTGGGCCAGGCTGTCGGACTGCTGGCTTATGGTCGCTCCCAATTCAGTAACCTTGTTTTCCAACTCTTCCCTATTCATGTTGAAGCAAGCTGTCGGACTGATTCTGATTAACCGATTATCCGAACTCCTGACCCACGAATAAGACCCTGACTGCTGACCTTGGGAATCTATACTGACCTGATAGATTTTGAAAGGACTAGATTAGATCTTTGACAGTGGTGACTTTAGGCAGACAAAGATAGTGATGTGGACCGACTCGAAACAGTGCGTGCAGATTGATGAGGAATGGTGCATGCAAATGGGACAAACATGCGGATGTAAGCCCTAATCTATATGATGCTCCTATTTCTAACAGATAGTATCTAAACAAATAAGGTCCTAGCCATAAAGAGTGTGCTAACCTTGCTTTCTAGTATGATCACCAAGGGATAACATGGATTTCCAAGATACTTCGGGAATTTTGGGCAGAGTTTCTGGGGAAAACTGGTCAATATGGTCATATCTGGGATATCTGGACGGAGTTTCTGGGAGAAACTGGTTAATGTGGTTATATCTGGGATATTTGGACAGAGTTTCTAGGAGAAACTGGTCAATATGGTCATATCTGGGATATCTGGACAGAGTTTCTGGGAGAAACTGGTGAATGTGGTTATATCTGGGATATCTGGACAGAGTTTCTGGGAGAAACTGGTGAATGTGGTTATATCTGGGATATTTGGACAGAGTTTCTGGGGAAACTGGTAAGTACGGTTATAGTGATCATACTTTCTAGCAGGTTTTCATACTCCTATGTCTCAAGACCGACAAACAAGGTTTGCGGTGTATATCTTTGCGAGCATGGAGCAGACATCCTTGTCATGATGCTTAGGCAGGTCAACTCAATGTGACTACATGTGAGTGATTGCCTTGGGAATCATAAGAAAGAGGTTCTGTTCTATGCCACATAAGCGTCTACACCGCGCAGGTAATCCCGTCAGGGCATACAGCAGTTATATCGCATTGTCCTATCTGAAAAGATAAATGAACAGTCCTATGAAAGGTTCTACAGGAATCTATATGCAAAGGCTGGGTTTAGTCAAAGAGGGTCCGTTGACGAGAGTTCCAATATACCGTCAGGGAGACAGTACAGAGGTTTTTACTCTTTTTAATATACCTTGGAAGGTACAGTATCAACGGTGACTTGTGCCCTGGCACAGCAAGACCTGAACAATGTCAGCGCCGCGTTTCAGACATAGTCGGAGGGGGGAAATGCAAGAGTGCAATGCGGTGAACCAAACACGGTAAAAAGATGATTTTAAGGATGCTTCTTATGAGTCAAACCTCTGTATTATTTTGTTTTTAAAATAAAAATCCCCAGCAGAGTCGCCAGATTGTGGACACTGGGAGTGGACCACTTCTCTTGTTTGAGATTGTTTTGAAAAGGAATTTGACTTGGATCAAAGAAAAGAAAATGGTCTGTTGAAAACAGATACAGAGTCGCCACTTGGTCTTTAAGGAACCAAGAAACCTAATTTTGACTCACCCAAGCGGATAAGGGCACCGGCCCTTCATCACCAAAGAACTTGGTTCGGGGTTTTTGGTACGAGAGAGGAAGGAGCCTTTGTCGCGACTAAAACACCCTCAACTCGCCCCGTCTTTCGACGGGCCTCAATTAGCATCCGAATAATCATCTTATACTATGTATGGTTCGACAAATAATGCTATGATAGTATATTACATTACATAAGAAACTTGAAAATGGAAGATCTAAAGATAAAATATGATTCATAAGATCTAAATCAAATATCATGCAATGTAAAGTGAAAGATCACACAAATAAACCTAGGAAAAATCGTCTAATCACGCTTCAAGTAATTAGGTTTCCTTAATCTAAAGGGGACATGAATCGTTATTGAAACAAATAAACAAAGAAATCAAAATATGCTTAGCAAGCTAGTATGATGCATGTTAATCTTTGATAAAAGAAGACCTCTCAATCCCCGGGACGGATGAGAAAGGATGATTAGATCAAGGGGAAGCATGAACGGGTGATCGAGTTCATTCCTTATAATCTCCTTAGATTAAGAGTTACAAAAACCCCAAATCTTGCATGAATGCAATGTATGTATCTAGAATGTGCCAAGGTTGTAGTGTGCTTTGTGCTTATGGATTCCTAGAATGACTTAGAAGTCTAAAATGTGTATGAATGGATGGATGAAATCAATATGGGATATGTACAAATGTAGTATGAACTACTTCCTAAGATATGAACTAATTTGGAATGCATATGAGCCTCAAATCAAAGAATGAAGGTTGAAATGTACTTGCTGTGAATAGTGGACAGAATAGTAGCATGATCTTTTGGAATTTGAAAAGAGGGGTTAGGAATGTTTTCAATGCATTATTTTTTATGGAGATGTTCCTTATTGCGTCTAGAACACAACCCAAAAGGCCAATCTTGAATAGCTATCACAGATTGAGAGAAATCATATAAACAATAGAGGTCACTCAGAAACAGAGTTCGTACTATCGACTGAAATGTTAGAATCTCTTAGAAAATGAAAAAGAATGATCTAGAGGCCCATTTTATACAGAAAGTTTCCTAAGACATTGAATGTTAAGGGAAAAATAAGTTAGGATCACCCCTTTTGGAAAGGTTTTCTGGAAAAGAGGTCGTAAGTTGACCTAGCTGCTGTGACAGCAAAAACAGAATGTTTGGAAGGAATGTTGGGACCCAAATGGACCATTTCCAAGTACTTCCAAGTCAAACCAAAAATCATGGGTGCTCTCCAATGAGTTAGGAAGACTTTCTAAGTGGCCTTGTATCCATATGTTGAGTATTGAGTCCTAGAAAAATCTTTGAACTCAACTCACTCACTGTTTTGACTCATTGTTTTGAAGATTTTTGGAGAAAACAAAGTTTTGTTTCTTGAAACCAAATGAGAGGATTGAGAGGGGTTTTGAAATAGATGTTTTGAAGACATATTTTCAACACTCAATAAGGATCATAGCCACTTAGAATACCTACATCAAACTCATCATTTAAGAACCTCCAAGATTGTTGGAGAGATTTATTTTATTTTTGGACATAACTTCAATACATTCCAAGAATACCTTTGAAGTATTGAGGTTATGATCATCATCTATCAAACATGTTTTTGAGGTCAAGAGCTACTATCCATAAGGATTCACTCACCCCAAACTTCATGTCATCACTTAGATGATGATGAACTAGTATGTAAATAAAGAAAATAAAAAGAAATGGGATAAGAAGAGATGAACAATAAATAAACAAGCAAGTAGATGATAATCAATAGATGATATTCATGAAGCATGAGACTTGTAGATTGGTGTATCACTCATATGTAATGACACTAGACATGGAAGAAGCTTCCACTCTCTTGAATGCTCACTAAAATGGTGGTTGGGAGTATTGAATGTTGAAGTAAATGGAAGTAATGAAGTAAAAACAAAGTTAGAACTCACTTTTGTTTTTGAAAATCAAAGAAGAAAGCTTCTTTTCTCTCTACTCTAGCCTTATCTCTATAACTTTCTCTCCCAAACTTTTCCAAAACTCACATTTGACTCCCCTAAAATGAGGAGTAATGGGGTGTTTATATAGGCCAACTTGGGGTGTTTTTGGGATTTAGAAAGTACTCCCATTGGCTCCAAACATCTGAAATCATAAAACTACGTCGTTTTGGCTTTTAATTAATCAAAATGGGACCAAAAAAGTTATTACAAAAATACACTGCTCTGGGGAGGAGTGCCGCGGCGGCAGTGGGCCAGTGCCGCGGCGGCAGTGCTCCTCCCTTCGTCTGGATAATGCTGTTTAGGCTCCCCGAAGTTTCGGTATTCGCGAAAAGGCCCTATTTTGTCCGAAATTCACAGAAAATGCATACGAACTCCAAATCGAGGTTGTGATATACCGTTGGAAAGGTAATGGAGTCTACTTTACATAAAAAAAAGTTCGGGGATAGGTCACTCTGAAAAGTTTTGCGGTATTCGCGATAAAAGCCGATTTGATCGCCTTTTTTGCCTTTGGAAATTCATAATAAATTCGTTTTAAATCCAGAAATTATGTGCGATATACCGTTGGAAAGCTATTGACCTCTAGTATCCATGAAAAATATTTGAAAATTATTTCGGTGCCCCGATTCCAAAGTCAAATCTTGGTCAAATTGGTCAAACCTGGGATTCCCGGGATGTTCTGGGAACCTCCGGGAGCTCCCAGGAGCCGACGTTTTCGCTCGATTCTCTTTTAAAACTTATTTTAATACTTTTCTAATGATTCCGGTGAATTCGGACAATTTCGGTCAAACTTGGTCAAACTCCGGTCAAATCTGGTCAAACCTTGGTCAAACCGGTCAATAGGGACTTTTGGGGAACTTCCGGGACTTCCGGGAGTCTCTACAGCACCCCATTTTGTCGGCTATCAGATTTAGGAGACCCATAGCTTGGTGGTTTGCAATGATCGTAAAAGACTCAAAAGGACTCTCGGAAGTCAGCTCTATCTCTCAGAATGCTCAGAATGACCAAAATGCCCCTGAAAGCCCGAAAACTCCCAGATTTGGTCCCAAAGTTCTGAAAACATACTACGTCGTAAGAAAAGTGATAAAATGAGTTTTTAAATAAAACCGGAAGAAATCGTCAGCTCCCAGAGACCCCCGGAAGTCCCGGAAGTTCCCGGAAAGTCCCCGTTGACCGGTTTGACCAAGGTTTGACTAGGTTTGACCAAGGTTTGACCAGGTTTAACCAAGTTTGACCGAAATCGTCCGAATTCACCAGAATCATTTTAAATCATGAGAAAAGTATTAAAACAAGTTTCAAAAGAAAATCGAGCGAAAACATCAGCTCCTGGGAGCTCCCAGAGGTTCCCAGAACTTCCCGGGAATCCCAGGTTTGACCAGTTTGACCAAGATTTGACTTTGGAATCGGGGGCACCGAAACAATTTTCAAATATTTTTCATGGATACTAGAGGTCAATAGCTTTCCAACGGTATATCGCACATAATTCCTGGATTTAAAACGAATTCATTTTGAATTTCCGAAGGTGGAAAAGGCGATCAAATCATCTTTTATCGCGAATACCGCAAAACTTTTCAAAGTGACCTATCCCCGAACTATTTTTTATGTAAAGTAGACTCCATTACCTTTCCAACGGTATATCACAACCTCAATTTGGAGTTCGTATGCATTTTCTGTGAATTTCGGACGAAATAGGGCCTTTTCGCGAATACCGAAACCTCTGGGGGCCTAAACGTAATTTTCTGGGCTTCTGAGGAGCAGTGCCGCCGCGGCACTGGCCCACTGCCGCCGCGGCACTGGCCCAGTGCCGCCGCAGCACTCAAACCTCGCAGAGTCCATTTTTGTAATTTTTTTGGGGGTCCAATTTGATTAATTGAAAGCCAAAACGACATAGTTTTATGTTCACAGTTGTTTGGGACCAATGTGAGTACTTCTAAAACCCCAAAACCACCCCAAATTGGCCTATTTAAACCCCCCATTGCTCTTCATTTTGGGGGGGCCAAGTGCAAAGCTTGAAAAGTTGTAGAGAAGAAGAGAGATAGAGATAGGTTTAGAAGAGAGAAAGGGAGCTTCTCCCATTGATTTTCCATAAGAAAGTGAGTTTTATTCTTATTTTCTTCCATCATCCTTCTATATACTTCACATTCAAAGTCCACTCCAACCCTCATTCTTGAGCATTCATGAGATAGGAAGCTACTTCCATGTCCAAATGTCAAAATCTATGAGTGAAACACCAAGCTACAAGTCCAAAATCACATTGATTATCATCTATTGATTGCTATTTACTTGCTTTGATTATATATATGTTCATCTCTCCTTATCTCATTTCTTTTTCTTTTCTTTATTTACTTACTAGTTCATCATCATCTAAGTGATGACATGAAGTTTGGGGTGAGTGAATCCTTATGGATAGTAGCTCTTGACCTCAAAAACATGTTTGATAGATGATGATCATAACCTCAATACTTCCAAGGTATTCTTGGAATGTATTGAAGTTATGCCCAAAAATAAAATAAATCTCTCCAACAATCTTGGAGGTTCTTGATGATGAGTTTGATGTTGGCATTTCAAGTGGCTATAATCCTTATTGAGTATTAAAAATATGTTTTCAAAACATCTATTTCAAAACCCCTCTCAATCCCTCTCATTTGGTTTCAAGAAACAAAACTTTGTTTTCTCCAAAATCTTCAAAACAATGAGTCAAAACAGTGAGTGAGTTGAGTTCAAAGATTTCTCTAGAACTCAATACTCAACATATGGATGCAAGGCCACTTGGAAAGTCTTCCTAACTCATTGGAGAACACCCATGATTTTTGGTTTGACTTGGAAGTACTTGGAAATGGTCCATTTGGGTCCCAACATTCCTTCCAAACATTCTGTTTTTTGCTGTCACAGCAGCTAGGTCAACTTACGACCTCTTTTCCAGAAAACTTTTCCAAAAGGGGTGGTCCTAACTTATTTTTCCCTTAAAATTCAATGTCTTAGGAAACTTTCTGTATAAAATGGGCCTCTAGATCATTCTTTTTCATTTTATAAGAGTTTCTAACATTTCAGTCGACAGTACGAACTCTGTTTCTGAGTGACCTCTATTGTTTATATAATTTCTCTCAATCTGTGATAGCTATTCAAGATTGGCCTTTTGGGTTGTGTTCTAGACACAATAAGGAACATCTCCATAAAAAATCATGCATTGAAAACATTCCTAACCCCTCTTTTCAAATTCCAAAAGATCATGCTACTGTTCTATCCACTATTCACAGCAAGTATACTTTAACTTTCATTCTTTGATTTGATGCTTATATGCATTCCAAATTAGTTCATATCTTAGGAAGTAGTTCATACTACATTTGTACACATCCCATGTTAATTTAATTCATTCATTCATACACATTTTAGACTTCTAAGTCATTCTAGAAATCCATGTACACAAAACACACTACAACCTTTGCACATTTTAGATATACATTGCATTCATGCAAGATTTGGGGTTTTTGTAACTCTTAATCTAAGAAGATTATAAGGAATGATCACGATCACACGTTCATGCTTCCCCTTGATCTAATCATCCTTTCTCATCCGTCCCGGGGATTGAGAGATCTTCTATTCTCAAAGATTAACATGCATCATCCTAGCTTGCTAAACATCCTTGTTTTCTTTGACTATTTGTTTCAAGAACAATTCATGTCCCCCTTTAGATTAGGAAGTCTTGATTATTTGATACATGATTAGACTATTTTTCCTAAGTTTGTTTGTGTGATCTTTCACTTTACATTGTATGATATTTGACTTAGATCTTATGAATGATATCTTATCTTTAGATCTTCCATTTCAAGTTTCTTATGTGATGTAATATACTATCATAGTATTAATTGTCGAACCATACATAGTATAAGATGATTGTTTGGATGCTAATTGAGGCCCGTCGAAAGACGGGGCGAGTTGAGGGTGTTTTAGTCGCGACAAAGGCTCCTTCCTCTCTCGTACCAAAACCCCGAACCAAGTTCTTTGGTTATGAAGGGCCGTGCCCTTTATCCATTTGGGTGAGTCAAAATTAGGTTTCTTGGTTCCTTAAAGACCAAGTGGCGACTTTGTATCTGTTTTCAACAGATCTTTCGTTTTCTTTCCTTGATTCAAATCAATTTCAAAACATTCTCAAACAAGAGAAGTGGTCCGATTCCGCGTGTCCACAGGTGTCTACAGCCACTAGCCTGAAAGAAGGAAACCAAAGGTGCAAAGGGTGATGCTTTTGGTTTAAGAATGGTTATGGACAGGACCGAGAACCTTGGAAGGTTCGCCTACTTATCCCCATCAGGTCCAAAATAGTTCGGACAAGGCCTGAATGAAAGATAGCATGAGATGATGGGGTGATGACCGAACCGGGTAGGTTGCCTACGTATCCCCAAGTGGGAATCAGGTCAAAACGTAGTTCATCGATTCTGGAAGTCTTGAAAGAAGAAGGCTTCAAGAATTGGTGGGCTTTTCGAGCCATGTTGCCATTTGGGTCTAGGGGGTACATGTCACTTGTGGTGGCCCTTGTGTAGCATGATGAACTACTTTTTCCTTTATTTTCTTCTTTTCTTTTCTTTTTTTTTTTTTTTTTTTTTTGTTTGTGGCAGTTGATTCTTTTCACCTTTTCACTAGCCAGTCAATCTTTACAACACTCATAGCACATCGTGTTTTAATCATACTCTATCATACTCACAAGTCACGAAGCAGTATCAACCCTTCAAATCACTCTTTCTCTTTTTCAAAGATATCTCTGCATTGTTTTAGGCCCACTTAGCAATTGAGCCTTCCACAATATTTCGAGACTAATTGATACTTTCAGATCTCTCTTTTCATTCCTAATTGCACAAAGCCTTGAGATAATTCATGCGCCAATGATGTACTTTGAAGTACTCTACTTTTTATTTTCTCTTTCATTTGTTTTCTCTACCTCACTATCTCTTACTCTCTTCATGATTTTGACTGGCTAGGATTCAGAGTTTGAAATCAACACGCATCTTATTTTTGCTCTAACTTTTGCCTAGGCGCCCTTTCGGGTTTTCATCCTATCGAGCTCCATTTTCTTTTTCTTTTTCTTTTTCTTTTTTTTCTTTTTGGAAGAAGAAGTTCATTTAAAATGTCTGGCTACCATTAAGGACCAAGTTTATGGTTTTAGACTGGTTGGGCTCATCTTTTAGGCTTGGTATTTAAGAAAAGGGGATGGTGAGCACTTCAAGTTCTAAGTTCATCTTTTCAAGATTGAGCAAGAGCATCTTACAATTCTTAAAGTAAAGCTAATCAATTCTCTAGTCCTCCTTGGATTTGGCACAGAACTTGCTTTGATCATTTGGGGATCCTTTTCAATGCAAAGATTTATTAACAAAGTATTTCTCACGCTCATTTGAAAAAAGTGATTTGATTTTCATTTTTTTTTTCTCTTCTTTTTTTTCTTGGTTTAATGATCCATACATTCACGACTTGACACACTGAATCAAATAGAATGAGATTTTATTCAACTAGCAGGGAAAATGATTACATCACGTTGACTCGATAAAAAGAAAGATTTGGAGAATACACTCGACAACCGACTGACTCAAAGACTCGACTGGATTTGACACTTGACTCCTACTTGACATGACATCGATTACCAAACTAGACTTGACTTGGTCTCAACTGGAGTGTCACAGACGATTTTCAATTGATTAGATTTTCAAGAGCATCCACATTTGCTTTAGCAGCAGGAGTTCCAAACACAATCACTTCACTATCATCATTCAAACCACCGGGTCCGTCTTCCCCCAACAGTATGTGTGTAGAAATATTATCCACGTCCATGGTCCAAATTTTAGTAGGACAGTATTCATCTGACTCATACCAAGTGTTGTCAATGCCTTTTCCACATTTGTTGATTGGGCCAGGGCCAGTTGATTGTTGCGCACTCATAGATGTAACAAATCCTTTGAGGGTTCTCAGTGATGGCTAGGATTGAGAGGTTGGAGAGTGAAGAGCTTGCAAGTCAAGATTATTATGCCAAAGGTCGCTCGGTGGATTTGGCAGAGGAGTGATGAGTTTTTGATCAATGAGATCCTGGATCTTATGGCGAAGTCTCGAGCAAGAATTGGTATTGTGGCCTTGAGTCTGGTGATAGGCGCAGTACAAGGATAGATCATATTTGCGAGGTAAGGGATTTGATGGTGGCCTTGGATCCAGGGGATTGAGATGACCACTCTCAATGAGGTGACCAAGGGCCATGGATAATGTCATGCTAAGGCTGGTGAATATTCTTGACCTGCCGGCTCGGCTTAATTTCAGATTCGACTTTGAACTTGAGTTGCCTTTTGGGTCGAGACGTGAGCTTGGAATAACTCTTTGCTTTGTTGGGATCGGGCATGGATATGGGCTATGGTGACTGGTTGAGCTTGGGTATGGACTTTGGGGATGGGTTGGGTTTGGACATGAGCTTTGGTGTTTGGTTGGACTCGGATGTGGATTTTGGTGCTCGGCCGGGTGATCCATTATTCCCTTTTCCAATTTGTTCATCACTACCTCATTCAAACCCACTTGCTTTTTGAGTAACTGATAGAGCTCAAACGTTATCCTCTCCAATTGATTCACCCTTAAGTTCTGTTGCTCAATAGTGGCTTGCAGCTTGTTCACTTTCTCTTCCAAATCCCTTAAGGCCATTAGCGAATCAATCTCAAGATGATGGTCTATGTTCTCCTAAAATCAAGAAGACGAACCCAAGAGGTTAGAAGTGTCCTCGTTAGGGGATCTGGTTGTTTCACTCTTTCTACAGATTCATGACATGAAAAGGTCCGCATGCAGAATCGATTTTCAGGAGGCACGGAATTTCGAGAAATTATTTTGATCTTAATTGAAAGGAAGATGTTGTGGGTTTGTATGCAATGATATTGGTTAATGTGACAAACATGTTCATGCTTCGATGGTTTGATATAACTGAATGCATGCACCGCACATATGGCACACGGATGAAATGCACGTGTGTGTGTGTGTGTGCCTACTCTATATGTTAAAAAAAAAAAAAAAAAGAGAGAAAATCCTAATCCTAACACATAAGCACATAAGGTCCTCACCCATGTCAAGTGCGCTGATTTCTCCTCTCATTGTGATCCTCACTACCTTCTCAGAGGTTGGTCAATTCGAAATTTTCAAAATCTATTTGAAAAGCATTTTTTTTTTGTTTGGGTAGTTAAAAAAAAAGGCCTTTGAAAACAATCCTTGAGAGTGCTTTTTGAGAACATTCTTCTACCAAAATAATTTTCAAGGATTTTTGAATTTTTCTTTTGAAGATGATCAAGTGAAATATGTCTTAACAAGGGTAATTTGGGAATTTTTAATTGAAAAGAGGAAAAGATTTTTTGAAAAGGTAATCGAAAACCTTGAGAAAAAACCTTTGGGTGGGGGGGATCACATAACCGGATTATCACCGTACTTTCCATGAATTTGGATACATACAAGGTCAATGATGCTCAACTAGACATGATATAAGAAATATAATCTTATAATCAAGGTTCGGCATGTTCTCCAAATGTCGCAGAACATGAGGAGAATTTGCTAAAAGGTGATTAAAAGATTACACATCTTTCATCAAGCAAGTATCGTCATCATCTCAAGTAATCCCTTCTGGGCATACAAAACTCCCTAGCACATAATCCTAATCAAGAGTTGATTTCCTAAGATTGGAAGGTTCTACAGAAACTATCATGCACAGGCTAGGTTTTGGTCAAATAAGGGACCCTTGACACACATCCGATAGGATGCTTCATATACCAAATCATGGTACGAGATCAAGGGTGATCACACAGCCCCATGATGACTTGACCGACCGGGTCGCCCCGAGCCTCCAAGGTCATAGTTCCGTGCAATCGACTGGCTGGACATGCAAGTGAAATGCAA
Source organism: Hydrangea macrophylla (assembly GCA_033977485.1). Taxonomy (NCBI): domain Eukaryota; kingdom Viridiplantae; phylum Streptophyta; class Magnoliopsida; order Cornales; family Hydrangeaceae; genus Hydrangea; species Hydrangea macrophylla. The sequence continues at coordinate 89,647,933 of CM066986.1, forward strand.
CAGGCACACAAAGATTAATTAATTCGATTAAAAGGACGTTTTTCAAGTCTAATCCTCAAGTGAACCCAAAATTAGAAATTCCGGTCTGCGAAACCAGAGATTCTGGGTTCGATCCCCAGCAGAGTCGCCAGATTGTGGATATCGCATTTTTCTTACCCACAGCTTTTCTTTTAAAGTTCTTTTAAAATTCAAATTCAAAACAAACGAGTCGCCACTTAATTTTTAAAAGGAAAAATTAAGAAACCATTTTGAAAGGAAACTGATCGTTTGCGAAACCAAAGATTAAACTAGGTCCAGGGATTATGGAAGGAGAGAGGAAGGAGCCCGCCAGACTAAAACACCCTCTCTCATCCTATCTTGTGATCGGCCTCTACTCAACATTCTTTTAATTAAATTTATTAATCTAAGCATGCCCTCAACTAATACATATATACATATACATCACAAAAACATGTCCAAATGGTGTAAAATTGCTAATGGCAAAATATCATTCATAAATCACATATTTCAAGTAGCAAGCAATATGATATGCAATAAGGAACAAGAGAACTTACTCGGGATCCAGCAGCGATATTTAAACGTGCGATGCATACAAAAAAAAGAAAATCCTAAGAAAAAGTCTATAATCATATATACATATAAGGCAAGCTCCTAATTCTAAGGTGTCGCGCATGAGGTTAAAAAATCAATAAAATCAAGGAATAAAATAAACTACAAGGGAGATGAGAAATTGTACCTCAAATGCGCTATGAAACAAAGATTAGTCCACATGCTTCACATAATAATATGATGTCAAATAATCAATCCTAATTCCCTAGCTTAGATCTAACAAGCATGAAATCCAACTTTATTCAATACCTAGTTCTAATCATCGGCATTAGATGAACATGGATGAGTGAATGTAAACAAGAATGAAACATGGATTTATTCACTAATTTGGACCACTTAACCTCTGGATTTAAGCTAAATCATCGTTATTCAAAACATGATTTGAATCTCAAGACATTAGGGAACCACTTGAGTTGAAATAAATAAGATTAGACAAAAACAGTAGCAGTTTTTTATGAATTACAGAGAGCAGACCAGATCTTAAAAAAGAGAAATAAAATACTTCCAACGGTTGGATCTTAATGATTTTTGAATATGTTATGCCTCTGTGAGTCTCGTTTCTAACCCAGAAAGAAAATCAAGGTTTGAACGGTTAAATCTCCGGGAATGTGGAAAACACTAGGCATCACTCAGCATTTTACAACTCTCTGTCCAGAGATCTTGTATGATTTTTTAAAAATAGCAAACAAATCCGAATTGCTTCATTCTTTTTAGGAAACCTTCATAACACATTAAGGTTCTTATAAACAATTATTAGAGGTCATGAAAACTTGGTTAGAGCTTTGATCTATCAATTTTAAAACCGGTTTGCTGTTCTGAAACTATTCTGAAATTCTGGACAGATTGTGGTTGTCTCACAAAACCCATGATCAAACCTTTCTAATCATAAAACCACCTCAAAAAAAATTACAGTGGTAAAACGATGTGTTATTGAAACTTTCCCGTTGGTTTCACTTGATTTCAACGGTTAGAGTTTGAACTAAAAATCTTTGATCAAAAACAGTTTGTGAATCCACTGTTTTCATTTTGCTAGTTCAACTTTGTTGGTTAACCTCAACTATTAAAACATGAAGTTGGGATTAAACCGAACTACTTTTTCTACCATTTGATGGCCCTTGAAGACTAAAAACACTTTATACTTATGGATTTTGATGAAGTATGAAATGAATTTCTCAAAATTCCAAACAATGGACTCAAACTTTATAGACCAAAGCTTGAATTCAACTTATTACTCCTACCATTTGATGGTCATGGGAGATAAAGACATGACTATTTGTGGATTTCAAGTGAAGTATAAGTTGACTTCATGAAATCTCAAGAGAAATAAGCTAAACCATTGAGATGGGCTTGGACTCAAAACCACTTCCTCCTACCATTTAATGGCCATTGGAGGTGAAGGCATGACTAAAACTTATGAGTTTTCAAGGAATATAAGGAGACTCCATGAAAACTCAAGCTTAGAGGACCCAAGTCATGTGTATGGACTTGGATCCATTTATTTGTTTATGAAATAAAATGATGATCAAACTTTTGACTCTCATGTAAAGCATAGGCTTACATGGGATTCAAAGGATCATACTCAAGAGATCAAGAGAGATCTTGAAGATCTCCAAGGCCCTCAAGAGAAGAAAATAAACAAGGGAATGGAAGGAAGAATTGGAAATAAAAAAAAAAATTCCGAAGCTTACTTGACAAATAAAGAGAATAGCAAGAGGTTTTAAGATTAGAGATCCAAAAGAAGAAGAGAGTATATAAATAATCTATGGTTAGAGAATCACCTCCAAATTATCCTCAAAGTTTTCTTTTCTTTGAAGATCTTCCAAGCTCTTCTAGTTCTCTCAACTCTCTTTTCTCTCAAAAAATGTTGGTGAAGTGATGGATGTTGTATGTAGTGGGTAGCTCTTGTTGTCTTTTTTCTTCTCCCTTTCTTCCAAGGAAGATCTCTTCTCTTTTATAGGCAAAATTACCAGGTATTTTTGGTGAATTTTGGAGCAAAAAACAGGTGTAATTCTCTCATTTGGTGGTACAATGTGTACTTTCTGAAATTAGGCAGACTGCTGCCCAGCGCGGCAGTCCAGAAACTGTCGCGGCAGTCCGTGAATGCCGCGGTGGCAATTCATGACTGCCGTCGCGGCACTACGCGACTGCCGTGCGGCATTCATCAAATGCCGCGGAAATTAATGGATTGCCGCGTTTTTGTCAGTCTTACTTTATCAGTTTTTTGTTCTTATTCGCATACGCATACGTATTGCTCTGCAAAATACAGACTTTAAAAGTGAACGGCAGTCAGAAATTGTTGGCGGCACTTGGTGAATGCCGGCCCGACACTCTATGACTGCCGTGCGGCACTCAGTGAGTGTCGCGGCAGTCCGCCGTGTGCCGTTTTTAGCTAAGATTCCCTCTTTTAGATTTTCTTTTTTCAAAGCAATTGATTTTTGAAGATCTTTTCCAAAAATTGTGTTTTTACCTGAATTCTCCTAAATACCTGGTATTTTCTTCTTTTTGTAAAATTTTATTGCGTTTGGAGAACTTTCTGAAGAGCTTGGAATGCTTCGAATCTTTCGGTCTTATCATCATTGGACTTGGAGGTGACACTCTCCTAAATTTGACGTCTGGTCAAAATTGGGGTGTCTACAACCCCCGATTATCAATATATATATATATATATATATGTGTGTGTGTGTGTGTATAAATTCTCGATAATACCACAACTAGCTAACATGACATTTTATTCAAACAACAATGTTATGGGCACTAACAAATCTCACTAACACTCACATTCACACTCTATCTCTCTTCTAGTGGCACTGTGGGATCCACTGCGCACAGTGCCACTACTACAGTGCCACTAGGAGAGAGATAGAGTGTGAGTGTAAGTGTTAGTAAAATTTGTTAATGCCCTAAATATTACTCTATTCATAAGTAGCTCTAAAAGCAGCCTCAAGCTCTCTCACATACACAATTTTGGGCCACTATTTTTAATGTGCAACCTTTTTTTTTTAGAAAACTTGTTCTCACTTAATTGTAATGTCTAGCTGTATTTAGGGGTGCAACTCGGGCAGGTCAGCACGTGGTCACTCGGGCCATGTCCTAAAATTACCGAGCTTAGGTCTGCGGTACTTTCACCATAGGCGGGATTGAGTAGAACAATGCAAGCCCAAATTCAATCGTGTCGGGTTTGGGCAGAATTTTGCTAACCCGTTGAACCCGATCCCAAATTGTATTTATGTATTATTTTTGACATTATAATATTATATTATAGTAATTTTTAGTGATAAGAACACACTATTAGATATTATTCAAGCACAAAATTAATAGATGAATTTTTTTTCCTAAATCTAAATAAAAAAATAAATTTGATACTCTACATATTGTTGTTTACATACTAAAAATTGGTTTGTACCAAAAAACAAATTGCAATTTGGGCTCAATTCGAGCTCGGGTTGTAATACTAAATCACAAACTGGGCTCGGGTTAAAAAGCTCGAGTTTATGTCGAGCTTGGGCTCGGGCTTGAATGGACTATTGAATTCGAACTCGGGTTTGGGCATAGCCAAAATCCTTTCAATTCTGCCCGAGTTGCACCCCTAGCTTTGTTAGTACGCCAGAGAAAACTGATTTCATTTAACCTTAATGTCTAGTTGTATTAGGTAACTTTTCTGTATACCTCTCTCGTCATATTTGTTTGTTTGTGTGTTGTAACTTTTTTTTTTTTTTTTTAGTTTTACCTGGATTAAGGCTGGATACAATGCACACACACCCCACACACGCACACAAATCCAACCCAACCCCACCCTATAGCCCCACAATGGCCCATAGCAAAGCTCAACAAAGACCCACTCATTATGATTGAACGCACAAATATGGGGGACAAAAACTTCCTCAAAGGAAAATCGAACCCTTAACCTCTCCACTGAAGAGATCAAGGTGGTACTCCTTGACCACTTGGGTTAGTGTATGTGGTAACTTTTGATTCTTTTAAATGAAATATTTGGATACTATTGACACACCTTCGGTAGGATGGGGTAACAATTTGAATGTCATAGATTGTATTTTGTGACATGGAATCTCAATTAAAATAAAAACTATTCATGGATTTATCTAACTCCCTATATCCAGAAAAAAACTGAAAAATCCTTTACCAAGTAAAAATGCTTTTTATCTCAAAAAAAATTTAAAATATATGTGAGTGGTAATAAATTTCCTACGTGGTCTGAATGTTATATCCAATTTTTGTTTTTGTTTGTGAGAAATTAAGTCAGCAAATGAAAATATGTAACTGACTTTTAAAATCCTCTTACATTATCGATGAAGTTATGGTATGTAAGGTGTATTGGTGAGTTTTTTTTGAGATCCATGAATAAAATTGATCCAAAAATAGATAGTTAATGTTAAGTGAAAAAGGATGAAGATTCAAAGTTATTAAAAGTTGTGAAAAAACCCTTGAATTAATTTTTGAAAGGTCCCACACATCCCCAAATATAAGATGAGTAATATTTGGGGCATTAACAACTTCCACTAACACTTATTAACACATTCTATCTCTCTCCTAGTGGCACTGCGGGGACCCGCAGTGCCACTAGGAGAGAGATAGAATGTGTTAATAAGTGTTAGTGGAAGTTGTTAGTGCCCATAGCAAGACCCATATAAGATAGACAATATAAGATAGATTTGCTTTTGTTTGTGAGGGATTACGTGAGCAAATGAAAATTTGTAACTGAACTTTAGAATCCTCTTACATCATCGATGAAGTCATCTAATCCATTAACCACCCATCTATTTATAAGGCAAGCTACATGCACCATTACAATATAGTCACAAGTTGTTACATTACCTCCCTCCCTCCCTCTCTCTCTAGAATTTCTCTATCTGTCCTTTTCATAATTTGGTAAAGAAAGCAAAGCAACATTGAGAACAATGGCAAAATCGCCAGAAACACAGCACCCAGTGAAGGCCTATGGGTGGGCAGCTAGAGACCCAAAAAGTGGCCTCTCTCCCTTCGAATTCTCCAGAAGGTACAATTTTTTTTATTTTTTTTTATTTTTTGGGTTCTAAATTGAATAACATTTGGTAGATCAGATGTTGATCAATTGAGTGTGCATATAACTTTTAGGGATTTCGAATTTGAATTTTTTTTTTTTTTTTTGGGGGGGGCGGGGGTGGGGGGGGGGGGGTGTTGTTTCCACATTGTTTGTGCACTTTAAATGAACAATTGGTGATTATATTTATAATCATATATATATATGTATATATATATATATATATATATATATGAATGTTGCAGGGCGACAGGGGAGAAAGATGTGAGATTCAAGGTGCTGTTTTGTGGGGTCTGTCATTCCGATATGCACCATGTCAAGAACGATTGGGGCTTCTCCCAGTATCCTCTCCTCCCCGGGTATGCTTCAATCTCTTTCTCTCTCTCTCTCTCTCTCTCTCTCTCTCTCTCCGTATATGTATGTGTGTGTGTGTTCTGGATTTACTGCACAATTTTGTTAGATCCAGGATGTTGGGCCTCTCATGACTAACCCGGCCATAGTCTCATAGCTAGAATTAGGGGTGTGTTTTAAGATGGAACGGATCAGATGAGTTTCGAAAAAAAAAAATCTAAAATTTTTCCGATCGGAATCGGTTGAAATAAGAATTTCCGTTCCAACTTGCACTCCTAGCTAGAATAAACATGAGCATGAGATTGATTACGAAGAATTGGGTAAAATTTCACTACCTTTACTTTTTAATTAAAGCTTGCACAAATTAACTGGGGAGGGATCTTAACTCTGTCTTTAAGATTCATGATCCCATCAGAGCTTGCTTGATTTGACAAATTATTTCGACTTTAGCAATATTAGTCTCAGGGACGGATCCAGGAATCAAGTCTAAGGAGCGAAGATATACGGGAGTTCGGGGCAGCACCATCGGAGAAAAAAAAATTGGTGTTTATTTATAAATTTTTTTATAATGAGATAAATATATAAGGAGAGATAAATACAAATTATTTGAATCAATAACGCATGGAGCAATTTGTAAACTAAATTCAGAATTTATATTTATAAACACACACCAAACTTTTTAAAAAATTACATATATACATCAATTAAAAAAAATCTAGGAGGGGGGGGGGGGGGGGGGGGGGGGGGGGGCAACTTACCAATTTAGAAAAAAATTTAGGGGGTGAGTTTATATACTTAATGTGTATTTTCCAATAATACTAGTATGATTAACTTTTTTTTTCCAAATCTAGTGGCCCTCCCTTAGATCCATCCTTGATTAGTCTACTAAAATTCTGTTATGATCCTGTTTTTGAGAAAAAAGAAATAAAAATGGGGAAGAAGACCCACTTCGAGCGGGTAGAACTCCTATTGGTTCACTTCAAGGACAGCTAGACCTCCTACAAGAGCAAAAAGCTCAATATAATTGTACAATCAATGTCCTTTTTATTAGTCACAACTCGCCATATAAGTGTTTACATTACCAACTATAACCACCCACTCTCCTATATTACCTCTAGTTTAACCTACCCACTAAACCACTAATTTTAACTCACTAATTTATATCTACTTCTACTATATTTTGATTCAATACTAGTATCAGGCACACACTTGCATGTGCAACACGTTGTATTTGTTTTGTATTCTTACCAATAAATTTATTTATTTATTAAAATTTTTTTTTGTCAAAGTACTCTTGACATTGCAAAAATCACCAAAAAAAAAAAAAATACTATTATTAATTTAAAGAAAAATTCATAAATTCACAACAGAAACTCGCCGAATCCATTACTTCTAATGTACATTTGGCTATACATACACTATATAGACATTTGAGAAGGTATATAAAAGTCTTTGGGTTGATAGCATGAATAAAATAATGTCCACTCACATCCAAAAAAGAAAGGCATTTCAAAAAAAGTAAATGACCCATATGCATACGAAGTTAACACAACGTGACTTACCTAGAGTAAAATGGACAAGGTTTCATTACTCGATCAGAATCTCTTCTTGTAATACTCTCTCCATCTCTCTTCCGATTTTGTGTTTCGCGACTTAACTTCACCATATTTTTTTTCTCCTAATTTGAATGTGGGAGAGTCGGTTGCACTGGGTGGGAGAGATGATAAAATGTGGAAGGGTCGGTTACTTTTTAAAATAATTTCAGTTTTTGTGTTTTATTGTAGAATGTTTAATGACAATTTGGTACTATTAAATATATTTTGTGAATAAAAATATGTTGGTTTTTTTTTATGTAAATATAGGTGATAGTGAAAAAAAGGTGGTTACGCTTACCTTTCCTTTTCTATGTTAGTATAGAAGTATAGATAATGGTAAATAATCGGTACATAACAAAGTCGGTATTCGTAATTGTTATCTAGGGAATTCTCGAAGTAGACAATTAAAGATTAACTGTAAATGGATAGTTAATTTTGCGGATTTTCCAATCAAACCCCCCCCCCCCCCCCCCCTCGTGACTTTGGTTCCGGCATTTAGTGAGCTAATGAAAGGAAAAGAGAGCATTTTCTTCTTTCTTTGTTGAGGAAAACAGTCAGAAATATTTGAAGAAAAAGAAAATAGGGTCAGAGTAACAATCTTAAATTGTGTCCATTCCCTTCCGGTTAATTTTTTTTTTAAAAAAAAAAATTGGATATTCTAATGCTTTGTAAGAATGAAGTAGTAGTAAACACACTGAAGAAATAGCTTCCTTCTTGTTTTGCTTTTCCTTCTTGCTTTATTTACTCACCAAACAGACCTTGGAGATCAACATCAGAAAACCAAAGCAAATGAATTTCGTTTAATTGATGCAGGCATGAGATTGTGGGTGTAGTAACAGAAGTTGGCAGCAAGGTTCAAAATTTCAAAGTTGGAGACAAAGTAGGAGTGGGTTGCCTGGTCGGATCATGTCGCAAGTGCGATGACTGTGCCGATGATCTCGAGAATTACTGTCCTAAAAAAGCTCTGACCTACGATTTCAACTATTACGATGGGACCCCGCTTATACGGAGGTTACTCCGATCACATGGTGGCTGATGAGCACTTTGTCCTTCGCTGGCCGGAAAACCTACCTCTTGATGGTGGCGCTCCTTTGCTATGTGCTGGGATCACAACATATAGCCCATTGAAATATTTTGGGCTTGACAAGCCCGGTTTGCATTTGGGTGTGGTGGGCCTAGGTGGGCTCGGCCACGTTGCAGTGAAATTTGCAAAGGCATTTGGGGCTAAAGTCACGGTGATTAGTACATCCCCTAACAAGAAGAAGGAAGCTATTGAAGTTTTGGGTGCTGATGCGTTCTTGGTTAGCCGTGATCCTAATGAGATGAAAGTAAGGGTCTATTTTCATATTTTCAGTAATAAGTTTAAGGGTACAGGTTTTTGTTCTTAAGTCTCATGTTTATAAATTGTGTGTGTGTGTGTGTGTGTGTGTAGACCGCTACTGGAACGATGGATGGTATCCTTGACACCGTCTCGGCAGATCATCCTATTCTACCTTTGGTTGATTTGTTGAAGTCTCATGGAAAGCTCATCATGCTTGGTGCACCAAACAAGCCACTTGAAGTAGCAGTCTTTCCTTTGCTTATGGGTAAGTCTTTGACATCACTTATTTGTTTATACAGAGAAGCACAGAGAATACATTGCAATAGTCGAATTTGTGTAAATTACCTCTCCCATTCTAAAAACTTGATGATCGCAATACTTGAGACTTAACAGTGCAATTCTCCGTTAAATTTAAGCGTGATGGTATATTACTGTATTAGCATCTACGGCCACACACTTGTTAATAAGTTGAAGTACCAGTGTCGGACACTCTACAATTGGACGTGGGCCCGACACTTCTAGTTGGACACATATCATATTATACTAAAGTCTATAATTATATACTCTTTTTTGCAACAAAGCTGTTTCAAAATGGACGGTAGTTGCACAAAAACACTATTTTCTCATTGAAATAGATATACAAATTTGGCTTGTCTTCCTGTGTTCTTAGATTCAAGAATTTGTCTGATGCTTAGATACACACCCGACATGTGTTTCCGAGTCCCATGTAACATAGGTTAGCATCACATGTGTCTTAACATATATATGACGTAGGTTGGCACTACATGACCGGTTATGTGTTGTATGTGGATCTGTGATCCTTACTGAGTAAGCATAAGTTAGCTGACAACTGACAAGGAATGTGAATGACAGGGAGGAAGACATTAGCCGGGAGTACCATTGGGGGACTAAAGGAGACGCAAGAAATGCTCGATTTTGCGGCAAAACACAACATCACAGCGGACGTTGAGGTTATTCCTATTGAATACGTGAATACTGCCTACGAGCGTCTTGAAAAGGCTGATGTTAGATATCGTTTCGTGATCGATGTCGCAAACACATTGAAGGCTGCTTAATTTTAGCATTGTGGGTTTTCATTCGACAAATAAAGACAATATTATATTAATATATATATATTTCTATATATATGTACATGTAGAAATCTGTGGTATGGATGCAATGGTCAGATCTGTAGCTACAGTATTCGGTGTGCAAGTTTAATGTAGTTTGTGCTCTGTTCCTGAAATAAAGCCATCCTTTTCCTCCCCATCAGGTCATCAATGTTGTGATAAATCTCATGTTTATCATTTGTGGAGGATTCATGATATTGTCTTTTTTCTGTTAGGAAATGGCTCTGTATCATGTATACATGTTCCACCTTGTTAGTGAAATTTGTTTGTAAGCTTTTGTGCCCGAAGCTCTAGACATTCCACTTAATTAGTGAAATTTTTTGTAAGCATTTATGCCCGAAGCTTTCCACCTTGTTAGTGGAATTTAACTGTAAGCTTTTGTGCCAAAAATCTGGTTAGTGGAATTTATTTGTGAGCTTTTGTGCCCGAAGTTTTATTCATATGAATATGGTCTGATGTATTGTAGTTTCTTGCTATTAGAAAATGTATTATCCATAAATTGCATCCAAATTGTCTTGGTTTTCCGTGATAACTGCTAAAAGCGTTATTAGACAAACATTCTGTATGGTATCTCAGCTCTCAATTTTCGTACTCTTATTTCCTTTCCTCAATCCAACACAGATGACCCAAAAATATTAAAATATTACATAGTTCTAATAACAGGAAAGAAATAGAACCCATTCATTTAGGGCTCGTATGGTAACGTTTTATATTTTGAGTTTTTAGTTTTTTAAAAATAAAAATCAGTTTTGGTCTAAAAAAAAAAAAAATTTGTTTGGTAACATTGTTGATTTTTTTTTTTAAAAAAAAAAAAGAAAATCAGACAAAAACAAAAGCAAAAACAGGAAACTTAAAGCGACTTTTTGGTGTTTTCATTTTTTACCCAAAATTTTAAAATGTTTTTTAAAAACAAAAAACAAAAACGTTACCAAACGTATTTTCAATTTTTGTTTTCTGAAAAACGAAACTAAAAATAGAAAATAGAAAACGACAACGTTACCAAACAAGCCCTCATTTTTCAATTTTTTAGCAAATGCAAAGAATTAGAAACTAACTACTCGCTTTGACCGTGTCTCTGACCATTTCACATTAGATGTGCAAAATGATGAGAATTGTTGTGCATATAAACAATGATAGGGGTAGAATCTATTTTTATAACTCATTTACAATTAGAGGTATAAATGAGCCGAGTCGCTTAATAAGGGCTCGAAGTTCCGCTTGCTCATTTGAGCTCGTAAACACGATCGACTAATGCTTGTGAGCAGGCTCATGAAAAAGCTCGTTAATATGTTTGATAAAGAGCTTGTATAGTGACTTATATATATATATATTTATTATAAAACTATATACAATTTTAGAGAAAATATGGCATATCTCATAAATAGGTTTGATAAAGAATTATTTTATTATAAACTATATAATTTAAAAGGACGCGCGAAAAAGCTCGTTAAAAAGTTCGCGTACACTTGAAAGCTCGGCTCACTTGAGCTCGTGAGCAAGCACGCGAGCTAGTGAGAAAGCTCGCAAGAAAGCTCGGCTCGTATACACCCCTATTTACAACTATATCTATCTCTCTGTTAAGTGACACTGTGAGGTCTGATTAAATTTCAATAAATGCTAGTGCCACTTTAAGAGATAGATATAGATAATTATAAATGAATTATAAGAATAAGTTTTACCCTATCATTACTCCTAACTTGCAATATTTGGTACATTCCTAAAGTGGGATAGTTGAAAACTTCTCCATAACACCACGGTTCGCTGCTAATATGACATTTAATTCACAAGTTGCTCTCAAAACCTCAAACCCTCTCCCAGCAAAAAAAAAAAAAAACCTCAAACCCTCTTTCACGTATACAATTGTGGGCCATTATTTTCAACGGTGTATCCCTTTTCTCTCTTTTTGTTTTTATTTATTTTTTTTTAGAGAAAACTTGTTCTCACTTAACTGTAATGTCTAGTTGTATTACTACGCTAGAACTAAGGGCGTATCCACGATGAGGGAGGGGCATGGGAGTTCAGGGCAGCGCTCCTGAGTTTTATTTATTTATTTTTAATTTTTATGGGTATTTATGTATATTTTCTAAATTTTTGAGTCTATTATAATGAAAATTTGTACATATTTACTTAGGTTTAGGAAAAATGTTGTACTACACATATAGTTATATAAAAATTTTGGGTCTATTTACGCATATTTAAGGAGTAGGTTAGACTAGGGGTGGGCTATGACTTATAGAGTTGTCTAAATTTATTAGGCTGAATCTATAAACTGGGCTAAAATACAATATAAATTTTTTTCTTCTAAAAATTTGCACTAGACTGTAATTGAGTCCAGCCTGGCCCCACATACGCCATTGGCTAGAAAATACAATATAAATTTTTTGAGTCTATTATAATGAAATTTGCACTAGGCTCTAAAAATTTCTACAGGTAAAGGGTAGTCATGAAAGACTTGATTATGTGTTCACCGAAGCGTCTGCATAACTAGTTGTAGTCCTTCCAAACAGCTCCTTACAGTCCGTTTGGTATGATTGTAAAATAGAATAGAATTGAATTGAACAGAGTGGAGTAGAAAAGAAAAGAATAGAATTGATTTGCAATTCTAATTCTCCTGTTTGGTTTAAAACAGAAATAAAAAGAATAGAATTGAAAGAATTATAGCTATTTCCTAAAATACCCATACATACCTTAAACTAGACCAGACCAGAAGAAGAAGAAGAAGAAGAAGAAGAAGAAGAGAAGATCAGACGAAGAATAAGAAGAAGAGATCAGACGAAGAAGAAGAAGAAGTTGTGAAGAAGAAAGACAAAGAGGACGTAGACGAAGAAGAAGAAGCTACGAAGAACTGTGAAGAAGAAGAAGACCAGAAACGATTTAGGGCTTTTTGGATTTTGGGAAGAACGACGAAGAAGACGGACGAAGAAGGACGAAGAAGACGAAGAAGCTGAAGATCAGAAGAACGAAGAAGAAGGACGAAGAAGACAAAGAAGCTGAAGACCAGAAGAAGACGAAGACTAGAACGACGAAGAAGACGAAGTAGATTTGGGGTATTTTGGGAAGAACACATTCTGAGACTGAATTCTCACCAAATCCGACCAAAATTGGTCGGATTTCACTTTGGCCTAAAACTTCAATTCTCAAGAATTGACAAGAATTGGAAATCATTTTATTTCTAATTTTTGTGCCAAACCAAACATAGGAATTGCCACAAAACAAGAATTACAAATCAATTCTTTTCTTGTTTGTGGCATACCAAACGGACTGTTAGCCATATGTTTGTAACATTTTGAAAAGTCTTGCGCCATTTGAAAACTTCACAACACTTTTTGTATCCTTTAATGTCAGGTCCAAGGATACAATTTGTAATGGAAATTTACAAAGACTTTAAAAATCACAAATCTTCACAACACTTTTTGATTTAACATTTACAAAAGTTTACAGGTCTAACCTTTGAAATCACAAACAGTAACAATCGATGTCAATACATGTAGATGCAAAAGGAACCCTAATTAAAAGGGGGTTTCCAAATACATTATTGACAGCGACAGGGACGTCTGACCAGCGACGGCAACGATGACGATTTGGAGCTCTCCGTACGGCAGTGGCGGCGATTTGTCCTCTTCTTGGTGGGTTCGCTCGTCTCTTCTCTCCCTCTCTCCTCTTATCTTCTCTCCAATCGAAGGAGGTCAGCGGCAATGGGCGGTGATGGTTGGCAGTGATGGCTTCTCTCCAGTCTTCACTTCTCTCATTTCTTCAGATCGTGTTTTTTTTTTCTCTCTGTCCAGCAATGGCTTCTCTGCAGTGATGAATGAGATAGTTTTTTTTTTTTCTTTCTTCTGTTCTAATCCTACAAGATATCCCAATTTATATCATCCCACCTAATACCACCCCCCATGGGATGGAGTTATCCCAAACTGAGTCGGATAAAAACCCTTTTGGGATTATTTTTCTCCTATCCGATAGTGCACCAAACACAAGATATAATAACTTATATCCTATTCGACCCCTTTATTCCGCTTGCCAAACATAGCCTAGTAGTATTCCATGATAATTGAGCATATCTCCATGAAGATGAGTGTAACTATTGTTGACGAGCTCCATTTTCCTACCGTCAGATGCTAATCACAATATGAATGGATCTAGGGAGAGCAACCGCCCTCCTTAGATTTGAGAAAAAGTTTCTATTTATACTAGTATTATACATAAATATGCTTTAACTATATACATATTCTCCCCCTATTTTTTTTGAAAATTATTAACCTCCCCCACCTTCCCCGCCCCCCCCCCCCCCCCCCTCCCCAATAGCTTGCTCGCCCTCACTAAGCTTCATTCCTGGATCAGTTTCCGAGTCAGTGTCAACTGTGGATGAAAAGAGTTGTAGAGCTTATAAGTGTTAATTTTTCAGCGAAGAAAAACTTTGTCACTCCATAGATGTGATTTTATGCCTATCTTATCTAGGTTAGTTTGAAACGCATCCTTATTAGATGATGAACAGAGGAAGGCCAAGGTACGAAGCATACATATTGTTATCTTTTCTTGGTAGCAAGATTTCCTTCCTTTTTTGTCTATTGATGTCGATATCTGTCCTATTTGCTGAAGTGAAATGCTAAACGTCTGGAGTAGTGAAACTCCAGATATCCATCAGATATATGCATCAAATACAAACTCCATATTCTATGGATTTCTCTCATGATAAAACGATGTGTTCACGATATATAAAGAGATTTCTGCCGTTAGATTGAAATGCTCAATGTCTAGCATCAAAGTGGTATCCTGTAAATAGTAATGAAAAATGCTAAGTACACCGGTTTTGTGCACTTAAACTATCTACTGATGTATCGTGACAGATTTGAAATTAATTCAAACTTTGTTTGATAGTTGACGAATAATTTTAGAAATCCACATCAACGTATATATCATTTAGGTGTCCCGATTAAATTTACCTATCACTACTCAATAGTAATCGGATCAAATTGGATTGGATAAGCCCAAATCCGTTCTGCCCACTGAAAACTATGAACATGGATTCGGCTTACAAAACATCAGTCCAAAATTCGCCTTAAATGGAGTGGACTCAGATATAAATCCAGAGCATTGACATGCCTAATTTGGAACAAGCACATACTTACCACATTGATTTCCTTGCATAAATATCTCACTTAGCTGAGATGGTCAGGCCCCTTTCTCCATCGGGTTAACTGCTATCACAGAGGTAGTTCGTTTCTGAGACACAAGTCCAAAAAAAAAAAAAAAAAAAAAAATAATCCTTGCACAAGTGAATAATCATGTTCGAAACAATATCTCTATGTCCATAAGAAAATGTGTGCAAGGTTTTTATTTTTATTTTTATTGGGTAATCCTGTGATGTCAGTGGACCTCACAGTGACACAGGAGAGACATAAACATATTTTTATGGGTTGTGAATGGAAAATTTTGTGAAGGTTATTGGTGAAGTTTTACTCATTTTCACTACCACCCCCTAAACTAAAAAAACTCAACAAACTGACCACGTCAACTATTTGTGAGATGGGTATATGAGGGGATAAATTTGAGAAGAAAAATAATAGTTGAGGGAGTCAATTTGTTAAATTTTTAATTTAGCGGATGTTAATAAAAAATGACAATATATGAAAGGGATGTCTGTGTAAGTTACCCCTTTTTTTTTCAATTGAATAATGTAGATTTTGTTCGGTTTTAACTTTTGCCGAAACCATTCCTTGTACAATGCGATGCCTCTTTGAAGTCTTGATTAGCCTTTGCCTTTTCAACTCCTCTCTTTTTATAATGATAATGAATATATTTTTATTCACCCTCCTATCCTATTGGCTAATACAATGGGATTTATGATTAAATGAGAATTAATTAATGATATAAAGTACTGAACGACCCCACTGCATTAGCTAATAGTAGAGATGGGTGAACAAAAGATGAACAATTTTAGGGTGAACAAAACTACACTCTTTTATAATTGGGAAATGGGAAATTGTGTGTAGCACTACTGTTTATAATTTGACCCAAACATTACGTAAGTGATGAGATAACTAAGTCCAACTATTTCAATGCATTTCTGAGTACAAAAACAAAAAAATGCATTTCTGAGAACTTCAACCACCGCTCTAGCGGAAAATCTGGGCTACAACTTTGAGGCAAAGAACACAGAGAAAAATGGAGAAATTGGATCCTTTATTAGATCATGGTTGAGAATGAAATTGTGGAATTACTTTTTTCTTTCGGATAAAATTTCCTCCCACATTTGTTCCTCCAATTTGGACTGATTCATCAAAATACATTAATAAAGCACTTTAATAAGATGGAATTTTTTTTTTAATTTTAAATTTTTGAGTCATTCCATCATTCTTTTCCTGAGTTTCTTTCATATTTTCACAAATTGTAATTCTAATTTTAGTTGAACATGCAAGAAACACTGCGGAGCTTCTTGGTTTTTTTTTTTTTTTAAAAAAAAAAAAAAGAAGAAAAAAGAAAAAGAAAAAGTAAAATGTGATTCTTCTTATTCCTCTAGTATTTAAGTATTATCCATTATGTTTGGCCCCATTTCCGGTCGGACTAATTGCTAAAAATCTAAACAGGAGATGCAAATTTTTACTCATTTATCATTTTTTAAAGCCACATCAAAAAACTCTAATAATTATATTGTAAGTATTTTGATCAGTAGTTGTAACTTTTTCCATCATCATATGAGAGCATTTTCTCAATTAAAACACCAAAGAGATGTAGCCAAAGTATGCTATCAAAAAAAGAAAGGGAAAAATGATATAGCCAAAGTCATTGTTTGCACAAACATCCTTCTTGCACCTTTTCTTATTAGTATAATATTTATCATAATCAATTTACATCTTTACAAAGAGTACTTTCATTTAACTTAGTTTGACCCCTAGAGGTGTCAAAAAAATTGATTGGCCTGAACCAACTTACTGAACAATTTTCATAAAAAATATTGCAACGTAAAATAAAAATCAAACTAAACCAAAAAAACACTCTTAAAACTGACAAAAATGACCAAACCGAAACATAGTAATTGGTGTTTAAAACTCCACAAAACTGATCGAACAAAGCCGATGACACCCATAACCCTACACTTAAGAAAGTTGCCTTAAAAATAAGAGGGAGAGTTGATAAAGTTTATTTGGTTGGTGGATAACATCCAAAATACAACCTAAGGAATATTTTCAGATTTGTAGGCATTTATCCCATACCAAATTAATTATTGAATTTGGTCCAAAAAAAGGAATAATATAATTTTTTTTTGTTATACTATATATATTTAACAATAACTTAAAAAAGGGTAGAAAACAACATAGAGAGCCATCAACGCCGTCCTGTAATTTATAAATAGGGTAAATTACACTTTATACCTTTTATAGTTTGGGTGTGATTTCACTTCAATTTTTATAGTTTTAATTGTCATTTTGGTCCTTGTAGTTTGTTTATTATAGCTCATTCATCAAAATTTCTTTAAATTTTTGTAGATTTAAGTTCAATACAGGTGTGTAAAGTGTAATTTTTCTAAATAAATTTACCATTATGCCCCTAATGATAACTCACGTGAGCATCTCATGACTTATTCTGTAAAAAATTGTAAAAAATTTGCATGAATAAACTAAATTAAACCTCAACTAAAATGGACTAAAATGAAAAAATTAAAATTATAAAAATGAAAGTGACATCACACAAAACCTACAGAATGCAAAGTGTAATTTACCCGTATAAATATCCATATTCCAACATTTCATTTGCACCAATGCTAGCCGTACTAACAAATTCCACTAACACTCACACCCACACTCACAATCCAAATATTTGGAATACTAACAAATTCCACTAACACTCACACCCCCAAATATTACTCATTCATTTGAAGAGTCCGTCCGAAGATTCCAGAGGAGAAAAAGTCCCAGGGTCCCTTACCTCATAAATGAGGTCAGCAAGCAGTACGCCAAGGCTCCACTTATATATATACGGAGTATATATGAACACCAAACCACTAGTCTCTCATATGTTCTCTCTCTGATACTCTGCTTCTTCTATACTCCAATTTTCATTGTTTTGGATTTGGTAAAGCAAATATTATTGCTGCAAATGGAGAAATCACCAGAGACAGAGCACCCAGTGAAGGCCTTTGGTTGGGCAGCTAGAGACCCATCTGGTGTTCTCTCTCCCTTCCGCTTCTCCAGAAGGTACTCTCTGTCTATATATATGTCTGTATATGTTTGTATTGTTTCTGCAATATATATTCTTGGGTGTTTTTGTTGGGTAAAGGGCTGTTGAGTAAATAGCAAATTGTTTGTTTGATTTTATTGATTATGAATGATTTGAGTTTGAAATTTGATGTTGCAGGGCAACCGGTGAGAAAGATGTGAAGTTCAAAGTGTTGTACTGCGGAATCTGTCATTCGGATCTTCACTCTGTCAAGAACGAATGGGGCTATTCCATGTATCCTCTCCTTCCTGGGTATGATCAGACCCCCCATATATACTGGATGCAACGTCTATAAACAAAAGTCCTCATTTTAACAAAGTGTAATACTTGTGATACAACCATTCACACAAACTTTTTCAACACAACTCAATAATTTTTGGGTTGTGTAGAAAAAGTTTGGGTTGTGTAGAAAAAGTTTGTGTGAATGGTTGTATCCCAATATTACTCTTTAACAAAATGAGCACTGCTTCATAAGAAGGGTTATATATATATATATATATATATATATATAAAGAGTCCTTTTAATGAGGATCACTCATTTTAAGAAAGTGAGGACTTCTGTTCTCAGCCGTTGGATCATGTTTTTATTAAGGGTAATTTTGTCATTTTACTGCGTGACCTGGATTAAATAACATGCAGCAGCCACTACAGAATTCCTCACTTTCTTAGTTTTCATTAAAAGTACTACTGTCATTTTACTGCGTGGCCGGGATTAAATGATGATCCAACAGCCACAATAGAAGTCCTCATTTTCTTAAAATGAGAGATTCGTCGTTAGAAGGAGCTCGTACATATATATATATATATATATATATGTGTATGTATCACGTATGCATATATGCCCAATACGTGTTTGTATATATTTGAAGTTAATTGCTGCTAACTTGGAGGAATATGGAGTTTGATCACTTTATTTAAGTAAATAAGTTTATCAGTTGAAGGCTAGAAGCATATTATTTTTTTGTTTGACAAAACAAAATATGAATGACAAAACAAAGAGAATGAAGTGGACAATTTCAGTGTCTGTGTAAGATTGTATGAAAATTTACCCTGAAATTTTTATGTTAAGCCCAAGCAATAGCAGTTGGGTAGGCCTTGTTTGGTTGGCAAGCAAAATGGTGAAGGAAAAAAGATGAAAAACAGTGAAAATATTTACTTTTCTTGATTTTGAACTTTTTTTTGGGAATCGTTTAGCTTCTAAATTATTTCAGAATAGGAGAAAAAACTATACATTTTTGTTTCTATTCCCTATTTTCTTCTGTTTTCTTTTCATTTTGTTTTCCTTCATTAAATTCGCAAACCAAACAGAGCCTTAGCTGTCATCTTTTGCCAGATTGTGCTATAGTAGAAAGACCCATAAAATTAGATGGCCTTGCATAGACACATTGCTTGGGAAAAAAAATTAAGGAAGAAAAAGGAGAGAACAAAAAATACCTCAATTGCCTCCCCAAGTATTTGTTTTTGCTAAACATAAAGAATCTCTATCCTTTATCCTTTAATTAAGAAAAACTCAAACACTGCCAATTAGCTCCAGGTCTCAAACCCCAGGATGATGTCCCAATTACAATAAGTAATAATCCAAATAGAAAAGGAGAGCCACTCAACTGGATTCAGTAGAGTTAGCCCTTACATCTGATATATGTATCGAATTGGACTATATATTTGATTTGGACTATATATTTGATGCAGGCATGAAATTGTGGGTGTAGTGACAGAGGTAGGCGCCAAGGTAGAAAAGTTCAAAGTAGGAGACAAAGTTGGTGTGGGTTGCTTGGTTGGATCGTGTAGCTCGTGCGATAGTTGTTCAAACAATCTTGAGAATTATTGTAGCAAACTGTTACTTACATACAATTCTGTATACTATGATGGAACTGCCACATATGGAGGCTACTCTGATATAATGGTTGCCGATGAGCACTTTGTGATTCGTTGGCCCGAGAACTTTCCCCTTGATTCCGGCGCTCCTCTCTTATGTGCTGGCATTACAACTTATAGCCCTCTGAAATACTTTGGACTCGACAAGCCCGGTATGCACGTGGGTGTGGTGGGCCTCGGTGGGCTCGGCCATGTGGGTGTCAAGTTTGCAAAGGCTTTTGGGGTTAAGGTGACCGTGATTAGTACATCGCCTAATAAGAAAGAGGAGGCCGTAAAACATCTTGGGGCTGATTCATTTTTGGTGAGCCGTGACCCTGAGCAAATGCAGGTACCCACTTCTTTTCATATATGTTATATGCTATATTTTTCTTCGGTACATAAGGTGCTATTACGAGACAAGATTGATCCACAACAACACGGGTTACGAAGTATACTTATCAAAGTACTTTCTACACCCACTTATACAACAAGGGATACTCCTTTTCACTGCATAATAGGGTGTACAGTAAATGAGAGGGTGCATTTAGCATCTCGCCGGCAACGCTTACACATGTGGATCGACTAATCATGTCTCCTAACCATACCATATGTACTGAATGAAAAGTATTGTAGGGTTGTCCTAATGTATTAACCTTGAATTGAAAAAATAAATAAAATCTTGAGTGTGTACAACTAATTTTTCGCCTTGATGTGTTGAACATATTATGTAGGCTGCTATGGGCACAATGGATGGTATCATTGATACTGTTTCTGCAGATCACCCTATATCGCCTCTAATTTCTCTGTTGAAGGCCCACGGAAAGCTCATCTTGGTTGGTGCACCAGAAAAACCACTCGAGCTTCCAGTCATGCCTTTGCTTATGGGTGAGCTTTTGATACCACCAGTTTGTTTGATGAAGACTCTATTTGATTCATAGTTTAGTGGGGAAAACAGTGAGGAAAATTTTTTCATTTTATTTTTTAGGTGGTTAGTAAGAAAAACAATGAGTAGAATAGAAAGAAAAAGAAAATAGGCTGAAAAATAAATTAAAATTTTTAGTGAAATAGGTTTTCTTACTGGTTTTCTTTCCTTTTCCTTTTGCTTCTCTGTGTCCATGAATCAAAAGGCGCTTAAAGGTGCATATCATTTAATTATTAAAGGAAAAGGGTAATAACTTTTGTGGATTTGACTTGGTATTTATATCTTTATGCATAACAAATAATAATTCCACTCCTATATATGGTTGTGTTTTTTTAGCCAATTTGAAAGATAGCTAATGCTAAATGTTGCACTAACAGGGAGGAAGATAGTGGCTGGGAGTGGAATTGGGGGCCTAAAGGAGACCCAAGAAATGATTGATTTTGCGGCAAAGCACAACATAACAGCAGATGTTGAGGTTGTTCCAGTGGACTACGTCAACACCGCAATGGAACGTCTTGCCAAAGCTGATGTTAGATACCGCTTTGTCCTTGATATTGGGAATACAATGAAAGCTACCTAGTATTGGCCACTACCATGATGATACCTGTCTATTACAATAAGACTCGTACTCAAGTCACTATGAGATTACATAGGTGTGACGGTCATACGACATAATTTTTTTTAGTCATGGCCTTTTGGCCCGTAAGTTTTGGCTTTGGCTTCGTTTGAGAATGCATTTACATTTGTCTTAGTTTGTGCCATCATAGAGGGAAATGATTTATAACATTCGTCTGCCTAATGGTTTTTTTTTGATAATGTGAAGTTGTCATACTAGTGTTGGACATGTTTTGTTACCATGAGCAATTGTGTTAAATCTCATTCTAAGCGAAAATTCATTTTCCTGTCTTATGAAGTTAGAAAACCCAAGTAGTTTTAATGTGCTGCTGTGTCAGAGTGCGCTCAAACAAGTTTGTGTAAACAAATAGAACATTAAAAGAATATAGTGAAAGAGCGAAAAAACAGATGAAAAAAATAATGTGATACAACGATACCAAAAATATGTTCCTCAGCATGTACGCCGTCTATATGGGCAAAGAGCAATGGAAAAAATTCACCAACAGGGGCGAAGCTGGGAAGTTTGGTCAGGGGGGGCCTAAGCTATACGAGGGCTCGGGGGCGCTGCCCCCGAGGCGAATTTTTTGGGGTTTATTTATATATAATTGGAGATTTTTTTAAAGTCTACTTGTATATAATTGCGATTTTTTTTTTTGAGACATGCTTATAATATGAATCTATTTGGTGACATGTAAATATTGCATAGTGTCTTTCAAAATTTTAGGGGGCTTATTCTTAAAACGCATAAAATTCTCATACTAAAAGTGTAATTTTGAAAATTCTATGCGTCTTTCCTTTTGAGTTGTATGTACCTGTATATCAATATATATGTAATTGATGGCACTAAATTGGGTCTTGAACCACTTTGGAAGGCATGAACATAGGTTGAGAGGGGGCCAAATGTAAAATACTAAAAAAAAAATTAGACTAAAATTTTATTTCTTAAAATCTCATGGAGGCCTGGCCCCCGTGGTCCCACACTACCTCCGCCCATGTTTACCAATATGAAGAAGAACATAGAAGTAGTTAAAGCTTTCACACAAAGCTAGCTAACGGAAACAAAAACTTCCAAATCTATGATACGCACAAGTATGCTCTCATAGCACAGTCCCAAAATTGTCTCCTTAGTGGACAAAGAGCTATAGAAACAAATCCTATAATGAATAGATGTGTTCGAACGTCCCTCCGAGCTAGTCAATCACGGGTACCTACTGAACATCACTACGTCAAAGAATTACCGAAGGTCCCCGCAACGTCTGAGCAATGCACTCAAAATCGTGGGAATCAAAACATCTTTCTAATTTGTGTTGCTATGGTTTGTTTGTTTGTTTATTATTTTTTTTTTTTTTCTTTAATCGTATTCAAAGATTGATGTGCACAGGTTTTCCATACACAATTCAGGCGAGTGAGGTTATATTGTTAATGTGTATTGAATAATGTCTTGTTATGCCTATGAATTAAAATATTCATGGACAAAAACTAGCATCTATGCTTGCTTCACCAAAGGCAAATGCAGACAAATTGACTTGTGTGTTTCATTGCTGCTTTAAATATACCATACTTTTTACTTTTACACTCCATTTGATTTGCCACAAACAAGAAAATAATTGATTTACAATTCTTGTTTGTGGCAAATCGTGTGTTTGGTTTGACACAAAAATTAAAAATGAAATGATTTTCAATTCTTGCCAATTCTTGAGAATTAAAGTTTTAGGCCAAAACAAAATCCGACCAGAATTGGTAGGATTTTGTGAGAATTCAGTGTGAAAATGTTTTTTCCAAAATATCCAAATCCAAAAAGTCCTAATTTCTTCTGGTTCGTCTCCGTCTTCTAGAACTTCTTCATCTTCTTCGTCTTCTGGTTCGTCTTCTTCATCTTTGTCTTCTTCATCTTCTGGTTCTGTCTTCTTCATCTTCTTCCTTTCTGGTATGTTCTATTCTTTTTTATTATCTCCAATTCAATTCAATTCTATTTTACAATCAAACCAAATGGAGTGTTAGTATTGGAAATCGCAATCAATTAGGTCCAAAGTACCAACCTGTATCCTGGAACCACCATTATTTAACTTCCAATTGAAATATGAAAATGAAAAAAAAAAAAAAAAGAAAAGAAAAGAAAAGAAAAAAAACATATTGGGTTTACTGATTTGGTTTTTTTTTTTTTTTTTTTTTATTTTTTTTTTATTATTAATAGGAGGATGGCCCGTGCAAGGCACGGGCATCGGATTTGATAGAAAGAATAAAATGTATATTTTTTTAATGTGTACACGAAAGAGAAATAAGCTCTATTAATTCTTAAGTTGGTGTTACAAAAAAGAGTAATGCTATGCTTTCCAACTTTCTATCCCAAAAGTGCTTCTCAAATGGTGTGGCAGTGGAGCCGGGTAAATAACTTACAATCAAAATTCAACTGGTCCCACTGTATTAGACATGTGTGTAAATTAAATTTATAAGCATTGTGTGTGTAACATCAATAATATTGTGTAGTAAAAATAAATTTCTTGTTTATAGGCATGTGTATAAAACTCAATTTATATCAAAGTGTTCAAGGCATGGGTGTGTGTAAATTATATTTATAAAATATTTTGGGACAATTGGTTATGGGTGCATAATAAAATTAAATTTCTTAGCATGTGCATGTGTTGAACTTAGCCGAACACTAAATTTAGATTCTACTAAGTTTGGCTAATGTTTACTATTGTACAATCTACACCGCTGTAGATGTACAAAACTAATTTTTGCTAAATTTGTGATACAAATGAGCCCACTGCAGATGCTCTAATAAGGTGAAAGATAATAAAACACGAGTAAGGATTACAATGACAAAAAATTGGAAGTAACAAAAAAAGGATAAGATCAAAATTTTGAATTCTATGAATCACTTTGCTACCTTTTTTTTGATTGAATACATTTTTGCTCACCTAAAATGGCTCATTTATTGCTCGCTCAACTCTCCCATTGATTAATACAGTGAGACCCAAGGTTAAATAAAGATTAATTAATGGTAAAAAGTAATGAGTCCCATTGCATTAGTCAATAGGAGAGTTGGGTGAGCAATTTTGAGATGAGCAAAACTGCACTCTGATTGATTTCATTTCATAATTGTAAAATTTTGAAAAAAAATTATTTGATATTTTTTTTTCTTTTCCCCATTTCATTTCGTAACTATAACACCTTAACAATAAATTTAATATTATTTAAATAAGAAGAATATCACTAGCGAAAAGCCTTTTTCTTCTTCTGTTCCATTTCCTTTACTTTTTCTTATCTAAATTTACAAACCAAGTAGTAGATGTATAAGTACTATTCATGCGATTGATGAGTAGAAACGGATCTTCAACAATGCTATGGGCACCAAAAGATATAAAAAATTTCCACAAAATGAGTGGAAAGTCTATGTGGCACACTGGGACCCGCCAGTAATTAAGCATTATTTCCATTAATTGCTGGCAGATCCCACTGTGCCACATAGACTTTCCACTCATTTTATGAAAGTTTTTTGTATCCTTTTGTGCCCCAATCATTATTCTTCCTTCTTTGGGTTGCCCATAAACTAGACTTTACAAGTTTCAAATATCTCGAAGATTTGGACCGCATCTCGAGGACTGGTGAATGTCAACGACGCTCTATCCCAGGTTCTGAATCTCATTGATCCTCTTGTCAACCCCACCTGTAGTGACAAGACTACCACCCTTACTACTTTGGGCCTATTTACCACATTGGGCCTCTCCAAGTCTATGGCCTCTACATCCAGCCTAAACCCAATCCCCACCTACAACCACCTGGGTCCTAGTAACTCTCACCTGCAGACAATTGTGGCCCAGCCCAATAGACAAACAACCCCATATATCTTACCCCAACTAAGGCCCATTCCAGGAACTTTGGACTACCCATTAACTAACCCAATATCAATGCCCAACACAATCCATATAACACACTTCATGCCACCCTGCGGCTTCTAGAATCACTCATATCCACGAGATTGAACCATCTTCATCAACACTTGATTACCCCTTGCCCAACCCTCATTCCACTTACTTTCCCTTAGGGGTGTCCACGGGTCGGGTGAGTCGGGTTTAGCCCTCACCCGATCATCCACCCGAATAGCAGTCGGGTTAGACCTTCTCCACCCGTGATCCACTCATCATCCATCGGGTTCGGGTGAGTTCGGGTTCGGGTGGTTTCGGGTTGGGTCGGGTGAAACCCGACTAAAAACCACAAAGTGAAGAAAAATTGTACAATGTAAAGAACAACTAAAATTCTGAGGAACAACAATTATAGATCTGTAAAATAAAAACAATTATACATTCAGTTAAGTAAAAACAACAATGTGTAAATGATAGATCTGTAAACCAAAAAAAAACACACACACAAATTGTAGATATGAAGAAAAACTTAAGAACAATCGCTATAGAGCTGTAAAACACACACAAATTATATACATACATATATATACATGCACATTCAAAGTTTTATTGCATAGTCTGTAATTAAAAAATATTTTTTTTTAATCATGTTGTGTACAGTCGGGTCGGGTCGGGTGTAGTCGGGTGTTTGAAGGGAGAAACCGACATCCATCCGAAACATGTTCGGGTTTGACTTGTAAAACCCGTGACTCAACCAAACAGTCACGGGTGGGGTCGGGTGGGGTCGGGTTCGGTCGGGTGGGGTCGGGTTTGGTCGGGTTCGGTTTTTGTTGGACAGCCCTACTTTCCCTTACACGAGATACTCTGATCCCGGTAGCACTACGACAGCCCATAGTCAGTCCCATCCCCAGCCTATTTCCCAAGTATCCTCAAACAATAACACTCCCCTAATGTTCTGGAAGCTAGAACCATAACCATATATCCATGTTAAGGCTTAGTTTGGCCCTCATGTGGCTTTTTAAAAAGGAGCTTATGAAATTTATTACTACGTTCTTTGATAATTTTATACAAGTGGCACACTACTCTTCAAAAAGACATCATGAAATCAAAAAGCAACCGTGGGCTTTTAAAAGCTCAATTTTAGAGCTTTTAAAAGCTCCCTCCAAAAAAGTCCTAAGTTCAATTTTTGCAAAGCTCATAAACTAGTTATCAAATGAATTAACATTAAATTGTGCTTTAAAAAAGGAGAAGCACCACGTGGGGGCCAAACTAAGCCTAAGAAGAGATTCACAACAGTGGAGAAAAGCCAACTCCAAGATGATGTGGTTACAGATGTTCCATCTGCGACTACAGATTTTGAAACCACAGCTTTCCTTGATGTGGAAGAGAGGGCAAGATGCCCCCTTTCAGCCAATGATAATCATTAGTTGGAACTACCGTGGCCTTGCTTGAGCCTCGGCAATCAGATCCTTGTTCCGTCCAGACTGTGTTTTCTTATCAGAAACTAAAGTTAGTTCAAGTAAAATGTCTTCTGTTATCAGTCGTCTTAGTTTCAATAACTTCTTGAAGGTTCCTGCGATTAATAAACGTGGGGGACTTTGTCTGGTCTGGGTCGATGGCCTAAACATTACAGTCTCGTTCGCGAACAAATCCATCATCAACGCTATGGTTTGCTCCGATTCCTCCTTAGAGCCTCGGGCTCTCACAGCCATTTATGCCCCCCCCCCCCCCCCCCCCTTATTGGAAGAATAAGTCCAAGTTCTGGAATGACATGGACCAATTGGGTGTCGTTAACATAGGACCGTGGCTAATTCTTGGAGACTTTAATTGTATTATAAGCCAATCCGAGAAATGCAGAGGAATACCCTTCTCTTAGTCTTCCGCTCGCGGTCTTCAAGGTTTTAAGACGTCTAATAGCTTAGTTGGCTTGGGGTTCTCTGGGAATATCCACACCTAGGATAATGGGAGGTCTTGCAAGGTCAACATTCGCCAAAGGTTGGATCGTGGCTTAGTGAATTTGGATTGGCATATTCAAAACCCCAAAACCATTGTTCGCAACCTTCCTAAACCAGCTTCGATAATTCTCCTCAATTAACGCCGGCTCCAAGGGGGTTCAAGTTTGAAGCTATATGGATCAGGGATGACAATTGTGCTCTCGTGGTAGAACAGGCTTGGAAAAGTACGCGTTCTAGCAGGCCCCCAGCTTTCAATCTTAGCCAGAAATTGTTATCTGTTAGAGAAGCTCTTAGAAGATGGAACAAAAAGCACTTTGGCAGAGTTCAGCCTCTGATTCATGATTCAAGACGCGAGGTCGATTTCCTCCAATCTCTTGATCCCACCCATGATAACATCAACAGTACTAACAAAGCCAAGGCAGCCTTGGGAAGAAAATCTCCTAAGAGAAGAAGTGATGTGGAGGCAAAAGTCTAGAGTTTCTTGGCTAAAGGAGGGTGCCCGAATCATAGATTTTTTTTATACCTCTACTGTGATTAGGAGGAGGAGAAATGCCATTGAAACAAGGAAACTTAATGATGGCACATGGACTAATAACTCCTAGGTTATCAATCTAACCCTTGTTTCTAAATTCCAAATCATTTTTCAATCCTCCAATACTCTCATCCCCCTAGCTCTTGAAGGCCTCATTCCTAACCTCATTACCCAGATGGACACTATCAGCCTCTGTACTATCCCTAGAGAGGATGAAAATCAAAGAAACCCTTTTCCAAATTAGTTTAACCAAGCCCCCGGGCCTAGATGGTATGTCAGCCATCTTTTACAGACCTTTTGGGATATTGTTAAGGTTGATGTCATTGCTACTATTTCCAGCTTCTTTTCTGGAGACCTCCTTAAAAATCTCAACCATACCTATATTACTCTCATCCCCAAAGTTGGAAACCCTTCTAATGTCAACCATTTTAGACTCATAAGCCTTTGTAATGTGACATATAAAGTTATTTCCAAAATCATAGTGTCACGCCCGTTCCATAATTTTATAAGTTTTATCATGCATTATTGAAATTGTGAGTTTATCAATGTTAGTTGATAATTGGGGTTAGAGTTAACTGTGAGTTAACGACAAGGTGTCAGTGAGGACACAGGAACCTGGTAGTTCATTTTACATTGGCATGCTTAAATGACATTTATATGATTTAAATGTTATTTGACTTTCTAGTATTATGATGAATAGTGAATTTACCTGAGTAGCGTAAATTCTGGTAATTTTGGTATTGTTGTATATCTTTTTGAGAACTGTGGTGAGAACGTGAGTGTCACGTTATATAAAAGGTAGGTTGTGTAGAGATTTCATAGAATTTAGTTTTCGGACGTAATTTTGGAACCAAATGAGACTTGGTCGAAAACTGTTGTAATTGATAATTTTCACTCGTAAAGTTATAAAATGGACGTGTGCGACGTTTCAGGGAATAATTAGGAGTTTTGAGAACTTGTGGGGAGGTAAACGTAATTCCCGAGAGTCGTGCCTATATATATAAACTCATGAATTAATTTCATTAGTTCAAACCTAAACTGGAAATCAAGAGAGGGGAGATTTGGGGATTTGATTGCTACGAGCTTTCCGACACAAATCGACGACCTTCCCATTGTCAGTTTTTCTCTAAATTCCATATTTGAGCTCCTTAAGGTAAGAGCTTCATTTTGATACCACTTATGCTTTGTTTGGCATAGTTTTTATAAAAGTCCTAATGTTGAAATTTTGGGGAAAACATGTCTAAACTTGTAGGAATCCCTTGTAATCGGAGATCCGACGTTTAATTAGTCTCCTAATTCATCCTTCAAAGTTATAGGAAAATTGCACGAGGTATGAATTCTAAGCCTATGAATTATAGGAAATTTCATGTTTTAATTATCGGACTTTATATTCTGGATCCGGGCAAAATTCATGTATTATGTAGGTCCGTTAATTATGCACATGAAAATGCCATGAAAGCACGTATAGATGATTATATGAGCATGCTATGTGTCTATGTGGGTCAAAGGGGAGTGTGATACAAATTCATGCCGGGGTACGCCTCTCGATGTTTGAGAGTTATAGTAGTGATGGCTACTTGCTTGGTTTGGGAACCGGCCCTGCCAGAGTAGTTGGGTGCAATGGTTGATAGACTCTGGGCTTGCCATTGGCATCACGGTTGATAGACTTTGGGCTTGCCGATAACTACAACAAAAATGTGTTTTAACGACAAAACATGATGTGGAAATTTAAATTTCCTCGCCAAAGCTAGAGGTTGGCGAGGAAATAAAATTTTGTTGCCAAAAAGGCTTAAAGGCAAACAATTTGGCAACAGTAGTTCAATTTCCTCGCCTAAAGTGTCAAATTTGGCGAGAAAATTAAATTTCCTTGCCGAAAGTTAAGTCATTGGCAACGAAATGTTATTTTCCTCGCCAATAGTGTTGAATTTGGCAACGAAAAATTATTTTCCTCGCCTAAAGTGAGTCCTAAAAATTATTATTTTCCCATTTATTTGGCGACAAAATAAATTTTCTTGCCAAAAGTGTCATGTTGGTGAGGAAACATTATTTTCTCGCAAAAGGTGAAGGTATAGTGACAAAAAAATATTTTCCTCGCCTAATGTGTTTTATTTGGCGATGAACATAATTTTCCTCGCCTAAGGTGCGGTCTTAAAAAAAATAAAAATTTTCCCTTTTGTGGCGACGGAATTTAGATTTCCTCTCCAAAAGTAAGTTTTGGTGAGGGAAATAGTATTCCTTGCCTAAAGTTGAGTTGAAATAATTAATTATGGGAAATTCATTTTTGCGAGGAAATAAAATTCTTTGCCAAAACTTACTTTTCAAGAAAATGACTTGAGTAAAGTTGGCCTTACTAAAATGGATTTTAAATCAAAATGGTTAAGCGAAGTCGATTTTATTAAAACCAACTTTAAACTAATTATTTTTTTCGAAAACATTTTTAAGAAGAAGAGACTAAAAATAAAGACATTGAGAAATAATTTTTTAAAATAGGAAGCATTCCTTTTATTTATTTATTTTTTTAATGAAGTCCATTTTCGTAAAACCGAAATAAGTTATAGAAAAAAGAAAAAAGAAAAAGAAAAAAAGGAAAAAAAAAAGCCCCAACACAATAGCCAAAACCGACTTTGGCATTAATATAGCTAAAACCGATTATTGGAGTACTATTTCTCCTCTCACACAAAAAAGCCCAAGCTCTCCCTTTCTGTGTCTCGCACGAAGGTCACCATCAACGTGCAAGGTCACCGCCATTGAAGCTCTTCTTTCCTTACTGCCTCCATGCCGCGCCGTCCTTCATTGATGCCGAGCTCAACCCGAACATAATAGGTCAATTTCTTTTTCAATTTTTGGTTGAAGCCAAATGGAATTCTTCGAATTGTCGTATCTTGAATGTCTTTCCACACATATTTAATTATGCTCTTAGCTTCTGAATTTTATATTTATTTTTATTTTATGATCTTTTTATGATCTTAACAGTATTGTACCCATGATATTTAGATTAGTAGATTTTTTAATGATCATAGAGTTGTTCAATTTGTTCTCTACATGCATTAAGGACTGAGTTTTTTTTTTTTTAGGAATTGATTGTGAACGATTGGGTTTGTTTGGATAAACTTGCTCTTGCCTTGGCTTATGAGTTTAATGAGATTTTGTAGGTCTGCCTTTGCAGAGAGGAATTAGGTACTAATAGAGGAAGTCTTATGTTCTAAATGGTCTTAATGTAGACCAGGTGTTCGTGGAATTGCCTGATTAAGTTTCTGAGTATTTGACGTTTGATTCTAGGTTACTTTCTATATATCCCTTCTTTGGATTATCTACTATTATTATTCTGTAGAAGCACCGTTTACCTTGTTTTGAGATTCCAACAAATTTTTTTTTTTTGGTTGCTAAGAGAGATTCCAACAATTTATTAATGGTTTGTGGAGGATGCCCATTTTTCACGAACATGAGATAGTTTTATAAACTAATTCCAGTGTACTCTATCCATAAATTTAACACACTTGGAACATCTTCAATACAGTGGGAAAATAATGAGCTCCAATGGGGAACTCAAAATGGGCCTACTAGTTTAGGGACATATATTTATAGTTTATACTCAATACGTAAACAAAGGGAGATTATCCAATGGACTGTTATCAAAATATATTAAACATTAACTATTTTTGTCACCATTGACTGTGTGAAAACAAAAAGACGATCTCTTTGGATTATGCACTGGTATGTGTGGCTTTGAAGACATTAACCCTTATGTCTGGAGTTGCGCATATAGGTATGTTCCTTTCTTTACAAAATTCCTTGCAATATGTAACTATAGAGGATATTTGCGAATAGACGTAGGTATGTTGAAGTCTTCTTGTGGTATGATTGGAAAAAAAATAAAAATGTAGAGGATTCCATTCATATTAATGTATCAGAGTTGAGCAATACTATGTTTCCTAAATTTGAGATAGCCTCAATTCTATCGGAGTTGGTACCACGATCACTGCCACAACATGTTGATACAATTGTCAAAGCATATATTTTTGTGAACCATAGCATTAATCATTGAATTATTACTAGAGTCATGCTATGTTTCCTAAATTTTATATTCTAAATGGGAACCAAGCATGTATGAGAATAATTTTGGATACGAAATTTTGTAAGTGTAGCATTACTCTTTCCGCAATACCTTTGGTTTGAAGCGGACTCAATCAGGTAATTTCCTGAATAATGCTATGTTTTCTCAAATTTGGTTCCTAAATGCTTTGTTAGTTCTACCGTTACACTGGGCTAAAGCCCAGCTCTGCCCAGCCCTAACCTTACATACACGTCTCTGCCTAGTATTAAAAAATTTGTAAATTGCACTTAGTTGTCTTCAGACACTACTATTTGAATGAATGCTTGTCTTCATGACTTGTTGGACAGTTTACTGAACTCTATGGTCAATATGGTATAACATGTTTATTGATATTTTTTATTTTTTCATTTATTTTTTTTTGTTATAAGAGGTTAGCAAGAAAATAACGTAAATCAAGCACAAGAAATTGCACCGTGAACGAATAACTTAGCAAACATGAAATATTTGTAAATACTTTGTTCTAACATATATTAACACATTGGCATTGGGCAATAACTATATTATATGTCCATCCGTTTGCTTAATTTTATTGTTCAATGTGGTGGCATTACTTTACAACATAGGGAACTTTATTGTTCAAGTTTTCGTAAATATATTGACAATTCTTTTCCTTGAAGGTTTTTGGAGAAGTTGCAGCAGAGATTCAAATGATGACAGCGGACTTTGGTTCTAATGTAAGTTGTATTTTTATAAAAATTTTGATGAACTTGTTTTTTAAGAACTTGTAATATTCTAATGCTTTCCATTTGTTTGTGTCGCAGATTCGGTATAGACGATGTTGATTGGTAGAGGATCAACTACATCTTATTTTGTTGAGGTGTTATGAACAATGGAAAACATTAGTTCATGTTTTCTTAACCAGTAGTTTATGAACGATGTATTAGTTTGTTAAGGTTTTTTATTTTTTTGTGAATAGCCCAAGCAAAGTTTTTTATTCAATGAAATTTGTTTTTTGGACATGATCTTGTAATGATATTTGTGTTAATTCTATTATGTGATGTTGGGTACAGAAACAAGAATAAGAATAGGTTTAAAAAAATGTGTAGCGATGGAAATTTTTGTTGCCAAAACTATGTAGTGAATTTTGTAAAAACTCGTTAGCGAGGAAATATTCCTGCGCCAAAGATATTTTTGAAAATT
This sequence comes from Hydrangea macrophylla, assembly GCA_033977485.1. NCBI lineage: Eukaryota > Viridiplantae > Streptophyta > Magnoliopsida > Cornales > Hydrangeaceae > Hydrangea > Hydrangea macrophylla. The sequence continues at coordinate 89,681,192 of CM066986.1, forward strand.
ATTTAGAGAGTCTTTTGTGAGGAAATTTTTTGTCGGTAATGATCACTACAACAAAAATGGCCTATAGAGACATTTATTTTGAGACAAAAAATAAAAGTGTCTTTAGAAGTTACTTGTAACGACACATAATTTTCTGTCTCTACAAAAGAAAATATTTGTCTTTAAAAGTGACTTGTAAGGACACACAATTTTTGGTCTCTACAAAAGAAAATAATTGTCTTTAGAAGATACTTATAAGGACATATAATTTTTGGTCTATAAAAAAGAAAATTAGTGTATTCAGAAATTCCTTGTAAGGACATATAATTATTCGTCTCTAAAAAAAAAAACCCTGACTTTAGAAGTTACTTGAAAAACACATAATTTATTGTCTCTATAAAAGAAAATAAGTGTATTCAAAAGTACAAAATAACGACATTTATTAATTTTTTCTTTATAAAAAGAGAATTATCTCAATAAACAAAAAAAAATTTAACATAACAAGAATATCGGCATGTCTCCGCGTTTAAAAATGTAATACCCGTTCAGTTTCTACTACACTTGTTTAGTTGTAGAATATATAAATAATATTTAGTGACAATATAAGTCAGTGACTTAGAGAATGTAGTGGTACTTAAAATATTTTTCCGATCTAATAGGGTTATTTTTGGCTAAAATGAAACCATCATTATTTATGGAGAGCATTGGTATAATTTTCTGAGTACAGTAGGATGGTTAAAAAAAAAAAAAAAAATACAGATTTTCAATTTTATCTGTACATTTGAACCATTAATAGAAAAACCAGACCAGACATAATATTGATTGGCCACGTGTAAGGACCAAAATTTGGCCACTTGTAAGCACCTAAGCTTGGCCACTTGTAAGGCCCAAAAGTTGCCACATTTTTATGCGCCTAGAAAGAAAAAAAAAAAAAAAGAGATATGAAAAGATTCATATCTTAGCACAGCTAATAAATAAATAAACCCTATACCTAGCTTAGACTAAAATGATGCAAGAGTTATATTCCATTTTCCCCTACATAAACACATCCCGGGAGTTAGTTTTCTTCACAACAAATAACTCAATAAGGCCATGTTTGGCTACTCATTAATAGAGTAAATGAGAAATAGTTACTTTGGGCAATCAAAAAGGGTGGAGATCAAGGAAGGAAATTATTCCCAAGCTTTATTAAAGGTGAGAGTTTGCCTATAGCATTTATTTTATCTTTAAATCTCTCAAATTGTGAAAATTATAAAGTATTTAGTGTATCTTCAAATATATTGAAAGTGGAAGTCTACATATAGTATTTATTTTTATCTTTAATTCTATTAAAACTAAGAGTCCTACACAAGTTTCATTTTTTTTTATGTAAATATATATGTATATATAATTATTATTAAACCCCTCCGTTTTGTTCTTTCAAAACATATGGGGTGGATTGAGAATTGAGTTAGCTATATATATATATGTGTGTTTGTGTGTGTATCCAAAATAATAAAATAAAATAAACAGAAATTAGTTCACTGTAAACATGTTTGACCGGCCACCGGCGTCAGAGAGTTGCCGGATTTGTTGTCAGCAATCGTTAGTTGGTGACTAGACCAGAATTCATATGTATCCAAGTATTACTCTTGGGTAATTTTACTAGCAGAGTGAAAGTTTACATAGTGAATGAGAGTAGTTTCAACGGGTCAAAGGTTGGAGTTTCCAATCTTGCCACACCTGCAAGTTACATATATATTTTTATTGTTTTTATGTTAAAGAAAGAAAAGAACATGAGCAGCCAGCGAGTCAACTCGTCGTGCCAACCCAACAGGTTTATGGGCTGGGCCTTAATTTGGTGGAATGTACGGAATAGTATTGCTCATGAATAATTAGAAAATAAATAAATAGTAGAATGGTCCAACTAGGGGCTATTTGATTAACAAATTTATGAACTTCTAATTAGAATTAAATATCCTGTGTGGTTTAAGAAAAATAATTTTTTTATAATTCAACACTAGTATATTTGGTGGTATTAATTACCAATTATTAGTCTTAATTGTTAAACAAATGAAATTTTTGATAGGTACTGTTATTGTCTAAAGAAATGAGGTATATTATGGTATTAATGTTTAAGGAGCTGAGATATATTCTGGCATTAAGGAACTGAGTAATATTATGATGTTGTATCTTGACTTATGTTATATGATCATACATGTGCTTTATATAGCTATTGTTATGATGGGGTAGATAGTTGAGGTCTTTTGACCAAGAGACTTGAACCCATGAGGTCTGAGATAGTCCCTATGATGACCAAGACGGAGAGAGTCTTGCAGTGAGTACTCATATACTATTCGTTTCGAGCAAGTAGGCTGGCGGATGGTATACACCTTTTGAGCAAGTAGGCTGAGGTGCTGTGGTCGTTTCGTTGGATCAAAATAATGATTTTCACACAATTATTAAGGAGCTTGTCGTGTGTGATTGGCATGTGATAAATGATCTATTTTGCAGGTAGCTGGAGAGAGGCTAAGGTATAACCTGCATTGTTATATACGTTGGCATGTGCAATAAGTATTATGGCATATCTACTTGAGATGAAATATTGTAAATTCTTTAGATATGCAATCATTTAATTGAAATAATGACGTAATTTAAATAAGTCATAAAATAATAATGACTCGTCGAAAGAGGATGACTATTAAAGTGAAGGTAATTAATTACCTGTTATGCTAAGAGATATATAAATGTTATATGTGAGTCTCTCACCAGCTGTCACAAGCTGACAAATGTTTCATATTCGCTGGACATTCCATGTTCAGTACATTTCAGGCATCAGGATCAAGTATCTCGCACAAGGGTTAGCATTCAATGGACATAGAGCTAATGAAAATTAAATGCAGGTTGTATGAAAGAAGATTTAAGTTGCAGGGGTATTTGACTAAGATAGTAGTGAAATTTATGCTTTTCGAAGGATAATGATGTACTTGAGAGAGGAAATTATCCTACAAAGAAATTTTGTATTAAAATGTTAGACTTCCGCTAATGTATTATAACTATTGAAAGAATATTATGCATGGCACATCAGACAGCTCTCGAACCTATCACTGCCTACGTTTCAAAAATTACACTATTTTTGCTATTCGGGGCGTGACAGGATTTTTGGTGTCAGAGCTTTGGTTTTTACTATCTGAAGTGCATGGCATAGAACTTGGACATAGTACTAGATTTTAGTAACAACCTTAAGATAAGATTTAGATAGGTCATCAAGGAGAGTATAAACTGATGGTAGTAATTAGATATAGAGAATTGGACAGTCCAGTTTTGAAGATGACTTTTGTGTATCCGCACTTATAGAGGCATCAATAATGATAGTATTTTCCTGACCAGAGGTTAATGACGTTTGATATAAGGATATATTACTCGCCAGTATATAAGAGTATATATGTCAAGATTTCAATGCCAAGGTTATATAATTGTGATAGTTGGTAGTCTTCAGTCAAGGGTGTTCACATATGTAATAAATTGTGACTACTTTATAATTCTTTGGAATTTGATTTAGTGATTAAGAGTTGTAACTAGAGTATATGATTGAATCCGAATATATATGGTTATATGCATATATCCAAAGTTCTTAGTAATTTCTTATTACTTGCCTCAGTGTTAGTAAGAAAGTAGATAGAATGAATCTTTGGAGAAGTGGAGTCCATTGGAAAGAAAAAGCAGAATGAAAAAAAAAAAAAAAAAAAACTTTTTAGCAAATATATATATATATAAATTTTTTTTAAACATGTTCACAAGGAGATCGTGGATGCTAATACTTGTAAGAACATGACTTAGACCAAATTCAAGAAGAACTTTTAGAGAATATTAAAAGAGGCTTAAGGATCGGAAGATATTGATGCACAAGGAAGGGAAAAGAGTTTTGAGGATTGGAAACGTGGATATAAAAGAAAAGGAATTAGAGGCAATAATTGAGAAGTACACTTTGGAAGGTAAGTATATAGACTGTAGGGATTTCTATTTTGTAAATTATATAGGATTATCCGAAATCTTAGAACTTTGAGAGAAAAAAAAAATAATTTATTTGAGTTATTTTAAGAACATGGTATTAATTTTTGAATTTGAATGTGAGGAAAGAAATAAAAGAATAAGGTATACCCTCAAGAGCATGATACACTAATCATGGGTGAAGAAACCTACAGTAATTCGGCGAACAATTGAGAGCTATCTATGGCCATGAAATTTGGAAGATTTTAATATCCTAGTGGATTATTCGTTGAATGAAATTCTAAAGATTAGAAGAAAATTTTGTGGAATCTGGATTCAATAGAAAGTGAAATATTGGATTAGTATTCTTGAGACAGCATAAGACGAAGACAATAGTAGCAAATATTTCAAAGCATGGAATCATTTTTTTTTACAAATTGGGAAACTGAATATTTTAAAGATTGAACCTTACTTGAAGCTATAGTAGAACCCTGATTTTATTTTGAGATCAATTATATGGATTAGACTCATAATTCTTGATGAACAACTTGGTACCTAGAACAAAAGTTTGAAGGACGACAAGGTCTATTTGTTCTGTATTGGAAATTTTGAGTAAGAGATAGTAGAGATTGCTTGAAAGTTAGCATAATCAGTATTTGAGAGTTTACAAGTGTAATACCCTGTATTTTTATAAATATTTAATGCAGAGAGATTCCATATACTTCCTTTGACCATTCATAAAATTCAATCTTCGATCGATCGAAGCTCGTTCGAGCGATCGAGCACCTTAAGTTCAAGCGATCGAACCCTGTTCGAGCGATCGAAACCCTACCGACCTGAATTTAATACGTGGTCCCCATTTTAATCGATCAAACCCTTCTCAATCGCTCATAACCTGGCCGATCTGAGTTCGAGCGATCGAACTGTTTTCGATCGATCGAACATGAAAAATATCAGAATCCCAGTTTCTGCGCAGAACCAGCCACCTACACCCTCTCCCCTCTATATATGGTTGTGCTCGTGTGTTTGTGAGGGTTTGCTGAATTTGGAGAGTTGAGAGAGTGTGTGCTTGTGTTGATATATATACACCTCCACATATATATATATATACATACACCCATACATATATATTATATATACACTCACATCTTGGAGGAAAGAGAGAAACAAAGAAGAAGAAGAAGAAGAGGAAGAGAAAGAGACGGAGAGACAGAGAGAGAAAGGACAGAGACAGAGGAGAAAGAGAGAGGCCACCATTGGAGAGCTTCGGAGCTCAAAGCTTCGCCAAACGCGTCCTTAGCACCCTAAGTGAGTTTTTACTCACTCGATCTCTTTACTACGATGTTTTACGAGTTTTTGGTATGTTTAGGAGTATTAAAACGTCCCCAAGACGCCTATGCTTGTGATGTTTAGAATCTGCTGGAGAAGACGACGTTCGAGCGATCGAGCAGAGCTCAATCGATCGAAGGTTCAATAGTCGAGCGATCGAGCAGAGTTCAATCGATCGAAGGTTCAATCGATCGAACTGTTTTCGATCGATCGAACTTCATTTTTCCTCGATCGATCGAAATGACTTCAATCGATCGAGAAATGCAGAATATGGTTTATTTCTTTAGTTTATGTTATATGAGGTTCGAATACTCGATTTACGATTCGGACTTCTATTATGCGATTATGGGTTTAGTAGGGAGAATGTGACAACACAGATAAGTATAATTAAGAATAATGGATTAATACAGTGACGTTAGATATATGCGGTTCATGTCTGAGTTCGATATCCGTTTATTTCAATCAGAGTAGTCAGGCCACATGGGAAGTCATGTATCGATAGAAGTACAGTGTTTAGGTAGGTTTGATAAGTCTGGATATGGTACGTGGGCGGATGCCTGGTCATGATATGCTTTCGCATGCGGTGGATGGTTTATATCCTTAACGAGCAGCGAAAAGTGGGCAGGACCATGTAGTCCTAAGGTAGCCAGACGATCGACGATATATCCTTAACGAGCGGTGGATGGTTTATATCCTTAACGAGCGGTGGATGGGTGATCACTGGTATACTACGAGAAGTCGTGGCAATAGATTTGATATGCTGTTGTTCAAAGCGTTATATCCCTGACATGCGGTGGAGGGTTTATATCCTTAACGAGCGGGGGATGGACTGACGTGGTGTCCATGAATGCGGTGGATGGTTTATATCCTTAACGAGCAAATGGACATAATGATAGTATATCTACATATGTTAAACGATTGTGTCTGTTCTTCCTAGACAGAGTGTGTTGATGTTTCGATCTGAGGATAATAAGACGATAAGGGTTGAGTTGCGATATTGGAATACAGAGAAGATATTATGTAATAGAACTATATCTTAGACGTTCCATAACTTGTTATACGTTATAGCATTGATACCCTGTGAGTTTCTATTCACTCAGCTCTCAGTAAGCTGACGGACGTTATTGCCTGGACATTCCCCGTCCAGATTTCCCTGTCCCTTTCAATACAGATAATGGAGCTTACAGTAGCGGTTACTACCCTGACGGAACTTATGCAGAGGATGGCCCCACTGAGGCCGATTACGCTGGAGAAAGAGGGTACACTGATGACTATCCTTATGCCAGCTGAAGACTGAAGATAGTGATATCTAGTTTATGTATTTCCGTTTCCTGTTGAACTCTGTTGAGTTTTAGTTTGACGGGTACTTTGGCATATGTTGTCTCCAGACCTGTCGTGATCCTGTGGACCACACTCTGATGTTTTGTAACAATATTACTGTTTATATTTCAATTATTTACTGTTCCTGTTTGGACTAGTACTGTGTGGTGTGGATATCAGTGACTTTCACTTGTCATTCCCTATGGACCCATAAAGGAAATTTATTTTTCTCTATTTATGCTACTCCGGGGCGTGACAGGGTTTTTGGTATCAGAGCCTTAGGTTCTGATATTGTCGTTCACTGATGGATTCCACACCATCTGGTCCTAGTGTTGAGTTTCCTGAGATGAGATATGAGTATAAGATAAGTTCGTCTTCCTGACGATAGATAGTTTCCTTTGCAGGATAGCATGGATCCAGAGTTCCACCAGTTCGTTACCGATGCTTATGGAGGGCACGTGATCCATGGGGATACCGTGGAGCCAGCTGACCCAGAGTTTTATCGGGAGCGTGTGTGCCAGATAGCTAATCGACATTTAGAGGAGGATATGTGGAGAGCGCTTTATGAGACCGGGAGGACTCACCCGACGCAGATGCGTATGGATGCTTACCATACTGCGAGGATTGGTAGAGACATTTGCCAAGAGATATTACGGTTAGTTCAGAGTAAGCCTGAGATGGATGAGATTGAGTTGAGAGCCATCATAGCCGGTCCACCAGAGCCTATAGTTGCACCAGCACCGGCAGAACCACCATCACCTGTACTCGACGTACCAGTCCCAGAGCCTGAACCGATTCAGGAGGATGAGGACCCAGAGCCCGAGGATGAGCATCCCGATGGGGATATGGATGAAGATGGAGAGGAGGAGCCGATAGATGATGAGGACCCAGTAGAGGATGAGCCTGCAGATCACGCAGACGAGGATGAGCTAGAGGATGACCCCGAGGAGCCAGAGTTCGAGCCGGAGGATCCAGTACAGGACCCAGAGGCTATTGAGGCAGACATTGTAGTAGATGAGGATGCGCCCGATGAGGAGGTAGTTGTGCCAGAGATACCTGTTGTGCTCCAGATACCAGCCGGACCGATTATGCATATGGCAGCCATGGCCGATATGGCAGTAGGATGGATAGCTCAGATGGTCGCTCAGCCAGCGGGTTTTGTTATAGGAGAGGCCGCGATAGCAGGAGCTCTTGATATAGCCGACGGATTCGCCGCAGTAGCAGTTGATGTCGCTAACCAGGCGATAGTGGACGTGATGGAGGATGATGATGCAGAGATGATAGAGGATTGGGATATAGGGGTAGTAGTTGGAGATCTTGTTGCACCAGTCGAGGATGATCCACTCGTGGAGATAGAGATTGATTCAGAGGATGAGGCACCACCAGCAGGATCAGATACTGACGACTTTTGAGTCAGGACCTGCAGGACTTAGTTTTGTTAGTTTTACCAGGACATGTTGTCCACTAGATTTTTGGGAGCTTGAGAGATAGCTATTTGACCATAGCTTTGTATAGATATTAGCAGTAGTATTGTATAGTTGACCTTAGTGCTGTTTCTGCTTATGTCCCACGTGGTACATGGTATGGTTACTGTGTACTCCATGGTATATCTTTTGATATCTATATATATACAAGCAGTATGTTTGATATTGATTGTTGGTTGTTTGATGTGTGAATTGTAGAACTGTTAGTTCTTGTTGCTTCTCGTTCTATCTTGGTTTCGTTTCTGCGAGAAGACTTTCAGCTAATCGATATGTCTCTTGTAGGCGATACTCGTTATCATTATGGTAGGACCCTTGAGAAATCACCAAGCGCGAATTGGAGCACCTATTCCGGAAGGGATGGATCCAACGGGAATCTTTGAAGCATTTATGCAAAGGATGGAACATGTGGGGGATACTTATAATCATTCCACCCACCAGAGACCTCTTGTACCGCCGCCACCGAGACAGACTGGAGACAAGTTGTTAGCAAATTTTCGTGGGTTACGTCCAGAGAAATTTGATGGACTAACAGAACCATGGAAAGCCGAACAATGGATAAGAGAGATGGAATTGATATTTGAGGCATTGGAATGCAGCGAACAAGAGAAGCGACGTCTTGCTACGTTTCAGCTCACTTATGCCGCCGCAGATTGGTGGGAAGCCGAGCGAGCCACTGTCGGAACCGATGCTGCAAGAGCGATGTCATGGGAGACATTCAAAGGAAGATTTTTGGAAAAATATTTCCCAGAGGATGAGAGAGATCAACAGGAGAAGAACTTTCTCAATCTGGTTCAAGGAGGATGGACTGTCAGGGAATACACGACACAGTTCGAGCGTCTATCCAGATTTGCTCAGCATATGATAGACACTCCACAGAAGAAGGTGAAGAGATTTCACCAAGGATTGAATCCCCACTTCAGGCATATGATGGTTGGTCATCTAAACCAAACATATGAAGAGATTGTTAGATTTGCTACGGGATTAGAGAAGGATGCTTATCCAACACAGCAACCACAGATGAATCGACCCCAGCCGTCAAGAGGGTTTCAGCAGAGGAATTTCCGTAACCTGCCGCTAAGGAATACCCAGGGTTGGAGACCACAGGGGAATTTTCAAGGGAATAAGAGAACCTGGGAAGGAACTAGAAAGCCACATCAGGGCTATATTCGACCTCAGCAATATCCACAGCGAGGACCACAGCCTCAGGCATTGCTGACAGCGCCGCCGAGCAATAGCGGAGGATGTTTTAATTGTGGGAAGCCAGGACATATTGCAAAGTTTTGCACAGCTTCAAGGGTTAACAACCGACTAGGAGCTAACTGTCGGAATTGCAACAAGTCGGGACATCTAAGCAAGGATTGTCGTGCACCACAAGGAGGATACTATGGAGCATCGATTTAAGGGATACAAGGACCTCCAGATCAGACAAGGATGAATGCTATTATCCCAGGAGAAGCAGGCTTTAATGCTGATGAGCAGCAACATTTGGAAGGTACGCTTGTGCTCTTTCATAGTCCAGTTAAAGCGTTATTTGATACTGGAGCTGCACGCTCATTTATTGCTGTTAAGATTGTGCGTCAATTCGGTTTAGGACCCCAGACACTTGAGTCAACACTGAATGTTGTGTCACCGTTGGGAGTGACAGTTAAGTTGAGTAAAGTGTGTAAGGATTGCCCATTGACCTTGGGAGATAGGAATCTGCCAGCAGACTTAGTAGTTCTGTCAATGTCCGAGTTCGACATTATCCTAGGGATGGATTGGTTAACTAAGTACAGTGCCAATTTGGATTGCCCTACTAGGACGATTGTATTTTCGATACAAGGAAGGCCGACGATTAGATTTCAGTGTCAGCCGACAAGCGACATATTTCTTACGAGTAGTTTGGCTACAATCGGGAGTACGAGTACGGAGCTCAAGATGGATCAGATTCCTATTGTACGAAATTTTCAGGATGTATTCCAGGATATTAAAGGACTTCCACCGAAAAGAGAAATAGAGTTTTGTGTGGAATTAGTACCTGGTACATTGCCAATTTCCAAGACTCCATATAGAATGGCACCAACTGAGATGTTGGAACTGAAGAAGCAAGTTCAGGAACTTGAAGACTTAGGATTCGTTCGCCCGAGTACGTCACCTTGGGGAGCACCAGTTCTGTTTGTAAAGAAGAAGGACGGGACACTTCGACTCTGTATAGACTATAGGGAGTTGAACAAGGTAACGATTAAGAATAGATATCCACTACCTCGGATAGACGACCTATTCGATCAGTTACAAGGATCTAGGATCTTTTCCAAGATTGATTTACGTTCAGGATATCACCAGTTGTTAGTTCGACCAGAGGATGTGTCAAGGACTGCATTCAGGACAAGATACGGACATTACGAGTTTCTAGTTATGCCTTTTGGATTGACGAATGCGCCAGCAGTGTTCATGGACTTGATGAATAGAGTATTCAGACTATATCTGGATCAATTCATTATAGTATTCATCGACGATATATTGATCTACTCAAAGACCGAAGAGGATCACAGAGACCACTTACAGATTGCCTTACAGACACTTCGAGATAACAAGTTGTATGCAAAGTTCAGCAAGTGTGAATTTTGGCTACAGGAAGTCAAATTTTTAGGACATGTTGTATCTCGAGATGGTATCTCTGTGGACTCATCTAAGATTGATGCAGTCTTAAGTTGGAATAGACCGACCAATGCGACAGAGGTCAGAAGTTTTCTTGGATTAGCAGGATATTACAGAAGATTTGTCGAAGGATTTTCCAAGATAGCGGGACCATTGACGAATTTAACAAGGAAAGAGACAAAGTACGCATGGACAGACAAGCATGAGGGAGCATTTCAGGAGTTAAAGGAAAGATTGACTTCTGCGCCGGTACTTGCGATACCTAAGAGTGGAGAAAGGTATGTGATCTACAGTGATGCATCGCACCAAGGACTTGGATGTGTGCTTATGCAAGACGGGAATGTTATCGCATATGGATCAAGACAATTAAAGGTACACGAGAAGAATTATCCTACGCATGATTTGGAATTGGCAGCAATAGTGTTTGCATTAAAGATTTGGAGACACTATCTCTACGGAGAAAAGTTTGATCTGTTTTCCGATCATAAGAGCTTGAAGTATTTGTTCTCTCAGAAGGAGTTGAACATGCGACAACGAAGATGGATGGAGTTACTCAAGGATTACGATTTCTCATTGCAATACCATCCAGGTAAAGCAAATGTCGTAGCAGATGCTTTGAGCCGTAAACCTCGACTAGTGATCGCTACATTACTAATTCGAGAATGGAAAGCGTTGGAGGTGTTAGCCGAATTCCAGCTCCAGCCAGTGGAACCAATGGAAAGGCAACATTTTGGATGTCTGATGGTACAACCAACTCTGATCAGCCGTATCATAGAAACTCAGCAGACAGCAGAAGATTTGAAGTTATGGTTCGCGAAGATGTCAGCTAAAGAACCAGAAGTCTGGAGTAGTGGTACAGATGGAGTCTTACGATGTAAAGGTAGACTATGTGTACCTAACAAAGAAAATCTCCGGAAAGACATATTGGATGAAGCTCATAAGTCACGGATGACGATTCATCCAGGAGGTACAAAGATGTACAAGGACTTGAAGAGAAATTTTTGGTGGGAAGGAATGAAGCGAGAAATGGCTGAGTATGTTTCTCAGTGTCTTACTTGTAAACAAGTAAAGGCAGAACATCAGAAACCACCTGGACTTCTACAGCCGTTACCAGTTCCTCAATGGAAATGGGAACACATCACCATGGATTTTGTGGTAGGATTGCCAAAGTCACAGCAGAACCACGACGCTATTTGGGTAATCGTGGATCGACTTACGAAGACAGCACATTTTATTTCCTATAGCATGAAGTATCCAGTGGAACGATTAAGTCGGATGTATCTGCAACATGTAGTACAGTTACACGGAGTACCTGTTTCTATTGTGTCAGATCGAGATTCGCGTTTTACTGCAGAGTTTTGGAAAAGTCTTCAGACAGCAATGGGAACAACTTTGAACTTAAGTTCAGCCTTTCATCCGCAGATGGACAGACGGAGAGAGTTAATCAAGTAATGGAAGACATGTTACGCGCTTGCGTTATTGATTTTGAGAATTCTTGGGAGACACACCTGCCGTTGATAGAGTTCGCTTACAACAACAGTTATCATTCGAGCATAGGAATGGCACCGTTCGAAGCTTTGTACGGAAGACCTTGCCGATCGCCGTTATGTTGGGCCAAAGTTGGAGATACTCAACTTCTTGGGCCAGAAATGATACGAGAAACCAGCGAGAAGATCCAGATTGTACGTGAGAAGATGACGACAGCTCAGACCCGACACAAGAATTATGCTGACAAACGACGAAAAGATTTAGAGTTTGCCGTTGGAGATCATGTGCTACTCAAGGTTTCACCAGTTCGAGGAATTGTCAGATTTGGTCAGAAGAGAGGCAAGTTATCACCCCGTTTTATCGGACCATTCGAGATTCTAGAACGTGTTGGGAAAGTTGCTTATCGCCTTGCATTGCCACCGAAAATGTCAGGAGTGCACAACGTTTTTCACATCAGTATGCTAAGGAAGTGTGCTCATAACCCAGCACACAAGATCAACTTCGAGGATATTGAAGTCAACGATAATGTTACGTTTAACGAAGGACCAGTTTGCATTTTAGATCGTGGAGTCAAGAAGCTCAGAAATAAGGAAATTCCGTTATTCAAGATTCAGTGGAAACATCATGATGAAGGAGAAGCTTCGTGGGAGCTAGAGTCAGAGATGCGTGAGAAATTTCCGTTTTTGTTTTAACCCTGTATGTTTCTGATTTCGAGGACGAAATCTTTTGTTGGGTGGTGGATGATGTAATACCCTGTATTTTTATAAATATTTAATGCAGAGAGATTCCATATACTTCCTTTGACCATTCATAAAATTCAATCTTCGATCGATCGAAGCTCGTTCGAGCGATCGAGCACCTTAAGTTCAAGCGATCGAACCCTGTTCGAGCGATCGAAACCCTACCGACCTGAATTTAATACGTGGTTCCCATTTTAATCGATCAAACCCTTCTCAATCGCTCATAACCTGGCCGATCTGAGTTCGAGCGATCGAACTGTTTTCGATCGATCGAACATGAAAAATATCAGAATCCCAGTTTCTGCGCAGAACCAGCCACCTACACCCTCTCCCCTCTATATATGGTTGTGCTCGTGTGTTTGTGAGGGTTTGCTGAATTTGGAGAGTTGAGAGAGTGTGTGCTTGTGTTGATATATATACACCTCCACACATATATATATATACATACACCCATACATATATATTATATATACACTCACATCTTGGAGGAAAGAGAGAAACAAAGAAGAAAAAGAAGAAGAGGAAGAGAAAGAGACGGAGAGACAGAGAGAGAAAGGACAGAGACAGAGGAGAAAGAGAGAGGCCACCATTGGAGAGCTTCGGAGCTCAAAGCTTCGCCAAACGCGTCCTTAGCACCCTAAGTGAGTTTTTACTCACTCGATCTCTTTACTACGATGTTTTACGAGTTTTTGGTATGTTTAGGAGTATTAAAACGTCCCCAAGACGCCTATTCTTGTGATGTTTAGAATCTGCTGGAGAAGACGACGTTCGAGCGATCGAGCAGAGCTCAATCGATCGAAGGTTCAATAGTCGAGCGATCGAGCAGAGTTCAATCGATCGAAGGTTCAATCGATCGAACTGTTTTCGATCGATCGAACTTCATTTTTCCTCGATCGATCGAAATGACTTCAATCGATCGAGAAATGCAGAATATGGTTTATTTCTTTAGTTTATGTTATATGAGGTTCGAATACTCGATTTACGATTCGGACTTCTATTATGCGATTATGGGTTTAGTAGGGAGAATGTGACAACACAGATAAGTATAATTAAGAATAATGGATTAATACAGTGACGTTAGATATATGCGGTTCATGTCTGAGTTCGATATCCGTTTATTTCAATCAGAGTAGTCAGGCCACATGGGAAGTCATGTATCGATAGAAGTACAGTGTTTAGGTAGGTTTGATAAGTCTGGATATGGTACGTGGGCGGATGCCTGGTCATGATATGCTTTTGCATGCGGTGGATGGTTTATATCCTTAACGAGCAGCGAAAAGTGGGCAGGACCATGTAGTCCTAAGGTAGCCAGATGATCGACGATATATCCTTAACGAGCGGTGGATGGTTTATATCCTTAACGAGCGGTGGATGGGTGATCACTGGTATACTACGAGAAGTCGTGGCAATAGATTTGATATGCTGTTGTTCAAAGCGTTATATCCCTGACATGCGGTGGAGGGTTTATATCCTTAACGAGCGGGGGGTGGACTGACGTGGTGTCCATGAATGCGGTGGATGGTTTATATCCTTAACGAGCAAATGGACATAATGATAGTATATCTACATATGTTAAACGATTGTGTCTGTTCTTCCTAGACAGAGTGTGTTGATGTTTCGATCTGAGGATAATAAGACGTTAAGGGTTGAGTTGCGATATTGGAATACAGAGAAGATATTATGTAATAGAACTATATCTTAGACGTTCCATAACTTATTATACGTTATAGCATTGATACCCTGTGAGTTTCTATTCACTCAGCTCTCAGTAAGCTGGCGGCCGTTATTGCCTGGACATTCCCCGTCCATATTTCCCTGTCCCTTTCAATACAGATAATGGAGCTTACAGTAGCGGTTACTACCCTGACGGAACTTATGCAGAGGATGGCCCCACTGAGGCCGGTTACGCTGGAGAAAGAGGGTACACTGATGACTATCCTTATGCCAGCTGAAGACTGAAGATAGTGATATCTAGTTTATGTATTTCCGTTTCCTGTTGAACTCTGTTGAGTTTTAGTTTGACGGGTACTTGGGCATATGTTGTCTCCGGACCTGTCGTGATCCTGTGGACCACACTCTGATGTTTTGTAACAATATTACTGTTTATATTTCAGTTATTTACTGTTCCTGTTTGGACTAGTACTGTGTGGTGTGGATATCAGTGACTTTCACTTGTCATTCCCTATGGACCCATAAAGGAAATTTATTTTTCTCTATTTATGCTACTCCGGGGCGTGACAACAAGAATAAGAAAATTCTAATTTTCACCAAGGAGTTCAGTTGACCTGTAAGGAAAATTTGGAGACGAACACAATTTCGTATGACCTATATAAATAAAGTGACCTATTTTGATTTAATAAAGTAGGTGAGCAATGGGCTATTTTGAGGATCATTAGGTAATAATTCTGATGTTTTTGGATAGTTCATCCTTATTGATAGATGAGCGCGTGTCTTAAAATAACATTTGATGGCACAATACAAGCATATGTCAAGCTTAAAAGACCAAGGAACAATACGAGGTTTGTATTGGAAGTACATGTGAATCATTTAATCTGGAAATTTGAGGATATCATGTCATATTACAATTGAGTTTGGGGACACTTGATAGCAAATTTTGACATCACATAAGTTGTGTGGCTTTTCGAGAAAATGTCACTACACTGTTGAAAGTACTTGTTTATGAGTAGAGAGATGATGACGATTACACTAACTGGATGATAATTGTGATTGTCTTGGGAGTAATTTTAATTGAAGATATTTGAAATCTATTTTGGAAAATAAGTATAAAGTGATGAAGGTATTTAATTATTAATCACTGAAGTTCCTATTTGATCAATGATTACAAAATGAAGGATTATTATAGAGGCTTTTTGGTAATTTAGAGATTGCTCCTCTATCAAGGAAAATTTATATTTCAACAAACTAAAGACAAATGGGGGTAGATTGTTTAGATTATGAGACATGCAAATAATTCAGATTAAGGGTGTACGAAAGTTTCGTGGAGGATAGGTTTGATTTCTACTTTGGGAGGTTAAGATTTGGACTTTAATGGGGTGGAAAGATAGTAGGCTTTCTTGTTATTGTATATTAAAAAAAAAAAATTTTAACTTTGGAGCACTATAGAACTGCTGTGTAGGCAAACATATGAGTTTGAGATTTTGAAGCACGCTTTATTCTTTATACATGAATGGGAGATTTGTAAGAAGTATCAGAGGTACAAGCTATTAGTTACCTGATCTTGAAAATAGGATATTTTGAATGCAAAAATAAGTCATATATGGAGCATTGGTTTTATTTAAAGCAACAAGTTATATATATCATTCGGAATTATTCCTCGAGTGACATTATATTGATCAATTAGCAATAACATGAATAGTAAAAGAATATGCCATTTGATCAGAATAATAGCTGCTTTTGATAGTGATTGATATGTGAACTCGAACTATATTCGATTTCAAAAAAAGAAGCAATTATGGAAATTTGAGGCATTAAGTCTAAAGATCTTTTGAATTGTTTGAAGTGGAAGTTTTAGATTCAATTAAGCAAGATGCGATTATCTCTAGCATGGTAAGCTTGTACATAAGATTTGCTAATAATGATATATGTGGGTATTTAGCAAGGTTTTGATCAATTGTATGGGACTACTCTTCAAGGCACAAAAGAATTACTATTTGAGAGTTTTTATTTTTTTAAAAAAAAAATTTCAGTTGATTTGTTACAGGATACTTCTTATGAGAAGAGATTTAAGACCAATAAGGTGATATAGAAATTTTGGAGAAAATAGTGAATAAGAATTTGACCTTTGAGATGATAATCTGTTTTCTTGATTCGAAATGAAAAAAAAAAATGAGAAAAGAAAAAGGGAAAATATCGGAGCATCGTTATACAAGGAAGTTTAGTTAAGTGTTCTTGATTAATAACTGAATTAGGAGATGTATCTTTCTATGTAAAGAATGTGAGAGAATAGTTGATTGAAATGTGGTTCTTATATGACTGTAGACGATATTTCATTGACTTCATAGTTTGAAGTGCTATTATAGGAGACTTATACTGTGGAAGATAAGGACACGAGGTCAATTATTTGTTACTTTGAAGCCAAAGAATTAATTGCGGGTGAAGTGATCATTGATAAGGTAGTATTGCTACTTCGAAAATTAATTAAGTTGATATTTTGGAGATGTTGGGATACTGGAAACGAGAAGAGTGCTGACCAGAGTGAGCTTCATAATTAAGATAATTATAAAACGCTAACAACCTATCCATGTTTATCCTTAGAGCGATAAACTAGGTGTGTGGAACCTTCAAAGTTTAAAAAATGGGTGAAGAAGGTGCCAAATACGTTAATGAAAGAAGTACTTTGAGATCTCTGAGGTTTAGATCAGATTGATTTCGGGGACGAAATCCTTTTCAAGGAGGGTAGAATGTAATACCCGTTCAGTTTCTACTACACTTGTTTAGTTGTAGAATATATAAATAATATTTAGTGACAATATAAGTCAGTGACTTAGAGAATGTAGTGGTACTTAAAATATTTTTCCGATCTAATAGGGTTATTTTTGGCTAAAATGAAACCATCATTATTTATGGAGAGCATTGGTATAATTTTCTGAGTACAGTAGGATGGTTAAAAAAAAAAAAAAAAAATACAGATTTTCAATTTTATCTGTACATTTGAACCATTAATAGAAAAACCAGACCAGACATAATATTGATTGGCCACGTGTAAGGACCAAAATTTGGCCACTTGTAAGCACCTAAGCTTGGCCACTTGTAAGGCCCAAAAGTTGCCACATATTTATACTTCTAGAAAGAAAAAAAAAAAAAAAAAAAGAGATATGAAAGATTCATATCTTAGCATAGCTAATAAATAAATAAACCCTATACCTAGCTTAGACTAAAATGATGCAAGAGTTAGATTCCATTTTTCCCTACATAAACACATCCCGGGAGTTAGTTTTCTTCACAACAAATAACTCAATAAGGCCATGTTTGGCTACTCATTAATAGAGTAAATGAGAAATAGTTACTTTGGGCAATCAAAAAGGGTGGAGATCAAGGAAGGAAATTATTCCCAAGCTTTATTAAAGGTGAGAGTTTGCCTATAGCATTTATTTTATCTTTAAATCTATCAAAATTGTGAAAATTATAAAGTATTTAGTGTATCTTCAAATATATAGAAAGGGGAAGTCTACATATAGTATTTATTTTTATCTTTAATTCTATTAAAACTAAGAGTCCTACACAAGTTTCATTTTTTTATGTAAATATATATGTATATATAATTATCATTAAACCCCTCCGTTTTGTTCTTTCAAAACATATGGGGTGGATTGAGAATTGAGTTAGCTATATATGTGTGTGTGTATCCAAAATAATAAAATAAAATAAACAAAAATTAGTTCACTGTAAACGTGTTTGACCGGCCACCGGCGTCAGAGAGTTGCCGGATTTGTTGTCAGCAATCATTAGTTGGTGACTAGACCAGAATTCATATGTATCCAAGTATTACTCTTGGGTAATTTTACTAGCAGAGTGAAAGTTTACATAGTGAATATGAGTAGTTTCAACGGGTCAAAGGTTGGAGTTTCCAATCTTGCCACACCTGCAAGTTACATATATATTTTTATTGTTTTTATGTTAAAGAAAGAAAAGAACATGAGCAGCCAGCGAGACAACTCGTCGTGCCAACCCAACAGGTTTATGGGCTGGGCCTTAATTTGGTGGAATGTACGGAATAGTATTGCTCATGAATAATTAGAAAATAAATAAATAGTAGAATGGTCCAACTAGGGGCTATTTGATTAACAAATTTATGAACTTCTAATTAGAATTAAATATCCTGTGTGGTCTAAGAAAAATAATTTTTTTATAATTCAACACTAGTATATTTGGTGGTATTAATTACCAATTATTAGTCTTAATTGTTAAACAAATGAAATTTTTGATAGGTACTGTTATTGTCTAAAGAAATGAGGTATATTATGGTGTTAATGTTTAAGGAGCTGAGATATATTCTGGCAATAAGGAACTGAGTAATATTATGATGTTGAAAATGGCTATTTGACAGCTAATTATGTTGTATCTTGACTTATGTTATATGATCATACATGTGCTTTATATAGCTATTGTTATGATGGGGTAGATAGTTGAGGTCTTTTGACCAAGAGACTTGAACCCATGAGGTCTGAGATAGTCCCTATGATGACAAAGACGGAGAGAGTCTTGCAGTGAGTACTCATATACTATTCGTTTCGAGCAAGTAGGCTGGCGGATGGTATACACCTTTCGAGCAAGTAGGCTGGGGTGCTGTGGTCGTTTCGTTGGATCAAAATAATGATTTTCACACAATTATTAAGGAGCTTGTCGTGTGTGATTGGCATGTGATAAATGATCTATTTTGCAGGTAGTTGGAGAGAGGCTAAGGTATAACCTGCATTGTTATATACGTTGGCATGTGCAATAAGTATTATGGCATATCTACTTGAGATGAAATATTGTGAATTCTTTAGATATGCAATCATTTAATTGAAATAATGACGTAATTTAAATAAGTCATAAAATAATAATGACTCGTCGAAAGAGGATGACTATTAAAGTGAAGGTAATTAATTACCTGTTATGCTAAGAGATATATAAATGTTATATGTGAGTCTCTCACCAGCTGTCACAAGCTGACGAATGTTTCATATTCGCTGGACATTCCATGTTCAGTACATTTCTGGCATCAGGATCAAGTATCTCGCACAAGGGTTAGCATTCAATGGACATAGAGCTAATGGAAATTAAATGCAGGTTGTATGAAAGAAGATTTAAGTTGCAGGGGTATTTGACTAAGATAGTAGTGAAATTTATACTTTTCGAAGGATAATGATGTACTTGAGAGAGGAAATTATCCTACAAAGAATTTTTTTATTAAAATGTTAGACTTCCGCTAATGTATTATAACTATTGAAAGAATATTATGCATGGCACATCAGACAGCTCTCCAACCTATCACTGCCTACGTTTCAAAAATTACACTATTTTTGCTATTCGGGGCGTGACAAAAAATATACCTTTAATTACCAGTATTTTTTTAAAAAAAATAAGTGCTGTTAATTACCAAGATTTTAAAGAGCGCTCGCAAATACCAGCACTTGGTAGTTAAATGACGATGCTTAACACCGTTTTCATACAAAATACCGATAATTAGCGGTGTTTGTAAAACAATGTCGTTAATTAATAGCGTTTGAAATTTAAACGTTTTCCCTCTGTCCTACCTAATAAAACGACGTCGGTAATTCTGTCTAATTTTTCTAATCTTTAATATTATTTAAGCATGAAGGACAACACACGGGAAAATATAGAGTCCAATTTAGGGTAGTTTCCGCTTTGCAATTGCAATAGCTTTGAAATTGCTTTTGTCAGAATAGATTACAAATATGTGGTGTTTGGGTAATGAATTGTAAAAGTGGTTACAGTGGAAGAATATATTATGTAGGTGTTTGGTGACATAAAAATAAGGTGATTTTAAATGTTCAAAAAATAATTATGCCCCTGGATTGGATTGAATACATAGTAATTTTAAATATTCTCCATATTATTAGATTTAATAAAAATTAATTACTTAAATAATAAATTAAATAAATGTATTCGATAATAATAACTATAGTAATATATAATATAAAAACAAGTAAATATAATAGTAATATAAAATATATTACTAATGGTGTTTAATACTTTAAATATATGTTAATAGTACACGATTTATTATATACAAATAAATAATTTTTGTATTTGTAGTTGAAAGTTGGCTATTTGTTCAAGCGGATTCAAGACTGCTACATATTCAAGGAAGTCTTAAGTTCAAAACTTGATAGACTGTCAGGAAAAAAAATTGGTGCAATTCTAGTGACACTCATAGCGACACAAAAATACATATGTGTTAGTAAAACTAGCTTTTAGTGACAGTTCTAATGACACTTTCGTTTTGTCATTACTCATGAATATATGTCACTTCAAAAATAACATTTAGTGACACTTTTAATGACAATTTTTTTTTGTCATTACAAAGTAACCTTTACCGACAGTTTTACCAACACTTGGGTAAGTGTCTCAACAAGGCTTAGCGACAGCACCTATTATGACACTTAAGTAAGTGTTGGTAAAACAACTAGTGACATATTTTATGACCTATTGCAACACTTTTTTCTGTCTTAAAAGGCCAATTTTGTTGTAGTGGATCAAATTTGAGAATACACATCTGAATTTTGGC
The DNA here is from genome assembly GCA_033977485.1 of Hydrangea macrophylla. Lineage (NCBI taxonomy): Eukaryota > Viridiplantae > Streptophyta > Magnoliopsida > Cornales > Hydrangeaceae > Hydrangea > Hydrangea macrophylla. The sequence continues at coordinate 89,702,392 of CM066986.1, forward strand.
AACGAAATTTTTTTCGTCGCTAAAATGTTTTCATTGGCGAGGAATTTATTTCCTCGCCAGATACTTTTTAAGACAACCCTTTGGTGGTAAAATTGGCGAGGAAATTATTTCCTCACAAAAAGATTTGGCAACGAAATACCTACTTTTAGCGAGGAAAATCAATTCTCACTAAAACCAGTTTTTGTTGTAGTGATACTAGATGAATGTGTGTCTCTCTCCCTAGAGACTATTTGATGTGTTTGAGATGTTTAATGCATGAATTGTCATATAAGCATATGTTTATAATTGTGCACTCAGCATATAGCTAAGCAGTGGAGATTTAAGGAAAGAAGAAAGGTGATGAGTGAGACCGCGGGAGTGACGGGAATTCTCCTCTTGTGTATGTTTTTGTTTTCTTCTCCAAGCCTTGTAATATTTAGCGCTTTAAATTACTAGAATTATGGAATTGACTTGGAAGGTGTAGTATGGTGTTCTAAGTCTTAAAACTCTTTTTAACTACATTGTAATGAATCCGAACTCATGGATTCGTGTTTTAAATGCTTAACTTGTTAATTTCGTGTTTTGGGAGGAATGTAATAGAACTTTCATGTTTTAATCCAAACAAGCCTTAGCTTGTTTCTTTATCGTCCCTGTTCATGGATTGGTAAGTCTAAATGTTGGTTTTGATAGTAAGTTATGACTTGTGAAGTTTGAAATGGTTTGCATGTGGGGTTGAGGTGTTATGTGTGGGTTGTTTGATGCCTTAGCACAATTCTGCAGCATTAGGCAGAGTTCTGCTGGAGGGTCATTCGACCGGTCGAAGGGGGTATTCGACCGGTCGAAGGGGGTCACTCGACCGGTCGAAATACCTCCTATAAGAAATCTTTTTCTATACCTTCTGGAATATTTTAAATGTTTTGATTGGTTCTTAGGGTACTTTTGGGGACCCCTTTTAACATGTATTCATCCGACTCGAAAAACAATTACGTTTTCAATTTTATATGGATTTTACCACTCGGAGGGTAATGTTTCCTAAAGTTTTATATTCTCAAGGTTGTTTAAAGTTCTTTTCTGCTGTGAATAATTATCTAATAGTTGGTTGAGCCTTGGTGGCGTGCCACGTGTCCTATTTCCGCACGTTAGCGGGATGGGTCGTGACACATAGCAAATCAGCTTAAACCTTTTCTCGATAAAATTATGTCCCCAATGCAGTCGGCTTTTATCTTTGGGAGATTGATCAATGATAACATCATCATAGCTCAAGAACTTGTCAATTCCATGAAACAGAAAAAAGGAAAATCTGGGCTTATCATATGGCAATGAAATTCGATATGGAGAAGGCTTATGACAAAATTGAGTGGGTCTTCTTGTTGAAGTTTTGAAATGTCTTGGCTTCAACAGTACTTTTTGTGATTGGATTATGCAATGTATTTCAACTGTGTCCTTCTCTATCCTTGTGAATGGCAAGCCTATGGGGTATTTTCATCCCCAAAGAGGGCTTCATCAAGGAGACCCTCTTTTTCCTTTTATTTTTATCCTCTACTCTGATGTCTTATCCAGGTTAATTCAAAGGGAAGGCGATGTGGGTTACATCAATGGGATCACCAATGGGATCGACGCCAGTTGGGATTGCCCTCACATTCACCATCTCAAGTTTGTTAACGATCTTATTGTGTTCGGAAGAGCCCACCCTGAAGAAGCAAATAATATCCTAAGCATCATCAAGAAGTATGGTGATTGGTCAGGTCAAAAAATAAGTCAGCACAAATCCAAAATCATTTTCAGCAAGAACTTTCACAAAGATGTCGCAAGACCTATTTGAATCCAGATTGAAACAGGTCCAATACGAAGTATCTCGGGCTCCCCCTTTCGATTGGGGGTCCCAGGCAACTTTTCATTGATATCTTAGAGAGGGTTCAAAACAAAATCCAAGGGTGGAAGATGGCTAATCTCTCCCAATCAACTAGATCCACATTGATCATAACGGTTACCCAAGCCATTCATGTTTACTCCATGTCTACATTCCTTATCCTCACTTCTGTCTGCAGCAAATTGGGCAGTCTTTATCGGAATTTCTGGTGGGTCCACAAAGGGATAGGAAATCTGGAGTGCCTAAAAGCATGGGACTCTCTTTGTCGTCCTAAGAGTTATGGGGGATTGGGATTTCGTAGTATGAAGGATTACAACACATCCCTTCTTGCCAAACTTGGGTGGCAAATTATTAACCACAAAGAGACTCCATGGGTTAATATTGCTTTGAACAAGTACCTTCACAATACGGAGCTGCTTGATGTTCCTAAGAAATTAAGCCAGTTCGTCCTCAATTTGGAAAGTTAGTGTTCATTCCAAACAGTTACTGAACAAAGGCGTGTGCATGCTTCTTGGAAAAGGTGATACCACCTCCATTTGGGACCACCCTTGGATTCCTTCCCTTCCGGCTTCAAGCCCGCATGTAACCCCATCGACAATCTGCAACTTTCCAAAGTTTGTGACCTCATCAACCCAAAAGATGGAAAATGGAATGTTACCTCTCTTAACTCGTTGTTCTGTCCTTCTACAGTTGAAGCGATTCTGCTGATTGATATTCCATCGGGTAGACAATTTGATAAGTTTAATTGGGCCCCGAATAGTAAAGGCAGCTTCATGGTGAAGTCAACATACTTAATAGATCAAAAAGCCCGCTTTTTTATCTTGGATTAACCCAAGTTTTGGAGTCATTCTGGAATGCGAAGATCCATGAACGACACAAGGAATTTCTTTGAAAAGTGGCGATCAAAGTTCTACTAGCCAAAGGGAAACTTTCAGCCAGATTCCACTTTGACAACACCCGTTGCGTTATTTGCAACCACGAACGGGAAACCATGGACCATTTGATCCTTGAATGCCTGGTGTCCAGGTTCCTGTAGCGATCTTTGCGGTGGCCCTTGGACCTGGCATCCCTCCTTATAAGGGGTATCGACCGGTGGCTGGAGGATATTCTTAACCCCACTACTAGGTTCAAGATCACCAAGGCGGATGCTCAAGATTTTACAATCTTTGCGGTTATTCTTATGGACCAATTTTGGTTCTTTCGGAATAAAATCCTTCATGAAGACCAAGGCAAACCTATTATCGAGATGTTACAACAATGGAAACGCAAAAGGCGACTCTTTAACTCTTGAGCATTGGAAAATTAAAAAAAAAAAAAAAACTTGTACTTGCTCAACTAAGAATCCTGTGACTTGGACGCCCCCCCCCCCCTCTCCCACGGCTGGTACAAATTTAACTTCAACGTGGCTATATGTCCACACGCATCCTTTTTCGCCATGGTTGTCAAAGACGAGTTCGGTACCATCAAGCATGTCAGGTCTTGGAGAGAGAGGAGAATGGAGCATTCATGAGCTGAAGCTTGCGGAACCAGATATGCAATCTTTGAAACTCTCCGTCTAAAGCTCGACAACATTATTTTTTAGGGTGTCTTGATCCTTGTGTGCACCCCTCTCTCGAATTGGGATAAAATGCCTAACTGGGCCTTCGAATCAGCTATTCTGGAAAGCAGGAGACTGCTGAAAGAATCCTTTTCCTTTTAGAATTTCTCTAAGATTCCTAGTGTCCCTAATCTTGTTGTTCATAATTTTGCCCAATGGGCTTCCTTTTGTAACATTGATGGTCCAATTCCAGCTTCATAGCTCTTTTTTGGGATTCCATTTTCTATTGTCAGCATTTCGTGGAGTCCGTGCCTTCCGTACTACCACAAGAATGGTCGTTCTTGGGCGGATCCCGCTCCTAAACATAAGGGATAGAGGGAAGGGGGCCGGGCCTATCATATCAAAAGGGTCGTCTAAAGAGAACCCGACCACTTATTTCATTCGACGTTCCGGGGCAGGGGCCCGCCCGTTTAGACCGACTTTTGGATAACAAGAAGACGAGCGGATCTGCTTTGATCAAGGAAAATGCCCAGTCAGCCACCAACTCGGTGCAGGTCATGTGACCTACAACTTGGCCTTTGCTTTTTGAGGCTTCCTCTACTCACATCTCTGTGGGCATTATATGCCCCGGTGCTTCCATTTAGCTAGATTCATCTGGAACGAAGGAGTAAGCCCCGAGGGGGTTAGATGCCGAATCATGATAAGGGGTTCCTGATCCCCTTTAGTGACAGTAGGAATTTGTCTAAAAGGGAAATTGCCTATCTTTGGTTAAAGTTCCGCCTGCTGCTGGCGGGCAGATGGAGAATGTCCTACTTCGATCCAGCAACTTGTTAGGAGTAGGTTTTGGCTTGCCCCTTTCTTTATGGAATGTCACCAATAGGGAATTGACAACCATCATTTTAAGCCTCCTGATTAATGCATTTCAGCTCCTCTGTCAGCAGGGAAAAAGAAAAAAAAAGAAAACCTAGTTTTAGCAAATGATCAAATAGGAATCAAGAATTGGAGACATGGAAATAAATCAAATCTTGTTGAAATAAAGTAATGCTATGCTTCCCAAATTTCTATTCCAAAAGTGCTTTCCTAATGATGTAGTAGTGAGTCTAGGTCTAATACAGTGGGACCAGTTAAATTTTTTATTAAAAGTTATTTACCTGGGTCCACTACCACATCATTTAGGAAACACTTTTAAGATAAAAATTTCGAAAACATAGCATTACTCATTGAAATAACAAGAATTTGGTAACCTTTGTAAACGAGATGGTTTTAAAAAGTTACAAATTTTGACACCCATTTTGAGATATTGGTCGGATGGTACAATCGAAACTACTTTAAACCAAGCCTGACAATATCAACCCGCACCACTGAACCCGTCTGCTAGATTGACGCATAGATATAAAGTATAAACAATAAGTCTACATACACTTCTCAAAGCACTCCTCAAAGCACTCCAAGCCCTCCTAAGCAATAAAATATTTATGGGGTCCACATCTTATTTGCACAAAAGACCCTTCTCTATCTAATACCCAAACAAATCAGTCCAAAGCACAAAATCCCCAATTCTTCCCACAAACCGTGATGTAGAGAGGGACGACGGCGAGACGAGACGACGACGAGATGAGAGGACGGCGACGACAAAATTTCTGAAAGGCGACGATGGCAAGGGTGTGCGACGATATTTGAATCCCTTACAGTCGAAGCTATCTCTATTATCTTCAGATCAGGTTTGTAAATATATCCCTTTTCACGCTCTTCTTTCAATCAAATTAACGCTTTAAGAGTTTTGCTTTCTTCAGATTTTTGTCATGCTCAGGTTGTTATTATTTATATTTTTGTTTGATTTCTGATATGTCAGCGATTCCAATCCATACGCTTTGGCTTTCATTCCGAAATTTGGGGTTTTTTTTTTGCCTTTCTTTCATCACATCCGTTTGGTTGCTGAGAAAAGATGGGAAAGTGGAAAGAAAATGATAATTCTGTAATAGTTCTCAGATTTTTGTTAATTGGAACTTGAATATTTTTAGGCTACGAAGGGTTACTGCAGGAATGAAATTAATTGAAGTTTCTTAAAATAATTAATTTTTATTGCATGTCTATGGGATTGGGTTGAAGTTTTCACCTTCCTGAATTTTTTTTTTTTTTAGGCTACGAAGGGTTACTGCAGGAATGAAATTAATTGAAGTTTCTTAAAATAATTAATTGTTATTGCATGTCTATGGGATTGGGTTGAAGTTCTCACCTTCCTGAATTTTTATTGCATGTCTATGGGATTAATTTTTATTGCATGTCTATGGGATTGGGTTGAAGTTCTCACCTTCTTGAATAATTCTTGCATGTGTGTGGTCGTCCCCTTCACAAAAACACAAACTGAGATGGTTGGTAGTGCACATTAAATAAGTATTCAACACCAATCTAACCGTGAAGTCTTGAGTGAGAAAGTAGAACATATGGTATTGCCGCTTCACCATTGAGTCCCCAGGCCATATTACTTTTTTGGGTCCTTTTATGTATTGTTCTCTGCATGTTCCTTTAATTAGACTCCAATATCCAACAATTCTCTCTCCAGTTCCAATGATATTGAAAACTTCAAATGATGAAGTTTGTAATTGCCCATCATGGTATCCAAATTCTCCACTCAACCCATTGAAACTAGTATGTAAAATTTCATGAACAAGTCTTGAGCCAATTTCAGAAATTCCCAAATTCATAACACTGCTTGAGGTTCTCGTGTTGTTCAATGTCATGATGCCAAAGTTCATAGGCCCAATCCTCTCCACAGCCGTTGCCAATGCCCAAGTTGTGTCATATGCCCACAAACCAAAAATATTCAGCATTGGGGAAATTCCTTAATCAGTAACTATTTATTTGCATTTGTTGGGTATGGCTCATATTGTAATGGTTCCGTTACAGTAGGCCCAAGAGTCAAGGGGATGGCCCTGGGGCCCATGGCAGAGCGAAGCGTAGCCATGTACCTATAGGAGATATATATGATGTAACCCTAAATCGTTATTGATAGTGGAAATTTCAGGCTCTCCGGTGTGGACGTAGGCACATTGCCGAACCACGTGATAATTCTCTGTGTCTCTTTAATCTTTTTATTTTTTCATATATTGTTTGTGTGTGATTGTTTCGATCCAACAATTGGTATCAGAGCTATGGTGGTCAGATCATAGTGACAGAGGCGCACGGAGATAGTGGAGATTAGCAGCACGGTGGTTAAAAGATAACACAGGATGAAGAAAAAAAAGGGAACATGTGAACATGCTAGTAGCGTGGTGACGGTGGTCATGGTCATGGTCCCGTGAATGATAGGTTTCAGATTTGTTTTTTGAAGTTTGTCATGGTAAATTATTCCATGTGGCATGGTGTAGCAAAACTTGAATCATGATTGGTTGTAATTTTAAGGAGCTTGTGGGGATAAGCTATATTGCTTGGAATTTGGGTTAGAGATGGTTCTTAAGGTTTTTGGGCACTGCGGATTCATCGGTGGGTGCAATTTTGAGAGATTTTGTATGAATTGGAATTTATTTTTCTTGGTGATAGATCCTATATATAACAGCAGGTTGGGATCTAGGGCACAAAAAAATAATTTTGATGCTACTGTGATTGTAGCAGGTTACGTATGGTGGAGAGGTTCTCACATTCCACTCATACGGCCATTTCTCTTGGCTACGGTAAGTATGTGCTTCTGGAGAAAATAATTTGATGGGTTCCAAGAAGACGGGGGCAGACACAGGCGCAATTATCCGACAGAGGTAATTATTAGGATATTGCACGTAGGAACGTTGATCAAATATTTTTGGAGCATGTTCACTATTTGGGTTGTGTGATATTAATCCCAAAGTTGCGGAGGAATCTAATATTGTTGCTGAAATCACACACGGCAGTTGAGAGAAGTGTGGATGGTTTGTGTCGTCTGGTTGGTAGAGTTGTACTCCCAAGTTCTCGATGAAAAATTCTTATATAAGTGAGTGTGTGGATGGTTTGTTCACAGTTCAGACGATGGTAAGGGAAAATCCTGCTTTGGGAGAATGAGAGATCGAGGCTCTTCTCTGGTGGAGTTAATGGGTATAATCAACTCGGCGCAGCTGCACATGTATTGGCCGCGGTTTGACGAATCGAAGATGTTGAGACCATATTGATTCGAGTTGTGCACGATGGTACGGAAGACGGTCAATGGAAAACGGTTACAAAGTCATCAGCTTTGTGGGTGCTCCGGTTGAGGGAGTGCTGGTCATGTGTGATAGAATGGTTGGATAGTTTTCCCACAAGTGATAGAGGGGGTGATTGTTGGGATTATATCACATGTGGGATAATCCCATTAATTTAGGAATTGTGATTTGGCTAGATTCCTATTGTGATTTGGTTTCCTTTATGATAGAGTTGTATTACTTGTCCAATAAGTAATGGGTTGTAAGCTCTATATATAGGGATGTTATATAGGAATTTAGGGAGCCCTTGGTGTACCAAGTTGGGGGTCTCCCCTCATGAGGGTGCATGGTCTAGTGTGTGAGAGATTAATCATTGGGGTTTTCTGTGAGGGGTGTTCACAACGTTATAGGGATGTGAGGTAGGGATGGGTATTTCTTTATCTCTGTGATTTCTCTATGTTACAGTGATTAATTGTGTCAGGTTCGTTGGGGTATTGAGTGGGGAGAGTACAAGGGTTTTGCATTTGGGTTATGGAATTTAATTCATGGAACTTGTACAATGTTTTACTCAATAGTGAAGAATGGATTTCTCAGGTGTGGACGTAGGCAGGTGTTTGGCCGAACCACGTAGAAATCTGTGTGTCTTTTCTTTGGTGTGCATGTTTAATTACTGCTCATGTGTATGTGTTTATATGGGGGAATTTGGTTCCGCGTGTTAAATTCCCAACAAGTGGTATCAGAGCCAGGTTGGTGAAGAACCAGTTGTATCATGCAAGAACTAAGCATATAGATGTGAGGTTCCACAAGATAAGGGAATTGGTTTCTACTGGTGATATTCTTTTGGAAAATATTCATACGATGGAAAATGCTGCTAATATGTTGACAAAGCCCGTTACAACAGAAAAGTTAAAACATTGCTTGGACTTGATCAATGTCTCTTCTTGTTGAAGAGGAGGAGTGCCCCTACCCTTTATTAGTTCAAAGTGGAGCATGTAATAGTGATCTTCAAGGTGGCTTGATATTCGCCAAGGTGGAGATTGTTGGGTATGGCTCAATTGTAATGGGTCCGTTACAGTAGGCCCAAGAGTCAAGGGGAGAACCCTGGGGCCCATGGCAGAGCAAAGCGTAGCCATGGAGCTGGGCCCTCCCGGAATGCTGACAAGAGTTATGGACGGTATGGACTAGTCGGGTGGGGGTGCGGGGTACGCCCCCTGCGGTACGATATGGGTATTTTGGGGATTTTGCCATGTACCTATAGGAGATATATATGATGTAACCCTAAATCGTTATTGATAGTAGAAATTTCAGGCTAGCTCTCCGGTGTGGACGTAGGCACATTGCCGAACCACGTGATAATTCTCTGTGTCTCTTTAATCTTTCTGTTTTTTCATATATTGTTTGCGTGTGATTGTTTCGATCCAACAGCATTGAAGTTAGTAACAGAGCCAAAGACAAATGACAACTGTGTAATGTATGGGGTGTTAAGAGTTGAATTATTGAACAAAAAGGAATAAAATGTAAATAGAATTTTTATTTTATTTTTGCCATCTCTAGGTTTGTGAACCAAAAAATTAACTTAGTTGATAATTAAGCGACAGAGTTTCCTACAGAATACTGCATCCACTTGTTTGATCCAAACATTGAAGGGGTGTTGATGATGAACTTAGCCATCAAAGTTAAAGTTAAAAAGAGATTAAACAAAAGTCATGCATGTTGCCCCCCCTTTTTTTTTCAACACTTAAAAGCAAGCACACTAGTTAGTGCTTCATAATAACCTAGTGATTTCTTACATTGATTTAGAGATGCGACTTTAATTCGGAAGTTTTACATTGATTTAATTAGCGAGAAATTTGAGATGAAGAAAGTGGTTGTAATTCTGTGTGTATGTTGAGATGAAGAAAGTTGTGATGGTTGTATGTCATGACCTTGTAGGACAATGTCATCGTCAAGTAACAAAGTCCCTCCCTTGAGATGCTTGAAAGTGCCATTACGGAAATGCCGGTGTGGCAGAGTCGCAATATTGAAAACATCGCAAAGAGAATGGAGCAAGAACTGTTTGTTTTACTCTTGCCCTGGATATCTAGTAAGCCTCAAACTTCCTTTGTAGGTTGGAGAATGAATTATTTGTTTGCATTGTATATTTTTTGTTACTGTTTTAGTAACATCTTGTTTAATGCTTAAGGATCATAACCAACCATGCAATTTCTTTGAATGGTGTGAAGACACCCCTAAGGAGGACGTTGATGCTAATGCTATGGATGAAGCTTCATCAAGGTTTGATGTAAATGCACTTGAAGACTTCCAAAATGAAGTAAAGACAACGATACAAAATGGCCAAAGACAAACAAATGAAAACATCCAAAGAATGGGCAATAGTCTCTTGGTGAAACTTCTTGTAATATTTATTTTTATGCTTATCTTATCAAAACAAATGTAATGTAATATTTGCTTGTTGTAATATTAGGTTTGATGAATCAATGAATATTTATGGAAATTGTCATGTATTGTGTTGGAAATGTGAATATATGAAGTTTTGGCAAATCTTTCTACTCAGCTATTTGGTGACATAACACAGATTTGTTAAGAAATGACATAACAAATCTTTCTAGTCAAACAAATTAAAGCCCACTTTAGTAAAGAAAACAAAATATCTAATACACATAGATTCTTGAGTAATCACTTGTTCATCAATCAAGACATAATATCCAATACATAACATAAGTTAATGAATTCCTTGTTCATCATGATCATCACCACTGCATCTTGGAGGTGCTTCTTCTTCAAAGCCATTTGCAAAATTTCTTGTACCTAGCCATTGACCTTGTAGCATTCCTGAACATGAGGGTTGCATCGCTGTAAAATCATAACCCATACTCCAAAAATGAATGAAATCCAAAATTTCCTCCAACTCCAATATTTGGATGAAATCCAAAATTTCCTCCAAGCCCAATGTTAGGGATTGCAACGTTTCCCCCACTCCCATTATTTGGCTGAAATGGAATGCTATCTTGTGTACCATATATGCACAATCCTTTGCTCGTCATATCCCTGCATAGTAGAATGTACAAAATTAATATACTAGTTAAAATTATGTATTACATACATTAAAAATCTTGATTACTTAAATTGATACCTGTACACAAGTAGAAGTTACATTATTAGCCTTCTTCCTTGCCTTTGATTTTTTCTTAACGGCTTTCTCAACGGTTCCAACTTTCCTTTTAACTGGCGGTCGGCCCTTACTATGAGTAACATGAGGATCAAGTATATTTGCACTCCCTTTTGAAATTACAATACCATCCCCGTGTGATGTTGAATCATTATGGATATTGGTAGCAATGGGCAACGTACTTCCACAAATTTCAGCCTTCTCTTTGAACCCATTTTTCAATAGAAATATATGTTCCATTACCTCAACACACCAATCATTAGACTCGGTTGCCACATCACACAAATCAACAAATGCATTGCACATTTTATCAAAACGACGTGCTTCGGGTTGGTCCGACCAATTGTCATAACTAATCCGCACTTTAGCTTTGCAATCCATTCTAGCGGTCGGGCGCATTTATAGTGGATTGGTAGATCTAATTCTTGGGACACCTGTACGCGTACATGCAATCGTCACATGCGTCAAGATCCCATGCAATTTTTTTGAGGATCTCTTCGCAATGGCAAAACCTTTTCCCTTAGCATATCTTGCATAAAATGTCATTAGTTCATCTAAAGAATCAAATAACATACCCTCCTTCGGCTCTTTTACAGTTTCCTCATTTTCATTCTCATTCTTGTTTTCAATAATATTCTCAACCACTTTTGCAAACCCACTTGATTCTTCTTGTTCCATGTCTCTACAATAAAATATATAATGATTAAGTTAGGATACTACATTTTCTAGCTAAATTTGAAGAATGAAGTTTTTAGCTACGTGAGCTAGACACCATTATAATGTAAACAATTTTAAAATAGCAATTCAACATCATCTATGTAAAAACTTGATATTAGTTTTCAGAGAGCATTTTTGCTCACCAAATTTTGGTTCACCATTGCTCACCCAAGCCTTCACTGGGTGACATATGTCCCATTTCATTCCCAATGAAGTCTCGAGTTAGCAATGGTGAACCAAAATTGGGTGAACAAAAATGCTCTCTAATTTTCATAGCAACTACATAGAAAATGAGAATCGAACTATACATGATCCTATATCAGTAGTTCCTAAATATGCCCTAAAGTAATACTTCATTCAAATTAAGGGCTATATGGTTGTCTACTACGACCCTTACTCCATCAGATTGATCATATGTTGGCTATATGGTTATCCTATTATATAAGATTTGTTGGGTTTGGATTCTATGTATTTTATGGATTCAAATTTGCCTCTTATCGGATTTGTAATCCAAATAATTTACTTTACTTGTTTTATTGGTAATTACTAATATTGGACTATTCAATTCACCAAAATTTACCAAATTCTACAAGTTTCTTGATTACTTCCACCATTAAACAGTGAATTTCACAAAATTCTAAGAGCCATCAAATCTTGTCACAATTCAAACAATTAAGAGGAAAAAAATAACACCACTTAAGAGTTATGTGTGTAATACAACTCAGTAGTATAGTTTTCATAGCAACTATATAGAAAATGAGAATCTAACTATACATGATCCTATATCTTTATTTCTTAATCTAGTACCAATATAACTCGGTTAACCGACCAATTTATACATGTGATAAATAGTTTAATGCTTAACAAAACAAGATTATTTAGGCGGAAAGAGAGAAGTAGTTTTTGCTCACATTTTGTGGCAAACTTAGAAATGGGTGTTAATGGGTTTGGAGAGAGAGAAGGATAGCTAACCTTGAAGTCGTCGCTGAGTCGTCATCGCCTGAGAAGCCGTCTATATCGCCTACCATCATTGCCTTTTTGAAATTGCAGTCGTCGTCCTCCTCTCGTCTTGCTGTCGTCGTCTTGTCTCCCCTAATGGGTTTGGTTTGCATGTCTTTGCAGATTGGGGATTTTGTGGGCAAAAACTTCAGAAAATCCTTCGTCGCCTTTTGGAAATTTTGTCGTCGCCGTCGTCTCGTCTCGCCGTCGTCCCTTTCTACATCACGGTTTGTGGGAAGAATTGGGGATTTTGTGCTTTGGACTGATTTGTTTGGGTATTAGATAGAGAAGGGTCTTTTGTGCAAATAAGATGTGGACCCCACAACTATTTTATTGCTTAGGAGGACTTGGAGTGCTTTGAGGAGTGCTTTGAGGAGTGTCTGTAGACTTATTGAAGTACAAACTACCATAGATTTTTTCATTCCCAAATATCCAACATTCATAAAATATCTTTATGTTGTGGATTAACTGAGTTTATATCTTATTTATTTATTCTGTAGATCAATGTAAGGCATGTTTGATACTACTAGGAGTAATTCCTTCTTCTGTCTAATACTAACGTCTTTAAAATAACAATAATGTTAGGCACACAACTAGTGGCGGAGTCACGTGGGGTGAAGAGGGTGCACGTGCCCCCCTTGATTTTTCATAATTAAAATTCTTCCTTTAATTTTTCCCTAAATTTTCATTGTACCCCCCTAAATTTTTCATTGTGCCCCACTAACTAATCTTTTGGCCGCTGGATGAAATTGTAAAAATAATTCTCTACACATACTCTCTCTACTACTTTAATTTTTTACCTTAAAAAAGGGTTAATTACATTTTACCCCCTTGTGATTAGCCTCATTTTCACTATACCCCATGTGGTTCAAAAGTGGAAACTTAACCCTCTTGTGATTTTAGACTAAAGTGAAACTATTAAGATTTCTCTCAAAATAGCCGAATTTAGTGTTAAAATTAGCCCCGCATAGAAAGTATAAGTGTCAAAATTGACTATACTTAAGCGGTTAACCCCTAAATTAGCCTCTCATAGGGATTAAGTGTTAAAAATTAGCCTCACATAGATGAGCTAAATGACAGCATTATCTCCACATACCCGAAATTAACCTCACAAAGGGATCTAAGTGTTAATATATTTGGCCAATTTTAGAGTTTTCATCAGTTATATGCAAACTATTAAAATATTTTACAATTGTGACATAAAATGAATTCTACACATAATTGTACACATAGTTATTTATAAATAGACAAAAAAAAAAAAAAAAATTCACCTCGGGGGCAGTAAGCTTGTGCTCCCTAGACTAAATTCCTGGCTCCACCCCTGCACACAACACCAATTACACGTATGCTTTAAAATGTATCTACCTTGTACTTCCCAAAAAAGCGTGCGCCCTGTATGAAAAATTCATGTAACACAAGATACACATATTTAAAACATGTGTTGTGGTTAATATGAGGAATGATTCGTGTATATAAAATATGCACATAAAGCGTGCATATAAAGATTTGGGCCATTTATTTCAGTGGATTCCATGTGTGCAGGCATAAATCCTACCAAAATGAGTAACCCAAATCTTTATGTGCATACTTTATATATATATTTTATGTGTACATAACATTACCTAATTAATATTGTGTACCTAACATTATTGAACAACCAACAAGAGTAGAAGGGGTCCAGGGGACAATGACATGTGGTTTCCAAAGCGCGTGAGGCCTGTCAATTTGTTGCAGAAGAAATTTTTTTCTTCGTTGACTGACTTTTTTTTTTTTCGTTGACTGACTTTTGCTTTTGTAGACAGCAATATTATTTCATTGTAACCAAATCCTTGGTAGTCTAAGTGGGGAGTTGGACCAAGACAGAAGTGTTCTACCCTTTTGATTTTGTGTTTGAAATTTTTTATGGGTAAATATTAAGGATTTGACCAAGGCCTTTGGCCTCCCAAAGGGAGGTTAGGGGTTCGAAATCCCCCAGGGATCGTGTAAGCTAGTTGGAAGGATGGATCTCAAGATAGACTTTAAAAATGTCCAACTTGGTGTGGGTTCAGATCCTACCGCTAGTTTGTCTCCCTGATTTACCTGGTGTGTATGTTGTGGGATCGGTGCACGTGCCCGGGGTTTGCCCCTTGTTCTACTCCAATAAAAACAACAATAGGTATCAATCCCGAAGTCGTGAAAAACAGACATGAGAATTTGTTACCATATTAAAAAAAAGAAAAAAGAAAAAAGATTATTTCATTGTACTAATGCATAGTGTTTACAGTCAAAAAGTCTCTACTCATAACAAACTTTTTCCCAAACAAAAACATGTGGTGTCACTTTCATTATACAAACTTTAACTGTTACTGCCATCAGTAACTTCCCTACGAGAAATTATTTAGTGAGCCCGTAATGCCACGTTCTTCTGACGTGGTATGACCATCTAATCTTAACCACCTATTTGCTTCCTCCTTTATGGATGATCATGACAAGTGGCTATCAGATTTAAAATTTAAAATTTCACTAACCACTTATTGTGATCTCCTTAAAAGTAAGGGGCAAGTGGGTGGTTAATATTAAATAGTCACACCACGTCAACATGCTGACATGGCATGACGGGCTCACTGAATAACTTCTCATTTCCTACTGCTGACGTGGTGTGACGGGCTCACTGAATAACTTCTCCTTTTCTACTGTCAACCTAGAATGTACCTTCCTAATTAATTTTTCTTCTTGGTTTCTCTAGAAATGCGTTTAATTTATTAGTAATGATTGGGTGACCGAATTTGTGTATGAAAAAATTGGGGTCATTCATTTTAGTAGTTCTCACGCCAAAGTGTACAGGGCTGACCGAAATGAATGATTCTAATTTTTCGATGCACAAATTCGGTGACTCTAGCATTATTGCTAATTTATTGACCAAAACAATTTAAAGGGCCACAGCTTTGGCAAAGAGAAAAAAGAAAAATAAAAAAAAATTGTGATCAAACTATTCCCATTCGTGATATGTGAATGATCAGGTGATGATATTTGTTTAGTGATGAAAACCAAAATGCTAGTATGCTAATGAGCAGAACTAAAAATATTTGAACTAAGTAATGAACTGTAATTGATAGCCAAGATTGTAAATAAATAGAATATGCTACGAATTAAACAAACCGGAGGTTAACAAAATAAACATAATGGATGGCTATGGAATGATCTTCAACAAGAACAACAAATTGGGGACAGTAACAAAAGCCTATGAACTATTTATATATGATGGCTTTGCATTGGAAAGAAACAGTAGCAATTAGAAAGTGAAGTGAAAATAAAATAGCTACGGTTACTGAATTGGTGCGCAAGGACATTGAGTCCTGCTTGGCTGTCTAACCCCTTTTCAATGCTTGTCAATAGCCTTCAGAAATTTACTTCCCAACTCATCAACTACCCATTTTCAAATGTGGCTGTCTTGAAATAATAATTAAACAGACTAAATAGTATCGAAAGTCGAAAATGCATGTTATCATCGCACATCATATCTTACATTTTCATCACATTTATTGGAAAAACCAAAATACGATTACATAAAAAGGACTTGATAAATTATTTCAATATGTATACGCAATAAAAAGTTTGATCTATCTATCAAGCAAGTAGTAAGGTAGGAGTAAAGACGGAGGAATTGGTATATCCATAGTCCCTTCTAACGTAAGGATCACATTCTTCTTCATTGAAGGACGCAAGATTGGATCATCTTGCATACACAACAATGAAACCTTCACCGTCCTTTCAAGCCTCTTCATATCTACGTACGTCTTCTTCTACTTCATCTCCAACAACAAGAAGCCTTTTCAAATCATTCCCCACAAAACAACTATAAACCCAAGTTGAAAGAAGTACCTCATCAGCTGTTGAAACATTAACCTCCACATTACTTCTGCAACATATATGATCTCCACACATCAACTTTCTAGGTTATCAAGGTGTTTTTGTGCCATTCGGGTGCTAAATACCTTCTTGTACATAATAATACTATTCCATTACGATTTTAGTTGATATCAAGAGTGACGTTTGTAAATTGCAAAGCAAGTTTGGAAATATGTAACAATATGCGATTCCATTAATATTTTAGTTCACACAAGGAGAAGTCCAACTCGCGACCTCTTTTGTTTACAAATTTATTCTCAAATACAGAATAAAACAAGATTCCACTAAGATTCTAATTCTTAGAAGACATACGTATCACCACCATTGTTTCTTTTGATACTTGTTTTGCCCACCTTGAAAAAAGTAGTAGTAACGAAAGGCGTCGAACTTTCTCTCTTAACGTATCTCAGTGGCAGCTTATGTTTTTTGCAGATTCCTGAACTTGGGGAGAAAAGTGCTGCTTCGCAATCGCAATCCTCCAAACAGGACTTGCTACATTCCTCTTTTGGAGTTGATGCTTGAAAGTAAGGAACGTCCTGCCATTCAAGACCCTCCTCGGTAGTGATGGCATAAGAGGTAACATTTTTTTTCCCATCTGGGCAATTTTCTCTGGAAAAGTTCCTCTCACAGCCACTAAATTTCTGGTTGAGATCAACAAAATCAGACCCCGGAAGGCACCGACAATAAGGTTCATTGTCATTCAAGGTGCAATAGCTGTTGAAACCGCAAAACTCTTCACATCACACAGGCTGCCCATTGCTTTCCACTCCACCGTCGTTTTGGACTCACCACTACTAATATTGTTATTACTCATGTGATCACCCCAGTAATTATGAGCATACAGCCGAAAATTCCCATCGTAGTCTATTGTTGCTCGGTATACTACGACTGTGGTGCTATTATAGGAAGATGAGCCATGCAATTCTTTGATAATTGTACGACTACTGTTGAAAAGCAAAAGTGGTCCAGTATTATTTAGATAAAGATAATTTTGGGTGCTTACTTTTTTATAAGTATCGGTGGCCCAATAAGCGTCTTCCCCGGTATCTAATGTGTTTATGGGGTACAACACTAGATTCCCATCATTCTGCATTTTGAGACGAAACTTTCCAGTGGAGTGATTAGTTTGCGAGAAACTGGAAAACAACTGATGCCCACTCGATAGATTCTGACCTCCTACTATTGTATCAGTAGGAAAGTTGAAACTCTCCCAAATCACCAGAAAATCTTTGTTGTATATCACAAAGTTTCCGGAATCGAGCATGGAAGCATATGAAGCAGATTGTGATATATCAAAATAAACATAATGTATGGATATGGAATGATCTTCAACAAGAACAACACATTGGGGACAGTAACAAAAGCCTATGAACTATATATGATGACTTTGGAAAGAAACAGTAGCAATTAGAAAGCCATGTGAAAATAAAATAGCTATGGTTATTGAATTGGTGCGTGAGGACATTGAGTCCTGCTTGGCGTTGTCTTAACCCCTTTTCAATGTTTTTCAATATCAACTCATCAACTACCCATTTTCAAATGTGGTTTCTTGAAATAATTAACTACCCACTTGTGTATGAATAACCATCCATATCTGCGGCTAACCTCCCACTCATATGTATATCATAACTACCCATTTTTTTAGAAGTGGTTATATGCTCAACCACTAATATTAGACGAGTAAATATTGGTTATAACGCGTCCCTAGATTGATTAGTTTAGGGTATAAACAGACTAAATAGTATCGAAAGTCGAAACTACATATCATCATCGTACATCATATCTTACATTTTCATACATTTATTGGAAAAACCAACGATTAATTACATAAAACGGACTTGATAAATTATTTCAATATGCATACATACGCAATAAAAAGTTTGATCCATCTATCAAGCGAGATGTAGGGTAGGAGTAAAAGACGGATGAATTGGTATATCCATAGTCCCTTCTAACATAAGGATCACATTCTTCATTGAAGGACGCAAGATTGGATCATCTTGCATACACAACAATGAAACCTTCACCATCCTTTCAAGCCTCTTCATATCTACGTCTTCTTCTACTTCATCTCCAACAACAACAAGCCTTTTCAAATCATTCCCCACAAAACAACTATAAACCCAAGTTGAAAGAAGTACCTCATCAGCTGTTGAAACATTAACCTCCATATTACTTCTGCAACATATGATCTCCAACAACATAACACCAAAGCTATACACATCAGCTTTCTCGGTTATCAAGGTGTTTTTGTGCCATTCGGGTGCTAAATACCCTCTTGTACCTCTCACCCCGGTGAGGGTTCCGGATTGATTTGGCATTAAAAGCTTTGCTAAACCGAAATCAGAGATCTTTGCGTTCCAAGAATCGTCGAAGAGTATGTTTCGAGGGTTTAAGTTGCAGTGGATAACATGGGTCTCACACTCTTCGTGTAGATATAGAATTCCTCTTGCTATATCCAATGCAATCCTCGCTCGCTCTCTCCAAATTGGACGCCTTTCAGGATTGAAGAGAAGATCTGCAAGTGAGCCATTGGTCATGAACTCATAAACAAGAAGCTTTTTGGTGCCATCAATACAATAGCCAATCAATCCAACCAAGTTCCGATGATGAGTTCTCCCAATTGCGGTAATTTCTGCTCTGAACTCCCTTTCTCCATCTTCTCCAACTCTTTCAAGTCTCTTCACGGCAACAGCCTTGTTTCCCTCAGATAAAACGCCTTTGTATACTGTTCCAAATGACCTCTTCCCAATCTCATCCTTGAACCCATCTGTTGCTTTCTCAAGTTCATTGTAACCAAATGATCGCAAACTAAACTCTCCGTTCAGCCCCAAGTTCACAGTATTTCCTGACAATTTCTGATATCGATGAGCTCGATGTCTATATACAAAGAAACTAGAAACAGCAATCACAGAACACAAGAATGCCGCAGAACCCAAACTCAATGTTAGATTCAGAAGATGTGGTTTTTTGGTTTGAATAACAAAGTCTGGAGGAGGGTTGTTTTCTGTGACTTGGGCATCAATTCCAATTAGACGGCTCTTAAGAAAAGCTTTGGCTGACCCATTTTGATGGAGTACTCCATATACCAGTGGAAGCTTATACTTATAACAAGTACCACTCTTATACAGAGCTGCCCAACAATTACAATCATCCAGGCAAGATTTGCTACATGAATAATCCTTAATCATTGATGATAGTACAGAATAAGGATAGCCACCCCAATCAATGTTATTGAGAACAGTTATGTTATAAATTACATTCGGATCTTGCGTTCCACAACCTTGTTCATCAATGAAACTCCTATAGCACCCAAGGTACTTCATTTTGGGGTTGACATAAACAAATCCAGGAAAGCAAAAGCAATCGCCTTTTGAAGTACCGTTAATGTTGGAGCAGTAGCTGTTGACACCACAGAAACCCTTTGCTTCACACTGGTTTTGTAATGCAGACCATTGGATCGACATAGTCGAGGAAGAAGAGTTAAAGACGTGTCGGTAGAGCTTGAAAATCCCATCTGAATCGAGTGTTGCACGGTAAATAATAACATCGGAGTTATTATTATTCCCTGTATATGAGGTATTGGATAGAGTGAACACGTTGTTGTAATACTCAGAACGCAAGCAAAGATGGCCTCCAGTGTCCAGATTCAGGTGTGCCCCTCCTTCATAGAAAGTGTTGGTAGACCAGTACAAGTTTTCGGGCACAGCAGAACTGTTCACAGGGTATGCCACAAGACTTCCATCATTATACATATAGAGATAATACCGTCCACTTGACTGATCTGAAGGTGATGAACTGGAGATCAACTTATCATCAGAAGTCAGATTCTGACCGCCTAATAAGGTGTGAGTCGGGTAATCAAAACTCTCCCAGATAACAAACTGAGATCTTGTGTCTTTGTAGAGCACAAAGTTGCCAGAATTGAGCATGGAAGCTGAACCTACAGGCTCTGAGACATATACTATGGGTATTTCTGTTTTCTCGCCTCCATCATTAGTGCTCCTAAGTAGAAGCCCGAGGTCTTTTGTGAGCTCCAGCGTAGCATTAGATGACACCGGTGGGTCGTCTCTGTTTGCGCTCCATACAATTGTTCTTGCCGTGCTCGTGCCTGCGTTTTGATCAGGACCGACCCCCACAAGCCATATCCCGACAGCGAATCCATTGCCTTTCCGGTAGAAACCGAATGCGAAAAGGCCAGAAGAGGATACCCATGAAGTCGGTTGGGTAGTGGGGAACAGTGTGGAACCTAAGGATATGTTGTTGGAGTGCTTTTGCGCCTGCACTCCTCCTAAAGCTACCCATAGTAGAACTAGAAACAGAGGAAGGAAGGTAAGCAGCACATGATCAGCAGCCATGAGACACCAAGACAGTCTAGAGAGAGAGAGAGAGAGAGAGAACAACAAACTAACACCAAAACATCCAAATGGGTTCACAATGAAATTTCCAACACAAACAAACTTTGAAAAGTTTCTTTGGTAATCTCAGATACAATTTCCCCATGGAAAACTGTAAAGTGGAAATTAAACAAATGAAGAAGACTCTCATGGTAGTTGACTCATTTGACCCTAGTCTTTGTAAGTACTCATTTGAGTAATGCTATACTTCCCAAATTTTATTTACTTCCATCCGTAACACATCTGACAAGACTGACAGTGTGACCACCTCATTGTCATGTGTTAGAAATACATTTGAGATACCAAATTTGTAAAGCATATATAGCATCAGTCCTAATGTTTTCTCCTCGATAATTCTACCTTGGGAAAACCTAAATACATCCATATAATTTTTTTTATTTTCTTTGCTAAACATCCATTTAATTTAGTTTGCTCTCTACCCCACCATTTAAATTACAAGTTTAGAGAGAGGGAGAGAGTCAAACAGAGATGTTGAGAGAATTGGGGTTAGGGTTAAAGAGACAGAAAGATCAGGCTTAATTAAATCAGTAAATTGATATGAACACTATTTAGTTCTAATCTTTCTCTCCAAGTGCTATATAATAATTTACCTAGAAAGTGGTGATCCAGTGATACAAAATCTCACTTACCAGAGATTTGAAAGCTTTGTGATATAAAAAAATCAATGGAAGTCCCTAAGCTAGAGAAGGGTCAAAGCTTCTGTAATCAGGCTAAATGATTAAAAGAAACATCTAAAAATCACTCAGATTTGCCAAATGAACAAAATACACAATGTGGCAATTCGGAATTGTAGGTCATAAGAAAAACCAAAATAAACTGAAATCAAACAAAAGCAACAAAATCAGATGTGTGATGAAACTCTCCACAAAAATATGGAGGATTTTCAGAAAGATAACAGAGAAACACACACACTAAAAAAAGTACCAAAACATTTTACACTGAAACAACCTAAAATGGAGTAAAACATACACACACACACACAGATATGTCTGCTTTCCCGTCCTAGTACTTATTACACTTGTTGGAGAGAGATGTGTGGCTCGGTTAGAGGGAAGTAAACAAGTCTTTTTTGAAGTGGCCTTGGCTTCTGGCTAGCCTTGGCCTCTGGCTAGTTTGTGTGTATGGGTGAACCTGCGGACCCTTTGTTTGAAAAATAAACAAATAAATAAAAATAAACGGAGGTTTCGGTGAGACAAATTCTTCCAGCACCAATATCATTGGTTGTAGCAGATTTTTTTACCCTTTTTTGTTTTTTTTTTTTTTTCTAAAAAAAAAGTAAAAGGAGAGATTAAGAGAAGACAGAGAGAGGTAGAGAGGAGTTTTTGGCCAAAGTAGTAGTACTAACCTTTCTAGAAAAGAAAAAGCATTACTAATGTATGGCCTAAATATAAAATATACCTTTGAAGTTTGTTTCTTATCTCATTTTAATTGTTGTAGTTTTAATTGCGTTAATTTGGTCTCTTAAGTTTGTAAATAAAAGAATATGGTGCAAATGTCTCTTCGAGAAAATATGACGGAATTCACCCACAGTTATACAGAATTACATTGATAAGCGGTGTGGAGATTGGTGGTATTCTATTTTTTTTTCCCCTTAAAAGAATAACAGTAGATATAGCATGTGAGTAAATTCTGTCAACTTTTCTCGCAAAATTGGACATTCAGACCACATTGCTTCTATTTAAAAATTTCAGGGGCCAAATTAACGTAATTGAAATAACAGGGGATAAAAATGAAACAGCGACCAAACTTCAAGGGTATATTTTATAATGGTCTAATTAGACTTTACACCCTTATACTATACTCGTGTTTTCAATTGGATACATGTACTTTTTTTTTTGTTCAATTGAACCCTTGAACTTCAAAATTTTATTCTATCAGACACAAAACCTGACGTGTTAGCTTAAACTATCAAAAATTATCACGTAAATTGCACATGATACTTACCTATCACAGGATTAGTTAAGACAAACGAATTGCATTCAATTCGCATTCGATTAGACCCAAAATCGCATCATTTTCGCGCCATTCACAATCTTTCTGTTTGTCTTATCTTAATCTATGACAGGTAAGCATTATGCGCAACTTACGTGACAATTTCTATTATTTTAAGCCAACGGCGTCAAGTTATGAGTCTGATTGAATAAATTTTTGAAGTTCAAAGGTTCCATTAAAAAAAAAGTACATGAATCTAATTAAAAACACTAGTATAATATAAAATAGCAAGTGTTCCCAAACAGCCCCTTGACAGCTCAGCTTAGATAAGTTGCAAGTTGTAACAATTTTATTAATTGGTTACAACCATTTGACAGCTGTAATTTTCTCGTTGACTCTTAGTCCACTTGTATATATATGTATACACATATATACTTTAGAATCTGATTCTGTATAACAGAGAATAATAGTTCAACTTGTTCTGATCTTCATCTTCTTCATTACTTCTAGAATATGTTCATGGTATCAGAGCCATGATATGAACAAGCGTTCATCAATGGCGACCTCAAATTCATCTTTGTCTACTAGTAGTGCTTCGTCTTCATCATCAAACATCTATCCTCAGTTGAATCACCTCTATCTTCTATCAAATATCACTAATCTTGTTCCTTTCAAACTTGATAACTCAAATTACATTCTCTGGAAATATCAAGTTTCTTTAATTTTTCGAACTCAATCTCTATTTGGATTTCTTGATGGGTCTCTTCCCTGTCCTTCACAGTTCCTGATCAACAATGACAATCAATCGCAAGTACCAAATCCAGATTATCAGTCATGGATTGTACAGGACCAAGCCCTAATTACGTTAATCAATGCTACTCTGACCGAGAATGCTCATTCGGACGTCATCGAAAAATCTTCCTCACGCGATGTGTGGACTGCTTTGGAGAGGCAATATTCATCTCTTTCTCGATTGAATATACTGCAATTAAAGTCAGATTTGCAAATGATCACCAAGAAATATGATTCGATCGATTCTTACATTCAAAAAGCCAAGAAACTGCGTGACAAACTTGCTGCTGTATCTATTCATATTGATGATGAAGATATATATGTTGTTATAGACACTCAATGGTTTGCCATCAGAGTATAATGGATTTAGAACTACCATTAGTACCAGATCTGAACATTTATCGTTCAAAGAGCTTCATGCTCTTCTACGAGCTGAAGAACAAACTATTGAGGCAAATAATACTACTGCTACACAAGAGTCTCAATTCTCTGCTATGACATCTGTTCACACCAAAAATTTTCAACAAACGTTTCAAGGTCGCAGTCAAAATTTTCAATCATATGGAAGAGGCAGAGGACGAGGCAGATTTGGTGGGAGAAATGAAGGTTTTCGAGGAAGAAACCAATTCTCTCCTGGAGGTTTTCAACCTCAATCACCACAACTCCAAAATCATGGAAGTTTTGAACCTCAATCACCACAATTTCAAAATTAGCCCAGATCTAACACATTTCAGAGACCTCAAATCATTTGTCAGATTTGCAATAAGGCAAATCACTCTACAATCGACTGCTACAACAGAATGAACTATGCCTATCAAAGAAGATTTCCCCATGCTTAACTCTCTTCCATGATTTCCACTACATCTTATACCTCTTCATCCACTTTTGACACATGGATTTCTGATTCTGGAGCAACAAACCATATTACTCGTGATCTCTCCAACCTCATTCTCTCTGAGGAATATCATGGCACTGATAATGTTTCAGTTGGCAATGGATAGGGCTTACCCATCTCTCATACTGGTAACTCATCTCTTTCTACTAAATTCCATAAATTTTCGCTCACTCAAGTACTTAGAGTTCCCTCAATTTCCACTAATCTTTTATCTGCTCAAAAATTGTGTCAACATAACAACTGTCATTTTATCTTCTTTGCTGATTCATTTCGAATTCAGGACAACTCTTCGGGGAAGGTCCTCTACCAATTAAGGTCTTAGAAACAATGGCCTCTACCCCATTCACAGCTCTTCTAATTCTCACCCATCTATAGTAGCTCATCTTGGCAATAAAGTCTCTCAGCATTTGTGGCATGCTAGATTGGGACATCCATTCAATAATACACTGTACCAGATTCTTCATCAAACTAAAGTCCCTACAATAGCTCATCAACTTGATCATTCTGTCTGTGAGCACCAGGGCCGGCCCTGAGATTGTGAAATTCTCATGAGGCCCTAAGCGAAAAAAAATTTTAGGCCATTTTTTGGTCCTATTTTTATATATAATACATGTATATACAAGGCCTTATTTTTTTTAGGCCCTATTTTACCCTATTTTTCTATATAATATATGTATATTGGCCAAACAATGCCTTATTTTTGGTCCTCTTTTTATATATAATGCATGTATATCTAAGGCCCTATTTTTTTTAGGCCTTATTTTGGCCCTATTTTTATATATAATACATAAATTTTGGCCAAACAAGGCCTTATTCCACAACCAAACAAATTCTAATTTTTTGAGGCCCCAAGCGGCCGCCCGGACCGCTGGCCCAAAGGCCGGCCCTGGTGAGCACTGCCTCCATGGCAAAATGGCAAGGATCCCATTTCATATTTATTCTTTTGTTTCTATATTTCCTTTAGAACTGGCACATAGTGATGTTTGGGGCCCTGTACCATCTAAATTTGTAGAGTGCTATAGATACTATGTTTCCGTCATTAATAATTGTGCTCGGTATTGTTGGATCTTTCCTCTTTACACTAAATCTGATGTTGTGCATGTTTTCCAGAAATATAAAACTTACATTGAGAATTTACTTCAAAAGAAAAAAAAAAGATCCTTAGGACTGATGGAGGTGGAAAATACATTAGCTATCTCTTTCAAACCATTCTCTCCAATAGTGGTATTCACCACCAAAAGTCTTGCCCCCATACTCCTCAGTAAAATGGAATTGCTGAAAGAAAACATAGGCACATTATTGAGACAGCCCTTGCTTTCATGTCCCATGCTTCATTACCTACTAAGTTTTGGTATCATGCATTCTCTACAGCAATTTTTCTTATCAATAGAATGCTTAGCAAACTAAACTCTGATTGCTCATCTTAGGAACTTCTTTTTGGTTCTAAACCTGACTATACTCCTCTCAAAATATTTGGTTGTGCTTGTTATCCTTATCTTAGACCATTTAACAACAACAAGCTTCAACCACGAACCAAACAATGTGTTTTTCTGGGCTATACTTTTAACTACAAAGGTTATCTTTGCTATGATCCTTCCATTGGTAAAAGTTTTATCAGTAGACATGTTTTTTTGATGAAAGTATCTTTCCTTTCGGTTCTATTTCTCCATCAAGCCCCACTTCACATTCTTCCTCTTTCTCCTCCACTTGGCAGCCCCCCATTAATCATTCTCCCTCCATTTTAGGCCCCCCTCCTTCTAATCCCACTTCTGTTTTAATTCCATTATCTACACCCCCTCTCTCAACTTCTATTCCCTCTTCTGTCCCTCTCATCCATTCCCATAATGACCCATTGTCAGTGGCACTGAGTCCACTTATATTGCTCAGCTACTTTCCCAGCTACAAACAGAGTTTGACATGAAAGACGTAGGCCCTCTTCAATACTTTTTAGGCCTTGAGGTTACTTGCACTGACCAAGGGATTTTTATCAATCAAGAAAAATATGCCAAAGACTTGTCATCCAAATTCAATATGAGTGAGTGTAAACCTTGTTCCACACCTTCTTCTGTTTCCATTAAGCTCAGCAAAAATGATGGTCAGCTGATCCAAGATCCCACTGATTATAGAAGAGTAGTTGGTGCTCTTCAATAACTAACTTTTACTTGCCCTGATTTAGCATATTTAGTAAATCGTGTGTGCCAATTCATGTATGCTCTCACCAATTTACATCTCTGTGCAGCAAAGAGAATACTAAGATACCTCAAAGGGACATTATCTGAAGGTCTTTTATATCAATCCAATACCATTCAACTATTAGCATATAGTGACGCTGATTGGGCTAGTGACCCAGTTGACAGACGATCCATGATCGGATTTATGCTCTACTTAGGTACTAATCCTATGCATTGGGGCACTAAAAAACAACACACAGTTTCTAAAGCTCCACTAAGGCTGAATATATAGCTTTGGCCACCTCTGCTGCAGAACTTACTTGGATCCAAATGCTCCTTCATGATCTTCATGTCTATATAAGTGATATTTCTACACTTTGGTGTGACAATGTCTCAGCTTTATCATTAGCTTCTAACCCTTTGTTTCATGCTCGCACCAAACATATTGCTATTGACTATCATTTTGTACGAGAGAAGGTTACAAAGAAAGATCTTCCTGTTGCTTTTGTGCCTAGTGAAGACCAGACTGCAGAAATTTTCACTAAAAGTCTATCTTCATCCAGATTTCTTACTCTTAAACACAAACTGATGGTGGTTTCTCCTCCCATTAGTTTGCAGTGGCATAATAGGAAGTGTTCCCAAACAGTCCCTTGACAACTCAGCTTAGATAAGTTGCAAGTTGTAACAATTTTATTAATTGGTTACAACTGTTTGACAATTGTAATTTTCTCTTTGACTCTTAGTCCACTTGTATATATATATACACATATGCTTTAGAATCTGATATTGTATAACAGAGAATAATAGTTCAATTTGTTATGATCTTCATCTTCTTCATTCCTTCCAGAATCTGGGCAATATAAAGGTGTAAATTATAATTAAGCATTTTATAGTATAAGAACTCGTAACAACGCCGTATTCGATCTGGTGAATTATTCCACTAGACAAGACTCCTATACCCAACTCATATGCTTGTGTGCATATTTATTTACATCTATGTAGTCCATGACATGAACATGATGAACACATCTCTCCAAACCGTATGATGCCTGACAATTTATTGCAAAAGAAAATATTTCTCTTAGTTGACTGACTTTTAATCATTAGGCCACGTTTGGATGGCAGAGGGGGATTGGACAATTAGTCCCATTTAATTGATAGTCCCAGGATTAATAATACCACATCCCCCATGGTATAACTTAGTCCCCCATATGGGGGACTATTCTTTTAAAATGGACAATTAGTCCCGAGCAAAGTGATTTTGCCAAGTACTGGACTATTCAATTAAAAATGGGACTATTAATCCAATCCCCCACTATCTCCTCCTTAATCCTGTGAAACAAACGAGGCCTAATTGTTTACTATGTACTCCAGTCCAAGACATGGACTTGATGAACACGTCTCTCCAAACCGTGTGATGCCTGTCAATTTATTGGAGAAGAAAATATTTCACTATTTTTTTTATTACGAAAATATTTCACTCTTAGTTGACTGACTTTAACTTTGTAGAAAGCAAAATTGCAACAGACTTTTAAAAGTCCTTACAACAGAATTTTTCCAAAAAAAAAAAAAAAAGAAGAAGAAAAAAAAAGCAACGTTTACTATGCACATATGTTGTGAGAGGGAGCTCCGCCATTAGATAAAATACATTTTGGAGAAAATAAATCTTATCCATCGGATCAAAACTGTTGTTACAATTTGTTATCATGGTGGTTACAATTTTGCCATATTGGTTACAATATTTGTTGATACGTACAGAAATATCCAATCAATGAGTATAAGACTTGATGACCACATCGTGTGCTGCCCGGTCAGGAGGCATTGTTATTCCGATCGAACCACCACATGTTACAAGACCCGGCCTACGGGTCAGGAACATCGCCTCGGCCTGGTTCCTCGCTGGATAGATCAGGCTAGCCTGGAGTCGCAATCCAGGCTCATTCAGACAGTTTTCTATACCAGTTAGAAGACTAATGGAATGTTAAAGATTGTTTCCTAATCTAATTAGGAAACCGGCACGGTTTGCGCTAATCAATCCTAATTGGATTGTAATACCTTATCAATGTACTTACCATGTACGAGGAGGTCTCTTGCAAGTATAAAAGAGGCCCCTCACCCTCTATGAAGGAGAGGATTACCAATCTTCTACACAATACTCATCATAAACTGGTGTAGCCCGCCCGGCTGGCCTTTGGAAGTTCCAGTCCATTGTCGTTCACCAAAGGTCACCGGCTATTCCATAACATAGTGAAAGTGCCAGACACAACTATGGACGTAGGTGACTTTGTTAACAGGGTCGAACCACATACAATTTTCTCTTGTCTTCTTCTTCTTACTTTGCATCCAAAATTTAGCATCATCAGTTTGGCGCTGTCTGTGGGAATCGACAGTTTTCCAGCAATAAAAATTCTTGTCTGAACGTGGCATACCCATCCCGGGGAAAATTATTGTTTTTAAATGCATATTTGAATTCTGGAATTATTAATGTTGATTAATAATTGAGATGAGGTTGACTGTGGGTCAACGGGGAATGTCAAGTGAGGACACGGGAAGTTGGTAATTCATGAGGAATTGATATGATTTAAATGGTATTTATTTGATTTAAATGTTATTTGAAATATCTAGTGTATGTGAATAATAAGTTTATATGTGTAGGGTAATTTCTGATAATGTTGATCTTGTTTTAGATCATTTAGAATACTTTGGTAGGAACGTGAGTGATACATTACTTAAAAGGTAGGTTGTACAGAGAGATTCCATGGAAATAGTTTTCGAAACGTTATTTTGGACCCAAACGGAACTTAGACGAAAACTTTTGTAAATTGTAGTTTTCACTTGTGAGGTAATAAATTAGACGTTTAAGACGTTTTGGGAGATAATTAGAAGCTTTGAGAACTCGTGGGGAGGTAAAACATAATTTTCGAGAGTCGTGGCTATAAATAGATAAACATGAGTATTTTGTCACAAGTATCCAAAATCTAAATATCTAGAGAGAGAGAGAGAGAGAGAGAGAGAGAAAGAAAGAAAGGGAGATTTGTTTCCACGAGCTTTGCGACGCCGATTGACGACTTTTCGTTCGTCCTTTTTTCTCCAAATTCTAGATTTGAACTCTTTGAGGTAAGGGCTTTATTTTGATACCTCTTAGGCCTTGTTTAGCTTAGTTTTTTGAAAATCTAATTCTAGGAATTTTGGGAAAACCAGGTATAACTTATAGGAATAGCGTATGATCGAAGATTCGACATTTAATCAGGCCTCTAGGCAATCCTTCAAAGTTTTAGAGTGATCACACGAGGTATGAATTCTAGATCTATGAATTCTAGGGAATTTACAGGTTTTAAATATCGGACTTGATATTTTGGATCCAGGCGAAATTCACATATTAATTAGGCCCGTTATTTATGCACATAAAAATGCAATAAAAGCATGTGTAAATGTTTATGTGAGCATGCTATGTGTCTACTTGGGTCAAAGGGGGGTTTGGTGTAATTCCATCCGGGGGTAAGCTACTCGAAGTTTGAGGATTGTGATATCAATAGTTGTTGTGTCTGGCATGGAGGAAGGCCCAGCTAGGGCACGAGGTGCGTAGAAGAGGAAGGCCTTCCACAGCATCAATCTCATTTACCAGATAGAAACGTATCACTCTCCCTAGAGACTATTTGATGTGTTTGAGATGTTTTAAAGCATTAATTGTCCTATAAGCATATAGCTGAGCAGTGAAGCTTTACTGCATTGCAGGTGATAAGAAGAGAGGAAAAAGAAACGCGAGAAGTAAGGCCGATGGGACAACGGGATCACTCTTGTTTATGTTTTGTTTTCTTTTTCAAATATTGTAATAAGATTTGAGAAGTTAAACCATGTGTTATTTTAGAATCTTGGAAGGATTCATAGTATTGTAATCTATAGTAAAACTTCTGTAATTATGATTTGGAATCGGTGTAATATAGTAATGAATGTGTTGGAATTGGTTTGGAGAACCATAGAGTTGAAATCTGCAGAATGCTTAGCAAACTGAGGTAAAATAGTCGTCTGGTTGGATTCAGTCGACTGGAGGCTTGGTTTGAACTAGACACTGCACTAATATATTGAAAAGCAGTCGACTGGGTCCCTGACGCAGTCGACTGGATTTTGGGTTGAAATGTATTTTTTTTTTGTTCTGTGAAAGAAACAGTCGACTGGTATGGATACCAGCATTTAGGCCCACTTTAGTTTAAAACAAATTTCAATACCAATTTCAAAAAAACAAAGAGTTGCCACTTAATTTTTAGAAGGAAAATTAAGAAACCATTTTAAAGCAAACTGATCTTTTTTGGAAACCAGAGATTAACTAGGTTCGGGGATTATGGAATGAGAGGGGAAAGAGTCTGGCAAACTAAAACACCCCTTCTCATCCTATCTCATGATAGGCCTCTACTTGACATCCTTTTAATCGAGTTATTAATCTAATCATGCCCTCAACTAATACATATATAAGTATACATAACACAAGCATGTCAAAAGGGTGCAAGATTGCTAACGGCAAAATATCATTCAAAACCAAGTAATTCAAGTGACAAGCAGGATGATATGTAAATAGGGAACTAGGGAACTTACCCGGGATCCAGCCGCGAGTATTAAACGTGCAATGCATACAAAAAGTAGAAATCCTAATAAAAGGTCTCTAATCACATATATACACATAACGCAAATCTTAATTCTAAGGTGCCGCGCATGAGGTTGAAAAATCAATAAAATTAAGAAATTAAATAAGCTAAAGAGGGGTTTGAGAAATCATACCTTAATAGCGCTACAAAATAAAGGGTTAGTCCATATGATTTAGATAAGATATAATGTCTAATCTTAAATAATATTCTTAATTTCTAGCTTAAATCTATCAAATATGAAAGAATTGACATAATCATGGATTCCTTCCAATTAATTGGAAACACAACATCTCTATAGATATATAAGTCTCAACTAGGAGCCAATGTAATGTCCATATAGAGGTGGCATAGTCCCAACATGATCACAAGGAACTCATAATTATGTTCAATCAAGTGCAATTTAATCTAAAAAATGAATCCTAATTACAAGTATCAAACCACGTGGATGAATGCATAGAGATATATAAACATGAACAAGAATAAGCTATGAATTATTCATTGATTTGGATCATTTAGCCTCTGTATTTAAATTTAATTTATCATTATTAAAACATGGTTTAAGCCCTAGGTCATAGAAAAGTCATTTGGACCATTGTTTACAAAGTTGGTCAAATCTGTCATAAAATTTTGAAAATTATAGAGAGCAGACCAAAACTTCAAAAATATAAAAAGTATGATTCCCATGGTTTGATGTCAATGAAATTTGGACACAAGATGCCTCTGTGAGTCTAGTTTTTAACCCAAAAAGAAAAAGCAAAGATCTACGGTCCAATCTCTGGGAAAAAGGTAAAACCCAGACGTCACTCAGAGATTTGCAAATCTCTGTCCAGAGATTTTATACGATTTTCTAAAAATAGTAAACGAATCAAAAAGGCTCTAATCTTTTTAGGGGATCTTATTAACACATTAAACTTCATAAAAAAAAATATTTAGGGTCAAAAATGTTTGATTAAGGCTCTGATTTACTCCTTTCAAAAGGGTGTTACTGTTCTGAAATTCTGGACAGATTATGGTTACTTCACAAAACTCACTACCAAACCATGTTATCCATGAGATCCTGCTAAAACAAAAATCACAGTGGTAGAACTTTGTGTTATTGACACTCTCTAGTTGGTTTTATTCAATTCCAACAGTCCATTATTTAACTAAAAATCCTTGATCAAAACTGGTTCCTGAATTCACTGCTCCACTATTAATGGGCTTATCACCCTTTTGTTACATCTACCAACCAAGCCATGGACATTGGCTTATCCTAATCTAACTCTCCTTTCCATTGAGGGTCATTGGAGATATGAGAATGACTATAACTCATGAATTCCAAAAGGATATAGAGAAAATCCCATAAAACTCCAAGTTAGAGAATCCAAGTCATGAGTGTGGACTTGGACCCATCTACTTGCTTATAAATGATGAAACCTTGGCTCCCATGTGAAGCATAAGCTTACATAGAAACAAAAGATCAAACTCAAGAGCTTTCAAGAGAGATATTGAAGATCACAAAGAATCTCAAGAGAAAAGCATTAAAAAAAAAAAAGAAGATGTAAGATGAAAACCAAGAGAGTAAGTGCTCTAAATCCACCAAGGAATCTTTTAGAAAACTTGTTTACTTCAAGTTCATAAGCATTATTGATCCAAACTAAAGAAATAAACAAAAGAATGAAAACATAACCAAAATTTAGAGGATCACCTCCAACTATCCTCAACTTCTTGGTGTTTTTAGGATATTCCAAAGGCTAAATCAAGCTCTTCTTCTAGCCCTTACAACCCTTTAACTTTCTTAAACTTCTTTTGGAATCTCTAACTATCAAAGTTTAAAGAAGATTCAAAATAAGATTCAAATCTCAAAATGAGAGAGAGATAGAAATTCTAGAATCAAAGACTAGAAAGAAAAAAGAATCTCTTGTGATGGGATATTCATCCCCTATATATAGGCAAACTTTAGAGGGTTATTTTGGAAATTTCATAGTAAAAAAACCCTAATTTTGGATGTCCTTATGAAGGTACAAAACGTACTATATTGTAGCAGACTGCTAGAAAAACGCGGCACTCCATAGAGATGGAAGCGACACTCACTGAATGCCGGAGCGGCATTTAGTGAATGCGATGCGGCATTCAAAGAATGCCGTGGACAACTCCGCAGACTGCCGTCTTTTCTGGAATTTTGATTTTTGCGGCATTTGGTGTATTTATGCGGCGATCACTGAGTGCCATTGCGGTACTTACTGATTGCCGTATTGCAATCCGGGAGTGCTGCACCGGCAACCCGTGACTGCCGCAATCTGTGCCATATGCCATTTTATTTTATTCTCTCTTTTTCTTCTTTTCTTCTTTTTTTGTTTGAATTACGGAGCCTTTTGAAGAGCTTGAATCACCTTTGGAAGTCCTAGATTAGTCGAACATTGTCATCATCGGATTTGGAGGTAATGCTCCCCTTAATTCAACGTTGGTCAAAATTGGGGTGTCCACAACTGGGTGAAGGACCACAGTCGACTAGATTGTGTTTCAAATTAGAATTTCTGAGTTAGTCGACCGGGAGGTACCAGTCAACTGAAATTTTGAGGCTACAGTCGACTAGGTCTCCGACACAGTCGACTAGACGAGCTGCTGAGTTTTAATGCTCTCTGTATCTTGCATTTCCAATCGACCAAACCCTGATCAGTCGACTGCATTGCTGGTTTCAATAGGGTGTTTTCTTTAAGTGTTTTCAATTGTGAAAACCTTTTTCTAACTCCGAATCTTATCATTTCTACTTATGTTTTCCGCTACTATTTACTTTAATTGGGTTAGATGAGCCTTGGTGGCGTGCCATGTGTTATTTTTTCACGCGTAGAGGGATGGGTCGTGACATTTATTAGTATCAGAGCAATAGGTAACAACATTTTGGGAACGTGCGACAACGAGTAGACTATTGAGTGTTTCACCAGAGATGTTTGATGCATATGACATGTGGTTGTATATACATGATTTTGTTATTGACATACATGCATAGTGTTTATGCATTGAGATTAAAAGGGTCGTACAATCATGAGTGACGGTGACCGAGATCTATCGCCACATACTCGACGAATGGACCACATGACAGAAATAATTGGAAATATCGAGGAATCGGTTCAAAATTTAGCGGAACGACTACCTCCAACACCTGCATTTAAGACAGCACCGATAGCTATAGTACATGCACCTGAGACTCGAGGTGGGAGACTAGTGTTTGAATAATTCACGAAGAAGAAACCAATGGAATTTTATGGGTTATCTGATAGGACATTAGCGAAGCACTGGGTGATGGACATGGAGAAAATTTTCCGATTTATGCCGATGTCCGATAGGGAGAAATTGAGAATGCAAAGTGACATGCTCAAGGGTGAGGCCCAGAATTGGTGGGTAAATGTGTTAGATCAAGGGCCATCGATAATGTGGGAAGGGTTCAAGGCGGAGTTTAATTGCCAATTCATTCATACGAGCTTGTCCAACTTGGCCCTAAGCAGTTGCTCCGTTGTATGCCCTACGGGGTGCTCTACAGTCCTTGCTGCTGTGGCCATGATTGCCACAGTTATAATAGCGAATTCCTGACCGATTATAGTTCTTGGGAGCTCAGCAATCCTTAGTCACGTGGCCTGGCTTCCCACAGTTGAAGCATCCACCGATATTCCTTCCAGTAACAGCAGGGAGTCCTTGTGGGGGAGGTGCTTGTATGCAGCAAAGTGGTCTGGGAAAACGCAGGTTGTGGCTTCCTCTCTCCAGTCCAGTTGTGCTTGTTCAATAGGAACCGCATCGGAGGTCTCGGCCCTGGGTTTTTCCTGGGTGGTGGCCAATTCCCAAAGCGTCCCTACTCTCGACCATTGATATCCTCATGACCGACTGCCATTCCTACCATGGCCTTAAAATTCTGACCCTGATGATTCAAAGTCATCTGTTGTAGTAGCAGTGAGAGTCCCTAGTGATACTGTCTATTCTTCTTCTCTGGGGTATTGTAGGCACCCCGATTTTGACCAACCATCGAATCCAGGGATTGATTACCTCTGTCACGCCCCGACGTAGCATAAATAAGGAAAGCGTTTAATTTCCTTTATGGACCCGTAGGTCGCGACAGTTTGAAGGATCGATTCCGTCCCAAACGTCGAACAACAAAACATAATAATCAGAGTAAAGCAATCAAGGCTTACAAAAATTATTCTAACTTAAAGAATATTACAGCACGGGTTATCTAAAGGCACAGACCGCCTTGAATTAAAACAATAGCTTAATGTCTGTTACAGTCATCCTTATAAAACAAAACAGTTCATAACTTAAAACATAATAAACAGTTTCTTCATTCCAGAAGCGGCCATTCTCAATTAGCATAGTCGTATGATTCCTCCTGGTTATAACCTGAAAAGCCTGAACACGAATGTCCAGGACGCATCAACGTCGTCAGCTTCAAGAAGCTGGTGAGTATTAAAAACATGACTTTAAATGTAAAACATACCCATTTACCTTTTTCCATTATCAGTTTTGTAAAATCAATAGTTAAACCGCAGAAAGAATTCATTTATAAAACAACAAGGAATATATTAAAGGTCGATCATTCATAAGAACAGATACTCGTGTAATGAGACAATGCACCACACTCATCTTGCCGACTCTTTTCTCTCGACAGCCACAACAACCCACTATCTTACTCCTGGTATCTTTGAAACACTCAGATAGCCACACTTTAGCAACGGGGCGCCAGGGAGTGTCCAGTTTGCCTCACACTTTGGTCCGGGGTACCAGGGAGTGTCCAATGCCTCACACTTTGAATACCCTAACCGCCATGCAAATACCGGGGCAACCCCTCACGCATTATCCAGACTCGAGTATTAGGGAGTGTCCGTAGGCCACACTTTAGCACTACCATGGGTGCCAGGGAATGTCCGAGTTCGGCTTCACACACTTTAACGCTTCCATGGGCGTCAGGGAGTGTCCATATTTGCCACCGTCGCATTTCAAAGATACCCTCTCCACAACCACAACCACAACCACAAGTCAACTCAATCACAACTACAACCACAACTCAATCCACAACCACAATCACAACTACAACCTCTAACCACAACCACAAACCACGACCACAAACTCAAACGCATACTCTTTCCACACAGACTGACACCCACATGCATGTACCACTGACCCCACATGAATGATATGCACATGAACCTAAGCAAAACACTGAATTAAAGGAACAACACGCGTACGGGGATTGATAACTTGCAATATAATATTTTAATCATTCAAAACATAACCAAATAGAGTTCTGATTAACTAAATATCCCAAACAGAACCTTGATAGTACTAAAAAGTTGAACCAAACAGTCCCTTATCAGAAAACAGACAAAAACAGAAACTGCCAGACCTCGCGCGCGCGGGCCGCTCGCGCGAAAGGTCGCTCGCGCGATATGCCCAAATTTCCTTTTATTATAAACTTTTCTGTCTGCCTGTGGAAATCAAGGTCGCGCGCGTGGATCGCTCGCGCGAAAGAGTTATCGCGCGACCCTCGCTCGCGCGACTAGCCAAATTTTCATTTATATATATATACTTTCCTTTCTGCCTGGGGAAGCATACCTCGCGCGCGCGGTTCGCTCGCGCGAGGGGTCGCTCGCGCGGGCCGCTCGCGCGATTCCTTGCGCGCGCGGTCGTGGCGCGAGATGAAGCTGAGGCTTCATCTTCTCCGCAGAAACTGCTCTGTTTCAGAAAACAGGGTCTAAAATTGACCCATTTCAAATCTGTAAGTATATTTATCATGTTATATATGGATCTCTTCCTTTTTCAACGAGGATCAAGAATCTATGATTAATTTAACACAATTTGATCCATAGCTCTCCAATTTTAGGAAAAACCAAAACATGTCCAAACTTCATTTTCAATATACTTTCTTATATGAACGAATTGGGTTCTAAAACTTCAGACATATCATCAATGAGGTATAATTTTTCATAATCAACTCTAAAAACAAGCTTTGGTTTAGGTTTGAGAAATCATGATTTTGAAGCTCAAGCTTCCATGGACGTCATTAGCAATAGTAGTTACAATGCACACATATAAACAGTAAATAGACATGACTTTTACATTAAGAGTGAGTTTGAAATACTCACTGAGATTAGAGAGGGAAGTAATTGTTGAGAAAGAATGGAAAATACAAGAATCCAATACTCAAGTTTGGCTATGGAGTTGTGAAGTTTCTCTCTCAAAATTCTGAAGAACTCTCTGCACTTTCACTGAAACTCTCTATGTTCTCTCTTGCTCTTGCAGATTGTGTGTTGTGTGTGTATACAAGGTGTATAAATAACCAAGTTCAACTTGGAGCCCAAGTAGTGTGATCTTCACCCTACCAATTAGTTAATAAACTTCCTTAATTATGAGCAGTTCACAGCTAATGCTGGGATTACATCTACGTATACACACTGATATATAAGCCTAAGGCTCCACAGATTCACCAAGGGTCAAATAGGATAGTAGGGGGCAAAGCAATGTTGTTTGGGAAATTAGCTTATGGATACAACAATAACACACACAAGATAGGTAGATCCAAACAAAGCACAAGCCAATGATCACTTGCCATTAATGGAAATAAATCAAATGTCCAAATCGGTCACTTCCAAAATCTGTGGAAGTTAAACACAACATGGACAGTTTTGAACATAAACTGGTATTTTCGGGGCGCGGTGGTCACCACAAAAATACAGGAATTTCATTTTAACTTAAGAATTGATTTTCTGGTTTTATAAAAATACTGATTGAGTTAATAGAAGTTATTTTCACCGTTTTGAAATACAGATTTTGAAATCCATACAGGTATTACTAACTTTTGTAAAATTGCAGTTTGGCCCCCAATAAACTTTAAATGTGAATTAGATAAGAAATAGATATTCCAAACAAGTGATTGGAATTAAAGTAAAAGCAGACCATGCTAATTGAATTTAAATATGCCAATGCAAATACACATAAATTAAATATGGACATGAATTTTAAATTAAATAGAAATGCAGGTTATTACACCCTTCCTCCCTTAAACAGGATTTCGTCCCCGAAATCAAGACTGACTAATCATGAAACAACTCCGGGTACTTCTTCCTCATATCAGCTTTAACTTCCCAGGAGGCTTCGTTCTCGTCATGGTGATTCCACTGAACCTTCACCAATGGGATATCCTTATTCCTCAGCTTCTTGATACTCTGATCTAGAATCTTCACAGGTCTCTCCTTGTAAGAAACGTTATGACTCGTCTCAATATCGTCATAACTAACCACATGTGAGGGGTCTCGTATGTACTTCCTCAACATACTCACGTGAAACACGTTGTGAACCCCAGATATTTTCGGTGGTAGCGCCAGTCGATAAGCTACTTTCCCGACACGTTCCAAAATCTCAAACGGTCCGATGAAACGCGGAGCTAACTTCCCTCTCTTGAGACCAAAACGTACCACTCCTCGGGTTGGTGAAACCTTGAGAAGTACGTGATCTCCAACACTAAACTCCAAATCTTTCCGGCGTCGATCGGCATAACTCTTATACCGGCTCTGAGCGGTTCTCATCCTCTCCTTGACCAAAGTAATCTTCTCATTGGTTTCTCTTACCAAATCTGGTCCCAACAACTCTGTATCCCCAACTTCTGCCCAACACAATGGAGAACGACATGGTCGTCCGTACAATGCTTCGAACGGATCCATACCGATACTCGTGTGATAGCTGTTGTTATAGGCAAATTCAACCAACGGCAAGTGTGTCTCCCAAGATTCTTCAAAATCGATCACACAAGCCCTGAGCATATCTTCCATTATCTGATTAACACGCTCAGTTTGTCCATCTGTCTGAGGGTGAAAAGCAGTACTCATCTTGAG
This sequence comes from Hydrangea macrophylla, assembly GCA_033977485.1. Taxonomy (NCBI): domain Eukaryota; kingdom Viridiplantae; phylum Streptophyta; class Magnoliopsida; order Cornales; family Hydrangeaceae; genus Hydrangea; species Hydrangea macrophylla. The sequence continues at coordinate 89,741,403 of CM066986.1, forward strand.
CGAGGTTCCCATAGCTTCTTGCAGACTTTCCCAAAATCTAGAGGTAAAACGTGCGTCACGGTCTGACACAATCGACACAGGTGCACCGTGAAGTCGCACAACTTGTTGTATGTACATCCTGCTCATCTTCTCTACCGGGTATGTCATACTATAAGCAATGCAATGAGCGGATTTCGTCAGTCGATCCACAATTACCCAAATAGCGTCATGATTCTGCTGTGACCGGGGTAATCCCACTACAAAATCCATCGTAATGTGCTCCCACTTCCAACCAGGAATAGGTAGCGGTTGCAACAATCCTGACGGTCTCTGATGTTCAGCTTTGACTTGCTGACACGTCAAACACTTGGATACAAATTCGGCCACGTCTTTCTTCATACCTTCCCACCAGAAATTTCTCTTCAAATCTTTGTACATCTTAGTTCCTCCCGGGTGAACTGTATACCTTGATTTATGCGCTTCTTCCAGGATATCCTTCCTTAACTCTTCATTACCTGGCACACATAATCTATTCCTGCACCGATATCCTCCATCGACTCCCACTTTCCATTCTGTCGGGTATTTTTCTGACATCTTCATGAACCATGTCTGAAACTTCTCATCTTCTTTCTGAGCTCCAATAATGCGGTCGATAAGAACAGGCTGCAGGATAAGACATCCGAACAATTGTCCTTCTCCTTCTTCAGCACTCTGTACATCGAATTCCGCCAAGGTCTCCAATGCTCGCCACTCTCTAACCATTAAGGAGGCGATCGTCTCACGAGTCTGTCGACTCAGGGCATCAGCAACCACATTGGCTTTACCCGGGTGGTATTCTAACGTGAAGTCATAATCTTTGATCAGCTCCATCCATCTGCGCTGCCTCATGTTCAACTCTTTCTGTGTGAACAAATACTTTAGACTCTTGTGATCGGAGAATAAATCAAACTTCTCACCGTAGAGATAGTGTCTCCAAATCTTGAGTGCGAAAACTACTGCTGCCAACTCCAAATCATGAATGGGATAGTTTAATTCATTCGGCTTCAGCTGTCTGGATCCATAGGCTATAACTCTGCCATCTTGCATAAGTACACACCCTAACCCTTGATATGATGCGTCACTAAAGATAGTGAACTTCTCATCAGGCTTGGGTATTGCTAGTACCGGTGCGGTTGTGAGTCTCTCTTTCAACTCTAGAAAGGCTCGCTCATGCTTCTCTGTCCATTCGAACTTCAAATTCTTCTTCGTCAACCCAGTTAAAGGTGCTGCTATCTTTGAGAATCCCTCAACGAATCTCCTGTAATAGCCTGCGAGTCCAAGAAAGCTCCGAACTTCTGTAGGGTTGCTTGGCCTAACCCAGTTTGACACAGCATCGGTCTTGGACGAATCCACTAAAATTCCTTGAGATGACACCTTGTGTCCCAAAAATTTCACTTCTTGCAACCAGAACTCACACTTACTGAACTTGGCATACAAGTGATGGTCCTTGAGCGTCTGCATCGCAATCCGTAGATGTTTCTCGTGTTCTTCTCTTGACTTAGAATAGATCAAAATATCATCTATAAAGACGATGACAAACTGATCCAAATAAGGTTTGAACACTCTGTTCATCAGATCCATAAACACTGCCGGGGCGTTTGTCATTCCAAACGGCATCACTAGAAATTCATAATGACCATATCGGGTTCTGAAAGCAGTCTTAGGTATGTCTTCCTTTCGTACCCTCAACTGATGATATCCCGACCTTAGGTCGATCTTGGAAAATGTCGTAGCTCCTTGTAGTTGATCAAACAATCATCAATCCGAGGCAAGGGATACTTGTTCTTGATAGTCACGCGGTTCAATTCTCTATAGTCGATACACAATCTGAGTGTCCCGTCCTTCTTCTTTACAAATAACACCGGTGCTCCCCAAGGCGATGTACTTGGACGTACAAAACCTAGGTTCTCGAGCTCTTGAACTTGTTCCTTCAATTCCAGCAGTTCTGTGGGGGCCATTCTGTAGGGAACCTTGGTGATCGGTACGGTACCCGGTATAAGCTCAATGCAGAACTCTATACTTCTCTCGGGCGGCAAACCAGAAATGTCTTGAAATACTTCTTCGAAGTCCTTGACTACAGGTATAGATGAAGCTGTCACCTCTGTACCGACGACTTCGATGTTGGCTAAACATCTCGTGAGGAACATATCTCCCGTAGGGTTACATTGAAAATCAAAGGGTTGATTCTCATTGTCGGGGAATGTAATTATCTTCCTCGCACAATCCAACTTCACTTGATTCTGAGAGAGCCAATCCATTCCTAGGATTATGTCGAACTCCTTCATCGATAGGACGATCAGCCTTGCAGGGATTTCACGGTCTCTTAACCGTAAGGGACAATCCTTGCACACATGTCCTAATCTGACTGCAGCTCCTAGTGGCGAAGTAGCCTTCAAAGCTTTCTCTAACCGATGAGGTAAAATGCCCAATCTCCGCATTGTATTAACAGATATGAACGAAAGAGCAGCACCCGTATCAAATAACACTTTAACATGAGAGTTAAACAGAGTTAATGTACCTTCTACTGCTTGCTGATCAGGTTGAGCTTCTCCATAATCTCCTTCTTCATACGCAGTTCCATCATATCCAGCGGCATCTGGGATAACAGCATTCAAGCGAGTCTGTCCCTGTTGACCATAAGTCACCTGCTTAGGAGCAGTACAGAACCTGCTGATGTGACCTGGTTCACCACAGTTGAAGCAGACTATCCCTTGCTGAGTAGCACGCCTTGGTGCCTTGCAATCACGAGCCAAATGACCAGGGTTGCCACAGTTGAAACACTTTCCACTACTACTCCCTTCTCCTATTTGGGGTTGAGTCGGATAGGTAATAGCCTGGGTCTTCTTGCTTCCGTCAAAATTCCTCTTCTGCCCTTGGGTACGATTCATTGGTAGTCTATTCCCAAAATTACCCCTTTGAGGCGGTCGAAATTCAAATTGTTTACGGTTCACTCGAGCATCCTCTTCCAGATCAGTAGCCAAACCAACAAGTCCTTCAAAAGATTTATCTAGGTGACCGAGAGTTAGGCGACGAATCTGCGGTGTCTGCCCTTGGTTATACTTCCCGATCTTCTTCTCTTCAGTATCAACCAGGTGTGGAGCAAACCGAGACAGTCTTTCGAACAGTGTGGTGTACTCTTGCACTGATTTGTTTCCTTGCGTCAGATCCATGAATTCCTTCTCTCTTCTGTGCCTCTCCGTAGCCGAAAAATACTTCTCCAAAAATCTCCCCTTGAACGCAGTCCACATCATTCCCATAGCAGCTACATTCCCGATAGTAGCTATGACCGAATCCCACCAATCTGCGGCAGCATCGGTCAGCTGAAACGTAGCCAATCTCCTCTTGTCCATCTCGTTGCATTGGACAGCCTCGAACATACGGTCCATCTGTCTTAACCATTGTTCGGCCTTCCAGGGTTCTGCGGTACCCGCAAACTGTTCGGGCCTTAGAGCACGGAATCTCTCTAGCACTTGTCTCCCGTTTGACGGTCTCTTCGGTTGTCATTCATATTACCGATTCTTTCTAACCGTCTGATAAATGCTTCAAACATCCCTGTAGGATCAGCAGCCTCGGGTGCTCCCTCGATCAGGTTCCTGTTCCTCCTGACTCCTCCAGCCATTCTATGCATGATAGTGGTAGTAGAATGAGAAACATGCATGCAACAGTGCTATGAAGTAATTTAAATGACAACAACATTCAAAAGGGTATATTTTATATATATCACTTCTTGTCAAGTTGATACAAAAAGCATGTATGGTCAGATCAATGCCTACCCTATCTGTATGGGTTAGGACGCATGCAGGAGTTAATGTTACAAAAATGGGGTCATTGCCCTACACTCTGATGTATGTAATTACAGTTGCAAAAAGAGACAGAGCTAATAGTCAAAAGTGGTTAATATGTACAAGTCATAACTAGAACGTCAATCATCTCCATAAGCAGCTATCAGGAGATCTAGTGAATCGACAAGGCGAAATCGCTGAACAACGAACGGTCCAACCCCGTCATAGCTGTGAGAGGTGGACGATGAAGCAGGTACAGGGGCATCTGCCTCACCTACCATCTCCTCAGGTAAGGCTAGCTCAAGTGCTAGCTCAGCCTCGAGCTCGGCGGCAAGATCATCTAGACCTATGCCGTCCTCTATAATCTCCCCACCTACTGGGACCACATGAACAACCTCTGCATCGTCCTCAGCAATGGGAACCACCGGCGGAGGCATCTCCAACTGAGCCAGATGGGCATGCACAATCTGGATCTCGAGGGGAAGGTAGAAAGCATCGCTATCGACCAACCTCAGAATCTCGACCAAAACCAAACGCTGAGCCTCTGCGAAATAACGAAGCTCTAAACGGATACGGGTCAGGTCAACTAGGCCTACCACGTGAACCTGGTGCCATACCTCAGATACTACAGTCGCTGTGGCCAACTGCTCAACGGCCGCATGATATAAGTCGAGAAAGGCTGGGATCACTACCCCAGGTATCACGAAGTGTCATCCAAATCTGTCTGGTACATATAGTGGGGGAGCTGGATCCATACCTGATAAAAAGATACTACTTAAGTCAGGACAAAGATAATCTTAGGCGTTTGGGTTCTGAGTCTATCCTCCCTGTCGTATCATCGGGTGTGTAACACTTAATGGAATGTGGAATCGGGTCTATACTGGTAAACCCTAACCTGGCTAAACTATCTTGAGATAAATAATAACCTGGCTCTGATACCACTAAATCTTGTCACGCCCCGACGTAGCATAAATAAGGAAAGCGTTTAATTTCCTTTATGGACCCGTAGGTCGCGACAGTTTGAAGGATCGATTCCGTCCCAAACGTCGAACAACAAAACATAATAATCAGAGTAAAGCAATCAAGGCTTACAAAAATTATTCTTACTTAAAGAATATTACAGCACGGGTTATCTAAAGGCACAGACCGCCTTGAATTAAAACAATAGCTTAATGTCTGTTACAGTCATCCTTATAAAACAAAACAGTTCATAACTTAAAACATAATAAACAGTTTCTTCATTCCAGAAGCGGCCATTCTCAATTAGCATAGTCGTATGATTCCTCCTGGTTATAACCTGAAAAGCCTGAACACGAATGTCCAGGACGCATCAACGTCGTCAGCTTCAAGAAGCTGGTGAGTATTAAAAACATGACTTTAAATGTAAAACATACCCATTTACCTTTTTCCATTATCAGTTTTGTAAAATCAATAGTTAAACCGCAGAAAGAATTCATTTATAAAACAACAAGGAATATATTAAAGGTCGATCATTCATAAGAACAGATACTCGTGTAATGAGACAATGCACCACACTCATCTTGCCGACTCTTTTCTCTCGACAGCCACAACAACCCACTATCTTACTCCTGGTATCTTTGAAACACTCAGATAGCCACACTTTAGCAACGGGGCGCCAGGGAGTGTCCAGTTTGCCTCACACTTTGGTCCGGGGTACCAGGGAGTGTCCAATGCCTCACACTTTGAATACCCTAACCGCCATGCAAATACCGGGGCAACCCCTCACGCAGTATCCAGACTCGAGTATTAGGGAGTGTCCGTAGGCCACACTTTAGCACTACCATGGGTGCCAGGGAATGTCCGAGTTCGGCTTCACACATTTTAACGCTTCCATGGGCGTCAGGGAGTGTCCATATTTGCCACCGTCGCATTTCAAAGATACCCTCTCCACAACCACAACCACAACCACAAGTCAACTCAATCACAACTACAACCACAACTCAATCCACAACCACAATCACAACTACAACCTCTAACCACAACCACAAACCACGACCACAAACTCAAACGCATACTCTTTCCACACAGACTGACACCCACATGCATGTACCACTGACCCCACATGAATGATATGCACATGAACCTAAGCAAAACACTGAATTAAAGGAACAACACGCGTACGGGGATTGATAACTTGCAATATAATGTTTTAATCATTCAAAACATAACCAAATAGAGTTCTGATTAACTAAATATCCCAAACAGAACCTTGACAGTACTAAAAAGTTGAACCAAACAGTCCCTTATCAGAAAACAGACAAAAACAGAAACTGCCAGACCTCGCGGGCGCGGGCCGCTCGCGCGAAAGGTCGCTCGCGCGGGCCGCTCGCGCGATATGCCCAAATTTCCTTTTATTATAAACTTTTCTGTCTGCCTGTGGAAATCAAGGTCGCGCGCGCGGATCGCTCGCGCAAAAGAGTTATCTCGCGACCCTCGCTCGCACGACTAGCCAAATTTTCATTTATATATATATACTTTCCTTTCTGCCTGGGGAAGCATACCTCGCGCGCGCGGGTCGCTCGCGCGGGCCGCTCGCGCGATTCCTCGCGCGCGCGGTCGTGGCGCGAGATGAAGCTGAGGCTTCATCTTCTCCGCAGAAACTGCTCTGTTTCAGAAAACAGGGTCTAAAATTGACCCATTTCAAATCTGTAAGTATGTTTATCATGTTATATATGGATCTCTTCCTTTTTCAACGAGGATCAAGAATCTATGATTAATTTAACACCATTTGATCCATAGCTCTCCAATTTTAGGAAAAACTAAAATATGTCCAAACTTCATTTTCAATATACTTTCTTATATGAACGAATTGGGTTCTAAAACTTCAGACATATCATCAATGAGGTATAATCTTTCATAATCAACTCTAAAAACAAGCTTTGGTTTAGGTTTGAGAAATCATGATTTTGAAGCTCAAGCTTCCATGGACGTCATTAGCAATAGTAGTTACAATGCACACATATAAACAGTAAATAGACATGACTTTTACATTAAGAGTGAGTTTGAAATACTCACTGAGATTAGAGAGGGAAGTAATTGTTGAGAAAGAATGGAAAATACAAGAATCCAATACTCAAGTTTGGCTATGGAGTTGTGAAGTTTCTCTCTCAAAATTCTGAAGAACTCTCTGCACTTTCACTGAAACTCTCTATGTTCTCTCTTGCTCTTGCAGATTGTGTGTTGTGTGTGTATACAAGGTGTATAAATAACCAATTTCAACTTGGAGCCCAAGTAGTGTGATCTTCACCCTACCAATTAGTTAATAAACTTCCTTAATTATGAGCAGTTCACAGCTAATGCTGGGATTACATCTACGTATACACACTGATATATAAGCCTAAGGCTCCACAGATTCACCAAGGGTCAAATAGGATAGTAGGGGGCAAAGCAATGTTGTTTGGGAAATTAGCTTATCTGCTTATGGATACAACAATAATACACACAAGATAGGTAGATCCAAACAAAGCACAAGCCAATGATCACTTGCCATTAATGGAAATAAATCAAATGTCCAAATCGGTCACTTCCAAAATCTGTGGAAGTTAAACACAACATGGACAGTTTTGAACATAAACTGGTATTTTCGGGGCGCGGTGGTCACCACAAAAATACAGGAATTTCATTTTAACTTAAGAATTGATTTTCTGGTTTTATAAAAATACTGATTGAGTTAATAGAAGTTATTTTCACCGTTTTGAAATACAGATTTTGAAATCCATACAGGTATTACTAACTTTTGTAAAATTGCAGTTTGGCCCCCAATAAACTTTAAATGTGAATTAGATAAGAAATAGATATTCCAAACAAGTGATTGGAATTAAAGTAAAAGCAGACCATGCTAATTGAATTTAAATATGCCAATGCAAATACACATAAATTAAATATGGACATGAATTTTAAATTAAATGGAAATGCAGGTTATTACAACCTCCAAAACCGATGATGATAATGTCCGACGAAAATTTGAAAGTCTTCAAGGTGATTCAAGCTCTTCGAAATGTTCTTCAGTCTTGATAAAATTTTTAGAGAAAGAGAGAGGAAGACATGGGAGTTTTAGGTGTAAAAATACGGATGGGAGAAAAATTAATAAAAAAATATAAATATCTGCATGTGTTTCTTTTAAGAAAATAAAATTGGTTTTTCAAAGAACTCAAAAGGAAAAGAGAAAGAATTTTGTTTAAAAATAAAAAAAGAAAAAAGAAATATATTTTATTTCGAGACTTATATGCTTCATTTGGATTTAAAATGAAAATATTGTTTATATATATATAAGAAAAGAAAAGAAGAAAAAAAAGTGTCTCATGTGATTTGGAGAAGTAGAGATTTTTTAGCATATTCCTAACCCAAGCAAATATCCAAAGAACCATTTCTTGGGCACCAATCTCCCATGTGCTTTGAAGATTAGAGATACTCTAGAATGTTCCTTTATTCTACCCAACTAAAATGCCTTTCAAGTTCCTTGGAATAACATAGAAGTGCCATGGAGAGTTAGAGATGCCATAGAATATTCCCGGGCAGATTCCTAGCCCATTAAAATTCCCAAATAACCCTTATCTTAGCCACTAAGGAAATCAAAGTCTATAAGACACTCATTTCTCTCATTTGGTAAAGGGTTAGAGACTTTTGTTAGAGATTGGATATATACTTGAGATATAATTGAAATAGTTAAAGGGAAGCCATTGAAGAACTTGAAGAAGAGCTTGAAGAGGATTGAAGATCTTCATTATAATCAAGAAAATCTGAGGATATTTGGAGGTAATCCTCTAATTCTAGTTTATTTTTAGTCATAATTCAGTTACAATTCATAGAATTCTAGGATCTTTTATACAATTTTCAAAAAGTCTCTTCTAATCTCATTTCATCACGCACTACTTGAATTGTGATTGAATTATCCATTGTTTTTGTTGATTTGGATCTAAAATAGTTCTAGATTTGAAATAGAATATGTTTTTAAAGAGGAATTAAACTTTGGATCATTTAATTGGCTTTGATTTCACCTCTTCTCTCTCATACTCTTCTCTTGGAATTCATGGAATCCTCCATATTTCATGTGAATTCCTTGAGTTAGACCCTCTGTTTTTGTAAATTTTATGTTCATATGAGAATTAGCGTTGATCTATGATCACTTCTATGAATATTTGATGGATCTAAGCCTATGTTTATGGCTTTGGATCATCCATTTGGGGTTTATGGAACTTTTCATGTTTCATTGAATTCCATGAAAATAGGGTCCCTTAGTCCTCAAGGATCATGTATTTGGGAGAGCAATTAGATTTAGATCGATTTGATTTTATGAGTTGATTGTTGGATTTAAGTGAATTTAAGTGTTAGATTCATTCATAGGATTGAGTAAGTCCTTTAGAATCAATTTTTAAGACTCTCTCATGGGATCTATGTTGGGATTTCTTCAAGGCTAAATCCATGACTTTCTATGATACACAAGTGATATTATGATGGACTATAATCATACTTGGTCTAGATTCTTTATAGAATCCTATATCTAGCTTGGTTTTGAGTTATGGATATCAATTCAACAATGGTGTAGTGATTTCAATGACGATCTGTGATAAAATATTTTTAATTAAATCATGATCCACTGAATTTTGATGAAACCAATTAGAATTTGTTCTTAACTCATGGATCTATCACTGCAATTTTTATTTTGACTACATTTTATGGTTAGCATGGTTGGATCATGAGTCTTGCAAAGCAATTACTCTCTGTCCGAAATTTCAGAACACTAAGTCAGTATTAAATTGCTTAGATCAGAGCCTTAAACCAAGATTTTGAGCTTCAAATAATTTTTTCCTTGAATTTAAATGAGTTAACAAGATCCCCTAAAATGATTGAAGATGTTCTGATTCGTTTACTATTTTTAGAAAATCACACAAGATCTTTGGACAGAGTGTTTATAAATTCTAAGTAGTGTCTGATCATGGTCCAATTCCCGGATATCGGACCGTTTGATTCTTGATTTTATTTTTGGGTTAGATACTAGACTCATAGATGCACCTTATGGCCAAAAATCATTAAGATCAAACCATGGGAACCACGAGTTTCCTATTTTTGAATATTTGATTCCTTCTTTGTAATTCCTGAAAATCTGTGATAGATTTGGTAAACCTTGTAAATGATGGTCCAAAAAAATTATTAACCACAAAGAGGCTCCATGGGTTAATATAGCTTTGAACAAGTACCTTCACAATACAGAGCTAATTGATGTTCCCAAGAAAGCCGGCTCGTCCTCGCTCTGGAAAGGTATTGTTCATTCCAAACAGTCACTGAACAAATGAGTGTGCATGCTTCTTGGAAAAGGTGATACCACCTCCATTTGGGACCACCCTTGGATTCCTTCCCTTTCCAGCTTCAAGCCCGCACGCAACCCCATCAATAATCTGCAACTTTCCAAAGATTGTGACCTCATCAACCCAGAAGATGGAAAATGGAATGTTACCTCTCTTAACTCGTTGTTCTGTCCCTCTACAGTTGAAGCGATTCTGCTGATTGATATGCCATCGGGTTCACAATTTGATAAGTTTAATTGGGCCCCAAATTGTAAAGGCAGCTTCACGCTGAAGTCAACATACTTAACAGATCAGAAAGCCCGCGTCTCTATCTCGGAAAGGCTTTAACCCAAGTTTTGGAAGTCCCTCTGGAATGCGAAGATCCATGAACGACACAAGGTATTTCTTTAGAAAGTGGCGATCAAAGTTCTACCAGCCAAATGGGAACTTTCAGCCAGATTCCACATTGACAACACCCGTTGCGTTTGTTGCAACCACGAACGGGAAACCACGGACCATTTGATCCTTGAATGCCTGGTGTCCAGGTTCCTGTGGCGATCTTCGCGGTGGCACTTGGACCTGGCATCCTCCTTGTAAGGGGTATCGACCGGTGGCTGGAGAATATTCTTAACCCCACTGCTAGGTTCAAGATCACAAAGGTGGATGCTCAAGATTTTACAATCTTTGCGGTTATCCAATTTTGGTTCTTTCGGAATAAAATCCTTCATGAAGTCCAAGGCAAACCTATTACCGAGATGTTACAACAATGGAAACACAAAAGCCGACTCCTTAACTCTTGAGCATTGGAAAATTCAAAAAAAAAAAAAAAAACTTGTACTCGCTCAACTAAGAATCCTGTGACTTGGTTGCCCCCCCCCCCCCCCCCCCCCCCCCCCCCCCACAGCTGGTACAAATTTAACTTCAACGTGGCTATATGTCCACATACGTCGTTTCTCGCCATGGTTGGCAAAGACGAGTTGGGTACCATTAAGCATGTCAAGTCTTGGCGAGAGAGGAGAATGGAGTGTTCATGAGCTAAAGCTTGCGCAACCAGATATGCAATCTTTGAAACTGCCCGTCTAAAGCTCGACAACATTATTTTTTAGGGTGTCTCGATCCTTGTGTGCACCCCTCTCTCGAATTAGGATGAAATGCCCAACTGGGCCTTCGAATCGGCTATTATGGAAAGTAGGAGACTGCTGAAAGAATCCTTTTCTTTTTGGAATTTCTCTAAGATTCCTAGTGTCCCTAATCTTGTTGTTCATAATTTTGCCCAATGGGCTTCCTTTTGTAACATTGATGGTCCAATTCCTATTGGTGACATCTCTACCGGTGTCTTTATGGAATGTCACCAACAGGGAATTGACACATTTTAAGCCTCCTGATTAATGCATTTCAGCTCCTCTCTCAGCAGGAAAAAAAAAAACCTAGTTTTAGCAAATGATCAAATAGGAATCAAGAATTGGAGACATGGAAATAACTAAAACCTTGTTGAAATAAAGTAATGCTACGCTTCCCAAATTTTTATTCCAAAAGTGTTTTTCAAATAATATGGTAGTGGGTCCAGGTCTAATACAGTGGGACCGGTTAAATTTGATTGGAAGTTATTTACTTGGATCCACTATCACATCATTTGAGAAACACTTTCAGGACAAAAATTTCAAAAACATAGCATTACTCATTGAAATAACATGAATTTTGTAACCTTGGTAAACGGGAAGGTTTTAAAAAGTTACAAATTTTGACACCAGATTTGGAGATATTGGTCGTATGGTACAATCGACACTACTTTAAACCAGGCTGGCAATATCAACCCGCACCAGCGAACCCGTCCGCTAGATTGACGCATGGATATAAAGTTTAAACTACCATAGATTTTTTCATTCCCAAATATCCAACATTCATAAAATATCTTTATGTTGTGGATTAATTGACTTTATATCTTATTTATTTATTTATTCTGTAGATCAGTATATGGCATGTTTGATACTACCAGGAGTAATTCCTTCTACTGTGTAGCATCTTTAAAACAACAATAATATTAGGCACACAATCACTGGCGGAGCCACGTGAGGTGAAGAGGGGGGCACGTGCCCCCCCTTAATTTTCATAATTAAAATTCTTCCTTTAGTTTTTTCCAAAATTTTCATTGTGTCCCCCCTAAAATTTTCATTGTGCCCCACTAACTAATCTTTTGGCCCCTGGATGAGAGTGTAAAAATAATTTTCTACACATACTCTCTCTATTACTTTAATTTTTACCTTAAAAAAAGGGTTAATTACATTTTACCCCTCTTGTGGTTAGGCTCATTTTCACTTTACCTCATGTGGTTCAAAAGTGGACACTTAACCTCCTTGTGGTTTTAGACTGAAGTGAAACTATTAAGATTTCTCTCAAAATAGCCGGATTTAGTGTTAAAATTAGCCCCGCATAGAAAGTTTAAGTGTCAAAATTGACTATACATAAGCAGTTAACCCCTAAATTAGCCCCTCATAGGGATTAAGTGTTAAAAATTAACCCCACATAGGTGAGCTAAATGATAGCATTATCTCCACATATCCGAAATTAACCTCACGAAGGGGGTCTAAGTGTTAATATATTTGGCCAATTTCAGAGTTTTCATCAGTGATGTGCAAACTATTAAAATATTTTGCAATTGTGACATAAAATGAATTCTACACATAATTGTACACATAATTATTTACAAATAGACAAAAAAAATTTGCCTCGGGGGTGCTGCCCTCGAACCCCCATAAGCTTGCGCCCCATAGACTAAATTTTTGGCTCCGCCGCTGCACACAACACCAATTACGCGCATGTTTTAAAGGTATCTACCTTTTACTTCCCAAAAAAGCATGCACCCTGTATGAAAAATTTATGCAACACATGATACAAAAATTCAAAATATGTGTTGTGATTAATATTGTGTGCCTAACATTATTGAACAACCAAGAAGAGTAGAAGGGAACACATAAACATGTGGTTTCCAAAGCGCGTGAGGCCTGTCAATTTGTTGCAGAAGAAATTTTTTCCTTCGTTGACTGACTTTTGCTTTTGTAGACAGCAAGATTATTTCATGGAAAATACTAGGTGCATAATGAATTGCACAATTAATTACACAAATGTGTAAGTCTACATTCTAAAAAAAGTGTGCAGATTTTTTAGCACAAAGTCTAACCTTGTGCTGCACATTTATACAATTAATTGTGCAATTCATTGTGCACCTAACATTACTCTTATTTCATTGTACTAATACATAGTGTTTACAGTCAAAAAGTCTCCACTCATAACAAACTGTTCCCAAACAAAAACATGTGGGTGTCACTTTCATTATATAACAAACTTGAACTGTTACTTCCATCATTTACTTGCCTACTGCCAACCTAGAATGTACTTTCTTAATTAATCAACAATGATAGGAATACACACTAAATGATACACTGTACTTTAAATGTATGTATCCTGTGCTGTTTGAATTTTTCACACTTTTCTGTGCATCACTTACACAGCACAGGGTACATGTATTTAAAACTGGTGTGTCGTTTAGTGTATCATTGGTGTGTATCCCTATCATTTTTGCTAATTAATTTCTCTTCTTGGTTTCTCTAGAAATGCGTTTAATTTATCAGTTATGATTGGGTGACTGAATTTGTGTACCGAAAAATTGGGGTCACTCATTTCGGCGGCTCTCACGCCAAAGTGCACGGAGCCCACCAAAATGAATGACCCCAATTTTTCGGTGCACAAATTTGGTGACTCTAGCATTACTGCTAATTTATTGACCAGAACAATTTTAAGGGCCACAGCTTTGGCAAAAAGAAAAAAGAAAAATAAAAATAGTAGTGATCAAACTATTCCCATTCGTGATATGTGAATGATCAGGTGATGATGTTTGTTTAGTGATGATTCTGATGAAAACCAAAATGCTAGTATGCTAATGAGCAGAACTTAAAAAATTTGAACTAAGTAATGAACTGTAATTGATAGCCAAGATTGTAAATAAATTGGATATGCTACGAATTAAACAAACTGCAGGAGGTTAACAAAATAAACATAATGGATGGCTATGTAATGATCTTCAACAAGAACAACAAATTGGGGACAGTAACAAAAGCCTATGAACTATATATGATGACTTTGGAAAGAAACAGTAGCAATTAGAAAGTGAAGTGAAAAAAAAAAAATAGCTAGAGGTACAACTCGGGCGGGACCTAAAGGGTTTGGGCTCTGCCCAGGCCCGAGCCAGAATTCAAGCAATCTGTCCAAGTTAGAGCCCGAGCCTGACATAAACCTGAACTTTTCAACCTGAGCCCGGTTTGTGATTTAGTATTAAAACCCGAGCCCGAATTGTAATTTTTTTTGGTGCAAACTGATTTTTAGCATATAAACAACAATATGTAGAGTATCAAATATGTTTTTTTTTTTTTTTAGATTTGAGAAAAAACATTCATCCATTAATTTAGTGCTTAAATAATATCTAATAATGTATTCTTGTCACTAAAAAAAAATACTATAATCTAATTTAAAAAATAATACACAAATAAAATTTGGGCTCGGGCTCGGGTTCCATGGGTTAGCAAAATTCTACCCAAGCCCGACCGAATTGAATTCTAGCTTGCATTTTTCTGCTCAAGCCTGTCCATAGTGAAAGTACCATGGGCCCAAGTCCGATAATTTTCGGGTCGGACTCGGGCTGGGCACAGATTGGCCCGCCCGAGTTGCACCCCTAAAAATAGCTATGGTTTCTGAATTGGTGCGTGAGGACATTGAGTCCTGCTTGGAGTTGTCTAACCCCTTTTCAATGTTTGTCAATAGCCTTCAGATTTACTTCCCAACTCATCAACTGCCCATTTTCAAATGTGATTTCTCGAAATAATTAACTGCCCACTTGTGTATGAATAACCACCCATACCTGCGGGTAACCTCCCACTCATATGTACATCATAACTACCCATTTTTCAGAAGTGGTTATATGCTCAACCACTAATATTAGACGAGTAAATATTAGTTATAACGCGTCCCTAGATTGATTAGTTTAGGGTATAAACAGACTAAATAGTATCGAAAGTCGAAACTACATATCATCATCGTACATCATATCTTACATTTTCATACATTTATTGGAAAAACCAACTATTAATTACATCCAACGAACTTGAGAAATTATTTCAATATGTATACATACGCAATAAAAAGTTTGATCCATCTATCAAGCGAGATGTAGGGGTAGGAGTAAAAGACGGAGGAATTGGTACATCCATAGTCCCTTCTAACATAAAGATCACATTCTTCATTGAAGGACGCAAGATTGGATCATCTTGCATACACAACAATGAAACCTTCATCATCCTTTCAAGCCTCTTCATATCTACCTCTTCTTCTACTTCATCTCCAACAACAAGAAGCCTTTTCAAATCATTCCCCACAAAACAACTATAAACCCAAGTTGAAAGAAGTACCTCATCAGCTGTTGAAACATTAACCTCCATATTACTTCTGCAACATATGATCTCCAACAACATAACACCAAAGCCATACACATCAGCTTTCTCGGTTATCAAGGTGTTTTTGTGTTAAATACCCTCTTGTACATAATAATACTATTCCATTAAGATTTTAGTTGATACCAAGAGTGACGTTTGTAAATTGCAAAGCAAGTTTGGAAATATGTAACAATATGCGATTCCATTAATATTTTAGTTCACACAAGGAGAAGTCGAACTCGAGACCTCTTTTGTTTACAAATTTATTCTCAAATACATAATAAAACAAGATTCACTAAGATTCTAATTCTTAGAAGACATATTACACAACATAAATAAGCATTTTTGTAATCTAGACTTATTGGAAAGCAACAAGCTATCTAGCTAGCTCTATATATAACTACTTGTTCAAGATCAGATATCATCAAGGGTGATATATATCAAGTAGTAGTTGGGCATGGAGGCACAGATATATCGGTAATACCTTCCAACATGAGCACTACACTCTTCATTGAAGGACGGAGCGAAGGTTCATCCTGAATACACCACAATGCCACTTTAACCATGTTATCCAAACTCTTCTTGTCTACTTCCCCCCCATTCACAAGCTTGTTCAACTCTCCCCTCACAAAACACTTATAAGCCCAAGAGGAAAGAAGGATCTCATCTGGGTTTGGCACATTGGCGTCTAGGTTCCTTCTACAACATACAATTTCCAAAAGCACAATTCCATAACTGTAGATATCAACCTTAACAGTTATTGGTGTGTTCTTCTGCCACTCCGGTGCCAAGTATCCTCTTGTACCTCTCACGCCTGTAAAGGTTCTTGTTTGATCAGGCATTAGCAATTTGGCCAATCCAAAGTCGGAGATTTTAGCCGTCCAAAACTCGTCCATCAAAATATTTTGAGGCTTTATATCACAATGAATGATGGGGGCGTCACACTCTTCGTGTAGATAGAGAAGACCTCTGGCCACGTCTAGTGCAATCCTAACTCTTTCTGTCCAATGAAGGAAACGATTCGTTTCTGCTTGGAAGAGAAGATCTGCAAGCGACCCATTGCTCATATATTCGTAAACCAAAAGCCTTTTCAAGCCCTCGGCACAGTAGCCAATTAAATGAACTAAGTTCTTGTGACGAGTTCTCCCAATTACTTGCATTTCTGCTTGGAATTCCCTCTCACCCTCATCCACAACTTTCTCAAGTCTCTTTACAGCAACAAGCCTTTTTCCTTTGCACACGCTTCCTTTGTACACTGCTCCAAACGAGCCCTTGCCCAGCTCTTCTTTGAACCCGTTTGTTGCCCTGCGAAGCTCATTGTAAGAGTATGGTCGCATGGTCAAGTCCTCAGTCAAGCCCAAAGCTCCAGTTTCTAGCAGCCTTTTATACCGCAATACCCGAAGTTTGAAAACGTAAAACCCGGAGATTGCAAGAGCAAGACAGGAATAGGTAACAAAGCCCAAGCTTATACCAAGAATTAGCATCCATGCCTTTTTGTTCGTCGTCACAACCACCAATGGTGGCTTTAAAGAAGGCATTTGGTGATCTGTATCACCAACATTGTTTCTTTTGATGCTTGTTTTGCCTACCTTGAAAAAAGTAGTAGTATCAGAAGAAGGTGAACTTTCTCTCTTAACGTATCTCAGTGGCAGCTTATGTTTTTTGCAGATTCCTGACGTTTGGGAGAAAAGTGCGGCTTCGCAATCGCAATCCTCCAAACAGGACTTGCTACATTCCTCTTTTGGAGTTGATGCTTGAAAGTAAGGAATGTCCTGCCATTCAAGACCCTCCTCAGTAATGATGGCATAAGAGGTAACATTTTCTTTCCCATCTGGGCAATTTTCTCTGGAAAAGTTCCTCTCACAGCCACTAAATTTCTGGTTGAGATCAACAAAATCAGACCCCGGAAGGCACCGACAATATGGTTCATTGTCATTCAAGGTGCAATAGCTATTGAAACCGCAGAAACTCTTCACATTACACAGGCTGTCCATTGCTTTCCACTCCACCGTCGTTTTGGACTCACCACTACTAATATTGTTATTACTCATGTGATCACCTGAGTAATTATGAGAATACAGCCGAAAATTCCCATCGTAGTCTATTGTTGCTCGGTATACTACGACTGTGGTGCTATTATAGGAAGATGAGCCATGCAATGCTATGATAATTGTACGACTACTGTTGAAAAGTAAAAGTGCTCCAGTATTATTTAGATAAAGATAATTTTGGGTGCTTACTTTTTTGTCAGTATCAGAGGCCCAATAATGGTCTTCCCCGGAATCTAATGTGTTTATGGGGTACAACACTAGATTCCCATCATTCTGCATTTTGAGACGAAACTTTCCGGTGGAGTGATTAGTTTGCGAGAAACTGGAAAACAACTGATGCCCACTCGATAGTTTCTGACCTCCTACTATTGTATCAGTAGGAAAGTTGAAACTCTCCCAAATCACCAGAAAATCTTTGTTGTATATCACAAAGTTTCCCGAATCGAGCATGGAAGCATATGAAGCAGATTGTGATATATTAGCAATCAGCTTATAACCTTCTTCTTTTTCAAGACTAGTAGTCTGCTCATTTCTTAGGAGAACAAGCTTACCGTCAAGGGTCAAGTTTAGTGTAGCAGCCGAGGACACAGGTGGATCGTCTCGATTAGCGGTCCACACCACGGTGGTATTTTCGGAGCCACCCACTAACCAAATTCCAACTGCAAAGCCGGTTCCTTGTGGGTAAAATCCAAAAGAAAATATGCCTGAACCA
This sequence comes from Hydrangea macrophylla, assembly GCA_033977485.1. Lineage (NCBI taxonomy): Eukaryota > Viridiplantae > Streptophyta > Magnoliopsida > Cornales > Hydrangeaceae > Hydrangea > Hydrangea macrophylla. The sequence continues at coordinate 89,759,754 of CM066986.1, forward strand.
GACTGCCATGAACTGGGCTGATGACTCATGGGAGATAGAGAGGAGCCCAACCTTATCATTAAGCTGGATTGCTTTTGATTTTGAGCGGCTGCATTTTCTACTACTACATGTAGAGTTAACACCAAAATTAGTAACAAAACAGAACTTGATGAAGCCATGAAATTGAAATCTCTCCTCGGATTAGAGAAATTATTAATTAATTGTTTACTACTACTTCTACTACTTGTAGTAATTCCTTCTTCTGTCTAATACTAACATCTTTAAAAACAAGACTAGAAGATAACACATGAACATGTGGTCTCCAAAGCGTATGAGGCCTGTCAATTTGTTGCAGAAGAAATTTTTTTCTTCGTTGACTGACTTTTGCTTTAGTAGACATAGTGTTTACTGTTTACGGTAAAAAAAAAAAGAAGCTACTCATAACAAACTTTTTCCCAAACAAAAACATGTGGGTGTCACTGTTGAAACTAAAGTTGGACTATAGAACAATATTACCGGGAAGTAGAATCTGTAAAAAAAATTTTTGGGTTGAGTCGCGGGTCTTACTCTCTTTAAGACATTCCGTGGCTCTGTCCAAATTGTGCAAGTAGTTCGTTGATGTGCCACGCCGGCCCCAGCATAAAACAGCTCAGAAATCACCTCTGTCTCAATTAATTTTTGCACGAAAACAAATTGATAAACCAAACACCTTTTCAGATTGATTGCTTGGAACGAGAAATGTAGAAGATATAGAGTACTGAAGAAAATATGGAACACTCAATGGTGATATAATTCACAGAATTATTTTTTCTACCAAAACTAAAGTAGTGCTTTGACTAGTTTTTTTTTCTTTGGATCTTAGCTCATGTAAAGCACTCACTGTTTTTTTTGTTTGATTGTTTGTTTGTTACCTACTGCTCTAAACTTATATGGGCATAGAATACTAACGTTGGGCCTTAGGCCCGTTGGAAGAATAAAGACCCCTATCAATGCTGCACTTTGAATATATAACTGTTGCTCATTGAATATATTACTATTGCACATTGAATGTATTTTAGCAAAAGATAAACTTGAGAAAACAAAGTTTAAAAGGAATAAAAACTGTTTTAGTTTTTCAAATGAATATTTTTCAAAAAAAAATTCTCTTATTTTCCTAATACACTCTTTTCTATATATACATATATATATATATATATATTATGTTAATATATATAACAATTCCCCACTTGTATTTGGAAAAAGTTCTAAGTTCGTCGAGCAATCAATCATAGGATTGTGCATAAGTAAAGGTGTTTTTCAACTTGAACCTTTACATAGTGATGGTGATTCAGATTATACTAGAGTAACTCGTAGTTTTGATCAACTCTATCTCTGACAACACCCCACACAATCTTACTAATGTGATGCCCCGCCCCACCACGAGTCCCAGCGACGGGGTGCTAAAATAAAATAATAATAAAGCAGAACTAAACATATTTGTAATGCTCCGAGTCCTAGACCCAAAGCTTGAATTGAATTACTCCCAACAAAATATGTAACTATCTGTATATGTATATATATCTACATATATATATATATATATATGAGCCGTGGGAGAGAGAGAGAGAGCAAGACAGAGTTGTGTTGAGAGGATGAGAGAAAGGTAGAGAGTTGGTGAGAGTTTGAGAGAATGAGGGTGTATATATATAGATACATATACTTGCTCACCACTCATACACACTCACGGAACACACATATACAAACACACACACACACACACAGTGTGCACAACAATTATTTGGGCTCCAAGTTTAACAAGGGAGATCCTTGTGTGTGTTGAGCTCTGTCACGCCCCGACGTAGCATAAATAAGGAAAGCGTTTAATTTCCTTTATGGACCCGTAGGTCGCGACAGTTTGAAGGATCGATTCCGTCCCAAACGTCGAACAATAAAACATAATAATCAGAGTAAAGCAATCAAGGCTTACAAAAATTTTCTATCTTATTACATCTTATAAACCGGGGTCAACTAAGGCACAGACCGCCTTGAAAATAAAATAATATCTTAAAGTCTATTACAGTCATCCTTAACAGCAAAACAGTTTAAAACTCAAACAACTAAACTTAATGCATAAAATAAACAGTTTCTTTATTCCAGATGCAGCCATTCTCAATTAGCATAGTCGTATGATTCCTCCTGATTGTAACCTGAAAAGCCTGAACACGAATGTCCAGGACGCATCAACGTCGTCAGCTTCAAGAAGCTGGTGAGTATTAAAAACATGACTTTGAATGTAAATCATACCCATTTACCTTTTTCCATTATTAAAAATACTGAAAGAATTTATTTTATAAAACAACAAGGAATATAATAAAAGTCTTGCATTCATAAATACAGATACTCGTGAAATGAGACAATGCACCACACTCATCTCGCCGACTCTTTTCTCTCGACATCCACAACAACCCACTATCCTACTCCTGGTATCTTTAAAACACTCCGATAGCCACACTTTAGCAACGGGGCGCCAGGGAGTGTCCAGTTTGCCTCACACTTTGGTCCGGGGTACCAGGGAGTGTCCAATGCCTCACACTTTGAATACCCTAACCGCCATGCAAATACCGGGGCGACCCCTCACACAGTATCCAGACTTGAGTTATCAGGGAGTGTCCGTAGGCCACACTTTAGCACTACCACGGGTGCCAGGGAATGTCCGAGTTCGGCTTCACACACTTTAACGCTTCCATGGGCGTCAGGGAGTGTCCTTATTTGCCACCGTCGCATTTCAAAGATACCCCCTTCCACAAACTCTACCACAACCACAACCACAACCATGACCACAAACTCATACTCAACCATAACCACAACCACAACCACAAACACAATCTCATACCCTTTCCACACTACCATTACTCTTTTCCACACAGACTGACACCCCAATGCATGTACCACTGACTCACATGAATGATATGCACTTAAACAAAATGCAGAATCAAGAAACAACACGCGTACGGGGATTAATGAGTTATACTACAATGTTTAAATCTCTTAAACATAACCAATTAGAGTTCTGATCAACTAAATTCCCAAACAGAGCCTCAACAGTTTATAAATTTCATCCAAACAGTCCCTTAACAGAAAGACAGACAAAAACAGAAACTGCACTACCTCGCGCGCGCGGGCCGCTCGCGCGAAGGGTCGCTCGCGCGGGCCGCTCGCACGATAAGCCCATTTTTCATTTATTAATAACCTTTTCTGACTGCCTGAGGAAGGCAAGGTCGCGCGCGCGGATCGCTCGCGCGAAGGGGTCCTCGCGCGACCCTCGCTCGCGCGACCAGCCAATTTTCAATTATATATATATGAATTCTTACGTCTGCCTGGGGAAAGCTACCTCGCGCGCGCGGGCCGCTCGCGCGAGGGGTCGCTCGCGCGGGCCGCTCGCGCGATTCTCGCGCGCGCGATCGTGGCGCGAGATGAAGCTGAGGCTTCATCTTCTCCGCAGAAACTGCTCTGGTTCAGTAAAACAGGGGTCTTTTTGACCCATTTTCAATTCTGTAAGTATGTACATCATGTTATATATGGATCTCTTCCTTTTTAAACAAGGATTAAGAATCTATGATCAATTTAACATGATTCTAACTATAACTCTCCAATTTTATGATAAACTAAAACATGTCAAAATTTGATTTCTAATATACTTTTCCATATGAATGAATTAAGCTCTAATTTTACAACCATATGCTCTACTCACTACAATCTATCATATTTCATTCACAAAACCGATTTTGGTTAAGTTTGGGAAACCTCCATTTTTCAAGCCATGAACTTCAACGTACAAATATCAATGGTGATATACAACATTAACCATTACACAGCAAATAATTATGAAATTACAGTCTTAGTGAGTTTAGAATACTCACTGATTGATAAGAAAGTGTGTGTGTTGAGAAAGATTCAAGAAATACAAGAGGCCCAAATCAAGCTTGGCTATGGAGTTGTGTAGTTTCTCTCTCCAGAAAATCTCCACAATATAACTCTCAAGCTCTCTCTTAACTCTTTCAATACAGATTCTGGAGATGTGCAGATAGTGAAGTGAGTGTGTGTTTATAGAAAGCCAAAAGGGAAAACTTGGGGACCAAGATCAACCTCCAATACTCCACAATTGAATTACTTAACAATTTAACTAAATATCAATATACACAAATTTACATACGTATTGTATTATCAGATTGTTAACTCCACAGATTACTTAAGAGCCATGTATAGACTAGTAGGGGGCAACTTAAGGTGTTTGGAAATTTAGCTTATGGCACTAGAATGAACACACACACAATTGTAATACCCAAACAAGGCATATCCAATGATTACTTGCCATAAATGGCAATAAAGCAAATGTCCAAATCAGTCACTTCCAAAATCTGTGGAAGCTCACACAGCGTGGACAGTTTTGGACATAAACTGGTATTTTCGTGGCGCGGTGTCCGTCACAAAAATACAGAAAATTGATTTTAACGTAGGAAGTGATTTTCTAGTTTTATAAAAATACTGATTGAGTCCATAGAAGTTATTTTCACCGTTTTGAAATACAGACTTTGAAATCCACACAGGTATTACTAATTTTGTAAAATTGCAGTTTGGCCCCCCAATCAAATATAAATGTGAATTAGATAAGGAATTAATATTCCAAACATGTGACTGAAAATAAAATAAAAGCAGACAATGTTAATTGAATTTAAATATGCCAGTGCAATTACAAATAAAGTAAATAAAAATGCAGGTTATTACAAGCTCGCGCAATGATGCACACACAGAGGTAAAAATTATATTGTACAAATTCCCAAATTGGTATTTTTCTTTGACAAGAATAAAAAAATACATTTTAAATATCCGGGTCACTACACTCTACCTCCCTTAAAAGAATTTCGTCCGCGAAATTCAAGTAAGGTCATCTGATAACCAAGTAATCACAACGCAACCCAAGGAATGTTTCACACTCCGTCTTATAACACGGATATTCAGTTATGAGTATTCAGAAATGTCAGATCGTAAGAACCTTTTGCAAAGTAGGTCATAACACTTCATCTCCCTTGAAGTAATTTTCTCAAAAGCCTAGTATCCTATTCTCAAATAGCATTCCTCGAAATTCCAAACGAGATTCAAAACATCTACTGTAATATAGGTTGAGAGATTCCTCAACCGCTTCATATATGTCGTAATCTAATAATACCATAAATAGGTTGAGAGATTCCTCAACCATCCTATATACACCGTAATAGAATACTTCTTGAGATAATACCGTTAATAGGTTGAGAGATACCTCAACCATCCATATACACCATATTAGAATACGTCAGGATAATACCGTATTAGAATACACCATAATATAAGATGAGAGATTCCTCATCTATATACCATAAACCATAAACAAAATCGTAACGGAATGCCGCAATATCATGTCGTACGATAACACCATAAGTAAGATAGGTTGAGAGATTCCTCAATCGTCCAATATCCACAGAAATATACTAATCTCAAAAGATTAATATACAATTATCAAAATCAAACGGAAAGGATCCATATAGGCAAGCATACCCAACTCATAAAGGAGTGAATTTAACTGCTCAAAAGAATTCCCAAGGAATAATGAGTGCTGAGGTCTAACCCAAAGGAGAGACTACTCCAAAAACTCAAGAAGTTATCTATAGTCGAACTCTAGAAATAGGGGGCATAGGAACTACACAAATGCCCTTACTACCCATTTCACACAAGAATCCAATTCAAGCTGCACTCATGGGTATAACACAATCGTGTACACGTCTCATGGGTATGCATAACGGCATAAACATATTTATAGAAAGACGTATTTCTAGCATGCTTGTCACTTAACTAAACATGTAAGCATATAAGCATCTTAAACAACGTAGCATATTATATCACATAGTCCTGCAGGCAAGTAAGCATGCTCAATTCATCTTCTCAAAGATCCGTGCAGTTAAAACTTTAAATAGCACATCACAAGTTATCAAGTAACAGGTTAGTACATGATAATACATTTCTCAAGTCATCGACTAAAATGTCAACAAATAATCTCTCAATCAACATGAGCACATAACCCGGTGTTCCGAAGCATATATTCGACCAGGTATGTTCTGATACCATCTGTGTTGGGTTTGTGTTCTCAAACCATTACTTTATTTATGAGACATTGGCACTTTAATATATGGATATCAGCTTTACATTTCACTGTGTATATTTCTTTCATGAGATGATTGTTGATCCTTAAGTATCACAGTAAGTAGTTCGTGTATGTATGAGATACGAGCTACTATTCTTTGATACTTCGAATTTGTCACAGTGGATGATGAGACTGGATATCTCATCAGGTTTATACTGTAGCATAATTAACACTACAAGGAAAAAGGCTTTTTATGTCACTTAAAAAGTGACATAAATAGGTATTTATGTCACTTTTTTTTCCAGTAAAAAGTGACATAAATGGAGGCGACATAAATGTTTTAAAAGTGACAAATGTTTTATAAAAGTGACATAAATATTTCATAAAAGCAACACATTTGTTAATAAAAAGTGACATAAATACTTAAAAGTGACATAAATACTATTTTATTTATATCACTTTTAACCTAAAGTGACATAAAAGTAAAAAAGTGACATAAATACCAAACAAAATTATCACATCAAAGTCTTAAAAGTGACATAAATACTTAAAAGTGACATAAATACCATTTTATTTATGTCACTTTTAACCTAAAGTGACATAAATACCAAACAAAATTATTACATCAAAGTCTTAAAAGTGACATAAATACTTTAAAAGTAACATAAATCTATAATATATATAAGTGCACCGATGCCCATAAGTGTTTTACACTTTTATCAATTGGTGCACTTTTACTTAAGTGGTCTTTTCTAGAGTTTTAATAAGTTTGGTATACCACATTTTTTTTTTGGTCCGCTTATGAGAGTCCTATTATTTTTACCTTTTATTTTTGGATATATCATATATTGTATATATGATTGAGATAAATTTAGCAACAAGTCAACAATACATGGATTCCTTGCCTACTTGGTCACAATACATGGATTCCTTGCCTACTTGGTCGTCCCTGAGAATATGTTTTCCAATTTTTTTTCTTCGTGGATTTGGCTCATCTTTCCTACTTAGGCATGACTTGTAATTTTTTTCATAAAGTTTCCTTGGAAGGCTTGTATCACTTTTCCTTTTTTTTATTTTTATTTATTTATTTTTATTTATTATTTTTTTATTGAAGGAATCTTGTATCACATTTCATAGGTTTCTTCCCCTAAGTTAAACCTCAAATATTAATTTTATGTTATCAATTAATAATTTTATAAGACTCCAATTAGATGTAATTATTATATAGATAATATTTGGGACATAAAAGGGTGATAAAGAGATGCTCACAAAAGGATGTTGCATCACATGTGGCACCCATGTGACAGTAGGACCCACACACTTAACTCTATAATCTATATCTATATCTATAATATATATAAATGTACCAATGTGCATAAGTGTTTTACACTTTTATCAATCGGTGCACTTTTATTTAACTATTTTTCTTAGAATTTAGAGTTTTAAAAGTTTAGTATACCACTTTTTTATTTGTCAGTCCATGCCATAAGAGTCCTACAACTTAATAACAACATCTATGTGTTTGGTTGGTTTTTTCTTTTTGGACTCTAGAATAAACTAAATCTATTGGTTTTTTTTTTTTTTCGTTTTGTTGAACTCTTTTTTCTTTTCTTTTTTAAACCTCTTTTTGTATATATATTATATATGTATGCATATTTGTATGTTATGTGTATGTTTATGTGCCTCATAGATCAACTTTCTTTTTATTGGACTCTAGAATAAACTAAATCCATTGGTTTTTTTTTTTTCTTCTTTTTCTTGGACTTTTTTTTTTATAACCTCTTTTTCTATATATTATATGCGTATGTATATTTGTTTGTTATGTGCATGTTAATGTGCAGAGATAGATCAACAAATATTACAAATCTAGATCGTAGTGGTTATTTTGGTAAATTCATTTGTGGGATGGTTTTAGTATTTTAGATATAAAGCAACTGATAATTACCGATGCCCATAAGTGGTGTACACTTTTATCAATCGGTACACTTTCACTTAAGTAATTTTCTTAGAGTTTTAACAACTTCAGTATACCATTTTTTTTTTTTTTTGGGTCCGTCCATGATAATCCTAACTTTTTATTTTTTTGCTTTGGATATATCATGTTACATACAATCCCTACAATTTTACAACTCCTTAATGTTGATGGTATTCGACATTAATCATATTGTGTATTACAACTCCTTCCAAACAAATCAAGTTCCCATCGGAATTTACAAATAAAAAATAAAATAAAATAAAGAAAAGAAAAAAGTCAATCACACTTTAGTTCAAATATGACTCTTTTTTAAATACGCCCCTAAACTACAAAACTTGACAAACTAACTTTCCTCGACATTGCATTTTTCTCTAAAACCCCTTCCATTAGAATTCTGTCCCAAAAAAGAACGTTTTTTTTTTCTTTTTTTTTAAAATTTAAATTTTATTTTTTTATTATCATGTAAGCAACATATGATACAAACTATTAGCAACATGATATCTATTTTTTCCTCCTTAGAGCCATTGAAAATTTTATGACAAAAATATCCTTTGTTGCATACTAATTGCCCTTTGTTGTACTCCAAATTTTAGACAATTTTGTTCTTAAAATTTCAATGACTCAAAGAAGAGACAAATATGTTATGTTGTTAACACTTTTATATTGGTAACATGATATAAAAGTAATCAATTTTTTAACTACAACCTAACAGAAGAGCTGTTAGTGAAAAGTAAAAATAGTTGATATTTGTTGAGTTTTATAGTTGAGGGCAATTGAAAATGGTCATAGTTGAAGGGGTGTTAGTGTAATAACCCCTCTTTTCTTTTCTTTTTTTGGACTCCACGGTGGGTTACGTGAATGATGGATTAGTAACATATATATCTCTTAAAGAGTTATAATAAATGTCTATGAAGAATTTTAGGACTCTTAACTAAATTCCTATTACCAATTTCTTAGTAGTATATGATTCATTTTACACTCGCGAAGTTTAAAAATTTTACCTTCCAATTATAAATCTTGTATTCAGCATCCAATTAATACAAATATTTGAGAGCGAATCCATCTAAAAGCTCACATTTAATCAATAGCTAATTAATAGAAGAATTTTAGTAATTGAACACATTTGGGCAAAGTTCCTTAGCTGTACATGGTTTGTTAGATTCCTCTCACAATTGTGAGATCCTAATTAACTAGAAAATAAATAAATATATAAATAAAATGATTTTAAACATTATTTTTTTTAATCACTAAACCCACTGTTGTGAGAGGGAACCTAACAAACCACACCTAAAGAACTTTACCTAAGTATGTTCCTTGAGTAATTGTGTAACAATTTTTTGCTTCTTTGATTAATGTGGACCAGAATGGATTAATTGAGTATTGGATCATTGGATGAAACAAAGTCCAATCTAAATTAAGATAAATAAAGAAATCAAGTATTAAGAATAAATAAAGGAATTGTGTACTAGAAATTAATCGTGTAGAAGAATAACATGAATTCACAAGCCTCTCAGTCCCAGGTTTACTTTTGGCCCTATTTGTTAAGACATTATTTTAGTTCTCTCTCTCTCTCTCTCTCTCTCTCTCTCTCTCTCCTTTCCTTTTTTTTCTTTTTTTTTTTGGACTAGAAGTCTAATGATAGTATTAAAGAACCTACTGGTATTATCTAATTTCTATTATACATCTCCACTTCTCAAGTTCTCCATAGCCTTGGACATATTTTTTTTACACTTTAATTAAGATTCACAAAACAGTCTACTCTTCGTGTTCTCTTAATAATGTGCTATGATGAACTAAACACGATTGATCTTTACACAAGTGTGCACTTTCAAGCTTTCCATTGAAGGTAATTATTATTCCTTACTCTTCTATTCATTCATTCAACTTACTTATAAATTTCAGTCTCATTACTATTAATGTAATATTTTCAATAATTTAATGGTCAAAATGAAAACAAAAAAACTATTAGTTATAGTAACATCAGTCCCCTTCTCATGACGGGACTTCTATTTACAGTTATTGGATCCAGTTTTCATTAAGGGTACTGAAGTAATTTCACAGACATAAAACTATACCCATCAACTCTTGATATCAATTCTTAGTATTACATAACTCTTTTTAAAGAATCTTGATTTGTTTTCTTCTTCTTCTTCTTTTCTTTTTTCTTTTTTGGAGCTCTATGATGAGTCACTCACGATTTTGTTTATTCCATACCAACAATAATATAGGTAACTTCTATCGAACCAATTCTAGGTAAGATATGCATTCAAAAAATTTTAGGATTCAATTTCAACCACTTTAAATATTTGGTTACCCATTTAACATAGAGTGCATTTTTCTCACTCTTGCTTATCCACCACTACCATGCTGACATGTGTCCTATTCCATTCCCATTTTACCCATGCGTTTAGCAACACAATTATTGAATGTAAAACTTAATTGAGCATTTTTTTTTATGAAAAGTTACTATTGTTATCTTTATTAGCAATAATTCGTAGAATTGTTATCATTGTTTAAGTTCCACAAGAAAGATAGGAAGTTAGCTAGACAAATTTAGCTTGTGATTATAACCAATTAGGTGGTAAAATAAAATTTTACACACATTTTTTGTACAATAAATTTGATAATGTACCACTTAATTGAAAGAGTCACCACACTTAATTCTGCCATATGGCATACCACATCCTTTTGTAAGCATCTCTTTGTGACTCTAGCATTACTCTAATTGAAAATGCAGCCAAAAATCCATTGAATATCTTAATTGAAAAAATTCGACTAGAAATAATCACTAATTGCAGTCTATTTCAATACTTGAAATACTCATGTGTTATGTACAGCAAATTCAACTGCTTAAAATTTCCAGTACTAAAATTCAACACTTAATTTTCAATTTTATCAAATTAATGGACACCCTTAGGCCCTTTTTTAGCTCATGAACAAAGGAAAATATTTTCCTTAGTGTTTTCGTTTCTTTCCTATCCTTCAATATGTGCACCAAATAGAGCCTAAAAGTCTCTTTCGATATAGATTATCATTACATTTTCAGAATTTTAGGACTTTAAATTAAATTAAAACTACCATCCTATTGGTTTTTTCTATTTTGGTCTTAGTGGATTCCATTTTTTTCTCTTCTTCTGTCATGTTTCAATATCTTTTCTCTTTCTTTAGGTGAACTCCATGGATAAGCACTTACTTTCTAATATCAATTCCCGTTATAAAATTTTTTCTTATGTGATTCTTTCAATTATATTGGCAATTTGGCAATAGAGACTTTATGAAAAATTTTGGTTGAAGATTTTAAGAATTTTCAAGCCACACAGCACAAAAAGTTTGACCATCTTGAACGTAGAGGGCTCCCTAAATCCTTTTTGTAGGAATCAACTTTTAATGTATATAAAAAAATATTTAAGAAAGCTAGATCATGATTGATTTGTAACTTATTCTAATTAGAACATATGAAATAATTTTATGGTTTAATAAATTACTATACAAACACGGTAAATTAATGAAATACTAACATATGTGGTCATACAATAAATAAATATATAGTCATTATTAAGTAATGAGCAAAGAAAATAGTAAATTCAAAATATTAAAGATGTTAGAAAGAATTTTAGCTAGGACATGTGGTAACAATTAAATAGCAACATAAAAAAATTATTATTGAACAAATAAACAAATGGTCTAAGAAGAATAATTCAACAGTTTTTATTATTTTTACCCTATGAATTGATTGTTGTATGTGCTTTGTGTATCTTTTTTGTTGTGGAAGTTGCATGAATTCTTCTTCTTCTTCTTCTTCTTCTTTTTTATATTTTTATTTTTTTTTATACCTAATTTAAGTGGTTTTTTTAATCTTTTTTTTTTCCTTTTTTTTTTTTAGCTTACTATTCCTAATTATTTTTTAGATAGACACCGTTCACGTGCAACGCACGTGCGTTTAAACTAGTACTTTATAAAAGTGACAAATACCACCCTGTACATATATACAATACCATCCTGTACAAAATTAAATCCAACTAAATTAATGATCTATTTCAACTACTAAATTTCATCGTTTCATCTAAATATCAACCAATTAATATATTGGAATATTGAATAAAAAATATACAATGAATCCGAGTCAAGTGCTAAACTAATAACATATACATATTAAATATTCATCAAAAAGTACTAATAAAACTATGAAAGCAATAACAAAAAAATAGCCCAACAAAAAAGTTGTTCACTTCTTAGAACTTTTCATCAAAATGTGAAACTTTGTACCTACAAAAAAGAAAAAGTGTTCATTAATTAGTTGTATGTATAAAATAATAAATGAGTAAAACTATGTTTGGGGGTTTTGAGAGACCAAAATGTGTTCAGGCCGGGACTCGGAATGATGAAAGACTCATTTTTCTGCATTATTTGTGAACCGTGAATTCGTTATGCATTCCGTTAGTTCCTGCAAGTTAATTTAGGCGTGTTTGAGGTGCGAGTAAGGTTTCGTGGCGTTTGGTTAAGCGGTTTACCGTTTCACTACTCAAAACCTCCATAACTAAGAATTTTCAAGTCTAAGTGATCCTAAAGTCATTTTTTTGCATTATTTGTGAACCGTGAATCCGTTATGCATTCCGTTAGTTTTTGCAAGTTTATTTAGGCGTGTTTGAGGTGCGAGTAAGGTTTTGCGGCGTTTGGTTAAGCGGTTTACCGTTTCACTACTCAAAACCTCCATATCTAAGAATTTTCAAGTCTAAGTGATCCTAAAGTCATTTTTTTGCATTATTTGTGAACTGTGAATCCGTTATGCATTCTGTTAGTTCCCACAAATTTATTTAGGCGTGTTTGCACTGTGAGTAAGATTTCGTGGCATTTGGTTAAGCGATTTACCGTTTCACTACTCAAAACCTCCATAACTAAGAATTTTCAAGTCTAAGTGATCCTAAGTCATTTTTTCGCATTATTTGTGAACCGTGAATCTGTTATGTATTCTGTTAGTTCCTGCAAGTTTCTTTAGGCGTGTTTGAGGTGCGAGTAAGGTTTCATGGCATTTGGTTAAGCGGTTTACCGTTTCACTACTCAAAACCTCTATAACTAAGAATTTTCAAGTCTAAGTGATCCTAAAGTCATTTTTTCGCATTATTTGTGAACCGTGAATCCGTTATGCATTCCATTAGTTCTCGCAAGTTTATTTAGGTGTGTTTGAGGTCCGAGTAAGGTTTCATTGCATTTGGTTAAGCGGTTTACCGTTTCACTACTCAAAACCTCCATATCTAAGAATTTTCAAGTCTAAGTGATCCTAAAGTCATTTTTTTTGCATTATTTGTGAACCGTGAATCCGTTATGCATTCTGTTAGTTCCCACAAATTTATTTAGGCGTGTTTGCATTGTGAGTAAGATTTTGTGGCATTTGGTTAAGCGGTTTACCGTTTCACTACTCAAAACCTCCATAACTAAGAATTTTCAAGTCTAAGTGATCCTAAGTCATTTTTTCGCATTATTTGTGAATCATGAATCTGTTATGTATTCTGTTAGTTCCTGCAAGTTTGTTTAGGTGTGTTTGAGGTGCGAGTAAGGTTTCATGACATTTGGTTTAGCGGTTTACCATTTCACTACTCAAAACCTCTATAACTAAGAATTTTCAAGTCTAAGTGATCCTAAAGTCATATTTTTGCATTATTTGTGAACCGTGAATCCGTTATGCATTCTGTTAGTTCCCGCAAGTTTATTTACGCGTGTTTGAGGTCCGAGTAAGGTTTCATTGTGTTTGGTTAAGCGGTTTACCGTTTCACTACTCAAAACCTCCATATCTAAGAATTTTCAAGTCTAAGTGATCCTAAAGTCATTTTTTTGCATTATTTGTGAACCGTGAATCCGTTATGCATTCTGTTAGTTCCCACAAATTTATTTAGGCGTGTTTGCGTTGTGAGTAAGATTTCATGGCATTTGGTTAAGCGGTTTACCGTTTCACTACTCAAAACCTCCATAACTAAGAATTTTCAAGTCTAACTGATCCTAAGTCATTTTTTTCACATTATTTGTGAACCGTGAATCTGTTATGTATTCTGTTAGTTCCTGCAAGTTTGTTTAGGCGTGTTTGAGGTGCGAGTAAGGTTTCATGGCATTTGGTTAAGCGGTTTACCGTTTCACTACTCAAAATCTCTATACCTAAGAATTTTCAAGTCTAAGTGATCCTAAAGTCATTTTTTTGCATTATTTGTGAACCATGAATCCGTTATGCATTCCGTTAGTTCCCGCAAGTTTATTTAGGCGTCTTTGAGGTGCAAGTAAGGTTTTGTGGCATTTGGTTAAGCGATTTACCGTTTCACTACTCAAAACCTCAAAAACTAAGCTTTTTCAAGTCTAAGTGATGAAAATGTCATTTTTTTCGCATTATTTGTGAACCGTGGTTCCGCTATGCATTCTGTTAGTTCCCACAAGTTGCTTTAGGCATGTTTGAGGTGTGAGTAAGTTTTTGTGGCATTTGGCGTATATTGTGATATAAGCAAGTTTTTTTCTACTTTGGCAGGGGCGGATGAGGGAGGAGGCCCATGGTGGTGGCTGGTCGTGGTGAGAAGAGAGAGGAGAGATAGAGAGAGGTTGGGGTGGTGGCTTTCATATATTATGTAATAATCAAAGGATATCAAAGGGAAATACTCATGGATTCTACCAAATAAGAATGCACCATATTCTTTCCTGTTTTTTTCAACTCCAGTGCCACCATCACATTGAGGTGCATCCTAAGTAGATAAATTGTAGACTCAACATATCTAGCAATTTTAATTTAAATTTCCTCAGGAATTGAATCAAGCATAGCAAAATTTCCAATCCAAAAGAGTTGGAAAAAAGAATATCAATTGTTGAAGTAAAAAGATCAAGAACTCCTTGCAATTCTTTCACAGTCATTTCCCTTGACCTGTTCAGAGAGCTTATGTGGATTTATTACTCTAGTTGAACCCTATCACCAGCTTCTACAATGATTTCTTAAGAACGAAAAACATAGATACAGTATAATCCTTCCTAGTCTTACTATATGTATTTATGAGATTAAATTGCAGTTTGTACTATAGGTTTCTTATTGTGATCAATGATTCAAGAGAATGCTTTTCAAGAAATTATAATGAGATCGATCGATTGAGTCAGTTGTTAGACTGATTCAAAGTCGCAGTAATTAAAATTTGATGTTCAAACAAAATTCTAGAAATGAATAAAGGGAATAAGTAGACAGTATAATTCTTGATGAAATTGTTGGAAGATCCAGAAACAAATGAACAAATTGATACCTCCATCCGCCTCTTGATTGCCAGCACAGAACACAGAGAAAACTTTAAAATCTACAAATTGAAAAAGCAAATGATTAGAAGCCAACAGAGAGAGAGAGAGAGAGAGAGAGAGAGAGAGAGAGAGAAGACTTTTTCAATTCAGGATTGATATAGGCATGACTGATGGTTTTCATGACCTTACCGAAACAAGATAGACGACACCACAAGAAGAAGCGTGTAGGCAGTAATGTTCTATAGGAGAATGAGCTCCTTCTGCTTCCCAGAATTTTCAGGATAAGCCCCTGTCATCACAGCAACACTATAGGGCAGCAGTAACAATCAATAAGTTCAAATTAGAACACATTTTGATTGGAAACAAGACATGCAAGATCTGCAGCATAGCTCTACAGGCCTAATACTCCAATACTTGCAACTTGTTTAATTTAAACTTCAAATTAGAAACTGTGAGTTGTCTTAACACTATCAGTAATTGCTTTATTTAACACTATCAGCAATAACTTGTTTGGATTTAGGCATTTGGAATTGGAGATAAAAAAGTCTTCGAGCAATGAATTAGAAAATGAACAAAAATTGGCACGTAAAATTCAGAACAAGTCACTAACACCATCGGTTAAGCTAATGAATCATTGTTTCGTGCAAATTTTCTACTTGTGAAGATGTTGCATGATGATCAGTATTGCAGTAAAGGAGTGGAAGCAATAAAGTTTAAACCCCAAGCAAAACCACATAACTTTAGGTGACAATACTTTCAAATTTGATGGTAAATCTTAGATGTAAAACTTTGACCTGATTATCATTTGCCCCAACAGAAGGAAAAAAGAAAAGAAATGGAATAGTACCAAAACGGATTGAACGTTAAGGGGAAAAATCTATCACAATCTTACTAAATAATGACCCTGTGGAGTAACTTTTTTGTCCAACCCTCGAAAGTCAGAAGAAACTTAAACTAAGTAGTTTCTAACATAATCAGACAACATTGTCCATCATCTTTGGATGGAGTGTGATTATGTACTTATATATACGCACATATACATAAGTTTAAAAGCAGATTCAAAAGAAAATTGAAAATCATAACTTACCTTCATGTCCAAATTCAAATTATCGAGTACAATTGTTTGATTCTTAAAGATTATTTCATGTAGTGTGGTGTTCCTAATTGTTTTCATTGTCAGCACCAAGGAAAATTCAAAATCCCTTTGAATACCACAAACAGTTTGTAAATAGATTGTAAAAATCATTCAATTATTACGGTTTTGAAGCAAATAAAATCTAAAAGATGCAACATAGTATGAAATAGAGATATGATCTCAATGCATTCCAAATATCTACCGCTCAGTGGGACTAAATCAACTCAAAAAGAACAAATGCTAACCTCTGCAAATACTGCAACAATTTTAGGAAGATACTGATTGTTGGGACCCAAAAGTTCCCTATCTGACCTGCAAATAAAAGCAAAGAATAAAACTGTAAGACCAAAGTGTATTGCACGAGAGAGAGAGAGAGGGAGAGGGAGAGAGAGAGAGAGAGAGAGAGAGAGAGAGAGAGAGAGACGCTAAGGTGTTTATTAGGTTCATGGATTTAGTGAGGGAAAAAAAAAAAGAAAACATAGAGGAAAACCCTTTCCTTTGTTTGGTTAATAAGGAAAACGATGAAGAAAATAGGAAAGAAAAGAGAATAAGTTGTGAAATAAATCAAACATTTTGAATGTTGTGAGTCATTTCAACTCCTTTATTCATCGATTACAATTACATTTTAGAAATTTTTAACTTTTAATGTTATTTAAACATGAAGGAAAACAAAGGAAAACAGGATGGAGTTAGTTTTCCTTCTTGTTTTCCTTACCCTTTTCTTTTCCTTCACGAAATCCATGAACCAAATAGGGACTAAATGAATAAACTGGAGTCCTTATCTTTCAACCATTGAACATAGTTGCTCGTGAAGAACTTTGGCCTCAATTAAATCACCTTTTAACGGCAAACAGCTTAACCAAGCAGGAACAATCTACAAAACAACTCAGCAACTTGAAAATTAGTAAAAGCACAAAGCACGAGCATCAAGTAAAAAATAGTGCATAAAATAAAGAGTTCCAAGTATGAGAAAAAAACCGTTACTCTTAAATATCAGTGACTCCACATTAGCGTATGATAGCATCCTAATTTAATGTGTATATTTTTATTTTTATTTTTTTGTTATCGATTTTCAAGTATAAGAGATACATAATTCAACGATAAGCAAAAAAAATAAAAAATAAAACCCATTACTCTTAAAGAATAGTAACTATTAGCTTGTGATGACATCCTAATTTAATCGGTGTATATATTCTAATCTATTTGCTTAGTCATTCAACTATTACAGCTACTACAATATAACATTTCTTTAAACACCCACCCATAACTCTTGCCTGTAGAAATATCCTAAGTTATATCTTAACATGAGTCACTTCAAAGTTCAATCATTCCTACCAACATATTGATTTCAAAGCAGAAATTATTGAAAACACTCGCAGATTAGAAAAATATAATAGTATTCAAGACCATTCTAAATTTAGTGCTTTACTTGTTAGTAGATCATGGGCTCATGACCATAACTTCTTTTTTCATATTTGTTCATGACCATAACTATCTCAAATAGAGACGTGTATATTCCTTTATTATCCTAATAGTCAAACCTAGCCCAGATTTTTTTTCCCTCTAGTGCTCAGTTTGGTTCAAGTGGAACATGAGAAGGAAAAACCATTGCGAAATCATTTTCCTTCATGCTTAGAAAAAAAAAATAGAATTTAAGGACCAAAACAAAAATTATAGTAGGAAGTCAAGAAAAGAAGAAGGAAAGTGACTCATAAAAAATCCCACAATTTTAGATTATTCTTTGTCCTATTTTCCTTGATGTTTTCCTTAGTAACCAAAAAAAACAAGCGTTTTCCTTGGTGTTTTCTTTTCATTTCCCACAACTACATCCATTAGCCTAGATGAGCACATGAGGAACAAGATCAAAAAACAAGTGCTCCATAATCTTTTAATTCCCTATATTTACGGGGCAACAATTTGTGAGGTCCATCTCATATAAAGTCAGCCTTCTCCAGGGACACGTCATGTATACTACACTATGGAGGTGCATTTAGAAGTTTCAGTCTCGAGACACATTAAGAAGGAAATAAGACATATGAGAGGGAGCCTTTTGCAAAATCCCCCACCATCCAGACACATTAAGAAGGAAACCTTTCTGAATATCAATGTTATACATATGCCAGTGTTTGAGTTTATGCGGAGAAGAAGAAGAAGACGTGGTTAGTTGCCATGCATTATATGTAGTACAACCCAAAAAAAAAGTATAATGCATTACTAGTGTAGTTAAAAAGTCATAACATCCAGCTAAGATTTGTATGAAGTTTCCATGCAAAAATGTTCACGCACACAAGGAATTTCTTGATTAATAAAATTCAGAGCCTAAGTTAGAAGCTGTAAAATTCTCACGGATATGTAAGTTCTCTCCTAGTTATGAATTACTTGAGGATTGAGTATACACCATTTTGATCCTATACATGGCAAGACAACAGAAAGTTTATATCAAATTAAAAACCAAAATACCTCAGGTTTTTTTTTTTTTATAAGGGATGGTTTTGGTACAAAATCAGCTTCCCTGATAATCAATGGATGATTTTTCAAAGGAAACAATCTTCATTTAACTGTCACAACCAATGACATTAAATTAGAACAGGAAGAGATCCGACTCGATGCAAGGGAAGGATGTAAGTTAATCTCAAACACAATCAATAAGTGATTATATTACTGAACTTCAGTTAAATTCATATTTATTGAGAAAAAGAAAATGGAATATCTCTCAGTTTCAATTCAATTAGTTTTACCTACTTAAAATGTTCAGTATTACATTGCAACATCATATACCAATTCCAAACAACAAATTCTTAATCATCTCAACGAAATGAAGAAATCCAATGCAAACACGTCAGGAAGTCACTAGACATCCATCTTTTTTGATCTAAACATGGATCAAAAAAGTAACCATCATATATATAGCGTGTCTAGGTATATGTGCACACATATATGCGTATATATCTATAAATAAACATACGAGGTGGTGAAGAACACCGGATTGAGCCTTGCGATAGAGAAGAAGGCGGCGAGTCCCAATGTAATAAGGATCAGACTCGGTGGTCGAAGGCTGAAGGAGGCAGTTGAAGAAATTTAGATCTCTAATGTCCTCTTCTTCTTCTTCTGAATCAAACCCTAACCACTTCCAACTCTTTTGATACTTAACCACAGAGTGTGAATGGCGACGGCGGTAGCGAGTGAACGGTGGCAGCAGCTGCGTGTGAGCGGCGCCGGTGTGGGTAGCGGGGAAGAGAGGGAGACCTTAAAAACGATCTGTGAAGAGAGAGAGAGAGGGAAGGGGAGGATGGAGAGAACGATTGAACGACGTCGGTGTACGCGTCGGCGTCGGTAGTGTATGAGCGATGGCGGCAGCGGCGTGTGGGTCGCGGGGAAGAGAGGGAGAGAGGAAGAGATCGCAGATCCAAATTTTAGTTTCATTCCAATATACCACGCGCATCTTTTAAGTTTTATGTCAAAATAAAGTTTGTTTTAATTACAAAATTGCCACCGCTTATGTATTTATGTCGATTTTAAAAAGTGTCATAAAAACTTTATTAATTATGTCGCTTTTTAAAAAAATGACATAAAAACATTATTATTTATGTCACTTTTATAAAAAAAAATGACATAAATACTTAAAAAGTGACATAAAAAGTACACGCGGGAAAGAATTATGTCACTCAAAATCAAAGTGACAAAAAAATAATTTTAAAAGTGACATAAATAGGGTTTTTCCTTGTAGTGTAACTACCATTGGATGGAGTGATGAATCTCAATAACTAGAGTAAAGCTCTTAGTTAATATGCTAGTACTTATAGTGCATTGACGGACCTGAGCTTTCCTATTGACATTTAATATTGTCAACAGTCGATAGGAACTCTTAACTTGTACAAGGTACGTGTTCTCAATCTTGAGACGATTATGAACACAGACTGTGGATATGACTGTTTTAACTTACCAATCAGTGAGGTCTTAAAGATCAACACCAGGGTATCTTGGGTATGTCATGTTCGTAGGGTTGTGAACATGTATTGTCAGGATAGAATCTACCCTTTGATAAAGAGTAAGCATTCCCTTGAGAATGTCACCAAGTTGATTACTGAGTACTGCAATAATCAACCATTAGTATACTATACAAGTCTAGTTATCACTTCAGGTTTATAGTAATCGTTATCCGATTACCTGAATATGATCACAAATGCTGATGGTAGAAGAACTTTAGTACACCATACAGGTCTAGTTATCACTTCAGATATGTTCTTTTGTGTTGGAGTACAATTATCGTTTTATAGTAGAGTAAACGTTAACTGATTAGTTAGTTGATTTGCTGATCAAAAAGTTGGTCATTGTGATTGATAATTAATGCTGATGGTAGAAGAACTTTAGTACACCATACAGGTCTAGTTATCACTCTTGTTGATAAGAGTTATCAACATGTTTGGTAATCATGTGGGGTGAATGAGACTCAAGGAATACAAGAAGTGATCATAATTCAGGTTTATAGTAACCATTATCCGACCACCTGAATATGATCACAAATGCTGATGGTAGAAGAACTTTAGTACATCATACAGGTCTAGTTATCACTTTGGATATGTTCTTTTGTGTTGGAGTACAATTATCGTTTTATAGTGGAGTAAACGTTAACTGATTAGTTAGTTGACTTGCTGATCAAAGAGTTGGTCATTGTGATTGATAACTGATCAGAGCCAACAATAAGAAACCTAGGAGGTCCCACACTTAGCTCCAAAGGATACAAAGAAGACAAGAGAGAAGCATGGCAATCGATTGGTATCATACCAATCGATTGGGATGGCAATCGATTGCCATAAATGGCAATCGAGTGGACCCAAGGTTGGTGGAAATACTTATAAATAGGAGATATACGTGCAAAATTATTTTACTCATCATTTCTAAAGTCCTAGGTCTTCAGAATCAGTTTTATAGTATTCCCTTTGCCTTTTCTCTCTCTAGTTGAACTCCCACAAGTTATAGTCTTCGCGCGTGCATCCAACGGAGACATAGGAGTGAAGACAATCTAGAGAAAGCTACTGGATATTCAGAGAAGGAGAACCGGTCAAAGTTTCAAAGCATTCAGAATTGGGTTCAAGACCTTTAAGGTACTCTTCTTCTCTACACGTAACTAGATTCACATGAGTAGTAGATTCTGTTGGCATAAAGTTTTTGAAACTTACTTTTCCGCTACGCAAATCAGATTTTATAATCTATTTCCTTCAATTGGCATCAGAGCCTCGCTCAAACGAATCTAGTAACATGTTTCCAAAGTCTAGATGTGATTGCATGCGGACTTTTAGTTATTTCGTAAATCTGTAATCACAGAAATGTGTTTTTATGATCGTTTAGTTTATAAAAACAGATCTGTGAGTTTCTGGTCCAAAATGGCACCAATCGATTGCCTTCTGTTAGCAATCGATTGGGGTCAAGATAATCGATTGGTGTATAGAACTAATCGATTGGCATTAATCTTGGGTAGCAATTGATTGGTGTATAGATCCAATCGATTGACAGTATTTTGCCCATAATATGTTCTCTAAAAATTTTATAAATCCAAAAATGTTTTAATAAACAGTTTCTTAAATTTTTAAAATTTTCCTTATTGCTTTCATCCAATTGATTGGTGTTCATACCCAATCGATTGGGATGGGCAATCGATTGGGTCAAACAGAGAATATGATTTACAATTTTATGAGACTAAGACATTCATAAAATCGATTTGTGAAGTATGCATGTCATCTGGGACTTCCAATTAATATATTGTTATATATATGCGTGGATGTGTGTATGTTTAACCTTGCAGCAAGGATAAGTCCATTATCTCCTATGGCACCAAGTCCCTTTTAAATTATGTATTTAAATGTTTGAGATTGGTGTATGTTGTATTTGTTTTGGTTTGGTTTTAAGGCATGTGTAAAGAGCGCTGCGACTTCAATCCTGTGAATAGGAAAGTCGCACCGGTTTCCCTAGCCTTTTATTTTATTGTTGTTTTTCTATTTCTAGATAAATTGTAAGCTTCAAAAGAAGCATAGGACCAATGTAATAGAATTAGAAAGTTCATAAAGATGAAAGAGAAGCCGTTGTCCATGAAGATGGAACCGGAGGCAACCAAACTAAGAGAAGGTTCTATGGAGATAGAGCCATGGAAGAAAGAGGCATTGTTGAATGCCTTTATTTCATTTTAGTTTTTTTTATGTGCTTGGTTTGTGATTGGCATTTAATTATATTGTTACTACTTGCATGCACATAAAATAAGCTTTTCTAAAATAAAATTCAATAACCGTTTTCAACGCATTAGTAAACATGGGATGTTTATGGGTAATGTGTAGAAATAATTTTTCCATAAGCAAAATCCTTTACTATTAAAACTAGTGGGAGAGGGTCTTATTAACAACACCCACGATCTTCTATTAATGGTTCACTGTAAGATGAGTAGTGCATTCTCTGTCTCTTCGTCAGGGGTGATCATTCCATACGGAAGGTACACTACTCATTAGTTACTAGATGTGAACTTCCTATGGATAGGATCATCAAACGTGTTAGAGGGTGACCTGTACACGGAGGCACTATTTGAGGCGGTTGTGATTGGATTCTAGTTAATGGTACACACTAGTTAAGCTAAGGATAAGGGATCCCACACGAGGCATTATTCAGAAACTTAGAGATCAAATAGGTTCGGGAGTTATAACTTGCTTTGCAAGAGTTGCATAGCGGACAAGTCATGATAAATCGAAAGATCGAGCATTGACCACCATACGGAGGCTTAATTCTTTCGTTTCGATCTTCCGACGACTTTGTTTTAAAATATGAGTTTTAAGGATTATTTTGTTTCAAATTGTCAAATTCTGATATCATGACTTGTCTGGATTAGAATGTCTGGATTTGCAGTAAATCATAATGTCTGGATTTGCATCTAGTCTACTTGCCATGATACTCACCCAGAACAAATTAAAATGGAAACAGCTACACATAATGGAAACGTAACCTTGACATCATTTTAACTACGGAGAATCACATATACGTCTTCACCACCCCATGCGCCAAAGAACCCGCTGTAAATGCTACGGCTGCTGCTAGACGCGAGTTCGATAAGTGGAAGAAATTGAATAGAATGGCCCGTTGCTACACTCTAGCCTCTATGGCTGGTGTGTTGCAACACCAATTCCAGTCGAATTCTGTAAGTGCCATTATCAAATCCCTAAAGGAAATATTTGGGGAGCATGGCAGGCCTACTAGACAAATTGCCATGCAGAAGAGAATGAGCGCAAAGATGTCGGAAGGGACTCCAGTCAAAGAACATATTTTTAAAATGATTGGTTATTTGAACAAAATGGAGATCCTAGGTGCCAACATCGATGTACAAACCGAAGTTTATATTATCCTTAATTCGCTGTTGCCTTCATTCGCTCAATTTAAACTTAACTAGAATATGAATCAAATGAATTTTTTAATGAGCGAATTGATGAGTTCTTTACTGGTAGCGGAAGGGGTGATCAAGCTTGGGGGCAGCGTTTTGAACGTTGAAAAAAGATGTTCCTCATCCCGATCTGTGTCGAAAGGTAAGAAAAAGAAGAAGAAGGCTGGCACTAGTGGTCCAAGTGTTGGACCGGTCCCTAAGATTGCAAAATCTAAGGGAAAGGGTAAGGGAAAAGGGAAGGTGGGTGGCCAAGGCAAATAAAAGTGTTTCCAATGCTGTGAAAAAGGCCACTGGAAGAGGAACTGCCCAGAATTCTTAGCTACAAGAGTTTAAGGTATGATTGAATCACATATGATTGAAGTAAGTTATATAACGGATAAACACTTGGTGCATTGATTCTGGTGCGACTAACCATATCTATAATTCATTGCAAGGGTTCAGATTAACCAGGAAATGTAGTGATGGGGAAGTCGTGCTGACTCTGGGATCTAGCACAACCGTTTCTGCGGTTGCAGTAGGAGTAGTAGCTTTAGAATTTTTAGACATTAAAGTTTTGATTTTATCATATGTACTTTATGCCCCTTCAATGAGACGTAATTTAATTTTAGTTTCTAATTTATCGAATAAAGGTTATTCTTTTTATGTTGGAATTGAAGTTACGATCAAATAAAATGGTTCTTTTGTGTGTTCTGGTGTCGAATCAAATGGTTTGTATGTGATTACTCCTAGTGTTTCTAAAGACTCTTGTATGGAACTTAATAACTCAGTGATAATTGTACCATCTAAAAGAAAGGAACCTTCTACTAATCCAACAAGACTTTGGCATATGAGGCTTGACCCTATCTATCTAAATAAGATTAGCAGATTAGTCAAAGAATGGGTCTTAGGCGATTTGGTTTTCGAACCAATGGAAGTCTACGAGTCTTGTTTAAAGGGTAAAATGACTAAAAGGCCCTTTCCTACAAAGGGCAATAGGACCAATGTATTGTTGGAATTAGTTCATACTAATGTGTGTGGACCAACATATATTAGAGCACAGGGCAGTTATGAGTATTTCATTACATTTAGTAATGACCACTCTACGTATGGATATTTGTACCTAATGCAGCACAAGTCTGAAGCCTTTAAAAAATTCAAAGAGTTTAGGGTTAAAGTGGAGAAGCAATTAGGCACACATATCAAGGCCAGTCGATCTGATCGAGGTGGCAAGTGCCTCTCTAATGAGTTTATTGATCACCTCGTACATAATGGGATTCTATCATAGTTGACTGCACCTGGCACACCTCAGCAGAACGGTGTTGCAGAGAGAAGAAACTGGACTCTTTTAGACATGACTAGGTCGATGATGAGTTATTCCGAGTTACCATTATTCCTTTTGGGTTATGTTTTGGAAACTGCTGCATACATACTAAATCTAGTACCAAGCAGATCTGTTCCCAAGACACCACAGGAGATGTGGATTGGGCATAAGCCTTCTTTGCAACATCTCCGGATATGGGGGTATCTGGCACATGTGTTGAAAAGAAAGATGAGCAAATTGGATTCTAGATCGGAAGTATGTTATTTCGTAGGGTATCCAAAGGGTACTTATGGATGGTATTTTTTATGATTCAAGAGAATAGAAAATGTTTATTAGTATAAATGCTAATTTCTTAGAGGATGATTATATCATGAACCATAAACCTAAGGGAAGGATAGATCTTAAAGAGATAGAGGGAGAGCCCTCAATCTTACCCATAATTAATGATGATGTAAGACAAGAAAATAACACTTCTTCACCCATTTCCACACCGGTACCTCGTCATAGTGGGATGATTATCAGCTAGCCTGATAGATACATGTTCTTAGGAGAAGTTTTTAAAGCTGTCTCCATAGAATTTGAATCTGATCTTACCACATACGAAGAGGTAATCGCTGATGTCGATTTAGCTAATTGGATTAAAGTTGTGAAAGCTGAATTGGAATCTGTGGATTCCAATCAGGTTTGGGATCTTTTAGAACTTCCAGCCAATATTAAACCCATTGGCTGTAAGTGGGTCTATAAGAGGAAAAGAGGATCTGATGAAAAGGTTGAGACCTTTAAGACAAGGCTTGTAGCGAAAGGTTATACTCAGAGGGAGGGCATTGGCTATGAGGAAACCTTCTCATCGGTAGCCATGCTCAAGTCCATCAGAATACTCTTATCCATTACTGCATGCCTAGATTATGAGATTTGGCAGATGGATATCAAGACTGCATTCTTGAATGGCAATCTTAAGGAGGACATCTATATGCAACAACCAGAAGGGTTCATATCTGGTGGGAAAGGTAACTTGGTATGCAAGTTGAAAAAGTCTATTTATGGACTTAAGCAAGCATCTAGAAGTTGGAACATTCGCTTTGACCAAGGGGTCAAGTCATTTGGTTTCATACAAAATATGGATGAGCCTTGTGAATACAAGAAGTGTGAAGGAAAAGTGATAGCTTTTCTTGTGCTTTATATTGATGACATTCTATTAATTGGGAATGATGTAGCTGTGTTGTCAACAGTTAAGGTTTGGCTAGCTAGCACTTTCAATATAAAGGATCTAGGAGAGGTGAGCTATATCCTTAGGATAAATCTCTTTCGGGATCGTAAACGAAAGATAATGGGATTATCTCAAGCTAGTTATATCGATAAGGTGCTAACTAGGTTTTCCATGGATAATTCGAAGAAAGGTTTGTTACCTTTTAGGCATGGTTTTGCATTCTCCAAGAACCAGTGTCCCAAGACATAGGATGAGAGGAATCGCATGGCAGGAGTTCCTTATGCTTCGGCAGTATGAAATCTTATGTATGCGATGTTAAGCACTAGACCAGATATCTATTTTGCTGTTGGCATGGTTAGCAGGTATCAGTCGAATCCTTGTCCAGAGCACTGGATAGCCGTTAAGTACATTCTTAAGTACTTGAGAAGGACTAGAGATCACATGCTTATATATGGTGGTAGTGAGTTAATTCTAGTGGGATACACTGACTCGAACTTTACGTCAGATAAAGATTCGAGGAAGTCGACATCCGGACATCTCTTTACCTCAGGAGGTGGTGTTGTTAATTGGAAGAATATTAAGCAGAAATGCATTGCAGACTCAACTAGAGAAGCCGAGTATGTGACTGCTTGTGAAGCCGTAAAAGAAGCTATTTGGCTCAAGAAGTTCCTCATTGAACTCGATGTAGTACCACCGTCATTGTCACCTATTACGCTATACTGCAATGATAGTGGGGCAGTGGCTCAGTCCAAGGAGCCAAGGAACCACGGAAAGGGAAAGCATGTAGAGCGAAAATATCATTTGATTCGAGATATTGTTCAACATGGAGATGTGACTATCACCAAGAGAGCCACCGCTGACAATCTTGCAGATCCGTTTACAAAGGCCTTGCCACAAAAGGTCTTTGATTGTCATCTAAATAGTCTAGGTCGTAGATGTAGTCCTGAATGGTTATGAGTGCAAGTAGGAGTTTGTTTGGCTTGTGCCCTCAAACCATTACTTTTTGTATGAGACATTGACACTTTAATATATGGATATCAACTTTATATTTCACTGTGTATGTTTCTTTCATGAGATGATTGTTGATCTTTAAGTATCATAGTAAGTAATTCGTGTATGTGTGAGATACATACAAGTGAGATACGAACTACTATTCTTTGATACTTAGAATTTCATGGTAGATGATGAGACTGGATATCTCATCAGGTTTATACTGTAGTATAATTAACTACCATTGGATAGAGTGATGAATCTCAATCACTAGAATAAAGCTCTTAGTTAATATGCTAGTGCTTATAGTGCATTGACGGACCTGAGCTTTCCTATTGACACTTAATATTGTCAACAGTCGATAGGAACTCTTAACTTGTATAAGGTGCGTGTTCTCAATCTTGAGACGATTATGAACACAGACTGTGGATATGACTGCTTTGACTTACCAATCAGTGAGGTCTTAAAGATCAATACCTGGGTATCTTGGGTATTTCATGTTCATAGGGTTGTGAACATATTTTGTCAAGATAGAATTACCCTCTGATAAAGAGTAAGCATTCCCTTAAGAATGTCACCAAGTTGATTACTGAGTACTACAGTCTTGTTGGTAAGAGTTATCAACATGTTTGGTAATCATGTGGGGTGAATGGGACTCGAGGAATACAAGAAGTAATCATGATTCAAGTTGACAGTAACTGTTATCCGACTACCTGAATATGATCAAGAATACTGATGGTAGAGGAACTTTAGTACACCATGCAAGTTTAGTTATCGCTTCAAATATGTTCTTTTGTGTTGGAGTGCAGTTATCGTTTTATAGTGGAGTAAACGTTAACTAATTAGTTAGTTAATCTGCTGCTCAAAGAGTTTGGTCAATGGGATTGAGAACTAATCAGAGCAACAATAAAGAACCTAGGAGGTCCCACTCTTAGCTCCAAAGGATGCAAAGAAGACAACAGAGAAGCATGGCAATTAATTAGTATTATACCAATCGATTGGCATGGAAATTGATTTATATCATTCCAATCGATTGGGATGGCAATCGATTGCCCCAAGGTCGGTGGAAATACTTAAAAATAGGAGACCTACGTGTAGAATTATTTTACTCATCGTTTTTAAAGCCCTAGGTCTCCATAATCAGTTTTATAGTATTTCCTTTGCCTTTTCTCTCTTTAGTTGAACTCCCACAAGTTCTAGTCTTCACGCGTGCATCCAACGGAGACGTAGGAGTGAAGACAATCTAGAGGAACCTGCTGGATATTCAGAGAAAGAGAACCAATCGAAGTATCAAAGCATTCAGAATTGGTTTCATGACCTTTAAGGTAGTCTTCTTATCCATACATAACTAGATTCACATGAGTAGTAGATTCTGCTCGCAAAAAGTTTTTGAAACTTACTTTCCTGCTACGCAAATCAGATTTTCATAATCTATGATGCCCCGCCCCGCCCCGCCATGAGTCCTGGCAACGGGGTGCTAAAAGAAAATAATAATAAAGCAGAACTAAACATACTTGTACTGCTTCGAGTCCTAGATCTGAAGCTTGAATTTAATTACTCCCAACGAAATATGTAACTATCTATATATGTATATATATATATGTAAATATATCTATATATATGTATATATATGAGCCGTGGGAGAGAGAGAGCAAGAGAGCAAGAGAGAATTGTGTTGAGAGGATGAGAGAAAGGCAGAGAGTTGGTGAGAGTTTGAGAGAATGAGGGTGTATATATATCAATAAATATACTTGCTCACCACTCATACATACTCACACACACTCACATAACACACACATACAAAAACACATGCACATATTGTGCACAATAATTTTTTGGCCTCAAAGTTTAACAAGGGAGATCCTTGTGTGTGTTGAGCTCACACGATGATGCACACACACATGTAAAAATTATATTGTACAAATTCCCAAACTGTTATTTTTCTCTGACAAAAATAAAATAATACGTTTTAAATTTTTGAGTCACTACAACTAAGGTGTAGCTTAAAGCCAGCACTTTATGGCCATGAGCTTATATCCCAGTATAGCGAATGCTCTAGAGAATTTGCCCAAATTCTATAGGAAGCGGCCCCACTTCCACATTCGCATAGGTAAGTCTAATAAGGATACTCTTGTAGCTAGGTATCCCACTCAATATAGAGTTTAGATCTCATTAAGAGTTACAAATAACTCATCCGTCTATTGCTACAGGATATCATGCTTCTTAAGGGATAGACTCGAAAAGTAAGGATAATTCAACTCTTATCACTTTGTGAATTGCGATTACCCTTTGAACCTATTTCTTGGGATCTCCAGTCTATAGGTTGGGTTACCATCACAAGTGACTCAACTACCAATGGGCTTTAGCTCCATCCCTTTTGAGGTTTTCCAAACCTTCTCACGAGCTAACCCTTTCGTCAAAGGATCAGGTATATTGTCCTCAAACCATATATGATCCACTCCTATAGTCTCGGTAGAGAGAAATTTTCTAACTGTGATGTGCTTACGATGTATTTGTCGCCTCTTATTGTTATAAAATCGATTCTCTACTTTTACAATAGCTGTGGTACTATCGCAGTGGATCAAAATAGCTGGTATCGGTCTCTCCCATAAAGGAGTATCTGACAGAAGGCTTCTCAGCCAACCTGCCTCCTCACTAGTAGTAGCTAGCACTATCATTTCTGATTCCATAGTGGACTGAGCCAAAGTAGTCTGTTTCTTAGACTTCTATGAAACTGCGCCCCCATCAATACTAACAACGTATCCACTGGTGGCATTGGAATCATCTGAAAGGGTATTCCAATCAGCATCGCTATATCCTTCAAGGACAGCGGGAAACCTTTCATAGTGTAATCCATAGTCAATGGTCTTTTTAAGATAACACATGACCCTCTCAACAGCATGCCAATGCTCAATACCAGGTCTGCTAATAAACCTACATAGTACTCCCACAACATAAGCTATGTCTGGCCTAGTGCAATTAGTAGCATATCGAAGGCTACCAATAATGCTCGCATACTCTGTTTGTCTAACACTATTACCAGTGTTCTTGAACAACTTTACACTAGGATCATATGGAGTACAAGTAGGTTTACAATCAAAGTAATTATATTTCTTAAGGATCTCCTCAATATAGTGAGGTTGATCCAAAGAAAGTCCCTTTTCAGATCTAGTTATTTTTATTCCAAGGAGATCTAGTTATTTTTAATCCAAGGATTACACTAGCTTCACCCAAATCTTTCATGTCAAAGTTAGCACGTAAAAAAGTTTTAACATCATATACAACATGAATATTTGAGCCAAAAATAAGCAAGTCGCCAACATACAGGCATATGATAGTGCAAAGATTATTATCAATTTTATAATAAACACACTTGTCACTTTCATTAATCCTAAACCAGTTTGAAATGGCTAAGTCGTTAAATTTTTCGTGCCATTGTTTAGGAGCCTGTTTAAGTCCATAAAGAGACTTATCCAATTTGCAAACTTTATTCTTTTGACCTGGAATTATAAATCCCTCAGGTTGGTCCATATAAATTTCTTCGTCTAAATCACTAGTTTTAACAACCATTTGGTGTACCACTAAATTATGCACAAAAGCTAAAGCAACTAGTACTCTAATAGAAGTTGTTCACGTGACAAGCGGATAAGTATCAAAGAAATCTATATTCTCTCATTGCCTATAACCCTTGGCCACAAGACGTGCTTTATATTTACCAATAGAACCGTCGGGTTTTAAATTTTTTTAAGAAACCACTTACCAGGTGGTAATTCAACTAGGTGCCATGTACTATTAGACTCAAGGGAGTCCATTTCATCATTTATGGCTTCTTGCCACAGGTCAACATCTATAGATAATAAAGCCTCTTGGAGGGTGTTCGGATCCTCCTCAACATTATAAGTATAAAAATCAAGCCCAAAGTCCTTAGCGATTTGGGCCCCTTTTCTCTTTCTAGGTTCTATTTCATACTCATTAGATTCTGTAGGTTTAGGCACATTACTAGATGTCGAACCCCCACTATTTCTCAATTTAAAAGGACATTTATTTTCGTAAAAATCAACATCGGTTGACTCTATGATAACATGATTTTTTAGATCATAAAATCTATATGCTTTGCTATTAACAGCATATCCAATAAATACTCATTCGTACGCCCAACTAGCCAATTTAGACCTTTTAGGGTCTGGAATATGCATATAAGCTAAACACCCCCAAGTTCGAAATTAAGACACTTTTGGTTTCTTATTCTTCCAAAGTTCATAAGGGAAAATTTTAGTTTTAGAGTTAGGAACTCTATTTAAAACATAACAAATAGTTAAAAGAATTTCCCCCCATCAGTACGACGATGCACTCGGACTAAGTAATACAGCTACTATAAGTTCGGTGTAAGTCCTACTTTTTCTTTTAGCTTTTCCATTCATTTCGAGGGAATATAGAGCTATTTTCTTGTAAGTAATACCAGCCATGAGATGCATACAAGGTTATAAACTCTTTAGTATCATATTCACAACCTCTGTCACTACGAAACCTCTTAATCTTCCGATTAAATTGATTTTCAACTTCAGTTAAGAAAACTTTGAAAATATCAATCGCTTCACTTTTATTTTTCATAAGATAAACAAAAGAATAATTTGAACAATTATCAATAAAAGTGATAAAATGTCTTTTACCATGTCTAGTTAAAGTACCCTCGAATTCACATATATCGGAATGGATTAAATCGAGAGGTTCTGTTTCCCTAATGACATAATTATGTGGAGTTTTAGTAAATTTTACTTGACTTCAATATTCACATTTGTCAAAATCACTCATAGATAATTCAGGAATAAAACCTAAACTACTCATATTTATAATCAAGCATTTGTTAATATGACAGAAACGACCATGCCAAACATTTAAAGAAGAAATCATATATGCTGAAGTAGAAATTTTACTCATCTCAACATTAAGCTTAAAAATTCCATCAGTAGCATAACCTTTGCCTACAAAAACAACATTTTTAGTAAGGGTAAACAAATCTGCCTCTATAGTTTGGGTAAACCCAACTTTATTGAGGAGATAGCTAGAAACCAAATTCTTTCTCATATCTGGAGTGTGCAACACAACCCTAAGGATGACAATTTTTCCAGAGGTAAACTTCAGCTCTACCTCACCAGTACCAGCAACAACTGTGGAGTCGGAGTCACCCAGCAACACTCTCTTATCCTCAGCCTCAGAATATGTCTTGAACACAGAACGATCATAACAGACATGGCGAGAGGTGCTAGTGTCTACCCATCACCCCTCAGATCCACCAATCATGTTGATCTTAGAGATCATAGCAATTAATTGCTCTTCGGCTAGGTTCACCTGAGGAGTGGGACGACGCCTATTCTAGTAGTTCTGGGACATATGACTAGGTTTCCCACAGTCAAAGCAAACAAACCGTTGTTATGACTACAACAAAAAACCCTTGTTATGACTTTAAAAAAGAGTCATAAATGTATATTTATGACTTTTTTTTACGCTTTTAAAATAAGTCATAACATTACAGTCATAAATAAGTTCGAGTTTGTTAAAAAAAGACATAAATTAATGCTTTCAAATTATTTATGACTATTTTTTAATTGATACAGTCATAAATAATCTTTAAAAAAGTCATAAATAACCTTTAGAACAGTCATAAATAATATTAAAAAAAGTCATAAATAACCTTTTAAAAAGTCGTAAATAATCTTCAAAAAAGTCATAGATAACCTTTAAAACAGTCATAAATAATTTTAAAAAAAAGTCATAAATAACCTTTAAAACAATCATAAATAATCTTAAAAAAGTCATAAATAACCTTTTAAAAAGTCATAAATAATCTTTAAAAAAGTCATAAATAATCGTTAAAATAGTCATAAATAACCTTCAAAAAGTCCTAAATAATCTTTAAATAGTCACAAATAATCTTCAAAATATTCATAAATAACCTTTTAAAAAGTCATAAATAATCACACTATTTATGACTTTAGGAGAACTATTGCTAATTTATGATTGTTTTTTTATGAAACAATCATATATAATATAAAACACATTTTAAAAAAAAGGTTTTGTTGGTAATCCAATAATCAAGAATTACACAATTCAGATACAATAAAAACATGTTACACAATTCAGAATATATATAAATATACAAATCAGCTCAAGAACCGTATTCAAATATCATCTTCCTTCAAACCAAAATTTTTATTCATCAATCTAATAATTAGTTATGTACAAGAAAAATGTAACCGTAACCATGGAGTATTTATTAAACCAACAAACCAATAATGTATATGTAACATTGTTTGGCAAAACAAAAAACAAGATTAATGTAACTCTTCAATCACCACTAGTACATCAACTTATTTCCAATATTTGTTCCATGTAGTCTAACTGTGTAACACTGAAACAAAAATGAAAATCAATGTATTAGATTCTATATAACAAGTATAGAAAATAGGAGAGGAAAGGTTATAGAAAATGGGAGGAGGATGTGATGAGGCGAAGGGTTCATGGATGGGGAGAAGAAGGGTTTTCTCGGTGAAAGAAGCCCACAAAGATGGGCAGATTGGGGTTTTTCTGTAAGTTTAGAATTCCATGTAGGCTCCATGTGGCTTTAAAGAAGAAAAAAAGGATGCCAAGAGGTTTAATGAGGAGACACAAAATGGGTTGGTCAACCAAATGTTGTCCGATGGAGATTAGGTGAGTGTTACTTAACCCCAAATCTCTAGAGAGGTCAGTAAATTGTTAATTATATGAGGGAGGTATTTGTAATTAGGTCATAGCTAAGGAGAATTCAGTGTAATTTACCGATAATCAATAAAGTTATGCATGGACGGGCACCAAAATGACCAACCTCGAGACTTGCGTTAGCAATTTCAAAATCCCATGAGCTGTCTTCTTTTTCAACTGAAAATGAAAGTAAACTGGTAAATAGGTGGAGAAACACATTGGGCATTTCCTTTCAAACCAAAAAAACTTAACAAAAAATATTAATACAAAAACCAATAGCACTTCCGCAAAACTAATAAAAATACTACTAAATATCATGGCACCCAATGTTGCATGACTATTACCACCCAAAACGATCGACCATCTTTTCCTTTTCATTCTAAGTGCATTTGAGTAATAACAAAAAAAAACTAACTGCATCTGGAAGACCCAAGTAGAGTTTATCCGTCATTTAGTGTAAGTTGCATAGCTATACCAAACAATGTTGACAAACCTATAAATAATAGTTATTCAACCAAAAACAAAAATGTATATATCTCAACTACCAATCCAAATTGGGAAGTTATCATCTAGTAGGATTTTCAACCAAACATAACAAAATAATAATTACAACTAACCAAAACCTAGTGGCAGATTTATTAACTATATTATATGAAAAATGGCGAGGAAAAAATTGTAGTGAAAAAGAAATACTAACCTCCTGATATTCAACCTCCATGATTTGGAAGAACAAAGCACACTCAACTAAGCAATCAAAATCACATGCCCAAAACGATTTAGATTTGCTGCAAGACACCCCAAAGGACAGAGGATAAGAGAGATCACCAGATTGAGAATAAAGAGAAAAGCCCTTACTTTATATAGCTTATACCCCCATAGAAAGAAGATATTGTACCAACAATTTCTCAAAGATGATTCAAAACCGTAAGATTAGAGATATATTTGACAAAGAACGAAAGCAAATCACAAGCAAATTAAAGAAATTGAAGCACTCGTACCTATTGTTGAATCAATCGATCGGCAAGCGCCGAAGTAAAGCGTATGGTAAGGCCATGGGAGGAGCCTTATCCTACATATATATATATGAATAGAATGTCCTTCGGCGTATGGTAAGACCATGGAGGAGTTTATACCAGTTGGTGTGAGGCACAGGAAAAGACAATGATGAAAGAAAGGGTTTACTCGTGAAATTGTAACGTCTTGCTTTTAGTTTGACTACCACAAGTTGTCCACGTAGATGGGAATGCTGCATGTAGAGGAAGCCATGTAGGCGCCACATGGAATGCCTAAATGAAGGCTTTTGGCCTTGAATTTTAGTTATACTAGCATATAACCCGCACGATGCGGGTGCACACCAATTGTCATAGAAATCATTACTTTAATTAAAGCTAAACACAATTCATACTTCACAAAATATTTTGTTTATCATCGAAAAAGAAATCAAGTATACTTTTTTAGCCAAAATAAAGAAAAAAAAATCAAGTATACATGTGTAGTACTTAAAAACTGAACTTGCAATGAGCAACTGTTGTTAGGGAAATACATAATCCCTTCGTCTTATTTTTTGAGTCCTATATTCCATTTTGGGATGTTCTAAAATTTGTGTCCACTTTTCTAAATTTGTATACAATTTTTACTTACTTTCCAAAACTACCCTTCATTGAAATCTACATAAAAAGAAAAAAAAACAGATAAAAATGTATATTCATTCAAAAGAAGAGGTAATATGATATCTGTCACGACCCATCCCACTACGCGTGGAAATAGGACACGTGGCACGCCACCAAGGCTCATCCAAACATCATATAACTATACGCAGCAGAAAGAACTTTAAAACAACCCTGGGTATTTTAAAACTTAGGAAACATTGCCCTCTGAGTTGAAAAATCCATTGGAATCAGAGTTATAAAAAGTTTTGGCCAATTGGAAACACATCCAAAATTATCAGTTTTGAAAACAAAGGTTCAGTCGACTGTGCCTAGGGTCCAGTCGACTGTACCAAGCAGAAACCAAAACCCAAAGTTCTCAACAGAGGTCCAGTCGACTGATCAGGGAACCCAGTCGACTGCACTTGTTACTATTTGGATCAGTAGCTAAAATCTACAATAGTTCAGTCGACTGATCACTTCCCCAGTCGACTGTGTTATGCAGAATCAAAATGCAACATTTTCAAAAAGGGGTCCAATCGACTGATCTGGGGACCCAGCCGACTGGTTTTACCATATATAAATGCAATAGCCAAAATCAATAGTGACTCAGTCGACTGATCAAGGGTCCAGTCGACTGTTTCCCTTACTATTCACCTTCAGTGTCTCAATCCCATGAGATCCAGTCGACTGATCTAGGGTCCAATCGACTGCTCCCCTGCTGGGCAGCCCTGTGTTGATAATACTATAACTCATGCTTCTCCACATCAACAATAAACACAACCAACACCAAATACAACATTTAAAACATAACTCCAGACGTTCAATTACAAGATTTTGATACTACGGAACTAATCCATGGTTCTATTACAACATATTACATAACCCAATTCTTACACAAGTTTAGGAAATAGGAACAAAATATAAACAAGTGATTCCCCCGGCGTTCTTTAACGGCCTCACTCATCACGCTTCTTCTTGTCTTTCTTCTTACCTGCAATGGAGTACATCTCCACTACTTAGCTACATGCTAAGCGTACAATTCTAAACGTATGCTTATATGACAGTTGATGGCTTAACATCTAAAAACACATAAAAAATAGTCGCTAGGGTGAGTGATACGCATTCATCCGGTCGATGTCGTAGGAGGCCCACTTCTCCCACGCATCTTGTACACTAGTTGGGCCTTCCTCCATACCAGGTACCGTGTACTGGTTGGGCCCACCTCCAATCCAGACACAACCACAATTCTAATTCCATTACAATCACAATCAAAATCATAATCCTCAAGGTTCGAGGAGCTTACCCTGGATGAATTTGCACCAAACTCCCCTTTGACCCAAGTAGACACACAACATGCTCACATAAACAGTTATACGTGCTTTTCACATAATTTCACGTGCATAATTAACGGGCCTAATTAAAACATGAATTTCGCCCGGATCCAAGAATATCAAAGTCAATGTTCAAAACATGAAAATCCATATATTTCATAGATCTAGAATTCATACCTCGTGCGATTCTCTTCAACCTTTGAAGGATCGTCTAGGGGGCTAATTAATCGTCGGATTTCAAATTTGGGATGATTCCTACAAGTTTTACTGGGTTTTCTCCAAAACTCTAGAATTAAGATTTTTACAAAAATTTTCCAAACATGGCCTAAGTAGTATAAAAACGTAGCTCTTACCTCCACGAGTTCAAATCTAAAATCTGGAGAGAAGCTGACGGACGAACGGTCGTCGATCGGCGTCGCAAAGCCCGTTGGCTCCAATCTCCCTTCTCTCTCCTCTCTCTACATATTTTTAGAAAGTTTGGATAGGAATAAATCTCATCCACTTCTATATATAGGCAAACTTTTCAAAAATTACGTTTACCTCCCCACGAGTTCCTCAAACTTCTAATTAGCTCTCGAAACTTCGCACACGTCAATTTTAAAATTTTACGAGTGAAAACTATAAATTTCAAAAGTTTTCAACTAGGTTTCGTTTGGGTCCAAAACTAACTTCCGAAAACTATATTCTGTGGAATCTCTACACAACCTACCTTTTTAATTTACGTATCACTTACGTTCTCACCACAGTTCTCGAAATGATATACTAAAGTATCCAAATACTAGAATTATACTACACAGGTATAATTACTATTCACAGGAATACCAGATAAAGTCAAATAACATTTAAATCATATAAATGTCATTTACTCATGCTCATGCAATATGAACTGCCATGTTCTCGTGTCCTCACTGACACCTTACCGTTGACTCATAGTCAACCTCAACTCAAATTATTAATAACATTAATAATTTCAAAATCTCAAATGATACATTTTCAAAATCATAAATTTCTGGAATGGGTGTGACAATATCCAAAATACACCCACTACCAGCACAAAACAGACCACTCTAATGGACCAATGGTAATATACCTCCTGCCACAAGCAAAAGAAGGCAACCCTTTGGTTAAAGATCAAGAAAAACATTCCCCTAAACACCCATTGAAGCAAATCAGTTCAGAATCTAAGATAAAATGTCAACCACTGAATTAAATCTATGGCACATCATGATCACTTTTTTGATCCTCAATTCTATTCGAGGTTAGAATACACTGGTGTTGAAAATAAAAGCAGATTGTGAAGTAATACCTCACCATAAAAGGCAATTACATTTGCCTGCTTAGTGTGCCTTTTTCTTTGCAACAATTTAATCAAGTCTTTCCAAGCCATCAACATGAACTTCACTACAAATTAAACTACATCAAGGATCCTATTTGAATTACATGCCATATTGACCATGCAATTCAAAGAGGGTAAATTTTTTTTTAAAATGAAGGGGAAGTCCAACAAAAATATCAATCTAAGTGTATATATGCTATGTACTTCACTTAAAAACCCAATAGAAATGTCACACTTCTCTAAATGATCATGTTAAATGAGCTTATTATACCAAATGCTAGAGAAACTTACCAGATGACGTTGGGTCAAATATCCCAAAAACCTTCTTCAGTAATTACTGATATAATTCAGACTCATCTAGAAGTTAGGGGTCACCATCAACTTGGGCATCTTGATCAGAAGAATTAGTGGTATTAATGACTCATTTGAGAATAAAAATTGTAGTTCTAAAATTATGTACATTTATTGATGATAGCCATAGCATTTCTCAAAGAGTGGACAAATTTTACTATAGCAAAACGGAGCATTTGTCTCTACTTTTTTTCCTATAAAAAACATATGACATGACTTTTAAGATACCAACCATCAGGGTGACATTACTATCAATTTTAGGTGATGTGCAATGAGCTGAATTTAGTTCCATATTTTTCTTTTTGAAATAGCATAGCATCATAGCATGTATTGGTGTAAGAGTAATGCTATGCTTTCCCAATTTTGTATCCCGAATTTTATTCTCAATACATGTGGCAGTGGAAGCACATTCAATAATAGTGGTACCACTTCATCCTCCAACAAATATCAAGTGGGCCAACTGCCACGTGTTGGGAAACCACATTTGGGGTGCAAATTTGGGAAGCATATCATTACTTAAATATTAAAAAAATGACAACGAAGGGACAAATAATGCACCTACAATTTAATCCAAAAACCCCAAGCAAACTTGCGCAAGGACCCCAAACAACCTAAATCTACCACAAGCTCGCTCGCGTTATAGATCAAACACAAGATGAGCAAAACAAAGCTCAATCAAGAAGACTACCTGATGTTGTCAATATCAAGATGTAAAAAGTATACTTTACTTTTCTAAAGATTTGCAGTGTGAAAATAAAGGTCGAACCCACAGAGATTGATTAACTACCGCGCTGTAATTTTAAAACCTAAATTTAGCTAATTTAAGAAAAACAAATTTTGATTTGATTTTAATTAAACTAATAATAATAAAAGTAAATCTAAATTATGAAAGTAATTAAATATTTGTTTTTATAATGAGTTTAAGGAACTTAGGATTGCAAATCCACCACTAGCTTCATAATAAGGGTATTTACGAATTACTTTAGCTTATTAAGTTGGAGGATGTAGACACCCCAATTTTGACCGAACTATTAAACTTAGGGGGATTTACCTCTAGAAATCAATGATGAATAATGTCCCAACGATTTTCTTCAAGTTCATCGCTTCGACTTCTGAAAAGCTTCAAGTTTCCAAACCTTGCTCCTAATACCCCTAGATTTGGCCAATCATTGACCATCTGTCTCGAGCTCACTAGATCATGGGCTACTTTCTAAAAAAAATGGAATAGATTAAATAATAATGATATTTTCTAAAAATAACATTTGTTTCTCATATTTTTAGATTAAAAAAAAAAAGAAAAAAAAAGATACTATTTGGTGACTCATATGATTAATTTAGATTTAAAATGAAAAATGTGTCTATACATACATATATATATATAATAAAAGGAAAATAATAAAAGAAAGTATCCCATGTGATTTGGAAAGTTAGAGATTCCTTGGCATATTCCTAATCCAAAGTAAATACCCAAAAAGCCCTTTGTTGGGCACTAATCTCCCATGTGCTTTGAAGATGCTCTAGAATGTTCCTTTATTCTAGCCAACTTAAATGCCTTTCAAGTTTCTTGGAATTACATAGAAGTGCCATGGAAAGTTAGAGATACTATAGAATATTCCTAACCCACCCCAAATTGACCTATCTACCCTTATCTTAGCCCCTAAGATAATGAAAGTCTATAAAAGAACCCATTTTCTCTCATTTAGGAGAGACACTTGAATTATATAGAGAAATATTGGGAGAGCTTTATAGAAAAAAAATTTAGAGAGAGAAGCTCTACCAATCTCATACCCAAAAACCTCACCAAATCTTTACCCAACCATCAAATCACCATTGAAGGAGCTTGAAGCTTGAGGAAGAAGAAGAGGAAAAGCTCGAGGAATTCAACATCTCTACAAGTTTTGAGAAGATCTAGAGGTAAAGCCTTCAAATCTATATATGTATATATAATAATTCAATCACAAATTCTTAGATCTAGGACCTTTACACATTTTCAAAACCTCTCTTCTTACCCCATTTCATCACACACCACTTAGAATTTGTGATTGAATATCATAATGTTTCATTAATTTGGATCCAAAATAGAGCTTTGGATTTATGAATAAAAGAGTTTTAACTTGAAATTTTCAAATAATATTTTGATTTCTTTTATTTTGTTTATATCCTTCTCAAGAAATCTATGAGATCTTCAATATCTCATTAGATTTCTTTGAGTTTGATCCTCTAATTCCCTATGATCTTATGATTTATATGGGGTTTAAAGTGGATTATGATCATCACTACATGTAGTTTGTTGAATTTAAGTTTTGGCCCATGGTTTGGAATCTCCTTGCTAAAAATCTCATGGAATTCATGCTATATTCCATAGAGGTTTATGTAGTTGGGATGTCATTTTGTCTCCAAGGACCATTAACTTGGTAGGAGAAATAATAATATGACTCTATATTCTCCAAGGACCATTAATTTGAGAGGAGAATAAGGTTTCATGGATCTATATTCCTCAAGGATCATATGTTTGAGAGAGGAATTAGATGTAGATCTTCATTTAAAATAAGTAAGACCTTAGGATTTTCTTGATAGTTCTCCAACTATGAGATTTATGATAAGAATCCATCAAGGTTAAATCTATGAACATCTTCCTATGTCATTAATTTGTCCCAATAATCACAACCATGCTTGGTTCCAGTCCTTTGTAGGATCATGGATCAAGTTGGTTTTAAGGTATGAACATTAATTCAATATTGGTGCAATGAATCCTTAAACCAATTGTGATCAAAGATTTTTCATAAAATCATGGTCCATTTGAATTGGATGAGACCAATTGGAGGATGTTCATAACTCATATGAGTACCGCTGTGATTGTTGTTTTGATAAGATTCCATACTTAGGATGGTTTGGGCTTATGATTTCCAAATAAGCAATTCTCTGTCCAAAATTTCAGAACAGCAAACCGGTTTTAAAATTGATAGATCAGAACCCTAATCAAGTTTTCATGACCTTTAATAATTTTTTTAAGTACCTTAATGTGTTAGGAAGGTTCCCTAAAAAGAATGAAGCAATTCAGATTTGTTTGCTAGTTTTAAAAAATCATACAAGATCTCTGGACAGAGAGTTGTAAAATCCTGAGTGAGGTCTAGTATTTTCCGTATTCCCGGAGATCTAACCGTTGAAACCTAGATTTTCTTTTTGGGTTAGAAATTAGACTCACAGAGGCATAACATATGCAAAAATCATTAAGATCCAACCGTTGGAAGTAGTTTATTCCTATTTTTGAATGTCTGGTCTGCTCTCTGTAATTCATAAAAAACTGCTCCTGTTTTTGTGTAATCTTATTTATTTCAACTCAAATGGTCTCCTAATGTCTTGGAACCCAAATCATGTTTTGAATAATGATAATTTAGCTTAAATCCAGAGGCTAAGTGATCCAAATTAGTGAATAAATTCATATCTCATTTTGTTCATGATCATTCATTCATTCATATACATTGATACTTATAATTAGAACTAGTTCTTGGATAAAGTTGGACTTAGTTGAATCTAATTGAACATGACTTAGGATTAATTACTCTTTGATATTATATCTTGTCTAAGGCATGTGTACTAACCTTTGTTTTGTAGCGCATTTGAGGTACAACTTCTCATCCATTCTCTAGTTTAATTCATTTCTTTGATTTTGAATTGATTTTCAACTCCATGTGCGACACCTTAGCCTAGGTTTTGCTAGGGGTGGCAATTCGGGTTCTCGTGTCATAATCGTGTCATTAATCGGGTTATGTGCTTTGAGTTTAATTTTTAGTTCCGAGTGCTATTCATCCAAAATACAAACTATTTTAAATTAATCGTGTCATGTCGTGTCGTATTCGGGTTGTCTCTGTAAAACGGGTTGTCGTGTCAAAAATTGCCACCCCTAGGTTTTGCCTTATGTGTATATATGTGTTAGAGACCTTTCTTAGGTTTATTTTGTTCTCGCATGCATTGCACGTTTGATATTCGCGACTGGATCCCGGGTATGTTTTCTAGTTCACTATTGCATATCATGTTGTTTGCTACTTGTATTACGTGGCTTATGAATGATATTTTGTCGTTAGCAATTTTACACCATTTCCAACATGCTTGTGCGATGTATATGTATATATGTATTAATTGAGGGCATGCTTAGATTAATAATTTGATTAAAAAGGATGTTGAGTAGAGGCTTATCGTGAGATAGGATGAAAGGAGGTGTTTTAGTCCGCCGGGCTCCTTCCCCTTTCATTCCATAATCCCCGGACCCAGTTTATCTTTGGTTTCGTAAAAGATCAGTTTGCTTTAAAATGGTTTCTTAATTTTCCTTTTAAAAAATTAAGTGGCGACTCTTTCGTTTTGAATTAGAAATTTTTTAGAAAAGAATTTAAAAGAAAAGCTGTGGGTAAAAGAAAGAATAGCCTGCGATATCCACAGATGATAATGGGGAATTGTAGCTACAAGGCCATTTCCTCCGTCAAGAAAATAACTATGGTTCAAGCGCCAACATAATCCATCTTCGGTTAGCACGAATTATCCCACACTAAAATAAGGTTGTGGCATAATCCGTCTAACCTAGGCATGGACTATTCGGATACTTGATAGCACAATTCAATAAAGCACAATTACATGTAAACAATCTATACAAGCACAGCAATCATAGATCATTGAGCACACTACAGTCAAAATAGATCTAAGACAAGAGTAAACTTTGAAAGTAATGATTTATAAAGGAATCCAAATTCATAAAGGAATCCAATAGTTCCTCAAAATTCCTTACTTCCTGAAAATAAACTCTGCATGCGGACCTTTTTACCTATCTTTGTTGTCAGGATTTATAAAAAGAGTGGGACAGCCAAGCCCCTTAGTAAGGACACTTCTAATCTTCTTGGGTTCATCTTTCTTAATTTAGAGGAGAATATGTTTTTGCACACATGCTGTTGGGGAGTGATGAACTCAAGGTTCGGATGATTCTAGTGAGGTGATAGTGTTTGGAAATACTGCTGCTAATGCAAATGTGGATGCTCTTGGAAATCTAATAAATTGAAAATCATATGTGAAACTCCAATTGAGACCAAGTCAAGTCTTGTCTGGTAATCGAGTGATGTCAAGTAGGAGTCAAGTGTCAAGTCTAGTCAAGTCTTTGAGTCAGTCGGTTATCGAGTTTATTTTTCAAGTCTCTTTTTATCGAGTCGAGTGATATAATCCTCTTTTGAATAAAACCTCATTTTCACGTGATTCAATGTGTTAAGTCGTGAATGAATGGATCATTAAGACAAAAAAAAGAAAAAAAAATCATTTTTTTTAAACGATCATGGAAAATACTTTGTTAATAAATCTTTGCATTGAAAAGGATCCCCAAGTGATCAAAGCAAATTTTGTGCCAAAATCAAGGAGAGTAGAGAATTGATTAGCTTTACTTTAAGAATTTGAAGATGCTCTTGCTCAATCTTAAAAAGATGAACTTGGAACTTGAAGCATGCTCACCATCCCCTTTTCTCAAATACCAAGCCTAAAAGATGAGCTCAACCAGTCCAAAGCCATAACTTGATCCTTGATGGTAGCCAAATATTTTAAATGAACTTCTTCTTCCCACAAAAAAAAAGAGAAAAAGAAAAAGGAGCTCTCTAGGATGAAAACCTGAAAAGGCGCCTAGGCAAAAGTTAGAGCACAAAATAAAAAGAGAGAAGAAATGAAAAGAAAAAAAAGAAAAAAAAAAAAGAGAGCTCTCTAGGATGAAAACCAGAAAGGGCGCCTAGGCAAAAGTTAGAGCAAAAATAAGATGCGTGTTGATTTCAAAATCCGAATCCTGGCCAGTCAAAATCATGAAGAGAATAAGAGATAGTGAGGTAGAGAAAAGAAGGAAAAAAGAAAAAAAAAGAGGAGAATAAATAAGATTGAGAAATTCTTGAGCACTTCAAAGTACACATGAATTATCACAAGGCTTTGTGTTATTCTAAACAAAGAAAAGAAATTAGAAATGAAAAGAGAAATTTGAAAGTATCAATTAGTCTCAAAATTTTGGGAGAGACTCGATGGCTAAGAGAGCCCAAAACAATGGAGAGATATCTTTGATATTACTTTGAGA
This sequence comes from Hydrangea macrophylla, assembly GCA_033977485.1. NCBI lineage: Eukaryota > Viridiplantae > Streptophyta > Magnoliopsida > Cornales > Hydrangeaceae > Hydrangea > Hydrangea macrophylla. The sequence goes on from CM066986.1 coordinate 89,804,658, forward strand.
GTATGATGGAGTACGACTAAAACACGATGTATTATGAGAGTTGTAAAGATTGACTGGCTAGTGAAAAGGTGAAAAGAATCAACCGCCAAAAAAAAAAAAAAATATATATATATATATATATATATGAATAAATAATAAAAAAAGAGAAGAGGAAAATAAAAAATAAATAAATAAAAGGGAGAAGTAGTTCATCTTCTCATCACTTTGTTCAGAAGCTGCCACAAGGAATCTGTTTAAGAAAATCTGCCCAGAGAGGGCACTCATTGAACCCAAATGAAAACATGACTCGAAAGCCCACCAATTCTTGAAGGCTTATTCTTTCAAAACCTCCAGAGTTGATGAACTACGTTTCGACCTGATTCCCACTCGGGGATACGTAGGCAGCCTACCCGGTTCGGTCGCCACCCTCGCTATCTTATGGCATCTTTCTTGCAGGCCTTGGCCGAACTACTTCGGACCTGATTCCCGTTCGGGGATAAGTAGGCGAACCTTCCAGGGTTTCTCGGTCCATAACCATCCCTAAATCATAAGCATCACCCTTTGTGCCTTTGGTTTCCTTCCTTCAAACTAGGGGCAAACTTGTGTAAGTTTGTCTAAAGCCACATATATATTGCCAAACCAGGGGCAAACTTCGTTTGCTGAATACCACATTTAATCCCAGGAGCAATACCTCCAAGTCCTATTCAAACTAGGGGCAAACTTCGTTTGCCAAAACCCTTCTATGTCAGAGACAAATTCTCAAGTAGTCAGGTTTATTTTGAATGGATTGAAATAGAATGTCTTTTATTCTCTAAGCTAAAGCACTAATTTGAAGCACACTCTGGATAGGCAAAGAGTCAGCAAACCCAAAAAGGGAGAATCTTCAAAGTTTAGATTTGTCGGTGAAGTACTTCCATTATAAGATAATGAATAAATGAAAGATGGGATTATACATTATTCACGAGGAAAGTACATTGATTCACAATAATACAGAGTTTGAGTCAGTCGTCTTGTGTGAATGTTTTGTCAAGTTTGTCCTCCTTTGATGAGTCAATAATGGTCTCAAATGTGTGGGTTTAAGATAATGAATAAAGATTTGAAAGGTCTCCATGAGCATCCCAAGGGCAATACAAGCAGGAGTCTTAAACACTATCACAACACAGTGCACAAGTGGAAATATGAAGGGCCCAAGGCTAGGGGCATAGGTGGCTTCCCTCTTAAAAAAAATAATAAAAAATAATGATAATAATAATATTAAAAAAAAAAACAAAAAAAAACAAAAAAATTCCAATGGTCCGCAGATGCAGGAAATCATTTTCTACAAAGCCCACTTTCGTGGCAATTATCTTCGAAAGCCCATTCATATGGCACCCACCATTATAAGCCCACTTTCGTGGCAACCCCATCATAAGCCCATTCATATGGCAACCAATCTATAAAAATAAAAAAAAACACATGAAAACCATTTTGAGATAGAATAACTTCAATCAAATCTTTTTAAGCTGGATCATCACCGATCAAAATCCTCGGTCTTGGTATAAGTCGTCTATCGCATCCTATAAGTCACCGATCAAATCCTCGGTCTTGGTATAAGTCGTCTATCGCATCCTATAAGTCACCGATCAAATCCTCGGTCTTGGTATAAGTCGTCTATCGCATCCTATAAGTCACCGATCAAATTCTCGGTCTTGGTATAAGTCGTCTATCGCATCCTATAAGTCATCGATCAAATCCTCGGTCTTGGTATAAGTCGTCTATCGCATCCTATAAGTCACCGATCAAATCCTCGGTCTTGGTATAAGTCGTCTATCGCATCCTATAAGTCACCGATCAAATCCTCGGTCTTGGTATAAGTCGTCTATCGCATCCTATAAGTCACCGATCAAATTCTCGGTCTTGGTATAAGTCGTCTATCGCATCCTATAAGTCACCGATCAAATTCTCGGTCTTGGTATAAGTCGTCTATCGCAGCCTATAAGTCACCGATCAAATCCTCGGTTTTGGTATAAGTCGTCTATCGCATCCTATAAGTCACCGATCAAAATCCTCGGTCTTGGTATAAGTCGTCTATCGCATCCTATAAGTCACCGATCAAAATCCTCGGTTTTGGTATAAGTCGTCTATCGCATCCTATAAGTCACCGATCAAATCCTTGATCTTGGTTTAAGTCGTCTATCGCATCCTTTGAGCTATCAATTAAATTCCGATCTTTGAAAGTAGAAAAGTGAATTTTCGAGTCCGTGCGACTCCGGATCTTTTTGAAAATAGAAAACGGATTGTTAAGTCCACATGACTGTTCTGAAAAGGAAAAGAAAAATAAAAATTACCCTTGCAATACCGAGCGAATTTGGGGTCATTGAATCTGGAGCAATTCTGACTTTTCTGCTATTTGGGGTCATTGAATCTGGAGCGATTCTGACTTTTCTGCTCTTTGGGGTCATTGAATCGGGAGCGATTCTGACTTTTCTGCGATCTTTGGGGTCATTGAATCTGGAGCGATTCTGACTTTTCTGCGATCTTTGGGGTCATTGAATCTGAAGCGATTCTGACTTTTCTGCTCTCTGGGGTCATTGAATCTGGAGCGATTCTGACTTTTCTGCTCTTTGGGGTCATTGAATCTGGAGCGATTCTGACTTTTCTGCGATCATTGGGGTCATTGAATCGGGAGCGATTCTGACTATTCTGTGATCATTGGGGTCATTGAATTGGGAGCGATTCTGACTTTTTTGCGATCATTGGGGTCATTGAATCGAAAGCGATTCTGACTTTTCTGCGATCATTGGGGTCATTGAATCTGGAGCGATTCTGACTTTTCTGCTATTTGGGGTCATTGAATCTGGAGCGATTCTGACTTTTCTGCTATTTGGGGTCATTGAATCTGGAACGATTATGACTTTTCTGCTATTTGGGGTCATTGAATCTGGAGCGATTCTGACTTTTCTGCTATTTGGGGTCATTGAATCTGGAGCGATTCTGACTTTTCTACTATGTCTGGGGTCATTGAATTTGGAGCGATTCTGCCTTTTCTGCAAAACATCTCATTTCTTGGAAGACACCGGAGTATAAGACGCAAAGCGCACCTCAATCTTTCATCACATTTCCTGATTCGGCACCGGAGTCTAAGACGCAAAGCGCATCTCAGTCTTTCATCACACTTCCTGACTCGGCACCGGAGTATAAGACGCAAAGCGCATCTCAGTCGATCAGATGATCCTAAAGACACCAGAGTATAAGACGTAAAGCGCATCTCAGTCTTTCATCACACTTCCTGACTCGGCACCCGAGTATAAGACACGAAGCGCATCTCAGTTGGTCAGCATTCACATAAAAAAAATGGCAATCGTGACTTTCCCATGATAGGATGTCATCAGCATAGAAGAATTTCAAGACAAAGGTACGTTTTGCTACTATAAGGAGTAGCATTGTCCTGAGTCATTGAACCTGAAAACATAGAGCATAGATTGCTTGAGCATATGCATCACGATAAGATAGGAGCATTCATCCGTGTGGTTATTTGCGTTCGTGTGTTGTCCTTTGCCTGAACTACGCCCTGGTCTGATTCCCGATGGGATACGTAGGCAGCTCACCATTGAGCACGACCAGCACCGACCGTCTCCGCGAATGTTTTTGCAACGCATTTTTATTTTTACCTAGGTTCAATAGCCCGGTCAAAGGCTTGTCTTCACACAGGCTTCGACATTCACTTGTGATACGCGTTGCTTCACAAGCTTTGCCGAAGAGGGGCAAACTGTAGACACCCCAATTTTGACCGAACTATTAAACGTAGGGGGATTTACCTCTAGAAATCAATGATGAATAATGTCCCAACGATTTTCTTCAAGTTCATCGCTTCGACTTCTGAAAAGCTTCAAGTTTCCAAACCTTGCTCCTAATACCCCTAGATTTGGCCAATCATTGACCATCTGTCTCGAGCTCACTAGATCATGGGTTACTTTCTAAAAAAAAATGGAATAGATTAAATAATAATGATATTTTCTAAAAATAACATTTGTTTCTCATATTTTTAGATTCAAAAAAAAAAAAAAAAAAGATACTATTTGGTGACTCATATGATTAATTTAGATTTAAAATGAAAAATGTGTCTATACATACATATATATATATATATATATATATAATAAAAGGAAAATAATAAAAGAAAGTATCCCATGTGATTTGGAAAGTTAGAGATTCCTTGGCATATTCCTAATCCAAAGTAAATACCCAAAAAGCCCTTTGTTGGGCACTAATCTCCCATGTGCTTTGAAGATGCTTTAGAATGTTCCTTTATTCTAGCCAACTTAAATGCCTTTCAAGTTTCTTGGAATTACATAGAAGTGCCATGGAAAGTTAGAGATGCCATAGAATATTCCTAACCCACCCCAAATTGACCTATCTACCCTTATTTTAGCCCCTAAGATAATGAAAGTCTATAAAAGTAGCAATTTTCTCTCATTTAGGAGAGACACTTGAATTATATAGAGAAATATTGGGAGAGCTTTATAGAAAAAAAATTTAGAGAGAGAAGCTCTACCAATCTCATACCCAAACACCCCACCAAATCTTTACCCAACCATCAAATCACCATTGAAGGAGCTTGAAGCTTGAGGTAGAAGAAGAGGAAAAGCTCGAGGAATTCAACATCTCTACAAGTTTTGAGAAAATCTAGAGGTAAAGCCTTCAAATCTATATATGTATATATAATAATTCAATCACAAATTCTTAGATCTAGGACCTTTACACATTTTCAAAACCTCTCTTCTTACCCCATTTCATCACACACCACTTAGAATTTGTGATTGAATATCATAATGTTTCATTAATTTGGATCCAAAATAGAGCTTTGGATTTATGAATAAAAGAGTTTTAACTTGAAATTTTCAAATAATATTTTGATTTCTTTTATTTTGTTTATATCCTTCTCAAGAAATCTATGAGATCTTCAATATCTCATTAGATTTCTTTGAGTTTGATCCTCTAATTCCCTATGATCTTATGATTTATATGGGGTTTAAAGTGGATTATGATCATCACTACATGTAGTTTGTTGAATTTAAGTTTTGGCCCATGGTTTGGAATCTCCTTGCTAAAAATCTCATGGAATTCATGCTATATTCCATAGAGGTTTATGTAGTTGGGATGTCATTTTGTCTCCAAGGACCATTAACTTGGTAGGAGAAATAATAATATGACTCTATATTCTCCAAGGACCATTAATTTGAGAGGAGAATAAGGTTTCATGGATCTATATTCCTCAAGGATCATATGTTTGAGAGAGGAATTAGATGTAGATCTTCATTTAAAATAAGTAAGACCTTAGGATTTTCTTGATAGATCTCCAACTATGAGATTTATGATAAGAATCCATCAAGGTTAAATCTATGAACATCTTCCTATGTCATTAATTTGTCCCAATAATCACAACCATGCTTGGTTCTAGTCCTTTGTAGGATCATGGATCAAGTTGGTTTTAAGGTATGAACATTAATTCAATATTGGTGCAGTGAATCCTTAAACCAATTGTGATCAAAGATTTTTCATAAAATCATGGTCCATTTGAATTGGATGAGACCAATTGGAGGATGTTCATAACTCATATGAGTACCGCTGTGATTGTTGTTTTGATAAGATTCCATACTTAGGATGGTTTGGGCTTATGATTTCCAAATAAGCAATTCTCTGTCCAAAATTTCAGAACAGCAAACCGGTTTTAAAATTGATAGATCAGAACCCTAATCAAGTTTTCATGACCTTTAATAATTTTTTTAAGTACCTTAATGTGTTAGGAAGGTTCCCTAAAAAGAACGAAGCAATTCAGATTTGTTTGCTATTTTTAAAAAATCATACAAGATCTCTGGACAGAGAGTTGTAAAATCCTGAGTGAGGTCTAGTATTTTCCGTATTCCCGGAGATCTAACCGTTGAAACCTAGATTTTCTTTTTGGGTTAGAAATTAGACTCACAGAGGCATAACATATGCAAAAATCATTAAGATCCAACCGTTGGAAGTAGTTTATTCCTATTTTTGAATGTCTGGTCTACTCTCTGTAATTCATAAAAAACTGCTCCTGTTTTTGTCTAATCTTATTTATTTCAACTCAAATGGTCTCCTAATGTCTTGGAACCCAAATCATGTTTTGAATAATGATAATTTAGCTTAAATCCAGAGGCTAAGTGATCCAAATTAGTGAATAAATTCATATCTCATTTTGTTCATGATCATTCATTCATTCATATACATTGATACTTATAATTAGAACTAGTTCTTGGATAAAGTTGGACTTAGTTGAATCTAATTGAACATGACTTAGGATTAATTACTCTTTGATATTATATCTTGTCTAAGGCATGTGTACTAACCTTTGTTTTGTAGCGCATTTGAGGTACAACTTCTCATCCATTCTCTAGTTTAATTCATTTCTTTGATTTTAAATTGATTTTCAACTCCATGTGCGACACCTTAGCCTAGCTTTTGCCTTATGTGTATATATGTGTTAGAGACCTTTCTTAGGTTTATTTTGTTCTCGCATGCATTGCACGTTTGATATTCTCGGCTGGATCCCGGGTATGTTTTCTAGTTCACTATTGTATATCATGTTGTTTGCTACTTGTATTACGTGGCTTATGAATGATATTTTGTCGTTAGCAATTTTACACCATTTCCAACATGCTTGTGCGATGTATATGTATATATGTATTAATTGAGGGCATGCTTAGATTAATAATTTGATTAAAAAGGATGTTGAGTAGAGGCCTATCGTGAGATAGGATGAAAGGGGGTGTTTTAGTCCGCCGGGCTCCTTCCCCTTTCATTCCATAATTCCCGGACCCAGTTTATCTTTGGTTTCGCAAAAGATCAGTTTGCTTTAAAATGGTTTCTTAATTTTCCTTTTAAAAAATTAAGTGGCGACTCTTTCGTTTTGAATTAGAAATTTTTTGGAAAAGAATTTAAAAGAAAAGCTGTGGGTAAAAGAAAGAATAGCCTGCGATATCCACAGATGATAATGGGGAATTGTAGCTACAAGCCCATTTCCTCCGTCAAGAAAATAACTATGGTTCAAGCGCCAACATAATCCATCTTCGGTTAGCACGAATTATCCCACACTAAAATAAGGTTGTGGCATAATCCGTCTAACCTAGGCATGGACTATTCGGATACTTGATAGCACAATTCAATAAAGCACAATTACATGTAAACAATCTATACAAGCACAGCAAGCATAGATCATTGAGCACACTACAGTCAAAATAGATCTAAGACAAGAGTAAACTTTGAAAGTAATGATTTAATCAATAAAAGCACGATTTATTTATAAAAATCCTCGGAACATGTAACTGTCATCCTTACATAATAAAACTAAAATAAAAACATAAAATACTCCCTATTACTTGGCTAGGGTTTCATTGAAACCCTAGATCTAGAGTCTAGTTGTCCATAGAAGTGGTAGATGGCAAGTAGTTGATGGAGGAGGCCATGGAAATCCTTGGTCTTCTTCTTCTTCTCCTTGTTTCCCTCCCTTCAATGGCTGAAAGTTTTGTTGTATATGGCTGTATGTATATGTGTATAATAATGTCTAACCCTTAATTTGAAGTAAAATAGGGTATATATAGATTTACAACAAGTTTTTGGAAGCTTTCCTAACCCGAATTGTATTAAAACTGCTATATTTTGCAGTCTGGACGTAATTAGGCAGTTTCTTTTGCGTAGGAATCATCAGTATACTGAAATACGCAAGTTCCAGTTTTACAAAGGTCGCGCGCGCGCTGCGTGAGCGCGATATTGGGACCTCGCGCGAGCGGATCGCGCGCGCGGTTTCTGGGATTTCGCGCGAGCGGATCGCGCGTGCAAAGGGCTTTTTCTTGGTTCTTTTGCTCTTCTTTTTCACCCCATTTAACTTGGTTTACTTGATTTCTTCCAAAACCTATCAGAAATAAGAAAACGAAGTAAAAATATACAAAAATTGGATAAAAAGGTACTAACAAACGCGCGTTAAGGCGTATAAATAGGATTTGTTCTCACCCGATCACACCCCCAAACCTACATTTTGCTAGTCCTCGAGCAAAACTAAAATAAAAATTAAACTTCTAATAACATACTACTCCATTTTCGCATGGATCACGATTGCATTTAGCATATGCAACAAGCCTTTTAAACCTCTAGGTGTCCCTAGTCGGACGAGTGAAGTCTCGTGAGGGTTCTCGATCGTCAACAAGTCACCCACAACCATCTTTATTAACTTATACAAAGAAAATTTTAACTTATAACAAGAAAATTTTGTTCAAAATTTTCAACATTCAAAAAGTTTTATTAAAAAGGAAAACAATAATATTCAATACTCCTTATCATAAAATGATGATTTGAAATAGAAGAACGAATAAGAAGAAATGTAACCAAACGTCTACCTGCATCATGAAAAACAATCCCAAGCACATTCATCGTATAAATCAATAGAGTTTATCATAAACTTGCACATGTGTGATATGGTAGTCAAATGAACACACGCATGTCATGAACTTGGAATATAACTCGGATGACCATCTAACTATGCTTCGACTACGAATCTCACAATGTTAATTACACTCTAAAATGAAACACTCAGAAACATGTGTAATTTTTCTAATATATGTGAGTAAAGAAAATATGTTTTCAAAACAATAAATGCTCACATATGACTCGAAAAAGACGCATGACACGAAAGAACAATAGTCTCATGGATAGGATGCCAACAATCAAGAAAAATTAATCAATTCCATGTTTTAATCCCCCTCCCATCGTTTTCATATCCGAACCATGTTTTCTACGATCAAATAGGACTTTTCAAAGGTTATAATGTAGCTCAGGTAATGAAAAAGGATAGAAAGGATTCATTAGGTAGTTTTCAGAATGGCATTGTAAGGCATGTACAATTTCTTTCATTCGTCTCTTCTACCAACTTTCATCTTCTCATTCTCTTCTTTTCATATTTCTTTTTAATTTCTTTCCTCTTCTCTTTTTTTTTTTCCAACCTTTTTTTTATTTATTTATTTTTTTGCCTTTCTTTTCGTTGCTTTCTGAATAATCAATCAATAAATAATAAGGCAACCACCCCAAACATCATCTTGTTCTCTTCTTCTTCTTAATCGACACATCGCCTTAATACCATTAAAAGTTAACGAATCTCTCAGTGGTAAACTCCAAGTTGGTCAAGTTGGAGCAAAAACAAGGATAATGGTGATTAAGGGAAAAGGGCATTTTAAAGGCTCAAAGGGAGAACTAAGGACATTTATCATTTATCGGTCGGCAGTAAACAAAGAGTGCCTAAAATCATGTCCTATGGTTATATGGTTCTTAAACGTTTATAATGGAAGATTATTTAGTATGGTAACAAATATTTAACTTGACTATCAACCAAAACAAGAATAATGAGACTAAACAACAAGTTAATGCGCTATTCCAAATGAAATTCGACAAACACAATGTGTACTTATAACCCTCTAAAAAGAAAAGGTAGGCTCGAAAGCTCACCGGGTTATCTAGAAATCCGAATCATATTATAGTTCACATTAGACATGTATTCAAGCGACTACGTGCAGTGCATAGGTTTGTGTGCAAAACTATTATATAAAACTACGATTCAAACGATACATGACCTAAATCATCATATCATCATGACTTCAGTAAATATTTAATCACATCTTTCCGTGTTTACCATTCTATAACAATCATAGTTACAAAACAAGAAGTATTGAATCAAGATTGCAAAAACATAGGTAAAATCGTTTATTTACGCACAAGTATCAAAAAAATTGAAAATTTTAAAAATTAGTGCATAATAATGTACCATACCCCCAAACCTAAACCTTTCATTGTCCCCAATGAAACAATAAAATGAAAGAACGGAAAGTAGGTAAGGAAGGACAGATAATACCTCGATCTTGACAAGCATAGAACAGGTGAACACAAAGGAATATATCAATAAAGTTGAATGTTACCTGTTACTTCTTGATAAAAGAAAACAAACAAACAAAATAATAAAAGCAGCTAGAATAATTATAACTACTAAACGAAACGAAAAAAAAACTATAAGATCGAACAAAATTATGAAAACAAAAAGATAATAACTATAAAAGAGAATAAAACATAACTATAGACAAGAAAACAACACATGACTTGATCTAAAAAGTACCTAAGAAACAGAAACAGAAAAGTAAAAACTACTCAAACAGGTGGGGGAGAAGGGTATAGAAAACAAAAGAGAAAAATTAGGAAAAATGGGAGATCGCGCGAACGGCCATCGCGCGCGCAAATCCCAATTTTTTTTTTTTAAATTGCGCCAGCGAGATCACTCGCGCCCACGATTTGAGGCGCGAGGAGAAGCTGAGAGCATAAACAAAGAAAAACAAAGGAGAACGTCTAAGGGACAAACTCGCGCGGGCGAACTGCGCGAACGATACCTCGCGCGCGTGAGCCGCGCGAGCGAGATGGCGATTTCTTGTTTTTCCTTTCTTTCAATGTAAATAGAATAAAAACAAATGAACTCCAACTCCCAAACCTGTCCAGAAACTTAAAAACAGACTAAAACGACCCAAAAATAGTAAAAAATCATTAAAACAAACAAATTAAAGCTTGGGTTGCCTCCCAAGAAGCGCTGTCTTTTACGACTTCAACTAGACCAAGCTAGTCAAAACTCATAGAGGCTGTAAATCAGACTGTGTACCCCTAAGGATATCAGGAAGAGCCCGGTGGTAAGCAGAAATAATGTCGCTTTGGATTAATTCAATTGACGGTTCATCCTTATTATGTTCAAATCTATTTCTCACCTTCTGAGTAAATTCCTTATCAGGGTCTGGTTTATTCAAATCCATCCGCTCATTATTTACTATATTATTCCCCTCACTCATATTTAGTTCTCTTTTAGGCTCAATATTCCGTCTTACCTCACATTCTGCCTCACATAGGTAATCGTCGTCTTTAGGAGGTTGATCCATAGCATTAAATACGTTTAATTTTAAGTTCATGTTCCCAAATGACACCTTCATTACCCCCGTCCGATAGTTAACACGAGCGTTAGCGGTTGCTAAGAATGGACGGCCTAAGATGACAGGAGCGTTTTTCCTAGCATCTATCACAGGTTCGGTGTCAAGGACCATGAAGTCGACAGGATAATAGCATTTATCAACTTTAACTAAGACGTCCTCGACGATTCCTCTAGGTATTTTAATAGAATGATCCACTAATTGAATAGTGGCGGCCGTGGACTTAAGTTCACCTAGTCCTAGTTGTTTGTAGACGTGGTAAGGTAAGAGGTTAACACTCGCACCTAAGTCAAGGAGAGCCCTATGGATGACAGTGTCACCTATGACACATGAAATAGTTGGCGTACCAGGATCCTTATACTTTGGAGGTGGGTGTTGAAAAATTGAGCTTACCTTTTTCGTGAGGAAGACCTTTTTCGGAATATGACTGCACAGTTTACGTTTTTGAGTGTATAGGTCTTTAAGACATTTAGCATAAGTGGGAATTTGTTTAATAGCATCGAGGAATGGAATATTGATTTTCACTTGTTTAAACACCTCGAGTATATCTTTCGTTTTCAAATTTTTCTTAGAAAAATTTGACGGTTCCTCAACGTTTGATGGATATGGCATTCTCGGAATATAATTCGTTGGGACCAGTTCATTTTCTTTTCTCTTCCTACTCACGCCCTCACCCTTTTCTTTATTCAAATTTATATTTTATTTTTCTCACCCTCATCCGGAATTACGATAATCTCCTCATCTCGAATAGTCATCCTCGTCGAGACGGCATTTACGCTCTCACTCGACCCCCCATTCTCGTATTGTCCCTTAGGATTTTGCACAGTTTGCGCAGGCAACTTCCCCTCGTTTCTACGACTCACCGCAGTAGCTATTTGTCCCATTTGGGACTCAAGCTTCGCAATGGATTGTGTGTGTGAGTGCAATATTTGTGCTTGTGCTTGGACTTGAGTTTCTATGTTTTTAAGGTATGCCAACACCGTAGCCTCAAAAGCGTTATCCCTTGGAGGGTTTGGATTAGGAGGTGGGTGTTGGTATTGACTTTGTTGATATTGGGGTCGATAAGTATTAGAAAAATTGTTCGACATAGAATTATAATTATTCTGTGGGAATTGTTGCATAGAATTAACGTGTTGCTCAACAAATTTCGGATATTGAGATGTAGAAGGACATGCAAAGATATTATGTGACAGTTCAGAACATAATCTATATACTTCTGAAGAATGTGGATTGGACCTAATTCCCATCCTCATAAGTTGGTCAAGTTTTCTATTAAATTCTTGTATTTCAATTGATTGACTTGACTCAAACTTTACCTCTCGCTTAGGTCGAAGGTACCCCTCAAAATGTGCCGACACAGCCTGATGCATCGAATTTTCACTCAACGTTTCAAATATTTTCCAGGCCTCGTCGGCGCTTTTTTGTAGGAAGGTACCCGCACAAACGACATCGACGGTATTACGGACAGAGGGAATAAGTCCCTCGTAGAAAACCTGTACCAGCTGCCACTTAGGAACCTGATGATGTGGACACGAGCGTAATAATTCTTTAAATTTTTCCCATGTGTCATAAAGTGTTTCCCCATTTTGTATCACAAAATTTGTTATCAATTTTCTTATTTGATTAGTACGCATAATAGGGAAAAACTTTTGTAAAAATGCGGTGTGTAATGCTTCCCATGTTTTTATAGTGTTTGGCTCAAGTGATTGAAACCGATACTTTGCTTTATCTTTTAAAGAGAATGGGAAGAGACGCAGTTTTAATTCATCATCAGTGAAATTTTGGATTTTTAAAGTAGAGCATATATCTTGAAAATCTCTTAAGTGTTGATATGGATCTTCATTTAAACGGCCATGGAAAGAAGGAAGTAGCGAGATGGTAGACGACTTTATCTCAAAACGAGATGTCGTCGCCTCCAGTAATTCGATACCTGCTTGTGGCGTGAAAGTCGTAGAAATAAAGTAATCTTTAAGCGGAGGAGGTGGAGGTATATTAAGATTATTCATATTATTTCCATTATTTCCGTCAGCCATTTTAATCGGTTCAATTTTAATCGTTCGAGTTCTCCTTAACCGTTTAAGGGTACTTTGAATTTTGACTTCAAACAACGACGATGGAATCGGCGTTGATTCGTCGTCTTGCAACCTAGCTCTAGAAGCTTGGGTCGCGGACTTACTAACTCTTAAAGTACGTTCAAGTTCAAGATCGATAAAATGTAATTCAGGTTTACTTGAACGCATACCAAACATAAACTTAGAAAGAAAACTAAACTAAACTAAAAATTGACTCAAATAAAAACAAAAAATAATCACACAAATAAGACAACAAGCAAGCACACAGTACTACTATGATGCATGAATATTATCCTGTAATGCAATGACCGCGTCAAGCCCAGCGCCCCGGGTTTCCTAGCTAATGCACGTGAACAATCACTCCTAAACTAATGCAAATAGTGTGTCACAATGCCCTGACTTACAGTGGTTTGAAGCGAGTTTCACAAGAAGCAATTTACTTGAATTTTATTTATATTTTTTCGCGTAAGCTCCTTTGTTGTGCTAAGCTATTCCTCCCGGAAACGTTAGAATTTTGACAACTCGAGAAACTACAAAATAAAAAGAAAAGTTAGTGACTCAACATAGAACGAAAAAATAAGAAAAAGAAAACCTAATATAATATTTACGAATTAACTAAACTAAGATTCTAAAACTAAAGGTAGTAATGCAATCCCCGGCAACAGCGCTAAAAAATTGATGTTGTCAATATCAAGATGTAAAAAAGCATACTTTACTTTTCTAAAGATTTGCAGTGTAGAAGTAAAGGTCGAACCCACAGAGATTGATTAACTACTGCGCTTTAATTTTAAAACCTAAATTTAGCTAATTTAAGAAAAACAGATTTTTATTTGATTTTAATTAAACTAATAATAATAAAAGTAAATCTAAATTATGAAAGTAATTAAATATTTGTTTTTATAATAAGTTTAAGGAACCTAGGATTGCAAATCCACCACTAGCTTCATAATAAGGGTATTTACGAATTACTTTAGCTTATTAAGTTGGATGATAATGGGGGAATTGTAGCTACAAGCCTAATTCCTCCGTCAACTATGGTTCAACCACCAACATAATCCATCTTCGGTTAGCACAAATTATCCCACACTAAACTAAGGTTGTGGCATAATCCGTCTAACCTAGGCATGGACTATTCGGATACTTGATAGCACAATTCAATAAAGCACCATTACATGTAAACAATCTATACAAGCACAACAAGCATAGATCATTGAGCACACTACAGTCAAATAGATCTAAGACAAGAGTAAACTTTGAAAGTAATGATTTAATCAATAAAAGCACGATTTATTTATAAAAATCCTCGGAACATGTAACTGTCATCCTTACATAATAAAACTAAATTAAAAACATAAAATACTCCCTATTACTTGGCTAGGGTTTCATTGAAACCCTAGATCTAGAGTCTAGTTGTCCATAAAAGTGGTAGATGGCAAGTAGTTGATGGAGGAGGCCATGGAAATCCTTGGTCTTCTTCTTCTTCTCCTTGCTTCCCTCCCTTCAATGGCTGAAAGTTTTGTTGTATATGGCTGTATGTATATGTGTATAATAATGTCTAACCCTTAATTTGAAGTAAAATAGGGTATATATAGATTTACAACAAGTTTTTGGAAGCTTTCCTAACCCGAATTGTATTAAAACTGCTATATTTTGCAGTCTGGACGTAATTAGGCAGTTTCTTTCGCGTAGGAATCATCAGTATACTGAAATACGCAAGTTCCATTTTTACATAGGTCGCGCGCTCCGGCCGCGCGAGCGCGATATTGGGACCTCGCGCGAGCGGATCGTGCGCGCGATTTCTGGGATTTCGTGCGAACGGATCGCGCGCGTGAAGGGCTTTGTCTTGCTTCTTTTGCTCTGGTTTTTCACCCTATTTAACTTGGTTTACTTGATTTCTTCCAAAACCTGTCAGAAAATAGAAAACGAAGTAAAAATATACAAAAACAGGATAAAAAGGTACTAACAAACGCGCGTTAAGGCGTATAAATAGGATTTGTTCTCTCTCGATCACTACCAAACTGGAAAGCAAACGACCAAGCAAAAGGGCAAACCCAAAAATGCAAACACATCCCCATAACAAATAAATCCACACAACAAAAGGTAGTAATTAATGGTTGAGTATATATCAAGAGCTTGATGGGTCATTTGGATGTCCATAAAAAAATTAAGTGGCTTCAGCTCTCAAGGAAATCAACCATTCATGCTGAGAATGATAAAGAAGGGGTGGTGGGAAATTTGGTTCCAAAGTTTCATGGGAATCCTTAGGTCCAACTGTTCCATGGGATGTTCAGACTGAATAGTTTGGTGCAAAATGTAAAATATTCTAAATTTTCTACAAAGACCCTTTCCATGACTCATCAATGAACAGATAAAAAAATAGGATTACATAAAATGGACCTATGAAACTCCTGCAGAACATGATATGCTAAGATAATGCTAAGTTTGCATTCCCAAAGTACATCTCATTTTCAAGAGCAATGACTAAGTAGTTTGTTCCCTCAAAATCTAATAAACTACTTTATAAATGCTATATTGATGACCCATAAAAGCAAGCTGTCTAGGTTTTATCAAATTGGGGGAAGAGAAAAAAGTGAAGCAATTATATCAACCCAGATGTCTATTATTGTCAAGCAGCAGTAATTTGGATATTATTTGAGAGGCTTAATAGTAAAGAACATAGTATACCTCCATTTGTAGAACCCGAAAATATTCCCTTAAAATGAATTGGGTTCTTTGTCATGCATGAGACAACATCACTGTGCCCATCCATTGCTCCAATAAATGGTCTTGCAAATATCTAATGCAAATGAAATCAATAATAAGTACAACAATACCATTTGAACTTAAAAATTGAATAGTTTTCATAAATAAATAAATAAATAATTAAAAATTTTACCTTTCTATAACTTAGCTGCATGAAGAGCCCGAACATATTCAACCGCCTTCTCTTGAGTTCGAAGGTTCGGATCAAAGTTCTGGAAAACCCTCTAATCCAAATTCAATAAAGTCCAATTTTTAGAGAAAAATCGAGACTGTACAGAGCAATTGAGCACAAATAGAGAGAGACTTGTGAAGAAAAAAGGTTTTCTGTAGTTCATATCTATTGTTGAGATCGTTTGAAAGATTCCAAAAATGTCTCTTCGAAACCATCGTGACCAGAAAAACCCTATTGTATTGATGGATCCGGAGGGTTGGGGGGAATGTTTGAGATCTGAGTTGACTCCAGCTGCGAAGGCAAAGAGACCACCGGCGATTGCTCGAGATTGGAGGCGAGGTAGGTAGGGGATTGGGTGTTGGTCAAGAGAATGAAGGAGACAAAGAGGAGTAGAGGAAGAGAAAGAAAATGTGAAGAGAAAGAAAATGTGATTCACAGAGAGAAAATGAGTTATTTGTTGTGTCAAAGGAGATTGGGGGATGAATGTGTTGTTTTGTGAAGGGGAAGGGATTGTGGGGGCAGGTGAACGGACTCACAGAGAGATAGAGAGAACTCAAAGAAGGGAGAGCTCTAATTTTTTCATTGCCCAATAGGATTTTGGGTTGGCAGCATGTGAGAACAGTTTTTGCTACTACCTTTATACAGATATAATAGAAGAATAGATATAGATCAGCCATATTGCCAGTGCAGAAACTTTTAAGGTCAGAGTAAAAGTGTCACTAAAAGTGTTAGCGACACTTTTGTGTTGTCACTAAAATATTTAACAATACTTTTTGATCTGGCATTAAAGGTTTCGACTCTGGCAATTGGGGCAGCCATAGATATACTAATAGATAGGTTTTTCTAAACATATATGACAATCGGAAATTAACACTAGGGCACCAAAATGGTGCACCGAATGATCGGTGCCCTCCATTTTGGTGGGACTCATGCCCTGCACGCGTGGGGCCCACTGAAATGAAGAGCACCGATCATTTGGTGTACCATTTCGGTGCCTGTAGCAAGACTCTGTGACATATTTGGATAAACAGTCATAAAAAGTCTTGTTATTTATGGCAATTTTCTAAATACTTATTATATACGACTCTTTTCAAAAATCTGTCGTAAAAAAATCTTATTATTTATGGCAATTTTTTAAAAATTGTCATAAAAAATCTAATATGATTCTTAGTAAAATCTAAATTTCTGACACTAAAAGTAACTATTAAGCAATAATAGTCAAATTTAAAACATAAAATTCATAAAAACTAGTCCCTCAAAGATCGATTTAAGTAAAATTTCACTTAATATTTATGTACAGATTCAGTGAAATTTCACTAAATTTTGTTTAGAGGACATTTCCCTAATCAAGAATCTTAACTTAAGAGAATCTTAGCATACTATCTTTTTCACTATTTTTCCCAAATTTAGTACTTACGTTCAATTCTAGAACTCAAAGAAAAATAGTCATAAAAATAAAGAATATTTATAACTACCCAAAAATGTAGTCATAAAAGTCTTGTTATTTATGACTCTTTTCTAAATACTTATTATATATGACACTTTTCAAAAATCTGTCATAAAAAATCTTATTATTTATGACAATTTTCAAAAAACTGTCATAAAAAATATAATATGATTCTTAGTAAAATCTAAATTTATGATACTAATTAAAAGTAACTATCAAGTGTTAATAGTCCAATTTTAACTTTTGTAAAAAAAAAAATCTTAAAAACTAGTCCCTTAAAGGTCGATTTCAGCGAAATTTCACTTAATTTTTTTTTTTATATGGAGGACCTTGCCCTAATCAAGAAACTTAACCTTAAAAAATCTTAGCACATTATGTTTTTTTTCACTATTTTTCACAAAAACAGTATTTACATTTGATTATAGAACTCAACGAAAAAGAGTCATAAAAATAAAGAATATTTATGACTAATTAAAAAATGGTCATAAATAAAACACCACTTACCAATCTTACGACTATATTTGCAAAAAGAGTCATATATGATAAGAAAAAGTACTTTTTATGACTTTCTTTTTTAAAAAGTCATTAGCCCAAAATAAAAAAATAAAATAAAATAAAATAAAATAAAATAAAATAAAAGGGTCATAATGTAGTGTATTCTGATTCTGCTGCGGAATCTGATTATGAGCATTGTTGCGATTCTGAGCATTGTTGCGATTCTAAAATCGATTGTTGTTCCGGTTTTGAAATTTCACGTTTTTACGATTTGGTTTCAAAACAACAAAATTTTATTTTTGTTAAAATTTGGAGTGTTCTTGTTGTTGTTAACAACTAGAACCTCCTCTTTCAAATCATTTTTTTCTTGCTTCTTCCTCAATTCGAAGGCGAGTAATTAAGCTTTCTAAATAAAATTCTTTAGTCTTGTGACGAAGTGTATTTTTAAAATCCCTCTAACTAGGGGGCGACTTATCAATAATAACCGCCACTTGAAATTGATCATTCAATTTCATACCCTCGGAGATAATATCATGAACAACTTGTTGAAGCTCGTGGGATTGTGCTTCAATGGATTTTTCATTCGTCATTTGGAATTTTAAGTAGCGACTAATAGCAAATTTCTTGGCCCCGGCTTCCTCCGTGTCATATTTCTTTTGTAGGGCGTCCCAAAGATCTTTGGCGGTTTTACTACTACAGTAGTAATCATAGAGAGCATCGGACAATCCAATTAAAATATAATTTTTACAAAAAAGTCATTCTCAACCCAAGTTTCAGCGGCTCAAATTTGAACCATAGTGGGGTTCTCGGGTTCAACAGATTTGTCAGAAGTAGTAAAAGAATCGACTTTTTTAGTAGTTAAAAAGAAAAGCATTTTTTGTCGCCATATTTTAAATTGCAGTCCTTTAAACTTAAAAAGGCTTGTTCAGATCAGGGGACTTGGAGGAAGATGAACCAGAATCCACGGCAGATAATACGTCTTAAAATTGTTGAAACTAAAGTTAGGAGTATAGAACAATATTACCAGGAAGTAGAATCCGTAAAAAAATTCTTTGGGTTGAGTAAAGGTCTTGCTCTCTTTAAGACGTATTGCGGCTCTGTCCAAATTGTGCAAGCATTTCGTTGATGTGCCATGCCGCCCACAGGATAAAACAGCCCAGAAATCACCTCTGTCTCAATTAATTTTTGCAAGAAAATAAATTGGTAAACTAAACACCTTTTCGAATTGATTGCTCAAAAACAAGAAATGTAAAGGATATAGAGCACTTAAGAAAATATGGAACATTCAATGGAGATATAACTCACGGAATTATTTTTTCTACCAAAACTAGAGTAGTGCTTTGACTAGTTTTTTTTTTCTTTGGATCTTCGCTCATGTAAAGCACTCATTGTTTTTTTTTTTTTGGCTCTAAACATACACAGCCTTATATAGGTATAGAATATTAACGTTGGGCTTTAGGCCCGTTGGAAGAATAAAGACCCCTTATCAATGTTGCACTTTGAATATATGATTGTTGCTCATTGAATATATTATTGTTGCACATTGAATATATTTTAGCAAAAGATAAACATGGGAAAACAAGGTTTAAAAGGAATAAAAACTGTTTTAGTTTTTCAAATGAATATTTCTCAAAAAAAATTTCTTTAATTTTCCTAATGTACTCTTATATATTACCCACGAGTATCATTCAAAATTTTATTTTATTTTTAAAATCTATAGATATATATTACCCACGAAGTTTTTTTTAAAAAAAGTAAAAATGGAAAAAAAGTTTAAAAAAAAAACATGAAAAAATATATATGGTGAAAGAGAGGCGGTTACAATGAGCTGTGTGAGAGAAGTTACTGCAAAATTGTAGGAGGATACGAGGTTTTTTTTTTTGTTTTTTGTTTTACTTTTCAAATATTATTATATTTTAATTATATGTACATATACAGTCCTATATCTATATGTACATGGTGTAGGAATGTCATGTGGCATCCCAATCACGAGTAAATATTGGTTGTAACGGGTGTACCACGTCACTATCTGTCACACCACTAATAGAAAAACTATTTTTGCTTATGTGGACTGAGATTCTCCTAGAAATAGGGGCGCGGACACATGGACAAACAAAGGGATGTGATTGGTTTGGGATACCACATCACCCTTACAACCGTTACATCCAAGATTTCTTCCCCAATTACATAGGATGCGACGTGGCACCTACATTACTATATATTATATATAGATATATATTATATTAATATATATAACAATCACTTTCATTATACTAGCGGATACGGTACACGCATTGCAATTCATTGAATTTCCTATTTTTCTATATAATTAATCTTGATATATTGATTCTTTATTGTTGTTTGAGGAAAAACATTTGGGTGCAAATCCAAAATAGAAGTCCAAACAAAATAACTCTAAATTATCAGTAGTATACAAACTAAATTCATTGGAAACAAAAAAATGTTTTTTCACTGCGTCATCAGCAAAAACCAAGTTGGGAAGTTTTAGTATACATACCCCATTCTCTGTGCCTTATCCTCCTCATATATATCTGTTTGCAATAAATCTCTGATGTGGTGTGTGTTGGGCGTGCCAGAGTCCGTGGGGACTCAAAAGTGGTGGTGATTACCTAATCTGACTACTAATCAGGCGATTTGTTATTTAACAATAAAATAACAAATAAAACAACAGAATGCGGGCTTTCTCTACTCTGATGCAAGTAAGAAATTACAAATGGAAACTGCAAAAAGGGAAACTAAATGCAATGATTCAGAATACCTTCGTAGGCCTCATCTTCTCCATTGATTGAAAAGTAGTGATTACAAATGTTCAAAGTAAAAGAATAAAAACTGAGCACTCAGGAACCAGAACTCAGATCAATCAAAATCACTCAAGAACAAGAAAGAAATGTTATGAGGAGATACTAAAAGTCTGCTGAGAGCAGAAGTGGCGTGTGTGTTAGCCCCCTTCCAATGTTGTACCACATGCCCTATTTATAGACTTGTTTGCACAACCGCTCATGTTAGTGGTAATCATGGGGTAATGGGTATGTTGGCCCTAGTTTCTAGGCATGTATCAATTTATGCTTCCACTATGTCCTATGATCAACTTCCATGATTTGTGTGATAATCCCACTTCTGCCACGTTCCTCTTTTCACGCAACTGCTTACTTTTACACCTCATCATATTCTGAAGACTGAAGACCACGTTCTCATTCCTGCTTAACTGTCTACCTTCCAAGTAAATTCATGACCTATTGTGTTTCTCTCTGTACAGCTTAATCTCTGCTAGTGATATTAATCGACCTTCTATTCAGTAGGGAGCCTCCTTGTGTCTCTCGGTCTTTTTACACCGATGTTGCCTTTGACCTTCACTGATCCCATGGACTGCTGTTCCTTATCATCCTATGGTCTTGCTACTGCAGGATCTGCAGAAAAAGTCATCGGCCTTATCTGTTAATGCCGAGGTGTCCTTGGTCTTTTCTGATATCGGCCTTGTTTATTGAGACCGATATCTTTTATGAGCCATCTTGTTATTGCCGATATTAGGGCTCAATGGTCGGCTCAGTGTTCATAAATAAGTTGGGCATCGGTCAAATATTACCGATGTTAAGGCTATTGATGATACCACTCTGCCACTAGCCACTTGTTAAACTGGAGTACTTGTCTTTTATCATCCTTTCCTCGGTATTGATACCGATGTCCATCATATTCTTCGGTCTGGATACCGATATCCTCATTTTAAAGATACCATCATTACTAGTAACTAGATTAGATACCGGTCTTTCCTGCATCATCGTCCTTATCACCTGTTCATCTGTCTACGTGGCCCAGTGATGACATCCTGAGTCCACATGACTGTCACGTGCTTTGGGAAACCCTAATTTAGGGTGTAAACAATGCCCCCAAAATGTCTTGTCAAACGTGGCTCCAACAGTTTGATGAGACGTTTTAAAAATTCAAATTTAATGCTATTCTGCAATTGGGGGCGTACGGCTCCACGTGGCATTGCCCCAATAGCTCATACTTCCTCGTTTCTAGAAACAGGGAGTGCCTCTTGGGAACCCATTCCCAAATCATAATGACCCCCTTCTTTATCCTATATAAATCACTCACCCTTGGTCATTTTCCATGCTTACTTTCTTGCCTTATTATTTTCTCGAAAAATTTTCTATCCTTCTCAATTTTCCATGGCTTCTTCCTTTGCAATTGGTGCTTCCCACACCGCCGGTGCAACCTCATCTTCCCCTGCTGCTACTGAATCTGCGTCGGCGACGAAAACCAATGCCACCGCCGTTAAGCAAGCCCTTGAGACCATCCCTGGGTTAATCAACCCTCAGGTATTGACTCCTTTTCCTCCAAGTTCTTCAATAGGCCTTGGTCCTTCATTTGATTCTTTTCCCCCATCTTCTTTAGATCCCTACTTCCCTCTGGTTGTGGAAGACAAAGAACTACTCTATCAATCCCCCTCCTTTGATTGGGGCTCCCAGTATGCCCCTTCTAATCCCTTGCGAAATTGGCCTCTTCCTTCTCCTGAATGGATCTCCTGGGTAGACCGAGTAGCGGAGGTGAAAAAGGACCTATGGAAGGCTCTTGACATCTATGATGCCATTATGCTTAGCCGAGAGAGGTTTTTCCTTGATAAGCCTCTCTTCTTTTCTTCTCTCTTCTTCTGGTCGACCTCGGCCAACGCTTTCTTCTTCCGTTGCGGCCTTATGAGCCCAACAATCCAAGACGTTTGTTTCCTCACCGGTCTTCCTGCCCATGGTGAGGAAATTACTCCCAACCTTTCATCTGTATTTGAGTTTGAATATCCTAGGACCATATCGGGCAAGGGTTCTCATGTTATTACTGGCTTAAGCCCTTTCATCTCGGCCTGTATGGAACAGGGGGAGGTCACTGATCGAGAGCATATTGCCTTCTTGATCTATTGGCTGAACCGGTTCATCTTTTGCTCGGCCTCATATGGCATCACCAAAGAATACACCCACATCGCCCTTGCTCTTGCCTCGGGCACAAAACTCGCACTTGCTCCTCTTATTCTTTCCCACCTATATCGTGGTATCCTTGAATTCATTTTCTCCGATTTTAAAAATTCGGGAGGAGCCCTTTGGCTTCTCCAATGTTGGCTGCAATCCTACTTTCCTGAAAAATGCTTAGTTGATACCTTCGACCCCACAACTCTTCCTGAGGACACTTCCGCATTCACTTTTCATTTTGCTGGCTTTGGCTCGAAGGGCCTTTCCTTTGATCATCTATTTTCCTTCTTCTACGAACTCATGGGGAACCGATCGCCCCAACAATTTCTCCCCTTCCACCCTCGTCTTCGGTGCCCGAGATGGCTTCTTTATGGTCCGGGTCAAGCTCCTGAGGCCGAGAAAGAAATTCATGAGGAAATCTGGGCCAGCTTTTTAGTTGGCCAAGATCTCTTGTACAGTCCTGTCTTACCCCAACACAATAATAAATGTGGGGTGGAGTATTATAATGCTCCTGCTTTGGCCCGACAATTTGGGCTAAGACAACTAATACCCATGCCTCCTTTCGGAACTTTCAATCGTTCAATGGCAGGACGGTCTCTTTTTTCTGACCTAGCCAAGGTCGAGAAGTGCCGTTCCTTCAGTAGATCGGCCAGAGCAGGATTGGAGTTTTTCCCATTTGAAGAGCTTCCTTCTACATCCACCGAGTTTGAAACTTGGTGGTCCAAAGTTCTATCGGGTTTACGCTCTGAGCGCATTTTTTCTATACTTGCACGTATTTCTCCACCTGTTGCCGAGAAACCACCTCGTTCATCTAACCCTTCTATGGTTCAGGTTGCAGGTCATAAGAGGAAAGCTATTGCCTCCAAAGGTAGAACTCCATACCAAGCTGTTCTTGCTTTCGAAAAGTTCTTTAAATTCAAATTTGACCCGAGATATCCCGAGATCATGCGGTCCGATATGAAGTGGCATTTGAGGGCACTTGAGTAGGAACACAAGGAGAAAACAGCAAGGGCATACAAAAAATACCTCCAGACGGTTGACTATTCATCCGTCATGTCCTTTGAGTAGTTCCTCAAGCCCTTTGAATGCCGTCCACCTCCCTTGCCTGAAGCCGATTTTGCAATTGCCATTCCGATGGTGGATAAGCAGGCATCGTTAATGACGGAACCATGGGAGAGAGTTACTTATACCGGATGGCATGATCTCGGCACGGTTGATCATTCATCGGCCATAAGGGTTGTAGACACTGGAGCACCAGTCTTAGGTATTCTTTCCATTTGTTTCAATAAGCCTTCCCTTTCTCTAACTGATTTTATCTCTATTCTTGTTCAGATGCTCTTCCTAGAAAGAAATCTTCTGGGGCGACCGATATCGAGTCGGATGAGGATATCCCTCTCTCAACTCGTCAACGTCGTAACGTTGCCACGGCCACCATTAAATCGACCAAGGTATCAAATTTCCAGTATTTGTTTTGCCTTTAAATATGTAAAATTTTTTAGGCTGACCTATACTTGCTTTGATATTTGGGGGCTGGTGGTGCTGCTGCCAAGAAGACTGGCCAGGCGACGATGAAGCCTCCAACTTCTCGGGCAAAGATGCCTCCACCTCCCAAGTCTCCTCTGAAACCTCCAACTCCAGCATCCTCCCCAACTGTATCAGCGGAGACAACCCCTCAGATGACCTACGATCAGCTGATGGCCGAGCTCCAACGGTTGAGAGGGCTGGACGAGGCTAGGCATGCCATCCTTCGTGGTGGGATCGAGATATTGTCACCCACAACTGACAGCACCGGTGCTGGTGACACTTTGGGGACTACCGAGGATGAGAGACCCTCTGGATCAGGTCGCAATGATCCCATCGATCTCAGCGATCCTGGGACTCCTCAGGATACT
Source organism: Hydrangea macrophylla (assembly GCA_033977485.1). Classification (NCBI taxonomy): domain Eukaryota; kingdom Viridiplantae; phylum Streptophyta; class Magnoliopsida; order Cornales; family Hydrangeaceae; genus Hydrangea; species Hydrangea macrophylla. The sequence continues at coordinate 89,829,472 of CM066986.1, forward strand.
GAGGTTGTGCATGAGCAATCTGTCCCTGATCAGCCTTCCTCCACCGATGTTTCTCATACCGAAACATCGGCCTCGCCACCGGTACGAGTGCAGGTACCCATTGTACCACCACCCCCACCGGCGACTTCCTCGACCAGCTCTCCCTCGGTCCAGGTAATTTTTCCTCTGTACTTTGCGTCGTCTGCCTATTCATTGTACTTTGTGCTTAAATGTACTTCCTTTCGCAGGTTTTCGGCTCTCTTCCCATCCCAGACTTCAGCTCGGTCTCCTCAGGTTGAAGCCTTCTTCGCTCTGCTCAATCCTGAGCAACTCCTACAAGCCGAACCTGTTATTACTCAGGCTACCGCTGGTCCTTCTGCTGCTGAGTACCAACGGGCTGAGGAGTGGTTTCGGACCACGGTCTAACGAAAACTCTCCCAACTTCCAGATTATGATGAATTTCACTCGGCCATGGGCCTTTTGCTTTCCTGGATGGACATATCAGAGGAAATGAAGGCTGATCTCCGGGATCTACAAGTGAGGCTACCGGACTATTTGAACCGTCATCGGTCTGCCACCAAGCTTATCTCTGGAATCGAAGAGAAGTCCAGGGAACGCAAAGCCCGAGTCGAGCATCTGGGTGCTTGCAAGCAGCAGTTTGAGGCGTCCAGGGCAATGAAGGAGCGCCTTATTCAAGAGAAGGCTAGGATTGAGGCCGAGATGGCAAAGCTCCAGGCCGAGCTGAACAATGCTGATGTAGGCCTTGCACTTTCTGAGAAGGCCATTCTCGATGTTGGGCGTACCGCGCAAGAACATGTGGATGCTTTAACTGGAACTGCAGCGGCTGCCAGCAGGTGGGAGGACGAGAAAGTTACTACGGAAAAAGAGTTGGAATACCTGGATCGGGCTTGGGAAGAGCTTGGATTAAGATTTTCCAAGAAATAATGTATAAATTTTTTTTTTTTTTTTTTTTTTTTTGTAGCCGTTAAAGAATGCGGCTAATACCATGTAAAAAATTGTTGAATATTAATAAAAATGAGAATTTCCATCCTTCATCTTTCATTCATCTAATTTTACCGACTCCCAAAGGGATGGTACATATTGCTTTAAGTATTTTCCATTTATCGGTCTCGCATGCATCTCACCATCTAAGTCCATTAACCGATATGCACCCCCCGTAATGACTGATATCACCTGGAATGGTCCTTCCCATTTAGCTGACCATTTTCCATATCGGGCATCTTTATCACCCAGTGGTAACACAGCTTTCCATACAAGGTCTCCTTCGCCAAACGACTTATGTTTCACCCTTTTGTTGTATGCCCGGGTAACTATGTTCTTCTGTGCCTTAATACAATCTAATGCTTTAAGACGAACGTCATCGAGGTCTTCTAACTCGGCCAACATTGCTTCGGTGTAATCAGCTGATTTTAGGCCGAGTTGGAATGCTCGTCTCGTTGACCGTACGGTTACTTCCATAAGCAACATTGCGTTATGACCGTAAGTAAGCATGAATGGAGTAATGTTTGTGGAAGCTCTTTTAGAAGTACAGTATGCCCATAACGCCTCTGATAACAGATCATGCCATACCCTAGGGTTATCTTCCACCGTCTTCTCTATTATACCTTTGATCATTTTGTTTGATGCTTCGGCCTGTCCGTTACCTTGAGCAAAATATGGAGTCGAATTAAGAATTTTGATACCTCGACTTTCAGCAAATGCCTTAACTTCATCCCCAGTGAAAACCGATCCCTGATCTGCTGTAATAGTTTCTGGGAGTCCAAATCGATGAATTATATGTTCGTTAATGAATTTGATCACATATGCTTGATTCACCGATTTGGCTGGTACTGCCTCCACCCATTTGGTAAAGTAATCAGTAGCCACCACAATGAAACAGTGTTGGCCCGATGATGGTAGATATATCTTTCCAATTAAATCCATGGCCCAACCCCGAAACGGCCATGGTCTGACAATCACCTGCATCTCGGTGGCTGGTACTCGTTGTATTGGCCCGTGTTTTTGGCATGCTTGGCATCCTTTGGCATAGTCAATACAATCTTTTAGCATGCTCGGCCAATAGTAATTATATCTCCTAAGAAGCCATTTCATTTTTGTACCAGCCTGGTGTGCACCACAGATTCCTTCGTGTATTTCAGCCATTACTTTCATGGCCTCGAGTTTGTCTAAACATCTCAGGAAGACGTCGTCCTTGAAGCTTTTCTTAAACAACTCTCCATCAAGTAGGACGTAATTGACAGAGGACAACTTTGTTTTTCTCTGTGCCTCTCCGCTTGGATACAAGAGGCACCTGATTATTGGGACTCTCCAGTCCTGGTTGTCCATAACTACCGAGAATGCTTCTGTAGCCATCTCTCGCTGTCTTACCGATGGTAATATTCTCCTTTGCACTCTAATCAACTTTTTACTATCGGTAACTTCCAATTTTGTTCCCGACGCGACTTGTGCCAAATTATCGGCCTCAGAATTATAAGCTCGAGCAACATGCTGTACCCTGATGTCGTCAAACTCACGCAACAATTGGAGAGCAATTGAATTGAAAGGTAACAATTCCCAACTCTTACACCGATACTCACCACTGAGCTGATTTATAACAAGGTTTGAGTCACCGATAATATGAATTGCCGATATATCTAACTCAGCCATTATCTCAAGACTGATGATCAATGCTTTATACTCAGCTTGATTACTAGAGCATTCAAATACTAATTTTGAATGAGAAGACGGTCTTTCTCTTTCTCGGAGATATCACAATTATCCCTGCCCCCGCTCCGTCAGTGTTTTTGGATCCGTCAAATATTAACGTCCATGGAGTCAACGAGATTGTTGATAACAGAGTAGAATCATTGGCTTCATTTAATTTCGGGCCGACATCCAAACAAGGATGGTCGGCCAAGAAATCGGCAAGAGCTTGGCCTTTTATCGATCTCTGTGGAACGTATTGGAATGTGAACTCCATCATTGCCAGAGTCCATTTTCCTACACGCCCATGCATTATTGGTCTAGACAGCATGTATTTAATGACATCGATTTGACAGATCAAGTAAACTAAAACGGGGAGCATATATACTCTTAATTTTTGTGAAGCAAAGTACAAAGCTAAACATAATTTTTCTATCGGTGTATATCTACCCTCGACATTAGTAAGTACTCTACTTAGATAGTACACTGCCTGTTCCTTTCCCCACTCATTATCTAGTGCCAGCATACAAGCTATTGATTCTTCTGAGGCCGATAAATACAACTTTAACGGCCTTTGGTTCCTCGGGGGCATGATAACTGGTGGTTCTGATAGGTATCGTTTGATGGCCTCAAAGGCTTGCTGATGCTGAGCCTCCCACCTGAATTCCTCTTCGGCCTTAAGTTTGAGTAGCGGGGACCAAACATGTGTCCGACCCGTGCAGTTCGAGATGAATCTCCTCAAAAAATTGATCTGCCCGAGGAGCCTCTGTAGCTGTTTTTTGTTTTGTGGGGCCTCCGCTGATTGAATAGATCGGACTTTGTTCTTGTCGATTTCAATCCCCCTTTGGTGAACTAGAAACCCAAGGAAGTTTCCAGCCGATACTCCAAAGGCGCACTTCAAGGGATTCATCTTTAGCCCATGAATTCTCATTCTTTCAAAGGATCACCTCAAATCGGCCAAATGCTTCGCATGTGTGGCCGATTTGACAACAACATCATCGATGTATACTTCCATGATTTTCCCTATCATATCATGAAAGATTGCGTTCATAGCTCGCTGATACGTTGCTCCAGCGTTCTTCAATCCAAACGGCATAACTACCCATTCAAATGTCCCGATCGCTCCTGGACATCTAAAAGCAGTTTTTGGGACATCCTCTTCAGCTATATATATCTGATTATAGCCCGAGTGCCCATCCATAAAGGATAAAATCTTATGTTTGGTCGCGGCGTCAATAAGTTGATCGGCTATCGGCATTGGGTATTCATCCTTTGGCGTTGCCATGTTTAGATTTCTAAAATCTATACACTCCCTTATTTTGCCGTTTTTCTTGACTACCGGTACGATATTGGAAATCCAGTCGACGTACCTGGTTGTCCTTATAAAACCAGCCTTCAGAAGCCGCTCGATTTCCTCTTTGACTTTTAGAATCACCTCAGGGGACATTCTCCTGGGTAATTGTTTGAACGGCCTGCATCCCTCTTTAATCGGTAACCGATGTTCCATAAGTCCCCTTGCCAGGCCCGGCATCTGATGGTAATCCCAAGCGAAACAATCTTTGAATTCTTTTAGCAAAGAAATCAATGATGCTTGGAAATCGGGCTCTAGTAATTGGTTTACGAAAGTGGGCTGGTATTCCCCACTTGCCCCCAAATTAAACCTCAAGGAGAGGATCTTGTACCTCGGCCTTCAAATCGTCGAGTTTTGCTGGGGCCGATGACAATTCTTTGAGGTTGATGCAATCTTCCAGAATCTCTTGGTTTTCTAGGATATTGGCAATGTCTGCCGATGTTATTTGTGCTTGTTTATCCGCCAGAAAAGCTTGAACTCTGGCTATACTAGCCTGCACGGCCAGTGCTTTTCTACACTTCGCTGATGATGGGCTCTGGTCCATCGGGTATGTCAAGTTCTTTGTCATCGTCGATCGGCGTAATCACTATTGATGGCCGTTCGAGTTGCTTGTACACCTGAATCAATTGATTCTTCTGCTCCTTCACCATGGTGGCTGATCTCGGCCTTCCATTCTTGTCTGTTCCGATGAATTTCACTGGGCCGATATCGTCCTCGTATAAGACGGCTTCCGAACAATGGACTCTGGCTACGAAAGGCTTATGATCAGCCCAAACTACTTCCACCTCATCACCGTTCCAAAAAATCAAGAATTGGTGCAAAGTCGATGGAATACACCAACTGGTATGAATCCAATCCCTGCCAAGCAAGGCATTGTATGAAGCTCCTGAGTCCACCACGAAGAAGGCCGCCATGGTGGTTTTCTTTCCCACTGTGAGCTCTACTGGGAGGATTCCTTTGGTTTTTGCTGGTGTCCCCGTGAACCCACAAACTGTGAGCTCAGTTGGGATTAATTCCTTCTCATCTTGTTGTAACTTCAACAACATAATCGATGGTAGGATGTTTACCGCTGCTCCGTTATCGATTAGCACCCTTGAATACGTCACTCCATCAATGGCCGCGTTGATGTACAACGGCTTCAGATGTTGTGACATTCCTACCGCTGGTTTTTTGAATACTACCTTTGTGGGTTTCTTCCCTTCTTCATCCTTGGTCTTCGATCTGATTACCGAGACCCTTGGTTTCTCTGTTTTTACTTCTTGGTTGGTAAACATGGGAGTCGACGGGACCTTGTCATGTGTATCATCTTCCATTTTTCTTTCCTGGTCCGGTTTCGCTCCGAAAGACATCGGTAGAGTGTACACCATATTCACCGATAAGTTTTTTGGAACGCTCCCGAATTGGATAAACTTCTCCAATGATTCTTCGAAGTCTGAACCGATATCGGCCATTTCTAAGTCCGATTCGTTCATTTCTGGCATTGATGTTTCGAGCTTCATAGGCTTTATATCTCGGTCTCCAACCTCCATCTTTTCCTTTCCTTTACGGCTTGAGATCACCCTCGGCATCACGTCCTGTTGTTGATCCGCTCGCCTTTTTTCCAATCGATACTTGGCTTCCCAATCTCGAGCTTTTTGCCTTAACCGCTGCATTCTTCTTTTCTGGGTCTAACTGAAGCTTGCACGGTCTGGGAATTTGGGGTGTTCCACTTTTGTCCACCGGTTCACTTCAGTTCTCGATAGAACGATCATCCGTGGGGATCGGTCTTCGCGTTGATAAGTCTTTCGTCTCACATCCCTAGCCATCTGTCTTGATTCCTTCAGATATTGCTCGTGCTTCCGAAAGTCGGGCCTCCTGTGATACTCCTGATTTGGATAGGTGAGACGGCTTTGGATTGGCCTTCTCGGGCTTTGTGGCCGATCCGCTTTCTCCTTATGTTCAGGTTTTCTTGTTACCTCGGCCTTGCACCTTGGACACAACCCTTGATTGATCAGATCGACCATCCATTGTAAAGTTGGGCCATTGTTTGCCTCGGGAGTAACCTTGTCTGCCACCACACTAGAAGCCAGTCTCGTTCCTGATTTTCCTTCCTTCAGTTTCGTGCTTGACTCGGCAATGTCAACTCCTCGGAGGTCGATCTTTTCCCTTGGTCTCCGTAGGATGGTGAAATCAGGAGACACCATGTTTGCTCCCACTATTTCTGGGAATGGGTTGCCGTCGACTCCCATCACTTCTTTCTCCTTCTCGGTAAACTTTAGGTTTCCTTTATCAATCATGTCCTGCAAAACATTTTGGAATACCAAGCAGTTGTTAGTGGTATGGCGCCAAGAGTTGTGCTATTTGCAGTACTCCTTTCCTTTCATCTCATTGGCCGAAGGTAACTTAACATCGTGGGGAAGCCGAATTTGTCTGTCGGCCATCATAAAGTCAAAAATCTAGTCGGTCATTGCAATATTAAATGAATATTGTTTGCCAGCTTCAAAAGGTTGTCTTTTGACCGAGGACAACTGTGCGTCGGTCGGTTTTGGCAATGGCTGGCAAAGATATGGCCGTTTTGCGACGATTTTGGCCACGTCCACTTCGGTATTGATTTCATATGCAGTAGCATGAATGTCAAAGTTGGGATTCCTGTAATAGGTTCCCTTATATGAGTTCTTTCTTTCCTGCTCTTCTTCCAGCATGCGCTCGTATCGGGCTGCTCTAGTCGCCAGCTCGAATAGATCACGGAAACCCATGCCCTCAAACTTTTTCCGAAGTTCGAAGGAGAGTCCCCCAAGGGCTATATTAACGAATTCTTCTTCGGGTAATATGACCTTGCAGCGATTCTTAGCTCGCTTGAACCTAGCAATGTACACTTCAGCTGATTCACTTGGTAGCTGATACAACCTCGTCAAATCAGCCATAGAGACTTCGGGCTTTGTCCGGTAAAACTGGGCGTGGAACACTTCCTCCATTTGATTCCAAGTATGGAATGAGTTGGGAGGTAAGTTGATATACCAACTAAAAGCCACGCCGGTCAAGGAGTTGGGAAATAGCTTTAGTAGCATGTCCCCTTGGTGACTCAGTTCTCCGCTTTGAAGCAAGAAACGACCGATATGTTCCACTGTTGATTGATCTCCTTCACCGGAGAACATTGTGAAATTGGGCACCTTGTATCCTCGTGGGAGAGGCAGCCTTTCAATTGCATCACTATGCGGCCTCCTATACATGGGCCGCTGAGTCCTTCACAGAAGGTCGCCAAAGTCTTGATTAATGACTTCGGCGATCTGCTCTCGGTCAACTCTCACCGTTTGGGCTGGATTAGCCCTTCTCATGTCGGCCTCATATTCTAGTCCGATTCTATCATTCCACATTTTTTCATCTTCGGTGACTATGTTGTTTCCAAATAATGGGTTGACTCTCCCCCAAAGTCGGTCTGAATCCTGCCCGTTTAGACCGACTCCTGGTTCCCTAATGGTGACGCTTGGTCGGGCCACTACCCGAGGTGGGTTTCCAGTTTCTCCTAAAATCTCTTTGCCATCCCTTCTTGGCGGTATAACATACTTTTCAGTCTGGGAGGAAGAAAGAGCATTCTGGCTTGCCCCCAACCCAACCCGAGAAAGGGAAGTTGGTGGGATAGAGAGCTGTGGAGGATCCTCCACTTGGTGCTCCTTCGACTTTCTCATTTCTCAGAGCATTTCACCTACTTGGTTAAAGGTTTGGTCTGTCTTAATGGACATCTCAGCCAATCGTTGGTTGAATATCCCCATTAAGTGGTTACTCATGTTAGACAAGTCGGCCTGACTTGCTACCGAGCTGATGACCGGATCTATGACAGGTTCAATGACGGGTTCTATGATAGGGTCTAAGAGAGGTTCACGTGAGCCTGCCTCTTGGGAAATCCCTTTAGATCTTGTTCCTTTTGCGGCCATTTGACACAGGGTCCCACCGGGCGTGCCAAAAATTGTTTGCAATAAATCTCTGATGTGGTGTGTGTTGGGCGTGCCAGAGTCCGTGGGGACTCAAAAGTGGTGGTGATTACCTAATCTGACTACTAATCAGGCGATTTGTTATTTAACAATAAAATAACAGATAAAACAACAGAATGCGGGCTTTCTCTACTCTGATGCAAGTAAGAAATTACAAATGGAAACTGCAAAAAGGGAAACTAAATACAATGATTCAGAATACCTTCATAGACCTCATCTTCTCCATTGATTGAAAAGTAGTGATTACAAATGTTCAAAGTAAAAGAATAAAAACTGAGCACTCAGGAACCAAAACTCAGATCACTCAAAATCACTCAAGAACAAGAAAGAAATGTTATGAGGAGATACTAAAAGTCTGCTGAGAGCAGAAGTGGCGTGTGTGTTAGCCCCCTTCCAATGTTGCACCACATGCCCTATTTATAGACTTGTTTGCACAACTGCTCATGTTAGTGGTAATCATGGGGTAATGGGGTATGTGGCCCCTAGTTTCTAGGCATGTATCAATTTATGCTTCCACTATGTCCCATGATCAACTTCCATGACTTGTGTGATAATCCCACTTTCGCCACGTTCCTCTTTTCACGCAACTGCTTACTTTTACACCTCATCATATTCTGAAGACTGAAGACCACGTTCTCATTCCTGCTTAACTGTCTACCTTCCAAGTAAATTCATGACCTATTGTGTTTCTCTCTGTACAGCTTAATCTCTACTAGTGATATTAATCGGCCTTCTATTCAGTAGGGAGCCTCCTTGTCTCTCTCGGTCTTTTTACATCGATGTTGCCTTTGACCTTCACTGATCCCATGGACTGCTGTTCCTTATCATCCTAAGGTCTTGCTACTGCAGGATCTGCAGAAAAAGTCATCGGCCTTATCTGTTAATGCTGAGGTGTCCTTGGTCTTTTCTGATATCAGCCTTGTTTATTGAGACCGATATCTTTTATGAGCCATCTTGTTATTGCCGATATTAGGGCTCAATGGTCGGCTCAGTGTTCATAAATAAGTTGGGCATCGGTCAAATATTACCGATGTTAAGGCTATTGATGATACCACTCTGCCACTAGCCACTTGTTAAACTGGAGTACTTGTCTTTTATCATCCTTTCCTCGGTATTGATACCGATGTCCGTCATATTCTTCGGTCTGGATACCGATATCCTCATTTTAAAGATACCATCATTACTAGTAACTAGATTAGATACCGGTCTTTCCTGCATCATCGTCCTTATCACCTGTTCATCTGTCTACGTGGCCCAGTGATGACGTCCTGAGTCCACATGACTGTCACGTGCTTTGGGAAATCCTAATTTAGGGTGAAAACAATAGCACAGATGTATACATTCCCCATAATGGTTTTTCACTACTTGATGTAGAAGTCTGAGTTTTAGAGAGAGAGAGAAATGGAGAGAGAGAGAGAGAGAGATGGAATCATGGAACATGGAGGCAGTTTCTCAAAATGTGAGGCAGTTTAGGGAAGTTTTAATTGGGACATTGGCGAGATGAGAACAGAGTGGCAGTTTTAGAGAGCAGTTGTAATGACATTTTTGCATTTTCAAAATTGCATTATAAGTAAATAAGATTATTGGTTAGACTGTTAGTGTAAATATGAGTTATGATAAAAAGGGCAGGGTACCCCTCCTTTTGCCTTTCTATAGTAGAATAGATAATAAACTTTTAACTGTAAGTGCCATCAGTTACTTTCCTACTGCCAACCTAGAATGAGCCTTCTTAATTAATTTCTCTTCTTGGTTTCCTAGAAACGCGTTTAATTTATCAACAATGTTACACGCACTTTGAAAAGCACACCAAAATGCACAACCTTGCTTAAAAATGTTGGGCCTTGTGCTGAAAAATTTGTATACACAAAACACCTACTTTTGTGTGTGCAGACTATTTAGCATAAAGTCCAAATTTTTAAACAAAATTGTGCATTTTGATGTGCTTTTCAGAGTGTGTGGTGGAGCATTACTCTTAATTTATTGATCAGAACAATTTTATGGGCCACAGCTTTGGCAAAAACCAAAAAAGAAAAATAAAAAGTACTGTAGTTAAATAAATTAGTATTCGGTTCTTCATACACGTGTTAAGGCTTTGTACGAATACCCATTCGTGATATGTGAATGCTCAGGTGATGATGTTTGTTTAGTGATGAAACCAAAATGCTAGTATACGTTAATGAGCAGAACTAAAAAAAATTTAACAAAGTAATGAACTGTAATCGATAGCCAAGATTGTAAATAAATTGGATTTGCTATGAATTAAACAAACTGCAGGAGGTTAACAAAATAAACATAATGGATGGCTATGGAATGATCTTCAACAAGAACAACACATTGGGGACAGTAACAAAAGCCTATGATCACTTTGGAAAGAAACAGTAGCAATTAGAAAGCGAAGTGAAACTAAAATAGCTATGGCTATGGTTACTGAATTGGTGCGTCTTGGCGTTATCTAACCCCTTTTAAATGTTTGTCAATAGCCTTCAGATTTACTTCCCAACTCATCAACTACCCATTTTCAAATGTGGTTTCTTGAAATAATTAACTACCCACTTGTGTATGATTTATAACCACCCATACCTGCGGGTAACCTCCCACTCATATGTATATCAATACTACCCAACTGCTAATATTAGACGAGTAAATATTGGTTATAATGCGTCCCCAGACTATTTTTTTATTTTATTTTTTTGCTTGGAGAGGATCAATATATTAAAAACCGAATGGAACAGCAGCAGCCACTTGAGACTCTTGAGGATTTTCCTCCAAAACAAGGGGAGGAATATCGTCAATCGACATGGGCCCAAAAATATTACAATCAGCTGCCCAATGAGCTAAGTTATGAGCTACTCGATTAGCAGATCTAGGGACATTTTTGACATGCCAAAACATTGAATTTTAGGGCATAACAGACTAATTGTACATCATATCTTACATTTTCATTACATTTATTGGAAAGACCAACGATTACATAAAAAGGACTTGATAAATTATTTCAATATGTATACACAATAAAAAGTTTGATCTATCTATCAAGCAAGAAGTAGGGTAGGAGTAAAAGACGGAGGAATTGGTATATCCATAGTCCCTTCTAACATAAGGATCACATTCTTCATTGAAGGACGCAAGATTGGATCATCTTGCATGCACAACAATGAAACCTTCACCATCCTTTCAAGCCTCTTCATATCTACGTCTTCTTCTAGTACTTCGTCTCCAACAAGAAGAAGCCTTTTCAAATCATTCCCCACAAAACAACTATAAACCCAAGTTGAAAGAAGTACCTCATCAGCTGTTGAAACATTAACCTCCATATTACTTCTGCAACATATGATCTCCAACAACATAACACCAAAGCTATACACATCAACTTTCTCTGTTATCAAGGTGTTTTTGTGCCATTCGGGTGCTAAATACCCTCTTGTACCTCTCACTCCAGTGAGGGTTCCGGTTTGATTTGGCACTAAAAGCTTTGCTAAACCGAAATCAGAGATCTTGGCATTCCAAGAATCGTCGAAGAGTATGTTTCGAGGGTTTAAGTTGCAGTGGATAACATGGGTCTCACACTCTTCGTGTAGATATAGAATTCCTCTTGCTATATCCAATGCAATCCTCGCTCGCTCTCTCCAAATTGGACGCCTTTCAGGATTGAAGAGAAGATCAGCAAGTGAGCCATTGGTCATGAACTCATAAACAAGAAGCTTTTTGGTGCCATCAATACAATAGCCAATCAATCCAACCAAGTTCCGATGATGAGTTCTCCCAATTGCAGTAATTTCTGCTCTGAACTCCCTTTCTCCATCTTCTCCAACTTTTTCAAGTCTCTTCACGGCAACAGCCTTGTTTCCCTCAGATAAAACACCTTTGTATAATGTTACAAATGACCTCTTCCCAATCTCTTCCTTGAACCCATCTGTTGCTTTCTCAAGTTCATTATAACCAAATGATCGCAAACTAAACTCTCCGTTCAGCCCCAAGTTCACATTATTTCCTGACAATTTCTGATATCGATGAGCTCGATGTCTATATACAAAGAAACTAGAAACAGCAATCACAGAACACAAGAATGCCGCAGAACCCAAACTCAATGTTAGATTCAGAAGATGTGGTTTTTTGGTTTGAATAACAAAGTCTGGAGGAGGGTTGTTTTCTGTGACTTGGGCATCAATTCCAATTAGACGGCTCTTAAGAAAAGCTATGGTTGACCCACTTTGATTGAGTACTCCATATACCAGTGGAAGCTTATACTTATAACAAGTACCATTCCTATACAGAGCTGCCCAACAATTACAATCATCCAGGCAAGATTTACTACATGAATAATCCTTAATCATTGATGATAGTACAGAATAAGGATAGCCACCCCAATCAATGTAATTGAGAGCAGTTATGTTATAAATTGGATTCGGATCTTGCTTTCCACAACCTTGTTCGTCAATGAAACTCCTATAGCACCCAAGGGACTTCATTTCGGGGTTGACATAAACAAAACCAGGAAAGCAAAAGCAATCGGCTTTTGAAGTGCGGTTAACGTTGGAGCAGTAGCTGTTGACACCACAGAAACCCTTTGCTTTACACTGGTTTTGAAATGCAGACCATTGGATCGACACAGTGGAGGCGGAAGAGTTAAAGACGTGGCGGTAGAGCTTGAAAATCCCATCTGAATCGAGTGTTGCACGGTAAATAATAACATCGGATGAGTTATTATTATTCCCTATATATGAGGTGTTGGATAGAGTGAACACGTTGTTGTTGACACCGGAAGAACGCAAGCAAAGATGACCTCCAATGTCGAGATTCAGGTGTGTTCGTCCTTGTCCATAGAAAGTGTAGAACGGAGGCAAGCGTATTCCTCCTTGTCCATTGAAAGGATTAGGCAAGCCTGTTACTCCTTGTCCATAGAAAGGGTTGAACGTAGGCAAGCGTGTTCCTCGTCCATTGAAAGTGTTGGTCGACCAGTACGCGTCTTCGGGCATGGCAGAACTGTTCACAGGGTATGCCACAAGATTTCCATCACCCTGCATCCGTAGCAAATACCGTCCACCTGATTGATCTGAAGGTGATGAACTGGAGATCAAGGTATCACCAGAAGTCAGATTCTGACCGCCTAATAAGGTGTGAGTCGGGTAATCAAAACTCTGCCAGATAACAAATTGAGATCTCGTGTCGTTGTAGAGCACAAAGTTGCCAGAATTGAGCATGGAAGCTGAACCTGTAGGCTCTGAGACATGTAAAATGGGTATTACCGTTTTCTCTCCTCCATCATTAGTGTTCCTAAGTAGAAGCCCGCCGTGTTTTGTGAGCTCCAGCGTAGAGTTAGATGACAACGGTGGGCAGTCTCTGTTTGCACTCCACACAATTGTTGTTGCTGTGCTTGTGTTTTTATCAGGAGTACTGACACCCACCAGCCATATCCCGATTGCGAATCCATCGCCTTTCGGGTAGAAACCGAATGCGAAATGGCCAGAAGGGGATACCCATGAAGTGGGTTGGGTAGTGGGGAATAGTGTGGAACCCAAGGATATGTTGTTGGACTGCTCTTGCGCTTGCACTCCTCCTAAAGCTACCCAATATAGTACAAACAAAAACAGAGGTAGGAAGGTAACCACCACATGATCGGCAGCCATGAGACACCAGACAGTCTAGCGAGAGAGAGAGAGAGAGAGAGAGAGAGAGAGAGAGAGAGAGAGAGAGAGAACAACAACAAACAAATACCAAAAGATCCTAATGGGTTCACAATGAAATTTCCAACACAAACAAATTTTGAAAAGTTTCTTTTGCTAATCTCGGATACAATTTCCCCATGGAAACCTCTGTAAAGTGGAAATTAAACAAATGAAGAAGACTCTCATGGAAGTTGACTCGTTGACGGTAGTCTTTGTAACTACTTATTTGAGTAATGGTATGTTTCTCAAATTTTACATTCATCCGCACATGTGATAGTGTGACCATCCTCATTGTCATGGGTAAGAAGTATATTTGAGATACCAAATTTGTAAAGCATATATAGCATCAGTCCTAATGTCTTCACCTCAATAATTCTACCTTGGGAATACCTAAATACATCCATTTAATTTAGGCTTAGGCTTAGTTTGGCCCCCACGTGGCTTTTTAAAAGGAGCTTATGAAATTTATTACTAAGTTCTTTGATAATTTTGTATAAGTGACACACTACTCTTCAAAAAGATATCATGAAACCAAAAAGCAACCTTGAGCTTTTAAAAGCTCCATTCTAGAGCTTTTAAAAGCTCCCTCCAAAAAAGCCCTAAGTTCAATTTTTGCAAAGCTCATAAACTAGTTACCAAATGAATTAACATGAAATTGGGCTTTAAAAAAGGAGAAGCACCACGTGGGGGCCAAACTAAGCCTTAGTTTGGCTCTCACGTGGCTTTTTAAAAGGAGCTTATAAAATTTATTATTAAATTGTTTGATAATTTTATACAAATGACACACTACCCTACAAAAAGACATCATAAAACCAAAAAGTAACCTTGAGCTTTTAAAAGCTCCATTCTAAAGCTTTTAAAAGTTCCCACTAAAAAAAACTTAAGTTCAATTTTTGCAAACTTCATAAACTAATTACCAAATAAATTAACAAGAAATTGTGTTTTAAAAAAGGAGAAACACCAAAATAGGGGTCAAACTAAGCCTTAGTTTGCTCTCTACACCCACCATTTAAATTACAAGTTTAGAAAGAGGGAGAGAGTCAAAATGAGATGTAGAGAGAATTGGGGTTAGAGTTAGAGACAGAAAGATCAGGCTTAATTAAATCAGTAAATTGATATGAACTCTATTTAGTTCTAATTAATCTTTCTCTCCAAGTGCTATATAATAATTTACCAAGAAAATGGTGATCCAGTGATTCAAAACCTCACTAACCAGAGATTTGAAAGCTCTGTGTTATAAAAAAAAAAAGGGTTAATTACACTTACACCCCCTGTACTTTGGGTCAGTTTCACTTAGACCCCCTGTAGTTCAAAAAGTGACACTAACACCCCCTATACTTTGATTTAAAGTGCAACTGTCAACAAATCCGTCTAACTTAACAGTATAGTTCTTGTGCGGGAAGTTTCCCTCCAAAAATGACTTTTAAAAGACCTATTTACCCTTCAAAATTGGTACAAAGCTCAAATCAACAAAACATTTCATTCCAACAAAACAGAACACTACATGCTCTGCCAGCATTTCCCTTCCCTTGATGATGTCTTCAGGCAGCTCCTACACAATAAGTGGGTCGTTGAAGTTCAACCCCAGGTTATGTAACTGTGGGAAACGTGCAATTGTGAAAGTTACAGAAAATGAAAAGAATAGAGGAAGGTTGTACTATGTTTGTCCAAATGGGTATTGTGCAATGTGGGACTGGTGCAATCCCATTGCAGATAATACAAGGCTTGAAGCTGGGCAGAGGCAGAGCACAAGGGTTGCAGGTTACGAGAGAACAAGGATGGATGAGGATGAAATCACAGAGCTTAGGGCAGAAGTTGCAGAGTTAAGCGCTCGTTGCGGTGTGCTCGAACGAACTGTCGGCTTAATGAAGACACTAATTAACACATGCATTTTCATGGATGGGCTCTCTCTAATGGTGGTTGTAGTTTCATGTCTGATGTAGAAAGATGTATGCTTTGAATGTTTTGAACTGGAATGCCTAAGTGATGTAGTAAAATGCATGTTTTGAGTGAATAAGAATGAGTTTGGTTTAAAACATAAGTGATGTAGTAACATATCAAACTGTAACATTTATCAAACATATATCAAACATAATGTTTGATTTCTGCACATGTAATAACATATGGCAACCATAAAGTTTGGTTTGTGCCCCAACAAAAAATATGCATCCATGTCCTATAATGCACACAAAACTTCTGCCCTGCATTGAATTTCTGCAGCCCAAAAACTAACACAGAAAACACCTTTTAGAAGTTGGTTTTTTTATCCTTTTCTTTCTCAACCCCTATTGATGCATCAGCTCCAGCCTTTAGTGCATTTGTTGCAGCTCTTGTTGATCCACCTCTTGTTGCTTTATGTTTCCCTCGAATTGAATTCAATTTCCCTCTTTTTGGTGGCAAATTAAACCCACCTATTGGAGATGCTCTGGGAAGTGCAGTTTCTTTTGGTGCAGCAATTGGTAGTGCTATTCTTTTTTGTGGTGAGTTAAAACCACCAATTGGTGCAGCTCTTGGTCGCATAGTTGGTTGAGAAGCTGAACAAACACCCTGGGCAATTCCACCCTTAGACATAATGCACAATAATTAGGTAATGTACAATAATTAGGTAATGTGCAATAATTAGGTAATGTACTATAATTAGCTAAGGTAAGAAAAAAAGAGATGAATAAAATCACCTTGCTGCTTGCACATGGTTGAGAAGCTGAACTGACCCCATTTTTCACAAGCTTAGATTTTGGATGAACTGGACCTTTACATGACCTCTGGTTGTGTCCAGGTTTCAAGCATTTCTTGCATCGCATGTACCTATTATTCCTTGAAATGGTGTTAGGATTCTTTGCCTCATCTTAATCTCTTCTTCTTAATTTCTTTGGTCTTCCAGGGGGTTTCCTATAATGTGGAGGTGTAATTGCATCAATTCCTGTATCAACCCAGTCATGTTGACCTGGAATAGGAGAGATCATAGTTGCATAAGCCCTCATATATGTCTCCTTGCTGTAGTATTGGTGAAGACAAGCCTATCTTCACCAATTCAAGCATGGTAATAATAGGCTTGTCCCTCGCTTCAAGTATATAGTCATTAAAAGACTCACTTAAATTGTTAACAAGTATGTCACACCTACTCTTTGGAGTGAAATGGGATCTGGCCCATAATTCTGGTGAGTTTTTTAGCAGCCACGTATGTGGTTTTCCCTGAGGATCAAGTACCTCCAACTCCTTCATATGCAGCTCAAATTCTTTAACAGTCCCACATGAAGCTGCCTTCCACATCAAGTCCTTCAATTCCTTTCCTTTAAACTTTTTTTTAAAGTTTGCATACAGGTGCCTCAGACAGTACCTGTGCTCAGTTGATGGCAACAATTCAGCAAATGTTTCTACCAACCCTTTTTGTCTGTCGGATATGAAGGTCCAACCCATTACTTCAGGTTTGCCAATATCATTAGACAACTCAGTCAAAAACCAAGTCCATGAATCCTTGGTTTCTGCCTCAACCACAGCAACTGCAATAGGGAACATGTTGTTATTCCCATCTCTGCCAACTGCACTCAGAAGTTGTCCTCCATATAATCCCTTCAGATGGCATCCATCTAATCCAATAATTGGCCTACACCCACTCAGAAAACCAGCCTTTTGAGCCTTATAGCTAACATAAATCCTTTGAAATGTAGGTGACAAGTCCAAAGAAGGCCTCTCCACCATTATCTTCAAATAGCTATTGGGGTTGAACTTCCTAACAGTCGCACAATAATCCCACAACTTTGCATATTGCATCCTATGATCACCATACACAATGTCCTTGGCTTTTCTCTTAGCCCTATAGAGTTGACTCCTACTCACATCAACCATGATGTCCCTCCTCACACTTTTCTACATTGCAGCTATATTCCACTCAGGATTGTCTCTAATACTATCTAAGTACTTATGTGAAAGATACCTGGATGTAACTTGGTGATTCATAAATGACCTCCCACACTTGTGTTCCCCCTTAAGTGACTTTATTTGAAATGTCTTTTGCCCTTACATTGGAGATGCATGTATTCTCCATCCACATTCATTCCTACATACAACTGTGATTCGTTTTGCCTCATTCTTAACAAACTTTATGTCATACCCATTTTGAACATTCCATTCCTTCAAGGCATTTCTAAACACTTGGGGTGTAGAGAATTGCATACCAACTTTAAGCTCTGGTTTTAACATGTCTACATCCTCATTGAATTCTGGCCAATGATCACCATCTGAGGAACCATTCAAGCTAAGCACATCATCATCACATGGATCTGAAAGCCAACCATCCAAGCTAAGCACCTCTTCACTTTCAGCATTCCCTCCTCAGGAGCTGATGGACCTGAGATCTGAGTATTATCCCCATTATCATTACCCCCATCATCCCCATTATGGACATCATTAAATATATCATCATCGCTGCCCTCGAGCCCTTCATTTATCCAACTAGGATCAGATTCTTCCTCAGATTCAAACTCAGCACCTGCCTCAGCAACCTCACAAAATATGTCATCCCATGTACCTTCCACATCATCACCTATACCTTGTTGAAAACCAACATGAGGATCCATAGGTTCCTTCTCTGAGTTTTCATCTTGTCGGCTCTCTACGTACACCTCAACATTAGCCAGCCCCTCACCATGCATCTCAACTTGTTTCAGCATCTCCATAACCTCCTTGTCCTCCAAAATCCTCTCTAAGCCTTCATTGAGGGTCAAGCCAGGTACCTTATAGTACACTAGGCTAGTTGATGGGTGTCCTAGTTCAACCAACATATGTATAAGCTCAACATAGGACATTAAATCTGGGTCAATGTCCTTAAATACCTTAATTTGGCCTCCCTTATACACCTTCAACTGACCATTTTCAAAATAACCGCCATGGTGCATTGCAATCGTCAATGTTCCAGACATTTCTGCAACAAAAGTCACACTTTAACATTTATATACCTTTTTTTTTTGAATTTTTTTAAAGAAAATATGAATACTAAAGTCAATTGGCCCCCCCAAAGTTCCACCAAAACAAACAGAAAGTCTAATATTAAAGATTTTAGTACATGCAGAAAAGGGTTGTGGTCCCCCAACAATTTCATAAAGTGAAGTGATCCAGCATAAATCCTCACACAAATCGACACCAACTCAGCATAAAAAAGTGTTAAACCCCACACAAATCGACACCAACTCAGCATAAAAAAGTGTTATACCTCAAACAAATCGACACCAACTCAGCATAAAAAAGTGTTATACCTCACAGAAATTGCTTGTCCCTTCTCTCTCTATTTCGCAAGACTTAGATTCGATCCTCGTCCAACTAAAATGGATCTTCGAACACTGCGTACACCTCGAGCAGATCTTCAATCCTCACTACATTTTCTGGGTTTGATCCTTCAGCTTTTCTTCTGGGTTTGATCCTTCAGCTTTGCTTCGTTATCTCTCTTTCGTTGATAGATGCCTTTAGCCCAAGCACAGAATATATGAGGGTATGATGGTAATATACGCAAAATGTTAACGTCCGTTGACAGTTGCACTTTAAATCAAAGTATAGGGGGTGTTAGTGTCACTTTTTGAACTACAGGGGGTCTAAGTGAAACTGACCCAAAGTACAAGGGGTGTAAGTGTAATTAACCCTAAAAAAAACAATGGAAGTCCCTAAACTAGAGAAGGGTCAAAGCTTCTGTAATCAGGCTTAATGATTAAAAGAAACATCTAAAAATCACTGAGATTTTTGCCAAAAAAACAAAATTGACAATGTGCCAATTCGGAACTATAGGTCAGAAGAAAAACCAAAATAAACTGAAATCACACAAAAGCAACAAAATTAGATGTATGATGAAACCCTTCACAAAATTATGGAGGATTTTCAGAAAGATAAGAGAGAAACACAGAAAAGAAAGCACCAAAACATTTTACACTGACACAACCTAAAATGGAGTAAAACATACACACACAGAGAGAGATAGGTTTGCTTTCCCGTCCTTGTACTTTGCTTGAAGGAAAAAGAAAAAAAAGAAAAAAAAAAGTAAACGGATTTCCAGCAATAATATCATGAGTAATGCTACACACTCTCTGAAAAGCACATTAAAATGCACAACCTTGTTTAAAAAAGTTAGACTTTGTGTTAAACAGTATGCACACACAAAATACCCTTTTTTGTGTGTGCAGACTTTTCAGCACAAGGTATAACTTTTTTAAGCAAAGTTGTGCATTTTAGTGTATTTTTCAAAGTGTGTGTAGCATTGTTGTACTCACTCCGTTCCATAATAAGTGTCCACTTCCTTTTTGCATAATGTTTAAGAAATTTGTATTATATTAATTTATTTGGTTCATTAAAGAGTCACTTTCCACCCTTTGATGTGATGGGTGTTTGACTTTTTGCTTGTTTTGGGACCACAATTAAATGCTTCTTTGTCTTTATTATAAGGGTAGTTTTGGAAAGTAAATAAAAATTATATGCCAATTTAGGAAAGTGGACACTTATTGTGGGACATCCAAAAAAGGAAATGTGGACACTTATTATGGGACGGAGGGAGTAATATCATTGGTTGTAGCAGATTTTTTTTCCCCTTTTTTTTATATTAAAAAAAAAAAAGAAAAGAAAAGTAAAAAGGAGAGATTAAGAGAAGACAGAGAGAGGTAGAGAGGAGCTTTTGGCCAAAGTCGTAGTACTAATCTTTCGGACAGCACTTCAGTACTGTAATAACAGTGTTGTTAGTGCTGTTCTTCACACAAATGCATAGTAAAATTACTTTTGCAAAAGTAGTTTTTAAAAAATTGCCCAATTTTACTATTCATTTTATGAAAGGAACAGCACTAACAGCACTGTTATTACACTACTGTTGTTCCTAATATTTCTAGAAATGAAAAGGCATTACACATGTATGGCCTAAATAGAAAATAAATAATACTTGGGGCACCAAAGGCCACAAAGAACTTCTACAAAATGAGTAGAAAGTTTATGTGGCACACTGGAACCCACCAGCAATTAATGGAAATTATGGTTAATTACTGGCGGATCCCAGTGTGCCACATAGACTTTCCACTCATTTTGTGGAAGTTCTTTGTGGCCTTTGGTGCCCCAAGCATTATTGATATAAAATATACCTTTCAAGTTTGGGTTTTGTCTCATTTTAATTGTTGTAGTTTCAATTGCGTTAATTTGATCTCTTAAGTCTGTAAATAAAAAAATATGGTCCAAATGTCTCTGTGAGAAAATATGACGGAATTCACCCACTGTTATGCAGAATTACATTGATAAGTAGTGTGGAGATTGGTGGTATTCCATTTTTTTTCCTTAAAAGAATAACAGTAGATATAGCATGTGAGTAAATTTTGTCAACTTTTCTCGCAGAATTGGACACTCAGACCACATTGCTTCTATTTAAAAATTTCAGGGACCAAATTGACGCAATTGAAATTATAGGGGCTAAAAATGAAACAGAGACCAAACTTCAAGGGTAGATTTTATAATGGTCTAATTATACTTTACACTCTTATACTATATCCATGTTTTCAATTGGATACATTTACTTTTTTTTTTGTTCAATTAAACCCTTGAACTTCAAAATTTTATTCTATCAGACACAAAACCTGACGTGCTAGCTTAAACTAACGAAAATTGCCACGTAAGTTGCACGTGATATTTACCTATCACAGGATAAAATAAGACAAACGAATTGCATTAATTCGCATTCGATCAGATCCAAAATCACATCATTTTCGCGCCATTCACAATCTTTCTGTTTATTTTAATCTGTGACAAGTAAGCATAATGTGCAACTTACGTGACAATTTCTATTATTTTAAGCCAACGACGTCAAGTTTTGGGTGTGATTGAATAAAATTTTGAAGTTCAAGGGTTCCGTTAAAAAAAAGGTACATGTATCCAATTAAAAACACGGGTATAAGGGTGTAAATTATAATTAAGCATTTTATAGTATAAGGACTCGTAACAACATCATATTCGATTAGGTGTGTGCATATTTATTTACGAGTAATGCTAGGCACACTTTGATTTCCACATTGAATTTTACACTCAGTTTTACATGCATGTACTCTGCGCTGTGTAAGTGGTGTACAAAAAAGTGTGAAAAATTTACACAGCACAAGGTACATGTATTTAAAGCATAAGATGTCAAAATCAGTGTGAATTTCAATGTGTGTCTAACATTATTTATTTATTTACATCTATGTAGTCCAAGACATGAACATGATGAACACGTCTCTCCAAACTGTATGATAGGGGTGACAATTTTCGACCCGACACGGAAATAAACGGGTTTGTGTGACCTGTGCCGTATAAGGACACGAGTCATAAACAAGTCGACCCGTTTGACACGATTAATAAACAGGTTTAAGCGGGTCACCTCGTATAACCTGTTTGACCCGATTAAGTATGTAAGTGCAGTTGGGCATTTTTTAGTTCTAAAAATAATTTTTATTAATCTGGAAGTCTAAAATATAAATAATATAAATAAGAATTAAAAATAATAATTTAAATATATATATATATAAACTAAAATTAAAATTTTTTTGCTCCTCAAAAAAAATGAAGAGTAATTACCAATTTACCAAACAAGTAAATCTTATATAATAATTAATAACTAATGTAATAAAAAAAAATTTAATAACTAATAAGGGAAAGAGGAACCGAGGAAGCTGCTTGGAAGCATCAAACAATGTAATATTGCATAAAAAAAAAACAAGAATAAAAAAAAAAAAGGGAGTAACCGAGGAGTAACTGAGTAAGGTATTTCTCCAATCTTTTTCTTTTTTCATTCTTTATTTAATTTTCCCTTTTAAGGCTTTTTCTATAGCTTGTTTTTTAACTTTTTTTTTTTGTTTTTTTGTTTTCTATATTCTGTGGCAAATCTTTTGGTTTTTAATTTTCTTTGTTTTTATATTTGAAGTATTTTGGTATTTAAGATGATATGTAATACGTGTTAATAATTGATGGGAAGACTTGCTTGTGTTCTTAGGACTATAAGTTTTTTTTGAATAACCCAACCGAGCTAATCGATCGGTTTTCTTAAAATTACCTAAAACTACAAAACCGATCCGACTGTCCAAATTGGCAAAATTGACCAAAAGTCGAAAAAATTTACCGAATCGACCACTTCAGTTGGTTTTCAAAACATGAAAAAATCGAAAATAAAAAATAAAAATAATAATTCAAATCGAATCGAACCGAACCAAACCAATGACACCCTACACAGGTTAGACGGGTTAAACAGGTGACCCGTGTATGACTCGGCACGATTATGACCCAATACGATTATAACACATTAAAAATGACACGATTATAACCCGACACGACATGACTGCAACCCTACCGTATGATGCCTGACAATTTATTACAAAAGAAAACATTTTTTTTTTTGACCGACTTTTAATCAATAATTGTTTACTATGTACTCCAAGACATGGACTTGATGAACACGTCTCTCCAAACCTTGTGATGCCTGTCAATTTATTGGAGAAGAAAATATTTAACTAATTTTTTTTTGGATTACGAAATTTTTTCACTATTAGTTGACTGACTTTTAACTTCGTAGAAAGCAAAATTGCAACAGACTTTGAAAAGTCCTTACAACAGACTTTTCCCTACCAAAAAAAAAAAAAAAAAGGCAAAAAAAAAAAAGCAACTTTTACGCTATGCACATATGTTGTGAGAGAGGCCTCCGCCATTAATTAGATAGATAAAATGCTTTTTGGAGAAATAAATCTTATCCATTGGATCAAAACTGTTGTTACAATTTGTTATCATTGTGGTTACAAATTTGCCATATTGGTTACAATATTTGTTGATACGTACAGAAATATCCAATCAATGAGTATAAGACTTGATGACCACATCGTGTGCTGCCCGATCAAGAGGTGTTGTTATCCTGACCGGACCACCCTATGTTACGAGACCTGGCCAATGGGTTGCGAACATCGCTTGGGCCTAGTTCCTCGCTGGATAGATCAGGCTAGCCTAGATATGCAATCCAGGCTCATCCAGACAGTTTCTTATACCAGTTAGACGACTAATGGAATGTTAAAGATTGTTTCCTAATTAATCTAATTAGGAAACTGGCACGGTTTGCACTAATCAATCCTAATTGGATTGCATTACCTTATCAATGTACTTACCATGTATGAGGAGGTCTCTTGAGAAGATAAAAGAGGCCCCTCACCCCTACGAGGAGGAGGATCACCAGTCTTCTAACAGTACTCATCATAGACTTGTGTAGCCCGCCCGCCCGGCCTCTGGAAGTTCCAATCCATTGTCGGTTCACCAAAGGTTACCGGCTATTCCATAACATAGTAAAAGTGCCAGACACAACCATGGACGTAGGTGACTTCATTAACAGGGTCGAACCACATACAATTTTCTCTCGTCTTCTTCTTCTTTCTTACTTTGCATCCAAAATTTAGCATCATCAGTTTCGCGCTATCTGTGGGAATCGACAGTTTTCCAGCAATAAAAATTCTTGACTGATCGTATCACACCAGTCTCGGGAAAAATCATTGTTTTTAAATGCATATTTGAATTCTAGAATTATTAATGTTGATTAATAATTGAGATGAGGTTGACTGTGGGTCAACGGGGAGTGTCAAATGAGGACACCATAAGTTGGTAATTCATGAAGAATTGATATGATTTAAATGACATTTATTTTATTTAAATGTTATTTGAAATATCTGGTGTATGTGAAGTAATTTTATCTGTGTAGAGTAATTTATGATAATGTTGATCTTATTTTAGATCGTTTAGAATACTTTGGAGAGAACGTGAGTGATACGGTACGTAAAAGGTAGGTTGTATAGAGATTCCACGGAAACAGTTTTTGGAACGTTATTTTAGACCCAAACGGAACTTAGATGAAAACTTTTATAAATTATAATTTTCACTTGTGAAGTAATGAATTAGACGTTAAGACATTTTGGGAGATAATTAGAAGTTTTGAGAACTTATAGGGAGATAAAACATAATTTTCGAGAGTTGTGACTATAAATAGAAAAAACATGAGATGACATGCTTAGTTTCATGCCTTCGCAACTTTTCTAGAGGCATGCTGACTTCTTCCCTAGCCTGAACCGTGCCACCATTGCTGGGCTTGCACAACGCTTATCAGGGTGAAGACAAATCTTTCTTGGGCCAAATGGGTACATGCCCCCGTCTCTCTGCATTCGGCCTTAAAAACTTTTGGCGGTTTTTAGGTGCAAACAAATATGGAACATGACTACTAACAACTCTTGTGCATATGCAATTCGTATATTCTCAACTAAAAAACATTTCTATTGTATGTTATTTAGATAGGAGGACTCTAAATAATAACCAAACACTCCCTAATTAAGTTAAAGAGCAATGCTAAATCCCAAACATGGACCCTAACAAATTAGATAAAACTTAAATGACAGAGGCATGAACATAAAGGAAATTTTTCCTTGGAATGCATGAAAATCTCGAGAAATGTCAAACCCAAATTGAGAATATTTCGTTATCAAAATCAAACTCCAAGAATTCTCAAGATCTCAACAGTGAGTAAGGAGAGAACAATTTAGTTTGGGGTGAATTTTTATGAAGAGGTTATGGCTAAAATTAAAAATAGAAGAGGGTTAGGAGAGAAAATATTGCATGACATGCACGAGGGTCAGTTATTGTAGTTATTAATAAAGGTCTTAAATGCTATTTGATCTCCTTTTACAGCAAAACTTAGAATACAAAGGGCTCGAAAACTCTTCAAGTACTAACATTTGTTACCTATTAATAATTGATGGCTAGTTATGACTGCCTCTTAGCTTCTTCTATCATTTATCTCATTAAAGATTTTTTTTTTTGGAAATGCTAATGTCATTAAAAGATTAAGGAGTTACTAAAAAGTTTATTCCATGAGAAGAGACAACAGATAATTTTTATTTACTTATTGGAAATGGTAATGTCGTTAATAGATTAAGGAGTTACCAAAAGTTTACTCTCAATACATACGTACAAGGCAACTGATCAATCATTTGTCTCGTCAATAATTAATTTATGACAATAATTATTACATGTAGGAGGAGTTTAGGAGTTTTGTTATGATATACTCTATGCGTCTCATTTTGTGAGTCTATCTGTGAGAACTCAACGTATTAAGGGGACAAAAAGAATCTACATCTACTTTTCACAATTGTCCCTAATCATTATAACTACTTTTTTTAGTTTTGTTTTGAGGTAGATTTTAATGAAGAATAGTTTTGGAAAGTAAATAAAAATTATATACCAAATTAGGAAAGTAAACACTAATTTTAAAATATCCCAAAATAAAATACTGGACTCACAAATTGAGATAGAAGAAGTACTGTCAAATTAGGTGGGGACAAAGGACAATTGAAGGGGAGTAACATGAAGAGACTTGCATTAATATGGAGTGGATAAGTGAGTGAAAAAAGGTACTCAATTTTTTGTCTCATCAATAATTAATTTCTGTCAATAATTAGTACCCGTGGGAGGAGTTTAAGATTTTTGTTATGATATATCAAATTTGGTGGGGACAAGGACAATTGCAGGGGAGTTACATAATGAGACTTTGATTAATATGGAGTGGATAAGTGAGTAAATAAATCAGATTTCAAGAATAGCTTGGATTAATATGAAGTGGGTATGTGAGTAAATAAATAAGATTTCAAGGATAATTTGGTCAGTCTCTAAAAGTGTAAAAGAATGTAGATGGTTGGTGTTTTTTTATAGTTAGTATAGATAGAGATACAGATATAGAAAGGAAACATAAATTAGGGCAGCTCGGATGGAGTTTATGGAAAAGGACCAACACTTTGGCACAATTACTTATAATATGCATATAGTAGAAATATGCTAAATTATACTTTAGTCTATTAAATTATACACCTGTTTTTAATTGGATTTATAAATTTTTTTTTTTTTGCAATTGGGTTCTTGAACTTCAAAAATTTATTCAATTAGACCCAAATTCTGACACTGTTAGCTTAAATTATTAGAAATTGTTACGTACGTTACGCGTAATGCTTATCTGTCACATGTTAGGTTAAGATAAACACGGGAGACTGTGAATGGCTAAAAAGTGATGTGATTTTGGGTATGATTGAATGCAATTTTGGATCTAGTCAAACGTGCTTCAAATTTGATTGACCGCGATTTCAGATCTGATTGAATGTGATTTTTCGCATTAATCACAATCTCCCATGTTTCTCTTATCCTAACATGTGATAGGTAAGCATACGCGCAACGTACGTGACAATTTCTAATAGTTTAAGTTAACAGTATCAGGATTTTGATCTGATTGAATAAATTTTTGAAGTTTAAGGACTCAATTGCAAAAAAAAAAAAAAAAGAAAAGTTTATGGACCTAACTGAAAACAGATTATAGTTTAATGGACTAAAGTGTAATTTGCCCGTAGAAATATATTGAAATGTGATTGTTCTATGTAGTATCCACACAGACAATATTTTCACACATGCATGAACCAATCACATTTCAGAAGAAACACCTTATGTACTGAAAAGAAATTCTATAACTTTTAGGTTTAAAGTTTGATTTCATATTCCCAAATGCAACATTAGTCATTCGTTACAAAGCTAACCTTTCCACAAATTATTGGTTCCAAAAGGACATCCTCTAATGCTAATACTAAGTTCTCACACATGCATTAAGAGCATCCTCAAGAGTTATAGTCAAATGGCTACATAGCCAAAAGGCCCAAAACTTACCTTTTGATATCCCATTAGTCATTCTAGCTAGCCAGCCATTATTTCCAAAAGACTAGTTAAATTTGGAGGGTCAAAATCCAAACTCTCTCCAAAGTCTTAATTGTTAATTTTCATATAACGGATGCTATAATTTTTTTTTTTTTTTTCATATAACGCAATTGGTGATAGTATCAATGGGTTAATAATTATTGGTCGGGTGAAGTTATCCAGTGTCGACGACATTGTTTATGGGCTCTCTTTCGTTTGGGTAGTCTCTATTCTGCAGCTTGTTGATGTAAACAATCCACAAAAAAAATATCAAATTCATTTTCTTATGATGTATTGTTATAGTTTTTATTTTCTTTTTGTTTGATCGAATGTGCTCCTATGGTTGAATCCCCTACTTCTTCCAAAATTAATATGCACCTCTTTTCCCTCAATCGGACCCACAATCCTTTTCTTTACTGAAAAGATTCAAAACTTGTTCTTATAAATCACTCACTTGTTTACCATAAAATTAACCAGAAGAGTTCTAGCGGACTAATTTGGTATACAACTTCAACACCCTCTGTAATACTAAAATAAATGAATGTTCGATCTCTTCTCAATCATTAGCTATACAATTGAGACTTCAACTCCAGACAAGCAACTCTAGAACTATTTTTTTCTTCATCAAACTAAATGATTTAGTTATATTCAGGAAAAGCCAATTAATTACAAATATGACTGAATGAACATATAGACCAAAACACAACCCTACTCACCAGATCATTCACCTCAACTAGTAACCAAATAAAAAAAACCGAGCTTCGGTAGTGGTAGTAGCTAAGAAACATTCGCCAGGGAAAAAATATCCCAACCACCATTTCCAGCGATGAACTAATTAAGATCGCTATAAGGGTCAAATCCATTTTATCATCTGTACTTTGGCCCATATTAAAGTGACCCCCTGAACTTTGATTTATTGCACATAACCCCTTTATTTTAAACTAAAGTGAAATCGATATGTTGTCCATCTAAATGGACGGAAAACACATTTTCCCGCTAAACAGCCTCAAGACAAGACATATTTGCCCTTAACTTCTTCACTAAACACCAAAAATAAAACCATAATCCCTTTTGAGGAAATTGATTCATTAAAATGCATGAAAACTGAATAATAAAAAAATAGGTGCAAAATGATACATTGAAAAATGCATGATTAATGGAATAAAACTGAATGTAAGTGCAAAATGTTGTTCAACAAATGCATAATATTGGGACATTCTTGTCATTTCATTGTTACATTTAGCAGATTCCATGATTTCACTTTAGTTTAAGTACATGAGAGTTATCTGCAACAAATCAAAGTCCAGAAGTTACTTTAGCACGGACCTGTTTGCTATGATTTTTGCGGACGTGCCAGGATCTTTGTATGAAAGCCTAAACGTGCAAAAACTATTTTTCTATAGAATTTGCGAGTGATGCATGGAAACCGTATCTAACTTCTGACAAGTAATTGTGCAAACGAGTATGAAAGTATCCCTGTTTAGGTTCCTAGACAATATTGAAGCACACAAGTCTAGAAGTGATGAAAATGCAATAAAAAAGAGAATTAAATAAAAAGAAAGGTTTTATTTAATTGCAGAAAAAGAAATTGGAAGGTAATTAAGAATGCTAGGAAAGCCTAAGAAAGAAAATAAAAAAGATGCTTTTTATTTTTGCAAAAACTTAGGATGCTATTTGGATGCATTTTTGGAGTGCGGGGTTTCGAGAGTGACGCAAAGTGCCTTTACAACTTGGCCAGCATGTGTATTTATAGCGGCCATGGAAGTAGAGGTAAGGAAAAAAAATTATCTGATAAAACTTATCTGGTAAAAAAATACCAGATGTCATCTCCATCAATCTGATCTTGAATTTGGTCTATATATATTGTGGCATGTTTCAACTGACTTCTCTTGTAAGCAAAAGATATCTCTCATAATGTGATTGGTATTATCTCCAAAACAACCATAATGCTAGAAAATTATCTTTTATAAGTGATAATATTTTAAAATACTATTTTTCCATATCAAATAATATATCAATTCCAATCTTGAAATATTATCTTTCCATAATCTATGAATGAAAATAATAAAACCAAATATAGCTTAGTATAACACAATACTAATCAATTCGAACAAGGTTGAATTGATGCAAAGCCACGTCATTATGGTCCACCTTGTCATAAAATTATCTTGCGAGTAGTGTCACGCACATTCTAAAATTCACATTGAAATTTACACTGGACAATCCGCATAGAACTCATGTGAAACCCACAAGAGCACCACCGAACTCAACGACCACGATTGTCATGCGTGGATTTCAGAGTGTGCCTAACATTATTGTCATCTTGCATTTCGTGGAGCAAAGCTACGTTCTCATAATGAGTGTCCATTATACTTTTGCACAAACTTTAAGAAATATGTATTATATTCATTTTTTTTGTCAATTAAATGCTACTTTTCTCTTTTACCCTTGATATGATGGGTGTTTGACTTTTCCATTGATTTTTGGACCACATATGAATGTAGGGCCGGCCCTGAGGGTAAGCGGCACACGCGGTCGCGTAGGGCCCCCCTTAAGGCAGGGCCCACTCTAAAAAATAGTAACCCAAATTTATTATTTAAGTAAATCAATAAGTAATATTTGTAATATTTATGTTAATATACTGAGGGCCCCCATTTAGAAGTTCGAGTAGGGCGCTCAAAATCTCAGCGCCGGCCCTGTATGAATGCTACTTTGTTTTTATTGTAAGGGTATTTTAGGATGTTTGTATAAATATGCATTGGTCTTTTTAAAGTGTACATTTATTTTGGAATATCCAAAAAAAGATTATTGGACACTTATTTTGAAACGAAGGGGCAGGGGAGTAACCAAAATACAGCCAAGGCCAAAAAGGTGCTGAACTGATCAATTGAATAAGGACCAAAGATTGAATGGCAGCCGAACAAAGCTTAGGCCGACCAAAAAGGTGCTGAACTGATCAATTGAATAAGGACCAAATTTACAAAATAGCCAATCAAAGTGGCCACATTTATTTAAAAGTCAAATAATGGCCAAATTGCTAAATGGGCAAGCCACTGGAGAGTGGAGACCCACCAAAGTTGAAAGCCATCCAAGGCTTACAATAAATTTGACATGTGGTCAGTCCGATAGACATCGATAGCGCCAGGCCGAAATAATCATGTCAGTTGATCTAATCCCATTCGGCCCAACTTTAAAACAATCACTTCATCATTAAATTCATATTATTAGTTTCTTTAAACCGAATACAAAAAAATCATATTCTATCTTCTCATAAAACGGTCCATATTCTTTATACGAAAAAGAGAGAGCATAATTTGAGTACAAACAGGATCAAATTACAAGGATTAAAATGTATTTAACCTTAGAATCACAGTGAGAAACAATAAGCCGATATATGGAGAAAGAGTAATATTTGGGTGAAACGCTTTTTACAAATACTCACAAACACACTCTATTTCTCTCCTAGGTGACATTGTGGGGTCCAGATAATTTCAATGAACTCCACAGTACCACACACAGGAGAAAGATAGAGTATGTTTGTAAATATATAAAAAGTATTTGTCACCCTAACATTGTTGATGGAGAAAACAGGGTCTCTATCCCAGACCATTAATTCTTACTAGAAATAAAATAATAACCACCGAAGAATTCCCAATCCAATCCTACCAACAGTCGAACCATAACATCAGTAGCACCACTAAGCAAAGCCTAACCCTTGCTGGGCTTTGTTGTGAGTCATTGAGGGGCTTGCGGTTAGATTGAGTTGAAGTGTGTGCGAATACAGTCCGGATTAAGATAAGAATAAATATATACTCTATATAGTATATATTACTCCATCTGTCCTACTTTTTGAGTTCACTTTTGAGAACCCAAATTATTAAGGGGATAAAAAGAATTTACACCTACTTTTCATAATTGCCCCTAATTATTACAATACCCTAATTATTACAATAATTTTGTCTTGGTGTAGATTTCAAGGAATGATAGTCTTGGAAAGTACCCATTCGCCGCGTGGGGAACCGGGTAGCCACCACACCTCATGAAAATGATTTAGCAACCTCCAATAGTCATATATAGGATTTAGCATGTGCAGAAATGTGACAGTACCACCCCTATGCGCAAAGGTACAATCCGAGGCGAATTTGTGTCCGCAGGACGTGCACGCGCAAGTTTTAAAATTCAAGGCAAATTGGTGTCCCAAATTTGGGATTTGCACCCCCCCCCTGCGCGCGCGTGCGAGAGCCTCTCTAGTATACAAGCTTACAATACTTAGAAGGATAGATCATGTATAAGGAGTAAAACTCCCTTGTGTTTAAACAATGTGGGATCTTTGTCAAATCACACTTTAGGCTAGAGTTTGAGTTTTTTAAATAAGGAGGCCCATGGCCCAAAACTTTGTTTTAAATTAAAAGGCCTAACAACTAAACGTTATAACCCAATTAAATTGTTATAACCCATATAACCCACAAGTAATCCAACATACTATAGATTATCTACTGCTTCATAATTTTCTCTGACCAACATCTCATCTTCGGCATTTGGATGGTGTAGGTCTTGAATATGATTTGCTTGTTAATATATACTCCGTATGTTGCAATTAATACATAGTGAATCATGTAGATGACCCTGTTGGAATTATCGAGTTTCCTCTTATTTGGGCATTGGGTTTTTTATTTCAAAAATGCAAACAAAGTCATTTACATTGATGTGGTTAGTATCTTGTATTAATAATATGGTCATTGGAGACTATTGAATCTATTAACTCCAATATTAAAAATATGGCCGTTGGAGGTTATTAATCTATTAACTCCTATATTAAAAATATGGCCGTTGGAGGCTATTAAATCTGTTTTTAATAAAATGATCGTTGGGCAATTTGTCTAATATAAGTAGCCTTCCCTCTTCCCATTTACACAATGGAAAAAAAAATTCTCTCTTTTGTGATTCTTTAAAAAAAAAAAAACCATTTCATTATTTTGGAGCAATTCTGAGCACTCATATATTCTTCCAATTCGAGTGCACGTTTGGAAGAAATTGATTGATGAATCCTGGAGAGCATAGCGCTGAGACCTTGTGCATCGAGTCATTGACTCCGAGGGGCGAAATTGTTCTTAAGGACAGTGTAAACTGTTGCACCCCTCAATCAGTATCATAGCCGTATCCTTCCAATTTTCCAACAATCTTAAGAACAATTATGGATGCTGCTATGATCAACCTGATATTTGTCCAACAGGCTATTGATCCGGTAATATTGTTTCTATCTTATGTACAGTTCCAATAATGTTAAGATGTTTAGATCTTTCTATGAAAGTTGAATTAAACACTAGTAACCCTATTTTGTGTAGCCCCTTTAAGTTTGAGAAGTTCTTTTTAACAATGTACTAAATATATGTATATATATACATATATATATTTTCAAAAGGTAGCACCGATTCTCCTATGGTAGGCTGATACATCATTAGATTGACTTATAAAAATAAAATAAACGGTGTTTAATCTAGTTGATGGACTTTGCTAAACTTTTCATTAGTTGAGCACATATGACCTTTATTGGTATTTTAAGACTCAACGTTATGCTTTAGTTTATCAGTTGCTTAGTCTTTTGGTCCAAATTAGTTAATGTCACATTGGAAAAATCACTTGTTAGTATGTATATATATATATATATATATATATATGTGTGTGTGTGTGTATATGATATTCACTGATTTCAATTTACTGAATGGATTATACATATCCATATATTTGGTTGTATATAAAAAGCTTTTAGTTTAAATGCTGTCATACACTGAGTTTTAGCTTTTAACCAAAGGATTTACTTTCTGGTTTCCAACGGTTATTAGCTTTGGACTATTTTATTATCCATTGAATATTTCTTTAAAAGTTGTCAAGTTGTTACCCAACAGTTATAGTGTTTAGTCTTTAGAATCCATTGAGTCCAACGGTTATGGTGGACTATTTCATGGCAGTAAAATGGACATCAACACTCACATTTTTGGTACTTAATGGAGTATTTAAAAGATTATACTATTAGGGATATGTACTAAAAGCCATGCTTTATATAGTTGATTTATTATTCATTCAATAAAATCAGTTATTCCATTTTTATGAGAATCTGTGTGGGCAATGTTTGTATTATATTATTTATTTAATATTATGCATGTGTGTCTCTCATTCTAATAGTAGGTGGTTTGGTGTGTAGAGTTCGGCTTACACACGGAAGATCAGGCCATCAGATATTATAGAATGTAAGATTTTGGTTTACAGTCTTAGATGGGATTGGACACACCATCGGTAGGACTGCAACATGGTGTTGTAGTAGGTTTGTCTTGCCTACGGAAAACGGTATAGTTTCAACTCACTATGCGGGTACACTTTGTGTATTAAACGAGACTGACTTGGGGTAATTATCTTTATACTGACTTATAAGATAATTAATACCTCATGGCTATTATGAGTGCTTATGCTCTAAATCCTAAGGTAACCCTAGTTCCGCCCTTGTAGGGTTATTATAGATTTCACGAAATTTTTTGCAGTACCAACTTATACGCACTGTCAACGGATTCTCGGAACGCAGTTTCCTAACAGTGGTATCAGAGCAACGTTGATTCTGCGTATAGGTTGAATGCAACCATCTTGTCCAGTAATACAGATCTTATGCGTGCAATGATGGATAGATAGAACGTAGATCTGTGCTAACCCTTGTTTTGCAGCGTTCTTATTCCACTATTATGGTCACTGGTTTTGTGTGATTGGATCCCACGATGGGTTTATTCGTGGTTAATATTGTTGTTTTGATATAGCATGTGAACTCCTTTATGGAGGCATATGATTCGTATGTATTGGATCTCACGCTTGATTGATGCATGGTTAATTTACTGCAAATATATAGCATGTGAACTTCTTCATGGAGGCATAGGGCTTATGTAATATATCTCAAGTAAATCCGTGAAGATGGTTTGTGAGAGCAGTTTTACAAGTAGTTTTCGAAAGCGATCTAGAAACTGTTTCAGAAGACTGTTTCGAAAGCGATCTGACCGGACAGCTTGACCCCCGTGCGTAATGGCGACATAGAGCTAATCTGGTTCAATGAAGATTTCTTCACAAGAGTTGCAGCTTGACCATAATAGTGGGATTCTTATTTTAATGTGGTTTCCTTATTTATGTGTGATTGAATGATTATTATTGTTTCTTGTTTAATAAATAGGACAACATGGATAATTGTTCCTAGACCTATTTCAGATGTCTAACTGTATGTTAAATTTATATTAATTTAAAATGATGGACAACTATATGTGTATTTAGAAATAAAACTAATTTCATATTTTGAAAACATAAGTACTTATTTTCTAAAATCATGAGAATAGAATAATTTTATTATCTACACATGTGTGTTTGACAAGTAAGGATAGACTAATCCATGTCAAGTGTTCCATTATTTTTTGTTAATTAAATTAAAAGTTTTTCTAAATATTATAACCCTCAATTTTTTTAAAATTCTAAGTGGGCGAGGGAATTTATCAAGTGTAAATCCCATGGTCTCCATCACTGGTCTGTAGATAATATGATTAATTTTGTGTGATGGCTCTAGTGCCTTCCTCTCCATCGGATGCAGTTGATCATGGAATCATCGGTACAAACTTCTTTAAAAGAATGTTTTGGGTGATTTTTAGTGTAGGTCACCTCTTCATCAGAGGTGTTCCTCATGGAACTCTTGACCTAGAATTAAGTGATGGTATACACTTAGCTATAAATAATAATATCCTCTCCATCTGAGTCACTGTTATTATTTATAGGACCCAAGCAAATCAGCAGTTTAATTTTATTAGGCAAAGTACATTGATTGGATAGTAAAATTAAAAGGCAATTGTCTATCTAACAAATGATGGATAGTATATGGCTTCCCATCGAGTCATACTATTCGCGGTTTATCAGGTTGCTGGCGGATTCCTTTCAAATATGGTAGAGGGAACCAATATTTT
This sequence comes from Hydrangea macrophylla, assembly GCA_033977485.1. Classification (NCBI taxonomy): domain Eukaryota; kingdom Viridiplantae; phylum Streptophyta; class Magnoliopsida; order Cornales; family Hydrangeaceae; genus Hydrangea; species Hydrangea macrophylla. The sequence goes on from CM066986.1 coordinate 89,864,861, forward strand.
CTACTCGAATCCATAGTAATTTTTGCCCAAACGTAAGTATTTATGTTATGTGATTCTTAGGCTTTTAAATGGGTACTTTCAATCCACTTGCTGTTATACTTAAAGAAAAAAAACTTACTGGACCAAACTATATAGACTGGAACAGGAATTTGGATATTGTGTTAACTACTGAAGAGTACAAGTTTGTGCTTACTCAAGAATGTCCTGAGCAACCTGGTGAGGGGGCAACCGCTGAGGAAACCCAGGCTCACAAGAAATGGGTCAAGGCTGATGAGATGGCGCGGTGTTACATTTTGGCATCCGTGTCAAATGTTCTGCAACATCAGCATCAGTCAATGACCAGTGCCTATGACATGATGGAGAGCCACCGAGAGATGTTCGGGGATCAAAGTCGTGCTGCTAGGCAGGTTGCTATGAAAGACTTGATGAACACAACCATGGTTGAGGGGACGCCTGTAAGAGATCATGTTCTTAAGATGATATCTTTTCTTAATGAACTAGAGATCCTTGGAGCTGAAATCGACGGGGAAACCCAGGTAGATATCGTACTCCAGTCACTGCCAGAGTCTTTTAAGAAATTCTGCCTCAATTACAACATGAATAAATTTAAATATACCTTGGCGGAGCTGCTTAAAGAACTCCAGGCAGCTGAAGGTCTCAACAGAAGTCAGGGAGTGCTCTTGTGTTTGAGAAAGGTTCTGCTTCAAAGCCAAAAGGCAAAAAGAAAATGAAAAAGGCTCAAAAGAAGGCCGCGGGTCCTCTGCCAATCCAAAGGCCAAGAGGACAACCGGGAAAGCCTAAAGGCAAATGTTTTGTTATAAGAAGCCAGGACACTGGAAGAAGCAATGTCCGATTTATCTCGCCAGACAGAACAATCAAGGTAAATCTCATTTACTAGTTGTTGAATCGTGTTTAGCGGTCCGATTTACCGGTACCTGGTGTGTAGATACGAGAGCCACTGATCATGTATGCAATTCTTTGCAGGGGTTCCAGGGAACCAGGCAGCTCAGTGATCGAGAGGTTTATCTATATATGGGAAATGCTACGAGAGTAGCAGCAGTTGCAGTAGGAGATCTACATCTTAGTTTTGGTAGAGATAGGATTTTAATATTAAGAAATTGCCTTTTTGTACCTTCTATAAGAAGGAATTTAGTTTCAGTTTCTAGTTTAGTAAAGAATGGATATTCAGTTCATTTTAATAAAATAGTAGTTATTAAAGAAAATAAACGTTTTATTTGTTCTGGTCTATTGGTGGATGATCTTTATACTGTAAATCATGTCTCTCCTATACTGCAACTTAATGAATTGAATAACACAAATAGTTTTCCATTTAAGAGAAAAGAACCTTCGAGGATGAACCAAACGCTTCTTTCGCACTTATGCCTTGGTCATATTAATTTGAAAAGGATTCAAAGACTGGTTCAAAATGGGCCATTAGGTTCATTGGAAGTGGAGGCACTTCCAGTCTGTGAATCCTGCTTGGAAGGTAAAATGACCAAGAGGCCGTTCTCGGCCAAGGGCTATAGAGCTAAAGAGCCGTTGGAATTGGTTCACTCTGATTTGTGTGGTCCTATGACTGTCCAAGCAAGAGGGGGATTTGAGTACTTTGTCACTTTCATCGATGATTACTCAAGGTATGGGTACATTTACTTGATGCAGCGTAAGTCTGAATGCTTTGAGAAATTCAAAGACTTCAAGGCTGAAATGGAGAAGCGTCTAAGTAAATGTATCAAGACACTACGATCTGATCGTGGTGGACAGTACCTCTTGAGAGAGTTTAGGGAATGCTTATTGGAGCAAGGGATTACATCCCAATTGTCTGCACCCCGTATGCCTCAGCAGAACGGTGTAGCAGAAAGAAGGAACAGGACTCTTATGGACATGGTAAGATCTATGATGAGTTATTCGAATTTACCAATTTCCTTTTGGGGACATGTATTAGAGACAGCCGCATACATTCTAAACTTGGTACCATCTAAGTCAGTACCTACTACTCCCACGGAATTGTGGACTGGGGAAAGCCTAGTCTGCGGCATGTTCGGATCTGGGGTAGTCCAGCACATGTGCTTAAAGGGAATGCAGAAAAGTTGGAATCGAGAACAGAAATATGTTTCTTTGTTGGGTATCCAAGAGGAACTAAAGGTGGTCTGTTTTATAGTCCTAAGGATCAGAAGGTTATTGTTAGCACCAATTCCACATTCTTAGAAGAGGACTATGTTATGGACCACAAGCCCAGAAGTCATATTGTTCTAGAGAAAATGAGAGGAGAGACACCGAGACATACTTCTTCGATACCAACGGTACGAGAAGAAACACCACAAGAAAGAGTTATCGATATTCCATTACCACGTCGTAGTGGGAGGATTATCGAAACTCGTATAGATCCCAAACCAACCATTAACACACAGGTTCCTGAACCAGTACAACGTGTAGATAATGGTGTATTAAGTTCAGAATCTTCACAACGAAATATCAGCGATACACAGAAATAGGTTGTGCCTCGTCATAGTGGGAGGGTTATTATTCAACCTGACCGGTATATGTTCTTGGGAGAGTCTTATGACCGGGTCCCTGATGAACAAGGTACCGACCCCTATAACTACAATGAAGCACTCCAAGATAAAGATGCAGATCTTTCGCAAAAGGCTATAAAATCTGAAATGGGGTCTATGTACTCCAATCAAGTCTGGGATCTTGTAGAACCACCTAATGAAATAAAACCCATTGGATGCAAGTGGATCTATAAGAAAAAGAGAGGAACAAATGGTAATGTGGAAACCTTTAAAGCTAGGCTTGTTGCGAAAGGGTTCACTCAAAAAGAAGGAATCGATTATGAGGAAACTTTTTCGCCGGTGGCAACGCTGAAGTCCATTCGGATTCTCTTATCCATTGCTGCACATTTCGATTATGAAATTTGGCAAATGGATGTCTGTCACGACCCATCCCGCTACGCGTGGAAATAGGACACGTGGCACGCCACCAAGGCTCAACCAAACATCATATAACTATACGCAGCGGAAAGATATTTAAAACAACTCTGAGTATTTTAAAACTTAGGAAACATTTCCCTCTGAGTTGGAAAATCCATTGGAAATCGGAGCTATAAAAAGTTTTGGCCAATTGAATCCCTTAAAAAGAATCAGTTTTGAAAACAGAGGTTCAGTCGACTGTGCCTAGGGTCCAGTCGACTGCGCCTAGCAGAAACCAAAACCCACAATTCTCAATAGAGGTCCAGTCGACTGATCAGGGAACCCAGTCGACTGCACTGGTTACTATTTGGATCAGTAGCTAAAATCTATAGTAGTTCAGTCGACTGATCACTTCCCCAGTCGACTGTGTTATACAGAACCAAAAATGCAACATTTTCAAAAGGGGTCCAGTCGACTGATTGATGGTACAGTCGACTGGTTTTGCCATATATAAAAGCAGTAGCCAAAATCAATAGTGACTCAGTCGACTGATCAAGGGTCCAGTCGACTGTTTTCATTACTATTTACTTTCAGTGTCTCAATCCCACGAGATCCAGTCGACTGATCCAGGGTCCAGTCGACTGCTCCCCTGCTGGGCAGCCCTGTTGCTGAAACTAACAACATATGTTTCTCCACACCAACAACAATCACAACCAACACCAAGTACAACATAGCTACAGACGTTCAATTACAAGATTACAATACTACGGAACTAATCCATGATTTTATTACAACACATTACAGTTTCCCAATCCTTACACAAGTTTTAGGATTAAAACAAAAACATATACAAATGTGGTTTCCCCGCGTTCTTTGGCCTCACTCTTCACGATTCTTCTTGTCTTTCTTCTTACCTGCAATGGAGTACATCTCCACTGCTCAGCTATATGCTGAGTGTACAATTCTAAATGTATGCTTATATGACAGTTCATGGTTTAAGCATCTAAATCACATAGAAATAGTCTCTAGGGTGAGTGGTACGCATTCATCCGGTCGATGCCATAGGAGGCCCACCTCTCCCACGCATCTTGTACACTGGTTGGGCCTTCCTCCATACCAGGTACCGTGTACTGGTTGGGCCCACCTCCAATCTAGACACAACCATAATTCCAATTCCATTACAATCACAAATCAAATCATAATCCTCAAGGTTCGAGGAGCTTACCCCGGATGAATTTGCACCAAACTCCCCTTTGACCCAAGTAGACACATAACATGCTCACATAAACAGTTATACGTGCTTTTCATATAATTTCACGTGCATAATTAACGGGCCTAATTAATACATGAATTTCGCCCGGATCCAAGAATATCAAAGTTGATGTTTAAAACATGAAAATCCATATATTTCATAGATCTAGAATTCATACCTCGTGCGATTCTCTTCAAACTTTGAAGAATCGTCTAGGGGGCTAATTAATCGTGGGATTTCAAATTTGGGACGATTCCTACAAGTTTTACTGGGTTTTTCCCAAAAGTCTAAAATTAAGATTTTTACAAAAATTGGCCAAACACGGCCTAAGTAGTATCAAAACGTAGCTCTTACCTCCACGAGTTCAAATCTAAAATCTGGAGAAAATCTGACGGACGAACGGTCGTCGATCGGCGTCGCAAAGCCCGTTGGCTCCAATCTCCCTTCTCTCTCCTCTCTCTAGATATTTTTGGAAGTTTGGATGATAATGAAATCTCATCCACTTCCATATATAGACAAACTTTCTAGGAATTATGTTTACCTCCCCGCAAGTTTCTCAAAACTTCTCATTAACACATGAAACTTTGCACACGTTCATTTTATGCCTTTACGAGTGAAAATTATAAATTTCAAAAGTTTCCGACTAAGTTTCGTTTGGGTCCAAAAAATAACGTCCGAAAACTATATTCTGTGGAATCACTACACAACCTACCTTTTTAATTAACGTATCACTCACGTTCTCACCACAGTCCCCAAATGATATACTAAAATATCCAAATACCATAATTATACTACACATGTATAATTACCATTCACAAGAATACCAGATAAAGTCAAATAACATTTAAATCATATAAAAACCATTTACTCATGCCCAAGCAATATGAACTGTCATGTTCCCGTGTCCTCACTGACACCTTACCGTTGACTCACAGTCAACCTTAACTGAAATTATTAATAATATTGATAATTTCAAAATCTCAAATGATGCATTTTCAAAATCATAAATTTCTGGAACGGGTGTGACAACTCTCCCCTCCAAAAAGGAAGTTTGTCCCCAAATTTTACCTCATACGTCGAACAAGTACGGATACTCATTCTTCATGTCTTCCTCACTTTCCCATGTAGCCTCTTCCACCGTGTGACTACGCCACAATACTTTTACCATCGGAATCGTCTTAGTTCTTAAGACCTGGTCTTTTCGATCTAGAATCTCTATTGGTTATTCCACATAAGTCAAGTCTCTCTGAATCTGTAGCGGTTCAGGTACAATGATCTTACTCGTATCAGTCATACAACGTCTCAACATAAACACATGAAACACGTTGTGCACATGTTTCATTTTTGATGATAAAGCCAATCGGTAAGCCACCGGCCCTACTCTCTCTAGAATCTCAAAAGGTCTTATGAATCTTGGATTGAGCTTTCCCCTCTTTCCAAATCGTACAATGCCTTTCGAAGGCGATGCTCGCAAGTATACGAAATCTCCAACTTCAAAATTCATCAGTCGTCGTTTAGAGTCCGCATAACTCTTATATCGACTCTAAGCTACTTTGAGTCGCTCTTGAATCAACTTCACCTTCTCAGTAGTCACCTGTATTAACTCAGGTCCTAATAACTTCCTTTCTCCAACCTCGGTCCAACAAACCGGTGATCGACACTTACGGCCATACAAAGCTTCATACGGTGCCATTCCGATACTTGACTGGAATTCAATATTATAAGCAAATTCAATTAACGGCAAGTGGTGCTCCCAATCATTCCCAAAGTCTGACACACACAATCTCAACATATCTTCCAAGGTCTGAATCATACGCTCTGCCTGTCCGTCGGTCAGAGGATGAAATGCGGTACTGAAACTTAACTTCGTACCCATAGCTTTTTGCAAACTTCCCCAAAACCTTGACGTAAAAGTACTATCACGATTGAATATAATCACCGCTGGTACCCCATGTAGTCTTACAATCTCTCTCACATACAATTCTGCTAACTTGGACGGTTTAGTCGTCTTAATCGGTAGAAAATGAGCTGACTTGGTTAATCGGTCGACTATAACCCAAATCTTATCATTCTTATTGAATGATTGTGGAAATCCTGAAACAAAGTCCATTGTAATCTCATCCCACTTCCATTTCGACACTGGCAATGGCTGTAGTAACCCCTGCCGGTACTTGTCTTTCTGCTTTGACCTGTTGACATGCCGAACATTCAGATACAAACTTAGAGACTTCATGCTTCATACCCTTTCACCAGAAGTTTTCTCTCAAGTTTCTGTACATCTTATTACTTCCCGGGTGCACTGAATATTTTGTACTATGAGCTTCTTCTAGAATCCTCTCTTTCAAGTCTTTCACATTCGGTACACATAATCGATTTTTCAGTTTCAAAGTTCCTCGTTCCAACACAAAACCAGGTCGTCTCCCCGAAGGTATCTCGTCTCTCATTTTGCACAAATAGACATCGTTAAATTGTTCTTCCTTGATCTCATCAATAACATCTGGGTGTGCCATGATCGCCATCATTAAGCCATCACTAGTCTCTGGAATCACATCTAATTCCAAACGTTCCATCTCTTTTATCAATTCTCGTCGGCTAAATTCCTCGGCGTCTTCTAGCTTAATGCATCGGCTACTACATTCGCCTTTCCCGGATGGTACTCAATCGAAAGATCGTAATCCTTCATCAACTCCAACCATCTTCGCTGTCTCATATTCAAGTCCCGTTGGGTGAAAATATATTTCAAATTCTTGTGGTCTGTGAATATCTCACACTTTTCCCCATACAGGTAGTGTCTCCAAATTTTCAAAGCATGAATTACTGTGGCTAATTCAAGATCATGGGTCGGATAGTTAGCCTCATGTGTCTTTAACTGTCTAGAAGCATATGCAATGACTTTACCACCTTGCATAAGCACACATCCCAACCCTTTGTGTGAAGCATCACTATAGATTACAAATCCTTCGGTTCCAAAAGGTATTATCAATATCGGTGCTCTCGTCAACCGTGACTTCAACTCTTGGAAATTGTCTTCACATTCCTGACTCCATTAAAAAATAACACCCTTTCTCATTAACTTTGTCATCGGTAATGAAATCTTAGAGAAACGTTCAATAAAATGGCGGTAGTATTCCGGTAATCCCAAGAAACTTCAAATTTTGGATACGGATGTCGGCCTCTGTCAATTAGAGACAGCTTCCACTTTGTGAGGATCAACTGAAACTCCATTCTTGTCAATCACGTGACCAAGAAAAGTAATACTAGACAACCAAAATTCACATTTCTTGAATTTACCAAATAATTGTTTCTCTCGCAATCTCTGAAGTATCAACCTCAAGTGATTCTCGTGTTCTATCTCACTCGGTGAATAGATAAGAATATCATCAATGAATACAATCACAAAGTCATCCAAATAATCCTTAAATACTCGATTCATAAGATCCATGAACGCAGCTGGTGCATTGGTAACTCCAAATAGCATAACTAAGAACTCATAGTGTCCATAACGCGTTCTAAAAGCTGTTTTCTCAACATCTTCGGCCTTCACTTTCAACTGATGGTAACCCGATCTCAGGTCTATCTTGGAGAATACTTGTTCCCCACGAAGTTGATCAAATAAGTCATCAATTCTGGGTAACGGGTACTTGTTCTTAATCGTTAACTTGTTCAGTTCCCGGTAATCAACACACATACGCATTGAGCCATCTTTCTTCTTTACAAACAATATTGGAGCTCCCCACGGTGATACACTTGGTCGGATGAAACCTCTGTCAAGTAACTCTTGTAGTTGAACTTTCAGTTCCTTCAGTTCTACTGGTGCCATCCTATACGGTGCTTTGGATATCGGTCTTGAGTTTGGCTTTACGTGTCAATGGTGAATTCAATTTCCCTCTCAACCAGGACGTCTAGTAAGTCATCGGGGAATACATTTGGGTTCTCTCGCACTACTGGAATATCCTCTACTATTGATTCGATCGCTGAGACATCAGTCACTGAACATAGAAATCCCTGACATCCCTTTTTCAATAACTTTCCTGCTCGGATAGCTGAAACCAAGTACGGCGGCGGTATAACCCCACTCCCTTGAAAGCAAAAGTTCCCATGCACCGGTGATCGAAAATTAACCTCCTTCCATTTACAGTCTATGGTGGCCTGGTTAAGGGCTAACCAATCCATCCCCAATATCACATCAAAATGGTTCACCATAATCGGTATAAGGTCTACGGTCATCAACTTCTCGCCTAATTTGATCTTCACAGTTCTTATATATTGTAGATGTCACTACCGGTTTACTAAGCGGCACGACAATGGATAAATCATATCCTAGTGGTGCGGACTTAACATTCAATTGTTCAACAAAGTTATAAGATACAAACGAATGCGTAGATCCCGAATCAACGAGTATGCGTGCTAAGTGCGAACATACAAGCACCATACCTGAGACCACTGTATCAGTAGCAGCCACATCTCCAGGGTTCATCTGGAATGATCTTCCTTGACATTGCTCCGTCCTTTGTCCTCCGTCACTAGACTGCTTAGGCTTCAAACCACTAGAAGCCATAGAACTTGCCCCTTGTTGGAAACGCTTCTTTGGGCAATCCTTCGCTCGGTGTCCCAAGGTACCACAATCAAAGCACTTGAGTTGCGGGTAGGTCACAGAACTCACACTGTTTTCCCCTGTAGATCTATTCTGAAAGTTGGTCAGAAAACATCGACCAGTGTGTGGTCGGTTGCAAAGCGGACACAATGGTATATTACTTGATACTCTCCTGGAATCATTAAAACCAGAACTAGAGCCTCATGAAAACGACTTCTTAAAAGATCCCCCCTGACTTCGGTCACCACCCTCATGACTTCGCTTTCCTTGATGATTTTGTCTCGATCTCTCTATTCCACTTTCGGCTACAAGCGCCGTCTGCTGTACTGCTGCAACAGTCGAATGCTCATAGGTCTCTACTCTCAACCGAATATTATCCCTTAAACCCTCTTCAAATTTTCTTGCCCTATCTTCCTCTTCGGGCACTGAACCCTTACCAAACCTCAACAACGCGTTATACTTGGAAGTATACTCCGTTACAGTCATGTCTCCTTGTTTGAGGTTATCAAACTCTCGCTTCTTGGCATTGTAGGCGGCTCGCGGAAAGAATCGGCGATTGAATTCTGCCTTAAACCCTTCCCAAGTAATCGGTGCTCCTTGATCTAAAAAGTTTACCCACCAGTTCTGAGCTTCACCCCTCAATACATCACTTGCGTTCTCAATCTTCTCCCTCTATGACATTGGAATAGATCAAAAAATTTGTTCCATGTCCATGACCCAATGTTATGCCAATGTTGTATCAGGCGTCCCATGAAATTCCATCGGTTTCTTTCGAGCGAATTGTTCGGATACGGATCTTATGCCTCTAGTTTCGGGTGCATGTACTACAGTTATTAGTTCCACTTCAATATGGGGCGTAGGAGGCAGTCGCTCCGCTATATTCCATATCATTTCCCCCATATTCCCCATCATTTCTGCCATTTCATTCATACGTCGTGTGTGGGGCGATAGATTTCGCTCTTCGTCACTCATGATTACAATCCTGTAGTTCTTAATGCATAAACACTATGCACGTACAACAATAACAATATCATGTATGTAAAACAACATCCATATGTATCAAACATCTTTAAGATGTATGAATGCAATTTAAAACATGTGACAATTCACTCAGTACTCCTCTCATCGTCGAACGTTCCCAAAGTTTTGTTACCTATAGCTCTGATACCACTAAATGTCACGACCCATCCCACTACGCATGGAAATAGGACACGTGGCACGCCACCAAGGCTCAACCAAACATCATATAATTATACGCAGCGGAAAGATATTTAAAACAACTCTAAGTATTTTAAAACTTAGGAAACATTACCCTCTGAGTTGGAAAATCCATTGGAAATCGGAGTTATAAAAAGCTTTGGCCCATTGAATCCCTTCAAAAGAATCAGTTTTGAAAACAGAGGTTCAGTCGACTGCGCCTAGCAGAAACCAAAACCCACAATTCTCAACAGAGGTCCAGTCGACTGATCAGGGAACCCAGTTGACTGCACTGGTTACTATTTGGATCAGTAACTAAAATCTACAGTAGTTCAGTCGACTGATCACTTCCCTAGTCGACTGTGTTATGCAGAACCAAAAATGTAACATTTTCAAAAGGGGTCCAATCGACTGATTAATGGTACAGTCGACTGGTTTTGCCATATATAAAAGCAGTAGCCAAAATCAATAGTGACTCAGTCGACTGATCAAGGGTCCAGTCGACTGTTTCCATTACTATTCACTTTCAGTGTCTCAATCCCACGAGATCTAGTCGACTGATCCAGGGTCCAGTCGACTGCTCCCCTGTTGGGCAGCCCTGTTGCTGAAACTAACAACACATATTTCTCCACACCAACAACAATCACAACCAACACCAAGTACAACATAGCTACAGACGTTCAATTACAAGATTATAATACTACGGCACTAATCCATGATTTTATTACAACATATTACAGTTTCCCAATCCTTATACAAGTTTTAGGATTAAAACAAAAACATATATAAATGTGGTTTCCCGGCGTTCTTTGGCCTCACTCCTCACGATTCTTCTTGTCTTTCTTCTTACCTGCAATGGAGTATATCTCCACTGCTCAGCTATATGCTGAGTGTACAATTCTAAATGTATGCTTATATGACAGTTCATGGTTTAAACATCTAAAACACATAGAAATAGTCTCTAAGATGAGTGGTATGCATTCATCCGGTCAATGCCATAGGAGGCCCACCTCTCCCACGCATCTTGTACACTGGTTGGGCCTTCCTCCATACTAGGTACAGTGTACTGGTTGGGCCCATCTTCAATCCAGACACAACCATAATTCCAATTCCATACAATCACAAATCAAATCATAATCCTCAAGGTTCGAGGAGCTTACCCCGGATGAATTTGTACCAAACTCCCCTTTGACCCAAGTAGACACATAACATGCTCACATAAACAGTTATACATGCTTTTCATATAATTTCACGTGCATAATTAACGGGCCTAATTAATACATGAATTTCGCCCGGATCCAAGAATATTAAAGTTGATGTTCAAAACATGAAAATCCATATATTTCATATATAGATCTAGAATTCATACCTCGTGCGATTCTCTTCAAACTTTGAAGGATCGTCTAGGGGCTAATTAATCGTCGGATTTCAAATTTGGGACGATTCCTACAAGGTTTATTGGGTTTTCCCCAAAAGTCTAAAATTAAGATTTTTACAAAAATTGGCCAAGCACGGCCTAAGTAGTATCAAAACGTAGCTCTTGCCTCCACGAGTTCAAATCTAAAATCTGGAGAAAATCTGACGGACGAACGGTCGTCGATCAGCGTCGCAAAGCCTGTTGGCACCAATCTCCCTTCTTTCTCCTCTCTCTAGATATTTTTGGAAGTTTGGATGAGAATGAAATCTTATCCACTTCTATATATAGACAAACTTTCTGGGAATTACGTTTACCTCCCCGCAAGTTTTCCAAAACTTCTCATTAATCCATGAAACTTCGTACACATTCATTTTATGCCTTTACGAGTGAAAATTATAAATTTCAAAAGTTTCCGACTAAGTTTCATTTGGGTCCAAAAATAATTTCCGAAAACTATATTCTGTGGAATCTCTACACAACCTACCTTTTTAATTAACGTATCACTCACGTTCTCACCACAGTTCCCAAATGATATACTAAAATATCAAAATACCAGAATTATACTACACAGGTATAATTACCATTCACAAGAATACCAGATAAGGTCAAATAGCATTTAAATCATATAAATGCCATTTACTCATGCCCAAGCAATATGAACTGTCATGTTCCCGTGTCCTCACTGACACCTTACCGTTGACTCACAATCAACCTCAACTGAAATTATTAATAACATTACTAATTTCAAAATCTCAAATGATGCATTTTCAAAATCATAAATTTCTAGAACGGGTGTGACAATGTGAAGACAGCATTTCTTAATGGGAATCTTGACGAGTGCATCTATATGGTGCAACCGGACGGGATCATCGGAAAGGGCCAAGAACACATGTTGTGCAAGCTTAAGAAGTCCATTTATGGACTTAAGCAGGCATCTAGGTCTTGGAATATCCGCTTTGATCAAGCAATCAAGTCTTTTTGTTTTGATCAATGTGCGGATGAATCCTGTGTGTACAAGAAACATGATGGAAGTGTGGTGGTGTTCTTAGTACTATATGTGGATGATATCTTGTTAATCGGAAATGATGTGGGGGTATTATCTTCTGTAAGGGTATGGTTATCCAGTCAATTCAATATGAAAGACTTGGGAGAAGCTGGTCACATCATAGGAATCAAGCTTATGCTAGATCGCAAGAATAGGATGTTGGGCTTATCACAAGGCACTTATATTGATAATATTCTTGCAAGGTTTAGCATGCAAGATTCTAAGAAGGGATTCCTTCCCTTCAGACATGGAATTACTCTATCTAAGGATCAGTGTCCTAAGACACCTGATGGGATAGAGAAGATGAAGGCAGTTCCTTATGCCTCGGCAGTAGGAAGCCTAATGTATGCTATGCTATGTACTAGACCTGACATCTGTTTTGCTGTTGGCATGGTTAGTAGATATCAGTCTAATCCAGGGCAAGAACATTGGACTGCGGTGAAAAATATTCTCAAGTACCTGAGAAGGACTCGAGACTATATGTTGGTTTACCAAGCAGACAGTCTTGTACCCATTGGGTACACAGATTCTGATTTCATGTCAGATAGGGATTCCAAAAAGTCTACCTTAGGATATGTGTTTACCCTAGGAGGTGGAGCCATAACTTGGAGGAGTATCAAGCAGTCATGTATTGCTGATTCCACCATGGAAGCCGAGTATATGGCTGCTTCGGAAGCTGCTAAGGAGGCCATTTGGCTCAGAAACTTTCTTATGGATCTAAGAGTAGTACCTGCGATACAATTGGCTGTTACCCTTTATTGCTATAATAGCGGAGCAGTTGCTAACTCAAAGGAACCCAGGGCCCATAAGAAGGGAAAACACATTGAGCGTAAGTATCACCTGATACGAGAGATCGTGCAAAGAGGTGATGTTGAAGTGACCAAGATAGCATCAACAAATAACCTGGCAGATCCTTTCACCAAGAGCTTTCCGGCCAAGACTTTTGATAGTCACGTAGAAGGGATAGGAGTGAGGTGTGTCGCATCATGGCTTTGAGTCTAAGTGGGAGATTGTTAGGGATATGTACTAAAAGCCATGCTTTATGTAGTTGATTTATTATTCATTCAATAAAATCAGTTATTCCATTTTTATGAGAATCTGTGTGGGCAATGTTTGTATTATATTATTTATTTAATATTATGCATGTGTGTCTCTCATTCTATATAGTAGGTGGTTTGGTGTGTAGAGTTCGGCTTACACACGGAAGATCAGGCCATCAGATATTATAGAATGTAAGATTTTAGTTTACAGTCTTAGATGGGATTGGACACACCATCGGTAGGACTGCAGTATGGTGTTGTAGTAGGTTTGTCTTGCCTACGAAAAACGGTATAGTTTCAACTCACTATGCTGGTACACTTTGTGTATTAAACAGGACTGACTTGGGGTAATTATCTTTATACTGACTTATAAGATAATTAATACCTCATGGCTATTATGAGTGCTTATGCTCTAAATCCTAAGTTAATTTGTAGACACGTACATTTGATATTTACACTTTGATCCCTAAAAGGGTGAGATCCTTAAATGGGTCAATATCTCATTGGATTGGGTGGCAACATTAATTGTGTGGTGGATATTAATTAATGATGGAATCCATGTCTCAATTTTGGGATTGATGATATCCCCTTGAGAAAGCTTATAAGTTTTGATTATGTCAAACCCTGCAGGTGGATTTTGTATCCGACATATCAGATAAGTTAAGCAGAGGATCTCAAGGAATTTTAAGAAATTAATTAAATATGATTGTCAGTAATTATATTTAATTAATGGATATCTGTAATCTTAACGTGGGGAGATAATAAGCATTTAATAACATGGAGCTCGAAATATATTTTTGAGATAAGGGTAGGAGTGCAATTATAATTCTTTAGTGATATGAATTATAATTTATGAAAATAGGAATCTGATTCAGTTCGAATTAGGGTTTCCTAATTCCATAAGGAAGCCTATTCCTTATTGACTTCTTATGGTCCCTATCGTAGCCTATATATATGCTGCTCTGGCTCTCTTCTCAGTTGGCATTTTTCTATATAGAGAATTATAACTCGGAATAGAAAAGAGAGCGTAAAAGAGGGAGAGTAGAAAACAGAAAGGATTTCGAAAGAGCCCACACTCAGTTCGATATCCTGGCAGCGGAGGAATACGGTAGAAGATCGTGAGCTGTTATCGAGCCCGTGTTCTCGATTCGTCTACTACATCAATCCGTTTTTGCAGTTCAAGGTAACCCTAGTTCCGCCCTTGTTGGGTTATTATAGATTTCACGAAATGTTTTGCAGTACCAACTTATACGCACTGTCAACGGATTCTGGGAATGCAGTTTCCTAACATATACATGAGGCTCTTAAGTTAAAAAAAGAAAAGAAAAACTTAGCTTTGATATAGATACATGTTATTTCTTGAATTGGGTATCTAGTAAGGTAAGAACTTTTCATTACTAGCTATCATTTACTGGTTGCGGTTTAACAATTGTTTTAAAGTCTTAGTGTGTATCTTATTAAATTGTATCAAATATGTACTTTATGTTGTATGTCCATTTGAACTCATACATAACAGCCTTTGTGTACGCAATCAAATATATAGATTGTAAAAGAGTTTCAGGCTGGCATTTTTAGAGAGATATTATGTATATCTAAAAACTCTTTATTTGTTAAGAATTTAGTACTTGTTCTAAATTCATTTGTTGAGTATTTGTAACTGACTTATAACGTTGTAATTTGAGTTGTGAATAAAAATTCATGGTGGGAGTTTTCATCATACAGGACATAGAAACCATGAATATTTCATTTTAGTTCTGAACTTTTTTAAGTTTGTATAATTTTGGGCATACCTGGATATGTGAGATAATATCAAGCATATTGAATATTTTTTAACGATCTCTTACCAAGAATATTAAAAATATATATACATATATTTTTGAGGTTGAATTATTTGGCTACGTTAGGATTTTTAATCCTAAAGGAAAAGAAAATATGTGTAGTATATATTTATTTCGGGACATGTATTTAATTTTAATGCTTGTCATTTTTTGAGATTAAAAATAATAATAATTTGATGCGACCTTTTGAATCTATTGGTGCTTTTTGTTATGATCTCACTATAAATTGAGGTATAGTAGGGGTTCACAACCTCCTGTTTTATCTAATCTGTATATATTGAATTTAGAACGCATGATAGATGTCATGACAAATTATCTGAACCATAAATGAGTAAGAGAGTTAAGTGCTAAAAAGACTTTGGAAGTAATTTTAATTCATTTACTTTAGAAGGACATACTAATTGTTTAGAGGACGCTCGAATCTCCTGGGGATTTCTGGAGAGAAGTAACTCAAGATGATTTGGACTCTATTATGTCTAATCGTAGTTGAAACTTGTGGATTTACTTCTTGAATGTAGAATAGTAGATAGTAAATGGATCAGAAAGATTTTTTATGGTTACATTGAAACACAGTATGAAGCTACTTTAGTAGCTAAAGGTTTTCAGCTAAAAGAAGTATGTTGTTTTTGGATACTTAGTCTCATGTTTTACATCCTTTAAAATTTATTAGTTGTTGTATGTACGAGTGTATATGTATGAGATGGATGTTAATAATTAGAGGAGAAATTTTATTTGGATAAACCAGTAGGGTTTTTTAGATTCGAATAAGAGTAAAGTGTGAATACTTGTTTACTCCTTATACAGATTTTAAATTTAGTAGCCAATTAAGAGAATGAAAATTTTGATTAAACTATTGTTTCAAATAGTTTCAAATTAATGAAAGTGACGTATATATATATGTTTATATCGTAAACACAGTGATAGAGTATGTGTTATGACATATTTACACTACAAGAAAATATGCCTTTTGTGAGGAAAGTTTTTCTGACGGATCAAAATCCGTCACAAAAAGTGTTTTTGTGACGGATTTTGTAACGGAATTATATCCGACACAAATAATATTTATTCCTGACGGAAACGTACCTATCCGACAGAAATAATATTTATTCGTGACGGAAAAGTATCTAGCCGACACAAATGCATTTTTATTCGTGACGGAAATATACCTATCCGACACAAAAAAAATTTATTTGTGACGGATTAATTAACATCCAATACAAATACATTGTGGCAATTTTGTAAATAAACTACACGAAAATTTTCCCCAAAATTTTCCCTCTTAAGATTTCCCTCTATACACTGTTACTAACATTTCCCCAAAATTTAGCCCTAAAATATTTCCCCCTATACACTGCTCCCTTTCTTGCGATCACCACTACCAGCTGCCATTGCCGTCTTCTTCCTTCTCTACAGGTTTCTCTCTCTCTCTCTCTCTCTCTCTCTCTCTCTCTCTCTCTCTCTTTCTCAAGAACTATGGCGAATCGGCGATCACCACTACTAGCCGTCTGTTATAATTTTTTTTCTTCTTTTTGATTTGAACAGATTGAACTTAATCTCCATGTTCTTATTCTTCTTTACTCTTTTAGGATATTGTTCGGTTTCCATTTCTCCTTCAATCCTCTTTTTTTCCTTCGCGAGATAGTGCTGAAGCTTGTCGTGACTCTCTTCCTCTATCTGAATCACGATTGGTTAGTTGCCCTTACTTCTAATTTTCTTTTTGTTTCACAGTAATAGATTTCTCTGGTTTGTGAAAAAATTCATACCATTAATTATTTATATTTGCATTTCTCATTTCTAGATCTTTCCTGTTATTTGTTCAGTTCTTTCTCTTCTTATATTTTGTTGTGTGTTCTTTTCTTCTTTTCTCCTTGGATTTTTATTTTTTACTTTTATTATTATTATTTTTATTTGTTATACGGATCAAACCAGCAGTCTACATCTGTATTTCTCAATTTCATATTTCAAATATTCTCTGTTGCTAAAACATTTCTCATTTCTGTTTGGGTGGGGTTGGGGAAAGGCCTATTTTAGGCAACGTGGGACAGGACAGGGGGTCATGCCCTTGCCTAGCCTATGTTAACCCTGAATTGCAAGGTTCAGTTTCACACCTTAAGCATTTCTTATATTGCTTCTTGAACTTGTGGTGAATGATGTGAAAAGACATGGGTTAATGTTTCAGTATATCCAATCTTTGTCAGAGATTGCTTGTAATTTTTTGTTTCAGCATTTCTTTAGATTCATTACTCATTCCCCTAGCAATTTTTATTCTTTTTCTTTTTCTTCAGATAATTACGAGTATCAGTTAGTAATTAAGTATCATAGTGAGGGCATGTTTGGCACAAACTTATCGAGTCAGTCGCAAAAAACTGTCCATATCTTCAGGTCTTTCCCAGCATATATGGTCAGCAATTGGATCACCAACCTATTATTTAATTAAAAGAAAAACCATATACAACCACTTCCACTTAAACACACATTTATTTGCCAACACTAATAATTAAGGTTAACTATGAAAGAATCTTAGTCGTGGTCACATGAGTCCAAAAATTAAGAAAATGGGTATTCCTATACTCCGTTCTAGGAATAAACCTCCACTCACAAGTAACCAACCATTATTAACCATTCACTTTTTAATAGGTAAATAAATACCCACTAAGTGGTGAGTAACTTAATCAGTATCCAAATTATATGAAGAAATACATATTTTTGGTACAAAAAAATCCACATGGCTTTTTTTTACTAGATATACTTGAAATTGGTTGTGAGTTTAAGTCATTTTTTCCCTCAAATACATTGACCCTGTGTATTGTCTGTACGCCTGTGAATTCCTAATAAGAATTTAGGTTTTTATCATAAGTTATTGATGATTTACCAATTTAATTTCATCATATTTTTTTCCCCTTGAATACACAAACCCTATATATTCCTTTTCTGCCCGTGAATTCCTAGTAAAATTATGGTTTGTTTCAAAAGTTATTAATGATTGACTAAATTTCCATACTCTGTTAGCATGGATCTTGACTATAGAAATATATAAGCCTGCCAATGTTTAAAAAAAATAAGTACGTATTCAAATTAACTCATTGTCACGTGTAGTGCCTTTTGGCTTAGTCTCTTAGATTAGTTTATTTAATATTTGTACACATTACTTTCATGGGTTATATCGTACTTTAACCATGCTTAGATTGGCCTGACTTGATCAAATCACTTCCCAACCTTGGCTTAAGCGGTTCAAGATTCTTATTGGTGGTAAGTATTAACTACATATGTGAATTTGTTGATTTTCAAACATGTTATATTGGAGATTCGGATTAACAATTTACATTGTGATTTATTATAGATTTTTGCACTAGAGCGGATTCCTATACTCCGGTCTAGGATTTTCAACAAACTGTTAGAGCTTCAAAGTTCCTTTCCTCTATTAGTTGGGTGGACTGAGTTGTTAAGTCCGATATTGAAAACAATTTCCACAGAATGTCCAAAATAGAAATTACAGAAATTTTCCTGGATCTAAAGGAGTATGAGCTAGGAGGTTTTCATTTATTTATTTAATTCATTTCTTTTGTTTTAGATCTTGAATTTTTTTTTAACTAATCTTATTTAGTGAGAGACAGTAAAAAGATATCAGTAATTGGTAACGTACACATTATGTATCAAAGAGGGGTCAAAGTTCATCTTTGATTCTTTAGTTGAGGCCATAGATAAGAACTATTATCTAAACTTATTTAGTTAGAGACAGCAAAAGGGTATTAGTAATTGCTAAGATACACATTATGTATCAACTATCAAAGAGGGGTAAAAGTTCATCTTTGATTCTTTAGTTGAGACCATAGATAAGAACTATTGACTAAACGTATTTAGTGAGAGACAGCAAAAGGGCATCAGTAATTGCTAAGATACACATTATGTATCAACTATCAAAGAGGGGTAAAAGTTCATCTTTGATTCTTTAGTTGAGGCCACAGATAAGAACTATTAACTAATCTTATTTAGTGAGAGACAATAAAAGGGTATCAGTAAGTATTACTCTTTTTTTTTTGCCAAACTGTGCAGTAGTACATTCAACTACTACAAACAGATAGAGCCATTAGGATTATAAGTGGATAACAAACCAAAAAAACTAGTGCCACATCGTCCATCTATAGTCGTAGTTTTAAATAATAATAAATAAAGAAATAAATAATAAATAAAGATGTAAATAAAAAATAAATACTTAATTACAGACTAATACTCGTAGTTTTATTTCATCCATTTTATAGTCACCTTCCCCTGAAACCCCACTAGTTCATCTAAATTGTTTTTTTTTTCAATGTAAGTCCCACTATGCTTTTCTTATCTATGCTTATCTATGTGAATAGTGGCCTTGTTTTCTCTCATTTAGGATCAACATCTTAATCTTGTGGAGGTCTCTCATTCCTGCAGATTATTAAATCTTTCAAGAAAGTATACATGGATGATAGAAGTTGGATTGGTTTACCTAAGAATTCAGCGGCATTTTTGAAAGGGCTTGATGACTTTTTAAATTTTGCATATGCCAATAAGCGTCCTGACTCGAATATTTATTGTCCATGTAAAGTGTGTGCTAATCGTTATTATGAACCACGAAATGCTGTGAGAGAGCATATAATCTTAGAGGGATTTCTTGAAAGGTATAAGAAATGGACTTATCATGGAGAATCACATGTTTCGTTACATCAAAATCGAGAGCAAGAGCAGATTGACATGTCAATGAAATTAGAGATGAAATGGAAGAAATGGTACACGAGGCAATGGGAATTCCAAATATGGATAATATGGCGAGGCCTAATGAAGAAACTTCAAATTTTTTAAAACTCATGCAAGATGCGCAGATTGAGTTGTATCCAGATTGTAAAAAGTTCACGAAACTCTCATTTGTTGTCCAACTTTTGCACATGAAAGTTCTTTGTGGATGGACGGACAAGTCTGTCACGATGTTATTGGAATTATTAAATGAGGCATTTCCGGAGAATGTAAAATTGCCGAAAAATTTCTATGAAGCCAACAAGATAGTTTCTAACTTGGGTTTTAAATACAAGACATGGGATGCATGCCCCAATAGTTGTATGTTGTTTCGCAACGAGGCGGAGAAACTTGATAATTGTGAGTTTTGCTGTGAATCAAGATACAAAAAATTCGATGACCATCCAAATGATGGTAAAAAAATACCAGCAAAACAAGTACGGTATTTTCCATTAAAGCCTAGATTGCTGATACTTTATATGTCATCTAAGACTGCTTCGCTCATGAAATTGCACGCAGAGTCACGTCCAAGTGATGGTGTGCAGAGGCATCCTGCAGACTCTCTTGCGTGGAAAACTTTTGATGAAAGAAACCCTATTTTTGCTAGTGATAGTCGAAATGTTAGGCTTGGATTAGCATCAGATGGATTCAATCCGTTCAGGTCAATGTCTATTGCTCACAGCACATGGCCTGTTGTGCTCATTCCGTACAACTTGCCACCATGGTTGTGCATGAAGCAACCTTTCTTCATTTTGTCGGTGCTTATTAATGGTCCAAAAGGACCTGGTAATAAGATTGATGTATATCTCCAGCCACTAATTGAGGAGTTGAAGGAATTGTGGGATGAGGGAGTACAAACTTACCATGTATCAACCAACCAGATGTTCAAGTTGCATGCAGCATTGTTGTGGACAATCAATGACTTTCCTGCATACACTAACTTATCTGGATGGAGCACAAGAAGTGAATTTACTTGTCCTCATTGTAACAAGAACACTTGTTCTACATGGTTGAAACATGGTGGTAAGTATTGTTGCATGGGTCATCGTCGCTTCTTAAAACCATCACATAAATTTCGAAAAGACAGAGTGTCTTTCGATGGTTGTCGGGAATACGGAGGCAAGCCCAAAAGGTTGTCGGGATCAGAGTTATTGCAACAGTTCAGTGACACTGAAATGGAAACCGAGTATAAGAAGGATGACATTATCAAAAAAGGGAAAAAAGAGGAGGCTCAGAAACAAAGAACAAATGTAGATGCTGAAGGGCCTTCAACTCAGAGGAGAGACAATTGGAGAAAAAAGAGTATCTTTTTTGAACTTCCGTTTTGGGAGTTCAACCTCATTCATCATAATCTTGATGTGATGCATATTGAGAAGAACGTGTGTGATAATGTACTATTTACATTGTTAGGCATTCCAGGAAAATCCAAGGATAACTTGAAGGCTCGGAAGGATCTTGAAGAAATGAGACTTAGGAAACCCTTTCACCCTCAGCCACGAGGGTCAAGAAAGGTGTACTTACCTCCCGCTTGCTTTACGATGGATAAGAGTGATAAAGATATTTTTTGTAGTGTACTAAAGGGTGTCAAAGTTCCAGATGGTTATTCTTCTAATATTTCAAGGTGCGTGCATTTGAAAGAGAGGAGTATATGGGGTCTAAAAAGTCACGACAGTCATATTCTAATGCAACAACTACTTCCTCTAGCTGTTCGGAGGGCATTGCCTAAGAATGTGGTTGAAGCCTTAATCGAGTTAACTAATTTCTTTAGACAGTTATGCTCCAAAGTCAACACGGCATCTGATTTAGAGAAAATTCAAGATCGCATTGCCATTACACTTTGTAGTCTTGAGAAGATCTTTCCACCAGTCTTTTTTTGACATAATGGAGCACTTGTCTATACATTTAGCAGACGAGGCATTAATTGCCGGGGGCTATTCAATTTCAATGGATGTACCCCATAGAGAAGTATCAAAGTATTTTCAAGTAATTAACATATGTGTTGTTGGCCTATTTTAGTAATTATTTTAATGACTATGTTTATGATGAGATGACATATCCCTATGTGTTCTTCAATTTTTTTACAACTTTATGCATTGTGAATATTAAATTATCTTTTATATATGTTCCTTATCAATAGTCATATCATGGCACGAACAAAGAAGGCACGTGGTAGAACAATGTTAGATTTCTTGCAATCCGAGTCCGAGCAGGAGCCCGAGGCACAGGTAGATGTACAATCCCAAGCACAGTCACATCCCTATACTCGGGCTCGAGCATAGGTACAGGTACATGTACAAGTTCAACCACAACCACAAGTACAGGTACAACCACAAACACAGACACAGGTACATGTGCAGTCACAGGAACATACCCATTCTACAAGTATAAGCTCTCAACCAGAGGCCTCACAGTCCACTCAGCTTGATGGTACAAGTTTTATTTTTATAACTTTTGTGATATTCTACAAAATAAATGCATATCTTTTTTTTAACTACACATATTTTTTTTCACTATTGAGCAGGTACTTCAGTTACTGGATCCACTTCTACCAGACGGCGAGGTAGAGGAGTAGCAAAAGGTTTGGAGACGTGGGGCACGAATCAAAAGCTTCATTTGGTGTTTAATGACCTAGGGCAAGCTATTGGGAAATCTGCTACACAATTAGCAACACACATTGGAATCATGGTACGAAATGGGAAGCAAGTTCCTCTCCATTACGCGCGATGGGATGACATGCCGGAGGATGCGTTGGACTATATATGGACTGAGGTTAAGGTAACAGTTAGTGACACATAAAATAATTGTTCCTACAATGATTGAATTGTCTCAATGTTTATATGTAAAATAACTTGACTGAATTTCATTTAAAGGACAACACTGATGCGCCTCCAGAGTTCAAAGATAATTGTCTAAGCATTGCTGGGGCATTATGGAGACGTTGGAAGGGCCAAGTGAAACATGATTACTACAACAAATACGACACAGATGAGGAGCGTTTGTTGAATAGGCCAAGCCGTGTCCAGCTTGATCAGTGGGAAAAACTTGTAACTTATTGGGGGCCGGAATGAGACAATTTAGGTATTAATTACTTTATTGTAGTTTCTATATCAATATAAAATATAATTAGTTTCTTTTGTAGGAAATAGCTATGAAAAATAAAAGGAACCGTGAACATCAAGTACTCAATCATACGACTGGGAGGAAAAAACATGCTCAAGTAAGGGATGAGGTAAGTCATAGGGTATTTATGTTGCTCATTCATTATTAAACTTGCTGCTACTATTAAATGTATTCATTGTTAGATGGAGGCACGTGGAGAAGAGACCGATCGAGTTAATGTGTTCATTGTGACACATAAACCTAAGGAAGGTCGCCCGCAAGCTCCAGAGACTGCTGCTGCGATTGTATGTATCGACTAACATATGTTATAATATGTTTCCTCTCTTTTTTAAATGAAAGATAATGTTGAAACGACAAAGTATTTTTTTTCATGTATACTGAACTCGTGTAACATTGTAGGCTGAGATGAAAAGTCGTCTGGATACAGTTTCAGTGGAGGAGCGTACCATAGCCTTTAAGGAGAAGATATTTACGGATGTCATAGGACCTGATGTTTGTGGTCGAGTTAAGACTTATGGGGCAGGGGCCACTCCGAGGACTGTGTTTGGCACTGGAGCAGGGACTTAAACCAGATCTAGAGATATGGATTTGGAGCAGAGAATAGTTGAAAAGGTCAGTGCATTGCTTGATTTACGGATTGCTTAAGTGATGAATTTAGTTCGATCTAGGGTAGAGGGAGAGAGTCGACAGGTTGGAGATGGTCCATCCAGTGTCGGTAATTAGGTAACAAATATTATTAAGCACTTATATTTCTAATACAGATTGTTGTGCAAATTTTCTAACATTTTGCGTAACACAATTTCACACATATAATTAAAACTACATGTGCTTTTATTAAAGTAGGTTGGACCCATTCAGGATATCACATCCCTTAATTACAATCCCTATTTTAAGGAAACTCCTTTTGATTCCAATTTAAAAGACTAATTTTAAATTAAATAAAATTAATTTATTTTTTTGTTTGGGTTGGACCTAGGTGAATGACCCAGGTTGCCTAAATACCCACAAATAGGATCAAGCCATTCCGTAGTTCTTTTAGGAAATGATTTTGATTTTGGGGGGATTTAGGGTGAATGACCCTTAAATTTGAGTAGGGTGTATGACCCTTAATTTATAATGGGGTGTACCCATTATTTTAAATATGGGTAAGAACCCATTGAATTTAATATGGGTAAGTGCCCATATAATGAAGTTGAATTTAATGAGTATATGAACTCATGAATTTGACAGTGGATATGTGATTCATGTCCAGTTAATGAATTTGGATTTGAATTTAGTGAGTGTATATGGACTCATTTAATTTTACAGTGGATATGTGATCCATGTCTGGTTTTGAAATTTGGAGAATTTGTGACTGCACATAAATTAATTTTTAGATTGCCTACGTATCCATTGTAAAATGGAATCAAGTCATACGTAGTTCAAGAATTTGAATTTAATGAGTATAGGAACTCATTATATTTTGACTGTGGGTATATGACCCATGTCTTGATTTTAAGAAGTTTGAATTTTGAGTGAGACTGATCACTTGATTTGGATTTTGAAATTGAATTTTACATAAGTAAGTGACCTATGGAATTAGACTTGAAATTTAAAATTTGACATGGGTAGATGACCCATGTAATTTACGAAAATCCAAAATGAGTGGATGACCCATGGATTTGCTGTTAAGTGTACATTCCAAACAATGGATTTTAAATACACATAAGATTTTAGTTATGGCCTTTGAACGAGAAATGAACATGTTCAAGGTTGCCATGGGATTCTTATGGACAGATGATATATAAGGTTCCCATGTATGCATGAAACACATGACACTTGGCTAGTTGGCTGAGGCTTAAATTACAAGCCTTTGGTTGAATAAAACTTGGATTTTTTAATTTAGACAAAAATGTCTACTGTGTAATATTTGTGAACAGCAAACCAATTAAGCAACCAATATTGATTTGAAGTATCAAACATTTTTACTAAGAGAGCATCCATGGTTGTTCATGTCATGACCAAAATGGGTCTATCAATTTCTCAAAGAGAGATGCACTGAGCATCATATTTTGCATGATGGTTTGTCCATCGAATATGCTAAATGATGCACTGAGCATCTTCTGACCCTCAAGATGCACTGAGCATCACTTTGTACAATGGTTTATTTTAATTTTTAAAAAAAAGGAATCATGCACTGGGCATAGTATTGTATGAAAATCATTTTTCTTTACAATGGTATGACCATCAAAATGGGTGATACACAGGGCATCTAGTTTAATTGAGAGACTTGTTCATCGAATTGATAGATGCCCGGAGCATCAACTTTATGATGATTTGTCCGTCAATTTTGTAAAATGCACATGGCATTTAATTAAAAGCTTGTGTTAGGATGAACAAGACATCCCAAATATTTTCAAGATGCACAAGGCATACAAGAATGAATTTAGAGAGAGATTTTGTTATATCATTGATGCACTGAGCATCTCAAAACAATATCTTTTTTTTTAATATGAGACTTTTAGGAAGAATCACTTTGGAGAAATTTCTTCCACGAAATAGCAAAAACCAACTTTAAGATTTGAAACCATTTCTGGTAAAGAACATAAACCAGTAAAGGAAATATACCTGTGTTCTTTGATTATGGCTCTTCAACTAGTTATGTATTTTTTCTCTCTCTCTCTCTCTCACACACACACGCTTTTCTCTTCTCTTTTTTTTTTCTTCTCTCCCGTTTTTTTTTTTGTGTCTCAACCTCTTTCAGTATATTTTTTCTTTTCCCAGATTTTTTCTTCCTCTCCATTTCGTAGGGACTACATAACCTATTTATAGGCATTTGGTAGTAGTTTTTTTTTTTTGGTAATGGGTTCTGGGTAGTTGAGGGATGTGGCTTTACCCATGTTTGCATAACACCCACTTTTTATGGCACACCACTTTGATGGTATGGTAATTCTTCCAGCACACATGGATGTTTTGTAGTAGTGTAAGTACAACCACCCCATATGTAGCACGTGAGTTCAACAAGATATCTTCACTCCCCACTAAGCCATGTTCACATATGATCTACTTTTTTTTTTTTTTTTAAAGTAGTGGTTCTTTCTATTACAAAAAACATTCATGTGTATCTATTGGGATCACCTACTAGACACACATTTTTTAACCACATTGACATGGACTTAAAGTCACTAGTTCTTTTTTTGGCTAGGTGACATCCGAAATGATAAGTATAAAAAAATTAATTTCTCTATTTTTCTTTTTAGGCATTTAAAAGTATAGTGTAACAGTTGCCCCCTCGAGTATTACGTATGAGACTTTGAACATACGAGATACTCGAAAAATTTTATACTTGCATATCGAAAGTCTCCCTCTTTTTTTATTTGGTGGTGCATGGATCTTTCAAAGACCGTAATTAGCATTTGTCATGATAGATCTTTCAAAAGCAGACCTACTCAATACTTTTGAAGAGTCTTCACATTGAAATTTGTCGTTTGAAAATTTTTGTGCTAATCCATACCTTGTGAATTCATGGATTATCTTTTTGTAACAATTTGAAATTCTATAAGAACTTCTAAGATTTAATGATCTTGCAAAAGACGATCATTATTTCAACCATTCACATTTAATACTCTGGCTGGCAAGGAGGTTTTTTTTTTTTTTTTTGGATGAAATACAAATGAAGTATTTCAACAATTCATTATCAATTACATTGATCAGTTGAACTACTTGAAATATCATTGGTGGAACATAAATGAATTTTTTTTTGGTTCTGGCTGGATCTAGTGTAAAGACTAGATTGCCTACGTACCCTCTGCGGGATCAAGCCATACGTAGTTCGGTACAATTTTTTTTTTGGGTGGCTGGATCTAGTTTAGAAACCAGATTGCCTACGTACCCTCTCAGGATCAAGCCGTACATAGTTCAGTTAAGAAGATTTCTTTCTATTCAAGCATAGCTCTTCTTGGTGAGCTTCTCATTGATGCGAGAACTGATGCTTCTTCTTTTATTTGGCAAGTACTCGGTGAATTGGAAACCTTACAGGTTGAACGTAATCACCCTCCAAAGAGACTCGAGCTTTCTTTTCATTTTTCCTGTTTTTCTTGTCTTCTTTTCGTCCTCTAAACTTTATCCCTGGAAGCTCTGAAGATTTAATTAAAGAGGTTGGAATATTTGCAATCCTATTTATCCTCTTATTGATGCATGTCATCCATTCTCCTTCACTGTCACTATTGGGGTCAGGATCATGCGAGTCATACCCAAATTTATTAACTTGAAAGACAACTTGAATTGCCCCCTCTGGCAGTGAAATAGTTGGAAAAGAACCACTTTCATCTACCTTTTTAGGTACTAGATCAGTTCCACTAAAGGAAATTCTGTTTGCATTGGCAGTGTCTTCTTCAGACGAGGGAGACTCTTCATTCTCATGTTTCTTTTCTTTTGCCTGTCGAGACCTTTGAAATGTGTTCCTTTGTCGGTCAATCTGCCTTTCAACATTGCTGGCCTTAGAGACCAATTCATCGAAGGTTTGAGGTTCTGCCATTCCTACAAATGTTGCTATTTCTGGCAACAAATTATTGGAACACATTTGGACTGCAGATTGTTGAGTTACCTTTTCTGAGCATTGGAGGTTAAGACTTCTCCATCTTGTAACAAATTCATTTACATTTTCATTGACTTTTTGTCGAGCGTCTGTTAAGTCAATGATTGAAACTTTCTTCTTTGAGCTGACAAATTGGGCTAGAAATGCCTTTTGCATGTCATCCCATGTGACAATTGAACCCGGCACTAGTTGTGTGTACCAAGTAAATGCTGACCCCTTTAAAGACTGCACAAATTGCCTTATCAATAAGGCATCCACTTAAGCTGATTCTCCACAAGTTGAATAGAAATGAGAAAGATGCTCATGCGGTGAACCAGTTATCCCATCAAACTTTTCAAAGTTTGGTTTTTGGTAGCGATGAGGGAATGGAATAGAGTCATAGTGAGTAGGGTATGGTTTGAGATACCCAAGCACTAGTGGGGTCACAGAATTTTGGAATTCTCGAATCCCTTCAGCAATTAAAGTTTTCAGATCAGCTTGGGTTGGTGGTGTTGTAGAGGTTTGAATCTCCCTATAAACTTGTTCCCTTGCTGAAGTACTTGCTTGATTTGCTAATTGAGCAGTAAGAGCTGCAATTTTAGCATCTTTCTCTACTAATTTCCTTTGCAATTCTTGCAATTGTTCTTTGATAGTAATTGCACTAGTGACAAAGACTGACATTTCCTTTGGTTGGAACAGAGATGCCAACTCATTAGGAAAAATTTCTTTGCGGAAGATAACTTCAAAATCTCTAAAAAGAGGATCAATTGAATTTATCTTAGAGCTAGGAGCTTGTTTTGAGTTTTGAAATTTTGTCAACTCTTCTAGAGTTGAATGTGGTGATGAATCATTTCCACCACTTAGTAATGACCTTCTTGAAATTGTAGATTCCTTCAAAGGTGATTGAGATGTTATTCGAGCTCTTGATCCTGTGATCGGGCCTGTATGAGGCTAGAACTCTTCTTGTGATGGGAAAAGTGCCCCCACTCGGGCCTCCCTAGCAAGCATATAACCAGATAGGAATGCCCGCTGTCAGATTTCCTTATTTGACTTTGATTTCTCAGCGCTAAAGGCTGTGAGTGGATAAACTGAGGCTCCGGGCCCATATTGAGCCTTAGGTGCTCTTGGTCGCCTCCTTGAGTCCCTTTGCTTTTGTGTCTTCCTTCTGGACTGAGTGGTAGAGAGCACAGTTGCGGTTGAACTTGCAACTTCGCTTTCTAAATAGAAAATTTTAGATCTTTTCCCTTTAACTGATGCCCCCACAAGTGAAGAACTTGTTTCAATCACCGGTGTCAGTTTGCCTGGCTTTTGTGACGGAATGTGATTAGTCTTCACCACCTTAAGTTTGGGAGTAGTTGGTGTACTAATCTCCTTCTTCTCCATGGAACTGGCCATAACTGAAATAGTGTTGGGCAACTTTATTGGAATAGATCCAATTAAGATCTGATTTGGATAGTTGACTTTGGTAGGCTCCAGTTGAGTGGGTTTCTATATTTTCACAACAGTCTTAGCCTTTGTGGTCTTCTCCTCTGTGACCTTGGCAGTCACCTTTGGGATAACCCCGTTTGCAAAAGCCTGTAGATCAAGAGTAAAGAAAGCACGACAGGCTTCCTTCTTTCTTTGTCCTTGAACAGCAGCTGGGAGCTTGTGGTAGTATACAGTATCTTGTGGTGCCATCTTAAACCTGTTCAGAAATAAGATTAAACCACTAAGTACTTTTTATTTATTTTTTATTTTTTTATTTTTTTTTTGTTGAAAATAATCTTTAAAATTTGGAAATGAAAAGGAGAATGGGTCCCACCGGGCGTGCCAAAAACTATGTTGTGCAAATATTCTAACATTTTGCGTAACACAATTTCACACATATAATTAAAACTACATGTGCTTTTATTAAAGTAGGTTGGACCCATTCAGGATATCACATCCCTTAATTACAATCCCTATTTTAAGGAAACTCCTTTTGATTCCAATTTAAAAGACTAATTTTAAATTAAATAAAATTAATTTATTTTTTTGTTTGGGTTGGACCTAGGTGAATGACCCAGGTTGCCTAAATACCCACAAATAGGATCAAGCCATTCCGTAGTTCTTTTAGGAAATGATTTTGATTTTGGGGGGATTTAGGGTGAATGACCCTTAAATTTGAGTAGGGTGTATGACCCTTAATTTATAATGGGGTGTACCCATTATTTTAAATATGGGTAAGAACCCATTGAATTTAATATGGGTAAGTGCCCATATAATGAAGTTGAATTTAATGAGTATATGAACTCATGAATTTGACAGTGGATATGTGATTCATGTCCAGTTAATGAATTTGGATTTGAATTTAGTGAGTGTATATGGACTCATTTAATTTTACAGTGGATATGTGATCCATGTCTGGTTTTGAAATTTGGAGAATTTGTGACTGCACATAAATTAATTTTTAGATTGCCTACGTATCCATTGTAAAATGGAATCAAGTCATACGTAGTTCAAGAATTTGAATTTAATGAGTATATGAACTCATTATATTTTGACAGTGGGTATATGACCCATGTCTTGATTTTAAGAAGTTTGAATTTTGAGTGAGACTGATCACTTGATTTGGATTTTGAAATTGAATTTTACATAAGTAAGTGACCTATGGAATTAGACTTGAAATTTAAAATTTGACATGGGTAGATGACCCATGTAATTTACGAAAATCCAAAATGAGTGGATGACCCATGGATTTGCTGTTAAGTGTACATTCCAAACAATGGATTTTAAATACACATAAGATTTTAGTTATGACCTTTGAACGAGAAATGAACATGTTCAAGGTTGCCATGGGATTCTTATGGACAGATGATATATAAGGTTCCCATGTATGCATGAAACACATGACACTTGGCTGAGGCTTAAATTACAAGCCTTTGGTTGAATAAAACTTGGATTTTTTAATTTAGACAAAAATGTCTACTGTGTAATATTTGTGAACAGCAAACCAATTAAGCAACCAATATTGATTTGAAGTATCAAACATTTTTACTAAGAGAGCATCCATGGTTGTTCATGTCATGACCAAAATGGGTCTATCAATTTCTCAAAGAGAGATGCACTGAGCATCATATTTTGCATGATGGTTTGTCCATCGAATATGCTAAATGATGCACTGAGCATCTTCTGACCCTCAAGATGCACTGAGCATCACTTTGTACAATGGTTTATTTTAATTTTTTAAAAAAAGGAATCATGCACTGGGCATAGTATTGTATGAAAATCATTTTGCTTTACAATGGTATGACCATCAAAATGGGTGATACACAGGGCATCTAGTTTAATTGAGAGACTTGTTCATCGAATTGATAGATGCCCGGAGCATCAACTTTATGATGATTTGTCCGTCAATTTTGTAAAATGCACATGGCATTTAATTAAAAGCTTGTGTTAGGATGAACAAGACATCCCAAATATTTTCAAGATGCACAAGGCATACAAGAATGAATTTAGAGAGAGATTTTGTTATATCATTGATGCACTGAGCATCTCAAAACAATATCTTTTTTTTTAATATGAGACTTTTAGAAAGAATCACTTTGGAGAAATTTCTTCCACGAAATAGCAAAAACCAACTTTAAGATTTGAAACCATTTCTGGTAAAGAACATAAACCAGTAAAGGAAATATACCTGTGTTCTTTGATTATGGCTCTTCAACTAGTTATGTATTTTTGCTCTCTCTCTCTCACACACACACGCTTTTCTCTTCTCTTTTTTTTTTCTTCTCTCCCGTTTTTTTTTTTGTGTCTCAACCTCTTTCAGTATATTTTTTCTTTTCCCAGATTTTTTCTTCCTCTCCATTTCGTAGGGACTACATAACCTATTTATAGGCATTTGGTAGTAGTTTTTTTTTTTTTGGTAATGGGTTCTGGGTAGTTGAGGGATGTGGCTTTACCCATGTTTGCATAACACCCACTTTTTATGGCACACCACTTTGATGGTATGGTAATTCTTCCAGCACACATGGATGTTTTGTAGTAGTGTAAGTACAACCACCCCATATGTAGCACGTGAGTTCAACAAGATATCTTCACTCCCCACTAAGCCATGTTCACATATGATCTACTTTTTTTTTTTTTTTTTTAAAGTAGTGGTTCTTTCTATTACAAAAAACATTCATGTGTATCTATTGGGATCACCTACTAGACACACATTTTTTAACCACATTGACATGGACTTAAAGTCACTAGTTCTTTTTTTGGCTAGGTAACATCCGAAATGATAAGTATAAAAAAAATAATTTCTCTATTTTTCTTTTTAGGCATTTAAAAGTATAGTGTAACACAGATATTTGGAATATTTTTAAAATTTTGATGTAATATTTGTATTTTTTAGGTTCCTACTTCATCAAGTGTGCACCGCCCAATTTCAGAGGCTGAGGGAGATACAAACCAAGATGATGAGGTAATTTCTTTGTATATGTAGTTTACTACCAAATTGTTAGATATAGCTCTAGTTTATTACTTATTCATTATTAATTGTGTTGATGAGCATAATTGTGAGTTGTAGTGTATGAGTGTATGTTTTTATGTAGTGAAACAATATGGTTGATTATCTTGTATTAATAAGCAGAATTGTGAGTTGTGGTGCATTCACAATTAGGGTTGGTGATCTTCGAATATTTATTGTATAGCATGAACTAACATTAGACTCATCATGCTTTTGGTACTACTTTGAGATAAAAAATTTGTGTTAAAATTTAGTATGCCAGATCATAAAAGTGCCAAAGAGTTGTATGTTGATTTTGGATTGTGTTAAATTTATTTATACAGGTTTATGAAAATTTTCGGTTGTTGTAGAAACAAAGGAAACTCTGCCGAATTTTTTTAGGAATCTTTGCCCCCCCCTTTTTTTTTTGGTGTTGGTTTGCTCTTTGGGTTGTTAGATGGTTGCATTATTATATTTTTAATTAAACTTTCATTTTCTATTTCAGGTTGTGGCGAGGGATTAAAGGATATTAGAGCATAATTTGCCATTTTTAATTGAATTAATTGTGAGCATAATGACTTTATTTAGACTACTATCATTTCATTTTTATTTCTACTAATGTCAGCTATGAAACAATTATGTATGAACGTATGCTTTATTGTCTTTTGTTTTATCTTTAATTAATATGCTTTTAAATTTTATGTGGTTCGATCTTGTCGTTTAAAAATAAGTATGGTATAATTTATTGTGATGGAGAAATAATGATTTTTGATGATAATATATAAATTTCCGTCACAAATAATATTTGTGACGCTTTTGGTAATAATTGTGGTCACAATATACAAAATTTCGTCACAAATACTATTAATTCCGTCACAAATACTATTTGCCCAAAACCGTCACAAATAGTAATTGTAACAGTTTCTGGTCGACACAAATAAAATGCCTCAAATCAAATGACACTACTATTTGTGTCGCACACTAATCCGTCACAAATATTATTTGTGACGGTTTTGGTCGACACAAATAAACCGTCACAAATAATAGTTATATGTGACACTATTTTTTGTGTCACACACAAATCCGACACAAAATCCGTCACAAATACTTTTTTGTGACGGAATTTGACCGACACAAACTTTCTGTGACGATTTTAACTTGTGTCGTGCACAAATCCGTCACAAAAGGTGCAATTCCGTCACAAATACTTTTTGTGACGGAATTGCACCTTTTTTGTGACGGATTTTTTCCGTCACAAAAGACCTATTTTTTTGTAGTGTTACATGGAGATTTAATTTTGATATGAAATGATTTGGATGTAGCGAGGGTAATTTTAGAGATTAAAATTACAAGGGTTCCTGCTGGTATTTCTCTTGATCAATCTTATGAGGTTAAAAAAGGTTTTGAGTTAACATTTTATTTGCAAACCTTTTTAGACTCCTTTTGAGCCAAGCATGGCCGGCCCAATGGGGGGGCCAGTGGGGCAACTGCCCCGGGCCACCAAAGTTTATCAAATTTTGAGGGCCCTCATAAAATTTTCATAATTACATTTTTACTTTGAGATTTTTTTTAGCATTTTACATTAGGTCTCCCTTAATTATGTTAAGTCTCTCCTCAACATATGTTTAGGACCCAAAGGGGCCCAATGTCCAATTTAGTGTCATTAACTACATATATATTGATATACATACATATAAAACTCACAAGCAAAGGCCCATAGAATTTGAAAATTACATTTTTAGTTCAAGAATTTGTTGAGTTTTAGAAATAGGCCTCCCAAGAATTTTGAAAGACACCGTACGATATTTAAGTTTTACAAATAGATTCTCATATTATAAGTAGATCTCAAAAAAATCGCCAATTAAGTAAACCCTAAAAAAATAGTCAATTATTTATAAGTAGACCCTAAAAAAATTGCCTCGGGGGCAGCGCCCCCGAATAAGGGCCTCCTTTTAGTAGTTCGCCCCGGGCCTCCAAATACTCGGGACCGGCCCTGGAGCCAAGTGATAGGAAACCTCCTTCAAACAAAATGATTTCAAAATATTTTGTTTTGAATAACTAATCAAGCTCTTTGGTCAAGAATTGGAAAAACAACAATTTGTTCCCAGGCAAATGTGTTCGAAGAACCATTTTGTGGCTATATTTTGTGGAAGTAAAGTTGATAGACAAAATTTGGAAGATGTTTAATTAATTTGAGGGCTTGTAGGCATATGTGTAACAACACAATTGTTTACTCTTCAAGGGAAAATAAAGTGTTTTACTAGATGACTCACTTAGTACCAATGTTTTGGTACTAGAGACTTAGAGTTAAATATCACCCCCGTGAAGAAAATATTTTTGAATATGTTGTATATCCGGAGATAATGAAGAACTTATTTTTGAAAATGTATTGCATACTTCAACATTCGAAAGAAATTAATTTTGGCTTTTTCAAGGCCAAATTTTAGCCAAACCTTTTGGGGGAAGAAAGTATATATTTTCAAAAATCAGTGATGCAAATTGGATTTCGGATTCAGATAAGACGAATTCAATGAGTGAATTTGTTTTTTCACTTAGTGGAGGTGCAGTATCTTGGAAGTCGTTCAAGCAAACTTGCACAACTAAGTCAATGATGGAATATGATTTTGTAGCTTTTGAGAAAGCTAGTTTTGAGGCTGAGTGGCTTAAAAGCTTCTTAGCAGATATTCCTATTTGGAATAAACATTGAGATAGCCAGGCTGTAAAAGGCTGAGCTATGAAAAAGTCCTATAAAGGCAAGAGTAGGCACATATGCCTAAGTCATAATATTGTGAGACAGCTGTTTGAGATAAAGTTTTTCTCTTAATTTTGTAAGGCCAGAAGTGAGTTTGGTTGATACTTTAACAATACTACTAGGGAGAATACTAGTGTATGAAATATCGAGGGGAATGAGGTTTATGCATATAACAAAAATCAACAATGATGGTAACCCAACCTATGTAATTGGAGAACCCAAGAAATAGGTTCATATGGGTAATAACAAGTCATTGGTTGATTTGAGATGCACTATAATTTGATTATCTTGTTGTCCATTCCTATGGTGTATAGTGCAATTGCAACGAGAAAGGTTGAGTTAAACTCTTAATGAATTCCATAGTCCATACTGAATGGATGGTATGTCTAATTGCAATGCATACTTGAAGGATTCACCTATATAAGTGTGAAAGTGGGCCGCTTTCTATGAAAACGTAGGCAAGTTTTCTAGAGCACTTATGAAAATTCAGGACTGGCGCAGGGCCTAGAGGTGCCACACCGATTAGAGTTGCTCAGATTCTGAGGAATCAATGTGGGTATAAGACGACTGGTTTACGTTAAGGGATTCTGGTTCATAGAAATTTGATTTCACCAAATTCCTGTAAGTCACTTCTTATATTCCTAGGGACTGGTTCATAGCCCTAAAGGCACCAGTTCTGATGCATGGAATTCTCTTGCTCCATTCTTTTATTTGTTGTTTAAAATTTTGAAATAGGGGGGGGGGGGGGGGATTGTTGGAATTATTGAGTTTCCTCTTATTTGGGCATTGGATTTTTTATTTCAAAAATGCAAACAAAGTCATTTACATTGATGTGACTAGTATCTTGTATTAATAATATGGCCGTTGGAGACTATTAAATCTATTAACTCTAATATTTAAAATATGGCCGCTGGAGGTTATTAAATCTATTAACTCCTATATTAAAAATATGGCCGTTGGAGGCTGTTAAATCTGTTTTTAATAAAATGACCGTTGGGCAATTTGTCTAATATAAATAGCCTTTCCTCTTCCCATTTACAAAATGGAAAAAAAAAATTCTCTCTTTTGTGAATCTTTAAAAAAAAAAATCATTTCATTTTTTTGGAGCAATTCTGAGCACTCATATATTCTTCCAATTCGAGTGCACGTTTAGAAGAAATTGATTGATGAATCCTGAAGAGCATAGCGCTAAGACCTTGTGCATCGAGTCATTGACTCCAAGGGGTGGAATTGTTCTTAAGTACAGTGCAAACTGTTGCACGCCTCAATAAGTACCATAGCTGTATCCTTCCAATTTTCCAACAGACCCAAAATAATTCCAGACAACATTTAGTTGAGCCAAGTTGAGCAAATGTAATGGTCTAATAGGCAGCACCACAAAGGAAAGGCAAGGATCGAAAGGTATCGACCTGCGTTCTTGTAAAGGCAATGACTATTATAGAGTTGATTACAACGTTTGCCCCAACATCACACGCCTGCACATATGTATATCTTTTGAAAAAAGAAAGAGGAAGAGAGACATTATTTATAACTAAAAAGTGACTTATGATATTGCTTCACATTTGAAATAATCAAAAGAGTACAAAAATGCATAAAAGGAAATTAAGTTCCTTAGTAGACAAAAACAAATGACATACAATTATGCTTCACATTATAAGTAGTAATAAGTAGTGGATAGATATAAAAATAGTAAATACTTAGCAGGAAAAGAAATTCCTGGTACAATTCAGAACAAAGTTCAAGATACCCAAAATGGACAAAACAACAATTAAAAAATAGACAAAAAGAAGGATGAACAATTAATGTTCATCAAGGGGAGTGAATTCCGGGAATAATGATACATTACAGACATAAAATAACTAGTTGCGTCTGCTGCAAATTCTTCTTATGACACCACGTTTAGGTGAACTGATATCTCCCATTTTAACCATGGCAGATGCGAAATCAGAATTAAAAGTTGAACGATTTTTACTATACTCGATAACAATGTTGTCTGTTGAGCCACCACTTAAAAGAACCTGATCTGATGCAAGGAGACCTTTCTTTTGTATCAAGTTCTTGAAGTAGTTGTTATCAAAAGAATTGGGAGTCACCAGATCCAATGGCGCCAAGTTACTATCTTGGCCAATTCTAGGGCAACGACGTCTACGAGTGCTAGCAAAGCCAGCATCAATGTCACTCATACTGTTGTATATCCTACCCCGAAATGTAACACATTGAGCCTGACCTATTGTGTGCGACCCTACAATTTAAGAAGATTAGTGGGTAATCATTCATAAGATTTTATGTTGTTTTTTACGAGAAAAACATGTATAGAACGTTATCTCTACTAACAAGTTGCTACCTGAAAGTGCTACCATGTCTCTCGCATTGAGTCCTTTGCCATCAAAGTTTGAAAGAAGTGTATCAAGAGGATCTGTAAACCTTGGGAGATTGCTTTCAGCAAGACTCCGACTTGCAGTGGTAGAATCTCTTCTTCCAAGCTTCACTGTCCATGATGGACCACCGACCTAATAGTTACAGATATGGTAGATTAGCGTTAGTCAACATCTCAGTGTTAAATAAGTTGAGATAGCAAACTCATGTGATAAGGATAAAGTACAGACATTAAATGTTTTCAAAGTTTATATGTGAGTACAAATAAATATTTATTTGGCTGCGAATCATTAAAATGAACCATTATTTTCTTCTTTTCAAGTTTTTCTAGTCACAAAGTTTGGTCATGATATAATGAAGGAGCTAGATTTTTGTCCACAAAAAAAAAAAGGAAAATTTTTGTCATGCTTCAATTGATGTACCATGATGTGACAATATAGCTAAAATTTGAAAAGTTTAGTATATATATGCGAACTCACAGCGACTGATGCATCACGTGCTGCAACTGCGAGTACATCCGCACAAGAAACAACACCGGGACATATCTTCTCCACCTTAGACTTTGCATTCTCTATGACATTAAAACCTCTTGCTGAATTATTATTTTGGATTGCAGTCCTCTCGCCTGTGAAAGTGGAAGTATCTTCAAGTAAGATTGATGCATCACAACCCTGCAAACCCAAAATTTTGCAATCATAAGTCTCGTAATATTTCCGGTTGACAAAACATAGTTACTATACAACATAAATAATGTAACTACAAACCTGAACAAAGCAATCATGAAAATGGAGACGAACTAGCGATGCTGCCATCCTACGTTCCCTAGATACTGCTGTTCTAATAGCAGTCCTGATTGTACTCAATGCATTTGGACATGTACTATCATAAAATGTAGGAGATAGTTGTGCATGGCATGTCATGTTCAAAAGGAACAGTAAGAAAAAAGTGGCAACAACCGCTGCACTAAAATTGAGAGATCCCATTTGTGAACTCAATAGAATAGTAAAAATAAATAGCTGTTTTGAAGTAATGAGAAAGTAATCACATGAAAACTCAAAGCAAGAAATAAGATGTGCTTAGAAATTGAGATGATAGGAATGCAGTACTGCGCAGCTATTTATAGTGCATTATAGTGGTGGCCATGAGTTAGTCTTAGTCACTATAATCTGCTAGCTACTTGCGTAACTAATTTTCCCTTTTCCTGCCTTAATTGACTTGTTCTACTTTGGCTGGCACGTGTGTGTATATACAGACTAACATAAGTATAGGTTACTCAATACTCATGAATTTCAAAGCTTAAACTTGTTTAAACTCATATGCATTTTTTCTCATTTGAAATAATGCTGGAAAATTTCACTTACACCCATGGTTCTCAAGGTCATTTTCACTATGACCCCGGTATTCTATTTGTAATACTAATTTCTCTTGTATTTCCAACTATCAGTGTTACCGTTAGTTAAGTTTAACAGAACAAAATGTTTCACCGTTAGTTTACCTTGAGTTAATTATATCGATAAACTCCTATGGTTATTACGTTTTTTAGATAGACCCCCATACATGATTTGTTCTATTATGTAACATAATTACTATTGTTTCCTTTTCTTTTTTATTACAAAGTTTAACATATTATTAACGGTGACACTTTAGTTGAAAGTGTTGGAAAAATTGTATTAAAAACAAAAATACATGAAAATGATCTTAACTACAGGAGATATATATACTTCATCTTCTTTTTCCCTCTTTATTTTTTTTTATTATTATTTTTTTAGGAGAAAAACACATAGAATGCTTGGTTGGGCTGTCAATTCACTAACATGCAAAAAGGGTGGGTGATGAACAACATCTTTCAAACTCAGACCTTTGACAAGTGACAACAGCAGCAGCCGCCCAGCAAGCATATCTTGTTTGAAAATGAACATTTCCATCAGTATACTGGATAAAGTCTGTTTAAAAAAAATTTTGTTTCTCAGTTGCTTTGTGTTGGGATTTTATCACATGTGGGTCATCCCAATGATTTAGGAATTTGTTGATTTGGTTAGATTCCTATTTAAGTGTTTTTTTTTTTTTGAGGTGATAGAGTCGTATTAGTTGTCCAATAACTAATGAGTTGTAAGCTGGGATGACATATAAGAATTTAGGGAAGCCATTGACTGTACCAAGTTGAGGGGTATTCCATCATGGAGGTATATATTCTAGGGTTAGATATCACATGATGGTTCTTTGGGTATTGAGGTTAGTTGTACAAGGATTTTAAGGGTTGAGTTATGTGAAATAATTCAATGTCTCTGGTTTATTCTCAGTAATGAAAGAATTGGTCGATGGGTATTTATTTAGCAGGTAATACTTGGGCACAACCAAAGCCACAACCTTTTTTGCACAACCTCCATTTTGTGTCTATCTCTTTCTTAGTGGGCACTGTGGGGTCACTGGCACTGTGGGACCCAACAAGAGAGAGATAGACACAAAATGAAGGTTGTGCAAAAAAAGTTGTGGCTTTGGTTGTGCCCCAAGTATTACTCTTTATTTAGTTGTACGGAAATCTGGTTCCGTATTTTGGAATCACCAACACTTTAATCTGGTTGGCGTTTTGCTTAATACCATAAAAAAAAAAAAAATTTATAATTCTACTTTTTCCCTATTGGTAGTTAATGTTTCATATTTAAGTGGGAGCGTTATCTTTCCCCTTCCCTTGTGACTTGTGAGGACCCTTTTGAAATAAAATCCAAGAGGATAAAACAGCGTCAGCTCACAAGTGGGCTGTAAGACCAAAAGCGTATAGTATCTCGTAGGGATTTTGGTGTTGCGTAGGGTGTTGCCTTGTCCCTCATTAGTTGCAAACATCAAAAAGTCCGGATTAATTAGTGTAAGTGAGGGGCCCTTTAAGATCGAAATTCAAAGAGAGAGTAAAATCATGCGTGCTAATCGTTGGGCAAAAAACTCATCAGCAAAGTACGTAGCTATGATGGGGCACAAAGTTTTTATTTTTTTTTTAAACTTTATACTTTAGTCCTTTCCAATATATTTCCAAGAAAATCTTTCTTCTTGATTTTAGTTTAGCGCACCCAAAAAAAATAAAAAAATTTCCTAACTCCAATCTTCCTCGTCAATAAACTAGTAGATCGCACTTTTCCAATATGTAACTAAATTCATACTTCCTCTTTCTCTAGAATAGAGAGAGAGAGAGAGATTATGGATACGGATACAATTCTTTGCAAAATTTAGCATTATATTTGTTTGATAAAGAACATGTCTTAATAGCGATATTAATTCTGAAATGTGTTCTTTTACACTAAAATGACATCTATCAGTTAATACACCAAACTGAAATATTTATAAACCAAATATCCAGAAACTTTTCCCAGAAATCTCCTAATAATCTTTAATTACTCGTCGTATAGCTCAAAATTACAAATTTTATGGTGGTATGGAAAATTAAGGGTGAGTTATCCGTTAGTCTATGTTAGCTTGGCAATGAGCACGAGGATAAGGTCGATTATCAAAAGCATTTTGATATATACAAGTATACAACTCATTTGACATTTCAAACAACTCTTCACAAGTTAGAAAAGTCATTTAGCCACCAGGGCAACTGTATCCTTAAGAATAAAACATCATGCATCGAATGTTATAGCATTTAATAAAATTTTTTTTTTTTTTTGTTTTTTGTTCAAAATTTTCAAAGCATTCAATGGATGAAAGGATGACCTGAAAGTTGCATCCAAACTGTTAACTAGACTTTTCTAATATATAATAGTCTTTCTCAATCAAATAATGTACATATAACTCAATAATTGCCTCCTAAATAGTGTCATTCAATCAATTAGGCACATTTGTCATTTTTATGAGTTATGTTATTTTGTCATCTTTTGTATCCCAAATATGATTCTCAACACCTGTGGTAGTAGAACTACCTTCAATAATGGTGGGATCAAGTCAATATTTTACAATAAAAATCAAGTACATTTGAGAAGTTTAGTATTCACTACACCGAAAGCCATGTT
The DNA here is from genome assembly GCA_033977485.1 of Hydrangea macrophylla. Lineage (NCBI taxonomy): Eukaryota > Viridiplantae > Streptophyta > Magnoliopsida > Cornales > Hydrangeaceae > Hydrangea > Hydrangea macrophylla. Next base: position 89,906,171 of record CM066986.1, read on the forward strand.
TTCTAACAGACCGATTTTGACATTTCTAACGGATATTTATTGTTACAAATTTCTAATGGAAAAAAAACCGTTAGAAATTTCATAATACCGTTAGTAATATAAAAAATCCGTTACTTTTTTCCAATTGAAAGTGAAAAGTTCTCAAAGAAATTAAAATCCGGCGGCATTTTTGTAAATAAACCCAAAATTAAAATTGCGGTAGCAATTTTTATAAATAAACACTACACCCAAAATTTCCCCCAAATTATTTCTCCAAAATTCCTATTCTCTTTTTGTTTTTTCGATGGATTTTTCCCTATCTTTGTAATACAGTAATACCTAGCTAGCCCTAGGTCAAAAAGGACAAAAGAAGAGGAGATAGGGAAAAGAAAAGAAGAGAAACGGCGGGGGGGGGGGGGGGGGGGGGGGGGGGGGGGGGGGTTGTTGGCCTCCACCACTACTGTCGTCCATCACCACTCCACCGCCGTCGTCCACCACCACTCCAAGCTTTCTTCGACTTTGTCATAGTCAGATTAACTGGCCGCCTCTCTGGAGAAGGGAAAGAAAAGAGAGAAAGAGAAAAACCGTCGCCATACACGGTGTCCACCATGCATCGCCATCCACCACCGTACACCACCATCTCCGTCCACCAATGGCAGGTTGAATCTCTCTCTCTCTCTCCATTTTGTGGATCTGATGACTCTAAATCTAACTCTTATCTAAAAAAAATTACATCAGACCCCAATCTAGGTTTGCATTCCCTTGAGAACTCCAATCTAGGTTTGTATTCCCTTGAGAACTATGATCCGTGTTTTCTTTAATCCGTTTCCTTAATTAAAAGCCTACAAATGTATACATGTATATGCATACACACACACACACATATGTATATATATATATATATATATATATGTGTATGTGTATTTCATCTAATTCCATAAAGAGTTGAGTGTCTCAGCAGTGATGGTGCACAGATTAACAATTATAGCAATAGTGATTTCATCCCAATCAACTTCATTCTTTGCTAGTTACTTTCAACCTTAGGTGAGATTCTTTTCCCAAACTTTATTTTTATTCTTTAATCCTATTCCTAAGCTTTATTTGGGGTACTAAACCAAAGTTTCCAGAACCTTGTCTATGGGGTGAATAAAGAAAGAAATGGATCTCACTCTAGACAGTTGATTTTGAACTTTAAAGTATTATTTTGTTTCATGTATGTGTACCCAAGTTTTTTTTTTTGAACAACAAAGCACAATTGAAATTTCATAAAATAAGGATTACACCCCAAAATTCAACCAACCCACTTAACAATGGGGAAAAACAAGCAGGACAACTGAACACCCACACAGATTACAACCCAACCTACCCACCCAACAACCACTCAAGTTGTTTGTACCCAAGTTGTTTGGAAATAGAAAGGGAAAAGAGATGCTAACTAACCAAAAATAGAGGTTGGTCACGAACTGAAATGTATAATTTTTGTAATTTTTGTTTAGTATTTGTTAATGCATGTAAGCTCATATTTAAATTCCTTGTAGAAAAATAAGCGATTTAGGCTAACATAATTCTGAAAAAGGGCAAGAAATGAGTGAGTTATGGCCAAATTTAATTCTAAATTTTAATTAGTGGACGTTGTATACCCAGTAGATTTTAGGGGCTGTTTGGCAAACCAGTCCCTTAGACTCAATTTGCTTAAAATCAAATTTTGTTGAAACCAAATCATAGTTTGACTTTGTAAAGACTTATTCTAAGGTTTTTTTGATGCTCCGGATATGATTTTAAGGCCTGTTTGGACCAGAAAATTTATTATGATGTTGAAAGCAGTCTGTGCTATGTTCTAAACCTTGATTCAGTCTAAAGCAAATATCTATGGAATTGAATGCGATTTGAACTATAGATAGCTCTTGTGATTATAGTTAGGACATAATTAAACTATTTAAAACCGTATTTGAAAAGAAAAATATTGCAATTTTTCTTTGGTATGGAACTAACTATATGTAACACCCTGTATTTCTTTTCTATTAATAAATGTTTTTTTCAATTTAATTTCTATTCAAATATTTATTTGGGGTCAAACCATAATTTTCTTAAATATTGAAATATTTTCTATGATTTCAAAAATCGATATCTATATTTTTGTACAACCCGGAATTTATTCCTATGCTAATAATATTTTCCTGTATTTTATTTTACACGAAAAATACCAGTTTTATGTTTGGTTCTGCTTTCATACCACGTTTTGGGTGTGGGAGCACGTGAGCTCAACCACACAGGGCAAAATCCTTCCCTTGTTTGGAGCCCAATTTTGGGCACAGTTTATATATGTGTGTGTATCTCTAAATTTCTCACAGTCTCTCAAAACTCTCTCAATTCTCTCAATCACTCTCTTGCTCTCTCAAGAACAACACACACATACACATACACAGATTATATATAATATACACTTACACACATACATAGCTATATAGATATATATTTCAATCCAGAGAAGAAACGGAGGAGAATTCGAACGACGGAAACTTCGGCGGAAAATTATCGGTCTCAAATTTTAGTCTAATCACCCTCAGTGAGTAATTTAAACTCACTCGTCATGTATATATATATGTATATTTCACTATTTCAGTGTATATATATATATGTGTATATGTGTATATATTTAGATACACCATTAAAGCTTTACAAATTGGAGTTTTACAAAACTTAACCAAAATGAAATTCGTGAATTGGGAATGAAAGATCTTAGTCCCAATAAGCTACGGTTCGAATCCTACGGAGTAATTCATCCGTATCGCGACGTACCGTTGATTTAAAGTTTTGACACCCTTACTTTAATTGCGAATTTCTAAAGATACAATCCGTATTTGTTTAAATTGATCGCATATTCTTAATCTACGCGGAAAGACGAAGAAATCCATATATGGCATGACATAATTGAAATAGAAAACAGAAATGGGTAAAAATACAGTTTGAAATCAGAAACAGAGGAAAAACGAAGAAGATGATGAAACTGTGATAACTCGCGCGCGCGACCTGCTCGCGCGCGCGACCTGCTCGCGCGAGGCTCGCTTGCGCGGCCCGCTCGCGTGACCCATTCCCCCATTCGCGCGCGCGACCCAGTTTTATGTATTTTGTGTAAGGGACTGTTTGGAAATGGTTTTGAAAGTTTTTAAAGAAACTGTTTGACAGATATACTGTTTCAAAGGCTCACTGTTAGGAATTGAACTTATAAGAACGTTTCAGACTGAGATTTATGTTGAACGAACATCCAGCTTTGAGATTAATAACTGCTACTACAAATTGCGAACATTGACATACATATTAGGGTCGAGGTTGAGTCAACATGCATGTGTGTGAGAAAACGTGAAAAGAGTAAAGAGTGGCGGTCTGGTGTGCGACCTCAATATCGATCGGATATTATTCCTGGTATTGGAGGCGACAGTGTTGAGTACGGCTTAGATATCGATCGAATATTATTCCTGGTATCTAAGGGGCTCGTTTCGGATATCGATCAGATATTATTTCTGGTATCCGAAGCGATGGTATTGAGTACGGCTTAGATATCGATCGGATATTATTCCTGGTATCTAAGGCGCTTGTTTTGGATATCAATCGGATATTATTCCTGGTATCCGAAGCGATGGTATTGAGTACGGCTTAGATATCGATCGGATATTATTCCTGGTATCTAAGGCGCTCGTTTCGGATATCGATCGGATATTATTCCTGGTATCCAAAGCGATGGTTGGTCGTGATCGACCCAGATATCGATCGGATATTATTCCTGGTATCTGAGCCGATAGCGTGGTGTGCAGTTTGGATACCGATCGGATATTATTCCTGGTATCTGAGGTAATAGTTTGGTTGAGTCGAGTTTGGTTGAAAGAAAAGATTCAGAAAGATGAGATGTTACATTGTTCATGCACGGTCGCATATTTATTGCTTATTGTATTCCTCCGTGATTTATGTTGGAATTGGAACCTTGAATCTATTGCTTTTAAAGTTAAATTGCACCGTTGCATGTTTATATGCTTATATATACATTGCGAGCACTTGTTTATTTTGCTCACCAACTTTCATAAGCTGATGGCATTGATGCGTCCTAGACTCTATGTCCAGATTTTCAGGGTCAGGAGCAGCCAGGGTATTTCGACTATGCTAGTTAGAGGCGGGGGACTTTCCAGGAGGCTGCTTTATATTTCCTATGTCTATTTAATTTGGGTTGTAATAAACTAGTTTTAGACATTTGAATAAGGCGTTTTGTGCCCAAGTTTATGACTGCTGTAATAGTTAGTAAGTTTTAATTTTAGAGGATTATGTTTATTAGCATCCTTTGCTCTAGAAATGCTATTAAGATATTTTGTTGCAGGGACAATTGGTCATACTCACTTGTCACGACCTACGAGTCCATAAAGGAAATTAAATACTTTCCTGTATTATGCTACGTCGGGGCGTGACAGGCTTTTTGGAATTAGAGCTAGGTTATGGCTCGACCAATTGTCCAGAACACATAGGATCTCTCGTTAAGATAGAATTAAGATAAGATAGTTCGACTTCATTCCATGTTTAGTCGCTTTCTATCATTGAGAATTTTCTTTCTTCTCGAGAGATTGATCGAAATTCTTGTTGATCAATGGTTAGGTACCATCCTCTCGATTATATGGCTGGAAGAAATCTTAGGAATCGTCTCGCTATTGAAGCTGCACCCCCGGCAACAGATCCAACCGGGATGTTTGAGGCTTTTGTAAGAAGATTGGAGAGGGTTAGTGATCAGAATGCAAGGAACAATAATCATAATGGAAATCACAACGGGAATAGGAGGCAAGCCCACCAAACTAGAGACAAGCTTCTCAAAGAGTTTCGCACTCTACGACCCGAGTATTTTGCTGGGACTGATGAACCCTGGCAAGCTGAACAGTGGCTACGCCAGATGGAGCGTATCTTTGAGACCATAGAGTGCACTGATCTGGAGAAGAAGCGTCTGGCTATCTTTCAGCTGTCATATGCAGCGGCTGATTGGTGGGATGCTAAAAAGGCGACCATAGGGGAAGAAAAAGCTACAAGGAGAATGCCGGGGGTAGTATTCAAGAAAAGATTCCTCGAGAAGTATTTTCCTGAAGAAGAGAAGGACAAGAGAGAGAAAGAGTTTATGGAATTGACTCAAGGGAATCTGACTGTCCGTGAGTATACTACTCGGTTTGAACGGTTGTCTCGCTTTACTCCACATATGGTGGACACACCCCAGAAGAAAATCAAGAAGTATCACCGGGGTCTCAACTTGTCTCTCCGACATCTGACTATTGGACATCTGGGCCAGTCATTTAAAGCTCTGGTGAGATTGGCTACGGGGTTAGAAAATGATGGTTGTCAGAATTCGAAGCCATTTGGAAATCGACCTCCGCAGAAGGGTTATTCTGGATAGAACCAGGGTACCCTCAGGGACAGAAAAGGACTTGGGATGGAGGGAAGAAACCTCAACAGACACAAGCAGTACAGCAGTATCCGCCTCGAGCAACAGGAGGGAACAACAACAATAACTGCTTCAATTGTGGTAATCTCGGTCACCGAGCTAAAGATTATAGAGTAACTAGGCGTGCTGATCGTCCAGGAGTTGTGTGCTATAATTGTGGCATGCCAGGTCACATACGTCTGGAATGCAAGGCTCCTAGGAGAGGCAATTATGGTTAGCAAGGACAAGCCCGCCTGAATGTTGTTATCCCCGAGGCTGCTGGCTATGAAGAAACAGAGTACGAAGAAGGTACTTATGAGGAAGGACTGCCCGAGCAACAGACAGTGGAAGGTACTCTAACCTTGTTTAACTCTCATGTTAAAGTTTTATTTGACACGGGTGCTACACATTCATTTATATCTGTTAAGATTGTTCAGAAGTTGGGAATAGTACCGCAACATTTAGAGGAAGCTCTGAGTGCTGTCACACCCTTAGGGACCACCGTCAAGTTATTACATGTATATAAGGATTGTCCTCTACGGTTAGGAGACTGTGAACTTTTGACAAGATTGGTGGTTCTGTCGATGAAGGAGTTCGATATAATCCTAGGAATGGATTGGCTCGAGAAGAATCATACGATGTTGGATTGTGCAAGGAAGAGGATCACATTCGCAAACAATGGGAATCGACTCTTCGATTTTCAATGTAACCCTTCGGGTGATATGTTCCTCACCAGATGCCTAGCAAACATTGAGGTTGTCAGTGCAGAGGTGACAGTGTCATCAATATCGGTGATCAAGGAATTTGAGAAAGTATTCTGAGATATTTCAGGATTATCGCCGGAAAGGGACATAGAATTCTGTGTGGAATTGGTGCCAGGTACTCAACATATAACCAAAGTTCCCTACAGGATGGTCCCTACCGAGCTACTAGAGTTGAAGGAACAAGTTCAAGAACTTGAGAAGTTGGGTTTTGTTCGTCCAAGTACTTCACCCTGGGATAGACGATCTGTTCGATCAATTACAAGGAGCCACAACCTTTTCCAAGATTGATCTACGGTCAGGGTATCACCAATTGAGGGTGCGGAAGGAAGACATACCTAAAACTGCTTTCAGGACAAGGTACAGACAGTATGAGTTCTTAATGATGCCGTTTGGGATGACGAATGCTCCGGCTGTGTTTATGGACTTGATGAACAGAGTATTCAAGCCCTATTTGGATCAATTCGTTATTGTCTTTATTGATGATATTTTGATCTATTCCAAGTCAGAGGAAGAGCATGAACAACATCTACGGATTGCGATGCAGACTCTCAAAGATCACCGCCTATATGTTAAATTCAGCAAGTGTGAATTCTGGCTTTAGGAAGTTAAGTTCCTCGGACATGTGATCTCACAACAAGGAATCGCAGTTGACTCCTCAAAGACCGATGCAGTGGCGAATTGGACTCGGCCAACTAATGCTACAGAAGTCAGAAGTTTTCTGGGACTCGGTGGTTACTATCGGAGATTTGTAGAGGGTTTCTCAAAGATAGCAGCCCCGTTAACTGGCCTGACTAAGAAAGATTTGAAGTTCGAATGGGCTGATAAGCATGAAAGCGCTTTTCTGGAAATGAAAGAGAGATTGACAACAGCGCCAGTACTTGCGATACCAAAGAATGGTGAGAAGTTCACTATTTTTAGTGACGCCTCGTATCAAGGATTGGGATGTGTCCTTATGCAAGATGGTAAGGTTATCGCCTACGGTTCACGACAGTTGAAGCCAAATGAATTGAACTACCCAACTCATGATTTGGAGCTGGCAGCCGTTGTGTTTGCGCTAAAGATCTGGAGACACTACCTCTATGGGGAGAAGTTTGATTTATTCTCGGACCACAAGAGCCTCAAGTATTTGTTTACTCAGAAAGAGCTGAACATGAGGCAACGTCGGTGGATGGAACTGATCAAGGACTACGACTTTACATTAGAGTACCACCCTGGTAAGGCTAATGTAGTCGCTGACGCCCTAAGTCGGAAACCTCAAGGAATGATTGCTTTATTGATGTTGAGGGAATGGAAAGCCTTGGAGACAATCGCAGAATTTGATATGCAGATTTCTGAGGGAAGTGTCGGGCAACACTTTGGATGCCTCATGGTACAACCAACACTTGTGAGTCAAATCATCGAGGCCCAAAAGAAAGACGAGAAGTTTCAAGTATGGTTTGCCAAGATGTCAGAAAAGGACCCTATAGAATGGAAGGTTGGGACCGATGGAGGATACCGATGTCGAGACAGATTGTGTGTGCCAGATTCTGGAGATTTGAGAAAAGACATTCTCAAAGAAGCATATAAATCGAGACTGACAGTACACCCAGGAGGAACAAAGATGTATAAAGATTTGAAGAGAAACTTCTGGTAGGAAGGGATGAAACGAGAAGTAGCCGAGTTTGTGTCTAAATGTTTGACTTGTCAACATGTGAAGGCCGAACATCAGAGACCCTCGGGATTGTTGCAACCCTTACCTATTCCAGGATGGAAGTGGGAACACATAACTATGGATTTCGTGGTTGGACTACCCCGGTCATAACAGAATCATGACGCAATTTGGGTAATTGTGGATTGTCTGATGAAGTCCGCACATTTTATCGTGTATAATATGACTTATCCAGTAGAAAGGATGAGTCAAATGTACCTACAACAAGTGGTGCGACTACACGGTGCGCCTGTGTCGATTGTATCAGACCACGATGCACGTTTTACCTCAGGATTTTGGGAAAGTCTACAGAAGGCTATGGGAACTTCGCTCAAGATGAGTATTGCTTTCCATCCTCAGACTAATGGACAGACCGAGCATGTTAATCAGATTATGGAAGATATGCTGAGGGCTTGTGCAATCAATTTTGAAGGATCTTGGGAGACTCACTTATCGTTTGTCAAATTTGCGTATAACAACAGTTATCACTCGAGTATTGGGATGGCACCGTTCGAAGCCTTGTACGGACGGCCATGTCGATCTCCACTGTGTTGGGTAGAAGTGGGAGACACAGAATTTTTGGGACCAGATTTGGTGAGAGAAACCAATGAGAAGATTTCACTGGTCAAGGAGAGAATGAAAGCTGCAAAGAGTAGAAACAAGAGTTATGCGGATCGGCGACGAAAGGATTTGGAGTTCAATGTCGGAGATCATGTACTCCTTAAGGTTTCACCCATTCGGGGAGTAGTACGTTTTGGTCAGAAAAGAGGAAAGTTGGCACCTCGTTTCATCGGACAATTCGAGGTTTTGGAGCGTATTGGGAAAGTGGCTTATCGACTCGCGTTGCCACCAAAGATGTCTGGTGTTCATAACATGTTCCATGTTAGTATGCTTAGGAAATACATACGGGATCCATCACATGTGGTAAATTTTGATGATATTGAGACGAGTCAGAATGTTGTCTACAAGGATAGACCTGTGAGGATTCTTGACCAGAGTATCAAGAGGCTGAGAAAAAGAGACGTTCCTTTGGTTAAGGTTCAGTGGAAGCATCATGACGAGGGAGAGGCGTCGTGGGAGTTAGAGTCAGACATGAGGACTAGATACCCCGAGTTATTTCAGGATTAGTTAGCTCAGATTTCGGGGCGAAATCTCTATTCAGGTGGGTAGAGTGTAACACCCTGTATTTCTTTTCCATTAATAAATGTTTATTTCAATTTAATTTCTATTCAAAATATTTATTTGGGGTCAAACCATAATTTTCTTAAATATTGAAATATTTTCTATGGTTTCAAAAATTGATATCTATATTTTTGTACAACCCGGAATTTATTCCTACGCTAATAATATTTTCCTGTATTTTATTTTACCCGAAAAATACCATTTTTATGTTTTGATCTACTTTTATACCGCGTTTTGGGTGTGGGAGCACGTGAGCTCAACCACACCGGGCAAAATCCTTCCCTTGCTTGGAGCCCAATTTTGGGCACAGTTTATATTTGTGTGTGTATCTCTAAATTTCTCAGAGTCTCTCAAAACTCTCTCAATCACTCTCTTGCTCTCTCAAGAACAACACACACATACACATACACAGATTATATATAATATACACTTACACACATACATAGCTATATAGATATATATATTTCAATCCAGAGAAGAAACGGAGGAGAATTCGAACGACGGAAACTTCGACGGAAAATTATCGGTCTCAAATTTCAGTCTAATCACCCTCAGTGAGTAATTTAAACTCACTCGCCATGTATATATGTGTATATTTCAGTGTGTATATATATGTGTATATGTGTATATATTTAGATACACCATTAAAGCTTTGAAAATTGGAGTTTTACAAAACTTAACCAAAATGAAATTCGTGAATTGGGAATCAAAGATCTTAGTCCCAATAAGCTACGGTTCGAATCCTACGGAGTAATTCATCCGTATCGCGACGTACCATTGATTTAAAGTTTGACACCCTTACTTTATTTGCGAATATCTAGAGATACAATCCGTATTTGTTTAAATTGATCGCATATTCTTAATCTACGCAGAAAGACGAAGAAATCCATATAAGGCATGACATAATTGAAACAGAAAACAGAAATGGGTAAAAATACAGTTTGAAATTGAAAACAGGGAAAAAACGAAGAAGATGGTGAAACTGTGATAACTCGCGTGAGCGTCCCGCTTGCGCGACCCATTCCCCCATTCACGGACGCAACCCGCTCGCGCGACCCATCCCCCTTCGCGCGCGCGACCTGGGCATTTTTGAGCAGTTTTTTGTATTTTGTATAAGGGACTGTTTGGAAATGGTTTTGAAAGTTTTTAAAGAAACTGTTTGACAGATATACTGTTTTAAAGGCTCACTGTTAGGAGTTGAACTTATAAGAACGTTTCAGACTGAGATTTTTGTTGAACGAACATCCAACTTTGAGATTAATAACTGTCACTACAAATTGTGAACATTGACATACATATTAGGGTTGAGGTTGTGTCAACATGCATGTGTTTGAGAAAACGTGAAAAGAGTAAAGAGTGGCGGTCTGGTGTGCGACCTCAATATCGATCGGATATTATTCCTAGTATTGGAGGCGACAGTGTTGAGTACGGCTTAAATATCAATCGGATATTAATCCTGGTATCTAAGGGGCTCGTTTTGGATATCGATCGGATATTATTCCTGGTATCTGAAGCGATGGTATTGAGTACGGCTTAGATATCGATCGAATATTATTCCTGGTATCTAAGGCGCTCGTTTTGGATATCAATCGGATATTATTCCTGGTATCCGAAGCGATGGTATTGAGTATGGCTTAGATATCGATCAGATATTATTCTTGGTATCTACGGTGCTCGTTTCGGATATCGATCGGATATTTTTCTTGGTATCCGAAGCGATGGTATTGAGTACGACTTAGATATCGATCAGATATTATTCCTGGTATCTAAGGCGCTCGTTTCGGATATCGATCGGATATTATTCCTGGTATCTGAAGCGATGGTTGGTCGTGATCGACCCAGATATCGATCGGATATTATTCCTGGTATCTGAGGGGATAGCGTGGTGTGCGGTTTGGATACCGATCGGATATTATTCCTGGTATCTGAGGTAATGGTTTGGTTGAGTCGAGTTTGGTTGAGAGAAAAGAGTCAGAAAGATGAGATGTTACATTATTCATGCACGGTCGCATATTTATTGCTTATTTTATTCCTCCGTGATTTATGCTGGAATTGGAACCTTGAATCTATTGCTTTTAAAGTTAAATTGCACCGTTGTTTATATGCTTATATATACATTGCGAGCACTTGTTTATTTTGCTCACCAACTTTCATAAACTGACGTCGTTGATGCGTCCTGGACTCTATGTCCAGATTTTCAGGGTCAGGAGCAGCCAGGGTATTTCGACTATGCTAATTAGAGGCGGGGGACTTTCCAGGAGGCTGCTTTATATTTCCTGTGTCTTTTTAATTTGGGTTGTAATAAACTAGTTTTAGACATTTGAATAAGGCGTTTTGTGTCCAAGTTTATGACTGCTGTAATAGTTAGTAAGTTTTAATTTTGGAGTATTATGTTTATTAGTATCCTTTGCTCTAGAAATGCTATTAAGATATTTTGTTGCAGGGACAATTGGTCATACTCACTTGTCACGACCTACGAGTCCATAATGGAAATTAAATGCTTTCCTGTATTATGCTACGTCGGGGCGTGACACTATAATAGGCTTAGACACGCGTAGTAAGTTGTAACAATTTCAGAATTTAATGCCTTTGGAACTGTTGATCTTGTAATAACATGGAGATTAGTTTCAGCATATAAAATGTCACTACAAGAAAAGTGACTTTTAGTGACGAAAAATTTCATGACTAAAAGTCCAATTTTCGTCACTAAAGGTCTTTCTTGACAAAAAAAATTTCGTCACTATTTCCTCGACGGGAGAGGTTTTAGTGTCGACAAAAAATTTCGTCGCTAAAAGTACCCTTTAGTGATGAAATATTTCGTTAGTAAAAAGATTTTCACGACAAAACCATATTTCGGCAACAAAAAGAATATTTCCTGACGAAATATATTTCGTCAAGAAAGGTCACCTACTTTTAGTGACGAAATTTCGTCAAGAAAAAGGAACTATTAACGACGAAATATTTCATCACTAAAGGTATACTATTATTGACGAAATATTTCGTCACTAAACCTGACTAAATATTCCCGACGAAATATATTCGTTGATAAAGAATAACTATTATTGACAAATTATTTCGTCACTAAAGATGACTATTTGTCTATGAATTCTTTTCGTAGTTAAAAGATAACTATCACCGACGAAATCTTTCGTCACTAATAGTATACTATTACCGACGAAATCATTTCGCGGGTAAAAGGTTACTATTAGTGACGAAATATATCGTCACTAAATGTTAGAAAAAAAAAATGAGATGTGAACCATTAGTAAAGAAATATGAACAATTAGTGGCAAAAATTTTGTCACTAAAGATGCATGCCCTTTTTGGAAATATATTGCATTTTCAGATGAAAGGATTTTTTTTTGTCTTCCTGCTAATTAAGTAATCTAAAAATATTCACAACATCTACAACATTCATATTAAACAATCAAATGTTCATTCATTAATAAAGTCACCTACTAAATCCAATATAAAAAATATAAATGTAAGGTATAGCCCCTCTTAATGGGTCAAAAAAATAGTCCATTTGACTTTGTATGTATGAAATTAGTCCTCTTACCATAAGGATAATTAGAAATTGGTCATTTTCCCTCTTTTTGTATGTTTTTTTGGGACTTATATGCCCTTGCTATATATTAGTTTGTGAAATTTATATTTTAGGAAGATAATACACATTTAATTAAACAATTATTTCAGTTAAGCAGGACCATAAATCAAGAAGAATCTTAAATGGTTTCCTAACTTATCCAAACACCGTCCTTTTGAAAATTTTTAATCATGATTTGATTTATTGATTTGACCTACTATATTCAATTGTATAATGTATGTATATTATTCTTTGAGTGCATGATATTCTTGACAAAAAAAATTCGTCGGCAAAAGTAAATAATTCCCGACGAATTGTTTCATCACGAAAGGGTAAACTATTAGCGACGAAATATTTCGTCACTAATAATAAAACAATTATCAACGAAATAATTTCGTCACCAATGGTTACAATTCCCGACGAAAGTATTTCGTCACGAAAGGTTAAATAATTCTCAACGAAATATTTCGTCACTAATAGTAAAACAATTACCGACGAAACAATTTCGTTACCAATTGTAACAATTCTCGATGAAAGTATTTTGTCACGAAAGGTTAAACAATTTCTGATGAAATATTTCATCATTAAAAGTAAAACAATTAATGACAAAATTATTTTGTCACCAATGGTTACAATTCCCGACGAAAATATTTCGTCACGAAAGGGTAAACAATTTTCGATGAAATATTTCATCACAAAAGGTAAAACAATTACCGACGAAAGTATATCATCGCCAATGGTTACAATTCCCAACGAAAATATTTCGTCACGAAAGGGTGAACAATTCCCGCCGAAATATTTCGTCACTAAAAGTAAAATAATTACTGACAAAAGTATTTCATCATCAATTGTTACAATTACCGACGAAAATATTTCGTCACGAAAGGGTAAACAATTCCCGACGAAATGTTTCGCCACTAAAAGTAAAACAATTACAGACGAAAAAATTTCGTTACCAATTGATAATGTTTCATCGCCCAAAATTTTCCCACCAAATTTTTGGCTGGGGAAATTTCCCGCCAACTATTAGCGACGAACTTTAGTGACGAAAAGAATTTTTGTCAGCAATTTTTCAACTTTTACCAGCGAAATTGGTTTCGTCGGGAAAGGTAAACACTTTTTGACGGCGAACAATTAATTCGTCACTAATAGTATACTATTAGTGACGAAAAAAATTTCGCGGGTAAAAGTTTCGTCACTAGAGGTCAGATTTGTTGTAGTGTTTATATTGTTTCAAAATTACATAAACGATCTTTTTAGATGCTGATCAAGCCTTCTTAATTTATGATTCATTTTAACCTTTTGGTTCAAAAGTTGTTAATACAACATATAATATAGCATCCACTGAATGGAATTATTTTGAAGGGTTAATGGCCCATTGTCACAGTTTAGTCTAAAAAGGGACTAATGATGCCAAAATTTGGTTATAGATATATAGAGCAGATTAAGGAGAGAGAGAGAGAGTGAGAGACTGGTTTTTTGTATGTGGTTCGAACCTGTTAAAGAAGGAACCTATATCCACATGTGTGTCTAAGCACGTTCACTATATTGTAAAAAGTCGGGGACTTATGGTGAACCAATAATAGTTTGGAGCTACCGTAGTTCGATCGGGCATGATGATTATTGCTATAGAGGTGCTATGCAGACTGAAATGTTGATCCTCCTAAAGGAGATGAGTGGTCTCTTTTATAGATGCAAGAGACCGACTCATATAAAGAAATTATACAGAGTAAGTAATACAATCTGATTTAGGATTGATTGGCATCAATCGTGGGGGTTTCCTAATTGGATTAGTGTCACGACCCATCCCACTACGCGTGGAAATAGGACACGTGGCACGCCACCAAGGCTCATCCAACATCATCTAATAATACGCAGCGGAAAGAACTTCTATAAAACAACCCTGGTAATTTAAAACTTAGGAAAACGTTCTCCTCTGTGTTTGTAAAATACCTTGAAATAAGAGTCTTAAAAAGTTTTGGACATTGAAAACACATTCAAAGAAAAAATAGTTTTGAAAACAGAGGTTCAGTCGACTAACCCGTCGACTGCACTAGGGTCCAGTCGACTGCTCCGTCGACTGTGTTAAGCAGAACCACAATTACAACATACTGCAAAGAGGTCCAGTCGACTGCTCAGGGAACCCCAGTCGATTGTGTTATGCAGAACTAAAATTTAACATTGCTCATCAGGGGTTCAGTCGACTGATCAGGGAATCCAGTCGACTGCATTGGTTACTATTTGGATCAGTAGCTAAAATTCTACAGTGTTCAGTCGACTGCCCAAGGGGTTCAGTCGACTGCTTCTCTGATATCCACTTACAGTATCCCAAATACACGAGATCCAGTCGACTGATCAGGGGGCTCAGTCGACTGCTCCCCTGCTAACAGCCCTGTAATGAAATATTAACAACTCATGCTTCTCCACCCCAACCACAAACACAACCATAACTGATTTAACGCATTAAAACATAACTACAGATGTTCAATTACACGATTACAATACTATAGAAGCTAATACATGTTTCTATTACAACATACTACAATACTCAAATCCTTATACAAGTTTTAGGATTTAAAAACAAAACATTTACAAGGGCGATTCCCCGGCGTTCATCGGCCTCACTCCGCACACTTCTTCTTGTCTTTCTTTTTACCTGCAATGGAGTACATCTCCACTGCTCAGCTATATGCTGAGCGTACAATTCTAAATGTATGCTTATATGACAATTCATGGTTTAAGCATCTAAAACACATAGAAATAGTCTCTAGGGTGAGTGGTACGCATCCATCCGGTAGCGGCAAGTCCAAGCCTTAAACTGCGATGTCAATGGCAAGTCCAAGCCTACAACCATTGCATCCCACAAGTGCCATGGCAAGTCCAAGCCTACAACCATGCACAGTAGCCGTCGCTACTAAAATTCTCAAACATCGAGAAGCTTACTCCGGCATGAATTTGCACCAAACTCCCCTTTGACCCAAGTAGACACATAACATGCTCACATAAACAGTTATACGTGCTTTTATCATAATTTCACGTGCATAATTAACGGGCCTAACTAACACATGAATTTCGCCCGGATCCAAGAATATCAAAAGTGATGTCCAAAACATGAAAATCCATATATTTCATAGATCTAGAATTCATACCTCGTGCGAATCTCTCCAAACTTTGAAGGATTGACTAGGAGGCTAAATAATCGTCGGATTTCGAATTTGGTACGATTCCTACAAGTTTTGCCTGATTTTTTCCAAAAGTCCAAAATTAAGATTTTACAAAAACTTGGCCAAACATGACCTAAGTGGTATCAAAACGTAGGTCTTACCTCCACGAGTTCAAATCTGAAATCTGGAGAAAATCTGACAGACAGAAGGTTGTCAAACGGCGTCGCAAAGTCCGGAGCAACCAAATCTCCTTTCTCTCTCCTCTCTCTAGATATTTTTGGCAAGTTTGGATGAGAATGAATCTCATCCTTACTATTTATAGGCAAAAGTTATGGAAATTATGCTTACCTCCCCACGAGTTTCTCAAACTTCTAATTACCTCTCGAAACTTCGCACGCGTCCATTTTATGCCTTTACGAGTGAAACTATAAATTTCAAAAGTTTCCGACTAAGTTTCGTTTGGGTCCAAAATACGTCCGAAAACTATATTCTGTGGAATCTCTACACAACCTACCTTTTTAATTAGCGTGACACTCACGTTCTCACCACAGTTCTCAAATCAATATATAACAATATCAAAGATTACTACAATTTACCAAACACAGGTAAAATTTACTATTCACAAAATACCAGATAAAGTCAAATAACATTTAAGTCATATAAATGTCATTTAATCATGCCAATGCAACAGGTGTTACCAATTCCTCGTGTCTCCACTAGACACCTCACCGTTGACTCACGTCAACTCAACTCAATCAAATTATTAATAACATTAATAATTCCACAATCTCAATTTATGCATATTTTAAAACCATGAAATTCTGGAACGGGTGTGACAATTAGGAAACAAACTTAGTTGTCCATTAGTCTTCTAACTCGAGTAGGAATCTAGTTGGAACATCTTGGACCATGCCTCGGGGCTTGGGTGAGTTGTCCTTGTGATGAGTCGTGCTTGTGCAGTCTTACCGACCTGTTGGTCGAGTCTCACGCATATACCATTTGGGATTGAGGCTGAGTAGAACCCCCGCTCAGTAGTTGAATAGAGCAAATTTCAGGCATATCAGTTACCCCCCATTTCCAAGGTTGGCTTGATGCTATATCAGGGAAAGTTTGGAAATCTGTTCGATGTCGCTTACCACAGTCTAAGTGCTCGGGAATTGACTAAGAGTTTATAGTTGGCCCTATTCGGAGGCTTTTTCTTAAGCTAGCTTCCACGATGGTTATCTTCTGTCTGTAAACCTTCGTCAAGGTTGTTGGTAAAAGAATTTGACCATGTTGGAAAAGCCGACTTAAAGCGTATTGCTTTAGGGTCTCTTTGTGGTTAACTCCCCAGGATGGTTATCTTCTGCCCAGCCAGCCTTCGTCAAGGCTGCTGGGAGAAGAGCTTGACCAAGTTGGGGAAGCCGACCAAAAGCATGTTGCTGTAGGGTCTTTTTGCTCCTCTATCGCGGGCCAACCTAAGAGGTTTTGGTTACCTCTATCGTCGGTTTGGACCTAATCGGAGATCCAAAAATGTATGAATTTTAGGGATTTCTCTCCCTCTTCTATCGTGGGCCAACCTAAGAGGATTTCTTTTATCGTCGGTTTGGACTTACGTGGAGTCGGTGCCTCTTAGCATTGTAGGCACTCGGGTTGTCTAAGAGTTTGACTTAGTTAACCCCATGGCCTGTAAATACCCGATGTGACCTCTTGTAGTTTTTATTCCCTCTTGCCCCTAAAACTTTTGCTGAGGTAGGTGTCGTAGGAACAATTACTGTAGGTGGCCGACCTAGAACGTTGGTAGTTCTAGGGTCTTTTGCTGCCTCGGGTGTGATCCCGCGGTCTTTTGATGGTGCCTCAGGTGTGATTCCGAGGTCTTTTGGGTGCCTCGGGTGTTGTCACGCCCCGACGTAGCATAATTCAGGAAAGCATTTAATTTCCTTTATGGACTCGTAGGTCGTGACAAGTGAGTATGACCAATTGTCCCTGCAACAAATAACTTAACAACATTTCTAAGAGAAAGGATACTAATAACATAAGCTCCGAAATTTAAAACTTACTAAACTATTACATAAGTCAATGTCTTAGGCACAAAACGCCCTTATTCAAAAGCTGTTCTCCAGTCTATTACAACTTTAGAAAATGAAAGACATAGGAAATAATAAGCAGCCTCCTGGAAAGTTCCCTGCCTCTAACTAGCGTAGTCGAAGTACCCTGGCTGCTCCTGCCCCTGAAAATCTGGACATACAGTCCAGGACGCATCAACGCCGTCAGCTTATGAAAGCTGGTGAGTAAAATAAACGAGTTCTCGCAATGTATATATATATAAGCAAAATAAACAACGGTACCATTTAACTTTATCAGTAATATATTCAAGGTTCCAATTCCAACATAATTCACGGGGGAATATAGTAAGAATTAAAATACGAAATTGTACATGAATTGTGAAACATCTTATTTTACAAATTCTTTCCTTTAGAACAATCCAATTAAATCAACACATCATTTCAGCTACCAGAAGTAATAAGTATTCAGTCATCCAATTCATACGCTACACTATCGCCTCCAATACCAGGAATACTATCCGATTGGTATTGAAGTCACACACCACACTACTGTCTCAGATACCAGGAATACTATCCGATCGATATCTAGACCAAACACAACCAACCATCGCTCCGGATATCAGGAATACTATCCGATCAACATCCGAAAACGCGCGCCTTAGATACCAGGAATACTATCCGATCGATATCTAAGTCGTACACAACACTATTACCATTGCTTCGGATATCAGGAATACTATCCGATCAATATCCGAAACACGCGCCTTAGATACCAGGAATACTATCCGATCGATATCTAAGTCGTACACAACACTATTACCATTGCTTCGGATATCAGGAATACTATCCGATCAATATCCGAAACACGCGCCTTAGATACCAGGAATACTATCCGATCGATATCTAAGTCGTACACAACACTATTACCATTGCTTCGGATATCAGGAATACTATCCGATCAATATCCGAAACACGCGCCTTAGATACCAGGAATACTATCCGATCGATATCTAAGTCGTACACAACACTGTCGCCTCCAATACCAGGAATACTATCCGATCGATATTGAGGTCGCACACCAAAACGCCACCCTTTATTCTTTTCACGCTTTCTCACACACATGCATGTCAACACAACCTTGACCCAAATATGTATGTTAATGTTCATAGTTTTGCAGTATCGGTTAATAATCTCAAAGCTGAATATACGTTCAACATAATTCTCGATCTTAATCGTTCTTACAAGTCCAAAGTCTAACAGTGAGCCTTTAAAACAGTGTATTTGTCAAACAGTTCTTTAAAATTTCCCAAAACATTTTCCAAACAGTCCCTTAACAAAAAAAATCACACAAACTGTCAAAACTGCCACCTCGCGTGAGCGGATCGCGCGAGCGAGGGGGAGGGCAGATCGCGCGAGCGAAAGGGCAGAACAGGTCGCGCGAGCGGATCGCGCGCGCGAGGGGGGGGAAAGGTCCGCGCGAGCGGGCCGCGCGAGGCTCGCGGGTCGCGCGCGCGAGTTCTTGCAGAACGTCGTCTTCTTCGTTTTCTCCCCTGTTTCTGGTTTTAAAGCAGATTTTACCCATTTTCAGAATCTATTTCAATTATGTCGTGCAATATATGGATCTCTTCAGTTTTCCGCGTAGATTAAGAATACGCGATCAATTTTAACTAATACGGATTGTATCGATTAATTTCTGCGATTAAAGTTAGAGTGTCAAAACTTAAAATCAACAATACGTCGCGATACGGGTAAATTAACTCGTAGGATTCGAACCGTAGTCTATTGGGATCGATATCTTTCATTTCCAATTTACAGAATCGATTTTGGTTACGATTTCTAAAACTCCAATTCTCAAGCTTCAATGGTGTATTGATATATATGCACATATACACACATATATACACTGAAATTTACATATATATACGTTGAGAGTGAGTTTAATTTACTCACCAAGGTGATTACACAGATAAATTTGAGACCGATAATAACCGTCGTCGATTCCGTCGTTTAGAAATTACTCCTCCGTTCTTGATTTTGGTAGCCCAATATATATGTATATATATGTGTGTCTATGTATATGATATACAATCTGTGTAAGTGTGTGTTCTTTGAGAGATTGAGAGAATTGAGAGAGAAATTGAGATACTGAGAGAGAGTTGTGAGGGAGAGAAGGCAACGTATATACATATATACTGTTCTCAAAATTGGGCACCAAGCAATTCCCAGGAATTGCACGGTGTGGTTGAGCTCACGTGCTCCCATACCCAAGACGCGGCATAGACGCAGATTAAAACATAAACTGGTATTTTACAGTTGAAATAAAAATACAGAAAATTATATTAACGTAGGGATAAATTCCCAGTTGTACAAAAAGTATAGATACTATTTTTAAAACCATAGAAAAATATTTTGGAAATTACAGTTTGACCCCAGATGATATTATTATAAACAGAAATAAAATCAAATGCTCATGGAAATGAAATGCAGTATTTATATATTAATGATAATAAAATACAGGGCGTTACACCCTACCCACCTTAACAGAGATTTCGCCCCGAAATCTGAGCTAACTAATCCTGAAACAACTCGGGGTGTCTAATCCTCATGTCTGACTCTAACTCCCACGACGCCTCTCCTTCGTCATGATGCCTCCACTGAACTTTAACCAAAGGAACGTCTCTTCTCCTCAGCCTCTTGATACTCTGGTCGAGAATTCTCACAGGTCTATCCTTGTAGACAACATCCTGACTCGTCTCAATATCATCAAAATTAACCACATGTGAAGGATCCCGTATGTATTTCCTTAACATACTGACATGGAACACATTATGAACACCAGACATCTTTGGTGGCAATGCGAGTCGATAAGCCACTTTCCCAACACGCTCCAAAACCTCGAACGGTCCGATGAAACGAGGTGCCAGCTTCCCTCTCTTCTGACCAAAACGTACTATTCCACGAATAGGTGAAACCTTAAGGAGCACGTGATCACCGATACTGAACTCCAAGTCCTTTCGTCGCCGATCCGCATAACTCTTATGCCTGCTCTGTGCAGTTTTCATCCTTTCCTTGACCAGTGAAATCTTCTCATTGGTCTCTCTCACCAGATCTGGTCCCAAAAGTTCTGTGTCTCCTACTTCAGCCCAACACAACGGAGATCGACAAGGTCGTCCGTACAAAGCTTCTAACGGCGCCATCCCAATACTCGAGTGATAACTGTTGTTATAAGCAAATTCGACCAACGGTAAGTGCGTCTCCCAAGACTCTTCAAAGTCAATTGCACAAGCTCTGAGCATATCTTCCATAATCTGATTAACACGCTCGGTCTGTCCATCGGTCTGAGGATGGAAAGCAGTACTCATCTTGAGCGAAGTTCCCATAGCCTTCTGCAAACTTTCCCAAAATCCCGAGGTAAAACGTGCATCGCGGTCTGATACAATCGACACAGGCGCACCGTGCAGTCGCACCACTTGCTGTCGGTACATTCGACTCATCCTTTCTACTGGGTAAGTCATATTGTACGCGATAAAGTGTGCAGACTTCGTCAAACGATCCACAATTACCCAAATCGCGTCATGATTCTGTTGTGACCGGGGCAATCCAACCACGAAATCCATAGTTATGTGCTCCCACTTCCATCCTGGAACAGGTAAGGGTTGCAACAATCCCGAGGGTCTCTGATGTTCGGCCTTCACTTGTTGACAAGTCAAACATTTAGACACAAACTCGGCTACTTCTCGCTTCATCCCTTCCCACCAGAAGTTTCTCTTCAAATCCTTATACATCTTTGTTCCTCCTGGGTGTACTGTCAGTCTCGATTTATGTGCTTCTTCGAGAATATCTTTTCTCAAACCTTCTGAATCTGGCACACACAATCTGTCTCGACATCTGTACCCTCCATCGGCCCCAACCTTCCATTCTGTCGGGTCCTTTTCTGACATCTTGGCGAACCATACTTGAAACTTCTCATCTCCCTTCTGGGCTTCGATGATTCGACTCACAAGTGTTGGTTGTACTACGAGGCATCCAAAGTGCTGCCCGGCACTTCCCTCTGAAATCTGCATATCAAATTCTGCGATTGTCTCTAAAGCTTTCCATTCCCTCAACATCAATGAAGCAATCATTCCTCGAGGTTTCCGGCTTAGGGCGTCAGCGACTACGTTAGCCTTACCGGGGTGGTACTCTAATGTGAAGTCGTAATCCTTAATCAGCTCCATCCACCTACGTTGCCTCATGTTCAACTCCTTCTGAGTAAACAAATACTTAAGGCTCTTGTGGTCTGAGAACAAATCAAACTTCTCCCCGTAGAGGTAGTGTCTCCAGATCTTGAGCGCGAACACTACTGCTGCTAGCTCCAAATCATGAGTTGGGTAATTCAATTCATTCGGCTTCAACTGTCGTGAACCATAGGCGATAACCTTTCCGTCTTGCATAAGGACACATCCCAATCCTTGATACGAGGCGTCACTAAAAATAGTGAACTTCTCACCATCCCTTGGTATCGCAAGCACTGGCGCTGTTGTCAATCTCTCTTTCAATTCCAGAAAAGCGCGTTCATGCTTATCAGTCCATTCAAACTTCAAATCTTTCTTAGTCAAACCAGTTAACGGGGCTGCTATCTTGGAGAAACCTTCTACAAATCTCCGATAGTAACCAGCTAGTCCCAGAAAACTTCTGACTTCTGTAGCATTGGTCGGCCGAGTCCAATTCGCCACTGCATCGGTCTTTGATGAGTCAACCGCGATTCCTTGTTGAGAGATCACATGCCCGAGAAACTTAACTTCCTGAAGCCAGAATTCACACTTGCTGAATTTAGCATACAGGCGGTGATCCTTGAGAGTCTGCAACGCGATCCTCAGGTGTTGTTCATGCTCTTCCTCTGACTTGGAATAGATCAAAATATCATCAATAAAGACAATAACGAATTGATCCAAATAGGGCTTGAATACTCTGTTCATCAAGTCCATAAACACAGCCGGAGCATTCGTCATCCCAAACGGCATCACTAAAAACTCATAGTGTCCGTATCTCGTCCTGAAAGCAGTCTTAGGTATGTCTTCCTTCCGCACCCTCAACTGGTGATACCCTGACCGTAGATCAATCTTAGAAAAGGTCGTGGCTCCTTGCAACTGATCAAACAGATCGTCTATCCGAGGTAAGGGATACTTATTCTTGATAGTAACCTTATTCAGTTCTCGGTAGTCAATACACAACCGCATCGTCCCATCCTTCTTCTTCACGAACAACACTGGTGCTCCCCAGGGTGAAGTACTTGGACGAACAAAACCCAACTTCTCAAGTTCTTGAACTTGTTCCTTCAGCTCCAACAACTCTGTAGGGGCCATCCTGTAGGGAACCTTGGTTATAGGTCGAGTACCTGGCACCAATTCCACACAGAATTCTATGTCCCTTTCCGGCGGTAATCCTGAAATATCTCGGAACACTTCCTCGAACTCTTTGATTACCGGTATTGATGATACTGTCACCTCTGCACTGACAACCTCAATGTTTGCTAGGCATCTAGTGAGGAACATATCACCCGAAGGGTTACATTGGAAATCGAAGAGTTGATTCCCCTTGTCCGCAAATGTGATCCTCTTCCTTGCACAATCCAACTTCGCATCATTCTTCTCGAGCCAATCCATTCCCAGGATTATATCGAACTCCTTCATCGACAGAACCACCAAACTCGCCAAAAGTTCGCGGTCTCCTAACCGTAGAGGACAATCCTTACATACATGTAATAACTTGACTGTGGTCCCTAAGGGTGAGACAGCACTCAAAGCTTCCTCTAAACGATGCGGTACGATACCCAACTTCTGAACAATCTTAACAGATATAAAAGAATGTGTAGCACCCGTGTCGAATAAAACTTTAACGTGAGAGTTAAACAAAGTTAGAGTACCTTCCACTGTCTGTTGCTCGGGCACTCTCTCCTCATAAGCACCTCCTTCATACCCTGTTTCTTCATAACCAGCAGCCTCGGGAATAACAGCATTCAGGCGGGCCTGTCCTTGCTGACCATAGTTACCTTTCCTAGGAGCCTTGCATTCTGGACTTATGTGACCTGGCATGCCACAATTATAGCACACAACTC
Source organism: Hydrangea macrophylla (assembly GCA_033977485.1). Taxonomy (NCBI): domain Eukaryota; kingdom Viridiplantae; phylum Streptophyta; class Magnoliopsida; order Cornales; family Hydrangeaceae; genus Hydrangea; species Hydrangea macrophylla. Next base: position 89,930,121 of record CM066986.1, read on the forward strand.
CTGGAAGATCCGCACGCCTAGGTGCTCTGCAATCTTTAGCTCGGTGACCAGGAACTCCACAATTGAAGCAGTTATTGTTTTTGGCCCCTTCTATTGCTAGAGGCTGATATTGCTGAACTGCTTGTGTCTGCTGTGGTTTCTTTCCTCCATCCCAGGTCCTTTTCTGTCCTTGAGGGTACCCAGGTTTCTGTCCTGAATAACCCTTCTGCGGAGGTCGATTTCCAAGCGGCTTCGAATTCTGACACCCATCATTTTCCAACCCCGTAGCCAATCTCACCAGAGCTTCAAATGACTGGCCCAAATGCCCCATAGTCAGATGTCGGAGAGACAAGTTGAGGCCACGGTGATACTTCTTGATTTTCTTCTGGGGTGTGTCCACCATATGTGGAGCAAAGCGAGACAGACGCTCAAATCGAGTAGTGTACTCACGGACAGTCAGATTCCCTTGAGTCAACTCCATAAACTCTTTCTCCCTCTTGTCCTTCTCTTCTTCGGGGAAATACTTCTCAAGAAACCTTTCCTTGAACACCACCCATGGCATTCTCCTTGCAGCTTCTTCCCCTATGGTCGCCTTTTCAGCATCCCACCAATCAACCGCTGCATAAGACAACTGAAAGATAGCCAGACGCTTCTTCTCCAGATCAGTGCACTCTATGGTCTCAAAGATACGCTCCATCTGACGTAGCCACTGTTCCGCTTGCCAGGGTTCATCAGTTCCAGCAAAATACTCAGGTCGCAGAGCGCGAAATTCCTTGAGAAGCTTGTCTCCAGTCTGGTGGGCTTGCCTCCCATTCCCGTTGTAATTCCCATTCTGATTATTGTTCCTTGCGTTCTGATCACTAACCCTCTCCAATCTTCTTACAAAAGCCTCGAACATTCCGGTTGGATCTATTACCGGGGGTGCATCTTCAATAGCGGGACGATTCCTGAGATTTCTTCCAGCCATCGGATCGAGAGAACGGTACCTATCCATCAATCAACGGAATACGGTCAAACTCTCAGAAAGAAAGAAAATTCTAAACGATAGAAAGCGACTAAACACGGAACGAAGTCGAACTATCTTATCTCAATTCTATCTTAACGGAAGATCCTATGTGTCTGGACAATTGGTCGAGCCATAACCTGGCTCTGATACCAAAAAGCCTGTCACGCCCCGACGTAGCATAATTCAGGAAAGCATTTAATTTCCTTTATGGACTCGTAGGTCGTGACAAGTGAGTATGACCAATTGTCCCTGCAACAAATAACTTAACAACATTTCTAAGAGAAAGGATACTAATAACATAAGCTCCGAAATTTAAAACTTACTAAACTATTACATAAGTCAATGTCTTAGGCACAAAACGCCCTTATTCAAAAGCTGTTCTCCAGTCTATTACAACTTTAGAAAATGAAAGACATAGGAAATAATAAGCAGCCTCCTGGAAAGTTCCCTGCCTCTAACTAGCGTAGTCGAAGTACCCTGGCTGCTCCTGCCCCTGAAAATCTGGACATACAGTCCAGGACGCATCAACGCCGTCAGCTTATGAAAGCTGGTGAGTAAAATAAACGAGTTCTCGCAATGTATATATATATAAGCAAAATAAACAACGGTACCATTTAACTTTATCAGTAATATATTCAAGGTTCCAATTCCAACATAATTCACGGGGGAATATAGTAAGAATTAAAATACGAAATTGTACATGAATTGTGAAACATCTTATTTTACAAATTCTTTCCTTTAGAACAATCCAATTAAATCAACACATCATTTCAGCTACCAGAAGTAATAAGTATTCAGTCATCCAATTCATACGCTACACTATCGCCTCCAATACCAGGAATACTATCCGATTGGTATTGAAGTCACACACCACACTACTGTCTCAGATACCAGGAATACTATCCGATCGATATCTAGACCAAACACAACCAACCATCGCTCCGGATATCAGGAATACTATCCGATCAACATCCGAAAACGCGCGCCTTAGATACCAGGAATACTATCCGATCGATATCTAAGTCGTACACAACACTATTACCATTGCTTCGGATATCAGGAATACTATCCGATCAATATCCGAAACACGCGCCTTAGATACCAGGAATACTATCCGATCGATATCTAAGTCGTACACAACACTATTACCATTGCTTCGGATATCAGGAATACTATCCGATCAATATCCGAAACACGCGCCTTAGATACCAGGAATACTATCCGATCGATATCTAAGTCGTACACAACACTGTCGCCTCCAATACCAGGAATACTATCCGATCGATATTGAGGTCGCACACCAAAACGCCACCCTTTATTCTTTTCACGCTTTCTCACACACATGCATGTCAACACAACCTTGACCCAAATATGTATGTTAATGTTCATAGTTTTGCAGTATCGGTTAATAATCTCAAAGCTGAATATACGTTCAACATAATTCTCGATCTTAATCGTTCTTACAAGTCCAAAGTCTAACAGTGAGCCTTTAAAACAGTGTATTTGTCAAACAGTTCTTTAAAATTTCCCAAAACATTTTCCAAACAGTCCCTTAACAAAAAAAATCACACAAACTGTCAAAACTGCCACCTCGCGCGAGCGGATCGCGCGAGCGAGGGGGAGGGCAGATCGCGCGAGCGGATCGCGCGCGCGAAAGGGCAGAACAGGTCGCGCGAGCGGATCGCGCGCGCGAGGGGGGGGAAAGGTCCGCGCGAGCGGGCCGCGCGAGCGAGCCTCGCGCGAGCGGGTCGCGCGCGCGAGTTCTTGCAGAACGTCGTCTTCTTCGTTTTCTCCCCTGTTTCTGGTTTTAAAGCAGATTTTACCCATTTTCAGAATCTATTTCAATTATGTCGTGCAATATATGGATCTCTTCAGTTTTCCGCGTAGATTAAGAATACGCGATCAATTTTAACTAATACGGATTGTATCGATTAATTTCTGCGATTAAAGTTAGAGTGTCAAAACTTAAAATCAACAATACGTCGCGATACGGGTAAATTAACTCGTAGGATTCGAACCGTAGTCTATTGGGATCGATATCTTTCATTTCCAATTTACAGAATCGATTTTGGTTACGATTTCTAAAACTCCAATTCTCAAGCTTCAATGGTGTATTGATATATATGCACATATACACACATATATACACTGAAATTTACATATATATACGTTGAGAGTGAGTTTAATTTACTCACCAAGGTGATTACACAGATAAATTTGAGACCGCTAATAACCGTCGTCGATTCCGTCGTTTAGAAATTACTCCTCCGTTCTTGATTTTGGTAGCCCAATATATATGTATATATATGTGTGTCTATGTATATGATATACAATCTGTGTAAGTGTGTGTTCTTTGAGAGATTGAGAGAATTGAGAGAGAAATTGAGATACTGAGAGAGAGTTGTGAGGGAGAGAATGCAACGTATATACATATATACTGTGCTCAAAATTGGGCACCAAGCAATTCCCAGGAATTGCACGGTGTGGTTGAGCTCACATGCTCCCATACCCAAGACGCGGCATAGACGCAGATTAAAACATAAACTGGTATTTTACAGTTGAAATAAAAATACAGAAAATTATATTAACGTAGGGATAAATTCCCAGTTGTACAAAAAGTATAGATACTATTTTTAAAACCATAGAAAAATATTTTGGAAATTACAGTTTGACCCCAGATGATATTATTATAAACAGAAATAAAATCAAATGCTCATGGAAATGAAATGCAGTATTTATTTATTAATGATAATAAAATACAGGGCGTTACAGGTGTGATCCTGAGGTCTTTGTAGGAGATCTCTGACAGTCTATGGAGCTTCATGCTATGATTAGGCAAGTACCATTGCTGTTGGGCTTGTCTAGACTATTAGAGATAGGAGGTCGAGTCGGTATCACCGGGCTCCTAGTGGCTATAAATTGGGGGCCAAGTCTGGATTGTTGGACCCTGTGGATATCGCAATTTTCTTTTACCCACAGCTTTTCTTTTAAAATCTTTTCTAAATTTCAAATTCAAAAATAAATGAGTAGCCACTTAATTTTTAAAGAAAAATTAAGAAACCATTTTTAAAGCAAACTGATCTTTTAGAAACCAGAGATTAACTAGGTTCGAGGATTATGGAATGAGAAGGGAAGGAGGCCATCGGACTAAAACACCCCTTCTCATCCTATCTCGCGATAGACCTCTACTTAACATCCTTTTAATTGAATTATTAATTTAAATGTGTCTTCAACTAATACATATGTATAAATATACATTACAAAAGTATGTCTAAAGGGTGAAAGATTGCAAGTGATAAAATATCATTCAAAAACTACATAATTCAAGTAGCAAGCAATATGATATGCAATAGGGAACAAGAGAACTTACCCGGGATCCAGCCGCGATATTAAACGTGCAATGCATACAAATGAAAGAAAATCCAAGAAAAGAGTCTCTAATCGCATGTATTCACATAAGGCAAGATCCTAATTCTAATGTGTCACGCATAAGGTCATAAAATCGATAAAATCAAGAAATTAAAATAAACTAAAGAGGAGTTCAAGAAACCATACCTTAATAGCGCTACAAAACAAAAAGGTTAGTCCACATGATATACGAGATATAAGGTTGGATCTTAAATGACAATCCTAGACTTCTAGCTTAAATCCATCAAATGTAGTTATCCTAAAGCAAATGAATCCTAATTGTGAATGTCAAGTCACATGGATGAATATAAACATAAACAAGAAGAAGTCATCAAATACTTATTGATTTAGGTCACTTAAACTTGAAATTCAAGCTTAACTAATCATTATTGAAACATGGTTTGAACCTTAACTCATGAAAATATCATCTAAGCCATTATTTATAAGATTGATCAAAATTATTACAGAATTCTGGAAATTGCTGAGAGCAGATCAGAACTTCAAAGAAATAAAAAGCATGGTTCCCATGTTTTGATCTTGGTGAATTTTGGACACAAGATGCCTCTGTGTGTCTAGTTTTTAACCCAAAAAAGAAATCAAAGTTTCAACGGTTAGATCTCCGGGAATTGGACAAAAACCAGACATTACTCAGGATTCTACAACCCTCTGTCCAGAGTTCTTGCATGATTTTCTAAAAATAGTAAAAAAATCTGAAATGCTTTGTTCTTTTTAGGGAAGCTTCCTAACACATTAACCTACTTAGAAAAAATTATTTTGGGTAACAAGTGTTAGATTAAGATTCTGATTTGTTTATTTCAAAAGAGTGTTACTGTTCTGAAACTCTGGACAGATTATGGTTGTTCCACAAAACCCGTAATCAAACCACTCAAAACATGAAACTATTTTAAAACAAAAATTACAGTGGTAGAACTTTGAGTATAAACACTTTCCCATTGGTTTCATTCCATTCCAACGGTTCGATGTTCAGCTAAAAATCTATGATAAAAAATAGATTGTGAACTCACTGCTCATTGGTTTAATTCACTTCATTCCTATCAACTTAGACAAGTAAGCCATGGAATTGGGCTTGTCTAAAGCTAATTCTCCTACCATTTGGTGGTCATTCGAGACTAAATATATTCATATTTGTAAATTTCAAAGAAGTATAGAAGAACTTCATAAAACTTAATCATAACAAACCTCAAACCATGAAGATAGGTTTAGGTCCATTATACTAAATGTTCTAGTATCAACCTTAGTCCCCTTATGAATCACAAGATTACAAGGAGATTAAGGGATTTTAAGCAAAGAGATTCAAGAAAGACATTGAAAGTCTTATGAATCCAAGGGATGAACACAAAATAAAAAAAGGAAACTAAAGAACTCAATACATACTATAATTAAATTTAGACAAAGACTAATTATTCTAGAGTTTACCTCCAAAGTATCCTCAACTTGGTGATTTTGGAGAACTTCCAAAGACTAATCAAGCTCTTCTACACTAATTCACACAACTCTTTCTTTAAACTATTCTAAACTCACTCCTAATTATGAAAATTAAGGCAAGGAGAACACTTATATAACCACTAGATTCTAAGAAAATCTCCACACCCTACAAGTGAATATTCATCCTCTATTTATAGGCAATTTTAGAGGGGTATTTCAGTCATTTCCAGACTGAAAACCCTAATTCAGGCGTCCTTTTGATAGTACAAAACATGCTGTCTTACAACTGTCTGTTACAAAAATGGGGCACTCACTGGAGATGGAAGCGGTACTCAGTAAACGCCGTTGCAGCATTCACTGAACGCCGGCGCGACATTCATTGAATGCCGCAAACAACTCCAGGGACTGCAGTTTTTTTAGTAAAAATTTATTTTTTTGCATCACTTAATGAAATTTGCGGTAGTCACAGAATGCCGTCCGGCATTCCAGAGACTGCCGCAACGGCAGCCCGTGATTGCCGCAAAAGGGCTCGAGTGTCGTTCTGCCTCCATCTTCCTTTTCTTTTCCCTTTATTCCTTTTTTTAGATTAGAGAGTCTTTTGGAGAGCTTGAGTCATCTTTGAAAGTCCTAGGTTTGTTCGAACGTTGTCATCATCGAATTTGGAGGTAACACTCTCCTTAATTCGACGTTTGGTCAAAATTGGGGTGTCTACAGACCATGACTACTATGAGCTGGAGGTCGGGTAAGGGCTACCGAACCTTGACAGTTGTAAATTGGAGGTCGGGTCGGGGCTGCCGGACTTAGACCGTTGTGAACTGGAGGAGCTATCAGAGCAATTCGGCTCTTTTACGTTGTTCTTCCCGGGCTGTTCTCATTTTTGCTTACTTCTTGTAGGCTCGTTGCTTTCTTGCCCGGGGGCTTTGGTCTTTAGAAATTCTTCAGTGGCAATGTATTTTCCAACCCTCTCTACGAGTTCAACCAAGTTTGCCTGTCGATTTCTGTGAAACGAGGTGGCGTACTTGGTGTGTTGAACTCCTGAGCAGAAGGCCATAATGGTGACTGTCTCGTTCAAGTTGCAAACTTAAAGCTTCTGTTGGTCGAACCGATCGGTGTAACCCTTCAACGACTCTCTCCACGATTGCTTGATAGTGAGTAACTGGGTGTCAGGTTTCGATCGGTCGATCATTCCTATGAATTGGCAAATGAATTATTTGTTGAGCTCATTGAAATCTTTGACCGATCGGGGCTGCAGTGAGTAGAACCATTGAGCACCCAGGCCTTTCCAAGTACTGAAAAAGGCCAGGCAATATAGTTCATCGACATTGGTGGCCAGGGCCAGTTGAGCCTTGTAGGTCTGGACTTGGTCGACCAGGCTTGCAGAGTCGTTGTAAGAATCTAGATGAGGTTATTTAAATTTGCGCGGGAGGGAAAACCTCATAATTCGAATAGAGAATGGTGACTTTGTCTCGGTGTTGATATGAGTAGCATCCTGGCTAGGTCTTTGGCCATGTCGTCGATCTATTTCTCCGAATTCTTGATACTGGCCCTCACACTTTCCCGATCGATATTTGGGATGTAGGTCGGGTCAGTGGAAGAGGCTTCTTTCTCATGGTGGTGCGCTACCTTCTGGGATCGGGCTCAGCTATGACTCCGGCTAACCGTGTGCCTAAGGCCACCTCAGATCATGACCGAATGATCCTGGATCGATTCCCAGGCCATACGCTTCTACCATTCCTCTCGGGCAGCACGTCTACCGTTGATGTCTGTGGCATCCTTAACGCGGGACAGGTTAGCTCGGGCATGGTCTCTGGTCAAGATCGCTTCCCAATCATACAAAACGTTCTCGGGCATTTCCCGACCACTGCATAATTACTTTGTTAGGCCAGCAGGGCTTCGATCTGCTGTTGGGTTTGACGCTGGACCTTCAAGAGTTGTGCGAGTATCGCGGTGATCTGCTCTGGTGTCAGGACCGCCAGGGCCAGCGGGATAGCCCTGCCAGGCCACTGTGCAGCCTTCTTACCCTTCTTCATGGGCATGACTGTTAGTTGATAGATTTATGCTTTGAGAAATCTGTCGATTACCACAGACGGCACCAAGCTGATTATGCCAAAATTTGGTTAGAGATATATAGAGTAGATTAAGGAGAAAGAGAGAGAGAGAGAGAGAGAGAGAGAGAGAGAGAGAGAGAGAGATTGGTTTTTTGTATGTGGTTCATCCCTGTTAATGATGGAACCTACGTCTACATATGTATCTGAGCATGTTCACTATATTGTAAAAAGTCGGGGACCTATTGTGAACCAACAATAGTTTGGAGCTACCGTAGGTCAGTCGGGCGTGATGATGATTGCTATAGAGGTGCTATGTAGACTGAAAAGTTGATCCCCCTAAAGGAGGTGAGTGGTCTCTTTTATAGATGCAAGAGACCCAATCATACAAGGAAATTAGACAAATTAGGTAATACAGTCTGATTTAGGATTGATTGGCATCAATCGTGGGGGTTTCCTAATTGGATTAGGAAACAACCTTAGTTGTCCATTAGTCTTCTAACTTGAGTAGGAATCTTGTTGGAACGTCCTGGACCATGCCTCGGGGCTTGGGTGTAACACCCTGTATTTTATTTTGATTAATAAATAAATACTGCATTTCATTTCCATGAGTATTTGATTTAATTTCTCTTTGTAATAATTATCTGGGGCCAAACCGTAATTTTCTCAAATATAGAAAAATGTTTTCTATGGTTTCAAAATCGATATCTATATTTTTGTACAACCCGGAATTTATTCCTACGCTAATATTATTTTCTGCATTTTTATTTCAACCGTAATAATACAAGTTTTGATTTATATCTGCGTTTATATCGCGTCTTGAGTGTGGGAGCACGTGAGGTCAACCACACCGTGCGCTTCTTATGGTTTTGCTTGGAGCCTACCCAATTAAACATTATAAATATATGTGTTTGATCTCTCAGACTCTCATTTTCTCTCATATCATCTCTCAGTCTCTCAATTTCTCTCAAAAGAAAACTCTCTGTAACTCTCTAAACTCTCTAGATACTAACACTACACACACAGTCACATACATACTTGGAGACTTATATATATATCAAGATCAAGAGGAATCGGAGGAGAAAATTCTCAAACGACGGAATCGACGGCGGATATTATCGGTCTCAAAATTCTCTGAATAATTGCTCTCTGTGAGTAATTTAAACTCACTCACAATGTTTATATATGTATAATTCAGTGTATATGTGTGTGAATATGTGTATATATATGTGATACACCATGGAAGCTTAAAAATGGAGTTTTGTAAAAGTTAACCAAAATCAATTCTGTAAATTGGGAATGAAAGATCTTAGTCCCAATAAACTGCGGTTCGAATCCTACGCAGTAATTCATCCGTATTGCGACGTACCGTTAATTTAAAGTTTTGACACCCTTACTTTAGTTGCGAATATCTAGAGATATAATCCGTATTAGTTAAAATTGATCGCGTATTCTTAATCTACGCGAAAAATCGAAGAGATCCATATATGGCACGACATGTTTGAGACAGAATCTGAAAATGGGTAAAATTTAGTTTAAAAACCAGAAACAGGGGAAAACGAAGAAGATGACATTCTGCAATAACTCGCGCGCGCGACCCGCTCGCGCGAGGTTCGCTCGCGCGAAAACATTCCCCCCTTCGCTCGCGCGACCCGTCCTCCCCCTTCGCTCGCGCGACACCCCCTCTCCCTCGCTCGCGCGAGGTGGCAGTTCTGGCAGTTTGTATAATTTTTGGTAAGGGACTGTTTGGAAAATGTTTTGGGAGATTTCAAGGAACTGTTTGGCAAATATATTATTTTAAAGGTCTATGTTTTAAGAATTGTACGAACAAGAACAACTAAGGCCGAAATTTATGCTCGTACGATTATCCGGCTTTGCGATTAATTAATGGTGTTATTTATGAAACATTGACATACATATTAGGGTCGAGGTTGTGTCAACATGCATGTGTGGAATAAAGCGTAAAAAGAGTAAAGGGTGGCGGTTTGGTGTGCGACCTCAATATCGATCGGATAGTATTCCTGGTATTGGAGGCGACAGTGTTGTTTACGACTTAGATATCGATCGGATAGTATTCCTGGTATCTAAGGCGCGCGCTTCGGATATTGATCGGATAGTATTCCTGATATCCGAAGCGATGGTGATAGTGTTGTGTACGACTTAGATATCGATCGGATAGTATTCCTGGTATCTAAGGCGCGCGTTTCGGATATTGATCGGATAGTATTCCTGATATCCGGAGCGATGGTTGGTTGTGATCGGCCTAGATATCGATCGGATAGTATTCCTGGTATCTGAGGCAGTAGTGTGGTGTGTGACTTCAATACCGATCGGATAGTATTCCTGGTATTGGAGGCGATAGTGTAGCGTGCGAATTGGATGACTGAGTAGTTATTACTCCTGGTATCTGAGATGATGTGTTGGTTGAATTGGGTTGTTTTAAAGAAAAGAATTGGCAAGATAAGATATTACACAATTCATGTACAATTGCGTATTTATTTCTTACTATATTCCCCCGTGATTTATGTTGAAATTGGAACCTTGAATATATTACTGTTAATGTTAATTTGTACCTTTGTTTTGTATATATATATATATTGCGAGCACATGTTTATTTTACTCACCAGCTTTCATAAGCTGACGGCGTCGATGCGTCCTGGACTCTATGTCCAGATTTTCCAGGTCAGGAGCAGCCAGAGTTCGTTGACTATGCTAGTTAGATGACCGGAGGTGTTCCAGAAGAGCTGTTTTATATTCCTTATGTCTTTCCTTTCAGAGTTGTAATAAACCTTGTTAGAATTTGAATAAGGGCCTTTTGTGCCTAAAACCTCGACCTATGTAATAGTTAGTAAGTTTTAAATTCTGGAGCTTATGTTTATTAGTATCCTTTCTTTTAGAAATGTTGTTAAGTTATTTGTTGCAGGGACAATTGGTCATACTCACTTGTCACGACCTACGAGTCCATAAAGGAAATTAAATGCTTTCCTGTATTATGCTACGTCGGGGCGTGACATTGGGTGAGCTGTCCCCATGACGAGTCGTGCTTGTGCAGTCTTCCCGACCTGTTGGTCGGGTCTCGGGTATATACTGCTCGGGATAGAGGTTGAGAAGGACCCCTTGGTAGTTGAATAGAGCCAATTTTAGGCGTATCAGTGACCTTTCCACTTGCTACTATTTTTGCAATAGTTGCAATTTTTATGTTCACTTTGAGTTATTTATTTTGTTTAACAATTGGAAACTATCCCTTTGATGGTACAAGGAGTATAATCTGTAGATCCTGCATCACAAATTGAATCAGCTACCCAATTCAGCAAGCTATTATCCATTAGTATATGAGCAGTTTCACTGCTGCAAAAAAGTTTCCTTTCTCTTTACTCGTCAACCTATATATTTGTTTGTACTATGTTATGATGTCCGTGAGTTGGTGTAATGATCTCCTCTCTCTTCTCAAACTCTTTCAGTGTTAACTATTGACAAGTGTTGTCATTGTTTCCTCTCAATTTTGAGAATATTGTTAGCATAATAGAGTTTATAGATAGCTTGAGTTGTTAACTAGCATTTCTAATCCTTAACTGAATAGTAACCTCTGGATTCAAAATTCTTATCATTTTCTTTTATGTTCTAAATTGTAGAAAATTTTCAAGCAGCTAATTGCTTCTAGCCTAGTTCAATTTGTAGTTTTTTCTTACGGCTACTAATAGATTTGCATGTCTTATATTCTGTGTTCTTGTAAACATGCTGTTTGGTCTTTGGGTAACATTGCTGGAGACTATCCTAACTGTAGCCTGTAGGGATCTCATTCTTGGTCATGGTACACTAATTCAAAACTATCTATGCTGAGAAATGCAGCAAATGCTACATGGACTTTATCTAACCATTTGTCGTGTCTTTATTGATATGAATTTGTTGTAATGGAGAAGAGACAAAGTTCATATGTGAATTGACCAATTGAATCTAAAGGGAGAAGAAAAAAGCTTCACAAGGTTTGTCCTTACCTATCTCCGCTTATTTATTAGATTCTTAAGCTCATTCACTAGATTCATTTGGGCATCTTCTGGGTGCTTTTATATACAATTTTCTAGAATTTTTTGGTATGAATTTTTTTCATGGGCACTATAGAACGTAGGCTGTGAGCAAATTACAGCTGTTAATGAATTCGCAAATAACTTTAATTATTTTCAACTACGGTAGGTGTAATGAAGCTCTGGTCAGGATCAATCTATTACACGCATAAGGTGTAATTAGATTCAGGAAAGATATGTTGCAATATATGGCTCTATAGTAGGTAAAACTATACAGGAAAAAGGTACTAAGTTGAACAAGCCAAATGTCAACTGACTTGGCTTCAAATTTTCAAAATTCAGCAAAAGACAATCGGGCAAAAATTGGTGGGAATCGGGGGAAAACTCAGCAAAAGATAATTAAGGATAAAGTTAAGTTGTCAGCATTTTTATCAAGTGAAGCACATTCTCTGTTGAAAGGGGTAATTCTACACATTCTTAAGACGTATTTTGTTTCCATCAGTAAATCGGCTTAGAATTTATGCAAGTTAAGTACTGAACAAGGACACACTCTATTTGCAATTACAAGGAATGACTATCGAGAGTCCACACTAAATTCATGTGGAGAACTGGAGATGTTATCACTCAAGACTGAGAAATCCATGTCCTATAGAGGTCACATGCTTGATTAGAAATGATGGTTGATTTTAGAACTACAACTAATGATCTTCTCATTCAAATACTTGGGGGTTGCATTGTCTTTTTTTCATGTTTTCTACGGTGGCTGTAAAACTTATGTAATTGTATTTTCTTATGTAATTTGGCTGTTGCAGAAGGTCTTGAGCAAGCGGCTTGGTAGTGGGCAGAAGGGGAGTGATGAGGTGAAGTATCATAAATGGTTGAAGCCAAGCCTGGACCAAATTTTTATTCCTCTTTTTGCCACTTTGCAGGTGCACCACTGTTTGGATGCAAAAGTGACATTCTAGGCATTCCTAGCCAGGTATATTGCAAATATACGTGCTTATTTCATGGGATTCAATAACATCAAATGGGTGCCCCCAGGATTATAAGTATGGTATAAGTTGTAGAAATGGCCATGTAGCATCAATCATCCTAAATGATATCAATTCGCGGGTACCATTACAATGAAATGATATCTCAATTTGGATCTTAGGTTTAACCAACTTGAAGGTACCTCAATTGACTTTTCATATATATGATATAGGCATGTAGTGGTTATAATGAAACTGTCATTTTGTCTTGATGCAATGATTCCTATGCAGTTAAAGTTTTTGGGATGCAATGTTTGTGAAATGTACCCTGAGAAACAAAACTGCTTAGAATTATAGGTTCTATTTTGGACGGCATCACAACCTAAAGTAATCGTATATGTTTCAATGGCAGACACACCCGATTCCTATGAATGTTGAAGAAATCAAAGGTATCAACTAGATCAAAAGAACAACACAAAGACCATTGGATGATATATTTTCGTGTAAAAAGCATTTTAACCAACTGGATTGAATGATCTCTATCACTTGTACTATTAATTTTAAGTAATTAGCTTGATTTTTTTTATTGCAAATAGCAGTAGTTATAAGTTGTTGGGAATGTTACTCCATTGTATTTTGGGTATTGAACATGGGATATACAGTGTAATTGGCTTGAACAAAATTTGTTGTTTTTACTAAAGATTGAGCTTGTTATGTGTTTCTTGTAAATTAATTATGCTTGTAAATTTGGTGTGGTGTGATATAAATTAGGTGCAAATAAAAATTACTAATGGTTTATATCTGTTACTAATAGAAATTACTAATGGTTTATATCCGTTAGTAATTGCCTTGAAAGTGTTGGAAAATTCCCGTATGACAAACCGTTAGTAATGGTATTACTAACGGACAATGTCCCTTATTCCGTTAGTATTTTGCATATAAACTTGTTAGAAAATGAACTGTTAGAATATATATTACTAACGGATTATTTCCGTTAGGAATAATAAATTACTAACGGACAGTAGCCATTAGGAAATATATTACTAACGGACTGTCCGTTAGTATAATTAATTTTTTTAACGGACATTTAATTTTAAAAAATCCGTTAGAAATATTAGCCACAGGGTAATACTAACGGTAATAGTCCGTTAGTAATAATTTTACTAATGGTAATTTACCTTTAGAAATGTGCCCTTTTGGTGTAGTGATTACTCTTTTACAATGCATTAGTCATTTGTGGTAATTTCAGAAGGGTTAATTACATATCAGTCAGGGGCAGAGCATAGGAGGGACAAGCAGGGGCCATGGCTCATCCAAGCTTTTGGGATATGCTATTATGTGATGTGTTTAAATTTTTTTTTGACATGCATGTTAAAGAAGATTGGCCTCCTCAAATATTTATCATGCACCTTAGCTTATCTAAATATTTTCCTTACAAGTAAAAACAACGAATAATACTATACTTCCCAAATTTTGTAACTCAATTAGTTCCCAAACACATGTGGCATGTGCCCACCCAATTTTGATTGGAGGATATTAAAGTGTTCCACCAACATTATTGAAGGTGATCTCAAAACCACACGTTTTTGGGAACCATTTGGGATACAACATCTGGGAAGCATAGCATTACTCAAAAACAAAAACATAACAAAATGTAGCATTATTGTTATGTCTCTAGATTGTCTTCTATTTTTCCCCCATATAAAAATCTGGTCCAACACATTATTTTCTCTTTTCTCACTTTAGTCTAACCCAAATTGACCTAATGTCAAGTACAAGTTTTACAATAATCATATGCATTCAAACTTTATTATTAAAAAAAATATGACTTTATATACAAATAAACCAAAAAAATGTACTCCCTCCGTCCCATATTAGGAGTCTCTTTTTGGAATTCCAACTTATTAAGGGGACAACCTTGATTTTGGTGAGATTTTTAACTTTCCAATATTGCCCTTTTTGAAATTCAAAATTATAGTGTCACATCAAAAAAAGAGAGGGAAGAGTTGGATATAATAAAAGGCAAATTTGGAAAGTGTGTATTAAAGTATTTTGACTTTTCAAAGAGGACTCTTAAAATGAGACATCAAAAATGGCATCAAAGACTCTAAATATGGGACAGAGGGAGTATAAACATACCGAAAACAATTCGGCTTGGGGGCAACCCTCATGTGGACCTATTACAACCAAGATTTGTAAACACGCCTCCACCCCCCCACCCCCCTAAGTGAAACCTTCTAGCTCTGCCCTTGATATCAGCTTCCTTTTTATAGACTATATATGTGTCAGTTAAGCAATAACTTTTCAATTTTAAAAAGGATATCTATTTGAAGTCCAAGTATTAAGAAAACATCAACTTTTGATGCTGATCTATAAGAGTTCTTTTGACTACACCTACCTACTTTGCTCTTTATACCCACCATTTAATTAATTTTTTTGGTTACCACTATGCCCCTATACAAAATGACATTTACAGACAAATGAATAAAATGAGCTTTATAAAGTTACTCTCTACACCCACCTCCAAATTAGGTCTATATGGAAATATAATGTATTGATATGCATATATACATAATAAACATGTATATGTTCATATATTCGCATATTGATCCGGCAATGAGATTGGAAGTTCTCCATTTTAATCTTCTAATTGGCTCATTATACACTTTCTCATACGGAAATTTTTTAAACTACTCGATGGGATGAAAAAATTGCTTTTAGAACATATGTAGAACTAGTATGTATAGATTCATGTATTTAGGAATTACTCAAAACAATCTTCACTTGGGTCTGTTATTGTTTAGTTTTTTCACAACAAGCTAATTTGGGCATTCTACTCCAAAATTACAAAAAGGCAAAACCGATTTATTGAGTTCCTTCTTTTCTTTCATTGTTCAAAATTAGCTATTTTTTCTTGGGCGATTATAATATATGCATGCATTTACAAAGATCTATGCATATTTGTATATGTATATAGGAGAGAGGGAGAAGATGGTGTGTGTAGAGAATAATAAGAAATGAGAGAAGTTTATAAGATTAGGGTATTTTGGGATGAAGGGTGGGTATAGAGAGTATATTGTTTTAATTCAAATAATAATATGGTGTGGATAGAATGTCCCTATCTAAAACTGAGAAAAAATGTTTTTAATGGACATAACCAAATTTTCAAACTACCCCCGTCTCTTTCTCTCAACTCATGTTTCCTCTAAAACAAAACCCTAATCTATTATACTTTTGTTGTTCTATTTCTTTCCTCTTATCATTTTTTCTCTCTTGTCCTTCCGTCTCACTCATCCCTTAATCTCTCTTGCTCAAACATCGCATCATTTGTTATCGTCATCCCCATCGTCATCGTCATCCTCCATTCATAAGCATTCACAGAGACCAAAAAAAAAAAAAACCTATTTTGGTTTTAACTTGTTAACCGTTGGGAGCAACTCACTAAAACATTGGGATTAACTTTTCACAGCATTTAGTGCAACTTGTACAATGCTGCATTTAAAAAAAATAAAATTGGATTAAGGACTAAAAATTAAAATAGGAGGGTAATCAAACCGTAGTCAAGGGCGGGTATCTTAGGTAATCATATCTTATGACGTTGTGAACATATATTATCAAGATATAATCTACCCTCTATTGAAGAGTAAGCATTCTCTTGAGAATGTCAATAAGTTGATTACTGAGATCTGTAGTCTTGTAGATAAGTAGTTATCGACATGTTTGGTAATCATAAGAGGTGAATGAAACTTATCTCTCTTGCTCGGCTTGCTGTTTCTGTAGCTACTGGTTTGGGCTTTAAATGTGTAGTTTTTGAAGGGGACTCCCTCCTAGTGTGCAAGGCTTTAAAGGACTGGTCCCATAATCTGGAATGGGTTATTGATTCGATCATTCTTGAGACAAGGGAGCTGTTGGGCACTTCTTTTGATTTTTGTTTTGTTTGTAAGGTTAATCGTTTGGCAAACTTTGTTGCACATAATGTTGCCCATTGGGCAGTGAACTCTTGTGTTTTTGGATCCATCCTAGTTGAAGACATTCCTCGCTCAATTTTTGAGGAATGGAATCAAGGGGGTTTGTGATCATTTCTTTTTTGTTGCTGTTTTTTTTTCTTGATGACATTTCACTTAGCAAAAAAAGACTAGAAGATGTATTCACAATTCAGATTGACAGTATTGTTGACTAGAAGATGTATTCACAATTTAGATTGATAGTGTTGTTATCCGACTACATGAATGTGAATATGAATGCTGAAGGTTAAGGAACATTGGTATCCCTTTACAAGTTTAGTTACCGCTTCAGATATGTTCTTATGCATCGAAGTGCAATTATCATTATTTAGTGGAGCTAACATTAATTGATTAGTTAGTTGATTCTTTGATTAAAGAGGTTGATTAATCACAGAAGAATTAATAACTTAGCTAAGTCGATAATTAAGAACCTGGAAGTTCCCATTCTTAGCTCCATAAAAAAGCTTAGAAAGGCATGAAGAGGTAGACCAATCGATTGGACATGTTTCAATCGATTATAAGGGTTCAATCGATTGCATGGGTTCCAATCGATTGGACGGAATTCAATCGATTGGACAGGATTCAATCGATTGTAACTAAGGCAGTTAAAAAACTTATAAATGGAGGACTTGTGGAACCGAATGTTGAAGAACTTCATTTTCCTTCTCCCAAAAGTTGTGGATATGCTTGTTTCTAAGTGCTCTAGACCTTTCTCATCTCTCTATTAGTTACATAAACCCTAGCCTTCGGAAAGCATTTGAGGAGACGTAAGAGTGAAGATTTTCTGGAGGAAGCTATTGAAAAATCTCTATATCTATTCAAGTTCTTCGTTCTAGCATCATAAGATGTATGTTCTCTTGTCTGCGCATCGCTCGATTCTATAAGTAGTAGGTCTCTTACACTGAAAAGTTTTTTTTTCACGTATTTTCCACTACGAATTAAGTTTTTTGAAAACTAAATCCAACACTAGGGAACATCAACGTCATCTTAGGAGGACTCTCAGGTGGTGGGGATTCCAGAACATCAACGTCAACACTAGGGAACATCAACGTCATCTTAGCCGTCATCAACGTCGGCTTGTAAGATGCATGCTCAGCCTTTCTAGATATCCATGTGAATCATAAGTTGCCTCTATTGAGCCGGCAGCCCATCAACAGTCTGATGAGCTCACATTCTCTATCACGCCCCGGAGTAGCGAAAATAGAGGTGTCAAATGAGCCAGGTCGGGCTTGGTCAAAGAGGGCCCTATCGGGCATTTGGGGCGGGCCGGTCCGAGCTCTCTCAGAGATTGGGGCGAGCCAGGCTTGGGAGGAAGGGGGGTATGTTCGCCTCAGACTAGTAGCTCGGACGGGCTATAAGGCCGGGCTAGGTGGTGAGCCGACCGGGCTAGGATTAGGAGAAGGAGGGAGTTTGTTTGAATTGAAATTTTGAATTAATGTTTTGGGGGGGAAGTTTTGGTTGGGAAGTTCGGGTTATATGTAAACTTTGCTCCTTTTTATTAGAAAAATGATTGGCGCACATAAAGTGTGCACATAAAGATTTGGGCCATTAATTTCAGTGGGTCCC
This sequence comes from Hydrangea macrophylla, assembly GCA_033977485.1. NCBI lineage: Eukaryota > Viridiplantae > Streptophyta > Magnoliopsida > Cornales > Hydrangeaceae > Hydrangea > Hydrangea macrophylla. Next base: position 89,948,568 of record CM066986.1, read on the forward strand.
ATGTATGCAGGCACGGGCTCCACTGAAATGAATGTCCTAGATCTTTATGTGCACATAGTATTACCCTTATTATTATTTTATAAAAAATAAAGATTACTAAAGAAAATTTTTTAGTATTCAATAAAAATTAAAGATTACTAATAAAAACTAAACATTAAAGATTACTAATATTGTCATTTAAAAATTAAAAGATAATAAAAACTAAAGATTACTAAACATTTATTTTTTTTAAAAAGTAAAGATTATTTATTATTCAATGAAAATTAAAGAGATGACTAATATTTGTTATTTAAAAATTAAAATCTAATTAAAACTAAAGATTACTAAGCGTTAATTTATTAAATAAAAAGTTAAGATTACACTTCAAATATTTGAATTTTGTTTATTTATTTTTTTAAGCCGTTTACAGTTTATACTTACCCGGGACAGGATTATTACATTTGTTTGGGAATGGTTGATCTTCAATTCTTCATTCTTCAATTTTCTTTAGCACCATCCAAATTTGTGAAATTTTCAACAATATAATCTTGTCGGTTTGGAGAACGATATTGTGTACAATCTCAATCCTTCAAGCACATCAAGCAGTCAAGCATATCGGGAAATAATCTGCTTCTCCTTTCCTCTAGCACTCTTCCACCTATATTAAAAGCAGACTCTGATGCAACTGTAGAAGCTGAAGGAGTTAGTTGATCACGAGCCATGATGGAAAGAACAGGGAAAGCTCTTACATGTTCTTTCCACCATGTCAAAAGATTTAAATTGGTCATTTCCTCGTTAGTTAATCGACTTTCCCAATCATGAGAAGTCAACCCGAGTGATGGAAAATTAACATTAATAATTTGAGTAATAATCCTACTATATTTTTACAAAATTCTATCAGAAGATAACTAAAACTCCAACAAGTTTTAATATTCATTTGCAATTACGAGGATTAAGACGATTTTATTTACAAAGATGAAGAGATGCTTGTACACGGGTAGGCGTTGTAGTACAATAGACCACTACCTCTCTAATTTTAGATATATGACTATTAATTTTTGATAATCCATTTTGGATAATCAAATTAATGATATAACATACACAACGACCATGGAATAATCTTCCATTCATCATTGGTTGCAGATGATCTATTAACATATTAATAGCACCTGTATTAGCATGCATTGTCAAAAGTAACGCTCATAATATTTTTCATAATATCATACTCATGAAAAAAATTGATTATATAATTATATACATTTTCTCTAGTATGAGGATAGTCTAATGCACGAAAAGTAATGATATTTTTATTCAGTTTTCAATTTTCATCAACAAAATGCACCATTATATGTGTATATATATACATATCCCATTTTATTACAACCAGTTCATAAATCAGAAGTGCATGCAATTTGCATATTAAAAGTAGAAAAGTCATCAATTAATTATTTTTTGATTTGTTGAAAAACAAATTGTATATCACTTCTAAGGGTATTTCTAGTAATAGGTTGGTGGTCAGATTTTACTTTTTATGTTTGACTCGTTGACCTAACCCTAGTGGCATGGTTTTCAGGGCGATACAGACTTCAACTCCAGATAAGCAATTTAGAACTATTTTTTTCCTCATCAAACTAAATGATTTAGGTAAATTTAGGAAAAGCCAATTACAAACATGGCTCAATCGACATATAGACCAGTACATTATTCAGTGATCCCGTCACGTCACGTTAGCATGATGACGTGTTGTGACCTCTCCAATAAAAAGAAGCCCATGTGCCCACTAACACTAGGAGGTTATGACATGTGGTGGGTAGTTTTTTTTTTTTAAAAAAAGTTTTGATAACCACATGGCATGATCCCCTAGAAGTAGGGGGTATATGTGTGGTTGAGATTGAGAGGTCACACCACGTCATCATACTAACATGGCGTGATTGGCTCATTGAATAATTTCTCACCGACACATGCACTAGACTCACCTCAACTAGTAACCAAAACAAACAAACAAGCTTCGGTAGTGGTATTAGCTGAGAAACATTCGCTAGAAAAAATTATCCTAACCACCATTTCTAACGATGAACTAATTAGGATTGGTATAAGAGTCAAATACATTTTACTTTCTGTACTTTGGCCCGTATTAAAGTGACCTTCTGAACTTTAATTTATTGTACATAACCCACTTATTTTAAACTAAAGTGAAATCGTTATGTTATCCATATTAATGGACTAAAACACATTTTTCCGCCACATAGCCTTAAGAAATGACTTACTTTCCCTTAACTTCTTCACTAAACAGCAAAAACAAAACCATAATCCCTTTTGAGCAAATTGATTCATTAAAATACAAGAAAATAGAGTAATAGAAAAAGGGTGCAATTAAAATGACACATTGAAATGCATGAGAAATGAAACAAAAGTGAACATAAGTGCAAATATGTTATTTTGTGAATGCATAATATGGGGGCATTCTTGTCATTTCATTATCACATTTAGCGAATTTTGTGATTTTACTTTAGTTTAAAGTACATGAGAGTTATCTGCAACAAATCAAAGTCCAGAGGAGTTACTTGAACACAAAATAAAGTACAGGGATTAAAATATGTTTAACCCTAGATATAAAGCAAGAAAATGTCACAATCAGAAACAATTATAATTGATATATAGAGAAGAGTAAGTCTTTGGTCACAAAAAAAATCTCACAAACACAATCCACGCACCACAATGTGTCTATCTCTCTCTTAGTCTTTGGGTGCAAACAAATCTCACAAGCACATTCCACAGATATACACGTTGTGGTGTGTGGATTATGGTTGTGAAATTTGTTTATGCCCAAGGACTAAGGGTGTATTTGATAAAACAAAAATTAAGTAATGAAAATAAAGTACTGAATTTGAGTACTAAAAATTTTAAGTGATTTGTATTTGCAACACTGAAAACAGTGTTTCAAGAACTAAAATAGAATGCATTCAGTGATTATTTTCAGTAAAAAAATTTCACTTAACGTTTTCAGTGGATTTTTGACTGCTTTTTCAATTAGGTGGCACATTATCAAACGCACTTAAAAAAAATAAGTGTTGAAGATTTTCATTTTCACCACTTAATTGGGTTATCAAACTGTTTGTGATGAATTTATCCAGCCAATAAGGAGGTGCCACGAAGGATTTGACATGGCAAGGCAGTTAAGATCAGGGAAGTGATGCAGGGGCAGTTACGAGCAGTTTTGTCATTCACTCTGTTTAAAATGAAAACCACTAAGGGAGATGTGTTAATCACTGAAGGATAACTAAAGACAGGTGTCAACCCAAGGCAGTGCTACATGATTGGGCAATTATCAGTTGAAAGAAGAAAGACTTTGAAGCCTCGACAATTATAAATAGAGAGAGTCTATGATCAAGAAACGGATCTCTCGATCAACATCAACCGATACACTTCTATACCTGTAGAAATATTGTAAATTTATCAGTACCTTTAGAGTTCGAATTAGAACACCTTCGAAGTTATCTTCAAGGTTGAATTTTAGTTTATTTTACTTAATAAAGTAGTTTGTGTCTTTACTATTTTCATTTATTGTTCTTTGATTGGAGTAGTTATACATTACTTAGTATGAAGTTCTTTAATTAGTCATATCTTTACACGTTTAAAGTCCTTGTTAAGGCATTGAACGTTACCACAATCTCCCTGGTGAGACGCAGTTTGGATACTCATCAAATCACACACATTAGCAATTTGATTGCCTGGCACGCTCACACTTATATAATTCCACTTATATCCTTAGACGAATTTTCCAACCAAACATTTTTGGCACGCCCGGTGGGACCCTAGTGTCAAAAGATGAAAAACAGAAACCTTTGAAGCAATAAGTCTGTGGATAACGCCAGTACTGGTGTCAATAATCCTGAAATTGGTGGTTCTCCACACCAAGACCCACAAAGCAGTAATACTGGGAATAATGTGAATAATGAATACCCAAAAATAGGAATTGAAAATTTGAATCCAATTCCAAACAATGGAAATGTTGGTTCAGAAGTTCAACATAATTTGGTGAATCAGTTGACACCAGTGTTTGATTATTTGGGAAACATGATTCAGAATGTTAATACTCTGATCACTTCCCTTAACAACAACATACCACACTTTACACCAGTAATGGTGCCAAGTGAAAATCCTTCTGTGATTCGACAGAATGGAAGAGATTATACTCATGGCTTATGTTAACCAAATCCTTCGATTCATGTAAATGGGCCTCCTTTTAGGCCTAATTCACAAGAAAACTTCTATATGCTTGTCCCTAATCCTACTACTTCAATGTTCGAAGGGATGCAAGGATATTATATGGGACATGGTCAAGATCATATGTATAGACCAACAAATGTCGAAGAACCTAGGCCAAGGGAAAACATAATAGGCCAAAGTAGGAGAATAAATAACAATCCTATATTCGAATCAGATCCTACTGGAATCGTTGTTGGTCAAAGAAATGAAAATCCTAGGAGGATGGATAATGTTCCTTAACCACCTCCAATACCAGTAATGAACCCTCCTATAGGTTAACCAGGTTATCAACAACCACCCAACATGGTTGAGAGAAATGACATAATTAATTTAATCTATGAAGTTTGTGGACCCATGGCTTGGGGGTACAAACTCCAGTATATAGGAAGCCTTATCCTGACTAGATTGATAGGATTGAATTCTCTAGGGGATTCAAGTTCTCTACCTTTACTATGTTTGCTGGAGATGGGAGTCAATCTACAGCTGAACATATAGCAAAATTCATCAATCAGTGTGTTGTTGCAGGAAATAATGATATCTTAGACTTCGTCTATTTTCTAATTCATTAACAGATACAGCATGCACTTAGTTTATCAATTTGGCTCCTAATTCGATCCATAATTGGGCACAAATGGAAGAATCTTTCCATACTCCAAATTTTCAAACAGAACTAGAAGTTTCCATGGCTGATTTAGCCAGGCTTTGTCAAAAATCCGATGAAAAGGCTACTCAGTTCATAAATAGGTTCAAGAGGGCTAGAACAAAGTGTAAAATCATTTTGCCAGAGCCTGAATTTGTTAAATTGGCTCAAAATGGCCTCGATTTTAGAATTCGTAAGAAGTTTGATGCATTAGAATTTAGAGATATCGTCGAATTAACTGCTCGAGTATCTAGATATGAAGCCTTGTTAGAAGAAGAAAATGAAAGGAATGCTTTTGCATTAAAAACATATTACAAAGATCCTAATTATGAAATAGATGCTGCAAAAGATAATAGGAAAAGAACCTTTCACATGTAAAAGTCTTGTGCAGAAAAATATCTCTGCTGAGTCATATAAATCTAAAGGATCATTCAAGAAATATTAATTCGATGTTTATAAACTTGATAAATTTTTGATCATTTGTTAGAAGGAAAAATAATAAGTTATCTGATGAGACAAAATTACCTTCTAATGATGAATTAAAAGGTAAAAAATATTGCAAGTGGCACAATTCCTGGACGCATTCAACTAATAATTGTACTATTTTTCGAGACAGGATCCAAGACTTGATCAAGAAAGGGAAGTTGAAGTTCCCTGAAAAATAAATGGGGGTCCACGAAGATCCATTCCCAGCAGTGCAAGAAGTGTCCATCAATGTTCATAACATTTCCCTCGAAACTCTTATCGAAGAAAGGGAGAAGACAAAGGAAGAGGACCAAAATAAAAGGCTCGAAGAGATGGCAAAAAAGAGCCTTGAAATTTCCACTTTCAACTAAGAATATGCAAAAAAAACTTATGCATTGGTTGTGGGAAAAGGTTGCTGAGATCTACGATGAAAGGGTTGAGGCTAAGGCAGGCAGGAAGAAAAAAAAACCTTCATTTGAAAAAAAGAGAATGAATAATTTGTATAAATCTCCACTTCAGCCAAATATGAATGTTGGGAGAGGACAATTGAAGGGTCCAATTTATTAAGTTTCGATGTATCCTGAACCAACGATGGGAAGGTATTCTCCAAGACCAATGGCTCATTTTAAAGCCAATTATTCAAAGAATTTTTATCCTGGTAATCTTGTTTGTCCATTAAGAAACATGCAGTATGTGAGGCCAGGTATATCTCATGTACCAAAGAAATATCATACGGTACAATAAGAAAGACAAGTCCAATTTATACCATCAAAATTAGTGCCAGCCAATATGGTACAAGCTGAGATGAATATGGCAACATCGAGCTTATCACCAAAGGTTGGTGAAACATCACAATCAAAAATGCCTGTATTGGTGCCAAGAGTACCAAATTGGTTCGTCATGCAAGATGATAGGATCAAAAATATGATGGATCAACAAGGATCTCAAACACAAGAATAGGATGATCAAACCTCCACAGGTTGAGGTGAATACATGGCGTGTGCTTCAGCATCCTAAAGAATAGAACCAAGATGATTCCAAGGATAAATAGAACTCAACAAAGAAGACTTCAGAGGAAATACACCATGTGGAAAGAGTTTTCCAACATGAAAACTCAAGGCCAAGAGTCAGAGAATAGGATTGACAAAGATTCTGGTAGTACTTCAAAGCCAAATCCTAGATTTGATCGTAATATTAAGGCAGACAATGATACTATGTCTGAGGAGAGTATCATTAAGGCCAAGGTTATAGAGTTGGAAAAAGCCATGAGTATTGACGAAGAAGATGAAGAAATGACAGTGGTAGAATCCCAAGTTTTGGGAAATACTGAGATTAAACAAAATAGCAAAATTATCAAGAATGAGAAAATACACATCCAGTTTGGCACATTTCAAGAACAAATGGAAGTTAACACTGCCACTTTTACATTACCAAAGGTCTTCGAAGCAAAAGAAGATCAACAAATGGATGAAGAAATGAAAATGGAAGTATCAACTGAAGATGCTTCTGAGGTAAATCTTCCTAAATTCATTTTTAGTGATTGCAATCTTGTATATGCATTCGAAGAACCATCACCAGAAATGACTAAGCACCTTAAACCATTATATATAAGAGCTTGTTTAAATGGGGTTCTTTTAAACAAAATATTGGTTGATAATGGTGCTACTGTCAATATTATTCCCCAAATCACTTTGAAGAAAATTAATAAACAAGACTCAAAATTAATACAGACTCACATTATGATATCATGCTTTACTGGTGATAAGAAAAATACTAAGGGAGTAATACCTATTGAAACTATAGTAGGTTCGAATAAATCCAAAATTACTTTCTTTGTGGTGGATGCTAATCCTAGTTATCACACCTTACTAGGAAGAGATTGGATTCATGCTAACCGATGTGTTCCTTCTTCGATGCATCAGAAATTGTTGCTTGCGATGGAAGACCATGAGATTGAAACAGTGAAGGCTGATACTCAGCCTTTCCATGCTAGTTCTAACTGTATCGAAACTCAATTGTATCAAGAGAATGTTAAACCAATTGACCTTAAAGAGTCATACGATGAATCTCTAGAGGAGAATTGGGACATTTTGGCTGATATGCCATTTGGTTCTTTAGAATCATTGGATGATGACAAGGTGGTTTAATGACTCACACATCTATATATAGAGATAGAAGGTGTGGAAGAGACCATTAGATTGATCTTATAAAAATTAATGATTGAAAGTTTAGAATCAAGAATTAAAAAAGATTCGACCATAAATTGGTCAGATTATGTCTTCGAAAAAGATCCTCAAGATTTAAAATATATTGGCAAGGAAGAATTATCTGTGATGCCAGAAAGTTCTATACAAGAAGAATCACAAGATTCTTTATTAGAGATTAATTTAGGATTAGAACAACAAAAACGAATTACTTATTTAAGTTCCAAACTTAGAAAATGTGACCAAAATAAATTAGTCAAACTATTATATAAAAGAATTTCGAGATTATTTTGCTTGGGATTATGATGAATTACCAGGACTCGAAAGAAACTTTGTGGAGCATAAATTGCCTATCAAAGCTGGATATAAACCAGTGCAACAGCAGCCTCGAAGGATGACACCAGAAGTCACCATGAAGATCAAAGAAGAAATCGAAAGGTTGCTTAAGGCATGATTCATTAGAACTGCCAGGATTATGAAAAATTAAAGTGGAAAGATAAACACCAAGCTACATTTCAAGCCTTGAAGGATTATTAATTTGGTGAAGCCACCAGTGTTAATGCCTCCAAGAAAAGACAGACCTATGAAGTTGTATATCTCAGCAGCAGAAGCATCAATTGAGGTCTTCTTAGCCCAGGATAATGATTATAAGAAAGAACATGCTGTTTATTATCTTAGTAGGTTTTTAAACCCTGTCGAATGCAAATATTCCTTTTTGGAAAAACTATATTTATCTTTATATTTTGCAGTATTAAAACTGAGATATTATCTTCTTCCTACTGAAGTCTGTGCTATTGCTAAGTTCTATTTAATTAAGTATATGTTGACTCGACCTATTTTAAGGAATCGAATTGGTAAATAGATTTTGACTTTATCAGAATTCTGTTTTTTTATGTACCACAAAAGGCAGTAAAAGGACAGGCCTTAGCATATTTTTTGGCTGATCACCGAAATTGCCTCGAAACAGAAGGCATTTATGAAATTGGATATATCACTATTAGCCCATGGAAATTATGGTTTGATGGATCAAAAACTGAATTTGCTGTAGGTATTGGGCTTATTATTGAATCACCTGAGAAGATTAAAACCAAATATGATTTTAAACTTGATTTAACTCAATGTACTAATAATCAAGTTGAGTATGAAGCTCTGATTATGGGTCTCGAAACTCTTTTAGATCTTAAAGCTACATTTGTAGATGTTTTTGGAGATTCCCAATTAGTTATAAACCACATGAATGGGGAGTATAAATGTATTAGTAATGCATTAAAGATGTATTATGACACTATAATCGGTTTATTATCCAAATTTGATAATGTAAACCTCTTACATATTCCTAGAAGTTTTAATGAAAAAGTCAATGTTGTGGCTCAAAAGGCATTTGAATTTAGAGGAAGTGTCGAAGATGTTGAGATTGAACAAGTTACTTACAAGAAATTGTTGCCTATATTGGTGAATAGATTACCTTTTGTTAACATCTCAAATGTTGAGATTCATGATGATTGGAGGAAACCAATCATAGATTATCTCTCAGGGTTAGATGAAAAGCCTAGTGGAAGTATAAGATTGAAATCTATCAATTATATCATGTATAGTGGAATATTGTTTAAAACAGGAAGTGATGGATTACTACTTGAATGTTTAAGTAATCTTGAAGGAATTGAGGCTATAGCTCAAATTCATGAAGGGTTGTGTGGTGCTCATCAATCTGGAATTAAAATGAGATGGTTACTTCGAAGGCATAACATTTACAGGTCAACGATCTTAAAAGATTGTATGGAATTTACCAAGGGATGTCAAGAATGTCAAAAACATGGTCCTTTGAAACATTTACCAACTGTTGATCTTTAATATGTGGTGAAACCTTGGCCTTTTAGAGGTTGGGCCATTAATGTGATAGGAAAAATTAGTCCTCCTTCTTCGAAAGGCCATGGATTCATTATTTTAGCCACAGATTATTTCACCAAATGGATAGAAGTAGAACCTATGCAAGCTGTGACTCAAACGACAGTTATCAAATTTTTAGAGAATATAGTTTATAGAAATGGTATTCCTCAAACTATTGTATCTGATAAGGCTTTTATCTTCGAAGGGGATGTGGTTGCTTTTCCAAGTAAATTGGGGATTACAATGTCAAAATCAACCCCATATTATGCCCAATCTAATGGTCAGGCTGAAGTAATTAATAAAATTATAAAAGAAAATATGGCTAAAGTCATAAAATATAATCCAAGGATGTGGCATAAGATTTTCCCAGAAGTATTATGGGCATATAGAACTTCAAAGCGAACAAGTACAGGGGTGCCTCCCTATGCTTTAACTTTTGGTCATGAGATAGTTTTGCCAATTAAGATAAAAGTTAAATTTCTTCGAATTATGAAGCCAAATCAATTATCCTTGGATGATTATCAAACATCAATGGCTATTGAATTAGAAAACATTGATGAAAAAAGAGCCAAGGCTCTTAATAATATCCTGATACAAAAGAAAATAACAGCAAGAGGATTTAATAAAAAGTCCAACCTAGAATCTTTGATGAAGGAGATTTGGTTTGGAAAACAATATTGCCTATTGGATCTAAAGATCCAAAGTATGGGAAATGCTCCCCTAAGTGGGAAGGTCCATTCCAAATCCACAAAGTTTTTAAATGTAGATTTTACCATTTGAAAATTTTAAGTGGTTATGTACATGTAAGAAAAATCAATGGTAGATTTCTCAAACAATATTATCCAACTGTTTGGAAGCAAGAAATCTAGAATGAAGATGTGACATTAAAAAATTAGACCATGCATTCACATTGAATTGATTACAAATCAGATTTTGGTAAGTTACAAAATTCTATGGTATAATCCTTTATACCAATCTACCTATAAACTGAGCCTTTAGTCTAAAATTATCCCAAAACTGGGTATACAACTTTGACTGACTAAGAATGAATTTTTGCCTAGAGATTGATTCTTGGTTCTTCAAAGGCTTAGATTCAAACTGTCTTCAAAACCAGAAGCTTTGCTCGAACATTTTCTTGATTGGTCTTCATAGTATTCAGTTCAGTTTCCACAAGCTTGAGTTCCTTTAAAAGACTATCTCTTTTTGCAGAAAGTTTACCAATAGCAATGTTGCTCTCATTAAATTCTTCTAACATCTGATTCATTGCAAGAGTCTTTTCTATTGTATACTCTATGTCAACCTCCAATCTTTTACTTTCTTTGACAACTTTTTCAAGAAGAATACAGTTAAAATCAAAAGTTGACATAAGCTCTGAAATTGCTTCTTGGTCTAGGACAGAAATTCCATAACTATCCAACATGAATTGACACAAAATTTTCAAAGCCTTTTGCACTTCTTTATCTTCAAAAACTTCAAATGGAATTTTACTAAAAAGCCTCAATGTAGCAATTGCTACTACTGGATCCATCGAAGGCACCTTCGACTTACTTTGGCCCATCATTTGTTGGAAAAATTCTTGAAAATCAGTCAAAGTAGTGTTGTCTATCTTCAAAACATGTTTCAAACCATCCTTGAAGTCTGTTATTTCTTCAGGGGTAAGATTGGGAGTGAGAGACATTTGAAACATCCCAGAGCTTGAAGGAACTGAAGCAACATAAGATGCAGATGGACCTTATTTTGCAGCAACTTCAGAATCAGAACTTGTGCTGGTCTTCGAAGGACCAGTTTCAATTCCAGTAACAGGTTCAGTCTAGTCAGAAAAAGATAAACATGCATTTAGAATATGTTTATGAAGAAAGACAAAAACATAGAGGATTCTAGGAGAATTTGAATGACTTACCACCGGATGATATTCGAGCAATAAAGGCTGAATGTCATATGAAGAGGATTCCTGAACTTTTGAAAATTTGGGACTATGAGGTTTTATTTGTAGAATTAGTGGAGCAGAGTCAGGTTCAGGTTCCACCTTCGAAATAGGAACTACTGGAATGGGAGTCTCCCCAATGATTTTCAAGCCAGTAGTTGGTTCAGTAGTTGTCTTGGCTCACTTCCTTCGTACGAGCTGTTTGGTAGGGCTTGGATCTTCCTCTTCATCAGATTCTTTGCTTTCAGTTGCTTGGGAAGGAGTCTTTGCTAGAAGAATTAGTTTTCTTTTAGGTTTGGAAGGTGGAAGTGCAGGAATTGGGACCTTAGAAGAAATTGGAATAAGAGGTGCAGCCATCAAAGTTTTGGGTATTGAGGAAGAGCTTTCACCAATTGCTTTCCCTATTGTACAAAAATTTAACACCACCAATTAGAAATTCTGTTTACTTTTCAGATGGAAAAGAAGTTGAGTTGGTGAATTGTTTACCTTTTGTCTTTGAGTCAAGATGTCTCAAGAGATGGCATTTGTCCATTGATATTGACATCAAATTTTTCCACCAGCTTGAGAAGGTAGGTGTGCAGGTTGTGTATACTGGCAAGGAAGTGAATTCCAAGTTGCAAAATTTGTTCTGATAAGCTGTTAATGCAGCAGTTACCAGTGATTCTGGTACCTCGAAATTGTTATAAGCCGTAAAGGTATTGGATTGACTTCTCATTGGGAAAGAAATTGACTGTGTGAGCCCGAATTCTCTTGAGAATTGGTTTAGAAGATAAAGCTCACCATAAGATTTAACACTAAGATTGTTTCCAAAAAATAAATCTCTGCTGATCAATAAACTTCCCCATGTAGCTTTCAATTCAACTGTATTTGCTATTTTATCCAAGATATAACACAGCCATATGGGGGAAAGAGGAGTATTATACTTAGGATTGTAAAGGACAGAGAAAGGTTGGAATATGTCATTCAACCTTACAGAAGAGAGGTCGAAGAAGAAGGAAAGTAATTCCTTGAATGATTTTTCAACGGTTGGTAACAAAGCAAAGAAAAGTCCATGAATGACACGATTTTGTCTAAGTCCAAATTATGGATTTCTGGAAAGTAGGCATAAAGCCATAATTGCAGAATCTAGAAGGGACTACCTTGGGTTGGGAGAAAAGGATCATAACACAAATCAGAGAAAGATCTATATAAAGATCCTAATACAAAAGGGGCCAAAGCTAATTTTCGACCAGCAGCTAGAGCTTTGGTAATATTAGAGAATTCCAGAACAAATCTCTGAGAAGAAGTACAAAAAAAATGCTTTGAAAGCCAATAAAGAAGAAAGCAATAATACTCTATATCAGATACCTCTCTCGAAGACTTTTTATGAGAAGTTATGAAATTGGCATATCCTAAAGACTTAGGATCAGATTGAATTGGGGGACTATCAGATTCCACCATGTATGGGACAAAAACCCTAATAAATGACAGATGTCAAGAACAGTTGGACCTATTGGACCAAAACAAAGTTGGAAATGATTGAAGATAGGGTTCTAGAAACATAAAGCCCCAGCAAGCAGGTTAGGACTGGCTTCAATAGGATATTTCGAGAGGTTTACGGCATGGTAGATTCCTGTTGTGATAAGAGCCTCTCTCTTTTTTGTCTAAAATCCTTTCTACCCATTCTGGCCAAATTTTTCCAGGTTTAGGCCAATGACGAAAGTTTAATTCATTCCTTGGAATCAGAATTTCCTGTTGGTATGCTAAGTGTTGTTGTCCTAATATAGGGTAATATAAATGAAGTTTGAGATTAGGAATACTTAAGCAAGGACCTACAGCGGTTGAAGATTCTTGATTAGGAAAAGTTACGGGGACGAGGGTTTCATTAATCAGTGAAGTTTCTTTCCCATTCGAATACTTCGTCTGTTCATCCTGAACAATTTTCTCGAAATTATCGCAAACTTTTTGAAGTTGGGTGTTGTCTGTTGATGTGGTCATTTTTTGAGAAGAAGGATGAGAGTGATTGCAATGAGATTAGGATGTAAAGAGATAAAATATAGAAGATGAGTTTGAGAAGATAGAAGGTTCTTTATTTTCTATTGCCTATCTGTTTATAGCCTTTGGTGTCATTTGGGAAGAAACACATTTATTAATAAAGTAGCCGTTAGAATTGGTTACTTAAATAGCCGTCATTTTAAATAATAATGCGTATTGGTTTAGAATGAACCATTTCAGTTTGGTTAATACATACATGAATTTTTATAATTCATTGAATTGAAAAGGGAATACAAATTACAGACATAATTGATAATAATGTGGAAACCCATAAGTCACGAGATTGTGAAACATATCCCAATAATAAGCAAAATATTCCGCTTCTATTTCTATCTCGAGACTAAAAGTTCTGGCTTGTAATGCCAATTTATCTTCATTTCGATGAGTGAAATAAGCTGCCTTGAGTTGTTCTTCATACAGATTTAACCTAGAATTGATCTTGGTTAAGGCTTTGCGAAGACCTCGAAGCTCCTTGGCTAATGGAGTTTTACCTCGAAGAGATATGCCAGCAGCTTTGTCTTCATCTTTGAGATACGCAATTCGACCTTCGAGGTCAGGCTTCGAATAATAGGAAACATTACTCTCCTCGTCAGAACTTCCACACCCATAGATATATTTGTCTTTAAATTATGATACTTCATCAAGAAGTGCAATTAGACATTCCTTGAAACTGTCATACAAATCCATCAAGTAATTTAAGTGATTAACACTTTCTTGATGATAGGAATACCAACTTACATGAGTAGGTAAGTTTCGAAGGGTGAAATCAAGTTGGGATCGAACAAATGTTGAAATGCTCCATTCATGGCATAAGACATGACAACTTTATTCAAAATTGATTCGAGCCTTTGGTTCTTATAATATGGAGAATGGGAGATGTGAGAAAGCTACTAGAAGCCTTTGTGCTTGAATAATTAAGCATGAGGAATGTGATAAAACAGGAGGAGTATGTTCGAATACAGGACCATTCCTGCATAATTGGTCTAATTTTAAGAAAGGATAACTTATATCCTCAAATGGGTCAACCACTTGAACCCTTGTGTCAGGAAAGCCTAGCAAAGAATAATAAAAAAGAAGCACTCTTTCCTTGTAATCTTTTTCAAAAAGTTTACATTTGGAAAGAAAAGCTGGGGAGTAGTGCTCATTGGAAAACTTTTCATGAGATGCCCTTACATAGGTGTGAATCGAAGGCCTACTTTGGGGAGTTGAGACATTACCTCTTTGAAATCTTTCACTAGGAAGACTGGTAGAAGATATTAGTCAGGCATTCAACAAGTTTTGTTCTCGAGAGAGGCAATTTGAAAATGGATAATATGGTTTTATTATTCTACTTCGAATGATTCCTTCTGTTTCAGGATATTCGTATCCTGGATGAATAACTGAAGTCGCTGTGATTGGTGTTTCAAGGTTCATGCCTTTGTAATATCCTACGCCTTCACCATTGGAATCTCAGGAGGATTCCAATTGGTTGGATAAGGATTTTTAGGGCATTGTGTTGTCAAAATAACTTCTTCAGGAAGGTCTAAAGGAAAACGATCATGTAGTGACTCGAAAAATTTAAAGCATATATTAAGATTTTAATTGAATTTTTGTCTAAGAAAAATACAAGTTTTTGGAAATTTCAACAGTGTAATTCTACCTGTGTGTATGCGTGACTGCGTGAGCTCAACACACACAACTATTTGTGTTGAACTTGGAGTCCAAACAATTTAGTTGTGTAGTGTGTGCGTGTGTAGTGTGTGTGTGAGTGCATATTGTGTGTATGTGAGCTTGAAGCCTCTTGGAGGCCAAGCAATCCTATTATATATACACACATCACCCACTACATAACTCACACAACTCTCAACTCTCTTTCTCTCCACTGTATCTTATGTGTTTACTTGGACGATTAAGCATTTCTATTGTGTTGTTTGAAATTGATAGCATGCTTTGATAGCCTGACTTCTGAAATATTGAATATGTCTGGATGCTTAGAGCTCGAATGTATCATAACATTTCATAAGCATGAGCATGAACACGAAAATCACAAAAATGGTTTTGGGATGAAAGACCTTAAAGGCTTTCAATTTTGAAAAAGGAAGATCTCTGAGATTTCCAGGTTTTGAAAAGGGAAGACCTTAGAAGATTCCATGCATAAAACCCTCTAGGAGGGATTTTGTTTTGAAAAGACAGAAATCCCGAATTTGTGGGTAAGCGTGTAAGATGGGTACCACTAGGAACTCGAATTACGGGATGTGCTGCAAGAAACCCCCGTAACGTTGAAGGCTAGGCCTCCGTGTAATTCGTAAGGCCCAAAGTCCCGCACGTTTGAGGCTAGGCCTACGTGGACGGGAAGCCCATGGTCCGGGTAATGATTTTGACGATCGAGGGTGAGTGTTTGAAATGGCATGAATATGATTTTCATACATGACATTGACATTCATTGCACTCATACATGTTATATAACAAATGTTATTGTGCGGTTATATGACTATACGAGCCTTTGGCTTATGGACTATTAAACCTTTCTTTCAGGTGATATAGATAAGGGTAAGGCCCCCGAGATTTGATGAACTTCCACTTTATTTGAAGGTTGAGTTTATGGGATTTTAATTTAAATGATGGTTCAAAGAGCATGTTATGATTTAATTGGACAAGTGTTAGTCCACCCGCTTTTAAATAGCATGATAGCTTAACTCTGATTTTTCGTTGCTTATCTTGAAAATGATTTGTCTCAAGAAAGAATAGTTTTTAAATGAAAACCTGATTTCTGTTTTATTAATGTTTTCCAAATGATGAACATACTTTTCAAGCCCGGAGTAGAGTTTACTCGTGAAGACTCCGTTTGGGGAAGAAATTGTGAGATCGTGATACTTTGTATTCTTAAAAACCTTGGGTTTTTATTATAAGAGTTTCTAAAGTTTGAGAAAAGGAAAGTATATCATTGTATTACTTTTCGATAGGAGAAACCAAACTGGAGTTTCTATTTAAAAGTTATGTTATAAAGTTTGAGAAGGAGATTGATAAATGTTTATCAAATCTATATGTTTTCCACTGCATTGTTGTTCATTTGATGAACCGATAAAGAGTTTATGTTAATGTCTTTTAAATTGACAAGTAAAGCTTTTCAAAAGGCTAGTTTAATGCTTTCCGCAATTGTTTTTATCAGATCTGCGAGTCTTTAAAGATTTTGATTTTCCATCAAAGATTTTTAAAAGGATATTCTATGCTTCCACAGTAACCCTCGGAGTCTAGGACTCGGGGCATTATAAAATGGTATCAAAGTTTTGAGGTTTCAAAGTTTAAATGTTTCAGGGCTTTGGAATTTAAAAGATTTTAAAGTTTAAACGTTTGCTCTTCTTAAGAGAGTTTTTCAGGTAAGCTTCGGGTCTATGACTCGAAGCATTACAAGTATGTTTAGCTCTTCCGCTCTTGGTTATTATTTTATTTTAGTTAGCACCCCCTCGCCTACGAGACTCGTGTCGTGGCGGTGCGGTGCGGTACGGTGCGGTGCGGTGCGGGGCGGGGCGGGGCGCTACAGATGGTATCAGAGTGTAACCAGGTCGAATACTTTGGACGCTGGATTATGTGCTCGCTTGGATAAGTTTTATCGACATGTTAGACATGTTAGTTAATAAACGACATATGATTTGATATGTGTTAACCTGTTACTTGATAACTTGTGATGTACTATTTAAAGTTTTAACTGCACTTATCTTTGAAAAGATGAATTGAGCATGTTTACTTGTCTGCGGGACTATTTGATATAACATGCTGCTTTGTTTAAGATACTTATATGCTTACATGTTTAGTTAAGCGACAAGCATGCTACAAATTTGTCTTCTACAAATATGTTTATACCGTTATGCATACCCATGAGACGTGTACACGATTGTGTTATACCCATGAATGCGGCTTGAATTAGATTCATGTGTGAAATGGATAGTGAGAGTATTTGTGTAGTTCATATGCCCCCTTATTTCAGGAATTCGGCTATAGGGAACTTTTTGACTTTTTGGAGTAGTCTCTCCTTTGGATTAGACCTCGGTACTCCTTATTCCTTGGGAATTCTTTTGAACGGTCGAATTCACTCCCTTATAAGTTGGGTATGCTTGCCTTTAAGGATCCTTTCCATTTGATTTTGATGACTGGTTATGTCAGTGGAACTTCTTGGTATGACTACCTTTTGTGTAAGTTCATGTGCTTTTCTGGAAAGAGAATATCATTCTATGATCATATCATTCTATGATCGTGTCATTATATGAAATCTTTGAGGTTATTGACCCTTGATGTTTTAGAAATATCATTAGAAGAAATGTATAGAGAACATCATAATATGCAGTTATATGTGCGGAGAGCACAAGAATTTGAGACAACACTTGAGGTGGAGCATAAAGCGCATTTGCTATTTTGCCTGGACTTGGTCCTGGTAAGTATTTTGTGGTTCACACATTGGAAACATTAATCTCTGTTTTGAACTTGGGTTATGCGATGTGATGTGAGTACATGGGGATATGAGTTGAATATGTCGAGGACAGACGGTAGCGTCATTGGAGATAATTTTCATTTGAGATTAGTATATTTCTATGGATATTGGACGATTGAGGAATCTCTCAACCTATCTTATGGGATACCTTATAGTATTATCGTACGACGCGATATTATGGTACTTCTTTATGATTTCGTTTACGGATTATGGTATATAGATGAGGAATCGCTCATCTTGTATTATGGTGTATTCTAATATGATATTATTCTGGCGTATTCTAATACAGTGTATATGGATGGTTGAGGAATCTCTCAACCTATTGACAGTATTATCTCAAGACGTATTCTATTATGGTGTATATGGGATGGTTGAGGAATCTCTCAACCTACTTACGGTGTTATCATATTACGGCATATATAAAGCAATTGAGGAATCTCTCAACCTGTATTACGGTAGATGTTGGAATAGGAGATAGGAAGCGGAGGGACCCAACCCCTTTTTTTTTTTTTTGGGAGTTCCAAAATGGAGGTTCGGAATTGGGTCTCCGAATTGATTTTTGGAATAGGAGAGAGAAAGAGAGGGATCAAAGTTTTTTTTTTTTTTGAGTTCCGAAATGGAGGTTCGGAAGGGACCCAACTCTTTTTTTTTTTTTTTTGGGAGTTCTGAAATGGAGGTTCGGAATTGGGTCTCCGAATTGATTTTCGGAATAGGAGATAGGAAGCGGAGGGACCCAACCCCTTTTTTTTTTTTTTTTTTTTTTTAGGATTGGTCAGAGAGTGGGGTTCGGAAGGTGGGTCCGAGTGACCACTCTTTTTTTTGTTTTATTTTTACGAAGGAAAGGTCGGAAGGTGGGGTTCAGAAGGAGACGTCGGAGGGTGGGGTTCGAAAGGGGGGTTCGAGAGACCACTTTATTTTTGTCGGGGAGTATAGGTTTTATTTATTTATTTATGGGGCCAAGGAGCAAGGGTGGAGAGAGAAAGTAGAGAGAGGGAGACCAAAAAATGGGGCTGTTAGTGTTGACTATTTTTTCTTAGCCATTGTGTTTTTCCCAAACAAACCTTGGCCTTCTAATAAATAGCCAGGAAGATCATCACTTTAAAATGAAATGTAAATAATAAACTTTGGCTTATATGTTAAGATAAGTAAATGTTAAAAGTGACCCTTGTACTATTTTTTTTTTGTAAAACTTATTTCTTGATGGTGTACAAGCCTAAGGTTTTAGAACCTTTACGTTTAAAGGGATGGTGATAGACGATTAAGAAATAATAGGGTGTGGCAAGGAGCATATGCACATGCTTGACTTTGTTAGCACAAGAACTTTGACTTGTCATAACTTTGTCGTTCAATGTCGACGCGGGACGATTCAAAAAAGTTGCGGGCTTGTGTTGATGAGCATTGTATTTCTAAATGGTTTGGAGCATGTCAAAAAAAAAAGTTCTTTTAAATGACCCATTTCAAAATTTTGAGATGGAATTATTGAAAAAAAAAATAGTGACTTTGATAATAAGTTTTAACAACCATTTGAAAAGAAAAGTGTAATGGTTTTTGTAGGAAAAGTGTTAGTCATAAAATGTGTGAATGTCACAGAGTCAGATTAATGTCTTGGAGTTGAAGCACTATTACAAAGTTGGAGTAGGGAAGGAGAGGTAAGAGAATAAGAGGGAGCAAGAAGGAGAGAGAAGAGAGAAGAGAGAAGAAGGGGCCAGTGATAATAAAGTGATCTGTCTTTGGTGCGACCACAAGAAGAAAAAAAATGGAAAAGAGTGATGTGCCAGTTGATGGAGGGGTGGCACCAGTGGGTGCGGACACCTTTGACTTGCCAAAGATAATGTTGAGCATCTGCAACACCAAAAAAGTATTATTCTGTTCGATAACCATGCTTTCGAGTATACCTCCCACTGTGGTCGCCAAAATGTGGTAGGTTCTTGTGTGATGTGTATAAGATATATGGATGGGTATAACACGTAAGCAGGTTAGTACAGGTGGAACAACAGTTAAAATATGATAAAATAATGCAGATGTGTGGTAGAATAATATAATGTAAAAATGTAATAGAATAAATGGGAGTCGGAGAGGACGTGGCTCGAGTGAGAACCAAAGTAGCCCCAAATGAGAGAGAGAGAGAAAGCAGTAAGTATTCGGGTTTAGGTGAATGTGTGATAAAGTATTGATAATGTCTCGGGTAGTTTAGATTGCATTAAGGGAGTGGAGATGGAAGGTGGATGGTGATTAAGGAACAATGAGAGTGATGGTAAATGACTCAGGATGTTCAAAGTAAGGGGAGACTTAGGAGGTTCAGAGTAAGGGCAAGAGTAAATGACTCTTAGCTAAGTTGCTCTGAGGCTCTATCGAGTTGTATTGAATGAGGGTGTTATTTATACAGAGGATTGTGGGGGGTTATGGCGGTTCTTGTCTTAGCTGAAGGAGCTGAGTTTGCCCCTTTTGAGTGGTGGTCTGTTTTAGGTAGGTAGAAAACATGAATGCGTATGTTTAAGGTGGTTGGGGTCATTAAATGGGATGTGGATAAGCCAATGTTCCAGTCATACGAGAGGAAGGTATTGTCACTTGATGATAAGCCAATGCTAGGGGTCAGTCAAAGGGGGACAGATGTTATTGGTGAAGAATGCTAAGCAGGGGGTATTGTTGCTTGGGGGAAACAACTCAATATTGTGTATTGGTCAAAGGGGATAATGGTTTCTATTGGTGTAGAAGGTTAAACACTGGGGTTCTCGAGACCATGCTGCTGTAGTTTCCAGAGGGTTAAGCAAGGGTGAGTACCGAAGCTAAGGCCATTGGTGTAGAGGTTTAAGCGAGTGGAGATACCAAGGCTCACGCTATTGGTGCAAAGGTTTAAGCGAGTTAAGATACCAAGGCTCACGTTATTGGTGCAAAGGATTAAGCGAGGGAGAGAACCCAGGCTCTTGTCATTGGTGCAGAGTGTTAAGCGAGCTTGAAGTGACCTGGCTATGGGGGTTAAAAGTTTCAGCGGATGTCGCGGTCATCGACTCCTCTAATTGGTTGTAAGGTTGGTAGGGCAGGGCATGTGAAAGTCACATGTCTCTCTCTCTATTTGGAACCAACCCTAGCTTTGCCTGTGAGAGGCATTAGCTAGGGAGAAGCCCTTGGTCCTAGCCACCTAGCCAAGAACTCCCGATATCCCAATGGGCATGGCCACCCTTAGGTACTGCTTCCCGACCAAGGGTGGGTGTCCCGAGTGGCAAGTATGTGTATTTAGTATTTAATAATTAGTATTTCAGTAGCATGTGGTCCTTGGTGAGTAGAGACACTAGCGAGTGAGATTCGGAGAGCGGTTAGTGAGTGCGGATCCGGAGAGTAAGAACCGAAGTGTGGTCAGCGGGTGGAGATCTGGAGAGTGGTTTGCGAGTGGGGATTTCCTTTGTCTTGGAGTGGGCTCTGAAGTGCATTAGAGTGGGCTTCAGAATGGGCTTGTCCGAAGTAAGGCGTTGGAATGGGCTTCTCCGAAGTGAGGCTTCGGATTGGGCTCCTCCAAAGTGAGGCTTCAAAGTGGGCTTCTCCGAAGTGAGGCTTCGGATTGGGCTCCTGGGCTCTTCTGCGGTATAGATGGAGCCTATAATTGGTGGTGGTATTGATACATGTGGAGTCGTTGGTGATGTGTATGCTCAAAGCTGTATGAGTTGTCAACTACTATCTACAACTACCTTTTGTGTAAGTTCACGTGCTTTTCTGGAAAGAGAATATCATTCTATGATCATATCATTCTGTGATTGTGTCATTATATGAAATCTGTGAGGTTATTGACCCTTGATGTTTGAGAAATATCATTAGAAGAAATGTCTAGAGAACATCATAATATGCAGTTATATGTGCGGAGAGCACAAGAATTTGAGACAACACTTGAGGTGGAGCATAAAGCGCATTTGCTATTTTGCCTGGACTTGGTCCTGGTAAGTATTTTGTGGTTCACACATTGGAAACATTAATCTGTGTTTTGAACTTGGGTTATGCGATGTGACGTGAGTACATGGGGATATGAGTTGAATATGTCGGGGACAGACGGTAGCGTCATTGGAGATAATTTTCATTTGAGATTAGTATATTTCTATGGATATTGGACGATTGAGGAATCTCTCAACCTATCTTATGGGATACCTTATGGTATTATCGTACGACGCGATATTATGGTACTTCTTTATGATTTCGTTTACGGATTATGGTATATAGATGAGGAATCTCTCATCTTGTATTATGGTGTATTCTAATATGATATTATTCTGGCGTATTCTAATACAGTGTATATGGATGGTTGAGGAATCTCTCAACCTATTGACAGTATTATCTCAAGACGTATTCTATTACGGTGTATATGGGATGGTTGAGGAATCTCTCAACCTATTTACGGTGTTATCATATTACGGCATATATGAAGCAATTGAGGAATCTCTCAACCTGTATTACGGTAGATGTTGGACTCTGAGAATTGAATCTCGTTTGGATTTCGAGGAATGCTATTTGAGGATTGGATATTAGGCTTTTGAGAAAAGTACTTCAGGGGAGATGAAGTGTTATGACCTGCTTTGCATAAGATTTTTACGATCCGACATTTCAGAATACTCGCAAATGAATAAACATGTAGTAAAACGGAATGTGAAATATCCCTTGGGCAGCGTTGCGATTACCTTGTTATCAGATGACCTTACATGAATTTCGCAGACGAAATTCTCTTAAGGGGGGTAGAGTGTAGTGACTCGGAAAATTAAAGCATATATTAAGATTTTAATTTAATTTCCGTCTAAGAAAAATACCAGTTTTTGGAAATTTTAATAGTGTAATTCTACCTGTGTGTATGCGTGACTGCGTGAGCTCAACACACATGATTATTTGTGTTGAACTTGGAGCCCAAACAATTTAGTTGTGTAGAGTGTGTGTGTGTGTGTGTGTGTGTGTGTGTGTGTGTGTGTGTGTGTGTGAGTGTGTATTGTGTGTATGTGAGATTTAAGCCTCTTAGAGGCCAAGCAATCCTATTTCTATATATACACACATCACCCACTATATAACTCACACAACTCTCAGCTCTCTCTCTCCACTGTAGCTCTCTCTCTCTCTCTCTCTTGGGTTCATAGTCATACACACACACACATATAATTTCTTATATACACACAAGCATATAGATATTCAAGGAGATTCTATTTCAAGCTTGGATTATTTATTAGAATTCTATTTGGGTAAGAATTCTTGTTTAAATTTTGTTGGTAATTTCAGTTGATACAAACTGTTAATATAGATATATATTTATATATATATATCGTTAAGGGTTCGAAAATAGCGAGTAGAAAAAATGTAACGAAAACGTGATTTCTTTATATCAAATGAAAGGTCTCGATCCCACGAGGCTCCCTTTTTAATTTTAGAAGCTAATTCATAGTGGTTGTGACGAACGGAAGTTTTGTCGCCTTTCGGATTTTTGATAAAATCGAGAGCTACGTTTAATTTCTTGAAAAACCGATTTCATATTTGAAATCTACGATGAAAAAAGGAAGAGTTTCATATATTTCAAGTCATGTTTGGTTAATTTTTCAAAATGGGTAAAAATCAATCTTTAATTTCAAAAAAGCGAAGAAGACGATTCTGTGACATCTCGCGAGCATGACCCGTGCGAGCGAGGGGTCGCGCGATCGGCCCGCCCGCGCGACCAGGCTGTTTTCTGAAAAATTGTTTTAAATTAAATTCGTGGCCTTTCTGTGACAATTCGTGTGAGCGAGGTGTCGCGCGAGCGGCCCGCGCGCACGGCCAATCTATTTTCGAATTTTTTTTTAAATTGCCACGTGACCTTACTGAACACATTCCGCGCGAGTGACTTGCGCGAGCGAGGTCTTGAGCGAGCAGCCCGCGCCCGCGTCTTAAGGCAGTTTAGTGAAAACTTCTATTTTGTTATACTTGAATCAGTATTGAGCTAAGGGACCTTGTACCCTATTCTTTAAGAGTTGTACCTTACTTTAATAGTAATTGTACTTGTGCTTGGAGGTGATGTACCTCACTGATATACACGCATTACTGTGTATCGAGTTTTATAACAGATTGTGCAGTTTCGGTTTCTGTTCTGAGTTCTTATTTAGTCAATCCTCGGTGAACGGTAGTTCCGTATAACCCTCAATAAAGTTGTATAATATGTTAACAGTGTACTTACATGTTACATGAATTGATTAGCTGTGATGCTTTAAGTGTCTACTTGAGTTGCTGTGTCTTATGTGTTAATTTGGACGATTCAGCATGTCTATTGTGTTGTTTGAAATTGATAGCATGCTTTGATAACCTGTCTTATGAAATATTGATTATGTCTAGATGCTTAGAGCTCGCATATGTCATAACATTTCATAAGCATGAGCATGAACACAAAAATCACGAAAATGGTTTTGTGATGAAAGACCTTAAAGGCTTTTGATTTTGAAAAAGGAAGATCTCAGAGACTTCCAGGTTTTGAAAAGGGAAGACCTTAGAGGCTTCCATGCATAAAATCTCTAGGAGGGATTTTGTTTTGAAAAGATAGAAATCCCGGATTTGTGGGTAGGTGTGTGAGATGGGAACCACTAGGAACTTGAATTGCGGGATGTGCTGCAAGAAATCCCCGTAACGTTGAAGGCTAGGCCTCAGTGTAATTCGTAAGGCCCAAAGTCCCACACGTTTTAGGCTAGGCCTACGTGGACGGAAGCCCATAGTCCGGGTAATGATATTGACGATCGAGGGTGAGTATTTGAAATGGCATGAAAATGATTTTCATACATGGCATTGACATTCATTGCACTCACGCATGTTATATAACATATGTTATTGTGCGGTTATATAACTATACTAGCCTTTGGCTTATGGACTATTAAACCTTTCTTTAAGGTGATATTGATAAGGGTAAGGCCCCCGAGATTTGATGAACTTCCGCTTTATTTGAAGGTCGAGTTTATGGGATTTTAATTTAAATGATGGTTCAAAGAGCATGTTATGATTTAATTGGACAAGTGTTAGTCCACCCGCTTTTAAATAACATGATAGCTTAACTCTGATTTTTCGTTGCTTATCTTGAAAATGATTTGTTTCAAGAAAGAATAGTTTTTAAATGAAAACCTGATTTCTGTTTTATTAATGTTTTCCAAATGATGAACATACTTTTCAAGCCCGGAGTAGAGTTTACTCGTGAAGACCCCGTTTGGGGAAGAAATTGTGAGATCGTGATACTTTGTATTCTTAAAAACCTTGGATTTTTATTATAAGAGTTTCTAAAGTTTGAGAAAAGGAAAGTATATCATTGTATTACATTCCGATATGCGAAACCAAACTGGAGTTTCTATTTGAAAGTTATGTTATAAAGTTTGAGAAGGAGATTGATAAATGTTTATCAAATCTGTATGTTTTCCACTGCATTGTTGTTCATTTGATGAACCGATAAAGAGTTTATGTTAATGTCTTTTAAATTCACAAGTAAAGCTTTTCAAAGACTAGTTTAATGCTTTCCGCGATTATTTTAATCAGATCTGTGAGTCTTTAAAGATTTTGATTTTCTATCAAAGATTTTTAAAAGGATATTCTATGCTTCCGCAGTAACCCTCGGAGACTAGGACTCAGGGCATTATAAAATCGTATCAAAGTTTTGAGGTTTCAAAGTTTAAATGTTTCAGAGCTTTGGAATTTAAATGATTTTAAAGTTTAAACGTTTGCTCTTCTTAAGAGAAAGTTTTTCAGGTAAGCTTCAGGTCTATGCTCGAAGCATTACAAGTATGTTCAGTTCTTCCGCTCTTGGTTATTATTTTATTTTAGTTAGCACCCCCTCGCCTACGAGACTCGTGGCGGGGCGGGGCGGGGCGCTACAGATCAACAATATCAAACGAAGACTGAGGAGAAGACATGTTTAATGGAGTAGGTTCGAAGTGACAAGTGAAGTTGTAAATGCAAAGACTAAACAAAGATGATATGACAGTAACAACCAATGTAAAGATAGATGCAGGTTTGAGCCCTCAATTTAACCATGTTCAGGAGGCTGAATGAATTTCTCAACTGCCCAGCATGATCTTGCCACGATTGCCATTATCTTTTTCGAATCAAAAGGAAAATGGTGCGGGGGGTAATGTTCATGATGAATTTATCTAGCCAATAAGGAGGTGCCACGAAGGATTTGACATGACAAGGCAGCTAAGAGGGAAGTGACGCAGGGGTAGTTATGAGCAGTTTTGTCATTCATTCTGTTTAAAATGAAAACCGCTAAGGGACACATGTTGATCACTGAAGGATAACTAAAGACATGTGTTAACCCAAGGCAGTGCCAAGTGATTGAGCAGTTATCAGTTGAAAGGACTTTGAAGTTTCGACAATTATAAATAGACAGAGTATGTGATCAAGAAAGGGATCTCTTGATCAATATCAACCAATACACTTCTATACCTTTACAAATATTGCACTTTTATCAATACTTTTAGAGTTCGAATTAGAACACCTTCGAAGTTATCTTCAAGGTTAGATAGTAGTTTATTTTACTTAATAAAATAGTTTGTTTCTTACTATTTCATTTACTGTTCTTTGATAGGAGTAGTTATACATTACTTAGTTCGAAGTTCTTTAATTAGTCATATCTTTACACGTTTAAAGTCATTGTTAAGGCATCGAATGTCACCACAATCTCCCTGGCAAGGTGCAGTTTACTCCTGATGCAGGAAGGCCAAGATCGATGAGGTGAGATCAGGTGTGGGGGCTTGTCTCACATCACCTGGGGTGAAGTTCCTGGACTAGTTTATAAGGAGTGAAGTTCCTGGACTAGTTTATAAGGATTAATCGCCCCTCTATATGCAACAAGGCCTTTTAAAAACCGTGAGGGAGCTACATACGAAAGAGCTTCACAGTCAAGTGTGCTGCTGCCAGAGCAGTAACAGGGATGGGTGACCCCCAGGGAAGTTCTTTGTGTTTAGACCCAAAGCGGACAATATTGTTGCTAGACGGAGAGATGGGTCATTAAAAGTGGTATCAGAGCGGAAACCCAGCCAGAAGTGTGGGGCGAGTCCCACACGAGGGCGTGTGGTCCTTAATGAGGATGGTTGTGACGACCAAGAGCCAATACTCCTGAGGCAGGAAGGCCAAGATGGATGAGGTGAGGTCAGGTGTAGAGGCTTGTCTCACATCGCTTGGGGTGAAGTTCCTGGACTAGTTTATAAGGATTAATTGCCCCTCTATATGCAACAAGGCCTTTTAAAACCGTGAGGGAGCTAAACACGAAAGAACTTCACAATTAAGTGTGCTGCTGTCAGAGCAGTAACAGGGATGGGTGACCTCCTGGGAAGTTCTTTTTGTTTAGACCTAAAGCGGAAAATATTGTTGCTAGACGGGGAGATGGGTCGTTAAAGTTTGGATATTCATCAAATTACACACATTGGTAATTTGCTTGCCTGGTACGTCCGCCCTTATATAATTCCACTTATATCCTTAGAGGAATTTTCCAACCAAACACAAACACACCCTTACTCTATAGAGAAACCAGAGTGTCATCCCAGACCATTAATTCCCAATAGGGTAATACTTGGGGCACAACCTTCATACAATTTTCATACAACATCTTCAAAAGATGTGTCTATCTCTTTCCTGTGATGTTATTGTTGGGTCCAATGACATCACAGAAAAGAGATACACACATCTTTTAAAGATGTTATATGAAAGTTGTGTCCCAAATATTACTCTTCCCAATAGATATAAAATACCGATGAATTAACAACCAGCAAACCCATCCCAGCCCAATCCTACGAACAGTCAAACTAAGATATAACATCAGTAGCCCTTAAAAAAATAATAATAAATAAAAAAGACATAACATCAGTAGCACCACCAAGCAAACCCCAACCAATCTTAAAGCCACCACACTTCATGAAAATGGTTTAGCAATTCCAATTTGTACATGATATCCGAAAGCAAAAATTCTAGCTACAGAGTTATTCTTGAATTGAAAAAAATATAAATATATACATATGTTAATTACGTGTACTATAGATAATCTTGTTACTGATTCAAAAGTTGTCTCCGACCAACATCTCATCCTCTGCATTTGGATGGTGTAGGTCTTGAATATGATTTACTTGATATATATGTAGCAATACATAGTGAATCATATAGATGACCCAAAATAATTTCGGACAACATTTAGTTGAGCAAACATAATGAATCATAAGGACCGAAAGGTATCGACTTGAGTTCTTGTAAAAGCGATGACTATTGTAGAGTTGATTACAGCATTTGCCACATCACATATCTGCACATATTTCTATCTATTGCAAAAGAAAGAGAAAGAAACATACAAATATTATTTATAGCTAAAAAGTGACTTATAGTATTGCTTCACATTTGAAAATCTACAAGTACAAAAATACAAAAAAGGAAATTAAGTTCCTTTGTTGACAAAAACAAACAACATACAATTTTGCTTCACATTAGTAGTGGATGGATATAAAAATACTTAGCAGGAGAAGAAGTTCCTTGTACAATTCAGAAATACTAAGTTCAAGATACCCAAAACAGACAAAACAACAAATAAGAAAATAGATGAAATTAAAGAAGGACGAACAATTAATGTTCATCAAGGGGCCGGAGTGAATTCCCGGAATGATAATTCATTGCGGACATAAAATAACTAGTTGAGTGCGCTACAAATTCTCCTTATGACACCACCTTGAGATGAACTAATATCTCCCATTTTAACCATGGCAGATGCGAAATCAGAACTAAATTTTGAAGGGTTGTTGCTATAATCAGTAACAATGCTATCGGTTGAGCCACCACTTAAAAGAATCTGGTCCGACGCAAGGAGACCTTTCTTTTGTATCAAGTTCTTGAAGTAGTTGTTATCAAAAGAATTCGGAGTCACAAGATCCAATGGTGCCAAGTTACTATCTTGGCCACTAGGAGGGCAACCACGCCTACGAGTGCTAGCAAATCCAGCATCAATGTCACTCGCATTGTCGTATATCCTAGCCCGAAATGTAATACATTGAGCCTGACCTATAGTGTGCGACCCTGCAATTTAAGAAGATTAGAGGGTCAATCATTCATCAGATTTTATGCTATTTTTTAACGAGAAAAAATGTGTATAGATGTTTTATCTCTACTAACTAGCTGCTACCTGAAAGTGCTACCATGTCTCTCGCATTGAGACCTTTGCCATCAAAGTTTGAAAGAAGTCTATCAAGAGGATCGTCAGCCCTTGGGAGATTGCTTTCAGCAAGACTCTTACTTGCAGTGGTAGAATCTCTTCTTCCAAGTTTCACTGTCCATGATGGGCCACCGACCTAATTATTACAGAAATGGTAGTTTAGCGTTAGTCAACATCTCATTGTTAATTAAGTTGGGATAGCATACTCAAGTGATAAGGATAAATTACTGACTTTTACGTGTTTGCAAAGTTTATATCCGAGTACAAATATATATTTATTTGGTTGCAAATCATGAAAATTAACTATTGTCTTCTTCTTATCAATTTTTTCTTGTCACAAAGTTTGATCATGATATAACAAACGAACTGGATTTATGTTGACAAAAAAAGGAAAACTCTTTGTCATGCTTCTATTGATATTGTACCATGGTGTGACAATATGACTAAAATTTGAAAAGGTGAGTAGCATATGCGAACTCACGGCGACTGATGCATCACGTGCTGCAACTGCGAGTACATCCGCACAAGAAACAACACCGGGACATATCTTCTCCACCTCAGACTTGGCATTGTCTATGACTTCAAAACCTCTTACTGATCTATCATTTTGGAATGCAGTTCTCTCGCCGGTGAAAGTAGAAGTATCCGCAAGTAAGATCGATGCATCACACCCCTGCAAACCCAAATATTGTACTCATATATCATTCTGTGATATTTCCAGTAGACAAACCATAGTTAGTATACAACATTAATAATTAAAATGCAAACCTGAACAAAGCAATCATGGAAATGGAGGCGAACTAGAGATGCTGCCATCCTACGTTCCCCAGATACTGCTGTTCTAATAGCAGTCCTGATTGTACTCAATGCATTTGGACATGTACCATCATAAAATGTTGGAGATAGTTGTGCATGGCATGTCATGTTCAAAAGGAACAGTAAGAAAAAAGTGGAAACAACAGCTGCGCTAAAATTGAGAGATCCCATTAGCGAACTCAAGAGAATAGTAAAAATAAGTAGCTGTTTTGAAGTAATGAGAAAGTAATCACAAGAAATAAGATGTGCATAGAAATTGAGATGATTAGAAATGCAGTACTGCGCAGCTATTTATAGAGCATTATGAGCCTTGAGTTAGTCTTAGTCAGTGTAATCTGCTAGCTACTTGCGTAACTAATTTTCTCAATTCCTGCCTTAATTGACTTGTTCTACTTTGACTGACATGTCTGTGTATATACCGACTAACATAATATCATAGGTTACTCATGAATTTCAAAGCTTAAACTTATTTGCACTTTTTCTCATTTGAAATAATAGTGGAAAATTTCACTTACACCCCGGGATTCTGAAGGTCATTTTCTCTGACTCCGGCATTTCTATTTGTAACGCTAATTTTTCTTGTACTTATTGAAGTGTAACCGATAGTAAACCAACGGAACAAAATTTTTCACAGTTATTTTAATCTTAAGTTAATTATAGATGCACTCCCATGGTTATTACATTTTTCAGATACACCCCCTATATATACATACTTTGTTCTATTAAGTGTAACATGTTTACTATTCTTCTTTTATTTATTTATTTATTTATTATTACAAAGTTCAACATAATATTAACGGTGACACTTTCGTTGAAGTATTGGAAAAATTGTATCAAAAATAAAAATACATGAAAATGATCTTAATTACAGGAGATGTACTTTATCTTCTTTTTCCCTCTTTATTTATTATTATTTTTTTTGTTTTTTTTTAGAGAAAAACATGTAGAATGCTTATTGGTTGGGCTGTCAATTGACTCGATTCACTAACATGCAAAAAGGGTGGGTGATGAACATATTTTTCAAACTCAGATCTTTGAGAAGTGGCAAAAGCAGCCGCCGCACAGCAAGCCTCTCTTTCAACATGTTTGGCACAGTGATAACTTTACAATTGCGATATCTTAGTAAAAATGTTTGATGCTGAACATTTCCATCAGTATACCGGATAAGGTGTCAATTAAAATAGACCTGCATGTCTGATAAAGAAAACTTTGTTTCTCTAGTTCTTTGTTATGGGATTCTATGTGGGACAATCCCAATAATTTAGAATTTGTTGGTTTGGTTAGAGTCTTATTCTAAATGGTGTTTTTTTTTTTTTTATAAAGTCGTATTATTTATCCAACAAATAATGGATTGTAAGCACTATAAATTGTATATGAATTTAGGAAAGCCATTGGTTGTACCAAGTTGAGCCCTCATGGGGGTGCATATTCAAGGATGATGGCTCTTTGGGTATTGAGGGTGGGTGTACAAGGGGTTAAGGGTTGGGTTAATTATATGATTTAATTCAATATATCTTGTATCAGAGTTTATTCTCATTTAATGAAATAACTGCTCTCTATGTGTAGATGTAGGCATGATTTTGCCGAATTATGTTAAAATTTGTAATTTTTTTTATGCATGTGCTTGTTAATTAACTATTGTTCATTGTGCTTCTGCGTGTTTTATTTGTATGGGAAATTAGTTCCGCATTTGAAATCCCCAACACTTTAATCAGCTCGGCATTTTGCTTAATACCAAAAAAATAAAAAAATAAATGTATGTCCATTTTTCCCTATGGTAGTGAATTTGTTAAAATGAGTTTCGTGTTTAAGTTGGGGCTATGTCTCCGTTGTGACTTGTGAGGACACTTTTGGGTTGAAATCCAAAATGACAAAACTGCGTCGGTTCGCCAATGAGATGTAAGACCAAAAGCGTACAATACCTTGTAGGAAGAATGGATCGGTATCAAAGCCAGTGATATCTGCGCTCCAAGTGGGATATATGGGAACCAGTTGGTACCATGGTATCCATTGAACTTGTATATTATAAAATTTTCTACATTTAGGCCAGGATACGGAATAGATTGCTACTCCAGTGGTTGGTTATATTGGTTTTAACCCAAAGGGCCTAGGTTCGACTCTCTCAGCAAACTCCACTATCTATCTATCTACTGAAAATACTCAATGTTGAATGCGATTTATTTCAATATTTGAAATACTATATTTAGTTTTGTAATTTAATCGCTTAAAATTTTCAGTACTTAAAATACAACACTTAATTTCCAGTACTTAATTTTCAAATTTATCAAACGCACCTAAGGGTTTGCTTGATAACCCAATTAAGTTCAATCAACGAAAAGTTTTTTTTTTTTTTTTTTTCCAGTTCATTTGATAATGTACAACTTTACTGAAAATGTGCCCAAAAACTACTAAAAATTTTAAATGAAAAGGTTATATTAAAACTTGTATACATGGTGGTATTAGAACACTATGGACATAAAATCAATTCCACATATAATTATGGTTAAGTAAGCAAAAAAAAAATTCGCCTCGAAGCCGCTGTCCTAAACCCCCGCATAGCCTAAGTCCCTAATTGATTCCCACTAGATGAAATTTCTGAATACGCCCCTGGCCTTGTTCCATATTAGTAGCAAACATCAATAAGTCCAAAAATGCCTCTTCATTGCGAGGGCCTTTAAGATTGAAACTCAAAGGAGCAAAATCGCGTGAGTTAATGGTTGGGCTAGAAGCTCGTCAGCAAGTATGAAGGTATGAGGAGGCTAGGGTGGGTTCTAGGGCCCTTAAATATTGAAAAGAAAATTCTGCGTGTGATATATTGCCTAATATTAATTCTACCCATAACATTTTTTCTTACTTTTCAATTTAGGCCTTCCCAATATATTATCCCCAAGAACATTTTTCTTCTTGATTTTAGTTTAGCCCACCCCATAATAAATAAATAAATCAAATCAATCCTAACTCCATTCTTCCTTGTCAACATGATAGTAGTAGATCAAAAGCGGACTAAATACCTCACAGCATGCATATGTAACTACATCCACAAAAACCACTTTTTTTGTGGTCGGATGACAAGGCTTTTGGGTGTTATACTCAGAGGTCTTGTGTTCAAATCTCAAGGGAGTGGCCACCTACCACATTTGTGATTTATCTGGCTTGCTAGACTTGTAGGGTGTTTAGTGGGCCCTTGAGAATAGTGAAAGTGCAGGCAAGCTGGCCCGGACACCCAGAGTTATTAAAAAAAAAGAAAAAACTACATCCATAGACCTCCTCTTTCTCTTGTATCAATTATGTGTGAGAGAGAGATTTTAATAACTCAGTAAAATCAAGTACTATATCACATTTGTTTGATAAGGAACATATCAAACGATACTAATTCAGAAATGTGTTCTACACAACAACATGAGACATCAATCAATTAATGGCACACAAAACATCCAGGAAGTTGGACCAAAAATCTCCTAATAATCTTAAATTAATTATCCGTTAGTCTGGATTTTCTGCGGTGGAAATGCATAGAAGCTAAGGTCAATTCTCAAAACCATTTTGATAGCTGTCTATTTTGTCTTTCACAAACATTGAACTCTTAGTACAAGTTAGAAAAAGTCATTTTAGCCACCAGGGCAACTGTATCCTTCGAATAAAAGGATGACTAGTATACTAAGGAAAGTTACAACCAAACTGTCACAGAGTGTAGTGTACACTTATGTTAATTGCTAATTAGACTAGTCAAATATTAATATCTCTCAATCAAATAATTTATTTATTATCTGTTGCTGCTAACAATTTGTGTCCTCATCTTGGGGGTTGTGAAGTGTGCTCATGCTGGGAGGGAGTCTAATATGGTTGCTCATACTTTGTCTGTTGGTGGTTTAAATGTGGGCTGGAGGAATTCCATCCTTTTGTTGAGTCTTTCATTTCTCACGATTGTATTTGTTTGCGTGAGCAGCCTTAATGAAAATTTTCTGATAAAAACAATTAATTTATTAAGATAATATCTATCCACTTGTAGCTAATTGTGACGACTTTTCAAAGTCTTCAATTTACCAGAGTAAGACTTTTCAAGTCCTCGGCCTAACTAACTGTTAGCACATACTACCTCCGTCCCATTTTATGTGTCCATCTTGGGGAGTCCAACTATTTAAGGGGACAAAAAGAATCTACACCTACTTTCCACAATTGCCCATAATCATTGCGCTTTTTTTTTATTATTTTATTTTGGTATTGATTGCAAGGAAGGGTAGTTAGGGAAACTAAGTAAAATTTATATACTAATTTAGGAAAGTGGACAACAATTTTGGGACATCCCAAAAAGAAAAGATGAACACATAAAATGGGACGGAAGGAGTAATTTTCAATTGTCTTGTGCCTTTGGGCCATTTAACTTTGGCTTCTTATAATAAAGATAAAGAAAAATCATCATATTTTTATTTTCTTGTCAATTTTCCTTTGTGCCATTCAACTTTAACTTTATTGTAAAGTTGCAATTTATGCATTTTGCTCTTTGGAATATTCTACATCATAAGCTTGGTTTCTTGTGCTTGGTGATGTCTCCAATGTTTACAGGGTAGAAAAAAAATACGTAACACATAAGTAACTAGAAATGAAACTAGCATATCTTCTCAAAAATAAAAAAAAAAATTTGAAAATAGCATACAGATGATCATTAGCGTGGTTTTTAATGCTTGCTGTTGAGTTTCATGTGTAGAAATTAAAAATAAACTAATTAAGAAGTAAACATATATACATATATTATTTGTTGTTCATGCACCTTATGCATCTCAAATCAAGAATTAGCTTTTTTGCTCACCCTAAAAAGTTAAATCTCATTCGAAGTGGACCTAGTTTAATTGGTATGACGTCTTTCTTTTCAGCGGGGAGATTGAGGGTTAAATCCCCTTAGAGCATCCACAGTGGGGTTCTTAAACTTAAGGGAAATTTACACTAAGTTATTATACAGTACAGAGAGTGTTAGCAATGGGGAATAAGGGGACGGCACAAATTGTGCCGTGTGAAGAATGTTGCGGCACACATTGTGCCGTGCGGGCACCAAGCGGCACAACCTGTGTCGTGTCATGAGGGGCTGTTTGGAAGTGATGAAAAAATGTGAGATACACCCAAAAGAATTCTTTACACTACAACAATATTGTGCTTTAGCAACAAAACATGGCAAGGAAAATAAAATATCATTGCCAAAAGTATAGTTTTGGCAAGGAAATTAATTTTCGTAGCGAAAAAGGCTGAAAAATACATGTTTAGCAACGAAAATATATTTTTCTTGCCGAAAGTATTAGATTTGGCAACGAAAATGTATTTTCCTTACCGAAAGTATTGAATTTGGCAACGAAATTTTTTTTCCTTGCCGAAAGTATTGGTTTTGGCAACGAAAATTTATTTTCCTTGCCGAAAGTATTCGATTTGGCAACGAAAATGTATTTTCCTTGCCGAAAGTATTGAATTTGGCAACGAAATGTTTTTTCCTTGCTGAAAGTATTGGTTTTGCCAACGAAAATATATTTTCCTTGCCGAAAGTATTGAATTTGGCAACGAAATGATTTTTCCTTGCCGAAAGTATTGGTTTTGCCAACGAAAATTTATTTTCCTTGCCGAAAGTATTGAATTTGGTAACGAAATTTTTTTTCCTTGCCGAAAGTATTGGTTTTGGCAACGAAAATTTATTTTCCTTGCCTAAAGTGAGTTGTATATTCAGTATTATTTAACAAGTGATGTGGGTCCCACCCCACACCACTATAGCAGCCATTTCTCTCTCCCCTCCCATTCTCACGTTATTTTGGGAGCATTCATTCTCTTCATCTCCTTCTTCTCCAAAGACCCAAAGAAGTACAAGCTTCAAATCCAAAGTTCTTCCTCCTCTTTGATTTTCCTTCTCCAAGACTTGAAGGGAAGATCAAGAACAACATTATCAATCATCTCTAACCATTGTAGAGCTTGAGTTCATCTCTTTGGTAAGTATTTCAAAAACCCCCAAATTCTAGGGTTTATGTAGATTTCGAAATTTTGGTTAGTAGTGATCATCTCCTTCTTTGTATAGCCTCTTGGGAGTATTTAGAAGATATCCTAACAATCCTAACCATATTCATTGAAGGATTCTTAGTGTGGGTAAGTTTTTCAATCTCTAACACCTAAGGTTTTGCTAGTTTTGTGATATCTATCCTAACCTTGGGTTATTCTTGCTTAGAGTGGTATTCTTGGAGCTTCCTTCAAATCCTAGAAATCTCATTGAAGTTATTTTGGAGTTGATTAGCTCTCTTGAGTTTTCTTTGAATTTTGGAAGCTAAGCATTGAGGTAGATTCTTTGTTGTCTCTTTTCTATGTGTTATCCATAGTTGAAATGTGATGAGAAACATTTATGTGAGAACATAGACATATGCTTAGGTTTCCCCCACTTTGATAAACTAGGGCTTGAAGCCTAAATGTGGATTGATATGTGCTAAGTGTTGTATGTGATTATGTATGACATATAGATTTGTTACAACACTGTCTACTTAGCCGTCGTGCTAAGGTACTACGCTACCCACCATTTTGCAGGTGATGTCGATAAGGGCATGTGTGACCCCGGCCGTCTTGAGTTTAAGAGCTTACTTTGTTAAGTTTCAATGAGTTAGCTTCTTTGAGAATTGTTGGACACATGTTAATCCTTGTTTTACTATCATTATTGTTAAACTTGTTGAAGAATTTTTGAATCGTGTAATTAAGTCTCAAGGTCATTGGATCTCTTTTGTTTGAACCCTTACCGGGTTCACTTTAGTTAAATATGTGGTATGTTTGATGATGTTGTGAACTTTTGTTGAGTTTGTTTTAACTTAATTCATTTTGTGTTTCGATCCTTACCGGATGAAGCTTCAATTGTTTTAAAGAGTTAAAGTCTTCAAATACCTCAAATGATTTCAAATCTCTCTCCCTCCCTCTTGTGAAAATCTCTTTCGCTACCTCGTGTTTGTAAATTGTAATCGTTGGATGTTCCGGATAGCTTGTACACGTGCATTATACTATTTTAGACTTGCCTATACCTATTTGGAAGTTTTAAAAGCTTTTAGAACACTCTCTCCCCATCTCTCTCCTCTTATCTCTTTTTCCTTTAAAAATCTTTCCCGACCTCTCGTTTTACTAAATTGTGCTCGGATTTAGTTCCGGTTAGATGACATACATGTTATACATCTATTCGGACTTGTTTAAGTATGTTTTGAAATTCAAATTCGAGAATTTATCAAAATTAGTGTCGATACGGATTTGCTGTCAAAAAATACCCTGCTGTCAAATCTCCTGCTGTCAAAAATAGGAACTGCTATAGCAGTGACCTTTTTTCTGCCCAAACGGTACGGAACCGAGAAAATATCAGTCGGGAAAAGTTGTTCGGAATTACGTTTTACATGTGATTACGCGGAGGACGGAATATCAGATTTCAAAATATATGAGTGTCGAAAATCTTTTTAAAGTTTCAGCAACATAGAAAATTGCAGGACCTGTGCATTATCGGTGGAACCCACACCTCACACTCGACTAAATAGACGTGTAGGAACAAACGGAACAAAATTCTGACACCCGGATTGCAAATAACACGCGAATACTCAAATTCTTAGACTTAGGCCTTTCAAAACTCAGTTTTGAGGTTTTGATAGCCCAAAATGAGTTCCGTGACTCGGAATGACACGAGACTGAAACCCAAACCTCACACTCGACTAAATAGATGTGTAGGAACAAATGGAACAAAATTCTGACACCCGGATTGCAAAGAACACGCGAATACTCAAATTCTTAGACTTAGGCCTTTCAAAACTCAGTTTTGAAGTTTTGATAGCCCAAAATGAGTTCCGTGACTCGGAATGACACGAGACCGGAACCCACACCTCACGCTCGACTAAATAGACGTGTAGGAACAAATGAGACAAAATTCTGACACTCGGATTACAAGTAACACGCGAATACTCAAATTCTTAGACTTTGGCCTTTCAAAACTCAGTTTTGAGGTTTTGATAGCCCAAAATGAGTTCCGTGACTCGAAATGACACGAGACCGGAACTCACACCTCACACTCGACTAAATAGATGTGTAGGAACAAACTAGACAAAATTCTGACACCCGGATTGCAAGTAACACGCGAATACTCAAATTCTTAGACTTAGGCCTTTCAAAACTCAGTTTTGAGGTTTTGACTCAGAATTGCTTTTAATTTTTAAATTTTTTTTATAGTTCTGAAATTTGTAATATTCTCACACTTTTCTTTTAATTTTGATGCAGATCTGGATTGCTAGCTTGCTCAAGACTTTTAGGACTTTTTTTTTTTTTTTTTTTTTTTATTATCGTGTGTATGTTGAATGGTAGGATATAAAGTAAGATTGTTGGAATTGTTGTTATGAGATATTCTTTTCTATTTTGATGTATGAAAGCTTTGGAATGATTGACATGGTTATTTAATATTATAAATATTTTGAACAATGAGTATTGGATTGTACAGGTATTGTTGGGGTTACTTTTAATGAGGAAAATATTTCCTTATCTAAGAGGAACTATGTTGGCAATGAATTATACTTCGTTGCTAAAACTCCATTTAGCAAGGAAATTTGTTTTTTTATCTATAGGTGAATACTATTGGCAAGGAAATATTGTTTCCTTGACAATTATCTATATTAAGTACTAGAGCAGGGGTATTAGCAAGGAAATTAACCTATATGCAAAAAAAAACATGAGTATTAGCAAGAAAAACTTTCCTTGCAAAAAGTTAAGAATTGGCAAGGAAAATATTTCCTTGCCAATTGTCTATATTTAGCCCAAGATTAGGGGTATTGGCAAGGAAATCAAGCCATTAGCAACAAAAAATATGAGCATTAGCAAGGAAAAATTTCCTTGCAAAAAGCTAAGAATTGGCAAGGAAAACAATTTCCTTGCAAAAAGCTAAGAATTGGCAAGGAAAATTTTTTTTCGTTGCTGTAGGCTTTAACTACAGAGCTTTAGCAAGGAATCTGGCAACAAAAAACATTCCTTGCTAAAGGCTTTTGCTACAAAAATATGGCATTTAGCAAGGAAAATTTTCATTGCAAAAATCATTTTTTGTTGTAGTGTTAATTGCCAAACAAACAAAAAAAAACAAATGCACCAAACGGCACAACCTATGCCGTTTGGGAAGTGCACGGCATAGGGTGTGCCGTGTGGTGGTGAGTGGTGTAGCACACGGCATATTATGTGCCGTGTGGTGTGGGGCGGTGCACCCTTTACCGTATGGCCAAATTTGACCGAACTTAGCAGAAACTTAGCCATACCATAAACTTAAGTTTAGATAAGTTTCACTATCCTATACCACATTTATATTTGCACCATTGCAAGCGTTCCACTATCCTATACCACAAAGTTATCCTAAGTTATCCTACAAAAACTACCCATTGTTGATGCTCTTAGGAGGATTCCTTTGCCCCTCCTGTTGTTCGTCAGTCTGATTGAGTGACCCTTGTTGGACTTTATTATGGGATTTTGGTAATGTGTGTATGTATGTCCTGCCATAATCCAAATAATTATCCAAAAAATTTTTTAAAAAAATATCATGTTTCTCTCACTTTACCATTATCTTATGTTAGCAATCGCTTTTAATTTCTTAGCATGCAATAAAAATAAAAATAAGTAAATAAATAAATAAATAAAATAATAACTACAATGCATGCGCTTCATTCCTATGATTTGACATAAGAAACCTGTACACACTAGAAGAATTTAATTTTTCGCGATTGCACTTTTTTGCGACACACAACTGTCTTCAATTTTTTGAGCTCGCATAAGAAACCTGTAGCATTTTTTACGCAAGCAATTCGTCGTCGCAAATAATGCCTTCTTTGAAACGCATAGTAAGCCGTCGCAAATAAAACATGGCAAATATTTGCTGTTTTTATTATTTACCAATTAAATTATTAGAAATTTAGCAAAAAAAATCCCTCATTTTATACTTATTAAGTTTAAAGCACAATTTAATTTTTATTTTGGTCAGAACTCCATAACTAGTACGGAGTCGGATCAAGTCCTTATGTTTTAAAAGTCGGGTCCTTTAGATTTCAGTCCTTTATTGTAGCCTTTTCGAGAAATAGATTCATTCTTTAAGTCAACTTAGAAATTAGTCTCTCACCTATTTTGATGACTAAAATACCCCCACTCCCATAAATTGAGATTTTTAAATTCAAAACTCATATAACTATATATATATAACAAATCACGGACGGTTTTAAAATTCAAAACCCATATAATACACACACATATATAGATATATATAGAGAGAGAAAAAAAAAAGAGTGAACAATTCCTCGCTTTTAAAATGCATCACATACCATAAGTGACAAATTTCTCAATAACATAATGTTAAATTCTGTATATAATGGTGAGAAATTATCACTTCTAGCCATAATGAGAAATTCTTCACTTCAAAATGCATCACTGACCAAAATTGAGAAATTTTTTAATAGCATAGTGAGAAATTCTGTATATTATGGTGAGATATTCTTACTTCTAAATTTTTTGATAGAAGTGTGTAATGTAGTGATGAGAAATTTCGAATGCTCTAATAACAAAAGTTTCACTTCTTTACGTAAATTTCTCACTTTTTGGTGAGAAATTCTCACTTCTAGAATTTTGATGAAAGTCTCTAATGGTAGCAAATTCGCCATTTATTAATACAAATTCTCACATTTTTAATGGATTTGATGAGAAATTTCTCATCAAATAAAAACGAATTTCTCACCTTCCAAACTTAAAAGAAAACTCCACAGCTTGCGAGAAATCTCTCACACTGCAAAAATTAATACACAAATTGTCAAAAGCCAGAAATGTAGCAACAATACACATGTATATACATACGCATATGATATAGATATATGAGTCTCTTCACCATCATTGTCGTCCCCTCCTCGACCACTGCCTTGTACGACGTTCCGAGACTCCCTTTCCCCAAAACCCACTTTTTGTTATCATTTTCGCTTTGAGAGATCGTGCAAGCAACGTCTAATGTCTTCGCAGAGTTTTGGGTTCAATGGGCTTTTACGCATGAGATTGTGCGTTTGTTATAGAATCCTTTGTTTTAGAGAGAGAGAGAGAGAGAGAGAGAGAGAGAGAGAGAGAGAGAAGAGAAGAAGAAGAAGAAAGCTTTAAGAGAGGGGGAAAGGCGTGAATGAAGTGGGGGCCCACGATTATTTGAATGGGTGCGTTGATTTTGTGATAAAGATTTTTCATAACTGACTTTCACTTTCTACACAGTACACACGAATATATATACACACAAATATGTATTAAATGGGGGTATAACTGTCCAAAAAATAATCTCCAAAATATGGAAAATGACTAATTTATAAATATCAACATGAATAAATGATCAATTTCAATGTTACAAAAAGTCAAACAACCAAATCCATGTGGACCAAAATCTGAAGGACTGTAGACACCCCGATTTTGACCAAACGTCAAATCTAGGGATTGGTTACCTCTCAAAGACCGAGGATGATGATGACCGTGGCGTTCGAAGATTTCCAAGAAATTCAAAGTCTTCAAGATGTTCTTCAAGTTAAAATTGGAAAATTAATAAAATAATAAAAAGAGAGGGTTTGGGTATTCGGGAGAAACCCGATCATTTAAATACACATGAGGAAATCATCCTGAAAATTTGCTCAAAATACATATAAAAAGGTTTTTTTGAAAGGAAGTATAAAATAGAAATGATAAAAAAAAAGGAAGGAATGTTTTTTAAAAATAAAGAGGAATTTTCTTTTGAAATAAAATGAAAGAGCATAGTATATTGAAGAATATACCATGCACATGGGTCCCTATCACCCACATGGGTGCTTACCACCCACATTGGTGCATTTTAGCACAAATATACATAAATATATAAAGATAATTCACAAAAATTAGGTTTTGATTAATATTCTTTTTGAAAATGTAAAAAAGGAGCAAGTTCAGTTAGCCCCAGCACCCGGAAAACCCGGCGGCACTCACTGAGTGCCGCGCCGGCACTCAGTGAATGCCGCCCGGCACTCAGTGAATGCCGCCGGCACCCGTCGAGTGCCGCTGGCTGTAACAGACTGTTTTTCTCACATGTTCTAGAAGAAATCTTTGCACATGGGTCTCCACCCGAATTTACCCATTTATCCTTGAGATAATGGCCTATATAAACAGATCTTCATCTTCATTTTTGGGGGACTTGAATAAAAAAAACACACACATATACTTGAAATTAGAGAGAAATACAAGAATCATATAGAGAGAATTGAGAAGAAAAGGGAAGTTTTCTTGAAGAACTTGAGGAGTGTTAAGAAGAACTTGAAGATCTTGGAAGAGCTTCACAAATAATTGAAGAATTCTTTGAGGTCATAGAGGTAACCTCTCAATCACTTAGTAGAATTAGGTAATTCAATCACAAGTTCATAGTTCTAGGAACTTTACACATTTTCAAAACCTCTCTTCTTACCTCATTTCATCACACACCACATAGAATTTGTGATTGAATCTCATGATAATTCACTAGTTTGGATCTAAATGAGCTTTGGATTTAAATGAATGGTTGGTTTCAAGGTGTTTGTCCTTTTGATTTCTCTTAAGTAAACTTTGATTTCTAAATTCCAATTTTCCTTGGAAGATTCATAAGTTTTTCCCATTGAGTATTTCTTTTTTATTTGATTGATCCTTTGATCTCCTATGATTTTATGACTCATATGGAGTTTAAAGTTGATCACGGTTATA
Source organism: Hydrangea macrophylla (assembly GCA_033977485.1). Taxonomy (NCBI): domain Eukaryota; kingdom Viridiplantae; phylum Streptophyta; class Magnoliopsida; order Cornales; family Hydrangeaceae; genus Hydrangea; species Hydrangea macrophylla. The sequence goes on from CM066986.1 coordinate 89,991,132, forward strand.
TCTATACATAATTGGTGAAGATTCAAGTCTTAACCCATGACTTGAACCTCCTCATTAAGAATCTTATGGAATTCATTCAATATTCCATAGAGGTTCATGTAGAAATAAATCCATATTCTCCAAGGACCATTAATTTGGGAGGAGAGTTAAATCTATATTCTCCAAGGACTATTAACTTGAGAGGAGAATAAATTGACTCTATATTCTTCCATGACCATGTATTTGAGAGAAGAATTGGATGTAGATCTTCATTTAAAATGAGTAAGACCTTAGGATTTTCTTGATAGATCTCTAACTATGAGATTTATAATAAGAATCCATCAAGGTTAAATCTATGAACATCTTCCTATGTCATTAATTTGTCCCAATAATCACAACCATGCTTGGTTCTAGTCCTTTGTAGGATCATGGATCAAGTTGGTTTTAAGGTATGAACATTAATTCAATATTGGTGCAGTGAATCCTTAAACCAATTGTGATCAAAGATTTTTTATAAAATCATGGTCCATTGGAATTGGATGAGACCAATTGGAGGATGTTCATAACTCATATGAGTATCACTATGATTGTTGTTTTGATAAGATTCCATACTTAGGATGGTTTGGGCTTATGATTTCCATATAAGCAATTCTCTGTCTAAAATTTCAGAACAGCAAACCGGTTTTAAAATTGATAGATCAGAACCCTAACCAAGTTTTCATGACCTTTAATATTTTTTTCTAAGAACCTTAATGTGTTAGGAAGGTTCCCTAAAAAGAATGAAGCGATTCAGATTTGTTTACTAATTTTAAAAATTCGTACAAGATCTCTGGACAGAGAGTTGCAAAATCCTGAGTGAGGTCTGGTATTTTCAGTATTTCCGGAGATCTAACCATTGAAACCTTGATTTTCTTTTTGGGTTAAAAACTAGACTCACAGAGGCATAACATATCCAAAAATCATTAAGATCCAACCGTTGAAAGTATTTTATTCCTATTTTTGAAGGTCTGGTCTGCTCTCTGTAAATCACAAAAAAACTGCTACTGTTTTTGTCTAATCTTATTTATTTCAACTCAAATAGCCTCCTAATGGCTTAGGACTCAAACCATGTTTTGAATAATGATAATTTAGATTAAACCCAGAGGCTTAGGGATCCAAATTAGTGAATAAATTCATGTCCCATTCTTGTTCATACTCATGCATTCATTCATACATGTTAATATTCATAAGTAGGACTTATCTCTTGTCTAAGATGTATCTAATTGAACATGACTTAGAATTTACTTATTTATGATATTATATCTTGTCTAAGGCATGTGTACTAACCTTTGTTTTGTAGCGCATTTGAGGTACAATTCCTCAACTCTTCTCTAGTTTAATTCCATTCTTTGATTTATATTGATTTTCGACTCCATGTATGACACCTTAGCCTAGGTTTTGCCTTATGTGTATATATGTGTTAGAGACCTTTCTTAGGTATATTTTTGCATGCATTGCACGTTTGATATTCGCGGCCGGATCCCGGGTATGTTTTCTAGTTCTCTATTGCATATCATGATGTTTGCTAGTTGAATTATGTGACTTATGAATGATATTTTACCGTTAGCAATTTTACACCATTTCCAACATGCTTGTGTAATGTATATGTATATATGTATTAGTTGAGGGCATGCTTAGATTAATAATTCGATTAAAAAGGATGTTGAGTAGAGGCCTATCGCGAGGTAGGATGAGAGGGGGTGTTTTAGTCCGCCGAGCTCCTTCCTCTCTCATTCCATAATCCCCGGACCCAGTTTATCTTTGGTTTCGCAAAAGATCAGTTTCCTTTTAAATGGTTTCTTAATTTTCCTTTTAAAAATTAAGTGGCGACTCTTTCGTTTTGAATTAGAAATTTTTGGAAAAGAATTTAAAAGAAAAGCTGTGGGTGAAAAGAAGAAAACCTGCGATATCCACAATCTGGCGACTTTGCTGGGGATCGAACCCAGAATCTCTGGTTTCGCAGACCAGAATTTTTGATTTTGGGTTCATTCGAGGATTAGACTTGAAAGCATCCTTTTAATCGAGTTAATTAATTTATGCATGCCTGTTGCATTACACTTGCATGTCTTGCCAGTCGATTGCACGGAACTATGACCATGGAGGCTCGGGGCAACCCAGTCGGTCAAGTCATCATGGGGCCGTGTGATCACCCTTGATCTCGTACCATGACTTGGTATATGAAGTATCCTATCGGGTGTGTGTCAAGGGTCCCTTATTTGACCAAAGCCCAGCCTTGGCATAGTAGCTTCCATAGAACCTTTCAATCTTAGGAAATCGATTCTTGATTAGGATTATGTGCTAGGGAGATTTGTATGCTCGGAAGGGTTTACTTGAGATGATGACGATACTTGCTTGATGAAAGACGTATAATCTTTTAATCACCTTTTAGCAATTTCTCCTCTTTTGGGGAACATGCCGAACCCTGATTATAAGATTATACTTCTTATATCATGTTTAGCTAGGCATCATTGACCTTGTATGTATCCAAATTCTTGAAAAGTACGGTGATAATCCGGTCATGTGATCCTTCTGCACAAAGAATTTTAAATCCATCTTTAAAAGCAAACTGATTTTTGCCATCTTTATTCTAAAGTTTTTAATCGCTTTTTCAAAAAATCTTTAAAACCTCCAAATTGATTACCTTTGTTAAGGTATATTTTTTTTTTTACATGATCATTTTCTAAGAAAAAAATCCAAAATCTTGGGAATTGTTTTTAAAAAAAAATAAAAAATGCTCTTCAAATGAATTTTAAAGCAAAATTTCAATCCAATCATCTTCATTGAGAAATGTTTTCACATCCTCATTTTTTTAAAAATAAAAGATTCAAAATTCTTGAGAATTGTTTTGAAAGATCTCATCGTTCTAAACAAGTGATTTTCAAATGAATTTCGAAAAAATTTGAATATCCAACCTTTGAGAGGGTAGTGAAGATCACAATGAGAGGAGAAGTTGGCGCACTTGACATGGGTGAGGATTTTATGTGCTTATGTGTTTACCTGTTAGGATTAGAATTTTCCTTTACTTTGGCATATAGAGTTGGCACACACACACTTGCATCTCATTCGTGTGCCATATGTGCAGTGCATGCGTCAAATCATAAGAGCATGTACATTTTGCGCTCTCACCAATCAAAATCATTACATACGTGTAACGTACGAACTCACATCTTCCTTCCAATTAAGATCAAAGTCCCTAAAAAAAATAAAATAAAAAAATTCCTTACTATTCAATTCTGCATGCGGACCTTTTTCCTATTTGTTTTTTAGAAAGAGTGGAACAACCAGAGCCCCTAGTAAGGACACTTCTAATCTTCTTGGGTTTATCTCTCTTACTTAGAGGAGATCATGGACCATCATGTCGAGATAGACCCACCAATGGCCTACAGAGCTTAATTTGGAGGAGAAAGTAAGCAAACTGCAAGTCATGGTTGAGCAACAAGATTCTAGGGTGAAGCAATTGGAGGGGGTAATGCTTGAGTTCATTCAATTGCTGAAAGATCAGATGGCCAACAATGAGGTGAAAATGGATCAATTGGAAAAGAGAATAATGGATCGCCTAGAGAAGCAACAATGCCCATGTCCAAACCCACCCATACATCAATGCCCATATCCAAATCTAACCATGCACCCAAGCCCAATCAATCACCAGAGTTCTTATCTGGTCAATCACCAAATCCCGCAGTCATACTTGACCAATCTGCAAGGCCCACATCCAATCTCAAGCTCATATCCAAGCCTGACCCCATCCAGCCAAAAAGACAATCCAAGCCAACATCCCAACTCAAGAAATCCTAGCCTAACCGCGTATCCAAACCTAAAAGCCAGCTCGAGCTCAAAGTCGAATCCAAAATCAAGCCAAATCCGCAAGCAAAGAATTTTCACCAACCTTGGCATGCCATTATCCATGGCCCTTGGTCATCTCATCAAGAGTGGTCACCTCAATCTCCTGGACCCAAGGCCACCATCAAATCCCTTACCCCTCAAATATGACCCATCATTATACTGCGCCTACCATCAGACCCTTGGTCACATGACCAATTATTGCATAAAACTCCGCCATGATATCCAAGATCTCATTGAGCAGAAAATGAGCACTCCTTCGCTGAACCCACTAAGTAACATTTGGCATGACTTGCAATCCTTTCAATCCCAGCAATCACTGAGCTCTCTCAAGGGATTTGTTGCCTCCACGAGTTCGCAAAAACTAATTAGCCCTGACCCAATCAATAAAATCGAAAAAAGGCATTGAAAAATTTGGGTATGAGTCAGAGGAGGGCTGTTCTGCTAAAGAGTGGGACATAGACATGGATGATGTTTCCACACATATGCTAAAGGAAAGTGTCGAGCCCGAAGGGTCAAATGATGCTAGTGAGGTGATAGTGTTTGGGAATACTACTGCTAAAGCAAATGTGGATGCTTTTGGAAATATAATAAATTGAAGATCATCTATGACACTCCAATTGAGATCAAAGTCGAGTCTAGTCCAGTTTGTAATCGACTCATGTCTAAGTTGGAGTCAAATGTCGAGTCCAGTCGAGTCTTCTAGTTAGTCTATTATCGAGTTTATTGTCAAGTCTTCATCGAGTCAATCGAGTCGAGTGATGTAATCTTCCTTCTATCCTAGTTGAATAAAATGTCATTTTGCTTAAATAAATGTGCATAGTCGTGAATGAATGGATCATTAAGCCAAAAAAAAAAAATCACTTTTTCAAATGATCATGGAAAGTGCTTTGTTAATAAATCGTTGCATTGAAAAGGATCCCCAAGTGATCAAATAAAATCTGTGCCAAATCTAAAGAGGAGCAGAGAATTGATTAGCTTTACTTTAAGAATTTAAAGATGCTCTTGCTCAAATCTTGAAAAGATGAACTTAGGAATTTCTTGAAGCTTGCTCACCATCCCTTTTCTCAAATACCACGCCTAAAAGATGAGCCCAACCAGTCCAAAGCCATAAACTTGGTCCTTGATGGTAGCCAGACATTTTAAATGAACTTTGTCTTCCAAAAAAAAAAGGGGGGAAAGAAGGAAAAGAAAAAAAAAGAGAAAAAAAGAGATCGCTAGGATGAAAACCCGAAAGGGCGCCTAGGCAAAAGTTAGAGCACAAAAAAAGAGAGAGGAAAAAAAAGAGCTCGCTAGGATGAAAACCCGAAAGGGCACCTAGGCAAAAGTTAGAGCACAAAAAAAGAGAGAGAAAAAAAAAAGAAGAGCTCGCTAGGATGAAAACCCGGAAGGGCCCCTAGGCAAAAGTTAGAGCACAAAAAAAGAGAGAAGAAAGAGAAAGAGTTCGCTAGGATGGAAACCCGAAAGGGCGCCTAGGCAAAAGTTAGAGCAAAAATAAGATGCGTGTTGATTTCGAAATCCTAATCCTAGCTAGTCAAAATCATGAAGGAAAGAGAAAAGAAAAGCAGAGAAGATTGAGAATTCTTGAACACTTAGCACATGAATTATCTCAAGGCTTTGTGTTGTTCTAAACAAAGAAAAGAAATTGGAAATGAAAAGAGAGATTTGAAAGTATCAATTAGTCTCAAGATTTTGTGAGAGGCTCAATAAGTGAGTCTAAAACAATGCAAAGATATCTTTGAGGAAAATAAAGAGTGATCTGGAGGGCTGAAATTGCTTTGTGAGTATGATAAGGTATGATTAAAACACGATGTATTATGAGAGTTGTAAAGATTAACTGGCTAGTGAAAAGGTGAGAAGAATCAACCGCAAAAAAAAAAAAAAAAAAAAAAAAAAAAAAAAAAAAAATGATGCATAAAAGGGAGAAATAGTTCATGTTCTCATCATCCTGTTCAAAAGCTACCACAAGGAATCTGTTTCAGAAAATCTTCCCAAGAAAGAGCATTCATTGGGCCCATATGGAAACATGGCTCGAAAAGCTCACAAATTCTTGAAGCCTTATTCTTTCAAGACCTCCAGAGTTGATGAACTACGTTTTTGACATGATTCCCACTCGGGGATACGTAGGCAGCCTACTCGGTTCGGTCATCACCCTCGCCATCTCATGGCATCTTTCTTTCAGGCCTTAGCCGAACTACTTTGGACCTGATTCCCGTTCAGGGATAAGTAGGCGAACCTTCCAAGGTTCTCGGTCCATAACCATCCCTAAACCATGAGCATCACCATTTGTGCCTTTGGTTTCCTTTCTTTAGACTAGGGGCAAACTTGCGTATGTTTACTCGAAGCCACATATATATCGCCAAACCAGGGGTAAACTTCGTTTGCTGAACACCTCATTTAATCCCAAAAGCAATGCCTCCGAGTCCTACACAAACTAGGGGCAAACTTCGTTTGCCAAAATCCCTCTATGTCAAAGAAAAGTTCTCGAGTAATCGAGTTTGTTTTGAATGGATTGAAATAGATTGTCTTTTATTCTCTAAGCTAAAGCACTAATCTGACGCACACTCTGGATAGGCAAAGAATCAGCTAACTCAAAAAGAGAACCTTCAAAGTTTAGATTTGTCGGAAAAATACTAACATTATAAGATGATGAATAAATAAAAGGTAAGATGATACATTGTTCACGATGAAAGCACATTGATTCATAATAATACAGAGTTTGAGTCAGTCGCTTGTGTAATCACTTTGTCAAGATTGTCCCCCTTTGATGAGTCAATAATGGTCTCAATTGTGTGGGTTTAAGATGATGAATAAAGATTTGAAGAGTCTCCATGAGTATCCCAAGAGCAATGCAAGCAGGATTTTTAAACACTATCATAACCCAATGCTAAAGTGGAATTATGAAGGGTCCAAGACTAGGGGCATAGGTGACTTCCCTCTTTTAAAAAAAAAAAATCATTATCATTTTATTTATTTCAAGGGTCCGCAGATGCAGGAAATCATTTTCTCCAAAGCCCACTTTCGTGGCAATTATCTTCGAAAGCCCATTCATATGGCATCCTCTCATCAAAAGTCCACTTTCATGGTGAGCACCATTATAAGTCCACTTTTGTGGCGACCCCATCATAAGCCCATTCACATGGCACCCTTTCATCGAAAGCCTACTTTCAGGGCAACTCTCTTTATAAGCCCATTTATGTGGCAGTTTCATCCATGAAAGCCCACCCCGGTGGCACATTTTTTAGCCAAGCCAACATGGCAAGTTCATGCACATAAGCCCACTTTGTGGCAAACATACCTCATAAGCCCACTTCCGTGGCAAATCCACACTCATGACAAGCTCATCCAAATGAGCTCATTTCAGTGTCAAAGCTCCTCGTCAGTCCAGCACAAGTCATTAGCATCATCATTATCATCATCATCATCATTAATCAATCAAGTATTTGAGCCTAATTTGGCTCCTTTGATTCTTTGAGTCTTTATGACTTCGATTTTGCAAAAGTTCAAAATTCTTCAAGACTGCGTGACTTCGTGTTGTAAAAAAAAAAAAATTTTTTAGTCCGCGTGACTCCGTGTTTGTAAAATTATAATGTTTTGAGTCCGCGTGACTCCATTTGTGTAGAGTATGATTCTTGAGTCTGCGTGACTCCGTTAATATAAAAGAATGAGTTCTTGAGCCCGCGTAACTTCATATATGTAAGATATGATTTTTTTTTAGTCCGCATGAATCCGTGTGTGTAAAGTATTGAGTTCTTGAGTCCGCGTGACTCCGTGTTTGTAAAATAAGAATGTTTTGAGTCCGCGTGACTCCGTATTTGTAAAAAATGGGTTTTGAGTTCGCATGTCTCCGTGCTAGTAAAAAATGAATTTTTGAGTCCATGTGACTCCGTGTTTGGGAAATGTGAATTTTTAAGATCATATGACTCCCCTTTTGAAATAGAAAATGTTTGAGTCGAATTGACTCCCTATTCGGAGATAGAAATTCGTTTGAGTCTGATTGACTCATGATTTTTGGAAATAAGAAATTCTTTAAGTCCGATTGATTCCTGATTTGTTGAAATGGAATTTGTTTTGAGTCTGATTTGACTCCTGGTTTTCTGAAATTGAATTTGTTTCGAATCCAACTGACTCCTGATTTTAGAATTCGAATAGAATTGAGTTTGACTGACTCCCGATTTTGGGAATTGAATTGAATTAAGTCTGATTGACTCCTGGTTTTATGGAATTGAATTTGCTTCGAATCCAATTGACTCCTGTTTTTTAGAAATTTGAAATTCTTTTAAGTATGATTGATTTCTGATTTTAGAAAATTGCATTTATTTGAATCTGATTGACTAAATGATTTTAGAAGGTGAATTTAATTTAAATGAGTCTGATTAACTCCTGATAAGTGGAATTTGAATTCAAAATTGAAATTGAGTCAAAGTGGCTCTTGATTGGGCAAAATTTTTATTTGAGTTGACTCCTAATTTTAGAATAAAAAAATTGAATTAAGTCTAATTGACCTTCGATTTTAGAAATTGAACTGAATTAAGAAGATGAACTAATTCGAGTCTGAATGACTCCTAATTTTAATAATATGAATTAAATCGAGTCTGACTGACTCCTGGTATTTGAAAATTGGAATTCTTTGAGTCGAATTGACTCCCACTTTTTAGAGATTTAAAATTCTTCGAGTCAGATTGACTCCTGTTTTTAGAGATTAGAACTTCTTTTGAGTCTGGTTGACTTATGATTTGGAATTAGAAATTCTTTTTGACTCTGGATTTTCGAATTTGAAAAGAATTGAGTATGATTGATTCCTTGATTTTAAGAATCTAAGTTGATTTGAGTCTGATTAACTCCTGATTTTAGAAGAATGAATTGATTTGAGCTTGGTTGATTTTGAGAATCTAAGTTGATTTGAGTCTGATTGACTCCTGATTTTAGAAGAATGAATTGATTGAGTTTGGTTGATTTTAAAAATCTAAGTTGATTTAAGTCTGATTGACTTATGATTTTAGAAGAATGAATTGATTTGAGCTTGGTTGATTTTGAGAATCTAAAGAATGAATTGACTCGAGTCCGAAAGACTCTAATTTTGAAAAGATGAATTGATTCGAGTCTGAATGACTCCGATTTTGAAAAACATGAATTGACTTGAGTCTGATTGACTCCTAATTTTTGAAGAATGAATTGATTTGAGCTTGGTTGATTTTAAGAATCTAAGTTGATTTGAGTCTCATTGACTCTTGATTTTAAAAGAATGAATCGATTTGAGTTTGGTTGATTTTGAGAATCTAAGTTGATTTGAGTCTGGTTGACTCCTGGTTTTAGAAGAATGAATTGACTCGAGTCCGAAAGACTCCAATTTTGAAAAGATGAATTTATTCGAGTCTGAATGACTCCGATTTTGAAAAACATGAATTGACTTGAGTCTGATTGACTCCTGATTTTTGAAGAATGAATTGATTAGAGTTTGATTGATTTTAAGAATCTAAATTAATTGGAGTCTGATTGACTCCTGATTTTGAAATATTGATTTGAATTGAGTCAGATTGACTTCGAATTGTTGGAATTTGATTTGATTTGAGTCAGATTGACTCCGGATTTTGAAAATTGAGTTGACTTTGAGTTTGCTTGACTCCAAATTGTGAGAAATTAAGCCAATCTGATTCTTATTGACCCTTAATTCTAGAGATGAAAGTGGATACGCATCTTAGTGCTCCCAGATTTAGGAAAATTTGAAAATGAACCTCGAAAAAGAAAGTAATTCCAAAAAAAAAAATAGGAGTCAGGAGTTAAATCGAGTCGACATTGACTTTGCCTTGTGAAATGACACATTTGCATCTTTGGTTTCCGCAAACAAATCTGCACTGACCCTAATGTTGCTACTTGATTCGACTATGGAGCGTAAGGCGTGAAGCGGCTCAGTCGGTCAGATGATTTTGGGAGATTTTGGAGCGTAAGGCGTGAAGCGGCTCAATCTTTCAGCGTGCTACTTGATTCGGCAATGGAGTCGGTCAGATGATTTTGGGAGATTTTGGAGCGTAAGGCGTGAAGCAGCTCAATCTTTCAGCGTGCTCCCTGATTCGGCAATGGAGTCGGTCAGATGATTTTGGGAGATTTTGGAGCGTAAGGCGTGAAGCGGCTCAATCTTTCAACGTGCTACCTGATTCGACAATGGAGTCGATCATATGATTTTCGGGAGATTATGGAGCGTACGGCATGAAGCGGTTCAATCTTTCAGCGTGCTACCTGATTCGACAATGGAGCCGATCAGATGATTTTGGGAGATTATGGAGCATAAGGCATGAAGCGGCTCAATCTTTCAGCGTGCTACCTAATTCGACAATGGAGTCGGTCAGATGATTTTTGGGAGATTATGGAACGTAAGGCATAAAGCGGCTCAATCTTTCAGCGTGCTACCTGATTCGACAATAGAGTCGATCAGATGATTTTGGGAGATTATGGTGCGTAAGGCATGAAGCGGCTCAATCTTTCAGCGTGCTACCTGATTCGACAATGGAGTCGATCAGATGATTTTGGGAGATTATAGAGCGTAAGGCATGAAGCGGCTCAATCCTTCAGCGTGCTACCTGATTCGGCAATGGAGTCGGTCAGATGATTTTGGGAGATTTTGGAGCGTAAGGCGTAAAGCGGCTCAATCTTTCAGCGTGCTACCTGATTCGGCAATGGAGTCGGTCAGATGATTTTGGGAGATTATGGAGCGTAAGGCATGAAGCGGCTCAATCTTTCAGCGTGCTACCTGATTCGGCAATGGAGTCGGTCAGATGGTTTTGGGAGATTTTGGAGCGTAAGGCGTGAAGCGGCTCAATCTTTCAGCGTGCTACCTGATTCGGCAATGGAGTCGGTCAGATGATTTTAGGAGATTATGGAGCGTAAGGCATGAAACGGCTCAATCTCCCAGCGTGCTACCTGATCTGACTATGGAGCGTATGGCATGAAGCGACTCAGTCAATCAGACAATTCTCAAAACTCACATAGAGCATGCATATGTATCATTCATGATGTTCCCAGAATAGGACGATAGCATAATAGGAAAATTTGGAGTACAGGGTGCATTTCCGGCATTAGGAAATAGCATGATTCAGTATCATCACGTTTGGGAGCATAAGACATAAATTTGCATGAGCATGTGCATCACGATAAGATAGGAGCATTCATCCGTGTGATTATTTGCATTTGTATGTGATCCCTTGCTCGAACTACGTCCTGGTCTGATTCCCGATGGGATACGTAGGCAGCTCACCTTTGAGCACGACCAGCATTTGGCTCTCCGCGCACCCGGTTTTTGCAACGCTCTTTTTGTTTTTACCTAGATTCGACTGTTTGGTTAAAGGCTTGTCTTTCACACAGGCTTTGACATTCGTTTGTGATACGCGTTGCTTCACAAACTCTGTCAAAGAGGGGCAAACTGTAGACACCCCGATTTTGACCAAACGTCAAATCTAGGGATTGGTTACCTCTCAAAGACCGATGATGACGATGACCGGTGACATTCGAAGATTTTCCAGAAAATTCAAAATCTTCAAATGATTCTTCAAGTTAAATTTTAAAAATGAAAAAAGAGGGAGAGAGAGAGAATTTGGGTATTCGGGGGAAACTCGAACGTTGAAGAACATGTGAAGAAATCAGCCCGAGAATCCGCTAAATATATATATATATATATATAAATAAGATATGAAAGAAAGTCTTGAAAAGAAAATAAAAAATAAAAAGGAATCTTGAAACAAAGAGGATTTTTGAAAAAAAAAGAGAAAAGAGAGAGAGAGGGGAAATAATACATTTAGAATGCATGTTTTGGATATATTCTTAATGAAATATATTACAAATACAAGTTTTTTAACATAATTAAGCTTATGTTAATATGTATGTTGAAAATTAAAAAGTAGGACAAAATTCAGTTAGCCCCGGCACGCGATAAAGCCGGCGGCACTCAGTGAGTGCCGCCCGGCACTCAGCGAGTGCCGCCTGGCATTCAGTGAGTGCCGCCGGATGCCGTCGTTTGCTGCTGGCTGTAACAGACTGCTTTTCTCACATGTTCTAGAAGAAAACTTTGCACATGGGTTTCCACCCGAATTTACCCATTTAACCTTGAATTGATGGTCTATATAAACAAACTTTCATCTTCATTTTGAGGGGACTTGAATCAATACACACACATATACTTGAATTTAGGGAGAGATACAAGAATCATATAGAGAGAATTGAGAAGAAGAGAGGAGTTTTCTTGAAGAATTTGAAGAATTTTAAGAAGATCTTGAAGATTTTGGAAGAGCTTCACAAAGATAGAAGAAATCCTTGAGGTCTTAGAGGTAACCTCTCAATCACTTAATAGAATTAGGCAATTCAATCACAAATTCATAGTTCTAGGATCTTTACACATTTTCAAAACCTCTCTTCTTACCTCATTTCATCACACACCACATATAATTTGTGATTGATTCTCATGATAATTCACTAGTTTGGATCTAAATGGACCTTGGATTTAAATGAATTGGGTTGGTTTCAAAGAGTTTGTTCTCTTGATTTCTCTTGAGTAAACTTTGATTTCTAAATTTCAATTTTCCTTTGAAGATTCACAAATTTTTGTGTACATTTTCCATTGAGTCTTCCTTTTTTTGTTTGGTTGATCCTTTGATCTCCTATGATCTTATGACTCATATGGAGTTTAAGGTTGAACATGGCCATATCTACACATAGTTGGTGAGATACTAGTATCAACTCATGACTAGGATCTCTTTACTATGAATCTTATGGAATTCATACTATATTCCATGGAGATTAGAGTAGATTTAAACTTCATTTATCTCCAAGGACCATTAACTTGAGAGGAGAATAAGTTGACTCTACATTCTTCCATGATCATGTATTTGAGAGAAGAATTGGATGTAGATTTTCATAGTCTATATTTAAAATAAGTAAGACCTTAGGATTTTCTTGATAGATCTTCAACTATGAGATCTATGATAAGAATCCATCAAGGTTAAATCTATGAACATCTTCCTATGTCATCAATTTGTCCCAATAATCACAACCATGCTTGGTTCTAGTCCTTTGTAGGATCATGGATCAAGTTGGTGTTAAGATATGAACATTAATTCAACATTGGTGCAGTGAATCCTTAAACCCTCTGTGATCAAAGATTTTTCATAAAATCATGGTCCATTGGAATGGGATGAGACCAATTGGAGGGTGTTCATAACTCATATAAGTACCTCTTTGATTGTTGTTTTGATAAGATTCCATACTTAGGATGGTTTGGCCTTATGATTTCCAAATAAGCAATTCTCTGTCCAAAATTTCAGAACAGCAAACCGGTTTTAAAATTGATAGATCAGAGCTCTAACCAAGTTTTCATGACCTCTAATAATTTTTTATAAGAACCTTAATGTGTTAGAAAGGTTCCCTAAAAAGAATGAAGCAATTCGGATTTGTTTGCTATTTGTAAAAAATCATACAAGATCTCTGGACAGAGAATTGTAAAATCCTGAGTGAGGTCTAGTGTTTCCCATATTCCCGGAGATCTAACCGTTGAAACCTTGTTTTTCTTTTTGGGTTAGAAACTAGACTCACAGAGGCATAACATATCCAAAAATCATTAAGATCCAACCGTTGGAAGTATTTTATTTCTATTTTTGAAAATCTGGTTTGCTCTCTGTAAATCATAAAAAACTGCCTCTGTTTTTGTCTAATCTTATTTATTTCAACTCAAATGGTCTCCTAATGTCTTGGAACCCAAATCATGTTTTGAATAATGATAATTTAGCTTAAATCCAGAGGCTAAGTGATCCAAATTAGTGAATAAATTCATATCTCATTCTTGTTCATAATCATTCATTCATTGATGCTTAGAATTAGAACTAGTTCTTGGATAAAGTTGGACTTAGTTGAAAAGTTGGCCTTAGTTGAATCTAATTGAACATGACTTAGGATTAATTACTCTTTGATATTATATCTTGTCTAAGACATGTGTACTAACCTTTGTTTTGTAGCGCATTTGAGGTACGACTTCTCATCCCTTCTCTAGTTTAATTTATTTCTTTGATTTTACTTGATATTTTTCAACCTCATGTGCAACACCTTAGAATTAGGATTTGCCTTATGTGTATATGTGATTAGAGACCTTTATTTAGGACTTTCTTTTGCATGTATGCATTGCACGTTTAATATCGCTGCTGGATCCCGGGTAAGTTCTCTTGTTTCTTATTGCATATCATGATGCTTGCTAGTTGAATTATGTGATTTATGAATGATATTTTACCGTTAGCAATTTTACACCATTTCCAACATGCTTGTGTTATGTATACCTATATATGTATTAATTGAGGGCATGCTTAGGTTATTAATTCGATTAACAAGGATGTTGAGTAGAGGCCTATCGCAAGATAGGATGAGAAGGGGTGCTTTAGTCCGATGGGCTCCTTCCCTTCTCATTCCATAATCCCCAGACCTAGTTTAATCTTTGGTTTCGCAAAAGATCAGTTTGCTTTAAAAATGGTTTCTTAATTTTCCTTTTAAAAAATTAAGTGGCGACTCATTTGTCTTTGAATTTGTTTTCGAAAAGATTTTTAAAGAAAAGCTGTGGGTAAAATAAAGAAAACCTGCGATATCCACAAGGACTAAAACATATATTTCTATTAAAAGTTATGTAAAATTTCACATAACTAGTGAAAGAATAGAGAGAGGAAAAATTGTATATTGTTTTAATAAAATGTCAATCATACAAAGATCACTCTTATATAGGAGGACGTAGAGAGAGAAGTACAAATGTAGTACAGTGCAAACTTAGACATAGTGTGTGGTATGATACAACATCTACAATAAATGAAAAATATTCTAACAGCCCCTCTCAAACTCAATGTGGTAAGATCGAGATCATCTTGAGTTTGGAAACTAAATCTTGACAATGTCCTAGATGATGAGTTTTGGTGAAGATATCAGCAATCTGATCAGCAGAAGATACCGAGACAAGTCGAATGGTACCACTATTAAGATTATGACGCATAAAATGACAGTCAATCTCAATGTGCTTAGTGCGCTCGTAAAAAACATCAATGTGCGTAATCTGAATAGCACTCTGATTGTCGCAGTGGATAATAGTGGCATTGCAATGAGTAACACCAAGCCTTCAAGTAACCAACGGAGCCAGAAAAGTTCTTGAGTAGCACTAGCTAGGGCTTTATACTCTGCTTCTGTACTTGAGCGAGCAATAACCGTTTGCTTTTTTACTTCGCTAGGAGATAAGAGAATCGCCAAGAAAGAAGCAATAGCCTATAGTGGATCGTTGATAAGTTGGGTCTCCTGCCCAATCTACATCAGAATAAGCACGGAGCTCGAGTGAGGAAGAAGCAAAAAAGCATAATCGTTAAACATTGTTCCTTTGATATAGTGAAGGATGCGATGAATAGCAGCATAGTGAAGCGATCGAGGGGCAGAGAGAAATTGGCTAACAATATGAACTGCATAGGAAATGTCAGGTCGAGTAACCGTGAGATAGACTAGACTCATAGACTAGACTCACAACTATCTGGCGATAAAGTGTGGGATCATCTAGAGGAGTACCATCTATAGGTATGAATTTAAAATTGAGCTCAAAAGGGGTAGGACTGGTCTTGTTGTCTGTAACTCTTACACGAGTAAGAAGATCAGATAAGTACTTAGCTTAAAAAAGGTAGTAACCCTCAGAAGTGGAAGTGATCTCAAGTCCTAGAAAGTAATTTAGCTTACCGAGATCTTTCATTTCAACATGTTGGCTTAGGTGAGTTTTGAGACCCAAGATTCCAGGTGTATCATTTCCAGTGATAATCATGTCATCCAAGAAGAGGAAGAAATGTAATGCCCTGGTAAGTTCGACAAATGAATAGAGCCGAAACATATGAGCTAGTTGTGAAACTAAAGTGCTCAATAATTGTGCTGAATTTTACAAACCAGGCTCGTGGAGCTTATTGGAGGCCATATAGAGCTTTGCGGAGTCTGCAGACATGGTGAGAATGATAAGGATAACCAAGAAGAGGCCGTATATAGACTTCTTTAGTGAGATCACCATTTAAGAAAGAATTTTTGGTGTCCATTTGGAATAAATCCCAACGGCAGACTATAGCAACAACAATGAAGCTGCGAACAGAAGTAAGATGGGAAATTGGGGCAATTGTTTCCTTATAATCAATCCCATACTCCTGGGTATAACCTTTGGCTACAAGACGGGCTTCGTAGCGATCAATGGATCCGTCTGGGTGAGTTTTGATTTTGTAAACCCACTTGTATCCCATAGCATTTTTGCCACTTAGTAATTTGATCTACCAATTCCCATGTGCGATTTTGTTCAAGTGCTTGCAATTCATCATCTATTGCTTTCTACCAAAAAGGATTAGAGCTTGCCTCACAGTAAGATTGAGGTTCATGATGAGAAAGTATTATAGAAAATGCAATATAATCACAAAGATCAACAGAAGGAGATTTTACCCAGTCACTTCGTTAGAGCGGTAGAGTAGGTGTAGAAGCAGGACCAACAGTCGGGGTAGGTAGCTCAGGAGAGGGTAAGGTGGATAACTTAGGAGCATCATCAGTGGAAGCAGGTAACTTAGGGGATGTGGATGTGGTAGAAGGCTGATCTGTAGTTGTACTTTCTGAAAATAGGTCTACCAAAGGATCAGTGAAGAGAAAAGGAGTAGTGTCGGGTGAGAGGCAAAACTTGGACATGGAGGAGAACATCTTATGTTCCCAGAAGATAACATGCCTGGACACATGGAGATGTTTAGAGTAAGGATCCCAACACCTATATCCCTTGTGTTCAATACCATATCCAAGGAAGTAGCATAAGTGGAAACTGGACTTTAATTTAGTGCATTCATGAGGTTGAAGAATAACAAAATAAGCACTGCCAAAAACCATGAGTGTAGTATAATGAGGTGAATCACTATAGATTAGCTCATATGGAGATTGATTTCTAATGATTGGGGATGGAACACGATGGTGTAGACAACTATAAGAGTGGCTTCTCCCCAAAAACATTAAGGACAAGAGACAGCTGTAAGAAGGGTACGAATAGTGTTTAGATTATCTCAGTGTTTCTGCTCAGCACGACCATTTTGTTGGGAGGTTCCTAGGCAAGAACGATGTGGGAGAGAACCATGCTAGTGTAGGAAATTAAGAACTCCTGTATTAGTGTACTCAGCAACATTGTCTGCATAAAAAACTTTGATATTGCAGGATAATTGAGTTTTATCCATAGTAGCAAAATCAAAGTATAGTTAAGGCAGCTCAGACCAATTACGCATGAGATAAATCCAAGTATAAAGAGAATAGTCATCAATAAAAAAAAAACAAAGTATGTTGATCCTCCGATAGTGACAGTGGGAGAGGGGCCCCAAACATCTGAATGAATTAAGTCAAAAGGAACAAAAGAAAAGAATCACTTTTATTGAATTGCAATGCAGTTGTTTTGAAAGTTAACATGGAAGACAATCAAATGTTTCCTTATTGACAAGTCCTAATTGACCACTAGAGACTAAAGGTTGTAGACGAACAACAGAGGCATAGCCAAAACGAGAGTGCCAGAGACTAATAGGAGAACTGGAGGAAACTGGAATAGTTGTCTGAATAGAGGGGGTGAGCTGAGTTGGGATATGGAGATTACAGCCGTCCAACTTTATGGCCTATCCCAAGTAGGGGTAAAACCAAATCGACAAAAATCGAAAACCGAAACTGAACCGAAAAAACCGAGGCTTTTTGGTTGGTTTTTTCAAAAATACAATAAGCCAAAAACCGAACCGAACCGAGCAAAACCGATAAAACCTCCCTAACCAAGCATAGTCGGTCGGTTTTTTTAGTGCCAATAAACCAAAAAAACAAAACCGAACCGAACTGTTTTACCCCTAATCCCAAGAGTCCTTCTCGTATGTGGATCCTGCACACGACAGCCAAAGGAGGAGAAAAGAATAGTAATAGCAAGATCACATAGTTGCCCAACAGATATAAGATTCAAAGTGAGTTTGGGAATACAATAAGTGTGAGTAAGTGAAGTATTAGAGGTGGAAACCATGCCTATATGACTAACCGACATCGAAGTACCATCAGCAGTTTGAATGGTTGGTGTATGAGTGACAGAAATTGTGGTAGTGAAAATAGTGGGATCTGATGTCATATGATTACAACAGCAAGAATAAAAAAACCAAGATGAATTACCTAAAGTGACGGAGAGAGCAGTAAGAGTGGGATTACCAGATTGAGCGAGGATTTGTTTGACTTTCTACGTCGGAGGCAGTAAGGCTTTCGGCAAAGGCATTGGATGATGAATGGTCAGCTGTAGTAGTAGCATATTTAAAAGAACCACCCTGAGACTTGGAGTGCTGTTTTGCAGGGTGTTGGGAGCAGTCATATTGAAGATGGACCTTGCTTTTGACAGTATTTGCAAGTGCGAACACGAAATTCTAAGAGAGTGTGTCCAACTATTTTATAGTAATTGCACCATGGTTTTGAGGAGTCGAAGGTGGGGGGTAGTGATGTTTAGATTGAAAATGATTCTTGGGCTGGTAATTGGATTGAAAATGATTCTTCGGTGGGTACCTCGGATGAGTAGAAAGAATAGTGTCAGAAAGAGGTCCTTTTGGAGTAGCAAGAACACTATCGGTGGCTGGAGTTTTGCGAGGGCCAAGGCGAGTTTCCTCGGAGAAAAGCTCA
This sequence comes from Hydrangea macrophylla, assembly GCA_033977485.1. NCBI lineage: Eukaryota > Viridiplantae > Streptophyta > Magnoliopsida > Cornales > Hydrangeaceae > Hydrangea > Hydrangea macrophylla. The sequence continues at coordinate 90,009,675 of CM066986.1, forward strand.
ATGACTACTTGATCAAGAGTCAGCAAAGGACTTCGAAGGGGAAGAGATGCACGAACATGCTCAAAATCATCAGTAAAGGCCATCAAGAAGAGAACTAGGCGCTGATAATCGCGATATGAGGAGAATCTCTCGGCATTGGTGGCATCGGTAAACTCTGGTTCGAAAGAGGTGAGTTGATCCCAAACATAGTGTATCTTGGAGAGATAATTGTCGATTGACTGCCCGTTGCTGATTCCTTTGAGAAGGTGAGGGTCGCCAAAAAGATTCACTAGCACTACTACTAGAGCTAGAACTAGCATTATTTGGATTAGCAAAGGGATTATTCATACCTTGATTGCTTTAATTCGACATGGAAGTGGCTTACCGATTTTCAAGTAAAGTACTCCTTCAATGACAACCAACAAGAAAGAAATTAAACAAGATTAAAAGCAAAAGGACTACAATTAGAAACTAAGCGACCAAAGGTTGTTGCCAATTGCCAATCCCCGGCAACGGCGCCATTTTGATATGGTCAAAATCAAGTTCTTTGTTAACCCTATTAAAAAAATGTAGCACGATAGAAGCAGGTTGTCGAGTCCACAGGAATTAGAATACAACAATGCTTGAAGGGCGCTTAGTAACCAATTACAATGCGAGGAGTAATTAACAAACTAAGAAATAAAACTGTCTTTTTGACTTTTTCGAATGGCTTCAATTAAAACTAAGTTATACTACCATGACAATCGATAATATAAAAAATGAGCTTTATTCAAAGGCAAATTAGAGTTTGAGATTTGGGGTTTTGCAAATGATAAATCAAGGTTAGGGAGCATTCCCTCACCTTGGACCAAACAATACATGGATTTCATGCTTATAGCACACTCTAGAGTAGAAAATTCCATTGAGACAAACTATCAAACATATGGTGGTCAACCTACATGTTAGATGGAGGTTTCAATGAAATACATGAGGTTAGGTCTAAAATCTAAGGATTTCCTAACTTAAAAAGCTTGACATTGCAAGTGGGGTCCTAGTAGATTAAACCTTGCGCACATGAACTTTATAAATGCTACAAAGCATAAAGATCCTACAATTAAGAACACATGGGTCCAATGGTGGGTTTATGATCCCCAACCTACATTATCTAGCTATTCATGGATGTAAATGCATAAACATTAAAGAATGTGAGAAAGAAATAATACCAACCAGAACAACCCATCATAAATGCAAGGGAAATACTTCAATAAAATCCAATAAAGCTCCAAAGTATTCAATAGTTTCTCTTCCTAGAACTAATTGTCAATTAGAGGTGGTAGATGGAGGAGTAAACCAAAGAGGGAGATGAAGACTTTGAGAGGGCAGAGGTATACAACCACTATGTCTAAGAAAAATAAATGCTAACCCTAACAAAAACTAATCTCTAACTATTTATACCCCCCATACAAAATGGCAAACTTGTAAATAAAAAGAAGCAACATCTTTAGGAGCTGCGGATCAATCCCAGGCAAAAGGCCAAATCGATCCACCTTCTATCTGGGCCTTAGATATCTTCTCGAGAAACCGCGGATAGGTCCCCTCTTTGAGCCGGATCGATCCATCTCAAGATCCTTGTTGCAGAATGTCTCTTCAAAATTGCGGATCGATCCGCCTTTTGGGGCTGGATCGATTTGTTCTTGCTGATTCAAATAATAGGCTCCTCTAAACACACGGATCGATCCGCATTGACAAGCTGGATCGATCTACTTCTGCGGAAGATCATTCCTTGCCCTTTTTAATGACATAAATGTCACAAGGGTTTGGTTCCATCTCACCCAAGTTCACAAAACCTACAAGGAGGAGATTATTACTAGCAAAAAGAAATTAACAAAGGAGATTATCAAAAGTACAATTTATCCATTGAACCTCCCGGGTTAGGTGCTAATTCGTGTTCAATAAGGGTAAAATCATGAAGTTAAAAATGCAATATTGGTCACAAATCAGTTGTTTTTCATGCAATGAAGAGTGCTTAAAAGCTGATATTAATAAGCTAGATCAGGAGTGGTGTAACACATGGCTAAAAAATCCCAAAGGGATTTGGCAGTGGTGAATCTGCCAAATTGAAGACTAATAGAATTAGCACAAGTGTTGTAGACCCAAGTGATAATTTGATGATTCTTGTTATCCCAATCTTCAAGACGATCTGCAAATTTGGTTTTGTCCTCTCCTGTTATCTTGGTGAGTTCAAAAATAGCGCTAGGGGTAATACGCCAAAGTTTTCATTCCCGTAGAAAACTAGACATGGCCTAGGCCAAAGCGATATACTTCGTTCCATCCATAGTGTTGGAAATGGGTTGGGAAGTTTCGTGGCGCTTCACAGAAATAGGGAGGGTTCGAATTAGGGCTAAGATTGGATCTAGATTGAGTTAGGTTGGGAAAGTGGTTCATGGGTTGGGTTTACGGGTTGAGTTTGGGTCGGGTTTAGACCCAGTTCAATTTTGCGAGTCTGGATTAAGTTTAGATCCGGGTTGATTTTACGGGTTGGACTATTTTTTTTAGTGTTTAAGAAGGAATTGTGCAACATGTTGGAGATGAAGGGGATTAGGATTGTGCGGTGGTGACTGGGGGATGGGAGGAGGGTTGATTTGGAGGTACTTTTGCTTGATGATGATGATGGTGCGGTGGTGGGTCTTTGCAGGGGTGATAATGTAGTGACGATAGAGTTTGGTGATTGCGGTGAAGACTGGTAGTTTGGGGGTGGTTGGGTGATTGGTGGTAAGGGCTGCGGTGAAGTCTGGATCAGATTGAGAGTACTGCAGTTTGGTTGGGAGATTGTTGGGAATCGGTGGTAGCGTGAGCAGTAGTGGCGATGATGGGTACAAATCGTTCGATTAATCATGACTTGTCCGCTATACAACTCTTGCAAAACAAGTTATGACTTCCTAACCTATTTTATCTCTAAGTTTTTGAATAATGCCCCGTGTGGGATACCTTATCTATAGCTTAGCTAGAATGAACCATTAACTAGGATCCAATCACAACCACCTTAAGTAGTGCCTCTGTGTGGTGGTCACCCTCTAACATGTCTGATTGATCCTATCGGTAGGAAGTTCATATCTAGTAACCAATGAGTTGTGCACACTCCGTATGGATTGATCACCCCTAGCGAGGTAACACAGAATGCACTACTCATCTTATAGTGAATCGTTAATGGATGATCGTGGGTGTTCTTAATAGGACCCTCTCTCACTAGATTTAATTGTAAAGAATTTTGCTTTTGAAAAAAATTGTTTCTACACATTACCCATAAACATGCAATGTTCACTAATGCGTTGAAAACGGTTTTTGATTTTTATTTTAGAAAACTTGTTTTATGTGCATTCAAGTAGTAACAATGTATAAAATGCCAATCACAAACCAAGTACATAGAACAAAAAACTAAAATGAAATAAAAACATCCAAACAATGCCTCTATCTCCCATGGCTCTATCTCCATAGAACCTTCTTCTTGGTTTGATTGCCTTTGGCTCCATCTTCATGGACAACAAAATACACACCGATCCCAAACATTTAAATACAAAATTTAAAACCAGAAGTTGGTGCCATGGGAGATAGCGGACTAGTCTTGCTGCAAAAGGTTTAGTTGCACACACAACCACGCATATATAACAGAATATATGTCTATTGGAAACCTTAATTGATTCGCATATTCCACAAACTCTTTATGGAAGAATTAAAACATAAAATAGCATCAATGAATCTCTGTCTCACTCAATTGATCGACACGGTTTGATCGATCGAACCTTCGATTCATTAAACATAGATTAATCGATTGAACTTTCAATTACACAGAGTGATTTAAAATTTTTACTGAATAGTATAAAAAATAAAGTACATAATTTTAAAACTTTTAAAAGTGTGAAAAGAACATCTGGACAGAGAATCCGTTTCAAAATCGTTCGAACAGACATCAATCGATCGAACAGATTCGATCGATCGAACTAAGTACGATCGCTTGAAACCTGCATTGGTTTGATCGATCTAGACTCGTTCAATCGATCAAACATAGACCGTTTCAATCGATCAAACCAAGTTCGATCGATCAAAACTATCATGCATCCAATGCCATCACAGATTTGTTTTCTGCTGCGAAACTGCTACAGAAACAGATATGTGATGATGCACTTTTAAAATCAGTTCTAAAAACATCATGCAAATCAATCTAGTGTTCCAAAATGCATCAATAGATCCAAATAAGCGAGGTTCTAATACCAATTGTTGGAAAAAATAGGTTTAAAATGATTATTTAAACGCGCAACAAAAAACAAAAGTTCGAAACTTTTATTGGTATGTCCGGATCTAGTACTTATGAATGCTATAGATGCGTCCAAGAGAGGACAAGAGTTATACCTTTGTGTCTTGAACCCAATTCTAAATTTTTCAAGATCCTAGATGGTGCAGCAGCTTCCACTAGGTGATCTTCACTCCTATGTGTGCAGTGAATGCTTCTAGAGAGGCTAGAGTTTGTGGGAACTCTAATACAGAGGATAGAGAAAGTTTAGGAACCCCAAATAGTCTCTGCTGCCCTCTGGGTGATAAAATGACGATTAGATTTATTTTGTATGCAGCTTCCATATTTATAGATTTCCAAACAGACTTTAAGCCTTTGATTGATCAAAGTGTATTTGATCGATTGAACCTTCGAACGATTGAACATCTTTCGATCGATCTAACTTGCCTTGACTTCAATCGATTGAAACTCTTTCAATTGATCGAACCTGCCTTGACAACATTCTCTTGTGCTTTTCCAAGCATTCTAGTGGAACCAAGAGTGGGACCTCCTAGGCTCTTTATTGTTGGCTCAGATTAGTTGTTAATTCCCATGACCAAACTCTTTGATTAGTAAATTAATTAATTGATCAGTTAATGTTTACTCCACTACAAAATGACAACTGAACTCCAACGTAAAAGAGCATATCCGAAACGTTGTCTAGACTTGTATGGTGTACTAATGTCCCTCTACCATCAACATTTGTAATCATATTCAGGTAGTCGGATAAACTATTACTGTCAACTTGAATCATGATTACTTCTTGTATTCTTTGAGTCCTATTCACCTCTCATGATTACCGAACATGTTGATAACTACATATCAATAAGACTGCAGCTCTCAGTAATCAACTTGGTGACATTCTCAAGGGAATGCTTATTCTTTATCAGAGGGTAGATTCTATCTTGACAATATATGTTCACAACCCTATGAACATGACATACCCAAGATGCCCAAGTGTTGATCTTTAAGACCTCATTGATTGGTAGGTCAAAGCAGCCATATCCACAGTTTGTGTTCATAATCGTCTCAAGATTGAGAACACGTACCTTATACAAGTTATGGGTTCCTATCAACTATTGACAGTTGTAAGTGTCAATAAGAAAGCTCAAGTCCGTCAATGCACTATAAGCACTAGCATATTAACTAAGAGTTATACTCTAGTGATTGAAATTCATCACTCTATCCAATGGTAGTTAATCATGCTACAGTATAAACTTGATAAGATATCCAGTCTCATCATCCACTGTGACAAATTCTAGTTATCAAAGAATAGTAATTCGTATCTCACTTGTATGTATCTCATACACACCTGAATTTCTTACTATGATGCTTAGGGATTAACAATCATCTTATCAAAGAAAATACACAATGAAATGTAAAACTGATATCCATATATTAAAATGTCAATGTATCAAACATAAAGTAATGGTTTGAGGGCACAAACCCAACAACTACTTCAACCTCGTCCCCTTTCTAGAAGATCAAAAGTAGATGCAAAGTGGATGGGAAGCAAAATTTGGGTGGATCCAGTCTCGGCCCACAGAGCATTGCATGCTTAAAAAAATTGAGATATGTTGAGATGGCAATGACTAAGATAGTCCTGCAGTTAGTGCAATAATATACTTTTTATCGTGTCATACCCCGGAATAGCAAAAATAGAGAAAAATAAAATATCCTTTTTGAGTCTATAGGGAATGATTGGTGAAGTCACTAGATTATCCACACTACATAGATCTAGACAACAGGTAGAAACAAAGAACAGTAATACAACTACTGATCATAATATAAACAACCTAATTATTACATTATAGTTTAAAAACAGAAATACAAAAGTCTTAGGGCAACATATGTCCGGTTACAAAAATTATTAATAAGTTACAACAGAAATAGAAACTATTGTCTATTCTAATTTTCAGCTGGTGTAGATGTAATCGTTAGCATAGTAGTCTTCCCCAGCATTACCATCATTAGTGGGGCCACCCTTTATGTATTCCCCTTTCGGGTAATAGTCATCATCGTATGCTCCCTCATTAGCAGTATTAGGAATAAGGTAGTCTGGATGGGGAATGTCCGGGTAATAAAGACCGTCAGCTTACTGAGAGCTGAGTGAGTAGAAACTAACAAAGTACCAATTATCTGAAGTAAAACAAGTTATGAAGACACAAGTTAAGTTCTACTAGCTAATATCTTCTCTTTATTCCAACTTCATTACCGAACCATTATCGTCTTGTTATACTAAGACCGACAACCAACATTCCCTTAACTGGAAAGAAGAGACTCCATTGTTCAACTCTAGAGATATACCATTATTCCATCCATCGCTGTTAAGGACATAATTTCTCACTGCTTGTCATGGACACCACACTAGTCTATCCCATGCTGCTAAGGACATAACCGCCCACTACTTGTCATGGATATAATGTTTGAACAAAAGCATATATTAGGACTTAGTATAAGGACATATTCATAACCCAATGCTTTTAAGGGCATATTGTGGATCACCTGGATATCTTAGGACTACTTGGTCTAGCCCATTGCTTTTAAGGACATACGCACAACCCACTACTTTTAAGGACATATCATGACCAAGTGTCTGCCTACGTATGATTCCCATAACTTATCAAACCTACCTAAGTTTTATACTAAACATTGACACATAACAATTTTCTTATGGCCTGACTACTCTAATTGAAGTGAAATGGATATCAAACTCATTCATGAACTAATTAATATCTAACATCGAAATATAATTCCGTTAATCATAACCATACTATTCTTTAATATCTCATTATCCCTATCACCCCATAGTTGAATATCGAATGTATAAAATGAGATACAAATAATTGAACAGCTTATAAAATAAGAGAAACTATCTATATTCTATAAGTTCCAATCGATTGGGACAGGAGTCCAATCGATTGGGATAAAAACCATAATAATCGATTAGGGAAAAGTCCATTCAATTGGATCAAAAATAGATAATACCAATTGATTGTTAACTTTGGCAATCGATTGAGAGTCGTCTCATGCTAATTGATTGGGTCTAGATGGCAATCGATTGGGAAAAAGCCTAATCGATTGGGACTTCCTCTTCTCCAGTGAGCTTGACAATCCAGAATTTAAACGTCCAAGGGACATATTAGCTATATCTTTCCTTCTTTAAAACTTGTAAAACTCATAATAAAAGAGACCAAGTGAGTATTGGACTCACCTAGAAGAGTGTGGGTGGTGTGTTTGGGTCTATGGGACCAAGTGAGTATTAGCTATATCTTTCCTTCTATCTCTGCCTCTGGCTCTCTCTTTCTCTTCTTCTTTTCCTTCTATTTTCTTCTCTGTTCAGTGAGAGTGTGTGTATATATGTGGTATATATGTATGGGTGTGTATGTGTATATGTGGGTATATATCTCACACTCTCTCTCTCTTCCTCAAGAAAAACTGTTCAACAACCTATCGAGGCATAAAATGGATGCCTATATATAGAAAAAAGATGGTGCCACGCATCAAAGCATGAAACAAACTTGGAAACCAAACTTCTCAATCGATTGGGGCCAGTGGTAATCGATTGGATGTAGATATTTATGAGGGCAATTGATTGGATAGAAGGACAATATATTGGGATGGGTCCACGTCATGGATTCCGGTCGGTAGGGTTGTAATCGATTGAGAGTCAAAAAGTGGCAATCGATTGGGTTAAAGGTATAATCGATTGGGACCAAAAATTGTCCAATAGAAGGGTAAGGGTCGTACAAGTGTACAGGAACAATATCAAGTCTTATATATATATATTAAAAAAATATAGGTTTTATACATCGAGCTAGGCTGGTGATTGTATACACCTTTCGAGCGGGGTAGTGGTATTGTGGTCATGTGATGATTGGGACTAAGATAATCTTGCAGGCGGTGTGCTAATGTACTATCTCATCGAGCTGGGCTGGTGGATGGTATACACCTTTCGAGCAGGGCTGGGAGGTGTTGTGGCCATGTGATTGTACACATTCGAGTTGGGCTGGTGTGATCAATAGTAATGATTATATGTTGGTTGATAAACCGGTTAAAAGGAAATGTTCATAAATGAATTATGACATGTGCATGCGATAGACAGTGTGAATTTCAATATTAGCTAATTTGAGTACGATGTGATTTGTGTTGCAAATAGCAAATGATGACAAATATGATATTTTCTAAGTAAATGAGGTTTTTTCACTAAGTATGTGATTCGCATTCATTTATTAATGATTGTTAGGTGACAGACAAGGATAGTTGAGATGGGTAAATGTAGTTGATCCTCCAATCAATTTAAATGAAATTGGGGTCTTGGTTCTTTTATGGCTCTCTTTGGGTTGGTTGTATGACACAATTTACCAGTAATTTGGAATGCTTAGTTCTGACTTTTGTTTAAATTTGGCTTTAGCCAAAGGTGATGGCTTTGTGACCTTTGCCTTTATTGTACCCTTTTATGGACTTTGTCAAAAATAAATAAATAAATAATAATCATGTCCTATTTGAACATGATGTAGATTTGGGAAATTGCTTGTTGAATTTCGAGGATAAATTCTTTTTAAGGAGGGTAGAGTGTGGTAATCCGTATTTTTAAGCAATTGATTATTATATTCACATCATTTGTGGGACCCATGTGTGACATTAATTGGTACCTTTTTAGTAGTTCATATGTTATTACATGACATATTGTTATCATTAAAGGATTCATATAGCTTACCCCAATTGATTGGGACCCAAAACATGTTTGGATTTGTTGTTATTTATATTAATTAAATATAGTGTACCAAATGGGTAACATTTGACGATAATAAAATGTATGGTATTTTCTTTACCACAATGCTAGGGTACACTCTTACACTCCCAAAAAGCATCCACACCTTAAAGTGGACTAATGAGAAGAGACTGATAGTAGACCCCACAATCTCTATCTCTCTTCTCATTGGTCCACCTCAGACAATGGATGCTTTTTGGGTGTGTAAGAGTGTGCCTCAAATATTACTCTTTTCTTTATGAATCATAGAATGGATGTACTTAGATCTCTTTGTTATCTATGTCTATCCCTTAGAATACTTTAGTGTGCATGTGTGAGAGTGAAATAGGGTCAAGAGAGTGAGCTAAAAGGATAAGAGTAATAGATAAAGTTTAGGTCCAAAATTGTTCCACATATGAATAAATAATAGACCTTATTTTATATTCATATCCATATACACAAGTATAAGATTTTTGTCACTACAATTTAGGCATGAGGTGGCACCTCATGGATTGATCCCAATTTGGATCAATATATATATATATATGTGTTTGGGAGTACGTAAGTCATAAAAAGTCTAGAAGACTTCGTAGCCCAAGTAATTGGTTGTTTGTTTGTAAATAATAACTAACAATGAATGGGATAACTATGACGCAACCTTGGTGGCAAAGTAAAGGATGAGAGAGAGAGAGTGAGAGTGAGAGTGAGAGTGAGAGAGAGAGAGAAGTCGGCATATATATAAATATGTATATTAGAGTGTGGAGGACTACAAGAGGGTGTTAGTAAGACAGAGGGTAGAAAGAAAACCAATTGACAGAAAACAAAGAGAATAGAGAGAGAGAGAGAGAGAGAGAGAGAGAGTTATCCATACATATATGTAGTAAAGATTAGAGGGTGTAAAAGGGCAACTACCTCCTTTGGGAGCTGTTGGCTTCTTATTATTATTTTTTTAAAGTATAAGTGTAATCATTGGCTTGTTATTTAAAGTTGAGGGCCTGACAACTATCCTTGGATGCATTCTCGACGAGGAAGAACTCATCGATGGCTTGATCGATCTTGCAGATTGCCCATAGTACTCAGACCGTGATCGTCCTGTAAGACTTTAATTAATAAAATTATCATGCGGAAATAATTTTATATGCCAAGATCTTGAATATAATACATCTTAAGAAATCAAATATAAATTTACATACCATTATTCGCCATTGAAATTGGTAGAGACAGAATTGGAACCCCTTAGATTGCACTTTATTCTAGGCTTCACCTTCTTCTCTCTGTCTCTCAATTACGCACACCCTTATTTCTGTAATTGATTGAGATTAACTTTCAAGGGGTAGGGTGTACCTTTTATAGAGGAGAGAAGAAGGCCTATTAATGACTATCATAAAGACGGTCTGGGAATACGTAATGACTTTCATAATTACTGAATATGAAAAGTCCCTTATTTAATAACTGTTGAAAGATGAACCATTCAATCATTGGTTCTCTCAACAATTAATAACGTATATCTTTTATTTATATATTTACATATATATATATTAATTGGGATAATTTTCTATTGGCTAAATAGTTAGTGGAGTCCAACTAACATAGAAGGTTAGTGGGCCATATTTAATAGGACTTCTAAAAGTCACATAGGAATTTACAATCTCCCACTTGGTCTACTAGATCGATTATGATACTTGACTTAGTTGGATTCCACATATAAAACTTTAATACGTGATCACAAATTTCCAAAATTAGCCAATACACCCAAACTGTCAGTTACTGTTATACTAAGATTAGCATAGACTATCAATGTGAGTCATAGCGGTTGTACAACATTTGTGTCGTATTCCCTTCCATGCACCACGCCATTAATAACTTGTACTAACCTTGGTCTATTATTCTGTAATGCCCATGTAATGTGTCTTGTTAAGACATTTCCTGTTTATCAAACAATAAAACATAAATTGTGCACACATAATTGTAAACAGGAAATAACATAAACAAACTTTAATTGCGCATAAGTGTCAATTACACTATAACTGAAATTTCCATCATTTACATCATTAATTACTCAAAAGACCCATCCTTACAACATGCTCCTTATATGTCTTTGGTGGCAATCCCTTAGTTAATGGATCAGCAATCATAAGAGTATTGCTCAAATTTTCAATTGACACTTGCTGTTTCTGGACTCTTTCTCTAACAACCAAGTACTTAAGTTCCATGTGCTTGGAACCACTAGAATACTTTCCATTCTTAGAAAAGAAAACTGCTGCGGTATTATCATAATAAATTTTCAGCGGATTGGTAATAGAGTCAACAACACCAAGTCCTGAAATGAAATTCCGTAACCATAAAGCATGACTCGTGGCCTCAAAACATGCTACAAACTCGGCCTCCATCGTGGATGAAGCAATAATGGACTGCTTCACACTTTTCCACGAGATTGCTCCACCAGCTAGCAGAAACACAAAGCCTGATGTGGACTTTCTGCTATCTAAGTAACCACCAAAATCTGAGTCTGAGTACCCGATCACTTCTAACTGATCTGATCTCCTATATGTGAGCATATAATCCTTCGTCCCTTGAAGATATCGCATAACCTTCTTTGCTGCTTTCCAGTGTTCCATGCCTGGATTACTTTGATAGCTACCTAATATTCCAACTGCAAAGTTAATATCCGGTCTGGTATAAGTCTGAGCATATATTAAGCTCCCCACAACTGATGCATATGGAACTTTCTTCATTTGTTCCTTTTCTAAGTCATTCCTAGGGCACTGACTTTCATTTAACTTGTCACCTTTCATGATAGGTGCATCACTGACTGAACACAACTGTATATTAAATCTTTCCAAGACTCGATTGATATAACCTTTCTGAGACAGTCCTAGCAATCCTCGAGATCGATCCCTAAAGATCTCTATGCCAATGACATAGGATGCCTCACCCATATCAACCATCTTAAAACACTTAGAAAGATACTCCTTGGTTTCGTGCAACAAACCAAGATCACTACTGGCTAACAAAATATCATCCACTTACAGGACTAAAAGATAAACTTGCTCCCACTGATCTTTAGATAAATACACTGATCAATAGTATTTTCCTTAAATCCAAAAGTAGTAATGGTATCATTAAACTTTATGTACCATTGCCTGGAAGCTTGTTTAAGACCGTAAATGGATTTATTTAATTTGCAAGCCAAATGTTCTTTTCCTTTCTTTATGAACCCTTCAAGTTGTTCCATGTAGATATCCTCATCCGAATTTCCATTTAAAAGGGCGATTTTCACATCCATTTGATGTAACTCTAGATCATAATGAGCTACAAGTGCCATGATAATTCTAAATGAGTCCTTCTTAGATATCGGAGAGAAGGTCTCTCTACAATCAATGCCCTCTTTCTGAGTGAAATCTTTAGCCACAAGTCTGGCGTTATATCTCTCGATATTGCCTTTAGCGTCGCGCTTGGTCTTAAAGATCCATTTACAACCGACTTTCTTACAATTGTTAGGCAATTCAATGAGATTCTAGACACCATTTTGGTCCATTGATTTTCAACTCTTCATTCATAGCATCGATCCATTTACTAGAATTATCACTTTTCCATGGCTTGTGAAAATGAAACCGGATCCTTATTAATCCTAATATCAAAATCAGATTCTTGTAGATACACCACATAATCATCTGAAATGGCAGGTTTCCTTTCCCTCTGAGATTTTTTCAGTAACTGTCGATTGTGGTGGTACTACATTATTTTCAATGGCAATATCCTCATGAAGTGGTGAATCATTTCCATTATATTGTTCATTTCCCTCAACTGGTTAAATAACTTGAGGAACAACAATTTCTTGAGGAGGAAAGGGTAGTGGGATATCCACTCTTAATTCCTCAAGACTAACCTTTCTTGATTCATCACTCCCACGAACTTCACCATTCTCTATGAATCTGGCATTACAGGTTTCCACAATCCTCGTACTATGGTTAGGACAATAAAATTTGTACCCTTCGAACTTATCTGGATAACCAATGAAATATCTAGATATGGTCCTTGAATCTAACTTTTGCTCATGTGGGTTGAAGATCCTTGCTTCTGCTGGACAACCTCAAACATGTAAATGTCTCAAACTTGGCTTCCTACCAGTCCACAACTCGAAAGGAGTTGTTGGGATAGCCTTACGTGGAACCCTGTTCAAGATATACATTACAGTCTTTAATGCTTCACCCCATAATGAATCAGGTATAATTGAAAAACTCATCATACTCGTAAGCATATCCAAAAGAGTACGATTCCGCCTTTCAGCAACTCCATTCTACTGTGGCATACTTGACATTGTGTATTGAGCACAAATGCCATGCTTTTCAAGAAATTTGGCAAATGGGCCAGAATTTTGACCTGTCTCATCATATCTACCATAGAACTCACCACCTCGATCAGATCTCACTATTTTAACCTTTCTATCTATCTGCCTCTCGACCTCAGTAATGAACAACTCAAGGATGTCAATGGCCTGAGACTTTTCATGTATTAGATATACATAACCATAGCGCAAAAAATAATCTATAAAGGTGATAAAGTACTGCTCTCCAACAAAACACGGAATGGAGAGTGGTCCACAAATATCTGTATGAATTATCTCAAGAAGCTTAGTACTTCTTGTGGCACCTTTCTTAGTGTGTTTGGTTTGCTTTCCCTTAATGCATTCCACACACACTTGAAAATCAGTGAAGTCTAGGTGATCCAAAATCCCAGTTTTCACCAATCTCTCAATTCTATCCCTAGAGATATGCCCCAGTCTTTTATGCCACAATATTAAAGAGTTTTCATTAATTAGACCTCGTTTTGAACCAACATTCGAATGCAGGGCTATTAAAGATGGTACAAACTCATTATTCAAGGAAATTTTATAAAGACCATCATATAAAATACTAGAACCAACCATAATAGAGTTATACATTAAACTAAGTTTTGCATAGCCAAATAAAATAGAATATCCAGCAACATCTAATCTGGATAGAGAAACCAAATTCCTAGAAATCAAACGTACATAAAAAAAAGTGTCCATAAGATCAATCTGATGACCTTTCTCCAAGAGTAGGCGGTAGGTTCCAACAAATACCTCTTCTGCTTTGAGACGGTTCCCCATATAGATAAATCGTTCACTTTCCTTTGGGTTCTGGGTTGTAAGGAATCCCTGCATTGAATTTGTTATATGAGTTGAGGCCCCAGAGTCAATCCACCAAGTTTTAGAAGGAACTTCAGCAAGATTTGATTCATAACATAAAAAAGAAAGATTGATACCTCTCTTTTGAACCAAGCTTTACGCTTACTGCAGTCCTTCTTCACATCTCCTTTCTTGCCACAAAAATAACACGTGACAATAAACTTTCCATGGCCCTGGCTACTTTTCCCAGGTCCATCTCCTTTCTTTGGTGGAATTATCTTTCCTTTCACAAACTTTCCTTTCTTTTAGCTTCATGAGTCACAACTAGCACAGAGTGGGGTCCTTCTTGCCTTAATCTCACATCCTCTTGAATACACATACTAGTCAGCTCATTCAAATTCCATTTGTCTTTATGAGTATTATAGTGAATTTTGAATGGGCCGAACTGAGAAGGGAGTGAGTTGAGAATAAACTGTACTAAAAAGAATTCATCCACTTGCATTCCTAGTGCTCGAAGTTTTGCAGCTTTGTCAGTCATATAGAGGTTATGTTCTTGAACCCCTCTATTACCATCATATTTGACAGTAGTTAATTCTGCCATAAGTGTGTCTGCTAGTGACTTATCTGCCGATTTAAAACGTTCTTTAAAAGCAGTCAAGAGTTCCAATGCGCTATTAGTTTGAGGAAGAGAAGTCTTAATGTTATTAGCTATGGTCATCCTCATAAACATAAGACTAAGTCTGTTCGATCTCTACCAGGCTTTCATCATGTCAACCTGTACTGCAGTACTGTCAGCAGTAACTTCCTCAGGTTTATCAACCAACAGTGCCATGTCAAGATCTAAAACACCTAGTGTGAATTGGACTTGTTCATAACATTATGAAAAAGTTTGACCCATTAAGAGTTGGAATGCTAGATGCATGAGAGTGCTACGAAGTGGGAACGGTCACTGAAATAGGACAATGCTCACGTTAAGGCCTTGAGTCTATCTTTATTATAGAATTATAAATTCTAAATAGATGAACTATTGACATCACTACAGTTTCTCCTTTGGGCGAAACCGTAGCATATCTAGTGTCCACTCTATAGGTGCAAAACATTATCACCTATATAGGTCTAATGTAATTTATGTCACCTAATAGTTAGTCATGTTACCTTTGGGTAGCCAATTCTACAGTACTCAGTAACACAAATTATATTACCCTATACAGTTCATAGTTAGTTGAAAGTGACTTTCCTTTGGGCTAGCCCCAATCTCCCAACTATGACTGCCATTGAGAATATTATTGCCTTTTATGTCACCCTTATTTGACTAATCTTTAATGTAGTTTTATATTCATAAGGCTCACTAACCTAGGTCACTTTGGCGACTATGGCGACTACCAAGCTAATAAACCATATGAAAATAAAACTAACCATAATATTCTCTAACCTTTTGTTAGAGTTATTTATTTAATTGCTAAAGTCATCATTTACTAATTTAATGAAAATAACAGTAATTTTTAATTTTTTTTTTATGTAATTGAATTTTCTGTTCAATGATTACTTTAAGAACTAACTCTAAAATTGTATATGTTCTATCACTTTTATTAGAGTTATTATTTAATTGCTAAAATTGTCATTTATTTACTTAATCACTTTCATAATAAAAATATTAAATTAAATTTTCCTTCATGTGATTAAAAACTCTTCAATGACAAAAAGTAGCAATAACTCTAATTTCATAGTTAAAACAAACAAACAAAAATTGATTTTAGCTATATAATGTAACCATAAAATTTAATCACTTTCAGTGACATGATTAAATTAATCTCCAAACAAGATTGAACCATAACATATATCACAACTTTAATTTAATCAAAAGATCTACTTATGTGTGTTGACCAAACAACGTCATATGTGATATGTTGATACCATGGTCATGTACATGTACCAAATCAAATCAGTCACATCGCCTTTCCAATCCGTAAATATACAACTAGACACATGACAGAAAATAAATTCTCATAGAATACATATATGCATATGCATACTAATTTGCACATACTAGCCGTAAACCCACAAAACAAGTAATGGTTTAAATGGTCAAGATTCTCATATAAAAGTTTGACTATCAATATGAAATTGGCACACTAATGTGAAAACAAACTCCAGTATTCATAAACAAGTCTGTTGGAAGGCATGATGTCCTTTCTATAAGAGATTTTACAATATACATACATGCTTCGATATATACGAACATCTATAAAATAGAACAGATCTATATGAATAGATCTAAAAGCCATTGAATGGTGGCAACACACATATTTTATGGTGCAAAATTAATCACCAATTTAGATTTAAACATGCATATATTCAAATTCTAAGATGCATATATTCAAAACAATGTGCTCTGATACCAACTATAAGACTTTAATTGATAAAATTATCATGCGGAAATAATTTTATATGCCAAGATCTTGAATATAATACATCTTAAGAAATCAAATATAAATTTACATACCATTATTCGCCATTGAAATTGGTAGAGACAGAATTGAAACCCCTTAGATTGCACTTTATTCTAGGCTTCACCTTCTTCTCTCTGTCTCTCAATTACGCACACCCTTATTTCTGTAATTGATTGAGATTAACTTTCAAGGGCTAGGGTGTACCTTTTATAGAGGAGAGAAGAGGGCCTATTAATGACTGTCATAAAGACGGTCTTGGAATACGTAATGACTTTCATACTTATTGAATATGAAAAGTCCCTTATTTAATAACTGTTGAAAGATGAACCATTCAATCATTGGTTCTCTCAACAATTAATAACGTATATCTTTATATATATATACATATATATATATATTAATTGGGATAATTTTCTATTGGCTAAATAGTTAGTGGAGTCCAACTAACATAGAAGGCTAGTGGGCCACATTTAATAGGACTTCTAAAAGTCACATAGGAATTTACATGTCCTTCACGCCTAGCATCAATCTGCAAGATAGATGATGGTCTTGGTACCCACTCGGACTTCAACTGATCATGATGATGTTTTTTGGTAGAGAAATTTGATCATGTATTGACCTTCTCAGGCTGTGATGGGGGTCTTCACTACTTTTTCAGTCTCTTACTTGAGCCGATTGTTTCCTTCTTCAGCTCCGCCTTGCATCATAGGCAATGGTCCTAGAATATAAGGTCAAATTACTACTTTAACTCAGCGATCAAGTTGTTTGTGCTGGATTAGGCTGCGTGACCTGCCTCAGCCTTTTAGGCCTTTTTTTCCCTTCGGCCTTCCTCTTCTGGAAGGTCCTCTGAAGCTCATGAATGGTCACTTTCGGCCCATTAAGTATCGAATTAGTTGAAGTAGCAACCTGTTTCCCATCCCTTCATTTTGGCCTATCGTCTGAAGTCTCAATCAAGCCTACCTTAGGCCTCGGTCTAGAGAAAAATCTTTCTTGGGCCTAACGGGCACAATCCCATCCTATCTCTCTGCATTTGGCATTAAAAATCTTTGACAGTTATTGGGTGCAAGCAATTATGGAACATAATCGTTAACAACTCTTTTGACAGTTTTTGGGTGCAAGCAATTATGGAACATGACCGTTAACAACTCTTGTGCATACACAATTCATATATTCTCGACTAAAAAATATTTCTATTGTATGTTATTTAGCTAGGAGGACTCTAAATAATAATCAAACACTCCCTGATTAAGTTAAAGAGCATTGCTAAATCCCAAACATGGACCTAATAGATACGATAAAACTTAAATGGAAGGGGCATAAACATGAGGGAAGTGCTTACTTGGAATGTATGTAAATCTCGATAAATGTCAAACCCAAATTGAGAATCTTCGTTATCAAAATCAAACGGCTCCAAGAATTCTTAAGATCTCAACAGTGAGTAACGAGAGAACAATTAGTTTTGGTGGCTAAAATTAAAAATAGAGGAGGGTTAGGAGAGGAAATATTGCATGACATGCACAAGGGTCAGTTATTGTAGTCATTATAAATTATCTTAAATGCTATTTGATCTTCTTTTATAGCAAAACTTAGAATACAAAGGGGCTCTAAAACTCTTCAAGTACTAACATTTGTTACCTATATTAATAATTGATGGCTCGTTATTTATTTATTTTTTTTTTTTTTCTGGAAAATGGTAAATGGTCATGACTACCTCTTAGATTCATCTAGCATTATATTTTCTTACATGACATGCAGCCTTTGCATATCATTTATTTCATTAAAGATTTTATTTTATTTTTTGGAAATACCAATGTCATTAAAAGATTAAGGAGTTACTAAAAAAGTTTACGCCAATACATGAGAAGAGGCAGCCGATAATTTTGAATTACTTATTGGAAATGGCAATGTCATTAATACATTAAGGAGTTACCAATGTTTACTCTCAATACACACAGAGGCAACTGATCAATCATTTACCTCATCAATAATTAATTTATGTCAATAATTATTACCTGTAGGAGGAGTTTAGGAGTTTTCTTATGATATGTCAAATTAGGTGGGGACAAGGACAATTGTAGGGAGTAACATGACTTGGATTAATATGGAGTGGATAAGTGAGTAAATAAAGGTATGTTGTCTCATCAATAATTAATTTATGTCAATAATTATTACCTGTAGGAGGAGTTTAGGAGTTTTGTTATAATATATCAAATTAGGTGGGGACAAGGACAATTACAAGCGAGTAACATGAAGAGACTTGGATTAACACACTACAAGAAAACAGGCCTTTTGTGACGAAATGTTTGTGACGGATACAATTCTGTCACCAAAAACTTATTTGTGACAGAAATAATATATCCGACACAAATACATTATTATTCGTGACAGAAACGCTATCCGACACAAATAAATTTCTATTCGTGACGGAAATACAGCTATCCGACACAAATAAATTTCTATTCATAATAGAAATACACTTATCTGACACAGAAATTTTTTTTTTGTAAAAAAAAAAATTAAAAAATTGTGCTATTAGGCGCGAGATTTGGGCTCCATGCCCTAGATTCCCAAACCATTTTGGATATACAAAAAAGTAGAGAGCTCTTCCACTCGGCGACTCCCTCTCTTCCTCTGCCGGCGACCCCATGCCATGCGACCACCACCCCTGGTGACATTACTCATGGTGCCTCCATTCCCGGTGACCACCACTCTTAGCGTTTCCACTCTCAGTACTCCTTTCTATCTTCTTCTAAACCCTAACCTTCTTCGGCCATCACCTTGGATATCTTTCTTTGATAATCTTCTTTCGTGGTTGTATCGTTCTTCTTCTATTTATCTCTATCTTTGTGGGTGTGATTTTTCTGTTGTGATAGTGGGCCCATTTTGAAGAAGTGGTATCAAAGCTTGGTTGAGAATCCATGGCAGTTGGAAATAGTTTGCTTGGGGATATGCGAATGGCAATAGAAAAGTTTGATGGCAAGAAGAATTCCAGCATGTGGCAAGTGCGTATGTAGGACACCTTGTTGTAACAAGGTATAGAGGATGCATTGTGCTGTGAAGATAACAAGCCAAAAGTTGATATGATCAAGTTCATTGGGAATGTGAATTTGAGTAATGGTGTAGCTGAATAGCTTGGGGGATGGCAAAGGCGATACACTATCGATGTGGAAAGAGGAAGACTCTGAGGACTGATGGGAAGGAATTTGAGGGCAAGGTGAAGATTGTTAGAATTGTGCCTAAAATTCCATTAGTGAAATTAATTCCTAATTATGATTTGATTCTTTATTTGGTGGTTTCTTTATCAAATAAGGATTCCTTTGATGGTGCAAGTTGCCTATTTTATATAGGAATGTTTGTGAGAGTATTCCTTGTTTTACAAGACTTACCATAGGGGTAAATCCTACTGCAATTAGGATTAGGACTCTACAATCTATATAAATATAGGATTTACTGCAATCTATATAAATATAGGATTTACTCAAGGGATTGATTAGATTGGTTGGAAATTTTCTACAAACCCACATTCTACATACACAAGAGAGGGCTAAAAACTAGTGAGAGAGAGATTAGTTTCTAGCAGTTGTGTGTGTCATATAACTTGGTTGGAGAGTTATACACGTGACTTGTAATCTTCATATTAATCGAGGTGATCGCCTTTGCACATGTACATAGGCATTGTTGGGCCGAACCACATTTAAATCTTGTTGTGTTTGTTTGCTTGATTTTTCTTTCGTGGTTGTGTCGTTCTTGTTATATTTATCTCTATCTTTTGTGTAATTTTTCTTATTGTGATTGTGGGCCCATTCCCAATAGACTACTGTAGAGTTGATTACTACATTTGCCACAACATCACATGCTTGCACATTTAGACTAGGCCTGTAAATGGATCGGATTTGTGATCAAAATCCGAATCAGAATCCGATAAGAAATCTGTTAACTAAATCTAAATCCGATCTGATAAAAATTCCATTAACCAAAATCCGAATCCAAATTTGGTAGGATTAATTGGATATCCGACGGATATCCGTTAAGCACTAACAAAAACCCCTTAAGCAAATCAAGTTTTTTTTTTTTTAATCTTTTTATTAATTCGATATCCATTAAGCACCAAATTTTAATCGGATATCCGTTAAGCACTAAACTTTTTTTTTACTAATCGAATATCCATTAAGCACAAAAAGAATTTTATAGTATAGGGTCATTATGTTATTTTTACAAAATAAGGGGAGCTAAATTGTAAATTAAAATCTATTAGTTTTGGATTGTCGGGTCGGATATACTAAATCCGAATCCGATTCAATTGCTAACAAAATATTCGGATTCGGGTTCGGATTCAGATATTATTATTGGATATTTTATGGCGTATTAGGATCGGATCGGATCCAAATCCGATCCGTTTACAGGCCTACCCGGAGTAGAGCACCACATCTATTATATATATATAAAAGACAAAGCCAAAGTCTTTCTCTTAGCTATGCCACATGGAGCCTATGTGGCCTTCTCCTGTTAAAATAAAATCTGATGTGGCTTCTTTCCCTTCAAATCCCTCTCACAAACGTCTCTACTTTACAAAGAGCAAAAAAGCGTCTCTTTATCTCCCTGCGCTGATTGCCTCCACTCCCCTGCGCCTCTTCGCCTATTCCAAATCACTGAATCGACATCAAGTTTAGCTTCCTGTAGCATGTTGTCCATTCATAAAAAAACAGCCTCTATCTTCCTCTCTCTCTCTCCCTTTCCCTTCCCCCTTTGGTAGGGTTTTTTCTTTTTTGCCATGGTTTGAGTATATTCCTCATCAACATGAAATTTAAGCTAATTCAATCACCACTCTCACTAATCTTTTGTTTTTTTTTTTTTTGATAGAACTCTCACTAATCTTTCTAATTGCTACTTTATTTTCGTCTGATGATTTTTCTAACATGCTGATTTCAATGTTTGTTCTCTATTTATTTATCCCATTACTAATCACTTCCTTAATCCAGTGTTTATATGTAGATATTTGCATATGTATATATATATACACACATGTAGACTGTTTACTCGGGTTTCCTTCTGCAATCTCTTCAATCTTTAGATTATTTCAATTTTTTTTTAACTGTTGATAGGGTTTTTTGTCTATTAAATTTGTTCAAAGTTCGCAAAATTTCAGAAAAAAAAAATCTGAGTCTTTTCACAAGTCTGTTGTGTTGATTATTTGACAGGTTGGTGGATTTGATTTGGACCTAAGAAGCAAAGGCATGGTAATAGTATGTATTTTATTTTTTATATGCACATATACTTATGTATGCACCCTTGGGTTGTTTTGTATTTTGTGTATTGGCGCAGATATAGCTGTGCTCTACGAAACCCTACCCACCAATTCAATGTTGAAGATGGATCAGGCTGTTTCAGGATCGATGCATGTCAAGGTTGAAGACCAACTGAAGAAGCTGGACGAAAGTGAGTTACCTACTTTCCATTCTCATTCCCACGACTACATGTAAAATCAAAGTCCATATAGTCCTCTGTACACTTTATTTTCTCTACCTAAAGAAATTTATTCATCAAAGAATATAATATGACTAGCAAAAGATCCATGATAATATATTTTTCCATCTTTGTGTGGATAGGTTGAAGAGAGTGAACAAGAAATTTTTCCAACATCTCTTTGTTCATTCGTTTCCTTGATCCAAAATATTGTTCAGTTTCTCTCTTTTTTTTTTACATTCTTGGTATGTAAAATTTTTCCCATCACAAATTCTCATAGAGTTTGTAATTACAGTAAAGAGTTGGTACGAATATTTGCAGCTGCAGCAGCTCCTTGAATGTTTTTTTTATCATAAATAAATTTATCGAACAAATGTCTCTATTAATTTCGGTTGTTAACTTAACGTGTGTTGTATATTTGCAAAACGGATTGCTGCAATGAATCAGATAGTTTTGACTTCAATATCCTCTTTCTTTACTTCAGGTCATTTTCTTTTTTGTTTGTTTGGATATTTGATAATCTCATAGATATTTATTTTTTGGGTATTCGCAAAAAATTTCTCGAGGTGATATGTCAAACTTATTCACACTTTCTTAATGTTTGATGATTGTGTATAATGAAAAGTGTTTTATTCCAAATCCCTGGAAATCCACAAGGTTGTCATTGTAATTGTTCGAATTAAGTGATTTAGTTGTCAATTCAAGTTCAGGTTGGTAATAACCCAATTTATGACGTAGTTGATTTCGAAAAGGCCACTATATAGCAGAGCAGAAAAGTGATAGGGGAAAGGCTGGGTTGAATATTCTTATTCTTTTATGCAATTAGATTGTGTTGGATTCTTAAGAAAAAAATATCTGTCAGGGTGTTTAGTTGGTTGATGGGTTTAGCTTTAGGGGTGTTAATTTTCTTTTGATTTGTAAATGTGGACACCAAGTATTTGTTAAATCGACTGAGAAACTTTCCTACAATTTAGTAAAAGACTTTTGTTTTCTACTATTATATATACGAAAAGAAAAGTGCAAAGGCTAAGTTGCTATGCTTAATCTGTAATTTTGTTAAGATACATGTTAAAAATAAGAAATTGAAAAATGAAGGATTTTGAACCATGCATTTATTCCATATTTTGTTGTTTGACACTATGCTGGAGACCGACCTCTACTATAACACTTTTAGTAATACTTTACTAAATCCACGCTACATGCAAATAGTTTTCCCAGGTCTATTTAAGGGCTTTCTTTCACCAAAAGTTGATTTTTGTGGTATCATGGATCAGTTGCACATCCATTGGATGTCACTACAAAAGTATCCCTAGATTGTTTATCGTAAGAATTTAACATAGTGGATAAGTATGGAGAAATGTCATTTTGCAGATTGTTTCATGGGCTTGGGTAATAAGACCACTTTCTCTACATGGCCCTGCAAGTTGCACACAAGGAAGGCAGCAAAACAAGGTCTTAACTTCTCCCACGTTATTTCAAGTTGAATTCATGTATTTTTTTTTTTTTTTACAAAAACAGAAGCTTCAAAGCTTTTTTTGGATAACACAGATGTCATTACTTAGTATATTACAAAATAGATGCATTAGTTTTCCACTTATCACCAGCACATCTTTTCCCATTTTTTCATTTTTTTTCCCTCCCTCATATAGTAATTGGATACCATCTTCACACATTTATTAAATTTAGACCCTAGATTATTCTTTCACATTATTTTATTGAGTTTGAAACTGATAATAACAGTATGGTATTAGAAAGAATTAAAAAAAAATCGAAAACAGCTTAAAAACAAAAAGAGCAATAGTTTGGTTGTGGAATGACAAAAGAAATAAAACAATTTTTAAAAACAAAACAAAAGAGAGTTTGGTTATAAATACTGAATCATTTGCTTAGTTCAATACTTTGGATTTGACTGGCAATTCAAGTTTTGAGGCAATTATTATGTGTAGTGCACTACCCTCATTAAATACTATTCTTCTACTCTTGAATTTTTTTTCCCTGGACGACCTGTTGTGGCATTTGAATATTGCAATGTTGTTGCATTTGCATGGTTGAAACTTACTAAGCACAATGTAGTTTGTTCGGCATCTCTTGGTTCTTTCATTTTCTTTCCCCAAAATAGTGTTATGTAGATTTCCCAAAATACTGTTAGGTTTGTAGATAAATTAGTTTTCCCATTTGCAATAGGTTTGTAGATGGGTTGCGCCGTCGCGTAGGAGGTTTAAGCTCAATGTCAATGTTGATGGAGCCACTTTTACGGAACTTGGGACGGTTGGGTTGGGAGCAATTTCAACGGATGAGTTGGTCCATGCTGTGGTAACTACCTTGGATTATGTTGGAAGGAATTTTGATGCAAAGAATGTAGAATCCATGGCCAAACTGCATGCTCTAAAGGTGAAGGTGAGGTTGGGTTACACTGAAATGATGGTTGAGGGTGATGCTCTCATCGCCTCCTCTCCTCAACGTCTCTCATTCTCTCTAAATGGCAATTAAAACCCCTAAATGTATGTCTCTTCCTCTTTGCATAGAGGTATATTTAACCAATCTTCTCTACCCAAACTACCGACTCCTTCTACTTCGACGATTTCGCAACTCCGGAATCCAACATTCAGGTATTCTACTTCCTATTAACCATTGTCGCAATTTTGTTTTTGTTCCCTGTTTTTGATTGTTCATTTGGTTGCTTTTTGAGAATTCAAGAGGAACATAAAATAAATCAATAAATAAATAAAGGAAGGGGAAAATAGGGAATACGATGGGGCACCATCAATATTACTCTATCACATATCGAGAGTATGGCAATTTCATATAGGAATACAACGCATAGGATTTGTGTGGGCCGCCTAAACAATTGGGATGAATGCTCTGTCGGGTAGGTTTCAGCCTTAAGAAATTGGTGTTTAAAACAAATAATGTGAAAAAAAAACATCAGTTGACCTCTATATTAAAATGATATTTAAAATAAACTACACAAAATCCCTTCTAGGACTTCTCTATCTGGGACTAAGGTAAAAATACATCAATTCAGAAAGTATGTTTTACATACCAGAACAATTCATAGTTGTAGTCTCCAACTGTCAGCATATTGCTCCACGTAATGTATTAGACATTGAAGCAAAATTAAGATGAGAATACTAAATGGTTTCATGTGGCATGTGAGTAATATTAGTAAACTGCAAAACCTATACTTAAGTAGCAGTTCAGATATATATATATATATATATTTGATTACTATGAAAACTTTAAGAACTAAGGTAAACAAATGCCTTCATAAAAAGCCCATTTCAGAATGGCAGAAGTTGTTTTTAACTCTTTGGTTATAATGTTTAAAATATTAAAGAAACAATCCTAATTATGAACGTTTAATCATTTGCTAATAATCCATAACTTAAAGTTTTGTTTACCCCCCCTTTTTTCCTTTATCAGGGCAAGACTTTCTGTGTGTGCTGAGTTTTTATTGTAAATGTTTAATATAAGAAACTGTAAATATTTCTTATAGTTAAAATCAATTCTACTAACTTTTACATTACAAACTATTGACTACCCAATCTAACCAAATGCCATGTTAATCAAGCTAGACGTATTTGAATTACCTGCAAAATGGAGAAATCTCCATCCAAATTTTTTTAAAAACAATGCATTTCCTTTCCAGAAAAGTTGATTTTGTATCCCCTCCACCCAAAAGAGTGTTATTAAGAATATACACACATATATATAGACCATATATATACCTCTAAGCATCTTCATCTTTTGATTTCTTCTCTTTGAGCGAAAAAAAAAACTTAAAATTGTGATTCTATGTTGCTGTAATCTCAAATGTTGATTGATATTGTATTGTTTCCAAAGATGTTAAAGAGATGATTGATATATAAGAATGGATTGTTGCTTTGTTATCTAGATGTTTAAGAGTCTGATTGATGTATAAAAATGGATTGTTGTTTTGTTATCTACTTAATTGATTCCTTCCTTCAAATATAGTATTCCATTTGTGCTGTCATATCAAATAGTAAATTTTTTTATTCTTTACTTCCTTTTAATTCTTCTACTTCCAATCTTAGAGCCGGTTTGCAATTTCTGTCAAAATAATAGATTTTTAATTCTGAATGCTTGCAAACCAGTCTCTATATATTCCCGTATAAGCTAAAATTTGATTCCCAATAATATGTTTTGGCAACAGTCTGGTAATACAACTATAGCATTTGGGATATCCTAAATACTATAGGAGTGGTACCACACCTATGGTGCCACAACAACTGTCAAGAATATGTGATACTAACTATCAAGCATTTTATAGCATTGCTCTTTAATTCTTGGAGCATAGCATCTGGTGGATTTTTCTATAAAAATCTGGTAGCGTGGCTTGAGATTTGTAGTGTATGAGCTAAACCAATTGGTTCTCAAGCAACTCTAAATTATAGAGTAGTTCCAAATTCTTGAGGGTTCGCTTTTGTTGGCAAAAGAAAAGACATTCTTGAGGATTCGCTGTTGTTGGCAAATGAAATGATATATCCATTCAACTTATGAGTATTAGTTCATTGTATTAATCCTAAATTTTCAAGCATGTCATTTATTTCCTTTGTATGAAATTTAAATGTATGAACTTTTTGTTACTTTTTCCAAAGCTAACCAACAGTCTCCTTTAGTGTCTTTATAGTTTTTTTGGTGTATGAGTTAAACCAATTGTGGTTTTCAAGCTGTGCTAAATTACAGAGTTTCAACTTACAATCATTCCTTCATTGAATTAATCCTAAATTTTCAGGCAAGTCATTTATTTCCTTTAATTGCTGTATAAACTGTAAATTGTTAACCTTCTGTTACTTTTCGCTTATCCCTTGAAAGCTTAGCCTCTTTACGTCACTATTCAAGCTATTCACAGCAAGTTTGGTGTATATTGCAACACTGAAATGTCTCAGATAGGTACTGTGTAGTGCAAACACTTTCGCTGCTTTCCTAGCAAAATCAGGTGGTCAATGAATTCATCCCTGGTCAGCTGTGCTCTAATCAACTACTTTTCATTAGATTACTGGTGCTTGAGGTAGTCTTTGAAACTCTTCAAAATGAGGGGGGTGAAATTGGGTGCCAAGTTTTTACCCTTTTTGGTTTCTGGCTGTGTAGTTACCTGGGCCTTTATTTGTTTAAACAGGAATTTCTGTACATGTGTAACATAGCTTCATGCTTAGCCCATGGGTTTTTTTTGTTACAGTTTGCTATTTGCAGACTCACTATATCTAACCTCTTTTGAATCAATGAAATTCGCCTTTCTAAAGAAACAAAATACTTCCATTCGGTGACTTCTTTATTAAAGGTCGATCTATTTCGCACCCGATTCTATACAAGTGTTGAGTGTTTTTTTTTAATATTATATATATTGTGTGTCCCTGAAGAGGTATTTGAATCTTAAAAAATGTAAATCCACAAATAGCTTGACAATGCAGTTTTAGAGTTTCAATTTGATTGTTTTTTTCTGTATATTTTTGTACTTGAATTAGCATCTCCTTCAAAAAAAAAATTAACATCAAATTATTATCAATCGAGATGGGTTCAAAAAACTCACAATTGGCTGCCCATTGGGCAAGATTGTGACCAACAAATTTAACACATCTAGGTACATGAACAAAACAATAAACAGCAAAAGGAAGAGAGAACAACTCTCTGCCTTCATAAATGGTCTGATCAATTTCCTAATTCGGAACAAAAGAACTAGATACGAAGGCTGAGCACACACTGAGGGAATCACCTTCAAAGAACAGGTACTTAAGGCCCATTCTATGAGCTTCCTTAATAGCCATCAAAGCTGCAGAAGCTTCAGTAAGCAGAGGGGACATTGCACAATCCTTGTGTGTGATTGCATGGATGAACATAGAAAGAAGAGTGCTTCCACCTCATTCAGGAGGATATCAAGCATCATGCAGATTTGCTTGATGTTAGTGGTTTCTCTCACACGTTTAGGGAGGGAAAGCTGGTAGCTCATTCACCTGCAAAATTGCCTAGAGATTACAAAACTTGTAAGATTTGTGGTGGATCTTCCACCCGAAAGCTATCAATCTATGGTGGCTTGACTTTGCCAGTTCTTCCTGCATAACATCTTTCTACTTTTCTATTAAAAAAAAGAACCTTATGAAGTTTATGAAGCTATGCATTATATATTTCACAATGGACTTAACATTCTACATCCCGTGCATAGCACGGGTTATCGACTAGTATATATATCTATTGCAAAAGAAAGAAAGAAACATACATTATTTATAACTATTCAGTGACTTATAATATTGCTTCACATTTGAAATATCAATCAATGAGTACAAAAATACATAAAAGGAAATTAAGTTCCTTAGTAGACAAAAAACAAAGGACATACAATTTTGCTTCACATTATAAATAGTAGATGGATATAAAAATAGCAAATACTTAGCAGAAAAAGTTGTTCCTTGTACAATTCAGAAATACCAAGTTCAAGATACCCAAAACGGACAAAACAACAAATAAAAAAATAGCCGAAAGAAAAGAACAATTAATGTTCATCAAGGGGAGTGAATTTCAGGAATAATGATTCACTGACGACATAAAATAACTAGTTGTGTGCACTGCAAATTCTCCTTATGACCCCGCCTTGAGGTGAACTGATATCTCCCATTTTAATCATGGCAGATGCAAAATCAGAACTAAATTGAACGGTTTTTACTATACTCGGTAACAATGCTATCTATTGAGCCACCACTCAAAAGAACCTGGTCTAACGCAAGGAGACCTTTCTTTTGTATCAAGTTATTGAAGTAGTTGTTGTCAAAAGAATTGGGAGTCACTAGATCCAATGGCACCAAGTTACTATCTTGGCCATTTGCAGGGTAACGACGCCTACGAGTGCTATCAAAGTCGGCATCAATGACACTCGCATTATTGTATATCGTATCCTGAAATGTAACACATTGAGCCTGGCCTATTGTGTGCGACCTAGCAGTTTAAGAAGATTAGAGGGTCATCATTCATCATATTTGATGTTGTTTTTTACAAGAAAAACATGTGTATAGAAGTTTATCTCCGCTAGCAAGTTGCTACCTGAAAGTGCTACCATGTCTCTCGCATGACCTTTGCCATTAAAGTTTGAAAGAAGTGTATCAAGAGGATCTGTAAACCTGGGGGAGAGATTGCTTTCACCAAGACTCCGACTTGCAGTGGTAGAATCTCTTCTTCCAAGCTTCACTGTCCATGATGGGCCACCGACCTATATAATAGTTACAGAAATGGTAGGTTAGAGTTAGTCAACATCTCAGTGTTAATTAAGTTGGGATAGCATACTCATGTGATAAGGATAAAGTACAGAGAGTAAAGTTTGCAAAGTTTATATGTGAGTACAAATAAATTTTATTTGGTTGCGAATCATTAAAATGAACCATTGTTTTCTCCTTATCAAGTTTTTCTAGTCACAAAGTTTGGTCATGATATAACGAATGAGCTAGATTTATGCCGACAAAAAAAGGAAAACTTTTTGTCATGCATCTATTAATGTACCATGGTGTGACAATATAGCTAAAATTGAAAAGTTTAGTATAATATGCGAACTCACCGCGACTGATGCGTCATGTGTTGCAACTGCTGCTAGTATATCACGGTTGGCCCTAAGATGACAAAAATTGTCCGAGGCCTCAAGCGAATTTTCAAAGGGGCCAAAAAATTGAGGCCTCTATACTAAGTTTCATTAAAATTAGAAAGAAATTAGAAGAAAATAGGCCTAAAAATTATAAGTTTCATAGAAATTAGGAAGAAATTAGAAAAAAATAAGCCTAAAAATGATTAGTTTCATAAAATTAGGAAAAAAATAAGCCTAAAAATGAGGCCTAAAATCGAGAACCCATGCGATTGCTTTGCCAAATTGCCTCAGGGCCTGCCCTAGAGTACATCCGCACAAGAAACAACACTGGGATATATCTTCTTTACCTTAGACTTTGCATTCTCTATGACATTTGTTAGAATTATTTGTGGGCTATTGGGTCACCCACATATAATCATGGACCCGGGGTCCAATGGGCTTGACTTAACCTCCAAGTAATCCTATAAGGATTAGTATTGGAAACCAAGTGAAATCCTAAGCCATAGGGGATATGTATATATATGATATATAAATAAGAGATATATAAGAATACAACCCAATCTCTCTCTTTAACCTGTGGCTATCTCTATCCCTCTCTCATTTGGTTCGTTTTCTCTCTCTAGCTTCAATCACACAAGAAGCTTCTGACTTAGCACGTGGATACAAAGGAGATGTCTCTAGTAGGCATTCTCAGAACCAGTTTGAAGTCTAAGAACGTACATAGTCCAATCATAGTAGTTTGTTAGGTTCTTGCCGGGTTCGTAACAACGCTGTCAAATCGATCCGTGGGGTTAATTCCGCTAGGTACGTCATATACCAACCCATATGCATGTGTGTATATATTATTTACATTGGTATCAAAGTCTTAGGTTGTTGATTCGCCCGTGCATAGCATCCAAAACGAATCTACCATTGATGAGTTTTGAAGCTATTTAGAAAATTATCAAAACTTGATTTCAAAGTGGGTCTACGTAAAAACTTTAATATTTTTTGATTATTTTGTGTTCGATCGTTCTAATACATCATTAGAGTCCTCCCATGAAGTATCATACATCAGTTATCTCCATGGTGCAAGAAATTGCAAAACCTATTTTTTAGGATTTAAAAATCAAGTTTTTCTGAAACTTTGAGCCTTTTTTTTTTTTTTCGAAAAGTCCAAATGTCCGATGATGTCTTTTTATAGCATAATCTTAATCTATGCCGCGAGGGCTTTCTAACGATATAAAATTTGTCAATTTTGGATAACTAACGAAGCGGATACGAGTCCGTGAACATGGCCCCCCGGAAACCCAATTGCTGCGTTTTTTTATTCCTGGAGGAGGAAGATGACGAACAGTCCCTGGCCTTCCCCACTCTCGCCGGCGGTAAGTGGTGCGCGTGCGGCGGCTTCGCTGGTGTCACGGGCCCCACTCTGGTGAGTGGGGGTTCCCCTCTGGACCCCGGACATTAATATATATACATATATTTTAATATTTTTCTGAAATATAATTTATTTATTAAATAATTAAAACAGTTTCTGCAATTTAAATAAATAAGTTTTATTCATTTAAATCTGTTTGAATTGCCCTAAAAATCAGGAATATTAAGGAAAATTTATTTTTTATTTTTCCTATATTGAGGACACTGTAGAGGACCAAAAATAATTTATAAGTAAATTGTTTCATTGTTTTTTTTTTATTTTTTTATTTTTAGAGCATTAAAGATGTGTTTTGTATGTGTTTTTAATTGCTTAAAA
This sequence comes from Hydrangea macrophylla, assembly GCA_033977485.1. Taxonomy (NCBI): domain Eukaryota; kingdom Viridiplantae; phylum Streptophyta; class Magnoliopsida; order Cornales; family Hydrangeaceae; genus Hydrangea; species Hydrangea macrophylla. The sequence goes on from CM066986.1 coordinate 90,041,098, forward strand.
TATCCAAAACAGAATATTAATTTTTGGGATTAATATATGGTGTTTAATACTCTGTAAGGGGACTTGAGAAATTTTTTTTAATAATTGTCTCACATATTTATGATGTTTTACAGCATTAAAATCATGATTTAGGCATTATTTTAATTGCTTAAAATATCTAAATATTATTATTAATTTTTGTAATTAATATCTAAATATTATGTGTTTCGTACACTATTTGGGGCCATATGAAACTTAAGGGAGACTCAAATTCCTTAAAATGCCGTATTTTGGGAATTTACATTATTTGTTAATTTGTTTAAGAAAAACTATTTAATTACTAAAATTGTTTTATTATTATTATTTTTATTTTTACCAATTAATTCTGGAAATTCTTTGTTAATAATGAAAAATCAATTTTTTCATTTATTTTCAAATTTCCATGTGGTTTTAAATTATTTTGTTAATATATAACCCATTGATTTAATTGGTTTTAAATAAATTTAAAACCTCAAAATTATTTTACTAATTGAAAGAAAAATTTTGAATTTTTTTTCATAGCTTATGGGAGCTAACTGGGCTGTTTCTTTATTATTGCAATTGTATTTAGAGGCTCAATGCATTGTTGGTCATGTTTATATTGCTTTTGTCTGTGATTGGTTGACCCCGAGACCTCTAATCCTCCTCCTTAAATGGAGCGAAGGATTAGTCCATTCATTTAATTGGACCGCATGAGTGCTTGTTGTGTGCGATTAATTCACTAATTAATCTGGAATAAATGAATGGACATTTTATTGACAATTTGTAGAGCTTGTGTTGTCATTATTGTACGTTTAAGGTTGTTCTTGTATATGTTTATGATCAAAGCATCCCTATTTTTTTTGGGCTATAAATGCAATGTGAGGATGAGTGTTCTTTACTTCTTATATTGGAAAAGCCTGTTTGTAAAGGGATGGTTTTCTTTGTTCATATTTCGTACACTTGGATTACTTTAGCATGAGCTCTAGGTTGTCAATTCTGACCCACCATACGCATTTATGTGTGTATCGCACATTTATTTATTTTAATCACTGTGGATGATGTTAGATTAGTAATGAACTATCTATACATATTTGTTTAGAAAAATCAGTTGTGAAATATTTTCTTAAATTACAAAAGTAAATTGATGACTACGAGCATAGCAAATTTTCGATCTTGAAATTGTAATAAGAGGAAATGTTCTTATAATTATTGGATTTTAAAACAAATTTTTTGAAATGTGCAATATAATAATGTCAAAACCTTGTGCATGTTTTTGAATGTAGTAATGGCCACCAATCAGTTAGTTGCTAAACTCACAAAAGATAACAAATTGAATTGACTTAACTATGACCTATGGAAGATCAAAGTGGGCTTCCTATTGAAAGATCAGGAGCTGTTGCAACACACTGAAACTTCAATGGTCCAACTTGTTATGCCAGAATATGGGCCTATGGCCCAATATTGCCGAGATCTTGAAATCTATAATGCTTGGCATAAAAAGGATAGTTGTGCACGCATCATATTGTTGAGTAGCATGAACAACGATATCATGGTAGAGTATCAACACTACCAAGGTACCAAAGAATTGTGGGACCAATTGAATTTGCTTTTGGAGGGACATCAACAACTAGGCTTAGGAGCTTGGTGTTGAAATTCGAGGTGTACCGGAAGGATCCTAAGCACTCGATGACTGAACATCTTAGGTTGATGTCTAGTATGATTCGTGAGCTTAGGACCGCTAGTAACGTCCTCACAAATGAACAACATATTCAAGCTGTGATTCGTTCATTGCCTAAATCCTGGGTCCACATGAAGCAGATTTTAACCCACATTGAGAATATCAAGAATTTTGCAAATATTTCTCAACATGTGGAGTTAGAGGCGGAGCACCAAGAAGTGAACTGCATAACTGCACTTATGGCTAGGACTTCCATTGGTGGAGGTGACCGAAAGGTTAATGGGCCTAAAGGGAAAGCCAAAGGTAATAAGGTTCCAAGGTAGGGTGGGGCCAATATGTTGGCTCCAAAGGCTAATAAAATTAAGAAGCGCAAAGGAAAGCGTGCTGGCAAGAAAGACCCTTCCAAGCTAAAATGCTTCAACTGTGGTGCAAAGGGACACTTCGCTCATGACTGTACTGAGCCGAAGAAGGTAACTTTTCAACCGAACCCTCTCTATACTTTGGTAAGTTCAAATGTCTTAATTGCTCATTCACCCCATGATTGGATTGCAGATACGGGGGCAACCCGACATATGACAAGAGACAGAAGTGATTTTGTATATTATCGAAGAGTTCCAGTTGGTACCAGTAGTGTGTACATGGGGAATGGGGCTTGTGAAAGAAGCATTGGGAGTCGGTTCGTACCAGCTCCAATTGTGCACCGGGCGCACCTTACGTCTACATGATGTGGTCTACGTCCCTAGGATTCAATATAATCTACTTTCAGTTTTAGCACTTTCAAACTTACGATATGTTTTTCATTTTGGTAGTAGCAGGATGGATATTTTATTTGATGGTAGTATTTTTAGACATGGTTATTTATCAAATAATTTCTTTAGAGTTAATCTATTTAATTCTATTTCTTCTATTTCTATGGTTGATGATTCAAATAAGAATGTTAACTCTATGACATGGCATGCTAGACTTGGACACATAGGAAGAGATAGGATGACCAGATTAGCAAGAGAAGGACTTCTGGGTCCACTCGCTTAGGTTGGCCTACCTACGTGTGAGTCTTGCCTTGCTGGCAAAGCATGCCGCAAGACTTTTGGTAAGGCTACCAGAGCTACTCAAGCGCTAGAACTAGTTCACTCTAACATATATGGACCAATGAATGTGAAGGCCCGTCATGGTGCTTTCTACTTCCTCACTTTTATTGATGACTACACGCGATATGGGTGTGTCTACCTGATTTCTCACCGCTATGAAGCGTTAGATTGTTTCAAACGCTTTGTAGCAGAGGTAGAGAATCATAAAAAAAAGACTTTAAAATCTTTTCGAACTGACAGAGGTCGCGAGTACTTATCTGATCAGTTCAAGGAACTGTGTGAGGAAAAAGGGATACGCAAGTAACTCACTATTCCAGGAACTCCGCAACTGTAGACACCCTGATTTTGACCAAACATCGAATTAAGAGGAGTACTACCTCCAGATCAGATGATGACATTGCCCGAACTAATCTAGGGATTCCAAAAATGATTCAAGCTCTTCAAAAGGCTCTGCAATTTAAACAAAAGAAAGAAGGGAAGGAAAAGAAAGAGAAAAGAGGGGATAAGAGAAAACGGCAAAGGGCAGAACCTATACGGGTTGCCAGAACGGCAGTCATAGATTGCCGAACCGGCAGTCAGTGAATACCGCAACGACAGTCACTGATGCCGTTAAAATGCACCAAATGCCGCAAAAATGGGAAATCCTGAAAAGACGGTAGTTCTTGGAGTTGTCTGTGGCATTCTGTGAATGCCGGTGCTGCAATCAGTGAATGCCGCTGCGACATTCATTGAGTGCCGCACCGGCTGTCACTGACTACCACTTCCATCTCCAGTAAGTGCCGCATTTTTTGGCAGACAGCTGTAATACAGCACGTTTTGTACCATCAAAAGGACATACAAGATCAGTGTTTTTTGCCCCTGAAATGATTGAAATATCCTTTTAAATTTGCCTATATAAAGAGGGTGAATATCCCATTACATGGGGATGGATTCTTGAAATCTTCCAACCTTATCTTGAATCTTTTCATCTTCAACCTCTCAAATTTTTGAAACATCACCTTCATAAGAGTGAAAGAGGAAGTTGTGTGTGAATTAAGAGTTGAAGAGCTTATTTTACTTGTTGAAATCCTTCAAAATCACCAAGTTGAGGATATTTGGATGTAGACTTTAGACTAATTATCCTTTAAATATGTATTAACTTGGATAATACTTGAGTTTTAAGTCATTTCTTTTAATTATATTCACCTCTTGAGATTCATGTGACTTCCAATGTCTCATTTGAATCTTTTGACTTGAAGTCCTTTAGCTCTCTTGTAAGTCATGGTTTACAAGGGGATTAAAGTTGATGTTTAATATGTTTAGTTAATAATCCAAGTCTATTATCATGATTTGGGTCTATTATCTTTAGATTTCATGAAGTTTCTCCATACTTCATTGAAATCTACAAGTATAAGAGTCATTAGCCTCAAATGACCATCAAATGGTAGGAGAATTAGTTTAACTTAAGCCAAACTTAATGGCTTAGTAGTTAAAATTAGTAAGTAAAAGATGAACTAGACAAATATGCAGTGAGTTCATCAACCATTTTTGATCAAAGATTTTTAGTTAAACATCAAACCATTTGAACTGAATGAAACCAATGGAAAAGTGTCAATAACTTAAAGTTTTACCACTCTAATTTTTGTTTAAATAAGATTCCATGGTTAGAATGGTTTGGTCATGAGTTTTGTGAAACAACAACAATCTGTCCAGAGTTTCAGAACAGCAACACCCTTTTGAAATGAGTAAATTAGAGCCCTAATCAAGTATTGATGACCCCAAATAATTTTTTCTATGAATTTTAATGTGTTAACAAGACCCCCTAAAAATATTCGAGTCTTTTAGTTTTATTTTTACTATTTTTAGTAAATCGTACAATGTCTCTGGACAGAAAGTTGGAAATTTGTGAGTGATGTCTAGTGTTTGTTTAATTCCCAGAGATCTAACCGTTGGAACTTTGATTTTCTTTTTGGATCAGAAACTAAACTCATAAAGGCATCTTGTGTCCAAAATTGATTGACATCAAACCACGGGAACAATGCTTTTCCAATTCTTAAAGTTTTGATTTGCTCTCTGTAATTCTCGGAATTTCATGACAGATTTGATAAACGTTGTAAATAAAGGTTCAAAGATTCTTCCATGACTTAGGGCTTAAACCATGCTTCAATAATGATTTATTAAACTTAAATCCAAAGACTAGATGATTCAAATCAACAAGTAGTTCAGGGTTCTTTCTTGTTTATGTTCATGTACATTCAACCATGTAGGTTAATACTTGTAATTAGAATTCATTTCATGTTAGGATTGAATTTAGTTAAATATAATTGTAAGTTCCTTGTGACTATGTTGGGATTAAATCACCTTTATATGGACATTGCATTGGCGCCTAGTTGAGACTTGCATATGTATAGAAGTGATGCACTTCCAACTAATTAGGAGGAATTTATAATTATGTCAACTCTTTCGTACTTGATAAATTTAAGTTAGAATAGGATGATATTTAGAATTTCATGTTATATCCAAAGCATGTGGACTATGTAGCGCTGTTAAGGTATGATCTCCCAAACTTTTCTTTAGTTTATGAAAATTCCTTGATTTTGATTGATTTTCGACTTCATGCGCGACACCTTAGAAATAGGATTTGCCTTATGTTTATATATGCGATTAGAGACTCTTTATTAGGTTTTCCCTTTTTGTATGCATTGCATGTTTTGTTTTTAATTTTATTTTCGCGACTGAATCCCGGGTAAGTTCCCTAGTTCCTTTGTGCCTATTACGTCGCTTGTTATTTGAATTATGTGGTTTATGAATGATATTTTATCATTTGCAATCTTACACCCTTTAGACATGCTTTTGTAATGTATATTTGTACATATGTATTAGTTGAGGGCATACTTAGATTAATAAATTCGATTAAAAGGATGTTGAGTAGAGGTCTATCGCGAGATAGGATGAGAGGAGGTGTTTTAGTCCGCCGGGCTCCTTCCCCTCTCATTCCGTAATCCCCGGACCTAGTTAACCTCTGGTTTCTAAAAGATCGGTTTGCTTTTATATGGTTTCTTAATTTTCCTTTTAACAATTAAGTGGCGACTCATTGTTGAATTTGAATTTGAAAAATGTTTTAAATAAAAAAAATTGTGGGTAAAATTGCGATATCCACAGCAACAAAATGGTGTTACAGAGAGAAAGAATAGAACACTTCTAGATATGTCTAGATCTATGATGGCGCAGGCCAACCTTCCAATATCATTCTGGGGGGATGCACTTTTGACTGCAGCCTATATACTCAATAGAGTGCCTTCACAGTCAGTTCCTACCACCCCCTATGAGCTCTGGAAAGGAGAAAAGCCTAATTTCGAGCATTTACGTCCTTGGGGCTCATCAGGATATGTTCACAATAGATCCCATAAGTATGGGAAACTTGGCCCGAGAACTAGAAAGTATATCTTTATTAGATATTCTGATAGTTCAAAAGGCTATGTTATGTATGGTGAACATTAGGATGGAGGAATGACAGAAATAAAGTCCTACGATGTTGATTTTATTGAGAATGACTTCCCCAGTATAGGCGATGCCAAAAGAGATCTTGACCTCTATGAGATGGAGGATGTTGTAGACGCCATACCATATTTAAGCGAGGGTAGGGAGATTGAAATTCCACATCCAGTAGTCATTGAAATGGTACTAGTCTTCAACCGAGTGGGAATACACCGCTAGACGCTAGTGGGAGTGTACTAGATAGTGCGAGTACACCACTAGGAACTCAAGATTCTCAGATGGTACACCGTAGTAGTTGAGGAAGAGTTCCATGTCGGCGGTTTGAAATTGAGGGAGAAGTTCTCATACGTGCAGTAAATGATGATGAGCCTGCTTCCTATTAAGAAGCCCTTTCTTCTTCTGCCAAGTCTTAGTGGATAGTTGCTATGCAGGAAGAGATGAGATCTATGGACAGAACAAGGTCTAGGAGTTGGTTGATATTCCGCCTAGTCGTAAGACCATTGGAAACAAGTGGATTTTCAAAGTCAAACGCAAGGCAGATAGTTCAATTGACAAGTATAAAGTATGCCTAGTGGCGATTATACCCAAAGGGAAGGTATTGACCATGGAGACACATTCTCCCCAATGGTGAGATTTGTCTCTATACGCCTTATACTTGCGATCGTCGCACAGTTAGACTTAGAACTTTTCCAGATGGACGTCAAAACTACATTTCTTAATGGAGAACTAGACGAAGAGATTTGTATGGATCAACCCATTGGTTTCATAACCAAAGGAATGAGCGCAAGGTGTGTTATCTCAAACTATCCATTTATGGTCTCAAGCAATCCTCAGGCAGTGGTACTTGAGGTTCCATGACTCAATCACCTCTTTTGGTTTTAAGATGATAGAAGAGGACCACTGTGTGTACATAAAACAGTCCAATAGGAGTGTTCTAATTCTTTCTTTGTATCTCGACGACATCCTTCTAGCTCGAAATGAGATGAGTTCCATTGTCGCCACTAGAGAGTGGTTGTCCTCTCAATTTGAGATAAAGGACATGGGTGAGGCCAACTGTATATTGGGTGTTAAGATTATGAGAGATCGTTCTAAGAAACTCCTTTGTTTGTCTCAAGAGACTTACATAAGGAAGGTTCTAGAACGTTTTCACATGAATAACGCAAAACCCATAGACACCCCGGTAGAGAATGGATTCACTTTAACCTTGGATCATTGTCCTAAGAATGAAGAAGAAAAGGGAGTAATGTCCAATGTACCATATGCATCTGCTATAGGGAGTCTATTGTACGCTATGTTGTGTACACGTCCGGACATCTGCTATGTAGTCGGTCTAGTTAGTCGTTACTAATGTAACCCTGGTTCATATTACTAAAGGGTAGTGAAGAGGATCCTGCGATACCTCCGCGGGACTATGGACCTTGTCCTTTGTTATCATAGTGGAGATTTGAAGCTGAGAGGATATAGTGATGCTGATTGGGCTAGCGATAGAGACGAGCGTAAGTCCACATCCGGTTATGCAATCACACTGGAGGTGGAGCGATTTCTTGGTACAGCAAGAAACAGACATGCATTGCTTTATCCATGATGGAGGCAGAGTATGTAGCTTGCTCAGCAGCTGTTCAGGAGGCTGTATGGTTGAGGAGGTTTTTGCGAAATCTAGGCTCTTTGCCTCATAGAGATGATGCCGTGCTTATTCACTGTGACCGCACATCGGCCTTGGCCTATGCAAAAGTCCCCAAGTACCATGGGAAGTCCAAGCACATAGACATCTGTCACCACTACATCGAGATATGGTTGCACAAGGGAAGGTTGTCTTAAAGCATATCTCCACTGGCAACATGGTGACTGATCCTTTGACCAAGCCTATTACCAGAGATGTGTTCTTGTCCTACATTAGTAGTATGGGACTTCGTAGGATTTGATGTGCTTAGACCTTTTTTTAGTTTGAATTTTGACATTATTATCATTACTATTATCAATTAATTATAATATAGTTGGTTTCCATACATGTTTGTTGTTTAAATGGATTGGATGTATATTTCTTTAATGTCATCGGGCTTGAATCGACCTGCTCACACGGGTGATTCACCTTGGCGCTTAGATAGCGGATCTGGACATATGTGTCCATAGCGCTTAGATAGCGAGCAAGATGAGACATTTATGTTCATGGCGTTTTGGTAGCTAGCTAGGACATGTGTGTCCATAGCGCTAAGAAGACGAGCTAGAACACTTATATCTACGCAGTGTAAGAATAGCGAGCTAGATATAAATCTAATTATCTTCATATATCGCCTTAGCTTAGAGCTAAGATGAGATCTAAAGTTTGGTACTTGGTCGAACATAGAGAGCACCCACAGCTCTATGTAGCCTGTTTATAGCCGAATATGAGTTTTCAGACAAACCCTGGTTGGAGCGACTGTGCTAGAAATGTCAGGTTAGACGTTTGTATAATGTCTAGACTAAAATTTGTATGACGTTACTTTTACCACGAAGTGATATACCTATTTATATGGATGAACGCCATAGCATACATATCATACTATATGTGCTCTTTTGTGATCGTTTGTGGAGCAATGGATTAATCCCTATTTCATTGCTGTGTAAGCCACGTAGTCTCCTTGTAACAGGGATTCTCCACCAGTTACCTTATGACCTGAGACTATGCCATGAAGAGGATACTTGATGACACTACTTTAGCGTACCATCCTGGGACTAAGAGACAAATGCCGTCCCATGGAGCACGTCTAGAAAAGTGCTCGAGTGAGTTGGATTGGCATTAGTAGGCAGGGAAGACTCTTCGATAGCACACCATGTTTTGTGACTCATTAGTTGGCCAGCGACAATCGTACACGTACTGAGTGTCATGGGTACATTACATAGATGGGATGTAGCACTGCTTTTCTAAGGGATTAAGAGTGCTCGATCCGGTGTGGATGATTCTATCTGGGTAATACACAAGAAGCCTCTGAGTGATGCATTTTTCTAGTTATGTGATTGACTTAGCATCTAAGCTCCTGTCGATGTATGTTTTTATTCGTGAGGCAGTACGTTCTATTTCCCGTATGAAGAGACGATGAAATTTGAAACCAAAGGGATTTGTTTTACGCAAGCCCTATGTGGGTGAGTGGGAGATGTTAGAATTATTTGTGGGCTATTGGGTCACCCACATATAATCATGGACCCGGGGTCCAATGGGCTTGAATTAACCTCCAAGTAATCCTATAAGGATTAGTATTGGAATCCAAGTAAAACCCTAAGCCATAGGGGATATGTATATATATATGATATATACATAAGAGATATATAAGAATACAACTCAATCTCTCTCTAACCTACGGCTATCTCTCTCCCTCTCTCCTTTGGTTTGTTTTCTCTCTCTAGCTTCAATCAGACAAGAAGCTTGGGACTTAGCACGTGGATACAAAGGGTGTCTCTAGTAGGCATTCTCACGACCAGTTCGAAGTCTAAGAACGTACACAGAGGCAGTCCAATCACAGCAGTTCGTTAGGTTCTTGCCGGGTTTGTAACAACGCCATCAAATCGATCCGTTGGGTTAATTCCGCTAGGTATGTCCTATACCCGACCCGTATGTATGTATGTGTGTATATATTATTTACATCATTAAAACCTCTTGCTGAATTATTATTTTGGATTGCAATCCTCTCGCCCGTGAAAGTAGAAGTATCTTCAAGTAAGATTGATGCATCACAACCCTGCAAACCCAAAATTTTGCAATCATAACTCTCGTAATATTTCCGGTAGACAAAACATAGTTACTATACAACATAAAAAATGCAAATACAAACCTGAACAAAGCAATCATGGAAATGGAGACGAACTAGCGATGCTGCCATCCTACGTTCCCTAGATACTGTTGTTCTAATAGCAGTCCTAATTGTACTCAATGCATTTGGACATGTACTATCATAAAATGTAGGAGATAGTTGTGCATGGCATGTCATGTTCAAAAGGAACAGTAAGAAAAAAGTGGCAACAACAGCTGCACTAAAATTGAGAGATCCCATTTGTGAACTCAAGAGAATAGTAAAAATAAATAGCCGTTTTGAAGTAAGGAGATAGTATTCACATGAAATCTCAAAGCAAGAAATAAGATGTGCTTAGAAAATGAGATGATTAGGAATGCAATACGGCGCAGCTATTTATAGAGCATTATAGTGGTGGCCTTGAGTTAGTCTTCATCACTGTAGTTCTTTTTATTCCTTGAGGAGTTTCCTGAGGGGGCTTGTTCAAGTGGTTTTTGGTTCTCTCTTCATAAAAGTCTCTTGTAGTTCTTTTTATTCCTTGAAAGGGAGGGTCCCAGGGGTATGGTTCTTTTGGTTGTTGGTGTAAACGGGTGGGGTGGGGGTTTGCCTTTATTGAGGTTTGATTTCGTCTTTTCAATGATTGTGTTATCAAAGTCTGAGTCTGGGGAAGTTCAATGTGGTAATGGTGCTGGATCCTGAAATTTCAAGGTTTTGCTCCCAGATTACTTTGTGGAAATGTGTATTTTGTGTGCCGAGTTCCTTCTGCATGTTTGTTCTTTGGTGTGTGTTTCATTTTGTGTTATGGGTTTGGTGTATATTTCTTCATTGTCACTTACTAATTGCAATGTCGTTGGCTCAGATGGGTTTTGTTTTAAGGTGCATGCTTGTCACTAAATGGTTGGCATTTGCGGGCCGATCCTGAGGTTGTTCTTCATTTTGTATTTCACTGATAATCATTGAACGAGTTCTTACTTGTTTTGTACCATCATGTTGCTTGTCTTCTCTTGGGGAGGGGGTGTCTTCTGGGGGAGTTGAGTTTGGTGAGTTTTCTTGGGGGGGTTAGAAGTTTTAGTTGGGATGTGAAGCCTAGTTTAATAAGGGGTTGTTGGGCTGGTGGGTTTTCAGCATTCTTTTGGTTGGGTCTTTGTCCTCTGGGTGGAGGAGCAAATTTTGTGGTATCGGTTATCTATTGGTAGCTATTTTCACTATTGGGTTGGAGGGGAGGGGTTGGTTTACTTCATGCTGCGTTTTTCTGGTCTATTCAACACCATGGGGTGGAGAGCTTTGATTCTGTTAGCGTTCCCAGAATTCGGCTGCTCGTTTTGTTAGTCTGCTCCAGTGTCTGTCTCCTCTGCGGAGTTTTCTCTTTCTAGGGTGTGTGTTTTTTTCCTTTTGGGTGGTGTTTGTGCCAAGTTTTTTCTAGGTGTGTGTGTTTTGGGGTGAGTTTTCTTTCTGGGTTCTCTTCCTTTTCCTCTCTATTTCTGGGTATTAATTTCTGCGGTGTGCATTTTTGGTGTGTCTCGGCTGGGTGTGTTTGAGTGAGTGTTGTATCATATTTTTCTTTTGTAAGAATCTTTAATCTATAAAACTGTAGAACCCTAGAGTAGTAAAACACAACCCTAGGATCATATCATGTTAGATTATCAAGGATTTAATATAGTAGAATACATACCTGTATCCATGGAAGCAATTAGCAAACCTTAGAAGAATGATGATGACCGGTTATGTCTTCCTCAGTCAAATCTCCTTAGTTCTTTAATGGGTTCCTTCTCTAGATGGGATGGAGGAGGAAGTAGTATATATGATTTGACATATTGGGGACCATAACCTATATGTCTTTATATACTGATATGTTAGGGTTCCCATTATTCCTAATATGATCAGTATTTGGTATCCACTCATTAAACCCATACCCAGTAGGAGTCCATGGGCTTCCTACAATTAGACCACATAATATTAGCCCCTTTAATTAATAGCCCTTATAATATAATTGATAATAATATGTTGCCCACTCTTATTAGGAAATATAATTTCCTAACAATCTCCCACTTGGGCTACATATGACTCTTGAAACAATTATATTACATGTTCCTTAGACGCGCACATGTATGCTATTTATCTTTGGACTTCACTTTAGTTTCAATCTGGTCCATTTCCTATAATAATATGGGATCAAGGCGGCTTTCGTTACACATAATCGTAACTAGACCTTCAATGGTCACCATACTAACACATTCAATGACATAGATCAAGTATGGATGAGCAGCATGGAAATTACATGCAATGTGATCTTAAACATGCCTATTTCCAACTGGTCCTAATTTAGTCTTTATTGAGATCAATCCGAAACAATGCAAAACCGCATATAGAAAATAGTTAGATTCAGAGATAAACTTTAAACCATCAACTTTATTCTGCAGAAAATAAAACCATAAATGTCAAAAATAGAACATCCAAAGTTAACTCCCACTAAACCAAAGTATCGTTAGACAACCTAACACCCATATGAGCAGTATGCTCATGAAAGACCTTGGGAGGTAATCCCTTGGTCAGCGGATCCGCAATCATGGAGTTTGTTCCTATATGTTCTATCAAAATTTGACAACTCTGAACTCTTTCCTTAACAACCAGAAACTTTCATTGTCACAATATATCTTTAATGGCCTTTAAATGCCATCTACCACGCGCAGTCGAGTGACAAGGTTTCGCAACCATATCCCATAAGTGGATGCCTCATAACAGGCTATGAACTCCGCAGCCATGGTTGAAGAAGCTATGAGTGTCTGCTTAGCACTCTTCCAAGATATAGCTCCTCCAGCCAGCATATAAACATAGCCTGACGTGGATCGCTTACTGTCTTGGCATCCAACAAAATCGGAATCAGAATACCCGACGATCTCCAAACGATCTGATCTCCGATACGTGAGCATGTAGTCCTTTGTTATCTGTAAATACCGCATAACCCGTTTGACTGCTTTCCAATGATCCATTTGTGGGTTACCCAAATATCTGCCCAATACTCCCACTGAACTTGTGATATACACAGTCATCAACCACATTCGCCTCAAAACCATACGAGGTGACTACTAGATGAAACTTGTGATACCATTGACGGGAAGCCTGCTTGAGACCATTGATGGAACTTTGTTTGACTTGGTGAAAGTTGATTGGATCATCTTCCACAATCCTTATGTCAAACTCATGTTCTTGGAAGAATACAATATAGTCATCCGAAATTGCATTTCTCCTTTTCCTAGTGGATCTTCTTAATGGCATCTCCTCTTAAGGTTGTTGAGTTTGCACTTCAGGTATAATTTCTTCATTTTGCATGGGAAGCTCTTGTACATTGTCTTGAATATCCGGATTTGCATCTTGAACAATGTCAGGAATAAGAACCTGAACATTGTCAATAGCAATATGACAATGAATAAATTCCTCTTCAAAAACAATGTCTCTAACCTTATCTCCCCCCACAAACTCAACTTCCTCAAGAAATCTTGCATTTCCCATCTCAAAAAATGTCCTAGTAGTGGGATCATAAAACTTAAAGGCCCCGAGAGCGTTCCGTGTATCCAACAAAGTAGCAACTGACTATTCTAGAGTCCAATTTCTTTTCATGTGGCCTATAAGGCCGTACCTCAGCTTGGCAACCCCAAATGTGTAAATGCCTAATGCTAGGCTTCTTTCTAGTCCATAATTTATAAGGGGTTTTGGTTACTACTTTACTTGGAACCCTGTTGAGTATATATGCTGCAGTCTTTAAAGCTTCTCCCCAGAGTGATTTTGGTAAAGAAGAATGACTAATCATACTTCTTACCATGTCCTTGAGCGTTCTGTTTCATCTCTCAGCTACACCATTCATGCTAGGTTTGCCTAGCATTGTGTATTGAGGGACGATACCGCATTCTTCTAGGAGTTTAGCAAATGGTCCTGGATGTTATTCACCTGATCCGTCATATCTACCATAGTACTTACCACCACGGTCAGATTTGACAACCTTAATTTTCTTGCCAAGCTGAAGTTCAACTTCGACTTTAAATGACTTGAAAACATCCAGGGACTGTGACTTCTCATGTATCAAATATAGGTACTCATATCTTTAGTAGTCGTCTATGAACATAATAAAATATGCAAAGCCATTGTAAAGCCCAAATTCGTGAACCATGTATATCACATACTGAGTCATGATAATTAAAGAATGTCATCATTAATTCTTAGTGATATGGCATCGGTACTGATAATGTCCATCCAGCTTTAAAATGAGATGTAGTGTCTGATTGAAAGCGACATGATGACATGATGACAATACTGCATCGGACCAGATAGGTTCTCATCAAGCTGTGTTCGTGGCGGATTGTATTCAGTTCTAGAATCATATTATTTTAATATTAAGTTCCATAAATCAGCCGAATAAAAAAAACAAGTGCCATCCAAAATTTTAATAACCGGCCAATGAATGTGTAACAATCCGAATGACAGAATATATGATGTTCATAAACAGGGCCGAAATAGTATCTATCGCGATCAATATGAATATCATATCAACAACCCTAATAATCAACATGATAGTTTGGCTCTGATACCACTTGTAAGAATCTTTAATCTATAAAACTGTAGAACCCTAGAGTAGTAAAACACAACCCTAGGATCATATCATGTTAGATTATCAAGGATTTAATATAGTAGAATACATACCTGTATCCATGGAAGCAATTAGCAAACCTTAGAAGAATGATGATGACCGGTTATGTCTTCCTCAGTCAAATCTCCTTAGTTCTTTAATGGGTTCCTTCTCTAGATGGGATGGAGGAGGAAGTAGTATATATGATTTGACATATTGGGGACCATAACCTATATGTCTTTATATACTGATATGTTAGGGTTCCCATTATTCCTAATATGATCAGTATTTGGTATCCACTCATTAAACCCATACCCAGTAGGAGTCCATGGGCTTCCTACAATTAGACCACATAATATTAGCCCCTTTAATTAATAGCCCTTATAATATAATTGATAATAATATGTTGCCCACTCTTATTAGGAAATATAATTTCCTAACATCTTTTGCTTTTTTTGTCCTCGATCTGGCTGTTATTGGTCTGGGTGTGCATCTTAACTTCTGATGGTTTGAGAGTCTACTATTCTCATCTTTGGTTTTGCATTTTTCCTTGGGGTTGTGCCTTGGTTTTGTCAATACTGTTTTGTCCAGATTGGAGGGTCTTGCCGCGTCCCTTAATTTCAGCACGTTGCTCATGGGTTGCTGTTTCATCCCTTCTCTAGCTCTGCTATATATCTCAGTTTGGGTTAAACGGCCTTGCTTTCTGAGTTGGTTATGGATTCTATGGGCTGGTTTACGTTAATATCAACAAAGGGACTGGATGTGATTTATTTAGTCTGGTTGATACGAGGGACGTTGACATTCAATATGAGTGCTAAATCGGTCTCCTAGATATCTTGCTGGGTAGAGGAATGCTTAATGGACTGATGTCCATCACAAATACCGGGCTACCTGCTACCACAGTGGTAGTGGCCCTCAATAGTATCAGCCCACTCGTCATAGCCAGGAGTCATTCTGTCTTTGCAGACAGTCATGACCAGGCATGGTGGTGGAAATTGCTGCTGAAATTGCTACTGGGTCGGTTCAATCATTTTAATCATCTCAGTTATTAACCTATTGGTCCAAAGAAAGATTCATATGATGTGTCTCCAAATCGGTTCTGCTGGTCTGGGGTGATTTTGGCTCAAACTCTATGCAGATTATGGAATGTTGCTTCTATATGGACGCAATGCTTGATTTCTTCAGTTGTGGATGTTGTTATTGCCAGCAACCTCGTTTCTGATCTTAATGACAGGCCGATGCAATTTGGTTTGAGATTAGAGAGTGGAAAGAAGCTTATTTACAGATGGTTGGGGAGCCATGGAAGCAAGCTTTGAACAAGGACTTTTCAACTTTTTTGTGATTAAGAGAGTTTTATTTCAATCAGTTATGCTTAGTCGTGAAGCTATGTCTGTGATCAATTTTCTGTCTATGCTGTGGTTCTATTGGGATGGTTGGCTGCTTTGGGCACCTCGTGAGTTTAAACTATGGATTCAAAGATAGGGGAGTTTGCTGCTGAAATCTGAAATTCGGTGCGAAGTTTTTGATAAGCAGCTGAAATCTTGATTTCTAGGCTGAAATCTGCAATTCTGGAGTGCTGCTATTGACCTTTGTATAATGCTGATTTAGTTGGGTGCTAATTTTACATCTGTTATTGCTGCTGCAGTTTTTTCCACAACTTCTTTTGCTGATTTTTGTGCTGATTCAGGAATCTCCATGGGTTGGATTGTGGTTCTAGTGCAAAATATTGTTTTAGGAAATGTCTATCCAAGTTTTCTAGTGGAGGTCTTTGATTGGATTCCTTTGGAAATTTAAGTTGGCTCTGGTTGTATTGTCTAGGCCGGGGTGCTTGTATCTCTCTTGACCGTTTGGCTTATTAAATAAATATTTGCCTTACTGTTCAAAAAAAAAAAAAAAAGTCTTCGTCACTGTAATCTACTAGCTACTTGCGTAGCTAATTTTCTCCTGCCGTGCCTTAATTGAGTTGTTAGAATTATAGGTTACTCATAAATTTCAAAGCTTAAACATATTGAAGCTCATATGCACTTTTTCTCATTTGAAATAATACTGAAAAATTTCACTTACACCCAAGGTTCTCAAGGTCATTTTCACTATGACCCCGGCATTTCTATTTGTAGCACTAATTTCTCTTGTGCTTTCAACTAAAGTGTTACCATTAGTAAACCAGTTAAGTCGAATGGAACAAAATTTTTCACAGTTAGATAAACTCCTACATATTATTATTAAAATTTTCAGATATACCCCCCAACATGCTTTGTTCTATTAAGTGTTAACGTATTTATTATTCTTCTTTTTCTTTTTATTACAAACTTTAACATAATATTAACAGTGACATTGTAATTGAAAGCATTGGAAAAAAAATGTATCAAAAAAAAAAAATACATGAAAATGATCTTAACTACGGATATATACTTTATCTTCTTTTTCCCTCATTATTTATTTATTTATTTTTTATGATTATTATTATTATTATTATTATTATTATTATTTGATTATTTTTTTTCTTTTTAGAAGAACACGTAGAATGCTTGGTTGGGCTGTCAATTCACTAACATGAAAAAAGGGTGGGTGATGAACAACATTTGTCAAACTTAGATCTTTGAGAAGTGACAACAGCAGCAGCCGTCCAGCAAGCATATCTTTGGGAGTAAAATTGTTTGAAGACAAACATTTCCATCAGTACACCGGATAAGGTGTCATTTTACATTGGGTATATTACAGAACCATCCCCTAAACTATCATTTTTCACCAATACTCCCTACACTTTAAAACTAAATAGATTCACCCCTGATCGAACTATCCAAAATGAACAAATTCACCCCTAAAGAAGAGGGTGTTAGTGTCAATAAAGGATAGTTTAGGGGGTGAATTTGTTTAGTTTTAAAGTTTAGGGGGTTTAGTGAAAAACGGTCATAGTTCAGGGGGTGTAACTGTAATTTACCCTTCTATATATACTACCATGTCTATTTAAAAAAAAAATTTGTTTCTTAGTTGCTTTGTGTTGGGATTCTATTACATGGACAATTCCAATGAATTAGGGATTTGTCGATTTGGATAGATTAAGGTTTTTTTTTTTTTTATAGTTGTATTACTTGCCCAATAAATAATGAGTTGTATAAGCTCTATAAAAAGTTGAGGAGTAGAGAAATTTAGAGAAGCCTTTAGCTGTACCAAGTTGAGGGATCTCCCCTCATGGAGGTGCATGTTCTAGGATGCATGAGATCAGATGATGGTTCTTTGAATATTGAAAATAGTTGCACAATGAGTTTAAGAGTTTGGTTATGTGATATAATTCAACGTATTTGGTTTATTCTCAATAATAAAAGATTTGGTCTCTGGGTCTTTACTTTAATCTGGTTGACGTTTGCTTCATAACATAAAAATAATTCCATTTTTCCCTATTGGTAAATGTTAAAAGAGTTTTGTATTTAACTGGGGATCGATGTCTCTCCCTTGTGACTTGTGAAAAACATCAACTTTTGATGCTTATCTAAAAGACTGATTTAATTTACACTTACCTACTTTGCTCTTTATACCTGGCATTTAATTAATTTTTTTGGTTACCACTATGTCCCTATACAAAATGACATGTAGACGAATGAATAAAATGAGCTTTATAAAGTTAATCTCTACACCCACCTCCAAATTAGATCTGGTTGGCATTGTGTATTGATATGCATATATACATAATAAACATGTATATGTACAAAAATTCGCATATTGATCCAGCAATGAGATTGGAAGGTCACCACTTCTAATTGGCTCATTATACACTTTCTCATCCAATTTTTTTTGAAACTACTCAATGAGATGAAAAAAACTGCTTTTAGAACATATGTAGAACTAGCATGTATAGATTCAAGTATTTAGGAATTACTCAACACATTCTTTACTTGGGTCGATCTTTTATTGTTAAGTTTTTTCACAAAAAGCTAATTTGGGTACGGTATTCTATACCGAAATTACAAAAAGGCAAAACCTGTTTGTTAAGTTCCTTCTTTTCTTTCATTGTTTAGAATTAGCTATTTCTTCTTGGGAGATTATAAATATATGCATACATTTGCAAAGATCTATGCATATTTGTGTATTTATATAGGAGAGGCAAAAGATGGTGTGTAATGATGCCAAAATTTGGATAAGATAAACTAGAGCAGTTTAAGGAGAGAGAGACAGTGATCAGAGACCAATTTTTTGTACGTGGTTTGGCCTTGTTAATGAAGGAACCTACGCCCACGGGTGTGTCTAAGCACGTTCACTATACTGTAAAAAAGTTGGTGACCTTTGGTGAACCAACAACCGTTTAGAGCTACCAGAGGTCAGCCGAGCACGATTATGATTGCTATACGGGTGCTCTGTAGACTGAAAAGTTGATCCCATTCTATAGGGGTGAGTGATCTCTTTCATAGATGCAAGAGACCTACTCGTACAAGGAAATTAGGCAGATTAAGTAATACAATCTGATTTAGGATTGATTGGCACCAATCAAGGGGGTTTCCTTATTAGAATAGGAAAGCATTTTCACTTTCCATTAGTCTTCAAACTTGTATAGGAAACTATCTGGACCATGCCTTGGGGCCTGGGTGAGCTGTTCCTGTGGCGAGCCGTGCCTACGCAGCCTTCCCGACCTGTTGGTCGGGCCTCGTGCGCATATCGCCTGGTTACAGAGTGGAACCGTTAGATTATGCACTAGAGCCAATTTAGGTATATCAGTTGCCTCCCATTTCCAAGGGTTGGCTGGATGCTATATCAGGGCAAATTTGGAAATCTGTTTGATGCCGCTTGCCATATTCTGAGTGCTCGGGAATTGGCTTAGAGTTGAGACTCAGCCTAATTCGTAGTCTTTTGTTTTAAGTTAAGCTTCCATGATGGTTATCTTCTGCCCCGTAAACCTTCGCCAAGGTTTGTGGGTAGAAGAATTTGGCCATGTTGGAAAAGTCGACCTAAAGTGAGCTACTTTAGGGTCCTTTTTTAGCTCCCAGGATGATCATCTTCTGACCAGTAAGCCTTCGTCAAGACTGTTGGCAGAAGAGCTCGACCAGGTTGGAAAAATTGACCTAAAGCGTGTTACTCTGGGTCCTTTTTACTCTTCCATCATGGGCCAACCTAGGAGGTTTTAGTTGCCTCTATCGTCGATTTGGGCCAAAGCGAAGTTAGTGCCTCTGAGTATTGTAGGCACCCGAGTTGTCCAAGGGTTTTTCTTAGTTAACCCCAAGTCCTATAAACACCTGGTGTGACCTCCTGTGGTCTGTATCCAGTCTTGCCCCCCGAAGCTTTGATTGAGAGAGGTGTTGCGGGAACAATTACTGTAGGGAGCCAACCTAGAACGTTGGTAGTTCCAGGGTCTTTTGGTGCCTCGGGTGTGATCCCAAGATCTTTTAGTATACCTCGGGTGTGGCCCGAGATTTTTTAATGTGCTTCGGGTATGGCCCGAGGTCTTTATGGTGCCTCGGGTGTGATCCTGAGGTCTTTACGGTGGCTCCTTGGATAGTCTATAAAGCCTTGTACTATGGTTGGGCAAAAGTGCCACTGTAGTTGAGCTCATCAGGACTATTGGGAACATGAGGTCGATGTTAATTGGAGGCCTGGACGGGATTGCTGGATCCTGACCGATGTGAACCGGAGGTCGGGTCGGGGCTATCAAATAGTGACCGTTGTGAATTGGAGGTCGGGTCGGGGCTGCTGGATCCTGAACGTTGTGAACTAGAGGTCGGGTCGGGGCTTCCGGACCCTGAGCGTTGTGAACTGGAGAAACTATCAGAATCACTGGGCTTCTTTGCATTGTTCTTCTCAGGTTAATCTCGCTTCCGCTTATTTCTTGAAGGCTCATCGCTTACGTGCCCGGGGTCTTTGGTCTTTAGAAATTCTTCTGTGTTAATATACTTTTTGACCATCTCTGCGAGTTCAACCAAGGTTTCCGGTCGGTTTCTGTGAAATGACCTGGCGCTTGGTGTGTTGAACTCCCGAGTAGAAGGCCGTAATTGCAACGGTTTCATCAGGATCATAGATCCTGAGCTTCTCTTGGTTGAACTGATCGGTAAATTTCTTGAGGGACTCATTACTCCTTTGCCTGACAGTCAGCAACTGTATATATGTTAGACTTTGGTCGTTCATGCTTATCGATGAACTGGTTGATGAAATGCTTGTTGAGTTGCTTGAATCTTTGACCGATAGGGGTATAGGGAGTGGAACCATTGTGCGACTGGGCCTTTCAAAGTGCTGGGGAAGGCCAGGAAATACAGTTCATCGACGTTGGTGGCCAGGGCCATCTGAGCCTTATAGCTCTGGACGTGGTCGATTGGGCTTCCCGAGCTGTTGTAAAAATCTAGATGAGGTTGTTTAAATTTATGTGGGAGGGCAAACTGTTAGGGATATATACTAAAGCCATGCTTTATGTAGTTAATTTATTATTCATTTAATAAATTCAATTATTCCATTTTTATGAGAATCTGTATGGGCAATATATGTTTGTATTGTATTGTTTATTTAATATTATGCATATGTGTCTCTCATTCTACATAGTAGGTGGTTTGGTGTGTAGAGTTTGGCTTACACATGGAAGATCAGACCATCGGATCTTGTAGAATGTAAAATTTTGGTTTACAGTCTTAGATGGAATTGGACACACCATCGGTAGGACTGCAATATGGTGTTGTAGTAGATTTGTCTTGACTGCGAAAAACGGTACAGTTTCAACTCACTATGCTGGTACACTTTGTGTATTAAACGGGACTGACTTGGGGTAGTTATCTTTATACTGACTTATAAGATAATTAATACCTCAAGGCTATTATGAGTGCTTATGCTTTAAATCCTAAGTTAATTTATAGACATGTACATTTGATATTCACACTTTGATCCCTAAAAGGGTGAGATCCTTAAATGGGTCAATATCTCATTGGATTGGGTGACAATATTAATTGTGTGGTGGATATAAATTAATGATGGAATACATGTCTCAATTTTGGGATTGATGATATCTCCTTAAGAAAGCTTATAAGTTTTGATTATGTCAAACCCTATAGGTGGATTTTGCATCCAACATATGAGATACGTTAAGCATAGGATCTCAAGGAATTTTAAGAGATTAATTAAACATGATTGTCAGTAATTATATTTAATTAATGGATATCTGTAATCTTAACGTGGGGAGATAATAAACATTTAATAACATGGAGCTTAAAATATATTTTTGAGATAAGGGTAGGAGTGAAATTATAATTCTTTAGTGGTATGAATTATAATTTATGAAAATAGGAATCTGATTCAGTTTGAATTAGGGTTTCCTAATTCCATAAGGAAGCCTATTCCTTATTGACTTCTCATGGTCCCTATCGTAGCTTGTATATATGCTGTTTGGGCTCTCCTCTCAGTTTGTGTTTTTCCATCTAGAGTAATATAACTCGAAATAGAAAAGAGATCGTAAAAGAGAGAGCAGGAAACTAAAAGGATTTCGAAGAGCCCACACTCAGTTTGATATTCTGGTAGCAGAGGACTACTGTAGAAGATCGTGAGCTATTATCGAGCCCGTGTTCTCGATTCGTCTACTACAGCAATCCGTTTTTGAAGTTCAAGGTAACCTTAGTTCCTCCCTTTTATTATAGATTTCATGAAATTTTTTGCAGTACCAACTTATACGCACTGTCAACGGATTCTGAGAACGCAGTTTTCCTAACACAAACCTCGTGATTCGGCTAGATAACGGTGCCTCTGTCTCGGTATTAACATGAGTAGTATTCTAGCCCAGGTCTTTGCTATGCCATCGATCTGTTTTTCTAAATCCTCGATACGGGTCACCACACCTTCCCGACTAGTATCCGGGACGTAGGTCGGGTTAGTGGAAGAGGCTTCCTTCTCATGGCGGTGTGTTATCCTCTAGGATCAGGCTTGGCTATGACTCCAATTGATCATGTGCCTAAGGTTACTTTGGCTATTGACCGAGCGATCCTAGACCGACTCCCGGGCTATACGCTTCTGCCTCTCCTCTCGGGTAGCATGCCTACCGTTGATGTCTCTAGTGTCCTCTATGTGGGACGTGTTGGCTCGAGCACGTTGTCAGGTCAAGATCAGTTCTCGACCGTGCGCAACGTTCCCGGGCTGTTTCTTGGTTACCGAAAGATTGCTTCGTTGGGCTAGTAGGGCTTCGATTTGCTATTGGGCACGATGTTGACCCTCCAATAGCTGAGCAAGGGTCGTAGTGATCTGGTCCAGTGTCAGGACAGCCGCAGCCAGCACCGGGGTAGGCAGAAAGTCCCTGTCGGCATGCTGCGTAGTCTTCTTCGGAGGCATGACTATCAGTCAAGAAATTTTTTTTTGGAAAACTGTCGTTTCCCATAGATGGCACCAAGCTAATGATGCCAAAATTTGGATAAGATAAACTAGAGCAGTTTAAGGAGAGAGAGAGACAGTGAGAGACTGATTTTTTATATGTGGTTCGGCCCTATTAATGAAGGAACCTACGTCCACGGGTGTGTCTGAGCACGTTCAGTATACGTCCACGGGTATGTTTGGAGCTACCAGAGGTCGCCCGAACGAGATTATGATCGCTATAGGGTGCTCTGTAGACTAAAAAGTTGATCTCTTTCTATGGGGGTGAGTGGTCTCTTTTATAGATGCAAGAGACCTACTCGTACAAGAAAATTAGGTAGATTAAGTAATACAACCTGATTAGGATTGATTGGCATCAATCAAGGGGGTTTCCTAATTGGATTAGGAAAGCATTTGCACTTTCCATTAGTCTTCTAACTTGTATAGGAAACTGTCTGGACCATGCCTTGGGGCTTGGGTGAGCTGTTCCTGTGGCGAGTCGTGCCTCTGCGGCCTTCCCGACCTGTTGGTCGGTCCTCGTGCGCATACCGCCTGATTACGGATGTTACGCCCCGGAGTATCCAAAAATAGGGAAAATTTAAAATTTCCCTTCTGGACCCGTAAGGAATGACTAGTTACATAAAACTGACCTGTCCGTGCAACATTCTAACATGGATATATATCAGAGTAAGGAGTTACGAAAGCGTCTAATGGTATTCATGGGGGAACTCAAAGTGTTTGCTACTTAGGCTATTACAGAAGTTCCAAATGAAAACCACAAAAGATAAGTTTGGGCGATCGATGCCCCTTAAATTATTACATTAACCAAAAGATAGCTATTTAAAACATAAAGGAAGTCTTAATACGAAAGTGGGCCAAAGTCCTTCTTCTAGCTGGCAAACCCGTAACCTTCGTTATCATACTCTTCCTGATAGTCTGCGTCAGGATCATCTCCCTGATAGTTCCCATCTTGAGGATAATTATATTCACCTTCAGGATTACCTTGATAGTCCTCCTCATTGTAAGCTAGACGTAAAATGTCCAGGGCAGGGAAGGAGCCGTTAGCTTTTGAAGCTAAGTGAAATCGTCTTAACCGATCACTCCTAATACATTTAAGGATATACAGGTACAACAATATCTTGAAACAACATTAATAAACATGTGACATGGTAGTATGACGACACAATGCAGTATCGATATATTCGACTTTTATTCAACCATAGATACCACAACTGAATCATGTGACTTGTTACATTACTAATGTAACGCACTTAGCTTGGAGTAGAATGATTACATTGCTATCGTCGCCTAGCAGGGACCTATAGCAAATTTTGGTTTTAAAAGAGTGTAATCATTGGACTCTTAGGTCCTCATGACCTTGCCTAGAGAATAAAATAGTTACAGCGCTATCATCGCCTAGCATGGCCCTATAGCTTTCAAAAGGTAACTATTGTATTCCGATGGATACTTTGCTATCGTTGCCTAGCATGGCCCTATAGCGTATTAACCATCAACTCATGCATAACTTCAATGATTTCAATGGAAACTCTGGCTATCATCGCCTAGCAGGGCCCTATAGTAGTTTCATCATTGTTCCCATTTACTTGACTGTACCACTGCGGTCCACTCAATGTATACAACAATATGACTGGGTTAGTCCCCGTGACTAACCATGTAGACGTCAACATTGACATCATGACTCGACTATGCTCATATGAATGTTCATGTGTGTTGGCCCGATATGGAAACATTAGAGGGGGGGTGAATAAGGTTTTAAGAAATTTTGATCTTTGATAACAATAAAAAGCCTAATTAAAGATAATCAAGTTGAAAAGGAAAGATTTGAGAAAAGAAACACTTGCAAACCGAGTTTTAGGTGGTTCGGCAATACGCAACACTGCTCCCTACTTCCACCCCTCAAGAACACCTCTTGAGGATTTCACTATGTCAATCTTCTTTTGGTGAAGATCAAACCCTTACAATCTCTCTAATTGAAGAATAACCTCTTCACTTGGACAAGGGTTACATCAACCCTTAAAACAAACTTTCTTTTGAATAGAATTTGTTACAAGAGGAAAAACTCTCACAATAGATTAGATAGATACAAAATAAAGGTCACAATGAATGCTCTCAAGATATACAATTGAAGTCTAGACCAATGGTGTTTATGATCTCACCAAACTAGGGCTCAATGAATGAATGTGATAAAAATATGTTCAATTAGATTGATCAATAGCTTTAAATGAAGTTCAAATACATGTATTTATAGCTTCCCTAAGAGATTCAACCATTGGAAGTGGTTAGGAGCTTTAAATGCTTCATTAATTCCAGTTAACTAGCCGTTACTGTGCTTTTCGCAGTCACTCAGTCGACTGGATTAAACAGGTAAGTCAACTGATGTTTAAAAAAAATTTAGAAATCAGTTGGCTCAGTCGACTGCGTCGGGAGGGCAGTCGACTGGATTGCAGATTGATAACATATCTGCTCAACTAGGTCGACTAACGCCTCAGTCGACTGAAACGAAAGGGCAGTCGACTGCTGTTATGCAATTATCAAAGATTTGTTGGGTTTAAAAGGTTAGTTCATTTTTGAAATTAATTGAGCCCTTAAGAGTGATGTTCACATAGATGAATTGCTTACATAGAGTCCTAGATAAGGTTGGAAACAAGATTTTCAACTTATAATTCTTCATCAAGCTTGAATCCTTTGGGCATATATCTTCAAATCTCTATGTATGGAGATTGTTCATAATCATGTGGACATTCAAGGATGTATGATTTTCTTTCTGCACACTTAAACAATCTAAGACCATTAGAAAATGCAACTTAACAGTTTGTTAATCATCAAAACCATGAAATAAAACCTTGGGGCTAACAATGTGATAGTATAAACGTGAAAATATGATAAGCAGGAATATCAACGAATATTAACTAAGCATGAAGTATAGCTAACTAATATGCGTTCATCATATAAGTAGGAATCTCAACATTCACATAATTCGCACTTATCAGTATCGTCCACACAGGAAGCACTGGGTATACATATATGTACAAAGAATAATTCTATATTATACCAAGTGAGTTAGGACGACTCACCTCGAAGCGGGTGCGTAGAAATGAGTGTAGCGGTGGTTCCTACAAAGTATATAAATCCATAGAATGTTGATTATCAAGCGTACTAGAATCAAGGGCATAATGGTAATTGTGCCGAGTGGGTTCCTAAACCTCAACATGATGATCTAGGCATCATTCTGAGTCTAACGCCATTGACTAGACTCAAATCGGAGTCTGTCGCATAAAAGGCTGGGTTTCCTATACCAGTGTGAGCCCTAAAGATAAGCTGTATTTTTTACCGTGTCGAAAGGTCACCAAACTTTAAAGGGGTGTTCTAGACATTATTTCTAAGACTCTAGGAACTGACCGCGTATTTTTCTGAGCTACGGTTTATTTTTTATGAATTATTGAAGTTCTAAACGTACAATAATAGTCTACATAGTCCCATACTTACAAAATATAATTTAGGATTATATTTGGCTTTTACAAATATTTTTATTAAATACTAGGCCTTAAAATAGGCTAGTGGTATTTTTCTCGTAATTTTCGGACTTCGTTTGGTATTTAAATACTTTAATACAACCAAACGGGTCCTTTTATAATTAATAAATAATTATTAGGATATTAAAGTTTAGGTTTTATAATAGTTTATAATATAAAGGCATTTAGGCCTTAGGAAAATTTAATAAAATTTTCCTATACATGAAATGAAGTGGTCGTTAGGTATTCATCACCTAATTATTTTAAGTTGAAACACTTACTTATTACTTATTTGGAACTAAATAAATAATACGCACATTATATAAGGATTACATTATTATTTCATAATATAAGGTTATACTTATTTTCAGATTATTTAGAATGCAATTTTGGGTATTGATAACTATTTTAAAAATAATTTAAACTATTTACAAATCATTTATAATTATTAATAATCCTTGATCATTTATTTAAAATAATGGATAATCAACATTATATACATAAATGAAATAATTTCAGAATATTAATAACACTAGATTATAATATTCCAAATTTATATTGGATTAAAACTAATTTTACATCATTTAAAAACCAATTAATAACAATTAACATTTATAAATTAAACAAACTATAACAATACTAATAATAATACTAAATGGGACGTGGGTCAAACTCGACCCAATCCGAATCCAATGGGCTACCCATTTAAAGACTCAGAAGAGTCCATGGTGAAAAACTCGCGGGTCAAACCCGAACCGACCTGACTTAAACGGGTTAATTCACTTAGAGACTCAATAGAGTCCATGGTAAAATTCGCGGGTCAAACCCGACCCTAATCGGGTTCTCCATATACTTAGTAACTAGTCCAACCCGTTTACCCAAACCCGGATCCAAACCAACACACATGCCAACCCGGCCCGTTTACCCGAACCTGATCCAACCAAATCTGGTTGGATACAAAGCCAAACGACGTCGTTTGGTTAAGTGATTCTCGAGTCGTTTTAAAAGACCCGACCCGTTTGGAATTAAAACAATATAACCCTTAATCTAATCGGGTATGTATACCCACTAAAGCTCGGGGTACAAACAATTTAAGCGCTAGGGTTCCGGTTTCCTTCTCCGGCGTCTAGCCCGCCACCGGCGACGCCCGTTTTCACCATAAAACTTCAAAACCTCATATCTCTCTCACCTTTCCATAAAAATTGTTGAAACCAACGGGAAAAGGACCGGTTTGGGACCCTCTAAAACATACTAGGAGCTTAGGACCTAGTTCATTCGTTTAGGGCTCCTACGAATGAATCATTCTTTTTGGTTTCTTGAGGAATAATCGGGTGCATGGCCAGCCAAACGTGATTTAGGCCAAAAGCTATGCTAAGGGGGGCATATGGGGGTCCTTAGGGTCTGTTTGGTCTGATTTTTAAAGACCATAGTGGTGTTCGGGAAAACGAGCTCCGGTGAGGGCTCTTTAATGGCGATTTTGGAGTAATAAGAGCCTTAGGCTCTGTTTGGTTTGTTCGTGAGGGGTCCAGGGAGTGTGTGGGAGTGTGTATAAGATGCAGAAATAATGCCGAGGGTGAGGACTTACCTGTAGGGGCCTCGGATCTTCTTCCCTTCCAATCTCCGGCGAGCTCTCTCTCTAGCTCTCAACTCTCTGTGGTCTCCCTTTCTCTCAAGAACCTAAGCATATATACACCACCAAGTAAACATGTACACCTATACATACACAGATTATACAATCGATTTGATGGAAATGGAAGAGATGGAGGGGATTTGATGTGAATGGCATTCCTAGGGAAATGGCCGGCAGTGGAGGTAAAGTGATGGGTAAAACCCGGCGGTAGGGGGGAGTTTGTTTGGATAATGCTTATGTCCAAAGGGTAGAGATAGGTTAGGTAGTACAATTCATATTTAGGGTAAGATTCCAACTTTCCATTTTTGGTATGGTTGAGCCGTCGCTAGAATCTACATGCAACGCAGTCTAATTTAAATGCAGATTTTATGGGTTTACGTGCAACATCAGTCCGGGGTCGAAACTTACAGTCTAAGTAATTAAATAAGTAAATACGCACATGTATATAGTCATGTTCCTAGGTTACGAAATTAATAATACTGAAAAGAAAATACGAATAAAAATACGGGGACTGATTTTATTATTAACCAAAATTTTACGGGTATTACAACGGAGTGGAACCGTCCGGTTATGCAGTAGAGCCAATTTCGAGCATATTATTGTGTGTAGAGAGTAATAAGAAATGACATAAGTTTATAAGATTAGGGTATTTTAGGATGAAGGGTCGGTGTAGAGAGTAGATTGTTTTAATTCATATCATAATATGGTGGTTGTAAAGAGTAAATTAGGTCAGTGTGGATAGAATGTTCCTATCTAAAAATGAGACAAATTTGTTTTTAATGGACAGAACCAAATTTCCAAACAACCCCCGTCTCTTTCTCTCAACTCATGTTTCCTCTAAAATAAAACCATAATCTATTATACTTTTGTTGTTCTAATTCTTTCCTCGCACCATTTCTTCTCTCTTGTCCTTTCATCTCACTTGTCCTTTAAACTCTCTTGCTCAAACATTGCATCATTTGTTGTCGTCAGCCCCATCGTCATCGTCATCCTCCATTCATAAGCATTCATAAAACAGGTTGACCAAAAAAAATTCTATTTCGGTTTATCTTGTTAACCATTGGGAGCAAGTCACTAAAACATTGGGTTCAACTTTTCACAGTGTTTAGTGCAACTTGTAC
This sequence comes from Hydrangea macrophylla, assembly GCA_033977485.1. Lineage (NCBI taxonomy): Eukaryota > Viridiplantae > Streptophyta > Magnoliopsida > Cornales > Hydrangeaceae > Hydrangea > Hydrangea macrophylla. The sequence goes on from CM066986.1 coordinate 90,070,314, forward strand.
AATGCAACATTTAAAAAAAATTGGATTAAGGACCAAAAATTAAAATAGGAGGGTAATCAAATCGTAGTCAAGGGCGGGTATCTTAGGTAATCATATCTTATGTTGTGAACATATATTGTCAAGATATAATCTACCCTTTGTTGAAGAGTAAGCATTATCTTGAGAATGTCAACAAGTTGATTATTGAGAACTGTATTCTTTTTGATAAGTAGTTATCAATATGTTTGGTAATCATGATAGGTGAATGAGACTCAAGGACTAAAAGATGAATTCACAATTCAGATTGACAGTACTGTTATCCGACTATATGAATGTAAACATGAATACTGAAGGTAAAGGGACATTAGTATCCCTTTCCAAGTCTAGTTACCGCTTCAGATATGTTCTTATGCATCAGAGTGCTATTATCGTTATGTAATGTTACTAACGTGAACTTATTAGTTAGTTGATTCTTTGATTAAAGAGTTTAATCGCAGGAGAATTAATAACTGATCTAAGTCAATAATTACGAACCTGGGAAGTTCCATTCTTAGCTCCATAAGAATGCTTGGAAAGGTATAAAGAGGTGGACCAATCAATTGGATGTGTTTCAATCGATTGTAGGGGTTCAATCGATTGCATGGGTTCCAATCGATTGGATGTGTTTCAATCAATTGAAACTATGGTCAATTAGAAAACTTGTAAGTAGAGGACTTGTGGGACCGAATTTTGAAGAATGTCATTTCCCTTCTCCCAAAAGTTTTGGATATTTATGTTTCTAAGTCTCTAGAGCTTCCTCATCTCTGTATTAGTCCCCATAAGCCCTAGCCTTTCGGAAAGCATTCGATGACACGTAAGAGTGAAGATTTTCCGGAGGAAGTTGCTGAAAAATCTCTGTATCTATTCAAGGTCTTCGTTCTAGCATCCTAAGAGGTATGTTCTTTTGTCTACCCATCACTAGATTCTATAAGTAGTAGGTCTCTAATACTGAAAAGATTTTTTCATGTATTTTTCACTACAAATTAAGTTTTTCGAAAACTAAATCCAATATTAGGGAACATCAATGTCATCTCAGGAGGACCCTTAGGCGGCCGGGATTCTTGGTCAACTTGTAAGAGGCATGCTCGGGCTTCTAGATATCCATGTGAATCAGAAGTTGCCTCTATGCAGTCAGCAGCCCATTAACAGTCTAATGAGCTCAAATTCTCTATCATGCCCTGGAGTAGTAAAAATAGAGGTGTCAAACGGGCCGAGTTGGACTTAGTTAAAGAGGGCACTATTGGGTTTATGGGGCGGGCCGGTCTGGGCTCTCTCGAAAATCGGGTCAGGCTCAGTCAAAGAGGGCCCTATCGATCTTTCGGGGCGAGTTGTCCTGGCTCTCTCAGAAATCGGGCAGGGTCCCGTGCCTGCATACATGGGACCGGACAGGCTATAGGGTCGGGCCAGGCTGGGGTTAGGGGAGTGAGGAAGTTTGTCTGAATTGAAATTTTGAATAAATGTTTTGGGGGGAAAATGTTGGTTGGGAAATTTGGGTTAGATGTAAAATTTACTCTTTAATTTCAGAGGGTCTCCATGTATGCAAGCATGGGCTCCATCGAAATGAATGACCCAGATCGTTATGTACACATAGCATTACACATTATTAGAGTAAAGATTAGTGCACAAAAAGATCTGGGTCATTAATTTCGGTGGCTCCCATGTATGCAGGCACGGGCTCCACCGAAATAAATGGCCCAGATCTTTATGTCGGGCTCCACCGAAACTAATTATGTGCACACTTCATGTGCACATAGCATTACCCTTATTTTTATTTTATATAAAATAAAGATTACTAAAGAAAATTATTTACTATTCAATAAAAATTAAAGATTACCAATAAAAACTAAACATTAAAGATTACCAGCATTGGTCATTTAAAAATTAAAATCTTTTAAAAACTAAAGATTACTAAACATTAATTCATATAATAAAAGGTACAGATTATTTTTTATTTAATAAAAATTAAAGAGAGGGCTAATATTTGTCATTTAAAAATTAAATTCTAATTAAAACTAAAGATTACTAAACATTAGTTTATTAAATAAAAAGTTAAGATTACATTTTAAAGAATTGAGTTTACTTATTTTTTTTCTTTAAGCCGTTCACAGTTTATACTTACGCAGGCCAGGAGTATTAGATTTGTTTGGGAATGGTTGATCTTCAATTCTTCACTATTCTCATTCTTCAATTTTCTTCAATAATATTCCAATATACGAAATTTTCAACAATACAATCTTGTCAGTTTGGAGTTCGATATTGTGCATGATCCCAATCCTTCAAGCATGTCTGGAGATAATCTGCTCCTCCTTTCCTCTATGTAATACCCCGTATTTTTCTAATACAAATATTCTATTCTAAAATATGATAAGGTATCCGTTAATTTTTTTGGGTAGTGTTTACAGGCCCTATATATATTTAACGATATAATTAACATGGGAATTAAGTACCTGGGTCATGTATACCCATTGGGCTAGTGTTTTAAGTAATTGGGAATATGTTTCGGGCACATATGAAACCTTTTTGTGAGGCCCAAAGCCAAAAAATGAGATTTAACTTTAATTAAGAGATTTTAGTATTATAAACCTAGTAGAAGAGAAAAAAAATCCTATAGAAATTATTTTACATTAGAAAGAGGCTGCACAAAGAGAAGAAGAGGAGAGAAGAGAGGAGGAGCGTCCAGGGTTTTGGTCTTCTTCATCCTAAACTTTGTTTTCTTTGCATAAGGTGAGTAAAACACTTTCTTCCCTAAAATTTAATATTAATCTAGGGTTTCTTTTCTTATACATAAATATATATGTATATATGTATATGTATGTGTGCATGTGTGTGTGTGTGGATATACATATACAATAAATACAAGTGTGTAGATAATTGGACAAGCACGAATCCTTAAGAGGGAATTCAAATTACGTGTTACATTTTGGAAATTTTAGAACTTTGATTCGTATTTAGAAACTATTAAAATCTGTTTTGGTATAAATTCTGAAACAAATAGCAAACGTCGTTATTTTTTAAAGTTTTTGGAGTTCTGAACAAAAACGACAATACATAGCTTTTTCGTGTTTTGTATTATTTTTTTTCATGAAAATGTCGTTTAGAGCTTCAAAATTGAACTTTACAATCAGGTGGTCGAGTGGACAAAATGTGCAGTTTTTCCTTTGCGCATGTTTGGTATTAGTAATGAGATTATCTTTACTTCTTGAGTCTTCTACATGTTTGTAACTGATATTGTAGAGTTATTTATGTTTTTGGTTGTTCAGGATAAAGTTGTAATGAATGAAATTTAGTCTGTTCAAGTTTAGCGTTTATATCATTATTTGTGTTAATCCCTTTGATTGCAGGAGGATGGGTCAGCTAACATTTTTGTGCAGGTTAGACCTCCCCTACATAAGGTAAGTAGTGTTGATATTTATTATGAGCACGAGAAACTAAACTGTCATCTGTTAGTTCAGACCTTGTGGGTGAAAACTAAAGTCTTTTGTCTCATCGTGTTATTATTGTAGAAGTTCAGAACGTGTTTCTGTTTAGAGCATATTAAAAAGAGTTAACGATCTATGAAAATTATAAAGAGTTGCATGGACATGTAAAACTTAATTTCGGACAGTTGGCGTGTTTTGAGTTTTTACTAAAAACGTAGTTAAGGGCTTGGTTTTGGACTTTTTCGCTGGATTATATAGGTCATATGATGGAACTTACGTCTCGACAAGACATATTATTTTGGTTTCTTTTTGTTTGTTCATGGATTTTTTTGGGTCTCATGTTTTACTCATTCCAGCTTATATACTAACCCAGATGTCTCCATGCGTCTCGGGTGCGTTCAATTTATGAACATAGCCGAAGAATGTTTTTAGGTTATGATCGTAGTATCTGGTAGTGGCTATGATGTAGTTGGGATTAGCAAGCTTGGAATTATAGACTTTGGAGTTTAGCGTGATTATGATCATTTGGGATTTTTGGCGCATGTGCCAATTGTTTTAGAAATTGAAATTTGAGAGTTAGTATCATTTGTATTTCGATTTAAATTTATCCTGATTTGGAGTTCTGTCCATTTTGGTTTTAGATTGACAACTACTGTTTAAGTTTCTAGTTTATTTTATTGTTGTCAGGTAGTATGTCACGACCCATCCCACTACGCGTGGAAATAGGGCACGTGGCACGCCACCAAGGCTTAACCAAACATCATATAACTATACGCAGCGGAAAGAACTTTAAAACAACCCTGGGTATTTTAAAACTTTAGGAAACATTGCCCTCTGAGTGGTACATTTCATTAGAATCAGAGTTATAAAAAGTTTTGACCAATTGGAAACACATCCAAAAGAATCAATTTTGAAAACAGAGGTTCAGTCGACTGTGCCTCGGGTCCAGTCGACTGTACCTAGCAAAAACCAAAACCTAAAATTCTCAACAGAGGTTCAGTCGACTGGTCAGAGGACCCAGTCGACTGTGTTATGCAGAACTAAAATGCAACATTTTACAAAGGGGGTCCAGTCGACTGATCTGGGTACCCAGTCGACTGGTTTTTCCATTAATAGAAGCAGTAGCCAAAACCAACAGTGTTCAGTCGACTGATAAAGGGTCCAGTTGACTGCCTCTCTTACTATTCACTTTCAGTGTCTCAAATACACGGGATCCAGTCGACTGATACAGGGTCCAGTCGACTGCTCCCCTGCTGGGCTGCCCTTTGTTGAAAATACTAACCCAGGCTTCTCTCATATCAATAAATAATCACAACCAACACTAATAACAACTTACTAAATATAACTACAGACGTTCAATTACAAGATTACAATATTACGAAACTAATCCATGATTTTATTACAACATATTATTACAATTTCCCAATCCTTACACAAGTTTTCAGGATTAAAACAAAAACATACACAAAGGTGATTCCCCGGCGTTCATCGGCCTCACTCATTGCGATTCTTCTTGTCTTTCTTCTTACCTGCAATGGAGTACATCTCCACTGCTCAGCTATATGCTGAGCATACAATTCTAAATGTATGCTTATATGACAATTCATGGTTTAAACATCTAAAACACATAGAAATAGTCTCTAGGGTGAATGGTACGCATTCATCCGGTCGATGCCGTAGGAGGCCCTCCTCTCCCACGCATCTCGTACACTGGTTGGGCCTTCCTCCATACCAGGTATCGTGTCCTGGTTGGGCCCACCTCCAATCCAGACACAACCATAATTCCAATTCCATCCCAATCACAATCAAATCACAATCCTCAAGGTTCGAGGAGCTTACCCCGGATGAATTTGCACCAAACTCCCCTTTGACCCAAGTAGAAACATAACATGCTCACATAAACAGTTATACGTGCTTTTCATATAATTTCACGTGCATAATTAACGGGCCTAATTAATACATGAATTTCGCCCGGATCCAAGAATATCAAAGTTGATGTTCAAAACATGAAAATCCATATATTTCATAGATCTAGTATTCATACCTCACGCGAATCTCTTCAAACTTTGAAGGATCGTCTAGGGGCCTAATTAATAGTCGGATTCCAAATTATACGCGATTCCTACGAGTTTTACCTGATTTTCCCCAATTGCTAGAAATTAGATATTTCAAAAAAGTTTGCCAAACGCGGCCTAATTACTGTCAAAACGTAGATCTTACCTCCACGAGTTCAAATATAAAATCTGGAGAAAATCTGACGGACGGAAGGTCGTCGATCGGCATCGTAAAGCCAGTTGGCTCAATCTCCCTTCTCTCTCCTCTCTCTAGATATTTTTGGAAGTTTGGATGAGAATGAAATCTCATCCACTTGTATATATATACAAACTTTTTGGGAATTACGTTTACCTCCCTGCAAGTTTCTCAAAACTGCTCATCAACCCATGAAACTTCACACACGGTCATTTTATGCCTTTACGAGTGAAAATTATAAATTTCAAAAGTTTCCGACTAAGTTTCGTTTGGGTCCAAATATAACGTCCGAAAACTAAATTATGTGAAATCTCTACACAACTTACCTTTTTTTTATTTAACGTGGCACTCACATTCTCACCACAGTGCTCAAACTGATATAACAATATCAAAGATTACCAGAATTTCCACAACACAAATAAAATTACTATTCATCAAATACCAGATAGTCAGATAACATTTAAATCATATAAATGCCATTTACTCATGCCCATGCAACATGAACTGCCATGTTCCCGTGTCCTCACTGACACCTTACCGTTGACTCACAGTCAACCTCAACTCAAATTATTAATAACATTAATAATTTTAAAATTTCAATTGATGCATTTTCAAAATCATAAATTTCTGGAACGGGTGTGACATAGTATTCCGATTTTGTATTTTTAAAAAATTGAGGCACTACAATTTGGTATCAGAGCAGCTAAGTTACCCTAGACAGCATAAAGTTACCCTAGATAACAATTGGTTGGCTTGAACTTCAGAGCACTTGGTTACTTTGTTACCCTAGATTTGAGAGTGACTAGGTGATCCTCGGATCATGTAAATGGGTTAATAGGTACACTTGGTTTCCTTCGATTAGTAAATATCAAGGTTGCCTTCCGGTTTGTGGTTTAAGGGTCTTGTAGTTTTGTGGTTGCATTTTAAGTTGGCATTGTTAGCTGAGGTTAGCTATTTTCTTTTTAGTATATGGTTGGAGTTTTATTTTTTAGCTCTAGTTATTAGTACTTTGGATACTCCGTTTCTTGTTAATTTCAGGGATGAAATTCCTTAAAGAGGGTAGAATATAATACCCCATATTTTTTCTAATACAAATATTCTATTCTAAAATATGATTAGGCATCAGTTTATTTTTTTGGGTAGTGTTTACAGACCCTATATGTATTTAAGGATATAATTAACATGGGAATTAAGTACCCGGGTCCTGTATACCCACTAGGCTAGTGTTTTAAGTACTTGGGAATGTGTTCGGGTCCATATGAAACCTTTTTTGTGAGGCCCAAAACAAAAAAAAAATGGAATTTAACTTTAATTAAGAGATACTCCCTCCGTTCCATTTTATTTTTCCATCTTTCATTTTTGGGATATCCCAAAATTGTTGTCCATTTTCCTAAATTAGTATGCAAAATTTTACTTAGTTTCCCAAACTACCCTTCCTTGCAATCAACACCAAAACAAAACAAAACAAAAAAAGAAAGTGCAATGATTATGGGCAATTGTGGAAAGTAGGTGTGGATTCTTTTTGTCCCCTTAAATAGTTGGATTCCCCAAGATGGACACATAAAATGGGACAGAGAGAGTATTAGTCTTATAAACCTAGTAGAAGAGAAAGAGATCCTATATAAATTATTTTATGTTAGAAAGAGGCTCCACAAAGAGAAGAAAGGAGGAGGGTCCAGGGTTTTGGTCTTCTTCATCCTAAACTTTGTTTTCTTTGCATAAGGTGAGTAAAACACTTTCTTCCCTAAAGTTTGAATCTAGGGTTTCTTTTCTTATACATGAATTATATATATATATATGTGTGTGTGTGTGTGTGTGCGTGTGTGTGGATATACATATAAAATATATACAAGTGTATATATAAATGCAGAAACATGAATCAGTAAGAAGGAATTCAAATTACTTGTTACATTTTGGAAATTTTAGAACTTTGCTTCGTATTTAGAAACTGTTAAAATCTGTTTTGGTATAAATTCTGAAATAAATAGAAAACGTCGTTATTTTGCAAAGTTTCACGAGGAGTTCTAAACGAAAACGACAATATGAAACTTTTTTGTGTTTAACAGTTTTCCAAAAATTGCAATTGTTATGAGTTTCAGGCCAATTTCTACTTCTGCGTTTTTCATGAATTCTTCTTTTGTACTATTTAATGTAATTTACATTACCTAGAGGGGGGTTTTTGTAATTTTTCATCAATTATTGATTATTATAGCTATTTATTTTAAATTGTATGGTATAATTTCCATTTCTAAATTAGTAGGATATTCTGTTCTGGTTCCAAAAAATTAAAAAGTTGTATTAAATTATTTATACGATATTTCCGCATTTATGAACATTGTTTTACAATTTATTAAATTATAAAACTATAGATAATTACTTAAATCAGCATTTGATGGAGTATACTCTGGGTTGTCCAAAATTGACACCATCTTTGGTGTCTAGCATGTTTCTGATGTCATTGTATGCCCCTTGTACTTTTATATATTGTATTTTTGGCATTTTTTTTATTGATTAAACTGTTTCCGGGAAAAAAAAATAGTTGATTTAATTGGACAGTTTATTATTTTAGTTATCTATGCTATACCCAAAAATTTGGGTAAAATGCAAAAATGTTTCTATGGTATTTTGTATCTATTAAAAATAGTTTGATGTGTAAACGATTATACTTGGGTATATTATTTGAATTCGGTCACATGATGACTATATTAAAAATATTATTTTAACTTAAAAAAATGCATAGTTAATAACATGCAACTCCGAAAAATATGTCATTGGTGCCTAAGGTCTTAGAATAATGCTTAGGACAAAACCTGAAAATTTGGAGACGTTTCGATATCGTAAAAAATACATCTTATTTGTAAGACTCCCATTGTTATAGAAAACCCTTGTTTTCACATAAAAAGCTGTGATAGCCTCACTACAAGGAAAAAGGCCTTTTATGTCACTTAAAAAGTGACATAAATAGGTATTTATGTCACTTTTTTTTTCAGTAAAAAGTGACATAAATGGAGGCGACATAAATGTTTTAAAAGTGACATAAATACTTTCGAAAAAGTGACATAAATGTTTCATAAATCCAACAAATTTGTTAATAAAAAGTGACATAAATACTTAAAAGTGACATAAATACCATTTTATTTATGTCACTTTTAACATAAAGTGACATAAAAGTAGAAAGTGACATAAATACCAAACAAAATTATAACATCAAAGACTAAAAAGTGACATAAATACTTAAAAGTGACATAAATACTATTTTATTTATGTCACTTTTAACCTAAAGTGACATAAAAGTGGAAAAGTGACATAAATACCAAACAAAAATTAATACATCGAAGTCTTAAAAGTGACATAAATACTTAAAAGTGACATAAATACCATTTTATTTATGTCACTTTTAACCTAAAGTGACATAAAAGTAGAAAAGTGACATAAATACCAAACAAAATTATTACATAAGAGCCTTAAAAGTGACATAAATGCTGTAAAAGTGACATAAATACCACCCTGTAAAAACAATATATACCACCCTGTACATATATACAATACCATGCATGCACCCTGTACAAAATTAAATCCAACTCAATATTTCAACTACTAAATTTCATATAGATTCATCTCAATATCAACCAATTAATTAGAATGAACAAAAAAAATATACAATCGATCAGAGTCAAGTGCAAATCTAATATCATATATATACATATTACATATTCATCAAAAAGCACGAACAAACCTATGAAAGCAACAAAAAAGAATTAATTAGCCCAACAAAAAGTGTGGTTTGTTTGTTAGAACCTTCCATCAAAATGTGAAACTTTGTACCTACAAAAAAGATACAGATTTCATTAATTAGTTGTATATGATTAAAATAATAAAAGAGTAAAACTATGTTTGGGGGTTTCGAGAGACCACAATGTGTTCGGGGAACTAGGAATGATGAAAGAGTCATTTTTTCGCATTTTTTGTGAACCGTGAATCCGTTATGCAATCCGTTAGTTCCCGTAAGTTTATTTAGGCATGTTTGAGGTGCGTGTAAGGTTTCGTGGCATTTGGTTAAGCGGTTTACCGATTCGCTACTCAAAACCCCAAAAACTAACTTTTTTTTCAAGCCTAAGTGACTAAATAGTAATTTTTTTGCATTTTTTGTGAACCGTGAATCCATTATTCATTCCGTTAGTTCCCGCAAGTTTATTGAGGCATGTTCGAGGTGCGTGTAAGGTTTCGTTGCGTTTGGTTAAGCGGTTTACCGATTCGCTACTCAAAACCCAAAAACTAACTTTTTTTCAAGCCTAAGAGCAACTCCAACGGGAGTTGTATATGGGTATCCATTTTAAATAACTGCCATTTTGGCAATTTTTGTCAAAAAAATTGAGCTCCAACGGAGGTTGCATATGGGTATGCAAAATGCATCCACCATGGTTGGGGACCCAAATTTATAGTCGATGGAGAGAGAAAGGGGGGAGATCCATAATTTGGTGGGAAATGTCAGACGCCACTGTTCATAGCAGTTGGGTTTCAATTTTGTTTGCAACGGCTATAAACAGTGTGCTACAATTGAAATGTTTACTGAGAAATTCAAAAATGATACACACACACACACACACACACACCAAACCACCCACTAAATGTTTACTGAGAAATTCTCATATTTACTGAGAAATTCTCAATATTTACGGAGAAATCCTCAATGTTTACTGAGAAATTTCTCATAGTTTAGTGAAACATTTCTCATATAAATGAGAAAATTCTCATATTTACTGAGAAATTCTCAATGTTTACTGAGAAATCCTCAATGTTTACTGAGAAATCCTCAATGTTTTCGCATTTTTTTGTAAACCATGTATCCTTTATGCATTCCGTTAGTTCCCGCAAGTTTATTGAGGCATGTTCTAGGTGCGTGTAAGGTTTCGTGTCGTTTGGTTAAGCGGTTTATCGATTCACTACTCAAAACCCCCAAAACTAACTTTTTTCAAGCCTAAGTGACAAAATAGTCATTTTTTTGCTTTTTTTGTAAACCGTATATCCGTTATTAATTCCGTTAGTTCCCGCAAGTTTATTTAGGCATGTTCGAGGTGCGTGCAAGGTTTCGTGTCGTTTGGTTAAGCGGTTTATCGATTCACTACTCAAAACCCCCAAAACTAACTTTTTTCAAGCCTAAGTGACAAAATAGTCATTTTTTCGCTTTTTTTGTAAACCGTGTATCCGTTATTAATTCCGTTAGTTCCCTCAAGTTTATTTAGGCATGTTCGAGATGCGTGTAAGGTTTCGTGTCATTTGGTTAAGCGGTTTATCGATTCACTACTCAAAACCCCCAAAACTAACTTTTTTCAAGCCTAAGTGACAAAATAGTCATTTTTTCGCTTTTTTTGTAAACCGTGTATCCGTTATGCATTCCGTTAGTTCCCGCAAGTTTAGTTAGGTATGTTCGAGGTGCGTGTAAGGTTACGTGGTGTTTGGTTAAGCGGTTTACCGATTCGCTACTCAAAACCCCCAAAACTAACTTTTTTTCAAGCCTAAGTGACTAAGTAGTCATTTTTTCGCATTTTTTGTAAACCATGTATCCTTTATGCATTCCGTTAGTTCCCGCAAGTTTATTGAGGCATGTTCGAGGTGCGTGTAAGGTTTCGTGTCGTTTGGTTAAGCGGTTTATCGATTCACTACTCAAAACCCCCAAAACTAACTTTTTTAAAGCCTAAGTGACAAAATAGTCATTTTTTCGCTTTTTTTGTAAACCGTGTATCCGTTATGCATTCCGTTAGTTCCCGCAAGTTTATTGAGGCATGTTCGAGGTGCGTGTAAGGTTTCGTGTCGTTTGGTTAAGCGGTTTATCGATTCACTACTCAAAACCCCCAAAACTAACTTTTTTAAAGCCTAAGTGACAAAATAGTCATTTTTTCGCTTTTTTTGTAAACCGTGTATCCGTTATGCATTCCGTTAGAGGTGCAAGTTTATTTAGGCATGTTCGAGGTGCGTGCAAGGTTTCGTGTCGTTTGGTTAAGCGGTTTATCGATTCACTACTCAAAACCCCCAAAACTAACTTTTTTCAAGCCTAAGTGACAAAATAGTCATTTTTTTGCTTTTTTTGTAAACCATGTATCCTTTATGCATTCCGTTAGTTCCCGCAAGTTTATTGAGGCATGTTCGAGGTGCGTGTAAGGTTTCATGTCGTTTGGTTAAGCGGTTTATCGATTCACTACTCAAAACCCCCAAAACTAACTTTTTTTCAAGCCTAAGTGACTAAATAGTCATTTTTTCGCATTTTTTGTAAACCGTGTATCCTTTATGCATTCCGTTAGTTCCCGCAAGTTTATTTAGGCATGTTCGAGGTGCGTGCAAGGTTTCGTGTCGTTTGGTTAAGCGGTTTATCGATTCACTACTCAAAACTCCCAAAACTAACTTTTTTTCAAGCCTAAGTGACTAAATAGTCATTTTTTCGCTTTTTTTGTAAACCGTGTATCCGTTATTAATTCCGTTAGTTCCCGCAAGTTTATTTAGGCATGTTCGAGGTGCGTGCAAGGTTTCGTGTCGTTTGGTTAAGCGGTTTATCGATTCACTACTCAAAACTCCCAAAACTAACTTTTTTTCAAGCCTAAGTGACTAAATAGTCATTTTTTCGCTTTTTTTGTAAACCGTGTATCCGTTATTAATTCTGTTAGTTCCCGCAAGTTTATTTAGGCATGTTCGAGGTGCGTGTAAGGTTTCGTGTCATTTGGTTAAGCGGTTTATCGATTCACTACTCAAAACCCCCAAAACTAACTTTTTTTCAAGCCTAAGTGACTAAATAGTCATTTTTTCGCATTTTTTGTAAACCGTGTATCCTTTATGCATTCCGTTAGTTCCCGCAAGTTTATTTAGGCATGTTCGAGGTGCGTGCAAGGTTTCGTGTCGTTTGGTTAAGCGGTTTATCGATTCACTACTCAAAACTCCCAAAACTAACTTTTTTCAAGCCTAAGTGACAAAATAGTCATTTTTTCGCTTTTTTTGTAAACCATGTATCCTTTATGCATTCCGTTAGTTCCCGCAAGTTTATTGAGGCATGTTAGAGGTGCGTGTAAGGTTTCGTGTCGTTTGGTTAAGCGGTTTATCGATTCACTACTCAAAACCCCCAAAACTAACTTTTTTAAAGCCTAAGTGACAAAATAGTCATTTTTTCGCTTTTTTTGTAAACCGTGTATCCGTTATGCATTCCGTTAGTTCCCGCAAGTTTATTTAGGCATGTTCGAGGTGCGTGTAAGGTTTCGTGTCGTTTGGTTAAGCGGTTTATCGATTCACTACTCAAAACCCCCAAAACTAACTTTTTTCAAGCCTAAGTGACAAAATAGTCATTTTTTCGCTTTTTTTGTAAACCGTGTATCCATTATGCATTCCGTTAGTTCCCGCAAGTTTATTTAGGCATGTTCGAGGTGCGTGTAAGGTTTCGTGGCGTTTGGTTAAGCGGTTTACCGATTCGCTACTCAAAACCCCAAAAACTAATTTTTTTTTCGAGCCTAAGTGACTAAATAGTAATTTTTTTGCATTTTTTGTGAACCGTGAATCCATTATTCATTCCGTTAGTTCCCGCAAGTTTATTAAGGCATGTTCGAGGTGCGTGTAAGGTTTCGTTGCGTTTGGTTAAGCGGTTTACCGATTCGCTACTCAAAACCCCAAAAACTAACTTTTTTTCAAGCCTAAGAGCAACTCCAACGGGAGTTGTATATGGGTATCCATTTTACTGAAAAATTTCTCATAGTTTAGTGAAACATTTCTCATGTAAATGAGAAAATTCTCATATTTACTGAGAAATTCTCAATATTTACTGAGAAATCCTCAATGTTTAATGAGAAATTTCTCATAGTTTAGTGAAACATTTCTCATATAAATGAGAAAATTCTCATATTTACTGAGAAATTCTCAATGTTTACTGAGAAATCCTCAATGTTTACTGAAAAATTTCTCATAGTTTAGTGAAACATTTCTCATATAAATGAGAAAATTCTCATATTTACTGAGAAATTCTCAATGTTTACTGAGAAATCCTCAATGTTTACTGAGAAATTTCTCATAGTTTAGTGAAACATTTCTCATATAAATGAGAAAATTCTCATATTTACTGAGAAATTCTCAATGTTTACTGAGAAATCCTCAATGTTTACTGAAAAATTTCTCATAGTTTAGTGAAACATTTCTCATATAAATAAGAAAATTCTCATATTTACTGAGAAATTCTCAATGTTTACTGAGAAATCCTCAATGTTTACTGAAAAATTTCTCATAGTTCCCGCAAGTTTATTTAGACATGTTCGAGGTGCGTGTAAGGTTTCGTGGCGTTTGGTTAAGCGGTTTATCGATTCACTACTCAAAACCCCCAAAACTAACTTTTGGTTAACGTAGCGTTCCTCTATTAAATTAAACATATGAGAATACTATGCTCAAGGTCAAGAACTAACCACTTGAAATCTCACTAGAAAATTGCAATAACTATTCACAACTAAAACACTCCAAACTTGCAATAGCAAAGCGGGCTTCGAAAAAATAAATAATAGAAAAAGCAATTTTGGACATATGAAGATGCATGTTTATTGTGATATAAGCAAGTTAATTACCTATGCTTTCATTCGGGTATATGTTCCACAACGAAATCTATGAACTCAGTCCGCATTTCGTTGATATCTTCAAGTGTGTAAGTTTTTTTATCACACAACCTTTTCATCTAAACAATTCAAAACAAAAGTTAATTAATGATCATCAAAAAACAAAAAAGATGCGAAAAGTTAATTAATGATCAAAACTCTCATGTACCTATAACATAAATCATGATAAAGTTAAAATTACCATGATGAGTACTTGCTAATGGTAGTAAATAATTAAATCAAATGTTTTAATACGCTGACCTCTCGGGTGAGTACATCCATCTAAAGAAAACCGGACCACCAAGTTCAACCTCTCTAACAAGATGCACCATCAAATGCACCATTATGTCGAAGAATGATGGTGGAAAGTATTTTTCCAGCAAGCATAGTGTGACCACGAGTTCCTTTTGGATTTCTTGTAGCTTCTGCACATCCACAACTTTGGCACAAATAGCATTGAAGAAGAAGCACACTCTGATAATAGCATATCTCACATGCTTTGGCAACACACCTCGTATTACAATAGGAATAAGTTGTTGCATTAAGACATGGCAATCATGGGACTTAAGTCCATACAATTTCAAATCTTCCATTGACACACGACTTCTAAAATTTGAAGAATATCCGTCGGGACCTTAAGCTCAAGCAACGATTTGCACACCATTATTTTTTCTGCTCTAGTTAACGAATAACATGCTGGTGGTAGGTACGTCCTTGTCCCCTTAACTTACGGTGCCAATTCTTTCCTTAAACCCATTTCTACAAGGTCCTTTCGACAATTAACTCCATCTTTTGTTTTCCCTGGAATGTTGAGTAGGGTCCCAATGATATTATCACAAACATTCTTTTCAATGTGCATGACATCCAAGTTATGTCGAATAGGCAGATGTTTCCAGTACTCGAGCTCAAAAAAAATAGACTTCTTCTTCCAACTTGTAACGTCAACATTGTGTGCATTTTCTTTCTTATTTCCTTTCTTCCTCTTCTTTGATGTTGATTTCTTATTTTTGAAATTTTTCTTTCCCCATGAAACCTTGATCCCCCCCACCTTTAATAATATCTGTTCACCACTCAATGACTCGGGATGTGACCCAAACTCTTGATCACCATTAAAAGCCTTCTTTTGATTTCGAAACGGATGATTCCGTGGAAGATATCTTCTATGCCCTGTATAAATACACTTACTACAATGTGTCAGTCTACGAGAATATGTTTTCTCATTGCATATTGGACAAGCAAAATATCCTTTAACGGTACAACCAGACAAATTTCCATATGCAGGAAAATCGTTAATTGTCCATAATAACACGGCCTTTAAGGTGAAAGATTGCTTTTGATAGGCGTCATAAGCCTCAACTCCATCCTCCCATAATGTTTTCAAATCCTCAATCAGAGGTGCTAAATAAACATCTATATCATTGCCAGGTTGTTTTGGACCTGAAATCAACATTGTCAACATCGTAAACTTTCTCTTCATGCACAACCACGGTGGAAGGTTGTATGTGTTCAACATAACAGGCCAACAACTGTACCTAGTACTAAGGGTACCGTACGGATTAATTCCATCCGCTGAAAGTGACAGCCGTAGGTTTCTCGGTTCTGCTGCGAACTCGGGCCACTTAACATCAATTATTTTCCACGTTGGCGAGTCTGCTGGGTGACGCAATTGACCATCAACTTCTCTTCCTTTCGCATGCCATGTTAAATCATTTGCCGTCTGGGCAGATTGAAACCACCTTCTAAATCTTGGAATGGGTGGAAAGTACCATAATACTTTGGCAGGTACACCCTTGTTTTGTTTATCCTTACTTTCTGTGGGCATATTTTTCTTCACCTTATACCTTGACACTCCACACTTTGGACATGTAGTTGAATCTTCATACTCATTTCTATAGAGTATGCAATCATTGGGGCATGCATGTATTTTCCTGTATTCCATTCCAAATGTCGACAAGATACGCTTAGCCTCAATGGTTGACAAGGGCAATTCATTATCTTCCGGAAGCATGTCGGAGAACAATGCCAAGACATCCGAAAAGCTTTTATCACTCCACCCACTCTTGGCCTTAATATTGAAGAGCTTCACTGTTGCAGATAACTTAGTGTGCTTCGTACACCCTTTATACAAAGGTTTCTTTGCATCTTCAAGCAATTTTTGGAATCCTTCATTATCACCTAAGGCACTTGCATTTACAGACTGAACCATTTCTATTGTTCTTGCAACATCATTAAAGGTCTCCTCTTCATCATCTTTGGAGATAGGCTCGTCTACATTGAAATTTGGCGGTATTTCATTCCGATCATCTTCCCCATGCCACTTCCATATGGTGTAGCTGGGATCAATACCGTATCTAGTGAGATGAAATTGGATCTCTTTCAGTTCTAACTTATAAAAATTCTGACATTGAGTGCATGGACACCGAATTGAGTTCAGATCCTTCGCACCATCTTCAACAACATTAAGAAAATGTTGAACCCCTTCCCTGTATTCATTCGACAATAGCCCTTTCTTCATCCAAGACCTATCCATATCCTAGAACAAAGAACGTAGCAACCTTTAATTTGCATGTTTTGTATATATAATCCTACTCCAACCAACATAAAAGAACAATGAATTCAATAAAAAAGGATGGGCCTTAAACTAATTATTGCTACACCATCTATGATGGTTAGAGAAATCCATCATAGAGCATAGAGTTCTACTGGGCTCATGAATTTAGAGACAGAAAAGAAAAAAAATCATAGAGCATATATAAATATATAGGGAATCGTCATGAGCACATATGCAAGTCAGTGCACATTTTTCACGTGAACGTACACAAGAAGCATACAAAACAGTGTGCTAAACATGTGCACAAACTATGAAAACTGGAGCATAGACATTTTAATGCAGTTTAAGTCATATGCCCAGAAAACTACCATTCCCAACTACCATTCTCAATTACCATTCTTCTTCTATCAACCATTTCTCATATAATATGAGAAAATTCTCATATTTACTGAGAAATTCTCAATGTTGACTGAGAAATCCTCAATGTTTACTGAGAAATTTCTCATAGTTTAGTGAAACATTTCTCATATAATATGAGAAAATTCTCATATTTACTGAGAAATTCTCAATGTTTACTGAGAAATCCTAAATGTTTACTGAGAAATTTCTCATAGTTTAGTGAAACATTTCTCATATAATATGAGAAAATTCTCATATTTACTGAGAAATTCTCAATGTTTACTGAGAAATCCTCAATGTTTACTGAGAAATTTCTCATAGTTTAGTGAAACATTTCTCATATAATATGAGAAAATTCTCATATTTACTGAGAAATTCTCAATGTTTACTGAGAAATCCTAAATGTTTACTAAGAAATTTCTCATAGTTTAGTGAAACATTTCTCATATAATATGAGAAAATTCTCATATTTACTGAGAAATTCTCAATGTTTACTGAGAAATCCTCAATGTTTACTGAGAAATTTCTCATAGTTTAGTGAAACATTTCTCATATAATATGAGAAAATTCTCATATTTACTGAGAAATTCTCAATGTTTACTGAGAAATTTTCAATGTTTCCATTTTTTCTTCTAAAAATTGTAAGGAAAAAACAAAAACAATACAATTAGACAAGAGAGCACAATATAAAAATTGAGTTCAAGTTTATATTTATAGACATTTGGAATGGTATAAAAGTAAAAGCACAAAAAAAAAATAGCCGTTGAAGGAGGAATAGAGGATACAAAATTGTGAACCAAAATGTTGAAGCAGCCAAAAAACAAATTGCCGTTGAAAGTTGAGGAAAAAAAAAATAGCCGTTGAACTAACACGTGGCAAGGGCCCACGTTGGATCCTGGGGAAAGTATTCAAAATGTAGCCGTTGTGGCTTTTGTCTGGTGTGTCACCGGCTGGGCCCCTCATTTGACAATAGTCATTTGAGATATCAAATATGACAATACAAATAGCTTTTTCATTTTTTGGTAGACCCTTTAGTTATGCGTTGGAGTGGGTGGAATTTTAAGAGCTTTCATTTTATGACTTTAGTAGGGTATTTGGTAGGTGGGTTGGAGTTGCTCTTAGGCTGTATTACCTAAATGATACTGAAATTCTTTGCATTAGTTTAGACCAAAGTGGAGTATTTATTGGCCAAAAATTTCAGCCTTTTCAACAAGTGTATCCGGGTATTGCCTTGTCTAATCAACAACTATTTATCTTATGACAACTAAAAAGCATTTGTCTAAGAGCATTCGATTAAAAGATGAAAATTACTTTTGGATAAATCACCAATCACTATCTATAAAAGAGGTGGCTTCCATGTAAGGACCGCACAAGTGATTTATAAATTAAAAATGCTCCCTTTCAAACATACAGAAATCACTTTTGTCTTTCATTTTGGATGAGTTTCTAACAGACTATAACCAAAGTCCACAGATATTTGGTATTGTGTTGTGAAAGAAAAGGTTTCAAGAAATGTAGATCCTAAAAGCCAAGTAATTAAAGATAACTTAGGTGTGTTTTTAGAAGCAAAACTTGAGGGCACAACGAATTTTAATAGCTCTCATCAACCTCTAAATTAATTATGAAATGTCTAAGGTCAGAGTAACTTCATGAGAATACTAAGATTTCACTCTATAACACAAACATCTTACAGCGGCCAAAAGACTACCTTTATATGTTTATGACAAAGCAACCTCTTCATTACCCATTTTCTGTCGTTTTCTTTCTTGCTTGCTAATCACCCATCTCAGCATTCTCACTTTTACACAATTATTGACATTTGAAGTCATTATTCCTTAACATGACCTCTAAATCACCTCTCTCAAGACTAATTATTAATCAAAAGAAAAATAATTGTAGCTATTAATCCATCCCACATTGATACACACACGTGGGCAAAATATTTCATAATTAGATTAGAATCCTAGGTATAGGTACATAATTTCTATACAGGAAATGCTATGTTGGAGTACCTAAGGGGCTCCAATTAGATTACAAAACCTATAAATAAAACCATAGAGATGAAGAGGAGCAAAAATATTGAAAATCATTAAGAAAAATAATAATTAGGAATCTTGAATAATCCATAATGACGGGAATTTAGTACTCTATCTAATTGACCAGCCTGTGGTTTCGAAATACAAAACCAAAGGAAGCATATCCATGTTATACAGACTCTATATGTTAAGTTGTGGAGACTGATCACCTTTCGACCTTGAAGCCACTACGCATAATGGGGTCCCGCTCCCGAAAGAGCGGGCGGGGGTCAAGGGGAGGCCGCCCCTTGCGGGGTCCAGGGGCAGCGCCCCAGGAAGAAAAATTTTCGTGGGCTATTTCTTTATCAGTTTCAGAGCTAATTTTTAATTTCCAAACTCTTCCCCAAATAGATGCATTTATCTTGAAAAAGGCATATTCGTGTAAATCCACATTAATTAGTACTCAAATTAATAAGAGATGACAAACAAATGGCCAATCAAAATCTACAAGAAGCAAAACAAATGTCCCAAATCTCATTCATACAAAGACAAAGCCTTTTCTCATGTTAATGCCCCGTACATATATAAATGTGTGTGTGTGTGTGTGTGTGTGTGTGAGAGAGAGAGAGAGAGAGAGAGAGAGACCTGGAGATCAAGGGGAAGCTAGGCAGAGCAACGGCGTCGCAGAGAAGCAGCGGCGGCGCAGAGAATGGAGGCGGCGACGGCGGCGGCGGCGGTAGAATGGAGGCGACGGCGGTTGAGTGGTTTGGGTTTGGGAATGGATATGGAGATAGGGTTTGGGTTTGGGTTTGGGAATGGAGATGGAGAGAGGCTAGGGTTTGGGTTAATTATATTTGGGTTTGGGAATGGAGATGGAGAGAGGATTTAGGAATGGAGATGGAGAGAGGGATTGGGAATGGAGATAGAGAGATCAATGGTTTGGGTTTGTGTTTTCTCATTCTGAACATTTATCAATTCCCCCGCCCTTTCCCGCGCGCAAGATGACTTTTATGTCACTTTTTGTAAAATTTTTGTATATTTATGTCACTTTTTTGAAAAACTGACATAAAAAAATTTGCAATATTTACAAAATTGCCACCGCGTTTTTATTTATGTCACTTTTTAAAAGGTGACATAAAAGTATTATTATTTATGTCACTTTTTCAAAAAGTGACATAAATAAGAAATTTGTATTATTTACATGTTTGCCACCGCGTTTTTATATATGTCACTTTTTAAAAAAGTGACATAAATACGTTATCATTTATGTCACTTTTTTAAACAAATGACATAAATAATCCAGTATTTATGTCACTTTTTTAAAAAGTGACATAAATACTAAAAAAGTGACATAAAAAGACCCAGCTAGAAATATTTATGTCACTCAAAATAAAAGTGACATAAATACAAGTTTTAAAGTGACATAAAAAGCCATTTTTCTTGTAGTGCCTCCAGATTGAGTCTAGTCAATGATTTTAAACTTAGAATGCTGTGAGTATCATCATATGGAGCTTAGGATACACTTTTGCTAAAAATTATGAAAATGCCCTTGTAGGAGCATAAATTATTATTTTGTCCCTACGTTGAGAACATGGATTTAATTGTTATTTTATCATTATATGAATTGTATAGGGTTCATGATATAACTTATATTTCAAGAAAAAAAACTAGTATATTATGAAGTTATCCATCCATGTGAGCAAAAGTTTTTTCCTTGATTAATGTGAATCATGGCATCATTCCCATAGATTGAGAATTATGAATCTTTTGACATTCTTTTTGTGTGAAAGCTTCACCCTTGTTAATGTTAATTGTGGTGGAAATCTCATATGTTGAGTATTATTAATCCATTGATATTTTATATGGAAAAAGTGATTGAAGCTTTTCCCTTATTAATTAATATAATTGTGATTTTGCTATCATAAATTGAGAAGATTCAATATGGATTTTATAATTGATATTACCCTCCTATGATGGAGACTTGGGAATTGAGACTGTCTATGGAATTGACTTGATTTAATTAATCGAAGAATGGATACAAAAATGGTATTAGATGTGGCATAAATAATTGATGTGGTGCAATTAATATTGACACTGAAATGAGTAAAGTCTCATCTTGGATATTGATAATTATTGTGTTTTACTCTCATATGGTTGAAAATTGTGAATCTTTTGATGTGGTATTATGGAATTTACATTACTTGATGTGTCCAATGAAGGTTATGAACTTGGTATGAATATGGATATACTCATGTGATTGATATTTCAGTTATGTCATAATGAACTTAAAGGAAAAAAAATCCAAATCCACCACCACAACCCTTTTGTTTTGTTGAATCTACTACTTACAGAGAAACTAATCCTTATGTCTTGTGGCAAATGGTACCCAAGTCCAATCAGAGGTGCATACCTTAAGGAATGAGTTTGGGTTGATACCCTTTTTGTTTTGTTCACCAAATAATGGTGTTTCATCCCGTCTCAATATGTGACATTAGATTTTATGTGCATTTTAGCCGAATAGTGGCTTATTATAATTTTCTCATACGTCATAGCTATTCGGGATTGGGGCACACATGATACTCGATATGCCCGATTGGAGTGTCAAACCCGGAGAAGTGGCTAGGGTATGAAGAGGACCTATGAGTATGTAGGTTTTGGCACGATGTGAGGTACAATTGTAGTAGTAAGTGTGGATTTGGTACAAACTAAAAATTGTATGCACTTTTACGGTGTAATGTTCTAACATATTCCCTGGAATAGGTGGTAGGCCACACTAACACTTTTGCAGGGTAGCCTACTGTTGGGTGATATTTATGTGCCTTATAAATCATGAATAAGAAACTAACTGCCTGACTCTCTTTTACGAAGGGATGACGGAACTTCTGTCTTGTCACGATATTATACATTATTTTTGTTGTTCATGGATATGATAATGATTTGCGTATATGTTGATCGTGAATAAGAAACTAATTGTCGGAGTCTCTTGTTGGAAGAGGTGATGGAACTTATGTCTTGTCACGACACTTCGTATTATTGAATCTGTTGCTTGATATGTATGAATATGTTAGACTATGATGATTTAATGTAAAGTACTATTCCAGACATTTTCTTTGTTTGATATATATTATTATAATTTAGGTCATTTATTACATCTAAAATTATTTGTAGATATACGTATAATTTGTCTCACACATGCAGTAGTGTTTTACATTCTTTAAAAATAGTAAATGAATTGGTGAAATTGAGGCATTGACATCTTAAAGAGAAATTTTGTTATGGATATTTTTCGTGTTTTACATTTTTTTTTTCTGAAAAATGTCATTTAGAGCTTCAAAATTGGACTTTACAATCAAGTGGTCGAGTGGATAAAATGTGTAGTTTTTCTTTTTCGCATGTTTGGTCTTAGGAATGAGAATAACTTTAATTCTTGAGCCTTCTTCATGTTTGTAAATGATATTGTAGAGTTATTTTATGTTTTTGGTTGTTCAAGATAAAGTCGCAATGATTGACATTTAGTCTATTCAAGTTTAGCGTTTATATCATTAGTTGTGTTAATCCCTTTAATTGCAGGACGATGGGTTGGCTAACATTTTTGTGCAGGTTAGACCTTTCCTACGTAAGGTAAGTAGTGTTGATATTTATTATGAGCACGAGAAATTAAACTGTCATCCCTTGGTTCAGACCTTGTGGGTGAAAACTAAAGTCTTTTATCTCATCGTGTTATTATTGTAGAAGTTCAGAACTTGTTCCTGTTTGGAGCATATTAAAAAGAGTTAACGATCTCCGAAAATTATAAAGAGTTGCATGGACATGTAAAACTTGATTTCAGACAGTTGGCGTGTTTTGAGTTTTTACTAAAAATGTAGTTAAGGGCTTGGTTTTGGACTTTTTCTGCTGGATTGTATAGGTCGTATGATAGGTCGTATGATGGAACTTACATCTCGACATGACATATTATTTGGTTTCTTTTTGTTTGTTCATTGATTATTTCGGGTTTGTGTTTTACTCACACCAGTTTATACTAACCAGGAGAATGTTTTTAGGTTATGATCGTAGTATCTGGTAGCGGCTATGATGTAGTTCGGATTAGCAAACTTGGAGTTATAAACTTTGGAGTTTAGCATAATTATGATCATTTGGGATTTTGGCGCATGTGCCAATTGTTTTTGAAATTGATATTTGAGAGTTAGTATGATTTGTATTTCGGTTTAAATTTATCCTGACTTGGAGTTATGTCTATTTTGGTTTTGGATTGACAATTATCGTTTAAGCTTCTAGTTTATTTTATTGTTGTCAGATAGTGTTCTGATTTTGTGTTGTTAGAAAATCGGGGCGCTGCACTCTAGCATTCTTCCACCTATACTAAAAGAAGACTCCAGTGCAACTGTGGAAGCCGGAGGAGTTAGTAGATCACGAGCCATGATGGAAAGAAAAAAGGAAAGCTCTTATGTGTTCTTTCCACCATGTCAAAAGATTTAAATTTGTCATTTCCTCGTTAGTTAATTGGCTTTCTCACTCGGTTTCTCTATACTTATTTAATTCACCAAGGATCTTAGAACCTCTTACAAATGATTGAGTAGCACCCTTTGTTTCTTTCAACTGAGAAACTGACTCGCATAGGAAGCACATGATGCTCCCGAACTTAACTCAACATTAGGAGTAAAAGAAGAAGAAGCACTACTTTCTTTATTTGCATATTTTTCATAGTAATTAATATGATATAAAGTTTCCAAAGTATTTCAAAATTAGTTATTTCTATATCAATCTCATTTTCTAGTCCTTGCAACAATTCAGATATTTGTTTAACCACTTCACAAACACCATCGAAATTGAGTCTAGGATCCAAGATTGCAAATAAGTAAAATACAGGTGGAATGACGTCAGACCAATATTTTTTAAAC
The DNA here is from genome assembly GCA_033977485.1 of Hydrangea macrophylla. Lineage (NCBI taxonomy): Eukaryota > Viridiplantae > Streptophyta > Magnoliopsida > Cornales > Hydrangeaceae > Hydrangea > Hydrangea macrophylla. Next base: position 90,094,479 of record CM066986.1, read on the forward strand.
TTTTTTTCCATACCCATGCAAATATCAATAAAAATAGAATTTTTTTTGTTTATAATGATGAAATGAATAAGACATATTAATTAATTCTATAAGAACTAAGAAGTGAAATAGTAAATACCAAAAAGATTATTTTTAGTCTTGTAAATACCTCTAAAAATCCATGAAATTCTAATGCTATATCTGAATCATGAGAAGTCAACCCAAGGTATGAAAATTAACATTAACAAATTGAGTAATAATTCCACTATACTTTTTTATAAGATTCTATCATAAAATAAGTAGAACTCCAACGAGTTTTAATATCCGTTTGCAATTTACGAGGAATAAAATGATTTTGTTTACAAAGATGAAGAAATGCTTGTACACGGATATGCATTGTAGGACAACAAACCACTGCCCCTCTAATTTTAGATATATGACTATTAATTTTTAATAATCTATATTGGATAATCAAATTAATGATATGCATACACAATGACCATGGAAAAATCTTCCATTCATCATTGGTTGCAGATGATCTATAAACATATTAATAGCACATGTATTAGCACTAGAATTGTCAAAAGTAACACTCATAGTTTTTTTTCATAATATCATACTCATGAAAAACGTTGATGATATAATTATATATATTTTCGCTAGTATGAGGATAGTCTAATGCACAGAAAGCAATGATATTTTTATTCATTTTTCAATTTTCATCAACAAAATGCGCCATTAAACATATATATATATATATATATATCCTGTTTTATTACAACCAGTCCATAAATTAGAAGTGCATGCAATTACCATATTATAAGTTGAAAAGTCCTCAATTAATTAATCATTTTTTGGTTTGTAGAAAAAATGATTGTATATCACTTCTAAGGGTATTTCTAGAAATAGGTTGGTAGGCAGATTTTACTTTTTATGTTTGACTCATTAACCTAACCCTCGTGGCATGGTTTTCGGAGTGTTACAGACTTCAACTCCACATAAGCAACTTAGAACTATTTTTTCCCTCATCAAACTAAATGATTTAGGCAAATTTAGGAAAAGCCAATTACAAACATGGCTCAATCGACATATAGCTAGACCAAAACATAACCCTACCCATGCACTAGATTCACCTCAACCAATAACCAAAACAAACAAACAAGCTTCAGTAGTGGTAGTAGCTGAGAAACATTCGCCAAAAAAAAATTATCCTAACCACCATTTCCAATGATGAACTAATTAGGATCGGTATAAGAGTCAAATACATTTTACCTTCTATATATTGGCCAGTATTAAAGTGACCCTCTGAACTTTAATTTATTGCACATAACCCCCTTATTTTAAACTAAAGTGAAATCGTTATGTTGTCTATATAAATGGACGAAAACATATTTTTCCACCAAACAATCTTATGAAAAGACATATATGCCCTTAACTTCTTCACTAAAGAGCAAAAATAAAACCACAATCCCTTTTGAGCAAATTGATTCATTAAAATGCATGAAGATCGAGTAATAAAAAAAAGTGCAAAATGATACAAACGAAATGCATGAGAAATGGAATAAAGTGAATATAAGTGCAAATATATTGTTTTGCAAATGCATAATATGGGGGTATTCTTGTCATTTCATTGTCACATTTAACAAATTCTGTGATTTTACTTTAGTTTAAAGTACATTGGAGTTATCTGCAATAAACCAAAGTCCGGAGGGGTTACTTGAACACAGACTAAAGTACATGGATTAAAATTCGGAGGGGTTACTGGAACACAGACTAAAGTACAGGGATTAAAAAGTATTTAACCCTGGATATAAAGCAAGAAAATGTCACAATCATAAACAATTAAAACCGATACATAGAGAAGAGTAAGTCTTTGGGCACAAACAAATCTCACAAACACAATCCACAAATACCACAATGTGTGTATCCCTCTCCTCTGTGGGAACAGTGGACCCCACTAAGAAAGAGATAGACACATTGTGGTGCATGGATTGTGTTTATGAGATTTGTTTGTGCTCAAAGACTAAGGGTGTGTTTAATAAAACAGAAAATTAAGTACTGAAAATAAAGTGTTGAATTTGAGTACTGAAAATTTTAAGTGATTTGCATTTGCAATACTAAAAATAATGTTTCAAGAACTAAAATAGACTGCAATCAGTGATTATTTTCAGTAGAAAATTTTCACTTAGTGTTTTCAGTAGATTTTTAACTGCTTTTTCAATTAAGTGGTACACTATCAAACGCACTTAAAAAATTTAAGTGTTGAATATTTTCATTTTCACCACTTAATTGGGTTATCAAACACACTTAGGCTTAGTTTGGCCCCCATTTTTGTGTTTATCCTTTTTTTAAGCATAATTTCATGTTAATTCATATGGTAACTAGTTTATGAGCTTTGCAAAAATTGAACTTAGGGCTTTTTTGTGGGGAGCTTTTAAAAGCGCTAGAATGGGGCTTTTTAAAAGCTTTTTTTTTTTTAACGGCAAATCAGCATTTTTATTAATTAATTGGAAGTTACGTACACATAAATTTTAAAATACCCCCCAAGCTGAAGGGTGTTTTTTGGATTCATAACATTTTTTGAAAGAGTAATGTGTCACTTGTACAAAATTATCAAATAACTTAATAATATATTTCATAAGCCTTTTTAAAAAACCATGTGGGGGACAAACTATACCTTAGTCTATACAGAAACCAGAGTGTCCATCCCAGACCATTAATTCCCACTAGAAATAAAAATACCGATGAATTAACAACCAACAAACCCATCCCAGTCCAATCCTACCAACAGTCAAACCAAGACATAACATCAGTAGCACCACCAAGCAAAGCCCAGCCAATCTTGAAGCCTCCACACTTCATGAAAATGATTTAGCAACTTCTAATTTGGACAAGAAATCTGAAAGGAAAAACTCTAGACCTACTGAGTCATTCTTGAATTGAAAATATAAATTAAAAATCAAAAAAATTAATGGCGTGTACCATAGACAATCTTGTTACTGATTCAAAAGTTGTCTCTGACCAACATCTCATCCTCTGCATTTGGATATGGTGTAGGTCTTGAATATGATTTACTTGTTAAAATATACTTCGTATGTTGCAATACATAGTGAATCATATAGATGACCCCAAATAATTCCAGACAACAATTAGTTGAGCCAAGTTGAGCAAATATAATGGTCTAATAAGCAACACCACAAAGGAAAGGTAAAGATCAAAAGGCATCGATTTGCGTTCTTGTAAAGGCAATGACTATTGTAGAGTTGATTATTGTTGAGTATCAATCACATGTTTGTGGGGTCCATCCCATTGTTATCTTTTAACTAGGAAACAAACTTGCTTGGGAGTCTTGTTGTGATATGGTACATGTCACAAGATTGCTATATATCAATAGTGTTGGATGTTATCCTATTAGATATACAAGGAGGTAGTGTGATTGACATCAAATTCTTTGTCATGGATGCGGGCTATGTGTGTGTATATTTGTGCATGATATACACATATAGATGGATTACTCTCGGCTAGAGAATGGGGGAGAGAGAGGGTGCCCCTTTGGGGCATGGGACACTAATCATTGGGGTTTTCTGTGAGGGGTGTTCACAGCGTTATAGGATGTGAGGTAGAGAGGGTATTTCTTTGTCTCTATGATTTTTCTATGTATTACAATGATTATGTCAGGTTCTTTGGGGTATTGAGTGAGGAGAGTACAGGTAGGTGTTTGGCCGAACTACGTAGAAATATGTGTGTCTTTTGTTTGGTGTGCATGTTTAATTACTGTTCATGTGTGTGTGTGTATGTGTGTGTGTGTTTATTTGGGGAAATTTAGTTCCGCATGTTAAATTCCTGACAAGTGGTATCAGAGCTATGGTGGTCAGATCATGGTGACAGAGGCCCATGGTGACAGTGGAGATTAGCAGCATGGTGGTTAAAAGATAACATAGGATGAAAAAGAACAAAAAGAAAAAAAGAAAGAGCAGGTGAACATGTTAGTAACATGGTGACGATGGTCATGGTCGTGGTCCCGTGAATGATAGGCTTCAGATTTGTTTTTTGAAGTTTGTCATGGTAACATATTCCATGTGACATGGTGTAGCGAAACTTGAATCATGATTGGTTGGAATTTCAATGAGCTTGTGGGGATAAGCAATGTTGCTTGGAATTTGGGTCAAAGATGGATCCTAAGGTTTTTGGGTGCTGCATATTCATATGTTGGTACGGATTTATGAAATCCTATACTGATTGGAATTTACTTTTCTTGGTGATAGATCCTATATATATATATATATCAGCAGGTTGGGAAGTAGGGCCGAAAAATAATTTTGATGCCTGTGATTGTAGCATGTTGTGTATAGTGGAGAGGTCCTCACATTCCACTCATACGGGCATTTCTCTTGGGTTATTAGATTCCGGGTTCCAAGAAGGCAGGGGCAAACACATGCGCAATTATTCGACATAGGTAATTGTTACGATACTGCACGTAGAAACGTTGATCAAATATTCTTGGAGTGGGTTTGTTATTTGGGTGGTGTGATATTGATCCCAAAGTTGCAGAGGAATCTAATATTGTTGCTGAAATCACACAGTGGTTGAGAGTAGTGCGGATGGTTTATGTCGTCTGGTTGGTGTACTCCCAAGTCCTCGATGAAAAATTCTTAAACAAGTGAGTGCGTGGATGGTCTGTTCACGGTTCAGACGATGTTGAGGGGAAATCCTGCTTTGGGACAATTAAGGAGAGGTCGATGCTCTTCTCTAGTGAAGTTCAATGCGTATAATTAACTTGGGGCAATTGCACATGTATTGGCCGTTTTGAATCGGAGGTGTCTAGACCATGTGAATTTGAGGTATGTGCAAGCTGATATTGGTGATGGCCAATGGTGATGTGTTTGTGGTTTAGAAAATGGGTTACAAAGTAGTGGGCTTTGTGGGCACTCTAGTTAAGAGGGTACGAGCATTCTTGTTAGAAGGTGCTGATGATGTGTGACAGGCTAAGAATTGAGACATTTACTCCACATGTGGTAAAGGGGATGCTTGTTGAGTATCAACCACATGTTTGTGGGGTCCATCCCATTGTTATCTTTTAACTTAGGAAACAAATTTGCTTGGGAGTCTTGTTGTGACATGGTACCAGCTGCAAGATTGCTATATATCAATAGTGTTGGATGTTATCCTATTAGATATACAAGCAAGTAGTGTGATTGACATCATATTCTTTGCCATAGATGCGACTGTGTATGTGTATATTTGTGCATGATATACATATGTACATGGATCACTCTCGGTTAGAGAGTGGGGAGAGAGAGGATGCTCCTTGGGGCATGGAACATTAATCATTGGGGTTTTCTATGAGAGGTATTCACAGCGTTATAGGAATGTGAGGTAGAGAGGGTATTTCTTTGTCTCTATGATTTCTGATTATGTTAGGTTTTTTGGGGTATTGAGTGAGGAGAGTACAAGGGTATTGTATTTGGGTTATGGGATTTAATCCATGTAACTTGTACCATGTTTTACTCAATAGTGAAAGAATGAATCTCTTGGGTGTGAACGTAGGCAGGTGTTTGGCCGAACCACATGTGTGTTTTTTGTTTGGTGTGCGTGTTTAATTACTACTCAGATGTGTGTGCATTTGGGGGAAATTGGTTCCGTGTGTTAAATATTCCCGACAGTTACAACATTTGCCCCAACATCACACACCTGCACATATGTATATCTATTGAAAAAAGAAAAAAGAAAAAGGAAGAGACATACATTATTTATAACTAAAAAGTGACTTTAATATTGCTTCACATTTGAAATAATCGAGTACAAAAATACATAAAAGGAAATTAAGTTAATCCTTAGTAGATAAAAACGAATGACATACAATTTTGCTTCACATTATAAGTAGTGGATGGATATAAAATTAGTGAATACTTAGCAGGAAAAGAAGTCCCTTGTACAAGATAACCAAAATGAACAAAACAACAAATAAAATAAAATAAAATATATGAAAAGAAGGACAAACAATTAATGTTCATTAAGGGGAGTGAATTTCGGGAATAATGATACCCAGCGGAAAATAAAATAACTAGTTGCGTGCGCTGCAAATTCTCCTTACGACCCCCCGATGAGGTGAGCTGATATCTCCCATTTTAACCATGGCAGATGCGAAATCAGAACTAAAAGTTGAACGATTTTTACTATACTCAGTAACAATGCTGTCTGTTGAGCCACCACTTAAAAGAACCTGGTCTGACGCAAGGAGACCTTTCTTTTGTATCAAGTTCTTGAAGTAGTTGTTATCAAAAGAATTGGGAGTCACCAGATCCAATGGCGCCAAGTTACTATCTTGGCCACTTCTAGGGCAACGACGCCTACGAGTGCTAGCAAAGCCAGCATCAATGTCACTCGTATTGTTGTATATCCTACCTCGAAATGTAGCACATTGAGCCTGACCTATTGTGTGCGACCCTACAATTTAAGAAGATTAGAGGGTCATCATTCATCAGATTTTATGTTGTTTTTTTTACGAGAAAAACATGTATAGAACGTTATCTCTACTAACAAGTTGCTACCTGAAAGTGCTACCATGTCTCTCGCATTGAGTCCTTTGCCATCAAAGTTTGAAAGAAGTGTACCAAGAGGATCTGTAAACCTCGGGAGATTGCTTTCAGCAAGACTTCGACTTGCAGTGGTAGAATCTCTTCTTCCAAGCTTCACTGTCCATGATGGGCCACCGACCTAATAGTTACAGAAATGGTAGATTACGTTAGTCAACATCTCAGTGTTATTAATTAAGTTGGGATGGCATACTCATGTGATAAGGATAAAATACATACATTAAACGTTTGCAAAGTTTATATCTGAGTAAAAATAAATATTTATTTGTTTGTAAATCATGAAAATAAACTATTGTTTTCTTCTAATCAGGTTTTTCTTGTCACAAAGTTTGGTCATGATATAACAAATGAGCTGAATTTATGGCGCCAAAAAAAAAATAAATAAATAAATAAAAAAACAAAGGAAAACTTTTTGTCAAGCTTCTATTGATGTACCATGGTGTGACAATATAACTAAAATTTGAAAATTTTAGTATATGCGAACTCACGGCGACTGATGCATCACGTGCTGCAACTGCGAGTACATCCGCACAAGAAATAACACCGGGACATATCTTCTCCACCTTAGACTTGGCATTCTCTATGACATTAAAACCTCTTACTGAATTATTATTTTGGAGTGCAGTTCTCTCGCCGGTGAAAGTAGAAGTATCCGCAAGTAAGATCGATGCATCACACCCCTGCAAAACCAAAAAATTGCACTCATATTAGTATATACCATTCTGTGATATTTCCGGTAGACAAAACATAGTTACTATACAACATAAATAATGTAAATACAAACCTGAACAAAGCAATCATGGAAATGGAGGCGAACTAGCGATGCTGCCATCCTACGTTCCTTAGATACTGCTGTTCTAATAACAGTCCTGATTGTACTCAATGCATTTGGACATGTACTATCATAAAATGTAGGAGATAGTTGTGCAAGGCATGTCATGTTCAAAAGGAACAGTAACAAAAAAGTGGCAACAACAGCTGCACTAAAATTGAAAGATCCCATTTGTGAACTCAAGAGAATAGTAAAAAAAAAATTATCTGTTTCGAAGTAATGAGAATTGTAATCACATGAAAACTCAAAGCAAGAAATAAATAAGATGTGCTTTGAAATTGAGATGATTAGGAATGCAGTACCGCGCAGCTATTTATAGAGCAATATTCTAGTGGTGGCCTTGAGTTAGTCTAAGTCACTGTAATCTGCTATCTACTTGCGTAACTAATTTTCTCTTTTCCTGCCTTAATCAGCTATTTAGACTCATATGCACTTTTTCTCATTTGAAATAATACAGAAATATTTCACTTACACGGTTCTCAAGGTCATTTTCACTATGACTCCGTTCTATTTGTAACACTAATTTCTCTTGTACTTCCAACTAAAGTGTTACCGATAGTAAACCAGTTAAGTTTAACGGTACAAAATTTTCGAAGTTATTTTTACCTTGAGCTAGTTATAGACACTCCCATGGTTATTACATTTTTCAGATAGACCCCCTATACATGCTTTGTTCTATTAAGTGTAACATATTTGCTATTCTTCTTTTTCTTTTTAATTACAAAGTTTAACATAATATTAACGGTGACACTTTAGTTAAAAGTATTTGAAAAATTGCATCAAAAACAAAAATACCTGAAAATGATCTTAACTGCAGGAGATGTACTTTATTTTCTTTTTTCCTCTTTATTTTTTATTATTATTTTTGTTTTTTTGGAGAAAAACACGTAGAATGCTTATTAATTGGTTGGGCTGTCAATTCACTAATATGCAAAAAGGGTGGGTGATGAACAACATTTTTCAAACTCAGACCTTTGAGAAGTGACAACAGCAGTAGCCGCCCAGCAAGCATGTCTTTGGGAGTAAAATTGTTTGATGATGAACATTTCCATCAATTTACCGGATAAGGGGTCAGTTTATATATACCAGCATGTCTGTTAAAAAAAAAGTAATATTTGGGACACAACCTTCGTACAACTTCTCTAAAAGATGTGTCTATCTGTGATGTCACTGGACCCCACAGTGACACAGGAAAGAGATAGACACATCTTTTGGAGAGGTTGTATGAAAGTTGTATGAAGGTTGTGCCCCCCTAAAAAAAAATCTTTGTTTCTCCTGTTCTTTGTGTGCTTGGGATTTTATGTATGGGACAATCCCAATAATTTAGGGATTTGTTAGTTTGGTTAGATTCTTATTCTAAGTGGTTTTCGTTTTTGTGATAGAGTCGTATTATTTGCCCAACAAATAACCGGTTGTAAGCACTATAAATTGTATATGATCAATTTAAAAAAGGCATTGATTGTACCAAGTTGAAAGGGTCTCCCCTGATATGGGTGTATGTTCAAGGGTGAGAGATATGATGACTCTTTGGGTATTGAGAGTACGTGTACAAGGGTTTAAGGTTGGGTTAATTATGTGATTTAATTCAATATATCTTCACTGGAGTTTATTCACATTAAACGAAAGAATTGATCTCTGGGTGTAGATATAGGCATGATTTTGCCGAATTACATAAAAATCTGTGTTTTCTTTAATGTGCCTGTTAATTGTTGTTCAAGCATTGTGCTTCTGCATGTTTATTTGTACGGGAATTTGGTTCCGTGTTTTGAAATCTCCAACACTTTAATCAGCTTGGCATTTTGCTTAATACCCAAAAAAAAAATGATCCATTTTTCCTATGGTAGTGAATGTTAATTAAGCTTCGTATTTAAGTGGGGGTGAAGTCTCTCCCTTGTGACCTGTGAGGACACTTTTGAGTTGAAATTCAAGATGACAAAACTGCTCTAACTCGCCAATGGGATGTAAGATCAAAGAGTAATATTTGGGTCACAAATAAGTTTTATAAACACACTTTATCTCTCTCTTTAGTGGTATTGTGGGGTCTGGATAATTTCAGTGAACCCCACAATGCCACCCAAGACAGAGATATAGTGTGTTTGTGAAATTTATTTGTACCCCTAACATTATTGAAGACCAAAAGCGTACAATACCTTGTAAGTAGAGTGGATCGGTATCAAAGCCAGTGCTACGTGCGCTCCAAGTGGGAATATCTGTGTTGAGTACGGTGTTGCCCTGGCCCACATTAGTAGCAAACATCAAAAAGTATGAATTTAAGTGTAAGTGATGCCTCTTCCTTAATTGTGATCGCCTTCAAGATTGAAACTCAAAGAGAGCAAAATCGTGTGAGTTAATCCTTGGGCTAGAAGCTTGTCAGCAAGTATACATGAAGCTATGAGTAGGCTAGGGTGGGTTCTAGGGCCCCTAAATTTTGAAAAGAAAATTTTGCATATGATATATTGGCTAATTTTAATTCTACCCACAATAATTTTTAAAATTTTTCAGTTTAACCCTTCCCAATATATTATCCCCAAGAACATTTTTCTTCTTGATTTTAGTTTAACTCACCCCATAAAAATATAAATAAATAAATAAATAAAAATCCTAACTCCATCATTCCTTGTCAACAAAACAGTAGATCAAAAGCGGACTATATACCTCACAGCATGCATGTGTAACTACATCCACATATCCTCTCCTCATATTTCGATATTGTGTGAGAGAGATTACGGATATAACTCCTTGTAATTAAAATTTAGGGTTAATTATACTCACCTCTATTGTGTTCGCCTTAATTATACGAATCTCTCTAGTATTTTAAGAAATTACTTGAATTTTCCTTAAAATTAGTATTCGATAACATATTCCCCCTTCAAATTCATATTTTGTAACATGCACTTTTCCCCTTTACTAGGCATAAGAGAGGTCCGTGCAATTTTCTAAATTACAAGGAAAGTCTGTGCAATTAAGATAAAACACAGAGGATGTGAGTATAATTAACCCTAGACTTTAGTACTATCATATTAATTTATTTGATAAAGAACAGATGTTAATAACGATACTAATTCGGAAATGTGTTCTACACAACATGACACGTACATCTATCAATTAATGGTACACCAAACATAAAGGAAGTTTGCCCAAAAATCTCCAATATAATAATCTTAAATGAGTAATGTTACATACACAACACAATGCACACTATAAAGTACATTAAATCTTTAAATGCCTACTTTTCTATGTACCACTTATACAACACATGGTACAGACATTTAAAGTCTTATTGTGCTTTATGTTATGCAATGTATTATCCTATTGTGCATGGTATTGTGTAATATGTTGTGTCTATAACATTACTAATCTTAAATTACTCGTAGTATAGATCAAAATATTCCAAATTGTACGGTGATAAGGAAAATTAAGTGTGGTTCTTAATTTTCCGTTAGTCAGTGTTAGCTGTGTGAGGGCAATGAGCGTAAGCGTAAGGATTTTCTGCGGTGGAAATGCATAGAAGCTAAGGTCAATTATCAAAACCATTAATTTTGATATATACAACTATTTGGACATTTCACAAACATTGAACTCTTCGTACAAGTTAGAAAAGTCATTTTAGCCACCAGGGCAACTGTATCCTTCGAATAAAACATCATGCATCGGATTTGTTTTATTTATTTATTTATTATTATTATTATAGTTTTTGTGGCTCGAAATTTTCAAAGAATTCAATGGATGAAAATTGGGGTGACAATTTTCGACACGACACGGCAATCCGACACGAAAATAAACGGGTTTGGGTGACCCGTAGGGCACGGGTCATAAACGAGTCGACCCGTGTGACACGATTAATAAACGGGTTGAAACGGGTCAACCCGTCTAACCCGTTTAACCCGATTAAGTATTTAACTGTAGTTGGGGCATTTTTTTTTTTACTTCTAAAAATAATTTTTAATAATATGGAAGTCTAAAATACAAATAATATAAATAAGAATTGAAAAAAAAAAAAAAAAAATTTTAAACACATTTATTTAAAATTTATATATATAAAAACTAAAATTGTTTTTTTTTTTTGTTTGCTCACCAAAAAAAAAAGAGTAGTTACCAACTTACCAAACAAGTAAATTTATATATAATAAAAAAATAATAATTATTAATAACTAATAAGAGAGGGAGGAAGCTGGAGCCTGGAAGCATTCATGCATCAAGCATTGTATAAAAAAAAATAATAAAATAAAATAAAATAAAAGGAAGGAAGTCCGCCAGGATTGCTGGATTGGGAAGGAAACAAATTAGTCAATTAGACAAATACAATTGTTAATCTTGATTCTTGACGAATGGCAAGTGGAGAAATTTCTTTATACAGTTAGTAAAAACAATATTTCTTCTTATTCATTTTATTTGGAAATGCTTGGGTGTTAAGTTTATAATAGTTGGATACTGTTATATTTGTAATATTTTGGTATTTAAGACGTACATTTTAATAATTGATACATTTTATGAAAGACTTGTTTGTGTTCTTAATAGGACTGTAAGCTTTTTTCGAATAACCGAACCGAGCTAACCGGTCGATTTTTTTAAAATTACCTACAACTAAAAAACCGATCCGACCGCTCAAATTGGCAAAACCGACCAAACCGATCACTTCGGTTGGTTTTCAAACATGAAAAAATCGAAAATAAAAAATAAAATAAAATCCGATCCGATCCGATCCGAACCGAACCGATGACACCCTACACGGGTTAGACGGGTTAAACGGGTGACCCGTGTATGACCCGGCACGATTATAACCCGACACGATTATAACACGTTAAAAATAACACGATTATGACCCGACACGATAATGATCCGACACGATTATAACCCGACACGATCCAATTGCCACCCCTAGATGAGAAGATGACCGGTATACTAAGGAAAGTTGCGACCAAACTGTCACAGAGTGTAGTGTACTCTCATATTAATTGTTAATTAGACTAGTCAAATATTAATATTTCTCAATCAAATAATTTATTAATTAGATGTTGCTGCTAAGAATTGTGTCCTCATGTGTTCATGCTGGGAGAGAGTCTAATATGGTTGCTCATACTTAGCTAGAAATGCTTTATGTGTTGCTGGTTTTAATATGTGGCCGGAGGAATTCCCTCCTTCTGTTGAATCTTTTATTTCTCAGGATTGTATTTCTTTGTGTGAGCAGCCTTAATGAATTTTTTCTAATTAAAAAAAAAATTTAATTTATTAAGATAATATCAATCCACTTGTTGCTAATTGTGATGACTTTTCAAAGTGTTCAATTTAGCAGAGTAAGACTTTTCAAGTCCTTGGCCTAACTAACTGTTAGCACATAATTTTCAATTGCCATGTGCCTTTAATTGGGCCATTTAACTTTGGCTTCTTATAATAAAGATAAAGAAAAGTCATCATATTCTTATTTCTTGTCAATTCACCTTTGTGCCATTCAACTTTACCTTTGTAAAGTTGCAATTTATGCATTTTGCTTTTTGGAATATTCTACATCATAAACTTGGTTTTTGTGCTTGGTTATGTCTCCAATGTTTATGGGGTAGAAAAAAATACGTAAAAAAATAAAAATAAAAAAAGAAAATAGCATATAGCTAGATGACCATTAACGTGGTTTTTAGTGCTTGCTGTTGAGTTTTATGTGTAGAAATTAAAAATAGACAAATTAAGAAGTAAATATATGTACATATATTATTTGTTTGTTAACTCACCTTATGCATCTCAAATCAAGAATTAGCTTTTTTGTTCACTCTAAAAACTTAAATCTCATATGAAGCGGATCTAGTTCAATTGGTATGATTCCTCTTTCTTCGGTGGAGAGATTGAGGGTTCTAATCCCCTTAGAGAGATTGCTTTATTTGTCTCCCGTTGTTCATCAGTCACACTAAGTGAGGCCCTTATTGAACTTTAGTGGTGTGTGTATGTCCTGCCATAATCCAAGTAAACAAAATACGTAATTAATAATCTCATGCGTCCCTCACTTAGCCAATATATATCTTATGTTAGCAATCGCTTTTTCTTAGCAATAACTACAATGCATGTGTTTAATTCCTATGATTTGACAGAAGAAACTTGTATACACTAGAAGAATTTAATTTTTCGCGATGCCAACACACAAAATGTCTTCACTTTTTTGTGTTCGCATAAGAAACCGGGAGCATTTTTTACGCAAGCAATTCGTCGTCACAAATAATGCCTTCTTTGCAACGCATAGATAGCGGTCGCAAATAATACATGGCAAATATTTGCAGTTTTTATTATTTGCCAATTAAATTATTAGAAATTCAGTGAAAAATTTCTCATTTTATACATGTTAAGTTTAAAGGACAGTCCGTTTTTTATTTTGGTTAAAACTCTATAACTAGTAAAACTTAATCGGACCAAGTCCTTATGTTTTAAAAGTTATGTGGAATTTCACATAACTAGTTCAATTTTTTTTATAAAGTTGTGAGAAATTTTACATAATTTTTATAACATGTGAACTTTTGACTAAAATAGAAAACGGGTTGGACCTAATACTACAAAAGTTCACTAAAATTCCCTTAAATTGTTTGTGACACATGATAGGGTACCTTGTTTGTGCAGCTAATTTATGAGTCTTTGATGTATTAACCAAGGCACCATATGTAATTACCAAGTCTTTGATGCACCCAAGTCTTGAAGAAGATCTCTGATTGAAGGTGATCATCATCAATATTCTTATATTTGTACGTGTTTCAGATCGAGATTGTTACATATAGTTTTAGTTTCTGGATTTTGATCAACAGTTTGTTATGATATAGATTAGTCCTGGTAGCAACTTGATTGTCTTGATTGATCGACTATAATTAGTACTATTATTTTTCAAGATCTTGGTGTATGTCGGACATTTATCCACTTTGCTACCACAATTAAAATTAAAGGTCAAGGGTCGTTTCGCTTGCCATACCCATACTTTTGATTAGTATAAATGACAGGCAGTTATTCAGGTTCTGTTTGGTTTATAGATTTATAGAGGAAAAGAAAAATAAAAGCCAAGGAACACACTTTTTTTGTATGGTTAATAAGATAAATATATGAGAATTGAATTTAGTGAGTTACTTTTCTCACTCTTTTCTTAACTTAATTACAATGTTATTTTCAATTTTTAAGTTTTAATTATTTTTTTCTCCGGGAGAAATATATTAAGGCACAAGGAAACTAGCTTTCCATTTAGTTTTCTTTAATTTCCTTATACAGTGGAGTCTCGATAGAAATGGAAAAAATTAGTTAAACTTAAGCTAATCACATTTTATATGTAATCTGAAATTATTTGTAGTATTTAGTTCAAGAGCCAATTTAGTTAATTGCGACGAACATTTAAGAGTCAATTAGTCACTTTCTTGGACGAAACATTGAAGAGTCACTGATAGTCATGTTTGGACTCTAACATTTAAGTCATCAATTTCATATATGGTTGATTGATCTACATTGACAACCTTGTTCATGTTGGTGGAGATGAGCTATGCATTGTGATTTTTGATGAACTTGAATTCATTTTTTATTTCACCACATATATTAGGGAAGGGAATTTAGAGTTTTAAAATTTTAGGTGGCTGGGTCTATTATGTGAAAACTATGGAATTACTAATGTCTCTTTGATTAATTTAAATTAGCTTTTGAACTCGTGCGATACACGGGAGAAAATTATGAAGATAATTAAAGTTGAGTGACGTTCAAAATATTAAAAATTATTTACATAAAATAAGCCAAAGTTCGTTTATCAAGCATGAAAAATGAATCACGCTTAGCATACTTATAGATTGCAAATTATTACAAATCAACAAAATATCATGTATATCCCAATTTTGTCCACAATATGATTCCCATAAAGATAAAAACCTAATTTTGTCATAACTCACCAAACAAATAAATAAATAAATGAGCATAAAAGCTGTTAGCTTAGTTGATAAGTATTCATGCGAAATTCATATGATGAGTCTTTTGGAGTTCAAAGGTTTAATTAGGGTAATATCCGCAATTTTGTGTACTTTTATATTCTGATATGTATAAATGAGATTCAGTATACTTGTATTTATCTTTCCTTTAATGCTCATCTCAATCAATTGAACTTGTGTTTTTTCAATTGATTGAACTCATATCAATCGATTGAAACTTTGCCGACCTGAATCCATACTTGGACCCATTTCAATTGATCGAACCCACTCTCAATCGATTGAAGTGACTGAACTTGGTTACCAATTTATTTCGTGCGACTCTCATTCACTCTCCTCCCTTATATATATGTATCACCTACACACACATATGTTTGGTTTTCTGTGGAGAGAGTTTAGAGAGAGAAAAAAATATATATACACACTCATATACATACACACACATATATATACACCCACCCAGATATATTTACCCACACAAACACACCCTCACACACTCTCGACTAGAAGAAAGGAGAGATGGAAAAGCAGAAAAGATAGAGAGAAGAGAGACCAGAGGAGGAGAAAAAGAAAAGAGAGAGAGAGAGAGAGAGAGAGAGAGAGAGAAAAGCTCACCAAGGACCTGCGGCCACCCCACATGTCATGCTTTGTTGATTAAGCATTGTATTGGAATAATACATACATTCAATAATGGGCTTAGTGCATAAAATAGTGGAACTATTTGTATAATGCTGATATAATGTTTTAAACGGGATCAAGACGCCGTCATGCATATTAGTGGGTCTATCGACTGCAGAGGTCGATACTATTTATGTTAGTGCACGTGAATGCAATCACGAAGATCATACAATGTCGGGTGTGGGATCCAAATGAGTTGAGATAGGCAGATGTGTGGGAGTTCAGCTATGTTTTGAAAAAGCTGCTTCACGGTAAACATATGTGGTTTGTGGAGTACCTATATTACATTAGTCCGATAGAGACTAAAGGAATATCACCTTAGTCCAAGACCGAGACAAGGGAAGTCCAGTAGAGGCTAGGGGATATGTCACCTTAGTCCATTACCGAGGCTAAGGGATATACTGGTGGTATCACCTTAGTCCATGACCGAGACGGGAGGTTCGATAGAGACTAAGGGATATAGATAGTACTGGGAACTATAATGTGGCTAGCACCTGGTCCATAGAGGCTAAAGGAATGTCGCCTTAGTCCAAGATCGAGACATGAGAGATCCAACAGAGGCTAAGGGATATCATCACGTTAGTCCAAGACCAAGACTGAGGGTTAGGCCGATGCTATCATCTTAGTCCGACATAGGCTAAAGGAATATTAACTTAGTCCAAGACTGAGACGGGAAGTCCGATAGAGGCTAAAGGGATATGTAACTTTAGTTCATGACTGAGACTACGAGGGATACATCATGAACTTAGTCCAATATAGGCTAAAGGAATATTGTCTTAATCCAAGATTGAGACAGGGAGTCCGATAGAGGCTAAGGGCTATGTCATTTTAGTCCAAGAAAAAGACTAAAGAGGCCACATCGTGAAAAAGAAATGTATCAGGGCGTGTTGGCCAGAATATAGATTGAGAAGTTTTGGCCAAAAAGTTGAGACTGCGTGTCAAGTTTGATAGGTCGTGGTGTATTGGGCTACGGGCCAGGTTCGGAAGGGATTGTTTGAGGAATCGAGTGAGTACTATAAGAAGTAAATCTATGTACGAAATGTGGACCCAAGAGTCCATGTTATGATTTGGGATCGGTTGGGACGATGTTGTTATATTGAGTTGGGGACATTCATGAATGTGAATGACGAGATGATTATTTAATAATGTTGTTTTATATATTGCGTATCTGTATAAACTCTATAAGTATTTGCATTCACTTAGCTTTCGTAGCTGACGGTGTTTTATGTCGTTGGATACTCTACATCTAACTGGCCAGGGTTATGAGAAAACAGGGAAGGAGTACCTGGAGAAAGGTTGTGAGGAGGATTCTTACTATGACAGGGGCTATGCTAGAGATGACTACTACGTAGGCTAAATATCTGAAGTTGTGCCGTAGTTAGTTATATTTATGTTTTAGACACGCTGTAATAAGGTAAGGTTTGCAATCGACAGATGTTGCCGTAATACATTATTTATATTTTCGCAGATACCTATGGGTTGTAATAGTTTAGTATTAAACTCTGGTTATATATGTTGAACTTAGATATTATCAATGCATGGTTGATTCATGTTACTCTGATGATTAGACTTTGGTTATGGAAAATGTGGTGACTTTCAACTGTCACGGCCTACGGGTCCAAAAGGAATTTATTTTCCCTACTTTGCTACTGCGGGGCGTGACAACATTTCTATAAAATAAATAAGAAATTTAAGCAACAAATGAATTTATTAAGAGAGTGACACATGGCACTTTAGTAGGAATCCTTTGATTCCAACTTACAATAGTTACTAGTTGATACCTCGTGCTATGTTTAGTTTGTGCTCTATACGAAACAATTGCTAAATACAACTCAACCCAAAGAAGGAAAATAGAAATTGCGATAAGAGAGGTAGAGTACTTCAGTCTAAAGTAAAACCGTTTGGAAACACTTGAACAGAAATAGACTTTTCATTTAGCTCGTTCTGGAAATACTTTAATGAAAATAGACTTCTATTTTACTTTGTGAACCTCTCAACCATAGAAAACAATAAAAAATAAATTAAACAAAATAATAAAAATAGAATAATGGTATGCTTTCCGAATATTGAATCCCAAATTAGTTCCAAATGCTTTGTTAGTATAACACCCACATTTGTGTTATTGCTTTTGGCATTTCATTGTCGTGCATGATAATGTGTTGTGGCGTGTCTTTTGACACATGGTTGAGTGAGTTTTGACTCACGAGTTGATTTGGGTGTCTGTATTAGAGAACCCTTTGAAACTGTTGTGATTGAGGATTGATTGTTGTTGTGACGTCTCCCCGAGTATGAGACGGTCACTGTGGAATACTTTAAATGTTTATCTGAAAATAAATATTTACCTGTGTTTTTCAATATCTGTATTATTTTCTGGCTTAGAATATATTTATGTTGTTAGATTTAGTATCCTGGTAAGAACGAATTAACACGCTATTAATTTGGTAGGCTAATTAGCAACTTCGGAAACGTCATGTAGAAATTCGTGTTTTAACGACCAAACGAAACTTAGTCGAAAACTTTTATAATTTTGAGATTTCACTTATAAAGCTATGAATAAGCTGTATAGAAAGTTTCAGAGACTGATTAGGAGTTTTGAAAACTCATGGGGAGGTAAACGTAATTTCCGAGAGTTTTTCCTACATATAGAGAGAGATGGTTGAGATATTTTCATAACTTCTAACCTAAATTCCAAAAAGGGGGCCCATAGGGAGATTTTGAAGCTTTGAGCTTTGCGACGCCAAACGACGACCTTCTGTCAATTTATTTTCTCCCAGATTTCATATTCGAGCTCCTCGAGGTAAGAGCTTCGTTTTGATACCTATTAGGGTCTGTTTGGCTAAGTTTTCTGAAAAGTTATTTTCTAGAATTTTTCATAAAAGTTGATAAATGGAACTTTGATCCATAGGAATTATACTAGACGGACTTCTGCACGTTCTTTGTGCACGGGTTTTCTTTGGATCGTATTTTAAGCGCGTAAATCGGAGGTGAGTGATTCAACTATGTTTTTGGAATGGCTTCTTGACATGTATTCATATTATGTTTGAATAGCATGTATTAATACTTAGAGATATCTTGTGTAGTTCATATTGGGCATTTATATTGATAAGTAGGCCCAATAGCACGATGAAATGTTTTGATTACCGCGAGCATGGTGATATGTATTTGAGCATGTTAAGTTGCTTATTTGGGTCAGAAGGAGCACGTGGTCACCATGCCATTTTGTGGAGCCGATATAGGCATTAAGATCGCACGATTGAAGAGAAGAATCGTGGGTCTTACCCTTTCGCGTGGACTTATTGGCGAGGAGTCGCGGATTGGGAGTATGGATGGGCACGTGAGTCTCCCGCGACTAGTATGAATTGTAGAGATGTGAATGCGGACATGTTTATCATTCATGTGCATATGTTGTTTTATTCACTAAGCATTAGCTTAAACAAATCGAAATATGTGTGGTTATTCAAATAACCATTGCAGGTGTAAATGCTGACGAGGAATCGCAGAAGTGAGCACGAGGGTTGGGAGTTCGCTTGGGAGGGAACTTGAATGTTAACCTTGTAGTTTTGGGATAATAGGATGTTGTAATAAGAATTTTTATCGTTTTAACTTATGTTTAACTTCATATGATAGAATGGATTTTAAACCGTTGTAATAGTTAGTAACATGTTGTAATCCTTCTTTAGAAATGTTTTAATACAGCTAGGATTACTTTGGATTGTGTTTGGATTGAGTGATTGATCCTTGGTGAAAGTTAGGAAGCTTTTAAAACTTGAAATTCTGCAGATTGGGCTACTGCCAGGGGAGCAGTCGACTGAAAGTTGGAGGCCCAGTCGACTGGACCCCAGTCTCAGTCGACTGAATAGTCTGTTAAACTGTTTTGAAAACTCTCTGCCTTCTTCAGTCGACTGAGGTCCTGACCCAGTCGACTGGACCACTAGTTTTGAAAATGTGTTTTGTTTTTCGCTGCGTGTGTTCTTCAAACCTAATTTTGGGAACGTTAATGAATTGGTTTAGCCTCGGTGGCGTGCCACGGGCTTCGGTTCTGCTATTGTGGGACCTGGCTGTGACATTTAGTGGTATCAGAGCATAAGTTTAGAGCCTTGGGAACGAGTGACGTTATATATGCTGAGTGACGTCGAGTGGAGTGTGTAATTGTAAAGATAATTGTTATCATTGTAGAAATGCTTCATGTGTTAGCATTTGTTGATTGTGATGAACTGTGCACATATATCTATATTGTGGCATAGCATGCATGGTCATTATGCATTGAACTCAACAGGGGAATATTTGAAACATTATGGCTGATCTGCCGAGAGAGTTGTCACCGCATTCGCGGATGGACCAAATAGTGAATATGGTCGGAAATTTTATACAAGCGGTAAGTGAAAGAGAACAGATGAACGTTCAGCCTCCACCAGTGGAAATCCGTTATATCAATACACCATCAGCACCGCGACCTCAACGCACAATCGTAGAACAGTTTCATAAGCGGAAACCGATGTTGTATTATGGACAAGTTGACATAGACTTGGCCGATCATTGGATGATGGACATGGAAAGACATTTTCGTCAGGTAAAATGTACCGATGAGGAGAAAATTTTATGCGCATCCGATACGTTGATGGTCGAAGCATTGGATTGGTGGAACAACGTGCTTGAACAAGGGAAGCCAACCACGTGGGAAGCATTTAAAGAAGAATTCAACAAACGTTTCTTTCTGCAATCTGCTTACACTCAGAAACGTCAAGAGTTTGCGAGTTTGGTTCAGGGAGATATGATCATGGGTGAGTATGTTTCTCGTTTCAATGCCTTGTTACGATTTGGGAAAACTACTGTTCCGACTGATAGGGATAAAGCTCGTAAGTTTGAGGAGGGACTTAGGTAGAATATCCGTGGCCGTGTGGACATGTTACAACACCCGACCGTTTCCCTAGTCGAGGAAGCTGCTCGGTTTGCTGAGAAAAGTGTCGACCGATATCGACAGGGACAACAAGAGAAGAGGGAAAATGACAGTCGGGGTAAGAGTCAAGGGAATGCGAAGAAACCGTTTACGCAAGGTTTGGGATCGCATATGAGTAGCCAAGGAGGGAGTACGTTTATGGGGGACTCGAGACCGTTGTGTCCAACATGTAACCTGCGACATAGAGGAACCTGCTATCAATTGACCACTTGCTATTTTTGCAAACAATTGGGGCATGTGTCTAGGAATTGTCCTTTGAACGCAAATTCGACTACACCAAACACAACCTCAAACACCAAGAGCTACAACCTAGAGATAAGAGGGAAATGTTTTGAGTGTGGCCAACCGGGGCATATAGCGAAGAAATGCCCAAGTAAAAGACAATCGGGAATGAGTACCGGTGCATCGAGTGTGCCAAGCGGGTCAAGGGTAGAACCTCGAGTGGATAAAGGGAAAGGAGTCGCGCAACAACAAGGACGATACTTCCAGCTCAGGCCGGGGAATACGGATGATACCGTCGTATCAGGTATTCTTCCTATTTGTTCGTATCCTGCACGTATACTTATGGATTCTGGTTCAACGCATTCATTTGTATCACGTGACTTTGTTAAGCATTTAACTGTTAAGTCAGAACCGTTAGGATATGACTTGTGTGTATCATTGCCTAGTAGTGAACCGCTAGTTACGTCTTCGATATTCAAATCGTGTGAGATCAAGATAGGTGATAAGGTCTTGAGCGTTGATTTGATTCCGTTGACGGTGAACTACTTTGATGTTATCTTGGGTATGGATTGGTTATCGGTTAATCAAGCCAAAATCGATTGTGAACAGAAACGGGTTAGTTTCTATCCGTCAGGGCGAGAAGAGTTTACTTTTCAGGGTAAGGGAGTGATCGTACCGCCGTACTTGATATCGGCGATGCAAGCAAGTGAGATGTTGAAGAAGGGTTGTTCGGGTTTCTTATGTTCAATTATCAACACGCGAGTTCTTGGACCACTAATAGAAAACATTTCAGTAGTTCGAGAATTTCCAGATGTTTTTCCCGATGAGTTACCCGACATATTGATTGAAAGAGAGCTTAAGTTCACAATAGAAGTAGTACCAGGGTCACAACCGGTATCCAAAGCACCGTACCGAATGGCACCGATAGAGTTGAAATAATTGAAAGTTCAGTTAGAAGAACTGTTGGAGAAGGGTTTTATCTGACCTAGTATTTCACCATGGGAAGCTCCAGTCTTGTTTGTGAAGAAGAAGGACGGGACAATGCGTATGTGCATCGACTACCGGGACTTGAACAAGTTGACCGTCAAGAACAAATATCCGTTGCCGCGAATAGACGATTTGTTTGATCAGTTGCAAGGAGCGCAAGTATTTTTGAAGATTGACTTGAGATCCGGTTACCACCAGTTGAAAGTCAAAGAGAAAGATGTTGAGAAGACAGCTTTCAGGACTCGATATGGTCACTTTAAATTTTTGGTTATGCCATTTGGAGTGACTAATGCACCAGCTGATTTCATGGACTTAATGAACCGTGTTTTCAAGGATTATTTAAATGAGTTCATTATCGTGTTCATAGATGACATCCTAATCTACTCCAAAAGCGTTGAAGATCACGAGCATCATTTGCGATTAGCTTTACAACGATTGCGTGAAAAGAGATTTTTCGAAAAATTGAAGAAGTGTGAGTTTTGGTTGACCGAGATAGCTTTCCTTGGACATATAGTGTCGGCAAAGGGAATTTCTGTAGACCCTCAGAAGATAGAAGCAGTTACCAACTGGGCGAGACCAACAAATGTGACAGACATCAGAAGTTTCCTAGGATTAGTTGGGTATTACCGGAGATTTGTAAAGGACTTTTCGCGTATAGCAATGCCGATGACACAGTTAATGAGGAAAGATATTGCTTTTGTATGGAGTCCAGAATGTGAAGAAAGTTTCCAAGAGTTGAAGGGTTGACTAGTGAAAGCACCAATATTAGCCGCTCCGTCAGGGACCGAAGGATTTATTATTTACAGTGATGCTTCATATAGAGGTTTAGGTTGCATTCTTATGCAAGGTGATAAAGTCATTGCGTATGCATCGAGACAACTTAGACCGCACGAGAAGAATTATCCAACACATGATCTAGAATTGGCTGCCGTGATTTTTGCATTGAAGATTTGGCATCATTACCTATACGGGGAGAAATGTGAGATCTATACGGATCACAAGAGTTTGAAGTACCTGTTTACACAACGAGATTTGAACATGAGGCAAAGGAGATGGTTAGAGTTGATGAAGGACTATAACTTGTCGATTCAATATCATTCGGGCAAGGCGAATGTAGTCGCCGATGCTCTTAGTCATAAGGCACTAACCAATACCGCATCAGATTTGACTTCTCAGAAAGAATTGATAAGAGATATGGAGAACTTAGAACTTGAAGTAATTCCGAGGATTGAAAGTGGTTTTATGCCGACGATAGTGGCACAACCACTCTTGATTCACGAGATCACGGAGAAACAACTTCAAGACGTGGCTTTGAAGAAGATTTGTGATGAGATTCCAATGGGCAAACAACCGGGATTCACGTTTGAGAACAATGTGTTGAGATTGAGGGGTAGAATTTGTGTGCCTAGTGAGGAAGAGTTAAAACGAAACATCCTAGAAGAAGCACACAACACAAAGTATACCGTTCACCCGGGAAGCATTAAGATGTATAGAGACTTGAGACATGTTTTTTGGTGGCCGGGAATGAAGAGAGAAATAGCACGCTATGTTTCACGTTGTCCGAGTTGTCAACAAGTAAAGGCCGAACGCTAAGTACCTTCAGGATTGTTACAACCGTTACCGATAGCCGAATGGAAATGGGAACACATAACGATGGACTTTGTTAGTGGGTTTCCGAGGTCGAAAAGATCGAATACTATTATCTAGGTGATTGTTGACCGTTTGACGAAGTCGTCTCACTTCCTACCGCTTCGAACAACTAAGCCGATGTCGTTAGCTAAGTTGTATATTCGCGAGATTGTGAGACTACATGGTATCCCAGTTTCTATCATTTCAGATAGGGATAGTAGTTTTACGTCGAAGTTTTGGAGAGCCATGCAAGAAGCAATGGGTACCAAATTGCATTTTAGTACCGTTTTTCATCCTCAGACCGATGGCCAATCAGAGAGAGTAATCCAGATTTTGGAAGACATACTTCGGTTATGTGTACTTGATTTCCAGGGTGATTGGGAAGACCACCTGCCGTTAATTGAGTTCGCGTATAACAACAGTTTTCAGTCGAGTATTGGGACGGCTCCTTATGAAGCTTTATATGGTCGTGTATGTCGTTCACCGATTAGTTGGACAGAAGTCGGAGAAAGAATGATTGACGGGCCACAAATCGTACAAGAGACGACGGATAAGATAAAGGTAATTCGACAACGGTTACTGACAGCTCAGAGTAGGTATAAGAGTTATGCCGATAAGCGTAGACGACAGTTGGAATTTGACGTGAGAGACTTAGTGTATTTGAAGGTGTCACCTTCAAAGGGAATAACCAGATTTGGTAGATACGGGAAACTCAATCCGAGATATGTAGGACCTTTTGAAATCATTGGAAAGGTTGGACCCGTAGCTTATCGTTTGAACTTGCCGAGCGAGTATGCTCAAGTTCATTACGTATTTCATGTATCGTTGTTACGCAAACAATTAGTGGAAGATAGAGATCAAGTGATGACTCCGACACCGAATGAGATTCAGAGTGATTTAACGTATGTCGCATATCCGGTAGAGATCTTAGACCAAAAGGATCAAGTCTTACGAAATAAAGTAATATCGAAAGTGAAAGTGTTATGGCGTAGCCAAACTACGGAAGAGATGACGTGGGAGATAGAAGATGAGATGCGTACTCAGTATCCGCACCTTTTCGAGACATGAGGTATAAGTTTGGGGACAAACTTCTTTTAAGGGGGAGAGTATTATAACACCCACATTTGTGTTATTGCTTTGTGCATTTCATGGTCATGCATGATAATGTGTTGTGGTGTGTCTTATGACACATGGTTGAGTGAGTTTTGACTCACGAGTTGATTTGGGTGTCTGTATTATAGAACCCTTTGAAACTGTTGTGATTGAGGATTGATTGTTGCTGTGACGTCTCCCCGAGTATGAGACGGTCACTGTGGAATGCTTTAAATGTTTATCTGAAAATAAATGTTTACCTGTGTTTTTCACTATATGTATTATTTTCTGGCTTAGAATATATTTCTGTTGTTAGATTTAGTATCCTGGTGGGAAAGAATTAACACGCTGTAGACACCCCATTTTGTCGGCTATCAGATTTAGGAGACCCATAGCTTGGTGGTTCACAATGATCGTAAAAGACTCAAAAGGACTCTCGGAAGTCAGCTCTATCTCTCAGAATGCTCAGAATGACCAAAATGCCCCTGAAAGCCCGAAAACTCCCAGATTTGGTCCCAAAGTTCTGAAAACATGCTACGTCGTAAGAAAACTGATAAAATGAGTTTTTAAGAAAAATCGGATGAAATCGTCAGCTCCTAGAGACCCCCGGAAGTCTCGGAAGTTCCCGAAAAGTCCCCGTTGACCGGTTTGACCAGGGTTTGACCAGGTTTGACCAAGTTTGACCAAGTTTGACCAAAATCGTCCAAATTCACCAGAATCATTTTAAATCATGAGAAAAGTGTTAAAACAAGTTCCAAAAGAAAATCGAGCGAAAACATCAGCTCCCGGGAACTCCCGGAGGTTTCTAGAACTTCCCGGAAATCCCAGATTTGACCAGTTTGACCAGAATTTGACTTTGGAACCGGGGCACCAAAATAATTTTCAAACATTTTTCATGGATACTAGAGGTTAATAGATTTCCAACGGTATATCGCACATAATTTCTGGATTTAAAACGGCGAAAATGGCGATCAAATCGGCTTTTATCGCAAATACCGCAAAACTTTTCAAAGTGACTTATCCCCGAACTATTTTTTATGTAAAGTAGACTCCATTACCTTTCCAACGGTATATCACAATCCCAATTTGGAGTTCGTACGCATTTTCTGTGAATTTCGGACGAAATAGGGCCTTTTCGCGAATACCGGAACTTCGGGGGGCCTAAACAGCATTATCTGGACGGAGGGAGGAGCAGTGCCGCCGCGGCACTGGCCCACTGCCGCCGCGGCAGTGGCCCAGTGCCGCCGCGGCACTCCCCTCCAGAACAGTGAGTTTTTGTAATTTCTTTTGGGGTCCCATTTTGATTAATTAAAAACCAAAACGACGTAGTTTTGATTCCCAGCTTATTTTGGACCAATGGGAGACCATTTTAAACTTTTTAAAACTCCATTTACCACCCCTCCTTTGCCTATAAAAGAAGTCATTTACTTCCATTTAGAGGGGAGGCATGGAAGCTTAGAGAAAGCTTAGGAAGAAACTCTAGGGAAATATAGAGAGAGAAAGAGAAGAAGTAGTCTTCTTCTTCCATTTTTTCCAATCAAAGTGAGTTCTAATCTTGTTTTCCTCCACCATTTTTTTATATACTTCATCATCAATATACCCAATCACCATTCTTGAGCATTCTTGAGTTAGGAAGCTACTTCCATGTCCAAATGTCAAAATCTATGAGTGAAACACCAAGCTACAAGTCCAAAATCATATTGATTATCATCTATTGATTGTTATTTACTTGCTTGTTCATATTATGTTCATCTCTTCTTAATCTCATTTCTTTTTATTTTCTTTATTTACTTACTAGTTTATCATCATCTAAGTGATGACATGAAGTTTGGGGTGAGTGAATCCTCATGGATAGTAGCTCTTGACCTCAAAAACATGTTTGATAGATGATGATCATAACCTCAATACTTCCAAGATGTTCTTGAAATGTATTGAAGTTATGTCCAAAATAAAAATGAATCTCTCCAATAATATTGGGAGTTCTTTGATTATTCAAGGTTGGATGAGGTTCTAAGTGGTCACATGGTCATCTCAAGAGTTTAAGTTCATCCTTTGAACATCTATTTCAAAACCCCCAATCAAGAACTCAAACTCTATTTCAAACCCAAATCCATTTTCTTCAAGAATGATCCAAAACAGTGAGCTGTTCAGATTCAAAGATTTGTTTTGAATTAAATACTTGAGTTATGATGATGAAACCACTTGGAAAATCTTCCTAAGACATCATAGTTTGTCTCTGATTTTTCCCATCAATTATAGAGATATGAAAGTATTTGTTTTGGATGTGAGAAGTTAATATTCATAATCTGCCTCTATTCTCACAGAATGTTCACCCAACTTCTTGCACTTATTCTGGATATTTTCGTCACTGTACATATATCTTTTCTATTTTTTTAATGAAACTTGGGTGTCTTAGGAAACTTTTGGTGTATAATGGGTCGTCATAAACCCTTTCTTTGATTTATGAAAAATCATACAAAATCAGTCAACAGTGCAGCTTTTGTTTCTGAGTCATGTGTACATTCTGATTTTTTTCTTTTAATCTGTGATAGCTATTGAGGTTTGGCTTTTTGGGTAATTTTCTAGACACAATAAGGATGATCTCTGATTTTTCTCACAGTTTTCTAGGCACGTTTGACCACCCATTATAATGTTACAAAGTGATGCATACAGTCTGTCCACTATTCACAGCATTTCACTTTTTTAACTTTCACACTTTGATGCAACACTCTCTTGTATCTAGATGAACCCATGTCCCATGAACATGTTCTTTACCACTTTTATCATGCAATATCATATCATGTATCATCTATCCTCTCATGTATCATACTCCCATAGATTCTTGAGTTTGGTTTCCAAATAAAACCATGGTTTGCAAATACTTGGGAAGTTCTTGAAATAAGTTAGGAATTGATATTCCAAGTGGTTAGAATATTCATCCAAGGTCTGGAAGTATACTTTCAAAACCCTCATTTCAAAACCCCCTCTTAAATCCCTCATTTTGATTTCAAGAAATAAACCTTGTTTTCCTCAAAACCCTCAAAGCAGTGAGTCGTTTAACTTTAAGGAATTATTTTGAGTTCAATACTCAATGTATGAATATAAGACCACTTGGAACGTCTTCCTAACTCATTAGAGAACACCCATGATTTTTGGTTTGACTTGGAAATACTTGAAAATTGTCCATTTGGATCCAAACATTTTCTCTAGACATTCTGTTTTTGCTGTCACAGCAGCTAGGTCAACTTACGACCTCGTTTCCAGAAAACTTTTCCAAAAGGGGTGGTCCTAACTTATTTTGACCTTAAACTTCAATGTCTTAGGGAACTTTCTGTATAAAATGGGCCTCTAGATCATTCGTTTTCATTTTCTAAGATTTTTCAACATTTCAGTCGATAGTACGGACTCTGTTTCTGAGTGACCTTCATTGTTTATATGATTTCTCTCAATCTGTGATAGCTATTCAAGATTGGCCTTTTGGGTTGTGTTCTAGACACAATAAGGAACACCTCCATAAAAAATCATGCATTGAAAACATTCCTAACCCCTCTTTTCAAATTCCAAAAGATTGTGCTACTGTTCTGTCTACTATTCACAGCAAGTATACCTTAACTTTCATTCTTTGATTTGATGCTTATATGCATTCCAAATTAGTTCATATCTTAGGAAGTAGTTCATACTACATTTGTACATATCCCATGTTGATTTCATTCATCCGTTTATACACATTTTAGACTTCTAAGTCACTCTAGGAATCCATGAACACAAAGCATACTACAACCTTGGCACGTTTTAGATACATACATTGTATCCATGCAAAGATTTGGGGTTTTTTGTAACTCTTAATCTAAGAAGATTATAAGGAATGAATTTGATCACACGTTCATGCTTCCCCTCGATCTAATCATCCTTTCTCATCCGTCCCGGGGATTGAGAGGTCTTCTTTTCTCAAAAGAATAACATGCATCATTCTAGTTTGCTAAGCATATTTTGATTTTTTTTTATTATTTGTTTCAAGAACAATTCATGTCCCCCTTTAGATTAGGAAGTCTTGATTATTTGATACATGATTAGATGATTTTTCTTAGGTTTATTTGTGTGATCTTTCACTTTACATTGTATGATATTTGGCTTAGATTTTATGAATGATATCTTATCTTTAAATCTTCCATTTCAAATTTTCTTATGTGATGTAATATACTATCATAGTATTATTTGTCGAACCAAACATAGTATAAGATGATTATTTGGATGCTAATTGAGGCCCGTCGAAAGACGGGGCGAGTTGAGGGTGTTTTAGTCGTGACAAAGGCTCCTTCCTCTCTCGTACCAAAACCCCGAACCAAGTTCTTTGGTTATGAAGGGCCGGTGCCCTTATCCGCTTGGGTGAGTCAAAATTAGGTTTCTTGGTTCCTTAAAGACCAAGTGGCGACTCTGTATCTGTTTTCAACAGACCTTTCAATTTCTTCCCTTGATTCAAATCAATTTCAAAGCAATCTCGAACAAAGAGAGAAGTGGTCCGATGTCCGGTATCCACAATCTGGCGACTCTGCTGGGGATTTTTATTTCAAAACAAAATAATACAGAGGTTTGACTCATAAGAAGCATCCTTAAAATCATCTTTTTACTGTGTCTGGTTCACCGCATTGCACTCTTGCATTCCCCCCCCTCCGACTGTGTCTGAAACGCGGCGCTGACATTGTTCAGGTCTTGCTGTGCCAGGGCACAAGTCACCGTTGATACTGTACCTTACAAGGTATATCAAAAAGAGTAAAAACCTCCGTACTGTCTCTCCGACGGTATATTGGAACTCTCGTCAACGGACCCTCTTTGACTAAACCCAGCCTTTGCATATAGATTCCTGTAGAACCTTTCATAGGACTGTTCATTTATCTTTTCAGATAGGACAATATGATATAACTGCTATATGCCCTGACGGGATTACCTGCGCGGTGTAGACGCTTATGTGGCATAGAACAGAACCTCTTTCTTATGATCCCCAAGGCAATCACTCATATGTGATCACATTGAGTTGACCTGCCTAGGCACCATGACAAGGATGTCTGCTCCATGATTACAAAGATATACACCGCAAACCTTGTTTGTTGGTCCTAGGACATAGGAGTATGAAAACTAGCTAGACAGTATGATCACCATCATAACTTGCTTCTCCCAGAAACTCTGCCCAGATATCCCAGATATAACCATATCAAACCTGTTTCTCCCAGAAACTCTGTCCAGATATCCCAGATATAACCATATTAACCAATTTTTCCCAGAAACTCTTTCTGAATCTCCCTGATTTCCCAGATATACCAGTTTCTCCCGAAAACTCTATCATATTAACCAATTTCTCCCAGAAATTCTGATTTACCAATTTCTCCCAGAAGCTCTGTCCAAATCTCTCAGATTACCCAGAAATCTCAATTTCTCCCAGAAACTCCGGTATACTTGTTTCTCCCAGAAACTCTGTCCAACTTACCCAAATTTTCATGTTTTCCCATAAGCTCTATCCAAATCTCCAAGATTTCCCAAAATTCCAGCAACTCTATCCAAACTTCCCCAAAATGCCTAGATTTACCAATTTCTCCCAGAAATTTTGATTTCCCAATTTCTCCTAAAAGCTCAGTCCAAATCAACCAGAAATCCCTATTTCTAGAAATTACCCCGAATCTTCAAATCCCTATTTCTCCCAGAAACTCTGTCCAAAATTCTCAAAGTATCCCGGAAATCCCTGTTATCCCTTGGTGATCATACTGGAAAGCAAGGTTAGCACACTCTGTATGCCTAGGACCTTATTTGTTTAGCTGATATCTGTTAAAAATAGGAGCATCATATAGATTAGGGCTTGCATCCGCATGCTTGTCTCATGTACATACACAATTCATGTCAGTTTGCACACACATATATCTCATAAGTCCACACAGTCTATCCCTTCTAATCATCACATGATCATCGATCTTCATCCTCCGAGTCTGATCCTTGTCATTTCAATTTGTAAGACATCACAGGTCCTAAACGTCGTCCTGCTACATTTTCTTCTTGGGATTAATAGCCCTCCCGGAAACAAACCTATGGATCACAAAAGCTTAGAAACTCGAGTCGCCAAGATGAGAACCACTATGACTCAGCTTTCGGATCACCTCACCCAGGTCCTAGGATTTCTTGAGAAAATGAGACCAGAAGTCCGCATTCACTCCGCTTGGACTCGTACACCGAATGATCAACTAATCAGAATAACTGTGGATGCTAGAATGACCGCTATGGAACCTGCTGTTGAGAAGATCAGGGACGAGCTTGCGGAAATGACAGATATGATACGGCATTTGGCTAACCCACCACCCTCGATTCTGCTATCTTCCCGGTCAGCACCTTGTACTGAATGGTTTGGAAAATTAGCTGATCTTTGGATACATAGTTTGGATCAAGAAGCTCTTGACAAGTTCACCAGAATAAAGGATGCCATCAGAGAAGGAAAATTCAAGAATAATGAACCCCAACACCAGTCCAAGGGACCCAACTACTCCCTAGACTCCCCAGATGTCCATGCACCTAACCACCAACCAATGGCCTACTCTCTCCGTCCACACCAGTCCATTCCACCAAATCGCCCTAAAGGCCCTCGCAAATTCTCCAGACTTGATATTCCCCTCTCCACAGCCTTAGACCACCTACTCAAAAAGGGCCATCTGCGACTCCTCCCTCACAAACCACTACCGGATCCCATACCCTCTCACTACAACATGAGCCTACAATGTGCTTACCACCAAAATCTAGGCCATGCCACCGATCAGTGCATCCGCCTCCGCCATGACATTCAAAATCTCATAGAGGATGCACCCCATCCTAATGCCATCTCCTATCTTGGCTTGGACCAACCGCTCGACTGATCCCCTTCGCTGAGGCCCATGAATGTTGAACTTGTGCTGGTGAATTGATGGTGTTTGGAACTCTTGCTAGAAAACCAAATGAAGATGCTCTTTAGAAAAAAAAGAAATAAAAAGAATAAGTGAGTCGCTGTGACATTCCATTTGAGACCGGGTCGAGTCCAGTCGAGTCTGTTGTGTGTTTGTCTATTTCAAGTTTAGTCTTGTGGTCTAGTCTGTCTGTCATGAAGTTGTTAATGAGTCTGTAATCCTTCTCTACTGATGGAATGAAGTCTCATTTTGCCTAATCTGATATGCCAAGTCATAAATGCATGAATCACTAAACTAAAGTGTCACTTTTCAAATTACCATGGATATTACTGTGTCAAAAAAAAAAAAAAAAATTTTTACTTAAACAAAAAAAATCCTGAAAGGTCAAAGTCAATTTTGTGCTGACACCGATGAAAAGCCGAGAATTGAATAGTCTTACTTTAAGAATTTAAAGATTCTCTTGCCTCAATCTTGAAAAGACATGCTTGGAACTGACTTGGGGCTTGCCCAACACCCTTTCCACCATTTCAAAGCCTTGGACCCAACCCAATTGATAGCCATGCGAAGCTGTACGAACTTAGCCCTTGATGGTAGCCAAACATTTCAGTGAGTTTCATCTCCACTTTCAAAAAAAAAAAAAAAAGAAAAGAAAAGAAAAGAAAAAGCTCGCTAGGTTGAAAACTCGAAAGGGCACCTAGGCAAAAGTTAGAGCTAAAAAAGGTGTTGATTTCCAAAATCTGACTCTAGCCAGTCAAAATGTTGGAGAAAATTTTGATGAAACAAATGAGAGAATCATACGCTTCAAGATACATCTTAAGAACGTGCCACAAATAAATTCCGAGAGCTGACATGCACATTCTGGAATTCTGAGATTGCAATTGAAAGATGTCACAAGGATCGACTACATTAAAAGGCAAAACTGACTGGCTAGGTGAAAGTGAAAAGGATCAATCCTCAAAACAAAACAAAAAGAAAAAGAAAAGAAAGGGAGATTGAAACTGAATCCTTTTATTCAAACCTACTATAAGTGGCTCAAGTTTGAACTTCTTTGACGATTGGTTTGAAAAACCCTCATACCTCAAACCCCTTATTTCAAGCCTTGCCTTGAACTACGCTCGACCTGATTCCCACTCGGGGATACGTAGGCAACCACATCGGTTCGGTCGACACCATCATAATCAAACCGATTTCTTTCAAGACCTTGCCTTGAACTACGCTCGACCTGATTCCCACTCGGGGATACGTAGGCAACCACAACGGTTTGGTCACCCCACCTACCTAAAAATCAACTCGCTTCTTCCCCGACCATGGCCCGAACTACGTTGGACCTGATCCCCACTTGGGGGTACGTAGGCAGACTTTCAAAAAAAAAAGGATGGCTCGCTAGGACGAAAATCCGAAAGGACCCCTAGGCAAAAATTAGAGCTAAATCCAAGGTGAGCAATAACAAAAGAGAGAAAAGAGCTCGCTAGGTCACCTCACTGGTGCGTAGGCAAAAGTTATGAGCATTTGAGAGATTAAAGTCACGGTCCATGCCTCAAGCCAGAAAATCACCTTCCACACTAGGGGCAAACTTCGGCTACCCGCCTCGTTTGCCTGACTTTTACTATCTACCCTTCACACAAGGGGCAAATTCGGTCACCTACCTCGTTTGCCCAAAACCTCCAATGAACCTTCCTCCAAACTAGGGGCAAACTTCGGTCATTTACCTCGTTTGCCTACCGATCCCACTTCATGCCCTTCAAACTAGGAGCAAACTTCGTTTGCCACCCGATCCCTATACACTAATGGTAAGCCTTCAAGTCACAAACATTGTCTTGAACAGATGGAAATGGAGCGTCTTTCATTCCATAAGCTAAGGCACTAATTCAAAGCACATCTTGAGAGAAGCAAAGAAATTGATTAGATCAGTAGTGAGGAATTTTCAAAAATAAGACTCACCATCAAAGTGATTCCACGATAAGGTGAGAAGTAAACACAAAAGAGAAATGGTACGTCATTTATGACAAGAGCGCATTAAGCTTTGGCAAGTCGAGCTTGTTTCATTTCAGTGTCGAATGTGTCACCCTCGCGTGTCAGTGTCTGTCAGTTTTGAGTCTGTCATAGTCTTTTTTCAGGAGAGGAGTCTGTTGTTGTCTCAGATAAGTAAGTCAACAGTGACGAATAATGAATCTTTCAAATCAAGTTATAAAGAGCATGCCAATACAAGAAGGAATACCGAACACCATTACTGCATCGGTCAAGGCGTCAGCATGAGAAGCGTCAAAACTTGGGGAAGATTTCATCCCTTTCCAAACTGCCAAAAGCTAACCGTCTTTCTTCATGCAACATAAGTCCATGAGTGGCTGTTGATGATCTTCCTTTCTCCTTGCAACATAAGTCCATGAGTGGCTGTTGATCGTCTTTCTTCATGCAACATAAGTCCATGAGTGGCTGTTGATGATCTTCGTTTCTCCTTGCAACATAAGTCCATGAGTGGCTGTTGATCGTCTTTCTTCATGCAACATAAGTCCATGAGTGGCTGTTGATGATCATCTTTCTTCATGCAACATAAGTCCATGAGTGGCTGTTGATGATCTTCCTTTCTCCTTGCAACATAAGTCCATGAGTGGCTGTTGATCGTCTTTCTTCATGCAACATAAGTCCATGAGTGGCTGTTGATGATCATCTTTCTTCATGCAACATAAGTCCATGAGTGGCTGTTGATGATCTTCTTTTCTCCTTGCAACATAAGTCCATGAGTGGCTGTTGATCGTTTTTCTTCATGCAACATAAGTCCATGAGTGGCTGTTGATGATCTTCTTTCATCTCCTTGCAACATAAGTCCATGAGTGGCTGTTGATGATCTTCTTTCATCCTAGCAACATAAGTCCATGAATGGCTGTTGATCTTTCATCTTTCTTCATGCAACATAAGTCCATGAGTGGTTGTTGATGATCTTCTTTCATCTCCTTGCAACATAAGTCCATGAGTGGCTGTTGATCTTCCTTCATGCAACATAAGTCCATGAGTGGCTGTTGATTTCCTTCCTTTGTTCATGCAACATAAGTCCATGAGTGGCTGTTGATGATCTTCTTTCATCCTAGCAACATAAGTCCCTGAGTGATTTTTTGATCACCCTCCTCTTTCGATAATCAAAACCTTAACTGCCGCAGGCCATCTGCGTATCCCTCATAGAATGATACCTTAACTCCCATTTAAAGGACGTATTTCCTTCTTCCTAGCAGAGTACATTATCCTTCAGCTCCCGGAGGCCCTGACAGGCCCCCTTGGATTGAGCGCCAAAAGAGATTCTCCGAGAACCCTACATCATCCCCCGAGGATAGAAACCGATAGATACCAGCTCCCGGAGGCCCTGACCGGCCCCCTTGGATTGAGCGCCAAAAGAGATTCTCCGAGAACCCTACATCATCCCCCGAGGACAGAAACCGATAGGCCCTAACCGGCTCTTTTGGATTGAGCATTGCGAGATCTGACCAACCACGAGAGATTCAGAGATGGATCCTGGTTCTAGGTCAAGAATTGAAGAGAGATTCTTAGAGAGTCCATCAGCTCCCGAAGGCCCTAACCGGCTCTTTTGGATTGAGCATTACAAAATCTGACCAAGTACAAGAGATTCAGAGATGGATCCTGGTTTTAGGTCAAGAATTGAAGAGAGATTCTCAGAGAGTCCCCTACCATCCCAGCAGAAGATAGCAGAAGTTTGAACCGATTCTCCGGACTTGTCATCATAAGGATCGGCCAAAACATCACCCGCAGTCAAATCACCCCGATTCCCTTGGCAAGCACTGTCTATTCACAATTTAAGGACCCGTGTCCACTGATTATCATGAGCTTTCTCACCTGTTTTTCCTCACTTATCGTGAGCCTCTTCACTCCGGTTATCTCACTTGTCCATTATCGTGAGCTACCCCACTTATCGTGAGCCTCCTCACTTTGGTTATTATAAAACTGTCGGTTATCTTGAACTCCCTCGCCTATGGGTTATCCTTAGTTGTCATCCTCAGGGACCCCACACCTGATTACATTCGCTCGCAAAGCACACTTCCCAAATTCCAGAAGTTTGCCCCTAAACCCAGAGACTTCTAAACCTTGATGTCCTTATCCGAGTCACCCACCGCATCACAGTCGCAAACACTAGCGCAACACCAGCCACTCGGAGTGGCACACCCCACAGCACTTGCTCATACTAGGGTCATAACACTAGACATGATAGGACTCATGACACAATTCATATCACATCCATGCATTGCATATCACTCTTATAGCATAGCATCCGCCTGATTGTTGTGTATGTGCATGTGTGATTTATTCCTTTTTGCCCTGAACTACGTCCTGGTCTGATTCCCCTTGGGATACGTAGGCAGCTCACGCAGAGCACGACCAGCACTGACCTCAGCATCTTTCTTTTTTTCTTCATTGCATCTTTTGCAACGTTTTTATCCTAAATCTATAGCCTCCAAAAAGTCCTGTCTCTTCAAAGCTTTGGCACTCGCTTGCGACATGCGTTGCCTCGCAAGTTCATGCCAAAGAGGGGCAAACTGTAGACACCCCATTTTGTCGGCTATCAGATTTAGGAGACCCATAGCTTGGTGGTTCACAATGATCGTAAAAGACTCAAAAGGACTCTCGGAAGTCAGCTCTATCTCTCAGAATGCTCAGAATGACCAAAATGCCCCTGAAAGCCCGAAAACTCCCAGATTTGGTCCCAAAGTTCTGAAAACATGCTACGTCGTAAGAAAACTGATAAAATGAGTTTTTAAGAAAAATCGGATGAAATCGTCAGCTCCTAGAGACCCCCGGAAGTCTCGGAAGTTCCCGAAAAGTCCCCGTTGACCGGTTTGACCAGGGTTTGACCAGGTTTGACCAAGTTTGACCAAGTTTGACCAAAATCGTCCAAATTCACCAGAATCATTTTAAATCATGAGAAAAGTGTTAAAACAAGTTCCAAAAGAAAATCGAGCGAAAACATCAGCTCCCGGGAACTCCCGGAGGTTTCTAGAACTTCCCGGGAATCCCAGATTTGACCAGTTTGACCAGAATTTGACTTTGGAACCGGGGCACCAAAATAATTTTCAAACATTTTTCATGGATACTAGAGGTTAATAGATTTCCAACGGTATATCGCACATAATTTCTGGATTTAAAACGGCGAAAATGGCGATCAAATCGGCTTTTATCGCAAATACCGCAAAACTTTTCAAAGTGACTTATCCCCGAACTATTTTTTATGTAAAGTAGACTCCATTACCTTTCCAACGGTATATCACAATCCCAATTTGGAGTTCGTACGCATTTTCTGTGAATTTCGGACGAAATAGGGCCTTTTCGCGAATACCGGAACTTCGGGGGGCCTAAACAGCATTATCTGGACGGAGGGAGGAGCAGTGCCGCCGCGGCACTGGCCCACTGCCGCCGCGGCAGTGGCCCAGTGCCGCCGCGGCACTCCCCTCCAGAACAGTGAGTTTTTGTAATTTCTTTTGGGGTCCCATTTTGATTAATTAAAAACCAAAACGACGTAGTTTTGATTCCCAGCTTATTTTGGACCAATGGGAGACCATTTTAAACTTTTTAAAACTCCATTTACCACCCCTCCTTTGCCTATAAAAGAAGTCATTTACTTCCATTTAGAGGGGAGGCATGGAAGCTTAGAGAAAGCTTAGGAAGAAACTCTAGGGAAATATAGAGAGAGAAAGAGAAGAAGTAGTCTTCTTCTTCCATTTTTTCCAATCAAAGTGAGTTCTAATCTTGTTTTCCTCCACCATTTTTTTATATACTTCATCATCAATATACCCAATCACCATTCTTGAGCATTCTTGAGTTAGGAAGCTACTTCCATGTCCAAATGTCAAAATCTATGAGTGAAACACCAAGCTACAAGTCCAAAATCATATTGATTATCATCTATTGATTGTTATTTACTTGCTTGTTCATATTATGTTCATCTCTTCTTAATCTCATTTCTTTTTATTTTCTTTATTTACTTACTAGTTTATCATCATCTAAGTGATGACATGAAGTTTGGGGTGAGTGAATCCTCATGGATAGTAGCTCTTGACCTCAAAAACATGTTTGATAGATGATGATCATAACCTCAATACTTCCAAGATGTTCTTGAAATGTATTGAAGTTATGTCCAAAATAAAAATGAATCTCTCCAATAATATTGGGAGTTCTTTGATTATTCAAGGTTGGATGAGGTTCTAAGTGGTCACATGGTCATCTCAAGAGTTTAAGTTCATCCTTTGAACATCTATTTCAAAACCCCCAATCAAGAACTCAAACTCTATTTCAAACCCAAATCCATTTTCTTCAAGAATGATCCAAAACAGTGAGCTGTTCAGATTCAAAGATTTGTTTTGAATTAAATACTTGAGTTATGATGATGAAACCACTTGGAAAATATTCCTAAGACATCATAGTTTGTCTCTGATTTTTCCCATCAATTATAGAGATATGAAAGTATTTGTTTTGGATGTGAGAAGTTAATATTCATAATCTGCCTCTATTCTCACAGAATGTTCACCCAACTTCTTGCACTTATTCTGGATATTTTCGTCACTGTACATATATCTTTTCTATTTTTTTAATGAAACTTGGGTGTCTTAGGAAACTTTTGGTGTATAATGGGTCGTCATAAACCCTTTCTTTGATTTATGAAAAATCATACAAAATCAGTCAACAGTGCAGCTTTTGTTTCTGAGTCATGTGTACATTCTGATTTTGTTCTTTTAATCTGTGATAGCTATTGAGGTTTGGCTTTTTGGGTAATTTTCTAGACACAATAAGGATGATCTCTGATTTTTCTCACAGTTTTCTAGGCACGTTTGACCACCCATTATAATGTTACAAAGTGATGCATACAGTCTGTCCACTATTCACAGCATTTCACTTTTTTAACTTTCACACTTTGATGCAACACTCTCTTGTATCTAGATGAACCCATGTCCCATGAACATGTTCTTTACCACTTTTATCATGCAATATCATATCATGTATCATCTATCCTCTCATGTATCATACTCCCATAGATTCTTGAGTTTGGTTTCCAAATAAAACCATGGTTTGCAAATACTTGGGAAGTTCTTGAAATAAGTTAGGAATTGATATTCCAAGTGGTTAGAATATTCATCCAAGGTCTGGAAGTATACTTTCAAAACCCTCATTTCAAAACCCCCTCTTAAATCCCTCATTTTGATTTCAAGAAATAAACCTTGTTTTCCTCAAAACCCTCAAAGCAGTGAGTCGTTTAACTTTAAGGAATTATTTTGAGTTCAATACTCAATGTATGAATATAAGACCACTTGGAACGTCTTCCTAACTCATTAGAGAACACCCATGATTTTTGGTTTGACTTGGAAATACTTGAAAATTGTCCATTTGGATCCAAACATTTTCTCTAGACATTCTGTTTTTGCTGTCACAGCAGCTAGGTCAACTTACGACCTCGTTTCCAGAAAACTTTTCCAAAAGGGGTGGTCCTAACTTATTTTGACCTTAAACTTCAATGTCTTAGGGAACTTTCTGTATAAAATGGGCCTCTAGATCATTCGTTTTCATTTTCTAAGATTTTTCAACATTTCAGTCGACAGTACGGACTCTGTTTCTGAGTGACCTTCATTGTTTATATGATTTCTCTCAATCTGTGATAGCTATTCAAGATTGGCCTTTTGGGTTGTGTTCTAGACACAATAAGGAACACCTCCATAAAAAATCATGCATTGAAAACATTCCTAACCCCTCTTTTCAAATTCCAAAAGATTGTGCTACTGTTCTGTCTACTATTCACAGCAAGTATACCTTAACTTTCATTATTTGATTTGATGCTTATATGCATTCCAAATTAGTTCATATCTTAGGAAGTAGTTCATACTACATTTGTACATATCCCATGTTGATTTCATTCATCCGTTTATACACATTTTAGACTTCTAAGTCACTCTAGGAATCCATGAACACAAAGCATACTACAACCTTGGCACGTTTTAGATACATACATTGTATCCATGCAAAGATTTGGGGTTTTTTGTAACTCTTAATCTAAGAAGATTATAAGGAATGAATTTGATCACACGTTCATGCTTCCCCTCGATCTAATCATCCTTTCTCATCCGTCCCGGGGATTGAGAGGTCTTCTTTTCTCAAAAGAATAACATGCATCATTCTAGTTTGCTAAGCATATTTTGATTTTTTTTTTATTATTTGTTTCAAGAACAATTCATGTCCCCCTTTAGATTAGGAAGTCTTGATTATTTGATACATGATTAGATGATTTTTCTTAGGTTTATTTGTGTGATCTTTCACTTTACATTGTATGATATTTGGCTTAGATTTTATGAATGATATCTTATCTTTAAATCTTCCATTTCAAATTTTCTTATGTGATGTAATATACTATCATAGTATTATTTGTCGAACCAAACATAGTATAAGATGATTATTTGGATGCTAATTGAGGCCCGTCGAAAGACGGGGCGAGTTGAGGGTGTTTTAGTCGTGACAAAGGCTCCTTCCTCTCTCGTACCAAAACCCCGAACCAAGTTCTTTGGTTATGAAGGGCCGGTGCCCTTATCCGCTTGGGTGAGTCAAAATTAGGTTTCTTGGTTCCTTAAAGACCAAGTGGCGACTCTGTATCTGTTTTCAACAGACCTTTCAATTTCTTCCCTTGATTCAAATCAATTTCAAAGCAATCTCGAACAAAGAGAGAAGTGGTCCGATGTCCGGTATCCACACACGCTATTAATTTGGTATGCTAATTAGCAACTTCGGAAACGTCATGTAGAAATTCGCGTTTTAACGACCAAACGAAACTTAGTCGAAAACTTTTATAATTTTGAGGTTTCACTTATAAAGCTATGAATAAGCTGTATAGAAACTTTCAGAGACTGATTAGGAGTTTTGAAAACTCGTGGGGAGGTAAACATAATTCCCGAGAGTTTTGCCTATATATAGATAGAGATGGTTGAGATATTTTCATAACTTCTAACCTAAATTCCAAAAAGGGGGCCATAGGGAGATTTTGAAGCTTTGAGCTTTGCGACGCCAAACGACGACCTTCCGTCAGTTTATTTTCTCCCAGATTTCATATTTGAGCTCCTCGAGGTAAGAGCTTCGTTTGGATACCTATTAGGGCCTGTTTGGCTAAGTTTTCTGAAAAGTTATTTTCTAGAATTTTTTATAAAAGTTGATAAATGGAACTTTGATCCATAGGAATTATACTAGACGGACTTCTGCATGTTCTTTGTGCACGGATTTTCTTTGGATCGTATTTTAAGCGCGTAAATCGGAGGTGAGTGATTCAACTATGTTTTTGGAATGGTTTCTTGACATGTATTCATATTATATTTGAATAGAATGTATTAATACTTAGAGATATCTTGTGTAGGTCATATTGGGCATTTATATTGATAAGTAGGCCCAATAGCACGATGAAATGTTTTGATTACCGCGAGCATGGTGATATGTATTTGAGCATGTTAAGTTGCTTATTTGGGTCAGAAGGAGCACGTGGTCACCGTGCCATTTTGTGGAGCCGATATAGGCATTAAGATCGCACGATTGAAGAGAAGAATCGTGGGTCTTACCCTTTCGCGTGGACTTATTGGCGAGGAGTCGCGGATTGGGAGTATGGACGGGCACGTGAGTCTCCCGCGACTAGTATGAATTGTAGAGATGTGAATGCGGACATGTTTATCATTCATGTGCATATGTTGTTTTATTCACTAAGCATTAGCTTAAACAAATCAAAATATGTGTGGTTATTCAAATAACCATTGCAGGTGTAAATGCTGGCGAGGAATCGCAGAAGTGAGCACGAGGGTTGGGAGTTCGCTTGGGAGGCAACTTTCTTGTTAACCTTGTAGTTTTGGGACAATAGGATTTTGTAATAAAAATTTTTATCGTTTTAACTTATGTTTAACTTATTATGATAGAATGGATTTTAAACCGTTGTAATAGTTAGTGACATGTTGTAATCCTGCTTTAGAAATGTTTTAATACAGCTAGGATTACTTTGGATTGAGTTTGGATTGAGTGATTGATCCTTGGTGAAAGTTAGGAAGCTTTTAAAACTCGAAATTCTGCAGATTGGACTGCTGCCAGGGGAGCAGTCGACTGGTCCAGTGTTCAGTCGACTGAACCCCTGTGCCTGTTAGCTACTGCTTCTTATTATGGTAAAAGCACTCGACGGGACAGTGCAGTTTAGCTACTGCTTCTTATTATGGCTAAAGCAGTCGACTGGGCCCTGCCTCAGTCGACTGGACCTCTGTAGGTTCTATGTTCATTTTGGTTCTGCTAACTCCAGTCGACCGAAGGGGGATTTCAGTCGACTGAAAGTTGGAGGCCCAGTCAACTAGACCCCAGTCTCAGTCGACTGAATAGTCTGTTAAACTGTTTTGAAAACTCTCTGCCTTCTTCAGTCGACTGAGGTCCTGACCCAGTCGACTGGACCACTAGTTTTTAAAATGTGTTTTGTTTTCCGCTGCATGTGTTCTTCAAACCTAATTTTGGGAACGTTAATGAATTGGTTTAGCCACGGTGGCGTGCCACGCGCTTCGGTTCCGCTATTGTGGGACCGGGCTGTGACAGTTAGTACCACATGTTGGTATAGTAATTAGTGGTAGCACATCGTACAACTGACAAAGCATTTGGGAACCTATATAGAAAGCAACGCATTTACACAAAAAAATACCTAAATTTCTCAATTTTTGCAAAATTTAAATCTGAAATACGAACACTAAATGGTGAAATACAGAGATACATAATTCATACGTAACAAAGGTGAAACCAACAAAGCATTTTGAACCATCTCTTTTGAACCCAAAATGGTGAACCCGACAAAGGTTCTAGAATTATACCCTTTTTTCTGCTACAATACAGAGATGCAAAGAGAGAACAGAGAGACGGAGGGCTAGAGCACATATCTTCAATTGGATTAATCTTTTTCTGGGGATTTGTAATGGATATATCAGACCAAATCATACATTCTATATTGAGTGTGAGAGAGAGTATGTGTGTGTATGTGTGTGTGTGTGAAGAATATTGAGTGGAGAGAGAGAGAGAGAGAGAGAGAGAGAGAGAGAGAGACTAGTATTTCGGATGGGAACAGAGATCGAGGGGTGGGAAAATGGATGAAAAAGAGTGAGATGTTGTTTTGGGAAGGGGAGGGACGGCTGTGCTCCTTAGGGAATGAAAAAATCTTAATATTTTGGGGGGAAAAAGAAGCAAACATAATGCCTTTTTCTTAGAATTTCAGTTAACATAAAGGAAAATTGAAGGAAATTCATTTGAAAATTTAAGGGTAGAGGATGGATCAAGAGAGAGAGAGAGAGATAGACACACAGAGAGAGGGGGAGGGGTTTATTCGGGGTTTATTTTGGGTATGGTAATAGATGTAAAGGTTGAAAAGAGGTAGAGTTGAGTTTCAATAAACGTGGCAGAAGGGAAATAGATAAATAGATAAGGATGGCACATAGGAAGAAAGAAAATAGAGAGAGGGGTGCCAAGTGGCATAGCTTAGAGGAGGGGAAATAGTTTTGTTTTTAATTATAGTAATAGATATATGATAGGTT
This sequence comes from Hydrangea macrophylla, assembly GCA_033977485.1. Lineage (NCBI taxonomy): Eukaryota > Viridiplantae > Streptophyta > Magnoliopsida > Cornales > Hydrangeaceae > Hydrangea > Hydrangea macrophylla. The sequence goes on from CM066986.1 coordinate 90,137,863, forward strand.
ATGATGATGCTAAAATTTGGAATAACGCAAGAGAAAGAAGACAAGAGAAATTTGTATGTGGTTCGGCCCTGTTAATGAAGAGACCTACGTCCCTGTGTCTAGGCATTTTCTCTATGCTATGAATAGCCGGTGACCTTTGGTGAACCAACAATATATTGGAGCTACCAGAGGTCGGTCGGGAAATTTACGCTAAGCTACGGTGAGTATTACGTAGAAAAGTAATTGATAGTTGATTTCCCCCTGGAAATTGTACTTATTAGGCAGTCCGATTTGATTGGGTACGATAAGCACAAATCGTGCGAGTTTCCTAATCCGATTAGGAAGCCATCTCCAAATTCCATTAGTCTTCTAACTTGTATAGGAAACTGTCTGGTTGAGTCTCAATTGCGCCTCTAGGCTAGCCTGAGCTATCCTGCGAGGAACCGGGCCCTGGCGGCATTCCCAACTTGCAGGCCGGGTAGTTGGACCGGTCGGGATAACTGTATCTCCTGACCAAGTGTTACTCGATGTGGCCACCGAGTCTTACTCTCATTGGTCGAATACTTTTATCAACAATGCTAGGGGCACTAACAAATCTCACTAACACTCACACTCACACTCTATCTCTCCCCTAGTGGCACTGTGGGATCCACTGCGAGCCCCACAGTGTCACTAGGAGAGAGATAGAGTGTGGGTGTGAGTATTAGTGAAATTTGTTAGTGCCCCAAATATTACTCTACTTTTATACGTATTAGTTGCCCCCCATTTCTAAGGCTAAACTGACGTTGCATCGAATAAGGCTTAGAAATTGGTATAGATCGGGAGAACTACTCGGCATAACTACCCAGGGTATGACCGACCGTCTTGACGAATCTGGCTATTAACCCGATCTGAAGACTCAGAAGCTTAGGGTCTGACTTGCCACATGTCAAGAATGGGTTGGTCTAGTCAGAATCCAACTAGACCAGTGCAAGTGTAACTGGTCAGTCACAACCTAACCGAACCATCACATCATGCAATTAACGTGCACGCCTTTTGAGACACCGCTTGGGCTGCCTGAGGTGCCAACTGTCGGGCGTTTAGGCAGGAGAGACTCTGAGCCGCTGGATCTGGGATCATCTGGGCTGTCCGCGTTGTCTATATAAGGGAAACTTGAGCATTTTCATTCATACTGCTATCCATAGGAAGAAATTATTGAGCAATTCAGGAGAAAAAGCACCCGGTCAAGCTTCCCAAGCACTTCCTTGCATTCCTTTCTTGTATGTCTTCATTCCTCCAACCTTGTCATTCATTGCATTTTTCTTTCTCCTTCTTTTGTTTTTATTCCCGAGCGAGGCTGCAGAATAGGAATCCCTTAGGCTTTGTGAGGGAGTGGGATTTTTTCTTCCTCAGGTTCTGTTTCTTCCTCAGGTCGGGTGGTTCCTTTTCTTTGATAGAATAGTCTAACCGATCGGTGTGCCTTAGGCTAGCCTGTCTGAGTGCTACTGTCATGCACCGGAGCAGCAGAAATTAGCAGGAAATAAAATTTTCCTTTCTGGGTCCGTAAGCCATGACTAGTTACATTAACTGATTGTCCACAAACACACTAGATAAATAAAAGAGTAACTTAATGGAAGCGCAAACTGAATATATACATCACCAGATTACTAGCTATTACATCAGAGTTTGTAGTTATCAAAAGTTAAAGAACAAAAGAGCTTAAGGCGTTAGACGCCGTTTAAAAATTAGCATGAAAGGACAAAAGTCTATAAAGAACAACTAAGTCTTCCTTCTTGAAGCCGCGCCTCTAACTGGCGTAGCCGTGACCTTCAGCATAGTAGACTTCCCCTTCGAAGGCTCCTTCCTGATAGTCCTCCCCTGGACAATCATATCCTGTATAGTCTAGACATGGGAATGTCTAGGGCGTAATATGCCGTTAGCTTTAATAAAAGCTAAGTGAGCGTCCTAACCGAACACTCCTAATATTAAATATGTATCTGAAAGTACACAACGACTATGGTTACATCGATATAATTAGACCGTGCGTGAAACTATGCATCATCGATATATTCGACTTCACTCAACTTAACATCCGAATTACTTAACTTTGTTACATTACCAGTGTAACGCTGTTGGCTTAGAGTGACTCGCCCAATGGGTCGAGCTATGGTTACTTTACTATCTTTTGTCTGCCCCTCCATGGCCATAGTAGTGATCTCGCTTTATAAGCTAACCATGTACTCTAGGTCCTCAGAACCTTGCCTTATGAATATCGTCGCCGATTTGCGAAACGGTTACTTTACTATCGTTGGTCGTCGCGACTGCAGTAGTAATCTCGCCTTACAGGCTAACCGTGTTTATTCATTTCTCGATGTATTCTTATCAACATGGTTACTTTGCTATCGTGTTTGCCTCTCCGTGGCCATAGTAGCAATCATCGCCGACATGCGATCATGTAATTCCATTTGACAGTACCAACTCACTACATATCAACTTTCGGACCTCCGCGATCGACTGCATGTATTTCCAAATGCATACGGACTTGGTCCCCATGACCGTTCAACTCATTACCCGTACACGTCGACTTGACGTTTCGACACCGACTTCTACGTACGTGAGGTGTATCATATGATATGCAAGAGGTACAAGTTAATTAAACAATTACTATTTTATTCTTGAAATAAAGTACGGATCCGAAACTCATAGTACTGCATGTTAAAGCATGAGGTTAACCGGAATAAATAATAATAATAAATAGAACGAATTACCACACGTTAAAACATGGAGTTAACCGGACTGATAATAATAACGAACATAAATAATAATAATAATAATAATAATAATAATAATAATAATTATTATAATAATAACGGAGATAATATGTTCGGGGTACAACATATAAACATGAGGTTAACCGGAAAGTGATAACAATAATATTATTAATATAAATAATAATATTAATAATAGTACCGGAATAATATGCTCGGGGTACAACATATTAGATCTTGAAGTTAAATCAATAATAATAATAATAATAATAATAATAATAATAATAATAACAATAATAATATCATTATTATTAACGGAATAACAAAACGGATATTAATATGTTCAGGTACATATACTAATCACGAGGTTAACTGAACCATAATAATAATAAACGGAAAATAATAATCCTAATAATAATAATAAATATTATTATAATAACAACAATTATAATATGGACCTGGGTTAGGGACACCACATGTTAAAATATGAGTTTTAATGGCTAACTAACAAGATAATAATAATAACAATAAATAGTAGTAGCAATAATAATAATGATAATACGGACCTAGATTAGGAGCACCACATGTTAGGCATAAGATTTTCTAGAATAATAATACTAATAATAATTATTAGAAAATAATAACACGAACATTAATCTGATATACCAAGTGAATTAGGAACTCACCGTGGGTTCGAGGTCGCAGTGTGGCACAGGAGGTAAACTTCCTTTTTCTTCCTTTTCTTTTCTCTCTCGGTTATCTCTCTCTCTCTCTATTTTCTAACCCAAATGGGTTACTATTTATAGGGGTGGGGATTGGGTTTATATAATATAATATATATACATATATATATTAAACACACAAACATTATATATATACTACACCAACATACAACACACATTGTACACATACAGATCCATAACTCACAATACACACAAACACACACTCACACGACACATACAAGCACACATGCACACAACACCTAACCACCCTACCATACACATCACACTCTACACCATCATCACCCTATAACCTAGCCAACCCAACTCACCAATCTCTCTTCCTCTAATGTCGGCACACACAAACACAATTTGTAGTGGCTGTTTAGGGGTTAGCTTAGGGTACACGCATGGCTGGCAAGGTATAATTATGGGTTCATAGAAAATATTAATTATAGTGAAAATCTTATAATTACTGTTTGGAACTGGAAAATATATTAATAAAATATAATAAAAATTACAGGTATTACAGCTACTTGATAGAAAGGACCGTATACGTTTTACCGTTCAGGCTCTTGACTTTTCCACCTTTATACCTCAGGCTAGGGGTCCCTGACCCATACCTAGGTCGCCAGCTACTCCCCCGTCTATAGTAGAGACTGTAGAAATGTGTCATTCTGACTTCAACTCGTCTTCTCGATCGGAGGACGAGCAGTCGACATCCGGGAGCCCGAGCACTAGTCGGAACCCTCATTCGTTAACCCCATCTGACTACCATAGTGAGGGTAGAATCCCATCCGAGTGTCTGACGAGGGAGTGGGTCAGGAATACCACGTAGTTTCTAAATCGAAGGAGTCGGGTAGTGTGGCATTGGTCTCGGATAGGCCCGCCGATGTTGCCTTTTCCACCAAGTGGATTCACAACAGTGTGCTTGTGTCTGACCTGATCAAACTCACAGAAATGTATGACATTCCCACCCACTGTTCACTGTCTGTGCCACTTACGGGGACTCACCTGTACCAATCGAATTTTATTACCCTTTACGAGGACGCGTACATAGCGGGCCTCCGTCTTCCCCGTCACTCGCTTGCCTGTGATTTACTAATCTACCTTAGTATTGCTGTCGTGCAGCTCGCCCCGAATGGCTGGAGGTTTCTTATGGGGGCCATTCACCTCTGGGTCCAAGTTTTTGGGTATGAGTTGACCTTTTAGGAGTTTTTGTGGACCTACTGACCATTCCCGTTATATAGGGAGGTCGGTTTCTCTTCTCTGAGCACACGACAAGGGAGAAAGATATTAGACAAAACCCCAAGCAACAACGGAATTCCACTGAGGAACCCCTGGGCAGGCAAATTGAGGAGTAAGCCCCGATCTTGAGTCCTTGTTTCTTTTTCATTTTCTTGCTGCAGAGCTGCTACTTGACATTTGTTCTATTTTGCAATGGGTTCTTCTAATCCACCGAGCATCTCGGACGAGTATCAGGTTTAGATAAGGGTGTTGGCCCAGGATCCTATTAACATTATTGACGTGCTAACCCGGATGAGAGCTTGGGAAGATACCTACAAGCCCGACAAAGTTTTTGTCACACCAGTCTTTCCTCCGATCATTGATGGTAAGTTCCGTATTCTCAAAATTTTCCTCTTTTTTACTGTCTTTTTGTCTTCTGTCCACATTTTTCTGACTCATTTCCTTTCCTGATTCCACAAATATGGCACCCAAGATAGACCCCGAAATGCTAAAGGCGAAAAAGGCCACCGCGGTCGCACGTGTGGGTGAGAAGAAGAAGAGAGCAGTTACTAAGCCTGCCGTCGTCGGTCAACAACTCAGGCAGATTAGGCATAGGATACGCCAGAAACTAGGCGGGACATTGCTCGGAGGGTCGAGGTAGTACATGACATTGACCCTAGGAGAGATGTCCCGGTCGAGATATAAATGGCGGAGTCCTCGGAGATCCGGGAGAGAATTCGGCTGGTTCTCCTCTCGAGTCAGGTTAAGATGTGCATGGGGATGCCCCCTCACTCGTTTCAAGGGTGGCTATATAGTCTCTCTCATTTGTAAGTAACCTGTCCCATCTTTTTCCATTATTCATTGCCTTATTCCTTCATTTAAGATAACTAAATGGTTTCTATTTCCCTTTTTGCAGGTCAGTTGCATAGCAGCTGGGGCTGAATCCTACCTGCCCGATTAGCTGAGAGGGTGGCTGCCGCTGAGGCCACTCTTTCAAATAAGAGGACGACGTTGGAGGCTAAGGAAAAATGCCTTGTCTGTGGAGAAGGATAAGGTGAAGGGATGGCTCTAAGTGTCGGAGAAGCTCAGGCAGAGTTGGAGACCACCCTGGCAGAGCTGAATGTTGCCCGGGAGAGTTTGGTGGCTGTAGAGGCTGAGAAGAAGGTCACGGTCAAGGTAGCTGCCGTAAAGGAAAAGGCCCAGAGGACGACTTTGATGCCAGCTTCTTTTAGGGTTACACGGACCTGAAGAAGAGAGTGGCCGTGGACAATCCTAAGTGGGATCTCTCGGCTTACTCAGGAGTTGATTCAGATAATTGGGATGTAGGGGCCCTTGCTGCTGGTGTTTCCACTAATGAGGAGGCTCCCGCTGGAGGTTTGGTTCCTGCTGAAGAGGTCGGGGAGACTGAGAATGAGGTGGTCATTGTGGACGACGCCCAGGACTGAGCCTTCTCCCAACTTTTTTTTTGGGTGGCTACTATAATTGACCCCTAGGCATTATACTTGAACTAGAAATGACAAGGACCCTTCGAGATCACTTTTTTGCATCCACTGTTCGTGTTTGTACTTTTATTACCTGTTCTTGCTTGTGATTGCCCGTGCCCGATCAGTTGTTAGCGCCTTTATGACCCTGTCTTAGCAAAAGGTTTGGACTGTGACTGGTAGGGAGCACTCAGTCTTTTGAGGACTTGTAAAGCCTTCGAATATCTCAAGCTATTGTACTTAGGAATATTCCAGATTTGTAGGCCTCGATCAGGGATGCTGTAAGTACTCGAGAATAACTAAAAAATTCATACTTGGTTAATCCTAGGTCTTGTAGTGACCCAAAGTGAACTCTGAATATTATAGGGCTCGGGTGTCCAAGGATTTATACTTAGTTAATTCTACGGCCTATGAATGCTCAGTATAGTTTCCTGTAGTTCACTATTCCCCTCTTGCCCCCCCCCCCTCCCCCCCAGGCATTATGGGAGTAGTTACTATAGGTAGCCAACCTAGAATGTATAGGTTCTAGGGTCTTTTGACTCCTCTAACATGGGTCACCTAGGGGGTTTGCCCCATTGTAGGTCGTGGACCTAAGTGGAGTTGGTGCCTCGAGTGATCCCGAGGTCTTTTGCCATCCATGGTACAGTAGCTTTAATGTGCCTCGGGTTTGACCTTGAGATCTTTTTGGTGCCTCGGGTATGATCCTAAGGTCTTTTTGATGCCTCGGGTATGATCCCGAGGTCTATGTGGTACCTCGGGTATGATCTCATGGTCTTTTTGTTGCCTCAGGTGTGACCCTGAGATCTTTTTGGTGCCTCAGATTTGATCCCGAGATCTTTCATTATCATAAAACACTGGTAAGGAATACTATTTATCGAATAAATTCTTTATTTCATTTGAAAACTACTGTGGGTGCTCGGGAAGAGCTACAATTTATTAAAGAAAACATAACATCCATAACCAATGCTAATTCTAACTTAAAGTACTTCCGTAGATGCTCCATATTCCAAGGGTGTGATAGGTCCTGCCCTTCTATCATCTGTAACCATTAAGTTCCCGGTCGGTTGACCCAGGTAACCCTATTGGGTGCTTCCCAATTTGTCCCTAACTTTCCATGGCTAGGGTTATTGGTGGACTGGTTAACTTTCTCCCACCTGGAAGCTGCAATACTTTACCCTTTTATTGTAGTATTGGGAGAACCTCTACTTGTAGGCTGCATTCTGAGGTATGTTGAATCCCTTATTTCCTCTATAAGGTCGAGTTCCCCTCTGAGATCACCTTCATAATCCTGGCTACTTCATTAGTTGGCCACTCGGTGGGTTGGTAACTGGAGCTCTGCCGGGACTATCTCCTCATAGCCATAGGTAAGCGAGAATGGGGTTTCTCCAATAGCCTTTCGAGTGTAGTCCGATAAGCCCATAGAAGGCTCGGAAGCTCTTCCGCCTAGAGTCCCTTTCCTGCCTCAAGCCTCTTCTTGATGGACTGTAGGATGGTATGATTGGTTACCTCAGTCTGTCCGTTGGCCTGGGGTGCTCGGGAGAGGAGTAACTGTTAGAGATTCCATAGCTAGAGTACAACTACCTAAAGATCGGCGTGTCAAACTGTCTGCCATTATCACTGACTAGAACTCAGGGAATGCCGAACTTGCTGAGTATTGGGGCTCGCCGAAAAACTTCTAAGACTCGTATCTAAGGCATTTCTCCATGAAAATGTGTGAAATGAACTGCAAAGTGACCGGAATTGGACCCTCTATCACATACTAGGAGCTAGAGATTCGGTTCATTCGTTAAGACTTCGAACTAGATGGTTGTTGTTTTGGCTAAAATAAGAATAATGCTCTGTATGCATAAGTAAACATGATCTATACTTAAAACTGCTATAAAGGGGTACTATAAGGGTCATGAGGATCATAGTGGTATAGATTAAAGGCTATTTGGTTGAGATTCCAAAAACCAAGTTCTTGGTGGTGCTCTAATGGTTGCCGGAGGTTCACAGAAAGCCTTAGGCTCTATTTGGCTTGCATGTATGAGATCCTAGGGACATCTAGATAATATGCAAGGACACAGAATGCGCAAAAGGGGTTGGGTTTACCTCAGGTGATCTCAGATCACTCTTCTTCTTCTCCGATCATCTCATTTCTTTCTCCTCTGTGTCTACCTTGTTCTCCTTTCTCCTCTGGTTCTGTGTATGTGTGCTGGTGAGGGTGAGAGAGTGAGGGAGATACAGAGATTGTGGGTGGTTGTGTACAAGTCGTGGGTGTAGGGATGAGAGTGGTGTGTGTGATCTCTTCCTACTCTCTCTTCTCACTCTCGATTTGTTCTCTCTCTTTCTCTATATACAATATGTATGAACAGGTTGGATGTGCTAGAAATGAGATTGTATGAGGGGGGGTGTATTTATAGAGTGGGGAAATAAGGGAGATTATTCCATGTAATGGGTGCACGAACATGTGTACAAGTACGTGTGTTTGTGTGTCCAAGGGTAGATATGGGTGGACCATCAAGGGGTGGTAGGGGTACTACTCTTGAGTTGTATGCCCTAGTGGCACAGGTGCCTAGGTTCAAGCGTCTAATGGTGAAAAATGAACACTGTAATAAAGTATATAAATATGTATGTACAGGCTGTGTACAATCCTAAGTATAAGTCTGATTGTAGATTCTATAAAATATTCTAAGTCGAGGTTTGGCTATCTCATTAAGCTCTAGGTTATAAACTATGTTGTCGTTGTCAAGATGATTATTAAGGATCCTATTCAGGGATTCCTAATTAAGGTCATCCTAATGGACCTCCTGTAATTAACCATATCCAGGGTGATGTCATAACTACTTCTAAATCCTACGTGGAATTTCTAGGGAAATTCAAGGTGCTACAATTTTGAAGACCTTCAAGCAATATTTGGAGCAAGGCCATTAGAGGCAAAATGGATCACCTTAGCAAGAGCCTTCTATGGGTGTCCTCAATTTTGGATTTGGGTTCTTGGTTTGGTATTTTTGCTCAAGAACACCTAAGGTAAATTATATTCTCCAAATACGCTAATATCTCTCATTTCTTGCTTTAATATGTATACGATAGGAAACGAATCATATTAATAAAACTCACATTCCATCCTATTCGAACCTTATGTGTTTAGTACTTGGTAAATGTCTACTTGAAACCATGTTAAATTCCTATGTAAAGTTATGCGACTAAATGTTATATTGGTTGAATTTGAGAACTTACTCTTTTTACTGTTCATCTACTTAGTAGAAATCCATGTTTGCGATTATAGAAATGTTATTTTCATTTTATAGCATGAGTTGTGGACATTGCATTTAACATTGCATTGTCACACATAGTATCACTTCATGGTCACCAAGTTTGCAAAACTTACATTGCATCACTTTGGGCCCTATTGAGAAATGTTGAAATTCCTACAATTGGGGAATATTTTATTAAAATGCCCATTTGGGGAAGGTTGAAAGATGAAATTCTGAAAGTGGGTGTGAGGTTCGGAAGGTTGTTTGTGATTCTAAAAACATTTGAAAACACAAAATCATATCTGAATAGCTACTAGAGATTTTGTATGCTACATTCACGTGTAAGTGACTCGCTATCAGGTGTTGAGAGTATGCGATGTATTTGGGTATGAGAAATTTTGGGACATTTGCATTATGCATGGGCCGTTTGGCTAGTTGCATGGCCTTGGTGGCAAAACATTGCACCGCATATCATTGCACGACTTTAGAGATCGTAGTATATATTTACAATATTTTCTACAAATCCGTCGTGCTTAATGAATCTATAAGACCCATTTTTCAGGAAATATTGATTAGGGCAAATCAAAGATTATTTGACGCGTGGCGTCCCATTTTGAAGATTCCTTACGAGAATTCTTATGTTTTGAAAGATAGCATTTCATTGACATGGCTCATATGGTAGGAACAATGTACTTGTAATCCGTTGTCTTATTTGTACGTTGAATTGCCAAAGATTTACATTAAGTTCTTAGTAGTTGATTTCAGGCACATGTTAGCAGAACTCATTCAATTTGGACAATGTTGATCTTGTATTATACATATTGGGAATCTTAGCATTCCCCTCTTCCCAATGTAATTAATATTTGGTTCCTTCTAGATCTTTTCTAATCCTTTACCCCTTGTATCGGTCGAAAGTCCCTCTAATTTGAATAGTAGCTTTTTCAAAAACTTCAAAAAATTTTAAAACTAATTTTGTTTATAGGGAAAGTACTACTTTTGAATTCTAAAGGACTGTTTGGTTGCGAATCTTCAAAAGTTTATATTATAGTCAACTTTCAAAGCAATTTCAAACCAATGTTTCTTTAATTTACTCAATGTGGCCACACCCTACTTTCTTATAAACTCACTTTAAAACCAAAAGTTCTTGTGGGTCAATCCCTGACATATTGACTTTCGTTGGGAATCCACGTAGGATTCTAATATTCATCTGCGTTGTATGATTGGTCCACGTTGGATCATTCATTGCTTTAGTTTACTTCTTTATGTTTGAGTCGATGACCTAGCCCTCGTGGCATGGTTTTCGGAGTGTTATAGACTTCAACCCCATATAAGCAACTCTAGAACAATTTTTTTTCGTCATCAAACTAAATGATTTAGTCAAATTTATGAAAAGCCAATTACAAACATGGCTCAATCAACATATAGACCAAAACATAACCCTAGGCATGCACCAGATTCACTTCAACCAGTAACCAAAACAAACAAACAAGCTTCAGTAGTGGTAGTAGCTAAGAAACATTCGCCAGAAAAAAATTATCCTAATCACTATTTCCAACGATAAACTAATTAGGATATGTAAAAGAGTCAAATGCATTTTACCTTCTGTGCGTATCATCTTCATTTTAAAATAAAGTGAAATTATTATGTTGTCCATCTAAATGGATGAAAACACATTTTCCCACCAAACAGCCTCAAGAAAAGACATATATGCCCTTCTTCACTAAACAGCAAAAATAAAGCCATAATCCCTTTTGAGCAAATTAATTCATTAAAATATATGACAATTGAGTAATAAAAAAAAGGTGCAAAATGATACATTGAAATGCATGAGAAATGGAATAAAAGTGAACATAAATGCAAATACATAATATTGGGGCATTCTTGTCATTTCATTGTCACATTTAGCGAATTCCGTGATTTGCTTTAATTTAAAGTGCATAGGAGTTATCTGCAACAAATCAAAATCCAGAGGGGTTCTTAAACACGGATCAAAGTACAGGGATTAAAATGTATTTAACCCTAAATATAAAGCCAAAAAATGTCCCAATCAGAAACAATTAAAGCCGATATATAGAGAAACCAGAGTGTCCATCCCAGACCATTAATTCTCACTAGAAATAAAATAATAACCAGCAAACCCATCCCAGTCCAATCCTACCAACAGTGACACCAAGACATAACATCAGTAGCACCACCAAGCAAAGCCCAGCCAATCTTGAAGCCTCCACACTTCATTAAAATGATTTAGCAACTTCCAATTTGGACAAGAAATTCGAAAGGAAAAACTCAAGACCTACTGAGTCATTCTTGAATTGAAAATATATATATATATATATATATATATAAAATTAATGACGTGTACTATAGATAATCTTGTTACGGATTCAAAAGTTGTCTCTGATCAACATCTCATCATCTGCATTTGGATGGTGGTCGAGCCAAGTTGAGCAAATATAATCAACATATGTATATCTATTGCAAAAGAGAGAGGAAGAGACAAATATTAGTTGTAGCTAAAAAGTGACTAATAATATTGCTTCACATTTGAATAATCAACGAGGACAAAAATACATAAAAAGGAAATTAAGTTCCTTTGTAGAAAAAAACAAACGACATACATTTTGTTTCACATTTAAGTAGTGGATGGATATTAAAATACTTAGCAGAAAAAGAAATTCCTAGTACAATTTAGAAATACCAAGCTCAAGATACCCGAAAAGGACAAAAAAGCAAATGAGAAAAATAGACTAAAAAAGGAAGAACAATTAATGTTCATTAATGTTCTTAAAGTAGTTGTTATAAAAAAAAAATTGGGAGTCACCAGATCCAATGGCTCCAAGTTACTATCTTGGCCACTAGTAGGGCAACCTCACCCACGAGTGCTAGCAAAGCCAGCATCAATGTCAGTCGATTTGTTGTATATCCTACCTCGAAATGTAACACATCAAGCCTGGCCTATTGTGGGCGACCCTGCAATTTAAGAAGATTAGAGGGTCAATCATTCATTAGATATAAGACCAAAAACATGTTTTTTATGAGAAAAACATGTGCATAGAAGGTTATCTCTACTAACTAATTGCTTTATGAAAGTGCTACCATGTCTCTCGCATTGAGACCTTTGCCTTCAAAATTTGAAAGAAGTGTATCAAGAGGATCTGTAAACCTTGGGAGATTGCGTTCAGCAAGACTCCAACTTGCAGTGGTAGAATCTCTTCTTCCAAGCTTCACTGTCCATTATGTGCCACCGGCCTAATAGTTACAGAAATGGTAGATAATTAGCGATAGTCAACATCTAAGTGTTAATTAAGTTGGGATAGCATTCTCATGTGATAATGATAAAGTACAGACATTAAATGCTTGCAAAGTTTATATCGAAGTAAAAATAAACATTTATTTGGTTGCAAATCATGAAAATAAACTATAGAATTATGAGATTTAGTCCTTCATAATGGGTCAAAAATAGATTTAGTGTATTTGACTTTTTAAACACTAAAATTCATCCTTAATTGTTAAGAAATATAAAAATTAGTCCTTTACCCCAAATTTGTGTATTTTTTATGGACAAAATTATCCTCATCATTAAATATATATATATATATATATACCATCAATTTTAAATTAGGAATTTTAAATTGATGAGAGCAATAATTAAATGCAATTTTATCTCTCTCTCTCATCTCACCATCTCTCTCTCTCCTCTCCTTTACTACCCATTAAATGGGTCATCTCTCTCTATATTAATCTCTCTCCAGAATAATTAGGAATGGGTTTCTTTTTCCCTCTCCTCTCCTTTATCTGTTTATATGTATTTATATATATATATATATATATATATATCTCCTCTCCTTTTCAAATCTGTGTCCACATGGGTTTCCTCCATGTAAAAGAGATTAGGAGATGTAGTGACTGTTTCGAATCTCTCTCTCTCATCTCACGATCTCTCTTTCTCCTCTCCTTTATCTGTTTATATGTATTTATATATATATATATATATATATCTCCTCTCATCCCACCTTCAATAGTTTTAGAGATAGAGAAAAACCAACCCCAGTTTTAGAGATAGAGATTAGGATATGTGGGTCACCTCTTCCAGCGATGGTTAGTGAGATTTTTATTTTTTTTTTGTGAGAAATTTTCTCATCAAATCCATATTTCTCTCTTCTTGATTTGATGAGAATTTCTCACCATAACATATGGTGTAATTTCTCATTTATGATTAGTGAGAAATGATTTTTTTTTTTTTAATTTTGGTGAGAAATTTTCCCTTCAAACCCAGCGATGGTCAGTGAGATTTTGTTTTTTTTTTTTTTTCGTGAGAAATTTTCTAATCAAATCCATGTTTCTCTCTCCTTGATTTGGTGAGAATTTCTCACCATAACATATACTGTAATTTCTCATTTATGATCAGTGAGAAATGATTTTTTTTTTTTTTTGTGACAAATTTTTCCTTCAAACCCATATTTTTCTCTTCGTAATTTGGTGAGAATTTCTCACCATAATGTATATAATTTCTTATTTATGGTTAGTGAGAAATTTAATTATTTATTTATCTCTCTCACTAGTTTGGTCAATTTCTAGATTTTCATAAGATATATATATATATATATATATGTATGTATTTTGTGGATTTTGAATTTCAAAAACCTGATTATATATAGCTATATGGGTTTTGCATTTAAAAATCCTGATTTGTGGGAGTGGGTATTTAAAAACCCTGATTTGTGGGAGTGAGGGTATTTTAGTCATAAAACAGATGAGGGACTAATTTCTAAGTTGACTTCTAGAATGGATCAATTTTTAAAAAATACTACAATAAAGGACTAAAATCTAAAGAACCCAATAAACTATTGGTTTCTTCATATCAAGTTTTTCTACTCACAAAGTTTGGTCATGATATAACAAAGGAGCTGGATTTATGTCGACAAAAAAAGGAAAACTTTTTGCCAACCTTCTATTGATGTACCATGGTGTGCCAATGTAACTAAAATTTGAAAATTTTAGTATATGTGAACTGTTTTGTGTCACGTGCTGCGACTGTGAGTACATCCGCACATGAAACCACACCGGGACATGATATCTTCTCCACCTTTCCTTAGACTTTCACATTAAAACCTCTTGCTGAATTATTATTTTGGATTGCAGTCCTCTCGTCTGTGAAAGTAGAAGTATCTTCCAGTAAGATTGATGCATCACAACCCTGCAAACCCAAAATTTTGCAATCATAAGTCTTGTAATATTTCCGGTAGACAAATTAAACATAGTTACCATACAACATAAATAATGTAAATACAAACCTGAACAAAGCAATCATGGAAATGGAGACGAACTAGCGATGCTGCCATCCTACGTTCCCTAGATACTGCTGTTCTAATAGCATTCCTGATTGTACTCAATGAATGTAATATCATAAAATGTAGGAGATAGTTGTGCATGGCATGGCATGTTCAAAAGGAACATTACAAAAAAAGTGGTAACAACAGCTGCACTATAATTGAGAGATCCCTTTTGTGAACGGCTAGCTCTATTGCAAGAGTTAAAATGACTAATGCCAGAGCAAAAAGAGTCGCTAAAAGTTTTAGCGACACAAAAAAAAAGTATCGTTAAAATCTTTAGCGGCACTTTTTGCTCTGGCATTAGCCATTGTTACTCTTGCAATAGTGTTACCCTTTGTGAACTCAAGAGAATAGTAAAATTAAATAGCTGTTTTGAAGTAATGAGAAAGTAATCACATGAAAACTCAAAGCAAGAAATAAGATGTGCTTAGAAATTTTTAGATGATTAGGAATGCAGTACTGCACAGCTATTTATAGAGCATTATAGTGGTGGCCTTGAATTAGTCTTAGTCACTGTAATCTGCTAGCTACTTGCGTAACTAATTTTCTCTTTTCCTGCCTTAATCGACTTTTTCTACTTTGTCTGGCATGTGTGTATACATACAGACTAACATAATTATAGGTTACTCATGAATTTCAAAGCTTAAACTAATTTAAACTCACATGCAGTTTTTCTCATTTGAAATAATACTGGGAAATTTCACTTACACCCATGGTTCTCAAAGTATTTTTTTTCGGAAAAATGGTTAATCAAATAGTAAAGAAAAAGTGTACATTTGTACAAGGAACATACCCCAGGATATTACAATAAGTGCAAAACCATGCTCGAAGTGAGCAGCGAAGATGAAAAACATCAACAAAAGCCTAGATGCATGTATCTCAAAATAAATCAGTCAAAACATAGCAATTTTAAGGTGTAAGGTTCTCAAAGTAATTTTCACTATGACCCCGGTATTTCTATTTGTACGTAGCACAATTTTTTTTTCTACTTCTAACTAAAATGTTACCGTTAATAAACCAGTTAAATTTAATAGACTAAAAATTTTCACTCTTATTTTAACCTTGAGTTAATTATAGATACACTCCAATGGTTATTACATTTTTCAGATACACCCCCTATACATGCTTTGTTCTATAAGTGTAATATAATTACTATTCTTCGATCTTTTTCTTTTTCATCAGAAAGTTTAACATAATACTAATGGTGAAACTTTAGTTGAAAGTATTGAAAAAATTGTATCAAAAACAAAAATACGTGAAAATGATCTTTACTATAGGAGATATACTTTATCTTCTTTTTCCCTCTTTATTTTTTATTATTACTAATTTTTTTTTTTTTTTTTTGGGGGGGAGAAAAACACGTAGAATGCTTAATTGGTTGGGCTGTCAATTCACTAACATGCAAAAAGGGTCGGTGATGAACAACATTTTTCAAACAGTAAGATCTTTGAGAAGTGACAACAGCAGCAGCCGCCCAGCAAGCATATCTATGGGAATAAAATTGTTTGAAGATGAACATTTCCATCAGTATACACAATTAAATTTTACACTCAACAATTTTGGCCTTTGACTCCTGTGGATCTCATGTGGATCTCACATGATTTCTATATGGAACTCACAAGAATCAAGGGTCCAGATGTATGAGGTGTGAAATTTGGTGTGGAATTTGGTATGTGGGTGTTACATTTTTGAAAAAATATTTGTTTCTCAATTGCCTTGTGTTGGGATTCTATCACATGTGGAACAATCTCAATGATTTAAAGATTTGTTGATTTTGCTAGAATCCTATCCAAGTGCTTTTATATATATATATATATAGAGAGAGAGAGAGAGAGTCGTATAACTTGCCCACCAACTAATGAGTTGTAAGCTCTATAAAATTAAAGGGATGATATATCGGAATTTAGGAAAGCTATTGATTGTACCAAGTTGAGGGGTCTCTCCTCATGAGGGTGCATGTTCTAGCGCAAAAGATGAGATGATGGTTGTTTGGGTAATGGGAGTACTCGTACAAGGGATTTAAGGGTTGAGTTATGTGATGTAAGTAAACGTATCTGGTTTATTCTCAATAATAAAGAATTGGTCTCTGGGTGTTTATTTGTACGGAATCAGATTCTGTAATTAGAAATCCCCAACACTTTAATCTGACCAGCGTACGTTTTACTTAATACCACAAAAAAAGTTTTAAATAACTAAATAAATAAAAAAAAAAACATAAATATGGTATTAAGTCCCAAATTAGGAGAATTATTTGGTTATAAGACACAAGGAAAAAAAATTTGGGAATAAGTCCACGATTAGCGAACATTAATCAACATAAGTCCTTTGACACAATAAATGACACATTTTATGACCAATGTACCCCTTTCTAGACTAATGCACACAACCCAAAGTGTTCAGCCAACAGAGAGAGACAGAGAGATCGCACCTCCGGCCACTTTCAACGCGCCTCCATCCAGCACTATCGCAACTTCGACCATTATTTTTATTTTATTTTTTTGCAGACTCCACCATCTCTGGTTTGGATCTACCTCTGCTAGATCTACCACCACTACGACCTCCTCTGTCTCTCTCAGTTTCGTTGGACTTCACCACCACAATCACGAACCAGATCACGTGGTCGCACAACCAGATCTAGTGAGATCTATCTCCTCCAACTACTAGCAATTCCAGATCCACCACCAACACCACGAGCAGATCAGCCACCACAAAGCTAGTACCGCAAGCATTTTCACGAGAAGATTCGGCCACAAGCACACTGATCCACCACAGACCTGTCATAGATTCTTCGCTGGAATGGTGTGGTGTTTTTTTTTCACATTTTTTTATAGAAATTTCTCAAAAAAAAAAAAAGTCAATGAAGTTACTCAACATTTTTTTTTCCAGATTTTGATATCAACTATAGAACTTATTTGATAGATCTAGTTGAGTAGGATGTAAAAACATAAATTTTATGCAAAAAATAAGTTGCAAATCGATATGAATGCGCAAATTTGTAAAAAGTTTTTGCAATGTTTATTAGAACATTTTTTTTTTGTGAAATTTCATAACAATTTTTTTTTTAAAATTTCACAACTTATCCGATACTAGTATGAGAAATTAAATTTCAAAAACTTGTTGTGTGATCATTTTATGTTGATGTGGTGGTTTGATTGTGAAGAGATCAATCCGGTAAAGTCGTGGTGGTTATCGGTAGGGATTTGATGTGGCGGTGGTGATTTCATGAAATTTCACGAACTCTGTGAAATTTCATAACTTTTGTTGATAAATTTCACAACTTTTTTTAAAAAAAAATTCACAAGTTTTATCGATGGTATGAGAAATTATCTTTCAAGAACTTGTGTTATGATCATTTCATATTGATGTGGTGGTTTGATTGTGAAGAGATTGATAGAGGTTTAGTGTGGCGTTGGTGGTGAACGGCAAAGGTCTGGTGGTGGTGGTGGTGGTGGTGTTGGTGGTGGTGACTCGCCGGAGATTAGACGAGCTCAAGCGAGGTCGTCGGAGCTTAGGCAAGGTCATGGTGATAGTCGCCAGAACTCAGGCGAGGTCGCCGGAGGTGCAGAAGGTGAAACTCTTGGTATAGACTATTAATATTGAGGGTAAATTTATCAAAATACCAAAGAGTTAACATTTTCACAAATATTTTTGCTAGTTATATATACCTAAACTACTATCCTTTCTTTATTTTGAATTAATTCCTAATTGTCCAAAAAAAAAAAAAAAAATCCAATGTTTTCCCCCTATTGGTAGTTAATGATAAGACCCTTTTGGAGTGAAATCCAAGAGGACAACACTGCGTCAGCTAGCAAGTAGGCTGTCCCAAAAAGCGTACAGTATCTCGTAGGAAGAGTGGAGCGGTCATAGCCAGGGATATGTGTGCTCCAAGTGGGGATTTTGGTGTTGCGTAGGGTGTTGCCTTGTCCCACATGAGGTGCAAACATCAAAAAGTTCGGATTAAATTGTGAGTACTGCCCTTTAAGATCGAAACTCAAAGAGAGCAAACTGGTGCAAGCTAATCGTTGGGCTAAAAACTCATTAGCAAAGTACGAAGCTATGAGTAGGTTAGGGTGGGCTGTAGGACTTCCTAAATATTGTTCAAAAAAAAAATTTATCTAATGTATTGGCCAAATTAAACCTAACCCACAAAGTTTTTTCTTTTACTTTACACTTTAGCCCTTTCCAATATATTTCCAAGAAGGGTAATACTTAAGATACACTCAAAGACACAATTTTTGATATACAACCCAAGAGAAGAGATGTGTACATCTCTTTCTTGTGTCACTGTGGGGTCCAGTGACATCACATGAGTGATGTAGACACATCTTTTGAGTTGTATCCCAAAATTGTATCTTTGAGTGTGTCTCAATCTTTACTCTTTAGACAATACTTTTCTTCTTGATTTTAGTTTAGCCCACACAAAAAAAAAAATATTAAAAAAAAATTTAATACGATAAATTTCCGTAACTACACTCTTCCTCATCAATAAGCTAGTAGATCAAAAGCAAACAATACCTCCTCTTTTTTTGTATCAATAATGAGCGAGAGAGAGAGAGACCGGATACAATTCCTTGTAAAATTTAGCATCATATTTGTTTGATAAAGAACATGTCTTAATTAATAGCGATATTAATTCTGAAATGTGTTCTTGTACACTAAAATGACATCTATCAATTAATAATTTAATATATACACCAAAGTGAAATAATTATAAACCAAATATCCAGTAACTTTTCCCAGAAATCTCCTAATAATGTTTAATTACTCGTAGTTTAGTTCAAAATTACAAATTTTATGGTGATATGGAAAATTAAGGGTGAGTTCTTATCCGTTAGTCTATGTTAGCTAGGTAATGAGCATGAGGATTAATTTTCTGACGTGGAACTGAGTAGCTGAGCATAAGGATTAATTTTGATATTTCAAACATTGAACTCTTCACAAGTTAGAGAAGTCATTTTAGCCACCAGGGCAACTGTATCCGTAAGAATAAAACATCATGCATGGAATTTAATAGCTTTTAATTTTTTTAAATTTTTTTGTTTTTTGTTCGAAATTTTCAAAGCATTCAATGGATGAAAGGATGACCTGAAAGTTACATCCAAACTATCACATAGTGTAGTCTACTCTTATGTTTTTAACTAGACTAGTCTAATAGTACTAATCTTTCTCAATCAAATAATATATATAATATGACTTTTGATTCTAATAACTCAATAATTGCCTCCAAAATAGTGTCATTCAAATCAATTAGGCACATTTTGTCATTTTTATGAGTTATGTTATTCTGTCCAAGTTTTGTATTCCAAATATAATTCTCAACACCTATCTTGTGGTAGTAGAACTATCTTCAATAATGGTGGGATCACTTCAACATTTTGTAATAAAAATCAAGTACATTTCACAAGTTTCGTATTATTCTTTTACAATGCATGCATTAGTCATTTGTAGTAATTTCAAATGGGTTAATTACATGTCAGCTTCCTTTTTACGGACTAAATATGTGTCAGTCAAGCAACTTTTCATTTTTTAAAAGGATATCCATAAAGTCCAAAGTGTTAAGAAAACATCAACTTTTGATGCTTATCTAAAAGGGTGTTTCTATCTACACCTATTTATGTTACTCTTTATACCCATCATTTAATTAAATTTTTTTGTTACCACTATACCCCTACACAAAATGACATATATATGGACGGAGAAATGAATAAAATGAGCTTTAAAAAGTTACTTTATACACTCACCTCCAAATTAGATATGCATGGCATTGTGTATTGATATGCATAAATACATAATAAACATGTACATGTACATAAATTTACTTTATCCAGCAATGAGATTGGAAGTTCTCCATTTCTAATTGGCTCATTATACACTTTTTCATCCACAAATTTTTTAAACTACTCAATGAGATGAAAAAACTGCTTTTAGAACATATGTAGAACTAGTATGTATAGATTAAATCATTAAGTATTTAGGAATTACTCAAAACATTGAGCACTTACGTCTTTTATTGTTTAGTTTTTCACAAATTAATTTGGGTATTCTGCTCCGAAATTACAAAAAGGCAAAACCTGTTTGTTGAGTTCCTTCTTTTCTTTCATTGTTAGAATTAGCTATTTTTTCCTGTGGGCGATTAAAAAAATATGCATACATTTACAAAGATCTATACATATTTGTGTAGGTATGTAGGAGAGAGGGAGAAGATGGTGTTTGTAGACAGTAATAAGAAATGGGAGAAGTTTATATGGTTAGAGTGTTTTGGGATGAATGGTGGGTGTAGCGAGTAGATTGTTTTAATTGAAATTTTAATGGTGGATGTAAAGAGTAAATTAGACAGGTGAGGATAGAATGTCCCTATCTAAAAATGAGACAAATTTGTTTTTAAATGGACAAAACCAAATTTCCAAACCACCCCCATCTCTTTCTCTTAACTCATGTTAATTTCCTCAAACAAAACCCTAATCTATTATACTGTCATGACCCATCCTGCTAACATGCGGAAACAAGACACGTGGCACGTCATCAAGACTTATCCAACCATTAAACTACTACACGCAGCGAAAAAGAACTTTAAAATAACCTTGAGTATATAAAACTTTTGGAAATGATACCTCTGAATTGTAAAATCAGTATAAAATTGAAAACGCAATTATATTTCAAAACGAATGATTTTATGTTGAAAGGGATGCCAGAGGTACCCTAAGAACCAATCAAAACTTTTTGAAAATTTTCAGAAATTGTAGAAAAAGATTTCTGGCAGGGGGTATTTCGACCGGTCGAACGACCCCCTTCGTTCGACCGGTCAAATGACCCTTTAGCAGAATCCTACCCAAAGCTGCAGAATTTGCTTAAGGCATCAAACAACCTCCACTAATTTTACTACTCCAATCACACTTACATTAATCCAAACGTTACAAGTTATAACAAGCTTTCAAAAACAAAGTTTAATCTTACTAATCCATGAAAAGAAACAATAGCGGAACAAGCTAAGGCTTGTTTGGCTCTATTCACAAAACTCTAGCCACAGTCCTTCAAAATCCGAATTTAACAAATTAAGTTTACAAAACACGAACTTACGAGTTCGAATGAATTCAAAACTAACTACAAGAGTTTAATTACATATTACAATATTTCCAAAATCTTTCCAAGGTTTCCAATTCAAACAAAACGTGGTTCTAGCTCCACAATTTTAGTATTACAACATATGGAAAGGAAACTAAAACATGAACAAAGGTAATTCCCGGCATTCCCACGGCCTCACTCTCCACGCTTCTTCTTGCCTTTCTTCATACCTACAATGGAGTAAATCTCCATTACTCAGCTATATGATGAGTGCACAATTTCTAACATATGCATATATAATAAATCATGCTTTAACCTCATAAATCATATCAAATAGTCTCTAGGGAGAAAAGTACGCATTCATCCGATAGCGGCAAGTCCAAACCTTTAACCGCGATGTCAATGGCTAGTCCAAGCCTACAACCATTACATCCCCAAGTGCCCTGGCAAATCCAAGCCTTAAACCACGCATAATAGCCGTCATGTAATACCCTGTATTTTCAAGTATATATATATATCCCTTGCACTTTCCTTAGTCTTTGGTGAGTTTGAGTTTCCAATCGATTGACATTCGTCCCAATCGATTGACATTTTTGAGATACCAATCGATTGATAAGTTTCCCAATCGATTGACACTTTTCAGATACCAATCGATTGACATGTTCCCAATCGATTGACATTCTACCGACTAAAATTGATGACGTGTCAACATCCCAATCGATTGCCATCTTCTTCAATCGATTGACATTATTCCAATCGATTAACATCAAATATCTGTCTCCAATCGATTGACATAGAGTCCAATCGATTGACATAAGCTGAGAAACATTTTCTTCTTTCCTTCAGCTTTGAACGCGTGGCACTCTTAAACCTTATATATACTTGTTCATTTGTGGCTTTGGGCCAAGTTTTGGCAGCCTTGAGAGAGAGAGATGCATACTCTCATATATATATATACACACACATATATATTGTATATATATATTACACACATACACTCTCGGGTTAGAGAAGAAGAAGAAGAAGAAGGAAGAGGAGAGGAGACCAGAAAGAATAGACAGACAGAGAGAGGGAAAGAGAACTGACCATAACCGCCGCCGCGGAGCTCGGGACGCCGTCAACAGAACGCCGGAGAGAGGTGAGTTTATTAACTCACTCAAAGAGGTTTGTTTTTGTGATGTTTATGTGTGTATAATAACGTGCATGAGAAGGAAAGAGGACCCCAACGTTTTTATAATAAAACCCAGCAGTTTTGAGGAAGAAGACAGAGTTCAATCGATTGACATAAAGTCCAATCGATTGAATAATTTTCCAATCGATTGACATATTTTCCAATCGATTGACATATTATCCAATCGATTGACATAAGTCCAATCGATTGACATGTTCCCAATCGATTGACATAAGTCCAATCGATTGACATTATTTCCAATCGATTGGGAAGAGCAGAATGTTGTTTATCTATTGTTATATGTTATGAGCTGATTGTAATGTACCCAAGCTGCTAATGGTTGTACCATACGTGATATTGGATATGTGCTTAGTCAACATGATACTACGTTAGCCTTATATGATGTTTATGTTAATGTTACAAGATGAACTGTTTATTATTAACTGTCGATATGAGATGCTCTAATGGTTAAGTAACTGTCATATGTTATTGTCAAAATGAATAGTAGAACAGAACACGACAGCATGTTAATAGCAAATTAATAAGTAGATATGTTGAATACAGAGCATGTGGTATTTCCTGTACTTAGTATATGAGCATTTCACAACATGTGTCAGCATGCATGGGATAGTGATGTGAAGAGGTAAGAAGATCTGATGAGAAATCGGATATTGATATGAAGAGATGAGAAGATATGATGAGAAAAGGGGAACTGTGATTTATATGGAATAATGAGATATGTGTACTTTGGGATCCGGGGGATCAACGGCTGACGAGTCGGGTGGACGTGGGATGGTTAGAGTTCCTAGTGCGCCTCTCGCTGTTGAAGACGTCCAGTGATGCGTATGCACTGTTGAAGACGTCCAGTGTACCGTTGAAGACGTCCGGCTAGTGCTCTAATGTATTCTCAGCTGTGTAGACGACCAGTGAGGGTATACGCATCGTTGAAGACGTCCGATGTGCCATTCTATCGTTTACAGATAGGTAGTATCGTGTAGACGACCGGTAACCCTATCAAGGGATTGTGGGACCTACTGTCTAGTCGAGTGATTCCGATTGGCAGTATTGTATCGACAATGGATATCAGATTGGAATGATGGGATTGATGTATGGATACAGAGATGGATAGAGATATGAATGTGAGTACGTATATGATGAGATAAATGTTCAGTCGTGGATTCAGCATCCCGACGTAAAGGTATATGCATGGGTGGTTGCATGGGTTACATGCATGGATTTGGTGAATACGTGATGAGATATTTATTCCATGATCGTTATTATTGTTTTCATTCAATATGATTTCTGTTATCGTTGAATTCATATACAGTTTAATGAGACCTTTGCTATGTCCGTGAGAGACGCCATTGTTAAGAGATTAACCGCATTTTAAGATGCTTAACAATAACGGTGAGGAGTGTTGTTTAGTGTACTCACTCAGCTTTGTATCCAAAGCTGATGGCGTTTATGCCCTGGACATTCCAATGTCTAGAGCTTGGCAGGTAGTGAGGACGGGAGATTGATGTTTCGTCGGACGTGGAGCTGAAGGCTTGGAGAAGAAGACGTGCCACTTTGTAATAGTTAGTTGGTATATCTTTTGTACTACTGTTGTTGTTGTTATAGGCTTCAGACTTTAAGCCAGCTGTTGTAATAGCTTTAGTAGACTTTTATAATTGGTACTTGGGCATTTGTTGCTTTCATACCTTTTATAGTTCCGTTGTAGCCTCTGATTATGTTAATAAGATATGTTCTATGATTAGCATCCTCCCTATCGTGGTGTTTGTTGGTTGATTAGATGACAATGCGGTTATTCACCCGTCATTCCCTATTGACCCATAAAGGAAATTTATTTTTCCCTATTTATGCTGTTCCGGGGCGTGACAGGATTTAGGTTTCAGTTGTTAATCGCTTGTCTTTTGTGTTAGAACCCGAGTCCTAAGTTAATATCGATAGCATGAGGATTAGTTGAGATGAGATAGAACTTGAATCTTGTCATGTAGACGAGAAGTTTGAAGAATCCATCTGAGAATGTTTCGTTAGCATGTAGTAACTGCTAGAGCCGATAAGAATCGTTAGAATTTGGATAGCTGAGTTCGCGGAGAACAGACATTGAGAGTTAGTTGTGGTGGTAGAGATCCTAAATATAGAGTCGTTGGATGTTAGACACTGACGAATTCCTGAGCGATCTCGGAACAGTCAGTATGTCCTAGAAATAGAAAGAGGATAAGGGTAAGATTATCCTGTTACCTTAAGCCACATGTTAGTTGAGCAGTACTCGTAGCTTGGAACCTGAGAATAGAAATAGAATGTTTAAGATTTGACGTTGTGCGTAGAGGTTGTAGTTTCGTCTTGAGCATAGATACATTTAAGCGTACCTAGTAGGTAGACTGACCTCTGAGGTTAATATTATTTTTATGTGAGGTATTCGTATTACTTGATGTGATCGTGTTATATAGTGGTGCTATATATCGGTTACCACATGTTTTGTTCTTGTTTTACCTGTAAGATAGAATGCGTCTGACCGAATAGTTTTCATTTGTAGGTAGCAACATTGAACCCTACCAGCACTCGTTATGGTTAGGACAACTCGAGGAAACTAGGGCCAGCTGAATGGAGTACCTAGTGTAGTGCCTCCCGAGATAGATCCAACAGGAATGGTCAGAGTTTTCATTCGTCGCATGGAACAAGTTATCAATCATGCAGATCGATCATGTCATCGGCAATGAAGCACCAGTACGACAAACAAGAGTCAAGTTGCTAAAGGAATTTCGTGCTCTTCAACCAGGAATCTTTATCGGATTAACAGGAGCATGGCAAGCTGAGCAATGGATTCGCCAGATAGAATTGATATATGAGGTACTTGGATGTACTGACGTTGAAAAAAGACACTTGGCTGTATTTCAACTGACGTTCTCAGCAGCAGATTGGTGGGACGCAGTGAAAGCTACGATAGGTGAAGAAACTGTAGGAAGGATGACTTGGGAATCATTCAAGACTCGATTTCTAGAAAAGTACTTTCCAGAATCTAAGAATAACAAAAGGAAAATGGAGTTCATCCAATTAGTTCAAGGTTATTTTATAGTGCCCGAATATACAACTCAATTCGAGAGGCTATCACGATTTGCGTCGCATATGATCGATACACCAAGAAGAAAGATCAAAAGATATCATCAAAAACTAGTTCCGCATATTCGTCATATGACTATACGACATTTAGATCAATCTTTCGAAGCTTTGGTAGAAATGGCAACAAAACTGGAAGACGACACTCAGATTAGTGAAGGACAACACTTTGATCAAGCATTTCCAGAGTACGATCAGTTTCTCCTAACGGATCAGAGAGGAAGGGACAGTCAGGTTGTGTTGGCAGCTAACCAAGTTCAACAAGGAAACACAGAGAGAAGTTACATAAGCAACCGCCAGAAGCGTAAGAGGATGGGGAACGACAAGAAAGAATCAAAACTAGTGACGACCCCAACACAGCACAGAGAACGAGATATCTGCTACAATTGTGGAGTACCTGGACACCATTCCCAAGAATGCAGAGTGTTAAGGAAATCTAATGGACGGGGAATACGATGTTTCAACTGCGGTAAATTTGGTCATGTCCGTAAGTTTTGTCCAGAACTAGAGATGCAACACAATGCTCCAGCGCAACAAGTACTACGAGGGCAGACTCACCATACAAGTAATGGATCTCAACTTAGACAAGGACGATAGACAGAAGGTACAACACTCAACACCTACATCATGTATTATATATGATCCCGATATTGCAGGAAGTTTGGTATTCGCTTGATTTGATTGTAAGAGGATTAGCCTACACCGTAAATTGTAGTTACCGGAACAATTCATTTGACACTGATCAACAGTAGTTTTCCAAGAATAAATATGACACCAATTGCATCCCATATGACTTCAATTGCATCCCATATGACATCTTTTGCATCCTTATATGACGTCAATTGCCTCCCTATCGAAAGACTACGCCAACCATTGGTATGTTGGACAGAGACTAGAAATGAGGAATCTAAATTTGCTTTAGATGTAGCCTTAACAAGAGAGGACGAACTAGAAGATTGCGAGTATACGAGAAGAGATACTAGTGACGCAGAGACAACACCAGAATTACAAGAGTACCATAGAAGGATTCTTTTCGACACCGATTGTCTGTTGCTTTCATCCAGTCAAGAAGTTATACAATAGATCGACTCACGTTATCAGTATGTAGTTCTGCCTAACCTATTTGATTAGTACGTGGGAGTAAAATGAGTATTCAACGGATGATATAACCTCGAGAGATGATTATATGAATAATACGTAGGAATTTGGAGATATATGAGGAAGTTTTAATCACCAGTTACGATATTAGAGTCGCAAATGCTTTCAAGTCAATATCCTGAGGGACGACGACAATAATACGGGAGTTAACAAGGAGTTCAGAGATAGAAGACAATCAACTGATGCAGCAGTACAGACATCGACAGCACAATAGAAAGCATCTTCGGAGACAGAAGCAGACAACAATGCTTCACTATGACTTAGACGGTATTAGAACACTTGATCAATAGAACCCTCACACCGTAAAGTTGACCTGAGGGAGAAACCTTGTGTGTTTGGAGACTAGCCATTTCAGATGTTGTAAGATGGTTAGATTATGCTACCTAGAACCTTTTCTCGAAATTCGACATACGAATTTTCATATAGCTAACCCGAGGATTGATAGTTGTTACCCTAGCACTTATAGATCGTTGATAACTTTGCATTGCATGTTTAGAACTTTAATCCGTTGGCCGCTGAGGTAATCGTTTATGTAAAACGAGAACTTGAGCATTTTAGAGTATGTCTTCCGAGATGACTTGTGTTTTTATTTGAGGGGCTACTGCTTCAGATTTCGAGGACGAAATCTTTTGATGAGTGGTGGATGATGGAATACCCTGTATTTTCAGGTATATATATATATATATATCTCTTGCACTTTCCTTAGTCTTTGGTGAGTTTGAGTTTCCAATCGATTGACATTCGTCCCAATCGATTGACATTTTTGGGATACCAATCGATTGATAAGTTTCCCAATCAATTGACACTTTTCAGATACCAATCGATTGACATGTTCCCAATCGATTGACATTTTACCGACTAAAATTGATGACGTGTCAACATCCCAATCGATTGCCATCTTCTTCAATCGATTGACATTATTCCAATCGATTGACATCAAATATCTGTCTCCAATTGATTGACATAGAGTCCAATCGATTGACATAAGCTGAGAAACATTTTCTTCTTTCCTTCAGCTTTGAACGCGTGGCACTCTTAAACCTTATATATACTTGTTCATTTGTGGCCTTGGGCCAAGTTTTGGCAGCCTTGAGAGAGAGAGATGCATACTCTCATATATATATATATACACACACATATATATTGTATATATATATTACACACACACACTCTCGGGTTAGAGAAGAAGAAGAAGAAGAAGAAGAAGAAGGAAGAGGAGAGGAGACCAGAAAGAATAGACAGACAGAGAGAGGGAAAGAGAACTGACCATAACCGACGCCGCGGAGCTCGGGACGCCGTCAACAGAACGCCGGAGAGAGGTGAGTTTATTAACTCACTCAAAGAGGTTTGTTTTTGTGATGTTTATGTGTGTATAATAACGTGCATGAAAAGGAAAGAGGACCCCAACGTTTTTATAATAAAACCCAGCAGTTTTGAGGAAGAAGACAGAGTTCAATCGATTGACATAAAGTCCAATCGATTGAATAATTTTCCAATCGATTGACATATTTTCCAATCGATTGACATATTATCCAATCGATTGACATGTTCCCAATCGATTGACATAAGTCCAATCGATTGACATTATTTCCAATCGATTGGGAAGAGCAGAATGTTGTTTATCTATTGTTATATGTTATGAGCTGATTGTAATGTACCCAAGCTGCTAATGGTTGTACCATACGTGATATTGGATATGTGCTTAGTCAACATGATACTACGTTAGCCTTATATGATGTTTATGTTAATGTTACAAGATGAACTGTTTATTATTAACTGTCGATATGAGATGCTCTAATGGTTAAGTAATTGTCATATGTTATTGTCAAAATGAATAGTAGAACGGAACACGACAGCATGTTAATAGCAAATTAATAAGTGGATATGTTGAATACAGAGCATGTGGTATTTCCTGTACTTAGTATATGAGCATTTCACAACATGTGTCAGCATGCATGGGATAGTGATGTGAAGAGGTAAGAAGATCTGATGAGAAATGGGATATTGATATGAAGAGATGAGAAGATATGATGAGAAAAGGGGAACTGTGATTTATATGGAATAATGAGATATGTGTACTTTGGGATCCGGGGGATCAACGGCTGACGAGTCGGGTGGACGTGGGATGGTTAGAGTTCCTAGTGCGCCTCTCGCTGTTGAAGACGTCCAGTGATGCGTATGCACTGTTGAAGACGTCCAGTGTACCGTTGAAGACGTCCGGCTAGTGCTCTAATGTATTCTCAGCTGTGTAGACGACCAGTGAGGGTATACGCATCGTTGAAGACGTCCGATGTGCCGTTCTATCGTTTACATATAGGTAGTACAGTGTAGACGACCGGTAGCCCTATCAAGGGATTGTGGGACCTACTGCCTAGTCGGGTGATTCCGATTGGCAGTATTGTATCGACGAATGGATATCAGATTGGAATGATGGGATTGACGTATGGATAGAGAGATGGATAGAGATATGAATGTGAGTACGTATATGATGAGATAAATGTTCAGTCGTGGATTCAGCATCCCGACGTAAAGGTATATGCATGGGTGGTTGCATGGGTTACATGCATGGATTTGGTGAATACGTGATGAGATATTTATTCCATGATCGTTATTATTGTTTTCATTCAATATGATTTCTGTTATCGTTGAATTCATATACAGTTTAATGAGACCTTTGCTATGTCCGTGAGAGACGCCATTGTTAAGAGATTAACCGCATTTTAAGATGCTGAACAATAACGGTGAGGAGTGTTGTTTAGTGTACTCACTCAGCTTTGTATCCAAAGCTGATGGCGTTTATGCCCTGGACATTCCAATGTCTAGAGCTTGGCAGGTAGTGAGGATGGGAGATTGATGTTTCGCCGGACGTGGAGCTGAAGGCTTGGAGAAAAAGACGTGCCACTTTGTAATAGTTAGTTGGTATATCTTTTGTACTACTGTTGTTGTTGTTATAGGCTTCAGACTTTAAGCCAGCTGTTGTAATAGCTTTAGTAGACTTTTATAATTGGTACTTGGGCATTTGTTGCTTTCATACCTTTTATAGTTCCGTTGTAGCCTCTGATTATGTTAATAAGATATGTTCTATGATTAGCATCCTCCCTATCGTGGTGTTTGTTGGTTGATTAGATGACAATGCGGTTATTCACCCGTCATTCCCTATTGACCCATAAAGGAAATTTATTTTTCCCTATTTATGCTGTTCCGGGGCGTGACAGGATTTAGGTTTCAGTTGTTAATCGCTTGTCTTTTGTGTTAGAACCCGAGTCCTAAGTTAATATCGATAGCATGAGGATTAGTTGAGATGAGATAGAACTTGAATCTTGTCATGTAGACGAGAAGTTTGAAGAATCCATCTGAGAATGTTTCGTTAGCATGTAGTAACTGCTAGAGCCGATAAGAATCGTTAGAATTTGGATAGCTGAGTTCCCGGAGAACAGACATTGAGAGTTAGTTGTGGTGGTAGAGATCCTAAATATAGAGTCGTTGGATGTTAGACACTGACGAATTCCTGAGCGATCTCGGAACAGTCAGTATGTCCTAGAAATAGAAAGAGGATAAGGGTAAGATTATCCTGTTACCTTAAGCCACATGTTAGTTGAGCAGTACTCGTAGCTTGGAACCTGAGAATAGAAATAGAATGTTTAAGATTTGACGTTGTGCGTAGAGGTTGTAGTTTCGTCTTGAGCATAGATACATTTAAGCGTACCTAGTAGGTAGACTGACCTCTGAGGTTAATATTATTTTTATGTGAGGTATTCGTATTACTTGATGTGATCGTGTTATATAGTGGTGCTATATATCGGTTACCACATGTTTTGTTCTTGTTTGACCTGTAAGATAGAATGCGTCTGACCGAATAGTTTTCATTTGTAGGTAGCAACATTGAACCCTACCAGCACTCGTTATGGTTAGGACAACTCGAGGAAACTAGGGCCAGCTGAATGGAGTACCTAGTGTAGTGCCTCCCGAGATAGATCCAACAGGAATGGTCAGAGTTTTCATTCGTCGCATGGAACAAGTTATCAATCATGCAGATCGATCATGTCATCGGCAATGAAGCACCAGTACGACAAACAAGAGTCAAGTTGCTAAAGGAATTTCGTGCTCTTCAACCAGGAATCTTTATCGGATTAACAGGAGCATGGCAAGCTGAGCAATGGATTCGCCAGATAGAATTGATATATGAGGTACTTGGATGTACTGACGTTGAAAAAAGACATTTGGCTGTATTTCAACTGACGTTCTCAGCAGCAGATTGGTGGGACGCAGTGAAAGCTACGATAGGTGAAGAAACTGTAGGAAGGATGACTTGGGAATCATTCAAGACTCGATTTCTAGAAAAGTACTTTCCAGAATCTAAGAATAACAAAAGGAAAATGGAGTTCATCCAATTAGTTCAAGGTTATTTTATAGTGCCCGAATATACAACTCAATTCGAGAGGCTATCACGATTTGCGTCGCATATGATCGATACACCAAGAAGAAAGATCAAAAGATATCATCAAAAACTAGTTCCGCATATTCGTCATATGACTATACGACATTTAGATCAATCTTTCGAAGCTTTGGTAGAAATGGCAACAAAACTGGAAGACGACACTCAGATTAGTGAAGGACAACACTTTGATCAAGCATTTCCAGAGTACGATCAGTTTCTCCTAACGGATCAGAGAGGAAGGGACAGTCAGGTTGTGTTGGCAGCTAACCAAGTTCAACAAGGAAACACAGAGAGAAGTTACATAAGCAACCGCCAGAAGCGTAAGAGGATGGGGAACGACAAGAAAGAATCAAAACTAGTGACGACCCCAACACAGCACAGAGAACGAGATATCTGCTACAATTGTGGAGTACCTGGACACCATTCCCAAGAATGCAGAGTGTTAAGGAAATCTAATGGACGGGGAATACGATGTTTCAACTGCGGTAAATTTGGTCATGTCCGTAAGTTTTGTCCAGAACTAGAGATGCAACACAATGCTCCAGCGCAACAAGTACTACGAGGGCAGACTCACCATACAAGTAATGGATCTCAACTTAGACAAGGACGATAGACAGAAGGTACAACACTCAACACCTACATCATGTATTATATATGATCCCGATATTGCAGGAAGTTTGGTATTCGCTTGATTTGATTGTAAGAGGATTAGCCTACACCGTAAATTGTAGTTACCGGAACAATTCATTTGACACTGATCAACAGTAGTTTTCCAAGAATAAATATGACACCAATTGCATCCCATATGACTTCAATTGCATCCCATATGACATCTTTTGCATCCTTATATGACGTCAATTGCCTCCCTATCGAAAGACTACGCCAACCATTGGTATGTTGGACAGAGACTAGAAATGAGGAATCTAAATTTGCTTTAGATGTAGCCTTAACAAGAGAGGACGAACTAGAAGATTGCGAGTATACGAGAAGAGATACTAGTGACGCAGAGACAACACCAGAATTACAAGAGTACCATAGAAGGATTCTTTTCGACACCGATTGTCTGTTGCTTTCATCCAGTCAAGAAGTTATACAATAGATCGACTCACGTTATCAGTATGTAGTTCTGCCTAACCTATTTGATTAGTACGTGGGAGTAAAACGAGTATTCAACGGATGATATAACCTCGAGAGATGATTATATGAATAATACGTAGGAATTTGGAGATACATGTGGAAGTTTTAATCACCAGTTACGATATTAGAGTCGCAAATGCTTTCAAGTCAATATCCTGAGGGACGACGACAATAATACGGGAGTTAACAAGGAGTTCAGAGATAGAAGATAATCAACTGATGCAGCAGTACAGACATCGACAGCACAATAGAAAGCATCTTCGGAGACAGGAGCAGACAACAATGCTTCACTATGACTTAGACGGTATTAGAACACTTGATCAATAGAACCCTCACACCGTAAAGTTGACCTGAGGGAGGAACCTTGTGTGTTTGGAGACTAGCCGTTTCAGATGTTGTAAGATGGTTAGATTATGCTACCTAGAACCTTTTCTCGAAATTCGACATACGAATTTTCATATAGCTAACCCGAGGATTGATAGTTGTTACCCTAGCACTTATAGATCGTTGATAACTTTGCATTGCATGTTTAGAACTTTAATCCGTTGGCCGCTGAGGTAATCGTTTATGTAAAACGAGAACTTGAGCATCTTAGAGTATGTCTTCCGAGATGACTTGTGTTTTTATTTGAGGGGCTACTGCTTCAGATTATGAGGACGAAATCTTTTGATGAGTGGTGGATGATGTAATACCCTGTATTTTCAGGTATATATATATATCCCTTGCACTTTCCTTAGTCTTTGGTGAGTTTGAGTTTCCAATCGATTGACATTCGTCCTAATCGATTGACATTTTTGGGATACCAATCGATTGATAAGTTTCCCAATCGATTGACACTTTTCAGATACCAATCGATTGACATGTTCCCAATCGATTGACATTCTACCGACTAAAATTGATGACGTGTCAACATCCCAATCGATTGCCATCTTCTTCAATCGATTGACATTATTCCAATCGATTGACATCAAAATATCTGTCTCCAATCGATTGACATAGAGTCCAATCGATTGACATAAGCTGATAAACATTTTCTTCTTTCCTTCAGCTTTGAACGCGTGGCACTCTTAAACCTTATATATACTTGTTCATTTGTGGCCTTGGGCCAAGTTTTGGCAGCCTTGAGAGAGAGAGATGCATACTCTTATATATATATACACACACATATATATTGTATATATATATTACACACACACACACTCTCGGGTTAGAGAAGAAGAAGAAGAAGAAGAAGGAAGAGGAGAGGAGACCAGAAAGAATAGACAGACAGAGAGAGGGAAAGAGAACTGACCATAACCGCCGCCGCGGAGCTCGGGACGCCGTCAACAGAACGCCGGAGAGAGGTGAGTTTATTAACTCACTCAAAGAGGTTTGTTTTTGTGATGTTTATGTGTGTATAATAACGTGCATGAGAAGGAAAGAGGACCCCAACGTTTTTATAATAAAACCCAGCAGTTTTGAGGAAGAAGACAGAGTTCAATCGATTGACATAAAGTCCAATCGATTGAATAATTTTCCAATCGATTGACATATTTTCCAATCGATTGACATATTATCCAATCGATTGACATAAGTCCAATCGATTGACATGTTCCCAATCGATTGACATAAGTCCAATCGATTGACATTATTTCCAATCGATTGGGAAGAGCAGAATGTTGTTTATTTATTGTTATATGTTATGAGCTGATTGTAATGTACCCAAGCTGCTAATGGTTGTACCATACGTGATATTGGATATGTGCTTAGTCAACATGATACTACGTTAGCCTTATATGATGTTTATGTTAATGTTACAAGATGAACTGTTTATTATTAACTATCGATATGAGATGCTCTAATGGTTAAGTAACTGTCATATGTTATTGTCAAAATGAATAGTAGAACGGAACACGACAGCATGTTAATAGCAAATTAATAAGTAGATATGTTGAATACAGAGCATATGGTATTTCCTGTACTTAGTATATGAGCATTTCACAACATGTGTCAGCATGCATGGGATAGTGATGTGAAGAGGTAAGAAGATCTGATGAGAAATGGGATATTGATATGAAGAGATGAGAAGATATGATGAGAAAAGGGAAACTGTGATTTATATGGAATAATGAGATATGTGTACTTTGGGATCCGGGGGATCAACGGCTGACGAGTCGGGTGGACGTGGGATGGTTAGAGTTCCTAGTGCGCCTCTCGCTGTTGAAGACGTCCAGTGATGCGTATGCACTGTTGAAGACGTCCAGTGTACCGTTGAAGACGTCCGGCTAGTGCTCTAATCTATTCTCAGTTGTGTAGACGACCAGTGAGGGTATACGCATCGTTGAAGACGTCCGATGTGCCGTTCTATCGTTTACATATAGGTAGTACCGTGTAGACGACCGGTAACCCTATCAAGGGATTGTGGGACCTACTGCCTAGTCGGGTGATTCCGATTGGCAGTATTGTATCGACGAATGGATATCAGATTGGAATGATGGGATTGACGTATGGATAGAGAGATGGATAGAGATATGAATGTGAGTACGTATATGATGAGATAAATGTTCAGTCGTGGATTCAGCATCCCGACGTAAAGGTATATGCATGGGTGGTTGCATGGGTTACATGCATGGATTTGGTGAATACGTGATGAGATATTTATTCCATGATCGTTATTATTGTTTTCATTCAATATGATTTCTGTTATCGTTGAATTCATATACAGTTTAATGAGACCTTTGCTATGTCCGTGAGAGACGCCATTGTTAAGAGATTAACCGCATTTTAAGATGCTGAACAATAACGGTGAGGAATGTTGTTTAGTGTACTCACTCAGCTTTGTATCCAAAGCTGATGGCGTTTATACCCTGGACATTCCAATGTCTAGAGCTTGGCAGGTAGTGAGGACGGGAGATTGATGTTTCGCCGGACGTGGAGCTGAAGGCTTGGAGAAGAAGACGTGCCACTTTGTAATAGTTAGTTGGTATATCTTTTGTACTACTGTTGTTGTTGTTATAGGCTTCAGACTTTAAGCCAGCTGTTGTAATAGCTTTAGTAGACTTTTATAATTGGTACTTGGGCATTTGTTGCTTTCATACCTTTTATAGTTCCGTTGTAGCCTCTGATTATGTTAATAAGATATGTTCTATGATTAGCATCCTCCCTATCGTGGTGTTTGTTGGTTGATTAGATGACAATGCGGTTATTCACCCGTCATTCCCTATGGACCCATAAAGGAAATTTATTTTTCCCTATTTATGCTGTTCCGGGGCGTGACACGTCACTACTAAATTCTCAAACATCGAGAAGCTTACTCTGGCATGAATTTGTATAAGTCCCCTCTTTGACCCACATAGACAACTCAACATGCTCGCGTAAAAGTAGACATGCTTTTCACATTTAAGCGCGTGCATAATTAACGGGCCTAAAATTAACACATGAATTTTGCCCGGATCTTAGTTTCGTCGTCGAAATTTAAAACATGAAATTTTCCTATATAACACAGGCTAGAAATTCTTACTTCGAGCTATCGTTATATAACTTTGAGGGAACGACTAGAAGCCCGACTAAACGCCGAATCTCCGATCCTACGCAAAACCTACGAATTTACACGCATTTTTTCCAAATTTCTAGAATTAGAATTTTATAAAAAGTTAGCCAAACATGGTCTAATAGATATCAAAATGTAGCCCTTACCTTGGGGAGTTCAAATATGAAGTTTGGTTGAAAACAGATGGACGAAGGTCGCTAATCGTTCTCACAATGCCGTGGCAACAATCTCCATTTTGTCTCACCTCTCTAACAATATTTTGTAAAGTTTATGACAAATGAAATTCTCACCCTTGCTACTTATAGACAAACTTTCCATAAATCACGTTTTCGCGAGTTTCTCAAAGTTCTAATTAATTCCTGAAACGTCACACATGTCCATTTTATAACTTTACAGGTGAAAACTCTAAATTACAAAAGTTTTCAACTAAGTCTCGTTTGGGTCCAAAATTACGTCCGAAAACTAAATTATGTGAAATCTCTACACAACCTACCTTTTATATAACGTGACACTCACGTTCTCACCACAGTTCTCAAAATGATATCTAACAATATCAAAAGTACCAGAAATTATACTACACAGATATAGTTTACTATTCATAAAATACCATATAAGTTAAATAACATTTAAATCACATAAATGTCATTTAGCTATGCCAATGCAACATGATTTTCATGTCCCGTGTCCTCGCTTGACACCTTCCGTTGACTAACAGCCAACCTCATCCACTATTATCAAATAACATCGATAATTCACAAAATCCAAATATGCATGTTAAAACCATAAAATCTTTGGAACGGGTGTGACATATACTTTTGTTGTTCTATTTTTTTCCTCTCACCATTTCTTCTCTCTTGTCCTTCTATCTCACTTGTCCTTTAATCGTTCTTGCTCAAACATCGCATCATTTGTTGTCGCCAACCCCATCATCGTCGTCATCCTCCATTCATAAGCATTCATAAAACAGGTTTCAATTACACTCTTTTTTTACCAAAAAAAATTATTCTATTTTGGTTTAACTTGTTAACCGTTGGCAGCAAGTCACTAAAACATTGGGAGCAACTTTTCACAACGTTTAGCGCAACTTGTACAACGTGTATGACGGGATAGAATCTAACCAAAAATTGGAGGGTAATCAAACCATAGTTAAGGTCGGGTATCTTATGACGTTGTGAACATACATTGTCCAGATAGAATCTACCCTCTGTTGAAGAGTAGGCATTCTCTTGAGAATATCAACAAGTTGATTACTGAGAACTATAGTCTTGTTGACAAGTAGTTATCAAAATGTTTGGTAATCATAAGATGTGAATGAGACACAAGGACTTGAAGCTAGATGTATTCACAATTCAGGTTGATAGTATTGTTATCCGACTACATGAATGTGAACACGAACGCTGAGATAGAGGGACATTAGTATTACTTTACAAGTCTAGTTACCACTTCGGATATGTTCATATTCATCGAAGTGCAGTTTTTTCATTATTTAGTGGTACTAACGTTAACTGATTAGTTAGTTGATTCTCTAATTAAAGAGTTTAATTGTAGAAGAACTAATTATTGATTTAAGTCGATAATTAAGAACCTAGGAGGTTCCATTCCTAGCTTCATAAGAATTCTTGGAAAGGCATCCAATCGATTGGATGTGTTTCAATTGATTGTAGGGGTTCAATATTTGTAACGGGAATATTCGTTACAAAAATTATTTGTAACGGATATATCCGTTACAATTTTGGCGTTGCAAAATTGTAACGGATTTTTGTAACGAATATATCTTCTAGTAATTAGTAACGAATTTTTGTAACGGATATACCCGTTACTAATATAATTTTTGTAATAGTTATAATCGTTACAAATTAGTTTAGTAACGGATAGATATCCAACTTTTTAAATTTTTTGAAAAAAAATACTAATGGTTTGTAACGAATTAGTAACAGTCATATCTGTTATTAATTTTCAAAATGCGTAAAATTAATAACAAATTTTGTAACGGATATACCCGTTACAAATTTTAATTAAAAGATTGTTTGAATGTTCCCCAAATTTTTTTCCCACCTGATTAACAATGTTTTTGTTATATTTATGCAAAAAAATTTACTGTTTTTTTTCATATTTGCTTAGTTTTTAGTTTTTTTTTCCCCAATATTTCATGACCAATGTTGATTTTGGTTGATAGATCTCATTTTCCTGATTCCAAAATATCAAAATTTATGAAAATTAGACTTTTAGAACAAATGTTATAACAATTTAAAGTTGTTTAGGCATAAATATACCTAATGAGTTAAAGTAAAGTAACATTTTATTTGAGGTGGCTATGGTCACAGCCCCCATATTATTTATAGCTAAAAAGTGACTTATAATATCGCTTCACTTTGAAATAATCATTACAAAAATACATAAAAGGAAATTAAGTGCCTTTGTAGACAAAAACAAAAAACATACAATTTTGCTTCACATTATAGTGGATGGATATAAAAATACTTACCAGGAAAAGAAGGTCCTAGTACAATTCAGAATACCCAAAAAAGACAAAACAATAAATAAGAAAATAGACAAAATTAAAGGGCGAACAATTAATGTTCATCCAGAAGTGAATTCTGAGAATGATGATACATTGCTGACATAAAATAATTAGTTGAGTGCGTGAATTCTCCTTATGACCCCACCTTGGGGTGAACTGATATCTCCCATTTTAACCATGGCAAATGCAAAATTAGAACTAAAAGTTGATCAAGGGTTGTTGTTATACTCGATAGCAATGTTGCATGTTCAGCCACCACTTAAAAGAACCTGGTCCGACTCAAGGAGACCTTTCCTTTGTATCAAGTTCTTGAAGTAGTTGTTATCAAAAGAATTAGGAGTCACCAGATGTAATGGCGCCAAATTACTATTTTGGCCACTATTAGGGCAACCACGCCTACGAGTGCTAGCAAAGCCAAATTACTATTTCCTATCCCGAAATGTAACACATTGAGCCTGACCTATTGTGTGCGACCCTGCAATATAAGAAGGGTCAATCATTCATCAGATTTTATGTTTTTATTTACGAGAAACATGTGTATAGAAGGTTATCTCTACTAACTAGTTGCTAGTTGAAAGTGTTACCATGTCTCTCCCATTGAGACCTTTGCCATCAAAATTTGAAAGAAGTTCATCAAGAGTATCTTTAAAACTTGGGAGATTGCTTTCAG
Source organism: Hydrangea macrophylla (assembly GCA_033977485.1). Classification (NCBI taxonomy): domain Eukaryota; kingdom Viridiplantae; phylum Streptophyta; class Magnoliopsida; order Cornales; family Hydrangeaceae; genus Hydrangea; species Hydrangea macrophylla. The sequence continues at coordinate 90,177,391 of CM066986.1, forward strand.
CAAGACTCTTACCTGCAGTGGTAGAATCTCTGCTTCCAAGCTTCACTGTCCATGATGAGCCACCGACCTAATAGTTACAGAAATGGTAGTTTAGCGTTAGTCAACATCTCAATGTTAATTAAATTGGGATAGCATACTCATGTGATAAGGATAAAGTACAGACTATAAATGTTTGCAAAGTTTAAAATCTGAGTACAAATTAAATATTCATTTGGTTGCAAATCATGAAAATTAACTATTAAATTCTTCCTATCAAGTTTTTCTAGTCACAAAGTTTGGTCATGATATACAAACGAACTAGATTTATGTTGACAAAAAAAGGGGAAAACTTTTTGTCATGAGTCAATAGATGTACCATGGTGTGACAATAAAACTAAAATTTGAAAAGGTGAGTATATGCGAACTCACGGTGCAACTGCAAATACATCCGCACAAGAAACAAGATCGGGGCATATTTTCTCCACCTCAAACTTGGTATTGTCTATGACTTCATAACCTCTTGCTGATCTACTATTTTGCATTGCAGTTCTCTCGCCGGTAAAAGTAGAAGTATTGGCAAGTAAGATCGATGCATCACACCCCTGCAAACCCAAAAAATTTTACTCATATATCATTCTGTGATATTTCCAGTAGACAAACCTTAGCTAATATACAACACAAATAATTTAAATACAAACCTGAACAAAGCAATCGAGGAAATGGAGGCGAACTAGCGATGCTGCCATCCTACGTTCCCTAGATACTGTTGTACGTTCTAATAACAGTCCTGATTGTACTCAATGCATTCGGACATGTACTATCATAAAATGTAGGACATAGTTGGGCATGGCATGTCATGTCAAAACGAACAGTAAGAAAAAAGTGGCAACAACAGCTGCACTAAAATTAAGAGATCCCATTTGTGAACTCAAGAGAGTTGTAACAATTAATAGCTGTTTTGAAGTAATGAGAAAGTAATCACATGAAAACTCAAAGCAAGAAATAAGATGTGCTTAGAAATTGAGATGATTAGGAATGCAGTACTGCGAAGCTGTTTATAGAGCATTATAGTGGTGGCCTTGAGTTATGTGTGTGTATATCCAGACAAACATAATTATAGGTTAGTGAATTTCAAAACTTATCCTTATTTAAACTCATATGCAATTTTTCTCACTATAATACCGGGAAATTACACTTACACTCATGGTTCTTAAGGTCATTTTCAGTGTGACCCCAGTATTTCTATTTGTGATACTATTTCTCTAGTACTTTCAGTTAAAGTGTTACAGTTAGTAAGCCAATAAATTTTAATGGAAGAAATTTTTTTACAATTATTTTTACCTTGAGTAACTATAGATACACTCCTATGATTTGTACATTTATTGAGATACACCCCCTATATATACTCTGTTGTATTTGGTGTAACATATTTACTTGCCCTCTAAATCAACGTCTACTTTATCTTCTTCTTTTTTTCCTCTCTTTTATTATTATTTTATTTTTGGAGAAAAACACGTAGAATGCTTGGTTGTGCTGTCTAGTCACTAAAATGCAAAAGGGTGAACAAGGTGTTTAAGGGTTGGGCTAATCATGTGATTTAATTCAATATATCTTGTACCGGAGTTTATTCTCAATAACAAAAGAATTGGTCTTTGGGTGTAGATGTAGGCATGATTTTGACGAACCATATAGATCGAAATCTTTAATTTTTTCTTTAGTGTGCTTGTTAATTATTGTTCATTGTGGGGATATCTTGTTTTTTTGGTAACCGTGAGTGTTCGGGCCAGTTTGCGCGCACCTCGACTAATCCCACAAGACTAGGGCGTCCGGGTGAATCACCTGTAGCCACCTCCTTGAGATTCGAACTTGAAACCTCTGGGTATAACACTCAAAGACTTTGTCATCTGGCCACAAGAGAAATGGTTTCCAAGTGAGGATATCGGTGTTGAGTACGGTGTTGCCTTCTCCCACATTAGTAGCAAACATTAAAAAGTCTGAATTTAAGTGTAAGTGATGCCTCTACCTTGTGAGAGCCTTTTAACATTGAAACTCAAAAAGAGCCAAATCGTGTGAGTTAATAATCGTTGGGCTAGAAGCTAGTCAGCAAGTATGAAGCTATGAGGAGGCTAGGGTGGCTTCTAGGGCCCCTAAATATTGAAACAACAATATTAGGAGCACAAGCAACTTTCACACACACTTACAAACACACTCTATCTCTCTACTTAATGGCATTGTAGGGTCCAGATAATTTCAGTGGACCCCACAATGCCACCTCGGAAAGAGATAGAGTATGTTTGTACGCATTTATGTAAAGTGATTGTGTAAAGTGTTTGTGCCCCAAATATTATCCATATTGAAAAGAAAAATTTGTGTGAAGCATATTCTAATTTTAATTCTACCCACAACATTTTTTCTTAGTTTTCAGTTTAGCCCTTCCCAATATATTATCCAACTAAGAACATTTTTCTTCTTGATTTTAGTTTAGCCCACCTCATAAAAAAAATTTATAAATAAATAAAATCCTAACTTCGTTCCTTCCTTGCCAACAAAATAGTAGATCAAAAGCGGACTATATATATACCTCGCAGCATGCATATGTAACTACTACATCCACAGACCTCCTCTTTCTCTTGTATCAATAATGTGCGAGAGAGATATTACGGATATAACTCCTTAGTAAAATTTAGTACTATAGTATTTATTTGATAAAAAAAGCATACCTTAATAACGATACTAATTCAGAAATGTGTTCTACACAACAACATAACCCATCTATCAAATGGTACACCAAACATCTATTTCCAAATTGTACGATGATAAGGAAAATTAAGGGTGGTTCTTAATTATTCGTTAGTCAGTGTCAGCTGTGTGTGGGCAATGAGTGTGAGGATTTTCTGCGGTGGAAATGCATAGAAGCTAAGGTCAATTATTTTGTCATTCACAAACATTGAACTCTTCGTACAAGTTAGACAAGACATTTTATCCACCTGGACAACTCTGTCCTTCGAATAAAACATCATGCATCGGATTGTCATAGCTTTTTTTTTTTTTGTTTTGTTTTTTTTTTTTTTTTTTTTTTTGGGTGTGGTTCGAAATTTTCAAAGTATCCATTGGATGAAAGGATGACTGGTACACTAAGGAAAGTTACAACCAAACTGTCACAGAGTGTAGTGTACTCTTATAATTATTGTTAATTAGATTAGCAAATATTAATATTTCTCAATCAAAATAATTTATTAATTAACTGTTGTTGCTAAGAATTTGTACGTGTCCGCGTCTTGGGGTTGTGAGGTGCATGCTGGGGACAGAGTCTAATATGGTTGCTCATACTTTAGCTAGAAATGCTTTGTCTGTTGGTGGTTTTAATGTATGGGTGGAGGAATTCCTCGCCTAACCCTAAAGCTTTAATACCAAAAATCTCCGTCATGTCATGTCCTGGAGTAGCAAAATAGGAAAAAATCAATTTTCAATTTTAGACCCGTAGTTACATGACTGGTTGAGATCATCTGATTGTCCAATAATACATAATAACAGCAATAAAGGAAACAATATCCACGGTGGGTCTAAGCATAAAATAGAACATTCCCGGTTATAAGTTTGAATTATTACAAAATATCATCCTCGTCTTTGATATTTTGGTCCAAATTAAAGGTTCAAACCATAAGAAGGGCATAAGGGTTAAGAACATAATTATATATATATACTAATCAATGCTTACAAATACAACTATAGATTACGTAAAATACAACAGCTAATTAGGTAAAATAAAATAAAAGGCCGGTGTTACATAGGTAGTTTATACCAAAATTGTAGTTGACTTTTAAAGTGGCACTTATTTTAGAATATCTAAAAAAGAAAATATGAACACTTATTTTTAGAACGGGAAAGTAATAGCCTAATAGGTTTGCTTTTACTGAATTTTCATTGTAAGTGGCTATTATGTACTTTCAAACACTACTAAGATTAGAAAAAGAGCGAGAAATGTGGAAATGAGTCTTTCCTCCTAGCCATTATTTAAACCCGATATATTAGGGAAGGGAATATAGTGTTTTAAAATTCTAGTGATGTTCAAAATATTAAAATTTATTTAAATAAAACAAGACAAAGTGCTTATATTAAACATGAAAAATGAATCATGATTAGCATACTTATACATTGCAAATTATTACAAATCAACAAAATATCGTGTAAATCCCAATTTTGTCCAACTATATGATTCCCATAAAGATAAAAACCTAATTTTGCTCAGAACTCACAAAAAAATAAGCATAAAAGCTGTTAGCGTAGTTAATAAAGCCCTGTTCGATTACCATTTCATTTTTTTGTTTTCATTGTTTTGTTTTTGTGTTAGAAATGTTTGTGTTCATTTTAAAAAAAAAAAAATAAAATAAAAAATGCGTTTGGTAACTTTATTTTGTTTTTTAAAAAGAGAGAACAAAAAAAAAATGCGTTTAGTAAATTATATTTTTGTGTCAAAATTTTATTACTTAGTAAAATGACTATTTTGCCCTTAAAACTTCAAAATATCATAACTTGTTAAAAAAAATCATAGTTTAACCTCGTCATAGTCCATAAGGCCATATTATTATGAAAATCATTTTGGAACCTAAAAAATATACACGTCGTAAAATGACCAAATTACCCTTGGTGCTTACTTATAAGAAGATAGAAGTTAACATTATTAAAAATTTTAATTAATACGGAGTGACCTACCCCTAGGTTTTTCGAAGTTCTAGATTCAATGCTAGGGTCAATTTGGCCTGAATATATTTGTAAAATGACTATTTTGCCCTTCAAATTTCAAAATGCCATAGCTTCTTAAGACTAAACTAGAATTGAACGCCGTCAGAGCCTGTGCGCTCATATTTAAGATAAAGAACATTTGGGACCTAAAAAGTACATATGTGGTAAAATGACCAAATTGACCTTGGGGTTTACATATACGAAGTTAACATTATTAAAGTCTTCAAATAATACATAGTAGCCTACCTTGAGGTTTTTCGATGTTCTGGATCCATTGGTAGGGTCCATTTGGCCTCAATATAGTTGTCCATTTAGATTCAGAACGTTGAAAAATCTCAGGCTAAGTCACTCTATATTATTTGAAGATTTTAACAATGTTAACTTCTTATATTTAAGCCCCAAGGGCAATTTGGTCCTTTTATCATAAATATATTGTTTTAGGTCACAAATGTTTTTCATCTTAAATATGAGCTCACAGGCTCTAACGGTGTTCAATTCTAGTAATTTAGTCTTAACAAGTTAAGGTATTTTGAAGTTTGAAGGGTAAAATAGTCATTCTATAAATATATTCAGACCAAATGGACCCTATTATTGGATCCAAAACGTCAAAAAACCTAAGAATAGGTCACTCTGTATTATTTGACGACTTTAACAATGTTAACTTCTTATATGTAAGCCCCAAGGGCAATTTGGTCATTTTACAATCTATTTACGTTTTAGGTTCCAAAATGTTCTTCATAATAAAATGGGTTCACAGGTTTTGACGACGTTAAATTCTGATTTTAATTTAACAAATATGGCATTTTAAAATTTAAGGGCAAAGTAGTTATTTTACAAATATATTGAGACCAAATGGACGCTACCATTGGATCTAAACCGTTAAAAAATCTCGGGGTATGCCACTCTTCATTATTTAAAGACTTTAACAATGTTAACTTCGTATATGTAAATTCCAAGGGCAATTTGGTCATTTTACCATATATGTACTTTTAGGTCACAAATGTTCTTTATCTTAAATATGAGCTCACAAGCTCTGACGGCTCAATTCTAGCTTAGTCTTAACAAGCTATGGTATTTTAAAATTTGAAAGGCAAAAATAATCATTCTACAAATATATTCAGACCAAATGGATCCTACTATTGAATCTAGAACGTTGAAACACCTAGAAAAACCTAGGGGTAGGTCAATCCGTATTAATTGATGATTTTAATAATGCTAACTTCTTATATGTAAGCTCCAAGGGCAATTTGGTTATTTTACCAAATATATATATGCTTTTTAGCTCTGCAAATGCTCTTAATATTAGAATGAGTTCATAGGCTCTGACAACGTTCAATTATAGTTTAGTCTTAACAAGTTATGGCATTTTGAAGTATGAAGGGGCATAACAGTCATTTTACAAATAGATTCAGACCAAATGAACTCCGCCATAAGGATAAATATTTTTAACAATATATGGATCAATCCATCGAGATTTCATTTTTCTTTTAAAAAGATGTAGTTTTGAGTTATATAATAGAACTTTTTGCACGGGGGTAAATCTTTGATAAACAGGAGTATTAAGACATTTTTCTGTAGAGTACCCCATCATATAACATTAACTGCAAAGTTGTAATTTCTTCCTAGATAGAGGAGGATTAACTTTTTCCAATTTAACAGCTACTAGCTTGCAAGCTAATTCTTCAATTTTTATTACTAATTCATCTTCTGTTTGTGATTGCTGTGAACTTTCAGCCTTTTCTTCCTTAGTAATTTATTCTTTTTCCCACTGTGTAGCATTTTCACCAAGCTAATCAAAGTATGATTCAACTGCGTCAGCATTTTTAAAATATTCCCCTTGATACATGGCTTCAATTATTTCCTTCGATTCTGGATCTAATGCTTCATAAATTTTTTTTTAATTATATGCCATTTTTTAAATCCATGATGTGGACAGGTTTGTAGGAGATCTATTAAAAATTCAGTTTTCAAGGTATGGTTCCTTCTCTTTTTGAGTGAAAAGTTTAAATTGTCGCATCAAGCTATAAGTTAAATTTTTTTTTTTAGAATTTATTTAGAAAGGTTACATTCATATCCTACCATGAAGTTATCGATCCAAGACGAAGAGATAAAAACCACGATTTAGCTTTATCTTTTAAAAAAAAGGAAAAAAACTTTAAGACGAATTATTTCAATAGGACAACTTTGATTAGAAAATGTATCATAAACGTCTTCAAATTCACAAATATGGACATAAGCATATTATTTTTTATTTCTGTGGTAAGTTGGTAAGGATAGTAGCTTGTTATATCTAAATTTAATGTTTCCAGTTGTGGATACCGGCATTTGGGCGCCGCCCACCGTTTTTATTAAAACAATTTTTTAAATTTCGAATTTAAAATACAAAGAGTCGCCACTTAATTTTTAAAAGGAAAATTAAAAAACCAATTTAAAGCAAACTGATCTTTTTTAGAAACCAGAAATTCTAAATCCGGGGATTATGGAATGAAAGGGAAAGGAGCCCGACGGACTAAAACACCCCCTCTCATCCTATCTCATGATAGGCATCTACTCAACATCATTTTTAATCGAATTAATAATCTAAGCATGCCCTCAACTAATACATAGATATAAGTATACATATCACAAGCATGTCAAAAGAGTGCAAAATTGCTAACGGTAAAATATCATTCATAAGCCACATAATTCAAGTAGCAAGCAAAATGATGTGCAAGTAGGGAACTAGAGAACTTACCCGAGATCCAGCCACGAAATGGGAAACGTGCAATGCATACAAAGAAATCCTAAAAAATGGTCTCAATACCACATTTACACATAAGGCAAAACATAGTCTAAGGTGTCACACATGAAGTCGAAAATCAATTAAAATCAAAGAAGTAAATTAAACTAGAGAAGGGTTGAGAAATTGTACCTCAAAAATGCTACAAAACAAGAATTAGTCCACATGCTTTAGATAAGATAATATCGAATAATCATTCCTAAAAACGTCTAGCTTAAATCTATCAAGCATAGAAATGATTGACCTATTTATGGATTCCTTCTAATTAGTTGAAAATATATCACCCCTATAGATATGCAAGTCTCAACTAGGAGTCAATGCAATGTCCATATAGAGGTAGTATAATCCTAACATGGTTACAAGGAACTCACAAATAGGTTCAATTAAGGATAAAACATCCTAGAGCTAAATCCTATCTACAAGTATCAATATACATGTATGAATGCATAGATGTATGTAAGAGCAAATTATGAATTATTCACTAATTTGGATCACTTAGCCTCTGGATTTAGACTTAATTACTATTATTCAAAACATGATTTAGGTCCCAAGGCATTAGGAAGCTATTTAAGTTAAGATCAATGAGATTAGACAAAAATAGTGACTGTTTCTCATGAATTACAGAGAGCAGACCAGATTTTAAAAGGTAGAAAAACTATACTTCCAATGGTTGGATCTTAATGATTTTTGGACATGATATGTGTCGGTGAGTCTAGTTTCTAACCGAAGAAAAAAAATCGAAGATTGAACGGTTAGATCTCTGGGAATATGGAAAACACTAGACATCACTCAGGAATCTGCAACTCTCCGTCCAGACATTTTGTGTGATTTTCTAAAAATAGTAAACAAATGAGAAACACTTAGATCCTTTTAGGGGATCTTCCTGACACATTAGACTACTTAGAAAAAATTATTAGAGGCTAAGAAAACGTACTTAAGGTTCTGATTTATTAATTTCAAAACGGATTTACTGTTCTGGAATTTTGGACAGAGAGTTGCTTGCTTTGAAATCATAAGACTAAACCATCTTAAACATGGAATTTCACTAAAACAAAAATCACAAAGGTACTTGGGTGAGTTATGAACATTCTCCAATTGGTCTCATCCCATTCCAATGGATCATGATTTTATAAAAAATCTTTGATCACAGTGGGTTCATGGATTCACTGCACCAATATCAACATCTTGATTTATGTAAGTTATCAAGTCAATCCCTCTCCCATAGTTGATGATCCTTGAGGGATATGAATCCATTATATCCTACTCTCCTCTCAAATTAATGGTCCTTGGAGACTAAAATATGACTCAAAACCATATGAACTTTATAGAATATGAAAGCAAGTCTATGAGACTCAATTTAGAGGACTCAAGTCATGGATCAAGACTTAAACCCAACAAATGACATATGAATACAACCATGACCCAATCTTAACCCCCCTATAAATCATAGATCATAGGAGACTAATGGATCAAACCAAGGAAAATCCAATGAGATATTAACGATCTCATGGATTTCAATGGGAAAATAGAGATAAAAGGGAGAAAAATCAAAGTTCAAATAAAAATCCAAGTAAGAGAGCTTATATAACTTATTTTGTTTTGAAACCAAGCAACATCTAGATTCAAATAATGAAAACATCACATGAAAATTCAATCACAAATTCTATGTGGTGTGTGATGAAATGAGGTAAGAAGAGAGGTTTTGAAAATGTGTAAAAGTCCTAGATCTATGAATTTGTGATTGAATTATGTATAACAAGTATAGGAATAAGGATTTAACCTATAGATCTTCTCAAGGTTTGATTGATTTGGAGAGATCCAAGCCTTAAAGGCAATGCTCTTCTTCTTCTTCCTTGAAGCTTCAAGGTTCTTCAATGGAGATTTGAGGAATTTGTGTGAATTAGGTAAGATTTCTATGGGGTTCTTGGGTTTCTCCCTCTATATTTCTATAAGAACTCCACTCAATTTTAAAATTCAGCTCATCTCTCTAAGATTCAAGTCTCATCCCCAAGGTTCAAGTCTCCCTCTCAAGATTCAAGTCTCCAACCTCTCAAAATGAGAGAAAAATGGGGTTTTTATAGCCTTTCATTATCTTAGGGGCTAAGATAAGGGTAGATAGGTCAATTAGAGATGGTGGGAGCATGGTTTGCATGACCTAGGAGTAGTAAACACGTACACAAAAAAACGGCATCGTTTGGTGCATTCATTTGATCAAAGATTGAAAAGGATTTTTGGCTTAAAAATGCAAATCAGCCCAGGCCGGCACTCAATGAAGATGGAACGGCACTCAGTGAGTGCCGCAGCGGCATTCACTGACTGCCGTTCGGGCACTCTGAGTGCCGCTGCACAGCAGTTCAGCACTATTCACAGCAATTCAGCACCTTAATTTCATTTCATGTCATTTAAGTAAATGTCGTTTAATTTAAATGTAATTAAGGAAATACCCCCCATTTGGATTCAATAAAAATATTTAAAAAATCAAAATCCTTAAAGAAAAAAAGTCAACTCTCCCTCCGAAGGCAAAATTTCCAATTTCTTGCACAATTCTTCTTAAAAACCTTTCGATTTCTCAATGTTCCTTTCATTTAAAAATTCTTAAAAATCATTTTTAGCATAAGGGAGACCCAATGAACAATTACCGGGACTTTTCATCTTAAAATTCGGAAATTTTATGATTGACCCCCTTTTGACCCGTTGACTTTTCACTGTGTCAACTGTTGACTTTTTCGGGGTTCATGCTGAATTTCTCTTCCTTTAAAAATGGTTTTAAGATGCTCCGAGGACAATGCCGTGTTTCTGTAAGTGTTTAAAACTCATGGTCTACAAGGTGACGGGTAGATGAGAATTTTGGTCTTTTTGGCTGAAAAGGGCGATTTTGAATCGAGATTCTTCTAGGAAGAGAGTCGGATTGCTTGCAAGAGTCTTGATTCTGACGAGACACATTCATCATCGATCTCTAGAGGTAAATCCCCCTAAGTTTAATAGTTCGGTCAAAATTGGGGTGTCTACACCAGTATATTTAGGTAGAGTGATGTAGGAAGGAGTGATGAGTTGTTTTGGGGTAAATAGATCATGTAAAGACCATTGCTCATGCTCAAGTTGTGATATATTTTCCCCCTGTTTATTGTGAGTATCATCAGCTATTCCTCCTACACCTTCAATTTCAGCCATTGTTCTAGAAAATTGTATACTAGATGAATCACGAGAAATATTGGAATTATGTGGTACTTGATATAAAGCTTCAGTAGTATCTAAGGACATATGAAGTAAAAGAAAAACTAAGTTTTAAAAAAATTATTATTATTATTTATAGCTAAGTAAAAAAAAACTCTTTTTTTTAATTTAATTTTATATTTGTATTTTATTTTTTTAGAAGATAGGTTTATATATGTATACAAATATATGCTTTTTTTTAGAAGATACACAATTACATACTTATAAATATATATTTATAAAAAAATATATATCTATAATTTTTTTTATTATTATTACATTTTTTTATGTTATCATTTTCTTAAAACGAAAACTAAATTATTTATAAGGTAGAATAAGTATACATATATATATATATATATATTGATAGATATATAGATATAGTGGGAGAAATAGTTTTAGACCTAACTTTATTTATTTATATTTTTTAACCGTTCCCCGGCAACTGCGCCAAAAACTTGATGACATCTTATTGACGTGTTTTCTTATCAACACTCAAATGTAGGTGATCATACAAGTAATAAAGTTCTGGAAGACCAGGTCGAACCCATAGGAAACGGAAAATAATTTTATAAAGATAGGCAGTAACTATTTTGTCCCTAAAAAGAAAATAAAAGATGATGGATTTTTAGGGCTTTTTTTAAACTACTAGTTTTTATATTTTTGTAGTAAAACTTAATTAGAAGCTAATTTTTTTTCTAAGTAGTTTACGATAAAGATTTTAACAGTGCAAAATAAATTAACTAAGATATTAGTAAGAAATTAAAAGGAAGAAAAAAGAAATAAAAGCTAGATTTTCATGAGATAAACTTTTTGGATTTTATTATAGCGAAAGATAGAAATAATACAAATATTTAATCTAAGTTATCTAAAAACAAGAAATATTAATTAAGTACTAGGAAGAAATGATTTAAAAGAATTGGGAATATACAAACCAACACTAAATCACAAAACTTTTGTGCATTTGTAAAGGATTTGGCATTTCTAAACATAGTGAATCTTTATTTGAAAATAAACTTACACTAGTTGAGGTCATATCAAGTGTGTTAGGTTTGATATGAAATGACGTTTAAAGAAAAATAAAGAAGCAATTGGGCAGTAGTCAGATTCGAATCGTAACCCGCCACAGACGTGCATTATTGGGTGCCCAGTCCCCACCACTCTGCCACTACACAATTGCAAGTCCATTAATAGGTAGAAATATATATATACACATACTTGAATACAAACTTAGTCAAATGAATTGTTTGTTTATGCTAGGTATTTTTTATGAAAAAATGCATAGTTTGATAATCCACATAATTATATTATTATTTCAAATATGTAATCTTTTGATATCCAATATAGTCATAGTCTATAAACATATTAAATGGTCATAAACTATAGATACATAGATATTTTTGGCCATAAATGGAAAAACAACCAATCCAGATAAATTTGCCCATTTAAGATTAGTGCACAAAAGCTGTGGTTTCTATGTTTTTATTGCATATCCCCAATTAAAGTTTTAGCCTACCATTTTGGAATTGAAACTGTCTTCCAAATAACCTTTTAAAGAAAGATTAAATTGATGTACACAGTAATTGTTCAATTAAAAATAAGGTTCTAACACTAAAGTAAGGGTGAAATATAATATTAATATATTTTTTTCGATCTTCACTTAACATGAGTTGGGGTTGATTTTGTGGAATCTGCAAAATAACAAAGTGTAGTACAACTAGGTTAATAAAATAAACATAAATGGAAATACTGAACCAAAAAATAAAATACTAAACCTTTGACTTTGACTTCTTGTGGGGTCACAGTGATTGAACTCCAAGAACACAAGCAAGGCCAAACCAAATCCTAATCTAATTTGGGAGTAAGATATGGATAGGGCGTGCTTAGGGCTTTGGTAGGTGATTATAACAACTATGTGGCTAAGAAATCTAGCATTTACTTGCAAAATCTGTCTTCTAGTGAAGAAAAACATTGCTATAAAAACTGGAAATTTGGAGTTTCAAACTATTTTAGGGGACAACTACAAGTACTACTAGACTAAAATATTAAATCTAAATTTTAATAAAAATATTTTACTACTACAAATTGCCAAAGGACGTACAAGAAAACAAATATTTTTATTTGAGAAATACAGTACACAAAGTTTTGTTACATATTTTTTAACATGATATCATCAATTACATAAAAGCAAATTTTTATAACTACTAGAACTAGAAAAGGTAAAGAAAAACAAAAGTTTCACTACAACAAATCTGCTTTTCAGCGACGTAGATTATTTGCCACGCAGTCCGCGCGTGGCAAATACTAATTATCTGCGACGCACTAAGAAATTAGCGACGCACTTTAAAAACGTGGCAAATATTTTTCAGAAAAGTCAAGGATGATTATTTGCAACGCACATTTACGTAGCAAAAAGTTTTAAAATTATCTGCCACGCACCAAGAGCGTGGCAAATAATTTTATTTGTAGGGTTAAATAATTTTACACCCTTGTAGTTTGTCACTTGTGTTAGTTTGGTCCCTGTAATTTAGAAAGTATTAGTTTAGTTCCTGTAGTTTCATAAGTGTGTCAAATAAGTCCAATAAGTCATTTAGTGTCGAATAATTATGTCTGAAAATAAAATATTTGTCACAAAAAGTGTTAGATGGACGAAATGATACACTTAAAAATTACAGGGACTAAAATGACACTTTCTAAACTACATGGACCAAATTGACACAAATGGCAAACTAAAAAAGTGTAAAATATAATTAAACCTTAATTGTATTTGCATACCTGGTGCGTGGCAAGTAAATTGTTTAGCGGGCGCGGGCTTTTCATTTCCCTCTCAAAGTTGTATCAGAGAGAGAGAGAGAGAGAGAGATCACATAGTTTAACAAAAAAAAAGGCCCGCAAAAATCAGAAGGAAAGAAAAGAAGAAAAAGAAAGGACCCAACCGCTACCGACGTCGGACGCCGTTGACACCAGCAGCTGCCGCCGTCGACACCAGCAGCCGCCGCTGGTGAGTGCTCCTGTTCCCTCTCTCTCTCTCTCTCTCTCTCTCTCTCTCTCTCTCTCTCTCTCTCTCTCTCTCTGTGTGTGTTAGGGTTCACAAAAATTTGGATGAGCCAACTCCGCAGAGAGTGATTCACCACTTAAAACTAAGATTGTGGTGTATCAATCCAGACCCTTTCCTAAGACCATCTGTGTTTTGATAAGAAATTCATATGAAATGAGTCTTCATAGCATTTCCCCATTTCTATTTAAGGAAAAAGGGAATAAAATATTAAAAGAAAAAAGGAAGAAGATCAAATGTCTATCACAAACAAATTAAAATTCCACCCAAATTATGGGTATTTGGTATTGAGTATTCAATAATAAAACATTTCTCTTGCTTTCTGTCATCAAATGTGTGCTTTGTTTGGTATTTGGGAAATTAAATATAGAAGTAATGTTTACATTTAATAAGAGTTCTAATGGGCAAATCAAATACTGAATCAAGATCCCTTTCGAAGTATAACCTACAAGGGTGAAGGCAGCTTTGGGTGCATTAGTATTCTATATGTGGTGGTTTTCCATGTGGTGGCTTTCCATTAGTATTCAATAAAGGAATTTGTTGAAAGTCAATCAACAACATTATTCTTCCAACATAAATAAAGCACATGAAAGACGGAAATGCAGAAAATTAATTTGAGAAATACAACAAAATATCCAAATATAAAAGAAGTCAGTTCTATAAATCTTCTAGCATTTCAACAACTAGAATAGCCAGAAATCTGAGTAACTAAAGATTTACGTTATGCAAGTGAACTTATGAAATTTTGCAACAATAGAAATCTTAGAACCGAGTTGCTTTGGTTCAACAAAGGAACCAAACATGATTAGAGGCAATAGCATGTGAATTACCGAACCTGTTAAGCAAATTCCAAATTAATGTGTATTAATTATTTGTAAGATGTTATCATATATACGAAGCTATCTTAGACTTACAAACCTCCAATTGAATGAGCCAACTGTTTGCACCTGACCCATATCCACGATGCAAATGATAACCGGGCAATGTTCCATCCCAACAAACTGTCATCCTTTACATCTTTTATATTTGGATATCATTGATTTCAAGTATCAAAATGCGCATTTAATAATATAGTAATAGCTGACACATGGGCCTGTTTGGAAAAGCCTAAACCAAATCCAATTTCTACCTGGTTCAAGTGAGAACCTAGTTTGGTGACGTAATAAAAATTAAAATAGGTTCTCTGTCAAACCAACCTACACTTGGTATGGGTATTAAGAGATAATTGCTTGAACTATGTATTCGAAACATGGCTTTACATTTACATGCCTTTGAAAAGATTTGTAATGATGTGTTAAACTGAAAGCTTTGCTTCAGATTTTTTTATATTTGCAGCTTCATGTTGTTTGATCTCCTTAGATGGTCCCAATTTTGGATATGGCCACAATTCATACTGGTTCATTAAAATTTTAAATTCTAAGTGAAACCTAATGTCACATTGTTGAAACCTAATGTCACATGAGTCTTCAATTGTGAGTTTATGTTTTGTCTTCATTCTAACTCACAATTGACCCATTTTGTTTTAATAAATAAATTTTTTTTTAAAAAAAAGTAAAAACTAATTTTCATTTACAGAACTTAAAAAAGTGAAAAGAAAAGAAAAAATAATAATATCAATGCTATTAGTAAATGAAATATGATAAACCATTGCCAACAAATCCATATCTTTTTTTCAATTAAAACTAATCCAATGAAGCCAATGCTATTAGTAAATTAGCCGCTTGCTTAGCCTTACCCAAGAAGGTTGATGCCCATTATCTGCAGAATTTGACATGGTTAATAAGCCACATTAGTGAGATATGCATGCTTTTATGATTTTTTATTTGGACAACACAATATTATTGTTGCAAAATATGATTGATCCATCATGGATAATAAATCAAATAAGTAGAGTGTTATATCTACAAAAACTCTCTTCATCGTTTTTAACATATTGTTAGTCTTGTTTATCATTCGTCCAAATTCGCATTCAATTATGCCACCCTAGCATTCATTTCCTTTGAATCCCCCATCTACCTTCAACCCTTTTAATATATTTATGTCGACAATTGTTATAATCCTTTCTTATTTTCTTTTTGCTAAGTAGTTGCTTTCCTCTTAGTACGTTATTGGCTTTTCTATCAGTCTCAGTCAATGCCATTGGATAGTTGTTTCTTGACTGGGTTTTCTAGCTAAGGACTGTTTAAGCACTTTAGTTTTTTATTGATTGTGGTCTCAATATTCGATTCTAAATGAGAGGGCTGAACAGGCGATCAAAGAGGCAGAACATGCCAAAAAAGAGGCTAAAGCGATGAAAGAAAAACTCTTGACAATGGAGGAGCGGATGGACGCATTTAATGCTCGCTTGGACTTGATGGGTGGATCATTAGCAGTACGAGATGGTAAGTTATGTTTCATATAGTTAGTTTTATTGTGTTAAAAAAATACACTGTAATACCCTGTATTTCGGTATATTAATAAGACCTGGTATTTCATTTCTATACTCGTATAAACTTTCTCTTCCTTCTGGTGATTTTTGATACCAATCGATTGACATATTCCCAATCGATTGACACTTTCTGATACCAATCGATTGATAAGTTATCCCAATCGATTTACATTCAACCGACTAAAAGTGATTACGTGTCAACATTCCCAATCGATTGACATTGTTTCCAATCGATTGACTACAAATATCTGTTGCCAATCGATTGACTGGTGTCTCAATCGATTGACATAACCTGAGAAATGTTTTCTTCTTTCCTTCAGCTTTAAACGCGTGGCACTCCCTTATCTCTATATATATGTTTCATTTCATGGCCTTGGGGCTGTTTTTCAGACCTTGAGAGAGGGAGAGGCATACTCTTGTGAGATATATACATATATCTATATCTATACATATATACACACCCTCACACACACTCACTGCCGTGGCAGCTGGGAGGAAGGAGAAGAAGCAGAAAGAAGAAGAAAGAAGAAGGAGGAGACAGAGAGAGGGCTGGACAGAGAAGAGGAGAAAGAGAGAAAGAGTTTGGAGATTTCAAGTTGGAACACAACCCAAACGCACCCTAGGTGAGTACTAACTCACTTGGTCCCTTTATATGAAGTTTATATAAGCTATTATGATGTTTAGATGGGTTACATGCATGTTGTGTACGTTTATATATGCTGTTTTTACAATCTGCTGGAGAAGACGTAGTGCCAATCGATTGACATAAATCTCAATCGATTGACATCAGTTGCATCCCAATCGATTGAATAGGATTTTCAATCGATTGACATTTTTCCAATCGATTGACATGTTTATCAATCGATTGACATAACTTTTGTTCCAATCGATTGAACCTCTGTCCCAATCGATTGACATGATCAGAACATGGATTCTTTTGCCTGTTTATTATATAAGAGGTTTAGTTGTTCGATTCCTGATTCGGATTTCCCTTATGCGACTATGGGGTAGACAGGAGTAATGTGACACCAAAGATTAATGGATAATGAATAAAAAGAATATGAAGACATGGGTGACGTGTTGATTCTGATATGAGTTTGATATCCGATTTCTTTTAATCCGAGTAGTCAGGCCACATTGGGAGTCTGTCATGTGTCGATATAGAATGGAACGTAAGTAGGTTTGGTAAGTTCCGGGAATGGTACGTGGATGGACGTTCGGTCATGATATGCTCTTAAAAGCGGTGAGCTGTGCATATGCTCTTAAAAGTGGTGAGCTGGACCAAATAGTCCTAAGATAGACTGGATGATCTATGATATGCTCTTAAAAGCGGTGAGCTGTGCATATGCTCTTAAAAGCGGTGAGCTGGGATCACTAGTAGATGACGTTAAGTCGTGGCAATAGATTGATATGCCTTGTTCGAAACGTTATATCCCTGAAATGCGGTGAACAGGACCATTGTTCTTAAAAGCTGGGGACAGACTGACGTGGAGTCCATGACATGCGGTGAGCTGTTCATATGCTCTTAAAAGCGATGGACAGAATAAGGGTGTATCCCTAGAGTTAAACGATTGAGTCTGTTCAGGAAAGATCAGAATATGTTGAGTTCCGTATTCGAGTAACAAGACGTTAAGGGTCGGGTTACAAGAATGAATAGAGAAACAAGATATGGTTATAATAAGATGTTAACTCGTGTTTTCATAAGCTTGTGTTTATTTCAGATAACTGGTACTTCGTTAGTTTATGCTCACTCAGCTCTCAGTAAGCTGATGGCCTTTTATTGCCTGGACATTCCCCGTCCAGAATATCCTGCCCCTTATTCTGCAGGTAAGGACCAGTACACTGATGACTATTATGGAGAGGAGGGCCCCACCGATGACAGTTACGCCAGGAAGGATTATCCTTATGCCAGTTGAAGACTGAAGATGTTATAATTAGATTTAATTTCAGTTGTTCTGTTAAATCTTTTGTTAACGGGTACTTGGGCATTTGTTGTCTTCAGACCTGTTGTGATCCTGTGGACCATACTCTGATAGTTTGTAATAGTTAGCACTTTGTGCTGTTTTCAGTTGATTACTGTTGCTTTTCTTTTGGACTAGTACTGCGTGGTGTGGATTATTAGTGACTTTCACCTGTCATTCCTTATGGACCCATAAAGGAAATTTATTTTTCTCTATTTATGCCGTTCCGGGGCGTGACATACACTTTTTAGATGCACGGTTTGCAAGTTACACGAGACCCGAACTCATAAGCTAGGCCTTTTATATAACATTCTTAGGCCTTTTATAACTATGTATTGAGGTTTTGGGGGGTCGAAACGAGTTCTGGCACTCGGAGAGACACGAGACCGGAACTCACACCTCCCACATGACTAACTAGACTTGTGGGAACTAACGGCACGCAAATCCTACATACGGTTTGCAAGTTACGCGATAATACGCAAAATAACATCCTTAAGCCTTTTATAACTATGTATTGAGGTTTGGGGGGGTCGAAACGAGTTTCGGCACTCGGAGAGGCACGAGACCGGAACTCACACCTCCCACACAACTAACTAGACTTGTGGGAACTAACGGCATGCAAATCCTACACACGGTTTGCAAGTTACGCGATAATATGCAAAATAACATCCTTAGGCCTTTTATAACTATGTATTGAGGTTTTGGGGGGTCGAAACGAGTTCCGGCACTCGGAGAGGCACGTGACTGGAACTCACACCTCACACACGACTAACTAGACTTGCGGGAACAAACGACACGCAATTCCTACACACGGTTTGCAAGTTACGCGATAATAAGCAAAATATTGTCCTTAGGCCTTTTATAAGCAAGTTTTGAGATTTTGGGGGGTCAAAACGAGTTCTGGCACTCGAAGAGACACGAGACTGGAACTCACACCTCCCACATGACTAACTAGACTTGTGGTAACTAACAGCACGCAAATCCTACACACAGTTTGCAAGTTACGCGATAATATGCAAAATAACATCCTTAGGCCTTTTATAACTATGTATTGAGGTTTTGGGGAGTCGAAACGAGTTTCGGCTCTCGGAGAGGCACGAGACCGGAAGTCACACCTCCCACACGACTAACTAGGCTTGCGGGAACTAACGGCACGCAAATCCTACACACGGTTTGCAAGTTACGCGATAATACACAAAATAACATCCTTAGGCCTTTTATAACTATGTATTGAGGTTTTGGGGGGTCGAAATGACTTCTGGCACTCGAAGAGGCACGTGACCGAAATTCACACCTCACACACAACTAACTAGACTTGTGGGAATAAACGGCACGCAATTCCTACACACGGTTTGCAAGTTACGCGATAATAAGCAAAATATTGTCCTTATGCCTTTTTTAAGCAAGTTTTGAGGTTTTGGGGGGTCGAAACGAGTTCCGACACTCGGAGAGGTATGAGACCGGAACTCACACCTCACACAAGACTAACTAGACTTACAGGAACTAACAGCACGCAAATCCTACACACGGTTTGCAAGTTACGTGATAATACACAAAATAACATCCTTAGGCCTTTTATAACTATGTATTAAGGTTTTGGGGGGTTGAAACGAGTTTCGGCACTCGGAGAGGCACGAGATCAGAACTCACACCTGCCAGATGACTAACTAGACTTGTGGGAACTAACAGCATGCAAATTTTAGATGCACTGTTTGCAAGTTATGCGATAATACACAAAATAACATCCTTAGGCCTTTTATAACTATGTATTGAGGTTTTATGGGGTCGAAACGAGTTCCGACACTTGGAGAGGCATGAGACTAGAACTCACACCTCACACACGACTAACTAGACTTGTAGGAACAAACACCATGCAATTCCTACACACGGTTTGCAAGTCACGCGATAATAAGCAAAATATTGTTCTTATGCCTTTTATAAGCAAGTTTTGAGATTTTGGGGGGTCAAAACGAGTTCCGGCACTCGGAGAGGCACGAGACTGGAACTCACACCTCCCATATAACTAACTAGACTTGTGGTAACTAACAGCACGCAAATCCTACACACAGTTTGCAAGTTACGCGATAATACGCAAAATAACATCCTTAGGCCTTTTATAACTATGTATTGAGGTTTTGGGGAGTCGAAACGAGTTTCGGCTCTCGGAGAGGCACGAGACCAGAACTCACGCCTCCCACATGACTAACTAGACTTGCGGGAACTAACGGCACGCAAATCCTACACACGGTTTGCAAGTTACGCGATAATACGCAAAATAACATCGTTAGGCCTTTTATAACTATGTATTGAGGTTTTGGGGGGTCGAAATGAGTTCCGGCACTCGGAGAGGCATGTGATTGGAACTCACACCTCACACACGACTAACTAGACTTGCGAGAATAAACGGCAGGCAATTCCTACACACGGTTTGCAAGTTACGCGATAATAAGCAAAATATTGTCCTTAATCCTTTTTTAAGCAAGTTTTGAGGTTTTGGGGGGTCGAAACGAGTTCCGGCACTCGGAGAGGCATGAGACCGGAACCCACACCTCCCACACAACTAACTAGACTTGCGGGAACTAACGGCACATAAATCCTACGCACGGTTTGCAAGTTACATGATAATACACAAAATAACATCTTTAGGCCTTTTATAACTATGTATTGAGGTTTTGTGGGGTCGAAGCGAGCTCCAGCACTTGGAGAGGCACGAGACCGGAACTCACACCTCCTACACGACCTCACACCTCATTTTTTATTATCTTATTTTTAAGTTCGATTGTTATAAACAATTTTATCACTAATGCTTTTTTTGTTTCCTTTTCTATTTTCAGATTGGGAGGCACTAGTACCTGCATTGGATGATCTTGTTCTCAATTTTTATACAGTTTTTTTCCTTAGACATATTTACGATACTTTTGTACTAGTATTTGAACATCTTTTGATATTGTGGTTTGTAATAACTATGTTTTTAAATTTGCGACTAGGTTTGGTTTGGTTTGGTTATGTTATTGACAAATTATTGGAATGAATGTATGAAGATTAGAATTATTGTTGGTTATTGATCGAATTGGAGTTTTAGCAGGTTTATTAGTTCAAATAATATTTTTTTTCAAAAAAATGGAAAAGAATATATCAAATTTTGTACAGCTATTTGCGACGCACATTTATTGCGTGCCTAATATTCATTTGAAATAATTAAAGATTATTTGCCACGTGTATGAGCGTGGCAAATACTACATTATTTGCCACGCAGATAAGCGTTGCTGATAGTTATGGAAATACTTAATATAGTATTAGCCACGCTTTGTTGCATGGAAAATAGTGGTTTATTAACCACGGACCAATGCGTGGCTGATAATTATACTCACTAT
The DNA here is from genome assembly GCA_033977485.1 of Hydrangea macrophylla. NCBI lineage: Eukaryota > Viridiplantae > Streptophyta > Magnoliopsida > Cornales > Hydrangeaceae > Hydrangea > Hydrangea macrophylla. The sequence continues at coordinate 90,198,923 of CM066986.1, forward strand.
TAGCAACGTATCAATGCGTGGCTAATAATAATTTTTTTTAGCGACGCAGTCATTTTTGTTAAGTAAGACACTTATTAGCAACGCGTTTGCGGATTAATTGCCACGCACGGGAGCGTCGCTAATAAAAATATTATTAGCAATGCGTTGACTGCGTCGTGTAATTTTATTCGTTACCCCACTTTCCCGTACGCTCATGCATTGCGCGGACTACGTGGCAAATACTTTTAGCCACGCACGTTTTGACTATTAGCCACGCATCCGGGCGTGGCAAAAAACCATATTTGTTGTAGTGATTTCCTACTTCTAGGGATACTATGAAGTGCTTACATGATAACCTCCCTAAACTATTCTCTCTATGATGGTGCATTGTATAATTTCTCTGTATTGTGTTCTGCCCCATTTGCCTCTTCTCTGCCTTCATTTTATAGACAAAGGAATGATGAAAATACATCATCCCATTCGTCATTGAACTGAACCTTTCCAAGCTTTTCTTCTCGCATCCCTTTTTTCCTCGTTCTTCTGACAGCTGTTGAATTTCAACCCTGCAGATACTAAGAGAGAGAGAGAGAGAGAGAGAGAGAGAGAGAGAGAGAGAGGAAAACGAAAACAAAAACTTCACCATCAAGGTTTTTTTTTTTCTTTTGGAATGTTAGTTTTTTTTTTCTTCTTTCATTTGATTTTTTTTTTAAATTATTTAATAGTAAATATGTCGCTTTCAAGGCAATTAGTGCCTTTCACACTTGGGATGTAAACAATTGGAAATAATCCTGTGTGCTTACTACTTCTTTCTCTCCCTTTATTTTACTTCACTTTCACCTAAACAAATAAAATATGTTAAAGTACATAATTATACGCATTTGAGTGACATCATCATTAAACTATATTAATTCCAAAATGCATGTAAAATTAGGGATTTGGGGATTAAATGAGCACTATATCTATTATATTGGCACATAAATATGCAATATTCAGTACTGTTTGTTAGCTTCTTAAGACTCAAACGTGTAGGACAATCAATGAGCATAACTAAACCTAGTGCTTTGATACCAAAAATCTATGTCACGTCCCGGAGTAGCCAAAATAGGAAAATTTTAAAATATTTTCTGTTATGGGTTTGTGGATACGTGGCAAGTTGAATATCTCATGATTGTCCACAACAATTAAAAAAAATAGAAACCATAAGCAGAAGCAATATATATATATATATATATATATATAAACATGGTAGTTCTAGGCATACATAAAATTAAACATCATCATTAGAGTCATAAATCTCATTATTACAATGCCATAGAAAATAGAAGAGAAAAGAGATTAATATTTTGGGTATAGAGCCCCACATCATAATATTAACAAGATCAGCATCTAGTGCCTCAATTACTAAACAAAGATAAACAAAACTATTAGTCTTAAGTTCCTACCAGCTAAATTGCAACCTATAACCTTCCTCGGCGTACTACTCTTCCGGGTAGTCAGTCTCTGCAAGATCAAGACGTTTGATTGTCCAGGATATGGGAGTCGTCAGTTTGGATACAAGCTGAGTGAGTAAACCTACTGCACTTGAACAGGCTCAAAAAACGTTGTTAATCTTGTTAATAAGTAAAACTGTTTCTTTCGTGCTTTTGAAATCATTATTATTAAGTCTTATTAATCCCGCTCTCGGTGTATTACACAGATTTAAAAAACGTTCGACGACAATACTTGGACTTTAGAAACACAACTGTCATCAACTAATTGATCACTTTGGACTAATGGTCCAATTTGTACTAACTTGATAATCCACTTTGAACCACTAGTACAACCTTTACAACTTGACTTGACTTTGGACCCTAGGCCCAATCTTTACAAACCCAACTTATTTTGGATCACCGATCCAATCTTTCACTGACTCAATTCTTTGCATGCATCCGGCATAAATGTTGTTGGCCAGGAATATCATCACCTTACAGCTATTGGGTTAATTACCTTTTTGTCATCTCATGCCCAATTGGCCTCTTCCTTGACATCTGTGCCCGACTTGGCCTTTTGTAACCCCAACTTATTCCATTCAAACCTTGGACATCGTCTCCATACGGCCGTGGGGGTTACTTTTTTGTCATCTCATGCCCAATTGGCCTTTTACTTGACATCTATCCCCGAGTTGGACATTGGTAACCTCATCTTGTTCCCACAGACATAACTAACTCATCCACACTGCCCAAATGGCCTATTGTTCATTTACAATAGTACCGACAAGGCAGTACCACATATACTATCAAAGCTTTAACGGCCCGAGTAACATTTAAAGAACAACACGATACTCATTACTCTTTCTCGAAGGAAACATAAGAACCAGACCGACTGACTCGATCGTCTCGTTATCAGAGTTATTGCAACTTACGTATCATCAGCTAAGGCGAGTGGTACAAGCCATTAATGCGCACCATTAACGGATTAAAATTTTGGTACTTATCATACTATTATCATCGAAGTTTACGTATCTCGTACGTATACGTCTTATATGCCCAACCCATCATTCACTACTATAGAAAGCATGTTCTTTATAAAATCAGTGAGCTCGAGTGCTCGCCTTTGTAAATTTAAGAATTCCTTAGTCTTCTTATTATAAAAGTTGTACATTAATAAAGTACTACTCTAGCAACACAACGTACAACATTCAAGTAACGCAGGTAAGCATATATGGAAAGCATATCTCAAGGTACGACTATCACACCTCATAGTATACACCACTTTACTTAGATCATCATAAATACAACATGCAACTAAGCAAATTTTCTAAACACTGCTGAACTCGAGCGCTCAGGCCTGGCCTATTGTCACACCCCAATTTTCAGACAATTAAATATTAGTCAAGGGAAAATCCCTAAACCAATATCCAGTTGTCTGATTATTAGAGGTGATCACAATAAAACAAACATCACACAGTCTGTACAGGATAAAACTTAACTCCCAAACGCAATATACCAATAAAATATCCAATCAATAAGGATCAAAACCTAATGTTCCAAAATCATAATTAATCTCTAAAAAAAATCATTCAAACAATATCTGATAAAGTCAAATGGCCCACAATGCCAAAATATAAAATATTAAAACTCTCAAATAAAAATTTTAAAAGCTAATAAGGACTTCACACTTCTCCTATTATCAGATGCCACGAACTTCTCACTATCCCTGCAAATTCCGATCGGCTACGCTCCAAAAAGAACGCACCCGCGAGAAAAAACTCAACGGGTCAGTCACATGACTGATATGAGTTAAATAAAACTAATCACACACAATCTTAGGGATCGCTCATAATCCCTTACACCAACACAACAATAATAAATAAAAGATCTGGTAGGAAAGTAGTTCCGCTCACATAACGGGATGAGGGGTAGTTTCCCTTTTATGTGACGGCAATATAGTTCCTACCTGAACTAGACTGCATAAATACTTACCCTTCTTAGCTATGGTAGGCCAATACCTGCAAACACATTAGTGGGCCTACCATCCTGCATAAATAGATGTTAGTAAAAAAAAAATCAAAAATCATTCTTTAAATGTTATTTAAAAAAATGAATTTATCTCCAAGAAGGAGTTGGAATTGGACAAAACTTAACACATGAAAGATGTTCAGAATTAAATTTCCAAGGGAAGCCACGCGACCCCGTTCATTAATTCTAAACATGTAAGTCAGAAATTAATTATTAAACTTCAGCTCATAAACACGCGATATTCAGTAGATTCTGAAATTAAATCAAAACGGTCTCAAGATGACGTTTTTAGGAAAAGTGTAAAACACGAAAGTCGCTCGGATGGTCGTTTTACTTCAGGTTATGCGAAACGACCCTCAATTGTGAAATTAAGTGACCAAATTATCTAATTTACTAATCTGATCCTATTTATTATTAGTTCACAATGTTCCCAAAGGTATTACGGCACACATACAAGACTACATTTAAACTAACGGATACCCACATAAGTTGTTTGATATGACAAGGATTCGACTACTACAAAATATAACGAACTACATTACAACGTATAGCCGCAATGTAAGCACTACATGTGTTTTAGTTAATTAAACCTTATGTTCACCACTTCGGCCACCCATCCATGGTTCAGCCTACACATATATCCCATGTGTCTCCTAACGTAATACTAACTCCCACTCCGGTCCCAATTCCCATGGGGTATCACTGGGATTTGAGTCTACACCGAAAGGCTAGTCCTTACGTTTTTGACGTCAATAAACAATGTCTAAATACACATGAAATAGACCAACAAGCCGGGCATAAGGCTTAAAAATGAAGAGACGGGTCATCCACGTAGTCGCCGTCCAATCACACAAGACGGGTCATCCACGAAGTCGCCGCCTAAACTCATAAGGAGCAGTGGTGAACATTCAAGGATTTCCTATTATTAATTTCTATAAAAAAAAATCTTCACACATATGGTCTCACATTCACAAGTTTATGAAACCCATCATTAGATGAGAATGCTTACATCTCAACAAAATTTCACGTTATATCATAATAACGAAACACGAGTTCATCCCGGCATATAAATCAACTTAAACAATCAACACGTTTTTAACCTTCTAAAAACTGCTACTGAAATTTAAATCTACAGCCCAAATGGGGTAGAATTAGGGAAAACTCAAAACACGAAAAGTGTGCAGAATCGCGTTTTACACAGGACTCGCGGACAAAATGTTAAAATTCAAAGTCACGATTGCACAATATTTTTCGGAAGTTTTCAGCAATTGTTAAAATAATAAAAACGAATTTTTACATAGCTTTTCGATATTTATCAAGGGTATTCCACGTATGTGTTCGTTAAACTATCTATACGCATAACAATCACTAATATACCAAAGTCGTGATCACAAGGTCACCAAAAAAATATCTAAGTTAATTCGAAAACAACAATATTGTGCATCCAATTAATACAAAATTGAATTCCAACAATTAACTTGAACATATAAATATTTGGTTTACTCGCATATACATATATATATATACGTGTATATATATATACACGGATATACCCATTTAACTCACCTAGGTCGCGATTAAGCACTTGAAAAAAATGGTGTTGAACGGACTATGAACGCGATTCCGGATCCGAATACCCCGCGCCGTACCCTTCCTTCCTTTCTTCTTCTTCTTCTTCTTCTTCTTCTTCTTCTCTCTCCCTCTCTCTCTCTCTCTCTGTTTAGAAGTGTATTGGAGCTAGGGTTTATTTTTTTCTCCTAAAGGTGGATACATATAACTCTTAATGATATAATTAAAGTAATTCCCGAGTTTAGGCTTGTGGGCTCCCAAAAGACACACATATGACCCCGAAATGCATTTCAAAATACTTAAACAACTAGTCCAAAGGGTACCCATACCCCGGGCACTTAATTCTCATGTTAAATTCACTAATTAACTTACTTATGGGCCTCGAAACAGTACCTGAAACTAAACTATTATTCTACAAAAATTGTAACTTGGTCATACAAATAATCTATCATACAATTTAATTAAAGCTCGAAATCTCTTGTCATGATAATAATGAAACATTAGAAATTTGAATACAAAAACAACCGGAGAAATATTACTGGTATTACTAATAATTTAAATATGCTTACTAGCAAATTTAATTCACGGGTTCTCCAAACTTAAAATTTTTAGACACGTGTCTTACCTAGGCATACCCATATAATACTGCTAACTAAAAATAATTATTTACACACTTAGAAATTTTAGGGTTGTTACACCTATTCGTTGGGCTCGAGCGCTCGAGTGTGACAGTTTTCTAGCAGTTTAGTACGTTATAACAGAATTTTGAATTAGATATTCTTGCATGTGCCATGCATGGTGACTTAAGAAACATACATTTTGAGTGAGTAAGGGTACTCGCTTAAGATCTAGATGACCTAGATGAAGAAATGAAGAGGTATGAGTGTGTGTATGTGGTTGATCAAGCTCCAAAGACTCAACTTCAAGCTTCAAGAGTGATGATCCTCCCAATTTCCTTCTTGACCCTTTGAACTTTCAGCTCCATAATTTCATGTAGTTGAAATACATGTGTGTGTGTGTGTGTGTGTGTGTGTGTTCTTATAGAGAGTTTAGATGAAGAATTGATGCACATGCAAGTGAAAATGTATGAGGATGTGTGTGTGTGTGTGTGTATGTGTATGTGTATGTGTATGTGTATGTGTGTGTGTGCCTCTCAATTAAGGTGCTCTCAAAAGACTCTCTGTGTAACTGTAATTCAAAACAAAGTAAATGCGTGAAATGCGCTGGTATTTATAGAGTTTTCAAGCCCAAGGACAAAATAGTCATTTCACTAATTTTAAAGCTCGAGCGCTCGCACTTGGCTTGAGCGCTTCCGTCTCGAGAGAACTCCTTCTAAGGTTTTAAGAGTTCAAAGGTTTAAGAAGTAAACATTCATATGACCTATCACCAATGCTTTTTCATAAACGATAGCTACGTACATATACAGTCACAGAAAATACAGGAATACATCCATATATAGATAATTACAAATAAAAGAGTCGGTGTTATAGGTCTCCCTCAATCTACACTTTTTATGGAAGACCGAAACTTCTCCTAACACCTTTCTTCGTTCTTCGCCCAATTATATGATATAACCTAAACAAAGAAATATATTACACTAGCACTATTCTATATCTTAGACTTATAGCCAAGTTGTGTTATATAGGGAATGGCCTAAAATGTGACCATTAAAGCTCCATGATAAGTGAGATTTAAACCCAATTAACTAGCCTCAATGAATCATAGCTATGTAACATATGACTAATTAACCAACCTTTTAAATAGGATATATAAATGGATGTAACTCTCAATATAATAAGAGTTCACAATAATGAGTTTTGAAACATATTAATCCAATAAAAGATAGTATATAATATGAGCACATGGGTAAAAAGTTGTTATATTAAAATATATATAAAAATAAAATCTTATTTTCATTAAAATATTCCAACAGTGTAGATATAGATATCGATAGAAAGCATAAAATTAGGGCAGCTCGAATGGAGTTTATGGAAATGGACTAACACTTCGGTACAATTACTTATAATATGCATAGAGTAGAAATATACTGAAATGTGATTGGTCTATATAGTATCCACATAGACAATATCTTCACACATGCATGAACCAATTACATTTCAAAACAACACCCTATGAAGTAGATAATTAAAGAGTTGCGCCAAGGGGTTTTCCAATGCAAAATTGTGCAAAACTAAAAAAGGATTTGTATAAATTGTAAGTTAAAGTTTCATTATATATTCCCAAATGCAGTGGCGGGGGAGGGGGAGTGCAACGCTTAATAAAATTTGAAAATTTTCCTAAAATATACATGTAAAAGTGTAATTTACACTTGCACCCCCCCCCCCCCCCAGTAAACTCAGTAAACTTATTATATAGTGTCACACCCCAACCCACCCCGGCGGATTAGGACACGTGTAACAAGAGTAACCGCACCCAAAACACACACTAATTAGAAAGAAAGTATGGATAAACCACTTTAAATAACTCCATTGTGACAAAACAGCCCCCAAGGGCAAAATGGTCATTAAGAAAGTATGTAAAATTTTTATACCAAAAGTTAGATTTTTGAGTCCCGGTTCCAACGCAACAAACGGTGTGCGAATTCGAGTTTTCTAGAAAAAGTTATGCACGTTTCCGTAAAAGCGGACGTGCTGTGAAAATTTCAAGCGGATCGATCCCTTTTCAAAACCCGGATCGATCCATTTACTTGCGTGGAAAGCAGAATGTCCCCGATAAAGGCCAGATCGATCCCTTCACAAATGCGGATCGATCCGCGACCTTCAGAACAGGCCCTGCTGCTAAATTTTGCTGTCAAACAAGTTCCCAACTTACCAATTCATAACCAAAACCCATGGAAACCTTATGAAACTTTGGGAAAACATTTCCAACACTCTCCCAAACATTTTTAATCTCAAGTTAAGCATGAATCACACATTCACATTGATCATTTTATCAAATCCACCATGAACTCATTTCATTTGAACTACAATGAACTTTTAAATTTTGAAACTCAATTCTCAGTCAAAATTCATGAAACTTGTTGGGAATCAACTCAAGGTTGTAACTAGCATTTTAAACACTAAGGAAACATGTTTAAGACACTAGCGACACATCCGAACTTGTCAAGATGGTTAAACCCATTACTTGCACCACACTGGAGCAAAACAAAAGATATTACACATTAGTTCCCAAATTCACTTTTAACTACCAAAATACAAGTTTTAGGATCCTAACTCTTTTTCCACAACCCAAGTATGAACATCAACATAAAAGAAACCATAAGTTACATCATTTTACAAGTTCAAATAAGTTCTTATACTCAAGATTCCAAATCTCCTCCATCTCTCCCATCTTTCCCATCTCTCCCATCTCTCACAATGTGCGCCATTTCCTCTCCGGATAAGACTCCGAACCTGCGGTGGTTGTTATGTACCACAACAGAAATAGGAAAACGGTTTTCTTAAGCATTACGCTTAGTGAGCATTCTAAGCATGATTGTATGTTTAACACGTGCAATACTATAATTAATACATAAAAACACAACCGTAGTCACCGAGTCACCGGTTATATGGTTCATTCAGACCCGAAGACCTCCCTTGGTCCCGTGGCCACTTCTATTCCTTGGACTTCCGTTGTTTTATCGGATTCTTCCTCTACACCACCCTTATTACTCCCAACAATGAACCATTTCTCCGGTGCTCATTGACTACCACATAGACATATAAGCACATATACATGTATCAACACATAATTCTCATACAATTGATATGAAATTCACAACCCAACAATATAATTGCTTCTAAACATGAATTATCATCTCTAAAATCACTTTAAGCCTTGAACACATTAAACACAATCATTTTGAGAGTAGAAAACTCACCTCCCACAGATTTTACCTAAATTAAGCCAAATTATGCAGAATTTCCCCCAAATTGAAGCTCAATTTCTACTCCAACAAGAATCCTACAAGAATTCGGTAGACGGCGTCTCACCGATTAGTGTGAGCTACTAAAATCCAACAGTTTAAACAGAAATTAAAGGTAAAGAAACGTTCGTCTCACCTCCACGAGTCCAAAAGTGGTCTCGGATCGTAAATCCGACGAACGGCGGCGACGGAACGGCGAGAATTCGACATCGGTGATGGTTTCTCCGTTTCTCTCTCCGATCTCTCTTCTCTTTTGTTTTAATTCTCAGCATATGAGAGTCTCCCTCTCTCCTACACCTATACATGCACAAGCATGAGGTGTTTTAACCTCAACTTTGTCCATTTTTCACTTACACCCCCGAATTTTCTTAAGTTCTTATTATGAAATCCCCCAAACATTCCATTAACTACCCAATTATCCAATGAGGATTTGTCTAAGTTTCGCATGGGTTCCAACGTGGGTTCCACATATTTTGTGAAATTGCTATCGCACCTACAAATTTTAAATCTTTTTCATTTATACCTTTATAACACCAAATGCTACACATAGATCAACATGTAATATGAAAGCATATAAGCAAATATTCATGTAAACGCATAAAATGCATTTAATCATGTAAAATGTAAATTACCAATTTACCGTTCGCTGGGTTCCATTTCAATACATGTCCCACCTCACTGGGGACTTTTCCAATTAGTGTCCCTCTCTGAAAACTTTTTACATGGGCGAGTCCAAGCCTCCCCTTAATCCATTTTATACACTAATTATATTAATTAATACATATTAACACAATAATTAACCCGTTCTCCGAGTACGGGTGTTACATATAGCCCCCCAAAAAAATTAGTTAGGCTAAAAGAAAATGATTTTATACGTAATATGATGGTCCAATTATACTTCATTCTCTCAAATTTTGAAAAAAAAAAAAAAAAAAAAACCTTATTATATGTAATATATTGGCCTAATTATAAATAGACCCAAAAAAATTTGCCTCGGGGGCGCTGCCCCCGAACCCCCATGTGACTTTAAGCTCATACACAGCCCCCCTTTACCTAAGATTCCTGAATCCGCCACTACCCAAATGCAAGATTAGTCATTCGTTACAAATATAACATTTCCACAAATTTAGTGGTTCCAAAAGGACATCCACTAATGCTAATACTAAGTTCTCAAGCATGTAATTAAGAGGATCCTCAAGAGGCATAGTCAAATGGCTACTTAGCCAAAACTCACTTTTGATATCCCATTAGTCATTCTAGCTAGCTTGCCATTATTTCCAAAAGACTAGTTAAATTTGCAGAGTCAAAATCCCAACTCTCTCAAAGTCTTTAATTGTTAATTTTCATATAAAGGATGCTATAAAAAAAATATTTTAATTTTCATATAAATGCAATTGGTGTGTTTGATTAATATCAATGGGTTAATAATTATTGGTGGGGTGGAGTCATCCTGTGTCGACGGCATTATTTACGGGCTCTCTTTCGATTGGGTAGTCTCTATTCCGCTTGTTGATGTAAACAATCCATAAAAAATACCAAATTCATTTTCTTATGATGTATTGTTATAGGTTTTATTTTTTATTTTTTTGATCAAATGTGCTGCTATGGTTGAATCCCCTACTTCTTCCAAAATTAATATGCACCTCTTTTCCCTCAATTGGACCCACAATCCTTTTCTTCACTAAAAAGATAATTCAAAACTATAAATCACTCACTTGTTTAACATAAAATTAACCAGAAGAGTTCTAGCTAGACTAATCTGGTATACAATGTTCAACACCCTCTTTAGGTCAAAATAAATGAATGTTCGATCTCTTCTCAATCATTAGCTATACAATTGAGACTTCAACTCCAGACAAGCAACTCTAGAACTATTTTTTTCCTCATCAAAATAAACGATTTAGTTATATACAGGATAATTAATTACAAACATGACTCAATCGACATATAATATATAGACCAAAATATAACCCTACACACCGGCCAGATTCACCTCACCCGATAACCAAAACAAACAAACAAGCTTCGATAGTGGTAGTAGCTAAGAAACATTCGCCAGCAAAAAATAAATTATCCCAACCACCATTTCCAACGATGAACTAATTAAGATCGATATAAGGGTCAAATGCATTTTACCTTCTCTACTTTGGCCAGTATTAAAGTCACCCCCTGAACTTTAGTTTATTGCACATAACCCCCCTTCTTTTAACTAAAGTGAAATTGTTACGCTGTCCATCTAAATGGACGGAAAGCACATTTTCCCGCTAAACAGCCTCAAGGAAAGACATATTTGCCCTTAATTTCTTCACTGAAGAGCAAAAATAAAACCATAATCCCTTTTGAGCAAATTGATTCATTAAAATGCACGAAAACTAAATAATAAAAAAGGTGCAAAATGATACATTGAAATGCATGAAAATGGAATAAAAGTGAACATAAGTGCAATTGAAAATGCATAATATGGGGGTATTCTTGTCATTTCATTGTCACATTGAGCAGATTCCACGATTGAGAGAGATTCTTTCATGAAGCGGAAGTCGTGAGAGAGAGAGAGAGAGGTGACAGAGAGGTGAGAGGGAGCAGGTGAGGGAGAGGTAGTTAGAGAGATAGGGAGAGTTAGAGGTGAGAAAGGGTGATGTAGAGGGAGAGATAGAGAGAACAAGGTTATTTGCATTGAGTTGCTGGTTCTGGCAGATCAAAGGTTGCTGCTGGTTGTCCTATAAGTTGGTCAATAATGGTTTGATTTGTAAGGTCAAGGTGGAGAATGTGGCTTTGTTGCTGCAGTACTAGATTTTATGCTTGTGTTCCTGGGTTATTTTTGGGTGTTTGGTTGCCATTTCTGGGAATTTTGCCCCAGCTGCTGAAGTTGTTGAGGTTCTAGACTGATAAGGATTTGAATTCGCAAACTATGCTTGCTGCTGATTTGATTTGTCTGACTTAGAGAATTGGTAACATCTTAAGAAGTTGTTGCTACTGTCAATATGCGGTCAAAAAATTGCTGTGCTGTCAAAAAAAAAAAAATTTTTGCTGGGCTGTCAAAAAATTGCTGCTGCTACTGTCAATATGGCTGCTGGGAAATGAATGGTTTCTTGGGCTGCTGGTTTGGTAATGCTGAGAATTTAGGATGCTGTTGGCAGATGATGGAGGAGTAAGGTCTGATCGGCTGTTGTAATTACAAAAGGGTATCAAGGTTGGGTGTTTGTGAGATCTTCGTTCATACTCTGCTGGTCGGGATTCAAAGTGATAACCAAAACCTTGGGAGCTATTAAAGTGCATTGTGGGCTGATAAAAAATTATGTAGGAAATAAGATTCACCATGTCACTATGTTAAATGGGGTGGGCATTAGGCCCAAAGTGGTATCATATAGGGGCGGGTACAATTCCCTTTGGTTTGGTTGGCTGATTTAGGGGCTTTGTTCCATGCGTTGAATATTTTAAATTAAGTGTGTTATGGAGGTATATCTATTGTGCTGGGTCGCTAGTTGCCTGGGGTGTTATTCCATTTGGTGTATTTGTAGGATGTTTCGTTACAAGGGATTGGGTATGGAGGGCTTGTTTAAGGACCTATGTGGGTGCTTTGAATGTTTATATCATCTTTGGCCTTTTAGGTAATTTAATAAAAATTTGTTGTTCAAAAAAAAAAAAAAAAGAGGTTACTTGAACACGGACGTATTGGGCGTGCGATGATCTTTGTACGAAAGCCCAATCGTGCAAAAATAATTTTCCTATAGAATTTGTGAGTGATGCATGGAAACCGTATCTAACTTCTAACAAGTCATTGTGTAAACGAGTAGGAAAGTACCCTCGTGTTAGGTTCCTAGACAGTATTGAAGCACACAAGTCTAGAAGTGATGAAAAGGCAATAAAAAGAGAGAATTAAATAAAAAGCATATTTTTATTTAATTGCAGAAAAAGAAATTACATGGAAAGTAATTAAGAACGCTAGGAAAGCCTAAGAAAAATAATAAAAAGGATGTTTTTTATTTTGCTAAAAACTAAGGATGCTGCTTGGATGCATTTTTGGAGTGCGGGGTTTCAAGAATGATGCGGAGTGCCTTTATATATAGCTTGGCTTGCCTATATATTTATAGCGGCCATGGAGGTAAAGATAAGAAAAATGATCTGATTAAACTTATCTAGTAAAAAATACCAGATGTTATCTCCATCAATCTGATCTTGAATCTGGTGCATATTGTGGCTTTGTTTGACTGACTTCTCTTGTAAGCAAAAGATATCTCCCATAATGTGATTGATATTATCTCCAAAAGTACCATATTACTAGAAAGATTATCTTCCATAAGTGATAATATTTTGAAATCCTATCTTCCCATATCAGATACTATATGTATATATATATATATATGAAACTTAAAATATTATCTTTCCATAATCTACTGAATGAAATACTCCATACGTTCCAAAATAAGTGTACACTACAAGTTTGCACATTATTTAAGAAATGAGTAATTCTTAGGACACAACTTTCATACAACTTTCACACAACCTCCTTAAAAGATGTGTCTATCTCTCTCTTGTGATATCACTGGACCCCACAGTGACACAGGAGAGAGATAGACACATCTTTTAGGAGGTTGTGTGAAAATTGTATGAAAGTTGTGTCTCAAAAATTACCCGAAAGGAAGATGAATTGTGTTCGTTTTTTCTACTCATTTTTGGACCACACGTCAATGTTAATCTGTATTTATTGTATGGATATTATAGGAAATTTTATATAAAATTTGTACTTAACTTTTAAAAATAGATGCTTATTTTTAGAACGGATGGAGTGTTAAAACCAAACATAGCTCAAGCCGATGGAATAGCAGCAAAATACTAATCACTCCGACCAAGGTTGAATATACGGAGAAAACAGAGTGTCTATCACCTTACAAAGCTTATCTTGCATTTCGTGGAGCAAAGCTTCGTTCCCATAATCACCTTAAAAAGCCGATATATGGAGAAAACAGAGTGTCTATCCCAGGACTAAGGCTTAGTTTGGCCCCACGTGATTTTTTAAAAGTAGCTTATGAAATTTATTCTGGTATTAAGTTGTTTGATAATTTTGTACAAGTGACACATTACTCTCGCGACCCAATTCGGAGCGGTAATCCGTAGTTTGCCAAATTCATGTAGGATTTGAAACCGGAGTAGATTTGAGCTTTAATTTCACAACTAGGAACGAATTACAAAGAGGTGAGTGGTTTCAATCTTGTTCTTGGGATGAGATTCATGTTTATGTTCTTTGGATGTTAATAACATGCCTACTTAGCTTAATTACTCATGTTGAGCTATGATGTTGTGAAAAGCATGGTGAAATGTTTATGTGAGCATGTTTAGTTGTCTATGTGGGTCAAAGAAAAGCTTGTATGAATCCGCCATGAGATTGTTCTGTGGTGACGACCACTTATTGCCGACAACGGCATTAGACCGCACGTGTGTGGCGTGGATCAATGGCTTGTGCTGTGGACTATCGGGGGAGTCGCGGACTTGCGGGTAGTGGTGGATGAAATACTTGCTAATCCGGAGATCATCATATTTTTTGAGTTGAATATAAACATTGATATATCATCCGTGTGCTTGATTGATATCTCTCACTAAGAATATAGCTTATATATTGTAGTGGTTATTGAATAACCATTGTAGGTGAGCACGGCGGCGAGAATCCGAGGAGATGAATGTGGGGTTCGTAGTGGTGAGGAAGCTTGTAAATGTAGTAGCTTATATCTATAGTTGTTTCTGAGTAAAACTAGTAGTTTGTAATAGCTAACTTGGGTCTGTACTAAAACTTAGTAGATTATGTTAGTTTTGGTTTAATCGCTCCAAGTCTCGAGTAAATTATGTAACCGGAGCTTAAAATGTTGTTGGTATCTTTCATGCTTTGTTAATATAGTTTGGAGCATTTTTGAGTGGAGTTTTGGTTTAAGAAACTTGTTTTGATTAATCATGAGAGGTTTGGAAATATTTGGGAGAGATTTGGGAGAGTATTTGGGAGAGATTTGGGAGTATTTGGCAGAGATTGCATTGCACATCTTGTTCATAATTTTAAATCATGTTGGGACTTTTCAAACTCTTGTTTTTATGGTTTGGATATGTTAGTTGTGAATTTGGATCAAGACTCTTGTGTTTTGGTTGGTTTTGTGAAAATTGGAAAGATTCAAGTGTGGTAGCATTGGTGGATCTTGTTTTAAGTTAAAAAAATCATGTTGTTATATCTTGGGAATGGTTTGGAATGATTTTAGAATGGTTTTGAAATGTTTTTGAAAAGTTTCATGAGGTTTGGTTGGGTTTTGGAAGTGTTTGGATGTGTTTTGGATCTGCAGTGAAAATTGCTGTCAAGTTGTGTGCTGCAGAATCCGTATCGATCCGGGTCTTGAGTGGATCGATCCGGTGCTTCTGGAGGGCCAAAAATGAGGTTATGTCAAAACCGGATCGATCCGGTTTTGGGGCGGATCGATCCGCAGGTCTTTTTGCTGCATTGTCGACTTTTACGGAAACAGGCATAACTCTCTCTATAAAACTCGGTTTTGCGCGCCATTTTTTTGCATTGGAACCGGGACTCAAAAACCTATCTTTTGGTATAAAATTTGCTATACCTTATTAATGACCATTTTGCCCTTAGGCTTGATTTGTCTAACGTAATGGTATATAAGTGCTTGTTTTCCTTCATTTTCATTCCTAACTTGGTGCCTGATGGCCTTGGTGGCGAGCCATGTATCCTAGGTTCACATGTGTGGATCCGGGGCATGACATAAACTACAATTTAATGGTCCTCAACTTGACGTACTCCAATAGGTTCCAACGGGACCAACTTGAAATTGAAAGGATTTCTCTAGGGAGACAAATAAACCTTTAACATTCATGTTGAAACTCAACTTGAACCAAGCTTATGCTATAAAGTTATGGACTCAATCATAATCAATCACTTTTTCTCATACCGAGAGGTTATTTGGAAATGAATCATGAGTTTGCAATCCAAAACAAAACAAGTTCAATAAATACAAATATTGTAGATTGTCGTATGTACTTGTGAACATCAATATAAAATTATGAACATTAATAAATACAAACATAGAATGTTAAGAACAAGAAATTAGAAACTGGGTCTGAGCTCACCAATGGCAATACTCATAAGAAGAATAAAAAGAAGAAGAAGAAGAGAGAAAGAGAAAGAGAAAGAGAAAAAGAAAGAGAATGAAACTGATGCTATTGAACCAAAGGAGACACCCACAATCAACATCGTGATAACCCAAACACAGACTACGAAGAACAAGCAAATCGAAAGTGGCCGGATCTGAGCTCGTTAATAGCAATTCTCACGAGATGAAGAAGAAGAAGAAGAAGAAAAGGAAGAGAGAGAAAGAGAAAGAGAAAGAGAAAGAAAGATCTAGATTTAGGGTTTAGAATGAGAAGAAGAAGAATAAGGAAGAAGTAGAAGAAGAGAAGAAGAAGAAGACTGCCTAACCTCTCTCCGGCAGGGGTGGCGGCGGCAGCAGTGGTAGTGGTGGAGCTCTGCCTCGTTTCTCTCTCTTTGTGAAAATGAGAGAAATACAAGAGAGTCTAGTGGTTTTGTAAAATAATTTATTTTGCTAATTTTTTTTTCAGATCAAAATTTGTAACGGATATATCCGTTACAAAAATTTATACAACCGTTAGAAAAATCAACTATACAAAATAATTCAAATTACTAACTGTTTTTTTTTAAATGATTTCTAACGTATATATCCATTACTAATTAGTAACAGATATATCCGTTAGAAATCTGGTCATATGGTGTAGTGTACCAAACAAGCCCTTAGTTTTAGGATCCAATGACACAAAAGTAGTAGAGAATGTGAATAGGCATGCATCGTATTATAAATTTACAATAAATACTAATGACTGTGTATGTTATACGATGATATATGATATATTACAAGTAAAATCACAATAAAAAATTTAGTTACTTCATAGATGATTTGAACCAAATACAGTGAGTATTCATATTCCGTAGGACCCAGCTAATTAGCCCATTCCCTTGGTAATATGATTGTATTGGCCATATTCACCAATCTTAGTGTATATATGTATAATTGAGTACGAGACATTTTTTAACACTTAGAAAATAAAAACTACTAGGAAGCATTACTAATTGTAGAGTTTCGTTACATATTAATTATAGTGTAGATCATGACAATAAAACTGCAGATATTTGTCCTGTTTTATTTGCGACGTCTGATTATGCGTTGCAAAAAAGGTATTATTTCCGATGAGGAATTGCTTGCGTAAAAAATGCTACACATTTATGATGCATTTTGTGTGTCGCAAGAAACTGGCATTGCGAAAAATTAAATTCTTCTAGTGTGTACAGATTTCTTATGTCAAATCATAGGAATTAATCACATTGTAATTATTGCTAAGAAAAAGCGATTGCTAACATACAAGATAGTGGTTAAGTGAGAGAGATTATGAGATTTTTTTAATTTTATTTTTGATACTTACATGGATTATGGCAGGACATACATATATATAGTATACACATGCACACCTATCACACACCAATCCAACTCTAAAGTCCGACAATAAAGCCCAATAAGGGTCACTCATCTCGACTGACGGACAATAAGGGGACAAGCAAAATAATCCCCCTAAGGGGATTTAAACTCTCAATCTCCCCACTGGAGAGAGAGAGATCATACCAATCGAACTAGTTAGGCCCGCTTGGTACGTATGAGATTTAAGTTTTCAGAGTGAACAAAAAAGCTAATTCTTGATTTGAGATGCATAAGGTGAATGAACAAAAAAAAGGGGTAATACTTGGGACACACTCAAAGACATAACTTTTGGGACACAACTCAAGAGATGTGTCTATCTCTCTCTCCTATGTCACTATGGGGTCCATTGATATCACAAGAGAGATAAAAACACATCTTTTGAGTTGTGTTCTAAAAGTTGTGCCTTTGAGTGTGTCTCAATCTTTTACTCAAAAAATAATATATGTATACATATTTACTTCTAATTTGTCTATTTTTAATTTCTACACATAAAACTCCACAGCGAGCATTAAATACCACGTTAATGCTCATCTATATGCTATTTTCATAAAAAAAAAAAAAAATTTTTTTGAGAAATATGCTATTTTCATTTCTAGTTACTTATAGTGTACGTATTATTTTTCTACCCCTGTATAAGATTAAGTTCTTTATATGAACATTGGAGACATTACCAAGCACAAGAAACAAAGTTTATGATGTAGATATTTCAAAAAGCAACGAGCAAAAATTGCAACTTTACAATAAAGCCAAAGTTGAATGACACAAAGGTGAATAGACAAGAAATAGAAGTATGATGATTTTTCTTTTATCTTTATTATAAGAAGCCAAAGTTAAATGGCCCAAAGGCACATGACAATTGAAAATTCTGTGCAACAGTTAATTAGGCCGAGGACTTGAAAAGTGTTACTCTGCTAAATTGGAAACTTTTATGCATATTATAGTCATTGTCAATATTAATTTGAACACTTTGAAAAGTAAGCACAATTAGCTACAAGTGGATAGATATTATCAATAAACTATTGACTCTGTTTGTTGAAGCTTATTTAAATTGAGAAGTATCATTCAACTCTGCCAATCACAATTAATTATTTACCAATCACAATTTATTGTGATGTTCCTATAAATCAAACATGTAGATATATGTAGATATATGGGAATATCACAATTAATTATCTAGGCAGCAAAAGGGGGCCAAAAGCCCGTGGACATAGCACCACAGTTTATATGCCATAGCAAAAAACTAAGTTGAGTCATCAGCTCAGGGTCGGATCTTGATATTCTAGCTCAATAGTAATTTAGTCCCCCTTCCTCTTAAATTTGAAAAAGATAAAAAAAAAATAAAAAATTAGCACAAGTGATATAATTTTAACCTAAATGTAGTCTAGTCTATTCAAAATTTGAGAATTTTTTTTAGTACATATGATATTTTACCCCATATGTAGTCTCTTCCACCCCAATTAAGTGTTCCAAACTTAATTTGACACCATACCTTGTTGATAAATAGAGCCCAAAATATATAAATATTAACACAAAAGATAATATTGTTTTTAAATAGACCCAATTTGACATCATATCTCATTATCAAATATATATAAATAGACCCAAAAAAAAATTTCGGAGGCACTACCCCCATATAACTTCCTCAGCCCCACTCAAAAAAATAAAATAAAAATTCCTAACTCTGCCCTTACATCATTTGTAGTTGCACTAAGCATCATTTTGACCATCAGTAACATTTGTTGTGCTTCAATTATTTCCTTAAGTAGGTCTATAGCTGTATAACAATCATCACTGCCAAAATGAAAATGTAATTCTGAACGTCAATAATCAAACCAATTTAAATCTAAGTCAAATTGAAAAAATTAAACAAAAAAATTTTTTTGGTCCAGAAAAGATATAATTGAGTTGTATAAAAGTACCAACTGTATAAAGGAAATTAAGTCAGCTTATATCAAGAAGTTGAACCAATTATTTCTTTTGTGCTATACGTAGGAACTCCTAAGAAGACCTTGAGTACGGTTTTATTGCCCTCCTATTTTATGTTTTGGCCCTTAATCTATTTTTTTAAAGGTTAAGTCTATTGTGAGAAGATTCTCATATGAGAAGGCGAGTTTTAACCGTTGGATGAGAATCTAACTATAAGATTCTCAATAATCTGGAGATGCATTTATTGCTAGATTCTCATTCAACAGTTAAAATCCGTCTTATCATATAAGAAACTTGTTGGGAATGGGCCCAAAATCACAACAAGAAAATCACACCCACAATTATGGAGATAAACAGAACAAGAACGACACAACCACGAAAGAAAATCAAGCAAACCAACACAATAAGATTTAAATGTGGTTCGGCCCAACAATGCCTACGTCCACGTGCAAAGGCGATCACTACGATTAATATGAAGATTACAAGCACTCAAGACCTCACGTGTATAAATCTCCAACCAAGTTATATGACACACACAATTTCTAGAAACCAATCTTTCCCTCACTAGTTTGCAACCCTCTCTTGTGTATGTAGAAGATTTCCAACCAACCTTATCAATCCCTTGAGTATGCCCTATATTTATAGAGATTGTATAGTCCTAATCCTAGTTGTAGTAGGATTTACCCCTATGGTAAGTCTTATACAACAAGGAACACTCTTACACACATTCCTATATAAACTAGGAACTTCCACCATCAAAGGAATCCTTATTTGATAAGGAAACCACCAAATAAGGAATCCAATCATAATTAGAAAATCATTCCACTAATGGAATTTTAGGCACAATCCTAACAATCTTCACCTTGCCTCAAATTTCTTCCCATCAGTCCTCAGAGTATTCATCTTGTAATCTTCAACTTCCACATCGATAGTGCATCACCTTTGCCATCCCCCAAGCTATTCAGCTACACCATTACTCAAGTTCACATCCCCCATGAACTTGAGATCGTCAACGTCGTCAAATACGAAACGCACGAGCTCCACTTTGCTATTGTGGTCGTCTTCACCTTGAGTAGAAGTTGTCATCATCGAAGTTGTTGGAGCCTCATCATCTATTCCCTCAATAGATTTCCCCACTGGCTTCCATACCCTCTTATTCTTCATGATATCTCCAAAATCTGTACTTCCTAACAAAACGTACAAATTTCCAACCTTCTTTCCCAAGAAAATTATACGAGAATCCCGCTTCACCTTCATGAAGCCTCTCTTCGCGACAAACGAGCATCCTTTGGAATCCAACATTCCCAAGGAAATTATGTTTCTCTTCAAACCCGGAACATGAAGCACATCTGTCAAAAGCCTTGTCAACCCATTTGAAGTCTTGATTCGAACGGTTCCAACACCCTTGATTTCTCCAACTGTGTTGTTCGCCATATAGACATTTGCCTCCATCGGTTTGTAGGACGAGAACCAATCTACATGCGAACACAAGTGAGCAAAACAAGCTGAATCAAGAACCCAATCCGTGGTTTTCTTCTCCTCCTCTGTAATTGTCATGACTTCTACGACATCTTCATCCGAATGTTCCAACACGTTTGTAGCGGTACTACTATTATCTTTCTTTGCTGGGCAATCTCGCATAAAGTGACCCTTCTCTCCACAATAGTAACACTCCTTATCCTTCATAAGGGTTCTATGTCGTGCTCCTCCACTACCGCCTCCACTAGAGTTCTTCTTCCCTTGCCTTGGCCTCTCTTGTGTAACAAGTGCTTGTGCATCTTCCAACTTTTCCTCTTTGTTATCCATCTTCTCGCTAGAGAATAGAGCTTTCTTCACCTGTTCCACCGTTATGGTATCTCTCCCATACAACAATGTATTGAACAAATGATTATGGGTAGATTTTACCGACGTAAGGAGAATGATAGCTTTGTCCTCGTCATCTAGTTTGAAGCCAATGTTGGATAACTCGCACAATAACTTGTTAAACTCACCTATATGGGCTTGAAGATCAACTCCTTCTTTCCGCCTAAAGGAGTACAACTCTTGCTTCAACATAAGACGGTTGGTGAAGTTCTTCCCCAAATAGAGATCCTCAAGCTTTTCCCACAAAGCTTTTGCGGAGGTCTCCCCCATGACATCGTACACCACATCGTCCACCAAACTAAGCAGCATGGTGCTAACGGCTTTAGAGTTAATCCTCTTCCACATCTTGTCGATCATCCCTTCTGGCTTGTTATCTTCACCGCACAATGCATCCTCTATACCTTGTTGCACCAAGGCGTCCTTCATACGCACTTGCCACATGCTGAAATTCTTCTTGCCATCGAACTTTTCTATTGCCATTCGCATATCCCCAAGCGAACTATCTCCAGCTGCCATGGATTCTCAACCGGGCTCTGATACCACTTGTTGGGAATGGGCCCACAATCACAACAAGAAAACCACACCCACAATTATGGAGATAAACAGAACAAGAACGACACAACCACGAAAGAAAATCAAGCAAACCAACAGTTTTAAATGTGGTTCGGCCCAACAATGCCTACGTCCACGTGCAAAGGCGATCACTACGATTAATATGAAGATTACAAGCACTCAAGACCTCACGTGTATAAATCTCCAACCAAGTTATATGACACACACAATTGCTAGAAAATAATCTCTCCCTCACTAGTTTGCAGCCCTCTCTTGTGTATGTAGAAGATTTCCAACCAACCTTATCAATCCCTTGAGTATGTCCTATATTTATAGAGATTGTATAGTCCTAATCCTAGTTGTAGTAGGATTTACTCCTATGATAAGTCTTATACAACAAGGAATACTCTTACACACATTCCTATATAAACTAGGAACTTCCACCATCAAAGGAATCCTTATTTGATAAGAAAACCACCAAATAAGGAATCCAATCATAATTAGGAAATCATTCCACTAATGGAATTTCAGACACAATCCTAACAAAACTGCTCACCATAGACTTACCTTTTTTTTTTTAAATGCAGTGTTGCACAAGTTGCATTAAACATTGTGAAGAGGCTCTCAATGTTGCAGTGACTTGCTCCCAGTGTTAACACGTTGCACCAGAATATAGTGTATTTGAAACCTATTTAATGAATGCTTATGAAAGGACGATGACAAGGACGATGGGGCTGACGACAACAGATGACGACGGAGCAAGAGATTAAAGGACGAGCGAGATGGAAGGACAAGAGAGAAGAAATGGTGAGAGGAAAGAAATGGGTCTAAAAAAGTATAATGGAGGTTAGGGTTTGGTTTCAGAGGAACCATGGGTTGAGAGAAAGAGATGAGGGCAATTTGGAGATTTGGTTTTGTCCATTAAAGAAAAAATTGACTCGTTTTTAAATAAACACCAAAAGTTGATATTTTTTTAATATTTGGATTTTAATTGGATCCTTTTGAAAGTTGAAAAGTTACTTGATGACGCATATTTAGTCCAGGAAAAGTAAACTGACAAGTAATTAACCCTTTTGAAAGTACTACAAATGTGGTTCTCAATGCACGTGGCAATGAGCTTACTTGATTTTTATTAGAAAATATTGAAATAGTCCCACCATTATTGAAGGTAGTATTCTACTACCACATGTATTGAAAACTATATTTGAGATACATAATTTGGAACGAATAGCATAACTCCTCATAAAAATGACAAAATATGCCTAATTGATTTGAATGGCACTATTTAGGAGGCAATTATTGAGTTATTAGAGTCAAAAAAGATACAAGCCATACAATTATTATCTGATTGAGAAAGATTTTTTTTTTTTTGGCTACTTAACAGTACACACTCACACACAATTCAACCAAGCTCATCGTGGTACTTCAATGACCCATAACAAAACCGAACAAAGACCACACAGTAACCAAAGAACAAATAGAGGCAAAAACTCTTCTTAAGGGAGAGTCGAACCCCTCCCCTCCCCCTCTAGAGAAGGGATATATGTGATACCAATTTGCCACATGGGCCATTGGTAGAAAGATTAATAATTGACTAGTCTAATTAACAATTAATATAAGAGGAGACTACACTCTGTGACAGTTTTGGTTGTAACTTTCCTTGGTACACCAGTCATCCTTTCATCGATTGAATGCCTTAGAAAATTTCGAACCACAAAAAAAAAATATATATATATATATATATATATATTAATAAAATAAAACAAAACAAAAAAAACAAAAGCTATGAAAATCCGATGCATGATGTATTATTCGAATGATACAGTTGCCGCCTGGTGGCTAAAATGACTTTTCTAACTTGCGAAGAGTTCAATGTTTGTGAAATGACAAAATAGTTGTATATATCAAAATGGTTTTGATAGTTGACCTTATCTTCTATGCATTTCCACCTCAGAAATCCTCACGCTCATTGCCCACACACAGCTAACACTGACTAACGGATAATTAAGAACCACCCTTAATTTTCCTTATCACCGTACAATTTGGAAATAGATGTTTGGTGTACCGTTTGATAGATGTGCCATGTTGTGTAGAACACATGTCTGAATTAGTATCGTTATATATTAAGATATGTTCTTTATCGAACAAATATGATATAGTACTAAATTTTACTAGAGGCATGTGATCAAAGGTCTCTGGATGGTAAAAAATAAGGGATTATTTCATGTATGTTTTTTTTTTTTTTTAATGTCAAAGGTTCTCTAATTTTCTTTGGATCAAAATTACTCCCAAAATGCTATTAACGTGAGTGTTCCTTAATTTTAGCTAACAAACCAACAAAACAGTTTTTTTTTTCTTCTTATTTTTCAATCTTTAAAATGTCATAACTTTAAACTACAAATCGGTTTTCAATCAAATTTATATATCCGTGACCTACAAAACAAGATTTATAAAGCAAGATCCATAGTGCCTAAAAAATTCTTAAAAAAAAAAAAAAATTCAAACTTTTGCAGCTCACAAACGGATATCAACAAATTATTTTTTTGTAAAACTGACACTTCCATTGCGTAGATCTCGAAAAATTAACCCAACTAAAAAAAAATCATCCAAAACGGCCACAAAATCGCAAAGTTATGGCAATTTTAGAATATATTACTGTTTTTAAGTGCTACCTAGGTAAAGACAGTAACATGATACTGTCGATAGTAACATTTCTTAAAATTAGCCAAATAATTGCAAAATTATGGCAATTTTATCAGATGATATTGCTTTTACAATACTTTCCAAATAAATATAGTAATATATTATCAAAAACTAAACATTTTTACAAAGATATATAGTAACATCATTGTTGCAAAAAGTTACAAAATTAGGGTCATTTAGTAGATTTTATTGTCTTTAAAAACTATCCTCATGCAAAAAATGATAACATACCACTAAAGATTAGCAATATGGTATTTAACAAAGAAATACTAACATATCGTCGACAGTAACATTTCTTCAAATTGTCCTATAATAATCGCAAAATTATGGCCATTTTTCAGATGTTACTGTCCAGTTAAAGACAATAACATATCATCAAATGCAATATATATATACATATTCAAAGATAGTATCATGTCACTATTGCAAAAGACCGTGACATTACGTTATTGTGGTTCGACAATAACATGATTTTTTTTAAAAAAAAATTTCATAGTCACTATTTTTTTTTTTTTTTTAATGGATCTTTCCTTCTAGATTACAAATATATGAATTTTATTCAAAATGGACTTGTGATTTGAAAGTTATGTCATTTTAAAGTTTGAAAAACAAAAAGGTGTCGGGAGCAACTCACCAAACAATGTCGAGTAAAAACCCGACATCGTTTGGTGAGTTGCTCCCGACCCATTTGGTGAGTTGCTCCTTACATTTGGACAGTTGCTCCCGATAGAGCCGGTCCCGAGTATTTGGAAGCCCAGGACGAACTACTAAAGAGAGGCCCCCGAGGTGATTTTTTTTGGGTCTAGTTATACATAATTGGCAATGTTTTTAGGGTTTACTTATACATAATTGGAATTTTTTTTGGGGGGTGTACTTATAATATGAGTTTATTTGTGAAACTTGTACATTGTATATGGTGTCTTTCAACATTCTAGAGTGACCTATTTCTAAAACTCAAAAAATTCTTACACTAAAAGTGTAATTTTCAAAATTCTAGTGGCCTTTGCTTTTGAGTTTAATATACATGCATATCAATATACAAGTACTTGATGACACTAAATTGAGCCATGGGGAGACCTAATATAAAATACTAAATAAATCTCAAAGTAAAAATGTAATTATAAAAATTTCGTGAGATCTCTTAAAATTTTATGAACTTTGGTGGCCCAAGGCGGTTATCCCTTTTGCTCCCCCTTTGGGCCGGCCATGGCTCCCGACACTGTTTGGTCAAGTTTTGATGTGTTCTTAGTTTTTTCCACTTAAAATAGATATCCTTCAAAAGTCAAAAAAGTAATTGATTGACTCTTAGTTATCCCAAAAAAAAAAAAAAAGTAATTGAAATTTAATTTTTCCAATATATTTAGGGACCTTAGAACCCTAGCCCTAGCCTCCTCATAGCTTCATATTTGCTGACGAGCTTCTAGCCCAACGATTAACTCACACGATTTTGCTCTCTTTGAGTTTCAATCTTAAAGGTTCTCACAGGGAAGATGCAGCACTTACACTTAAATTCGGACTTTTTGATGTTTGCTACTAATGTGGGACAAGGCAACACCGTACTCAACATCGATATCCCCACTTGGAGATCACATTTCCCTGGCTTTGATACCGATCCACTCTTCCTACAAGGTATTGTATGCTTTTGGTCTTACAACCCATTGGCGAGCCGACGCAGTTTTGTCATCTTGAATTTCAACATAAAAGTGTCTCCACAGGTCATAACGGAGAGACATCGCCCCCACTTAATTATAGGGGTGCAACTCGGGCGGACCAACCCGCAGTCAGCCCTTGTCCGGTCTGAAAATTACCGGATTTGGGCCCGCACTACTTTCATTATGGACGGGTCTGGACAGAAAAATGCAAGTCCGAATTCAATTCGGGCCGGTCTTGGGCAGAATTTTGCTAACTCATGGTACCCGAGCCCGAGTCCAAATTTCTATTTATGTATTATTTTTGACATTATATTATAGTGTTTTTTAGTGATAAGAATACACTATTCGATATTATTCAAGCACTAAATTAATAGATGAATGTTTTTTCCCAAATCTAAACAAAAAAAATAGATTTGATACTCTACATACTGTTGTTTATATACTAAAAAGTCGGTTTGCACAAAAAAAAAAAAATTACGATTCGGGCTCGGGCTCGGGTTGTAATACTAAATCACAAACCGGGCTCGGGTTGAAAAGTTTGGGTTTTTGTCGGGCTCGGGTTCGGGCAAACTGCTTGAATTCGGGCTCGGGCATAGGCATTTCCAAAACTCTTTGGGTCCCGCCCGAGTTGCACCCCTACTTAATTACGAAACTCATTTAACATTAACTACCATAAAGAAAAAATGATTTTTTTTTGTTTGTTTGTTGGTATTAAGCAAAATGCCGAGCTTATTAAAGTGTTAGGGATTTTAAAACGCGGAACCAAATTCCCATACAAATAAACACGTAGAAGCACAATAAACAATAATTAACAAGTACACCAAAGAAAACACAATTTTCTATATGGTTCGGCAAAACCATGCTTACATTTACTCCCTAAGACCAATTCTTTCGTTATTGAGAATAAACTCCGGTACAAGATACAATAAATTAAATCATATGATTAACCCAACCATTAACCCCTTGCACAACCAAGCATTCTACTTGTTTTTCTCCAAAAATAAAATAATAATAAAATTAAGAGGGAAAAAGAAGAAGAAGAAGTTGATTTAGAGGGCAAGTTAATATGTTACACTAAATGAGTAATATTTGGGTGAAATATTTTTTACAAACACTTAAAAAACACACTCTATCTCTCTCCTAGGTGGCTCTGTGGGGTCCGGATAATTTCAGTGGACTCCACAGTGCCACCAAAGAGAGAGATAGAGTGTGTTTATATGTGTTTGTAAAAAGTATTTGTCACCCTAGCATTGTTGTACACCAAATAGACCGGAGCATATATAGGTAGTGTATCTCAACAATACTAACCATAGGAGTGTATCTATATTTAACTCAAGTTTAAAATAATTGTAAAAAATTTAATTCCGTTAAAATTAATTGGCATACTAACTGTAACACTTTAACTGAAAGTATAAGAGAAATTAGTATCACAAATAGAAATACTGGAGTCACACTGAAAATGACCTTAAGAACCATGAGTGTAAGTGTAATTTTCCGGTATTATTTCAAATGAGAAAAAGTGCATATGAGTTTAAATAAGGTTAAGCTTTGAAATTCACTAACCTATAATTACGTTTGTTTGGGTATACACACACATGCCAACCAAAAATTAGTTATACGCGGTGTAGCTAGCAGATTACAGTGACCAAGACTAACTCAAGGCTACCACTATAATGCTCTATAAATAGCTTCGCAGTACTGCATTCCTATTCATCTCAATTTCTAAGCACATCTTATTTCTTGCTTTGAGTTTTCATGTGATTACTTTCTCGATCATTACTTCAAAACAGCTATTTATTTTTACAACTCTCTTGAGTTCACAAATGGGATCTCTCAATTGTAGTGCAGCTGTTGTTGCCACTTTTTTCTTACTGTTCCTTTTGAACATGACATGCCATGCCCAACTATGTCCTACATTTTATGATAGTACATGTCCAAATGCATTGAGTACAATAAAGACTGTTATTAGAACAGCAGTATCTAGGGAACGTAGGATGGCAGCATCGCTAATTCGCCTCCATTTCCATGATTGCTTTGTTCAGGTTTGTATTTACATTATTTATGTTGTATAGTAACCATGTTTTGTCTACCGGAAATATCACAGAATGGTATATGCTAATATGAGTACAATTTTTTGGGTTTGCAGGGCTGTGATGCATCGATCTTACTTGCGGATACTTCTACTTTCACCGGCGAGAGAACTGCACTCCAAAATAATAATTCAGTAAGAGGTTTTAATGTCATAGAGAATGCCAAGTTTGAGGTGGAAAAGATATGTCCCGGTGTTGTTTCTTGTGCGGATGTACTCGCAATTGCTGCACGTGACGCATCAGTCGCCGTGAGTTCGCATTTACTAAAATTTTCAAATTTTAGTTATATTGTCACACCATGGTACATCAATAGAAGCTTGAAAAAAAGTTTTCCTCTTTTTTTTTTTTTTTTTGTTTTGTTCTGTCGACATAAATCTAGCTCCTTTGTTATATCATGACCAAACTTTGTGACTAGAAAAACTTGATAAGAAGAAAACGATAGTTTATTTTCATGATTTGCAACCAAATAAATATTTTTTTGTACTCCGATATAAACTTTGCAAACATTTAATGTGTGTACTTTATCCTTATCACATGAGCATGTTATCCCAATTTATTTAACACTGAGATGCTGACTAACGCTAATCTACCATTTCTGTAACTATTAGGTCGGTGGCCCATCATGGACAGTGAAGCTTGGAAGAAGAGATTCTACCACTGCAAGTCGAAGTCTTGCTGAAAGCAATCTCCCAAGGTTTACAGATCCTCTTGACAGACTTCTTTCAGACTTTGGTGGCAAAGGTCTCAATGCGAGAGACATGGTAGCACTTTCAGGTAGCAATTAGTTAGTATATAACCTTCTATACACATGTTTTTCTCGTAAAAAACAACATAAAATTTAATGAGTGATTGACCCTCTTATCTTCTTAAACTGCAGGGTCGCACACAATAGGTCTGGCTCAATGTGTTACGTTTCGGGATAGGATATACAATGCCAGTAGCATTGATCCTACCTTTGCTAGCATTCGTAGGCGTGGTTGCCCTCGTAGTGGCCAAGGTAATAACTTGGCGCCATTGGATCTGGTGACTCCCAATTTTTTTGATAACAACTACTTTAAGAACTTGATACAAAAGAAAGGTCTCCTTGCGTCGGACCAGATTCTTTTTAGTGGTGGCTCAACAGACAGTATTGTTATCGAGTATATCAACAACCCTTCAACTTTTAGTTCTGATTTTGCATCTGCCATGGTTAAAATGGGAGATATCTGTTCACCTCAAGGTGGGGTCATAAGGAAAATTTGCAGCACACACAACTAGTTATTTTACGCCTGGAATGTATCATCATTCCAGGAATTCTCTACCCTTGATGAACATTAATTGTTTATCCTTTTTTTCGTCTATTTTCTCATTTTCTGTTTTGTATTCTTGGGTATCTTGACCTTGGAATTTCTAAATTGTACAAGGAACTTCTTTTTCTGCTAAGTATTTTAATATCCATCCACTTCTTAAAATGTGAAGCAAAATGTATGTTGTTTGTTTTTGTCTACAAAGGAACTTAATTTCCTTTTATGTACGTACTCGTTGATTATTTCAAATATGAAGCAATATTATAAGTCACTTTTTAGCTATAACTAATATTTGTATCTTCCTCTTTCTCTTGCAATAGATATACATATATATATATATATGTGCAGGCGTGTGATGTTGTGGCAAATACTGTAATCAACTCTATAATAGTCACCTCCTTTTTTTTTCGGAAAAATGGTAAATTAATTCCAAAAAAGGGCCAAACCCTAGGATATTACAGGAAGCTCAATACATGCTAAGAATGCAGAAGACAGAACAATGGAACAAGGAACAACAAGCAATCAAAGCTACATTAAAGAAAACAAAGCATCATGGGCTAGGCGCAACAAAATTGCAGACCAGTCTCCCTAGACCTACAAACAAGAACACATCATTCAAGTACGATGGCGACCCTTAGGCCGACTTCTACTAAACTCCATCTTTGCTTCCTTTTTCTTTTGTCTCGAGGAAATGGGGTTGATGTGATCAATAGCATTCTCACTCTCCTCTGTTCCATCTGGTAGATCTTCTAAACCATCCTGAGACTCAGCATCCTCTCGCCCTTCACACACATAAGGGATTAGCTCCTTAAAAGAGTTACCATCTCGAATAGGCCTTGCCCCAATAGAAGAGCAGCTTGATAAAGGCTGCGAATAAGATGTCGAAGGACCATGCTTCTTCCTATCTCGAGGAGCTTCTGGCACTTCCAAAGATGCCACAACTTTTCCTTTATCTTTACCCTTGACCTTACGGGAAACTTCAGTCCATTGGTGTTCTTTGTGAAGGCTGGAGGGCGAATGTGTTTGGGATTGCATACCAGAAACTGGGTTATGAACTGGAACCCAGTGCTGGGAAGACTTAACCCGAGAGTGCGAATGTCGAACCTCCTTGTTGCAGTCGTGTCCAAAGCATTTGCAAGTAGAACACCTTGACGGCATCCATTGGTATTCCACTTGAATTGTGATTGGAGAGCCTCCATCAACATCAACCAATTCAACTTAACCCGAGAGTGCGAATAGTCACCTCCTTTACAAGAACGCAAGTTGATACCTGTCCTTTGTAGTGTTGCTTATTAGACCATTATATTTGCTCAACTTGGCTCAACTAAGGCTTAGTTTGGCCCCCATGTGGCTTTTTAAAAGGAGTTTATGAAATTTACTACTAAGTTGTTTGATAATTTTGTACAAGTGACACACTACTCTTCAAAAATATATCATGAAACCAAAAAGTCACCTTGAGCTTTTAAAAGCTCCATTCTAGAGCTTTTAAAAGCTCCCCAAAAAAAGCTCTAAGTTCAATTTTTACAAAGTGCATAAACTAGTTACCAAATGAATTAACATGAAATTGTGCTTTAAAAAAGGAGAAGCACCAAAAAAGGGGCCAAACTAAGCCTAAATGTTATCCGGAATTATTTTGGGTCATCTATATGATTCACTATGTATTGCAACATATATAACAATTAAATCATATTCAAGACCTACACCATCCAAATGCAGAGGATGGGATGTTGGTCAGAGACATCTTTTGAAGCAGTACTAACAAGATAATCTATAGTACACATCATTAATTTCTTTTTTTTTCTTTTTCTTTTTTCTTTTTTTTTTCTTTTTCTTTTTTAATTCAAGAATGACCCAATATGTCATAGAGTTTTTGCTTTCGGAGTTCTTGTCGAAATTTGGAAGTTGCTAAATCATTTTCATGAGGTGTGATGGCTTTTAAGACCGGTTGGGCTTTGCTTAGTGCTACCGACGTTATGTGTTGGTTTGACTGTTGGTAGGATTGGATTGGGATGGGTTTGCTGGTTGTTAATTCATTGCTGGTTATTAGTCTATATTTATAGTAAGAATTAATGGTCTGAGAGTAAATATTGGATGCAACGAATATATATACCACATTACTAAATATCATTAGATTGTGATACCACGTCATCAGTATACCAGTTGCATCCAATAGGGGGTCGGATGGATTATCTAAGCAATCTCATTGGATTGTGATACCATGTCATTTGTATAGCCGTTGCATCTAGAGGTGTCAAACGGGCCAGGCCGGGCCAGGCTCGGTCAAAGCGGGCCCCGAGCGGGCTTCGGGCCGGGCCGGGCCGGGCTTCACCAAACATCGGGTCGGGTCGGGCTTGGGAGTGGAGGAGGTGTGTCCGCCCCGGATCGGTGGCTCGGGCCTAGCGGGCCAGACATCCGGCCGGGCCGAACGGGCTAGCGGGCTTTCTTCTATTTTTGAAGTAGGCCGTGGCTGGCTTCGGGTCGGGCCGGGCTTTTTTACTATTTCGGGCCGGGCCGGGCCATGGACGGAAGGATGTGTGTCCACCCCGGCCCGGGGTATGTGAACCGGGCCTTGTGGCGGGCCGGGCCGGGGTTTTAGCCCGAAAAAGCGGGCCGGGCTGGGCCAACCCGACCCGATTGACACCACTAGTTGCATCCAATATTTAGGCCTAGTTTGGCCCCCATTTTGGTGCTTCTCTTTTTTTAAAGTACAATTTAATGTTAATTCATTTGGTAACAAGTTTATGAGCTTTGCAAAAATTGAACTTAGGATTTTTTGGGGGAGCTTTTAAAAACTCTAGAATTGAGCTCTTAAAGCTTAAGGTTGCTTTTTTGGTTTCATGATATTTTTTTGAAGAGTAATGTGTCACTTGTACAAAATTATCAAACAACTTAATACCAGAATAAATTTCATAAGCTACTTTTAAAAAATCACGTGGGGCCAAACTAAGCCTTAGTCCTGGGATAGACACTCTGTTTTCTCCATATATCGGCTTTTTAAGGTGATTATGGGAACGAAGCTTTGCTCCACGAAATGCAAGATAAGCTTTGTAAGGTGATAGACACTCTGTTTTCTCCGTATATTCAACCTTGGTCGGAGTGATTAGTATTTTGCTACTATTCCATCGGCTTGAGCTATGTTTGGTTTTAACACTCCATCCGTTCTAAAAATAAGCATCTATTTTTAAAAGTTAAGTACAAATTTTATATAAAATTTCCTATAATATCCATACAATAAATACAGATTAACATTGACGTGTGGTCCAAAAATGAGTAGAAAAAACGAACACAATTCATCTTCCTTTCGGGTAATTTTTGAGACACAACTTTCATACAATTTTCACACAACCTCCTAAAAGATGTGTCTATCTCTCTCCTGTGTCACTGTGGGGTCCAGTGATATCACAAGAGAGAGATAGACACATCTTTTAAGGAGGTTGTGTGAAAGTTGTATGAAAGTTGTGTCCTAAGAATTACTCATTTCTTAAATAATGTGCAAACTTGTAGTGTACACTTATTTTGGAACGTATGGAGTATTTCATTCAGTAGATTATGGAAAGATAATATTTTAAGTTTCATATATATATATATATATACATATATTATCTGATATGGGAAGATAGGATTTCAAAATATTATCACTTATGGAAGATAATCTTTCTAGTAATATGGTACTTTTGGAGATAATATCAATCACATTATGGGAGATATCTTTTGCTTACAAGAGAAGTCAGTCAAACAAAGCCACAATATGCACCAGATTCAAGATCAGATTGATGGAGATAACATCTGGTATTTTTTACTAGATAAGTTTAATCAGATCATTTTTCTTATCTTTACCTCCATGGCCGCTATAAATATATAGGCAAGCCAAGCTATATATAAAGGCACTCCGCATCATTCTTGAAACCCCGCACTCCAAAAATGCATCCAAGCAGCATCCTTAGTTTTTAGCAAAATAAAAAACATCCTTTTTATTATTTTTCTTAGGCTTTCCTAGCGTTCTTAATTACTTTCCATGTAATTTCTTTTTCTGCAATTAAATAAAAATATGCTTTTTATTTAATTCTCTCTTTTTATTGCCTTTTCATCACTTCTAGACTTGTGTGCTTCAATACTGTCTAGGAACCTAACACGAGGGTACTTTCCTACTCGTTTACACAATGACTTGTTAGAAGTTAAATACGGTTTCCATGCATCACTCACAAATTCTATAGGAAAATTATTTTTGCACGATTGGGCTTTCGTACAAAGATCATCGCACGCCCAATACGTCCGTGTTCAAGTAACCTCTTTTTTTTTTTTTTTTGAACAACAAATTTTTATTAAATTACCTAAAAGGCCAAAGATGATATAAACATTCAAAGCACCCACATAGGTCCTTAAACAAGCCCTCCATACCCAATCCCTTGTAACGAAACATCCTACAAATACACCAAATGGAATAACACCCCAGGCAACTAGCGACCCAGCACAATAGATACACCTCCATAACACACTTAATTTAAAATATTCAACGCATGGAACAAAGCCCCTAAATCAGCCAACCAAACCAAAGGGAATTGTACCCGCCCCTATATGATACCACTTTGGGCCTAATGCCCACCCCATTTAACATAGTGACATGGTGAATCTTATTTCCTACATAATTTTTTATCAGCCCACAATGCACTTTAATAGCTCCCAAGGTTTTGGTTATCACTTTGAATCCCGACCAGCAGAGTATGAACGAAGATCTCACAAACACCCAACCTTGATACCCTTTTGTAATTACAACAGCCGATCAGACCTTACTCCTCCATCATCT
This sequence comes from Hydrangea macrophylla, assembly GCA_033977485.1. Classification (NCBI taxonomy): domain Eukaryota; kingdom Viridiplantae; phylum Streptophyta; class Magnoliopsida; order Cornales; family Hydrangeaceae; genus Hydrangea; species Hydrangea macrophylla. Next base: position 90,233,300 of record CM066986.1, read on the forward strand.
GCCAACAGCATCCTAAATTCTCAGCATTACCAAACCAGCAGCCCAAGAAACCATTCATTTACCAGCAGCCATATTGACAGTAGCAGCAGCAATTTTTTGACAGCCCAGCAAAATTTTTTTTTTTTTTTGACAGCACAGCAATTTTTTGACAGCATATTGACAGTAGCAACAACTTCCTAAGATGTTACCAATTCTCTAAGTCAGACAAATCAAATCAGCAGCAAGCATAGTTTGCGAATTCAAATCCTTATCAGTCTAGAACCTCAACAACTTCAGCAGCTGAGGCAAAATTCCTAGAAATGGCAACCAAACACCCAAAAATAACCCAGGAACACAAGCATAAAATCTAGTACTGCAGCAACAAAGCCACATTCTCCACCTTGACCTTACAAATCAAACCATTATTGACCAACTTATAGGACAACCAGCAGCAACCTTTGATCTGCCAGAACCAGCAACTCAATGCAAATAACCTTGTTCTCTCTATCTCTCCCTCTACATCACCCTTTCTCACCTCTAACTCTCCCTATCTCTCTAACTACCTCTCCCTCACATGCTCCCTCTCACCTCTCTGTCACCTCTCTCTCTCTCTCTCTCTCTCTCTCTCTCTCTCTCTCTCTCACGACTTCCGCTTCATGAAAGAATCTCTCTCAATCGTGAAATCTGCTCAATGTGACAATGAAATGACAAGAATACCCCCATATTATGCATTTTCAATTGCACTTATGTTCACTTTTATTCCATTTTCATGCATTTCAATGTATCATTTTGCACCTTTTTTATTATTTAGTTTTCGTGCATTTTAATGAATCAATTTGCTCAAAAGGGATTATGGTTTTATTTTTGCTCTTCAGTGAAGAAATTAAGGGCAAATATGTCTTTCCTTGAGGCTGTTTAGCGGGAAAATGTGCTTTCCGTCCATTTAGATGAACAGCGTAACAATTTCACTTTAGTTAAAAGAAGGGGGGTTATGTGCAATAAACTAAAGTTCAGGGGGTGACTTTAATACTGGCCAAAGTAGAGAAGGTAAAATGCATTTGACCCTTATATCGATCTTAATTAGTTCATCGTTGGAAATGGTGATTGGGATAATTTATTTTTTGCTGGCGAATGTTTCTTAGCTACTACCACTATCGAAGCTTGTTTGTTTGTTTTGGTTATCGGGTGAGGTGAATCTGGCCGGTGTGTAGGGTTATATTTTGGTCTATATATTATATGTCGATTGAGTCATGTTTGTAATTAATTATCCTGTATATAACTAAATCGTTTATTTTGATGAGGAAAAAAATAGTTCTAGAGTTGCTTGTCTGGAGTTGAAGTCTCAATTGTATAGCTAATGATTGAGAAGAGATCGAACATTCATTTATTTTGACCTAAAGAGGGTGTTGAACATTGTATACCAGATTAGTCTAGCTAGAACTCTTCTGGTTAATTTTATGTTAAACAAGTGAGTGATTTATAGTTTTGAATTATCTTTTTAGTGAAGAAAAGGATTGTGGGTCCAATTGAGGGAAAAGAGGTGCATATTAATTTTGGAAGAAGTAGGGGATTCAACCATAGCAGCACATTTGATCAAAAAAATAAAAAATAAAACCTATAACAATACATCATAAGAAAATGAATTTGGTATTTTTTATGGATTGTTTACATCAACAAGCGGAATAGAGACTACCCAATCGAAAGAGAGCCCGTAAATAATGCCGTCGACACAGGATGACTCCACCCCACCAATAATTATTAACCCATTGATATTAATCAAACACACCAATTGCATTTATATGAAAATTAAAATATTTTTTTTATAGCATCCTTTATATGAAAATTAACAATTAAAGACTTTGAGAGAGTTGGGATTTTGACTTTGCAAATTTAACTAGTCTTTTGGAAATAATGGCAAGCTAGCTAGAATGACTAATGGGATATCAAAAGTGAGTTTTGGCTAAGTAGCCATTTGACTATGCCTCTTGAGGATCCTCTTAATTACATGCTTGAGAACTTAGTATTAGCATTAGTGGATGTCCTTTTGGAACCACTAAATTTGTGGAAATGTTATATTTGTAACGAATGACTAATCTTGCATTTGGGTAGTGGCGGATTCAGGAATCTTAGGTAAAGGGGGGCTGTGTATGAGCTTAAAGTCACATGGGGGTTCGGGGGCAGCGCCCCCGAGGCAAATTTTTTTGGGTCTATTTATAATTAGGCCAATATATTACATATAATAAGGTTTTTTTTTTTTTTTTTTTTCAAAATTTGAGAGAATGAAGTATAATTGGACCATCATATTACATATAAAATCATTTTCTTTTAGCCTAACTAATTTTTTTGAGGGGCTATATGTAACACCCGTACTCGGAGAACGGGTTAATTATTGTGTTAATATGTATTAATTAATATAATTAGTGTATAAAATGGATTAAGGGGAGGCTTGGACTCGCCCATGTAAAAAGTGTTCAGAGAGGGACACTAGTTGGAAAAGTCCCCAGTGAGGTGGGACAGGTATTGAAATGGAACCCAGCGAACGGTAAATTGGTAATTTACATTTTACATGATTAAATGCATTTTATGCGTTTACATGAATATTTGCTTATATGCTTTCATATTACATGTTGATCTATGTGTAGCATTTGGTGTTATAAGGGTATAAATGAAAAAGATTTAAAATTTGTAGGTGCGATAGCAATTTCACAAAATATGTGGAACCCACGTTGGAACCCATGCGAAACTTAGACAAATCCTCATTGGATAATTGGGTAGTTAATGGAATGTTTGGGGGATTTCATAATAAGAACTTAAGAAAATTCGGGGGTGTAAGTGAAAAATGGACAAAGTTGAGGTTAAAACACCTCATGCTTGTGCATGTATAGGTGTAGGAGAGAGGGAGACTCTCATATGCTGAGAATTAAAACAAAAGAGAAGAGAGATCGGAGAGAGAAACGGAGAAACCATCACCGATGTCGAATTCTCGCCGTTCCGTCGCCGCCGTTCGTCGGATTTACGATCCGAGACCACTTTTGGACTCGTGGAGGTGAGACGAACGTTTCTTTACCTTTAATTTCTGTTTAAACTGTTGGATTTTAGTAGCTCACACTAATCGGTGAGACGCCGTCTACCGAATTCTTGTAGGATTCTTGTTGGAGTAGAAATTGAGCTTCAATTTGGGGGAAATTCTGCATAATTTGGCTTAATTTAGGTAAAATCTGTGGGAGGTGAGTTTTCTACTCTCAAAATGATTGTGTTTAATGTGTTCAAGGCTTAAATTGATTTTAGAGATGATAATTCATGTTTAGAAGCAATTATATTGTTGGGTTGTGAATTTCATATCAATTGTATGAGAATTATGTGTTGATACATGTATATGTGCTTATATGTCTATGTGGTAGTCAATGAGCACCGGAGAAATGGTTCATTGTTGGGAGTAATAAGGGTGGTGTAGAGGAAGAATCCGATAAAACAACGGAAGTCCAAGGAATAGAAGTGGCCACGGGACCAAGGGAGGTCTTCGGGTCTGAATGAACCATATAACCGGTGACTCGGTGACTACGGTTGTGTTTTTATGTATTAATTATAGTATTGCACGTGTTAAACATACAATCATGCTTAGAATGCTCACTAAGCGTAATGCTTAAGAAAACCGTTTTCCTATTTCTGTTGTGGTACATAACAACCACCGCAGGTTCGGAGTCTTATCCGGAGAGGAAATGACGCACATTGTGAGAGATGGGAGAGATGGGAAAGATGGGAGAGATGGAGGAGATTTGGAATCTTGAGTATAAGAACTTATTTGAACTTGTAAAATGATGTAACTTATGGTTTCTTTTATGTTGATGTTCATACTTGGGTTGTGGAAAAAGAGTTAGGATCCTAAACCTTGTATTTTGGTAGTTAAAAGTGAATTTGGGAACTAATGTGTAATATCTTTTGTTTTGCTCCAGTGTGGTGCAAGTAATGGGTTTAACCATCTTGACAAGTTCGGATGTGTCGCTAGTGTCTTAAACATGTTTCCTTAGTGTTTAAAATGCTAGTTACAACCTTGAGTTGATTCCCAACAAGTTTCATGAATTTTGACTGAGAATTGAGTTTCAAAATTTAAAAGTTCATTGTAGTTCAAATGAAATGAGTTCATGGTGGATTTGATAAAATGATCAATGTGAATGTGTGATTCATGCTTAACTTGAGATTAAAAATGTTTGGGAGAGTGTTGGAAATGTTTTCCCAAAGTTTCATAAGGTTTCCATGGGTTTTGGTTATGAATTGGTAAGTTGGGAACTTGTTTGACAGCAAAATTTAGCAGCAGGGCCTGTTCTGAAGGTCGCGGATCGATCCGCATTTGTGAAGGGATCGATCTGGCCTTTATCGGGGACATTCTGCTTTCCACTCAAGTAAATGGATCGATCCGGGTTTTGAAAAGGGATCGATCCGCTTGAAATTTTCACAGCACGTCCGCTTTTACGGAAACGTGCATAACTTTTTCTAGAAAACTCGAATTTGCACACCGTTTGTTGCGTTGGAACCGGGACTCAAAAATCTAACTTTTGGTATAAAAATTTTACATACTTTCTTAATGACCATTTTGCCCTTGGGGGCTGTTTTGTCACAATGGAGTTATTTAAAGTGGTTTATCCATACTTTCTTTCTAATTAGTGTGTGTTTTGGGTGCGGTTACTCTTGTTACACGTGTCCTAATCCGCCGGGGTGGGTTGGGGTGTGACACTATATAATAATTTTACTGAGTTTACTGGGGGGGGGGGGGGTGCAAGTGTAAATTACACTTTTACATGTATATTTTAGGAAAATTTTCAAATTTTATTAAGCGTTGCACTCCCCCTCCCCCGCCACTGCATTTGGGAATATATAATGAAACTTTAACTTACAATTTATACAAATCCTTTTTTAGTTTTGCACAATTTTGCATTGGAAAACCCCTTGGCGCAACTCTTTAATTATCTACTTCATAGGGTGTTGTTTTGAAATGTAATTGGTTCATGCATGTGTGAAGATATTGTCTATGTGGATACTATATAGACCAATCACATTTCAGTATATTTCTACTCTATGCATATTATAAGTAATTGTACCGAAGTGTTAGTCCATTTCCATAAACTCCATTCGAGCTGCCCTAATTTTATGCTTTCTATCGATATCTATATCTACACTGTTGGAATATTTTAATGAAAATAAGATTTTATTTTTATATATATTTTAATATAACAACTTTTTACCCATGTGCTCATATTATATACTATCTTTTATTGGATTAATATGTTTCAAAACTCATTATTGTGAACTCTTATTATATTGAGAGTTACATCCATTTATATATCCTATTTAAAAGGTTGGTTAATTAGTCATATGTTACATAGCTATGATTCATTGAGGCTAGTTAATTGGGTTTAAATCTCACTTATCATGGAGCTTTAATGGTCACATTTTAGGCCATTCCCTATATAACACAACTTGGCTATAAGTCTAAGATATAGAATAGTGCTAGTGTAATATATTTCTTTGTTTAGGTTATATCATATAATTGGGCGAAGAACGAAGAAAGGTGTTAGGAGAAGTTTCGGTCTTCCATAAAAAGTGTAGATTGAGGGAGACCTATAACACCGACTCTTTTATTTGTAATTATCTATATATGGATGTATTCCTGTATTTTCTGTGACTGTATATGTACGTAGCTATCGTTTATGAAAAAGCATTGGTGATAGGTCATATGAATGTTTACTTCTTAAACCTTTGAACTCTTAAAACCTTAGAAGGAGTTCTCTCGAGACGGAAGCGCTCAAGCCAAGTGCGAGCGCTCGAGCTTTAAAATTAGTGAAATGACTATTTTGTCCTTGGGCTTGAAAACTCTATAAATACCAGCGCATTTCACGCATTTACTTTGTTTTGAATTACAGTTACAGAGAGAGTCTTTTGAGAGCACCTTAATTGAGAGGCACACACACACATACACATACACATACACATACACATACACACACACACACACACATCCTCATACATTTTCACTTGCATGTGCATCAATTCTTCATCTAAACTCTCTATAAGAACACACACACACACACACACACACATGTATTTCAACTACATGAAATTATGGAGCTGAAAGTTCAAAGGGTCAAGAAGGAAATTGGGAGGATCATCACTCTTGAAGCTTGAAGTTGAGTCTTTGGAGCTTGATCAACCACATACACACACTCATACCTCTTCATTTCTTCATCTAGGTCATCTAGATCTTAAGCGAGTACCCTTACTCACTCAAAATGTATGTTTCTTAAGTCACCATGCATGGCACATGCAAGAATATCTAATTCAAAATTCTGTTATAACGTACTAAACTGCTAGAAAACTGTCACACTCGAGCGCTCGAGCCCAACGAATAGGTGTAACAACCCTAAAATTTCTAAGTGTGTAAATAATTATTTTTAGTTAGCAGTATTATATGGGTATGCCTAGGTAAGACACGTGTCTAAAAATTTTAAGTTTGGAGAACCCGTGAATTAAATTTGCTAGTAAGCATATTTAAATTATTAGTAATACCAGTAATATTTCTCCGGTTGTTTTTGTATTCAAATTTCTAATGTTTCATTATTATCATGACAAGAGATTTCGAGCTTTAATTAAATTGTATGATAGATTATTTGTATGACCAAGTTACAATTTTTGTAGAATAATAGTTTAGTTTCAGGTACTGTTTCGAGGCCCATAAGTAAGTTAATTAGTGAATTTAACATGAGAATTAAGTGCCCGGGGTATGGGTACCCTTTGGACTAGTTGTTTAAGTATTTTGAAATACATTTCGGGGTCATATGTGTGTCTTTTGGGAGCCCACAAGCCTAAACTCGGGAATTACTTTAATTATATCATTAAGAGTTATATGTATCCACCTTTAGGAGAAAAAAATAAACCCTAGCTCCAATACACTTCTAAACAGAGAGAGAGAGAGAGAGAGGGAGAGAGAAGAAGAAGAAGAAGAAGAAGAAGAAGAAGAAGAAGAAAGGAAGGAAGGGTACGGCGCGGGGTATTCGGATCCGGAATCGCGTTCATAGTCCGTTCAACACCATTTTTTTCAAGTGCTTAATCGCGACCTAGGTGAGTTAAATGGGTATATCCGTGTATATATATATACACGTATATATATATATATATGTATATGCGAGTAAACCAAATATTTATATGTTCAAGTTAATTGTTGGAATTCAATTTTGTATTGGATGCACAATATTGTTGTTTTCGAATTAACTTAGATATTTTTTTGGTGACCTTGTGATCACGACTTTGGTATATTAGTGATTGTTATGCGTATAGATAGTTTAACGAACACATACGTGGAATACCCTTGATAAATATCGAAAAGCTATGTAAAAATTCGTTTTTATTATTTTAACAATTGCTGAAAACTTCCGAAAAATATTGTGCAATCGTGACTTTGAATTTTAACATTTTGTCCGCGAGTCCTGTGTAAAACGCGATTCTGCACACTTTTCGTGTTTTGAGTTTTCCCTAATTCTACCCCATTTGGGCTGTAGATTTAAATTTCAGTAGCAGTTTTTAGAAGGTTAAAAACGTGTTGATTGTTTAAGTTGATTTATATGCCGGGATGAACTCGTGTTTCGTTATTATGATATAACGTGAAATTTTGTTGAGATGTAAGCATTCTCATCTAATGATGGGTTTCATAAACTTGTGAATGTGAGACCATATGTGTGAAGATTTTTTTTTATAGAAATTAATAATAGGAAATCCTTGAATGTTCACCACTGCTCCTTATGAGTTTAGGCGGCGACTTCGTGGATGACCCGTCTTGTGTGATTGGACGGCGACTACGTGGATGACCCGTCTCTTCATTTTTAAGCCTTATGCCCGGCTTGTTGGTCTATTTCATGTGTATTTAGACATTGTTTATTGACGTCAAAAACGTAAGGACTAGCCTTTCGGTGTAGACTCAAATCCCAGTGATACCCCATGGGAATTGGGACCGGAGTGGGAGTTAGTATTACGTTAGGAGACACATGGGATATATGTGTAGGCTGAACCATGGATGGGTGGCCGAAGTGGTGAACATAAGGTTTAATTAACTAAAACACATGTAGTGCTTACATTGCGGCTATACGTTGTAATGTAGTTCGTTATATTTTGTAGTAGTCGAATCCTTGTCATATCAAACAACTTATGTGGGTATCCGTTAGTTTAAATGTAGTCTTGTATGTGTGCCGTAATACCTTTGGGAACATTGTGAACTAATAATAAATAGGATCAGATTAGTAAATTAGATAATTTGGTCACTTAATTTCACAATTGAGGGTCGTTTCGCATAACCTGAAGTAAAACGACCATCCGAGCGACTTTCGTGTTTTACACTTTTCCTAAAAACGTCATCTTGAGACCGTTTTGATTTAATTTCAGAATCTACTGAATATAGCGTGTTTATGAGCTGAAGTTTAATAATTAATTTCTGACTTACATGTTTAGAATTAATGAACGGGGACGCGTGGCTTCCCTTGGAAATTTAATTCTGAACATCTTTCATGTGTTAAGTTTTGTCCAATTCCAACTCCTTCTTGGAGATAAATTCATTTTTTTAAATAACATTTAAAGAATGATTTTTGATTTTTTTTTTTACTAACATCTATTTATGCAGGATGGTAGGCCCACTAATGTGTTTGCAGGTATTGGCCTACCATAGCTAAGAAGGGTAAGTATTTATGCAGTCTAGTTCGGGTAGGAACTATATTGCCGTCACATAAAAGGGAAACTACCCCTCATCCCGTTATGTGAGCGGAACTACTTTCCTACCAGATCTTTTAATTATTATTGTTGTGTTGGTGTAAGGGATTATGAGCGATCCCTAAGATTGTGTGTGATTAGTTTTATTTAACTCATATCAGTCATGTGACTGACCCGTTGAGTTTTTTCTCGCGGGTGCATTCTTTTTGGAGCGTAGCCGATCGGAATTTGCAGGGATAGTGAGAAGTTCGTGGCATCTGATAATAGGAGAAGTGTGAAGTCCTTATTAGCTTTTAAAATTTTTATTTGAGAGTTTTAATATTTTATATTTTGGCATTGTGGGCCATTTGACTTTATCAGATATTGTTTGAATGATTTTTTTTAGAGATTAATTATGATTTTGGAACATTAGGTTTTGATCCTTATTGATTGGATATTTTATTGGTATATTGCGTTTGGGAGTTAAGTTTTATCCTGTACAGACTGTGTGATGTTTGTTTTATTGTGATCACCTCTAATAATCAGACAACTGGATATTGGTTTAGGGATTTTCCCTTGACTAATATTTAATTGTCTGAAAATTGGGGTGTGACAATAGGCCAGGCCTGAGCGCTCGAGTTCAGCAGTGTTTAGAAAATTTGCTTAGTTGCATGTTGTATTTATGATGATCTAAGTAAAGTGGTGTATACTATGAGGTGTGATAGTCGTACCTTGAGATATGCTTTCCATATATGCTTACCTGCGTTACTTGAATGTTGTACGTTGTGTTGCTAGAGTAGTACTTTATTAATGTACAACTTTTATAATAAGAAGACTAAGGAATTCTAAAATTTACAAAGGCGAGCACTCGAGCTCACTGATTTTATAAAGAACATGCTTTCTATAGTAGTGAATGATGGGTTGGGCATATAAGACGTATACGTACGAGATACGTAAACTTCGATGATAATAGTATGATAAGTACCAGAATTTTAATCCGTTAATGGTGCGCATTAATGGCTTGTACCACTCGCCTTAGCTGATGATACGTAAGTTGCAATAACTCTGATAACGAGACGATCGAGTCAGTCGGTCTGGTTCTTGTGTTTCCTTCGAGAAAGAGTAATGAGTATCATGTTGTTCTTTAAATGTTACTCGGGCCGTTAAAGCTTTGATAGTATATGTGGTACTGCCTTGTCGGTACTATTGTAAATGAACAATAGGCCATTTGGGCAGTGTGGATGAGTTAGTTATGTCTGTGGGAACAAGATGAGGTTACCAATGTCCAACTCGGGGATAGATGTCAAGTAAAAGGCCAATTGGGCATGAGATGACAAAAAAGTAACCCCCACGGCCGTAAGGAGATGATGTCCAAGGTTTGAATGGAATAAGTTGGGGTTACAAAAGGCCAAGTCGGGCACAGATGTCAAGGAAGAGGCCAATTGGGCATGAGATGACAAAAAGGTAATTAACCCAATAGCTGTAAGGTGATGATATTCCTGGCCAACAACATTTATGCCGGATGCATGCAAAGAATTGAGTCAGTGAAAGATTGGATCGGTGATCCAAAATAAGTTGGGTTTGTAAAGATTGGGCCTAGGGTCCAAAGTCAAGTCAAGTTGTAAAGGTTGTACTAGTGGTTCAAAGTGGATTATCAAGTTAGTACAAATTGGACCATTAGTCCAAAGTGATCAATTAGTTGATGACAGTTGTGTTTCTAAAGTCCAAGTATTGTCGTCGAACGTTTTTTAAATCTGTGTAATACACCGAGAGCGGGATTAATAAGACTTAATAATAATGATTTCAAAAGCACGAAAGAAACAGTTTTACTTATTAACAAGATTAACAACGTTTTTTGAGCCTGTTCAAGTGCAGTAGGTTTACTCACTCAGCTTGTATCCAAACTGACGACTCCCATATCCTGGACAATCAAACGTCTTGATCTTGCAGAGACTGACTACCCGGAAGAGTAGTACGCCGAGGAAGGTTATAGGTTGCAAGTTAGCTGGTAGGAACTTAAGACTAATAGTTTTGTTTATCTTTGTTTAGTAATTGAGGCACTAGATGCTGATCTTGTTAATATTATGATGTGGGGCTCTATACCCAAAATATTAATCTCTTTTCTCTTCTATTTTCTATGGCATTGTAATAATGAGATTTATGACTCTAATGATGATGTTTAATTTTATGTATGCCTAGAACTACCATGTTTATATATATATATATATATATATATATATATATATTGCTTCTGCTTATGGTTTCTATTTTTTTTAATTGTTGTGGACAATCATGAGATATTCAACTTGCCACGTATCCACAAACCCATAACAGAAAATATTTTAAAATTTTCCTATTTTGGCTACTCCGGGACGTGACATAGATTTTTGGTATCAAAGCACTAGGTTTAGTTATGCTCATTGATTGTCCTACACGTTTGAGTCTTAAGAAGCTAACAAACAGTACTGAATATTGCATATTTATGTGCCAATATAATAGATATAGTGCTCATTTAATCCCCAAATCCCTAATTTTACATGCATTTTGGAATTAATATAGTTTAATGATGATGTCACTCAAATGCGTATAATTATGTACTTTAACATATTTTATATGTTTAGGTGAAAGTGAAGTAAAATAAAGGGAGAGAAAGAAGTAGTAAGCACACAGGATTATTTCCAATTGTTTACATCCCAAGTGTGAAAGGCACTAATTGCCTTGAAAGCGACATATTTACTATTAAATAATTTAAAAAAAAAATCAAATGAAAGAAGAAAAAAAAAACTAACATTCCAAAAGAAAAAAAAAACCTTGATGGTGAAGTTTTTGTTTTCGTTTTCCTCTCTCTCTCTCTCTCTCTCTTAGTATCTGCAGGGTTGAAATTCAACAGCTGTCAGAAGAACGAGGAAAAAAGGGATGCGAGAAGAAAAGCTTGGAAAGGTTCAGTTCAGTGACGAATGGGATGATGTATTTTCATCATTCCTTTGTCTATAAAATGAAGGCAGAGAAGAGGCAAATGGGGCAGAACACAATACAGAGAAATTATACAATGCACCATCATAGAGAGAATAGTTTAGGGAGGTTATCATGTAAGCACTTCATAGTATCCCTAGAAGTAGGAAATCACTACAACAAATATGGTTTTTTGCCACGCCCGGATGCGTGGCTAATAGTCAAAACGTGCGTGGCTAAAAGTATTTGCCACGTAGTCCGCGCAATGCATGAGCGTACGGGAAAGTGGGGTAACGAATAAAATTACACGACGCAGTCAACGCATTGCTAATAATATTTTTATTAGCGACGCTCCCGCGCGTGGCAATTAATCCGCAAATGCGTTGCTAATAAGTGTCTTACTTAACAAAAATGACTGCGTCGCTAAAAAAAATTATTATTAGCCACGCATTGATACGTTGCTAATAGTGAGTATAATTATCAGCCACGCATTGGTCCGTGGTTAATAAACCACTATTTGCCATGCAACAAAGCGTGGCTAATACTATATTAAGTATTTCCATAACTATCAGCAACGCTTATCTGCGTGGCAAATAATGTAGTATTTGCCACGCTCATACACGTGGCAAATAATCTTTAATTATTTCAAATGAATATTAGGCACGCAATAAATGTGCGTCGCAAATAGCTGTACCAAATTTGATATATTCTTTTCCATTTTTTTGAAAAAAAATATTATTTGAACTAATAAACCTGCTAAAACTCCAATTCGATCAATAACCAACAATAATTCTAATCTTCATACATTCATTCCAATAATTTGTCAATAACATAACCAAACCAAACCAAACCTAGTCGCAAATTTAAAAACATAGTTATTACAAACCACAATATCAAAAGATGTTCAAATACTAGTACAAAAGTATCGTAAATATGTCTAAGGAAAAAAACTGTATAAAAATTGAGAACAAGATCATCCAATGCAGGTACTAGTGCCTCCCAATCTGAAAATAGAAAAGGAAACAAAAAAAGCATTAGTGATAAAATTGTTTATAACAATCGAACTTAAAAATAAGATAATAAAAAATGAGGTGTGAGGTCGTGTAGGAGGTGTGAGTTCCGGTCTCGTGCCTCTCCAAGTGCTGGAGCTCGCTTCGACCCCACAAAACCTCAATACATAGTTATAAAAGGCCTAAAGATGTTATTTTGTGTATTATCATGTAACTTGCAAACCGTGCGTAGGATTTATGTTCCGTTAGTTCCCGCAAGTCTAGTTAGTTGTGTGGGAGGTGTGGGTTCCGGTCTCATGCCTCTCCGAGTGCCGGAACTCGTTTCGACCCCCCAAAACCTCAAAACTTGCTTAAAAAAGGACTAAGGACAATATTTTGCTTATTATCGCGTAACTTGCAAACCGTGTGTAGGAATTGCCTGCCGTTTATTCTCGCAAGTCTAGTTAGTCGTGTGTGAGGTGTGAGTTCCAATCACGTGCCTCTCCGAGTGCCGGAACTCATTTCGACCCCCCAAAACCTCAATACATAGTTATAAAAGGCCTAACGATGTTATTTTGCGTATTATCGCGTAACTTGCAAACCGTGTGTAGGATTTGCGTGCCGTTAGTTCCCGCAAGTCTAGTTAGTCATGTGGGAGGTGTGAGTTCTGGTCTCGTGCCTCTCCGAGAGCCGAAACTCGTTTTGACTCCCCAAAACCTCAATACATAGTTATAAAAGGCCTAAGGATGTTATTTTGCGTATTATCGCGTAACTTGCAAACTGTGTGTAGGATTTGCGTGCTGTTAGTTACCACAAGTCTAGTTAGTTATATGGGAGGTGTGAGTTCCAGTCTCGTGCCTCTCCGAGTGCCGGAACTCGTTTTGACCCCCCAAAATCTCAAAACTTGCTTATAAAAGGCATAAGAACAATATTTTGCTTATTATCGCGTGACTTGCAAACCGTGTGTAGGAATTGCATGGTGTTTGTTCCTACAAGTCTAGTTAGTCGTGTGTGAGGTGTGAGTTCTAGTCTCGTGCCTCTCCAAGTGCCGGAACTCGTTTCGACCCTGTGTCTATCTCTCTCCTGGTGGGGTCCACTGACACTGTGGAGTCCACAGTGTTTGTGGGGTCCACAGTGTTTGTGGGATCCACAGAGGAGAGAGATAGACACATAAAGTTTATGTATCTTGTTTATGTGAGATTCTTATGTGCCCCAAGAGTTATCCAATTTTATATTACAATCATGTACACTGGTTTTTTTTTTTGCTAAAGACAATCATGCATGTGCATTGAGGTTTTATGTAGTGCTTGAGTCCATGGATCAGGGAGCACTTAGAAGATCCTCAAGACCACGGGTGTAAACTATGGATATCCAGAGATGCAGGTTCGGGTGCTGTTGGAAAAATCGATTTAAAGTTAGTTTTTAAACGCGCAGCGGAAAAATCAAGTTATAAAAACTTATTGGTATCCCAGGATGTACTACTTGTCAATTCCATAGATGCGTACAAAGGGGAAACAAGAATTGTACCTTAGTGTCTTGAACCCAATTATGAAAATTCAACTTCCAGCAGCCTCCACTAGATGGTCTTCACCCTTATGACTCCTGTGGATGCTCCCGGAGAGGCTAGGGTTGGTGGGAACCCTAATAGAGAGGATAGGAAGGTTTGGAAACACTATAATAGTTTCTGCAGCGTCTGGTTTGTAAAAATGACGAACTTCTTTTCCAGAACGTAGCTGTCCTATTTATAGATTTCCAGAACTGACCTAGACTTCGACCGATCGATCGAGCCAAGATCAATCGATCGAACCTGTCGTGGCTTCGATCGATCGAACCAACTTCGATCGATCGAACCTGCCTTGACATGATCCTCATGTGCCTTTCCAAGCATCCTAGCAGAGCTAAGAGTGGGACCTCCTAGGCTCTTTATTGTTGGCTCAGACCAGTTTGTTAATTACCATGACCAAACTCTTTGATCAACAAACTAACCAACTGGTCAGTTAACGTTTACTCCACTATAAAACGATAACTGAACTCCAACGCAAAAGAACATATCCGAAGCGATGACTAGACTTGTATGGTGTACTAATGTCCTTCTACCATTTGCATTCGTAATCATATTCAGGTAGTCGGATAACTGTTACTGTCAACCTGAATCATGATTACTTCTTATATTCCTTGAGTCCCATTCACCTCTCACGATTACCAAACATGTCGATAACTCTTATCAACAAGACTGCAGTACTCAGTAATCAACTCGTTGACATTCTCAAGGGAATGCTTACTCTGAATCAGAGGGTAGATTCTATCTTGACAATATATGTTCACAACCCTGTGAACATGACATACCCAAGATACCCAGGTGTTGATCTTCTATAGACCTCACTAATTGGTAAGTCAAAGTAGTCATATCCACAGTCTGTGTTCATAATCGTCTCAAGATTGAGAACATGTACCTTATACAAGTTATGAGTTCCTATCGACTGTTTGACAGTATTGAGTGTCAATACGAAAGCTCAGGTCCGTCAATGCACTATAAGCATTAGCATACTAACTAAAAGTCACACTCTAGTGATTGAGATTCATCATTCCATCCAATGGTAGTTAATGATGCTACAGTGTATACCTGATGAGATATCCAGTCTCATCATCCACTGTGACAAGTTCTACATAACAAAGAATAGTAATTTGTATCTCACTTGTATGTATCTCATACATACACAAATTACTTACTATGATACTTAAGGATAACAATCATCTCATGAAAGAAACATACATAACTCAATGTAAAGCTGGTATCCATATATTAAAATGTCAATGTCTCATATATAAAGTAATGGTTTGAGGGCACAAACCCAACAGCTGCAACAAAACATAAAGCCTAAAGAATGAATTGGGCCCTTTTTCTTTTTTCTTCAAAGGACTAGGTAAAATAATAGAAGTTCTATTATGACACTTACAACTTTTTGGAGCCTAAAACATTGAAATTTTTGACCTTTTGCTTAATTCAGCCCTGCAAAGATGAACATTATACCAAAACCTTGAACTCTTAAAACCGCTTTTGAAGTCATCGTCCCTCAACATCTCGTTTATGCAAACCCTAACTTCGACGTCCTCATAAGCCATTTTTGGACAATGGAGTTGCAAAGGGAGAACTCAAAATAAAATTGCAAAACGCTAACCTTGAATTTCCCAATTTAATCTCTTTGGATCGAATCAGTATAAGTTAAGGTTTTTAATTCTATTCAATGACTCCATCGGATTGAGTTGAATACACACTCTGTCAAACATGAACGAGCACATATATAAGAACCCTTAGGTTGTAGATTGCATAAACACCCTACCTTTTACACCCAACTACCATTTTGATCATGTTCTATATATTAATTTGTTAAGGAGTCATTTTCATGTGGAAATGGTGGTTGCCAATATTATTTTTATTATTA
This sequence comes from Hydrangea macrophylla, assembly GCA_033977485.1. Taxonomy (NCBI): domain Eukaryota; kingdom Viridiplantae; phylum Streptophyta; class Magnoliopsida; order Cornales; family Hydrangeaceae; genus Hydrangea; species Hydrangea macrophylla. The sequence continues at coordinate 90,249,390 of CM066986.1, forward strand.
TTTTTCATGTGAGTTTCCAACATATATTCATATCCTATTTTGGTATTTGAATCCTTTTGCTTCCGAATTTAATGGTCTACTTATCGTACATGTTGTGTTTTGTTTATAATTTTAGTATTCCATAGTTGCTTGGTGAAAAAAATTATTTTTAGATCAGTCTAGTTTCATGTTGTCATTACACATGTTTTTAAGTACGTTTTTGGTTTAAGAATATGGAGCTCATCTATCTATCTATCTAATTAACAATATATAAAAGCCAAAGCCAAAGCCAATGCCAAAGCCAAAGGCCTCTCCTTAGAGTGTCACATGGCACTCTCCTTTGGTTTCCATTTTGCCATATGGAATATCTTTATTTTTTTTTTTCCCTTTTTGCAGATTTGTTTTAGAGTCACAAAAGGATGTACTTTCCCATTCTTCCACGTACAGTGAATTTTGGTACTTTATGAAGCTTTACCACAAGCATTGGCCATGAGTCACTAAAGTAATCAATGCATGTGAAAATTTAAGGGGTTTAACCTCTCAATTACTTTTATTTAATTGGGGCACTGAAAAATCAAAAGGCTCTCAACCGTTTAACTTCTTTATACAATTTTTCCCCCTTTTCTAACCTTCTTTATATTACGCATATATACATATATACACACACTTGAATGCAGCACATTACTTGGTGCTTATGTGGGTGTAATCCTCCTCATCAAGTTTGGCCAACCCAACTTCGAATATTTTAGGGTCAAGATTCTTATCAAGCAACACATTAGTGGCTTTGCTGTTGCAACTCAAGTTATATAAGATAGTTTGCACCTCTTTCCTTCAATCCTTTTCCTCTTCGTTTCTCTCTTTCTCTCTCTCTCTCTCTCTCTCTCTCTCTCTCTGTTAAGTTATATAAGATAGTTTGCACCTCTTTCCTTCAATCCTTTTCCTCTTCGTTTCTCTCTCTCTCTCTCTCTCTCTCTCTCTCTCTCACACACACACACACACACACACACGCATATATTCGTATGTGTGTGTGTGTATACATATGTATTTATACATGTGAACTTCTTGCTTTTTCACTTGATTGTAGGTGAGCTGCAAAAATGTTGGTAGAACCTGGACCGGTATGTCATGATTCAATCTTTGACTTTTCGAATTCTATTAGACATTCCATAGCAATGGATTTTTAGATTTTTGAATGGGTAGAATTTTTGAGTTGGATGTAGTTTAAACTCTCAATTTTGTGGATTGGGAACAACATTGGTGGTGTTGTTTTGCCTAAAATATTGCAAAGTTTGAGCATATGATTGCTACTTTTAGTTCTTCTTTACCAATGATTTTGGCGTAGTCATTCTTTTAAGCGGTCAGGCTAATAGTTTTTTTAAACACATTTTTATTTCATGTCGTGCAATAACTTATTTTTTTTGTCCAAGAGAAGCTACACTGCTAAATGGGAGCTTCTCCAAAATTTTGAAAAAAAAAACCTATTAAATAAATACTACAAACTCTCTCCCTATCTATTATTTTACTTTACTCTCTTACAAATATTTAAGCACAAAATAGTCTAATATCCACAATATCTAAACAAATTATTTAGGGTTATAGTACAATATATCTCTGAAAATGAATTATAAATTATTTGAAAATAGCCCGTGCATGGCACTGATTTTCGCCTAGTTTTGCTCTAATTATTGAGGCACCAAACATGATTTTGAACGCATTGGGAATTTGGCAAGACTGTAATTGTAATTGCAATCATAATTGACAAGAAGCAATTCAAAGTATTTTTGACTAATCCACTTTCTTTTTTTTTTTTTTTTTTGGCCGCTATAACTTCTGCCAAACGAACCCTTACATATCATTAACGGCATAGTTGGTAGAAAGTCTATTTTGTATAACAATAATGCTAGGTGTCAAAAGAAATGGTAAAAGATTTTTGTATATTTTTCTCTCAATGAGACGCCAAATTTATACAAAATACAGAGAGAGTTAAAAGAGGAAATTCTAAGAAGGAAAATAAAAACCTACGTTACATTCCTGTGAATATGCTATACAATAAATAAAAAATATTGACCATATTAACAACACTCCCCCTCAAGCTGGAGAGTAGATGTCAATCAATCCCAGCTTGTCGCATATAGAATCAATAGCACTTTTGGGAAGAGCTTTGGTGAAGATGTCTGCTAACTGACAGCTTGATGGAACAAAAGGAGTAATGATTTCTTTAGACTCCACCTTTGATCGGATAAAGTGACAATCAACCTCAATATGCTTGGTCCTCTCGTGAAAGACGGGATTACTTGCAATATGGATAGCGGCTTGATTATCACAGTAGAGAGGAGTTGGGTTTTGAGAAGGGAAACCAAACTCTTGTAAGAGAGTTCTCAACCAAGTAAGTTCACAAGCTGTGTGGGCCATAGCACGATACTCAGCCTCAGAACTAGAGCGAGCCACTACATTTTGTTTCTCACTTCTCCAAGTAACAAGATTGCCTCCAATAAAGGTACAAAAACCGGTAGTGGATTTTCTATCACACGGTGATCCTGCCCAGTCAGCATCAGTATATCCCTCAATACGAAGATGACCTGAAGCATGGTAAAGAAGCCCACGCCCTGGGGCATTTTTAAGATATTTCAAGATGCGTATAACAGCATCCATATGAGGAACTCGAGGGCTGGTCATGAACTGACTAACAATACTAACTGCATAAGAGATGTCAGGTCGGGTGATAGTTAGGTAAATAAGTTTACCTACAAGCCTCCTATACATTTCCGGATCATCAATAAGATTACTCATGTCTGGTAACAAGTTCAGATTCACATCCATGGGAGTAGCAACAGGTTTGGAGCCGAGATAACCTGTTTCTTCCAAAATATCAAGAGTGTATTTCCTTTGAGATAGACTGATACCTGCTTTTGACCTTGCTACCTCAATGCCAAGGAAATAACGAAGCTTACCCAAATCTTTGGTACGAAAGCTCAAGTTAAGATGATGAATCAAAGTTTGGATGCCTTTCTTATCACTCCCTGTGATGACAATATCATCTACATAAACAACCAATATGACAATACCGATACTTGTCTTCTTAAAGAAGACCGAATGATCAGCTTGACTGCGGGTCATGCCATGTGCAACAACTGCTTTACTAAACTTGTCAAACCAGTCTGTGGAGATTGTTTGAGTCCATAAATAGACTTCTTAAGATGACAAACACACTCCCCCTTGGACTCAAACCCGGGTGGTTGAGCCATATACACTATCTCCGTAAGATCACCATGGAGAAAGGCATTTTTTACATCAAGATGATGAAGAGACCAATCAAGAGATGCAGCAAGTGAAATAATAATGCGCACAGAATTCAGCTTGGCAACCGGAGAGAAGGTCTCAGTGTAGTCAATACCATAAGTCTGAGTGAATCCTTTGGCAACCAAACGAGCTTTCAAACGATCAACAGTACCATCAGGATTCTGTTTGATAGTGAACACCCAACGACATCCAACCACTTGTGCTCCAGTAGGTGTTGGAATAAGATCCCAAGTGTGATTCAATTCTAAGGCATGCATTTCCTCCTCCATAGCAGTTTTCCAGCCCGGATGAGAAAGAGCCTCCCTGTAAGACTTAGGAATAGCAGTAGATGATACAGATAAAGAGAAAGTCTTAAAGGAAGGAGACAAATGATTAAGTGAAACAAAATTGGATATAGGATGATCAGTACATGCACGCTTACTTTTACGGACTGCAATAGGAAGATCAAGATCTGAGTCAGAAGGAGGAAGAGCTGGATCTGCAGACGTCGAGGCGGTTGGGGGAAGTGGTGGAGAGGACCCCACAGGTGCAGGTACCCAAGATACACTCCGTGGTCGCCGTCGAGAGACACTTCGTGATCGACGAGGAACATTAACCTGAGAGATAGGGTAAGAACCGGGACAACAGTGGGGATTACAGGTGGAGAGATAAAAGGTTCCTGTAGCTGACCTCCGTCAGGAGAAAAGTATGGAATATCCTCAAAGAAGGTCACATCAGCACTTACAAAGTGCTTAAGTAAGGTAGGACTATAGCACCTGTATCCTTTTTGGGAACGAGAATAACCAAGAAATATGCATTTGTGGGCATGGGGATCAAGTTTGTCTCGACCAGGAGTTAGATTATGGACAAAACCAACACATCCAAACACTTTTGGGGGAAGAGGAAACGGGTTTTTGCCAGGGAATAGCATCTGAAAAGGAGATCACTTGCCTTTAAGAACCCATGAAGGCATTCTATTTAAAAGATATGTAGCAGTAAGAACTGCATCACCCCAAAAAGGCTTAGGAACATGCATTTGGATCATCAGAGCACGGGCAATAGCAAGAATGGGCCCATTTTTTCTCTTGGCAATTCCATTTTGTGCAGGAGTATGAACACAAGATGTTTGATGTATGATACCTTTAGATTCAAGAAATTGTTGAAATGAACTAACTTTGCTATATTCAAGGGCATTATCAGTTCGAAAAGCAAGAAGCTTGGAATTAAATATATTTGAAATTTCAGCATAAAAGGTTTGAAATGCATTAAACAACTGAGATCTATCTTTAAGCACATATACTTGTAGACACCCTAATTTTGACTGAACTATTAAACTTAGGGAAGTATTACCTCTAAGATCCGATGATGACAATGTCTGAACTAACCTAGGACTTTCAAAAGGTGATTCAAACTCTTCCGAAAGCTCTTCCAATTTAAAAATAAAAGAAAAAAGGAGAGAAATTCAGCATGAACCCCGAAAAACAAAGTCAACAGTTGACCCAGTGAAAAGTCAACGGGTCAAAAGGGAGTCAATCGTAAAATTTCCGAATTTCAAGATGAAAAGTCCCGGTAATTGTTCATTGGGTCTCCCTTATGCTAGAAATGATTTTTAAGAATTTTTAAATGAAAGGAATCGTGGTGAAATCGAAAGGCTTTTAAGGAGAATTGTGCAGAAAATCGATATTTTGCCTTCGGAGGGAGAGTTGACTTTTTTTTCTTAAGGATTTTGATTTTTTAGATATTTTTATTGAATCCAAATGGGGGGTATTTCCTTAATTACATTTAATGTCTTAAGTAAATACATAAATTAAAAGACATTTACTTACATGACATGAAATGAAATTAAGGTGCTGAAAATAGTGCTGAATTGCAGTGCAGCGACAGTCGGGGTGCACAAACGGCAGTCAGTGAATGCCGGTGCGGCACTCAGCGAGTGCCGCCTCGGCATCCAGTGACTGCCGTAACGGCTCTCAGTGAGTGCCGCTATGTTTCTCCGAGTGCCGCATTTTTGTGACAGCCTGTCCAAAATTAGGTCGGTTTATACCATCAAGTGGCGACGGGAATTAGGGTTTTTGACTGGGAATTTCCCAAAATAACCCCTAAAGATTGCCTATCTATAGAAGGTGTATATCCCATTACTACTAACTTGGAAAAATGGAATGTTAGGATCCCTAGGTTGATTCTCTTTAAAATCTCCCAAATTAGAGAGTAAGATAGAGAGATTTACTTGAAAGGAAGAACTAGAAGAAGGGTTTGATCATCATTTGGAGAAAGCCTTGAAGAAATTAAGAAGTTGAGGATACTTAGAGGTAAAAACTCTAAACTAATTAGTATATTTAGTAGCTCAATCACAATATATAGATACTTAGGACCTTTTACACATTTTCAAAACCTCTCTTCCCACCACATTTCATCACACACCACATATATTATGATTGAGCTTTTATGTCATTAGTTTGGATCAAAATAGTTCAATGGTTAAAGTTTAATAAAATCTTGCAAGTAAAACCTTGGTCATTTTCGTTTGACTATGTTTATCTCCTTGGATTTATAAGACTTTCAATGTCTTACCTAAATCCTTGTGTTTAGAGTCCTTCAATGTTCTTATGAGCTCATGATTCATGAGGGGATTGAGGTTGATTTTGGTATATTGAGTCAATGAGTTCAAACTTCATCCGTAGTTTGAGCTCATTACTTTGAGGTTTTATGAAGTCCTTTATACTTCATTAAAATTCATGAGTCCAAGTGTTATTAGCCTCCAATGACCATCAAATGGTAGGAGAAGTAGTTTAGTTTAAGCCCATCCCTATGGCTTAAGCTAATCCTTTTAGGTTTTGAGGAGTTCTTCATACTTCATTAAAACCTACATGTATGGCCATCAAATGGTAGAAGTAATAAGTTGAATCCAAGCTTTGGTCCATAAGTTTGAGTTCATTGTTTGGGATTTTGTGAAGTTCATTTCATACTTCATCAAAGTCTATAAGTTTAAGGTGTCTTTGACCTCCAATGACCATCAAATGGTAGAGGGAATAATTTGAGTTTAAGCTTATCTTCATAGTTTGAACTCATCACTTTGGGGTTTCATGAAGTTCGTCCATACTTCATTGAAACTTACAAGTTCAAGGTCTTTAGTCTTCAATGACCATCAAATGGTAGAATAAATGGCTTAGGTTAAACCTAACTTCATGGTTTAATAGGTGGGGTTAACAAATGAGGTTGAACTTGACAAATGAAAACAGTGAGTTCTCAAACTGTTTTTGATCAAAGATTTTTAGTGGAACATCGAACCGTTGGAATTAAATGAAACCAACGGGAAAATGTCTATAACTCAAAGTTTACCACTGTAATTTTTGTTTTTATTAGATTTCATGTTTAGAATGGTTTGGTCATGAGTTTTGTGAGTAAACAATAATCTGTCCAGAATTTCAGAACAGCAAACCCATTTCAAAATTGATGGATCAGAACCTTAACAAAGTTTTCTTGACTTCAAATAATTTTTTCTATGAGGTTTAATGTGTTAGGAAGATACCCTAAAAAGAACAAAGCATTTATGATTTTTTTACTAATTTTAGAAAATCAAACAAAATCTCTGGACAGAGACTTGTAAGTTTCTAAGTGATGTCTAGTTTTTGCCCATTGCCCAGAGATCCAACCGTTCAAACATTGATTTTCTTTTTGGGTTAGAAAATAGACTCACAGAGGCATCTTGTGTCCGAAATTCATTGACATCAAACCATGGAAATATTCCTTTTCATTTTTGGAGCGTCGGGTCTGCTCTCTGGAATTTTCATATTCTTGTGACAGATTTAACCAACTTTGTAAATAATGGTCCAAAAGACCTTTTTCATGACCTAGGGCTCATACCATGCTTTAACGTTGATTAAGTAAGCTTAAAACCAGAGGCTAAATGATCCAAATCAATGAATAGTTCATAGCTTTATATTGTTCATACTCATGTATCCATATGCATTCATCCATATAGATTGATACTTGTAAATAGAATTCACCTTGCGTTAAGATTTAGGATTTAATGATGTGTTTTGTTTAAAGTATGTGAACTAACCCTCTGTTTTGTAGCGCTTTCGAGGTACATTTTCTCAATCTTTTCTCTAGTTTGTTTATTTATTGATTTTAATTGATTTTTAACTCCATGTACGACACCTTAGAACTAGGATTTGCCTTATATGTATATATGTTATTAGAGACTCTTTTTAGGATTTTCTCTTATTCGCACTCATTGCACGTTTAATTCGCGGCATGGATCCAGGGTAAGTTCTATAGTTCCCTATTTGCATATCATATTGCTTGCTACTTGAATTATGTGATTTTTGAATGATATTTTATCACTTACAATCTTACACCCTTCAGACATGCTTTTGTAATGTATATTTATACATATGTATTAGTTGAGGACACATTTAGATTAATAATTCGATTAAAAGGATGTTGAGTAGAGGCCTATCGCGAGATAGGATGAGAAGGGGTGTTTTAGTCCGATGGGCTCCTTCCCTTCTCATTCCGTAATCCCCGGACCTAGTTAATCTCTGGTTTCTAAAAGATCGGTTTGCTTTTAAATGGTTTCTTAATTTTTCCTTTTAAAAATTAAGTGGCGACTCGTTTTGTTTTTGAATCTGAATTTGAAAAAGAAGTTTTAATCAGAAAAGCTGTGGGTAAAAGAGGAAAATTGCGATATCCACAATACCCATGTTAAACGAGAATGATCATCAATAAAAGTAACAAAGTAACGAGCTCCACATAAACCAGTTGTGCGAGCTGGACCCCAAACATCAGAGTGAACTAGCTCAAAAGGATTTAAACATGGTTCATTATTTCTAAGTTTAAAAGTAGCTCTACGATGCTTACTAAGTTCACAAGTCTCACAATTAAAACCAGAAAAACTAGGTAAAGATGGAACTAAATGTCGAAGACTAAGAGACGATGGATGCCCTAGACGACAATGCCACTGATATGGTGAAGTGGTAGAATGAAGAGCTGATCGATCCAGAGTAGAAGACGGCTGGAAAAAGTAAAGTCCATCCTTCTCAAATCCCCCACCAATTGTCCTCTTCGTCTTTAGATCCTGAAAGACACAATGAGTGGGATAAAAGGTTACTGAACAGTTTAAAGAATTGGTGAGCTTGGGTACAGATAATAGATTAAAAGGAAAGTTAGGTATATATAACACAGATGAGAGATCAAGAGTAGGAGTGCTAACAGTACCAATTCCGTGAACCAATGTTTTGGTGCCATTAGCTATTGTGACAAACGAAGGAGCTGGAATAGAAGAAAAATTTGAAAGAAGAGACGAATTACCTGTCATATGATCAGAGGCCCCTGAATCAATGACCCAAGGGAGACTAGATGAGGAATGAAGACATGCGTTACCTGAAGCAACTAGATTGGCTGTGGACGAGGACGAGGACCAGGAGGCATTGACTCGCTGAAGAATAGAATCATACTCAGACTTAGTCATAACAACTTGCTCTTCAAAAACGGAAACAGGGTTGACACCATCACCAGCAGCCTGATTTACCCAAGCGGGCTTACCATGAAGTTGCCAACAGAATTCAACGGTGTGGTTATTTCCACCACAATGAGTGCTATTCTTGGTGCCGCGGCCACCGCGGCCACCACGACGACCACCACGATAATTGTTGGAACCACCACCACCGCGACCAGCATCATGGCCACGATGGGCTCCAATATGTGTGTCAAAGCGCCCTACAGAGGCTGCTAAAGCAGAACGATCATCCTTCGCAGGTGCAGAAGAGTGAATAGAGGCACGCCTAACCCGAGCAAAAGTCTCACTGAGAGTGGGGACATCTTTCCCAGAAAGAATCTGAGAACTAATAGTGGCAAATTCTGGCTTAAGACTAGAGAGAAATTTAGCAACCTGGAATTCTTCCTGATGTTGTTGTTGAGTCTTCATGTCAGTAGTCAACGGCTGATAAACATTGAGTTCGTCCCACATACCCTTAAGAACAGAGAAGTACTCTTCAACTGAACGATCACCTTGCTGAAGCGTAAAGATGTCTTGATAGAGCTGATAAATCCGAGAAAGATTATGCTCGGAGGAATACAACTCCTTAAGAGTATTCCAAATATCCTTAGAAGATTCCAGACAAGAAACATTATTGAAGACCTCAGGCTCCAAACTATTCCATAACCAAGTCATGATTTGCGCGTCTTCCCGCTCCCATAAAGCAACCTTGGTTGTGTCACAGAGTTTGGTGGCCGTGAGATAAGATGCTTTGTCTCGTGCCTTCAAAAAAACAGTGACAGCACGCGACCATTGAAGGTAATTGGAACCCTTCAATTTAGTGCTCGTTATTGAGCCCAAGAAGTGAGGATCTTTGGTTCCATTTTGATCACCCATTATAATAAGAGGAAAAAAAAATGAAAGATGTGCTGATTTGAAATTTTCAGAAAGTTCTGAGGCTGATTTGCAAATGACAGAAAAGATTGGGCTGATCTGTAATTTCAAGAAATTTCAGGGAGTCTGAAATAATTAAAAAGAAACTTTGGGTCAGGAGAGAAATAATGAGTGTGAGGGGTATTTTGGAACAGAAGTTAGGATCGGAAGAACAAGAGAGGCTCCGGCAAGGATCAACGGAGGTCGGAAAGACTCCGGCGAGAGGCTCGTGGTTGCACAAGCTGAGAGAAAGGCCTGGAATGCCTAGGCGAGACATAACAAGGCAGCTGTTTCGAGGTGAGACGCAGCAAAGGCTGCTGATCTGAGATGCCACGAAGAACTTTGAGATGCCACAAAAGGCTACGATCTGTGAGTGGTCGCCGAGACGAGAAGAGAAGAGAAGAAATCAGAAACTAAATTTTCTCTGCTCTGATACCATGTCAAAAGAAATGATAAAAGACTTATGTACATTTTTCTCTCAATGAGATGCCCAATTTATACAAAATACAGAGAGAGTTAAATTAAAGAGGAAATTCTAAGAAGGAAAATAAAAACCTACGTTACATTCCTGTGAATATGCTATACAATAAATAAAAAATATTGACCATATTAACAACACTAGGTATACACACTTTTCTACACACTTTTTGACACATTATGCTTTAAATGTATGTAGCTTGTGCTGTTTGAATTTTTCACACTTTTTTGTGCACCACTTACACAACACAAGGTACATACATTTTTCGCCTAGTTTTGCTCTAATTATTGAGGCTCCAAACATGATTTTGAACGTATTGGGAATTTGGCAAGACTGTAATTGTAATTGCAATCACAATTGACAAGAAGTAATTCAAAGTATTTTTGACTAATCCACTTTTTTTTTTGGCCACAATAACTTCTGCCAAACGAACCCTTACATATCATTAACGGCATAGCTGGTAGAAAGTCTATTTTGTATAACAATAATGCTAGGTATACACACTTTTCTACACACTTTTTGACACACTATGCTTTAAATGTATGTACCTTGTGCTGTTTGAATTTTTCTTTGTGCACCACTTACACAACACAGGGTACATACATTTAAAGCTGTGTGTCAAAAAGTGTATGGGTGTAGTAGTACTCAATAAGTTCGATTGACAATATTCATAGGGAATTGTTATAGCCACTCCATCATTAAACTAAGGCACTCCATGGTACTACTCTCAGAGCATGCGGTACTATATATGCAATGCATGACATGCATGGTACCACATACTTTAAGAGTAGTACCATGGAGTGCATTAGTTCAATGATGGAGTGGAAATAGCATCACCCTATTCATATCCTTTGCAAACATTAAGCTATAGGTCCTTATAGTGAACACTTTCCAATCATAGGTCCCAACACCTTTTTTTTTAACCTCAAAATGCCCCTTTGAAATCATATTCACTGTTTTTCGGCACATTTCACTATTTGAATAGCAATTTCAATGGCATTTTACCGTCTTTTAACAAATTTTATTTTGTTTTAACTCATTTTCTTACCTTGTAACGTATTTCACTGTCTTTCATCTAAAAGTAAGTGTTACATAATCAAAACAATAGGCTGACAAATGTTAGATTTTATTTATGAAAATCTAATTTGCGTGAAAAACTTTTGGTTGTTCCAAGAACTACTTCTTATTGAATCTAGCATTGTGTAGACAAATATCCTTACCTTTTTGAATCCGATAATCAAAGTAGAACACTTGTAGTGAACTCCCGAAGCTTCCTCTAGATGATCTTCTCTCCTACGTCTTCTTTGAATACTCCTTGGAAGGTTAAGGTTTGTGGGAGCCCTTCAAAGACTAAGTAGGATGGTGTGGAAAAGCTTAAGAAATAGATTTAGGGCCTTTTCTTTGAAGAAAAATGAACAACCATTAATTCTGCCTCTAGTAGGTCTTTAGAAAAATGAACAATCCATTGCCAAAGCCAGCTATCAATTGGTCAACCTCTTTTATGCCTTCCTAGTATTCTATTGGAGCTAAGAATGGAGCCTCCTAGGTTCTTGATTATTGGCTTAGATCACTTATTAATTCCACTGTGATTAAACTCTTTAATCAAATGAATTAAACAAGTTATCAGTTATCGTTAATACCACTAAATAACGATAATTGCACTCCAATGCATAAGAACATATTCGAAGTGATAACTAGACTTTTAAGATGACACTAATGTCCCTCTAACTTTAGCATTCGTAGTCACATTCAGGTAGTCGGATAACTAATACGAATTATGATTATATATTATATTCCTTTAGTCTCATTCACTTCTCATGATTACCAAACATGTTGATGACTATTTATCAACAAGACTACAGTTTTCAGTAACAAACTTGATGCATTCTCAAGAGAATACTAACCTCTCCGCCCAAGCCCGTCCAAACCCGAGTAAATTACGAGTTACCCTAAGGCCAAGCACGGATTAGTCCACCCAAGTTGTAGCCTACTATAAGCTAAAATATAGAGTGGTGCAGTGCTTATTGGCCCAACTAACAAGCAACACCAAGGTCCAATAGGCAAGTATCAATGGTATAAACAGGCCAAAGCCCAACTCAAATCAATCCACCAAAAAGAAAAGAAGTTTCAAAATATGATTGGAATTTTTTTTAAAAAAAGGTAAGTTATATGGACACCCCTCATGTATTGCTGTTTGACATTAACATCCCCTAAACTAAAAACTCAACGAAATAATCCGCTCAATTAGATGTGAGGGGATCAGTTTGAGAAGAAAAATGATAGTTAAAGGGGTGAGATTGTTAAAATTTTTAGTTTAGGGGTGTTTATGCAATTTACCCAACAAAAATATGCCTGAAATTCCATAGCGTTCACTTCCACTGAAAAAGCAAGTGAAGCAACACAAGTACACAACTTTTTCCAGATTCAAGACTTCCCAAACAGCTCTTTAAAACTCGCCGGAAACCACCTCCAATTTCCTGCAATGTCGGCGGCGAAGCCTCAACCGCCACCGTCCTCCACCGCAGCCGCCTGCTCTCTGCAAAGATCTCTCCTCGCTCTCGCAGTTCTAACCCTAATCTCCTTCACATATCTCTCTCTCAAGTCCCTCCACTCCCCTCTTCAGTACACCTCCTACCACAAATTTCACACTCCTGCTCTTCTGGTAATGTTTTCGATTCACACACTTTTTTTTTTTTCTCTCTCTCTCTCTTTCTAATTTTCCCGAGAAAATTCTCGCTGATTTTTGTTTGTGATCTTGATTTTGAAATTTTTTTAGGAGGTTAAAGAAATCAGCGATTTCTTCGAGGATTTGTCTGATGTGTATCATTCGCCGAAGATATTCGGGCTGAACTACGAAGAAATGGAGAAGAATTTCAAGGTGTATATATATCCAGATGGTGATCCGAACACATTTTACCAGACGCCGAGGAAGCTCACCGGAAAGTATTCGAGTGAGGGCTATTTCTTCCAGAATATCAGAGAGAGTCGATTCCGTACCAATGATCCAAATCAGGCTCACCTATTCTTCATCCCCATCTCCTGCCATAAGATGAGGGGGAAGGTATATTATAAGATTTTTCCGTATATACATATATATATATATATATATAAATATTCGTGGCTATAGATCACTGTTCCATTCATGTAATCGATTGTTGAACTCATTTATGTACAGAAGAGATGTAGGAGTTGTAGTCTTGTAGAGTTATTTTTAATAATTTGATGCTTGGTGTCCTATCAAGAATCTACTACTGACCAATGGAAAGCTACAAGTTTAATAGGCCAAATATTCAAATCCACATGATTTCATTTTTGAAGTTGAAGCTTGAGAGTATCGATCTCATCGATCTTTCTGAAATCAATGCTTTAATTGAGTGTGAATTGAACACATTCGATGGAAGGAGCTTTGTTTCTTTTACTGCATGATCTATGTTACCTCGTTTGAACACAAACTTTCTATACAAATTTTCAAGGGACCAAATTATGACTTGTCGTTAATTAAGTAAACATGATACAACCTGAGTTAGAAGGTTAGTATTCTTTTTAAGGCTGCTATTGGGTTAACCCGTCTTTCTTGGATTTAATAAGATCGATTTCCCCAGTTCTATGAGCAGTAGTGTTCTCTTGACCTCTTTGTGAACTTGTTCACTTGGAGCATTTTTGACACATGATGGATTGCCAGCCCAGTTGAATGTTTTTCATGATATTGATGTAGTGTATATAAGAAGATTTGGGGCCTAGATCAACTTGAGACAATGTTGTGCCTTGGGCTTTTATAAAAAGGTGCCAGAAAAGTGTGCGTAGGCGTGACTATTTGAAGGGGCTTCGCCTAGAACACGACAAGGCGCAAAGGCTGAGCCCAATTGAGCTTGAGCCTTATTTAACAACAGAGACCCACCAAATAAAAAAAAAAAAGAAGAAGAAAAAACAAGAAGTTGTTTGACTTACATGAGCCACTTCCTCCTCCCTTTCATTCACAAGTAAATTTTCCTCGTATGGTACAAATGTTTTGTTGAAGATTTTAGTATTTGATAATGCACACATTTGCAAATGTAAATGTCCCCACCTTGTATCCATATGAGTGGGATTATGTCTAGGTGTGAAATATGAAATTGAAGTTAATTACTAACTTCTGAGGTGGTTCCTTTTGATTATTGAAGTCTCTTCTTCCGTCTAAAATTTGAGTCTTTCCTATGCATATGATGCTTGGACAATGTTATGCAGGGAACTTCCTATGAGAACATGACCATAATTGTCCAAGATTATGCGGAAGGTTTAATATCCAAGTATCCTTACTGGAATAGGACATTGGGTGCTGATCATTTCTTTGTCACCTGCCATGATGTGGGTGTAAGGGCAACTGAAGGACTTCCTTTTCTGGTAAAGAACTCCATTCGAGTTGTGTGCTCCCCAAGCTACGATGTTGGATTTATTCCTCACAAAGACGTTGCACTTCCTCAAGTTTTGCAACCGTTTGCTCTTCCAGCTGGAGGAAATGATGTTGAAAACAGGTAATACCATGAAAAGTTTACTCTCCCTTCCCCTTTTTGGATTTTTGTGGTTCATCTGCAAAGTGACTTGATATTTCTTGAAGTGCTCATTTTTTGCTTTCATCTTATCTTGGTCAACTGAAAATTCTTAACTTCCTTTGTTTGGTGTGTTCTTGTAAATGAAGATGAAACCTTTTAGGTAGCTCTTAGATGAGGTGCTTTCCACCTTAAACTTTAGCATCACATCGCATTTCATGAGGAAACTTAAAAAAGGAAAGAAATATGGGGGAGAAAACAAATTTTTTTTTAACCTGTGTTCTCTTTACATCTATTGCTTTATCAGTTCGATGGGTGCTTTTTGAAAATTACTTAGACGCAGTATATATAGAAAGGTTGAGAGAGCGACCTTGCACTTGTTTGGTGACGGTTTCTGCAAATAATTTTTGGATACGGGACAGGGGTTCAGGTTCTAATCTCTTCTCTTCTTGTAGTCAAGTTCTTCTTACCAAGCAGAAGTGGAGTATGGAATTGCTGAAGAGTGGTGATGCAAATGATCTGTCAAGAAAGTTTTTAGAGTATAGCAACTATTATAATAAGGGTGAAAAAATTAAGTTCAAATGTCAATATAGTTATTGGTAAGACTCTAATTTGGAGCTTGCCTAAAGGATTAGTTTTATTGATGCATTTGTTGTTGATTTAAGTATTTTTCGTCTAGGGTTACTTAAACTAATCATATTGTAGGATATAATTGAGCTGGGTTTAGGTCTTGGGTTTACCGACGTAATTTTGGTCTCATTGGGTGGGTTTTAAGTTGGGTTTAGACAAGTCTTGGTCATCAGTCAAGCTTGGCTACTTGGGCCCCTAAGTTCGTTTGGTCCTAAGTTTACCAAGACTCCAAGATCTACATTACTATAAAATGATGTATTAGCTTTCTTTTGAGTAACTAATAGATATTTCAACGTGCATAATCAGAGAAAATTAAATATTGTACAAACATATGCATATATATATATATATATATATTTTGAAGTACGGTATATGTGAGCACCTCCCCCTTAAATGAGTTCATTTGAACTGCAGGTGCATAGGCCTTGCATCTTCTTCTTCTTTGCAATCAAGTCTTACTATCCGCTCTTTCATCAAAGATCAAACATGGAAACTCGTAAGACTCTCAAAATCCAAAATTACTCTTGCTATTTAGCGGGACATGAACAGCTCCTAAATAGCCCTCCAAGGCGTTTTCACAAGCCTAAAATGTCAATTCAACACGCCTTTACCCAATCCCAATCCTTTCTACGGTCAATCTAAACCTCAATAATGGACTTTTGTGAAGGTCCTGCATAACAACAAAAGTTGTGGATGGAAAAGAGTCTCTTTAGAAAAAGAAGTGTCACTTTAACAGAGTATCTTATGACTCATCTTGCGACCCTCTTTTTCAGGTTAGAAAAAAGTAAGTTGCCTCTTTGATGCTTCACAAAATAGTTTACCTTAGTATAGCACATCCAAGACATAAGCAAGTATGAAACTATCACAGTTGATTCAAATCCATGTACATTGAAAACCATTTTTATTCAGTACGAAATCATCGCAAAGAAGAATATTCTTCTTGTTTCTTTCTTTTTTTTTTGAATAATGTGAACATTGTGTTGGAAGTTGTAATGGTTCTCATTTGCAATGTGGGTCCAAATCCAATATGAGTTGGTTCTAAAGGATTAGTTGGCTCTGAATCTGGGCCTTAGTCTGAGGCCTAATCAAGTTGCTGATACATATTTTATTGAGGCCTGGGCATTGCACTTTTATAAAGAAGTGGGAAAAAGTAGTGCCTAGGCTAGGCCTGTTTGAAGTGGCTTCGTCTAGGACAGGGCGAAGCTGAATGGATGCTCCCACTTGAGCCAGCCTTAGGCGCACCTTTAACAACAGAGGTGTGGGGCGAGCTGTTGGATAGACGATCTTTAATTGAAAAGCGTCTTTTGCAAAAGTGGCTAGGTTTAACGTTGGTCATAGGGGGCAAGTGATGGAAAGAGTAGCAAACTCTACATAAGAATATCTCCATGCAAGCCTGTAAGTTTTTGATCCATATGTAGTTGTTTCCCGAGATTTGTTACGAGGATTACAGTTGGTCAATCCGACAATAGTAGGAATCTGAATCATCTTTTAGCTAATTGATCAACCTTGGCCGTAGAGAATAGAGAATCCGATTCAAGTTGAAAAAGAATTGGTAAGTTGGGAAGCAATGTTTTCTCCTATTCAATTTTCCAATTTGACCTTATTTTATGTATAATTTGACCAGTCGCCCTTGGTGGCAGAAAGGTTGGAGAAGCTTTCTGATTTTCGTCAATATACTACGCCAACTCCAAGACAATCAACTGCACTTCCCTATAAAGCTCAATGAAGTTGTAGGACACCAATTAATCTCTTAACTATGTATATCTTGTATGTAGACTCTTATGTGAATTCAACATGACTTTTTGGTGTAATGAAGCCATATCATAATAAATTACCATAATTTTATGTAGATTAAAGTAGAAAATTTCCAGTAGGAAGTGAACTTTACATCTAAATATTTCTTTTTCTTTCCTCATTATATCCTCTCTTCACTTCCCCATTCTCGAAAATATCTTTCTAACGAACTACAATTAAAATTTTCTGTATTATGGACACACACTGCCGATTCCGGACTCCTAGTTCCTAATTCCTCATTACTTCTGTCCCCGGATGTTAGAAGTTATGTTACAACGCCTCTGTTTGCAATAAATATCTGGTGTTGGTGTGTGCTGGGCGTGCCAGAGTCCACGTGGACTCAAAAAGAGGTTGAGGCAACCTAATCTAACTTCTAAATCAAACGACAGCTAATAAATGTGATTTACTAACAGTAAATGGGTCTTCACTCTACTCTGATGCAAGTAAGTAAAACTACAAATGGAAAGCAAGGAACAAATTAATTACTGGAAATCAAGAATACCTTCAACGACATCTTCATTGATGGATTTAAATACGATTACAATCACTCGAAGCAAAGCTAAGAAAAGAAACTCTTAAAAATCACTCAAGAACAAAGTATTGTTATGAGGAAAAGGCAAAAGTCTGCTAGAGCAGAAGTGGCGTGTGTGTTAGCCCCTTTTAATGTTGCACACCCTGCTCTATTTATAGATTTTTGGAGTAACCGCTGTCAATGGTAGTGGGTGAGTGGGTAGTGGCCCCTGATTTCTAGGCACGAATAGGTTACTGTATGCTCTTTCTGCCTCATGACCAGCTCCCATGATCTGTAGTGTACCCACCTTTGCCATGTTCTCTTTTCGTGCAACTACTTTTTCTTCCAGCTCAGCATATTTTGTGCCCACGTTCTTCACTTCAACCGTCCAAAGATCTAGTTTCATTTTTCTTTGAACTGCCTGACGTATACTAGCTGAAATACCTCGGTCTTAATTCTTGTGAGTTATCCGCTACCCTATCGGTATCGGTGACCGATATCTTCACGTGGATACCTCTCTGGATCTTTACCTGTTTATCAAGCCCGATCTTGTGCCACTCATCTACTGTTGGTCACTTTCAGATCCTATAACACCAATCACGCAATCATCGGCCTTATTCGTTGAGGCCGATGTATTTTCACCGATTCCCACTTACGTTGTTTGCCCTTCAATCTCGGTCTTAGATATTATGACCGAGGTATCCTTTGGGTCTTCAACTACACTTGTGCTGGGGATGTGTTACTTCGTAGATGGCCCTTAATTACATCGGCCTTATCCTGTCCATTTTCCATTTGATGACCTCATTATCCCATGTGCTTGTCCTGTGCCTTGAGAAACCCTAAATTAGGGTGTAAACAATGCCCCCCAAACGTCTTGTCAAACGTTGCGTTGTCAGTTTGACGAGACGTTTGAAATTCAAATTTAATGTCACCCTGCAGTTGGCGGCGTACGGCTCCACGTGGCATCACCCCAGTAGCCTTCTTTGCCTCGTTTCCAGAATCAAGGCACGCCTCTTGGGACTCCGTGCTCCCCAGTCATGATTACTCTTTCCCCTTCCTATGTAAGCCATATTCTACTCCTCTCACCTTTTCTTGCCTTAGTTGGAAAATTTTCTTTCTCTAAACTTTCCCGGAAAATTTCTTTTCTATTGTTCTTAGACTTCCATGGCTTCTTCCTCCACCACCAGTGCTTCGCATGCCACCGGCGCCACTGCGTCTTCTCCCGCCGCTACTGGTACTGCGCCGGCGGTCAAAACCAATGCTACTGCCGTCAAACAAGCCCTCGAAACCATTCCTGGGCTAATCAATCCTCAGGTATTGATTCCTTCATCTTCTGGTTCAACGGGACTTGATCCCTCCTTCGATTCTTTCCCCCCATCTTCTTTGGACCCGTACTTCCCTTTAGTTGTAGACGATAACGAATTGCTTTATCGCTCCTCTTCCTTTGATTGGGGCTCCCAGTACTCCCCTTCCAACCCTTTGAGGAATTGGCCTATTCCTTCTCCTGATTGGATTTCATGGGTGGACCGATTGGTGGAGGTGAAAAGGGACTTGTGGAAGGCCCTTGACATCTATGATGCCATTATGCTGAGCCGCGAGAAGTTCCTTCTTGATAAACCTCTCTTCTTTTCTTCTTTATTCTTCTGGTCGACCTCGGCCAATGTTTTCTTCTTTCGTTGCGGCCTCATGAGCCCGACAATTCAAGATGTTTGCTTCCTTACCGGTCTTTCCGCTCACGGTGAGGAAATCACTCCCAGCCTTTCTTCCAATTTCGTATTCGAATACCCCAGGACCACATCGGGCAAGGGTTCCAGGGTTGTTACTGGCTTTGGTCCTTTCATCACAGCCTGTATGGGACAAGGGGATGACTCTGACCAGGAGCACGTTGCTTTCCTGGTCTACTGGCTGAACCGCTTTGTGTTTTGCTCAGCCTCATACGCCGTTACCCAAGAGTATACCCATATCGCCCTTGCCTTGGCCGAGGGTCGAAGACTTTCTCTTGCTCCTCTCGCCCTTTCTCATCTTTACCGGGGTATTCTTGAACTCATTTTTTCAGAGTTTAAGAACTCGGGGGGTCCCCTCTGGCTCCTCCAGTGTTGGCTCCAATCTTATTTTCCCGAGAAATGCTCAGTTGACTACTTCGATCCCACCATTCTACCAGAGCATTCCTCGGCCTTCGCTTTTCATTTTGCCGGTATCAGCCCCATGGGCCTTTCTTTTGAGTACCTTTTTTCCTTCTTCTATGAACATATGGGGAACCGATCCCCCCAGCAGTTCCTCCCTTTTCATCCTCGGCTTAGATGTCCGAGCTGGCTTCTCCACAGTCCCGGCCAGGCTCCTGAGGCCGAGACAAAAGAGCATGAATCAATCTGGGCCAGCTTCCTAGTTGGCCGAGATCTATTGTATAGTCCTGTTGTGCCCCCTCGTAATAACAAGTGTGGAGTGGAGTATTATAATGCTCCCGCTTTAGCCCGACAACTCGGGCTAAAGCAACTTATTCCTATTCCCCCTTTCCGGACCTTCAATCGTTCCATGTCAGGGCGATCTCTCCTTTCCGACCTCGCCAAGGTCGAGAAGTGCCGAGCTTTTGGCAGAATGGCCCATGAAGGATTGGAATTCATCCCCTTCCAAGAGCTTCCTTCAACATCCACCGAGTTTGAGACTTGGTGGTCCAAAATATTGTCGGGCTTACGTTCTGAGCCTCTTTTTTCTGTACTTAGACGTATTTCTCCTCCTGTTGCCGAGAAACCATCCCGTTCCACTAACCCTTCTCTGGTTCAGGCTGCAGGTCACAAAAGGAAAGCGGCCACCTCCAAAGGTAAAACACCGTACCAAACCGTTCTGGCTTTTGAAAAATTCTTTAAATTCAAGTTTGATCCTAGGCACCCCGAGATCATGCGGTCCAATATGAAGTGGCATTTGAGGGCACTTGAGCAGGAACACAAGGATAAAACAGCAAGGGCATACAAAAAATACCTCCAGACGGTTGACTATTCTTCTGTCATGTCCTTTAAGCAGTTCCTCAAACCCTTTGAATGCCGTTCACCTTCCTTGCCCGAGGCCGATTTTGCAATTGCCATTCCGATGGTGGATAAACAGGCATCGTCAATGACGGAACCATGGGAGAGAGTCACATATACTGGATGGCATGATCTCGGCACGGTTGATCATTCATCGGCCATACGGGTTGTAGACACTGGAGCACCAGTTTTAGGTATTCTTTTCATTTGTTTCAATAAGCCTTCCCTCTATCTAATTGATTTTATCTCTATTCTTGTCCAAATGCTCTTCCTAGAGAAAACCCTTCTGGCGCGACCGATATCGAGTCGGATGAAGATATCCCTCTCTCCTCTCGTCAACGTCGTAACGTTGCCTCGGCAACCGTTAAATCTACCAAGGTATCAAATTTCCAGTATTTGTTTTGCCTTTAAAAATGTAAAATTTTGAGGCTGACCTACAGTTGTTTTGATATTAGGGGGCTGGTGGTGCAATTGCCAAGAAGACTGGCCAGGCGACGATGAAGCCTCCAACTTCTCGGGCGAAGATGCCTCCACCTCCAAAATCTCCTTCGAAACCTCCAACTCCAACATCCTCCCCAGCTGTACCTGTGGAGATGGCCCCTCAGATGACCTATGATCAGCTGATGGCCGAGCTCCAACGGTTGAGAGGTCTGGACGAGGCTAGGCAGGCCATCCTTCGTGGTGGGACCGAGATATTGTCTCCCGCCACTGATAGTACTGGCGCTGGGGACACTTTGGGAACTACCGAAGATGAACGACCCTTTGGATCGGATCGCAATGATCCCATTGATCTCAGTGATCCTGGAACCCCTCGGGATACTGAGGTCGTGCGTGAGCAATCCGTCCCCGATCAGACTCCTTCCACCGGTGTTTCTCATACCGAGACATCGGCCTCGCCACCGGTACAAGTGCACGCACCCGCTGCACCACCACCACCACCGGCAACTTCCTCTACCAGCTCTCCCTCGGTCCAGGTAGCTTAACTCATCCAATGACCTTCTCCTGGTTGCTCCGTTATTGTACTTGTGCCTAATATTTGTGTTTTTGTGCAGGTTCCCAGTTCTTTTCCCATTCCTGATTTTAGTTCGGTTACTTCCATTGACGCCTTCTTCGCTCTTCTTGACCCTGAGAAGCTTCTTCAGGCCGAGCCCATGGTAGCTCAGGCCAGCGCTGCTCCCTCCACGGCTGAATATCAAAGGGCTGAGGAATGGTTCAGGACTACTGTTCAGAGGAAACTTTCCCAGCTTCCTGATTTCGAAGAATTTCATTCGGCTATGGGCCTTTTGCTCTCTTGTCTGGACATATCCGATGAGATGAAGGCCGATCTACGGAGTCTGCAGGTTAGATTGCCCGATTACCTTAATAGGCACCGGGCAGCCACCAAGGTCGTGTCTGAGATCGAGGAAAAATCCCGACAGCGAAAAGCCCGAGTGGACAGTCTTGTGGCCTGCAAGACGCAATATGGGACTTCTAAAGCCATGAAGGAGCGCCTTCTGCAGGAGAAAACAAGGCTCGAGTCTGAGCTGGCCAAGATTCAGAAAGAACTAGACAATGCTGATGCTGGCCTGGCTTTATCTGAGAATGCCATTCTTGACATCGGCCGAACCGCGCAAGAGCATGTCGAGGTTTTGACTAGGACTGCTGCAGAAGCGAGTCGATGGGAGGCCGATAAGACCAACGCCGAGAAGGAACTGGAATACCTTGATCAAGCTTGGGAGGAGCTCAGACTTAAATTTGCTAGGAAATGATGTATACCCCTTTTTTTGTAGCCGTTTATATTACGGCCATATTTTGTAACTTTACACCATCAATAAAACGTTTCTTTTTTTTTTTTTTTTTTCTTTTTCTCAATCTAATTTTGCTGTTTCCCAGAGTGAAGGAACGTACTGCTTTAGATATTTCCCATTTATCGGTCTTGCATGCATTTCTCCATCTAAATCCATTAACCGATATGCACCTCCAGTAATAACCGATATTACCTGATACGGACCTTCCCATTTAGACGACCACTTTCCATATCGGGCATCTTTTTCCCCCAAAGGTAATACAGTTTTCCAAACTAGGTCTCCTTCGCCAAACGACTTAGGTTTGACCCTCTTATTGTATGCCCGAGTAACTCTATTCTTTTGTGCTTTGATGCAATCCAACGCTTTAAGGCGGACATCATCGAGTTCTTCTAACTCGGCCAACATTGCCTCAGTGTACCCAGCGGATTCTAGACCGAGTTGAAATGCCCGTCTTACTGACCGAACGGTGACTTCCATAGGTAACATTGCGTCGTGACCGTAGGTAAGCATGAAAGGGGTTATATTTGTGACCGATCGTTTAGATGTCCGATACGCCCACAACGCCTCAGATAACAATTCATGCCATACCCTAGGATTGCCTTCCACCATTTTCTCAATTATTCCTTTGATTGTTTTGTTGGATGACTCGGCCTGCCCATTCCTTTGAGCAAAATACGGAGTTGAATTAAGGATTTTAATGCCTCGGCTTTCTGCAAATGCCTTAACTTCATCCCCCGTAAAGACCGATCCTTGGTCTGCTGTAATCGTTTCGGGAAGTCCGAATCGGTGAATTATGTGTTCATTGATGAATTTTATCACGTACGCTTGGTTCACCGATTTTGCTGGTACTGCCTCTACCCATTTGGTAAAGTAATCGGTAGCCACCACAATGAAACAGTGTTGGCCCGATGACGGTGGATATATCTTTCCAATTAAGTCCATGGCCCAGCCCCGGAATGGCCATGGTCTAACGATTACCTGCATATCGGTCGCGGGTACCCTCTGTATTGGCCCATGCCTTTGACAAGCCTGGCATCCCTTTGCATAATCAATGCAGTCTTTTAACATACTAGGCCTATAGTAATTGTATCTTCTAAGAAGCCACTTCATTTTTGTCCCCGCTTGATGTGCCCCGCAGATACCTTCATGTATTTCGGCCATTACTTTCATGGCCTCGGTCTTATCTAGGCATCTTAACAAATTTTCATCCTTTAAGCTCTTTTTAAACAATTTACCATCCAATAAGACATAGTTGACTGACGACAGCTTGGTTTTTCTCTCGGTCACTCTATTTGAGCATAAGAGGCACCTAATTATTGGATCTCTCCAATCTTGATCATCCGTGATCACCGAGAAAATCTCTGTTGCCATTTCTCGTTGCCTTACTGACGGCAAGATTCTTCTTTGCACTCTTATCAATTTTTCGCTATCGGTTACCTCCAATTTCGTTCCTGATGCCACTTGTGCTAGATTATCGGCCTCGTCATTATAAGCACGAGCAACGTGTTGGACCCTAACATCATCAAACTCTCGTAATAACTGCAAGGCGATTGAGTTGAAAGGGAGCAACTCCCAACTCTTACACCTAAACTCACCACTTAGTTGGCCGATTACTAAATTTGAATCGCCGATGATATGGATTGCTGATATATCCATCTCGGCCATGATTTCAAGGCCGATGATCAGTGCTTCGTATTCAGCCTGGTTACTAGAGCATTCAAACTCTAGTTTAAACGAGAAGACGGTTTTCCGTTTTCTCGGCGATACTACAATTATCCCTGCTCCTGCGCCGTCGGCATTTTTGGACCCGTCGAATATTAACGTCCAAGGGGTCAGAGAAATTGTTGATAATAGCGTGGAATCAATTGCCTCATTAAGTTCTGGGCCAACATCCAAACAAGGGTGATCGGCCAAAAAATCAGCGAGGGCTTGGCCTTTTACTGATCTTTGTGGGACGAATTGGAATGTGAACTCCATCATGGCTAGAGTCCATTTTCCTATACGTCCACGCATAATCGGTCTTGATAGCATGTATTTAATGACGTCTGTCTGACAAATCAAGTAAACCAAGACCGGAAGCATATATACTCTTAATTTTTGTGAAGAAAAATACAAAGCTAGGCATAATTTTTCTATCGGCGTATATTTACGCTCGATAGGAGTTAACACTCTACTTAAATAATAAACAGCCTGTTCTTTTCCCCATTCATTATCCTGTGCTAACATGCACGCTATAGATTCTTCGGAGGCCGATAAGTACAACTTGAGCGGCCTTTTTCTTCTTGGAGGCATGATTACTGGTGGTTCAGACAAATATTGTTTGATAGCGTCAAAGGCCTTTTGATGCTGACTTTCCCATTTGAATTCTTCTTCGGCCTTAAGCTTGAGTAACGGGGACCAAACATGTGTTCGTCCCGCACAATTTGAAATGAACCTCCGCAAAAAGTTAATCTGCCCGAGCAGCCTTTGTAGTCCTTCTTGTTCCTTGGGGGCTCAGCTGATTGAATGGATCGGACTTTATTTTTGTCAATTTCGATCCCCCTTTGATGTACTAGAAATCCGAGGAAGTTTCCTGCCGATACTCCGAAGGCACACTTCAGCGGATTCATTTTTAGCCCATGGAATCTCATCCTTTCGAAGGATCGCCTCAAATCGGCCAAGTGCTTTGCTTGTGTGGCCGATTTTACCACAACATCATCTATGTATACTTCCATGATTTTCCCAATCATATCATGGAAGATTGCGTTCATAGCCCGTTGATACGTAGCCCCGGCGTTCTTCAATCCAAAAGGCATTACAATCCATTCGAATGTCCCAATCGCTCCTGGACATCTGAAGGCAGTTTTTGGGACATCCTCTTCAGCTACAAGTATCTGATTATAGCCCGAGTGCCCATCCATAAAAGATAAAATCTTATGTTTGGCCGCGGCGTCAATAAGTTGATCGGCTATCGGTATCGGGTATTCATCCTTTGGCGTTGCCATGTTTAGATTTCTAAAATCTATGCATACCCTTATTTTGCCGTTTTTCTTGACTACCGGCACAATATTGGAAATCCACTCCACATACCTGGTTGTTCTTATGAAACCGGCCTTCAAAAGCCGTTCGATTTCCTCCTTTACTTTGAGAACGACCTCTGGAGACATTCTTCTCGGTAGTTGCTTGAACGGCCTGAAGCCTTCCTTAATCGGCAACCGATGTTCTACCAATTCCCTGGACAACCCTGGCATTTCATGGTAATTCCAGGCAAAACAATCTTTGAATTCCCTTAAGAGGGAAATCAAAGATGCTTGGAAATCGGGTTCGAGTAATTGATTTATGAATGTTGGCTGATATTCTCCACTTGCCCCCAAATTAACCTCCAGGAGAGGATCCTGTACATCGGCTTTCAGATCATCAAGCTTCGCGGGAGCCGACGCTAACTCATCCAAGTTGATGCAATCGTCTAGCATTTCTTCCTGACATTCAACGGTGACATCGGCCATACTAGCCGATGATGCTAATGCTTGTTTGTCCGCCAGAAATGCCTGCATCCTAGCCACACTGGCCTGTACGGCCTGCGCCCTTCTATGCTTCAGTAATAATTGGTTCTGGTCCATTGGAGGTATGTTCTTCGTTGTTATCAATCGGCGTAATCACAATGGATGGCCGATCAAGTTGTCTGTATACCTGTATTAACTGGTTCTTCTGCTCCCTCACCATGGTGGCCGATTTAGGCCTTCCGTTCTTGTCTGTTCCGATGAACTTAACGGGACCGATATCGTCCTCATATAAGACAGCTTCCGAGTAATGGACTCTGGCAACGAAAGGCTTGTGATCAGCCCAAACTACTTCCACCTCATCACCATTCCAGAAAATCAGGAATTGGTGCATAGTGGAAGGGATACACCAACTAGTGTGAATCCAATCTCTTCCGAGCAGAGCGTTATATGATGCCCCCGAATCCACCACGAAAAAGGCCGTCATGGTGGTCTTTTTTCCCACTGTGAGCTCTACTGGAAGAATTCCCTTGGTCTTTGCAGGGGTGCCAGTGAATCCGCAAACTGTGAGTTCAGTTGGGATCAACTCGCTCTCATCACGTTGTAGCTTCAGCAGCATGATCGAGGGGAGGATATTTACAGCTGCTCCATTGTCGATTAACACCCTTGAGTATGACACACCGTCGATATTTGCATTGATGTATAACGGCTTCAGATGTTGAGACATCCCTTCCGCCGGTTTTTCGAAGATTACTTTGGCAGGTTTTTTCCCTGCTTCATTCTCAGCTTTCGGCCTTATCACCGAAACCTTTGGTTGCTCCGCCTTTACTCCATGATCAACGAATATAGGTGTTGACGGACCGATGTGATCCTCATGCACGTCACCTTCCATTTGATTTTCCTGGTTGGATTTCGCTCCAAATGACATCGGCAAGGTGTAAACCATGTTTACCGACAAATCTTTCGGGATGCTACCGAATTGGATACGTCGCCTTGACTTTTCTTCGTATCCTGAATCAAAATCGGTCATTTCCACGTCCGATTCGTTGACCTCGGGAACAGATGGCTCATCCAACCTTCGTAGTTTGTTGCTTTCTCCTTCAATCTGCACTTTTCCCTTTTCTTTATAGCTTGGGGTCACCTTCGATCCCACATCTTTCTTCTTGCAAATTTCCTTGTCTGCCCATTTTTTCTCCATGCGATACTTGGCCTCCCATTCTCGAGCAGACTGCCTCAAACGTTGTACTCTTCTCTTTTGTGTTTTCGTAAAATAAGCCTGCTCCGGGAATTTTGGGTGCTCCACTCTTTTCCAGCGATTTACTTCTGGACGTGATGGAACAATCATTCGTGGAGATCGAGCTCGGTGTTGGTAGGTTTCCTTTGGGTAATCCTTCCTCTTAACATCCCTACGTTCCTGCCTCGGCTCTTCTCGCCGATATTCCGTCCGTCCAAACTCGGGCTTTCTGTAGTATTGACTTGGATAAGTCAAACGGCTCTGAATCGGCCTCCTTGGGTTACAAGACCGATAAGCCGTTTCAGTCACTGGCTTGGGTTGATTAGTCACACTGGCTTTGCATTTAGGACAAAGTCCTTTCTCAATTAGATCGATCATCCACTGCAATGGTGTTGGGACTGCTGAATCCGCTTTAGGAACCTCTGTCGTGACTTGGGAAGCCACCCTTGCCTTTGGTTTCTGGTTACTCGCTTTTGTGCTTGATTCAGCAACCTCAGTTCTCCGAATGTCAATTTTTTCCCCCGTCCTTCGCAGAAGGGTGAAATCTGGTGAAACCATGTTTGCTCCCAATGTTTCCGGAAACGGATTGCCATCCACTACCATTTCTTTTTCCTTTTCGGCGAACTTCAGGTTCCCCTTATCGATCATATCCTGCAGAACATTACGAAATACCAAACAATTGTTAGTAGCGTGGCGCCAGGAGTTGTGCCACTTGCAATACTCCTTCCCCTTTAACTCGTTTGCCGATGGTAGCTTCACATCATGAGGCAACCGAATCTGTCTATCGGCTATCATGAAGTCGAAAATTTGGTCGGCCATAGCAATGTTAAATGAGTATTGTTTGCCGGCCTCAAAGGGTTGTTTTTTAACCGACGACAAGTGTGCCTCGGTCGGCTTTGGCTGCTTGGCAATGGCTGACACATATATGGCCGTTTTGACACAATCTCGGCCACATCTATCTCAGTGTTGATCTCACATTCTGTATTATGTATATCGTAGTTGGGATCTCTATAATACGTCCCCTTGGACGAGTTTTTCCTTTCTTGTTCTTCCTCGAGCATGCGTTCATATCGGGCAGCCCGTGTTGCGAGTTCGAAGAGATCACGGAATCCCATTCCCTCAAACTTTTTTCTGAGTTCAAAGGTAAGTCCGCCTAACGCTATGTTGACGAATTCGTCCTCAGGCAACGTAATCTTGCACCGATGTTTAGCCCGTTTAAACCTGGCTATGTATGCTTCTGCTGACTCATTCGGAAGTTGATATAACCGAGTTAAATCGGCCATAGAAACTTCGGGCTCAGTCCGATAAAACTGGGCATGGAACGCTTCCTCCATTTGATTCCAGGTGTAAAAGGAGTTAGGAGGCAGATTAATATACCAACTGAAGGCTACCCCTGTTAAGGAATTGGGGAATAACTTCAGCAGCAAATCTCCTTGGTGATTCACCTCTCCACTCTGGAGCAAGAAACGACCGATATGTTCTACGGTCGATTGCTCGCTCTCACCTGAGAACATAGTGAAGTTCGGCACCTTATATCCTCGGGGAAAAGGCACTCTCTCAACCGCGTCGCAATGAGGCCTCCGATACACAGGCCTCTGGGTCCTACGGAATAAACCACCGAAGTCTTGGCGAATAACCTCGGCTATCTGCTCCCGATTAACCCTTACCGGCTGATCAGGGGTTATCAGATTTTCGCCTCTGTCATAGGCCAAGAGAGGCCTTTCACCACCGAATATCTCTTGATCGGTTTCTTCGTGGTTTCCGTACAACGGGTTAACTCTTCCCCACTGTTGGTCCTTTCCCAGCCCATTTTGGCCGAGCGGTTCTATAAAAGGAATTCTTATCGGGATCGAGGTCTGTTTAGGATTTGAGGTCTCAACTAACACCTCTTTGCCACTTCTTTTAGGAGGAGTGACATATTTCTCGGCCTGGGAGCCTGGGGGAGCCTCATGACTTGCCCCCACCCCAACCTGAGACAGCGAGGTTGGTGGTACCGATGGTTGTGAGGAAGCCTTTGCCTGATGTTCTCTCATCTCTCTGACTTCACGCAGCACTTCACTCACGTGAGTAAATGTTTGGTCCTGTCTGCTAGACATTGCAGGGAACCGTTGATTGAAATGGTCTAACATGCTTGCTCTCAGATTAGCCAAATCAGCCTGACTTGCTAATAGACTATCCGGGGATTCCTCAGTAGGCTCTCGTGAGCCCACCTCCTGGGATTGTCCCCTTGATTTCGTTCCTTTTCCAGCCATTTGACACTGTCCCACCGGGCGTGCCAAAAATTGTTTGCAATAAATATCTGGTGTTGGTGTGTGCTGGGCGTGCCAGAGTCCACGTGGACTCAAAAAGAGGTTGAGGCAACCTAATCTAACTTCTAAATCAAACGACAGCTAATAAATGTGATTTACTAACAGTAAATGGGTCTTCACTCTACTCTGATGCAAGTAAGTAAAACTACAAATGGAAAGCAAGGAACAAATTAATTACTGGAAATCAAGAATACCTTCAACGACATCTTCATTGATGGATTTAAATACGATTACAATCACTCGAAGCAAAGCTAAGAAAAGAAACTCTTAAAAATCACTCAAGAACAAAGTATTGTTATGAGGAAAAGGCAAAAGTCTGCTAGAGCAGAAGTGGCGTGTGTGTTAGCCCCTTTTAATGTTGCACACCCTGCTCTATTTATAGATTTTTGGAGTAACCGCTGTCAATGGTAGTGGGTGAGTGGGTAGTGGCCCCTGATTTCTAGGCACGAATAGGTTACTGTATGCTCTTTATGCCTCATGACCAGCTCCCATGATCTGTAGTGTACCCACCTTTGCCATGTTCTCTTTTCGTGCAACTACTTTTTCTTCCAGCTCAGCATATTTTGTGCCCACGTTCTTCACTTCAACTGTCCAAAGATCTAGTTTCATTTTTCTTTGAACTGCCTGACGTATACTAGCTGAAATACCTCGGTCTTAATTCTTGTGAGTTATCCGCTACCCTATCGGTATCGGTGACCGATATCTTCACGTGGATACCTCTCTGGATCTTTACCTGTTTATCAAGCCCGATCTTGTGCCACTCATCTACTGTTGGTCACTCTCAGATCCTATAACACCAATCACGCAATCATCGGCCTTATTCGTTGAGGCCGATGTATTTTCACCGATTCCCACTTACGTTGTTTGCCCTTCAATCTCGGTCTTAGATATTATGACCGAGGTATCCTTTGGGTCTTCAACTACACTTGTGCTGGGGATGTGTTACTTCATAGATGGCCCTTAATTACATCGGCCTTATCCTGTCCATTTTCCATTTGATGACCTCATTATCCCATGTGCTTGTCCTGTGCCTTGAGAAACCCTAAATTAGGGTGTAAACAGCCTCTCATGGTGAAGTATGTTAATTTTTCGCAGTCAGTGAGAATTTAATGTTTTCACTCTACGTCTAACCGTGGATGAATATTGAGTGAGGACTAATGTCACATGAACACTTATCATCTTACAAATTACAAAATGAACTTATTATCTTAATGTGCCACCACAGTTAGTGGTACAAAGGTTATAAGTTCTCCCATGCTAGTTACACCTCTTTTTGGTCATTCTGCCCTCATAACTTTTTTAGGATCAGCCTGTTAAATGTTGTAGGTTCCTAAGATTGTCCCACAATTGTCTGTATTGTAATTGTTTATGAGGTTTACATTTGCTGATGAATCTTTAGAAGGTTCCTTATGATGTAAACATTATTTTGTGGATTATCTTTATGAGTTTATAGAATCATGAAGTTTGCTATATAATCCTAGGATCCAATTCTGAGGATCCCCCATAATCTATTGTAGGATCCCAATTTTAACAACCTCAAGTGAGCATGAGGCCATGGTACTTCCTGTATGACTTAGTGGTTATTAATTTTGTAGTAATTGTCTTATAGAAATAGGAGAAGTGTGTTGCTTGTTTACCAATCTAACATTCATTTCAATTGAATAGAAACTTGACTTACAAGAGTTCAAGTATGTGATTCTTCTTCTTCTTCTTCTATTAAATTCGGATAAACTCACATGAATCTCTATTTCACCACCCAAATTTTATCATGCCACACTAAACTTGCCCCACCGTTTAAATCTGAAAGTTGCAAGCTCTCCACAACCTTAACCCTCCATTAAACCTATTTTGGCAGCACTAAGTTTCAGTCTTGTTCTTTATCAACAGTCAACTGTCTCTGACCTTCCAATCCAAGTCCTGTTCGACAATCTTGGAGTGAGCATCTGGTTCAGTAATAATAAGAAAGTATTAAATGGAAACTTGATTTTTAGAAACTCCATAGTATTATATCACTTCTATATGTTGCTCTTTGGTATATTCTTGTTTGGCTTACCAGTTTGGTACACACTTAGGAGCATAGAATTGTATGATATCATCATCTGTGAGTGAAGTTTGGAATGTGCAATTTGAACTTATAACTTTGAATCATTAAGAGATTGAAAAGAGAAAAAATGATTGCTGATAGAACATCCATTAGGATCATCGTTCTCAACTTTGGCAGCTCGCTTTACTTTTGTAGTAATTTTTTATTTTTTATTTTTATCCTGGCATGGCAGCTTATGGTGACTTATTGTCTTCATAATCTATTCTTTTGGTTGAATGAGTTCCTAATACTGTGTTTTCTCTTTTGGGACTACACTTGTTACTTTGGCTTTCCTATTGTTTTTTAATGGTTTCTGTTCAGCCTATTTTTTTATAATTGAGATTCTGCTTCTGTTTCCAATGCTTACCAGCTAGAAGTCTGTCAGTATACATTAATTTCCAGAATGGTTGCCCTTAACTAAAATATTAAAAATTCATGTTTTACTCTATCCTTGTCCATTTATTTTCTTGCTATAAGGCGCCTCTCTGCTTGCAGTGGTAACGCTGCGTACATCTCACCCTCCCCAGACCCCACAATGGCGGGAGCCTCGTGCACTGGGCTGCCCTATTACATTATTGGTCCTTGTTTTAAATTGTTTCATTTTTGAGTTCCGTCTTGAAATCTCATCATAATAGTATCTGTCTTTTGATGCTTGTATTTCACTAAGTACTAACGTTTACGATGTTTTACAGGACCACTCTGGGTTTCTGGGCCGGTCATAGGAACTCAAAAATCAGAGTTATACTGGCACGTGTATGGGAAAATGATACAGAACTTGATATTTCCAATAACAGAATAAACAGGGCTACTGGACCTTTGGTATATCAAAAGAGATTCTACAGGACTAAGTTCTGCATATGCCCTGGTGGGTCCCAGGTTAATAGTGCTCGTATAGCAGATTCTATCCATTACGGTTGCATTCCTGGTAAGAGCTTATTTCTTCTTGACAATTGGAACTAATGAAATGCTTTTTTTTTTTTTTTGGTTCTATCCTCATTCCACCTGTGGCACACATTTCTTGTGAAAACAACAGGTTGGATGTTGATGTGGAGATCCTAAAGAAAAAAATACGAGACCGAGTCTACTATGCTTGGAATTTTTTAGACTGTTGTGAGAAAATATTTGCCATTCCCATTCTTGAGAACAAGGTAGTAACTATGCCTTGCTACAAAAAAAATGTAACAAACAAATAATGAAAATGATTTAGTAATAACGGCAAGAATAAAGTCTTTGTGCCTTACCACAGAGTGACAAGTCTTTTCCCCTCCACCACTCCTGACCCGATATTACCATGCGACAAAAGGCCTGGGCAATCGACACTTGTAGGATGGTTTCAAGAACATCTTTACTGACTGTGCTTCCACCAAACTCAGCGGGGGATGTAGCTTTGGCTCTGCTTGGTTCATGGATTTAATGAGGGAAAGGAAAGGAAAACACTGAAGAAAACACTTCTTTTTCTTTATTAATGAGGAAAATAGTAAGGAAAAGAATAAATTAAAAATCCGGGTAATTGTGAGTCACACCCCTCTCTTTTTTCTTAAGCTAAAATTATGGTTCAAAAATATTATTCTTGTTTTCCTTTCCTTTCCTTCTCTAAATCCACAAACCAAACAGAGCCTTAGTAAATCTCCATTGAGCCACGGGCAGGTGCAATTAGCTACTATTGAATCATGTCGCAGAAAGCTCTTGGAGTGCAATTTTGTCGCCTTTGTTGCACTAGAAACTGACATGCATATGTTAGGTTTTCAGCGCGATATGTAGAATACATGATTTTTAGGATATTCCAAACTAGTTAATATCTGGCCTATTTTCTTGAATTTCCCTCTTTAAAATTTTGTCAGCTTAAATTTAGCAACCTATTTGGGGGCTATACAGAATCGTAGTTGGGAGACGTGACTTTTCACACCTTGTTTGCTGTCAGTCAAATTACACGTGTATTATTAGTCGCTAGAGAGAAGAGAACTATAGGAATGTGGTCGTTGAACTCCGGGGTCTCGGGCTTTGGTCTTTCCGTGATCTGTGTAAAACTAGAAGGATTCCTTTGCATCATACCCTCGACACAGAGTTACGAAATAACATTATATACATACTAGTATCCCTATATACATGCTCGCTGATTCACATATATTCCATGCACTAAATTAGTGTCAAGTATTTGATATTTCTCCAAACTATCCCTTCCCTGCACCCTTTGTAAGTGAGCTTTCTCTATGTAATGGCCCTTTTTATTATTCATTCCGGGGTGTTATATTTCCGACATGACTGACCTCTCATTGTGTGTCTCATTAATTTTGGATGCTTGTTTTGCAGTGATACTGTCTAATTACTACGACCTGCCATTCAACGATATTCTTAATTGGCAAAAGTTCTCAGTCGTACTCAAGGAGACTGATGTGTATCGGTTAAAGCAGATCCTCAAAAACATATCAGATGCAGAATTTGTTGCTTTGCATAATAATCTAGTGAAGGTAAAAAATAAAAAATAAAATAAAAAAATGAAAAAGAAGTTTAAATTGCAGTTTGAAAGAAATAATTTAGTCAATCCAATTTTTATTTTGGGGTTAAAAAGGTGCATTTTCATGTTTGAATAACTATCGACTACTCATTTTCATCTTCCTGTCAAAAAGACTAAGACTTTGTTTAGTTTGCGGATTGGTTAAGGAAAAGAAGGAAAATTAGTTCCCTCGTGTTTACCTTCATGCTTAAATACATTAAAAATTAGAAATTTCTAAAAATTAATTTTAATGTAAATATACGAATAAAAAAAAGAGAAGTAACTCTAAAGAGAAATAACTCTAAAAGTTCAAAATGTTTAATTTTTTTTTTTAATCAATTTTATTCTCTTTTCTTTCTTATTTTCCCCGTCGTTTTACTTATTAACCAAACAAAAGAAAAGATTTTTCTCTGTTTTCTTTTCTTTTCCCTCGCTAATAATGAATGAACATCATGATTTCTTTACAGTTTTGTTTGGTGCACTGATTTAGTGAGGAAAAGGAAAAAAATGCACATGGTAAATACTTTTGTTTGTTTGGTTAGTAAGGAAAAGAGGAGGGAAAAGAAAATAGGATGAACATAAGATTAAAAATTTTAAATTTTGTGAGTCACTTCCCTTCCATTTTTCTTGAGTTTCTGTTAGATTTTTGAAATTTTTATTCCTATTCGCATTTAAGCATGAAGGACGGCAATAGGGAAAGCATTGCGAAAAAAGTTTTTCTTTTTGTTTTCTTTACCCTTCTCTTTTCGTCGCTAAATACACCTACCAAACAAAACCCACAAGTATATTTATCTCTCTTTTGACTTAAAACAGTGATTGAATTATGAAGTGGGCAAAATTATTATATTTTTATTTTTGTGGTATGTTTTCTTCAGATCCAAAAGCACTTCCAGTGGAATTCACCTCCAATTAGATACGATGCGTTCCATATGGTCATGTATGATCTTTGGTTGCGCCACCATATGATCAAGTACTGATTCAAATGTATATATTCCTTGTTTGTCTCTCTTAGACTCTATAGATGGTTGCTAGCAGCAGTCGGGAAATTTGTAAATCAACGAGATATACCATTTCAGTATAGAATGTTTATTCAAGAACTAGTCACCACTGTGTTTTTGGTTCATGTATGGTTGGTTATATTTTTTTGTACATATGTTAAAACTTTGATTTTTTGTTTCATGATGAGAAAATTAAACACCACCTCCTCCACTTTCACCACCACCAGTCACTGTCAGTCACTGCCCCCACCACCACCACCTTCTTTACCCTTGCTACCGCTACAGTCTACTACCACCATCATCACCACAACATTACTAGCACGACCACCATCACTACCAACATGAACGCACGTAGATCTCCCATCCATCGATGATCATTGCCACCATTTTAGGCCTCAGTAGAATTGAAGGCTGTTTAATTTTGAGTAAGGTTCAAGATCCATACTCTGAGCAGGGAAAAGAACAGCTCATGCGTAGCAACTCTCTCCCTGCATTGAAAATGAAATACTCGGTTTGCAGATATTGTGAAGTTTCAGAGAATATCTCAGAATCTAAAAAATTCAGAGACAAAATGTCCATAAAAGTATCTCTAGATTCGGAGACATAAAAGTATCTCTAGATTCTAGAAATCTTCTCCATCTTTTTTCTTTTAGAAAATTAGTGTCTGAACTTTGTTTTAACAGACATGCTCATTTTTCAGAGAATGTCCCTTGATTATGGAAATCTAGAGACATGTTTGTAAATTTAAATAACGTGGAATTCTCTTTATTATGTTTTTATCACTGTTTTCTGATGCGACCTGAAAGTAATGCACAAATATGCTTTTTGATTTTTGAAGGTGTGAAGATGTGTAATCAACAAGAAATGGGGAGATATATAATTTGTATGTGGTTCGGCGCTGTTAACGAAGCAACCTACGTTCACGCGTCGAGTGTGTGTGGGTGCTTCCACTAACAGTTTACAACAGAGAAATAGGCTACGAAAAAGAATGACCGTTTCTATTTCTATGATTGAGACCAAATATCCTTTCCCTTTTCTTGCCCAGGCTTGGCTTTCAGACTTGACATCTCCAGTGTAGGAGGCCTTACTGATTCAACAAGATGAATGAAACTAACAAGACTCCGTTATACCATAGTCCACGGCTATCTCCCTCAGTTTTGTTTACACGATTAGGGCTTCTTTGATTTTTGGAAAGGAAGATTCTTTCCCTCTTCTCTTATGGAGGAGGAAACTCCCTTTTATAACACAAGGGGACCCTTTTTACAAATTAGGTAACCTGGGTTGTTTAGGGAACTAATTAAATTCACCTTGACCTTATCCTAGAGAACCAGATAAAGCTATGAACTTCATTGGGCCGCCACTTTAATTATTTTTTTTGGGTCGCTGGGGATCTTGTAGTAAAGCTGGGCTGGGCCGAGACAAGGTAGCCTCGCACAAAGAGGACCCTACCCGAGCAGCTGACTCTGGCTAGCACCAGGTGGACGCGTTGGGTCAGTTGGTGGTTGTGGGTAGAATTGATCATTAACTCACCAGCTGCCCCCAATTCCCAAGTTTTCAGTTGACACTGGAGCAGGTCAAGTTTGGAAAATATGTTTCCTTTTTAATTCTGGGTCTTCTTTCTTACACAGTTGTCTTCATCTAAATTGTGGCCCAATTCGTCAATGACTGAAGTTGTCACTGGTTAGAATCAAACAAGGGTAGTTAGAGATGGACGAAGTGGGACTTTGTGCGCCATCAATCCACCCATGGTGATGGGACATCGCCCACCTCTTCGCTAGGTATCATCATCTCGAAAACTTGGCGAGAGCTCATCTGGTCCGTTGGACGGGAGGTGATCTGAACTGTTGACCCCTTTTATAAATTGGGGGCTCCCGTTTCATCTGTATCCCGTTTCATTTGTGCTTCCCCATGGCTGAACAGTTTGACCTTTCTATTGTCAGAGCCCTGCTTGCCTTTCGTATGCACTACGAGGTTCCTGAGGATGTCATAGTATAGCCATTTTGGGAAGACAATGAAGCCCCTGCTGATTCCGTGGTCGTCAGTAGTTACATGTTGTGGTGAGTGAGTCTCTGGTTCCCTCTTTCTCCCTTTACCTGTATCACTCTATGAGTTCGAGGTATCCCCTTGGAATGCTGTGGACCCACAATGATGCGCCTGTTAGTTTGCGTATTGGCGCTAAACGAGCGGCTGACGCTCGACCTAGAAGTACTCCATATTTTTAGGAGCTATGACCTTACCATCAACTGAGACATAGTAGAGTCCATGTTGCTCATTGGGGATGAAGACTGGTTGAGGGGCATGATTCTAACGACGGAGAGTGGAGGTTTCTAACGGTCCTGATTTCTGGTCGGTGGATGCATGTGGAGGAAGAGTCTCTTCCACAGTCCCTTGATGTTCCATTTTTACTTCGTCGCACTCTTGCAGTTAGGGAAGCTCGGATTAGTGATTTTGCTTTGGACCAAATCTCAACTGCTCAGGCTGTGCGACTATCTTATGACGGCTTAGTTAGGGAACCCAACCGGGTGCTCCATTTTTTTCCCGTTGCCGAGGACCTTCTTCCCCCTGCACCTGCAATTGTTCTCTGTAAGCCAGTTCTCAAGGTATCCTCCAGTTCTCAGGCCACTCAGGGTGGGAGCACAAGCGACCGATCCCGAGAACCCTCTAAAGATCCGCTTCCCTCTCCCATTCACTCAATACGACCTCCAGAGGGAGATGGTAGGTAAGCTAAGTTGATGAAGTGAGTAACCTTGCATGGGAGGTGACATCGCTGAAGAATAGATATTCGGAGCTTGAATTCACTGCCCGAAGCTTAGACTGGGACCACTGACGAGGCGTTGCAGTAAGGGACGGATAGTTCGAGTTATTAGAGAAGCTAGTGTGGTAGGAGGAAATAGGTTTTATATTTTTTTGAGTGGCTACTATAATTGCCTCTCGTTCTTGTAAAATTTTCAAACTATCAATGACAAAGGTTCGATGCTTCAATGCTTGCTTCTTTTTTGCTTTCAATGCTCCTTGTTACTTTATTTTTCTGGCCCCTCCCCCTCTCTCCATTTGCTAAGGTGGGAGTAGAATACTTAAGTCAAGAGGACTGTAATCTTGCGTTGCCCTGGGCGAACCGAGGTCTTTTTTCCACTCGTGGTGACAGATACCTCAATTGTGGACCAGAGCCTAAGAGGTTGCCCCAAGATGGCCGGGGTCTTTTTCCATACGTGGTGGTCTTTATTTAGGAGTGACCCATGTATGTTGCATGGTGGCGACACAGGTCTTTTGCCTCGAACGAAGCGAGGTCTTAACTTGCCTCAGTTAGACAGACGGAGATCCTTTGTTTGCCTCAGTTAGTCGAACCGAGGTCTTTTGTTTTAGAGTTGTACAGAATTCTTTTAGAAGTAAAATTTTATTTATACTTCAACTGTTTAAAAACTCTAGGAGTATTTTGAGGATAAAGGACGAATGTCTATTGGTAATACCTCAGAAGATGTTCTATGTTTCAAGGGTATGGTAGCCCTTGTCCCTCTAGCGTTTGTAGCCAATAAGTGTCGGGTCGGTTGACTCCAGCGATCCAGTACATGCCTTCACATTTAGCGTCGAGCTTTCCGTGGCTTGCTATCCTTGTGGACTGGTTTACAACCTTTAGGATCAGATCCCCGACCTGAAAGCTGCAATGCTGGACTTTCCGATTAAAGTACTACGAGGTCCTTTGCTTATAGGCAGTCGTTTTTATATAGGTCTGTTCCCTCATTTCCTCTGATAGGTCTATGTCTCATGGCTTTTTTGCTCCACTGATGTGTGTAGTCCGCCACTTGATGAGAGGCAAGCCCTAACTCAGTTGGGACCACCGCCTTGGTGCCAAAAGTGAGTGAGAAACCCGATCGAAGCTCGAGGTATTATATTGTAGGCCTACAGAAGGCTCGACAGCTCTTCAGCCAATTGCATTTTCCAACCTCATCTTAAGGGACCAGAGTATGGTC
Organism: Hydrangea macrophylla; assembly: GCA_033977485.1. Lineage (NCBI taxonomy): Eukaryota > Viridiplantae > Streptophyta > Magnoliopsida > Cornales > Hydrangeaceae > Hydrangea > Hydrangea macrophylla. The sequence continues at coordinate 90,288,371 of CM066986.1, forward strand.
CAGTTAGTTACCTAGGCTTGCCCGTTCGCTTGGGGTGTTTGGGAGAAGAATAATGATTTAGGATGCTAGACCTATAATAGAATTCCCTAAAAATGGGAGTGTCAAATTGCCTCCCGTTGATACTGACTAGTGCTTGGGGGATGCCAAATCTGTAAATGATGTTTCTTAGAACAAAATCCTCCATTTTTTTTCTCGGTGATTGTAGCTAGTGGCTCGACCTCAGCCTATTTAGTGAAATAATTCACCGTAACTACCGCACATAGAGCTTGGCCTTTCGTTGTTGCTAGGGGATCGATCAGGTCAATTCCCCACTGGGTGAAGGGTCAAGGGCTAATCATCGGGGTCTGGATTTTAGTGGGGACATGTGTTTGGCTGCTGAATCTTTGGCATATGTTGCACATTTTAACGTAGTTTATGGAAACCCGGACCATTGTTGGCCAGAAGTATCCTTTTAAGAGGGCCTGCCTTGATAGGGCTTGGTCCACAATGTGGCTTCCACATACCCCCTCGTGGATCTCGACCAAGATGTAGCCATTTCGGGAAGGTTGGATACACCAGAGGTAGGGCCGAGTATATCCTTTCTTATAAAGGATTCTACTGTCAAGATAGTACTTGGCAGCTCGGAGTCTAACTCGCTTGGCCTCCATTTTGTCAGTCTGGAGTTCTCCCTCGTTGAGAAACGTTATTATTGGGTCCATCCAACTGGGACCTTGGTCCACTGGGTTTCATTGGCGTCCTGGTGCGCGATGCTTGGCTTGGGGGGATATTTTATTCTGATTTCAAGGTATTCTTCCTCTTGGGACGAAGCTAGGCACGCTAGCCTATCTTGCTGGGCGTTTTGTTCCCTGGGGATCAAAATGACAGAGAGACCCTTTAGCTTACCTATATCATCCCTGACTAGTTTTTAATAGGATATCATGTTGTCCTCCCTTGCCTCGTACTCTTGCAACACTTGATTGACCACCAATTGGGAGTTGCTGAACTCTTGGACCTACTGGGTGGAGAGGGCTAACTCCAGCCCTGCTAAGAGGGATTAATACTCTTGTAATAACCTGCATTTTCATTCATTTGTCTTGTCATATTTAAAATTAAATAAACATTGTCTGCTTTTATTTTAATTTCAATTCTTATGTGTAAAATTTATTTCTTGACTGATCTCATAATTGAAATTACTTTTGGGGTCAAAATGCGATTTTCATAAAATTTGGAAATACCTGTGTTAAATTTCAAATCTGTATTTCCAAAACGGTGGAAGCATTCCCGTTTAACTCAAACTGTATTTTTATAAAACTAGAAAACCATTTCTTATGTTAAAATGAATTTTTTTTTGTATTTTTGTGACGAACACCGCGCCACGAAAATACCAGTTTATGTTCAAAACTGTCCACGCTGTGCTAAACTTCCACAGATTGTGGAAGTGATGTAAAGTTAGATTTGACACACACCTTACTTTCCATTTATGGCAACTAATGATTGCCTTAGGCCTTATTTGGCAATGCCCTCTTGTTGTGAGTTAACTTATGCCTATAATCTCTTTTCCCAAACAACCTAGGTTGACCCCTATTAGCCTATTCATGGCCCTTCCAACCTGGAGAGAGTATATACGTGAGTATATACATGCTTTGTATAATCTGTATTGTGAATTAACTAATTTAAATCATTTGTTGAGTGAATTAGGATCTACTTGGAGCCCAAGGTGTTGATTTTGTATTTATAGACACTCATTTTCCCTTCATTTCACACATTGAGTTATTCAGAATTTAGAGAGCTTAGAGTGAGTCTGAGAGTTCCAGAGAGTTAGAGGAAGCTTCATACATACAGAAATTGTAAAAAGAGAACATTAACTTCATAGCTTAAAACTTCATTTGGGTTTATTGATTGGAGCTCTTTCTCAACAAGATTCTCTACCCTCTTAACCGTAGTGAGTATTTAGAACTCACTATGAATGTAATCACATGCTTAATTTCTGTGTGTGTAGCTTAGTATGTAAAACCACCATGGAAATTTTACGTTAGTGTTCATAACTTGAAAAATCATGGTTTTCAAAACTCAACCAAAATCAGTTTGTATGGATGAATATGATAGATTACTTGTCATATATGCTATACCCAAGGTTTTAGAGTCTATTGTGACCACATGAGAAAGTATATAAGAAAATTTGTTTTGTGATCTTTTAGTTTTTCATAAAATTCTAGAGTTGTAGATTGATTCATGATAAATTGATAATGGATTCTTAATCCTCATTGAAAAACAAAGAGATTCATATATAATAGGGCCTAGCAACTTCCGAAATTGAAAATGGGTCAAAAAGACCCTAAAAATCTGAAACAGGGCATTCTCCACAAAGAAGATGAAGCCTCTGCTTCATCTCGCGCCACGATCGCGCGAGCGGCCCTCGCGAGCGACCCCTCGCGCGAGCGAGCCGCACGCGCGATCCGCGTGGTTTCAGGCAGACAGAAAGGTTTTATATAATAAAATGAAAATAGGCAGGTCGCGCGAGCGATGGTCACGCGAGAGACCTTTCGCGCTTGCGACCCGCGCGCGCGAGGTGGCTGGTTTCAGGTAGAAAGAAAGATTTTTATATAAAATGAAAATTAGGCAGATCGCGCGAGCGGCCCGCGCGCGTGACTTCTGGCAGTTTCTAGTCTTTGTGTGTTTTCGTATAAGGGACTGTTTGGATTAATTTTAAAGCACTGTTAAGGTTCTATTTGGGAATTTTATTAAAACAGAATACCATTGGTTATGTTGGAAAGATTAAAACGATGTATTATGACTTATCGACCCCCCTGCGTACGTTGTTACTTTAATTCGGCGAATTCCTTTATGTTTAAATTCATGACATACATGTGGAGTCAGTGGTACATGCATGTGGGTGTCAGTCAGTATGGAAAAGAGTAATGGTCAGTGTGGGAAGAGTATGAGTATGAGATTGAGATTGAGATTGTGTGGTGGACACTCCCTGATTATGGTGTACCAAAGTGTGACGTGTTGAGATTGCGGTGAGAGTATCTTTGTAATACGACGGTGGAAAAATTGGACACTCCCTGGCGCTCATGGCAGCGTTAAAGTGTGTGACGCCGAACTCGGACATTCCCTGGCACCCATGGTAGTGCTAAAGTGTGGCCTACGGACACTCCCTGATATCCGAGTCTGGATACTGCGCGAGGGTTCCTCCGGTATTTGCATGGCGGTTTAGGTATTCAAAGTGTGAGGCATTGGACACTCCCTGGTACCCCGGACCAAAGTGTGAGGCAAACTGGACATTCCCTGGCACTCCGTTGCTAAAGTATGGCTACCTTAGTGTTTCAAAGATACTGGAGTGAGATAGTGGGTTGTTGTGTTTTGTCGAGAGAAAAGAGTCGGTAAGATGAGTGTGGTACATTGTCTCATACACGATCATTTGTTTTAAATGAATGAACGAATTTTAAATATATTCCCTGTTACTTTTATAATTGAAATCTTCCTATGGTTAAACTGTTGTTTTAACAAAACTGAAAAGTGGAAAAAGGTAAGTGAGTATGTTTTACATTTAAAGTTATGTTTTTAATACTCACCAGCTTCTTGAAGCTGACGACGTTGATGCGTCCTGGACATTCGTGTTCAGGCTTTTTAGGTTATAATCAGGAGGAATCTTATGACTATGCTAATTGAGAACAGCTGCTTTTGGGAGAGAAACTGTTATCATCATTGCATATTTTAAGTTATATGTTTTAAGTTTTAAACTGTATGTTTATAAGGATGACTGTAATAGATGATAAGTTCTTGTTTTGTGTTAAGGCGGTCTGTGCCTTAGTTGACCCCGTATCGTAAGATGTAATAAGTTAGTAAAACTTTTGTAAGCCTTGATTGCTCTGCTCTGATTATTATTATTTATTGTTGTTCGACGTATGGGACGGAATCGATCCTTCAAATTGTCGCGACCTACGGGTCCATAAAGGAAATTAAACGCTTTCCTTATTTATGCTACGTCGGGGCGTGACAGGATTTAGTGGTTTCAAAGCCAGGTTAGGGTTTACCAGTATAGACCCGATTCCACATTCCATTAAGTATTACACACCCGATGTTACGACAGGGAGGATAGACTCGGAACCCAAACGCCTAAGATTATCTCTTTCCTTATTTAAGTTAGTACCTTTTTCAGGTATGGATCCAGCACAGCCCCTTTTTGTACTTGATGCTTTTGGAGGGCATTGGATTACCGTGGGAGCGATTGTGCCAGCTTCTGCGATACTTTATTTCACCACCATTGGGCAGCGTGCAGTTGCTACCATCGAGTTAGACCTCTGGCACCAGATTCATGTATTAGGACTGGTCGACTTGCCTCGTGTCCGCCTTGAGATTCTATACTTTATCGAGATCCAACGCTTAGTGCTTGTAGAGATGGTTCTCTTGGTTAACAATGATGCCTTCTATCTACCCCTTGAGGTTCAGGTTGTGCAGGCTCACCTTGCATAGCTAGAGATGCCTCCACCAGTCGTCCCAACTATTGAGGATGATGGTGACGATGACGTTGTGCTTGCTCCTATTATCGAGGACGCTGAGGAGGATGGCTTGGGTTGGGACGACTTCGCAGTCGACCTTGAGGAGGCACTTGCACTCGAGCCAGCCTTGTCTGAGGTAGATGCCCCTAGACCTGCTTCATTGTTGACCTCTTATAGCTATAATTTTGGGGCAGGCCCCTCCCATGTTCAGCGACTTCATCAGGCTGACTCGCTTGACCTTTTGATGGCTACTTATGGCGATGACTGACCGTTTAGATATCACCTTGTATATATTAACTACTTTTGACTATTAGCTCTATCTCTTTTTGCAAACTGTAATTACATGCATTAGAGTGTAGGGCAATGACCCCATTTTTGTATCATTAACTCTTGCATGCGTCCTAACCCACACAGATAGGGTAGGCACAGATCTGATTATACACGTTTTTTGTATCAACTTGACAAGAAGTTATATAAAAGATATATTCTTTTGAATGTTGTTGGCATCTCTTAAATTTCGTTACATTTCTGTTGCATACATGTTTCTCATTCTACTATCACTATCATGCATAGAATGGCTGGAGGACTAAGGAGGAACATGAATTTGATTGAGGGGGCACCCGAGGCTGCCGATCCTATGAGAATGTTCGAAGCATTTGTCAGACGTTTGGAGAGAATCAGTAATGTGAATGACAACCGACGAGACCGCCAAACTGGAGACAAACTGCTGGAGAGATTCCGTGCGCTCAGACCCGAGCAGTTTGCGGGTACCGGGGAACCCTGGAAAGCGGAACAGTGGTTAAGACAGATGGACCGCATGTTCGAAGCTGTCTAGTGCAACGAGATGGACAAGAGGAGGTTGGCTACATTTCAATTGACCGATGCTGCCGCAGATTGGTGGGATTCGATCATAGCTACTATCGGAAATAGAGCCGCTATAGGAATGACGTGGACTGCATTCAAAGGAAGATTCCTGGAAAAGTACTTCCCGGCTATGGAGAGGCACAGAAGAGAGAAGGAATTCATGGATCTGACGCAAGGAACCAAGTCGGTGCAAGAGTACACCACACAGTTCGAAAGACTGTCTCGGTTCGCTCCACACCTGGTTGATACTGAAGATAAGAAGATACAAAAATATAACCAAGGGCTGACACCGCAGATTCGTCGCCTGACTCTCGGCCACCTAGATAAATCGTTTGAAGGACTTGTTGGTTTGGCTACCGATCTGGAAGAGGATGCTCGAGTGAACCGAAAGCAATTTGATTTCCGACCGCCTCAGAGGGGTAATTTTGGGAATAGACCATCAATGAATCGTACCCAAGGGCAGAAGAGAAATCTTGACGGAAGCAAGAAGACCCAGGCTATTACCTATCCGACTCAACCCCGAGTAGGAGAAGGAAGTAATGGTGGAAAATGTTTCAACTATGGCAACCCTGGTCATCTGGCTCGAGATTGCAAGGCACCAAGGTGTGCTGCTCAGCAAGGAATAGTCTGTTTCAACTGTGGTGAACCAGGTCACATCAGCAGGTTCTGCACTACTCCTAAGCAGGTGACTTATGGACAACAGGGTCAGACTCGCTTGAATGCTGTTATCCCTGATGCAGCAGGATATGATGGAATTGTGTACAAAGAAGGAGATTATGGAGAAGCTCAACCTGATCAGCAAGCAGTGGAAGGTACATTAACTCTTTTTAACTCCTATGTTAAAGTGTTATTTGATACGGTTTTGCTCTATCATTCATATCTGTTAATACAATTCGGAGATTGGGTATCTTACCTCATCGTTTAGAGAGAGTTTTGAAGGTTACATCACCATTAGGAGCTGCAGTCAGATTATGACATGTGTGCAAGGATTGTCCTTTACGACTAGGAGACCGTGAAATCCCTGCAAGGTTGATCGTCCTATCAATGAAGGAGTTCGACATAATCCTAGGAATGGATTGGCTCTCTCAGAATCAAGTGAAGTTGGATTGTGCGAGGAAGAGAATTACATTCTCCGACAACGAGAATCAACCCTTTGATTTTCAATGTAACACTTCGGGAGATATGTTCCTCACCAGATGTTTGGTAAACATCGAAGTCGTCAGTACAGAAGCGACAGTGTCGTCTATACCTGTAGTCAAGGACTTCAAAGAAGTATTTCAAGACATTTCTGGTTTGCCGCCCGAGAGAAGTATAGAGTTCTGTATTGAGCTTATACCGGGTACCGTACCGATCACCAAGGTTCCCTACAGAATGGCCCCCGCTGAACTATCATAATTGAAGGAACAAGTTCAAGAGCTCGAGAACCTATGTTTTGTACGCCCAAGTACATCGCCTTGGGGAGCACCAGTGTTATTCGTGAAGAAGAAGGACGGGACGCTCAAGCTGTGTATCGACTACAGAGAATTAAACCGCTTGACTATCAAGAACAAGTATCCCTTGCCTCGGATCGATGATTTGTTTGATCAACTACAAGGAGCTACGACATTTTCCAAGATAGACCTTAGGTCGGGATATCATCAGTTGAGGGTACGGAAGGAAGAAATACCTAAGACTGCTTTCAGAACCCGATATGGTCATTATGAATTTATGGTGATGCTGTTTGGAATGACGAACGCCCCGACAGTGTTTATGGATCTGATGAACAGAGTGTTCAAGCCTTATTTAGATCAGTTTGTCATCGTCTTTATTGATGATATTTTGATCTATTCTAAGTCAGGAGAAGAACACGAGCAACATCTACGTATTGCGATGCAGACGCTTAAGGACCACCAGTTGTATGCCAAATTCAGTAAGTATGAGTTCTGGTTGCAAGAAGTGAAATTTTTGGGACACAAGGTGTCATCTCAAGGAATTTCTGTGGATTCGTCCAAGACCGATGCTGTGTCCAACTGGGTTAGGCCAAGCAACCCTACAGAAGTTCGGGGTTTTCTTGGACTCGCAGGCTATTAGCGGAGATTTGTTGAAGGATTCTCCAAGATAGAAGCACCTTTGACTGGGTTGACGAAGAAGAATTTGAAGTTCGAGTGGACAGAGAAGCATGAGCGAGCCTTTCTAGAGTTGAAAGAGAGACTCACTACCGCACCAGTACTGCCTATACCCAAGCCTGATGAGAAGTTCACTATCTTTAGTGATGCGTCATATCAAGGGTTAGGGTGTGTACTTATGCAAGATGGTAGAGTTATCGCTTACGGATCCAGACAGCTGAAGCCGAATGAGTTGAACTATCCTATTCATGATCTAGAGTTGGCAGCAGTAGTATTCGCACTCAAGATTTGGAGACATTACCTCTACGGTGAGAAGTTTGATTTATTCTCCGAGCACAAGAGCCTAAAATATTTGTTCACACAGAAAGAGTTGAACATGAGGCAGCGTAGATGGATAGAGCTGATCAAAGATTACGACTTCACGTTAGAATACCACCCCTGTAAAGCTAATGTGGTTGCTGATGCTTTGAGTCGACAGACTCGTGAGACGATCGCCTTTTTAATGGTTAGAGAATGGCGAGCATTGGAGACCTTGGCGGAGTTCGATGTACAGAGTGCTGAAGAAGGAGAAGGACAATTGTTCGGATGTCTTATCCTACAGCCTGTTCTCATTGACCGCATTATTGGAGCTCAGGAGGAAGATGAGAAGTTTCAAACATGGTTTGCGAAGATGTCAGAGAAAGACCCGACAGGTTGGAAGGTGGGATTCAATGGAGGGTATCGTTGCAGGAATAGATTATGTGTGCCGGATGTTGGAGAGCTTAGAAAGGATATCCTGGAAGAAGCACATAAGTCAAGATTTACAGTTCACCCGGGAGGAACTAAGATGTACAAAGATTTGAAGAGAAATTTCTGGTGGGAAGGTATGAAGAAGGACGTGGCCGAGTTTGTATCCAAGTGTTTGACGTGTCAGCAAGTCAAAGCTGAACATCAGAGACCCTCGGGACTGTTGCAACCATTACATATTCCTGGTTGGAAGTGGGAACACATTACGATGGATTTTGTAGTAGGATTGCCTCGATCACAGCAGAATCATGACGCTATTTGGGTAATAGTGGATCGATTGACGAAATCAGCTCATTTCATTGCTTATAGTATGACTTACCCGGTAGAGAAGATGAGCCGGATGTACATACAACAAGTTGTGCGTCTTCACGGTGCACCTGTGTCGATTGTGTCAGACCGTGACGCACGTTTTACTTCTGGATTTTGGGAAAGTCTACAAGAAGCTATGGGAACTTCGCTCAAGATGAGCACTGCTTTTCACCCTCAGACAGACGGGCAAACTGAACATGTTAATGAGATCATGGAGGATATGCTCAGGGCTTGTGTGATCGATTTTGAAGAATCTTGGGAGACACACTTGCCTTTGGTCGAATTTGCCTATAACAACAGTTATCATGCGAGTATTGGGATGGCTCCGTTCGAAGCATTGTACGGACGACCCTGTCGTTCTCCATTGTGTTGGGCAGAAGTTGGGGATACAGAGTTGTTGGGACCAGATTTGGTTAGAGAAACCAACGAAAAGATTTCCTTGGTCAAGGAAAGAATGAGAACCGCGCAGAGCCGGTATAAGAGTTATGCTGATCGACGCCGGAAAGATTTGGAGTTTAGTGTTGGAGATCACGTACTCCTTAAGGTTTCACCAACCCGATGAGTGGTACGTTTTGGTCTCAAGAGAGGGAAGTTAGCTCCGCGTTTCATCGGACCGTTTGAGATTTTGGAACGTGTCGGGAAAGTGGCCTATCGACTGGCGCTACCACCGAAGATGTCTGGGGTTCACAACGTATTTCATGTGAGTATGCTAAGAAAGTATATACGAGACCCCTCGCACATGGTTAGTTATGACGATATTGAGACGAGTCATAACATTTCTTACAAGGAGAGACCTGTGAAGATCCTAGATCAGAGTACCAAGAAGTTGAGGAATAAGGACATTCCGTTGGTGAAGGTTCAGTGGAACCACCATGACGAGAATGAAGCCTCGTGGAAAGTTGAAGCTGATATGAGGAAGAAGTACCCGGAGTTGTTTCAGGACTAGTTAGTCTTGATTTCGGGGGCGAAATCCTGTTTAAGGGAGGAAGGGTGTAATAACCTGCATTTTCATTCATTTGTCTTGTCATATTTAAAATTAAATATACATTGTCTGCTTTTATTTCAATTTCAATTCTTATGTGTAAAATTTATTTCTTGACTGATCTCATAATTGAAATTACTTTTGGGGTCAAAATGTGATTTTTATAAAATTTGGCAATACCTGTGTTGAATTTCAAATCTGTATTTCCAAAACGGTGGAAGCATTCCCGTTTAACTCAAACTGTATTTTTATAAAACCAGAAAACCATTTCTTATGTTAAAATGAATTTTTTTTTTCGTATTTTTGTGACGAACACCGCGCCACGAAAAATACCAGTTTATGTTCAAAACTGTTCGCGCTGTGCTAAACTTCCACAGATTGTGGAAGTGATGTAAAGTTAGATTTGACACACACTTTACTTTCCATTTATGGCAACTAATGATTGCCTTAGGCCTTGTTTGGCAATGCCCTCTTGTTGTGAGTTAACTTATGCCTATAATCTCTTTTCCCAAACAATCTAGGTTGACCCCTATTAGCCTATTCATGGCCCTTCCAACCTGGAGAGAGTATATACGTGAGTATATACATGCTTTGTATAATCTGTATTGTGAATTAACTAATTTAAATCATTTGTTGAGTGAATTAGGATCTACTTGGAGCCCAAGGTGTTGATTTTGTATTTATAGACACTCATTTTCCCTTCATTTCACACACTAAGTTATTCAGAATTTAGAGAGCTTAGAGTGATTCTGAGAGTTCCAGAGAGTTAGAGGAAGCTTCATATATACAGAAATTGTAAAAAGAGAACATCAACTTCATAGCTTAAAACTTCATTTGGGTTTATTGATTGGAGCTCTTTCTCAACAAGATTCTCTACCCTCTTAACCGTAGTGAGTATTTAGAACTCACTATGAATGTAATCAGATGCTTAATTTCTGTGTGTGTAGCTTAGTATGTAAAACCACCATGGAAATTTTACGTTAGTGTTCATAACTTGAAAAATCATGGTTTCCAAAACTCAACCAAAATCAGTTTGTATGGATGAATATGATAGATTACTTGTCATATATGCTATACCCAAGGTTTTAGAGTCTATTGTGACCATATGAGAAAGTATATAAGAAAATTTGTTTTGTGATCTTTTAGTTTTTCATAAAATTCTAGAGTTGTAGATTGATTCATGATAAATTGATAATGGATTCTTAATCCTCATTGAAAAACAAAGAGATTCATATATAATAGGGCCTAGCAACTTCCGAAATTGAAAATGGGTCAAAATGACCCTGAAAATCTAAAACAGGGCATTCTCCACGTACAAGATGAAGAATCTGCTTCATCTCGCGCCACAATCGCGTGAGCGGCCCGCGCGAGCGACCTCTCGCGCGAGCGAGCCGCGAGCGCGATCCGCGTGGTTTCAGGCAGACAGAAAGGTTTTATATAATAAAATGAAAATAGGCAGGTCGCACGAGCGAGGGTCACGCGCGCGAGGTGGCTGGTTTCAGGTAGAAAAAAAGATTTTTATATAAAATGAAAATTAGGCAGATCGCGCGAGCGACGTGTCGCACAAGCGGCCCGCGCGCACGACTTCTGGCAGTTTCTAGTCTTTGTGTGTTTTCATATAAGGGACTGTTTGGATTAATTTTAAAGCACTGTTAAGGTTCTATTTGGGAATTTTATTAAAACAGAATACCATTGGTTATGTTGGAAAGATTAAAATGATGTATTATGACTTATCGATCCCCCTGCGTACGTTGTTACTTTAATTCGGCGAATTCCTTTATGTTTAAATTCATGACATACATGTGGAGTCAGTGGTACATGCATGTGGGTGTCAGTCAGTGTGGAAAAGAGTAATGGTCAGTGTGGGAAGAGTATGAGTATGAGATTGAGATTGAGATTGTGTGGTGGACACTCCCTGGTTATGGTGTACCAAAGTGTGACGTGTTGAGATTGCGGTGAGAGTATCTTTGTAATACGACGGTGGAAAAATTGGACACTCCCTGGCGCTCATGGCAGCGTTAAAGTGTGTGACGCCGAACTCGGACATTCCCTGGCACCCATGGTAGTGCTAAAGTGTGGCCTACAGACACTCCCTGATACCTGAGTTTGGATACTGCGTGAGGGTTCCTCCGGTATTTGCATGGCGGTTTAGGTATTCAAAGTGTGAGGCATTGGACACTCCCTGGTACCCCGGACCAAAGTGTGAGGCAAACTGGACATTCCCTGGCACTCCGTTGCTAAAGTATGGCTACCTTAGTGTTTCAAAGATACTGGAGTGAGATAGTGGGTTGTTGTGTTTTGTCGAGAGAAAAGAGTCGGTAAGATGAGTGTGGTACATTGTCTCATACACGATCATTTGTTTTAAATGAATGAACGACTTTTAAATATATTCCCTGTTACTTTTATAATTGAAATCTTCCTATGGTTAAACTGTTGTTTTAACAAAACTGAAAAGTGGAAAAAGGTAAGTGAGTATGTTTTACATTTAAAGTTATGTTTTTAATACTCACCAGCTTCTTGAAGCTGACGACGTTGATGCGTCCTGGACATTCGTGTTCAGGCTTTTTAGGTTATAATAAGGAGGAATCTTATGACTATGCTAATTGAGAACAGCTGCTTTTGGGAGAGAAACTGTTATCATCATTGCATATTTTAAGTTATATGTTTTAAGTTTTAAACTGTATGTTTATAAGGATGACTGTAATAGATGATAAGTTCTTGTTTTGTGTTAAGGCGGTCTGTGCCTTAGTTGACCCCGTATCGTAAGATGTAATAAGTTAGTAAAACTTTTGTAAGCCTTGATTGCTCTGCTCTGATTATTATTATTTATTGTTGTTCGACGTTTGGGACGGAATCGATTCTTCAAATTGTCGCGACCTACGGGTCCATAAAGGAAATTAAACGCTTTCCTTATTTATGCTACGTCGGGGCGTGACAACTCTGCCTCATTATTGGAGGCTTTAAACCCAAACCTGAGAGCATACTCGTTCTGAATTCCCTCGGGCGTGGTAAGAATGAGTCTGGTATGCTTCCCTGATCATCGGAGGAGCAATCTACAAACATCACCCAGGTGGGGATCGATTGCTGCAGCCCAGGAGGTAGTTCTGGTACGAGTACTTCCTCTGCTGGGTCCTCTTGATAGGTGAACTCTGCCAGGAAATTGGCAACTGCCAATACCTTGATCGCGGTTCAGAGTTGGTAAAAAATGTCGAACTCTTCCAACTCAAAGGCCTATTTTACTAACCTTCGAGAAGTTTTTGCCCGAGAGAAAATTCTGCGTAACGGTTGATCTGTGAGTACTATGACGGTATGAGCTTGGAAATAGGGCCGTTACCATATTTTCTAAATAACCATTTTTTCCTTGGGTTGTTTTATCGCAGTAAAGTTCTTTTAAGATGTCTAATCCATGATTTCCTTGCTAATTAGTGTATTTCAACTAAAATTAAAATAATTTAATGCTTTTAAAATATCGTTGAATGTTTGGAGCAAGTTTTTGTCAATGGGAAGTTGGAGTACGATAGGTGTTACGATACTGAACAAGAGCGGTTGTGGAAATGGATAGAGGAGTAAAGAGAGACTTTGGGTAAGTCAAGTTAGAGAGGTAAAAATAAAATGGGAAGAAAAAGTTTTGATGAATAAGTGAACGAAAAACAGCAAGAGTGGAATGAAGACTTGGTAGTACGTTGAGTACATTGCGGATATGATAGTTGGAATGTAAAGCGGTTAGAGGACAATGGTGGATACAATGGGATGCTATCTCAGTCGTCCTAGATTCTAACGAGGATTGGAGGGTTTTGAGAATGTTAGAATTTCATCCCAAGAAAATTTTAAAGTGTTTAAAATATTACTTTTATTTGAATAAGAAAAGTAGAAATAGATACTTGGGATAAGATATCAAGTAGACTTTAGAAGTCAAGTATCACAGAATGATATGATATGCTCAGCACTTGTGACGCAATGGTGCTTATCGAACGAATAAGTTTAACGTGAGTAGACGGTGAACTTAGAGATTCCAAAATGAGGAGTTGGTTAAATGATGTACACCTGGATTGGTGGGTTGGAAGTAGTGCCATTAAATGAGTTCGCTTGAGTATTGTTTCAAAGATAACTTGATTCTGGTTTAAGTATTGGAATAACCCGAGGCTATGAATGATTTGAAGTTTTAAACGATTAGGAACTTGATGAGATCCGTCAAGTGTGAAGCACTTGAAGACAACAGTTATGAATCGGTTGACATTAGTAACTGGAGTGAGAATAGGGTGACTTGGGGTATTGTCGCGAAATATGTGTGAATTGGAAGTTAATAAAGAATTTATCGAACACAATGAGACTAAAGCAATTTATGGGAAGATTTAATTACCGGATTATCTTCAGATGGTTTACGGGAATAGTATGAATGCTTGAGCAATAGGTTATTCAGGAACAATCGATTGAGATTCAAATAGCATAGATAAAGGATTAGAGAATCTGAATTGAAGTTAAGTCAGGCTGACTAAAGTTATGAAATATTAAACCATTGAATAAGATATGGTGTCTTGAGATGTTGCACAAAGGATATAATATATATGCTTAGTGTAAAGGGTTGTCAGGAACTTAGTAAGAGTTGAGCTATAGGAGTGTGATTGGTATGGGCTTGTATAAAGGTGAAAGTGAAACACCAGAGACTATGGAGTCGTATAACTACGTAAATGGTAGTGGATCTACCTGGACTAATAGACTAAAGGATAGTAGACGAGGAAGGTATGACAAGAGAATGGATTACATTACAGTTGAGATCTTCAATAGAAAAGTAATTGATTCAAGGTATGTGTGTAGTATGCGAACATGCCAGATTGTACATGGTCAAAGGATTGAGACAGGAACAAGGTATGTTATGAGCATGAGAATATGTTTGATGAACTCTGTGGTACGTGTGTGATTGACTAAGTCAAATTTGGTTAATAATGTTTTTCGTTATGATGGGTATTGGGGTAATTGTGTTGAGAAAGAGCCGAAGTGTTGTGCGAGATTTCAAAATAGTTGTTTTAAAATATAAATAAGATATGTATTTGACTTGTTAAAAGTTTTAAATCGAAATTGTAAGGTGTAACCTTCTATGGTAATCGACAGTAGTTCGAGTACGGACTTTGGAGAGATAAACTACAAATGTGTTTGATATTACCAAGGGTAATTCGGGGCATTATATGGTCTTGAAGAAGTGAAGTGGTATGAAATTTTCAATTAAGAATCTGAATGGTACTTAGGGGGCATGTATGATTAGAAGTATAGTATGAGGTTGGTTAAACCAAAATAGAATTTGATAAGAAGTGGGAGTAGTTGAAACGTGTTATCGTTCTACAAGTATTTCGCGATTAACAAGATAAGGGATTGAATCTATAATATGTAAAATAGTTGGTTGAAGCATTGGCTTATCGACGGGGTATGTATGCATGTATGATAGTACTCAGTTTGGTACACTTTGGGATGAAGAATCATGCATGGTTGTTAACCAGTTCAGTTGTGTTGGGAACAACTTTTAGTCGAAAAGAAAGGTGGGTGAAAGTAAGATGAGTTATTTCCTTTATTTTGGGTATTGTGATGAGTTTCGGAAAAGATACGTGACAAGTACAATAAAAGGATATGTGGGTTGACGTTGTGACATCGTGATGTGATTTAATGTCATATTTGACTATTGAGTATGTTCTACTCAAGTATTGATGTTCTAACTTATCGAGATACTTCGATATATTGCTAGGGTTTGGTGTGAATCTTCAATCAAATTGAGATAGAGGGGCTTTAAGGATTTATTTTCCTTCAGAGCTTGAGGATTTATTTTCCTCGTGAGATAGTCATATCTCAGTAGAGATGTGTGGTTTGGGATGAGACAAACATTGGAAGTATTTATGTGAAGTCTGTATGACTTTAAGAGATGACATAAGTTTGGGGACAAACTTCCTTTTTAAGGGGAGAGCTGTCACACTCATCCCAGAAAATCCTTATTTAAAAATGCATAATTGATTTCCAGAAATTATTAATGTCGATTAATAATTGTGAATGAAGTTGACTGAAGGTCAACGGTGAGTGTCAATCGAGGACATGGGAAGGTGGTAATTCATGAGGCATTGACATGATTAAATGACATTTGTGTGACTTAAATGTTATTTGATATTTTCTGGAAAATGTGAATAGTGATCATACATGTTTTGTGTACTTTTCTGATAGTTTGATCTTATTAAAGATCATTTTGAACGAATTAGGGATAACCAAGATGAAACGTTGCATAAAAGGTAGGTTATCTAGAAATTCCACGAAAATAGTTTCCAAAACGTAATTACGGTGACAAATGGAACTTAGACGAAAACTTTTATAATTTATTGTTTTCACTCGTGAAGCGATAGCTTAGACGTTTAAGACATTTCGGAGAATAATTGAAAGTTTTGAGAACTCGTGGGAGAGGTAAACAGGATTTGCGGGAATTGTGTCTCTATATTGTAGAGATCTCACAAGACCAAGATTAGGAGATTTGGGGATTTTGAAGCTTAGAGCTTTTCGACGACAATTGATAAACTCCTGCACGTTTATTTTTAACCAAATTTCATATTTGAATTCCTCGATATAAGAGCTTCGTTTTGATACCTATTAGGCCTCATTTGGCTAACTTTTATAAAAATCCTAATATTGGAATTTTGGAAAAAACGTATGTAAACTTATAGGAATCACTTGTAATTAGAGATCTGACGTAGAATTGGACTTCTAGTGTTTTCCTTAAAATCTTAAGAGCGTAGCTTAAGGTATGAATTTCTAACCGATGTTATATAGGGAATAATCTCATGCGTTAATTTAGGCCCATTAAATTCAATGAGTACGTATGAAAGGCTTGTTTGTATGACTATTTGTTCATGCTAAGTGATTATGTGAGTCAAAGGGGAGTTTGGTGCAATTCCATCCGAGGGTAAGCTCGTCAATGTTTGAGGATTTAGTAGCGATGGCTACTGTGCATGGTTTGGGAGAAGGCCTAGCCAAGGCACTGTGCATGGTTTGGGAGAAGGTCCAGTCAGGGCACTGAATGCGTGGCAATGAGAAGGCCTTCCACGACATTAGTTCCATTTATCGGATGAATGCGTACCACTCTCTCTAGAGACTGTTTGATATGTTTTGAGATGTTTAAAGCATGAATTGCCATATATGCATATGTTTAGAATTGTACACTCAGTATACAACTGAGCAATGAAGATTTATATCATTGTAGGTAAGAAGAAAGGAAAGAAGAAGCGTGAGGAGTGAGACCGTGGAATGCCGGGGATCGTTCCATGTAAATGTTTTGTTTCCCGTTCCAAAGTTGTAAAATGACTTTTTGAGTAGTTTGAGTTATGTGCTTAACGTATAAAACCACGAAATGCATTTGTAACGTTGATGTATCAAGACTTCTTTTGGTTAAGTTATAACGAATCTGAACTCATGGATTCTTGTTTTGGATACTTAACTCGTCAATTTCGTGTTTTGAATGACTATTGTTAGTACTTATATAAATTAAGCCAAACAGACCTTAAATTATTTCATAATTTTTTTCTCCCGTGGTTTGGAAAGATTTATGAATGTCCTTGTAGTCTTGGTATAGCTTGAAAGGTTTGGAATAACGTGCGTATGGTTGGAGTGTTGGAACTAGTGAAGGTTGAATGGATCCTTGACGAAAATTCTGCTGCTAGAAGGAATTCTGCCAAATGGTCATTCGACCGGTCGAGTGGGGCAGTTCGACTTGTCGAAAATGCTACTGCATGCTTACCTTTTATACTCCTTCTGAAAATTATTTAAATGTTCTAATTATTCTTGGGGTACCTTTGGAGTACCTTTTAACATAAATTCATTAGTTTTGAAATATAATTAACTTTTCAAATTTATACGGATTTTACGACTCGAAGGGTATTGTTTTCAAAAGAGTTGAATACTCATTGTTAGTTTTAAGTTTCTTTTCTACTACTATAACTTTTAAATGGATTGGATGAGCTTTGGTGGTGTGCCACGTGTCATATTTTTGCCCGTAGATCAGTAGATGCATGGGTCGTGACAATCAAAGACTACTAAAAAATGGTTTCGTAGTTTCTTGATTGATTCCAAAAATGTTTAGGGCTTGGAGATTTTGAAAATATTCTTCACATTTTTTTTTTGTTTTTCATTTGTGATTTTAAAATTGATGATCTCAAAGGGTTATAAAATTTTCCCCTTTCCCTTTTGATTTAGAAAATTTTTAGGGCTTTGAGATTACATGAGTTTTCTGGTTTGGAGATTGCTAGCGGTTGTATATACAGAGTTCTATTGTGAGCAACTGTTAATTTAGAGAGAGATGATGATAAAGAGCATGAGGTAGAGAAATGCTCAAACCATCAGAAAGAGGCCCTTTACACCTCACAGTTTGGGCAATCCAGTGGTCCGCCTTTTTTACTTTTCCTCTTGATAAAACAAGCTGAGAATGAGGATAGCTGAACAAAAAGGGACCTAATGTCTTTGACGATAGGATCAATTTCCCAAGGAGCAGAGGATTGGGTGCATCTAGAGGTGTAAGCAAACCGATCAAACCGACTGAACCGATCGGTTCGGTTTGGTCGATATCCAAAAATTTCGTATAGTATAAAAACCGAAATCAAAATTGAACCGAATCGAACCGTTTTCACCCCTAAATACATAAGCTTTGAACCAAGGTGAGGCCCAAACTGGGTAGTTGATGTGTTCTCTTTTAGAGATAGAGAGATAAAAAGAGTATAAAGCAATTTCAGTCCGTGTTCTCTTTTACAATAAGCCTATGAGGGGCAAAAAAGTTTAGTCACATTTTAAAGAGGTCATCAATAGCTTTTCCATTAAGTATTTGACTACCAATGTTACGGAGGGGTTATTAGTGTCAAACAAGTATACTTAACGGGGATTTGTCGGGTAAAATAGTTTAAGGGTATTAGTAAAAATAGGTTATAGTTGACAGGGTGTTTACATAATTTACCCATTTGTTAATTAATAAGGTTGGAGTGGTTTTTGTATAATTCCTAAGGTCTCACAAACATAAATGAATAATATAACCTCTTTTTATCACCGGGCATGCTAAGGCGCATTTCTACATTCATAAATTGTGATGTTTACGGTTTTTTTTTGGAGAAGCAGTTGCCACTCTATCATTGAACTAAGGCACTCTATGGTATCACTCTTAAAGCATATGGGACCATGCATGTTGTGCATTGCATACATACATGGTACCACATGTTTCGAGAGTGGTACCATGGAGTGCCTTGGTTCAATGATAGAGTGGCAATAACAATTCTCTTTTTTTTTTTAATAAAGAATTAGAGTTTAGTCCCTCGTCACCCACTTAAAGTGGATAAAGTCCAATATATAATCTTGTTATAGTAATTGGTCCCTGAACTTGTATTGTTAATGAGAATTGGTCATTTTCCCCAATTTATCACACATTTTAATTATGGACTAATATGCCCTCAATAATTAGCTCACGGTCACAGTAAATGGATAAAATCTCTTATAATATTTTGTTATAAAGTATCCATTAAAACAGATTTTGTAACCCAACAAACACAATCATTGCATGAGAGATTCATGGTATCTAAAAATATGATAGCTTCCCTAAATCTCGCAACCTCACTCTTTTATATATATATATATGTATATTCTTTCATTTTCAATTATTATGTGCGCAACGTATTTTACAGTTTAGTACTCACATCTATATATTCTGTAAATCATCACTGAATTTTCATTGGGGAAACTACATTTGTGGAGTTGTACTCTTGATTTTGGAATTCTCACACAAACTATAATTGAAAACCTTGGAAAATACACGGAACATACATAGACAATTTTCTCACAACTTTAATTTTAGAGTTTGTCTCTTCTTCTTCCTTTTTTTCTTTCTCATAGCGAAAGATAAATTTATCACTGTGATTATTAGTAGGTGAGAAATTAATTCTCACAACCTTAACTTTAAATAGATTTTCTCAAAACGATTTCTCCAACGATTATGATAAATTTTTTCACAACCTTTACTTTAAAGATATTTTATCAATACAAAATTGAAATTTCTACCACAATTATGAGAAATTTCTCATAACACTTGTTTATGTGAGAAACAATGAGATATCAGAACTAAAACAAATCAATAATTATATATGTTGAAATCACTAACAGATGTAAGAAATTTCTCACACAATATTAACATAAACTAGTACGTATGAAAAATTTCACACACAAAGTTTTGAACATGAGAAGTTTTCAAATACATATATTCTGAATTACAGCTAATGCATCACGTATAATACACATAATATATTACTTGTTATAGGAATTCCATACACAAAAAATAGTCAATTACACAGATTTCGCAAGAAAAAAATATCAATTCCTATTTATATGTTTAGCAGATTCAGTGGCAATGTATTGCGCATTGCCATGAAATTTCACAGAGGATGGTGTTGCCCACGGTGATCCAGACCTTCTAGTGAGAAATTTTGTTTATGAATAATGTGAGAAATTTTGTCTATGCTGCAAGCTTCGTAAGCGATCAAATGGGCCGAGTGGTCTTCAGTTTTGGATGACATCAACCTTGTCATGATATTAGTCACGAAGTCTGACAAGCATGATGTCACCGACGGCGATCCAGATCTTCTTTTCGACTATGAATGATGTGAGAAATTTTGATTATGAATGAAGTGAGAAATTTCGTTTGTGCTAACTTTGTAGATGATCAAATGGATAGATAGGTCTTTAGAAATTGAGTGGAAATGGAGAAGAAATAATCAATTTTAATTTCATTTTTGAATTCAAACCATAAATGTGTCATAGCTAAAAATTAAGGGATCTGTTAGCCATTTAATACTTTTCTAAAAAAGTTACCATGCTAATTTAAAAATAAGGACATTTTTGTCATGTAATATATACAGGTGGCCTTATTACCACATTGATTTCTAGAAATTAAGGACCTAGGAGTATTACTTTAAAAATCTAACATATTGGACAAAATACTTATAATTAGCCCTTTTTTTAAAAAAAGCAAGGAATTGTAACAATTGTTTCATTAGTAGATTGCAAATTAAGAACACCACAATAGATTGATCCCCAAGTACTGCTTACAACATCAAATAATGCATTTTTTTTCATGGGTCTCTATTGGTCTCTTTTTTTGAGTTTCTATTTTATTTGAGATTTAAATAAAGTGAGAAATACTTTTCCATTCCATTACCTTTTCTAAATTCGTAAATCAACGAAGCACAACGAATTTTTTTACGGAGCTAGCGAGTAGAAGAATATGAAAAGTTTAAAGTGAGTTCATTGTTTTTTCTCTCTCTCTCGGAACCAAGCTTCATAGGGGCAAAGCTTACATATTTCAAACTTTATAGTGGAGAGACACACACTAGTTGGTTAACCAGGATGAACACTTTAAGAAATGATGGGAGTTTTAATTAGAAATTGTAGACAGAAAAAGGAATTTCAAATCCGAAATGGGTAGTTGAATTCAAAGTACAAAGATTAGAAACATTAAATTTCTCTTCCGTTTTATTTTAAATTGATACAAATTACTAATAAATAAAGATGAAAAGAAATTCAATGAACAACCATGCATGTTACATAAGCAGGATTTCATAATCTCTAGTTTCCAAAGGCAATTGGGAGTGCGATGTCAAGTGCCCCTAATGTATAAGGTGGTGGGTTTAGCTTTCCTCATTTGTAATAACTTTCACTAATTCAGTTTCCATCTTATTAATTCGTTTGTGCGTTATGAGAAAAGTCAAGAAGTTGTCCAAGTACATCTCTTGCCTATGCTTGTCACCAAACAGTTCCTTCATTTCCTTCACTTTGTTTCTATATATCTTTCCTTCTTCACCAACCATCACCAACCTCAATGACTCAGCCACTGAGTCCCTCGTAAGCGACCCGTCTCCCTCGTCCCTCGGTATTGAGTAAGCCATCTTCTTCTCCTCCAAGAGCCTGGCATTCAGCCCTTGATCGGCCAAGAAAGTCAGCAAAATAAGAGCCCTCTCAAACTGTATAGCCTCCACAACCGAGCTCCACCCGGAGTGAGTCAGAAACCCGCCCACCGAGTCATGACTCAATATCTTGAGTTGAGGAGCCCAACTCGTGCATACCACGCCACGTTCTCTGGTTCTCTCCTCGAACCCATCTGGCAACTCAATCAACTCAGAATCGGCCGACCCACGCTGCTTCCTCAAAACCCAGAAAAATGGTAACTTGGACCGCTCTAACCCGAGAGCTATCTCGGTGAGTTCGGGTTGACTCGGTTTCGCCTCGCTCCCAAACGCTACATAGACTACTGACCCTTTTTCTTGTTTGTCAAGCCATTCCTTCATTTCCCCCCATACATCGTCGTTTTCGCCAGTATCATATGTAGTAGTGGGTAGCTGACCGACCGGAAAAACCGGTTTCCGGTGAATATCTTCTAGAACTTTCAACCATTCGGGTTCAAACTCGGAGCAGCTTCTCACAGCCAAAACATCACACCCTTCAATACTCGCCCCGAACCGATACATATCTGAAACGTCCGATTCATTACCCGTAAAGCTATCAGCTACTCGTAAAATCTCATGAAGCTTGAATGCTACAGTAGAAGGGAAATTGACCCACTTTGGAGATACAGTGTAATCTTCAGGCTTTTGGTGCTCATCATCACCGTACATTAGGACCGAAGTGGGCCCCACAAAACCCAAGCATGCGGCGATGTAGATGCTGAAAAAGGCACATGGTATTTTGAGATTTGATGCGATTTTGCCCAACCAATAAGCAGCGAAATCGTGAAGCACCCAATCTGGATTGGAAGATTCTAGAAAGTTCGAATAAGGCTCTTTCATGTTGTCATAGGCTATTTTAAGGTACTGGACTTTGTCGTACGGGAGGTCGATTGTGGCCTCCGAGTTTTCCGGAAGGTGGTCGACTTGAGGAAGAGGAAGCCTCACATAGTTTATGAGAGAAGCTAAATTTGGGGGCAGTTTCGGTAATCGGTCTATGTTTCTAGGGGTAGAGACGAATGAGACTTTATGACCCTTCTGAGCTATGAGCTTTGCGAGCTCCAAGTATGGTATCATGTGACCGAAAGCTAACCATGGAAACATTGCTATGTGCATCTTTCTATTATCAGCCATGGACGTTGATGAATATCGGTGCACTTGGATTGCTATGATATGCGTATATATATATATATAGTGTATTTGTTGATTTCTGTATGCATATGTTTGTGTGTGAAGAGCAACCAGGGTTTTTATATTTGTGTCAAATCTCTATGATCATGCATATTACTCTAATGATATATAACTGGTGGGGTTTTGTACTATTCCTATTATCTTATTTGATTAATAGTAATGCTATAGGGACACAAAATGCTCGCACAGAAATGTTCACACAAATTAAGACGTGACACTCATTTGGTATCCCTTTTATACTCACAAAAAGATGTATTACACATGTTATTAAAGTGAGGTGGCCCACCATCACACTGCTGCACACTGAAGAACAAATTGTTTATAATTGGGCTATGACTCCATGGAGCAATCTTCCATACAACCTAATTGTTTGGTTGTATGGTACAACAAAACACTTGACATACATTGGAAAGAAATATTTATACTAAGATAAAAAATATTTGTACCCTTTCAAGAAATGTTTGTACCCTTTCAAGAAACTCCACAAAAATATTTTTACATTAAAGCAGTAAAATCCCAAAAATTTATAGATAAAGTACAATGACATGTGAAATGTCCATCTTGCCCTTGCTCCATCACATGTGTTTTACGGCCGTTTGCAAAAGAACTGATCGAGCACAAAAATGAAACTGTAGGGTTAAAATTGTCAAAATTAAAACGATAGGGACCAAAGTGTCACAACTCTCAAACTACAGGGATGAAAAGTGCAATTTACCCTTAAATGATTCTAAACTTATTTGGCCCGACCAACTTTGAACCCATCCGTTGACCATTAATTTTCATAATCAGTCTACGCAAGTTTATACAAAAAAATGCATATTTTGGATGCAAACACTTTCAAATGAAGCTATTGACGGGTTAACGATAAAGATGAAATGACTAGATTACCCCGTCATTAAACAAATGAAAACGACATTAACTTCACAAATGGGTCATAAGAAATAAGAAAAAACTCCCGATGAGCATTAAGTGCATTTTGGCTCGTCCGTATATTTGGATGGAAACTCAAAAGTTTCAAATCAAACTTACTACGATAAATTTCTACAAACACAAGGTAATAAAGTGTAATTATAGCCTCTCTAAAATATAGGGTGATGCTAATGTTAAAGGACAATGTGCTAATGCCAAAGCACAAAGTGTCACTAAAAGCTTTAGTGACATAAGTATCATACTTATGTCACTAAAACTTTAGTATGATACTTATGTCACTAAAGCTTTAGTGCTTTTAGTGACACTTTGTGTTTTGACATTAACACATTGTGCTTTGACATTAACACTAGCCAAAATATATATCCAGTCAATATATGTAATTTAAATTCAAATGGTTGCTAGGGTTAATTACATTGCTTGTTGAGATTTATTTATTGGATGGGCACACGAGTTAATTGATATGTATACAATGGCCATGATACGCATGAGTAAATATTTAACTATTAACGAGACCAATTAATAAGAAACCATGAACAATAAAAATATAATACAGGATATGATGCAGACTACATGGGCCATTAACGTACCAATCGCCTAATTTATTATTTGGATTAGGTCACAAGTAGTTTTAAAATCAACTATAGTATGCATTTTGCTCCATAATCATTTGACAAGATATTTAGCCAATGTTTTTAAGTGTAGTTGTAATTTGAGGCCGATATTAGGTAAGCTGATGCCAACCTTCGATCCCACCATTTATTGTCAAATAATGTTATCATTTCTCAACTTAAGAATCTCAAATTTGCTTTTCAAACATTTTTTAATTTTAATTTAATAATGCTAAACACGTCCCTTCAATCACATCCCAAACCACAATACATGTTTTAAATGTATATACTTTGTACTGTGTAAACTTTTCAAACAGGGCCCACACTTTTTTGGAAAGCACAAGGTACATGCATTTAAAGCATGTGTTAAGGTTTGGAGTCTGATTGAAGGTGTGTGCCTAGCATTGTTGTTTTTAATTGTACCACCAACTTAATTGTAGTTTAGATTCAACACATGAAACTTGTCAAGCGGGTTGTAGTCCAATTGGTATAATTACCTCTCTCTTTCTAGTGGGGAGGGAGAGGGTTTGAATTTTCAGAGGGGATTCTAGTTACTTGTCTCTGTTTATTCTTCAGTCAAAATGAGTTGCCCTTATTGGGCTTTGTTGTGGGCCAAAGTGAAGCTTTGGGTTGAGTTAGGACTAGGGTGTTAGACTTAATTTCGAATTACCACTAATTATGGGACTGCGAAATTGATAAAGAAGATTTAAATTAAATCTACTATTATATGGTCCAATATATCAGACTGGATACACACACTCCACAGGCTCGCACACCCTAGTCTCAACCCAACCCAAAGCTCCACTTTGACCCACGGTAAACCTCAATAAGGGCCACTCATTCCGACTAAAGAAAAAACTAGGAGGCAAGTAACTAGAATTCCCTTTGGGAATTCAAATCCTCTCACTCCCTACTGGAAAGAGAGAGGCTATACCAATTGGGCTACAGCCTGCTTGGCAAGTTTCATGTGTTGAATCAAAGGTACAATTAAGTTGGTGGTACAATTTAAAACAATAATGGAGATGCATATATTGCCAGATATGCTCATCTAACGACTAAAACCCGCCTTCTCATATAAAAATTGCTCACTATAAACTTGCCCTTAAATTTGACCCTAGACTTTTTCATTTGTATTCTTTCTCTTCACCTAAAGTAAATGAAAATTCTCACTTCAAAAAAAAAAATTAATAATAAGTCACTTACACACAACCAAACATAAAATTTTCAAAAAACAAATACAGTAATATTTGATGACAAATATTTTTTACAAACACTTACATACACTCTAACTCTCTCTTAGGTGGTACTGTGGGGTCTAAAAATTTCAATGAACCTCACAGTGTCACCCAAAAGAGAGATAGAATGTGTTTGTAAGTGTTTGTCACCCTAACATTGTTGAAACAAATATACCCATCAAACACAAGCCTTGTGTGAATGAGGCGAAAAAAACATTTCGTTAGGGACACATTGAGTCGTAGACCAGGCTGGGCTGGGCTAGACAGAGGACAATTACTAATTAGGGCTAAAGTAGTAATTTCAAACCTTCTATTAGTGGTGGTGTACTGGTGTTAAGCTGAATTAACACAAATGGATATATATATATATATATATATATATATATATAGATACTATGGTGTTTGTGAATTTTGCTTGTGAGATTTATTTGTGCCCAAAGACATAGGGTGCGTTTAATAAAACTGAAAATTAAGGTCTGAAAATTAAGTTCTGAATTTAAATACTGAACGTTTTAAGTGATTTATATTTGCAATACTAAAAACAGTGTTTCAAGAACTAAGGGTGTGTTTGATAACCCATTAAGTGGTGAAATGGAAATTTTCAGCACTTATTTATTTTCAGTGCATTTGATAACATACCACTTAATTGAAAAACTAACCAAAAACTTGTTGAAAACTTTAACTGAAAATTTTTTACTGAAAATAATCACTGAAGGCATTTAATTTCAGTACTTGAAATAATGTTTTTAAGTATTGCAAATTCAATCGCTTAAAATTTTCAGAACTTAAAATTCAGCATTAATTTTCAGTACTTAATTTTCATTTTTATCAAACCCCTAAAGTAGACTGCATTCAGTGATTATTTTCAGTAAAAAAAAATTCACTAAACGTTTTTAGTGGATTTTTGGCTGTTTTTTTTTTAATTAAGTGATACATTATTAAGTGCACTGAAAAAAATTAAGGGCTAAAATTTTTTATTTTCAACACTTAATTAGATTATCAAACATTCCCTTACCCTTTTCGTTTGTATAAGATTGTCTAAATTATTGGTGTCTATTTTTCCCCTACAAAAAAATAGGTGCTTGCTCTAAAGTTTTTGGTACAAATTTTTAACCAATTTTGACCAAGTGGTTTTTGTATAACTCCTAAAGTCCTTTCAATTTAATTGGACAAATTGTTCCTTTTATAATCATGCGCATTATGGCACATTTTTTACAATGAGTTGTGTTTTGACAACTTTCTTTCTTCTTTGCTTTGTCAACTTTCCAAATGCAATGTTTTCTAACGATAACTCCAATTTTGATAGAATTTAAACATTTGGAATCTGTAATTAAGACCTGGTTTGAGAGCTTTCAAACTAGGTTTGTAATTCGGACGGACCAATCCGTGGTCAGCTCGGGCTCGGCCCAAAAATTACTTGACTTGGGCTCACTGTACTTTCACCGTGGCCGGGCTTGGGCAGAAAAATGCAAGCCCGAATTTAATTCGGGCAGGGCTTTGGCAGTATTTTGCTAACCCGTGAAACCCGTGCTCGAGCCCGAATTTTATTTATGTATTATTTTTTACATTAGATTATAGTATTTTTTTAGTGAGAAGAAAATACTATTAGATATTATTGAAGCACTAAATTAATATATGAATGTTTTTTCCCAAATATAAATAAAAAAAATAAATTTGATACTCTACATATTGTTGTTTACATACTAAAAATCGGTTTGCACAAAAAAAAATAATAAATAAATTGCAATTCGGGTTCGGGTTCGGGTTTTAATACTAAATTGCAAGCCGAGCTTTGGATTGAAAAGTTTGGGTTTATGTCGGGCTCGCACTCAGGCAAACTGCCTGAATTCGGGCTTGGGCCTGGGTAGAGCTAAAATCCTTTGGGTCTCGCCCGAGTTGCACCCCTATTTCAAACAAGATTCATACTAGATATTAAATTTTGAAAGTCAAAATTCAAATTTACAGCTTCTATAATGCCTCTAATTCTTGGGAAATTTATAGATTTATTTATTCATTTTTTTATTTTATTTTAAAGAATGTCTCTAAATTTGGAAATTTCTAAATCACTTTTTGAAATTCTTTGAAAAACAAAAAAGAAGAGAAGAAGATGGAAAATGGTGAGTTAATGATCAGTTCTACCCACAACCTCCGACCGATCCAGGGGGTCCACCCGGCGCTGGCCAGAGTCAGGTGCTCGGGTAGACTCCTCTCTGTGTGAGGCTACCTTGTCTCAGCCCGGTCCAGCTTTATTTCAAGATCCCCAGCGACCCAAAAAATAACTATGGGGCTAGCCTAATGAAGTTCATAGCTTTATCCGATCCTCTAGGATATCGTCAAGGTGAAATTAATTAGTTTCTGAAACAACCTAGGTTACCTAATTTGTAAAAGGTGTCCCCTTGTATTATAAAAGGGAATTTCATCCTCCAGAAGTGAGAGAGAATCTTCCTTTCTGAGAATCAAGGAAGCCCTAATCTGTCACAACCTGGCCCAACTGGTATGATATTGTCCGCTTTGTAGCATTGGGCCGATCACACATAGCCCAGCCCACTCACGGCTTTGCTTTGGCATAGACCCAACAATCCCACCCAAAAAGGCCTCATACCAAATAAAGCATAAGTTACACATATATAGCACATAACCACATCACACCGAGGCGATGTGGGATGCAATCCCCCCTCCCCACGGGATGGGTTATCACATCCACCCCCCAAAAGGGGCCCACGTCCCCGTGGCACACTTCTAGCTGGGTAAAGCTTTGATATAATTCTGTCACAGCCTGACCCAACTGGCATGATATTGTCCGCTTTGCAGCACTAGGGCAATCACACACAGCCCAGCCCATTCATGACTTTGCTTTGGCATAGGCCCAACAAGCCTACCCAAAGGCCTCATACCAATTAAAGCACAAGCTCTACATATATAGCACACAACCCCACCACACCCAGGTGATGTGGAATGCAATCCCCCCCCCCCCCCCCCCCCCACCCCCCACCCCACGGGACGGGTTATCACATTGATCTACTGTATTTCTTCAGTCTTCAAACTTGACACGCGATTTTTGATGATCCACAACACTTACTTCTTCAATTTCTGATGAACCTCTATTCCTTATTGTTCTCAACTTCAAAGAGCGTTGGATTAATTTTTTTTTTCAACAAACAAATTTCAAAAATCCACTGTGAGTAGAACTCTCAATCATTGCTCAGATTATTTTGTAAACATTTAGTACTTTTTTTTCTTTTCTTTTGGTGTCAAATTGCTCTATGTAATGCACATTTTGAAATTCATTTCACTTTGTTATTAATTTTGAACAGTCTGCCAAGGAAAGATCTTGGACAACAACTTTACTTTGGTTTAGGCTAGATGGTGATGGGATGATATAAAAGTCCTATTTCCAAGTTTAATTTGCCTTTGGTTTGCGGATTTATTGAATGACAACAATTTTCCAAATGTTTTGCCCATTCTTAAATAATAATTTTCTCAGATTTCAAGGTTTTGAATTTATGTCCTTTCCCATTTTCACATCTTACTAACCAAACAAAGAAAAATTTTCTACTCTATATTTATTGTTTCATTTTGGTAAATATGTCAATGAACCAAATGAAATCTTAATAAGGGTTACAGAGAATTCTAACCAAACAAAGGAAAGGGTTCCTTTTTTTTTTTTTTTTTGGAGTCGTGTCTCCTTTCTGTTGGATAAAAATTGGTTTTGGCCATGTTTGAGGTCAAATAAATATAGGACCCATTTAGAGTTGGAATGGGTCTTTGTGGGTTTGTGTTCTCTTCTATGAGGAGGTGAACTTTGGATATTTACATGTCCAAAATCATTGTTGAGTGAATGAGAAATTAATCCATTAAATACATATAGATAATGTACATATATGGACAATGTACATACATGAATAAATCTATAGATGAATCATGTTCGTACATGAATGAATCTATAGATGCATAATGTACATTCATGGATAATGCACATACATGGATGAATCATGTACATACATGAATGAATCCATAGATGAATCATGTACATACATAAATGAATCTATAGATGCATAATGTATATACATGGATGAATCTATAGATGCATAATGTACATACATGGATGAATCCACAGATACATAATGTAAATCCAATTAATCCTCTCTCCCCTTAGTCCTATATATTCTGAGCTTTCTCCTCAGAAATTCATAGTCAGAAAAAACAAGAGTTCTTTTCTTCCTTCCAGTTTTCATTCATGAGAAAGTTATAAGCATAGTTGGTTCACTGGAACGGTTGCACACTGTGCTTGTCAACCGCTGTTGTCGATGTATCTTGGGAGACAGACGCCGAAGAAATCCTCAAGCACTTCTGGTGAGGCGGCGAATATGTTTTAAGAAAACTGTGTAAATCACAGGCCTCGGTTTGCATTTCTATTTCAGTTTCTGGTTTTCCAATTGTATTTGTTGTAATTCTGTTTCATTTTTTTTTCCTTTTCCTTCTGTTTTCATCAAGTGTATCGTATGAATCTGTTTGCTAGTTTCGAATATTAATATGTAAAATTTTCCAACAATCGTAAAACAGATTCAGTATTTATACGAAGGAAAAAAAAACAGATTCGATTTGAAAAAAGTTTTTAAAATAAATTATTTTCTAACAGAAATAGTTTGGTTGGTTTAAAAAACAAAACTATTTTCTTTTTACAAAAACTGTAACATAATTTATTTTTCAGATTCAATTCTGAAAAAAACCATAAGGAGAGGATTCAATCCTTTTCTTATTTTGGATTTAATGTTTTCTTTGATAATATTTTCAGAAATGCCAACAACTGGGAATGAGCTTGTTGCGACCGACGGTGCTACTGGTTCTAACACCATGGTGATTAGTTGGATCCCTGTGAAGGTTTCCTCAATCCAAACGGTTCCTGTGAACCACGGCGAGAAACCTAAAAAATTCAGTGGAGTGGATTTCAAAAGATGGCAGCAAAAGATGCTATTTTATCTTACCACTTTGAACATTGCGAGGTTCTTGAAGGAAGATGCTCCTGTTCCAAATGAGAACGAACAAGATCTGGAGGTTGTGTTAGCCATTGATGCTTGAAAGCACTAAGACTTCCTATGCCGAAACTATGTGTTGAATGGCTTAGACGATACACTCTATAATGTGTATAGTGTTAAGACCACTGCTAAGGAATTATGGGAGTCCTTAGACAGAGTATACAAAACTGAGGATGTTGGGTCAAAAAAGTTTGTAGTGGGAAGACTCCTCGACTATAAAATGGTGGACTCAAAGACTGTGATCAGTCAACTTGAGAAACTGCAAGTGATCTTGCATGAAATCCATGCTGAAGGGATGACCTTGAGTGAAACCTTTCAGGTTGCTGCCATAATTGATAAACTGTCCCCTACTTGGAAGGACTTCAAGAACTACCTAAAGCACAAGCGAAAGGAGATGAAAATTGAAGAATTGATTGTTAGACTTCGAATTGAGGATGACAACAAAGGGGCTGACAGGAAAGTGGGAAATAATATTGTGGCCAAGGCTAATATGGTTGAGCATGGTCAAAGTTCAAGTGTGAAGAAAAAAAATCTTTTGGCAACGAGTCCAAAATTGGGCCAAAAGGTGGTATCTCCAAGAAGCCTAAATTTCAGTTTCAAGAGAAATGCTACAACTGTGGTAAGACTAGACACCGGATTTCAGAGTGTCAGCTGCCACAAAAGAAATTCAAGAAAAATCAAGAGGCTAACATGGCAGAATTAGACTATATCTCAAGGGATGTTTATGAAATTAATCTGTCAGCTATGGTCTCTAAAGTAAACTTGGTGGGTTCAAACCCAAAGGAATGTTGGATAGACACTGGTGCCACTCGCCACATATGCTCTGACAAAGCAATGTTCACTTCCTACGAGCCAATGAATAATGGTGAGAAAATGTTCATGGGCAACTCAGCCTCTTCTGGTGTGGAAGGTCAAGGAAAGATAATTCTAAAGATGACTTCAGGGAAAGAGCTAACTTTGAACAATGTTCTGTATGTGCTTGAAATTTGCAAGAACCTAGTGTCTAGTTCTCTACTGAGCAAGCGTGGCTTCTGAATGGTTTTTGAGTCAGACAAAGTGGTGCTGACTAAAGCTAGGATGTATGTGGGGAAGGGGTACATGAGTGATGGGTTGTTTAAGCTTAATGTAATGATCATTGTACCGAATAACAATATCAATAAAATGAGTACTTCTTCTGCTTACTTGCTTGAGTCTTCCAATTTGTGGCATGGTAGACTAGGGCATATTAATTTTAATTCTTTGCGAAGATTAATTAAATTAGACCACATACCCAGCTTTCATATTGATACAAGTTATAAATGTGAAACTTGTGTTGAAGCAAAGTTAACAAAGACTTCCTTTCAATCAATAGAAAGAAGCACCGAACCATTGGAATTAATCCACACTGATGTATGTGATTTAAAAATGGTTCAATCTAGAGGTGGTAATAAGTATTTTATTACTTTTGTTGATGATTGCATGAAGTATTGTTATGTGTATTTGCTCAAAAGTAAGGATAAAGCTTTGGATAAGTTCATTCTATACAAGACAGAGGTTGAAAATCAACTAAGAAATGGGATTAAGGTGTTAAGAAGTGACAGGGGTGGTGAACATGTAGCACCATATGGTGAGTATTGTGCACAACACGAAATTTTTTACCAAACCACTGCGCCTTATTCGCCTCCATCAAATGGAGTTGCTGAAAGGAAAAATCGCACCTTAAAGGAAATGATGAATGCTATGTTAATAAGTTTTGGATTGCCACAAAACTTGTGAGGGAGGCAATTCTCTTTGCAAATTATATTTTAAATAAGGTACCTCGAAAGAAAGTTGATCAAACCCCGTATGAACAGTGGAATGGTCTAAAACCTTCCTATAAATTCTTAAGAATGTGGGGGTGTCTTGCAAAGGTTATTGTACCTACTCCTAAGAAAGAAAGGATACGTCTAAAAACTGTTGATTGTTTATTTATTGGCTATGCACATAATAGCAGTGCGTATCGGTTTCTTGTACACAAATCTAAAAATCCAGATATACACAAGAATACGAACATAGAGTCTAGAAATGCGTCATTCTTTGAGAATATATTTCCTTGTAAAGTGGAATGTAGTTCTAAAAAACGCACATTTGAGACTATTGGAAAAAAGTAGTAAAATCCAATAAGAGAATGTAGATGTTGAGCCTAGATGTGGAAACGGGTTAGAACGTCGAAGTCCTTTGGTCCAGACTTTCTAACCTATCTGTTAGAAAGCGAGCCTCAAAGCTATGATGAAGCTATAAGATCACCAGAGGGTCCATTATGAAAAGAAGCAATCAAGAGTGAAATTAATTCCATCTTACAAAACCATACTTGGGAACTGGTTGATCTGCCTCCTGGCTGTAAGCCTTTGGGGTACAAATGGATTTTTAAGAGAAAAATGAAAACAGATGACATTATTGATAAGTATAAGGCAAGGCTTGCGATTAAAGGGTATAGACAAAACGAAGGTCTAGGCCACTTTGATACGTATCCTCCTATTACGAGAATAACATCCACTTGAATGATTATTGCAATCGCAGCTCTGCGAAGTCTCAAAATACATCATATGGATGTTAAGACTGCATTTCTTAATGGAGATTTGAATGAAGAAATCTACATGGAACAACCCAAAGGGCTTTCTGCTCCAGGGCAAAAAAAGAAAGTGTGCAAGCTTATCAAATCACTGTATGGCTTGAAGCAAGCTCCTAAAAAGTGGCATGAGAAATTTGACAAAGCTATGATTTCTAGTGGTTTTAAGATCAATGAGTGTGACAAATGCGTTTATGTCAAAGACACCAATGATAGCTATGTCATCTTGTGTCTTTATGTTGATGGCATGCTCATTGTGGGAAGTTACCTCAACTAAGAAAATGTTGAATTCTAAATTTGACATAAAAGATATGGGACTTGATGATGTTATGTTGGGCATCAAGATCTCTAGAAATACAAATGGCCTTGTTTTGTCACAGTCATATTATGTAGATAGGATTCTAGAGAAGTTCAACAAGTCTTCTACGAGTATAGCCAGGACGCCTGTGGACTTAAGTCTACACCTATCTAAGAATACCGGTGAGAGTGTTTCTCAACTGGAATATTCTTGAGTAATAGGAAGCTTGATGTACTTAATGAGTTATACAAGGCCTGATATTGCTTATTCAGTTAGTAAACTAAGTAGATACACTAGTAATCCAGGATCAGAACACTGAAAAGGGATAGAAAGGGTACTACGGTACTTACGATACACTCGTGATCATGGGTTGCACTATATGAGATATCCAGCTGTATTGGAAGGATACAATGATGTAAACTGGATAGCAGATATGAAAGATTCAAAGTCTACAAGTGGATATGTTTTCATACTTAAAAGTGCAGCTATTTCTTGAAAATCTTCAAAACAAACGTGTATTGCTAGATCGACAATGGAATCAGAATTCATTGCCCTAGACAAGGCAGCAGAAGAAGCTGAATGGCTTCACCATTTTGTAGCAGATATTCCGAGATGGTCAAAACCAGTGCCATCAATTTGCATACATTACGATAGCCAGTCTGCGATTGGAAGGGCACAAAGTAATATGTATAATGGTAAGTCAAGATATATTCGTCGAAGACACAATACCATAAAATAACTACTCTCAAGTGCGGTTGTCACGATTGACTATGTGAAGTCAAAGGACAATATTGCAGACCCGCTAACCAAAGGGTTAAATCGAGAGTTAGTTAATAAATCATCAAAAGGAATGGGACTAAACCCTATGACATGTGACGACCAAGTGCCAATAATCTTGAGGTAGGATGGCCAAGATAGATGAGGTGAGGTCGAGTGTGGGGGCTCGTCCTACATCACCTGGGGTGAAGTTCCTGGACTAATCGCCCCTCTATATGCAATAAGGCCTTTTAAAACCGTGAGGGAGCTAAACACGAAAGAACTTCACAGTCAAGCGTGATGCTGCCAGAGCAGTACCAGGGATGGGTGACCCCCTGGGAAGTTCTTTGTGTTTAGGCCCAAAGCGGACAATATTGTTGGTAGACGGTGTCACGCCCCGGAGCAGCATAAATAGAGAAAAATAAATTTCCTTTATGGGTCCATAAGGAATGACAGGTGAAAGTCACTAATAATCCACACCACACAGTACTAGTCCAAAAGAAAAGCAACAGTAACCAACTGAGAATAACACACAGTGTTAACTATTACAAAATATCAGAGTATAGTCCACAGGATCACAACAGGTCTGAAGACAACAAATGCCCAAGTACCCATTAACAAAAGTTTAACAGAACAACTGAAATTAAATCTAATTATAACATCTTCAGTCTTCAACTGGCATAAGGATAATCCTTCCTGGTGTAATCGTCATCGATGGGGCCTTCCTCTGGATAACACTCATCAGTGTACTGGTCATCACCTGTAAAACAAGGGGCAGGATATTCTGGACGGGGAATGTCCAGGCAATAAAAGGCCGTCAGCTTACTGAGAGCTGAGTGAGCATAAACTAACGAGGTACCAGTTATCTGAAGTAAACACAAGCTTATAAAAATAGGAGTTAACATCTTATTATAAAATAATATTATCTTGTTCTTCTATTCATTCTTATAAACCGACCCTTATCGTCTTATTACTCAAATACCGAACTCAACGTATTCAGATGTCATGAACAGACTCAATCGTTTAACTCTAGGGATACACCCTTATTCTGTCCATCGCTTTTAAGAGCAATGGTCCTGCTCACCGCATGTCATGGACTTCACGTCAGTCTGTCCCCAGCTTTTAAGAACAATGGTCCTGTTCACCGCATTTCAGGGATATAACGTTTCGAACAAGGCATATCAAGCTATTGCCACGACTTAACGTCATCTACTAGTGATCCCAGCTCACCGCTTTTAAGAACCATGGTCCGGTTCACCGCTTTTAAGAGCATATCACAGATCATCCAGTCTATCTTAAGACTTCTTGGTCCAGCTCACCGCTTTTAAGAACCATGGTCCGGTTCACCGCTTTTAAGAGCATATCATGACCAATCATCCATCCACGTACCATTCCCGGAACTTACCAAACCTACTTACGTTCCATTCTACATCGACACATGACAATTCCCAATGTGGCCTGACTACTCGGATTAAAAGAAACAGATATCGAACTTATATCAGAAACAACACGTCAACCCACGTCTTCATATTACTTTTTATTCATTATCCATAAATCTTTGGTGTCACATTTCTCCTGTCTACCCCATAATCGCATAATGGAATTCCGAATTAGAAATCGAACAACTAAACCTCTTATATAATAAACAGGCAAAGGAAACCATGTACTGATCATGTCAATCGATTGGAACAAAAGTTCAATCGATTGGAACAAAAGTTATGTCAATCGATTGATAAACATGTCAATCGATTGGAATAATGTCAATCGATTGAAATCCTATTCAATCGATTGGGATGCAACTGATGTCAATCGATTGAGATCATGTCAATCGATTGGAACTACGTCTTCTCCAGCAGATCGTAAAAACAGCATATATAAACGTGCACTACATGCATTTAACCCATCTAAACATCGTAATAACTTGCATAAACATCACATAAAGAGACCAAGTGAGTTAGAACTCACCTAGGGTGCGTTTGGGTGGTGTTTAAGTTTGAAAACTTCAACCCCTCTCTCTTTCTCCTCTTCTCTGTCTCTGTCTTCCCTCTCTGTCTCCTCCTTTCTTCTTTCTTCTTCTTTCTGTCTTCTTTCTTCTTCTTCTCCCAGCTGCCGAAGGAGTGAGTGTGTGTGAGGGTGTGTATATATGTATAGATATAGATATATGTATGTATAACTCAAGAGGTATGTATATTTCTCTCCCAAGGTCTGAAAAACAGCCCCAAGGCCACTAAATGAAACATATATATAGACATAAGGGAGTGCCACGCGTTTAAAGCTGAAGGAAAGAAGAAAACATTTCTCAGCTTATGTCAATCGATTGAGACACCAGTCAATCGATTGGCAACAGATATTTGTAGTCAATCGATTGGAAACAATGTCAATCGATTGAGATGAATAGCAATCGATTGGAAAGTTTGACACGTCATCACTTTTAGTCGGTAGAATGTAAATCGATTGGGATAACTTATCAATCGATTGGTATCAAAAAGTGTCAATCGATTGGGAATATGTCAATCGATTGGTATCAAAATTCACCAAAAGGAAGAGAAAGTTTATACGAGTATAGAAATGAAATACCGGGTCTTATTAAAATACCAAAATACAGGGTATTACATCATCCACCACTCAACAAAAGATTTCGTCCTCGAAATCAAAAGCAACAAGGTTTAAAATAAAAACGAAAACTTCTCGCGCATCTCTGACTCTAGTTGCCACGAAGCTTCTCCTTCATCGTGATGCTTCCACTGAATCTTGACTAACGGGATCTCCTTGTTCCTGAGTTTCTTGATTCCTCGATCTAGAATACGAACAGGTCCTTCATTGAACGTAACGTCGCTGTTGACTTCGATATCCTCAAAGTTGATCTCGTGCGCTGGGTTGTGAACACAATTCCTCAGCATACTGATGTGAAAAACGTTGTGCACTCCTGACATCTTTGGTGGCAACGCAAGGCGATAAGCAACTTTTCCAACACGCTCCAGAATCTCGAATGGTCCGATGAAACGTGGCGATAACTTGCCCCTTTTCTGACCAAATCTGACGATTCCTCGAACAGGTGAAACCTTGAGTAATACGTGATCTCCAACGACAAACTCCAAGTCTTTGCGTCGCTTGTCAGCATAACTCTTGTATCTGGTCTGGGCTGTCTTCATCTTCTCACGTACAACTTGAATCTTCTCATTCGTCTCGCGTACCATCTCTGGCCCAAGAAGTTGACTATCTCCGACTTCGGTCCAACATAGCGGCGATCGGCAAGGTCTTCCGTACAAAGCTTCAAACGGCGCCATATCTATGCTCGAATGATAACTATTATTATAGGCGAACTCAATCAGAGGTAAGTGCATCTCCCAAGAACTCTCAAAATCAATGACACAAGCTCGTAACATATCTTCCATCACTTGATTAACTCGTTCCGTCTGTCCATCTGTCTGTGGATGAAAAGCTGAACTCAAGTTCAATGTCGTTCCCATCGCTGTCTGGAGACTCTTCCAAAATTCTGCAGTAAAGCGCGAATCTCGGTCTGACACAATAGATACAGGCACTCCATGTAATCGTACAACATGTTGTAGATACATTCGGCTCAAACGTTCTACTGAGTACGTCATGCTATAGGCAATAAAATGTGCCGTCTTAGTAAGTCGATCCACGATTACCCATATAGCATCGTGATTCTGCTGTGACTTCGGCAATCCTACCACAAAATCCATGGTTATGTGTTCCCATTTCCATTGAGGAATAGGTAACGGCTGTAGAAGTCCAGGTGGTTTCTGATGTTCTGCCTTTACTTGTTTACAAGTAAGACACTGAGCTACATACTCTGCCACATTTTTCTTCATTCCTTCCCACCAGAAATTTCTCTTCAAGTCCTTGTACATCTTTGTACCTCCAGGATGAATAGTCATCCGTGACTTATGAGCTTCATCCAATATTTCCTTCCGGAGATTTTCTTCGTCAGGTACACAGAGTCTACCTTTACATCGTAAAGCTACGTCTGTACTAATACTCCAGACTTCTGGTTCCTTGGCTGACATCTTGGCGAACCATAACTTCAAATCCTCTGTTGTCTGTTGAGCCTCTATGATACGGCTGATCAAAGTTGGTTGTACCATAAGACATCCAAAATGTTGTCCTTTCATTGGCTCCACTGGCTGAAGATCAAATTCGGCTAAAACTTCTAATGCTCTCCATTCTCTAATTAGTAATGCAGCGATCACTAATCGAGGTTTACGGCTCAAAGCGTCTGCTACTACATTGGCTTTGCCTGGATGGTATTGCAAAGAAAAGTCATAGTCTTTGAGTAACTCCATCCATCTCCGTTGTCGCATATTCAACTCCTTTTGAGAGAACAAATACTTCAGACTCTTATGATCGGAAAATAAGTCAAACTTTTCTCCATAGAGATAGTGTCTCCAAATTTTCAATGCAAACACTATTGCTGCTAATTCCAGATCATGCGTGGGATAATTTTTCTCATGTACCTTTAGTTGTCTCGATCCATATGCGATAACATTTCCATCTTGCATAAGCACACATCCAAGTCCTTGGTACGATGCATCACTGTAGATCACATACTTTTCTCCACTCTTAGGTAATGCGAGTACTGGTGCAGAAGTCAATCTTTCTTTTAACTCCTGAAATGCACCCTCATGCTTGTCTGTCCATTCATACTTCGTCTCCTTTCTTGTTAAATTCGTCAATGGTCCTGCTAACTTGGAGAACCCTTCTACGAATCTTCTGTAATATCCTGCTAAACCCAGAAAACTTCTGACTTCGGTCGCATTTGTCGGTCTGTTCCAGCTTAAGACTGTATCAATCTTAGATGAGTCTACCGAAATACCTTCCTGAGATATAACGTGTCCCAAGAATTTGACTTCTTGTAGCCAAAACTCACACTTGCTGAACTTTGCATACAACTTGCTATCTCGAAGTGTTTGCAAGGCAACTTGTAAATGCTCCTTGTGATCCTCTTCTGTCTTTGAGTAGATCAGTATATCATCAATGAACACAATAATGAATTTATCCAGATGTAGTTTGAATACTCTATTCATCAAGTCCATAAATACTGCTGGCGCATTCGTCAATCCAAAAGGCATAACTAGAAACTCGTAATGCCCGTATCTTGTCCTGAATGCAGTCTTCGATACATCCTCTGGTCGAACTAACAACTGGTGGTATCCTGAACGTAAATCGATCTTGGAGAAGATCCTAGATCCTTGTAACTGGTCGAATAGATCATCTATCCGAGGTAACGGATATCTATTCTTAATCGTAACCTTGTTCAACTCCCTGTAGTCTATACAGAGTCGAAGTGTTCCGTCCTTCTTCTTTACAAACAGAACTGGTGCTCCCCAAGGCGACGTACTTGGACGAACAAATCCTAGATTCTCGAGTTCTTGAACTTGCTTCTTCAATTCTAACATCTCAGTTGGTGCCATTCTGTATGGAGTCTTAGAAATAGGCAATGTATCAGGTACTAATTCCACACAGAAGTCTATTTCTCTTTTCGGTGGAAGTCCTTTAATATCCTGAAATACATCCTGAAAGTCTCGTGCAATAGGAATTTGATCCATCTTAAGCTCCGTACTTGTACTAATGATCGTAGCCAAACTACTCGTAAGAAACATGTCGCTTGTCGGTTGACACTGAAATCTGATCGTCGGCCTTCCTTGTATTGGAAATACAATCGTTCTAGTAGGGCAATCCAGATTGGCATTGTACTTAGTTAACCAATCCATCCCTAGGATAACATCAAATTCTGACATTGACAGAACTACCAAGTCTGCTGGAAGATTCCTATCTCCCAAAGTCAAAGGGCAATCTCTACACACCCTACTCAACTTAACTGTCACTCCTAATGGTGACACAGCATTCAGTGTTGACTCAAGTGTCTGGGGTTCTAAACCCAACTGACGCACAATCTTAACAGCAATAAAAGAACGTGCGGCTCCAGTGTCAAATAAAGCTTTAACTGGACTATGAAAGAGTACAAGTGTACCTTCCAAATGTTGCTGCTCATCAGCATTAAAGCCTGCTTCTTCTGGAATAATAGCGTTCATCCTCGTCTGATCAGGAGGTCCTTGAATTCCTTGCACTGGTGCCCCGTAGTATCCTCCTCGTGGTGCACGACAATCCTTGCTCAAGTGTCCGGGTTTGTTGCAGTTGCGGCAGACAATATCTGGCCTGCGATTAGGTCTGAAGACGGTGCAGTTCCTTGCAATATGTCCGGGCTTTCCACAGTTAAAACATCCTCCACTATTGCTGGGTGGGGCTGTTAGTAATGCTTGTGGCTGTAGTTCTCGCTGTTGATTCTGCTGGGGTTGATTATAACTCTGCTGAGGTTTCCTGACTCCTTCCCAGATTCTCTTGTTTCCTTGAAAATTTTCCTGAGGTCTCCATCCTTGGGTATTTCTCGGTGGTCGATTATGGAAATTCCTCGGTTGAAACCCTCGTGACGACTGAGGTCGATTCATCTGTGATTGCTGTACTGAATTAGCATCCTTTTCTAATCCTGTAGCAAATCTAACAATTTCCTCATACGTCTGGTTTAGATGACCAACCATCATATGTCTAAGGTGGGGGTTCAGTCCTTGGTGAAATCTCTTTACCTTCTTCTGCCGCGTGTCTATCATATGCTGAGCAAATCTGGATAAACGCTCGAACTGTGTTGTGTATTCCCGTACATTCCATCCTCCTTGGATCAAATTTAGAAAGTTCCTTTCCTGTTGATCTCTCTCATCTTCTGGAAAATACTTATCCAAAAATCTGCCTTTGAATGTCTCCCATGGCATAGCTCTAGCGGCATCGATCCCAACAGTGGCTTGCTCAGCTTCCCACCAATCTGCGGCGGCATAGGTGAGCTGAAACGTAGCAAGGCGACGTTTCTCTTGTTCATTGCATTCCAATGCTCCAAATATTAACTCCATCTCTCTTATCCATTGCTCTGCTTTCCATGGTTCTGTTAGTCCATCAAACTTTTCGGGACGTAGCCCACGAAAATTTGCTAATAGCTTATCTCCAGTCCGTCTTGGTGGCGGGGGTACAAGAGGTCTCTGGTGGGTGGAGTGATTATATGTGTCCCCCACATGCTCCATTCTCTGCATAAATGCTTCGAAAATTCCCGTCGGATCCATCCCTTCCGGAATAGGTGCTCCATTACGTGGTTGGTGATTTCTCAAGGGCCCTACCATGATGATAACGAGTATCGCCTACAAATGACATATGGATCAGCTGAAAGTCTTCACGTAGAAACGAACTCAAGATAGAACAGAAACAGCAAAACTAACCATTCTACTAAACAACACAGCACAACGCAATAACCAAAAGTATAACAAAAGTACTGCTCGTATATATATATATCAAAAGATGTACCGTATAGTACACACTAATCAAACTGTGTACCATATGGGACAAGAGTTACAACAACTAAAGTCAGCTAATACTATAC
Source organism: Hydrangea macrophylla (assembly GCA_033977485.1). Lineage (NCBI taxonomy): Eukaryota > Viridiplantae > Streptophyta > Magnoliopsida > Cornales > Hydrangeaceae > Hydrangea > Hydrangea macrophylla. The sequence continues at coordinate 90,329,976 of CM066986.1, forward strand.
AAAGCTATGGTCAATAGCTATCTCTCAAGCTCCCAAAAATCTGGTGGACAACATGTCCTAATATAAACTAACAAAATCTACACCCTGCCGATCCTGACTCAAAAGTCGTCAGCATCTGATCCTGCTGGTGGTGCCTCGTCCTCTGGGTCTATATCCATCTCCTCGAGTGGATCATCCTCAACTGGTGCGACAAGATCTCCGACTACTACCCCTATATCCCAATCCTCTATCATCTCTGCATCATCGTCCTCCATCACGTCTACTATCGCCTGGTTAGCGACATCAACAGCTACTGCAGCGAATCCGTCAGCTATGTCAAGAGCTCCTGCTATAGCCACCTCTCCTATAACAAAATTTGCTGGCTGGGCTATCATCTGAGCTATCCATCCTACTGCCATATCGGCCATGGCTGCCATATGCATAATGGGTCCAGCTGGTATCTGAAGCACAACGGGTATCTCTGGCACAACTATCTCCTCGTCGGGTACCTCCTCGTCTACCACTACGTCTGCCTCAATAGCCTCTGGGTCTGGTACTGGATCCTCTGGCTCAAACTCTGGCTCCTCGGGGTCATCCTCAACTTCATCATCATCTGCATCGTCTGCATGCTCATCCTCTACTGGGTCCTCATCATCTATCGGCTCCTCCTCTCCATCTCCACCCATGTCCTCATCGGGATGCTCATCCTGAGGCTCTACATCTTCCTCATCCTCAATCGGCTCATGCTCTGGCTCTGGGACGGGTACTGGTGATGGTGGGGCTGCTGGAGCTGCTGCTGGTGCAGTCACAGGCTCTGGTGGACCGGCTACAATGGCTCTCAACTCAATCTCATCCATCTCTGGCTTACTCAAAACTAGTCGCAACATCTCCTGGCAAATGTCTCTACCGACTCTCGCTAAGTGGTAAGCGTCCATGCGCATCTGGGTCGGGTGAGTACTCCTGGTCACATAAAGCGCTCTCCACATGTCCTCCTCTAAATGTCGACTAGCTATCTGGCACACACGCTCACGATAAAACTCTGGGTCAGCTGGCTCCACGGTATCTCCATGGATAATATGTCCTCCATAAGCATCAGTCACAAACTGGTGAAACTCCGGATCCATGCTATCCTGCAAAGGAAACTATCTATCGTCAGGAAGACGAACTTATCTTATACTCATATCTCATCTCAAAGAATCTTAACACACTAGGACCAGATGGTGTGGAAATACTTAGTGAACAAAAGTATCACAACCTAGAGTACAAAACACAGGCTCTGATACCAAAAATCCTGTCACGCCCCGGAGCAGCATAAATAGAGAAAAATAAATTTCCTTTATGGGTCCATAAGGAATGACAGGTGAAAGTCACTAATAATCCACACCACACAGTACTAGTCCAAAAGAAAAGCAACAGTAACCAACTGAGAATAACACACAGTGTTAACTATTACAAAATATCAGAGTATGGTCCACAGGATCACAACAGGTCTGAAGACAACAAATGCCCAAGTACCCATTAACAAAAGTTTAACAGAACAACTGAAATTAAATCTAATTATAACATCTTCAGTCTTCAACTGGCATAAGGATAATCCTTCCTGGTGTAATCGTCATCGATGGGGCCTTCCTCTGGATAACACTCATCAGTGTACTGGTCATCACCTGTAAAACAAGGGGCAGGATATTCTGGACGGGGAATGTCCAGGCAATAAAAGGCCGTCAGCTTACTGAGAGCTGAGTGAGCATAAACTAACGAGGTACCAGTTATCTGAAGTAAACACAAGCTTATAAAAACAGGAGTTAACATCTTATTATAAAATAATATTATCTTGTTCTTCTATTCATTCTTATAAACCGACCCTTATCGTCTTATTACTCAAATACCGAACTCAACGTATTCAGATGTCATGAACAGACTCAATCGTTTAACTCTAGGGATACACCCTTATTCTGTCCATCGCTTTTAAGAGCAATGGTCCTGCTCACCGCATGTCATGGACTTCACGTCAGTCTGTCCCCAGCTTTTAAGAACAATGGTCCTGTTCACCGCATTTCAGGGATATAACGTTTCGAACAAGGCATATCAAGCTATTGCCACGACTTAACGTCATCTACTAGTGATCCCAGCTCACCGCTTTTAAGAACCATGGTCCGGTTCACCGCTTTTAAGAGCATATCACAGATCATCCAGTCTATCTTAAGACTTCTTGGTCCAGCTCACCGCTTTTAAGAACCATGGTCCGGTTCACCGCTTTTAAGAGCATATCATGACCAATCATCCATCCACGTACCATTCCCGGAACTTACCAAACCTACTTACGTTCCATTCTACATCGACACATGACAATTCCCAATGTGGCCTGACTACTCGGATTAAAAGAAACAGATATCGAACTTATATCAGAAACAACACGTCAACCCACGTCTTCATATTACTTTTTATTCATTATCCATAAATCTTTGGTGTCACATTTCTCCTGTCTACCCCATAATCGCATAATGGAATTCCGAATTAGAAATCGAACAACTAAACCTCTTATATAATAAACAGGCAAAGGAAACCATGTACTGATCATGTCAATCGATTGGAACAAAAGTTCAATCGATTGGAACAAAAGTTATGTCAATCGATTGATAAACATGTCAATCGATTGGAATAATGTCAATCGATTGAAATCCTATTCAATCGATTGGGATGCAACTGATGTCAATCGATTGAGATCATGTCAATCGATTGGAACTACGTCTTCTCCAGCAGATCGTAAAAACAGCATATATAAACGTGCACTACATGCATTTAACCCATCTAAACATCGTAATAACTTGCATAAACATCACATAAAGAGACCAAGTGAGTTAGAACTCACCTAGGGTGCGTTTGGGTGGTGTTTAAGTTTGAAAACTTCAACCCCTCTCTCTTTCTCCTCTTCTCTGTCTCTGTCTTCCCTCTCTGTCTCCTCCTTTCTTCTTTCTTCTTCTTTCTGTCTTCTTTCTTCTTCTTCTCCCAGCTGCCGAAGGAGTGAGTGTGTGTGAGGGTGTGTATATATGTATAGATATAGATATATGTATGTATAACTCAAGAGGTATGTATATTTCTCTCCCAAGGTCTGAAAAACAGCCCCAAGGCCACTAAATGAAACATATATATAGACATAAGGGAGTGCCACGCGTTTAAAGCTGAAGGAAAGAAGAAAACATTTCTCAGCTTATGTCAATCGATTGAGACACCAGTCAATCGATTGGCAACAGATATTTGTAGTCAATCGATTGGAAACAATGTCAATCGATTGAGATGAATAGCAATCGATTGGAAAGTTTGACACGTCATCACTTTTAGTCGGTAGAATGTAAATCGATTGGGATAACTTATTAATCGATTGGTATCAAAAAGTGTCAATCGATTGGGAATATGTCAATCGATTGGTATCAAAATTCACCAAAAGGAAGAGAAAGTTTATACGAGTATAGAAATGAAATACCGGGTCTTATTAAAATACCAAAATACAGGGTATTACAGACGGGGAGGTGGGTTGTTACAAATGGTATCAGAGCGAAAACCCACTCGAAAGTGTGGGACGGGTCCCACACGAGGACGTGTGGCCCTTAAGGAGGGTGGATTGTGACGACCAAGTGCCAATACTCCTGAGGCAGGATGGCCAAGATGGATGAGGTGAGGTCGAGTGTGGGGGCTTGTTCTACATCGCCTGGGGTGAAGTTCCTAGACTAGTTTATAAGGATTAATCGCCCCTCTATATGCAACAAGGCCTTTTAAAACCGTGAGGGAGCTAAACACGAAAGATCTTCACAGTTAAGCGTGCTGCTGCTAGAGCAGTACTAGGGATGGGTGACCTCCTGGGAAGTTCTTTGTGTTTAGGCCCAAAGCGAACAATATTGTTGATAGACGGAGAGGTGGGTCGTTACATGACATTACAAGTTACCGAAATAGAAACCCAACCTAGTTGACTGGAGATCCCAAGATCTAGGTTCAAAGGGACAACCTAATTTCATGTAACTTAAAAGAATCACTGAGGAGAAAATACTCACCTGTCCATTTCTATGATACAACAGTGATAACTGCATGGGTAGAGGATAAGCTTAGCTTTTAATGACTATGTGCGTTGGTATAGCCAAGCGGAGTATAGCAGGATACTTTAAATAAGTCACCTATGTGAATGTGAAGTAGGGTCGCTTCTAAAGGATTTGAAATAGGCAAAATTCTTTGATAAACATTCGCTGAACCATGCAAGTGCTCAAGGCCAATATGAACACAAGTGTAAGAACTAAAACTATGTTAAGGAAAGCTCCTGTGTGAGGTTTGTTGGTTGTTTACACTGACGACAATCAGTTCAAGACTTTACATTCACTGATCCGCCAATAAATCTGATAGACTATCACAAGGGAAGGTTCAAAACCAAAAGCTACCTATCCCTTTGCAGGAGTGATCCGTTGTGCTCTCTCTTTCTGAGTCTCTGGTGTCTCACATTGTTTTCGATTAATTTCATTCATGTGGGGGATTGTTGGATAAAAATTGATTTTGGCCATGTTTGAGGTCAAATAAATGTGAAACCCATTTAGAGTTTGAATGGGGTCTTTTTGGATTTGTGTTCTCCTCCATGAGGAGATGAACTTTGGATATTTATATGTCCAAAATCATTATTGAGTGAATGAGAAATTAATCCATTAAAAACATATAGATAATGTACATATATGGACAATGTACATACATGAATGAATCTATAGATGTATAATGTACATTCATAGATAATGCACAGAAGAATCACGTACATACAGGAATGAATCCATAGATGAATCATGTACATACATGACTGAATTCATAGATGAATCATGTTTATACATGAATGAATCTATAGATGCATAATGTACATACATGAATGAATCCACATATACATATGTACATCCAATGAACCTCTCTCCCCTTAGTCCTGTATACTCTGAGCTTTCTCCTCAGAAATTCATAGTCAGAAAAAATAAGATTTCTTTTCTTCCTTCCAATTTTCATCCATGAGAGAGTTATAAGCATAGTTGGTTCGCTGGAATGGTTGCACACCGTACTTGTCAACCGTTGTTGCCGCTGTATCCTAGGAGACGAACGCCGAAGAAATCCTCAAGCACTTATAGTGAGGCGGCGAATCTGTTTTAAGGAAACTGTGTAAATCACAGGCTCTAGTTTGCATTTCTATTTCAATTTTTGGTTTTCCAATTGTATTTGTTGTAATTCTGTTTCTATGTTTTTTTCCCTTTTCCTTCTGTTTTCATCAAGTGTATCTTACAGATCTGTTTGCTAGGTTCGAATATTAATATATAAAAATTTCCAACCCTTTCGTGCTTTTGAGTATTACGATATGTTGTGTGCATAAATTTTGAGTCTTTAAAATAAGTGTTTTCACCTCTTGTTGTTGCTACAATTATTGATGCTTATTATTGAAGATGGTCATATTTTATATTGCTTTTTTCACATTTCAAATCTGATTTGTGCTTCATGTATTACATATTTCTTATAATTTGAATTTTTATTACTCTCTCCGTCCCATTTTTTGTGTTCCACTTGGGAATTCTAACTAGTTAAGGGGATAAAAAGAATTTACACCTACTTTCCACAATTGCCCATAATTATTGTATTTTTTTTGTTTTGTTTTGTTTTGTTTTGGTGTTAATTGCACGGAAGGGTAGTTTTGGAAACTAAGTAAAATTTGCACGCTAATTTAGAAAAGTAGACCAAATTTGGGATATTCCAAAAAAAAAAATAAGAACACAAAAAATGGGACGAAGGGAGTATGATTTTCTGATAGCGCCATAATATATGGTTGTTTCTTGTAGGTGGCTTGAGTTAATGTCTCGGGGCCTGGAATCTTATATTACAATTGCTAGAGAACTCTTAAGCAGATTCAGAAGTGGGAAAGAATTCCTTTGATGGCTTTACCTCTTTGTAAGTTAGTCTTAGAATCTTTGGAAGTTCCATATTTATATGTCTGACTTATTTTAAAATAACTCTCAACCACTAACTTGACTTAAAATGAGGTGTGATACAGAGGTGAAGGAATTGTTTTGTTTTATTTTTTATTTTTTTTTTTAAAACAGATTTCAGAGAGGGAGAAGAATTGTGCAACTATGAAGATTGATTTTCACATGATACATATAGAATGTAGTGCTAGGGCATGGGAAAATTCAAATTTTTATTTGTGTTGGATTATTTACGAGGATGGATTGTGTATTGTTGATAAATATTTTTTCCCCTTTCTGTGAATCCAAAGCTATTGTTTTTTTTTTTTTTTTGGTTTCCCAAGGTATCTCCAGGCCTTCCGTTCAGGACTAATCCTCTGAGGTATTGTCGGGTACCGAAGTGGGGACCTCTCCCAAGATAATTTTTTACATATACAAAGACTGAAACTTGACACCATTACTTAAACAGCCAAAACCCCTTCCACTTCAAAGCTATTGTTACTGTAATGTGTTTTACGGTTTATTAAGAGCAATGGTTCATTACCCTTTTATTATTATTTCTTAACTGTTGTGTGCGTATACAATATGTTTTTCTGGCAGCACCTTATTGGTGTTGCTAAAATGGCAGTAGCCAAAGGTGCTGTCGAAAATGCTAGGCCAAATTATACTTCGGCTTAGTTTGACCCTTATTTTTTTTTTTTTTTTAAAAAAAAATATAATTTTATGTTAATTTATTTGGTAATCATTTTATGAGTTTTGTAAAAATTGAACTTAGGGTTTTTTTAGGGGAAGCTTTTAAAAGCTCCATTCGTGATTTTTTTTTTTTGAAGAGTAATGTGTCACTTGTACAAAATTATCAAACAACTTAATAATAAATTTCATAAGCTACTTTTAAAAAGCCACGTGAAGGCCAAACTAAGCCTCAAGATCATTATTTTTGCTTTTTGTTGTGCTTACTTTCAGGAACATCAAGCCGACTATGCCGCTAGGCCATTGCCACCCCCATAATTCTAGCCCCCTTTTTTTTTTTTTGGGGCGTCGTGCCCATGGACGGGCTCGAGTAATTATTAGTATATATATACACACAAACATGGGGCAAGGGGCATATCCAGGATATTAGGTGCGGGTGGGCTGGAAATAGTGGTGGGCCCATGGCGGTTCAGGGGCAGCACTCCCAATTTTTTTTTTTTTTTTGTGGGTTTATTTATGTATTTTTTTGAATTTTTGAATCTATTCATGATATTTTATACATATTTACTTAGGCATAGTAAAAATATTGTATTCTATATATATGTAGTTGTAAAAATTTTGGGTCTATTTATGAATATTTAAGGAGTGGGTTAGACTAAAGGGTGGACTGTGGCCTACAGAGTTGTCTAAATTTATTGGACTGAATCTATAAATTCGGCTAAATCACAATATAAAATTTTTTTCCCTACAAAATTTGCACTGTACTGCAGTCGGGACAAGCCTGGCCCCATATATGCCCTTGCACGAGGAGAGGTGTATCTTAGTGGGTTCAATTGAACACACTGAAATTTGGGAAGAACACATTTGTGTGTTATAATTCACCGTTTTGAAAATGATTACTTAATAAGTTCAACCCACTAAAATAAAGAAATAATAAGAGAGGGGTTTCAAAATTGAAATTTGATGGTGTTTAAATATATCCATTCTATTTCACGGTCGATTCATGTGTTGAGGTGCGTGTTGTGCACCCATAATAGTTAGTACTAGCTGTCACTATAACCTAAAACTATTGTTTTGTGATGTTTGAACTTCATTAAATTGCATCCCACTATACTCATAGTTTGTGATGTGGTTTTATGTTATGGAATCACACCACTATAAAAAAAAATAAAAAATAAATAAAAAATGAAAATTTATGGCTATGCCACTTTACACACACATCTGTGTGTGGACATTTAAATTACAGGACATCTGACACTTTTGGCCTTAATAATGCTTTTATTGTCCTAGCTCATCACTAGTTATTAATCTAGTCTTTCTTACAAACACAAAAAAAAATTAAAAAACTTAATACTCCTCCTTCTATTAAATTATAGAATTATTTAAGTTTAGAGGAAAATTTGTATTTAATTTTGGTCAAAATTTTTTGATTAGCACGTAATACTTAATCAAATCAAATCATTATATTATAAAATTTCACATAACTAGTTATGTGAAAATTTCGAACTTCACATAAATTGTATGAATTTTTTTTTTCTTTTGATATGGGGGAGGGGATGAAGTTCGTACTCTGAACCTATGCATTGAAGTGAGCTTATATATGTCAAGCTCTTTGCCACTTGAGCTGTACCAACCTATGCTAAATAATATGAAATTTCACAAAACTATTTTCTGTTGAGCAAATTTTTATTAAAAAATAAAAGAAATGGCTAGACCTAGAACCAAAAAAAAGTTATTTCTTACTTTGGTAACTTAATTTTCCATTAAATCATTCCAAGTTTTTTTTTTCTTTTTTTAAAAATTATTTTATGCCAAACAATAGATGGTGAGATCGAAGGTTGGCATCAACTAGGTATTGGCCACCACTGCACTTGCAACATGGTCTAAATATGTTTTCAAATGATGGGGCATTTAAGAAAAATGCACTGACTGAGTTTAAAAGTGGGCATGACTTGTTCTGATTAATAAATTAGGGGATTAATTAGCAAGTAATCTATTATTTATTTCATATGATGGTTTCTGGTTCGTTCATCTCTTTACTATTATTATTAATATTTTTTTTTGTAATTAACTATTCATCTCTTTATTAGTAATTAACTATTCATGCATATCATGCCCATCATATACGTATCAATTAAATCGTGTACTTAATCCTAACAGCCATAGTTTAATCTTTAAATTACACATATTGACCGAAGTTTTATTTTGTTGCGCACTCCAAGTGTGACTTCACATGAGCTTCATTTGAAACTTTTTTTTTTCTTTTTCCTTTTTTTTTTTCTCGATCTTTTGGTGTATTGGTCTTGTATGAGGACATAAATTAGATCTTGAAAGGGGGGCAATGTTCGAAACCTAATATGAACTTGACATTAAAAGTCTTTTTATCAATTAGGTTAAGCTGTTGCTCTTCATTTTAAAATTGACTTTCATCCGAACTGACAGAGCCAATTTAAAGTACACGAGCCAATTTAATGCTGATCGGGAGCCTTCCTTCATATGTCCCTTGTGAAATTAAAGTCAGTTTTCATCTTCTTAATTGAGGGGTAAAATGGTGATTTCACTTTCATCGTTAATCCTTCAATAACTTGATTTCAAAGAGTCCTTTAGATTTCAGTCCTTTATTGTATCAGTATCTAGAAATTGATCCATTTTATAAATCAGCTTAAAAATTAGTCCCTCACTTATTTTGAGGACCAAACTACCCCTACTCCCATAAATTGGGTTTTGAAATTCAAAACCCAAATTTATTATTTTATATATATAGAAAGAGAGAGAATTAAAAGAGGAAATTTAATAATAACCCCAAACTCCCATAAATCATGGTTTTAAATTCAAAAACCTGATTTGTTATACATATATATATATATATATATATATAGAGAGAGAGAGAGAGAGAGAGATAATTAACAAATAAATTTCTTACCAAATAAAATAAATTTCTCACCAATTTTCTCTATAACAGTGAGAAATTTCTCACCATTTTGAAATTCAAAACACATAAAATACATATATATATATATATCTTATAAAAAGATCAAAAAGATAGAAACTCAAATATATATATATATATAGAGAGAGAGAGAGAGATAATTAACAAATAAATTTCTTACCAAATAAAATAAATTTCTCACCAATTTTCTCTATAACAGTGAGAAATTTCTCGAAATTTCTCACTTTTTGGTAAGAAATTCTCGGCTCAAGAATTTTGATGAAAATTCTCACTTTTTGGTGAGAAATTCTCGGTTCTAGTACTTTGATTACAAATTTCTCACTTGAAAAAAAAAATGTAGTACTTTGGCTCAATATGAAACCACCATATCAGAAAAGTGTCTTCTGATCAATGTAGATGATGATCAGAACACTACTAATGATCTTCATGATAGATCTTCATGATAAGAAGCACCTCAAGGTGGCTGTCGACATCATCCGTGACATCATCATCGGCTTGCCGGACGGCCTCACCGTCCCCTTCGCCCTCTCCCTCGGCCTGTCCGGTGCCACCGCCTCCTCGTCCACCGTTCTCACCGCTGGCGTCGCCCAGGTCACCGCAGGGACCATTTTCAAGGGACTCAACGGGTATTAATTTAGAAGACTTGCCACCCAGATCAAAAAAAATAAAAATAAAAAACAAACCTAACCTAACATAAGATGAGAGAAAACAGATCAGAAAAAAAAATTGGAGAGAGAGAGAGAGATCGTGAGATGAGAGAGATAGAGTGATATAAGGATGGAGATAGGGATATAAATGCATTTAATTACCCTCATTAATTTGAAATTTTTAATTTTAAGTTGATGATACATATATGTATATATATATATATATATATCTAATGATGAGGACAATCTTGTCCATAAAAAATACACAGATTTGGGGGAAAGGACTAATTCCTATATTTTTTTAATAATTAAGGATGAATTTAAGAGTTTAAAAAGTCAAATACACCAAATCTTTCTTTGACCCATTATGAGGGGCTAAATCTTATATTTCTAGATTTCAAACTGGACCAGGTGGGGATTCTATTCTGAAATACGGGATTAGCTAGAAATGATCCCATCCAGACCAGAGTAAAATGTAATTAATCATTTAGCTTATTTAAAAAATAAATAAAACAAAATTAAAACAAAAAATTAGAGTTAAATCCTTGGTTAGTGGCCTTAAGAGTCTAAAGGAGCCTCAAATTCCAGGCTTTTGAGAAAAGTCCCTGATCGTATGTATGTATGTACCATAAGTTGTCCTATATAGACCAAAATACCCCTCATACACTTAAACCTCCCACAAATGAACGAGTTGCCCAAACCATTCCTTATTTGCATCACGATTCTCTTTCCTCAGCAAAAACTTGAAGACGGCATGACAACAGGTTGCTACATTTGGTGAAGTCGGCGATGGTGATGGTGAAATCGACATTGAGTGAGTTCAACGTCGGCGATGGAATCAACGACAAATGAATTTGATGGTGGTCGATGTTGAAGGAGTGGTTGTTAATTTGGACAAACATGGTCTAGTTGCCCCCTCAACACTGACTTTGCACAACATGTTCAACATCTAAACCAGATCTGAAGGTTGTGGCTCAATCTAAACCATATCTGAGGCAAAATTGAACCCAACAAGACAAGATTTATGCAACCAAAACTTCAATAGAGTCAAATCTGCCGAGGAGATCGGAGATGGCGTCATTTGCCGTGGTGGAAGAGGTATCAGTGATTGATAGATGTTGATTTGTTTTTGAGATTTTTTTTTGAGTCCTGCTATAGGGAGGTTTTTTCCTTTGTGTGTGCACTATGTGGTGAAGATGTAGCTTTCTGTGATAGTAATAAATGGTTTCCTTCCAAAAAAAAATATATACATTGCTTGTTTAGTTGTGCTTTGATTCATTTGTATGTTTTTTGTGGGCTTATTCATATTGCCAGTCAAGTATTTGTTGACATGTCTGGGGAATTGGTGTCGGTGTGGTAGATTAGTATTTGAGTTAGGGCTTTATGAGAAACATAGAAATTTCAGTTTTGAAGTAAAGAATTATGGACAACTCAAGGCCAATTGTAATGTTTTGATAGATCGATTGCAGTACAATTTCAATTGAGGAAGGTTTCTTTGAACTCTGCAACTCTGGTGTTGAAAGATGGCTACTGTTCGAGCTGCATTTCGATGAAGATGATTGCGAACTTTAGAAACTATTTTAGAATTGGACAATCTGATTTACAATGTTTAACGATTTTGATTGTTTTTTAAGTCGGCGATCTGATTTCGAATTTGCAGAGATAGCAAATTGATAATCTGAGTTCGAGCTTGACGAAGGTACTCAAACTCAAGCAGATTTTTTGGTATCCGTTTGTGAGCTGCAAAACTTCAAAAAAAAAAAATTAAGAATTTTATAGACACTATGGATCTTGTTTTGTAGATCACGGATATATAAATTTGATTGAAAACCGATTTGTCGTTTGAAAGTTATGCATTTTAAAGATTGAAAAATAAGGGGGGAAAAAAACAATTTTGTTGGTTTGTTAGCTAAAATTAAGGAACACTCACGTTTATAGCATTTTGAGAGCAATTTTAGTCCAAGGAAAATTGGAGGACCTTTGGCATTAAAAAAAATATGCGTGGACTAATCCTTTATTTTTGACCATTCCAAGGACCTCTGGCCACACGCCCCATGAATTTAATTGAATAGAACATAATTGAATCGATTTACAATTCTAATTCTCTTGTTTGGTTTGAAATAGAAATGAATTCTAATTCTAAATTGATTTCCTATAAGACGCTTGTTATATTTTAAGTCAAACTAAAATGAAGGGGCAATTTATTCATGCAAATGAAAACAATTCTAGAAAAATCCGACCACTTTTGATTAGATTTATAACCACCCCCCCCCCCCCCTTCCCTAAAACCAATAAGGGAAAATTAGATTTTCCCTAAAACCAATAAGGGAAAATTAGATTTTCCCTAAAACCAATAAGGGAAAATTAGATTTAGATCCCTAGTTAAGGAATTCTATTAGTTTAAAAACAAGTAAATATTTCTATGTTTAGTTACGTGTCTCATTAGAACAAATGTGTAATTTGAAGTCCCTTAGTGTCATTTTACTTTTATCTAATGACCATTATACCCTACACAAAATATTCCCAATTCCAGTCCAAGCAGAGAGAACAATAGAGAGAGAACTGAGAACGACAGAGGCGATTCAATTGTCTCCGGCGACGGGAGAAGACAGAGGCGACGGGAGGGTCGAGATCACTGTATGCGAAGGTTAGTGTTTATGCATGTATAAGTGTGTATATATATGTATGTGTGTGTGTGTGTGTGTGTGTGAGAGAGAGAGATCCGATCATGTGTATGTGTGTGATCGTCTCTCTCTCTCTCTCTCTCTCTCTCTCTCTCTCTCTCTCTCTCATGATGTAAACAAAATTGCTTATAAAAATTCAGGATGATGGGGATCCAATCAAATGGATTTGATTACCAATTTAATGTTAGAACACTGACTGTTTATCCTCAATCCCCTAATTACCAGCCGGAGTTGATCTTAGACAAGTAAATAGAAATTGAAGAACAAATCAAATCAAACCCTCAAAACAGAAAGGGTTTCTTGGTTTAAAACCAAATTCAATGTTTTGTCACTCATAAGTAGCATAGGCTTCAAGTAACTCTTCCAAATTGAATGTGCATTTACATTCAAATCGATCTAAGCATCAGGAATATTTTTTCAAATGTTCCGGTTTAGTGTATGGTTTTCACTAGGAGTCATACAAAGTTAAAGTCCATATCAGGGAAAAATTATCTCGTGTGTTCATCATACCTGTGTAGTTTTCTATGTTGTGATTTGAGAAATATATGTAATGGAGAGATCAAATGGCCGTCATTTTCTTATGTGGCATGAGCTAGATCATTTTTAAGCAACATGGCTTGACCAGTGACCACCACAGGCGAAATAGTTGTAACGAGAAAATTACCCCTATACAAGCAGATGTACTTACCACAAGCAAGATCTGTACTATGGATTAAAATATCTCGGGAGTTCTGTAGGTAAAATTCCATCTAAATAAGCTGAAGAACGTTGAAGTGCGTATGTATAGAGACTGCGGTAATAGTATTAAAAGTATACACATTGAAGCTATGAGTCTTCATTCTTTCAATTTACTTGGTTGGGATCAGGATCAAAACTATTGCCAGATTAATCTCGATTCTTGTAGAAATCTACAAGTTCTACACTTTCAATGTCTCCATCTTTTGACATTATTTTTGGAAACAATTTGTTCTAACTTTTCGACCCTTAGAAAACTTGTGATTATTCATTGCGGTTTGGAGAGCATTAGAATTGTGAGTCAAAGCCTGGAAAGTTTAACCCTGGACAGCGTTGGACCCCTTGTGAATGCTACAATTGATACTCCTAATCTACATTCCTTCAATTATTGTGGAAAATAGGACAAGTTTTTCTTGTTTTCAATGGATACCCCAAGGGTACGTGAGGCCACCATCGACCAGGGCATCAGCCTTATAGATGCCACGCTTTTCTTCTAAAAAATGAGAGCATTCATTGGAAAGCTACGAGAAATTAGGATTTTATCACTACGTATCTTCAGGGTACGTATAGAAAATCGTCTTTCTTGGGTTTTGGTTATGTAAATGTTAATGTTTCGAATTATCTAATGTCAAATTCTTTCCTTCATAGGTAATACTATTACCGCAGTCTTATTTAGATGGAATTCACCAGGAGACGAGACGGTTATATCGTGTATCAAAACTCCCATACAACTGTCAAACTTGAGGTGGCATTGAGGACTGTTTAGAATTGTTATGCCTGTGACTGTCACATTAAAACTTTCGTAAAATCTTAGCGCCTGTTTAGGAACGAGTACAATTATAATGGATTGCATGGTCAAGAAATACAATATGGAAATCTCGGTTCACAAACTTAGTGAAGGAATGCCTGAAAGGTAAATAAAATGCAGAATACTTCTTTTTGTTTAGTTAATTAGGAAAATGAGGAAAGGAAAATAAAATAGGGCGATAACTAAGATAAAAATTTTGGATTTTCTGACGTCACTTTCCCTCATGGATTGATAACACAAGGAATTTTCCCTTCATTTCCTTTCCTTCTTCAAATTTGCAAACCAAGCATAGCCTTACGTGGTCCTTATCGTTGGTTTGATCCTTGGCATTTTCCCACTGAGTGAGCTGCTTATCTGCCACACAATTTTTGGGCAAAATGAATCTTGGATTGATAACACAAGGAATTTTCCCTTTCATTTCTTAAAACATGTGAATCTTATACAGTATGGAAATATTACTAACTTCTTCTCGAGAAGTATCAGAATGGTACAGTCGGAAGTTGAATCTAAAATTTTAAGTTGAATTGAATACAGTTATACAGATATTACCAATTCTTCTGTATGGAAAATAGAGTTTTTAGCTTCTACAATAGATGCTTGTGGTGTCACATGTTTTAATCTGAGTCTCAGAAATGAAAAGTATTTCCACATCAAATGGCTTTCAAGGGTTACATCACCCCTTGAAGAGTAGATATGAAATATGAAGCTCACACCGATCCTCTTTAGTGAGTAAATAATACCAATGAAAGTTCACACAAGAAGTATTAAAAGATTGAACAAATTTAGGCTCAAGACCATAGTGTAATCATTTTTTGATTGAATGTGGATTTAGTCGAAGTCATTTGTTGTAATTGCTTGTTGATTGAGTTTATTTATTTAATTTTTTGTTTCTTTAGCTCTTCCGTATAAGAGGACCCCCTTCAAGTTGGTTGAAGATCTCTTCTCAGGATGTAAGAAAAGAACCTGATTTCAATTTTTAATGTCGTTTTCATTCTAGCAAATAATAACCTTAATTTAGTTTTATGAACTCTTGTTGTGTAACTTTAGTTCAGTTGGTGGAACTATAAGAAGTGTCAATGAATCTTGATTGTATATTTATAATTAACGATAAAATCACAATGTGTCAAAAAAAATATTTGTGATTGGCTACAAGCTTACATATTTCTTTTTGGGTGATTGAATCGCGGAAGCAGAAACTATGGCAAGTTGGCCCTTAGTTACTTGGAAGTAGTAGAAAATAATAAAAGAAAATGTTAGCTCAACATTTTTTTGTTGTTCTCGGTGATTTCTATATGCGCAAATGGAAAATGAATTGTCTTATGGTGTTATAAGTTGCATGGATACTCATATTATAGTATCATTCACACTCCAATTTTAATGGATATGCATAGAGTAGTGGGTCTAAACGGGGGTTCGGGGGCAGCGCCCCC
This sequence comes from Hydrangea macrophylla, assembly GCA_033977485.1. Taxonomy (NCBI): domain Eukaryota; kingdom Viridiplantae; phylum Streptophyta; class Magnoliopsida; order Cornales; family Hydrangeaceae; genus Hydrangea; species Hydrangea macrophylla. Next base: position 90,345,862 of record CM066986.1, read on the forward strand.
GATATTGTTTTTTTTTTTTTAAATATTCTCTGGTGAAAAAAACATGGTGAAATTTGTGAAGCTGAGACATTGCTCTCATGTCTTTTTTCGAAAGAACTTCTTTGAGCATCAAACCATGAACGTGGTGAAATTTTTGATTATCAAAGTTGTGAAATTATGATTGTGGTCAAGAGTTTCAAAATTTTCACAACATTTGGTGAAATTAATTTGGTAAATTTCTCCATTGTTTTAAGATGAGGTCAAAATGTGGTGAAATTTCACCACTCTTTCAAAAGGCGGTCAAAACATGGTGAAATGTCACCATTCTTTTAAAAAGACGGACAAAACATGGTGAACTTTCAAGTATTAGAACTTGTGTTAAAACTTGGTGAAATTTCTCCACTGTTTTAAAGGGAGGTCAAAACGTGGTGAAATTTCACCACTCTTTTAAAGGGAAGTCAAAATGTGGTGAAATTTCAAGTATAAGTACTTCTGTTAAAACTTGGTGAAATTTCTCCACTGTGTTAAAGGGAGGTCAAAACGTGGTGAAATTTCACCACTCTTTTAAAAGGCGGTCAAAACATGGTGAAATATCATAACTCTTTTAAAAAGTTGGTCAAAACATGGTTAAATTTCAAGTATAAGAACTTGTCTTAAAACTTGGTAAAATTTCTCCACTATTTTAAAGAGATTCCAAAACTTAGTGAAATTTTACCACTATTTTAAAGGGATGTCAAAGCATGGTGAAATTTCACCACTCTTTGAAAGGGAGGTCAAAGCGTGATGAAATTTCACCACTGTTTTAAAAGACGGTCAAATTTGGTGAAAAACATGGTTAAATTTAACCTCTTTTAAAAGGCGGTCAAAATTTGGTGAAATTTCACAACTCCCTCTTTTAAAAGGTGGTCAAAACATGGTGAAAATTCAAGTGTAAAAACTTCTGTTAAAATTTGGTGAAATTTCTCCATTGTTTTAAGAGGAGGTCAAAACGTGGTGAAATTTCACCACTCTTTTAAAAGCCGGTCAAAACAGGGTGAAATGTTACCATTCTTTTAAAAAGACGAACAAAACATGGTGAACTTTCAAGTGTAAGAACTTCTGTTAAAATTTGGTGAAATTTCTCCACTGTTTTAAAGGGAGGTCAAAACGTGGGCAAATTTAAAGTATAAAAACTTCTGTCAACACTTGGTGAAATTTCTCCACTGTTTTAAAGGGATGTCTAAATGTGGTGAAATTTCACCACTGTTTTAAGAGGGTCTGTTAAAATTTGGTGAAATTTCTCCATCGTTTTAAGAGAAGGTCAAAACGTGGTGAAATTTCACCTCTTTTAAAGGGAAGTCAAAGTGTGGTAAAATTTGAAGTATAAAAACTTCTGTTAAAACTTAGTGAAATTTCTCCACTGTTTTAAAGAGAGTTCAAAACGTGGTGAAATTTCACCTCTTTTAAAAGGCGGTCAAAATATGGTGAAATTTCAAGTATAAGAACTTGTCTTAAAACTTGGTGAAATTTCTCCACTGATTTAAAGAGATGTCAAAACTTAGTGAAATTTTACCACTGTTTTAAAGGGATGTCAAAGCATGGTGAAATTTCACCACTCTTTGAAAGGGAGGTCAAAACGTGGTGAAATTTCACCACTGTTTTAAAAGGAGGTCAAAACGTGCTGAAATTTATCCACTTTTTAAAAAGGTGGTCAAAACATGGTAAAATTTCAACACTACTTTAAAAAGGACGAAACATGGTGAAAATGCACCACAATTTTAAAAAGACGGTCAAAACATGGTAAAATTTATATCACATATAACATCCTTGCATAACAAAAAATAAAGTCTGGAAAGAAGAAGAAAATAAAACAACACATAGCATAACCCAATGAATTGAAAGAGATACTATAGTTAGTTTCAAATGGGTCAGAATTAAAATAACCTTATAGAGTACCTAGAGATCCAAATCATTAGTTAGACCCAAAAGAGAACTTCTTTTAGTACCAAACCAAACCAAAACAATCAAATTACACATTCTATCTAACTATGCTTTATCAAATAACTATACATTTATATCCAACTATTGTCTTATAAGAACAAAAATTTATGGATGACTTGTGCAATATCATTCAAGACTTAGCCCCAAGCTAAAAGTTGGTGTTGACGGGTTGTACTCTTTTTCGTATCCTCCTGACTTTGAAGACTTTTCATACTCTGAATGAGATTATATTGCTCTTCATTCCACATCTGGTGCTTTATGTTTAGGAACATTTTTACCATATCAGTTCGTATTTCTTTTGTCTTGCAACGTGCACCAATTTCCTCTCCTTTGAAAAGTTTGCTCATGATATGACATACAATGACGCCACAATCATCACTGTATATCAACACAGTTTCTGTTAAAAAAGCATTGTTGAAGTAATGCTGAAAAATTATTGAAAGTTTAAAGTTTTGTGCATTACGATGTTGGTGCTTGTTGCGGTGTGTCGACGATAGCAACATTTGTGTACACTTCAAGATTTTTTGCCTTTCTATAGGATTCCACATAGTTGATCTGAAATTTCACCACTTTCAAATATTACTAATATGCAGAGTATGTGCTAGATACATACATGTGTACAATTCAAAGAATGCAAATAGTAATTAAGTGTTGACCATTTTCACCACTGTAAATATTTCAAGGGTTGTAATGTGAATAATTTAAAATTTAAGGTGGATAAGTTTTAGGAGTACCATCTCATAGAAATCAAGTAAATATGGATCTTCATTACTCTTTCTTGTCTCTCGGCCTCTCAAAGAATTATAGAAATTCCACCTTTTCTGATACACATCAAGCACTGCAAGTGTCCAATGGTTTTCGACTTTCCCTTCACCACGAGATATGAGAGGAAACATGTAGTAACGGTGCTCAAGTTCTCCTTCGCCAATGATTTCGTGCACATGCTTTTCAATGTCTTTTGGGTTCTTGTTCTTGTTCCTGACATATCTCTGTTTTCAATTATATAGATTAGTATACATACAATTTCATAATTACTAAGTGGTGAACTCAAGTTTAAGAATTTTAACAATGTAGAACTCCAAATCAATGACCGAATCATGAAAATAACATATTATCTAATGGTAGTGAACTCTTACCAATGATAAGTTGGGCATCACAAATGAAGTATCCGTTTTCTTCTTTACATCATCTTGTTCTTGCATTAAAATTCATCACTCTTTTAAAGATCTCATCGTCCCTATGAAATTTCATCACTCTTTTAAAGGGAGGTCAAAACGTGGTGCAATTTCACCACTCTTTTAAAAGGTGGTCAAAATATGGTGAAATTTTACCACTATTTTAAAAGGCAATCAAAACATGGTGAAAGTTTAAGTTTAAGAACTTATTTCAAAACATGATGAAATTTCACCACTCTTTTAAAGGGTGGTCAAAACTTGGTGAAATTTTACCACTCTTTTAAAATGCGGTCAAAACATGGTGAAATTTCACCACTCTTTTAGAGGGTGGTCAAAACTTGGTGAAATTTCACCACTCTTGTAAAATGCGGTCAAAACATGGTAAAATTTCACCACTCTTTTAAAGGGTGGTCAAAACTTGGTGAAATTTCACCACTCTTTTAAAAGGCGGTCAAAACATGGTAAAATTTCACCACTCTTTTAAAAGACGGTCTAAACATGGTGAAATTTCACCACTATTTTAAAAAGACGGTCAAAACATGATGAAAGTTCAAGTTTAAGAACTTATTTCAAAACTTGTTGAAATTTCACTACTCTTTTAAAGTGTGGTCAAAATATAGTGAAATTTCACCACTCTTTTAAAAGAAGGTCAAAAAATGGTGAAAGTTCACCAGTCTTTTAAAAAGGCGGTCAAAACGTGGTGAAATTTCAAAGATAAGAACTTATTTCAAAAGTTAGTGAAATTTCACCACTCTTTTAAAGGGAGGTCAAAACGTGGTGTAATTTTAGAGAAAATTATGAACTAATTCATCGTTTGAAAATTATGATTTTAGGCATGAAACATAAGCATCCCAAATTTTTATGTAAACCGTACATGTTTTCGCCATATTCACAATCTGCAATGACAAGTTGAGGGTATATCAATCCACTGATCACCAAAGTGTAACTTGAACGTCTGTACATCATTTTATTAAGGTCTCAATCAACCAACTTACAATTTTGAGAATGAAAAATAGATACCGCATATCGAATACCAACAAAAATTTGAAGATTTCATACTTACGGCAGACACTTTCATATTGGCAGCATAAAGAAATGCAAACTAGTGACAATATACAAATAGATTTGATCAAATCCACACTACCAAAAAATATCAAGGAAATGCAAATTTTTTTATTTTGGAAGCATAAGACTAGTTCTGAAATTCAGGAAAAAAACTAGTTCAACTGTTACTTTCATTTCTTCTTAAACCATCCTTCAACTGTGACTTCTCCATGAACCAAACAGAGCATATAAATGAAGTAGAAGCAACATTCACATCAACATTCACAACATTTAGAGCATGTAAATGAAGTAGAAGCAACATCAATCTTTTGATCAATCCGAGTCCAAACAAATCTCAAACGCATCAGTTCTTAATTGGAAGATTTTGGCTATGTGGGTCTTCAAATGTCTTGATATTAATTATCGATTAATATGATATACAACTGCAATTGTATGTTTATTTTTTCTTAAGCAAAGGGGCTTAACTTCACTTTTTGTTTCGAAATCATTGGAGATTCTGGCACATGAAATGGATTTTTCCGAACTGATAGGACCATCCTCTAGGAGGAAGGTAGGTAAGAAAAATGGAATTGAGAGGAACATCATTACAAGCACTGCATATACAAATAAATTTAGCAATAAACATATAACAAATAAGAAGGTAATAGAAAAAAAATAGCACAAAAATATAGCTGCAAGCTTTAAGCATCATGAAGCAATAGCTGGAAGCTTCCCCACCCCCACAAAATATAACAAGGCAATAGCAAGGAATGCAATCACAACCGCCATACCAGATTCCAAAAAAAATGTAAACAAATTTAATTTCTTATCGATTAACAGCATTCTTAAGTTTAAGGCTACCTAAATAACTGTCTGGATTCTTAAGTAGTTAAATTCTAGACTCAGCAGCTCCTCCATATCATTATTTTTGCTTTATCATAAACAAAAATTTCCAATTCAAAATGAAGTAGGATCAAACCATGGAGGCAGCATCCCTGTCCTTGCACCCAGGTGAATGCATGCCCTGTATATTAACCTCTTCTTCTAAGAAACTGATATAGTGTTCCCTCCACTGCCCAATGGATAAACAAGAGTAATAAATCACTTCATGCAACAAACAACTAATCAATGGAGCAATGCTCTTCTGAGTTTAGTTTCATTAACAATCAAAACAAAACATTATTAAGATCTTAAAGAAAGAAAATTGTAAACTTAAGAACTATCTACAGTTATGTATTGTACAACGATATAAACTGTACATAGAAGAAAGTATTAAACTGAATATATATAATAATAATAATAAAGATATACTCAAGTTTAAGCCTCAGAGAGCACTCTCACACCCTATATATTCCATGGCCATACTACATTTTGGTAGCACCCACCGATCACCAATTATAAAACAGAACTAATCATTCAACTGAGTACAAGGAGAAAGAGAAAAATGCCAAAACTACCCTTAATTAATCCTAGCACTCTAACAGTCTGAAGGCCCTTAAAAGCTAAATTTCAAATACATTTCCTAATGAAAGCTATTGCCTATTGGAATAAGAAACCTAGCATTTGTGCTAGTTGCCAAATGGGAAAAAGTTGTAAATTGGCTACCAATAAAGTTGATGAACTAGCAAATGAGCTCCTGTTCAAAGTCTACTTGGAAGTCTGGGCCTGGGGGCATGTACCAGAAATTTCCTCACATCTGAGATACTACGTGGTTTTTGTTGATGATTGTACCAGATTTTCTTGGTTGTATTCCATGAAACAAAAATCAGATTTCTACATCACTTTCCAAGAGATGTAATTTTTTATGAGAAACAAAAATCATGAAAGGCTATATTTCAAGAGATGTAATTTTTTATGACAAACTATAATTCACTCCTAAATGATTTCTATTATGCAGAGAAGAACCAACATTTATTTCCACCTCCCATGAATTTGTTGCTAAAAAGAAAACAGGAAGGAAAACGAGTTGCCCTATGAGATCGATAGAGCCGAGAGTTGAAGACATCCCAAGCGAAGTTGATAGCAACATAACAGAGGCAGATTTGTGTGTGTATATATATGATTGGTTTTTTTTTGCCCAAATCAATGTTTAGGGTTTACAATTTCGAATCTCAATCGATTCACAATCTCAAAAACAAAAATACAGAAATCCCTCAAATACATATATACAATGTATACACAAATTTGGATATATATATATATATATATAGAGAGAGAGAGAGAGAGAGAGAGAAATACCACTGACCTAAGCAATGGACAAAACTAGCTCCGACGATTCAGCGTAATGGATGAATCGGTGAAGTCTCGGCAGTGGGGAATGTGGAGAGAGAGAGAGAGAGAGAGAGAGAGAGAGAGAGTGTGTGTGTGTGTGTGTGTGTGTGTGTGTGTGTGTGTGTGTGTGTGTGTTTGGGCGGGAGTCACAGTTTCGTGAGAGAGAGAAGTGTAACACCCTGTATTTTATTTTCATTAATAAAAGAGTATTTCATTTTAATTCCTTCGTTAATGCTATTTTCTGTATTTTTATTTCAACCATAATATACCAGTTTACGTTTTAATCTGCATCTTTATCGCGTTTCGTGCGTGGAAGCTTGTGAGCTCTCCACATGGGATCACCTCCCATGTTACTTGGAGCCTACCCAATCATATATCAGTTTTTATATATATGTAAACACCTCTCAAAACTCTCATATCTCTCACAGTCTCAATCTCCCTCAATTTCTCTCAAGATCAATATACACACACACTTTCAGATTATATATATATTCAGTCACATACATAGACACACACATATATATACATATATTGGGCTACCAAAATCAAGAACGGAGGGGTATAATTTCATTGGCGACGGAATTCTCGGCGGAAATTCTCAATCCCAATTATTGTCCAATTAGCCTTGTGAGTATTATAAACTCACTCGCCATGTTTATATATGCGTATTTTCAGTATGTATATGTGTCTATATGTGTATATATATCAATACACCATTGAAGCTTGAGAATTGAAGTTTTAGAAATCGTAACCAAAATCAATTCTGTAAATTGGGAATGAAAGATATTGCTCCCAATAGACTACGGTTCGAATCCTACGAGTTAATTCATCCGTATCGCGACGTACCGTTGATTTTAAGTTTTGACACCCTCACTTTAATCGCGAATATCTAGAGATATAATCCGTATTAGTTAAAATTGATTGCGTATTCTTAATCTACGCGGAAAACTGAAGAGAACCATATATTACATGTCCCGGTTGAAACAGATTCTGAAAATGGGTAAAATGCAGTTTTGAAATTGAAAACAGAGGAAAAACGAGGAAGATGATGAAACTGCAAGAACTCGCGCGCGCGACCCGCTCGCGCGAGGCTCGCTCGCGCGGCCCGATCGCGCGAACCATTCCCCCCCCCCCCCCTTCGCTCGCGCGGCCCGCTCGCGCAACCTGTTCTGTCCCTTCGCGCGCGCGACCCGCTCGCACGATCCGGCCTTCCCCTTCGCTCGCGCGACCCGCTCGCGCGACCTGGCAGTTTGAGCAGTTTCTGTGTTTTTTTATTAGGGACTGTTTGGAAAATGTTTTAAAAGTTTTTAAAGAACAGTTTGGCAAAAATATTGTTTTAAAGGTCTATGTTTTAAGAATTGTACGAAACAGAACAACTAAGACCGAAATTTATGCTCGTACGATTATCCGGTTTTGTGGGTAAGTAATGGTGTTACTTATGGAACATTGACATACATATTAGGGTCGAGGTTGTGTCAACATGCATGTGTGGAATTAAGCGTGAAAATAGTAAAGGGTGGCGTTTTGGTGTGCGACCTCAATATCGATCGGATAGTATTCCTGGTATTGGAGGCGACAGTGTTGTGTACGACTTAGATATCGATCGGATAGTATTCCTGGTATCTAAGGCGCGCGTTTCGGATATTGATCGGATAGTATTCCTGATATCCGAAGCGATGGTGATAGTGTTGTGTACGACTTAGATATCGATCGGATAGTATTCCTGGTATCTAAGGCGCGCGTTTCGGATATTGATCGGATAGTATTCCTGATATCCGGAGCGATGGTCGGTTGTGATCGGCCTAGATATCGATCGGATAGTATTCCTGGTATCTGAGGCAGTAATGTGGTGTGTGACTTCAATACCGATCGAATAGCATTCCTGGTATTGGAGGCGATAGTGTAGCACGTGAATTGGATGACTGAATACTTATTACTTCTGGTAGCTGAAATGATGTGTTGATTTAATTGGATTGTTCTAAAGGAAAGAATTGGCAAAATAAGATATTTCACAATTCATGTACAATTTCGTATTTAATTCTTACTATATTCCCCCGTGATTCATGTTGGAATTGGAACCTTGAATATATTACTGTTAAAGTTAAATGGTACCGTTGTTTATTTGCTTATATATATATTGCGAGCACTTGTTTATTTTACTCACCAGCTTTCATAAGCTGACGGCGTTGATGCGTCCTGGACTGTATGTCCAGATTTTCAGGGGCAGGAGCAGCCAGGGTACTTCGACTATGCTAGTTAGAGGCAGGAAACTTTCCAGGAGGCTGCTTATTATTTTTCCTATGTCTTTCATTTCTGAAGTTGTAATAGACTGGAGAATAGCTTTTGAATAAGGGCGTTTTGTGCCTAAGACTTTGACTTATGTAATAGTTTAGCAAGTTTTAAATTTCGGAGCTTATGTTTATTAGTATCCTTTCTTTTAGAAATGTTGTTAAGTTATTTGTTGCAGGGACAATTGGTCATACTCACTTGTCACGACCTACGAGTCCATAAAGGAAATTAAATGCTTTCCTGAATTATGCTACGTCGGGGCGTGACAAGAAGTGAGAGCTTAGAAGAAGGTGGGGGCATTTTTGTCCAATTAAAACTGAGGGACTTATTGATACACATTTTTTATAGTTGTCCATAAATAAACATAATTAGCATAAAATGTCCTTTTATCTAATTGACCCAAACAATAATTGAGTGGATTTAGAAAGACTAATACTTCACACACAACTTTTTGTTCACAATCCACAAAAGTGTGTCTATCCCTCTCCTGTATTATCCTGTGATGTCAATGGACCCCACAGTGACACATGAGAGAGATAGACACACTTTTGTGGGTTGTGAGCAAAAAGTTGTATGAAAGTTGTGTGTGAAGTTTTATCCAAAAAGAAATGAAGTCAATCGATTTGCAATTAGAATTCTCTTGTTTGGTTTGAAATTAATAGATATGAATTCTAATTTTAAATTGATTTCCGATAATACCCCCGCCAAATTCTAAGTCAAACTAAAAGGAAGGGGTAATATATTCTTGCAAATGAAATCAATTCTAGAAAAGTTCTATCACATTTGGTCAGTTTTAAAACCCCCTAAAACAAGAATTGAGTGGGTTTAGAAATGAAAATTCTAATTTATGTCAAACCAAATATAAGAATTGCCACAAACAAAAATTAAAATAAAATTCTTTGGTGGGTGTGTTTGGCAGTTTCCTCTCAGCCCCAGCTTACTAGCAGTGCCACAGATCAATATATCTTTGGATGGGAGACTGCAGTGCGGCTTCAAGAAATTTTTCTGTGTTTGTTTTTTTTGGTCTTTGTTGTACTTTGTAGTTGTTTCTTTGGTTGTTGTTTTTTCTTCTGTTGTTTTGGGGTTGTTCTGTGGTTTTTTCCTTCTTCATTTAAGAGTTTTTTCACATAAATCTTAGTGTTATGTAATTCTTACTTGGGTGCTTTATTATTATGTTATTTGTACTTGATTTTGGTGAAGGGAAATTATTTGTTATATTTTTGGTGGCTTGAATGTTTGTACCTATTTATTTTACATTTGACAAGGTTAGGAAGTGTTGCTCTTAATAGTGGGGATTCCGATTTTTCTCCAATAGGTATCAATATCAAAAAAGCTTTTCATGCCACGCTTATACTTTCAAACTAGTCGAGCAATGGTTTAGCCTAATTGGTAAAAGGGATCCTTATGTCATGTTCACACCAGGGTTTGAATCTTGTCCCCCCTCCCCCGAGCCCTGATAGATATATCCTTGCACGAGACCACTACACTAGAGGATATAAAAATAAGTACTTTCAATTAGTCAATTACAATATTGTCTAGGCTCTGCACATTACTTCAGTTGCAGCCCCTTAGACTGTCTCCAACCCATCTCAAAAGGGCATTTTGAGGCAAAGTTGTTGGGTAAAGAGAGAATTTCTTGCTCCAACAGGCACAACAATACCTGAGACAAAGTTACTGAGTTGTTCAAATTGCAGCATTAATACTGTGAAATACACCACCTAGCAAATCCATTTCTTCTAATATTTTAGTACATCAATGATTCTTCAATATTTTAATCCAAACCCCAATTGTCACAAGCTCATATTTTGAATAGATAATATTAAAATCACTAAGGTTTCATGTATGGATTACAGTGACTCATTAAAATTAACTCAATAACTTTGCCAAAAACTCATCAAAGTATCCAATTTGCCTGAGTCATTTGATGTTTTAGCTTTGGAGATAATCTTAGTCAAGGTAAATAAACTCAATTCATTAGAAATCACTAAAGTCAATTCTTAGGCAAGATGAGATGATCGTAGCAAAGGATGAGAGAGAAAGAGTCATTACCCCTTAAATCGGTACAAGTCATACTTTTTGGCTCACGCGATACGACTTAAGAAAGATACAACTTGTTTCTTCATTTCAGTTTTTTAAAATTTAAAACAACTTATTGGCATTTTCATATTTTTCCCGAATTACAAAAGTATTTGTTGTCATAAAAAAATTAAAAATAAATAAGACAAAGACGTTACTAAAAGTATTTTCTGTTTTGGTTTTCTTATAAAATAAAAATAAAAATAAATAACAAAAAACCACAATGTTACCAAACGAGCTCTTAGCTTCTCTGAAAATTGAACATTAAGGATTGCCATACTTCTCAACTTTAAATCTCAAATTTGATTCTCAGATAATTTATCAGTTGTACCGCATACTCTAGTTTGTTGTATTATTAGCAAGTGCGACGACATGTAGTACAAAATTATAAATATTAAAGCAATTGAAAATAAAGTCAATTCATTTAAATTTGGATTACTCTCAAATACATTTACGGACTCACCTCTTTCATGTGGGGGTATTCTATTTACCCAGAAGTGATTGCTTGTAGGAGATGCCAATATCCGAAATTTCATTGAATGCCCGATTCCTTTAAGTTTTATTTGGTTTGCGGAGTTATCGAGATAAAAGAAAGGAGAACGAAAACGAGAAGGAAAAATATTTTTGTTGTAATTTCTCTTACGTTTTCGTCCATGTTTAAATTGACATTAAAATTATTCCAAGATACATTTGTAACCTACAAATACAATGACAAAGATCCGAATAAAGATGACAAATGTGAAGAGCCATAACTGATCATTTCAATTATTGAGCTTGACATTTATGTGTTTGAAGGTAACCCAATAAACTATTCACGTACTGGTCTTGTATATCCCTATCTCCAAACGCTCCTCTCATTTCCTTAACCTTGTTCCGGTATATCTCCCCTTCTTCTTTAACCATGACAAGTCTCAATGACTCGGCCACTGAGTCACTACTAAATGCCCCATCTCGCTCATCTCTCGGTATCGAATAACCCATCTTCTTTTCTTCCAAAAGTCTAGCATTCAATCCTTGATCTGCTAAGAAGGTCAATATTATGAGAGATTTCTCAAACTGTATTGCCTCCACCACTGAACTCCAACCTGCATGAGTCAAGAACCCACCAATTGAGTCATGACTCAGTATTTTTAGTTGAGGTACCCAACTAGTGCATACTAACCCACGTTCTTTAGTTCGCTCTTCAAACCCTTTTGGCAGCTCAATCAACTCAGTATCTGCCAACCCAAGACGAGTCCTTAGGACCCAAAAGAAGGGTAGTTCTGACATTTCCAACCCAAGAGCTAACTCGGTGAGTTCAGCTTGACTCAGTTTCGCCTCACTCCCGAATGCCACGTAAACCACCGACCCTTTTTCTTTCTTATCAAGCCATTGTTTCATTGCCTTCCATGACTCGGCTTTTTCTTCATGGTCGACTTCATCGTAGGCAGTGGTGGGTAGCTGGCCCACCGGAATTACTGGTTTCCGGTGAATCTCTTGGAGAAGTTTTAACCATTCGGGTTCGAATTCAAAAGAACTTCTCACAAGAAGAATATCACACCTTTGAATGATCAATCCTAATCGATACGTGTCTGAAACATTTTCATCGTCCCCATTAACAGCCTCCTCAAATACACGCAAAATCTCAAAGAGTCGAAACGCGACCCTCGACTCAAACGGAACCCATGTCGGCTGGACCGTGAAATCCTCGGGCTTCGTACGATATTGTTTGATTCCCATCAATGATTCTGAAGGTCCACCATAGACCAAAGCAGCACTGATGAATGTACTGAAGTAAGCACTTGAAATACCAAGTTCTGAAGCAATTGGGACCAACCAGTAAGGGGCAAAATCGACAAAAACCCAATCAGGAGAAGAGGACTTGAGGAAATCAGTAATGGGTTGTTGGAGACCATCATAGGCAATCTTGAGGTACTTGACCTTGTTGTAAGGTAAATCAATGGTGGCCTCTGCATTCTCAGGGAGATATTGGACCTCTGGTAATCGAAGCTTCACTAGATTGATCAGATTGGTTAAATGTGGAGGAAGTTTTGGGAGACGATCGATGTTTCTAGGGGTTGATATGAAGGAGATTTTATGACCCTTCTGAGCAATAAGCTTGGCTAGCTCTAGATATGGAATCATATGACCAAAGGCAAGCCAAGGAAACATTGCTATGTGCAACTTATTACCATGATCGGCCATGGATGGTTGTGTTTTGGGTTCAAAGGTTAGGACTCTCAGTTGTGGAGTAGGTAATCCATTTCTAGTCTAATGTGTGTCTATATATATATATATATAAAGTATACAATGTAAGTCAGCATCAAAACTAAGTGGCATGGCTACTGTTGATTTAAAAGGAAGTGATTTTTGCAGACTGCAGTTGCCGAGCCAAGCCAAATCAAACCAAGATTTATGCATTTGACTCTACTAGTTAATCCAAGTTAGCCGTCCACTACAATATTTAGAAAGAGAGAGCAAAACTTTGGGTTAAATATATATCACCTACCTCTCATTCTGAGGTTTGGCCTTAATACACACCACCCCTCACATTTTAAGAATTTTACTTACCTCTCTTATATTTAAATTTTAGTATCAGTTTTCCACTCCCTTCAACAAATCATTAGAAAATTTAAAAGAATTTAACACTAAAATTCAGAAATAAGGGAGGTAAGAGATTCCTGAAACGTGAGGGGAGATATGTGTATTAGGGCCAAACCTTAGAGGAGGCAGGTGATATTTACCCTTAGTGTTAAGTCTCCTCTTAAAAAAAAAAAATTGGTTAAAGGATATAACAAAAAAATTTATTATACTGAAGACAAGTTTGAGAAATTTTACGAACTTTCCTTGTGAAATTTCACAATTTTTACTAAATTTTGAGAAATTTCATAAGAAAAGTTTATGAAAATTTTCAAACTTGTCAGGATTTTTTTTGCTCAGGTTTATATTGAGTGACTTTTCACTAAAACATTTTCCTTGTTGAACCTTATACTTAAAAAGTACTATAAAATAGATAGACTAAACCTTGTTGAAAAATAGAAAGGATAATTTGCACTATCCTTGAGTACAATTCTGCCCTCGGAGTCAATGACTCAATGCACAAGGTCTTAGTGATGCTCTCCAGGATTCAGCAATAAGTTTCTTCCAAATGTGCACTCGAATTGGAAGAATATATGAGTGCTCAAAATTGCTCCAAAACCAGAGAATTACAGATAAGTTTCAGAGAGTTTTGAGAAAAAACAGAGAACCAAAAGCTTCTGTGTGCATGTTGGAAGGAGAAGAGAAGATGTGTATAGAATAAACCGGATATGTGTATAGCAGCAAAGGATTTAACAGCAAAGAATAAACCGGATATGTGTATAACAACAAAGGATTTACAACAGCTCCCCCCCAACAAACATATCATTAACACATGAGATTTATCCCAGTTTAAAGAATAAACCTGTAACAATTTGGTAGTTTAAAAATCCAGTAACAAACTGTGCAGTGATATGACTGTCCAAACATGACCAATCTCTCGTACGTACGAGAGAATAAATCGGACAGCATTGGTGTACACACCATATGCCGGCACAAGTATCAATTTTCAAACCAAATTAGATGACCCAAATTTGAGATTTTCACCCCTCCAGTGCACGTGTGAGAGAGCATTTCTACCATATAAGAGGGAAATAAGTCTCAAGTTTAATCGTATACAAGTGAAATCATATATAAGAGGGAAAAATTTCTACTATATACAAGTGAAATCATATATAAGAGGGAAAAATGTCACATGTTAAATCAACGTGAGATTTAAGTTAAGTCAAGCTATAAGACTTTAATTTGAGTTTTTGAAATAAGAAACCCATGACCCAAAATAAAAAATTTAAAATGATATAACCCAAATCCAATTAAATGTTAAATCCATCAAACCCTAATTACCCCAAAAACATTTTACTCCATATGAATGAACGGCCCACTACAATATTTAGAAAGAGAGAATAAAATAAAGGATTTCTAGAAGAACGGACTAAATGGTCATGGAAATTATTGAGCATGACAATTGGATCATAGTGGTAACATGTTGCTATTAGCTGCATCAGATAAATTAATTATAAAAATGTTGCTGTCAGCACCCAATCTTCAGAAAGACATCAAACGATCCAATATTGAATATTCAAATAATTTGTTTTAGTGACACCACTTTTGCAAAAGCATCGGCCAATCGATTAGCTTCTCTGAAAATTGAAAAATTAAGGATTGTCATGCTTCTTAACTTTAAATCTCAAATTTGATTCTCAGGTAATTTTTCAGTGTACCACATACAATAATAATTTGTTGTATTATTGGCCATTGCGATAACATGTATTACAAATATTAAAACAATTGAAAATCAAATTAAGAATTTAAATTTGGATTACTCCCACATATATTAACAAATTAACTCACCTTTTTCATGTGGGTTTATTCTATTTACCAAAAATGATACACGAACAATGTTTTGTACAACCGGGGGTGTCTCAGCAAATAAATAAAAATTTGTGGGCCCCACTGTTGAAAAATGGAGACTTCTTTAGCCCTCTCATTTCATAACGTTGTTGAGTAGTAAAAATCCCCAAATTGCAAAACCCCAGCCCTTGGTCACCAACCACACCCGGCGAAGGACGGCGAGCGATCGGCGGCGGCTACCTCCTCTTTTACTCTCTCTCTCTCTCGGTACACACACACACACACACACACACACACACACACACACACACACACACACACACACTCTCTCTCTCTCTCTCTCTCTCTCTCTCTCTCTCTCTCTCTCTCTCTCTCTCTCTCTCTCTCTCTCGCCGTCTAAAACACACAGTCGTCCCTGATCACCGACGAACAACAACTCAGGTATTTGTGTGATTTTTGTGAATATCCTATTTGTGAGCCTGTAATTTCTGTTTTTCATAATCACCCAGAGTTATTTTTTTGTTAGGGTTTGTTTATCCTAATTTTCGGTTCAGTGAATCCTTATTTTTCAAACTCATTTGATCAGCTCTTTCAATTTGTAGGACGGTAAACTTGCTCATATTAGTACTCAGTAATTGATGTTTTATCCATTTTTGGGTTGACCTCCTGTCATGTATATAGCTTGGATTTTGGTAGCGAAACCAAACCCAAGTATTTAAACCAGTAGTCGCGACATTTTTTTTTTTTTTTTTGTGTTCAAAACCCCAGTTTGGTTGTGCAATGATTCATAAATTTTGAATTCCAAATTTGGTTTCCACCTTTCAAGCCATTTGGTTCCCACCTCTCAAAACATTTAGAAACCAATTTGGATGCATCCAAACACTTACATCTTACGCATGTACTTAGTGTAATGATGTGCTTTCCAAATTTTGGAAATTAAATGATTCCTAAATACATGTGGCAGTGGAAATCACTTCAACATCCTCCAATCAAAATCAAGTTAATTTTACTACATTATTTAAGAACCATTTAAGATACAGAATTAATTTGAAAAGCGTGACAATACTCTTATATGTATACGTATGTTTGTATATATGCGCGCCATTTCTCCATGGATGTGGAGGGGATCCTTGATCCAATGGCAAATTGATGGATTTTTTTTTTTTGGTCAACGCAAATTGATGGATCAAGAAACTAGTTTAGAAGGATGAGTCTTTTTTTTTTGGCAGCACCGGTACGTGTATAATTTATGAGTAATGATACACACACAATTTCACATGTTTTTTCATACCCAACAATTATAGTTCTCAACAACAATGACAATTACAAGAATGATCATTTCTATGGACCAATAGAGAAAGCTCTCTGTTATCTTGAGCCATAAAGTTTACTTCCTCTTATATCCAGATGCAATGAACAAGAGACAGACGAAGAATTGGAAGACCTGCACAGGCAACTTCTTGATAAAGAGATTGATCTTGCGGTCTTTGTGCAGAAGTACAAGAAGCTTCGCAACACTTATCACATACGTGCACTCACCCATCTTGCAGCCAAGACATCTTTAGCTCGGTGAATGGAGCAAAATTGTAGAACGTGTATGTGAATAATGTTTGCCAGACTTGATACTCGTATTTGTATTGGTAGTAGAACTGTTTTAACTCTTTTGTTTGGGCAATTTGTTGCTGCTTTTTGCTTGTCCCTATTCCCTTTGGGTCTTTTTTCCCCCAGATATTTTTCCAGGTGATTATGGGAACTGTATCAAATACTGACATTGTTAAAGCTAATGGAGAACCAAGATTTTATATATACCCACTGTTCATTTTAGAACATATTTCCTCTGTTGTTAATATGTTGTCTTTTTTCGAAGGAGAATCATGGTTTCATTTCGTTGCAGTTATAAAAGCTCTGGTACCACAAAGCGCTCACACGTGCACGCACGCACACACACACACACACACACACACACACACATAGAGAGAGAGAGAGAGAGAGAGAGAGATTAACAAGTTTGAAGAGTTGATTAGAGAACTGTAGAACATCCAGTGAACCAACAACATTAAGGGCCAAAGTAGCACCAAGTTTGCATATATGGATTAAGGCTTAGTTTGGCCCCCATGTGGCTTTTTAAAAGGAGCTTATGAAATTTACTACTAAGTTGTTTGATAATTTTATAGAAGTGACACACTATTCTTCAAAAAGATATCATGAAACCAAAAAGCCACCTTGAGCTTTTAAAAGCTCCATTCTAGAGCTTTTAAAAGCTCCCCAAAAAAGCCCTAAGTTCAATTTTTGCAAAGCTCATAAAGTAGTTACCAAATGAATTAACATGAAATTGTACTTTAAAAAAGGAGAAGCACCAAAAGGGGGGCCAAACTAAGCCTAACTAGGTTATACATAATTGGATGTGTTATATGTAACCACATGAACTCACTTGTATTCACACAAACATGTACAAATTACCAGGGAAAAAAAAAGTCTCCAAAAGAGGCAAATAAAAGAAAAAACTACATAAAAGAAAGGGAGAAATTGTAGTTACAATCAACGAACACTTCAACTCATCCAGCTGAATTGAACCAGAAGATATGTAGTATATAGCAATACAATCACACACTGTTCCTTTTCTTCATGATAGTAATCTATTTCCTGCTCAAGGGATCAATAAAATAATAATAATCCACTGGATCTGAGAGCATTTTCTTTTTCCTCGAGTGACAAGTTCTCTCTCATTCTTCTAAGTGAACGAGCTCTTTCTCCCACTTTAGTCCATTCATCTGGTGGCCAAAATGAAAATTTGGGTAAGTATATATAATTGTAATCAGATATATGCATGTGATCCGAGCTTATGCCAAATTCTGCAAAATGTTGCTGGAATATCTTGTGCCAGAGACATTGACTCAATCAACAGTTATTCATAATCGTTAATTCTGTCTGTCAATTATGCAGGGTTGGAAGAGTAGGAAAGGAAAAGAAAGAAAAAAAAAAAAAGGAAAAACCTATTGTTTCCATTAAGAACACAATCGACGATACCCAAAAATTTTCATAAACATATGTTCATCCAAATTAGCACAAAGGAAAGTACATATCAAACCATGTCTACAAATTCTCTAACTATTCACCCATCTCAACTCAAAAATAATGAAAATACATATAAATCGAGAGAGAAACAGAGAGAACGAGAGAGAGAGAGAGAGAGAGAGAGAGAGTGTGGCCACAATTTATGAGTTTCTCAATATTTCTGGAACTATTCAATATATATACAATGTGTATATATATATATATACAAATGAACCCTAGCTTCACCTCAAATGTTATGCCGAGAGAGAGAGAGAGAGAGAGAGAGTGTGTGTGTGTGTGTGTGTACCGAGAGAGAGTAAAAGAGGAGGTAGCCGCCGCCGCCTACGCCGATCGCTCGCCGTCCTTCGCCGGGTGTGGCTGGTGACCAAGGGCAGGGGTTTTGCAATTTGGGGATTTTTACTACTCAGTAACGTTATGAAATGAGAGGGCTAGAGAAGTCTCCATTTTTCACCAGTGGGGCCCACAAATTTTTATTTATTTGCAAAGACACCCCCAGTTGTACAAAACGTTGTTTGTGTATATTTTTGTTCTATTTACCCGATAGTAATTTCTTGTAGGAGTTATCAATATCCGAAATTTCATTGCATGGTCAATTCCTTTAAGTTTTGTTTTGGCTTGCGGAGTCATTGAGATAAAAGAAATGAGAAGGAAAAGCATTTGTGTTATTTTTTTTCTCTTATGTTTTCGTCTTTATTTAAATAACATTAAAATTTATTAATAAATTTGAAGATACAATATAGTAATCTGCAAATACAATGACAAAGATCCGAATAAAGATGGTTGGGAATTTACCTCCAAAACACAAATATTCATTAAATAAAATAATAATTAAATAACAACATAAAAATATATTTTCTTACCGAATCGCGAATCGCATATTGTTACCTCGAAATGGTATGACATCTCTTGGAATATCGTACTACAAAAAAGTCACATAGTTGGGTTGAGTGCGAACTAGGTCGCTCTCTTTAAGGCGATTCGCGCCTCTCACGGTAATCACTGGTGTAGGAGAATAACACGTCGCTTCCAGGATAGTACAACCCAGCTCTAGGCTGTAACCATCCCCAATCTACACAATTTGGGGAAGACCGAAACTTCTCCCAACACCTTTCTTTACCCAAATATAAAATACAATATATATACTCACATAATAAAAAATATAAAAAAAGAGTATATCATACTAGCACTATTCTATTTCTATCTCATGGACTTATTACTTATAGTCATATTATATATAGTGAATAGGCCTAAGCCTTCTATTTATAGACTCAAGAATATGGCCGTTGGAAAACTCATACTAATCGAGTTTTAAGCCCAATTATGTAGTATAAGTGTGTAACTTATAAGTTGATAAACCAAGCTAATAACTTTGATACATAATGGATTTTTAACTCCCACTAACAATAACCTCCCATATAATAACTTATAATAAAGCTACAAAATTAATTTAATAAAATACTAAATAGATGATATACTATTCTCCAAAAAGTATAAAAATAAAACTTTATTTTTATTAAAATATTGCAACAAAGATGACAAAGGTAAGGAGCCATAACCGATCATTTCAATTATTGACTTTGACGTTTATACGTTTGAAGGTAAGCCAATAAACTATTCACGTACTGGTCTTGTATATCCCTGTCTCCAAACGCTCCTCTCATTTCTTTAACCTTGTTCCGATATATCTCCCCTTCTTCTTTAACCATGACAAGTCTTAATGACTCGGCCACCGAGTCACTACTAAACGACCCGTCTTGCTCATCTCTCGGTATCGAATAACCTATCTTCTTTTCTTCCAAAAGTCTAGCATTCAACCCTTGATCTGCTAAGAAGGTCAATATTATGAGAGATTTCTCAAACTGTATTGCCTCCACCACTGAACTCCAACCAGCATGAGTCAAGAACCCACCAATTGAGTCATGACTCAGTATTTTTAGTTGGGGTACCCAACTCGTGCATACTAACCCACGTCCTTTAGTTCGATCTTCAAACCCTTCTGGCAGCTCAATCAGCTCAGTATCAGCCAACCCACGACGAGTCCTTAGGACCCAAAAGAAGGGTAGTTCTGACATTTCCAACCCAAGAGCTAACTCAGTGAGTTCAGCTTGACTCAGTTTTGCCTCACTCCCGAATGCCACGTAAACCACCGACCCTTTTTCTTGCTTATCAAGCCACTGTTTCATTGTCTTCCATGACTTGGCTTTTTCTTCATGGTCGATTTCATCGTAGGCAGTGGTGGGTAGCTGGCCCACCGGAATTACCGAATTCTGGTGAAGCTCTTGGAGAAGTTTTATCCATTCTGGTGCGAATTCAAAAGAACTTCTCACAAGAAGAATATCACAATTTTGAACGGCCGATCCTAATCGATATGTGTCGGAAACATTTTCATCGTCCCCATTAACACCCTCCTCAAATATACGTAAAATCTCAAAGAGTCGAAACGCGACCGTTGTTTCAAACGGAACCCAAGTCGGCCGAACCGTGAAATCCTCAGGCTTCGTGCGATCTTGTTTGATTCCCATCAATGATTCTAAAGGCCCACCATAGCCCAAAACTGCAGCGATGAATATACTGAAAAAAGCACTTGAAATACCGAGTTCTGAAACAATTGGGCCCAACCAGTAAGCGGCAAAATCGTAAAAAACCCAATCAGGAGATGAAGCTTTTAGGAAATGAGCAATGGGTTGTTGGAGGCCATCATAGGCAATCTTGAGGTACTTGACCTTGTTGAAAGGTAAATCAAGGGTGGCCTCAGCATTTTCAGGGATATTATGGACTTTTGGCAATGGAAGCTTCACTAGATTGATCAGATTTGCTAAATTTGGAGGAAGTTTTGGGAGGCGATCTATGTTTCTAGGGGTGGATATGAAAGAGACTTTATGACCCTTTTGAGCAATAAGCTTGGCTAGCTCTAGATATGGAATCATATGACCAAAGGCAAGCCAAGGAAACATTGCTATGTGCAACTTACCACCATGATCGGCCATGGATGGTTGCGTTTTGGGTTCCATGGTTAGGACTCTCAGTTGTGGAGGAGGTTATTCATTTCTAGTCTTGGTGTGTATATATAATTATGAGTAATTGTTTGATAACAATTTTTATACAATCTCTTAAAAAAAAAATGTGTTTCTCTTCTCCTATGATGTTATTGGAATTTTAGGGACACAGGAGTGAGATGGACACATAGACACATCTTTTTAAAAAGAATTATGAAAATTGTATGACAGTTGTTATCAAAAAATTACTCATAAAATATACTCCCTCCGTCCCATAATAAGTGTCCACATTTTCTTTTTTTGTGGCCCACAATAAGTGTCCACTTTCCTAAATTGGCATATATCTTTTGCTTACTTTCCAAAACTACCCTTATAATAAAGACAAATAAGCATTTATTTGTGGTCCCAAAACAAGCAAAAAGTCAAACACCCATCACATCTAAGGGTAAAATTGGAAAGAGATTATTTAATGAACCAAATAAATTAATATAATACAACTTTCTTAAACATTGTGCAAAAAGGAAGTGGATACTTATTATGGGACGGAGGGAGTACAATGTAATTCAGCCTCAAAACATGTCTTGCTTGAATTGTGTGTGTGCGTGTGTATGCGCGTGTGCGGCTCCCTAGGTAAGTGGAAAAAAAAAAAAAAAAAAAAAAAAATCAGCCTCAAAACACGTGGAATGGCTGCCTTGGCAGTTTTGGTCAGGCCTCTGGCCTCATGTCCCCAAATGTCCCCCACCGTACACCGTAGGATCAAATCTTGAGAGCATTTGAACCATTGATTTAAAAGGAAGGTGATTTTTGTAAAATCACTTTAAAACCTCCTCCCATATCCCGTCAAAAAGAAATTTCCAACAACTAAGGGCTCGTTTGGTAACTTTGTCGTTTTCTGTTTTCTGTTTTTGTTTTCGTTTTTTAGAAAACGAAAATTGAAAACACATTTGGTAACGTTTTTGTTTTTTGTTTTTAAAAAACGTTTTCAATTTTTGGGTAAAAATTGAAAACACTAAAAAGTCGTTTTGAGTTTCCTGTTTTTGTTTTTTTGTTTTTTTTTTTTTTTTTAAAAAAAAAAAAAATCAACAATGTTACCAAACAAGTTTTTAGTTTTTTTTTTTTCAAAAAAAAAATCAAAACTAGTTATCGTTTTTAAAAAATTGAAAACTCAAAACAGAAAACATTACCATGCGAGCCCTAAACTTTTTTTGTTTGGTAAGCAACCATTCCACCTTTGACTGAAACATTTTATTTTATATATCATTAATATTAATAAAATTCATCATGTATCATATGTATATATAGAAATTATCTATTTATCCATAATTTAATAATAACCTTGATAACCACGCCGACTAGTCCAATTCATATGACATCTCTGTTCCATTGGAATATTAACGGGTCGAATCTCTTTAGAAGGATTCAATTGCTTGTCCCTCTATTATTTATCAGTTGAAATAAGTGGCCCTTGTTGGGCTTTGGAGTTGAAATTGGATGGATGTATGTGTGTGTATATCTTGCCATCATTCAGGTAAGTATCAAAAAATAATAATGCTAGGTGTACACAATTTTTGACACACTGCTTTAAATGTGTATACTCTGTGCTGTGTAAGTGGTGCACAGAAAAGTGTGAAAAAGTGTGAAAAATTCGAACAACTAGCATAAAGTACATGTATTTAAAGCACAGTGTGTACAAAAGTGTGTACACCTAGCATTATTGATCAAATAATAATAATAATAGTAACCTTGAGAGAAGTTTTTTTATTTTTATTTTAATTTGGTTTAATGGTATTGTGCAAGTATATAACTGTTAAGGCCCGAACAATGGGATAAGGTTTGAACCCCGATATGAGCATGACATGGACAACCTCTGTATCAACTAGCTAATCATTGCTCTAATTACGGCTGATCAAGAAAACCCGGGACCCAAATCCGACCCAATCCGACCGGCCCGAACGAAATTTGATAGGTTTAGTGACTAATCGGATGAGTCACGGGTTGAGAAAGTCCAACCTAAATTTGGTTCAGATATTAATTTTACTTGCGTCAAACCCGATCCCACTGGACCCGACTCAATCATTACACTTACAAACGCGTATTCTGCAAGTGTAATGAATGTTAGTGGTATAATATATATAATAATAATAATAATAGTATTTATATAACAACTAGGTCGTATAAAAAAATAAAAACTACTAATATAGTAATATCTCTGGACACTCCACAGCATCTCTTCACGTGAATATTGATAGTCTTGACACAAACATGAGTAGTTCAAAAAATTCCCAAATCTGTGCACATCTTATTTGTTTTGATAGTACAAAATACAATATAATTCAGCCTCAAAATGGCTGCCATATATCCTTTGATCAGGCCCCATGTCCCCAAATGTCCCCCACTGTACACCGTAGGATCAAATCTTGAGAGTATTTGAACCATTGATTTAAAAGGAAGGTGATTTTTGTAAAATCACTTTAAACCCTCCTCCCATATCCCGTCAAAAAGAAATTTCCAACTACTAAACTTTTTTATTTGGTAAGCAACCATTCCACCTTTGACTACAACATTTTATATTATATATCATTAATATTAATAAAATTCATCATGTATCATGTATATATAGAAATTATCTATTTATTCATAATTTAATGAAAAATTTGATGAAAAGTCACATTCTACCAATATTTGTTATAATAGACTCATTAATTGGTATTTCTTAATTATAGACCCTATAATTGGTAGAATTGTTAAAGATTAGTCCAAAATATCCTATTATAAATTTACTATATGACTTTTTTACCCCCAACCTATATATATATATAGAATTGTACATATATATACATATATTACAAAACAGATTTAAAGTTTGAATTAGTTACCAAATCTGACCAAATCTCATCAAATCCCAAATTATATTGGTAGTATTTTGGGAAGTTACTAAATACCATGATTGTAGGGCTTTATACGTTAGATTATGTTTAATATTACACAGATTTTGTTAATTTCGCATTTTCACCATTCTTGGGTGATCTAACAGTCATTCATCACCATCACCAAAAAAAAAATATATATATTATTCAAAAATTAGTGTTAAATTTCACACTAGAATGAACATTAGTGTTAAATTTCACACTAGAAATGTTAAATTTCACAGTCATATTCGAGTTATTCAACAAATAGAACATTGTCTCTTATCACAAATTAATTTGCACATTCACTTTACACTAATTGCAACATTTCATTGATATCAATTTTTCTTTACATAGTATATAATTTCGCACCACATCATGTGAACAAAGAACATGAGTGTTAAAGTTTACACTATAACTTTTTGAACCACAACCTTTGAACTACAACATAGTATACAATTTCACATCACAACTTTTGAAGCAATAACATGAGTGTTAAATCCCCTTGAAAATGTGGATGAACACATTAAACTAATTTGCAATGAGTGTGAAATTGTATACCAAGAAGCAAGTCCACGTTATGCATACACAGCGTTTTAACACCTAAACTCTGTGTGTGATATTTTCAAATGGTGAGTAGCAATGTAGAATTTAACACTGTGTGAAATGTTCAAAGTAGTGTCAAATTAAATACTATGACGCCTCATGTAATGAACCACGAAACGTGTTAAATATGACTACCTGTGTATCGATACCAATGTTAAATTTATCACCGCCATTTTATGGAGTGATCATTGGGGATGAACTTGAGTGTTAAATTTCACACACATAAAGGGTTCTCCATCTATAGAATTTTGGCATAAACCCTAGATTTGCAGCTTTTCACAATAATATGTCAAATAAATTCTAAAAAATTTCTATTAATCCTTCAAAAAATTTGAAAGATAATATCTCTGTGTATTTGAAGGTGCAAATAAAAATTAAACAATAGCAGAAACGATTGTCAACTGACTCACAAACAATGTGTCAAATATCCAACTTTTTTTCCTAAACATTTTTCTTCCCAAAAAAAAAAAATTTGATTGTGAATTTTGGGTCTTGGATGAAACTGGGTTGCAATCTTTTCCTGTGACTCCATTGATTGATGGGTTAATGGAGTTTTTCATCCAACCAATCATGTGGTCGAAAGATCTGTTCTCCAAAATCAGTACCTCAATGGCTTTGATGGGTTGTTGTTCTTGCCCGAATCCATATACCAAACTTGATTTCAACTCTCTTGTTAAGTATCTCACTCACCATTCTTCCCCATTTTATCATCGGCGAAGGAGTCTTGAGTGGTTTTCTTTGATTTTTCAATTTTTTATTGATGGCATTGGAAGAGTCTGGAATGGTTCAATTATTTCTACCATTTACTCTTGCCATTTTCTCTAGGTAGAAGAAGAATTGATTTAGGTTTTTTCAAATTTGGAAAACCCTAAAATTGGGCCTTGAATTTGGGATGTGTATTATTTTAGCCGTAAATAGAAGTAGTTGGATATTTAATCACATTTTAAATGGGGAGATTATATGGTGCATGCGAAATTGGGACAGGGGTAGTAATGTCCAGATTTTATGTTGTGGACCATAGACTGAATTGTTTTAAAGTGTAGACCAATTGCAATAAACATACACTATTTAGGATTTTATAATAAATAACTCTAATTTAATAATAACCTTGATAACCACGCGGGCTAGTCCAATTCATATGACATCTCTGTACCATTGGAATATTAACGGGTCGAATCCCTTTAGAATGATTCAATTGCTTGTCCCTCTATTATTTATCAATCGAAATAAGTGGCCCTTGTTGGGCTTTGGAGTTGGAATTGGATGGATGCATGTGTGTGTATATCTTGCCATCATTCAGGTAAGTATCAAAAAACAATAATGCTAGGTGTACACACTTTTGTACACACTTTTTGACACACTGCTTTAAATGCGTATACTATGTGCTGTATAAGTGGTGCACTGAAAAGTGTGAAAAAGTGTGCAAAATTCAAACAAGTAGCATAAGGTACATATATTTAAAGCACGATGTGTACAAAAGTGTGTACAACTAACATTATTGATCAAATAATAATAATAATAATAATAATAATAGTAACCTTGAAAGAAGTTATTTTTATTTTTATTTTAATTTGGTTTAATGGTATTCTGCAAGTATATAAGTGTTAAGGCCCGAGGAAGGGGGTAAGGTTTGAACCCTGATATGAGCATGACATGGACAACCTCTGTATCACTAGCTAATCACTGCTCTAATTACGGCTGATCAAGAAAACCTGCGACCCAAATTCGACCCAATTCGACCGGCCCGAAAAAAATTTGATCGGTTTAGTGACTAATAGGATGAGTCACGGGTTGAGAAAGTCCAACCCATATTTGGTTTAGATATTAGTATTACTTGTGTCAAAACCGATCCCACTCGACCCGACTCAATCATTACACTCTAGTTGTTAGGGTAAATTACACTGACCTCCCCTGAGGTTTGACGTAATTACACGGACCTCCCCTCTAGTTTGCAAAATTACACAAACCTCCCTCGAGGTTTGTAATTCGGTAACAAAATGCCCCCTCCACTAACGTTCCGTTAGTTTTTTTTATATTTGCCTCCCCTGAAAATTACAATTAGCCCCCCTATATTATAAAATTGTCATACTAAGCCCCCTTTCTCTTATATTTTTGTTCTAATTATAAAATCCCTCCTTCCTCCTACGTTTTTGGGTTATTTTTTTTAGCATTAATTTATATCTACACAAAATATACACAAAATACATATAAATAGGTCCAAAATTTTTTTTTCCAAGAACAAACCTCTGTCAAGTCCCCCTGTATTAATTTTCTAGATCCGTCCCTGCCCTTATGCTTCAAAAGTGGACACTTAAAACCCCTGTGATTGTGGACTAAAATGGAACTGTTATGTTTTCACTCAAAACTGACGAAAATTCTAAAATTGGTTAAAAATATAAACACTTAACCCATTTTGTGACGCTCTTTGAGTGAAATCATAAATGGGTTAAGTGTTTATATTTTAAACCAATTTTAGAATATTCGTCAGTTTTGAGTGAAATCATAACAGTTCCATTTTAGTCCACAATCACAGGGGGTTAAGTGTCCACTTTTGAAGCATAAGGGCAGGGGCGGATTTAGAAAATTAATACAGGGGGGTTTGATAGAGGTTTGTTCTTGGAAAAAAATTTTTTGGACCTATTTATATATATTTTGTGTAGATGATATAAATTAATGTTACCAATGACCTGTTGGCCAAGTGGTAAGGAGTTCGTTCTCCTCGCTGTAAATTTCACTCAAAGAGCGTTAACCCCAAAATTAACATCACAAAATGGGTTAAGTGTTTATATTTTTAACCAATTTTAGAATTTTCGTCAGTTTTGAGTGAAATCATAACAGTTCCATTTTAGTCCACAATCACAGGGGGTTAAGTGTCCACTTTTGAAGCATAAGGGCAGGGGCGGATCTAGAAAATTAATACAGGGGGACTTGACAGAGGTTTGTTCTTGGAAAAAAATTTTTTGGACCTATTTATATGTATTTTGTGTATATTTTGTGTAGATATAAATTAATGCTAAAAAAATTAACCCAAAAACGTAGGAGGGAGGAAGGATTTTATAATTAGAACAAAAATATAAGAGAAAGGGGGCTTAGTATGACAATTTTATAGTATAGGGGGGCTAATTATAATTTTCAGGGGAGGCAAATGTAAAAAAAACTAACGGAACGTTAGTGGAGGGGGCATTTTGTTACCGAATTACAAACCTCGAGGGAGGTTTGTGTAATTTTGCAAACTAGAGGGGAGGTCCGTGTAATTACGTCAAACCTCAGGGGAGGTCAGTGTAATTTACCCTATATATAATAATAATAATAGTATTTATATAACAACTAGGTTGTATAAAAAAATAAAAACTGCTAATATCTCTGAACACTCCAGCATCTTTCACGTGAATATTGATAGTCTTGACACAAACATGAGTAGTTCAAAAAATTTCCAAATCTGTGCACATCTTATTTGTTTTGATAGTACAAAATACAATATGTTTTGAACATAGTAATGCATCTTATTTGTTTATTCTTACCAAAACAAGTTGTATATGTAAATTACGATCTCCCCAAATCTTCTCCCCTTGTGACCATGGGAAGAGTTTGACATTTCAATCTACAAGTCCACATGTGAATATATCCCCCTTTTATTTCCCAAAATTGAATAGACAAATATTTGGGACACTAATAAATTTCACTAACACTCACACCCACACTTCAGCAAACCTATCTCTCGTCAGTCTCGCGCGATTCTCTCTCTCCTCTGAACCGCAATTCATTTTTTAAAAATAAATGAAAAGTTGTTTTTTTTTTAAACTGCAGTAATATTGTATTGATGTTTCCTCAACGGGTTAGATTATTCATCAGTTCTCACCTACAAATACAAACCCCAAAGACACAAGGAATTACTAAACGCAACAAATGTACAACACACTCAAACACCAACTCACCCATTATCTAATGGAGTAAGATTCATGACTTTATATTATTCATTAATCCTTATTTAATTATGGGTCTCATTCTATTAGCCAATGGGTGAGTTGTGTTGGGAATGGGCCCACAATCACAACAAGAAAAACAACACCCACAAAGATGGAGATAGATAGAACAAGAACGACACAGCCACGAAAGAAAAATCAAGCAAACCAACACAACAAGATTTAAATGTGGTTCGGTCCAACAATGCCTACGTCCACGTGCAAAAGCGATCATCTCGATTAATATGAAGATTACAAGCACTCAAGACCTCACGTATATAACTCTCCAACCAAGCTATAAGGCACACACACAATTGCTAGAAACTATAATCTCTCCCTCACTAGTTTGCAGCCCTTTCTTGTGTATGTAGAAGATTTCCGCCAATCTTATGAATCCCTTGAGTAAGCCCTATATTTATATAGATTATAGAGTCACAATCCTAGTTGTAGTAGAATTTACCCTCATGGTAAGTCTTGTACAATAAGGAATACTTTCACAAATATTCTTATATAAACTAGGTAACTCCCACCATCAAAGGAATCCTTATTTGACAAGGAAACCACAAAATAAGAAATCAAATCATAATTAGGAAATCATTCAGCTAATGGAATTTTAGGCACAATCCTAACAATCTTCACCTTGCCTCAAATTTCTTTCCATCAGTTCTCAGAGTATACCTCTTGTAATCTTCAACTTCCACATCGATAGTGCATCGCCTTTACCATCCCCCAAGCTATTCTGCTACACTATTACTCAACTTCACATCCCCCATGAACTTAAGATCCCCAATGTCATCAAACACGAAATGCATGAGCTATACTTTGCTATTTTGTCTTCACCTTAAGTAGAAGTTATCATCACCGAAGTTGTTGGAGCCTTATCATCTATTCCCTCAATAGATTTCCCTACCGGCTTCCACACCATCATATTCTTCGTGATATCTCCAAAATTTGTACTTCCCAACAAAACGTACAAATTTCCAACATTCTTTCCCAAGAACATTATACGAGAATCCCGCTTCACCTTCATGAAGCCTCTCTTCGCAACAAACGAGCATCCTTTGGAATCCAACATTCCCAAGAAAATTATGTTTCTCTTCAAACCCGGAACATGAAGCACATCTGTTAAAAGCCTTGTCAACCCATTTGAAGTCTTGATTCGAACGGTTCCAACACCCTTGATTTCTCCAACTGTGTTATTCTCCATATAGACTTCTCCCTCCATCGGTTTGTAAGACGAGAACCAATCTACATGCGAACACAAGTGAGCAAAACAAGCTGAATCAAGAACCCAATCCGCAGTTTTCTTCTCCTCCTCTATGATTGTCATGACTTCTACGACATCTTCATCCAAATGTTCCAACATATTTGCAGTAACACCACTATTATCCTCCTTCGCTGGGCAATCTCGCATAAAGTGACCCTTCTCTCCACAATAGTAACACTTCTTATCCTTCATAAGAATTATATGTCGTGCTCCTCCACTACCGCCTCTACTAGAGTTCTTCTTCCCTTGCCTTGGCCTCTCTTGTATAACAAGTGCTTGTGCATCTTCCAACTTTTCCTCTTTGTTATCCATCTTCTCGCTAGAGAATAGAGCTTTCTTCACCTATTTCACCATTATGGTATCTCTCCCATACAATAATGTATTGAATTATTGATTATGGGTAGATTTTACCGACGTAAGGAGAATGATAGCTTTATCCTCGTCGTCTAGTTTGAAGCCAACATTGGATAACTCGCACAATAACTTGTTAAACTCACCTATATGGACTTGAAGATCAACTCCTTCTTTCCACCTAAAGGAGTACAACTTGTGCTTCAACATAAGACGGTTGGTGAAGTTCTTGCCCAAATAGAGATCCTCAAGCTTTTCCCACAAAGCTTTTGCTGAGGTCTCTATCGTACACCACATCGTCCACCAAACTAACCTGCATGGTGCTAACGGCTTTAGAATTAATCCTTTTCCACATCTTGTCGGTCATTCCTTCTAGCTTGTTATCTTCACCGTACAATGCATCCTCTATACCTTGTTTGCACCAAGGCGTTCTCCATACGCACTTGCCACGTGTTGAAATTCTTCTTGCCATCAAACTTTTCTATTGCTATTCGCATATCCCCAAGCGAACTATCTCCAGCTGCCATGGATTCTTAATCGAGCTCTGATACCACTTATTGGGAATGGACTCACAATCACAACAAGAAAAACAACACCTAATGGAATTTTAGGCACAATCCTAACAAGTTGGACAAGCAATCAATAAGCAATTTTGGTTCAGCAAAAATGCAGTCTATAAAAATAGTGAAAATAGAATTTTGGTACATATTCCTTCATCCGCATATTGGATTGTTTTGAGTTTAAAGTGCATCCTATTTTTATTTTGGATACTAAGTGACTAGTTATATGATTATTTGAGTTTGACGTGCATCCTATTTTTATTTTGGACACTAAGTGACTAGCTATATGAAAATTTTCGGTTTATTATCTTTTACAAAAATTGAATATATATATATATATGTAACGCCCCAAGAGGTCTACTAGCCCAACAACTTGACAGGCCTACCACATTGGCCCTTAAAATGCTTAAGCCCAAGTTGTTAGTAGTAGCCCCCTTGATTCTACATATATCAGACTAACTTTTTATATTTATCCGATGTGGGATGGGATCTCACAATATATATATATATATATATATATTGGGATGCCGCATCCTTTTGCAAGCATCTGTTCGTAACTATTTTGTGACTCTAGCATTACTCATTAAAGAAAATGATTTTATTTGTTTCCTCCATATTGGATAATCTGGATCACTAGTATACCATATGTTCATCTTTATATTCTCTCTACTATTACGGTAGTACTAGTAAATTACTTTTCAAGTAGAGGCTAGTTATGCTTGCTATTTTTTTTTTTTTTTTATATTTACTTCAACTAGTTATTGTTGGTATATATTTTTAAGAATCTGTTGATCTCTTTCTTGAAGGTGATGGAAGTGAAATTCAAGTTGCTCTAGCAAAGTGGACTGGATAGAGGACCATACCTAACATGTTGATGTGTTAGTAAGTCCAATTCTTCAACTTCCCTTCTAATAATTACCTCTTAGTTTCTTTGTGGTTTTAAGTTTTTTTGAAACTTTTTTGTGGTTTTTGCAGGGGTCATTGAATTGCATCAGATGGTAAACTTGTTCGGCCCTCAGTTGATGCTGGTGCTATAGTCAATAGCGCCTAGCTGTAAAATATATTGTTTAATTATAAGAAGCCCCTTATTTAGCTGTAAATTATATGTTAGATTTATGTGTTTTTATTTTTTGTTAGGGATTTTATTTTGGACTATTTGTTTTAGTTTTATTATGTTTAATGTATACACTGTATGTTGGATTGTTATGGATTTTTTGTTTTCTTTCTATTGGAGACTTTATTACATATCAGTTGATACTTGTAGCTCATGTGATTTGAGGTGCTATAAGTGATATAGGTGTTATTGCTATTGTCCTATTGGGGTTGTAGTGCTGTCAAAATTTTATTTTTTTTTGCCTTGAAAAACATATCTGACACGGTTCAAAACCCTTCCAAAATAGTGCCAAAAACGTGCTAAATTGAATATTTTTTTTCAACTCAAGACCAAACTGGCACGGTTTTTAGTAATGTCAAAAGTGAGCCAGATTAGCGTGCCAAAATTGTGGCACGGGTCGTGCACAAAATTGGCCATGTGTCACTAACACTTTTGAAATTCTGGCTCAGTTTTAAACAGTGCCAAAAAAGCGTGCCAGATTCCTCAATCTAGCACCCTTTGACCGAAATCTGGGCTCCTCGATACTTGGAACGGTTTAAAACCGTGCCAAATTGGATCTGCCACTATTTTAAACAGTGCCAGTTTGCCCTTTTTAGTGTGGTGAAATAAAATAAATTTAAATTTTTTGAATTATTCTTTTTCTTTTCTTTCGCTCTCTCTGAAAATCGACAAACCGAACTTTCTTTAATAAGATTTACTATTTTTTTTTGGATCAATTGTTGTAGTGATATCGTACCAGAACATAAGATTTTTACTAATTAAATGTAAATCTATAGAGATATATATATATATATATATATACACGACGAAGATCAAGTGTAGACTCTAAGGGACGGACCGCTTTTAACAACAAAATTTTCATCACTAAACACATTACGGACCACTTTTTTCGTCGCTAAAAGTGGTGATTGCATATATATATATATATATATATATAACTTGGGACCAAAGGCCTTCATCCAATCTATATATCCACATGGTGCCTATGTGGTACTCTCATTTGACCTCCATTATGCCACTTGGCACCTCTTTATCTTTTCTTTATCTTTTTTTTTTTTTGTAAATCTTCTTTTTTGTTTTAAAAAAACCAACTAATAATATTTGTTGAATAAAAATTTGATTTTGAAAGCCATTAAAAAAGGTTGACCGACTTTGTTATTTTTCAAGAAAGTTTGTTGATTCAATACATTCTTTTTTGCATGTGGCATTTTCTGAATTTTCAAAAGCTCTCCTACATTATGTCAGGTGGCATTTTCTTCTTCTTTTTATTTCATTATTTGTTTGTTTATAATATATACACTAGTCGATAACACGTGCTATGCACATGCTGTATTGTAGTTAGTTAAGAAAATAAAACGTTATCCAATAAAACAAGCATCATTTTAGCTTAACTGGGGATATCCTCTGGATATATCTCATAAATTCATTGATAATTAATTTAATTAAGCTTATCATTTATATTAATAATAGAAACATTAAAAAAAATCAAAAAAATATTAAATTAAAAATGAGAAGGATTGGAGGTACAAAAGATTTCATTATTAGATACATACAAACAAATTTGTTATAAAATAAATCATAGATAATGATGTAGCACAGGTGGCTTTGGCGTCCTATGAGAAGTTGGATCAGAGAAAGGGTCCCTTTTGACCATTTCCCACTAAAACAGTCATAACTTTCGCTACAGGTGTCAGAATCGCAATTATAATACCAATTCGGAAAGTTAATTTAGAGCCCATCGGCGCACTAAACCTAGGGGTGTGTTTAGGCCGGAACGGATCGGAAACACCCCTTTCGGAAAAAATTCCAAAATTTTCGGAAGCCAAAAATGCATTCCGAATTCCGTTCCGAAATTTCGGAAATTCCAAAATTATTTCCGATTCCGAAATTTCGGAAATTTCGGAATTTCATCAAATTCGGAATTTTTCGGAATATTCGGAATTTTTCAGAATATTCGGAATTCAAGCTTAATGGCATTTCACTTGAGACTTGTACGCCTTTTATAGAAGCACATTACATCCCATTTTTTGTGTTTTTTCGATGTGGGATGAACACAATTTTCAGAATATTTCGGAATATTTTCGGAAAAGTTTTGGAAAATACAATTTCGGAATATATTCGGAAATTTTTCGGAATATTTCAGAATATTTTCGGAAAAGTTTCGGAAAATACAATTTCGGAATATTTTCGGAATTTTCGGAATTCTAAAAACGATTCCGATTCCGATCCGATTTTTTTTTTTCAGAATTTTCGGAATTCGGAATTCGGAATGCATATTTAGTTGCCAAAATCGGAATTTTTCGGATCGGAATCGGTTGGAATCGGAATTTCTGTTCCAAATGACACCCCTAATTAAACCACTATGTCGTTTAGGTCCAGTTTTAGGTCCAAAAATGCTATTTGAATACGTTTCAGTTCACTTTTATGTTTTTTCGGCCTTTTGGATATTTTCATCTTTTTATTTGGCTTTGCGTTTTAGGGTTTGGTCAGACTATATATTGTCAAGTTGTTTTATTTCTTAGCATTTTTTTATAATAAAATACAACATTGAAATTCTTTCAATTTTTCCCTATTGTTCTTGGCATTCGTGTGAATTAACAAGACGATAGAGCCTTGATTTCTAGTATTATCGTTCAATAATCAACAGGTGTCAAGAAGGTTGCATCCCACGTGTTTCCCTCGTAATTTCAATGTTCCGCTGCATCAGTTGGTATCAGAGCACAGATCGCTCAATCCTGAATCATGTCGCCGAGAAGAGCACCCAGGGATGCCAATGTTGTCGATGTTATTGAGCGAGATCAAAACAACCGTGTCGATCAGCAACTTGAAGCGTTGACCCAGTAGGTTGCTACGTTAGAGATTCAGATTCAGAATCTTCACCAGAATCTGCAAGCAAATCCGCCACAGGCTAAGGTTGAGGATGACGATGACGATTTTGATCACATTTTCCAGATTATAGTTGGTGCAAGGCACCATGGTCCAGCACGTGACTATGATTCGAGGATATGGGAGTCTAGGTTGAAGATTGATATTCCGGAGTTCCAAGGTAACGGGCAACCTAAAGAGTTCCTTGATTGGATGAGTTTGGTGGAAGAAGTTCTGGAGTGTAAGGAGGTCCCAAAAAATAAGAAGGTTGCTTTGGTGGCAACAAGGTTTCGTGGGCGTGCTGCTACCTGGTGGTAATAGACGAAATTGACGAGGGTTCAACAGGGTAAGAAGAAGTTGGAGTTGTGGGAGAAACTCAAGAAGCATATGCGAGCAGCGTTCTTACCGCATAACTACACAAGGTTGATGTATCAGAAACTACAGAATCTGACAAAAGGTAACCATTCCATTGACGAATACAGTACTGAATTTTATTGGCTAGTAGCACGGAATGATCTTGTAGAGACGGAGGAACAGTTGGTATCGTAGTATATCGGTGGGCTTCCAGAGAAGTTTCAGTATACACTAAACATGTTTGATCTATATTCAGTGTCAAAGGCGCATTAGAGAGCATTACAGTTTGAGAGTAACAGAGGCGATCAACTAGTACCACCTACACTAGTACTCAGGGGCAAATCCAGTCATGAATTCAAACACCCACTACCAGTCAGAATGTTACTGTAAATAAACCGGCTATGGTACAGATCGACACGGGCCAAAACACAGGAGGCAACGGGCACTGTTTCAAGTGTGGGGATCCAGGGCACCGTCTGGTAGACTGCCCGACCAGGGACAGGCAAGGAAAGGGCTTTTTTACTGAAACAGGAGAACATGATGCTATGTTTGAAGGAGAATTGGGCGATCCAGTCTATGACATGGCAAACTCAAAAGAGGAGATTGTGCAAGGCGATGTTTGTCAACTACTAGTAGTGAGGCGATCTTACCTTACTCCTCGGACTGATAGTGAAGAATGGTTGCGTCATAATATGTTCCATTCAACTTGTACCATTAGAGGGAATGTGTGTAGAATGATAATAGACTCGGGAAGCTGTGAGAATGTGATTTCTGAAGAGGCGGTCAAAAAATTGGGTTTGAAGACAGAGCAACATCCCCACTAATACAAGTTGTCGTGTCTGAAAATGGGAAACAAAGTAACTGTTAACAAGCGTTGTTTAGTCTCTTTTTCAATTGGCTCAAAATACCAAGACGATGTATGGTGTGATATTGTGACAATGGATGCTTTCCATATTTTCCTTGGGAGACCATGGCAGTTTGATAAAGATGTTGTTCATAATGGGCAAAAATATACGTACAGTTTTGCGATCAGCAAAACCAAGATTGTCTTAGAAACAAGCAACGAGTAGGAGCCAAATATGCCCAAGCCAGTAGCTGAGGGGGGTCCAAATCTATTATCAATGAAGAGGTTTGTGGAAAAGGCTAGTGACATGAGAGTAGTCTATATACTAGTGGCTAAAGAGTGGGTCAGGGAGAGTGATCAGTTAATGCCAGAATCATTGCTGCCTGTGCTAGAGCAATTTCATGACGTGCTCCCCGCAGAGCTTCCAGATGAGTTACCGCTAATGAGAGATATCCAGCACCAGATAGATCTATACCCGGGTGCATCTTTGCCAAACTGCCTGCATTACTGAATGAGCCCGGCCGAGCATGAAGAGTTGCGTAGGCAAATAGAAGAGTTATTAGCAAATGGTTATAGGGAGAGCTTGAGCCCTTGTGATGTGCTAGCCTTGCTTACACCAAAGAAAGACGGTACATGGAGAATGTGTGTGGACAGTCGGGTAATTAACACGATAACTGTACGGTACAGATTTCCCATTCCGAGATTGGATGATATGTTAATTCAGTTGCATGGTGCAGTTATTTTTAGCAAGTTGGATCTTAAGAGTGGGTAGCATCAAATTCGGATTCGATCTAGCAATGAGTGGAAAATGGCCTTCAAAACGCGTGAGGGGTTGTACAAGTGGCTGGTGATGCCATTCGGATTTTCTAATGCTCCAAGCACTTTCATGAGGATTATGAATCAGGCGCTTCATCCTTTTATCGGAAAATTTGTAGTTGTTTATTTTGACGATATCTTGATTTATAGTTCCAGTCCCGAGTTGCATATCCAGCATATAAGTGAGGTTTTGACGGTGTTACGTAGAAAGAGATTGTATGCAACTATGGCTAAGTGTTCTTTTATGAAGGATAGCATACTTTTTCTTGGGTATGTTATTTCTAAGGAAGGGATATCCATGGATGATTCGAAGGTGGAAGCAATTCAAGATTGGCCCCGACCGAAGTCGTTGACAGAAACTCGTAGCTTTATTGGGTTGGCATCTTTCTATAGTTGATTTATGCCTCATTTCAGTACTATTATTGCACCTATAACAGATTATATGAAGTCTTCTAGTAAGTTTCAATGGACCGAGGAGGCCTAGGACGTTTTTGCAACCATAAAGAAGAAGTTGACAACAACCCCTATTCTTAATCTGCCCAATTTTGATAGTACCTTTGAGCTGCATTGCGATGCATCGAAGGTAGGAATTGGTGGGGTATTGAGCCAAAGGGGTAGACTAATTGCGTATTTTAGTGAAAAACTGAATGGTTCGAGGGTGAATTATAGTACTTATGATGTGGAATTCTACGCGATCGTGCAGTCTTTGAAGTATTCACACCATTACTTGCTTCACCGAGAATTCATTTTGTACTTAGATCATGCAGCATTGAAACACATTAATTCACAAGATAAGTTGATGTCCAAGCATGCTGAATGGGCAGCGTATTTACAACAATTCACATTCGTGGTCAAGCATACTTTTGGAGCATTAAACAAAGTTGTTGATGCTTTGAGCAGGCGTTCATTGCTGCTTATGACAATGCAGAATCAAGTCATAGGGTCTGAGAGTTTCCGTGATTTATATGCTAATGACCCATATTTTTCTGGCATCTTATCATCTTTGGAGGCTGGGGAACAATCTGACTTTTACTTACATGATGGATTTGTTTTTCGTGGCAACCAACTTTGTGTCCAAGATTCTAGTTTGTGTCTTTTGATCGTTCAAGAATTGCATAATGAAGGGCATGTGGGCAGAGACAAAACGATGAACCTTATCTCTAGGTTCTACTTCTGGCCTAGTATGCGTAAGGAGATTTATAAGTTCGTGGAAGGGTGTCGAATCTCTCAAGTGTTTAAGGGTACTGCCACCAATGCGGGCCTTTATACACCTTTACTGGTCCTAACACAGCCATGGACAGATGTGAGTATGGATTTAGTTCTGGGATTACCGCATACTCAGAGAGGGGTAGATGCTATTTTTGTGGTGGTAGATCAATTCTCGAAGATGGCATACTTTATTCCTTGTAAAAAGATGACAGACGCAGTTAAAGTGGCACAACTATATTTTCGTGAGGTGTACCATTTACATGGCTTACCCGCTACCATTGTGTCGGATAGGGACACTCGTTTTCTTAGTCACTTTGGAGGAGTTTGTGGCGATTGCTAACACAGAGCTTTCATTCAGTACTGCCTACCACCCACAGACAGACTGACAGATAGAGGTTGTGAACTGTTCATTGGGTAATATGTTGCAGAGTTTGGTTGGAGAGAACCTGAAGACGTGGGATCAAAAGTTATATCAGGCAGAGTTCGCATTTAACCGCTCTGTTAATCGTAGCACGAGTTTTGGTCCTTTTCAGGTTATTTATGGACTACTGCGACAGGAACCTATTGATCTGATTCATGTTTCTCGACCGACACATGTGCATGCTAAAGCAGAGGCTTTTATTGACAGCCTTCAACAAATACATGCTGCCACTCATCAAAATTTGTTAAAGTCCACGGTGAAGTATAAGCAGGCTGCAGATAGAAAGAGGTGATTAGTGGAATTTGAAGTTGGTGACTTTGTGTGGGCTGTGTTGACAAAAGACCATTTTCCAATAGAGGAATACAACAAGCTTTCAGC
Organism: Hydrangea macrophylla; assembly: GCA_033977485.1. NCBI lineage: Eukaryota > Viridiplantae > Streptophyta > Magnoliopsida > Cornales > Hydrangeaceae > Hydrangea > Hydrangea macrophylla. The sequence continues at coordinate 90,384,807 of CM066986.1, forward strand.
ACGGAAGATTGGGCCATTGGAGGTTATCGAGAAGATCAATCCAAATACTTATCGTGTCAAACTTCCAAGTCATATTCGTACTGCCGATGTTTTTTACGTGAAGCCCCTTGTTCCAGCTCGTGAAGACATTTCTAGTGATGAAAACACTGCGAATTCGAGGGCGAATTCTCTCCAACCTGGGGAGGATAATGTAGCACAGGTGGTTTTGGCGTTCTATGAGAAGTTGGATCAGAGAAAAGGGTCCCTTTTGACCCTTTCCCACTAAAACAACCATAACTTTCGCTACGGGTGTCAAAATCACAATTATTATACCAATCCGGAAAGCTAATTCAGAGCCCATCGGCGCGTTAAACCACTACGTCATTTAGGTCTAGTTTTAGGTCCGAAAAATGTTGTTTGAATAAGTTTAAGGCCACTTTTATGTTTTTTCAACCCTTTTGGATATTTTCGTCTTTTTATTTGGCTTTGCGTTTTAGGTTTTGGCCAGATTATATATTGTTAAGTTGTTTTATTTCTTAGCAGCTTTTTGATAATAAAATACAGCATTGAGTTTCTCTCAATTTTTCCCTATTGTTCTTGGCATTCGTGTGAATCAACAAGACGATAGAATCTGTATTTGTGGTATTATCGTTCGATAATCAACAGGTGTCAAGAAGGTTGCATCCCACACATTTTCCCTTGTAATTTCAACGTTTCGCTACATTAGATAATAGGGGTAAAAAAGAAGAAGAAAAGCTGAGAAAATGCCACACGGTGAATTATGAAAGAATTTTATACTTGAACCACTACATAAGGCTTTTGGTTTTCTCAACTTTTAGGCTTTTACAGCCATATTCTTTTTTTTTTTTTTGAAGAAAAAATTATTGAGAAGTATTTTTAGTTTCTCCACTTTTAGGCTTTTTATGGCTATTTATTGATTTCTTAAACATTTTCCACAACTCGTCACGTGGTGCATTGCGGATTAAGTTTTAGGTTTGCTATTTAGATTATCTAACAGATTGTGGAATGAGTTTTAATTGCTCTCATAACTAACCAAAAAATAAAAGTTGTTCCCAAAAAAAAAGGTGTGAGTTTCAAATGATGTACATTATAATAAAACATGGATATAATCCATCTTCAAAACTCCAATTTAATTCGAGAAAAAAAAATAATTAATGTAATTTGGAGTTAAACCTAGCTTTTTAATGACAATATTCAATGTACCACATGTATGTATATAGAGATTGAAAGTATGTTAAAGAAGAAAAAGGAAACATGAAGAAAATTTCACTTGGCAAGCTAACAAAATGCTGAAAAAAGAAGAAGAAGAAGAAATAGAAAAAATTACACTTGGCAAGCTAAGGAAAGTCTTTTGGCCTTGGCTTTTAGATATATATAATTGATAGATAGACGTGTGTGTATATATATATGTATATGTGTATATATGTATATAAACTGTATTTTTTAATTTCCTCTCTTCCTTAATTTAAATAGTCTCTTTACCTTTAATTTGAAGTTGGAAGGTTGGTTTGGTTTTTTTTTTTTTTTCTATTTCTAATTCTTGGTTCAAAGTTTACACTTATCAACAAGTGATAGCACGGAAATCCATAAATGCTTCTAAAGAGATTGGAAAGTTTGAACGACTACTTTATTTCTTCCAAAACTCTTTTTGGAAATCACATTGGGCATTCATGAACAACGTAGAACTCTCTTAGATACATGTACAATGCCATCATATAGTTCAAGAATATTGACCTATGTAATTTCACGTTTTTTGCACAAAATTTTTACACTGTTCCTTATTTAAGATGTGAGTTAGTTTGGTTACAAGCGTTGCTATTTTGAGGATGCATCTGCTTTAATTGGATCTTTTTCTTTATGGTATTTGTCTTTCTTAAGGCTTCACCTTGATGTTCTAACTACTGTCCACTTCTCAGGTAAGTGCATGATTGTATTCGAGTTGTGGATGGGGATATTGCTTCTTTGCATAAGCTATCAGATTTTTCTATTAGTATGTCGTTCAACGTGTTGTCTTATATTTTTTTTCTCTTATCAATTTTATTATGTTTGGAGAACGTTTGGTTTCAAGATCCATAAATAATTTCACTATTGTTTCTTTTATTTTTTGGGTCCATAGCAATCCGTACATAGCACAAATTATTACCTAATTCTCTAACGAATCGTGAGAGAACGTTGTAGAAATTAACCACCTAGCACATATATGTCAACATTCTCGCCTTTCATGTGTCATACTAATTGAACTTCTTTTCCGACATATATTGGCCACTTGTTCTTAGAATATGCAAAACTTGTGTTGAATCTTCTTTTTCTTTTCCATTTTTTCTTTGCTTAAAAAATCTTTTCTTTTCTAATGGGGTTGTATTAAACTTGACTTTTGTCCATGAAAAAAGAGTAGAATTGTTTTCAAATTTTTTTCCCCAGTTGTGTCGTATAACCTAAACTATGCCAGAAAACATAGGTGTAGTATGATGTAATTTGATGAGATTCAAATATTACAAAAATGTGGTTTTAGGTTATACATTTCTATTTGATTAAACACAGGCTTAAAGACACTTTGGTACCCTGTGTTGTGGTAAAAGTTTCACTTTGAGCCCTCGACTTTCAATTACGACACTTTGAGCCCTCTAATTATAATTTTGTTGCAATGTGGGCCCTAGCCCTAACTCCGTCAAAAAATGCTAACGAAAAACATTGATACATTTATGTTTTCTTTTTAAAACATCAACCCACCTTTCCAAACTCTCAAATTTGCCCCAAACCCCTTTCATGAACTCATTTTTCTACCAAATTCACAAAAAAAATCCTTTGAATGCCTGACATTCACCGATCGAATTCCAAGCACTAGCTATATAATCATTATCCACCACCACCACCACAACCGTTACTAAAAAGGCGTCCCCTTTCCTTTTTTGATGTGCTGCCCACGTACTATAACACCACACAGTACACACACACACACACTCTTTCTCTCTCTCTCTCTCTCTCTCTCTCTCTCTCTCTCTCTCTCTCTCTCTCTCTCTCTCTTAGCTACATAGAGATTATGATTTTTGTAGTTAACAAAGTATTTCTGATCACTCTAATCCTAATAATCAATGTCCTCCTCACCATTGCATCCACTGCTCAGGCATTCAACTGCACATCCTGTTTACTATAAAAATCTGTGGTGTGTGCTTGGGCGTGCCAAAGTCCACTTGGACTCAAAGAGATTGTGAAACCTAATCTAACTTCTGACTCAAACGGTTATTTTCAAAGCGATTAACAATAACAATGGGTCTTACTCTCCTTTGATGCAAGCAACTAAATATAAATGGAAGTGGAAAAACTGAGCAAACACTAAACTTAAAATACCTTAAAGAACACCATCTTCATTGATCAAACTAGAAAGCAGTTACAATCACTCGGGAAGCTAATTGAAACTCACAATCACTCAAGGACAAGAACAGAAATGCTTGAGGAAAAATAAAACAAAGTTTGCTAGGGCAAAATTGGTGTGTGTTAGCACAATAAAATGTTGTACATCTAACCCTATTTATAGACGAAGTTAATAAATACCCATGATAATGGGGTTATGGCTCCTAAATTCTAGGCATCACAATTAACTACCCTACCTTGCATCCCATTATCTCTATTCTTCCATCACTTTACAGCTTTAGTGGATGTAACCGCTTTCTAATTCCAATTTGGAAAAGACCAATGTTCATGTGCTCATCCATATTCAACTGCCCAATAGACCTTGCCCATATCTCCCTCATTGCCCGATGCTATGTTACTCTAAATTTCTTGGCATTTGTTGGATGACGTATCTCGGTCTTGATCTTATGAGGCCTCCATGGGTGACCATCGATCTCATTAACCGATGTCTTAACTATGTACCAATTTCATGACCTCGGTACCTCGGTCCAATTGGATGAGCCCGAGGTATTTTTTGCTATGAACTAGTACCGTGTTGTCCTCAATCATAAGACCAATGATCATGTTGTCTGATGCTCTGTCCCTTTATATATATAGGGATCGGTCTTAACTTTATTTTTTGGGGCCTCATCCTTAATCAATTAGCCAACTGTGCTCATGGTGATGTCATCAAACCCCGTGACCTTTACGGGGCTTGGAAAATCCTAAATTAGGGTGTAAACAATGCCCCCCAAACGTCATGTCAAACGTCATCTCGCAGTTTGATGAGACGTTTGAAATTCAAATTTAATGTTGCTTCGACAAATGATGCTGTACACACCTCCTATTAGCCACGTGTCACGACCCTGATGGTATATCTTGTCTCGTTTCTAGGACCGAGGTGTGCCTCTTGGGAACTCATTTCAAGGTAATGATGACCCCTTACTTTTCCCAATATAGGTTACCATTCCACTACACTTTTTCACTATCCTGTTTGGTTTTTAAACTTTCCCAAAAAATTCCAGTTCATTTTTTGCGAGAAAATTCAATGGTTTCTTCTTCTGCAACTATGCTTCCCAAGCCGTCGGTGCCACTTCTTCTTCTTCGGCAACCATTACCACTACGTCGATGACCAAAACTACCAATGCCATGACAATTAAACAAGCCCTTGAAGCCACTACTAGGTTGATAAACCCTCAGGTATTAATTTCTATGCCCTCTGGTTCTTCAACGGGCCTTAATCCTGTCTTTGAATCTTTTCCCCCTCCTTCTTTAAATCCATATTTCTCTCTCGTCACAGAGGAGAATGAATTACTTTACTGATAATTCTTTTTTGAATGGGGTCAGTAGTATGCCCTTGCAAATCCTTTAAGGAATTGGCCCCTTCCCTCTACTGATTGAATCTCCTGGGTAGACCGAGTGGCTGAGGTGAAAAAGGACCTATGGAGGGCCCTTGACATCTATGCCATCATGCTTAGCCGAGAGAAGTTCTTTCTAGACAAGCCTCTCTTTTTTTTCTTCTCTATTTTTCTGGTCGATCTCGGCTAATGCTTTCTTATTTTGGTGTGGCCCTATGAGCCCGACCATTCAAAATATCTGCTTTCTCACCGGTCTTCCTGTCCATGGTGAGGAAATCATCCCCAATCTCTCTTCCTCTCTAGTATTTGAACATTCCAAGTCCGATAAGGGCAAGGGGTCCAGATTTATCACTGCCTTCGGTCAGTTTATCCCGGTCTGCATGGGGTAAGGCGAGGTCACAGATCAGGAGCACATAGCTTTCCTAATTTATAGGCTTAGTGCTTTATTTTTTGTTCGGCCTCATATGGTATTACTAAAGAGTACCACCACATCGCTATAGCATTGGCCTGAAGCCAAAAACTCACCCTCACCGCTCTCATTCTTTCCCATCTCTATTGCGGCATTCTTGAACTTTTATTTTCTAATTTTAAAACTTCAGGGGGAGCCCTATGGCTCTTCCAATGTTGGCTCCAATCATACTTTCCCGAGAAGAGTATGGTTGATAATTTTGACCCTAACAATCTCCCAAAAAACTCTTCTGCTTTTGCATTTCATTTCACTGGTTTCAACCTGAAGTTTTTCTTTTGATCATCTATTTTCTTTCTTCTATGAGCACATGGGTGCTCGATCTTCCCAGCAATTTTTTCCTTTCTAGCCTCAGCTTCTATGTCCGAGCTGGCTTGTTCACATTCCTGGCCAAGCTCTTGAGATCGAGAGAGATGAACATGGGCTAGCTTCTTAGTTGGCCAAGATCTCTTATACAGCCCCATCATCCCTCAACATAATAATAAATGCGAGGTGGAGTACTATAATGCTCCAGCCTAGCCCAGCCATAATCTCTTAGCTTTGCTATTTAGATATATCTAACAGATTGTGGAATGAGTTTTAATTGCCTTTTAGTTTATGTTCAAAGATTATTGATTGCTTCCCTAAACCAAAAAAAAAATTACTAATTGCTCTCATAACTGACCAAAAATAAAAGTTGTTTAAAAAAAAAGTGTGAGTTTCAAATGATGTACATTATAATAAAATATGGATATAGTCCACCTTAAAAACTCCAATACAATTTGAGAAAAATAAATAATTAATGTAATTTGGAGTTAAACCTTGCTTTTTAATGACAATATTTAATGTACCACATGTATGAACATAAAGATTGAAAGTGTGTTAAAGAAGAAAAAGGAAACATGAAGAAAATTCCACTTGGCAAGCTAAGAAAATACTAAAAAGAAGAAGAAAAAATGGAGAAAATTATACTTGGCAAGGTAAGGAATGACTTTTGGCCTTAGCTTTTAGATACATACTATCATGTATCCCGCGCTATGCACCTGTGCGTTATTTGCCTAATAAACCATAAAATTCTTGTGGTGAATATTATTATCATATGAGGTACCTTATTTGCCTAATAAACCATAAAAAATATTGTGGTGAATATTACTATCATATGAGGTCTAGAATATTTTTTTAAATATGCTATTTATATGATATATCATACAACACGGGTGATGAAGTGTTTTTTTTTTAACTCCACAAAATTCATTGATAAAACATAAAGGGAAAAAAAACACTTTCAAAAGACTACGGTGACTATTGCTATCATCCGAATTTTAAAATATTTGTTAAAATATTGAAGAAGTCCGCTAATGTAATGCAATTCATCAGAAAAATAGAAAGAAAGGCCAGCATCATACATAGCCCAGCCTAGTTAGAATGAAATATGGCATGCGTTAGAATATACGATCTTGCATTAAGTGGAAAGGGCTGTTGGATGAAAATCGGGACCTTCACTCGATTGTGTTTGTCGTCGCCTGAATGTCTCTGTCGCTTGCCCAATAGAGTTTTCTGGTCTGATGATGGACACACACACCAAGATTTCTGCAATCCAAGTCCAAGGCATTCTCTAATTCCAATTAGTTTATTTCCTTGTATCTCTGTGTCTGTGTTGTTTTAGTTATGGGATTCATGAGCCTAAGGAACTGTGTGTTACCTCGTCGGTTTCAAAGTTTCAAGTGCATAAAAGAAGGGGTTTAAATTAGAGCTTTCAATGTCAATTGCAAATTCTAAATGCATCTTATTAAATGTTTAGTTGTTAAAATGCAAACAAAATGATTGTAAAACTCATTGCCATTATGAAATTGAACACTAATATAACTAAGTTTATGTATTAAACTAGGAAAGTTGGAAGTAAATTCTAGATTGAAGTACCAAAACCCAATTGAGAGCTGTATGAGAATAAAATTTAACACAAATTATACTTAATCCCTGCTAGGATCCATCAAACTGCAAGACTTGAGGAAAAAAAATGAAACTGAAAAAGAAAATAAGGATGCCTATTGAAAAAGTCCCCATTGTAGAGACTCTTACCATCTTGAACACATGCTCCTTCCAACGAAAATACACACAATTAAAAGTACATTTAACGTTCATCAACAAAAAAGGAGAGACAAATTTATGAGAAGACGAACAAATAGTTTATATGAAAAAGTATTTTTCTTAGTGGCCTCAACTTGAATATGCTAGATGTTTACATCAAAAAGTAAAAATTGATTAGAATCGCATCTTCAAAATAAGTGGATAACGAAGAAGATAATGTTCTTACAATCGGTGAAAAATGCCTTCAAAATATGTCATTCCAAACACACCCTAAGAAGTACCATTATGCCATGCGTAATACCTAAATATTGAACACAAGATACCTATTATCTCACAACTCACAAGCGATGCTTAATTGTGGAGGGATGCTTAAACAGCACTTCTAGCTCTACAAATTCGACATTCCAATTATCAGATCCTTTGGGATGCAAACTTGCACACTATAGATCTGAATTGAGAAATTGTCATCAAATTCTTGTTTGGCATCTGCAAATAACACAACAAAAATTCACAAATTAATTCTTCTTCTTTATATTACTTCCTTCTTGAAAGATAATGATTGTAAACCTCATTGTCCTTAAAGCATTGAATATGTAATTGTAATTGAGTTCAATAGTCAAACTCGAGGGAATTAGTTGGAAGTTAATTTGAGAGTTAGTGACCAACACTCAGTTGAGATTTGTATGAGAATCAAAATTTAAAACAAATTACACTTAACTACTACTACAATCCATCTATTTACAAATTTTGTAGCAACAAATCTTATTAACCCACCTCAATCTAGGAAGCACCGACACTTCTAAGAAGGTAACATGTCGCGTGTCGTATTGGACACGACACTTCATGGACACTTTTCCTAGAGTGTCGACATGCAATTTTTTAGTATTTTGTCATGTCGATGTGTCCGTGTCCGTGCTTCATAGACCTCAATAGGATGTTTTGGTAACCTTAAGTTGCAACTCTAATGCTCAATAGTCCAATTTTCACATCATAATACACAAAGTTCTATTGCAATAACAATATGCTTGAGCATTAGAGTTCTATTGCAATAACAATATGCTTTTTTTTTTTAAGAAATAAATAAAAGCAGTGTTTTAATTCTAAAGGTAAATTTGACATGCCTTGCTTTTGATAAGAAGTACATGATACCAAATGAAATACTCCTAGAAGTTGCAAGTAGCACATTGACAACCTCTCAAGCATGGTATAGCGATAGGGAATGTGGAACTTAATTTGTGCTTGTAAAACACAAAAGTTACCTGCGTAGAACCAATAAAACAAAATAATACATAAATTAATACAACGCATTTCTTAAAAAATTCACAAATGGGTCTTCACTTTTTGCAAATTTAACTCCAATGCAACCAAATTTCAACCCCAGTTACCCAAATCGAAACACAAATTCTCAAAAATCACCATATAGGTATTGAGTTCTAAGAGAATTACATTCAATGAACCAAGAAACTATGTCAAGAAGCCATTGATGTGGTCCTTATAGACATACCAATTGCTCTAAATCCACCAAAAACTCCATAGAGGAATAGACTGCACAAAAGACTAACATCCCTGGCCTAGCTATAAACTTCGTATTTAAGTAGAAAGCAACTGAAGATACTAAAAATGGGTCAGGTAGGCTAGGCTTAGGGAAGAGGCGGTTGATGAAGATGGAGAGAGAGAGAGAGAGAGAGAGAGAGAGAGAGAGAGAGAGAGAGATATTTGAGATTTTAGGGTTTACGAGGAAGAAATTTGAGAACGTGAAAAGTTAAGAGAGTAATTGTCAGAATTTGGAAAAGATGATCGTGATTTTGATTAGAGGGAAAGGAAGAGACTTCGCCAATTTCATTGAAATAGGTAGTAATACAGGTTTCATTGAATGTCTTGGGAGACTGATAGGCACTAATTAATCTATCTATCAGTGTTAATGAATCTAATTAAAATAGGGGGGAATGCCACGTGTCATCAGGATATCAGTCCAAGGCTATACTCTCCGCTATTAGATACACTAATAGATAGATAGATAATGTATAGACAGTTAGGCTCTAAAGAGGGCTCCCTCTCTTTTATTAAAGAGAGTGCCTCTGTTTTGGCCGTCAAATCCAGTTTTTAAACATGATCTGATGGTCAAAACAAAGGCCCTCTTTTAAATAAAGAGAGGGCGCCCTTTCTGGAGAATTTTCAATAAATAGATGTGTGTATATATATATATATATATAGGAGATTAAATTTTATATGGTTCATCCGTAAAACTCACTATTTACAGTACCAAATTGAATACTATCACATCATCATTTTTATATAATAAAGGAAAGTAGTGTATGGGTGTACAACAGTGAATAAACTCCCCAATTGGAACGTCTTTACCCTTTGTTCCTTCTCTGCTTGGAAGTTACAAATCAAGCACAACAAAGATCTCAAAACCCCATGATCTAAAATTCACCTCTCTCTCTCTCTCTCTCTCTCTCTCTCTCTCTCCCTGAATATAATTTACATGGAAAGAACAAAACCATTGTTCCTTCAACAAACCCAGAAATTGGGTGTGAACCATGTGATTCTTCAACAAACCCAGAAATTGGGTTTTTATGGTCTCTTATTTTTATTGTTAATCTTTAAAGTGGATTCTTACTTGAAAGATCTAGGAAGAAATCAAAGTGATAAGATCCATTCTTGTTATACAACAATACATATACATATGGTGTACCAAAATATGTATCAGTCATTTAAGGTATAGAAAGGCCTAAGAAACCCAACCCAACATCTTACCATGGGCCCATGATGTGAGCAAGGTATATTCTATCTGTCCATTTACACGAATTATGATGGATAAAAAAAGGCCCAAAGAATGAAGATAGGACTGATCCATAATCTAAGGAAGTCACTAAGCCATGAGATGGAAGGTAGAATGGAGAGAAATAACTAGTTGAAGTGGAGGAGAGGAGTGGGCCGACGTAGGAGGAGGAGTGATGAGAAATAGTATATAGTAAAAGAAGAGAACAAAAAAGGTATTCCATCTTCATTATTTTGATAATTTCACACAGTTAAGATCTTGAACAAAAAACTAACTTGACCATCGGAGGAGGCTTCAGGTGATTAAACCCCCGGTGGTCTTTCTTGTTGTGTGTGGTGTTTTTCACGAGATCCGAACTTTGCTGGATTCGAGTTACTTCTTAGAGAAATTGGGTAATATCAGTTGGCGCCGTCTGTGGGAACGACAAATTTTAGTTCTCACCTTTTGTTAACATTGGTGCTCGCGTTTGAATATCATGGAAGGAAATAATTCGCCTTGCAAAAGAGTTGAACGGAAAGGGACTGAGAACCCGGAGGATCCTGACATTTAAGTGACTAAGCAAACTAGTGAAAGTCAGGCGATGCCCAGCCAAATGGAGGCTGTGATGCAACAGATTAAGTCCTTTACTGAAACAGTTAAAGTGTTGGTCAAACAACAAGATAATCAGATGCAGTTTCCTCTAGGGTCAGAAGTTAAAGGTCCCGTTCAAAAGGATCAGTACATGCAACAAAACACAGCCCACCAATTGATAGGAATACGTGAGGTCTGAAAGAAGATGGAGCAGAATAAAAAATCCTGATAAATTGACCCGAGAACCGAGGTATTGCGTAAAGAGGATCAAGAATAGAGGATAATCTTGGGGCTTACGGAGCCCTCTTTCTCTAAACACATCATGGCAGAGCATTTACCGAAGAAGATCATCTTGCCAAAAATGGAGCCATATGACGGAAAGACAGATCTTACGGAGCATTTTTGTCACTACCAACATGCCATAACATTGTATGATTGTAGTGAAGCCCTCTTATGCAAAGTATTCTCGTACACTCTCACAGGTGCAGCCTTGTCATGGTTTAGACATTTACCTGCTAGATTGGTTGGTTCATTTGCGGTGTTGGCGAAAAAGTTCGTTAATCATTTTATCATGAGCCGAAAGTTGAAGAAGGGGCCAGATCACCTCTTCACTATCAAGCAATTGAAGGGGGAATCCCTAGGGGATTATATAACGAGGTTCAATGCTAAACTCGTTAATGTTGAAGGATTCGAGGGAGGTTTTGCCACTGCTGCGTTGAGGGCAGGTCTTCAGCTTGGTTTGTTCTAGAAGTCCATTACTAAGAGACCACCCCTGGATAATACAGATCTGTTAACAAGGGCACATAAATATATAACTTTGGAAGATATGGATCTAGCCCATCGGGATAGCAAGCTACTGGCTGAGCCCAAAACAAGTACCAAAGGGGTGAACGAAGATAGGAAAAGAGAAAGGTCACCGGATCGTTCAGTTAGGAGAGCAGTCGGCAATAGAGAAAGATCTCTGAGGTCAAACCATTACACACCTCTGAATGCATCTATCTCAAATCTTGAGGCAAGTCAGAGGTAAGGAATAACTAAACTGGTCAGGAAAGCTAAAGGGCGAGCCAGGAAACTGAGTTTAAAGCAAGTTTTACGATTTCTATAAGGATCATGGTCATACTACAGATGAATGCCGAATCCTAAAAAGGGAAGTTGAAGAGTTGATCCGAAGAGGCCACCTCAGATAATACATCGGGAAAAATAACAGAGCTGGCCCCATAAGAGATCGGGCCAGCAAAGATCAAACAAAGGACGGACTAGAGCAACGTCAAGCGGACCAACCACCTCGGCCAAATGTTATTTGCACCATTCATGGTTGCACAAGAGATTCCGGATATTTAAACCGAGCTAGGAAGCGCTTCTCCTAAGAAGTCAAATGGGGACCAACATGAGTTCTTAGTATGGAGCAAAGGCTAAAAACCCCCAACCCCAGTGATAACATTTGGGGATGAAGATTTGATTGGAGTGCACATCCCTCATGCAGATGCTCTGGTGGTGACTTTGTCCATTGCACATTACGATGTAAGAAGGGTCCTTATCGATAATGGAAGTAACATCAATGTCATTTTCTTACATGCTTTAGAAAAAATGGACACTGACCTTGGTCAGATGAGGGGGTCAACCGGAAAGATCATGGGGTTCAGCGGAGAAGTTGTAGAGCCGATGGGTGAGATCAGATTGCCTATTACCATTGGGAAGGCTACCAATTACATATCCGGGGTAGATGAATTCTCAGTGATAAATGCTCCATCACCCTACAATGCCATCATGGGGCGTTAGTGGCTCCACGATGTGAAAATCATACCGTCATCTTATCACCAGTGCATGAAGTTGATTCTCAAAGGTGAAGTAGTATCCATCAGGGGTGACCAGAAAGTTTCAAGGGAATGTCATGCAACTTCATTTAAATATACTTAGGAGAAATAGCAATTACAGCATGCAGTAGGCTAGACAAAACAAGGATGTGTAGATGATGACTTTGATCTCATATCACCAGAAATTCAAGATGAGCGACCTGATTCTCTTAAACCCGGGGAAGATGTAGAAAAAGTTAATATCAGAAATAAAGATTAGGAGAGAAAAGTAAAAATTGGAGCTCGTCTCATGGGTGCGCTGAGAGAAGAATTGATTCAGTTTTTAGCAGAGCATCAGCACGTCTTCTCATGGTCTACTGGAGATCTGGTGGGGATAGATCCGGAAGTAATTTCACATCGATTAATGATAGATCCAGAACATCCACTAATTCGGCAGAAGAGAATGAAGTTCACAACAAAAAGGCATCAGATCATTAACGCAGAAGTAGAAAGGTTGCTGGAGGCCGAGCATATTAAGGAGTTTTTCTACCCCGAGTGGTTGGCTAACACCGTGGTAGTCCCTAAGAAAGGGAGGAAGTGGAGAGTCTGTGTGGACTATACCGATCTCAATCGAGCTTGCCCTAAAGACAGTTTCCCGATCCCAAAGATAGATCAATTGGTTGACGTGACCGCTGAAAATGAGCTACTTTCCTTCATGGATGCTTATTCGGGATATAACCAGATCCGGATGTACCGAGGTGATGAGGAAAAAACCTCGTTCATCATAGAGAGGGGTCTTTACTGTTATAAGGTCATGCCATTCGGGTTAAAGAACGCGGGGGCTACGTACCAGAGGCTAGTCAATGGAATGTTCCACCGATAGCTCGGGAAAATAATGGAAATCTATATAGATGATATGCTGGTCAAAAGTAAGGATAGGACAGACCATGTCAGTCACCTAAGGAAAACTTTCTCAATACTATAAAGATATGACTTGAATTTGAACCCAGCTAAGTGCGCGTTCGGGGTCGCATCAGGGAAGTTTCTTAGTTCTTGGTGTTTGAGAGAGGGATAGAAGCAAACCCAAATCAGATCAAAGCACTTCAGGAAATGACTTCACCTCAGAATAAGAAGGAAGTGCAAGCCCTTAATGGAAGGTTGGCAGCCCTAAACAGATTTATTTCTAAACCCTCTAACAAGTGCTTGACGTTCTTCAGAGTACTTAAGGGAAACAAGAACTTTGAGTGGATGGAGGATTGCGAAGAAGCTTTCCAGAGCTTGAAGAGCTACCTGGGAAATCCCGTGATTTTAAGTACCCTGGTCTAAGGAGAGGAATTCGGATTACGTCGTCAGTTCGGCTCTCGTAAGATTGGATGCAGGAGTTCAGAAGCCGATCTACTACACCAACAAGACACTTTTAGAAAATGAACAGAGGTACCCTGGACTTGAAAACTAGCATTTGCTTTGTTAATTTTTGCGCGTAAATTACGACCTTATTTTCAAGCACACACCATAGTGGTATCCACTGCATATCCACTCACGACTATGTTACACAAACCTGATACCTCTGTATACCTCATGAAGTGGGCAATAGAGCTGGGTGTGTTTGATATTAAGTTTGTCCCAAGGGTAGCAATTAAAGCGCAAGCCATAGCAGATTTCATTGCAGAGTTCCAAGAAAGACCAGGGATCGAGATACAAAATGATATTTTACAGGGCAAGGAAAGCTGAAAGTTGTACATCGATGGGGCCTCTGACCAGAAAGGAAGTGGAGCTAGTGTTATCTTGATTACCCCCGAACAGGTCCAAATGGAGAAAGCAGTGGCTTTCTGCTTCAGAGCATCGAACAATGAAGCTCTAATAATAGGATTGCAAATGGCAAAGTTGTGTGGAGCTGAGAATTTACAGGTTCACTGTGATTATCAGCTAGTTGTTGAGCAGATGAAAGGTGGGTTTGACCTGAAGGATGAAAGAATGCAGTTGTACAATCAAATAGCTCAGAGATTGGTCAATCAATTCAACACTTTTGCAATAATTAAAATAGCCAGAGATGATAATTGTCAAGCTGATGCTTTATCAAAATTAGCAGCAGCATTAGAGGTTGCATCGGAAAACAAGGTAAAAATTGGGGTCCAAGAGCTGTCCAGTATTTGTTTTACGCCCAGGGATGAGTGGTACATTCAGAAGAATACAAAGGCACGTGGATCATGCTTATCTTCCTCTATCTTATAGAGGGGATACTTCCAGAGGACAAAATATCAGCTTGAAAGTTGAGGATAAAATCAGCTAGGTATATTGTGTATGAAGGAGTCTTGTACAGGAGGTCGTTCACACAACCTCTCCTCCGCTGTCTAATGCCATATCAAAGTGAGTACGTACTAAGAGAGATCCATGAAGGCATATGTGGCAATCATATGGGGGCAAGGTCAGTAGCCTACCGAACACTTACTCTGGGTTATTTCTGGCCCCATATGAAAGTGGACGCTCAGTAGCTGGTTCAATGTTGTGAAAAATGTCAAAAGTTTGCTAATTATATGCACAGCCCAAGTCAGCCAATGACTTGGTGGGACCACTCCCTAGAGCAATAGGGGGAAAGAAGTTCGTTGTAATTGCAGTGGATTATTTTACCAAATGGGCTGGAGCTGAGGATGAACCTTTAGTTAGGATCGGTCAAAAGGAGATGAAAAATTTTGTATGGAAAAACATTGTGTGCAGATTGGGATTCCACAAGTGCTAATCTCAGATAATGGCACACAATTTGAAGAGGGAATGTTCCATGATTTCTGCAAAAAGCCTAGGTATTAACCATCACTTTTCATCTCCTGGACACCCTCAAGGAAATGGACAGACCGAGGTAACTAATCGTTGAATTATAGACGCTATGAAAAAAGGTTGGATCAGGCCAAAGGTAACTGGTTACATGAGCTTTTTGGGATACTGTGGGCATACAGGACTACCCAGAAAAATTCAATGGGATAATCACCGTTCACCTTAGCATATGGTACCGAGGATGTACTCCCAGTTGAAATTGGTATGCCCTCATCATGAATGACGTTTTGTAACCCAGAACACAATGGACAAGCTATCCGAGGAAATTTGGACTTATTGGAAGAGGTGCGAGATCAAGCTCTGGTAAGAATTGCAGCGTATCAGCAAAGGGTTACGAAACGTTACAATCAGGGAGTCAAGCCTAAATATTTTCAGTTAGGGGATTTGGTATTGAGGAGGATCTTCCCTAATACGAAAGAGCCAGGGTCAGGAAAGTTGAACCCTAATTGGGAGGGACCCTATAAGGTAGTCAAGATTAATAGGCCAAGCACATACTGGCTGGAGGATATGAATGCAAAGAAAATTCCAAGGCCCTGGAATGTAGAACACCTCAGAAAATATTTCTGTTAGTTAAGGTTAATTTTCCAGTTATTGTAAATATGTAAGTTTCTATTTCGTGTAAATACGCATTTTCCTATTTTTTGTAAATATTCAAGTCAACAGCTTTGTGTGAATGACCAAATTCTCATCTAAGTTGTTTATGGCATATACAGAATTCAGCAATTATGGGACCATGGATCCTAAAGTGAACATAAGATCTCAGGTCAACCTGACCTGAGTGTAAAGAGTTCAGTAATTATGGGACCATGGATCCCAAAGTGAACATAAGATCTCAGGTCATACCTGACCTGAGTGTAAAGAGTTCAGCAAATATGGGACCATGGATCCCGAATTGAAACATAAGATCTCAGGTCATACCCAACCTGAGTATAAAGAGTTCAATAATTATGGGACCATGGATCCCGAAGTGAGCATAAGATCTCAGGTCATACCTGACCTGAGTGTAAAGAGTTCAACAAATATGGACCATGGATCCCGAACTAAAAACATAAGATCTCAAGTCATTCCCAACCTGAGTGTAAAGAGTTCAGTAACTTTGGGACCATGGATCCCGAACTAAAACATAAGATCTCAGGTCGTACCTGACCTGAGTATAAAGAGTTTAGCAGCTAAGGGACCATGGACCCTGAAACAGGCTAGTAAGCCTCAAACTGGACCAAGCATGGATTTTGAATAACACAAAACAATCACAAGCATCTCACACTAAACTTAAGCAATGACAACATATGAGAGCTAATTATAGCAAAGTATATAATTATACAAAGATTGGTGAGGGGCATAACACAACAACCAAGAAACATATTCTGGTAGGTTATCTCTGTACTACGTTGTTCAGACAAAAGGTATATACAAACCCTCTAAATTCCAAAAAAGAGAAAGGGGATGACAAAAGAAGAGATTAAGATTAAGTAATGGTTGTGTCAGCATTATGGGAAGAAGACGAGGGAACATCAGAACCATCATGAGTAGGGGCTAAGGAGTCAGATCTTAGAGTAGGGTCAGACACCGGCAGAGCAATCCCGGAACTAGTTCCTCGTCCAGGGGGAATGGTAGATTCTGGAGCTATTTCCACATCGGGATCCAGTAGAGTAGGATCAAGATCGGGAAAACGAACCTTGAGCTAACCCAAACGTTCCATAACTTTACCCTGACACTCTTCCCAACCCTTATCAAATCCATCTTGGGCGAAATCAGTACCATTGGCCACTAATTCGTCTATTTTCTCTTTAAATACATCTCAACAGCTTTCGTCTTTTCCACTTCGAGTTTTGCGAGGAAGGTAGCCTCGTCTTTTTCCCGTCCTTCTTTCTTCGCTAGAAGATCTGAAGATACTTTTTGAGCGTGAGCTCGGGCATCATTCAAAAGAGAGTCAGAAGTTGTTTTCCCAGTGTTGGCTTCCTCCAAACTCTTCTGCAAATCACCAATTTGGGATAATAGCTCTGAATTTTTTAGCACTTGTTCTTCCAACTGATGCTCGAGGTCAGCACCCTCGCAGTTCAGCCTTCCTAGGGCCGATTAAAGATACAGTGCCTAAGGTTAATAAGTAAATAAATAAAATTTATTAGATATATGTATGAATGTACATAACGGGAAGGGGTATGAAAGACCATAACAAAGGTCTGATTTAGGAGAGGAGCAGATATACCTTGGTCAGATATTCGGTGATCTTAAGGGTCATCTCAGGAGCTTTCCTGGCTTCGATCTGAGCGGGGAATCTGTCAGCAGCTTGCTTGAGATAACCTTGTATGTAACGATTTAGACTACCAGAGCCCCACGGTAGCTTGGAAGCATCTGCTGACTTCCCACTGCTCATTACATGACCAATATCTAGCTTAGTCGAGGTATCCTGAGGGTGTAACCAAGATGATTGCTGAACGGAAGGAGGTGTGTTGATTGGGTGATAAGGGAGATCGGGTGATTCAGAATTCGAAAATGAAGGAGGACCTAAACGTCACTATCATATGGCTCATCCATCAGCCTTAATCTTCGAGCGGCCTATGCTTAAGCCTCAGAGCTGGGAGGGTTAACCAGTTTCCTCTTTCGCCGAACCAATTGTGGTCCAGCTACTCTTGCATTGACCTCATCCATCATAATCAGTCCCGCTGAAAGAAGGGCTCCTTGCGTAATTATCTGGTCTACAAGCCTGATCTCAGGTACCAGCCACGCCTTGAGTTTCTCACAACGAGCTTCGATAATAAGAGCCCGAGCTCTGGTCTCTGGAGCTGCAAAAATGATAATGACTATTAGAAATCGGGCAAATGAAGTCGTGATGTAAACAAGATAAAGAATAAATCTTACAGGGACTGCCTATTCTCCTCGGGATGTTCCCAATATCACCCCTAATAAAAAAGAAAGTATTTTTCCAACCCTTATGAGAGGTAGGAAGATCCTGTATGGCTTGAAATCTCTTCTCACCAGTAACATATAATCCACTACATTTCTTGGATTTAATTTGCATTATTGTTCTAAGGGTTCTTAAATCTAGGTCTACCCCATTGCGATTAGCTAAGATCAAAGAACCAAACAACATCTGCCATCCATTGGGAGCCAACTAAGAAGGGCAGAGATGGTGGAATCTTAAAAAAATCACAGAAGAAAGGATGAAGAGGAATCCGGATTCCTAAGCTAAAAAAGTAAGCATAAAAAGCAATCTCTCCCTCTTGCGGTCTGAAAACAACATTACCGGGACCGGGAACCCTACATTCAAATTCAGGGGGAGCTAAGTATATTTCCCTAATTCATTGTAACGCTTGAAGGGTTAAGGTGGATGGATCATAAGGTCCTGAAGGCTCAATTGGGCGGCGCTGAGAAGATTGAGCCTCCATTTCACAACCCTCTACTATCACAATCCCCAATGGATCATAGACTTCAGCACTTTCAGTGCGGGTTGAAGACATAAAACTAAGAAGAAGATGACAAAGAGGAAAGAAGTTACTGACCTAGAAGACGAAAGAGGTTGGAAAGTCTCTAATTGCTCCAACAAATAAAATGAGAGAAAAAGAAAATGGAAGAGAATCACACCAACCTGTTCATAAAGAATCGGCGAGAAGGATCGCAATGATGAAGGACGTGACGTTCCAGTCGCAGGTTTTTGAATTTCGAGATGGCCCCTTGGAGGATGAAGCGTCAGATTCAAAATATCAAGAAAATCATACTTTTCTTTGTAACCTCTATACAACGGTCAGGAGTAGAGGATTTTTTTTTTTGGGGGGGGGGGGGGAGTAGCTTGCCTACCCAAATATGTATCAGTCATTTAAGTTATAAAAAGGCCTAAGAAACCTGGCCCAACGTCTTACCATGGGCCCATGATGCAAGCAAGGTATATTCCATCTGTCCACTTACATGACTTATGATGGATAAGAAGAAGGCCCAAAGAATGAAGATAGGACTGATCCATAATCTAAGGAACCCACTAAGCCACGAGATGGAAGGTGGAATGGAGAGAAATAACTGGTTGAAGTGGAGGAGAGTAGTGGGCCGACGTGGGAGTAGGAGTGATGAGAAATAGTATATAGTAAAAGGAGAGAACAAAAAAGGTATTCCATCTTCATTATTTCAATAATTTCACATAGTTAAGATATCGAACAAAAAACTAACTTGACCATCGGAGGAGGCTTCGGGTGATTAATCCCCCGGTGGTCTTTCTTGTTGTGTGCGGTGTTTTTCAAGAGATCCGGACTTTGCTAGATTCGAGTTACTTCTGAGAGAAATCGGGTAATATCAACATAGATCCATTCTTGTGATGCAACCATACATACAAAGATGTCAATTTGGGCATTACAGCAATGGAATCAATGTTATCAGACCCAAATCAGTAACCAAATTTTTGAAAACATGAACATGACTCGATCAATTACTTAGATATGTCAGTCGTCCCTATGCTAGAACTAGAAGGTAGAGATGAAGCGTGGGTTGAGAGTTAATTTGGTGCTGCTCGTCTATTCAACAGGATATCCTTTGTTTACTCAAAAAGGCTGACGTGGCAGTATCTAATTTGGTGTTGTTAAAGTAGGGTATTATGGATGCAATAATGATAAACACACTCTCTCAACCACATTCAGCAGATCATGTCCCTTGATTCCAGTGGTTCCTATGTGGAATTCATGTGGAACCCACTAGAATTAAGGGCAATCAATGATCAGGATGTGTTGAATGTGGTTGGGGATGTGATTGAGGGAGTGGGTGTATCATTACTACCGTATAAAATTAATCTCTATATATATTTATATATGTATGTATGTGTGTATATATGTATATAAACTGTATTTATTAAATCCTCTCTCCCTTAATTTAAATAGTCTCTTTACCTTTAATTTGAAGTTGAAAGGTTGGTTTGTTGTTTTCCTATTTCTAATTCTTAGTTCAAAGTTTGCACTTGTCAACAAGTGATAGCACGGAAATCCATAGTTGATTCTAATGAGATTGGAAAGTTTGAAAGCCTACTTTGTTTCTTCCAAAACTCTTCTTGGAAATCACATTGGGCATTAATGAATAATGTAGGACTCTCTTAGATACATGTACAATGCCATCATATAGTTCAAGAATGGCCTATGTAATTTAATGTTTCTTACACAATATTTTTACATTGCTCCTTACTTAAGATGCGAGTTAGTTTGGTTACAAGCGCTGCTATTTTGAGGATGCATCTGCTTTAATTGAATCTTTTTCTTTATGGTATTTGTCTGTCATAAGGCTTCACCTTGATGTTCGAACTAATGTCCACTTCTCAGGTACGTGTCTGATTATATTCGTGTTGTGGATGGACATATTGCTTCTTTGCGCAAGCTATCAAATCTTCCTTTTAGTATGTCATTCAAAAGTGTTGTCTTGTATTTTTCTCTTATCAATTTTTACTACGTTTGGAGACCATTTGCATTTCAAGATCCACAAATAGTTTCGCTATTGTTTCTTTTATTTTTTGGGTCCATAGTCACTCGTGCACACCACGAGTTATTGCCTAATTCTCAAACTAATAGTGAGAGAACATTGTAGAAATTAACCACCTAGCACATCATGGTCAACATTCTCGCCTTTCACGTGTCATACTAATTGAACTCCTTTTCTGACATATATTTGCCACTTGTTCTTAGAAACTTGTGTTGAGTTTTCTTTTTCTTTGTTTAAAAAAATCTTTTATTTTTCCAAAGGGGTTTTATTAAACTAGACTTTTGTCCATGAAAAAAGAGTAGAAATGTTGTCAGATTTATTATTTTATTATTATTATTATTATTTTTTTTTTTTTTTAGTTGTCGTATAACCTAAAACCATGTCACAAAACATAGGTGTAGTATGATACAATTTGATGAGATTCAAACATTACAAAAATGTTAGTTTTAGGTTATAGAATGACACATGCCCATAGATTAAACACATGAATCGATAGCAGGTTCAAATATGTCTATTTGAATCCCATCAAATTATAAATTCAACCCACTGATTGTTGTGTGGTTCTGGATTGATTGTTAAGCTTCTGAGATTGTAGTCGAAATTCTCTTGAATTTCTGTTTTGCTAGATGACTCTTGCTTTTAATTGTACTAATATCTCCTTTGGGCTAGTTTGGCTTTTGTTTCAGGGTTTTTTTTTTTTTGTCTTTATTTTTCTGATAGGTAGTAGGTACAAGGCCTCAGGTCTATAACTTTTCTTTCTAGATTTTAGTTGTACTGTTTGAACTGAGTAGTGGCTTTGCCTATAGGATTTACTATCTAGTGCAAGGGTGGATTTGGGGTGTTTGCCGTTTTGGGCTTTCCAAATTATGGGAATAGTTTTTTACTTTAAAAAACAGATTCTGAACAATGAATACCACTTTATCTTATTGGGCTTTAAATGGAAAAAAACCCACCTAATAATTGGGCTGAGATAGGCTTAAAAGAAAATCCATATATAACCCAATAAGAACCCATCAACAACCCATCTATTACACTCATCCCAAACCCTAATCGATCTCATTCTCTCTAGCTGTTGGACAGTCATGTACACAACGTGACAACGTTTCTCTCTCTCCCTCTCTCTCTCGATCTCGAACTCTCGAACGACTAAATATTGGATATCACGGTGATACCATGTGAGATTTTGTAACTTCTCTAATAGAGGAGAGATTGCAAGCTTATGTGGTATGTGGATAGAGTTTGAGATTAATGTGGGAAGAGATTCCCATGGAAAGAGGGGGCCATATGTTTGAATAAAGGAATTTGATTAGATTAGGATTTAGGATATCACATCATCTCTATCCAAAAAAAATTCTTCTTGGACGTTTCCTCTCTCTCTCTCTCTCTCTCTCTCTCTCTCTCTCTCTCTCTCTCTCCCTATCTTTCTAGATTTCGTTCTCTCCCGTCTATCTCTGTATAAAACTCGTCCTCTCCCTCAAATTTACCTTATAAGTTATAAATGTGCGCTATAAAAATCTACCAAGTATTTTAATAAACTAAGAAGTGTAATGGACTCTAACCTCTTGAGAGTTGCTTCTAGGATTTTCCAACAAATTTCATTTGAAATTATCTTATGCGCATGTGCACGCAGGAGAGAGAAGAGAATGGGTGGCTGTAAGACCGTGTGTAAAGGTGCTTAAATGTTAACCGATTGTGAGAAAAAGTTGTTACAGAGAAAAAAATGCAACTACTTCACAAAAAAAAATTTAACTATTAACACAAATATTGT
Organism: Hydrangea macrophylla; assembly: GCA_033977485.1. Lineage (NCBI taxonomy): Eukaryota > Viridiplantae > Streptophyta > Magnoliopsida > Cornales > Hydrangeaceae > Hydrangea > Hydrangea macrophylla. Next base: position 90,407,281 of record CM066986.1, read on the forward strand.
AACCAAATGTCACAACAAACTGTAACCACTACGACAAAACTGTAACAAAGTGGTTTTTATGAGTACCATAACAAAAAAAAAAAAAAAAAAAAAATTGTAGCCTACAGTTACAAGGTCACAAAAATTTTAACCAATGTCACAAAAGACTACAACCACCATAACAAAAATAAAAAATAAAATTTTCCAACCCGGCTCCTCTAACATCACAAAAATGTGACCAAAACTATAACAAAGTGAATGCATAACAGAAAATTGTAACCAATTGACAAAATCACTGTAATTTTGATCAAAAGCTGCGATTTGCTTGCTCCCTAAAGTTTTTGAAAATTAAAATCAATCACTATGCGGCCATCAGAAAAGTTGGAATTATCGGCTTGGAGGTAAAAGTTTACTACTCCAGAGAATTGGATTAGGAGCTCTTGCAGCCCAGTGGGCTTCCAACTGGCCCATGAACACTTGGGACCATTGGAACATGACATCATCGTCGTATTCATCTGATCACAACAAGCTTTCAGTAAAGTTCCACTCCCTCAGAAAGACCTGAATCAATGGGAATCTAGAGAGAGAGAGAGAGAGATATGGCTACAGACGTGCTTTTACAAATCGGCATCCTCCTACTCACTCTCGCCATGTTCTTCGCGCTCCACAAATTCCCCAAACAAGCCCTAACCAGACTCCGCACCAAGAGCCGAACCACCGCCCAAGCCGACCGCCACTTCGCCCAGGGGGCCCACCTCCTAGCCCGAGCCCGATCCACCCGCAACCGGACCACCTCCCACAACCTCGCCAGAGACGCCGCCGCCGAGGCCGAGAAGGCACTCTCGCTCGACCCCAAGCACGCCGCGGCTCACATTCTCAAAGGCCTATCCCTAGATCTGATCGGCCACAAGTCTGCCGCCCTCAGATCGCTCGACGCCGCCCTGACGCCGCCGGCCGTGAAGTCACTCTCCGATAGGGAGCGTGGGGACGCTTTATTCAGGAGAGCGGAGTTGCAAGTGGCCGTGAATCGGAGGCGGCGGGTTGACTCGGCGGTGGCGGACCTGGTGGAAGCAGTGAGTCTGCGTTCCGATAACTCGAAGGCGTTTTGTTTGCTGGGAGAGTGTTATGAGATGAAGGGGATGAGGGTGGAGGCCGTGAAGGCTTTCAATGAGGCTTTGAGGGTGGAGCCCGGTTCGTCTGTGGCTCGGGATGCGTTGAAACGGTTCGGTTCAGTTTTTGATTAGAGGGGGTCCATCCGGTTTTTTTTTGTATAGTGGTGTTGTGCAGAGATACAAGTGTTAAAAAGTCCGGGAGGGACAAAGTTTGAACACGAGCGTGACTTAAACAGAATTTTTATCAATCAGGCTAAGCCATTGCGACAAAGGAGCCCATTTTGAAGTTAGATGATGAGATGATTTGTTGAGACCATGGAGGTCGTTTGTTGTGAATTAGCACTTCTGTCATTTTGTACGTGTTGGAGTAATTGCCTATTTGTTTTCTTTTTCAACATGGATTCCGTTTTTCTTTTTCTTTTTCTTTTTTTTTTTTTTTTTGAATAATCATTATATGCTAGGGGTGTTTGCTGTTGGTGGTTTTTTTTTTTTCGGTTTTTTTTAGTGATTTTGAAACCAATCGATTTCGGTAGATTGATTTTGTGCACGAAGTACCAACCAATCGGTGTTTGGTTAATTTAGTTTCGATCGATTTTCGATTTTTTGATTTTTTTAATACGACTATATACAATTTTATTTTGACCATGCTAGGTAAAAGTGTGTTAAGAGAATGAGTAATATTTGAGGCATTAACAAATTTCACTAATAATTACACTCATACTATCTCTCTCTTAGTGGTACTTTGCAACCCATAATAGACCTTACAGTACCACTAAGAGATAGATAGAGTGTGAGTGTAAGTGTGAGTGTTAGTAAAATTTGTTAGTGCCTGTAACATTGTAAGAGAAAATATTCGAAGGTAAAATGTATTTTGTACCATCAAATTACTCTGTTTGACACTTTGGTCTCTAAATAAATTTTTTTTCGCATTTTGGTTCTTCAATTAACACATTATGGCAGTATGTCCATTCCGTCACTTTTAATGACGAAAAAAAACACTTTTAGTAACGTCAAAAGTATTGCTAAAAAGTGACGGAGGAGATAAGCTACTACAAAATATTAATTGATGGACTAAAATACAAAAAAAAAAAAAAAAAAAAAATTATTTAGAGACTAGAGTGTCAAATAGAATATAATTTAAGAATGCAGAATATATTTAACCCATTGTGTGTTTTTGTGGGACACAAAGCATTCATATAAGTCGCTCATAAAATTTGTTGTCTCCTTCAATTTCTTGAAACTTTCAATGATTGGATGGTTTCGTTCCATAGCGTCTAACTCAAATATAAGTTCTTTCATCTGCTGCACTACAAGCTCTTCGATATCCAAGAGTTCGCGTGGTGCTTCCATCTCCTAGAATCGGTGGCTGTGATAATAATTGTTATGAACTCACTTTAGAAATCTATTATATATATATAAAGAGTAATGTTAGGCACACTTTGAAATCCACATTGAATTTGACATTCTATGCTTTAAATACATGTATCTTGTGCTGTGTGAAATTTTCACACTTTTCTGTGCACCACTTATACAGCATAAAATACATGCATTTAAAGCTAAATATCAAATTCAATGTGGATTTTAAAGTGTGCTTAGCATTACTCATATATAAAAGACAAGGCCAAAAGCTTTCTCTAAGCCATGCCAAGTGGCACCATTTTCCTTCCTCCCAATTTCCTATGTGGCACCCTCCAATTTCCTATGTGGCACCCTCTATCTTTACTCATCTATTATTCTCTCTCTTTCTTTCTTTCTTAAATGAGATTCTCACTACTTCTCCACCACCATCGTTTCCTTTGTGCCTCTTCACCTCTCCATAACACAAATTAAATTGCCTCATCCTTTCCCCTCCTCTCCCTCCCAGATTTATGGGCATTAATTAAAGACCATTTCCCTACAAAATTGATATTCAATGGCAACCTCTTCGTTTCTCTAGCCCTCTCTAGATCTTTCTTTATATATATATATATATATATATGTGTACGACAACAACAATGGCTCTGAGACCCTGAGTCGGAATCGTCGTCAGTGATGATGAGGTTGATGACGGAGAAAGCAATCGTCGAGGAGTGGCCGATCATTACGAAAAAGTGGAAGAACGAAGAAATTCCATCACCAGATGGTTTAATACTCATGGAAGAGCTTGAAGATGAGGGAGATTTCAATGGCCTTGTGAATAGAAACATTCACTGTAACTTTTTTTGTTTTTTTTTTTTTTTTGGTTCTTCCAAAAGTCCTCAACTAGAGATGTGAAATAGAGAAAGTTTGGTGGGTTAGGCGAGAGAATTGGGTTTTTGTCATGTATGATGTATGTGTCGGCCAAGTCATGTTAGCATTATTAGAGTATGTGTGAGAAAATCATCTGTATGTGTAAGAAAATCATCGGTATGGTACATGTATGTGTGAGCACTTGGGATTTCAGCAACTACGAGCAACACAACTTACACAAGCGAAATCTGATTTCTCTTATAGCAATGCTATCATGTTCGAGAATAAAAAAGACAAAAAAAGAAGTAAAATGCTATATTTCTCAAATTTAACTCCCAAAAATTTTATTTGTACCACGTGTAGTAACATATAATACCATCAATTATTAATCTAAAATAAAATACCTATAACGTACAACCCGTGCGTTGCACGGGTTAATCGACTAGTTCAAAATAAAATAAAGGAGAAATTGTATTTTATTCTCCTGTATTTTAATTATTGTTCAAGTCACCCCTTATATTTTTTAAAAGTATCAAAGAACCCTCCATGTATTTTAAACTAAAGTGAAAGCATTAGATTGTCCGTCAAAATGGACGGAAAGTGTTTAAAATTCACTATTCCTGCCAAACAGTAGTAGAAAAAGATTCATTTTACCCCCTTGTACTTTGTTCAAGTTACCCCCTGTATATGAGGGTATTTTTGTCATTTCATTGTCACTTTAACAGATTCCGTTAGTTTCACTTTAGTTTAAAGTACAAGAGGGTTCTTTGATACTTTTCATTGTACAAGGGGGTGACTTGAACAATGGTCAAAGTATAAGGGAATAAATGCAATTTCTCCTAAAATAAAAGAAATAGAAATAGGCTACTTCAAAGGAACCAAGGCCTCAATAGATCAGTTTAAGAAGAACCTAGATCTCCAAAGATAATCACACAAGTGATAAACTGTGAATTAAGACACATTTCATTAAACATAGTTCTCCTTAAATAGGAGATTACAATACCAGAAAAAAAAAAAAAAAAAAAAAAAAAAAAAAAAAAGAAGAAGAACCCACACAAACACTCCTACAACTACTTCTTCTATGTATCAAGGAAACATAATAGACCCACTAAACATGATAGACCCCACTACCCACTGAACATGATAAACAAATAAGTAATTCTATCTGTAGACACCTCATTTTGTCGGCTATCAGATTTATGAGACCCATAGCTTGGTGGTTCACGATGATCGAAAAAAACTCGATAAGTACTCTTAGAAGTTAGTTCTATCTGTCAAAATACTCAGAAAGAGGTTCAAATGACCAAAATGCCCCTGAAAGTCCAATCACTCCCAGATTTACACCAAAAGTTCTTAAAACATGCTACGTCATACGAAAGTAAGAAAATGAGTTTTAAAGCAAAATCAGATGAAATCGTCAGCTCCCAGAGACCCTCAGAAGTCCCGGAAGTTCTCGGAAAGGCCCCATTGACCGATTTGATCGAGGTTTGACCAAGGTTTGACCAAAATCATCTGAATTCGCCTGAAAATTTTGAGATCATTCTAGATCATGTGAAAAGTACTAAAACGAGTTTTAAAATAAAATCAGACGAAAACGTCAATTCCCAGGAGCTCCCAGAGATTCCCAGAACTTCCTAGAGGTCCCTAGTTTAACCAGTTTGTCCTAAAAGTTGACTCGGAGACCGGAGCACGTTATCATTTTTCAAACATTTTTCATGGATATTAGAGGTCAATAGCTTTCCAATGGTATATCGCGCATAATTTCTAGATTTAAAACGAATTTATTATGAATTTTCGAAGGCGAAAAAGGAGATCAAATCGGCTTTCATAGCGAATACCGCAAAACTTTTCAAAGTGACCTATCTCCAAACTATTTTTTATAAAAAGTAGACTCCATTAGCTTTCCAACAGTATATCACAACCTTTGTTTGGAGTTCGTATGCATTTTCTGTGAATTTCGGACGAAATAGGGTCTTTTCGCGAACACCGGAACCTCTGGGGGTCTAAATGTAATTTTTTGGGTGTCTGAGAAGCAGTGTCGCGGAGACACTGGGCCATTGCTACAGCGGCATACATGGCCAGTGCCGCGGCAACACTCAACCCCTGACGACTCTATTTTTGTAATTTATTTTGGGGGTCCAAATTGAATAATTGAAAGTCAAAACAACGTACTTTCTTGTTCACAGATATTTGGGACCAATGGGAGTATTTTCTAGATTCCAAAACTACCCCCAAATTGGCCTATAAAAATCCCCCTTTGGTATTCATTTTGGAGGGTCAAGTGCAAAATTAGAAAAATTATAGAGAGAGAGAGAGAGAGAGAGAGTTAGAATTAAAAGTGAGAAAGAAGCTTCCTCCTACTATTTTTCTATAAAAAGTGAGTTGTAATATTGTTTTCTTCAATTACCTCTCTTATACTTCACATTCAAATACTCCACAATCACCATTTTTGAGCAATCTTGAGTTAGGAAGCTACTATCATGTTCAAATGTCAATATCTATGAGTGAAATACCAAGCTACAAGTCCAATATCTCATTGATTATCATCTATTGATTGTTTATTTGGTTGTTTACATACCATGTTTATCTCTTCTTACCTCATTTCTTCTTTGATTATTTCTTTGTTTACTTACATGTTTATCATCATCTAGATGACATGTTGTTTGAGGAGAGTGAATCATTATGGATAGTAGCTCTTGACCTCAAAGACATGTTTGATGGATGATGATTCTAACTTCAATACATTCATATGTATTCTTGAAGTCATATTCTCAAACAAAACTATGTTTGTGCAAATAATATTTGGAGTTCTTGATGATGAGTTTGATGTTGATTTCCTAAGTGGTTATAATCTTCTTTGAGTGCTGAAAATGTGCTTTCAAAACCTCTATTTCAAAACCCTCCTAAAATCCCAACATTTGGATTCCAAGAAAATAAACCTTATTTTCTCAAATTCTCAAAACAGTGAGTTAGCTAGCTTTAAAATGACATTCTGACTTCAATACTCAAAGGATGATTATGAGACCAATTGGAAAGTCTTCCTAACTCATCAGAGAACACCCATGATTTTTGGTTTGATTTAAAATCACTTGGAAGGATTCCATTTTGACCCAAACATTCCTTCCAGACATTCTGTTTTCTCTGTCACAGCAGCTTGGTTGATTTTCAACTTGTTTTTCAGAAAACTTTTACAAAGAGAGTGATCCCAACTCATTTTTCCCTTGAACATCAGTGTCTTAGGGAACTTTATGTATAATATGAACCTCCAAATGTTTTGTTTTCATTTTCAAAGATTTTTCTACATTTCAGTCGACAGTATAAACTCTGTTTCTGAGTAACCTCTCTTGATTATATGATTTTTCTCAATCTGTAACTTCAATAGTGAATTGGCTTTTTGACATGTGTTCTAAACACAATAAGGATGATCTCTATAAAATAAATCATGAATTGAAAACATTTCTAACCTCACTTTTTCATTTTTAAAAGATTAGTTCTTTGTTCTGTCCACTATTCATAACAAGCATGTTTTATTTTAATTCTTTGATTAGATGATTACATGCATCCCAAATTAGCTCATGTCTTAGGACATTATTCATACCACATATGTACATATCCTACAATAGCATTCTTCATCAGTCATGCGTATTTTAGACTTCTAAATCACTTTAGCAAAACCATGAACACAAAGCACACTACTACTTTGCATATTCAAGGATCATACACTGCATCCATGCAAGATTTGGAGTTTTTGTGACTCCTAATCTTAGAAGATTATAGGAATGAACTTGATCACACGTTCATGCTCCCCCGATCTAATCTTCCTCTCATCCGTACCGGGGATTATAGGAATGAACTATGGTGTGCGCATTCTCACGATTATAGGAATGAACTATGGTGTGCGCATTCTCACGATGCGTGCAGATGAAAAGGTTGGCGTGCGTACTGGTGGTTTCCCACATGATATTTGATTCCATGTGACAACTTATTGATATGGTGGGTATTTCTGTCCAAAATAATTTGAGAAACTTAAACCAACATATTTTTTAAGTTGTCTTTAAACTAACATCTTTACAATAGAATGTCCTTATATCTAATTGACCAAAAAATTAAAAGAAGGGGGGGTGGAGGATCATTATAGTTGAGGGGAAAAGAACTCTTATTAACATATAAACTAACAAAATATTCAAAAGTTATTTGAAAGTCTTTCTCATTTTTTATCTTACGTTTTTTTAAGAGATTAGAAATGAGATTTTTGGGAGAAAGTTGTCTATTTTTTCCAACATCCAACTAATTCTAACACTAGGGATATTAGGTCATACACGTGTATTAGCCAAAAATCCACATGATTTGGCTTTTTTTTTAAAAGCCACTTGCTACATATTTTTGTCAACAGAAAGCCCCTCTAATAGATAATAAATAAATACAAAAAAAAGATAATATTAAACAGATAATATTATCAGTTAAAACGATTATACTTTTCTTATATTTTGGCCTTTTGTGATGGTTATTTTTTCCATGTATTTCTTTTAGATCTACGCATTGGACTTGAAAATTTTACAAAATAGATAATTTATAGCCTGATTTTGAGATTTTATCTGTCTAATAGATAATATTATCTGTTTGCAGAGAGATAACATTATCTGTCAACTTTAAACCACCATAACTTCTCAATTCTTGTGCTTTTTGGGTGATTTTATTTTAAATTTTGTTTCCTATATGTTTCAAGATCTATGCATCTATGGTGTCAATTTTACGAAATGAATATGTTTTTATTATATTTATGTGAAAATGCAATTTTGTATATTTGTTTATTTTTATTTTTTTCCTCAATATTAATTCATGGTCAATATTGATCTCGTTTGATAGATTTCATTTTGCTGATTCTAAAACATCAAACTTTACGAAAATCGGACTTGTAGAACAAAAATTATAGCAATTTAAACTTATTTAGGCATAAAAAAAAAAGACCTAATGAGTTAAAGAAAAGTAAGATGAGTTTTAGTTAGCAGGGGTTTAATGTGAGAGGCTATGGCCAAAGCTCTCCTAAGACAATAATGCTAGCACACAACACCAACCACAACACAAACCACTACCATGGTTTAAATGCATGTACAATTGTGTACATGCATTTAAACCATGGTAGTGGTTTGTGTTGTGGTTGGTGTTGTGTGCCTAGCAAAACAATAGGCACACAACACCAACTACAACACAAACCACAAGGCATGTTTTAAATGCATGTACCTTGTGCTGTGTGGATATCACGCCCCGACGTAGTATAAATATGGAAAGCGTTTAATTTCCTTTATGGACCCGTAGGTCGCGACAGTTTGAAGGATCGATTCCGTCCCAAATGTCGAACAACAAACATAATAATCAGAGCAGAGCAATCAAGGCTTATAAAATTTTTCTAACTTATTACATCTTATGATACGGGGTCAACTAAGGCACAGACCGCCTTGAAACAAAACAATAACTTAAAGTCTATTACAATCATCCTTATAAACATACAGTTAAAAAAACTTAAACATATAACTTAAAATATGCAATGATGATGACAGTCTCTCTCCCAAAAGCGGCCGTTCTCAATTAGCATAGTCATAAGGCTCAGCATAGTTGTAACCTGAAAAGCCTGAACACGAATGTCCAGGACGCATCAACGTCGTCAGCTTCAAGAAGCTGGTGAGTATTAAAAACATGACTTTGAATGTAAAACATACCCATTTACCTTTTTCCATTTTCAATTTTATAAAAATCAATAGTTTAACCGCAGAAAGGATTCAATTTAGAAACCAACGAGGAAAACATATTCAAAGTCGTTCATTCATAAAGCATATAATCATGTATGAGACAATGCACCACACTCATCTTGTCGACTCTTTTCTCTCGACAGACACAACAACCAACTATCTCACTCCAGTATCTTTGAAACACTAAGATAGGCACACTTTAGCAACGGGGTGCCAGGGAGTGTCCAGTTTGCCTCACACTTTGGTCCGGGGTACCAGGGAGTGTCCATTGCCTCACACTTTGAATACCTAATCCGCCATGCAAACACAGGAGCAACCTCACGCAGTATCCAGACTCGGGTATCAGGGAGTGTCCGTAGGCCACACTTTAGCACTACCATGGGTGCCAGGGAGTGTCCAAGTTCGGCGTCACACACTTTAAAGCTTCCATGGGCGTCAGGGAGTGTCCTTATTTGCCACCGTCGCATTTCAATGATACCCTCGCCGCAACCTCAACCACAACCACAACCACAACCACAACCACAACCACAACCACAATCTCAATCTCAATCTCATACTCTTTCCACACTGACCATTACTCTTTTTCACACTGACTAACACCCACATGCATGTACCACTGACCCCACATGAATGACATGAACTTAAACATAAAGCAAAATACTGAATTAAAGGCACAACGTACGTACGGAGTTTTATAAGTCTTAATACATCGTTCCACTCGTTCAAACACAACCAGTTAAGATTCTGTTTTAATAAATTTCCCAAACAGGGCCTTAACAGTCCTTAAAAGTTGAACCAAACAGTCCTTTAACACAAAACAAACAAAACCAGAATCTGCCAGAAATCACTCGCGCGACGGATCGCTCGCGCAGGCCGCTCGCGCGATCTGCCCATTTTTCAATTTATAATATAAACTCTTCTGTCTACCTGGAAAAGCCAAGGTCGCGCGCGCGGGCCGCTCGCGCGAGAGGTCTCTCGCGCGACCTGTCCAAATTTTATTTTTCTTTTATAAAAACTTTCTTGTCTGCCTGGATCCACGTGGCTCGCGTGAAGGGTCGCTCGCGCGGGCCGCTCACGCGATCGCGCGCGCGAGTTCATGCAGTGTCTTCGTCTTTTTCCTCAGACTGCTCTGTTTCACAAAACAGGGGGTCTTTTGACCCATTTTCGAATCTGTTAGCATATATATCATGTTGTATATAGATCTCTCCCTTTTCTTACAAGGATTACAAATATGACATCAATTAAACATGAATCAAACCATAGCTCTTGAATTTCATGAAAAACTAAAAGTTGTCAAAACTTAATTCTTAATATACTTTTTTATATGGATGAATTAAGCTCTAAAACTTTAGATATAGCATCTAGGGACATAAATCTCTTATAATCAACTCTGAAAACTCATTTTGTTTGAGGTTGAAAAAAAAATCTTGATTTTTCAAGCCATGGATATCAACATAAAAATTTTCATGGAGGTTTACATACTAAGCTATACACACAGAAATTAAGCATGTAATTACATTCATAGTGAGTTAATAATACTCACTGAGATTAAAAGCAGAGAAATTGTTGAGAAAGATAACTAAATCAAGAAACCCAATACAAGCTTGAAGCTATGGTGATGTGCTCTCTCTCTATATAAAACTTTTTGAAAAAAGAACTCTCCAACTCTCTCTGTGTTTGTATATTGCAGAATGTGTAATGGAGAGAGAGGTGTGAGTTATATAAGCAAGTGCTTGAGCGGAACTTGGGCTCCAAGTTGATTCTCAAAGGCTCAACAAATGATTTTAATTTCACAATTTCTAATATGTAGAAAACACAGCACATATACATATATCAATCATATGCAGATTGTTTAACTCAACAATTTCCCAAGGGCCAAGCATAGGTATGTAGGGGGTCAAGTTGAGTGTGTTTGGGAATTAGAGCATATGGCATAAGAATACACATACAAAATTGCAATATCCAAACAAGGCATATCCAATGATTACTTGCCATAAATAGCAATAAAGCAAATGTCATGTCCTTGCTTTACATCACTTCCAAAATCTGTGGAAGTTTAGCACAGCGCGGACAGTTTTGGAAGTGAACTGGTATTTTCGTGGCGCGGTGATCACCACAAAAATACAGAAAATTCATTTTAACGTAAGAAATGTGTAATACCCTTGAAAATTAGAAAATATGGAAAAAGATTTTTGAGTTTAGTTCTGTAATTATTCCCATAGTCTGTCCTACTATACATATTGTTCAAGATTTATAGTATCAATAGTATCCGTATCGCTTTATTAATATGATTTCTAATTGCTATGCCCGACCCGTATATTAATATTGTATTTATAATATTGGTTATCGCTATATTATAATTATAAGTTATAATATATTTCATAGCCGCTAGATAATATGACTGTAGATTATTTTTAATATTCGTAGTCGTGAAGTTTTATAACCATAGTGTATTAATGCCATATTTTAATATTTGCTATCGTATATTAATACAGTGTTGATCATATTATTCATTGTCAATTGATATTGTAACTATAGGACATATTAGATATTCACAGTCATTTACTATTATAACAGTAGGTTATATTGGATACCCGATGTCGTTTTAATTCTGTGACTATAATTAGGATTATTATTATTAATATTAATTTTTATAGACTCAGACTGTATATTAGACCCGAACTGACTGAGCACGCGAACCCGTAAAATCTGTGTTAATTTAGACTGTATAGCACGTATAGCCAAGCGACGGCAAACTATACAATTATAGAAATAGGAATCTTACCCTAAGTGGGTATTGTACTACACCTAAACCTATTGGGTAATATCCTTACCCAAACGCCCCTCTCATAACCATTGGATCTCTCAATCCACCTTCCTCTCAAATCAATCCCTCACCCACATTTCACTCAATCCATCCCACTTGTTCCCCCTTCACCAAAACGCAGCCACACATACACCACCTCCATTTTAACTCACTGCCACCCCATCAAAACACACCACACACTCACGGCATGTATATATGTGGTACATATGATATGTATGTTGTGGGTATAATTGTATTGTGTGTGTATTATTATATATATACATAGGCAGATTTAGAAAGGGGGAGAACCCGAGAGTGAGAGAGAGAGATCACAGTTTAGTCTAGAGAGAGAAAGTCGCGGGAATCCGAGAGACGCCGAGCCCATGCCGAGACCAAATCGAGAGAGGTAAAGCTCCACACCACCTTTGTATATTTCTGCACATTACACGAACATGCACACAGACCCACGTAGCCCCAAAACAGACCCGAGCTCCGTCCATGGCCGAACGGCCATTAAAGCTCGTACCGAGCTCGGGTTTTTGGTCCGTCACCAAAACCCATGAAAATAACGCCAAACTGACCCTAACGACTCCCTCAAGCCTCCCGATGAACGGCTCGGAGGATAGACCGCGTTTGGTCGACCTACGATTGAATTATTCTTTTTGGGTCGTGACTGTTTTTGCCCCCGTACGGACAGACCGTTAAGATCTAGGCTTCAAGACCTATACCATTGGATCGGGCTCATCGAGGCACTCAATTTCGACTTAAAGTTTGCTAATTTTCGTGGAGAAACGAGAGAGTTATGACCGTTTATATAATTGTGTACAAATGTGATACATATACGTATATGTATATGCTGCGTGTATCACTCACGCTGGAAGAAGAAGAGGTTAACATGAGAGTTCCTGGGGTGCATAATGTTAGTTCATTTGCACGGTATGAGTTGTTAATTAGTTTTATTATTTGTTAAGGTTTAAATCATGATTAATTAGTATTAAATAGGGTTATTTAGTATTATATCCCTATAGTATAGGGTTTTCTGGCATTAGGTCCCTGGGTTAAATATTGTTTTGGTTCTAGTCCAAACCCCATTTCATGCCCCAAAATACCCCAGTCCCATTTGCTTATTAAATGTCTTCAAGTCTTGCAACGGTTACCCATTTAATAACCATCATTATCTCAAATTTCTCCCCTAAATTCACTCTCCAAATTGTCCCAAATTCGAAATCGATCATAAAACTCACCATTTACAGCAGTATTCATCATCTCTGTGTTTGATGAAATGGATTGTGAGGATCTGATGAAATGGATTATTAGGATCTACTATTCTTTTTATCATGTTGTTGTCTTTTGAGGCTTTAATCAATACTGGCATAATGGGTGTGTCAAGGATGTTCATGCTATTAACAAGCCCTCGTGCTTTGGGTGCTTGCATGGGAACATGGGAATGGGTGCTGTCAAATTGCGATTTCTGCTGCTAAATTTTCATGGTGAGATCATTTCAGGGTATTGCTGGTTTGTCTTTATTGGTTGCTCTAGCAGGGGTGTGATTTTTCCGTTCTTTTGCTAGGGCAGGGGGAGTATGTGTAGATTCTTTTGGTCCCCTTAATAAGTTGAGTTCCCAAAGGTGCACTCAAAAAATGGAACGGAGGGAGTAGTAGTTTTAATCTCTTCCAGTTTTCCTCTTGGGTTTTTCAGTTTGTGAGGCTGGCTTGGTTTTGTATCCTTAGGATCTAAGTTAAGGATTTGTCTGAGAGTGTGTTGTTGGTTGCTTATATTTAGATTTGGGTTAAATTTACTTTCTTAAAATCGCATTATGCTTGTTTGGATCTAAATTTTGAGAAATTATGAACATAAGAAATATGGGTTTGTGATTTTAACATATCAAACACACTTTCTATATTGTGTCTGAAATGCAAGAACTTGTTTTTTTTTCTTTCATGTACTTACATTGTGAATTTCACAGCCATATCATCAGTGTTAAAAGTCACAAGTGTCAAAACAGCCTTTACAGAAAAAATGATGTAAATTCTGGTATTGTTAAAAGATTGCGAGCATGATGGGTAAAAATGGATGGAATTCACAAATCTGTAGTTAGTAGTGTTTATATGTGGTGTATATGATTTTCACTATTCAAGATGTGGGTGCTGCAGTTCAATATGTGAAATTCACAGACCAAATATCATGGGAAGCAAACAGTCCAACCTGTGAAATTCACAAACTGTCAACCCATCATTATGCAGTTAAATTCACTATTCAAACTTGCGATGCAGAACCATCTGTGAATTTGACACACCTAAATTCAGGAATAAGTGAAAACCAAGAAAAAATTGAAGGCATCAAACAGTTCAACTTGGGAATTTCACAACTGTCATAAAATTGGCCCCGCTATATGTCATAAAATTGGCCCCGACTATATCACACATGCCATTTGACAGTTGTGAAATTCACTAGCAGAATGATGGTCCACACTTGTGAACTCCACAAATAGTATATGGTTTGACAATTTTGTTACCATAATACTTCATTACTTATAAATACAAGAACAATGGCGTTTGTGAAATTCACAGCACTCAAAACAGATTTCCACATTTTACATAAGTGTTGCCTAATGGTTTGTGAATTTCACAGCTCCTGATTCAAGAAATTCAAAATCTAAGGTGTTCAGACCAGCCTGTGTTTGTTAAATTCACCATTCATTTTATGTAGTTTGAATTGTGAAAATCACCAATATATAGTCACGTTAGCATGACGACCTCTTTTACTGGAAAATTGAATAAAACATTGTGCGCACAAACTCACGACTGATGTAAGACATGATTTCAACCTGCAAAAAGAGTCCAATTTGGGCGAAATAGGTGAGAAAAAGAATCCATATGTTTTACTTGTCCACATATTCGGTTCATATAATTGTTTATCAAGCTTACTATGATTCAAACTGCATAATTGACAAAACTAGTGTTGATGTCATTGTTCCTGGTTTATGGTGGTCATATTTGCCAATATATATTGCATACAATATGTCTAATTAAGGTATGTGATAAACATCATAATGCAGAGAATCAATACTTGAAAGAAAACCAATTACACTCCATAAAACTAAAATAAAACCGGAAGAACACCAAATAATTGAAAATACATGACTCAGAAAAAGTTGAGTCTTTTTCTCTTACAAGGAAGGTAAATCATCACGATGCATAGATTAAGGGGTATAAATCGGCAACAATTGACCTACATTTAATTCAATATACTTGAAAGGAAATTTTAGGAAATAAATTCAAGCATTAATTGAATGAAATCATGATTATATAATGGTTATATACAATAATTTATATATATATATATATATCTCCCACAGTATATATAAGGGTATTTATGGGACAAAAAAATCTCTAACCATGATTAAGGTATATTAACTAGGATTATAGGGATCCTGAACAAAATTAGAATTTGGTGTGTCCTTAATCCATGGAAGTACATAAACAATGGATTTAGTGGCAATTCTCTATATTAAATATATAATTAGTGACCTTATATTACAATTTATGAATTAATACTGTTTAATTAGAGCAGTAATTAATTCAGTAAATAATTAGTAGTACTTAGTATTTATTTGAACAAATGTTAAGGGTTAGTAAATAGTTATCATATATAATTTAAATATATAAACGGGTTAAATAGTTTAAAGTGTTATTAAAGGGATCTTAAATTCTGAAATATTATATTTTTCGATTTATTATATTCTGAAAATTTTACAAATTATTTATATAGTATACTTATTATTTATATAGTATAAATAAATAATAAGAATTAGTTTTAGATTATATTAATTAGGTAATAAATACCTAATGGTTATTTTTAAAAAATTTAGAAAATCATATGGTTGATCCCAAGGCCCAATGCCCTTGTCGTACAAATTATTTATTTATAAAACACAAACTTTAGTATTTATATTATAGTTATTATTTATTTTGGTTTAAATAAACAATAAATATTATTACTCACTTAGATTTAAATAGATATTTAACATTTATTGTCCATGTTAAATTCTAGAAAATTATACTTGTTATTTTAAAAGTATTTAAGTCATGTTTTATAATCTATTAAATTATAAAACTACGTTCTGGGTATTTTCAGTAATTATCAAGGAGCCATTTATGCAATGTTTAAATTACTGTAAATACCAAACGAGCTCCGAAAATTATGAGAAAAATGTCACTAGCCTATTTTAAGGCCTTAATTTAATAAAAATATTTATGAGGGCCAAATGTCTTCCTAAATTATATTTTATAATTAGGGTGTTCTTATGTCTATTATTAAACGTTTAGAACTTCAATAATTCATATTAAATAAACCGTAGCTCGGAAAAAAAAAAAAAAAAAAAAAGCGCGGTCAGTTCCTAGAGTCTTAGAATAATGTCTAGAACATCCCCTTAAAGTTTGGTGACCTTCCGACACGGTAAAAAAAATACAGCTTATCTTTAGAGCCCAAACTGGTATAGAAAACCCAGCCTTTTATGCGACGGACTCCGATTTGAGTCTAGTCAATGGCGTTGGACTCAGAATAATGTCTAGATCATCATGTTGAGATTTAGGAACCCACCCTGCACAATTACCGTTATGCCCCTGATTTTAGTAAGCTTATTAATCAACGTTCTATGTAATTTTATATTTTTATAGGAACCACTACGCTAACTATTACGCACCCGCTTCAAGGTGAGTCGTCCTAACTCACTTGGTATATTATAGAATTATTCTTTGATCATATATGTATGCCCAGTGCGTCCTGTGTGGATGATACTGATAAGTATTAGTTATGTGAATGTTGAGATTCCTACTTGTATGATGAGCGCACGTTAGTTAACTATACTCCATGCTTAGTTAAATATTCGTTGATATTCTTGTTTATCATGATTTCCCGTTTATACAGTTACATGAACATTCATATGAACATGGTCGAGTCATGATGTCAATGTTGACGTTTGCATGGTTAGTCACGGGGACTAACCCAGTCATAATGTTACACATTGAATGGACCGCAGTGGTCCAAGTGATACAGGCAAGTAAATGGGAACAACGATGAAACTGCTATAGGGCCCTGCTAGGCGACGATAGCCAGAGTTTCCATTGAAATTATTGAAGTTATGTATGAATTAATGATGATACACTATAGGGCCATTCTAGGCGACGATAGCAAAGTATCCATCAGAATACAATAGTTACTTTTTGAATGCTATAGGGCCATGCTAGGCGACGATAGCGCTGTAACTATTCTATTCTCCAGGTAAGGTCACGAGGACCTAAGAGTACAATGATTACACTCTTTCTTTTTAAAACCAAAAACTGCTATAGGGCCCTGCTAGGCGACGATAGCAACGTAATCATTCTACTCTGAGCTAACGGCGTTACACTGGTAATGTAATAAGTCACATGAGTCAGTTGTGGTGTCTGTAGTCGAGTAAAGTCGAACATATCGATGGTGCATCGTATCTTATCTCATTCATATTACTGTCATAAATCATATGTATAGAGATAATGCTTATCAAATGTTTAAATTCGAGATATCTGTTGTGCTTGTATATTATTGTTTGTATTAGGAGTGATCGGTTAGGTCAACTCACTTAGCTTCAAAAGCTAATGGCTCTCCTTCCTGCCCTGGACATATCACGTCTAGATTTCACAGGTGACGACTTTCAAGACGAGGTCTACCCAAAGGGACGCGGCAGATGTACAAATTGAAGTGAAGGACTACGACATAGTTGTATTTAGAATTACTTAACTTGCTTTATTATCTTCTATCTGAGGTAATGCTTTAGATATGTATTGTATATAGATCGCCCTAGACTGCCTTATAGATCTTTTATTTAGACTCATGATGTAATAACTAGATCCCCGACATTTGAGTTCTATTGAAGAACACCAATAGATGTTTTTATGCTTCTGCTTACTCTGTTAACCATGTGTAGACGTAGAAAAGACAATCAGTTAATGTAACTCGTCATTCCCTATGGGTCCAGAAAGGAAATTTTAAATTTTCCCTATTTTTGGCTACTCCGGGGCGTGACAAAATGGTTTTCTGGTTTTATAAAAATACAGTTTGAATTAATAGAAATATAAGATTTAGTCCCTCATAATTGGTCAAAGGAAGATTTAGTGTATTTGAATTTTCAATCTCTTAAATTCATCCTTGATAATAAAGAAAACATAGGAATTAGTCCCTTCCCCCAATTATCTGAATTTTTTATAGACAAAATTGTCCTTCATTAAATATATATATATATATATGTGTATCATTACCTAGAAATTAGGATATTATAATTGGAAACCCAATTATATCAACATACGTTTCTCTCTCTCTCTATCTCTCTCTCTCATTACCTCACTTTGTCTCTCACGATCTCAATCTCTCTCTCTCTATGGTCAGATTGTCAATTGGGTTACTTAGATGTTGAAGGCCCAAAACCTTCATTCAATTGTCAATTGGGTTGCTCTGCAATTCTGTTATCGAACAAATCATCGGACAAATATAGATCCAAATACAAACTGGCTCACGTAGTCAGAACTCATCTCGGAGCGGATGACCCTGCCTACAGTTGCGTTTACCAAGAACAGGACGATGATGGAAAAATCGGAGTTTCTCTGTCTAAAGATATCATGGCGATTGCCGATGGGGCACTCAAGGCTAACATCACAACATTGGGTCCATTAGTTTTACCTATCACTCAACAATTGCTGTGTTTGTAGATTTCGGTGGGGCACTCAAGGCCGTCATTTCGGTGGGGCACTCAAGGCCGTCATTTCGGTGGTGAAAGAACAGGATTGGAGATGGGTCCGAAAAGAAAAGCAAAACAAGTTATGGTTGGGTGAGAAATTTTGAGTAGTTTGTAGATTTGATTTGTGTGTAGGTGTGAGAAATTTTGTGTTTTTTTGGGTGAGAAATTTGTAATTGAACTTACATCAAAATTCTAGATCTGAAAATTTCTCACCAAAATAGATAAATCTTTGGATTTTCAAGGTGAGAAATTTTTCATTATGGTTGGATGTGAGAATTTCTCACAAGAGAAAAAAGTGCGAAATTTCTTACCGTAATAGATAAATTTCTCACACGTGGTTGGTATTGGTGAGAATTTCTCACTATAAAATCTGTAATAGATCAAATTTATTTATTAACTCTCTCTCTCTCTCTCTCTATATATATATATATATATAATATGTATAACAAATCAGGGCTTTGAATTTAAAAACCCTGATTTATAGGAGTTGGGTATTTATTAAATTTTCCCTTTTAATTCTCTCTTTCTATATATATATATATATATATATAATAAATTTGGATTTTGAATTTCAAAATCCTGATTTTTGGGAATAGGGGTATTTTGGTCTTCAAAATAGATGAGGGACTAATTTCTAAATTGACTTATAGAATGGATTAATTTCTAGCAAATGCTACAATGAAGGACTGAAATCTAACGGACCCTTGAATTAAAAGGTAATATTTCCACCGTTTTGAAATACAAATTTTAAAATTCACACAGGTATTACTAACTTTATAAAAATTATAATTTGATCCCAAAAGAATTTTAATCATGAAATAAAACAAGAAATCAGATCTAACATATAAGAATTGTAAATAAAAAATGAGATCAACAATACAGATTAATCATGGAAATTCAAATTGAATTTAAATATGTCAAATGCAAATACCAGAAATTAAATAAAAATGCAGGTTGTTACAGTGGATTTTTCACACAGGGCCCACAACGTATCCTTGTAAGGACGAATTAACACGCTACATAGTTGGTAGGCTAATTAGTGATTTTGTAAAATCATGTAGGACCGCGTTTTAGCAACCAAACAAAACTTAGATGAAAACTGTTACTCCCTCCGTTCCTTTTTTTGAGTCCATCTTTGGGAACTCAACTTATTAAGGGGACAAAAAGAATCTATACCTACTTTTCACAATTGCCCCTAATCATTACAATAACTTTTTTAGTTTTGTCTTGGTGCAGATTTCAAAGAAAGGTAGTTTTGGAAAGTATTTAAAAATTGTATGCCAATTTAGGAAAGTGAACACTAATTTTGGAACATCCCAAAATAATTTTGGGTCATCCCAAAATGGAATATAGGACTCAAAAAAAGGGACGGAGGGAGTATAGTTTATAGTTTTCACTCGTGAAACAATGAATTAGACGTATAAAACTTTTCAGGGAATAATTAGAAGTTTTGAGAACTCGTGGGAAGGTAAACACAATTTCCAAGAGTGCTGCTTATAAATAGAAAAAGGTGAGATATTTTTCAAAATATCTCAAAACGTAAAGCTGAGAGCTTGGGAGATTTGGGGATTTTGGGATCTTCGAACTTCACGACCCAAATCGACGAACTTCTGTCCGTCAGTATTTTACCAAATTTCATATTCGGACTCCTAGAGGTAAGGCCGTCGTTTTGATATCCACTAGGTCTTCTTTGGATAAATTTTCCGAAAACTCATTTTTGGGAACTTTCATAAAAAGATGATAATCGAACTTTTGAAACATAGGAATCGTATTAGACGAACTTTGACACGTTCCTTGTGCTCGGGTTTTCCTTGGAATGGGATTTAGGAGCATTAATTGGAGTGCATGTACCAGCCATCGTTGTGGAGTCGTTCTAGGCATGAGATCGCACGTTTGAAAAAAAAGAAATGGGATCTTACCTAGTCGTGTGGACTTATTGGCGAGGAGTCGCGGACTAGGAGTATGGACCATACGCGTGAAACTCCGGAGACTAGTATGAAATGTAGTGATGTGAATGCGAGCATGCATGTTTATCTTTCATGTGTATCGTTAATTTATTCACTAAGCACTAGTTTTAATGAATCGAAATATGTGTGGTTATTTAAATAACAATTGCAGGTGTTAATATTGGCGAGGAATTGTGGAGGTGGTCACGGGATGTTGGGAGTTCACTTAGAAGGCAACTCATCATGTTTATCTCGTAGTTTTGTAATCAAATGTTGTTTAGTTTGTAATATATGTTTAGCTTGTGCCGGTTGTTAAACCGTACAACTTGTAATAAGACTTTATATGTGAGTACGACACTAAGTTCACCTTAGAAGCTAGTTTGTCGAGACGTGTGAAACTTGTACTTATGGTACTTGAAATCTGAGGTATGGTTCTGATATAAATGGGTTTACATATTTTACTTATCAACTTCATGTTTTGATTTAATGAGTGAGGTATTTTACATTTGCAAGGGTTGCTTGACCTTAGGCAATATCCTTATCAACTTCATGTTTTGATTTAATGAGTGAGGTATTTTACGATTGCAAGGGTTGTTTGACCTTGGGCAATATCCTAGTGCATAAAATAAAAAAAAAGGAATGCTGTCAGGGGGTTATTCGATCGGTCAAAGGGAACAATTCAACTAGTCGAAGTATCCTCTGCTTTGAAGGATTATTACCGAGGGGTCAGTCGACCGATCGAGCGAGGCATCTCGACTGGTCAAAATGCCCCCTACATGTTTTCTTTTTCTATCTCTTCCGGGAATTATTTTAATATTTTGATTGGTTCTCAGGATACCTTTAGGATTTATTTCAATGTAAATTCATCTGTTTCAAAATATAATTACATTTTCAAATTTATACAGATTTTACAATTTGGATGGTATTATTTTTAAAATAGTTGAATACTCAATGTTGTTTTTAAGTATTATTACATCTCGACCAGTCGAAATACCCTCTGCGTGTTTTCTTTATTATTATTTGGGAAACATGTTATCACAAATCAATCAAATTTACTAATTCCTTTTATAATAAGGAATTAACTTCACTAATCCGTACATTTGTCACCCTATTTATCGGCAAAAAAAATTCTTTCCAGCATAAACACTATGTTTAGGTGCATTACTATGTTATAGAAATCATATGGAATTCCCATTCAATTTTTAGAATGTAAAAATCAAACATCCTTTGGTCTCTCGGACTACTTTACAGATTTAGACAACGAAAAAACGAAGGGTAATAAAACCATTTTCTTAGTGTTCTTTCATTCTTTAATGAATTTTTTTTAATAATAATAACATTAGAATTTGGTAGTTTCCTAAATGTAGTAAATAAAACAAAGGTAGGCAAGTGACTCAACAGATTAAAATATATAATTTGTTTTCGACCCTATTTTCTTTACCCACCCCTAACAGCTGGCTGTTCCTAATAAGAAGTTTGAATTAATAGATGAAGTAACACTAACCAAAATTCAAAGAACTGCACAAGGGGCTTAGAATGCTAAAGGATAATAGTTGATGGACAAATACTTTACTTAAATACTAACAAACACACGATTTCTCTCTTGGGAGATTTTGTAGGGTTTGGATAATTTTAGTGGATCCCACAGTATCACACAAAAGAGATATAAAGTGTTTGTGTAAAGTATTTGTATCCCTGACATTATTAGAATGCTAAATGTAAGTACTATACATATCATAAATGTCTAAATGTTATTTCAGATGTCATAAATATAAGTACTGTACATATCAAAATTTGTCAAATATAATCACTAAGGTATATATTTGAATTGTCGGTAACTCTCACTCCTAACATAAACAAATCACCATGGATTTACTTATCTTGATCTAACTAGAGCATGCCAAAGATTGATATTTTTTCACCAAATTTCTATCCTAATAGACACAAAATTAATAGAGAAAATTACTACTATTACGTTATATATCAACATGTTATCTAGGCCCCCTAAAAAATATGTAGCCCACGTTATTGGAAATTGCATTTTTAATTTGAGACTTTTTAGCATTTTATATTTAGACCCCCTTTCAACTTATGTTTAGCCTCTCTTAAATCATGTTTAGGCCTCCAAAAGGGTCTAAAGTCTAATTTAGTATCCTCAACTACATATATATATATATATATATATTGATATACATGTATATACAAATCAAAAGCAAATGCCCCTAGAATTTTGAAAATTACACTTTTAGTGTAAGAATTTTATGAGTTTTAGAAATAGGCCCCCTAGATTTTGAAAGACACTATACTATATTTACGTATCACCAAATAGACTCATATTATAAGTGGATACAAAAAAAATGCCAATTATGTATAAGTAGACCCTAACAAATCGCCAATTATACATCAATCGATCCCAAAAAAACTGCCTCGGGGGAACACCCGTGTAGCCTAGGCCCATCCTTACCAAAATTTCTGGCTCCACCCCTGGATACACACACCCGCATGCGCACACAAGCAAACTCCAACCCCAACCCAATCCCAAAGCCCCACACTGACCCACAGCAAAGCCCACAAGGGCTTCTCATTTTGACTGAAGAATAAGTGGAGGGCAAGCAACTAAAATTCCCAGCTATAATACCCTAACAGACACCATAAATTCACCCAAAAAAAATATGCAAGG
The DNA here is from genome assembly GCA_033977485.1 of Hydrangea macrophylla. NCBI lineage: Eukaryota > Viridiplantae > Streptophyta > Magnoliopsida > Cornales > Hydrangeaceae > Hydrangea > Hydrangea macrophylla. The sequence continues at coordinate 90,430,531 of CM066986.1, forward strand.
ACTTGCCTGCAAAACTTTTTTCCTGCCATTGATATCAATGAGTATAAAAGAAACAACAATGCCAGGGTGACAAACGTTTTTTACGAACACTTACAAAGTACAAACACACTCTATCTTTCTCTTGGGGGCACTGTGGGGTCTACTGAAATTATTTGGACTCCACAATACCACTTAGGAGAGAAATATAGTGTTTTTGTAAGTATTAATAAAAAGTATTTATCATCCAAATATTACTCTAAAAAGAATAAATAAACTCAAGAATAGGGCTACATACACACTTTTTGACACACTTTTTGACACACAACTTTAAATGCATGTACCCTGTGTTGTGGAAGTGGTGCATAAAAAAGTATAAAAAATTCAAACAACACAAAGTACATGTGTTTAAAGTATAGTGTATCAAAAAGTATGTCAAAAAGTGTGTGTACCAAACATTTCCCTAAACTCAATAATTGAAGTAAGCAATAATAACGTCTCAACAAATATTGAATCAACATTGATACCAACATTTAATAATAATAATATTATTATTATTATTATTAATTATAAAAAGAAGGCATGATTCAGGCCAACAGACACCACAATCATCGACTATATTTTATAAAAATAACACTAGTATCGTGAATCATGAGCACGGTGCGCAAAAGGGAGAAACTGTGACAATTGAGTTATAGTCTGCTTAATTTCAAATGTCTTTTTTAAGTACACTATTTATGTGCATATAAGTAGAAGGGGCTTTGGCTGCTTAAATAAGGATCTCAAATTCGAGTCCTTGTGTATGCAAAAAACTATCTTGAGAGAAGTACCTACTTTAGTACTCGACACTACCTCAGAGGATTATTCCTGAGCGAAAGACGTGGGATACCTGGGAAACCAAAAAACTAAGGCTTAGTTTGGCCCCCATGTGGCTTTTTAAAAGGAGCTAATGAAATTTATTACTAAGTTTTTAGATAATTTTATACAAGTGACACACTACTCTTCAAAAAGACATCATGAAACCAAAAAGCAACCTTGGGCTTTTAAAAGCTCCATTCTAGAGCTTTTAAAAGCTCCCTCCAAAAAAGCCCTAAGTTCAATTTTTGCAAAGCTCATAAACTAGTTACCAAATGAATTAACATTAAATTGTGCTTTAAAAAAGGAGAAGCACCATGTGGGGGCCAAACTAAGCCTAAATAACATTACTCTATTCATTATTGTATTAGGCGTACAATGGCTCCTCCAAAATTCATGTTCTCTGTTTAGACTTTTGAGGCTGAATTACATTATGTCCTTTATATACACCAGACTTGGATTGAATGGATTACTACCTACACAACTCAGAGTCAGAGTTGTAGCCATGGAACCCAAAACTCACCTAACCAGCTGCTCAATCAACCCAATGTCGGCCGATGATGGTAAGTTGCATATAGCAATGTTTCCATGGCTTGCCTTCGGTCATATAATTCCATATCTAGAGCTAGCCAAGCTTATTGCTCAAAAGGGTCATAAAGTCTCCTTCATATCAACCCCTAGAAACATAGACCGCCTCCCAAAACTTCCTCCAAATGTAGCAAATCTGATAAATCTAGTGAAGCTTCCATTGCCAAAAGTCCAAAATCTCCCTGAAAATGCAGAGGCCACTATTGATTTACCTTACAACAAGGTCAAGTACCTCAAGATTGCCTATGATGGCCTCCAACAACCCATTACTGATTTCCTAAAAGCTTCATCTCCTGATTGGATTTTTTACGATTTTGCCCCTTACTGGTTGGGCCCAATTGCTTCAGAACTCAATATTTCAAGTGCTTTCTTCAGTATATTCATTGCTGCTGCTTTGGTCTTTGTTGGGCCTTCAGAATCAGCGATGGGAATCAAACAAGATCGCACTAAACCCGAGGATTTCACGGTTCGGCCGCCTTGGGTTCCGTTTGAGTCAATGGTCGTGTTTCGACTCTTTGAGATTTTGCGTATGTCTGAGGAAACGATTAATGACGACCATGAAAGTGTTTCAGATTTTTATCGATTCGGATCGACGATTCAAGGGTGTGATATTCTTCTTGTGAGAAGCTGTTTTGAATTCGAACCAGAATGGTTAAAACTTCTCCAAGAAATTCACCGGAAACCAGCTCTTCCGGTGGGCCAGCTACCCACCACAGCATACGATGAAAATGACGACAAAGACAAGGCGGATTCATGGAAGGCAATGAAACAGTGGCTCGATAAGCAAGAGAAAGGGTCGGTAGTCTACGTGGCATTCGGGAGTGAGATGAAACTGAGTCAACCTGAAATCACCGAGTTAGCTCTTGGGTTGGAAATGTCAGAGCTACCATTCTTTTGGGTTCTAAGGAATCGTCGTGGTTTGGCAGACACTGAGTTGATTGAGTTGCCAGAAGGATTCGAAGAACGAACCAAACAACGTGGGTTAGTATGCACGAGTTGGGTACCTCAACTCAGGATACTGAGTCATGACTCGGTGGGTGGGTTCTTGAATCACTCAGGTTGGAGTTCAGTGGTTGAGGCAATACAGTGTGAGAAAGCTCTTATATTATTGCCCTTTTTAGGAGATCAAGGGTTGCATGCGCGAATTTTGGAAGAGAAGAAGATAGGGTATTCGATACCAAGAGATGACCGTGACGGGTCGTTTAGCAGTGACTTGGTGGCCGAGTCATTGAAACTGGTCATGGTTAAAGAAGAAGGGATGATATATAGGAATAAAGTTAAGGAAATGAGAGAAGTGTTTGGAGACTGGAATATACAAGACAAGTACGTGAATAATTTATTGAATTATGTTCAAACCCATAAGCATTGAGCTCAATACTTGTAATGTTCTATTATGGCTCTTCATCTGTGTTATCTACGATTGCTTTGATTTTTTTTTTTTTTTTTTTTTATCATTTGATGTGTAGTTTGGTGCGAGGATATAAGTATCAGGGTCCGAGAAGGTTGGGAGGTTTGAACCCTGGTATAAGCGTAGTATGTAAAGCCTTTTCACCAGTTAGGCGAAATTGTTGATCTATAATGGCTTTGATTTAGTACTATATATTTCGTTTTTGCTTGATTATATTTGTCATTTTGGTAAATCGGCGAGGACATTGGGAATCCATTAAGTAGAAATTATTGTCGCTGCTGTTATTTGGGAAACGTTTTATCACAAATCAATCAAATTTGCTAATTATTTGTCATAATAAGGAATTAACTTCACTAATCCATACATGTCACCCTATTTGTCGGCCAAAAAAAATAAAAAATCTTTCCAGCATGAACACTATGTATAAATGTTATTTCAGATGTCATAAATGTAAGTAATGTACATATCAAAATTTGTCAAACACAATCACTAAAGGTATATATTCGAATTGTCGGTATTTCTCTGTCCTAATAACATAAACCAGTCACCCTGGATTTACATGCCAAATATTGATATTTTTTCACCAAATTTCTATATATCCTAATGGACAAAAAATAAGTAGTACAGAAAATTACTATTACGTTATATATCAACATATTATCTAAAACGCAGATAATAAATAAAGGGGGAAAATCATATGATTAATTCGTGTAGATTTTACTTGCATTCTTTAACTTGTGAGAATAGGTGGAGTGGATTTCTAGTGTGCATATTTAGTTTTTTCTCTAAAGTAGTATTTTATTACAATGTGTCACAAACCCCCGCCCCCAGATAATAAAAGAATAATTCAAAGAAAGTACAAATAGGGATGATAAGCAAAATACTTCAGAGATTTAAAAGTATATTATACACAATCATGTACCTGAATTAAAAAAGTGATTAAACTAATTAAGAAGTGTTGCTGTAAATTATTTTAGCTCCGGTCTCATTCCTAGCAAGCTCTTGCCCATGGCCAAACGCGGCCTTAGCTGGGCTCCTAGTGAAATTTGGCACACACTCACTCTCAAAGCTAAAACTCACTTGTGCTGTTGGTGTTTTGCCAATAAAGTGCACTTAACTTCCTTATTTTGCAAACTATCATTGACACACACTTAAATTATAGGAAAATGCTAAGTGTAAAAAATTCAAATAGCACAAGGTACCAGCATTTAAAGTTATGTGTAAAAAAAAGAGTGTGGTTCACTGTGTGGGTTTAGTAGTGCTCTAAAAAATTATATACACCACGCGGTTTGGATCATGTAACCACTCCATGCTATCTACATATAGTTTTGCAATTTTCAAAAATCGGGGGGGGGGGGGGGGATGTTGTGCCACCCCTGGGGTCAATGTAGGTTCGCCCATGACAGCACCTTACCCCAACTCGAAAGGTATGTACAATCACATGACTACAGCATCCTAGCCTAGCTCGAAAGGTGTATACTATCCACCAGTCCAGCTCGACATGGAATAGTATATTAGCGCAGTACCTGCATGACTATCTTAATCCCAGTCATCACATGGCTATAGTACCCCAACCTCGCTGGAAAGGTGTATGCTATCCACCAGCCTTGCTCGAATGGAATAACATATTAGTACACTAACTGTAGGACTTTCTTAGCCCCAACCATCTCAATACAGACTATCTTAATCTTACATTGTTCAACAGGTCTCGGCCTTAATCCAATCCACAAATCAAGTGATAACAGTGCACGGATGACAATTACATTAATATAATTATGAAAATTTAAAAGACATGGTTCACTATAGGTAATAAGATTCCAATAAAATTGTCACGCCACAGCGTAGCATAAATGTGAAAAGCATTTAATTTCCTTTATGGATTCGTAGGTCGCGACAGTTTGAAGGATCGATTACGTTCCAAACGTCGAACAGTAATGATATAAAGAGTAGAGCAATTAAGGCTTATAAAATTTTCCTCATTTAATAAATATTACAGTACGTGATCACCTAAAGGCACAAACCGCCTTGAAATAAAATAATATCTGTTACAGTCATCCTTATTACAAATTCAGTTTATCAACTAAGACGGTATAAAAATAATTATTTCTTTTCATAAGCAGTCATTCTCAATTAGCATAGTCGTAATGTTCAGCTCGATCATAACCTGAAAAGCCTAAACACGGATGTCCAGGACGTATCAATGCCGTCAACTTTACGAAGTTGGTGAGTATTAAAAATATAACCTTGAATGTAAAACATACTGTCACGCCCCGGAACCACCCAAATTATCCTAGGACACGTGGCACGCCACCAAGGCTTAACTCAAGTGATTAAAGTTCCAAAATAAGTTTAAAATAAACTTAAACCAAAGAAGCTCAACAATTTAAAAAAAAAAAAAAACAAAACCCTGTCTTTGCAATTAGCCAGAAAAACATGTGATTTAATATTACCAAATCACAAGTTAAAATCAACACTAATGCTTAAAGCCATCCAAAGTCATACAAAAGTCACAAACATGAGCTTCCAAGTTCAAGCAAGAGTTTTTAAATACTTTAAGAAAAATACTAAATATAACCATTTACAACCAACCCATTAAATAAATCTCCAAGTTCAAACGTCCTAATCTAATAATATTAGACATAGCAACACTACGATAAAACACAATCCCAACTAACATAGTCCAACCATATATTACAGGAGTTAAGTTACAACCCGACTAAAGTTTAAAGCTTAACTAGAAATATTACATAAGTCTTAAACCAACCAAAGTATGACTCGCACTGTAAACCAGATTAAAACCGATTACAACTATATTGCAAGTTTAGGACTAAAAATGCAAGTAGCTATTAACAATGTTACAACTCTCTCAAAACCCATAAGCCAGCCAAGCCACTTCCTAGCTCACTTTCCCGATTCCTCGTCGCGATCACCTATGATGGTTATTCAATAACCACTACAATATATAAGCTATATGCTTGTGAGCAATGCCAATCATGAGCATGGATAATAAACACGCTCAATTCAACATACTACAAAGAACTATAATTTCTGGCAATTACTAGTTCACTCCCACCACTACCGGCTAGCCCGCGGCTCCACTCCCCAAGCCCACGTGACTAGTCATGACCCACGGCCTCACACGTGCGGTCCCATAGGCCTCTTGCGGCCGTGGTCGTTACCACAAAGATTACCTCATGGTGGTATAGAACTAGCAATTTTCATTCACCCAAATAGGCAACTCAACATGCTCATTTAATCATTATACCTTACTTTCACAAATAAATTGGGCCTAATTTAGCCACATGAATTTTGCCCAATAATAAACTAAATAAATTAAATTAAGCAAATTAGGCATGCTTTGGCATCACAATTGAACCCAACATGAAAATCATCCAAATGTCAAAATTAACATCACTCACCTCTTGGGTATTGTAGACACCCCAATTTTGACCTAACGTCGAATTTAGGAGAGTGTCACCTCCGTATCCGATGATGACAAGGACCGAAAAATTGAAGTATTCCAAGCTCTTCAGAAAATCTCCAAAACGCGATAAAATTTCACAGAAAGAGGAAAAATACCAGGTATTCAGGAGAATTCAGGAAAAAGACATGATTTTTTGGAAAGGATCTTCAAAAATAATTTGTTTCAAAAAGAGAAAAGACCTAAAAAGGGGAATCTCACCAAAAAACGGCACACGGCGGATTCCGCGGCACTCGATGAGTGCCGCGCGGCATTCAGAAAGTGCCGCAGCGGCATTCTCCGAGTGCCGCCACGGCATTCTCCGAGTGCCGCCACAGATTTCTGACTGCCGTTCACTTTTTAAGTCTGTATTTTGCAGTGCAATACGTATGCGCATGCAGATAAGAACAAAAAACTGATAAAGTAAGACTGACAAGAACGCGGCAATTAATTAAATGCCGCGGCAATTAATGAGAGCCGCGCGGCACTCACGAAGTGCCGCAACGGCAGATGTTGAGTGCCGCAACGGCATTCACGAACTGTCGCGGCAGGTTTCTGACTGCCGCGCTGGGCAGCAGTCTGTCTAATTTCAGAAAGTACACATTGTACCACCAAATGAGAGAATTACACCTGTTTTTTGCTCCGAAATTCACCAAAAATAGCTGGTATTCTTGCCTATAAAAGAGAAGGGATCTTGTTGGTAAGGGAGGACCAAGAGAAAAAGGCATTTGGGGGGGGGGGAAACATATACAAAAAAAACTTCCATTACACCCACATTTGAGAAGGAAAAGAGAGAGTTTTGGGAGAGCTTGAAGGAGAGTTTGGATAATCTTCAAAAGAAAACTTTGAGGATAATTTGGAGGTGATCCTCTAAACCTAGATTATTAGCTTACTCTTTCTTCTCTTGAAATCTTTAAATCTTAGAATATTTCATCATCTTTCTTTGTTTTAAACTTAGTAGTCTTTTTGTTCCCAATACTTCTTTTTTTTTGTGTCTATCTTCTTCTCTTAAAGGTCTTGGAGATCTTCAATATCTCTATTGATCTCTTGAGCATGATCCTTTGAATCTCATGTAAGCTCATGCTCTACATGGAAGTCAAAACTTGATCATCACTTTATTTCACATAGATAGGACCCAAGTCCATATTCATGACTTGGATCCTCTAAACTTGGTGTCTCATGGAATCATTTCCATATTCCTTTGAAAACTACCAAGTATTAGTTGCACCTTCATCTCCAATGACCATTAAATGGTAGGAGAATATAGTTTTGAGTCTAAATCCATCTCCATGGTTTAGATTTCCCTATCCTTTAGATTTCATGAAGTCAATCCATGTTTCATTTGAAATCTATGAAGAACAAAGGTTTGTAGTCTCCCATGGCCATCAAATGGTAGGAGAAATGGTTTGGTTTAAACCCAACTTCATGGTTTAATAGTTGGAGTTACCAAATAAAAGTTGAACTAGCAAAATAAAAACAGTGAATTCACAAACTGTTTTTGATCAAGGATTTTTAGTTCGAAATCTAACCGTTGAAATTAAGTGAAACCAACGGGAAAGCATTAATAACACATTGTTCTACCACTGTAATTTTTGTTTTGAGGTGGTTTCATGTTTAGAAGGGTTTGATCATGGGTTTTGTGAGTCAACTACAATCTGCCCAGAGTTTCAGAATAGTTTCAGAACAGCAAGTCCATTTTAAAATTCATAAATCAGAAGTCTAATAGAGTTTTTGGGGTCTCTAATAATTTTTTCTTGGTACCTTAATATGTTAGTAAGATCCCCTAAAAAGAATGAAGCATTTCGGATTATTTTACTATTTTTAAAAAATCAAACAAAATCTCTGGACAGAGAGTTGTACATCTCTGAGTGATGTCTGGTGTTTGTCCTTTTCCCAGAGATCCGACCGTTGAAACCTTGATTTTCTTTTTGATTTGGAAACTAGACTCACAGGGGCATCTCGTGTCCAAAATTCACCAAGATCAAACCATGAGAGATGTGCTTTTTATTTCTTTTCAATTCTGGTCTGCTCTCTGCAATTTTCAGAGTTTTATGACACATTTGACTTACTTTGTAATTAAGGATCTAAATGACTTTTCTATGATCTAGGGCTTAAACCATGCTTTAATAATGATTAGTTGAGCTTGAATTCAAAGTTTAAGAGTATTTCATAGTTTATCCTTGTCGATGTACATATTCATCTATATGATTCGACACTTGTATTTAAGACTTATTTGCTTTGGATTTAATTACATTAAGATAGATGTAAGTTAGAAATTTGGGATTGTCATTTTTAACATTGTGTTTTGCATATCATGTGGACTAACCCTTTGTTTTGTAGCGCTATTAAGGTACGATTTCTAGAACCCCTCTTTAGTTTATCTTAATTTCTTGTTTTTTTTATTGATTTTTCGACTTAATGCGCGACACCTTAGAATTAGGTTTTGCCTTATGTGTATATGTGATTAGAGACTCTTTTTAAGATTTTCTTTTGTTCGCATGCATTGCACGTTTATTATCGCTGCTGGATTCCGGGTAAGTTCACTTGTTCTCTATTACATATCATATCGCTTGTTACCTGAATTATGTGGCTTTTGAATGATATTTTGTCAATTGCAATTTTACACCCTTTGGACATGCTTTTGTGATGTATATGTATATATGTATTAGTTGAGGGCATGCTTAGATTAATAAATTTGATTAAAAGGATGTCGAGTAGAGGCCTATCGCAAGATAGGATGAGAGAGGGTGTTTTAGTCCGATGGGCTCCTTCCTCTCTCATTCCATAATCCCCGGACCTAGTTAATCTCTGGTTTCTAAAAGATCAGTTTGCTTTTAAAATGGTTTCTTAATTTTCCTTTTAAAAATTAAGTGGCGACTCATTTTGTTTTTGAATTTGATTTTGAAAAGCTGTGGGTAAGTCAAACCTGCGATATCCACAATCTGGCGACTCTGCTGGGGATCCAACCCAGAATCTCTGGTTTCGCAGACCAGAATTCTGATTTTGGGTTCACTTGAGGATTAGACTTGAAAAATGTCCTTTTAATCAAATTAATTAATCTTTGTGTGTCTGTTGCATTTCACTTGCATGTCCAGCCAGTCGATTGCACGGAACTATGACCTTGGAGGCTCGGGGCAACCCGGTCGGTCAAGTCATCATGGGACTGTGTGATCACCCTTGATCTCGTACCATGATTTGGTATATGAAGCATCCTATCGGGTGTGTGTCAAGGGTCCCTTATTTGACCAAAACCCAGCCTTTGCATAGTAGTTTCTATAGAACCTATCAAATTTAGGAAATCAATTCTTGATTAGGGTTATGTGCTAGGAAGTTTTGTATGCCCAGAAGGGATTACTTGAGATGATGACGATACTTGCTTGATGAAAGATGAATAATCTTTTAATCACCTTTTAGCAATTTCTCCTCGTGTTACATGACATTTGGAGGACATGCCGAATCTTGATTATAAGATTATACTTCCTATATCATGTTTAGTTAAGCATCATTGACCTTGTATGTATCCAAATTCATGGAAAGTACGGTGATAATCCTGTCATGTGATCCTTCTACCCAAAGAATTTTAAATCCATCTTTGAAAATAAACAGATTTTGCTGTCTCTATTCCAAAGTTGTTGATCACTTTTCCAAAAATTCTGGCAGTTCATTTTTTGATTAAAAGCCAAACCAAGGTTATTCATCCGCTAAGGTACTTTTCAAAACAAGAGTTTCAACCCAATCACTTTTTGAAAAGCGCGATCCAAAATTCTTGAAAATTGTTTTCTAAAGAGTTCATCAGAAATGCTTTTCAAATAAGTTTCGAAAACGCTAAAATTTCCAGACATCGAAGGGTAAAGAGGATCGCAATGAATGGAAAAATCATCGTACTTGACATGGGTAAGGATTTTATGTGCTTATGTGCTTATGTGTTAGGACTAGAATTTTCCTTTCTTTTGCATATAGAGTAGGCACACACACACACATGCATTGCATCCGCATGACTTACGAAATAAAAGTTTTGCTAAAATAAAGATAAAAAGGTTTTTCTAAAAAAGAAATTTCCAAAATTTATTGTAGGAGCAAAAATAGCAAACCAAGGGTGGTTTAGAGGTCCTACGGCAAGGTTAGTGAGAAGAAGATACGTCGACATGGCTGAAGAGAGAAACAATGAAGAGATGACCGGACTGAGGGTACTAGTTTAGCAGCAGGCAGAACAGATGCGAAGACAGGCTGAAAACATGAACCGAATGATGGGAATGATAGAGGAGCTGAACCGTCGACCACCGCATGTGGTTCCACCTGTCATGGACCCGCCTTTGGGAGGAGGAGACGGGGATTGGTTCGACGATCAAGAGGCGCATTGGAATGATGCACTGAGAGCCAACAGAGACAGGGAAAAAGATGAGAAGGAGAAGCTGCTAACCGAGAAGATAGAAAAGTTGGAGAGGGTAATGCGCAAAGCTCAGGGGGTGGATACTTACCTGATGGAACTGGAAGGGTTGTACGACGGAGTCCATGAGACGCTGCCGGCCGGTTTTAAAATGCCCGTCTTTGATAAATTTGATGGCACAGGCAACCCCCGCAGTCATGTCCGAATGTGCATAGGGACTTTTCAGCCTAGTGGGCTGAGCACTACCATGATGGCTGTCCTTTTCCAACAAACCTTAACAGGAGCCGCTTTATCGTGGTATCTTACACTTGAGCTAAGCAAAACCAGAGTATGGGAAGAAGTGATTAAGGCATTTGTGGCACAGTACGAATACAATCAGGACTTGGATGTTACTATCCGAGATTTGGAAACAACCAGGCAGGGGAACAAAGAATCATTTGCCGAGTATTTAAGCCGATGGAGAGGGAAAGCTGCGAAAATGGTGCAAAGGCCATCCGAGAAGGACCAGATCCGAATGTTGATGAAAAATCTACAGCCAGTTTATCAGGAAAAGATGAGGTTCCAGTCAATCAATACCTTTGCTGAGGTATTCGATGTCGGGACAAGAATCGAAGATGCAATCCAAGAAGGAACAATCAAGAAGGAAGAACCACAGAACCGATATCGAAGGCCTAGTTATGGGTCGAATGGAGGGCATTCGGGGGGTCACTCTGGCCCCACCGATGTCAATGCACTTAGCGAACCGGAGAAGAAATTCGATATCACCAGAAGTCATCCAATGGGAGGGGAAGACAAGCCAATGAGGAAGTTTTCAGATTTGGGAGTATCATTATCAACCGCCCTCGACAGGCTGTTAGCAAAAGGGCATCTCCGCCAGCTGGAACCTCGACCCCCGCCGAGTCCACTCCCGCCGTACTTCAAAGGAGATCTCTACTGCAAATATCACCAACAAAAGGGCCACTCGACCGATCGGTGCATGAGGTTAAGGCATGACATACAGGACCTCATTGACAACAAAGTGATATCCGAGCCACCTGTCAAGGCTCCCAATGTCACCAAGAATCCACTGCCAAACCATCGTGCCGTACCACCGCCACGGGGCCTTTACTTCTTGGGAGTAGAAGAAGTGACATTCGATCCGTCCAAGCTAATCACCAAAGTTGGGGAACCAAGGAAGTTTTATCAGTCACCGGAGAATCTGGGAATCTGTATGATAGGAAGCCAGCCAGGGATACGGGAAAACAAAATGACGAGGCAGTCAGATTGGTGGGCCCAAGAAAGCAATGATCGGAACATAGGCCTGGTAGGGGAAGATGATCTATGGTACCAAAGCGACGAAGAGGTAGAAGAAGGCTCAAAGACCGTTTCAGAAACCGACGATATTTGGGCAAAAGAAGAGATTGACCACTTGACCCGGTCTGGTAGGCACTTCAAGCCACATGAATTAGAGGAAGATCACCCGGGGAGAGAGCTGGAGAAAGGGAAAGGAAAGATGAATGAGGAAGAAGAAGAGGATAGAGTCCTCAAGCAGATGAAGAAGACTCAGGCTAACATCACTGTTTGGGGATTGCTGATTGCCTCCAAACGTCATAGGCAGGCGGTCCTAGACGCCCTTAATCAATCTGACGTGTCTATCGACACCACCCCGGAAGACCTTGTAGGGCTGATCAATAAAATTCCGACTTTGGCTATTGCTTTCTCATCAAATGACTTACCACCGGGAGGGCCCATGCTCAATAAGCCTTTGTACATCACTGTTGAATGTTTGGGGAACACCGTACCCGCTTGTCTCGTTGACAACGGGTCTGCTCTTAATGTGTGTCCTTTTCGCACAGCCAAACGAATGGGCTTGGATGAATCTTCTTTTGTGCCGTCTCAGCAAAAGGTCTGGGCATATGATAACACCCAAAGAGCAGTCATGGGCATCATCTTTCTTAACCTTGCTATCGGGCCAATGGACAAAGAAGCTGAGTTCCAAATCATCGATATCCCCGCTTCTTTCAATCTGCTGCTAGGAAGACCTTGGTTGGACAGTTTGGGCGCTATACCATCAACAATTCATCAAAAGGTTAAGTATGTCTGGGAAAACAAAGTCTGTGATATCCTCGGGGACAGTTGGGTTCGATCATCTGAAGCGTCGTCAAGTGCACCGGTTCTAGAATTACAGCTGCAAGAAGAAGAAGCAAAAATGAGAGGATTCGAGTTCATCAGCATGATAGAAGAGGGAAAGCCGAAAGAGTCCCTACCACCCCATTTTGATCAATATGCTAGTCCAGTCGTCGCCGGAATCATGAAGAAGATGGGTTTCTTTCCAGGATTGGGGTTGGGGAAGAATCTTCAAGGCCTGCCAGAGGCCCCAAGAATCCCTACTCAAACTCACACTCACGGTCTCGGGTATCAGCCAACGAAGAAGGAGCTGAGAGCAAAGAAGAAGGACGTCAATGCGCCACTAGACCCTTACTTGAAGACCCTCAACGGGTATTTTGTGAAGGAAGGAGAAGATTTCCCCTTCTGTGGTTTCCCAGAACCATGGATGGACCAAAAAGACAAATGCATGAAGCCGGGGTTCGAGATTTTCTTCTCCCATGAATTTTCTGGGTACAAAGACCCATTTTTGCAAAAGCCTGAAAAATCTGTTGCTGCCAAGGACTGGGTTGGTATGCTGGACGGTCCTGCCATGAAAGATCTGTTAGGCGAAGGAAACGCAGAGGTCATAAAGGAGGATCCTGGAAAGACCAAAGGTGAATACATCGAGGGAATAGTGGAGGAAGCTGCCGAAAGTGAAGAAGGTGAGGAAGGGAAGGCTGAGGAAGAAGAGATGGAGAAAATCACCAAGACAGGAGGCCCGGAAGAATACTTCATCACTGGCCTGGGAGGAGAGCACAAGAAGGAGTGGGTTTTTGAGTCTAGTGATAGGTTCCCCCCACACCCAGAGTCTGTAATGGCCCAAATGAGGCGCCTTTCAATTTCTATGTCTGTTGTAATCACTCCAAAGAAAATCAATGAAAGTATGACTGATTCTGCCTACTCGAACGCGCTTAATGAATGTGATGAATGTGATGATCATGAAATACCTATTGAACTGCAAAAACTAATTGAAAAAGAAAAAGAATCTGCATGTAAAATCATTGAGGACACCCTAACAATTAATCTTGGAAATGAGAACAATCCTCAAAATGTCTTCATCGGCTCTACACTTAGCAATAAAGAAAGAACAGAACTAATCAGTCTATTAAATGAATTCAAAGATGTTTTTGCATGGTCTTACAATGATATGCCAGGTATCGATCCAAAAATAGTCCAACACCACATCCCCCTCTTTCCTAATTCCAAACCCGTAAAACAAAAATTGAGGCGAATGAGGCCAGAATGGGCACTCAAAGTAAAAGAGGAAGTTGAAAAGCAATTAAGAGCTGGATTCTTGATGGTCACCGAGTATCCCGAGTGGATTGCCAACATTGTGCCTGTCCCAAAGAAGGATGGTCGTGTTAGGGTTTGCGTGGATTTTCGGGATTTGAACAAAGCAAGCCCTAAAGACGATTTCCCATTACCCCACATCGACGTGTTGGTTGATAACACCGCGGGACATGAACTTCTATCTTTCATGGATGGGTTCTCCGGGTATAATCAAATCCTCATGGCTCCCGAGGATAGAGAGAAAACCACGTTCATCACTCCGTGGGGAACATATTGCTATAGGGTCATGCCATTCGGACTCAAGAACGCGGGCGCAACCTATCAAAGGGCTGCCACCACTTTACTGCACGACATGATCCACAAAGAGGTAGAGGTGTATGTGGACGATATGATTGTGAAATCCAAGGAGAGAGGAGGACACCTAGAGGCTTTGAGAAAGTTCTTTGGGAGGTTGAGGGAATTCAAGATGAGACTGAACCCACAGAAATGCACGTTCGGAGTCACTACTGGCAAGCTGCTAGGATTTCTCATTACCCAAAGGGGAATAGAAGTGGACCCTACCAAAATAAAGGCTTTAACCGAGATGAACCCACCGAAAAATGAGAAAGAACTGAGAGGGTTTCTGGGTAGAATACAATTTATAAGTCGTTTCATTTCAAAGCTCACCATGACCTGCGACCCGCTGTTCAAGCTACTCAGAAAGGGAGAGAGATTCAATTGGGACACCCCATGTCAACAAGCCTTCGACAAAATCAAAACCTATCTCCAGAATCCACCTGTCTTGTCACCACCTTCACCCGGGAGACCTCTGTTACTTTATCTCTCTGTATCCGAAGATTCGATGGGATGTATGCTGGCCCAAGAAGGAGAAGAGGGGCACGTGGAGAAGGCCATTTACTACTTAAGCAAGAGAATGGTAGGATATGAGTTAAAGTATTCGCCCTTGGAGAAGGCCTGTTGGGCCTTGGTTTGGTGTACCCGTCGCCTCCGCCACTATATGTTAGCCTTCCCCGTGATCCTAATTTCCCGGATGGACCCTTTAAAATACCTGTTCGAAAAACCCGTCTTGACCAGTAGGATTTCCCGTTGGACCATGATGCTGGCTGAGTTTGATATCAGATATGTCGCCTCCAAGTCTGTAAAAGGAAGGGCCGTCGCCGAATTTCTAGCCGACCTCGCTGTAGAATCTGAGGATAAGGGAGACTTCAAGTTCCCAGATGAAGGAATAATGGAAGTGAAGGAAGAGTTGTGGAAAATGTACTTTGATGGAGCAGCCAACCAGTTAGGTTACGGGGTCGGAATAGTTCTCATGGCACCAGACGGGGTCCCTACCCCATTAGCTGTCAAACTCAAATACAACTCAACCAACAATACCGCGGAGTACGAAGCCTGCATAATTGGAATGGAAGCGGCTTTGGCTTTGAAAGTCGGACGGATTGATGTCTTCGGAGATTCCAACTTGATCATATCCCAGGTCCGAGGAGATTGGAGGGTAAAACATGAGAAATTGAGACCCTACCATGATTATCTAGAAAACCTGAAAGCGCAATTCCAAAAGATTTCCTTCTACTACCTCCCTCGTGAAGAAAACCAACTAGCCGACTCTTTGGCTACCTTAGCCTCGATGATCCAAATCCCTTCCAAAATTGCCATGATTCCGCTGTCCATAGAAGTAAGGAATCAACCGTCATTTGAGATGATCGCAGCCATAGAGAGAGAAGATGAAATGCCTTGGTATGTGGACGTATGGAAGTTCATTAAAGAAGGAGAATACCCCGAAGGAGCCTCAGAAAAGGACAAGAAAGCGATACGACGATTTGCCGCTCAATTCGTGATCTACGCAGATAAACTATGGAAGAAGTCCTACACCGGGTATAATCTGGAGTGTTTATATGGGAGAGAAGCTAAGAGAATGATGGAGGAAATACATGAGGGAGTATGCGGGCCCCACATGAACGGGCACATGCTGGCGAAGAAGATCATCCGACAAGGGTACTATTGGACGACCTTGGACAAAGACTGTTGTGAATATGTTAGAAGGTGTCACAAGTGTCAGATTCATGCAAATTTGATGCACACCCCACCGTCGCAGCTTTATAGCATGACCACCCCTTGGCCATTTTCTGTATGGGGGATTGATATCATTGGTGAGATAGTTCCAAAGGCTTCCAATGGGCACCGGTATATAATCGTGGCGATCGATTATTTTACAAAATGGGTGGAGGTGGCCTCATATGCGACTTTGAAAGCCAAAGATGTGGTGAGTTTCATTGAGAAGAACATAATCTGCAGATATGGAGTCCCGAACGAATTTATCTCCGATCATGGCAGCCATTTCCAGGGGGAAGTTATCCTGCTCTTAGAGAAGTATAAGATCACTCGCCATCAGTCATCTCCGTACAGGCCCCAGACGAATGGAGCAGTAGAGGCAGCAAATAAGAATGTTAAAGCAATCTTGGGGAAGACGACAGATACGTACAAAGATTGGCATGAGAAGTTTCCATTTGCTTTATGGGGGTATCGGACATCAGTAAGGACTTCAACGGGAGCTACGCCATACTCGTTGGTCTACGGGATGGAAGCAGTCCTTCCAGTCGAGGTGGAAATACCCTCTCTCAGAGTCTTGACAGAATGTGAAGTGGCAGAATCAGAATGGATACAAGGAAGATATGAGGAATTGATGTTGCTTGATGAAAAGAGGTTGACCGCGATAAACCATACTCGGGGGTACCAGAAGAGGATAGCTCGTGCTTTCAACAAAAAGGTTCGCCCAAGGAAGCTTGCTGAGGGTGACCTGGTCCTCAAAGAACTAAAAGTGCCCGTTTATGACCCCAGAGGAAAATTCAAACCCAACTGGGTCGGACCATACATCATTAAGACCCTCCTTACGGGAGGAGCGGCCTATCTCATGGACCTGGAAGGGGTTGAATTTAAACAGCCAATTAACCTCGATCGCCTCAAGAAATACTTTGATTGAAACCATTTCTTTCAAAACTTCCTACCTTGATGAACTACGCTTGACCTGATTCCCGCTAGGGGATACGTAGGCAACCAACTTGGTTCGGTCATTTCAAAAAAAAAAAAAAAAAGGAAAAAGTGCTAAACTAGGGGCAAACTGGCGTTTGCCCGGAATAGCTTCAAAGCCCTAAAACCAGGGGCAAACTTCGTTTGCTAGCCGAAGAACCCAGAAATAAAACCATCCTTCAGGTCACCTGGCTGTCAGAATAAGTACTATAAAGAAACAAATAAGAAATCATGGAAAAGAATGAGTAGAAGACGAAAAGCAAAGTAGGGAGCCAGATAAAGACATTAAAAGGAGAATTCCTCATAAAAGATTAATCGAAAGGTTGAGCGCTTTGATTAAGCATGCTAGAAATTTCCCTAAAAGATAACAACATCAGTCAATCACATTCGGAAAGCGTTAAAAAGTAGGCAGGGTCCGTCAGAAAGTTTTGTGAAAGGGCCAACTTTTCTCTGTTTTTTTCTGTTTTATTGTGCACGTGTCTCATCAAGTCTGTCTCACGACCAAGGCCTGGATCTCCAGAAGATACTGGACGGTGGGCACAATCGAAGCAGGGACCCTCGGGCACGGAGCAGCCATCCTACTCGACCAAGCCTCTATGAAAGCCTTCACAATGGGAGGACGCAGAGTAGAACCCCTGGTGAAATCAGCAGCCACAGATTCAGTAGTATCTTGCAAAAGTCCGAACTGACGGACAACTCGGTCAGGAATGTAGAAAGTCGTAGCGTTTAAACCCGGCAGCCAGATGCCAGGACGCCCAGGGAGGCGTACAGCAACAGAACGATGAGTCCACTGAGGGCAGATCCAGCAAATGTCACCAGAAGAGAGGCCTTGGAGCCAACCGAGCCATGCATCGGCAGATTGGAATAAGCAATGGATTTCCATGCGGTCGTAAGAAAACGGCCCACGAAGATGCGAGGGGTGAATGAAGAGATCAAGGCGTTCCATGAGCCAAACTTGCAGAACAAAAGGTGCCCCGGCAGATAACGTAACCCCAGTAGCATGAGCATGGCCCAGCCCGATCAGAGTTTCACCGAGGACTAGCATAACAGCACTCTTCATCTCCCGCAAACCGCAGGCGATGGGTATGAGAATGTCAGAAGATGACTGGAATAGGAAGTAAGAGAGCATAGCAATCGACAAGGCACCACGTCGAATGATCTGATACTCGCCATCATAGGGGTCCCCTATGGGAGCATAAACGGAGGCGAGGCGCTCAAAATCGATATGCCTGTCACAAATAAGGGAGCCCGCCGCATTTCGAGATATGTGGAGAAGAGTGGCTAAGTCGCGGACATACCCAGCCTGAATCTGAGGAACCGTCAGTTCAGCAAAAGGATCAGTGTGGAGAATAGCGCTAAATTCCTCGAACAAAGGACAAATCTCCTGAAAGCTGAAACGAAAGACGTTGAGAGCAGGGTCCCAACACTGAATAGCAGCTCGAAGTAAGCCCTCGTTCAAGTTCATGTGCCGGAAAGAGAAGAGATCATTCAATCTGAAGCATTCAAAATTGAGCCTTTCAATACCTGAGAGAGTATCCATCCATGGGAAGAGAGTTTGGGAGCTAATGGGGGCCATTTGAAAGGAGGATGGAAAGAGAGAGAGATGTTTTGCGGAGTGTTAGAAGAGGAGGGGTATAAGTAGGGAAATAGAGCTGCCCACTAGATCGCGGCACTCGATAAAGTGCAGCGGTACTCCATGAAGTGCCGCGCGGCAGTTCGTGAGTGCCGCACGGCATTCACTGACTGCCGTTGCGGCATTCGTTGAGTGCCGCGGAGGCTTAACCGAGTGCCGTTCTGAGTTTTTCATTGGCCAGAATCTGTTTGTAACACGATCAGCCCACCTGCAAACAGAAAATTAATTGAGAAGCAATAAAACGTGCGCATCATGCAGCACGTGCAAATACATACATTCATTCATTCATTTCATTCATTTGTATATATCGAATAAGTAAAAGAAGCAGAAGCATTCAAAGATAGAAATAAAATCGGGACCAAGCCATGGTCCCACATACGGCAAAATTTGGACCAAGCTATGGTCACACATACGGTGAATAAAGCAGAAAGCATAATAAAAGGAAGCAGCCATCAAAATAAAGCATATTTGTATATTTATACAGTCATCCACCCAAATATGTACAATAAAAAAAAAAAAAAAAAATCCTCTCAAAAAAAAGCAAAAATATAAGCAGGATCAACTCCGACCCCGACCCCGGCCGCGAGTCTGGCGAGTCGTGCGTCTGAGAGGCTCCTCCTCTGACTCAGTCCCGCTGCCTCCTCCACTCTCTCCACACCCGCTGCCTCGGCCCCTGCCACCGCTAGTGCCCTCGCCAACGCCTCCGCCACGCCCAGCACCGCTACCTCCGGGGACGTCGCTGAAAGAGATGCCGAACTGCTGAAGCCGATGCTGGAGCTGCCCCACCTGCTGAGATAAGACCCTGTTCTCCTCCATCTGGAAGAGAAGGGATGAGTCCATGAAAATCATTGAAAAGGGATTTGGAATGCTAAGAATATGGAAAGGGTAGAGATCATACCAGGGCCCTCGACTGAACCGCGGCGGTCGCTCGAGCTCCCTCGGCCTGAAAACAAGAAACGGAAATAAAGATCAGTAAAAAAAAAAAAAAAGATACAATTCCAGTCAAAGATAGGAGTAAGAATGAATTTCTTACCATCCACTCGCGCCCAAGAACCCACTGTCGCACGCTATGGGCGTACGCCAGGCCCTCCTCCGCGTAAGCGCGCGGGACAAGATCATAGTGAATAAGAATGGTAGGGGCGCCCTGGGAGAGTCGGGGGACCGTCGTCACATGGGGCTCGCCAAATGAGACGGTAGACATAGTCCAGTCCCACTCAGGTAGGCCAGGGGGACGGGGCGCAGCAGGGACATGCTGCCAACAAAGTAATAAAACATGGGTGAAGAGTAAAAGGAAGAACTCACAAAAATAGTAAAGGAATCATTTACTCACCCGAGTCACTTCCATCAGCGGGAAGTTCGGCATCAGCTTGGCGGCACGGAACGCCGCATAACCGTCAGGGTCGTCCAAGAAGCCGTGGATACCGAAGCCGGCTAGAGCAGCCGAGTAGTCGCCGCCCTGAAGAGTGTCTGTAGCTCTCATAGAGTCGGGAGGAGGGAACGGCACAAAGAATCTGGGAGCCGCTATAGACTGCCTGGTCACCCTCTCTCCCAAGTACCACGCCATGCCCTCTGACCTACCATCGAGTAGCAGTCTCATCGGGTCATACCCGGCCGACTCCTGAATCCCCGCGCTAGCCTCGGGTAGCGCCCTGAGCCACGGCTGCCACTGTACATGCTCCTCCCATAGGTTCGTCAGGAAGTTCCTGAACGAAACAAGGTCGTGGGCCCCGGTCTTCCGCCCAACCTTGTCCTTCGCCCACTTCAGCCCCTGGGACATGACGAGGGCGTCCGCAGCACGTGTCTCAGGAGACATCATGCGGAGATACTCATGGGACCAAATCTGTAATAAAAAGAGAGAAAGAAAGGAGAAATTAGTATCGCAATGCAAATAAATTTCTGAAAGTAAATAAGCGATGGAATGTGAAAAATAAATAAAATATATGTGTACCTCCCACGCTCTCCAATACCCGCCGGTAGCTGTCGACTTGCCCCGGGAGATGACGCTCATGTGACTGTACAGGATAGCTAAACCTGTACCAGCCCAATCAAACTCGGTGACCCGATCCAGATGCTCCAGCGACGCCACCAGGGGAGCAGAAATCCGGTCGCCCGTTGGTGCTCAACAAAGAGCACCCCAGCACGTACATCAAAAAGCCGCGGGCCATCTGCTCGTCCGAAAAGCCGGGTTTTCCCCGGAAAGTATCCATGAACCATCGAGCAGTGACCAAGGCCTCCTCCGGGACCACCCCTAGCAAGGGCTCCATCTGATCCCACTCCTGGTCTGTAAGGTGCCGCAGAGGCTCTCCTCCGAATGGGATCCCCGTAATCATGCTGAAGTCTAGAGGGGTCATCGTCATCTCCCCAAAATCGAAGTGGAAGGTACTCGTAGTATCCCACCACCGCTCCGCCAGCGCATGTATCTGCTGAAGGTCGTTGGAGCTCTTCGTCAAAAGCTTGACGAAGTCTCCAAACCCTGCGGCATCCACCAGAGCCCTCACAGTCGGGCTCAGCTCTGTATACCACTCGTGCCCGTGGGCGAGGCTGCCGTGCCCCTTCAGCACCTTTGGCTGCAGCTGCAAGGAAAGAATAAAAAGTTTGTTGTTAGGGGATAGATAAAGAAGAGAGCAACAACAGCGAATAAATAATTAATAAATGGAAAGTCCAGAAGTGTTCATAAAGGATTTCACATTTGTTTGCAGAAATGAATAAAAAAAAACATTCAATGTTATAGCAAGGTTTCGAAAAGAAAAGGAAAGAGAAAAAGTAGTTTGTCCGCATTTTTGAAATACATGCATATATAAGGTTCTGAATCCAAAAATAAGTACAAGGAAGTACGTGGTCGCAAGCATTCAGGAGTCAATTTCAAATAATAAAAGGGCGTCTGGAACATTCAGAGAAATTCACAAGTATAATAAGATACAGGAGAAGGTTCAGGATCGTGTATTCATGGACATTGGATGTTTGAAATTTTTGATTTTCAAAACCTTTGATGAAAATTAAAAGTTGAAAGAAATGAAAATAGTGACAAATAAAAGGATGAGTGTTCAAAAGAATTCCAATGTAACATCCAGTTTATTTTCGAAATAAAAAACTTCTTTGCAAGGGGCATGAAATGGGGCGTTCAAGACACCACGAGCATGTCATTCGGAACAGGGTATCTAAAGTTATAGCAACCCTACGATATATCCACACAGGAAAGGAAATGCGAGAAAGGAATACGAGAAATAAGAGAAGAAGAGTGTTTACCTCGCGCTTGAACGCGCGGGCCGACAGATGCTCGTCAGGATCCCTCAGTAAAAGCGTGGCGTCTGGGTGATGCGTGGCAGTATACCTAGCCCTCTTCTTGCGCCCTGAACCACTCGCCATAATCTGTCAAAGAAAAAGAGAGAATCCACGCGTAGATTAGTAAAAAAATTTGGAAAAACAGTGAAATAAACAAGTTTAATCAAACTCTGATCTAGCAAAACTAACCTGTGAATGTCGTGGATCGATATAGAGGCAAAGAAAGAATGAGGGAAAAATTCCTCCAGAGAGATCTCGAGATGAAGAGAATGAGAGAATGAGAGAATGGGAAGAGAACCCCGGCGGTTTAAGCCACTGCCCCTCAACGCGGCACTCATTTTTCCGTGCGCGGCAGTCAGTCAACTGCCGCGCGGCACTCGCCGAGTGCCGCAACGGCACTCCGTGAGTGCCGCGCGGCAGTCACGGACTGCCGCAGAAAGCCGCGTGTGCCGCAATTATGGCGGTTCAAAGATATTTACATTCCCCCCAAAAATTCAAATCAAGTCCCAAAATTTGAATTTGAGGCCCCAAAAATTACCCCCATTGCGCTTTTGGCCCTCAGGATCGTTTCATAGGTACACTTTGACTACAAATTTTGGAATTCAAAAAATATTTGAGCCCATGGGCCCCCATTTTTGAAAATTGGAGATGTTTGAGCTCGTGGACGCCCCAATTTATGAAAATTAAGATATTTGGGCCCATTGGGTTCCCAATTTTGAAAATCGCAACATTCGAGCCTGTGGGCCCAAACTTATATTCCCAGGTTTTCGCAACGGATTTGCGTTAACCCTTGTTTTTGAGAATATAACGGATTTATATTCCCGGTTCTCGCAACGGATTTGCGTCAACCCTTGTCTTTTGAATATAACGGATTTATATTCCCGGTTCTCGCA
This sequence comes from Hydrangea macrophylla, assembly GCA_033977485.1. Lineage (NCBI taxonomy): Eukaryota > Viridiplantae > Streptophyta > Magnoliopsida > Cornales > Hydrangeaceae > Hydrangea > Hydrangea macrophylla. The sequence goes on from CM066986.1 coordinate 90,453,454, forward strand.
ACGGATTTGCGTCAACCCTTGTTTTGAGAATATAACGGATTTATATTCCCGGTTTTCGCAACGAATTTGCGTTAACCCTTGTTTTGGAGAATATAACGGATTTATATTCCCGGTTCTCGCAACGGATTTGCGTTAACCCTTGTTTTTGAGAATATAACGGATTTATATTCCCGGTTCTCGCAACGGATTTGCGTTAACCCTTGTTTTTGAGAATATAACGGATTTATATTCCCGGTTCTCGCAACGGATTTGCGTTAACCCTTGTTTTTGAGAATATAACGGATTTATATTCCCGGTTCTCGCAACGGATTTGCGTTAACCCTTGTTTTTGAGAATATAACGGATTTATATTCCCGGTTCTCGCAACGGATTTGCGTCAACCCTCGTTTTGAGAATATAACGGATTTATATTCCCGGTTTTCGCAATGGATTTGCGTTAACCCTTGTTTTGGAGAATATAACGGATTTATATTCCCGGTTTTCGCAACGGACTTGCAATTACCCCTCTTTTGGAAAATATAACGGATTTATATTCCCGGTTTTCGCAACAGACTTACGATTACCCCTCTTTTGGAGAATATAACGGATTTATATTCCCGGTTTTCGCAACAGACTTGCGATTACCCCTCTTTTGGAGAATATAACGGATTTATATTCCCGGTTTTCGCAACAGACTTACGTTGACCTTCTTTTGGAGAATATAACGGATTTATATTCCCGGTTTTCGCAACAGACTTGCGTTGACCTTCGTGATCAAATTAAAAGCACTCTCATGACTCCTATGACAGATTCTCGCATAGATAATCTTCCCTGACTAACACGCTACGAAATGCGCGTCATACATAGGGGAAATGTGATAAGCATGACATTTACATAACCAGGTTAATTCAGAAAGCACGAGATTGTTTGAGCACGCATCACGATAAGATAGGTGCATTCATCCGTAAGACTATTCGCGCTTGTGTGTGTTTGACCCTTGACCCGAACTACGTCTTGGTCTGATTCCTGAACGGATACGTAGGCAGCTCATCATCGAGCACGACCAGCGTGAACCATTGCCCTGCGCATGTTCTCTTTTTTTGCAACGCATTTTGTTTTTACCTAAATTCGACGGTCTGGTCAAAGGCTTGTCTTCACACAGGCTTCGACATTCACTTGTGGTACGCGTTGCCCCACAAGCTCTGCCGAAGAGGGGCAAACTGTAGACACCCCAATTTTGACCTAACGTCGAATTTAGGAGAGTGTCACCTCCGTATCCGATGATGACAAGGACCAAAAAATTGAAGTATTCCAAGCTCTTCAGAAAATCTCCAAAATGCGATAAAATTTCACAGAAAGAGGAAAAATACCAGGTATTCAGGAGAATTCAGGAAAAAGACATGATTTTTTGGAAAGGATCTTCAAAAATAATTTGTTTCAAAAAGAGAAAAGACCTAAAAAGGGGAATCTCACCAAAAAATGGCACACGGCGGATTCCGCGGCACTCGATGAGTGCCGCGCGGCATTCAGAAAGTGCCGCAGCGGCATTCTCCGAGTGCCGCCACAGATTTCTGACTGCCGTTCACTTTTTAAGTCTGTATTTTGCAGTGCAATACGTATGCGCATGCAGATAAGAACAAAAAACTGATAAAGTAAGACTGACAAGAACGCGGCAATTAATTAAATGCCGCGGCAATTAATGAGAGCCGCGCGGCACTCACGAAGTGCCGCAACGGCAGATGTTGAGTGCCGCAACGACATTCACGAACTGCCGCGGCAGGTTTCTGACTGCCGCGCTGGGCAGCAGTCTGTCTAATTTCAGAAAGTACACATTGTACCACCAAATGAGAGAATTACACCTGTTTTTTGCTCCGAAATTCACCAAAAATAGCTGGTATTCTTGCCTATAAAAGAGAAGGGATCTTGTTGGTAAGGGAGGACCAAGAGAAAAAGGCATTTGGGGGGGGGGGGAAACATATACAAAAAACACTTCCATTACACCCACATTTGAAAAGGAAAAGAGAGAGTTTTGGGAGAGCTTGAAGGAGAGTTTGGATAATCTTCAAAAGAAAACTTTGAGGATAATTTGGAGGTGATCCTCTAAACCTAGATTATTAGCTTACTCTTTCTTCTCTTGAAATCTTTAAATCTTATAATATTTCATCATCTTTCTTTGTTTTAAACTTAGTAGTCTTTTTGTTCCCAATACTTCTTTTTTTTTGTGTCTATCTTCTTCTCTTAAAGGTCTTGGAGATCTTCAATATCTCTATTGATCTCTTGAGCATGATCCTTTGAATCTCATGTAAGCTCATGCTCTACATGGAAGTCAAAACTTGATCATCACTTTATTTCACATAGATAGGACCCAAGTCCATATTCATGACTTGGATCCTCTAAACTTGGTGTCTCATGGAATCATTTTCATATTCCTTTGAAAACTACCAAGTATTAGTTGCACCTTCATCTCCAATGACCATTAAATGGTAGGAGAATATAGTTTTGAGTCTAAATCCATCTCCATGGTTTAGATTTCCCTATCCTTTAGATTTCATGAAGTCAATCCATGTTTCATTTGAAATCTATGAAGAACAAAGGTTTGTAGTCTCCCATGGCCATCAAATGGTAGGAGAAATGGTTTGGTTTAAACCCAACTTCATGGTTTAATAGTTGGAGTTACCAAATAAAAGTTAAACTAGCAAAATAAAAACAGTGAATTCACAAACTGTTTTTGATCAAGGATTTTTAGTTCGAAATTTAACCGTTGAAATTAAGTGAAACCAACGGGAAAGCATTAATAACACATTGTTCTACCACTGTAATTTTTGTTTTGAGGTGGTTTCATGTTTAGAAGGGTTTGATCATGGGTTTTGTGAGTCAACTACAATCTGTCCAGAGTTTCAGAATAGTTTCAGAACAGCAAGTCCATTTTAAAATTCATAAATCAGAAGTCTAATAGAGTTTTTGGGGTCTCTAATAATTTTTTCTGGGTACCTTAATGTGTTAGGAAGATCCCCTAAAAAGAATGAAGCATTTCGGATTATTTTACTATTTTTAAAAAATCAAACAAAATCTCTGGACAGAGAGTTGTACATCTCTGAGTGATGTCTGGTGTTTGTCCTTTTCCCAGAGATCCGACCGTTGAAACCTTGATTTTCTTTTTGATTTGGAAACTAGACTCACAGGGGCATCTCGTGTCCAAAATTCACCAAGATCAAACCATGAGAGATGTGCTTTTTATTTCTTTTAAATTCTGGTCTGCTCTCTGCAATTTTCAGAGTTTTATGACACATTTGACTTACTTTGTAATTAAGGATCTAAATGACTTTTCTATGATCTAGGGCTTAAACCATGCTTTAATACTGATTAGTTGAGCTTGAATTCAAAGTTTAAGAGTATTTCATAGTTTATCCTTGTCGATGTACATATTCATCTATATGATTCGACACTTGTATTTAAGACTTATTTGCTTTGGATTTAATTACATTAAGATAGATGTAAGTTAGAAATTTGGGATTGTCATTTTTAACATTGTGTTTTGCATATCATGTGGACTAACCCTTTGTTTTGTAGCGCTATTAAGGTACGATTTCTAGAACCCCTCTTTAGTTTATCTTAATTTCTTGTTTTTTTTATTGATTTTTCGACTTAATGCGCGACACCTTAGAATTAGGTTTTGCCTTATGTGTATATGTGATTAGAGACTCTTTTTAAGATTTTCTTTTGTTCGCATGCATTGCACGTTTATTATCGCTGCTGGATCCCGGGTAAGTTCACTTGTTCTCTATTACATATCATATCGCTTGTTACCTGAATTATGTGGCTTTTGAATGATATTTTGTCAATTGCAATTTTACACCCTTTGGACATGCTTTTGTGATGTATATGTATATATGTATTAGTTGAGGGCATGCTTAGATTAATAAATTTGATTAAAAGGATGTCGAGTAGAGGCCTATCGCAAGATAGGATGAGAGAGGGTGTTTTAGTCCGATGGGCTCCTTCCTCTCTCATTCCATAATCCCCGGACCTAGTTAATCTCTGGTTTCTAAAAGATCAGTTTGCTTTTAAAATGGTTTCTTAATTTTCCTTTTAAAAATTAAGTGGCGACTCATTTTGTTTTTGAATTTGATTTTGAAAAGCTGTGGGTAAGTCAAACCTGCGATATCCACAGGTATCGCTCCTAATTGTGATATTAAAGCCCTACTAATAACCAGGTACAAACCTTATACACAAATTACAAGTTGTGAGCTTAAACCCCAAAATGGGTCACAGAAAAACTAACCCAGAACTCAATAAAATTAGTACCAACAGGTTAGACTCACCCCCAAGAGTCCGAATATATGTTCTGCTTTAAGATTGAACGTCGTTTGGCGCGTCGTTCGGCGTCGAAAAGTCACCGTCAATATTTTCGTCGATGTATGTATCCTCTGTAATTCTCCACTAGACGTACTTAAAATGAAGCAAAATGGAGATTAGTCATCTCCTAGGTGTCCTATATATATAAGTTCCTATTTTTATTATAAAACCCCCACTAGTTTGGTAGTTTTGCAATAACGCCCCCACTAATTATAAAACTACACTAAAACTATCCCAAACCTAAATGAGTGTTTATCTATGTCTCGCATGGGTCCCATAAGTGGTCCCATATAATTATATGAAGTTGCTAATTAGCCTACTAATTATAAAACGTATTCAATTCGTGCTCACAAAGATACCCCTAATTGACCCCAAAAGTGGTCACTACCTAATAACATGATATTATTAACAATCAAATAATAAATCATTTAAGCCTTAATAAACATTTAGGCACATAGGGTGTTCCACATATTACTGTCCCATCTCAAGTGGGACCCATCAACACATTTCCCAACTTGGGATTGCCATACTGGCCAAATTTGGGTTCCCAATTGGACACCCAAAAACAACTTAGTGAGTTAAACCCACTTCCAATATGCGCCACATAACACTATAATTATCATTAACTCATGATTATGCATGCTAAAGCAATATTAAAGATAAACCGCGGGAGCGGGTATTACATCTCTGCCCTCCTTAAAAAGGAGTTTGTCCCCAAACTCGTAGTACCTCAAGTTTCGAACAAGAATGGATACTTCTCTTTCATTTCATCTTCTCTTCCCCACGTGGCTTCCTCAGCAGAATAATTTCGTCACAACACCATGACTAAAGAAATAGTCTTCGTTCGCAAAACCTGCTCTTTTCTGTCAAGAATCTTGACTGGCTGCTCGATATAAGTCAAGTCTTCCCTGACTTCCAACGGCTCTGGAATAATCACTTTCTTCGAATCCGACACACATCCTCTTAATATTGATATATGGAATACATTGTGTACATTAGCCAATTCTGATGGCAACTCCAACCAATAAGCTATCGGTCCAACTCTGTCAATGATCTCAAATGGCCGAACATACCTTGGATTCAACTTCCCACGTTTCCCAAATCTCGTGATACCCTTTGAAGGTGATACTTTCAAGAATACTAAATCCCCAACTTCAAACTCCATCGGCCTTCTTTTCAAGTCCGCATAGCTTTTATACCTACTTTGGGCTGTTTGAAGCCGTTGTTGTATTGTCTTTATCTTTTCCGTAGTCTGCTGAACAATTTCAGGCCCTATCAATCTTCTCTCACCAACCTCAGTCCAACAAAGTAGAGAACGACACTTACGCCCATATAAAGCCTCAAAAGGTGCCATCCCAATACTGGATTGATAACTATTATTATAAGCAAATTCAGCTAATGGCAATTGCTCTTCCCAATCACCTTTAAAATCCAAAACGCAAAGTCGAAGCATATCTTCAATCCTGATCAAATTACACGTTCTGATTGTCCATCGGTTTGAGGATGAAAAGCTGTATTGAAACTCAATCTTGTACCCATCGCTCTCTGCATTCCTTGCCAAAATCTTGATGTAAATGCAATATCTCTATCAGAGACTATAGATACTGGAACTCCATGAAGTCTTACAATTTCTTGAACATATAATTCAGCTAACTTCTTTGGATCATTGGTCTTGATTGGTAGAAAATGTGCCGACTTGGTCAATCGATCAACGATTACCCATACACTGTCATTTAACTTCCTAGACCTCGGTAAACCTCCCACAAAGTCTATTATGATATTTTCCCATTTCCACTCTGGTATAGCTAATGGTTCCAATTTTCCCGCTGGTTTCGGGTGTTCTACCTTTACCCTCTGACAAGCAACACATTTTGCCACGTGCTTAGCTACTTCTTGTTTCATTCCTGACCACCAATAGATTTCTCGCAAATCACGGTACATCTTAGTACAAGCCGGATAGATTGAGTATCTCGTATTGCACGTCTCTTCCAAAATTACTTCCTTGATGCCATTTACATTGGGTATACAAACCCGATTCTTAAATTTCAACATATAATTCTCAAAAGTAAATTATGGCTGCTTACCTTTAGCTATTTCATCATGAATCTTCTTCAATGTTGGATCTTGAAGTTGTTTAGCTCGGATTTCATCAATAAGGGACGGTTGTGCAATAATAGCTGACATTAAAGCAACTCTAGTTTCTGGAATTACCTCCAACTTTAACTACTCCATTTCCCGAATTAACTTTTCTTGTGAAGTCAAAGCATAGGCCAAATTAGTTGTAGACTTTCGACTCAGCGCATCGGCCACCACATTAGCTTTCCCTGGATGATACTGAATTGTCAGGTCATAATCTTTCATTACCTCTAACCATCTCCTCTGCCTCATATTCACATCCCGCTGAGTAAAAAAATACTTTAGACTTTTATGATTAGTGTAAATTTTACACTTTTCCCGGTAGAGATAATGCCTCCAAATCTTCAAAGCAAAGATAACCGCCGCTAACTCAAGATCATGAGTCGGATAGTTTACTTCGTGTGGCCTTAATTGTCGTGAGGCATAGGCAATTACCCTGCTATTTTGCATTAAAACACAACCCAAACCTCGATAGGAAGCATCATTGTATATCACAAACCCCTCAATCCCCGAAGGAATAGTCAATATAGGTGCCGTCATCAAACGAGTCTTCAATTCAATAAAGCTTTCCTCACACTCTGGACTCCAAACAAAAGGGACATCTTTTTACATAAGTTGTGTCATTGACATTGCAATCCTTCGGTAATATCCAGCTAATCCCAAGAAGCTTTGTACTTCTGGTACACTTGTTGGCGACTTCCAATTAGCCACAGCTTCAATCTTTTGCGGATCCATTAATACACCCTCTTTTGATATCACGTGTCCCAAAAATGCTATCTTAGTTAACCAAAACTCACATTTCTTTAACTTTCCGAACAACTTCTTTTCACGAAGTCGCCGTAGGACCAATCATAGATGCCTCTCACGATCTTCACACTCTTGGAATATATTAAGATATCATTTATCAAGACAATTACCAACTCATCTAGATAGTCTTTGAATACTCGATTCATCAAATCCATAAATGCCACCGGTGCGTTCGTAACTCCAAAAGGCATGACAAGAAATTCATAATGACCATAACGGGTCCTGAATGCTGTCTTCTCCACATTCTCTTCCTTGACTTTTAATTGATGGTAACCCGATTGCAGATCAATCTTAGAAAGACTTGGGCTCCTTGAAGTTGATCAAACAAGTCATCAATTCTAGGCAACAGATATTTGTCCTTGATAGTAAACTTGTTGAGTTCTCGATAATAAATACACATCCTCAAAGTCCCGTCTTTCTTTTAACAAACAAAACTGGTTCACCCCATGGCGATACACTAGGTCGAATGAATCCCTTATCTAGAAGATCTTGCAACTGAATCTTCAGTTCTTTCAACTCCACCAGTGCCATTCTGTACGGTGTTTTTGACACTGACTGAGACCCCAAGGCTACTTCAATAGTAAATTTAATTTCTCGCTCAACTAGTACATCAGGTAGATCTTCAGGAAAGACATCTGGGAACTCTCGTACAACTGAAATGTCTTCTACTCTAGTCCCTGTGACCCGTGTGTCAAATATTTAACATAAGAACCCCCGAAAACCTTGTTTCAATAACTTGTCTGCCCGTATGGCTGAAACCAAATATGGTGGTGCTACAATGCCGGTTCCCTGAAAACTAAACTCCCCTTGTCCCATTGGTCGAAAAGTAACTCTTTTCTGTTCACAATCGATAGTAGCTTGGTTTGCGGATAACTAGTCCATACCCAAAATTACATCAAAATAATTAACAACCAATGGAATCAAATTCACTGTCAAAACCCTATCATTTACCCTGATTTTACATGCTTTAAATATTGATGAAGTCACCATAGGTTTACTTAAGGGTAACGATATCGACAAATCAAACCCTAAAGGTTCTGACATGCTGTCTAAGTGTTTAACAAATTCATGTGCAACAAAAGAATATGTTGACCCTGAATCTATTAAAACATACGTTGGGTGTGAGCAAATCAGTAATGTACCTAATACCATGAAATCAGTAGCTGCGGCATCCCCCAGTGTTAGACGGAAATACCTTCCTTATCTTTGCTCAAGCCTTTTCCCTTGTTCACACTTGATCCTGGTTTTGCCCCAATTGAAGCCACAGAACCTATCCCTTGCTGTTGTCTTGTTAGGCAATCTTTTTCTTGATGTCCACGCTATCCACATTCGAAAAGCATTTTCCTCTCATGTCTGGATTTATGCTTCCTGTACTCTGAGTTCGAGATTGTGGGCAATTCCTCGCTATATGGCCCTTTTGCCTGCAAATATTACATACTAGTGTCAAATGGCATACTCCCCAATGTTGACGATTGCACATTGGACATAATGGGCGACTCTCCCCAGATAAGGAACTTCCACTTTGGACTACCGAGCTAGAACCAGAACCTAGCAAGAATGGCTTCTTAAATAAACCTTGTCCTTTGCCTTTTCCCTCAGTTGGCCGCTTATTTTGTTGGATCTGTTTATACTTGTCAATATCTCTTTCTGCTATCAAAGCAACATCTTGTACATCAGCCACTTTTCGAAGTTAGTGTGTATCCACTCGGCTTCTAATATTATCCCGTAGGCCTTCTTCAAATTTCCGTGCTCTATCCACCTATCTTGGTACTGTTCGGTGTGCAAATCAAAGTAAACTATTGTACTTAGCTGCATACTCATTACTGTCATATCTCTTTGTTGCAAGTTTGCAAACTCTCGCCCCATCTGTGTCTTAACGGATGCTGGAAAGTACCGCTTATAGAAAACTTTCACAAATCTGTTCCAAGTCTCAGGTGCCCCTTGTTCAATCACATTTATCCACCAGTTCTGGGCTTCACCTTTCAAAGTATCAGTAGCACACAATATCTTCTCCCCATCAGTACACTCCACCGCCCGAAAGATACGTTCCATATCCATTACCCAATGGTCGGCTTGTGATGGATCTGGGCCTCCATCAAACTGACTTGGTTTCCTTTTATAAAATTGTTCAATAACTCCCCATTCGACTTGTGGTTGTGGGTTTGCAGGTCTATCACGTCCTATCTGATCACTTACTGCACTTACAAAATTGCTTACCACATCTTCTAGGTGGTCCATCCTCGAATGAGGTGAACGTTCCCAATTGTGATCCATTTTCTTACCTGTCAGTCAATTGACATAAATGTATTGCATGCTATGCCAACATGTTATATAACAATATAGCAACAATTATTCATATGCATTCATAAAATGCATCTACATGCTCATTATCTACACGTACTCTCAATCATCGTCTCTCGTACCCAAGGCTCTTAGCCTAATGCTCTAATACCACTAAATGTCATGCCCCGGAACTATCCAGATGATCCTAGGACACGTGGCACGCCACCAAGGCTTAACTCAAGTGATTATAGTTCCAAAATAAGTTTAAAATAAACTTAAACCAAAGAAGCTCAACAATTTAAAAAAAAAAAAAAACAAAACAAAACAAAACCCTGTCTTTGCAATTAGCCAAAAAAAACATGTTTTAACAATTAGTAAATTCTTATATAATATTACAAGTTGAAATCAACACTAATGCTTAAAGCCATCCAAAGTCATACAAAAGTCACAAACATGAGCTTCCAAGTTCAAGCAAGAGTTTTTAAATACTTTAAGAAAAATACTAAATATAACCATTTACAACCAACCCATTAAATAAATCTCCAAGTTCAAACGTCCTAATCTAATAACATTAGACATAGCAATACTACGATAAAACACAATCCCAACTAACACAGTCCAACCATATATTACAGGAGTTAAGTTACAACCCAACTAAAGTTTAAAGCTTAACTAGAAATATTACATAAGTCTTAAACCAACCAAAGTATGACTCGCACTGTAAACCAGATTAAAACCGATTACAACTATATTGCAAGTTTAGGACTAAAAAGGCAAGTAGCTATTAACAATGTTACAACTCTCCCAAAACCCATAAGCCAGCCAAGCCACTTCCTAGCTCACTTTCCCGATTCCTCGCCGCGATCACCTACGATGGTTATTCAATAACCACTACAATATATAAGCTATATGCTTGTGAGTAATGTCAATCATGAACATGGATAATAAACACGCTCAATTCAACATACTACAAAGAACTATAGTCTCTGGCAATTACTAGTTCACTCCCACCACTACCGGCTAGTCCGCAGCTCCATTCCCCAAGCCCACGTGACTAGTCATGACCCACGCCCTCACACGTGCGGTCCCATAGGCCTCTTGCGGCCGTGGTTGTTACCACAAAGATTACCTCATGGTGGTATAGAACTAGCAATTTCCATTGACCCAAATAGGCAACTCAACATGCTCATTTAATCATTATACCTTACTTTCACAAATAAATTGGGCCTAATTTAGCCACATGAATTTTGCCCAATAATAAACTAAATAAATTAAATTAAGCAAAGTAGGCATGCTTTGACATCACAATTGAACCCAACATGAAAATCATCCAAATGTCAAAATTAACATCACTCACCTCTTGGGTTTCGCTCCTAATTGTGAGATTAAAGCCCTACTAAGAACCAGGTACAAACCCTATACATAAATTACAAGTTGTGAGCTTAAGCCCCAAAATGGGTCACAGAAAAACTATCACAGAACTCAATAAAATTAGTACCAACAGGTTAGACTTACCCCCAAGAGTCCGAATATATGTTCTGCTTTAAGATTGAACGTCGTTTGGCGCGTCGTTCGGTATCGAAAAGTCACCATCAATATTTTTGTCGATGTGTGTATCCTCTGTAATTCGGTGTCACACACTTTAGCACTACCATGGGTGCTGGAATGTCCAGTTTTGTCACTGTCGCATTTTAATGATACTCTAAACCGCGTTCTCAAAACCATCACACTTTAGTACACAATTACTAGGGGGTGTCCAAAATAATAATCTCAACAACGTAATCTTTTCACACTAACCATCACTCATCATGCATGTACACTTGACTCACATGTATAACATGTGACTTGTATAGAAACGTAAATTACTGGGAAACGATAAATAATGCACGTACGAAGATAAACCAGTCCTTAACCAATCCTTTTATAACCAAAGCATAACAAACGGAATTATCATTTATCACAAAACCAAAACAGTACTTTAAAAGTCCTTAAAATTTCTTCCTAGCAGAAAACAGACAAAAACCAGAAAAAGCCAGGTCGCTCGCGCAGGCCGCTCGCGCGATATGCCCATTTTTCGATTTTCTTATAAAAGTTTTCCAACTGTCAAAATCTACACAGGTTGCGCGAGGCCCGCGCGGGAGTTCATGCAGAGACGCTCGCGCGATCACGCGCACGAGTCATGCAGAGACTTCATCTTCTTCGCTGAAATTCCCCTGATTTTAGTTTTAAGGGTCCTATTGACCCATTTTTCAATTCGAACTTTAAACGTGGCATGTAATATATGATTTTTTTCGTTTTTCCGTAAGGGTTACGAATCTACAATCAATTTAACACGAATAGAAATGTAGCTCTCGGATTTTACGAAATACCGAGAGACGTCAAAACTTTATTTTTAATATACGTCAAGATACGAATAAATTAGGCTCTAATACTTTAATCGAAGCTTCTATGTACTAAATCGTTCATATTCATCTCTAAAAACAAATTTTGATTAAGGTTAAAAATATTATGATTTCAAGCTATGGAGTTCAAATATAAAATCATCAATGGAGATTTTCAAATCAAGTTACAGAAATAGTAAACAAGATATGAAATACATTCTGAGTAAGTTTAGAATACTCACTGTGATAAAGAGAATAGAAGTAGTTTGTTAAGAAATAGTAGTAATACAAGAAACTCAATATGAAGCTTGTAAGCTATAGAGATGAAGTCCTCTCTCTCTCTCTCTCTCCCTCTCTCTCTCTCTCTCTATATATATATATATCTAAAAATTCTGAAAATCTCTTAGTGAAAACTCTCTCTGTTTCAGTTTTGAAAACCCAGAAGTGTGTGTTGTGTGAGAGTGTATGTGAGTATCTATAGAATTTTTGAACTTGGGGGCCAAGCTCCTTAAGCTTCACTCCACAAAATCTAATTGTTTTTAATTGATAAAATTCATAATATGCTGATATACATATATATTACATTTATGATATACATGTACTCAGATTATGCAATCTGTGGAGATGGGATAGTAAGGGTCAAGAAGGAAATGTTTGGGAAATTAGCTATAAGGCATAACTTAACACATACATGAATTGGGTTGCCAAACATGGCACAAGCTAGTTGTCTAGGAATTACGTACATTGTTTGGGAAAACAACTTATGGTATTAAAATATAACACTCACAATATGCATTGCCAAACAAGCCTAGCAATGATTGGTTGTATTAATGAGATTAAAGCAAGTGTCACCTCATTATTGGGGGAGATTCCCAATTTGTGGGAGATCAATGCGGTGCGGACAGTTTTGCATATAAACTGGTATTTTCGCGGCGCAGTGATCGCCTCAAAACTACAGAAAATTTATTTTAACGTGAGAAATAATTCTCCAGTTTTATAAAGATACTGTTTGGGTCAAAAATAAATATTTCCACCGTTTTGAAATATAGATTAAAAATTACATCACAGATATCACTAAATTTATAAAATTTGTAGTTTGACCCCAACAAAAATTTTGATACGAAATAAAACAAGTAATAAGATTTAGAACATGCGAATTGCAAATTAAGATAACACCGGGACTATAGATTAAATATGGAAATGCAAATTTAAAATTAAATAAAAATGCAAGTTGTTACATCCTTCCTCCCTTAGACATGATTTCGCCCCCGAAATCAAGACTAACTAGTCCTGAAATAACTCCGGGTACTTCATCCTCATCTCAGCTTCAACTTCCCACGAGGCTTCATTCTTGTCATGGTGATTCCATTGAACCTTTACCAATGGAATGTCCTTATTCCTCAGCTTTTTGATACTTTGATCTAGAACTTTTACGGGACTCTCCTTATAGAAAACTTTATGACTCATCTCAATTTCGTCAAAACTTACCACATGCGAGGGATCTCGTATGTACTTTCTCATCATACTCACATGGAATACATTGTGAACCCCAGACATCTTTGGTGGTAGTGCAAGTCGAGAGGCCACTTTCCCAACGTGATCCAAAATTTTGAATGGTCCGATGAAACGCGGGACTAATTTTCCTCTCTTGAGACCAAAGCATACTACTCCTTGGCCTGTGAAACCTTAAGAAGTACATGATCTCTGACATTGAATTCCAAATCCTTCCACCGTTGATCGGCATAACTCTTATGCCTACTCTGGGCGGTCCTCATCCTTTCCTTGACCAAAGAAATTTTCTCGTTGGTTTTTCTAACCAAATCTGGTCCCAATAATTCTGTATATTCAACCTCTGCCCAACACAACGAAGAACGACATGGTCGTCCGTACAATGCTTCGAATGGAGCCATCCTGATACTCGTGTGATAGCTAATATTATAGGCAAATCCAACCAAAGACAAGTGCATCTTCCAAGATTCTTCAAAATCGATGACACAAGCACTAAGCATATCCTCTATGATCTGATTAACACGCGTAGTTTGCCCATTTGTTTGAGTGTGAAAAGCAATACTCATCTTTAACGAGGTTCCCATGGCTTCTTACAAACTTTCCCAAAATCTAAAAGTAAAACGTGCGTTGCGGTCAGACACAATCGACACAGGTGCACCGTGAAGTCGTATAACTTGTTGTATGTACATCCGACTCATCCTTCTACCGGGTATGTCATACTGTAAGCAATGAAGTGAATTGACTTAGTCAATCGATCCACGATTACCCAAATGGCATCATGATTCTACTGTGATCGAGGCAATCCCACTACAAAATACATAGTTATGTGCTCCCACTTCTAACCTGGAACAGGTAGCGGTTGTAACAATCCCAAGGGTCTCTAATGTTCGGCTTTGACTTATTGATGTTAGGGATATATACAAAAATCCATGCTTTATGTAGTTAATTTATTATTCATTTAATAAAATCAGTTAATCCATTTTTATGAGAATCTGTGTGGGCAATATTTGTATTATATTGTTTATTTAATATTATGCATGTGTGTCTTTCATTCTACATAGTAGGTGGTTTGGTGTGTGGAGTTCGGCTTACACACGAAAGATCAGACCATTGAATCTTATAGAATGTAAGATTTTGGTTTACAGTCTTAGATGGATTGGGCACACCATCGATAGGACTGCAGCATGGTGTTGTAGTAGGTTTGTCTTGACTACGAGAAATGGTTTAGTTTCAACTCACCATGCTGGTACACTTTGTGTATTAAACGGGACCGACTTGGGGTAATTATCTTTATACTGACTTATAAGATAATTAATACCTCATGACTATTAAGAGTGCTTATGCTCTAAATCCTAACTTAATTTATAAACACGTACATTTAATATTTACACTTTGATCCCTAAAAGGGTGAGATCCTTAAATGGGTCAATATCTCATTGGATTGGGTGACAATATTAATTGTGTGGTGGATATTAATTAATGATGGAATCCATGTCTCGATTTTGGGATTGATGATATCCCCTTGAGAAAGCTTATAAGTTTTGATTATGTCAAACCCTGCAGGTGGATTTTGTATCCGACATATCAGATAAGTTAAGCAGAGGATCTCAAAGAATTTTAAGAGATTAATTAAATATGATTGTCAATAATTATATTTAATTAATGGATATCTGTAATTTTAGCATGGGGAGATAATAAGCATTTAATAACATGGTGCTCGAAATACATTTTTGAGATAAGCGTAGGAGTGCAATTATAATTCTTTAGTGGTATGAATTATAATTTATGGAAATAGGATATGATTCAGTTCGAATTAGGGTTTCTTAATTCCATAAGGAAGCCTATTCCTTATTGACTTCTTATGGTCCCTATTGTAGCCTATGTATATGCTGCTTTGGCTCTCTCCCTAGTTTGCATTTTTCCATCAAGAGCATTATAACTCGGAATAGAAAAGAGAGCGTAAAAAGAGAGAGCAGAAACATAAAGGATTTCGAAGGAACCCACACTCAGTTCGATATTCTGGCAGCAAAGGAATACGGTAAAAGATCGTGAGCTATTATCGAGCCTGTGTTCTCGATTCGTCTACTTCAGCAATCCGTTTTAGCAATTTAACGTAACCCTAGTTCCGCCTTTATAGGGTTATTGTAGTTTTCACGTAATTTTTGCAGTACCAACTTATACGCGCTGTCAATGGATTCTGGGAACGCAGTTTCCTAATAATTGATACGTCAAACACTTGGATACAAATTCGGCCACGTCCTTCTTCATACCTTCCCACTAGAAATTTCTCTTCAAATCCTTGTACATTTTTGTTTCTCCTAGATGAACTATAAATCTAGACTTATGTCGCGTTCTAGAATGTTCTTCCTTAGTTCTCCACAGTCTGGCATACATAATATGTCCCTGCATCTGTACCCTCCATCACTTTCCACTTTCCATTCCATTGGATCCTTTTCTGACATCTTCGCAAACCACGTCTAAAATTTTCTATCTTATTTCTGTGCTTCAATAATATAGTCGATAAGAATAGGTTATAGGATAAGACATCCAAAATGTTATCCTTCTCCTTCTCAGCACTCTGCACATTGTACTCCGCAAACATCTCCAATGCTCGCCATTCTCTAACCATTAAGGAGGCAATCGTTCTACGGTCCTGCCAACTCAAAGCATCAGCAACCATATTAGCTTTACCAGGGTGGTATTCTAACATGCAGTCATAATTGTTAATCAATTCTATCCATCTGTGCTGCCTCATGTTCAACTCTTTCTGTGTGAACAAATATTTCAGACTTTTGTGATCGGAAAACAAATCAAACTTCTCACCGTAGAGATTATGTCTCCAAATCTTGAGTGCAAATACCATTGCTACCAACTCTAAATCATGAATGGGATAGTTTAACTCGTTCGGCTTCAACTGTCTGGATCCATAGGCGATCACTCTACCATCTTGCATAAGTACACACTCCAATCCCTGATATGACGCATCACTGAAGATAGTGAACTTATCATCAGGCTTGGGTATAGCTAGTACCGGTGCAGTGGTGAGTCTCTTTTTCAATTCAAGAAAGGCGTGCTCATGCTTCTCTATCCAGTCAAACTTCTGAGCTTTCTTAGTCAGTCCAGTCAATGGTGCGGCTATCTTAGAGAAACCTTCAACAAATCTCTGGTAATAACCCGCGAACTTTAGTAGGGTTGCTCAGTCTAACCCAATTTGACACAGCATCTGTCTTGGATGAATCCACATAAATCCCTTGAGATGACACCTTATGTCCCAAAAATTTCACTTCTTTCAACCAGACCTCACACTTACTGAACTTGGCATACAATTGGTGGTCCTTAAGTGTCTGCATTGTAATCCATAGCTGTTGTTTGTTCTCTTCTGCTGACTTAGAATAGATCAAAACATCATCTATGAAGACGATGACAAACTGATCTACATAAGACTTGAACACTCTGTTCATCGGATCCATAAACACTATCGGGGCATTCGTCATTCCAAACTGCATCATCAAAAATTCATAGTGACCATATCGGGTTTTAAAAGCAATTTTAGGTATATCTTACTTTTGTACCCTTAATTGATGGTATCCCGACCATAGTTCTATCTTGGAAAATATTGTAACTCCCTGTAGTTAATCAAATAAATCGTCGATCCGAGGTAACGGATGCTTATTCTTGATAGTCACGCGGTTCAATTTTCTGTAATCGATACACAGTTGAAGTGTCCCATCCTTCTTCTTCACGAATAATACTGGTGTTCCCCAAGGTGATGTACTTGGACGTACAAAATCCAGATTCTCGATCTCTTGAACTTGTTGCTTCAATTCTAATAGGTCGGCGGGGGCCATTCTGTAGGGAACCTTAGTGATCGAAGCGGTACCTAGTGATGATGCCTAGAATTGGTATGGGAGGATTTAGAAAGAGACAGAGAAACACCAAGGAGTTGTATGTGGTTCGGCCCCGTTAATGAGGTGACCTACGTCCACGTGTGTATCTAGGCGTTATCCTAGCAGATCACCGGCGGCCTGGTGAGCCAACAATGGTGGGCGGCACTACCAGTAATACCGTTCGGGTATATGCGTTTCAATGTATGCTCTAGTTATTAGGTTTCTCCAGATCCCTCCCTTTTAGAAGGGTATGGGTGGGCTCTTTTATAGATGCAAGAGTCCACCTCTACATGGAAACTTAGATACATTAGGAAGCCTATATCAATCACAATTCGATGTGCATAAGTTAAGGGAAGATCCTTATCAGATTAGGAATCTATCGAGTTTTATTCCTAATAGGACTCTGGCCGCACAAGGAAACTGCTGGAGTTGAGCCGTGCGGCCGGGAGAGCCGCCGAAGGTCACGCCCGGGCTGTGCTGGCACCCCGAGCGGTTACGCTGGCGAGCCCTGGGTGTGGACCCCAGGGTTCTGCTTGGTCTTTGATGCTGACGTGGTCGTTGGGCCCATGCTGGATAATTCTGAGCATATCAGCTGCCCCCCATTTCCTGAGCTAATTGGATGTCATATCTGATGAGGTTTGGAAATCAGAGCTATTCACGAGAAACCGCTCGGGAAGAGGCCGAGGCCTTCCCCGAGGTAAGGCTGACCCAGGGTTGTCTTTCCGAGAAAGGATCGAGCGGGAGACTGGAGGGTCCGGTATTGCCCAGGGCCACGTGTCAGCTGCTTGCAGGCCTGGTTGGGATGCGACGGGGCCATCGTGGAGGTAACCGAACCGTTTGCGTTGGGACCAAACCGTCACGTCGTGCATTTAATGCATGCGCCTTTTGAGGCGGCGTATGGTATGCCCGATGTGACAGCCGTCAGTCGCTAAGAGCGGGAAAATGTCCTGACCGTCCGATCTGATTCAATCTGAGCCGTCCTTTGTCTTTATAAAAGGAGCGTCAGTTCATTCTACATACTCACCACTGTTTGAAGATCAATAATCACCGAGCGGGTTTTCAGAGCAAAGCACTCCCGACCCCTTTTCCTCTGTTCATACTAATTCAATCTTCCTCCCAATGGCTTCCAACATCGACCTGTCGTCTGACGAAGGGCTCAGAGCCTTCCGAGAGGACTGCCAAATTCCGGACGACGTGGTAGTTCGTCCACACATTGAGGGAGAAGAAGTAGCCCATCCTTTCTTCCTCATCAGCAGCTATCTGCTGCTGATTGTGGGATTACGCTTTCCTCTGCCGGTCTCATTCTGCGACCTTCTTCAGGGATTGCATATCCCACTACACAAATGCCGACCAAACGTTGCCCGCCTCTTGTGGGGGATTGCAGCGCTGAACGAGCGACTGGGGTTATTTCTCCGGGCCGCCGACGTTGCGAGGTGTTACATAATGGGCATTGACAACGGAGGCCCCTACTTCCGCCCTAAGACTGAGGGAAAAGATTTTGTTCGAGGTCTAGATTTCCCAAACAAGAACTGGCAACGGTACCCTTGGGTCCTGGTTGCTGGTAACTGGCTGGAGAATGACGGTCTCTCCCCTCCTGCGGATTATAATCCCGACCGCTGCAGACAGGCTTTCACCGACCTTCGTGGAGTCGTTCCTTCCGAGGATGACCTGGAGGCGTTTAATCAAGCCATTGAGGCCGGCATGTCGTTTTCCTACTTGAAAGGGAGACCTGCGGAGAACGCGGTTGCCGGTCCCTCTTCTGTGACCCCTGCCGCTGCAGCTTCTGGGTCACGGCGCTATACCCGATCCATGGCGACCGGGGCGCGCCCTGCTAGCCGGACGGGCCAGCCCGAGGGGCCGGTCACCTTGTCCACCAGCAGTGACTCCTCCTCATCTGAGGATGCAAGCCCGCCACCGGGCCCGTCCAGGAAGGGCAAGGAGAAGCAGACCGAAGAAAATTCTCAGCCCCCACCGAAGAGGAGCCGGACGGAAACATTCACCAGTCCCCGCATGCCGGGCTCATGGTCGGACGTCTCTCTCGCGCACATGGAAGAACGCTTGCAGGCGGTGGAGAAGGCGGGTGATGAACTGCAGATGGACTCCGTCCTGCGGGGGGTGGACGTCCACGCTCTGGAGATCGCCGTTGAGGGGCTGGTGGCAAAGGTGGCGGCCTTGGAGGAGGAGATCAAGGCTTTGAAGGATAAGGGCACTTGAAGTCTGCCGTCCTTCTCTTTTTTGTTTGTTTTTTTTTTTTTTTTTTTTTTTTTTTTTTTTGGGGGGGGGAGGCTACTACAACTGCCTCCCGAACTTGTACAGTTTTTTTTTTTTTAAATCAATGAACAAGGTCCTTGAGGCCATCCCTTTCGCGTTAATTGTACTTTGTTGTGGCATCCCTTTCGCGTTAATTGTATTTCCAATTTCTATTTTGACAGTGGTTTGTTCGGTTGGAGTTCCAAAATTCCAACCAGCATAAAATTCCAACCAGCGTCCAAACCTTCAGCGTCCAATAGACCTCGTGGACTTGCTGTGTGGTTACGCCGAGATTCTCATGCACGTACCTCCTGCCCCCCATTTTCAAAGCTGATTGGACGCTCCGTCTGATGAGGGTTGAAAACTGAAATTTTCCCTGGGAACCGTTCGGTAGTAGACCGGGATGTTGTCCTTCGGGCGGGGCCGGAGGAAGACGTCGGTCGGGGCATTCCCCCGAGCGGGTGATCCGTTGGTTCGGGAGTCGCTGCTGCCACGTGTTCGCTGGTCGTTGACCTGGTTAGGTTCGAACTACGCTAGCGCGGACGCAACCAAGCCACTTGCGCGCCAACCGAACAGTCATGTCAGGCCTTTAATGCGCACGCCTTTCTAGGCAACGTTTCATGCGCCCGAGGAGACAACTGTCAGCAATTTCGGGCGGGGGATCACACGGACCGTTGGATACGTTTTGATCTGGGCCGTTCCCGGTTTCTATAAAATGAATGCTTGCCCACTTCTCTGGCCCTTTACTGCAGAGAGATCGCCGAACGTCCTGAGAGCAGAGGCTAGTCCGAGCAAGATTCTCGAGTTCTCTTTTCTGCGCAAGCTTTGTAAGTCCTCTTCCTTCCGAACTTTCGTCTGTTGCTCCCTTCTTCCCTTTCCCCATCTTCTCTTCTTTTCGTAGCGAGACTGGAGAGAGTGAGTCCGGTAGGGTTCGAGCGGGAGTGGGATTTTTTCTTCCTTAGATTCTGCTCGTTTTTCCGGTCGGGTGGAGACTCAGGCCATTTGAGCCGGACCGGTGTCTCCGTAGTTTCACTGAGAGAGTGCCTTCTGACGTTTAGGGCCATCTACTCTCTGCCTTTTAGGTTAGTGACATTGCCTTCCCTGTACCTCAGGCTCGGGGTTTCCGATCCGTATTTAGGTCGCGATCTACTCCCTCTTCCTTCCCCAGGGGCATCTGAGATGGAGCATTCCGGCTTCAATTCTGCGTCCCGTTCGATTAGCGAGATGTTCCGGTCGGATGGCTCCGACCCGGTTTTGGACCCTCCTTCTGACCACCAGAGTGAGGGCTTGATTCCAGCCCGTCAATTTGATGACGAATCCGCCGAGGGGGCCCCCGTTGCCTCCGTCTCTAGGGGTTTGGGCGACGAGGCGCCCGGGGAGTCCGATCCCGGCGTTGGGTTTGCTTGTGAGTCAGTATTCTCGATTTTGCGTTCCGAGGACCTTATCCGGATTAGGAAGAAATACTCCTTCCCGGGTAGTTGCTCTTTGGCGGTGAATTCCGGGGGAGCGCACCTTTACTATCCGGGCTTCACGACTCTTTTCGAGGATGCAATGATGGCAGGTCTCCGCCTTCCGCTCCACCCAGTAGCCAGGGCCATCCTGATTCACCTTGGGATTGCTCCCGGGCAACTGGCCCCCAACGGGTGGAGATTCCTGATGGGTTGTATATCTCTGTGGCCCCAGGCGTTCGGGTGTGAGGTGACCCTCGAGGAGTTTCTATGGGCCCATCGGCCGTTTGCCGTACACGGGGAACTGGGGTTCTTTTCTTTTTCTGCCCGGCCGGGCAGAAAGATTATCGACAAGTGCCCCAGTAACAACAAGGGGTGGAAGAGCAAGTTCTTCCAAGTGTCCACCCTTCTCCTTTGTGACGAGGCCGCGGGGACCCGGCCGAGGACATCCTGGGTGAAGGAGCTGAGGGGTAAGGCTACCTGTCTTTCTTTTGTTTGTCTCTTTCGGTTTTATGGATTTATTGACCTGTTAACCGGTTTTATGCTTCTACTTGCAGCTGGGTCGGCAGACATTCCTGAGATCTCCGAGGCGTCCCAGGCCAGGATTTGGGGCTTAGCACAGTTGCCCACCAACATTCGGAACGTTCTGTCCCCGATGGGAGACATAGTGGTGTCTTATTCCCCCGAGGAGCCCTCAGAAGTCCCTGCTTCCTCTCCTACTGTTCCCGGTCAGCGTTCTATTTATTCCCCTGTTTCCTCTTACAACTTTCTTTGCGGCCTGATATCTTGCATCTTTCTTTGCGGCCTAATATCTTTCCGGTTGTTTTGCAGCAATGGCTCCCAAGGACGCAGCGGCGCTGAAGGAGAAAGAGGAGGCCCTGCTTGCCCGAGCTGGACCAAAGAGGAAGAGGCTGGAGCCCACCGAGGGCCAGAAGCTCAAGAGGCTCACCCGGGGCATCGTCATCCGCCCTGACAAGGAGGGGGTAGGCACCTCGGCGCCCGGGGTGACCATTGCCGTGCCCCCCAAGACGCCCGCTGCTTCCAAAACAGCTGGCGTCTCCTTCCCTACTGTGGAGGAGACCGTGCATACAGGGCTTCCTGCAGTGCCGCCGGTTGAGAGGGCGGATGAGGTACGCGGGAGGATCCGCCCCGCTCTGCTGCCGGGTCAGGTGGACAAGTGCTCCTTGTTGAGCCCGGAGGACGTGACCGCTTGGCTCTACAGCATTAGCCATATGGTGCGTCCATATTTCGTACTTCTCATAGGCTCTTATTGCTTGTTTCGCTCATAATGCTTATAGCTGTTTTCGTTTGCAGGTCGGTTGTATAGCAGCGGGGTCCGAGGCGACCTTTCCCGCGCTGACCGGGAAACTGGCGGCTGCTGAGGAGGCCCTCTCCATGGAAAAGACGGCCCGGGAGGCTGAGGCGGAGAAGGCTAGGGCTTTGGGCCAGGAGCTGGGGGAGGCCCGAGGTGTGGTTTTAACCGAGCGGGCTTCCCGAACGGCTGCTGAGGCCCAGCTCGCTGCTTTAGAGGCCAAGCTTGCTGGCGCGGATGCCGGTCGGGTTGCTGCCGAGAAGGATGTTGAGGCTCTGACCGCCGCTCTGTCCGGAGCGACCGCCGCCCTTGAAGCAGAGACGAAAGATGCCGAGGAGGAATTCGAGGCTGGATTCCTCAAGGGCTACAAGGACCTGATTGCCCGTGTTATGGCGGATCACCCGGACTGGGACATCTCCGGCTACTCCTGGGCCGAATCCAATTACTGGAAAGAGGACCGGGCTGCTGGCGGGGGGCCTGCGGAGGCCGCGCCAGTTGGAGCCGCTCCTGCTGCGGAGGAAGAGCTGGACGTTGTGGGTGACCAGTAGGGCTTTTATGCCCTTTCTTTTTCTTCTTTTACTGTTGTAGTATTTTTTTTGTTTTGTGGGGGGGTGAGCTGCTACAACTGCTCACCCTAGGGTCTGTACAAGTCTGCTTTTAATCAATGACAAGGCCCCTGAGGCCACTTTCCTTTCCATTAACTGTTTACATTTTGTACTTGCATGCCCATGTGATTGCCAATCCCCAACCAGTTTTCAATTGCAAGACCCTTCACTTAACACATGGATTAGGGTTGCAACCGGTTGAATAATTGGTCTTCTGCCAGTATCTGACCAGTTTTAGTCGAACCGAACACTGCCTTAGCAAAATGGTTTAGGACCGTAACTGGTAGAACGCCTGGTCTTCTCGACCTGTTTTTGAAGGCATACCCGGTGTATTATAGGACTTGTCCTGTTTTACCGTCCGGGTTATTTATCTCTGATCACTGTTAGTACTTGGGAATGCTAGGACTCCAAGTACTGTTAATGACCGGTGTGATTCCCTGTTTAAGGCTGCATTCCCCTGCCCCCCAAGCATTTTGGTAAGGCGGGTGCGTAGTAGCGAGCAACCTTAGGAAATCGACCTGGAACATGGGTGGTTGCAGGGTCCTTTGGGGTTTAGCCATCGTGGGTCACCTAGGGGGTTTGCCCCCATTGTCGGTTGGACCTAGGTTAAACCTTGTTTAATTTCCTGTTTAAGCCTGCATTCCCTTGCCCCCCAAGCGTTTTGTTAGGGAGATGGACGGGAATACCGACCGTAGGAAACCGACCTGGAACATGGGTGGTTGCAGGGTCCTTTGAGACTTGCCATCATTGGCTGCCTAGGGGGTTAGGCCCCATCGTTGGCTGGACCTAGGCGAAGCCTGCGCCTCGGGGTTAGGCCCGAGGTCTTTTTGTGCCTTGGTGTTTAGCCAAGGTCTTTGAAGGTGCCTCGGGGTTAGGCCCGAGGTCTTTTTGTGCCTTGGTGTTTAGCCAAGGTCTTTGAAGGTGCCTCGGGGTTAGGCCCGAGGTCTTTTTGTGCTGGGGTGGAACACTTGAGTAGGAACTTTGCAGAAAAGTAATTACTTTATTTCAAATTCATTTTAACTGCTCGGGTAGAGCTACAAAGAGTCCTAATCGATCGCTAACCCCCTTCATCCCTGCTACTGAAAATATTTTCGAAGGTGCTGTATGTTCCACGGATGGGAAAGCTCATGCCCGTCAAAATCTCGTAGCCAATAGGTTCCCGGTCGATGAATCCGGGTGACCGTATATGGGCCTTCCCAGTTTGGCCCCAACTTCCCATGATTCGGGATTCTGGTCGACTGGTTTACCGCCTTCAGGACAAGATCACCCACTTGGAAGCTGCGATGCTTGACCTTGCTGTTATAGTACCTCGACACCCTCTGCTTGTACGCTGCCACTCTCAGATAGGCTTGATCTCTTTTCTCTTCTACCAAATCAAGTTCGGTTCTCAGAGCTTCCTCGTTGCCTTGCGCACTGAAATTGGCTACCCGGTAGGAGGGCAATCCGAGCTCTGTGGGGACTACGGCCTCGAAGCCATAGGTGAGTGAGAACGGCGTTTCGCCTGTTGCTGCTCGGGGAGTGGTACGGTAGGCCCACAGGAGGGTCGGCAACTCTTCAGCCCACAGACTTTTGGCACTTTCAAGCCGAGTCTTGATTGATTGCAAGATTGTCCTATTCGTCACCTCGGCCTGGCCGTTGGCCTGAGGGTGCTCGGGAGAGGAGTAATGGTTGGATATCCCGTAGCCCGAGCAGAACTGCCGAAACACCGGGGTGTCAAATTGTCTGCCATTGTCGCTCACCAGTACACGGGGGGTGCCAAACCTGCTGAGGATATTCTTCTCTATAAAACCCTCCATCTTCTTCTCGGTGATGGTGGCCAATGGCTCGGCTTCTGCCCACTTGGTAAAGTAGTCCACGGCTATAACAGCAAATTTGACTTGCCCTTTTCCTGTTGGCAGGGGGCCTACTATGTCGATGCCCCATTGAGCAAACGGCCAGGGGCTAAGGATGGGTATCTGCATCTCTCCCGGACAATTGATCATGGGGGAGAACCTTTGGCATCTGTCACACCTTTTCACATAGTCCCTGGAATCCCGAGCCATAGTTGGCCAGTAATAGCCTTGCAGCAGCGCTTTCCGTGAGAGTGCCCGACCTCCAACGTGGTTCCCACAAATTCCTTCATGGATTTCATACAAGATAGCTTGAATTTGCCCGGGATGAACGCAGCGGAGGTATGGGATGGTGAAGCCCCTTTTGTAGAGTATGCCATCAATTAAATGGTACCTGGCTGCACGATATTTGGTGCGGCGGGCCTCATCTTTTCCGTCCGGTAACACGCCGGTCGCTAAGAATGTAACTATGGGGTCCATCCAACTGGGTCCCAGGTCCACCGGGTCCACCTCCATTCCTTCTGAATTGATCACACTTGGCTCGGGCAGGTATTCTATCCTTATCCCGGGCAAGTCTGACTCAGAGGATGAAGCTAGGCGGGCCAATCGGTCGGCCCTGGTGTTCTCCTCCCGCGGTATCTGAGTGATGGCCAGTCCTTTGAGTCTCTTCGAAACCGCTCGGACAAGGGCCAGGTAGGCCACCATGTTGTCTTCTCGGGCCTCATACTCCTGACTGACTTGGTTAACCACGAGCTGGGAATCACTGTACCCTTGGACCTGCTGTGCTCCCATAGATGTAGCCAACTGTAACCCTGCTAGTAGGGCTTCGTACTCGGCTTCATTGTTTGAAGCGCGGAATCCGAACCGCAGCGCGTACTCGAGCTGGATTCCGTCAGGAGAGGTCAGGATGATTCCTGCTCCGCTGCCCTGGTTGTTGGAAGAACCGTCGACGTAGAGTATCCAGGTCGGGATGTTGATCTGCAGCCCGGGCGGCAAGACTGGTGGGTCGAGCTCGTCGGTCTGATCCTCTGTATAGGTAAACTCGACCAGAAAATCTGCCACTGCCTGCCCCTTGAGGGCTGTCCGGGGTCGGTAGACCACTTCAAATTCTTCCAATTCCAGGGCCCACTTGACGAGTCTTCCCGACGTTTCGGGTCTGCTCAGGATCCGGCGCAACGGCTGGTCTGTGAGCACTGCAATTGTGTGGGCCTGGAAGTATGGGCGGAGTCTTCGGGCCGAGGTGATGAGGGCGAAGGCCAGTTTCTCGATGCGGGAGTACCGGCTTTCGGCGCCTTGCAGTGCTCGGCTAGTGTAATACACTGGGAACTGTATCCCGTGCTCTTCCCGAACAAGTGCTGAGCTGACTGCCGATGGTGACACTGCTAGGTAGAGGAAAAGTTCTTCTCCGGCTGTAGGTGTCGTGAGCAAAGGGGGAGAGGCCAGGTACTTCTTAAGTTCCTGGAATGCCTCCTCGCACTCCTCCGACCATTGAAAAGCTTTACGGAGGATTTTGAAGAATGGTAGGCAACGGTCAGTTGCTCTGGAAACGAATCTATTCAGTGCGGCTACCCGTCCGGCCAAACTTTGGACTTCTTTGGTTGATCGGGGGGACTTCATGTTGATGGTGGCCTGTATTTTCTCGGGGTTAGCCTCGATTCCCCGCCTGCTGACAAGGTGGCCAAGGAATTTTCCGGACGAGACACCGAATGTGCATTTGGCCGGGTTCAACCTCATTCCGAACTTTCTCAAAATGCTGAAGGCTCCGGCCAGATGGTCCAAGTGGTCGGTCTCATCGTGACTCTTGACCAGCAGATCGTCAACGTATACTTCCATAGTTTTACCAATTAGATCTTTGAACATGTGGTTGACTAACCGCTGGTAGGTTGCCCCGGCGTTCTTGAGGTCGAAGGGCATCACCTTGTAACAGTACGTGCCTTGATCTGTGATGAAGGCGGTTTTTTCTTCGTCTCCGGGGTGCATGCTTATCTGGTTGTACCCGGAGTAGGCGTCCATGAAGGAGAGGAGCGAATGGCCGGCGGTGGAGTCCACAAGGAGGTCTATCCTAGGCAGTGGATAGCAATCCTTGGGACAAGCTTTGTTCAAGTCCGTAAAGTCCACGCACATCCTCCATTTTCCGTTACTCTTTTTGACCAACACGACGTTGGCCAACCAGTCGGGATAGAGGACTTCTCGGATTGAGCCCGCCTTGAGGAGCTTCTCTACTTCCTCAGAGACCGCAATTTGCCTTTCGGGGGCCATGCCTCGTCTTTTCTGCTTCACCGGCCGAGAGTCCGGGTTGACATTGAGGCGGTGAGACATAACCCGTGAATCAATCCCGGGCATGTCTTCGTGGCACCACGCGAAGACGTCCTGGCTTTGGCGCAGGAACTGGATGAGTCTTTCCCGGAGGCTAGGCTCGAGGAGGGTACCGACGCTGACAGTCCGGTCTGGGAGTTGAGGGTCCAGGACCACTCTTTCCAACTCCTCTACCGGGCCGACTTTGTCGCTTGGGTCCCTCGGATCCATCTCCTGGACGCTGAAGGATTCTGTGACGGCGCCCTTTCGCAGGGAGCTGACGTAACAACTCCGTGCGGTCATCTGATCTCCGCGTAGGCTCCCGGGCCCCTGGGGGGTCGGGAACTTAACTGTCAGACTGTACGTCGAGACGACCGCCTTGGCTTTGTTGAGGGTTGGCCTACCGAGGATGGCATTGTAGGCGGATGGTGTTTCCACGATAACAAAGTTCGCCAGCACAGAGGCTTGCTGAGGGTAAGTTCCCATGAGGACTGGAAGGTCGATGGTGCCGAGCGGCAATGTGCTGGACCCATTGAAGCCTACCAGTGGGGTCGTCACCGGTCGTAATCGATCCCGGGATATCCCTAGCTGCTCGAACGCTGAGATGAACATAATGTCCGATGAACTGCCCGTATCCACTAGTACCCTCTTGACCACATAATTGGCGATGGAGAGCGTTACAACCAGCGGGTCATCGTGGGGGCAGTGGAGATCCTGCACATCGTCGGAAGAAAAGGTCAACACGTCGGACGGCGGGGAGTCGGTGGATCGAACGTGCCAGACATCCGCCCGGGATGCCCGAGCATGCCTCTTCCTTGCCGTCTGCGAATCCCCTCCGCCCGAGGTGCCGCCGGAAATCACATTGATCTGGCCGAGAGGAGGAGGCTGATCCGGAGTTCGGTTACCTTGTCGGGGTTGCCTGTCTGTTGTGACAAACTCGGCTAGGTGCCCCTGCTCAATCAGCTTCTCTATGGCTATCTTCAACTTAAAGCAGTCGTCCGTGTCGTGGCCATGGTCCCTGTGAAAACGGCAGAATTTGTCCCGGTTTCTCTTGTCGGGGGGTGCCCTAAGCTTTGCTGGCTGCGGGAGTAGCCTCCGAGCCTCGGCAGCGGCCATTACTTCCTGGATAGGTCGGGAGAGTGGCGTGAAGGTGGCTTGGGGCTGATCCCGGCCACCCCGCTGCTGGTCCCGGCCGCCTCGCTGCTGATCCTGTTTGGGCTTCTTGCCCAAGCCTTTGTCCGGCCCTTCGTGCTTGCGCTTGGACCTCGGAGACTCATCTTCCCCGGTTCCGGAGCGCTTTGCCCTTAGGAATTCCTCGGTATCAATGTGCTTGCCGACCCTGTCCGAGAGTTCCACCAGGGTTGTCGGTCGGTCACGATGGAACGACGTGGCAACCTTGGTATGTTGGACCCCTGAACAAAAGGCCATGATTGCTGCTGTCTCATTGAGATTACGGATCTGGAGCCTCTGCTGATTGAAGCGGTCCACGTATTCTCTCAGAGACTCTCCTTTGCGCTGCTTCACAGTGAGCAGCTGGGTGTCCGGCTGTGATCGGTCAAGCATTCCCACGAACTGGCTGACGAAGAGTTTGCTCAGAGATTTGAAGTCGTCAACCGTCCGGGGCCTCAGCGAATGGAACCATTGCGCGGCCGATCCCTTTAAGGTGCTGGGGAAGGCCAGGCACAGCAGTTCGTCGGTTGTAGTGACCAGTGCCATCTGCGCCTTATAGGTGCGGATGTGGTCTACCGGACTCCCCTTGCCATCGTAAGAGCTAAGGTGCGGGGGCTTGAATTTCCGCGGAATGGGGAACTGTGTCACCCGGGAGGTGTAGGGCGACTCCGTTTCCGTGTTTGTGAGGTCGTGACCGGACTTACGGTTCAGCCTCTCAATTTGCTGCTGCAACTCTTCGACCTGGGCTTTAACGTCAGTGTGCCCGGTCCTCCTATCTGCGTCTGAATAATAAGTGGGGTCGGATGATGATGCCTCGTCCTCATCCTCGAAGCGTGTCGATCTTGGGGATAGCACTCGGCTACGGGTCCGGGATAGCCTGTGCCTAAGATCCTCCCGGCTCAGGGTGGGCGGATCGTCGACCGGCTCCCTCACCTTTCGTCCGGACGCTTCTCCCCTTGCGGCTCGGCGTCGTTCGATGAGTAGCCGGGCGTCCTCCACTCGGCGTGCTCGGCGAGGAACATACCGAGGCCCTTCCTTTGGACGCCTCGTAGGCTGGCTACGTTCTCCCTCTCCATGGTGTTCTCGATCTGGTGGGGACACTGGTGCAGATCGGGCTTTTCCGCGGGTCCGAGCGGGCCTTTGGCTAGGAACGCTCTTTTCGGGCCGCTTTCCCGACGAAGGGTTTTTCTCGTGGTCCTTGACCACCTTTCCATGCTGGGCCATGAGCGTCTCTATTTGCCGTTGCGTCCGGATCTGACTTTCCAAGAGTTGCTCCAGTGCCGCCGTGACTTGCTCGGTGGACATGGAGGCAGCCCGTGTCTCGACCTGTAGACCCTCCTGGCCTGACCGGTCCGCCTGAACTGACTGTTCCGCCTGACCGGTCGAGTCAGCGGTCTTCTTGCCCTTCTTCTTCGGCATGTTGATCAGTCAAAGATTTTTTCGATGAGGAAACTGACGTTTCCCACAGACGGCGCCAAACTGATGATGCCTAGAATTGGTATGGGAGGATTTAGAAAGAGACAGAGAAACACCAAGGAGTTGTATGTGGTTCGGCCCCGTTAATGAGGTGACCTACGTCCACGTGTGTATCTAGGCGTTATCCTAGCAGATCACCGGCGGCCTGGTGAGCCAACAATGGTGGGCGGCACTACCAGTAATACCGTTCGGGTATATGCGTTTCAGTGTATGCTCTAGTTATTAGGTTTCTCCAGATCCCTCCCTTTTAGAAGGGTATGGGTGGGCTCTTTTATAGATGCAAGAGTCCACCTCTACATGGAAACTTAGATACATTAGGAAGCCTATATCAATCACAATTCGATGTGCATAAGTTAAGGGAAGATCCTTATCAGATTAGGAATCTATCGAGTTTTATTCCTAATAGGACTCTGGCCGCACAAGGAAACTGCTGGAGTTGAGCCGTGCGGCCGGGAGAGCCGCCGAAGGTCACGCCCGGGCTGTGCTGGCACCCCGAGCGGTTACGCTGGCGAGCCCTGGGTGTGGACCCCAGGGTTCTGCTTGGTCTTTGATGCTGACGTGGTCGTTGGGCCCATGCTGGATAATTCTGAGCATATCACCTAGTATAAGCTCAATACAGAACTTTATACTTCTTTCAGGCGGTAAACCAGAAATGTCTTGGAATACTTCCTTGAAGTCCTTGACTATAGGTATAGATGACACTGTCATCTCTGTACTGACGACTTCGATGTTAGCTAAGCACCTTGTGAGTAACATGTCTTCCAAAGGATTACATTGGAAATCAAAGGATTGATTCCCATTGTTGGAGAATGTAATTATCTTCCTCACACAATCCAACTTCGCTTGATTCTGAAAGAGCCAATCAATTCCTAGGATTATGTTAAATTCCTTCATCGATAGGACAATTAGCCTTGCAGGGATTTCACGGTCTCCTAGCCGTAAGGGACAATCCTTGCACACATGTTCTAATTTGACTGTGGCTCCTAGTGGTGAGGTAGCCTTTAAGGCTCTCTCTAAACGATGAGGTAGGATACCCAATCTCTGAATATATAGTCTTAGCAGATATGAATGAAAGTGCAGCACCCGTATCAAATAAAACTTTAATATGGGAGTTAAACAGAGTTAATGTACCTTCCACTGCTTGCTGATCAGGTTGAGCTTCTCCATAATTCCCTTCTTCATACACAGTCTCATCATATCCAGCGGCATCAGGAATAACAGCATTTAAGTGAGTCTGACCCTGTTGACCATAAGTCACCTACTTAGGAGCAATGCAAAACTTGCTGATGTGACCAGGTTCACCACAGTTATAATAGACTATACTTTGCTGAATACTACACATTAGTGCCTTGCAGTCTCGAGCCAGATGACCGGGGTTGCCACAGTTAAAGCATTTCCCAACACTACTTCCTTCACCAACTCGAGGTTGAGTCGGATAGGTGACAGCTTGGGTTTTCTTGCTTTCAATGAAATTCCTCTTCTGTCCTTGGGTACAATACATTGGTGGCTTATTCCCCAAATTACCCCTTTGAGGCAGCCGTAATTCAAATTGCTTACGGTGCACCCGAGCGTCCTCTTCCAGATCAGTGGCCAGGCTAACGAGTCCCTCAAAAGACTTATCCATGTGACCGAGAGTCAGGCGGTGAATCTGCGGTGTTAACCCTTGGTAATACTTACGTATCTTCTTATCTTTAGTATCAACCATATGAGGAGCGAACCGAGATAGCCTCTCAAACTGTGTGCTGTACTCCTGCACCGATTTAGTCCCCTGAGTCAGATCCATAAATTCTTTCTCCCTTCTGTGTCTCTCGGTGGACGGAAAGTACTTCTCCATGAATCTCCCCTTGAACACCGTCCAAGTCATCCCCATCGTAGCTTCGTTTTCGATAGTAGCTATCACCGCGTACCACCAATTTGCGACAACATCGGTTAATTGGAAGGTAGCTAACCTCCTCTTATCCATTTCATTGCACTGAACAGCTTTGAACATGCGGTCCATCTGTCTCAACCACTGCTTTGCTTTCCAGGGTTCTGCAGTTCTTGCAAATTGTTCGGGCCTCAGTGCACGGAACCTCTCCAGCAATATGTCCCCTGTCTGACGATCTCATCGATTTTTAGTTAGATTATTAACTCTCTCGAGGCGTCTAACGAAAGCCTCAAACATTCCCGTGGGATCGGCAGCCAAAGTGCCTCCTCAATCAGATTCCTGTTCCTCCTTGGTCTCCAAGCCATTCTAAATGCATGTCAATGATAAAAGAATGAGGAACATGAATGAAGCAGGTATATAAATCAGTTTAAACAGTGACAATATCAAAAGAGTATTTCTATATGTAACTTCTCGTCAAGTAGATACAAAAAGCGTGTATGATCAGTTCAATGCCTACCCTATTTGCATAGGTTAGGACGCACATCATCCATGCAAGAGTTAGTGCCAAAATGGGGTCATTGCCATATACTCGAATGCATGTAAATATAGTTGCAAAAAGAGATAGAGCTACTAGTTAATATAGTTAATATGTACAAGGTTGTATCTAAATAATCAGTCATCTCCCTAGGCAGCCATCAGAAGATCCAGTGAGTCGACAGGGCAAAATAGCTGAACATGGAATGGGCCCACCATATCAAAAACACTGCCCTGTGAGGCTGGTGATGAAGCATGCCTCGGGGGCATCCGTCCCAACCGACATCTCCTCGGGCAAAAATAGCTCAAGTGCTAACTCCTCCTCGAGGTCAGCAACGAAGTCATCTAGGCCTATGCCATCCTCTCCCTCCTCCTCATCATCGTCCTCCATAACAATAGGACCCCACTGAAAAACTCTTTCATCCAAGTCCCCAGTGATAAGAACCACTGGCTCCTCCTCGGGAATAACAGGTGGGGGCATTTTCAGCTATGCGAGATGAGCGTGCACAATCTGGATCTCAAGTGGGAAATAAAAAGCGTCACTACTGACCAATCTCACTATCTCTACTAATACTAGCTATTGAGCCTCTGCAAAATAGAGGAGCTCTAAATGAATACGTGTCAAATCAACTATGCCCACAACATAGACCTGATGCCACAGATCCAACTCTACTATCGCTGACGCCAACTGCTCTATAGTGGTGTGGTATAAAGGCTGGGACTACTGCCCCCGGGAGTCTCCCAATGTCCTCCAAAACTGTCGGGTAAAAAAAGTGGACGCACTGGATCCATACATGTCAAAAGGCACTAACTTATATCAGGGCTAATCTTAACAGAAATAATCTTAAGCGTTTGGGTTCCAGGTTTCTCCTCTTGTCGTATCATCGGGTGTGCAAAGCTTAAGCTAGCAGAATATGGAATCGGGTCTATGCTGGTAAACCCTAACCTGGCTAAACTGTTCTGAGATAACCTGGCACTGATACCACTAAATTCTAATTATTCTCTCTCTCTCTCTCTCTCTCTGTGTGTGTGTGTGTGTGTGTGTGTATGTGTGTGTGTGTGTGTGTGTGTGTGTGTGTGTGTGTGTGGAACCCGTGTCTATATATATACATATATTCTAGACTGCCCACACTATCCATTGTTTATGTTGTTGATAATGTGTTGTAGAAAATGGAGGCATCTTCCTCAAGTATAGGTGCTCAAAATTTGGGTGAAATAGGGGTATTGAGATATCAGAATAAGCTGTGTAGATGTGAGTAGAGATGTACAGTGAAGATCACCGAATTCAATGAAAATAGCAACAAAGGAAAATTGTTTTTTGTTTGCCCTAATGGAACCTACAAATTTGTTAGTTTGTGTAAACCTGTATCGGTAATTCCCTCTTCAACATTTGCAGGTAGTCAAGCACCTAATGAGAGAAACGTTGATATGGGCGAGCAAGTTACCAAAAACCTTGAAGAGAATATGTGGAGATATTAATGAGTTAGAAAATAAGTACAGGGCATTACGGGCACAGTCACAAAATTACGAGACAAAGTTAGAGATCATTAAGATTCTAGGGATTGCAAGGCAAAGTTACAGAGATTTTTGTGCACAATCACATTAGTACAGGGCTTTACATGCACAGTCACAAAATTCAGTCTCTAAATTGGATGGATCATCCCTCCATAAGCCTTCAAGTACATATCCTTTGAGTAAAAAGGATCACAGTACTGCTCTATGTCATACCTTTTGCAAGCAAATGCAGATGTTGCACGCTTACAAGGAAGTCCAGAAATCTGCCACACACACATTTTCTTTTACCAAAATCCAGCACATGCATGCAATACCCCAACATTATCAGTAACTTCAAATTCCTTTCCACCAGTAAATATTACTTTGTAGTGCCTTGATTCAGCAATGTATTTGTTCAGCTTATCCCTATTTCGAGTTGTTACAGTACACCCATTAAGCGTCGTGAATGGCAATGGAGGTCATTGTTATTATGCAAACCATGAGGGAGGTCCGTGTAATATGATCTAACCTTAGGGGAGGTCCGTGTAATTTACCCTAATTAAATAATTTTCAATAATTGCTCCTCTTAGTTTTGTCACATTCTCTCTGTGTCCTCTATATCTGAAATATATAAATTTGAAACGAAAGTAATCAGCAATTCATATACAAACTGTTAAAAGGGGAGAAATGAGGCAATGGTAGACAGAGTGAGCGATTCTCTGAATTCCAGACTCATGCAAGTGGGGCACCTTATTTTACTTTTCTATTAAGCACGAACTAGAATTTGCATCGTGAGAACCTCCCCCCTTCGATTTGATCTTTACACCCACTGCTTCTAAGAGTAATGTTTGGGACACACCCTTATACATCTAAAAAGCAACCACACTTTGAGGTGGACCAATGAGTATCAATCCTAGTTTCCAAATTAAGAAAAATCTCAATTTTCGTAAATACGATGTTAAGACATGAGTATTAGAAAGTTTTGGAATAATGTTACAAGCACCGAATATTTGCACAGAATTTGTGCACCGAAATGATTCGGACCACTCATTTCGGTGGCCCCAGCACATTTCAGTGTGGAGGCCACCAAAATAAGTGATCCAGATCATTTTGGTACTCAAATTCTGTATATATTTCGGTGCAAGGATCATTACTGAAAGTTTTTAAGGTGTAGTAGGTGAGAATTTATAGCAACTGGCTGTCACACCATGATGGCAAAAAAAATTCAAGGAAACCTTCGTTTAAGTCTCTATTCTATGCATGGAGAAAAGAAAATAAAAGAAAATATAATAAAGAAAACTAGCTCACTCGTATTTACTCTTCTATGCCCTTTCTACACTAGTAATGAACCTGTGCAATGCACAGGAGAGTTAGCAAGACAAAGTATCATATGACAAAAATAGTTTTAAATTAAAAAATAGAAGAAAGATATTGAAAGTGATTTTAAATAAATAAATAAATTGTATACTCCCTCCGTCCCATATTAAGAGTCTCTTTTGGGAATTCTAACTTATTAAGTGAACAACCTTGATTTTGGTGAGATTTTCAACTTTTCAATATTGCCCTTTTTTGAAATTCAAAATTATAGTGTCACATCAAAAAAAAAAAAAAGATGAGAGAGTTGGATATAATAAAGGGCAAATTTGGAAAGTGTGTATTAAAGTACTTTGACTTTTTAAATAGGACTCTTAAACTGGGACATCAAAAAATGGCATCAATGACTCTTAATATGGGACAGATAGAGTATTTCTTTCTCATAAAAGAGAAATATTTGTCCAACTTAAAAGTTTAAAAATATTTAAAATAATATGATTTTTAGAGAAGTCACCCAATTACATCTTCTTCTTCTTTTTTTTCGGAAAAGTGATACGAACCAAGTTGAGCAGGTTGCGAATTTTTTCACGACCTTTTTGAGGTCTCGCGAGCTTTTATACGAGCCTTAGTTTCAGTGATCACAAGCTTTTTCACGAGCCTTTTAAAACCATATAATTTAATAATATATATATATATATATATATAGAGAGAGAGAGAGAGGCCAGAATACAATCCATTTTATCAAGCCTATTTGCGAAGTTGTTCATTATCTCTCAAAAATTATATAGTTATCTAATATGACATATATATATATATATATATAAAAGTCAGTATATAAGCTTTTTCACAAGCCTACAAACAAGCCTTAATCAATCATGTTCACGAGCTCTATTGAGCGAGCCGACCCTAGCCTTTATCAAGCCGAGTCGTGAGCCCTTATTGAGCGGCTTGGCTCGTATACACCCCCTAGTAGCATCAATCATGTTCACAAGCTCTGTTGAGTAAGCCGACCCTAGCCTTTTATCAAGCCGAGTCGTGAGTCCTTGTTGAGCAGCTCGACTCGTATGCACCCCCTAGTAGCGAGTAATGCTATGCTTCCCCAATTATGTATCCCAAATGTGGTTCCAAATATGTCCAACACATGTTGTAGTAGGCCCACCTTCAATCATGGTGAGACCACTCAAACTACCAATAAAAATCATTTGAACCCACTGCCATGTGATGGAAACCATATTTAGGATGCAAATTTGAAAAGTACAGTATTTCTCAATGTTTACTAGACCTAACTTTCAGCAATAGCCAAACAACACTAATGGCATTACATGGCTATTCAAAACCTAGCAAACTCGGTAATAGTTTATTAGTATACCCATTGCCATCTTGATTCCAGCAGTCCAAACGGGGCCTAAACTTAAGACACCAAACAGGCATTGTAGAACCAAAAGGCAAAAGGTATCATCTTTAACTATCCAAAATAACCAAATTTTATGAGTTATTACATAACTGCATTTGTCATGTACTTCACATTATTTTCTCACTTTAAGATAGTTAGTGCTAAGTCACCATCCAAAACACACACACACACACTGAAATTCCTCAACCAACAAAGGCCAAAAGTGATTTCCTCTACAATAATGCATCTGACTATTCATATTATCTGGGATCACACCCAAATTCCAATTATGTATTACAAACACATCTTAAAGTAAGATGGTGGAAATTTCACTCAACAAGAGAATGAATTGTATGTATATATGTATATCACAATATGCATCTATCAACTACTCAGTTGTACTGTTTCCAAGCTTCTTCATTGCCCCACCACAATCAATCCAGACGATGGCCTCGAAACAGAGGAATTTCTCAGTAATTCATGCAAAGGCCATATGTATAGTGTCATCGGCTCAAACAATTAGCCCAACCAAAAAGGCTTGCAAATTTTCTTGGGAGGGAATAATCGGAAAGAGAAGACGGATCCGTATCTATATCTTGAGGGCTCGACCATATATACACTCCTCGTTCTTGACGGCTGCCCGGGACAGTGTTGTCTAGTACAAGTGCCACCAAGAATGTCACCACCATGTTTAACGATAGAAGAGCGTTTATTGCGAAATCAACCTGAATTGGCATCCAGAAAGAAAATGGCATCTCAGTCCTCATAATCATATTTTGGAGTTCGAAAATGGAGGGGTAAATAATAGACAAGAGTCCACAAAAACCACATTTGTACAGGCATTTGTCAATAAATTATGTCA
Source organism: Hydrangea macrophylla (assembly GCA_033977485.1). Lineage (NCBI taxonomy): Eukaryota > Viridiplantae > Streptophyta > Magnoliopsida > Cornales > Hydrangeaceae > Hydrangea > Hydrangea macrophylla. Next base: position 90,490,641 of record CM066986.1, read on the forward strand.
TATAGTTGATAGCTTTTGTTAAGAGCACATAATCAGGGCCGGCCTTGAGGCCATGCCTTCAAGCAACCGCATGGGGCCTCAAAATGAGGCCTCATTTTTAGGCCTATTTTCTTCTAATTTCTTTTTAATTTCTATGAAACTTATCATTTTTAAGCCTATTTTCTTCTAATTTCTTCAAAATTTCTATGAAACTTAGTTTAGAGGCCTCATTTTTTAGGCCACTTTGAAAGTTCGCTTGAGGTCTCAGACAATTTTTGTCATCTCTGGGCTGGCTCTGAGCACATTTGTAATCATTTTTTACCATCTGTTTACATGAAATTCAATATATGACAACGAAGAAAGAGAATGATTATAAATAAAATTTAAATATATTTTAAATACAACGAAAGCTATCAACTATTAATACAATGAAAGCTATCAACTATTTAAATTTAAATTTTTCCCGCAGTACATGTATCACGATTAATATATTTTAAATACAACGAAAGAAAGAAAATGATTATAAATAAAACTTAAATTTTAAATACAACAAAAGAAAGAAAATAAATATAAATAAAACTTAAATTTTAAATACAACAAAAGAAAGAAAATAAATATAAATAAAACTTAAATTTTAAATACAACAAAAGAAAGAAAATAAATATAAATAAAAAAATTTTAAAAAAAAAGGCAAAGAAAATGAAAGAGTGCTCGAGATGATGACAACATGATAGAGTGAGAGTTAATAGAAGTTGAGAAGTATGTCATACTGTCAACCCCAACTCATATTAACATCATCTCCAATTTAAAAGAACCAAAAAAACACCATCTCCAACTTAAAAGCAAAAGCAAGTACGACTTGCTTTTTTGAAACTAAAAATTGTACTGGAATGCATCTTTAAAATAAATCGAAAAATCAAAAGGTTTATGTAATTACCATTGGTGAAGTGGATGCCAAATTTGTCATTCCAAACACAGCATTATTTCTTTCTTTCTTTCTAGTTTTTCTTCTCTTGTATCACTTTAGTTGCCTAAAAGCCCACTTGATGCCAGACTCAGATCTCAACATGTTGATTTATTTCTGGTTCCAACTAGATTAAATATTTTTGCATAGGTTTAGTTGCATGTGAAATGAGACCTTTTTCCATAAAGCTATATTGTTGGGATAGTTATAAGATTTAAAGGAGATTGTTTCATAGGACAAGTTTAATCGTTGTTCTTCTGATTAAATGAATGTGCTTTTTAGTCCTCAGTACTATCTGAAATGAGTTCTTCTCCATAAAGCTCCCTTGGATCATGTGTATGATTGAGATCTATATTCAAGGAAAGTAATATGCTGATACAGATGAAAATTTTGTGACTATTATTGACAGATTGAAAGATATCCATGTATATCTTTTCAATGAAAAAATTTATAAAATAATGTAATTTAGGGATTAATCGAACATTTCTTCTTCTTACTTGGTTATTCCCAGTGTTGATCGGTCCATTCGATGCTGCCGAATAAGGAACCAAATAACCCGGTAAAATCAAGGCAGAGACAGGTTGATACTGTTGAAAGTATGCCGGGACAGATAAACCGAGGAACAGCGAAACACCAACAATAGCCATGTTTCGGAAACTCCCCGTTTGGCTGTACTGCAATGTCGACAAACCCAAAGCCACAATCAGAGCCCATATGAAGCAGAGTGTTGCAGCTGCCAAGGCTTGAGGTATAGAAGCAAGGATTGCACCAATTTTGCCTATCAAACATAGGTCAAGAAATTAACATGACTTTTCCGCATTGAGAGAGAGAGAGAGAGAGAGAGAGAACAATTGTGTCGTAGTTAAACAGTAAGTCATTTTTATAATGCATAAATACTGGCGGATTACAATGAATTGTAAAACAAAACAATAAAAAGAATTCTAACTGACACCGCAAAATAGCATACTTCCTTGGGTATCAAAGATGAGAAACCAGACATGCTGGAACTCACCCTGATGATCTTAGGAGCAGCAAAGGCATATCGTGTATAAGAAACAGGTTTTAAAAGCATATAGATACAATTTCGATCTAAACAGAAATAAGGTTTCTTTATTAGTACTTCAGACCCGTAGTCCAAATAACGCAAATCAAGTAGTACGATGTATGTACTACAAATAATATGATTGCACCAAATTTGCCTATCAAATAATGGTCAAGAAATAAACATGATGCTGGTTCTCATAAGAACTAAATAGGGAATGAGAATGAGACTGGACTTGGTCCTAATTTTATGCACTCCCAAAGAGGCCTTAAGGTTTAGGCATTTCATAGACCCATAGTCTAAAGTGTATCCAAAGTGTAAGGTGTATCCAATGCGTATACCTATGAACGAGAAGAGGATCAACAAAATGGCTCCAAATACCAATGCCCTCTGATTTGCCACCTTTGTAATGTTAACAGTGTGCACGTTTTCCGTCAAAGTTGTTGATCCAGTACCCGACCCCCAAAGTCCGGCCAGTATACTACAAAAACCTTCCAACCCAATTCCTCTACTGACAATACCAGGTGTGGGAGGCTTTGAATTCATACGTAGAGACGCACTGTGATATGTTCCAACCTGTGGTGAGATTCAGTATTTGTGTTAGGTTTAATACTTTGAAAAATCATTCTCCACTTCCACCAAATATTGTGATTCATATATATATATATATATATATAAATACATTGTTATCCCACTACCTATATATATACATAGATATACATGTACAGAGTCCTTTATGAGGGATCCCCCATTTTAACAAAGCGAGGACTTTTAATCCTGACAGTCGGAGCTCATTTACTGCACAGTGAATTTCACTTTTACCGCAATGATTAAATGAGCTCCGACGGTCAGGATTAATAGTCCTCATTTTGTTAAAATGAGGGATACCTCATTAGAAAGACTCTGATATACACGTATATATATATAGCGAGAGAGAGAGAGAGTGTGTGTCAAGCTCCAGTGCGCACTGGGTAAGTGCACTGGGTTTTTAAGCCTAAAAAAATCGTGGGGCACCCCACTGACCCGCGCCCCGTCCTGCCGCCCCGCTGACCCGCGGTTTTTTTAGACTTAAAAACTCAGTGCGTTCACCCAGTGCACTTACCCAGTGTGCATTGGAGCTGGACTCTATACATACATATATATATATATATATATATATGCAAATGGCTACCCCACTATATGAAGGTAGTAGGATAACCACAAAAGTTCTTGCTACCTCATTAAATCAGGGCACTAAAATAATTTTTATTTTGCAACGAGGGCGTTATAGTAATTTATTTTAGCTCCTTCGCGAAGTTACTTTAGTACCCTCACTTTAATAAGGTGGCAATGAGGTTTTTGTCCATTTAAATATGTGTAGTTTCAAATTACGCACTAGTAATATATGATTGTTTCAGAATTGAAGAAATCATTTTGCACCCCACATTATTTGCACATATCAGCCTTGTACAACCACATGAAGCGGAATCATGTTAGGCAGGTGCTTCAATGCAGTTCTCGTTATTTCCTGATCCTCCATCCGTATATAACATTATAAGATATATATATATATATATATATCAAAAAGTGATAGAAAATCAAGAAAAAGAGGAAGGGAAGTAACTCATGAATGCCAAAAATAATTTTATTTTTCGCCATAGTTTCTTTTCCTTCCTGTTTTCCTTAGTGTTTCTCTGATTAATCAAATGAATGGAAGTTTTTCCTCGGTGTTTTCTTCTCATTTCCCTTACTAAATTCATGAACCAAACAAAGGCTTAAAAATGAAAAATGCTGTGGTTCCCAAATTTTGATCCATAATCTGAGATTCTGGTTCCCAACTGGCTGATAGTGGGGCCATATTTAATGCAATGGGACCATTTAAACTAGTAAACAAATAGTTGGCAACCATAGCAATACTTTTAAAAGAATTGTTTCATTGCATGTAACGTCAGATTTTTCTACTACATATGGTCCATCGGGTTATAGATTAATTATACTAACCGAATCCACGGAGGCAACGAGTGACACAATGATCATGATGATCGAAGTCCGTAAATGGAAGATAGGAATGCCCCACTGCAAAGGGTAGGGAATCCAGACCCACGGAGAGGCTCTCCAGGCATTGGAAACGTCAGTCCTGCAATGCTGCATTGTATATGCGTGCTTTCTGCAGGCATCAGTTAAGATGTTGGAACTGGGTACGTCGGTGCTGCATCCTTTGTAATTGTATGCTCCACCAGCTGTCAAAAAGAATGCATAGGCCCATATAATAACTACGCTCAGAGGGACCTGCCGTGGTTGATGACATTGTCAATTTCAAGTGGATAACAGCACCTATCTATGTTTGCCAAATAAAAAAAGGAAAAAGAAAATCACTCTACAATAAGTCTTGCAACTAAAGTAAAACAACATATGGGTTTTCTGGGAACGCGAAGAAGGTTCATGCGCGGATATGGATATGGGACACGGGTTCGACATGATATGGATATGGCGACATGACAAATCCTAATAATGTAGGATACGGCCACAACTAGGACACCCAAATAAATATTGAAATTTTCTAACTAATTATACAATTAAATGGGCCATGTCCACTCCCATTTCCTAAATTTTCCACCAAAAAAAAAACCCATTAGTTATCTCTCATTTTTTACTACATTAAGACTTTTGCATCAAAATTTTAAGAACATTTTCAAATGATCCATCGAACCATGTCCACTCCTGTGTCGAACCATGGCCACATGTTCGATGCATGTATGGTGTGTAAAAAAAATCAAGACACGATTTGTCACATGCCGGCGTGGGTTCGACATGGGCACGGCACCAAAATTGAAGTGCATGTGCTACACAGTCTGGTTCCATTTAATCATTTGTTTAGTAAATGTTTGTTTTCCGCCTTGAGTCCATGCCTGAACTAAAATATTCTTAAAATAGGTTCTTTGTCCAACGAACATAATACTGGTTCATACAATTCAGATAGAAATGAGACTGGGACAGAACTGATCCCATTATATATGTTCCTAAATTGGGCCCTTAATTGAGTTAACTTTTCGTTATTTTACTTCCCTGTCTCAGTATCAGGAGATCTTAAGATTTTAGACGTGGAACCCAAAGGGAGTTTTTGAAATCTTATGAACTAAAATAAAGGAAATCAAGAAAATTGAAAGTACGAAACATACCGCATAAATTCGAAATACTCGGTGTCCAAAAACAGATACTCCTCGAAGGTACTGAAAAAATAAGTTAGACTTCGCTGAATGTCTTGCAAATGAGAAAAGGTGCATTAATCAAGATTAAACATGGCGAAAATTTTACGCAGTTGAACTAGAACAAGCTAATGGTCACGGATAAGATATCTTGTATGTATGCAATCAAACAACAAGTGATCCAAAAGTGATCGAAATCAATTTGCATCAGCTGCTCAAGAGGTTGCTTACCAAGGTAAAAATAAGAACCAACAGAATCTGGGGTAGGCTTATTTCAATGCAACTACCAACTTGAGGAAAACCATAGCTGAAAAAAGCTAAGCCCACTGCGGCAACAGTGGACGCAACCACCACTGGATTTATTAATCTGTCACATAGTAATAATTTATTAGAAAGACTGACTCACATGTGACACCATTCCAGCCTATTATTGACCACATATTGTGGCAAAGAGACTTGACGTAAAAGCTCGTGGAAATGATTGTTTGATTCCAAGAAAGAACTCTACAATACGGCCTGCAATCCTACTATTTTCAAATGGACAAGAATAAGAAAGCCATGGCCACCTTATTAAATGAGGGTACTTAAGTGCTTTTACAGTGAGGGCACTAAAGTACTTTACTTTAGGTCCTTTCTAAATTTACTTTATTTCCCTCATTTTAATGAGGTGGCATGGTCTTTCTTGTCCGTTTAAAAATGCACAATCATAGATATGTAGTAGGTTAACATTTCCCCTAATATATAAAATGTATGTGTGTGTGCGCGCCAGGAAAACAAGTAGGCAGTTAAGATGCCTATGATGATGCTTCCCATTAAATGTCTATTTACTACAACCATTTGTGTACTGAGAGAGCTAGATAATCTATAAAGATCACACATGGTTCAGAATTGAACTAAGCATATATAGCAGATGTTATGGGCTTTTAGTAGTGTCTCATTAAATCATGGCACGTGGATTAAAATAGAATTACTATCGATATGATAGCCTAAAAAGCAGTGTTGATGGGTAGCAAGATCAGTTATTCCAAGAAATGAATAGACAAAAATACTGAGATAAACCACTTAATTACCTTAGAAAAAGAGACATTAATCCACTGTAACCCAGAATGCTTTGGAAAATTGAACCTATAATGATAGCCCCTTGCAATTCCCTCATTATGTGCCTGAATTTCTGCAGTTTAAACGAAAATTCTGTTGTGATATTATTCCAGTTAAAAGTTTCTCAGTTGTGATATCTATGAAAAATTTTATGTTTTGTGAATTTTATAATTCCTAATCCTCTAGCAAAGGTCATAATTTCTTGGAAACTAAAATTTTCGTAGAAACTAGAATTTCAAATTACTTCAGAAAAAGATAAGAGTGTACAGTGCTCTCAACAATAAAACTATAACCAACTTACATGTTCAGTAAGATTTCGATATTCCCGAGAATTCATGATAACTAATGCCGGTGCCAAATACACAAATGAGCTCCCTTGAACCAATGGAAGCCGGGTACCAAAATATGTATGCAGTATAGTTGTAATGCCAGACAGCAACAGCATCGTGGAAATTACTGTTGCAGTGTCCTTCTGTAATCATATATGTTGAAAAGAAATTGGCTTATGGGTTATACATCTGTGATCTCGTACCAAATAGTATTGAGGATTGGAATATATAAATATATATGTATACGTGTGTGTGTGTGTGTGTGTGTGTGTGTGAGGGAAATGCTAATTGTTCAAGGTTGATATACAATGTTGGACCAATTCTCTAATAACTTAAGCTTTTAGAGCAATTGTTGACTTAACATAGTATCGTAGCCATGTTTGTGGGAGGACTTGGGTTCGACTCTCCATCCCCGATTTAATGTGCATGTTTGCACTTTGTTGTTGTCCCACGATGATGGAGTTTAGTTTGTTGCCGCTCCAAGAGCGAGTGGGGTCGCATGTGAGGGATGGTGTTAAAGGTTAATAAACATTGTTGGGCCCCATTCTCAAACAGTTTAAGCTTATGGAGTAGTTGGTGACATAACACTAACCTACCACATGCCTAGAGTAAGCACATTTAAATGGAAAAAAAAAGTCTCTGCCCCCTCATTGAAATGAGGACACTAAAGTAATTTCAAAATAGGTAAACTAAATTACTTTAGTACCCTGATTGCAGGATTACTTTAGTACCCTCATTTTAATGAGGTAGCAAGCACTTTTCTTGTCAATTTAAAGGTGAACAAAGTGCTATCTACTACCCTCATGTAGTAGGATAGCAAGCCCCTATATTTGTTCGTACATAAATTTCTAGAATAGATACTTACATCAGTTCCACCCATGGCAGGTACAATGATCAAGGGAATGAATATAAGTGAACCGGCCAGTGATATGTAGTGCTGAAGACCGTAATATATGAGTGGTACTGCAATTTAAAATAAAAAAGAACAAAAAATAAAAGTAAAGTAAAGTGGATGGAGCAGATCAATTGAACTTCAATGGAATTAAGAAAAGAGATGCATTCATATTTAGAAACAAAGGGAAAATATTTTCATAAAAACAAGACTCTTGACCTTTACAAGTACTTGGTCTTCCAAGGTGCAGTGAGAACAAAAAATTTACATGATGTAGACAGTGTGGAGCCACCTCAATTTTTGGAATTTATAATCTTACCCTATGTATTTAGTATTCTATGCATCTATGCCCCTTCTAAAGTTTTTAATTACCCTTTTAAACTTAGAAATGTCACTTTGATCCTTAAATTGTTCTAACTTTCACCCAAAATTAACATCTTATTTACTCAATTAGCTTCAAATATATAAGCCCTTATAGATATCCCTTTGAATATGGTAAGGATTCTTTGTTTTATAAGCAAAACTAGTAAAAATAATAAATAAATAAATAAATCAAGCATATGAACACAATTTTTTTTTAAAAGAGACGTGTACAGATTAGTTTATCTTTGTCTAATTAAGTTTCCTCTTCAACCCACTATTCGTGAGATGCGTGAACAACCACACAATTTTTAAAACTCCACAAATAAAAAATTATAATACCTCTACCAAAAAATTCAGATCGGGCGCAGCCCCCAAACCCCCGTATACATTTGTGCTCCCCAAATAAAAAATGTTGGCTCCACCCCTGGATGTAGAGAGTTCATAAAACTTTCTTTCATATCTCTAACTCGGTAAAAGTTATTCTAGCAACTAGCAAGTATTCGAATTCCCCCTCCCCTTAAAAAGAAACTTTTTAATGGGGTTTTTGTTTTCACTTCACTTAGGCCACAAGCAATGCGGGCAAACCGCATTTGGATGCCCAAACACAATTGCCAAATGTGGCATAACTGCAGACCTCTCATTAGTCTTTTTAAGCGATACATGAAATAACCCAAAGGCACGGCCAAGGGTCTAGGTATTTTATTAACTTATTGTAGTAGTACAAGTCAATCGAATGTAGAACGGTTACGCTATTGGGGAGAAAGGAGGGGTTACTTTCTCAATAAGAGTGTGCAATATTGACTCTTGTGGCATGAGTTTGCACCGTGGGTATTCCCGCAATGACGGAGGTATAAGTGTATTGCACACCCCACCCCAAATTTGAAATTTTACTTTTCTATATACAATACAAGCCCTATTACAATTTAGCCCACCCTAAATATTTGGTACAACTCTTTCCTTTCCACCCTTTTATTTGCGAGAGGCTTGTTCAAGTTTTCTTCTTTCTTCATTTTCTCTTTCAGTTTTGAGTGTGTGACTGTTGGTGGGGAGAGAAGTTACAAATTCTAAGTGGCAATGTAATGTCTTTCGAACTTACAAAAGTTAAAGAATTCGAAAGCTAAACAGATTATGTTCTCACTATCTTCATGAACTGTTGAGTTTTATAGTCATCTCTATTAGTGAGTTTTCAACGGAATGGAGAGGAAGGGGGGTGGGGGGAGGGGGGGGTTGTGGAGAGGCAACATGATTTCTCCCTTTTACATCATTAGGCTCTGTTTGGTTTGCGGAAATAGAGAGTAAAGAAAAATGAAAGGAAAACAAGAGAGAAAACTAATTCCCTAGTGTTTTCCTTCTTGCTTAAGCAACATTAAAAATTAAAAAATTTCAAAACATAAATGTAAGGTAGAAAAAAGAAGGGAAATGACTCCCAAAATTCAAACTTATTGCTTAATTTCTAAACTAATTTTCCTTTCCTTTCTATTTTCCTCACGCTTTCCTTATTAACCAAACAAAGGAAAATGTTTTCCTCCATGCGCTCTGTTTGTTTTGATGTAAAATATTTTCCGGAAAATTCTTTCACCTTAATAATTAGTACATGATAGCATTTTCCGGAAAACATTTTACATCAAAACAAACAGAGCGCACATTTCTTTTCTTTTCCCTCACTAAATACATGAACCAAACAAAACCTTAATCATATCAATAGCCATCTTAGATATCTTCAAAGACGAAATCAAATACAGCTACATCCTTTTTCTCATTATGCTCTTTCAAGTTAAAAGTATCAAATCCACAATCAATCACTCAATCTACGATTATATTCATTTCTAAAATTCTCTGTTTCTACCATAATGATTTATTACTAACAATACACCAGTTCAACCATTGCAATGAAAAGAAGAAGTAAACAAAAAACAAACAAACAAACAATAGGCCTATGACTGCAATTTTAAGAAGAAATTTTAATCAAGTAGAATTCATACTGACCAAAACCCGGATTTTCCCTCAGCCCACATTTCATTCTGGACGCTGGATCCCACCCTCCAAGTTCAGGCTCCTCAATTCCCATTTCTCTCTCTACATTTCCATCATCTTTCTTTGGCTCAGTAGTCCCCGGAACTTCATGCCCATTACTATTTCCGATCCCATTCAAACCAACTTTCCTTACACCATCATCATCTTTAGTCCCCAAACTAGGCTCAGCCTCAGCCCCATTTCTCTTTCTCTCATTCTCATCTCTCACTGTTCCATCACTTGTATTCTTGGAAAATCCAATCCCAGACCCCAAAACTGGTTCAATTTCGAACCCTCTCTTTCTAGTTCTACCCAGAACCGGATCTATTTCGATCTTGGGCGAGGATGACCCATTTTTCTCAAAACCCTTCTCCAAATCAATCTTCTCATTCTGATCCCTCACACTCATCGAACTATAGGCACTCTCTCCAGAAAAGTTAGATACAAAACCAGTCCTCTTGGCCCAAGATTTCAACTCTTTCGGACTGTGATCTCTTCTTGGAACAAATGGCTCAATATTAGGAAGCTCAGAACCGAGTTTCGGACCCTTTTGCCGTTCAGCTTTCTCTCGAGCTTTCGAGCTCGACCCACTTTCCATTCTTGCTTTTCCTCAAATGGGTTCTCAACTTTCCAAGAAAATAACCCACAAAATGCACGAAAATCTTATAATCTCCACTCTGTTTCTTTACCTCTCAACAAGAACAGAGACAGATAGAGTGAAAAGTCTGGAGAGAGAGAGAGAGAGAGAGAGAGTAGAAGCAAAGAAAGAGTGGGATTTGAGAGCATAACGTTTGCTTTGTCATGTGTTAATAATGGTGACGAGTGGATTGATCTCAGCTGATGTCTCTCTCTCTCTCTCTCTCTCTCTCTCTCTCTCTCTCTCTCGTCTTTTTCACAGAATATCGCTGGCCAGCTGCTATCGGTTGGAGAATGATGAAATGACGGAAATACCCTCGTCACTGGCCGTTGGATTGGGACTTGGAGTTGGGACTTGGGAGAGTGAGCTCAACTGAATGAGATTGGTTAATTGGGTCCTTTTTTAAAGTTTCCTTCATCTTCAAGGTTTTTCTTCTTTGATGGCTCATTAAGTGGAATCGGTAGCTGGGAAGGAATGATTATGTGCTGGAAAGACAAGAATTAAAGGGCTCAGAAAGATTGGTTAGAGAAAGAAATTTGAAAAAAGTTGGGTTTATTCTATCATAATCACTTTAGACTTTCTGCTACAAAATTGATTTAGAGTATTAATTGGTAAATTACACTCACATCCCTTAGAGCATCTATAATGGTGTAGTGTAAATTTAACTAAACTTAAGCTATAAGTTGTTGTACGGGAGTGGTGCACGCTGTAGTATTGTAAAATGGGGACGGCTTTCGGTAAGCCGTGAGAGAATCAAACGGCACAGAGTGTGTCGTGAGGTTGGTGGCCGGCCCACTCTATGCCATGAGCTTTTGGTAAAAAGTAGCCGGCAGACACAATGTCGTGTAGTGGTGGCCGGTCTTGTGAGTGCCACGAGCCTCCAACGGCTATTTCCCACCCGTTGTGCTCCTCCAACGGCTATTTTCCAACCGTTGTGCCCCCACCAACGGCTCTTTTTCCAAATGTTGTTGCATATATATATATATATATAGCATATAGCATATATTATCTAAGTTTGCAAACCGCTAAAATATTATTGTTATTCCTTGATTTTTATAGTAATATTTTTGTTATTCATGCAAATTTAATTTTACTAGTATACGTATTTAGTAAAATAAAGTGAGTTTAGTTTAGTTTTTATAACGAATAAAGAAAATTTGATACAAATCATGTATCGATTATTCGGGAGAAAAAGTAGTCGACTTCATTCTGCGAATACCGTGTCATTATCTTCTCAAGAACAATTGACTAAAGAATATGTGTGTGTTGTCGACGACAAAGAGAACGCCTCCGATGGATCCATTCTTCCCAACAAATAAGGTCATAGGTTCAAAATGCGCGGCAATTGGAAGAGTGTGCGTATGTTATACACACGTTTATCGGTATTCAAAATATCAAAGATTTGATTGATGGTGTTGGTTGATCACAGCTTTTAATGGTAGATATGCCAAATTCAGATCAACGGTTAGTAGAATCATGTATCGAGCAGTGGTATACAACTCACACGTTTCATTTACCGTTAGTTGAACTAGGCATCACCCCTTACGATTTCCCATTCATGACAGGTATATCCTCTACAAAATTAATCTTTATGGTTTCAGGCATTATAGTAATTTACATAATATTTAGTACTTTAGATAAACATTCTTGTACTATGTTTGTAGGGATTAGAATTGGCGAGGGTGTTCCGTTACCTGCATATAAGGACACAACATATAGAGATGCATCAACCACCATTGAACATTTTTTTCCAGGTGCATCGTTTGACACGTACAATTCCGGTGGTATAAAACTTTCAAAGATCGGAGACTATCTTGGCGGCACTATTTCATATATGAATAAAGGAAACTCTCTCGATCCTATTGTGCTTGCTAGAGCATTCTTATTTTAAACTCTAGGTGCTTTGTTCTTCCCAAATGGGAATTCTACGATTCTTGTTGGATGGCTAGCATACGTAGATGACGTGGGTAAGGTTGGAGAATACGATTGGGGGTCCTCTATATTGTCTTCTACGTTGGTATTTAGAGAATTCATGTATGAAATATGCTGTTTATTTTAATGATATGAAATAATTTTTTTCTTCTATGTTTAAGGTCATATATATATATATATATGCTTATATGTAAACGTATAAATGGCCAACGGATATATACTTTTCCAATGGCTATAAAAAAAGAAACTGATAAATTCATCCAACGACCAAAACTTTTCCAATGGCTATGTACTTTTACAACGGCTATAAAAAAAAGCAACTGATAAATTCATCCAATGGAAAATACTTTTCCAACGACTATATACTTTTCCAACGGCTACTTAAATGGCATTTTCTATAAATTTATATTTGCATTGCATTCATTATTCCATCCAAATTCCAACTGCTTAAAATACTTTGTATGTTTAAAATCTCACTCCCAAATAGTGCAAATGGATGATATTTTCGAGGAGGCCATTTTAACCCATTATGAGTCTACGTATGTGACGACATCCTATTGACGCGTTTTCTTATCACATCCAAGTGTAGGTGATCGTACAAGTAATAAAGTTCTGGAAGTCCAGGTCGAACCCACAGGGAACGGAATAAAATTTTATAAAGTTAAGTATATAACTATTTTGTCACTAAAAAGAAAATAAAAGATGATGGATTTTTGTGGGGTTTTACTAAACTACTAATTTTTATATGTTTGCAATAAAAGTAATTAAAGCTATTTTTTTTCTTAACAGTTTATGGTAAAGATTTTCACAGTGCAAAATAAATTAACTAACATACTAGTAAAAAAAAGAAGAAAAATAAATAAAAGCTAAATTTTTGTAAGATAAACTTTTTAGATTTAACAATAGCGAAAGATGGAAATAATACATATATTTAAGCAAAACTATTATAAAACAGGAAATATTAATTAACTAGGGGGAAATGATTTAAAGGAATTGGGAATATTAATTAACTAGGGGAAATGATTTAAAGAAATTGGGAATATTAATTAACTAGGGGAAATGATTTAAAGAAATTGGGAATATTAATTAACTAGGGGAAATGATTTAAAGGAATTGGGAATATGCAAATCAACACTAGATCCCACAACTTTTGTGCATTTGAAAAGCATTTGGCATTTAAGACCGCAGAGTCATTCTTTATTTAAAAATAAACTTCCACTAGTCAGGGTCATATCAAGTGTGTCAGGTTTGATATGAAACGACGTCGTTTGGTTTAAAGAAAAATAAAAAGGCAATTGGGCAGTAGCCAGGTTCGAACCGTGCCCCGCCGCGGACGTGGGTTATTCGGCGTCCAGTCCCCACCACTCTACCACTACACAATTGCCTATCCATTATTGGATAGAAATATATATAAGCACATATTTGAAATATTAACTTTGTCATGTGAGTTGTTTGAGTATGCTAGGTGTTTTTTATGACAAAAGACATAGTTTGACAATCCACATAATTAGGCTTTTTATTTCAAATATATATAATCTTTTGAGCCCATTATAGCCATAGTATATAAACATGTTAAATGGTCATAAACTATAGATACATAGATATTTTTGGCCATAAATGGAAAAATAACTCATCCAGATAAATTTGCCCATTTAAGATTAGTGCACAGAAGTTGAGGTTTCTAAGTTTTTATTGCATATCCCCAATTAAAGTTTTAGCCTACCATTTTGGAATTGAAACTGTTATCAAAATAAAATTAAAAGATAAGTTAAATAGATGCACGCAATCACCGTGCAATTAAAATTAAAGTTGTAAAACCAAGGTAAGGGTAAAAACTAATACTATTATATTATTTTCTTTACATAACATGAACTGTGGTTGAATTTGTGGAATCTGCAAAATAACAAAGTTTAGTACAACTGGGCTAATAAAATATACATAAATGGAAATACTGAACCAAAAATAAAATACTAAACCTTTGACTTTGGATTCTTGTGGGGTCACAGTGGTTGAACTCCAAGAACACAAATAAGGCCAAACCAAATCCAAATATACTTTTGGAGTGAGATATGGGTATGATGTACTTTTGGACTTTAGTAGGTGATTACAACAACTACGTGGCTAAGAAATCTGACATTTAATCGCAAAATCTATTTTCTAGTGAATAAAAATATTGCTATAAAAATTAAAAATTTGAAGTTTCTAACTATTTTAGGGGACAACTATAAGTATTACTAGACTAAAGATATTAAATCTAAATTTAAATAGGACTATTTTACTACTAAAAATTGACAAAGGTCATACAAGAAAACAAATATTTTAAATTTAAGAACTACAGTACATAAAGTTTTGCTACATATTTTTGAACATAAAATCATCAATTACATAAAAGTAAAATTTTACAACTACTAGAACTAGAAAAGGCAAAGAAAAACTAAAGTTTCCTATTTCTAGGGACAATAAAAAGTGCTCACATAATAACCTCCCCTAAACTATTCTCTCCCTAACAGTGATTGTTGCTTGTGAATTCTTGCTGTGAATTGGTTGTATTGTGAGGTGTGAAGCTGCTGCTTTTATAGACGAATGCAGTGATACATTTCGTCACTGCATTCATCACTCGATCTACCCATATTTTCTTCTTTCGCGTGCGTCCATTTTCTTCAGTTGTCAGATGCTTGTAATTGATCAGCTGAGAGAGAGAGAAAAAAGAAGAATCCAAAAATAATAATAATAATATAAACAATCAACATCCAAATGTTGATTCATTTCGTTTTTTTTTTTGGTTGTTGTTGACCATTTGGTAGATTATACTAGCCATATGAGAAATAATCTCATGTGGTTGTTGCTCATTTTATTCCCTTCGTTTTACTTCATTTTTACCTAAACATATCAAATATGTAAAAACACATAATTACACGCATTTGAGTGACATCACTGTTAAATTATATTAATTCAAATATGCGTGTAAAACTAGGAATTTGGGGGATTAAATGCGTATTGTGTCTATTATATTGGCACATAAATATACAATATTCAATGTTTGTCACACCCCTCAACTAACTTATTGCTAGTCCCTAGCAATGAAGTGAAAAGAGAAATTGTTCTAAAAGTTTTATTTAAAAGTAGGAATAAACTAAGGAAAATAAAATTACATAACTCACTGTCGCAGAATCGCGATTGCATTTAGCGTATGCAACAAGCCGTTAAACCCCTAGGTTACCCCTAGTGGACGAGTGTTGTCTCGTGAGGGTTTGCAGTGAATTTACCCACAAAATTCTTTTAATTTTTTTTTTTTTAAATGTAAAAATAAAGTAAAATAAAAATAAAGGTAGATTTTCTCCTTTTACAACAGATAAGGATAAATTTGACAATAAAATGAAATTTTCAAGTATGTAATAATAATGCAACACATATACTCACAGTTTTGTCAATGGTAGCATTTTTTATACTCTTTAAACTTACAGTGTGTACTTGAAAAGTCAAGCAACTGATCTTAACTTCAAAGTTTACATAACTATTAACAGTCATAAAACTTGTAGTTTTAACTCAAATCTCACTAGGATTTCACTCTTTTAAGGAGAAACTCTCAGAAACCGGTGTAGAGAACATCTCACTTGGTAGGGAAGCAAAGATAGAGGAATTGCTTCCATTTTTTGGTGACTCAATATATAGACATTTGGAGTACAATAAGTCTCATGAAAGAATACTTAGCATTAGAATAGCGATCTACCGTGGAGAACATCCTTATCACTTAAATTTAAAAATCAATTTCTTTTAAATCATTAGGACTTTGACTGGTAGGTTAGAAATTAAGATGAGTAGGAGATTTGGGGTGTATTTGTTCTAAGCATGTGATTGGAGTGTTTGCGCAATTCATTCCAACCTCTTCTTTCTCTTCTCCTTTTTATCATATGTACATTTTTTTTTTTTTTTCTCATTTTTTTTTATTTTTTTATTTTTTTATTTTTTTTTTTAAATCAACTCCTTTCTTTCTTTACCACTTCTTACAATATTAATACAGTCCAATCACATACCTGGATATAGAAGTGAGGATTGTACTCCCAGGTGGAGCAAGGTATGATTTGGATAGAACTGAGAATAAGGTAATATTAGGTGAAGGGGGGTGCATTTGAAAGAAAAGATGGCCTAAATCATTTTAAAAATAGATTGATTTTGTTCATTTAAGCAATTTGGACGTTCTAATGGTAAATCCTGAACGTTCTCTTCTAATGATCAGTCAAAGGAGAAAAAAAAAAATAATGAGACTTTCAACGAGTGATATGATAAAGAGAATAAAATGAGACTGAAAAGAATAGTAACCCTCATAAAGGAAGATTGGCACAAAAGCTCACATGGGTTAATTAGTTTCCACTACTTGTCTTTAAACTGCATAGTTTATGCTTACTCATCCATTTAGATTCAGTAAATATTTTCACACTGTTTCAAAATATTTAATGTTTAAAGAGTTTCTAGCATTTGAAAATAGTAAAACATGTGACAATGTGTTGTATGCTATTAACATACCCAAAATAACATTAACGTGTCAAATTTATCTTATATAAAGTAAAAGAAAAACTTCTGAAAAATCCTAAGCATATCCACTAAGTTGGATACATATATGGTGCAACTAGTATCCTCTGCACCTATACAAAAGAGGCTACGCAATCCGGAGCGTCCAAGTTGTCATGATTACCCATTCACCTCTAGTAAAAGAGATGAGTCTAGAACCACTAGCAAGCTAAAACATCAGTAAGAGGCTAGGAGATAACTCTGGCTTTACTTAGTTTTTCGCTACCTCTAGGGACATTCACCGCACTAGACATATCTGGTGATGCTTGGATCATGCAAATTACTCCTATCGAACCAGCTAATGAAAACCAGATGTACACGTAGGATCATTTTAAAGTATGACCTGACTAAAAATTATTGTATGTACAAAAACTAAAAATAAAAATAAAAAGAAATGAGGGATGGGAAAACAAAATTTATTTGGGTATCAAAGGATCCAGTCCTCTTTCTCAACCAAAATTTTCTTTTGTTTTGATTTGAATTGTCTTTTGTAACAGTAGTAAACTTTAAAAGATGTGCCATTGTGAGTAATTAAACCAGGACATTCTTCTCTATAACAATTCAAACACCATCCTAACCTTTTAGCTTTCCTTTTGATGGCATAAAGGCTAGTGCCAGCAAAGGGTTTCTTCTGCTCAGAAACAAGTGAGCGACCCATTAACGTCTGGTCATCGACTATTGGATCCATTTTTTATACTCTCAGCCAACAAGAGAGGCTAGACTCAACCCTCCACTCCTTTCAACTATCAACTAAGATCTAATTAAAGAGAGCTTAGAGGGGGGGGTGGGTGGGAATTTTATTTAAAAACTAAAAATATTCATATTAGGAAAAATATACATTCAGAAACTAAAAAATTTTTTTTTTTTTTTTTTTTAAACAAAAACTAGAAAATTACATTTTTTTTTTTTTAAACAAAAAACTAGAACACACAAAAAGAAAAACTACATTTTTCTCTCTCTTTTTTTTTTTTTAACAAAGTTTAAGACAATGCATCATTACAATAATAGTAATAAGAAGAATTATGACATAAACTTCAAACATTATAAAAAATTTTGCTTCTGAGTCATGCATTTTTTTTTTTTTTTTAAACTGAAAACTAAGAAAAGACAGTTATATTTTTCTCTTTTTTTTTTTTTTTTTTTTTTTTAACAAGGGCAACGCAGCACTAACATAGCAAGAACTAGGATAATAATAAGATAAAATTCAAAATCCAGAAGACCGATAACTAGCGCGTCGTCCATTTTTTTTTATACAAAGAAATGAAAAAATATCACCTGTCTCTTGAAAATCTGAAAACCTGGTAGGGCCGTAGATCGAGTGATATTTCCAAGCTTCTTTGGTGCGTGAGTACCTACAACTTATGGACATCACTTTTGTTAACTAATGGAAAAGAGAGAAAATAAAAATCTAAAATAAAAATAAAAATATAAGCTGAATCGGAAAAATAGAGAATAAATCAAAACCAAGCTTTTCTCTGGATTATAGATCTTACCTTTAGTGACCAGTAGAGTGGATCTTGATTTTAGATTGAGAAAATAAAAAAATAAAAAGAAAATGAGAGAGAATGAGAGATCGGAGTGAGAGTGAGAGAGTGAGTTGCAGAGAGGAGAGAGAGAGATCGCGGCGAGAGTGAGAGAAAAGAGAGGAAGAAGAAAGGAAAAAGAGAGGAAAAAGAGAAATGGGTAAAGTTTTCAGGGTTCAAAGCCCTATATAAAGCCATTTTCTCTTTTTCAGTGTATCTCTCTCTAGAGAAACTAATTTTTTTTTTTTTATGAAATAAAGATAAAATAAATAAACAGGTGTTAATCGTGAAACCGTCCCCCCCAACTGAGTCTGACATTGTCCTCAATGAGTGAGATGAGAAAAAGAAGCTAAGGATAACACCTGTTATAAAAAGAAATACAAAAAGAAATGATAGAATAATAATGACCAAATTAACTTATATATAAAAAGAAAAAAATGACCAAACTAGGAGTATAGGACTATTAGAACATAAATACTCTGATATACTATGTCCTATACTAATTATGATTTAAGATATTAAAGAGTATTATAGTTGGGGTCCTCTAAAGGAATGGACTCCAACTCAGGTTCAAATCCTTCTAAAAATGGTTTTAATCTATGTCCATTAACTTTAAATGTATTTCCATCTTTAGGGTCCTCAATCTCGACAGTTCCATAAGGATAAACATTTTTGACTACATATGGACCAGTCCATCGAGATTTCATTTTTCCTCTAAAAAGATGTAGTCTTGAGTCATATAATAGAACTTTTTGCGCGGGGGTAAATCTTTTGCGCAAAAGATTCTTATTATGATACATTTTAGTTCTTGCTTGATGAATTCGGGCATTATCATATGCGTCTTTACGAATTTCTTCAAGCTCACTTAATTGTAATTTTCTTAAAATTCCTCCCTCTTCAATATTACAATTTAAATTTCTAGTAGCCCAATATGCCTTATGTTCTAATTCTACTGGTAGGTGACAAGCTTTTCCATAGACAAGTCTATATGGAGACATCCCTAAATGGGTCTTATAAGCAGTTCTATATGCCCATAAAGCATCTGTTAATTTTGAAGACCAGTCTTTACGATTAGAATCAACAGTTTTTTCGAGAATATGCTTAATTTGCCTATTAGCTAATTCAGCTTGTCCATTTGTTTGTGGATGGTATGCAGTTGACACCTTATGGGTCACTCCATATCTTTTCATTAATTTTTCAAATGGCTTGTTACAGAAATGGGTTCCTTGATCACTTATTATTGCTTTTGGAGTTCCAAATCGAGAAAGTATATTATCTTTTAAAAATGCAATAACTGTACGGTGATCATTCTTTCTTGTAGGAATAGCTTCTACCCATTTTGAAACATATTCGACTGCTAATAAAATATATTCATATTGACAAGATGGAGGAAAAGGTCCCATAAAGTCAATGCCCCAACAATCAAATATTTCAATTGTAATTATAGGGGCCATTGGCATTTGATTTCTTTTCGTAATACTGCCCAACATTTGGCAGCGGTTACAAGCCTTACAATATAAATATGAATCTTTAAATAGAGTTGGCCAATATAAACCGCTTTGTAAAATTTTCATGGCAGTTACTCGAGATGAAAAATGTCCTCCACAAAAGGACGAATGACACATGAAAAGTACATTTTTGATTTCTTCATTAGGAACACATTTTCTAATTACCTGATCGGCACAATATTTAAACAGATATGGGTCATCGAAGTAGAAATGCCTAGCAATAGCTAGGAATCTCTTTTTATCTGATGATGACCAATTGCTTGGTATTTTTCCAGTGACTAAATAATTAACAAGATCAGCATACCATGGTAAAGAAGTTACAGAAAATAACTGTTCATCAGGAAAAGAGTCTTGAATAGGTAAGGGTTCACTAGTATTGTCTTCAAAGGTGAGACGGGATAAGTGATCAGCTACCACATTTTCTACTCCTTTTTTATCTTTGATTATTAAATTAAATTCCTGTAGTAGGAGTATCCACCTAATAAGCCTAGGCTTACTGTCTTTCTTTGAAAGTAGGTATTTAAGAGCTGAGTGGTCAGTAAAACAGACAATAGGGGAACCAATCAAGTATTGCCTAAATTTATTAAGGGCGAATACCACGGCTAGCAATTCTTTTTCAATAGTTGAGTAGTTGAGTAGTTCATTTGAGCACTATCCAGAGTTCTACTGGCGTAGTATATAACTGATGCCTTTTTATCCTTTCTCTGCCCTAGGACAGCTCCAATGGCAAAGTCGCTAGCATCACACATTAATTCAAATGGTAAACTCCAATCAGGAGATTGCATAATAGGTGCAGTAGTGAGATGCTCTTTTAATTGCTCAAAGAAGTTTTGACGTTCTTTAGTCCATTCAAAAGGTGTGTCTTTGGCCAATAATTGACATAAAGGTCTAGAAATAGTACTGAAATTTTTTATGAATCGGCGATAAAAACCTGCATGTCCTAAGAATGAACGGATGTCTTTTACAGTCTTGGGAATAGGTAAATTAGCTATAAGATCTATTTTGGCTTTGTCTACCTGTATCCCATTTTCAGAAATAATGTGTCCTAAGACAATACCTTTAGTGACCATAAAATGACATTTTTCCCAATTTAAAACTAAATTTTTTTCTTCACATCTTTGTAGAACTTTTTGAAGATTGCTAAGGCAATCATCATAGGTTTTGCCAAAAATTGAAAAATCATCCATAAAGACTTCTAAATTCTTTTCTACCATATCGCTGAAAATACTTAGCATACACCTTTGAAAAGTCGCAGGTGCGTTGCAAAGACCAAAGGGCATTCGGCGATAGGCAAAAGTTCCAAATGGACATGTGAAAGTAGTTTTTTCCTGATCTTCTGGTGCGATCTCTATTTGATTGTAACCACTATATCCATCTAGAAAACAGTAATACTTATGACCCGCTATTCTTTCTAACATTTGATCCATAAAAGGTAAAGGAAAGTGATCCTTACGAGTTACAGCATTGAGTTTTCTGTAGTCTATGCATACACGCCATCCAGTAGTGACACGAGTGGGAATTAATTCTCCCTTTGAATTTGGAACAACTGTAATTCCCGCTTTCTTTGGCACAACTTGTGTTGGACTTACCCATTTGCTGTCGGATATTGAATATATAATGCCCATGTCGAGTAGCTTGAGAACTTCCTTCTTTACTACTTCCTGCATAATAGGATTAAGTCTTCTTTGCATTTCTCTTGAGGTTTTAGTATTTTCTTCAAGATATATATTGTGAGTGCATATTGAAGGGCTTATTCCTTTTAAATCTGCTATACTCCAACCAATAGCACTTTTATGCTTCTGAAGCATACTAATGAGTTTATTTTCTTGACTAGAGTCTAGAAGAGATGATATTATTACGGGATAAGTATTATTATTATTAAGGAAAGCATATTTAAGCTCTTTAGGGAGTTCTTTTAATTCCAACTGTGGAGTTTGTAAATTAGATGGAAGTGTTAATGTAGTCTTTGGTGGTAAAGGTTCAAAATATGTGGTCCACATTGCTTTTTGAATTATTTCTTCTGTTGAATCTTCATTAAAACATACTTGACTCATAAGATGTTTTTGTAGATTATTACTGTCTAGCTTCTGAATGGAGTTATTAATAACAGATTCTACTGGATCATTATAACAAGTCAAGTTAAAATATTCTCGTGATAGAGATTCAATAGCATGAACTTCTTCAATATTCTCATCTTCTTCTTGATGTTGTAGATTAGAAAAAACTTTAATATTTAAAGTCATATTCCCAAATACTACAGTCATCATACCACTGCGGATTCGAATAGTGGCATCAATGGTGGCCAAGAAGAGCCTTCCAAAAATGACTGGTATTTGTACATTAGTATCTAATACTGGTTCTGTATCAAGGATGACAAAATCTACTGGGAAAATAAATTTTTCAACTTTGACAAGAACATCTTCCAAAATTCCTCGCGGATATTTTGTAGATCTATCAGCAAGTTGTAATACCATGCGAGTGGGCTTTAGCTCACCTAATCCAAGTTCTTGATAAACAGAATAAGGAAGCAAGTTCACACTAGCTCCTAAGTCAAGGAGTGCGTGATTAATTTTGTGATTTCCAATAATACACGATATTGTTGGTGTACTTGGGTCTTTAAATTTTGTTGGTAAATTATGATGTACGATAGAATTAATTTCTTCAACGAAGTCAGCAGAATACGCATCCTTTCGTACATTTTGCTTACGTTTGACAGTACATAAATCTTTTAAGAATTTTGCATAAGCAGGTACTTGATTAATTGCATCTAAGAGAGGAATATTAATATGCACTTGTTTAAATAATTCTAAATATTCCTGATTCTTATCATTTTGGTGTTTTCTTAAACGTTGTGGATAAGGAATTTGAGGAGAGTATTCAGGAGTTTCCTCTGTTTCTTTTTCCACTGGTAAATCAGATGTTTCATTTTCTTGAGAAATTTGTTGTTTTTCAAGGGTTTCAACTTCAACTTCATTAGTAATTTTATCTTCATTTATTTCTTCCTCGATTTCTATCATATTATCTTCCTTATTTGTATGCTCAATTTCTTCTAAAGAATGTGAAATTTCTTGTCCAACAGCCTTACCACTTCTTAGTACAGTTATAGCTTTTACTTGTTCATGTTGATTATTACCAGAAGTTGAGGGATCACCTTGTGGTTGTCCCCTTGGATTAGGTTGTGGTTGGGCAGGAAAAATGTCTTTTCCTTTAGAATCGTGTTGATTATTAATCCTATCCACAGATGTTTGTAGTTTCCCCATGATTTGTATTAATTGTTGCATCATAGACTGTAAAGCCTCTTCTTGCACTTTCTTGTGCGGAGGCACATAAACATTAGAATTTTGCTGTGTATTAGGATATGTATTTTGTGTTTGTTGAAATTGAGGCGGAGGAGGTAAATATTGATTATTTTGAGGAGGTTGATGTTGAGTTTGAAATTGTAGAATACCCTCTTTTGTATACATATGATTTGGAGGATTTCTCCAGTTAGATTGGTATGAATTACCATAGGCGTTTTGGGGACCCCTATAATTATTCACAGCATTTATCTCTGCTGGAGCAACTTCTTGAAAATTTGAACTGTTAGGACATTCATTCGCAGAGTGTCCTAAAGTATGACAGTTGTCACAAAGTTCTCTTTTCTTCTTAGGTGGATTATTTTTTTCTACTGATATAGCTTCCACTTTACGTGCTAATTCTTCATATTTCAGTGTTAATTCATCTTCTGATTGTAATTGGTATAAACTTTTAGCTTTTTCCGTTCTACCAATTTCTTCTTTTTCCCATTGGGAAGCATTTTCGCTAAGCCAATCAAAATATGATTCAGCTTCATCGGCAGTTTTACTCAAAAATTCTCCTTGACACATAGTTTCAACTAACTTCTTTGATTTAGGTTCTAATCCTTCATAAAAGAAATTAATTAAACGCCATTTTTCAAATCCATGATGTGGACAAGCTAGTAGGAGATCTTTAAAACGTTCCCAAACTTCAGGGAATGGTTCCTTTTCTTTTTGAGTAAAAAGTTTAATTTGACGCATCATGCTATTAGTTAAATTTTTTGGATAGAATTTTTTTAGAAATGCTTCATTCATATCATGCCATGAAGTTATAGATCCAGGACGGAGAGATAAAAGCCAAGCTTTAGCTTTATCTTTTAAAGAAAAAGGAAAAAGCTTAAGACGGATTATTTCAATAGGACAGCTTTGATCAGAGAACGTACTACAAACTTCTTCAAATTCACGAATATGAAGATAAGCACGTTCTGACCCCATTCCATGGAAAGTTGGTAAGAGTGGAATCATGCCATGTCTAAAGTGAAAATTTCCTGTGTGTCTAGGTAGAGTGATGCAAGAAGGAGTGATGTTTCTTTCTGGGGTAAATAAATCACGTAAAGGACGTTGTTCACGTTCTGGTAAAACAAAGTGTGGTATATTTCCCCCTGCTCACTATGAGCATCATCAACGATTGGTCCTTCAATTTCTGCCATTATTCTAGGAAATTGTATACTAGATGATTCACTAGAAATATTAGAATTATGTGGTACTTGATATAAAGCTTCAGTAGTATCTAAGGACATAAGAACTAAAAGAAAAACTAAGTAATAAGAATATTATTATTATTATTATAGCTAAGTAAAAAAAAACAAATTTTTTTTTTTATATATTTATTTTTTAGAAGATAGACTTATATATATAAATGCTTTTTTTTTTTTAGAAGATGCACAAGTACATATATATAAATATATATATATATATTTATATATATTTTACAAGGAAAGAAATTATATATAGTTTTTTTTTTTTAATTATTAATATTTTTTTTTATTATTTTCTTCTTAAAAAGAAAACTAGATTATTTATAAAGTAGAATAGGTATACATATAGATATAGATATAGATATAGTAGGAGAAAATAGTTTTAAAACCTAACTTATTTATTTATTTATTTTTATTAACCGATCCCCGGCAACGGCGCCAAAAACTTGACGACATCCTATTGACGCGTTTTCTTATTACACCCAAGTGTAGGTGATCGTACAAGTAATAAAGTTCTGGAAGTCCAGGTCGAACCCACAGGGAACGGAATAAAATTTTATAAAGTTAAGTATATAACTATTTTGTCACTAAAAAGAAAATAAAAGATGATGGGTTTTTGTGGGGTTTTACTAAACTACTAATTTTTATATGTTTGCAATAAAAGTAATTAAAGCTATTTTTTTTCTTAACAGTTTATGGTAAAGATTTTCACAGTGCAAAATAAATTAACTAACATACTAGTAAAAAAAAGAAGAAAAATAAATAAAAGCTAAATTTTTGTAAGATAAACTTTTTAGATTTAACAATAGCGAAAGATAGAAATAATACAGATATTTAAGCAAAACTATTATAAAACAGGAAATATTAATTAACTAGGGGGAAATGATTTAAAGGAATTGGGAATATTAATTAACTAGGGGAAATGATTTAAAGAAATTGGGAATATTAATTAACTAGGGGAAATGATTTAAAGAAATTGGGAATATGCAAACCAACACTAGATCCCACAACTTTTGTGCATTTGAAAAGCATTTGGCATTTAAGACCGCAGAGTCATTCTTTATTTAAAAATAAACTTCCACTAGTCAGGGTCATATCAAGTGTGTCAGGTTTGATATGAAACGACGTCGTTTGGTTTAAAGAAAAATAAAAAGGCAATTGGGCAGTAGCCAGGTTCGAACCGTGCCCCGCCGCGGACGTGGGTTATTCGGCGTCCAGTCCCCACCACTCTACCACTACACAATTGCCTATCCATTATTGGATAGAAATATATATAAGCACATATTTGAAATATTAACTTTGTCATGTGAGTTGTTTGAATATGCTAGGTGTTTTTTATGACAAAAGACATAGTTTGACAATCCACATAATTAGGCTTTTTATTTCAAATATATATAATCTTTTGAGCCCATTATAGCCATAGTATATAAACATGTTAAATGGTCATAAACTATAGATACATAGATATTTTTGGCCATAAATGGAAAAATAACTCATCCAGATAAATTTGCCCATTTAAGATTAGTGCACAGAAGTTGAGGTTTCTAAGTTTTTATTGCATATCCCCAATTAAAGTTTTAGCCTACCATTTTGGAATTGAAACTGTTATCAAAATAAAATTAAAAGATAAGTTAAATAGATGCACGCAATCACCGTGCAATTAAAATTAAAGTTGTAAAACCAAGGTAAGGGTAAAAACTAATACTATTATATTATTTTCTTTACATAACATGAACTGTGGTTGAATTTGTGGAATCTGCAAAATAACAAAGTTTAGTACAACTGGGCTAATAAAATATACATAAATGGAAATACTGAACCAAAAATAAAATACTAAACCTTTGACTTTGGATTCTTGTGGGGTCACAGTGGTTGAACTCCAAGAACACAAATAAGGCCAAACCAAATCCAAATATACTTTTGGAGTGAGATATGGGTATGATGTACTTTTGGACTTTAGTAGGTGATTACAACAACTACGTGGCTAAGAAATCTGACATTTAATCGCAAAATCTATTTTCTAGTGAATAAAAATATTGCTATAAAAATTAAAAATTTGAAGTTTCTAACTATTTTAGGGGACAACTATAAGTATTACTAGACTAAAGATATTAAATCTAAATTTAAATAGGACTATTTTACTACTAAAAATTGACAAAGGTCATACAAGAAAACAAATATTTTAAATTTAAGAACTACAGTACATAAAGTTTTGCTACATATTTTTGAACATAAAATCATCAATTACATAAAAGTAAAATTTTACAACTACTAGAACTAGAAAAGGCAAAGAAAAACTAAAGTTTCCTATTTCTAGGGACAATAAAAAGTGCTCACATAATAACCTCCCCTAAACTATTCTCTCCCTAACAGTGATTGTTGCTTGTGAATTCTTGCTGTGAATTGGTTGTATTGTGAGGTGTGAAGCTGCTGCTTTTATAGACGAATGCAGTGATACATTTCGTCACTGCATTCATCACTCGATCTACCCATATTTTCTTCTTTCGCGTGCGTCCATTTTCTTCAGTTGTCAGATGCTTGTAATTGATCAGCTGAGAGAGAGAGAAAAAAGAAGAATCCAAAAATAATAATAATAATATAAACAATCAACATCCAAATGTTGATTCATTTCGTTTTTTTTTTTGGTTGTTGTTGACCATTTGGTAGATTATACTAGCCATATGAGAAATAATCTCATGTGGTTGTTGCTCATTTTATTCCCTTCGTTTTACTTTATTTTTACCTAAACATATCAAATATGTAAAAACACATAATTACACGCATTTGAGTGACATCACTGTTAAATTATATTAATTCAAATATGCGTGTAAAACTAGGAATTTGGGGGATTAAATGCGTATTGTGTCTATTATATTGGCACATAAATATACAATATTCAATGTTTGTCAGTATGCCAATGACGCAGATGAAAAAGTCATAATTTTCTTTGAAATACAAAAATGGCTTGCACTAGGGAACATTCTTCATGATAGTGAAGATATTAGAACTCGAAGAAGGGTGAATCGGAAACGACTAGAAGGGCACATGCGATTATGGACCGACTACTTTGCCGACCACCCAACATACAGTGACTATATTCCCACGACGGTTCCATATCCGTCGTGCACTATTTAATAGAATTCTTACCGGGGTCACGCAGTATGATGATTACTTTGTTCAAAAAAATCATGTCGTACAAACATAAGGATTGAGCTCACATCAAAAGGTTGTAGCTGCCTTGGGATGCTTAGCATACGGTGCTTCTGCTGATATATGGGGGGGAATAACTATGTATCAATGAGACCACTATCCTGGTAATCGTTAAGAAATTTTGTGTTGCAATTCTAGCCATTTTTTGTGAAGAGCTTGCAAGAGCGCCAACTGCGACTGATATAGTGCGCATGTCGGCGGAGAACACTCGACGTGGTTTTCCTGGGATGATCGGTAGCATCGACTGCATGCATTGGGAATAGAAGAATTGTCCAACAGCGTGGCATGATCAGTATACCGGTCACAAACACAAACCAACCGTTATCCTCGAAGCGGCAGCATCATATGACACATGAATATGGCGATCTTTCTTTGGAATGTCGGGATCGTGTAATGATCTTAATATGTTACACTGATCTACTGTATTCCATGATCTACTGCGCGGTCTACCCCCCCCCCCGATACACTATAATATTAACGGGCATGCGTATGATATGGGGTACTATCTTGCAGACGGTATACACCCAGAATATGCTACTATTGTCAAAAGTTTCAAGCACCCAACTACACAAAAACAAAGCTATTTAGCCAAGCTTAAGAAGGTGCGCGTAAAGACGTCGAACGTGCATTTGGTATTCTTCAGGCTCGCTTTGCATTTATACGAGATCCGGCCAAATTATGGAACAAAGAGGTCTTGATAGTGATTATGAAAGCATGCATCATTATGCATAACATGATAGTAGAGGATGAACGTCGTGACTACAACTGGCGTGCTGAATACGACAATAGTCAACCCATTCCAGAAATTCATAGGACAGCCCAAGAGTCATTCTATGAATACATGGCATGTGACACAAAAATGCGGGATACACAAAAACACCAACAACTACATGTAGATCTAATTGAACATCTTTGGGGCATGTTTGCAGAACAACCACCATGATTAAGAGGATGTTTATTAAGAATAAGGTAGAGTGAATTAATAACTTAGTCTGTGAATTAGGAGTCTACAATAAGATCAAATGCATTTCAAAATTCAAATTACAATAAGTTCTCGATATTAAATAGGAGTAGAAGATTATCCAGGATTCAATGCTTGTCATTGCCTCCTCTGCAAGATCTCTTCGAAGTACATTTTGTAGTATTGTTGTTGCTGATATGTCAAGTTGGTTGTATCAGTAGACATTATTAAGTCTTCTTCCTTTTGCAACTTTATTTCCCTATCTTCTTTCTGTATTCCCATCTCGTCTTTTTTAATTTTGATAAACTCATCCATTTGAGATTGAAAACGAATTCTTGATTGCCGGGTGTCTTCAACATTTTGTTGGTATTAAGTAGCAAATTTTTCCACGCTCTCAACAACCGCATTGTTGGAAGAAACGTCAACAGCTCTACTTTTTCTCTTTTGTCGTTGTTTTTCGCCTTTACGTCCCTATGGCCTATCGGCAGGAGATTCGATGTCAATTGGCACGTCATCACTAAAGTTGAGGCTTGCAATAGGAGTTGTTGGGGTGCCGGGCGATGAAGTTTCATTACCATCAGAAATAAAACGTTGTGTGTTGATTCTCGTTGTATTAGTGTCAAATTTGGGTAGGTCTTATGTATTTGGTAACAATTGTCGAACACGAATGGTTTGCCTGCATGTTGCTGATATTCTTGACGCGCACGATTTATCTGCAAATGAAAGATGAAACGTTATGCATGAATTATACTTAAGTATAATAAAATTGTTATTACACAACTTCATATGAAAATTACCCAATCAAGTTCATTTGTGCCACTACCACTGCCTTGAACAGAACCATAAATATGTGATATCTTTGATGCATATAACATGACTGCTTGTGAAATTGTTGAGAATCGTGTTTGAAGACTACCACCGCCCCGCTTAATCACAATATCCGGATGCGCATTGTAGTTGCTTTCGATACTGGACCAAAACTTTGCACTCGGTTGACTGTTACCAATTATCGAATTTGTGGTAATCTTTATGTATGAGTGACACAAGATTTCATCTTCAAATGCTCGCATATTGGGGGTTCTACTTCGTCCGGCCATTCTTCAAAGAAACTGGATCTGCGTCAGTTGTTGTATTGATTTTTTCTACCATAGGTTTATATAGATGAAAGGGAAGTGTTCAAAATTAGTCCTTGTGATTAAAAAAAAAACTGTTGTGATTTTAAAAAAAAAATAAACCGTTTGGAAATAAATCCGTTGGAGTTAAACGACCAAAGGAGAGCCGTGTGTAATGAAACAACACAAAGTGTGCCTCGAGGAAGTGGAAGGCACACAGTGTGCCGTGTGAAAAGGGGTCGGCACACACTGTGCCGTGTACCTTGTGGACGGCACTGCCTATGCCGTGTAGATATGAGCGGCACTACCTGTACCATTTACTTTATGGGCTGGCCTTGCTTGTGCCATTTGGCTATAGTATAGTGGAACTTGGCGAACAATAAACTTAGGTTCTACTAAGTTTACCTATTGTACCAACATGCCTTGCCTACACCATTACAAATCGATTTCCTTAAGTTTAGCTAAGTTTGGCTGCCTCAACCACACCATTGTGGAAGCTCTTAGAAGTATTACTTAATTACACAGACATCTCCTATATAGTTGAAACTTATACTTATCTTCTTTGACATTTAGGTTGACTAACACTCACCTCTCCTTTATTAGTCTACAGTTAGATGACCAAACATTAAAATTAACTTTTTAAAAAATGTGCCAAAACCATATTTTAATCCTCCCCCTCTCAAGCCAACACAAGGGATAAAAACGTCATTTCAGTTTTTAAACTTTTTTTCATGAAATTTTTTATTTTTATACCTAATAAATTGTATTTACAGCAAGAGGAGGGTACAAAGGTAAATTTAAAATTTTCATCAAATACTGTACATTATTAGACAAACGCTAATAGAGGAGGTCAGTGTAATTTTCAATTATAGTAGCGTCTTTGAAATTATGTCATATTTCAAAAGAGGTCAGTGCAATTTATCCTATAAAACTCTTCTTAGACTGTACACTTTTTTCTATAATATTTACAAAAGAAAGAGGATGAGCTTTGACGCAATGTAAAGGTTGCTCTTTGTAATCCAGTGTCACATTTTGAAATTTTGAAACACCTGCTCGTGAAAATGAGATTGAATACATCTAATTGTCATCAAACCCACAATGGAGGGAGTGTAGCCCAATGTGCCTTGTTTATTAATCTTTATAAAGGAAAGAGTTATTGAGAGGGAAATTCCTTTTACTGAATTCATAAGCTCAAATTTCAATACATGCTCTAAACTTCAGAAATATTGAATGATAATTTCATATTAAAATCTCAATAAGAAATGAGTAATGTTTGGGGCACACCTTTACACACTAAAAAGCATCCACACCCTGAGGTGGACCAATGAGAAGAGAGATAGAGACTGCGGGGTTCACTGCCAATCTCTTCTCATTAGTCCACTTCAGGGTGTGTAAAGGTATACCCCTAGCATTGTTGATAAGAAATTGGGTAATTCTAATTCATCTACTTTACTCTATGCACTACTTACTCTTTACACCACCGGTAACTCTAATTTAAATTAAAATAATTTTCTCTTTACACCCGCCCTCCATCACCAAAATAACCCAAGCCTGCGACTCTGTACACCCACCCATTCTCTGCAAATTTTTCCAAAGACAAATTAATGTTTAGAACTTGATTCGAAAATTTTGAGATAGGTGTTGAGTCTAAACTTTGATGCCTCAACTTTGTAGGAAGAAGAGCTCTTAGAAAAGATTTTGATGGCTTAGGCTTAGGGGTGTTACAAAAACCTATTGGATTGAACCAACAAACCAAATCAATCAGTTCAGTTGGTTTTAAAAAAAACCATAGAATTTAGGTGAAAGTCCTTAGAAATATCTGCCTAGAGTAAGTCCAATTTGATTCTTAGTTTGTTAAAAAGTCATTCAAATGTCAAGTTAAGTAAAATTTCACTTAATATTCATATGTGCTAAGTGAAATTTCACTTAATATTTTGTATGGATAACATTTTCCTAATTAAGAATCTTAATTGTCCTTACTCTAAAAAATCTTATCATAATGTCATTTTCATTAATTGCCCCAAAAAGAAATACTAAGTCTAAAAACCGATTGAACTAAGGAAAACGAAGAAAAAAAAAATCAACAAAACTGACCGAATAGAGGACATTTGGTAGGTTTTGAAATTTAAAAAATCGAGAAAAACTGACTGAACCGATGGATTGACACCTAGGATTGCTCCTTTTCTACATCTTTCAGTTGGGTCTATATGTACCTTGCATTCTGAGAAAACTTCAAGCCTTCAACCATCTAGGTTTTGTTAAATTCTCCAAATGTTGACTTTGTTAAAATTCTTCATATTCTGCCATTGTAATTTTATTTCAGGTTTGATCTTCCTTAGGTACCTCAGTTTCATTCTAAACAATTTACTCTAAGGGTTTTCTAAGGGTGGTGAGTGTAGAAAGTATTTTTCCAGAGTTCTGTTTATCTAATTTTCTTTGCATGTCTTTTTGTACAAGGATATAACTGTAAGGAAAAGACTTCAGTATGCCAAAGTGATTTTGGTGTATATACTCCAAAGCAGTTTTGGATAAGAAACATTTTTTTCCTGGATAAGAAACATTTGTTTCCATCAAAACCACCCAAGAAAAGTTTCTTCCTAGTAAGAAAACATTTGTTCCGCAAATATTTCTTATCACTTTTCCCATAAAAATCACCTAGGCCTGAACAAATATTTCTTATCACGGAATAAGTATTTTTTACCTGGGAACAAACGTTTCTTACCATGAAGACTTTGTAGTGAAACTAATTATGACTATTTCAAGAGTCAAGTCAAACTTTCCCATGAAGTCAAACTTTCCCATGAACTGAATGCAATCTTGACTGATTTTGAGAATATCAAAATTCTAAATCTGGGAAAGTTGGGAAAAAAAAAAAAAAAAAAACCTTGTCACTTTTAGGTGAGGTTTTTTAATAGGTAGGAGTTGTAAGGGAAGAGATATGTTTCATAATATAGCCACTAGGATTTTTAGTGTGATCTAGGCACCATGTGGAGAGCCTAAGGAAGGGTTTTTGGTCCCAGTAATAATATATAGTATATTGTATATAGATGTCTCAATCACAAAAATTTGTCTTTGGCAACTTTTGACCAAAACCAATTTTATACGATTCAAATGTGGAAGCAAAAGTTGTTGCCGAACAGACCCTAAGAGCCATGATTTTAGTGTTTGCTCATCCAAGCATGGGTTCCAACTAATGAGAAATCACAGAACAAATTTGAGTGCAGTCATTTTTCGCATATATATATATATATATATATATATATTGCTGGGAAAAGGAAAATTCGATTCAAAGAGGAATCAAAAACAAAAACCACAAGACTCTCTTAAGGATCTTCCTCCAGAACACCAATGAGAAGATCATCAATCGACATGGACCCCAAAAAATTACAAACAGATGCCCATTTGGCAAGTTTGTGTGCTACTGAATTAGTAGATCTAGAAACATGAATAACATTCCAAAAAGTGAAAAAAACTGAAAGCAAATATCTTCCTTCCAAAATGATGTGCTAGATGGTCCAATCCACAGAAGAGGGTGTCGAAGTAAAGGCAGAGCAAACTAGGAGGGAGTCTTCTTCAAAAATCATCTTTTTAAATCCCAAGAGCTGGGCTTGTTTAATAGCCAAAAGCATAGCTTTTGCTTCAGCCAAAGAGGGGACATGCAAATGTCCTTTACCGAATGTGCATGGAGGGCACAAGAGAACTCATCTCGAAAGATGACCACTTGGATCCAAAATCCATCCCTGATAGCCACATCGACATTTGCTTTGATCCATCCTGATGGGGGAGGTTTCCAAGGCTTGACATCGCGAAGGGGGCTACGGTGCAGCTTCATCTGTGGTTACCAATGGTCAAGGGCAAGCTGGTTGGTCTGATGAGACCAAGATGGGAGGTCGACCTTGCACTTATCATGGAGAACTTTGTTTCACAGGTTCCAAATCTGGACCATGACAACGGTAGCAAAAATCGTGAAAGCCATACATTCCTTACGTGGGAGTCGCAGATTAAGACTGAGATTGAGAATGTCAGAAATCCAAGACACAATATTTCCATGGCCACACAGAGATGGGTCAAGGGACAATCTAGAAGATCTCCAGAAAATCTTTGAAATCACACAATCCATGAAAAGATGGGCAGCGCTTTCCAAAGGGTGATCAAGCAGAGCAAACATTGCGGGTTGTCAATCTGAAAGCGAGAACGCAGCAACTCCCTTGTAGGAATGGCATTAGCAAGCGTTTTCCATAAGAAAAGTTTGTAGTGGACATGGATTCTTGCTTTCCAGAGGAGCTTCCATGTGCTAGGAAGGGGGCCACTCAAAGTGGAAGAATGGAAATGAAGGCCACTGAGGAAAGCCGATTTGACGGAGATAATGCCTTTCATGTCCGGAAGCCAAGCAAGTTTATCCTGAGCCCTCCTAGTAGGTAGGCTAATGTTGAGAATAGCCTCCACCGACTCATTTGTGAATGTGTCCTAGAGGAGGGGGGTGTTCCAAGCTTGACCATTGAGAATCATCAGATCCTTTTGTCACACCCGTTCCAGAAATTACATATTTTTAATATAACAATGTGGTTACATGTGAATTATTAATGTTTATTAATAAGTGAGATAAGTGGTTGACTGTGGTCAACGGAAGGTGTCAAGTAAGGACACGGTGATTCGATAATCGTTGAGATATTCGTGTGATTAAATGACATTTAGGTGGATTAAATGTTATTTGACTTTACCTGATTCCCATGAATAATAAATTATACCTGTGTAGTATAATTTCTCGGAGTTTTGTTGTCACTATAGATGTAACAACCTGTATTGTCTGCTTTTATTTTAATTACAATTCTCAGGTTTGGAATCTTATTACCTGTCTATTTCCTATTAAAATTCTTGTTGGGGCCAAACTGCAATTTTATAAACTTAGCAATACTTGTGTTGATTTTCAAATCTGTATTTCAAAATGGTGGAAATATTTACTTTTGTCTCAATCAATATTTTTATAAAACCAGAAAAAAAATTCCTACGTTAAAATGAATTTTCTGTATTCTTGTGGAGAGCACCGCGCCGCGAAAACACCAGTTTATGTTCAAAACTGTCCGCGCCGCATTAAACTTCCACAGATTTTGGAATTGAAATGAAGCTAGATTAAAAATGTACTTTATTTCCATTTATGGCAACTCATCATTGGTTAGGCCTTGTTTGGGAATGCTTGTAGTGTGTGTGTGTTATATTTTTATGCCTAAACTAGATTTCCCAAACACTCCCAATTGGCCCCTACTAGTCTAGCTTACCTCTTCAGATTGTGAGGAAGTATACATATGTAAATACATATCAGCTCATATATGTATTATGTGTTTAATAATTTGAAAAACAAATTTTATTTGTAGAGTGACCTTGATGGAACTTGGCCCCCAAGTTCCCAAGTTGTTTCTTCTATATAATCTACACTAATCTACATTTTTGGTTCACAACTAAATTGAGAGAGAGAGAGGGATACACAAAGAACTCCCCAAAAATTTTTATAGAGAAAGAGAAGAGCTCAATATCTCCATAGCCAAGCTTGAATTGTGTAGCTTATTTCTTGCTAGTCTTTCTCAACATATCTCTATTCTTAATCTCAGTGAATATTATTAACTCACTCGTAATGTAATTCATGCTTGTTTACTGTGTATGTGCTTGTAGTTGTAAAACCACCATTGTTAATTTCTTCAAAAACTCCATAGCTTGAAAAATCAAGATTTTCCAACCTTAATCAAAATACGTTTTTAGAGATGATTATGAAAGATTATACATCATAGTTGCTATGTTTAAAGTTTTAAAGCCTAAATCATTCATATGAAAAAGTATATTAGAAATCAAATTTTGACAACTTTCGGGTTTTTTTCGTAAAATCTGTGAGCTACGAATTGATTCATGTTAAATTGATTGTAAATTCTTAATCCTTGCGAAAAACCGAAGAGATTCATATATTACTTGTCCTATTTACTTCGGAATTGCAAAATGGGCTAAAATAGGTTCCAAAATTGAAAACAGTGGAAGTTCAGCAAAGAAGACGATGACACTGTATGAACTCCCGCGAGCGAGGTCGCGCGATCGGCCCCTCGCGCGAGGTCTGTGATTCCTGGTAGATAGAAAAATTTTATAAAGAACTTTGAAAAATGGGGTAATCGCGCGAGCGGCCCGCGCGCGCGACCTAACAGTTTTCAGTTTTTGTCTGTTTTCTGTTAAGGGACTGTTTGGACCAACTTTAAAGGTTGTTAATGTTCTGTTTGGGAATTTTACTAAACCATAATACTGTTTACTATGTTTAGATTTTTAAGTGATAAACTACGACTTAATTATCCTTGTACGCGCGTTGTTCTTATATTTTAATGATTTACACTTCAGTACAAAATCATATGGCATACATGTGGGGTCAAGTATACATGCATGGTATGTGAGTGGTCGGTGTGAAAAGAGTATGTGGTTTTGAAATTGTGTTGTGGACACTCCCTGATAATTGTGTACCAAAGTGTAAGGTTTGAGATTGCAGCGAAAGTATCTTTGAAGTGTGACGGTGACAAAACTGGGCACTCCCTGGCGCCCACGGTAACGCTAAAGTGTGTGACGCTAAACTGGGCACTCCCTGGCACCCATGGTAGTGCTAAAGTGTTGCCTACAGACACTCCCTGGTACCCGAGTCTGGATACTGCGTGAGGTTTCTCCGGTATTTGCGAGGCAGATTAGGTACTAAAGTGTGAGGCATTAGACACTCCCTGGTACCCCGTACTAAAGTGTGAGGCAAACTGGACACTCCCTGGTACCCCGTTACTAAAGTGTGGTCATCTTAGTGTTTCAAAGATACTAGTGTGAGAGAATGGGTTATGTGTTTGTCGAGAGAAAAGAGTCTGTAAGATGAGTTGGTGCATTGTTTTCATACATGGTCACATATAACATGAGAGAAAATTTTACTAATGTTATTTTTTTTATTAGTTCATCATGCGGACTCACTTCTATGATATTAATCTGTTGAATAATAGAAAATGGAAAATAGTAAATAAGTATGTTTTACATTCGAGCATATCTTTTTAATACTCACCAGCTTCAATAAGCTGACGATGTTGATGCGTCATGAACATTCATGTCTAGGCTTTTCAGGTTATAATCAGGAAGGACCTTATGACTATGCCAATTGAGAAAGGCTACTTATGAAGAGAAACTGTTTATCATTATCTTACGTTTTAAGTTTTGAACTGTAATTGTAATAAGGATGACTGTAATAGATGATAGTTATTATTTTGTTTCAAGGCGGTCTTTGCCTTCAGATGATCCCGTGTTGTAATATTTATTAAGTTAGGAAAGATTTGTAAGCCTTGATTGCTCTACTCTGATTTATGGTTTTATGTTGTTCGACGTTTGGGATGGAATCGATCCTTCAAATTGTTGCGACATACGGGTCCATAAAGGAATTAAACGCTTTCCATATTTATGCTACGTCGGGGCGTGACAATAGAGCATTTGGAGAACTGTGGTGAGAACGTGAGTGATATGTTATTTAAAAAGTAAGTGGTGTAGAGATTTCACAGAATTTAGTTTTCGGACGTAATTTTGGACCCAAACGAGACTTAGACGAAAACTTTTATAAATTTTAGTTTTCACTCGTGAAGTAATAAAATGGACGTGTGCGACGTTTCAGGGAGTAGTTAGGAGTTTTGAGAACTCGTGGGGAGGTAAACATAATTCCCGAGAGTCGTGCCTATATATAGAAACTCATGAATTGATTTCATTAGTTCAAAACCTAAATTGGAAATCAAGAGAGGGGAGATTTGGGGATTTGGTTACTACAAGCTTTCCGACACAAATCGACGACCTTCCGAACGTCAGTTTTTCTCCAAATTCTAGATTTGAACTCCTTGAGGTAAGGGCTTTGTTTTGATACTAGTTAAACATCATTTGGTTAAGTTTTTATAAAAGTTCTAATGTTGAAATTTTGGGGAAAACATGTTTAAACTTGTAGGAATCCCTTGTAATCGGAGATCCAACGTTTAATTGGTCTCTTAATTCATCCTTCAAAGTTATAGGGAAATTGCACGAGGTATGAATTCTAAGCCTATGAATTATTGGAAATTTCATGTTTTAATTATCGGACTTAATATTTTAGATCCGGGCGAAATTCATGTATTAAGTAGGCCCGTTAATTATGCACATGAAAATGCCATGAAAGCACGTATATGTGATTATATGAGCATGCTATGTGTCAATGTGGGTCGAAGGGGAGTTTGATACAAGTTCATGCCGGGGGTACGCCTCTCGATGTTTGAGAGTTATAGTAGCGACGGCTACTTGCTTGGTTTGGGAACTAGTCCTGCCAGAGCAGTTGGGTGCAATGGTTGATAGACTCTGGGCTTGTCATTGGCATCGCGGTTGATAGACTTTGGGCTTGCCGATATACCGAATGAATGCGTGTCTCTCTCCCTAAAGACTATTTGATATGATTTAGATGTTTAATGCATGAATTGTCATATAAACACCATTGCAAGTGAAAGAAAAAAAAAAAGGAAAGAAGAAGCGTGAGGAAAGAGATCGCGGGAGCGACGGGAATCCTTCTTTTGT
Source organism: Hydrangea macrophylla (assembly GCA_033977485.1). Classification (NCBI taxonomy): domain Eukaryota; kingdom Viridiplantae; phylum Streptophyta; class Magnoliopsida; order Cornales; family Hydrangeaceae; genus Hydrangea; species Hydrangea macrophylla. Next base: position 90,529,069 of record CM066986.1, read on the forward strand.
ATATGTTTTTGTTTCCAATTTCCAATGATGTAAAATGAAATTTTGAGAAGTTAGAAATGTTACCTTCAACTTCGAAGGTTTCGAATGGTTTAGTAATGTTGTAATAAGTTATAAAACTTTCTTTGGTTATGTTGGAATTTATTCGAACTCCTAAGTTCGTATTTTGTAGCTTAACTCGTAAATTTCAAGTTTTAAATAAATGAAATAGTACTTTTGGTGAATCAATCCAAACAAGCCTTAGCTTGTCCCGTCATCGTTTTTTTTTCGTAGATTAGTATGTCTTAATGATGTTCATGAAAGTCTTATTATCACTTGTGAAGTTAGTTGGGTGTACTCATATTTGCAGGAATGAAAGGAGTGATGACTGTTTGTCCTTAGGCAAAATTCTGCTGCTAAGGAGGAATTCTGCTAAAGGGACATTCGACCGGTCGAATGGGGTTGTTCGACCAGTCAAAATGACCCCTGTCAAGATTCTTTTTCTATACCTTCCGGAAATATTTTAAATGTTTTGATCGGTTATTAGGTTACCTTTGGGATCCCTTTTAACATATATTCATCCAATTCAAATTATAATTACGTTTTCAATTTTATACGGATTTTACAACTCGGAGGGAAATGTTTCCTCAAGTTTTATACAATCAAGTTCTTTTCCGCTCCGTATAGTTATTAAATGGTTAGAAGAGCCTTGGTAGCGCACCACGTGTCCTATTTCCGCACGTTAGCGGGATGGATCGTGACACCTTTACAGTGGGAATAGGAGGCTTTTGAGTAAGTTTACATTGGGGCATAAAACCCTGAAGAGAGGGCACCCATGGATTGTTCCAAACACTTGTCCTCTCAACCCCCCCCCCCCCCCCCCCCCCCCCCCCCCCCATGACCCTTTTTTAGGAGAGGGATAGCATTGAAAATGCCTTGCCAAATCCAAGAAGTGTTTTGTTTCAAGCAAATTGGAAAATTTAAAATATTTTGCTTTCAAGATCTGAACCCACGGTTTGTGGTCCTGTGTCATAAGCTGCCATCCAAGTTTGGAAATAAGAGCTAGGTTGACATCTTTCATTCTACGAAAACCCAGCCCCCCCAGCTCATTTTGGTTTACAAATAGAATCCCAAGCTTTAAGGCACATTTGTTTCGCCCCTTCTTCGTGTCCCCACCAAAAACGGTGGAAACAAGAGTCCACCAAAGTTTGGGTCTTTCTCCATTCTATCTGTTTTGCACCATCAACAAGGGGGGCCACAACTAAGCAAAGGGTCGTGTGACTCAGTATCTACGCTCTAACTTTTTTTTCCCCCTCAAAAGACTAAAATTTCATTAATGAAAATCCAACCATATAAAGAAAACCAAACAAATAATAAAAATAAAGAAAAATAGAGCAAGCAAAAGTAAAACAACCAAAGGTAAAGGTACAATAGATAAGGAAACATAAGCGACTACAAAAAACACTCTGCCAGCTACACGAGGAATCCACCAGTCCGCCACAAGGACCGCCACATAGAGAGATCCAGAATCCAGGACAATTTTAAACTTGTAGATTGTAGGGACCACCCAAAGAAAGAAGATGGCACAAAGCCAAGCCTAAACAAGTGAAGAAGCTTCACCAAAGGGGCAACCGAAGTTGCTTGAAAAGCTTTCATGATAGCAAAAGCTACACCATAGAAAGCAGCAGAACTGTAGAAGATAGCTCCAAAGTCACCAATCAAAACCCAGTGAAAACCAAAAAGCCAATCTACTGTTGCAAGACTGGTCTGGGCAACATCTGCCATCTTAAACCCAAGGAGAAGCCATGCGAGAAAAGGAAAACAACCTTTACAAAGGACGGGGAAAAGCTTCACAGAGGAAGCGGAGGAGCCAAACAGACCCTTATTTGGACTGGGACAAAACATGGACAACAACGAACAAAAATAGGGGTGAGGAAGGGAGAGAGAGAGAGAGAGAAGAGGGGAGGGGGTCGCTAAACAAAGGAGGGGTGTTTGCGGCTAGGTTTAGGTTACCATCCTTATTCTCTCTCTCTCTAGATATCTAGAGATAGAAGCTCCTAGTTTATTATTCCAACGTCTAGTTCTTTGTTAAAATTTTCTACTACGCTATAACTTGGTGCACTAGTAAAAATTCTAGTTAACAAAGAAAAAGTTACTCCCTCCATCTCATATTTAGAGTCGGATTTTGTGAACCAACTTATTAATGTCTCATATATAGAGTCGAACTTTGTGAACCAACTTATTAATGTAATATCATCATTACTTAAAATAAAAGCACTTTTTTCCAAAATTGCACCTTAAGAAAGACCATTCGCCTTAGTATAAAATGTGCATTGATATTTCAAAGATAGACATAATTTGGGACATCCCAAAATGGAATACAGGATTCTAACTCCATTTGGATAGAGAGAAATGGAGAGAAGAGATTAGAAACTCGCTAAAGAGAAGAGAAGAGAGGAGAAGAGAAGAAATTTGAGTTTTCTCCACCACGTTTGGACAAACAACAAAGAACAAAAGAGGAGAGAAGAGAAACTTGATTCTTTCTCAGGTTAGCTTTCAAAAAAGAAAAGAAAAGAAAAGAAAAGAAAGTATTTAAAACCAATTTATTCTTTTATCCTCCATTAGGGATATATATATTGGAATAAGCAAGAATATACTCGAACATATTGGTCTTTCGGAAAGTATTTAATTTTATTTCTCTTCTTTTATCTCCTCTCCGATTTGGATAAAACAAAAATGGGCTCTTTTCTCTCCACTTGCTCTCTTCTCTCCACACTTAAAGTTACCAAACGAGAGAAATGGAGAAAAAGTGGTTCCCTTTCTCTTTTCTTCTCTTCATTTCTCTCAATCCAAACGAAGTTTAAATATGAGACGGAGGGAGTACTAGTTGGAATGTTAGAATACAACAATGCTAGGGGCACTAACAAATCTCACAAACACTCTCACCCACACTTTATCTCTCTCCTAGTGGCACTGTGGAGCCCACTACGGGCCCATAGTGCCACTAGGAGAGAGATAGAGTGTCGTTGTGAATGTTAGTAAAATTTGTTAGTGCCCCAAATATTACTCATTAGAATATCCACTATATGTGAAGAAGAAAAAAAATGAAAAAAAAACAAGGTTAGGTTTGTCTCATGTTTATACCGACACAGCATTCTTCATAAATTGAATCACCCACAGGCCACAGGATAATAACTTTTTGCACATTTGTAATTTGATAATTGTTTTAAAATGATGTTAAGCTTAAATGATTCAACATTGAAATAACCGACGTCACATTATTGTACAAAATGTAGTTTAGGATAAATGTGGTTCCATTGTCACACGTTCAAAATGACTTGTAACAAATGAAAGATACAAAGCCTATTGTTCAATGCAAGTTCTCTCTTTCCGCCCAGTTGATGTCTCAACTCTCAGCCTTGGGTAAAAGTAATGCCCAAGCAAATATTCATTCATGAAGCCAAAACTAGCAATTGATGTTATCAAACCAAAACAATTATGTACATTCAATCTTTATTCTTCATTTCATACCATGACTGATAGGCATGTAAATTAGTTGGTTTTTTTTTTTTTCCTTCTTACAACAAACCGAGGGTGTCGGTTTCCCAAACACTTCGTCCTGGTCTCCAAAATATCAAGAAGCTCAAACTGATGTTTAATTTTTGTTCAGTGTCAGTTCGGTTTTGGTTTTGACATTCAAACATGCAAAATCAACAAATCAACAATCAAACAAGCAAAATTCTTGCTTCAAATTTCCAGATTCAGAATGAAAATCAAGCATAGATCGAGAAATAGGTTCGAGGAACACACACACACACACACACACGTAAATAAATACAGAGAATGAAGGGTAGTACCTTAGATAGGCAGAAATAGGTTCGAGGAACATAGAAAAAAAGCACACACACGCACACCCAGAAAGACAAATAAATCCAAGAGAAATAGAGAGTGAAGGGGAGTTCCTTAGATAAATCCAGAGTATATGTGACCCTCTCTCTCTCTCTCTCTCTCTCTCTCTCTCTCTCTCTCTCTCTCTCCATTATTCGAGGACATATAAGAGATCCTTTTGATCTCACCAAAATCAGAAAAATGAATGCAGATGTTGCACATGATCATATACTAGGAAAAGAGGTCATGCTCTTGTTCGATCGTGAAGGCCGATTCTCGGACAAGCTATGCATAGGAATGACCACATATGAAGAAACTGTGAAGTTTTTTCTATTTTCTGAATGAACTAATTTACGATGGGATGAACTTTTTATTAAAATGCTTCATAAGTTATGAATAAGCTCATTCAAATTCATGGGACGCACGTTCATGCCATTACTCCTCCCAAGGAGTAAGTATGGCAACTATCATCTGATACAAGCACACAACGGCTAACACCTTGATTACCCAGGATCTGTAGCTGAAGTCCTATACTTCATAAAAGACTCATCTATTTCGTTATTCATGAGCCCGGATAGGCTAATAGTAATAAATTGAAAACCACTTTTTTCAATTTTCCTTTATTGGTCAAATTTTGCTGTCCCAAAAAAAGGGTGAACAATTGCCGAACGTGTTTTATGTTTTCATTTCCAATTTAAAAAAAAACCGACACGTCAGTTTTCATTATCCAAAAAAAAAAAGGTAAAAAAACAAAATAAGGAAAAGAAATGTTGTGATTACCAAACACGGTTTTTTTCCTTTCAAAAAAATGAAAACAAAAATATAAAGTTGAAAACAGCAGCATTACCAAACGGACCTAAAAATGGAAAGGAAACGGGAGATAATAAACTAAGCAATCCAAATAAGCCTTACTGAATAAATTAAGAAACACTCTACAATCATTCTGCACTATGTAGCACGGACACTTCACTTTGGGTACCGTCTCCGTGCCGTGTCTGTGTCAGACACCGACACTCGTCGAACACGCGTCACCACGTGTCAGACATGCTATAAAACATGTCTTAAATATGTTAACATCAGACACACCTTGATCGAGTGTCGGACACGCAGCCAACATGGCCAGACACACAAGTGAATGCAGCATGGTGGCCTCTCATTAGAAATGCGTTTTAAAACTTTGAGGCAATAATCTTAATATTGTAAAACTGTGGATAAGTAATTGGTTTGTTTGAGAATTATGGAAACATGAGTGGACATGGAACTGCAAATTGTATATTTAATTCAAAGATACAATGATATAATCATTGTATCCTACTGTGCCGGTATCCTGTTAAATTATTATGTTTTGTAATCATTTTATGAGTATATGTTGTAAGTTGCTATTTGCCTAGTTTCTATGGTTGAATATCAGAATGTGTAATGTAATGTTGATATTTAATCCTCTCTTCTTCTTTTACTTCAAACTATATGATATCTTTTAGAAATTTTTTTTTATTCGACGTATCTTAGCCGTCTCTGTATCCTACATTTTTGGAATTTGTTGTATCGCCGTCTCCTTGCCATGTCATCTCCGTGTCACGTATCCGTATCCGTGCTACATAGATTCTGCATAATGAAAAATTGAGTAAAACTGGTTTTAAAAAAAAATGTGTAAACCTCATGACACCTTATTGTGAAATAAAAGCGCTTTCGTGTTTTTCAACCGTTTAAAGATATTTCCTTTTAAAATGGTCAGCAACTTAGCACACTACTCTGGATACACAAAAGTTTACGGAAAATGATTGGAACAATCTCTAAGCCCTTGAAAACTATAACCATACAACGTAATTTGATGCCAAAATTGTTGATATCATTCTACCCATATTCTTCACCATCTACATCCTTGGTAGCTTTGTTAACAATTTCAGATCAACTATAGCATATCAACATTAATCCCTCATTTGTCATGTGGACAGGATTACCTATCCCATCACTATCCCATACAACGGACTAAATTAATAATCACACACCATGGGATAAGTAGCCCATATGTGGAACTATTTAGTTAAACTGGATAATTAGTCCCCCACGTTTTACCGTATCCACACACCAAAGTGTTCAACTAAAATGAACTATTAGTCCAGTTACCCCCCAGTACCCCGAACAAATGTGGCTTGAAGGCATTATTGCTGCTTGAGATAGTCTGATAGATAAACCACAACCAACTAGAGGTCATAGGTATTAAGAAAGACAGCCCAAATCCCAGAAAATGTGTGCTTTACGTGCATAATGTCACACTTACATTTCAATTGTACACCTTAACCAATACCTGCGAACTAGTAGAATCCACTATAAATTCAGAGCAGTTTATGCTTTGTTTCGTATTTTGAACCCAAAATATTTCTTTTATTTAACATTCTATTTATACTTCCTTCCTATTTTCCGAACCTTAATCCATAATACCAAACAAGGAAAACTGTTCTCCTTTGTGCTCTCTTTTCTTTCATGTCCATAAATTTATGAACCAAATCAGAGCCCAATGAAACACAGAACTGGATATACTTTTATCATCACGAACATCCTATTGCCATGTATAAAATACTTACGATTATGTCTTCACTGTGATAACAACTATCATTGACACACACTAGCTCTTTAACTTTAACGTCTACTACTTGCCCAAGACTATAACCCTACTCAATATCCACAAACTCGGGGTATAGGAAACAGGTTTAGAAACAAATCAGCTTAAGAACCGATGCGGAGACATTAGGTGTTAGGAATCAATCACCAATTGAAATTATCCACAAGATAATAACCTAAGACCAGCCCCTAAGAGAGTTTTCAGTATTCATTATGAATGTAGCCAACCAAATAAGCTTGGTGATGAACTTCAAATAACCAACCGATCTATAAATTTTCCTAAGAAGCACCGATACGGACACGCGACACGGACACGACACGACACGGATACGCCGATACGACATTTCTAAAAAAAGCAGGATACGATACGTTGGGGACACGATTTTTAAAATATAGTTTTTTGAAATATATGTTTACCATGTTTTTATCAAAATTGGCATAAAAGCACATAAATCACAACAATACTATGAAATTATAAAAAACAACAAAGCAAATGAATAAAATTCAAAAACATCTTCATTAATATGTTAATAACATTCATCAACCAAGTGTCAAAGCACATTGTCATTTGCTAACTACTAAGTAATATATGCACTTGTCCCCGAAGTATGGCCATCTACATAAACCAAGTACCAAAAGATATTTGCTAACTTGTGTCCACTAGTATATAGCCCAAAAAATATATGATCATGAATTAAGTTCCAAAAAATACCGGCTAATTACTAAATAGTAACTAGTAGTACTATATATGTCCCAAAAAGATGTCCATCCACTCATTCTTCAATTGCCTCATCACCATCATCAGTAAATATCGGGTTATGTTGTCGTTTTCTCTTTCGATATTGATACGAGTGCCAAAACAGAGTGTCGGTGCTCCATAGACCGTTGGTTACCCACCAATGGTGGATGAAATCAACATCCGCAAACTCTCATGACCTACTTGAGTATCCGACACGTGTCCAAAGCGTGTCGGCTCAAGAAAAACTAACAAAAAATTCCGACACGAAATTTTGAGTATCCGACACGTGTCCAAAGAGTATCGGAGAGTGTCGGTGTCGGATACGTATCCGACACTGATACGTGGGGCAAAAGAGAGTGTCGGTGCTTCATAGAAATTTTCATCCACTTCTTAAGGGGCCTGTAGCGTTGCGGTTTTCACTTTCCTGTTTTTGTATTCAATTTTTCAAAAAAGGAACTGAAAACGTGTTTGGTATCGTTTCTGTTTTCTATTTTGAAAACAACGAAATTGGGTATCAAATGGAAACCAAAAAAAAAATTGTAGTTTTCATTTTTGCTTTTATAAAACTAGTTTTTGTTCTCAGAAATTAGAAAGAAAAAAATAAAGAAAAAAGAAAAAAAAAACTGAAAACCTTACTATTGAGACCTAAGTTTATAAGTTATGACATAAGACCACCTCACTAATTGTAAGAAAAAGAAAAAAAATTACAAAACTTCACAAATTTATGTGAATTAACCACAAAATCCACAAGACACACACCGCTCTAAGATTTTAAGCATATCAGATTGAGATACTTGTTAAGGAAATAATTACTCAAAATTTTATCATTAAATTAGTAAACCTTTTGCGCTTCACTATTAGTGGCACATGGACTAATAATACCACACCATGAGATAAACTAGTGTCCCGTGTGTAGGGTGTAAAAAAAGCCCAGCCCGACGGGCGGCCTGAAGCCCAACCCCAAAAATTGGGCCTTAAGCCCGACCCTAGGCCATTACATCCATGGGTAGGGCTTGGACCCATCTCTTGAAGCCCGAGTCTTGACCCGGTCAAGCCCGACCCGATACAACCTGAAGCCCAACCTGATCAAGCCCGACTTGAAGCCCAGTCCAAGGCCCGACCCGATCAAGCCCAAAAGCTTTCCAACAATTAATTTTTTTTTTGCCATTTCCAAGAATTTATAATAATCAAAATTGCAAGTAATAAAATTTATTATATTGTCAGCTTGCAAGTAAATTGAGTAATGCTATGCTTCCAAACATTGATTGAGGCAATGTTATTAGGCGATATTGAAGCATTAGAAGATATTAATTCAGAATAGTTATTTTCCCATTAACATTTTTATATTAGAAGATGATTTCATAATAATTCGTAAATTTTGGGTCAAAGTTATGCAAATGATAGACAAACTAGTAAGTGCCAACCTAGTTGGGATGTACTTGTCTTCATTGTCTTGTAATGATGCAATTCTCCACCTTTTAGTATTGAGTAATGTTTGGGACACACCCTTACACACCCAACTGCGGGAGCTTCGTGCACCGGACTGCCCTTTTTTTTATTTATTTAATTAGACTTAACCCTTTATATCTTCCGTTCCTTTTTCACTTGTTTACATATTCTGATACTCATAAAGTCTTTACATATCTTATAATAAATTTAAAAAAAAAAAAAGACAAGTTAAGCCTAGCATGCATGACCCGAGGCTCTAAGCCGAGCCCGAGGTCCTAGTCCCTAAGCCCGACTCGAGGCCTTCGAGTAGGGCCTAGACCATGAACCCTCTAGTCCGACCTGAGCCCGGCCCGGTCCGAAACAGAGGAGGAGCTCGTGGACCAAAGCCCAAGCCCAAGCCCGATCAATGTCGGGCCAGGCACAACGAGCTATTTTGACATCCCTACCTGTATGTGGGACTATTTAGTTAAAATGGATAATTAGTCCCCCATGTTTCAGCGTATCCAAACACTGGAGTGTTCAATTAAAATGAACCATTGGTCCAGTAATCCCCACAGTCTCGTGAACAAACGTGGCCTAAAGGCATTGCTGCTTGAGATCTATGAAGCACAGACACGGACACTCCAACACGGATACGACACGACACGTCGACACCGGTACATCAACAAGACAAAATCCTAAAAAATTGCACGTATCAATAATACCAAACAAGGAAAACTGCTTTCCTTTGGGCTCTCTTTTCATTTGTGTCCATAAATCCATGAACCAAACAAAGCCTAAGGAACAAATAACTGGATTTACTATTACCATAACGAACATCCCTGTTGCCATATCTAAGTCTTACGACTGAGTCTTCATTGTGATAAAGGCTATAATTGACACACTCCAGCTCTTAACTTTAAGCTCTGCTACTTGCCCAAGACTAAAATCTACTCAATATCCACAAACTCGGGGTATAGAAAACAGGTTTAGAAACAAATCAGCTTAAGAATTGATGCCGAGACATTGGGGTTAGGAATCAACCACCAATTGAAATTATCGACCAGATAATAACCTAAGACCTACCCCGAATGGAGTTTGCAATATTCATGATGAATGTAGCAAACTGACAAGCCAGGTGATGAACTTCACATAATCACCCAATCCATAAATTTTCATTCATCCCATCCATTTCTTATGGGCTATTTGGTAACATTGCAGTTTTCAATTTTCTGTTTTTTCTACTCATTTTCCTAAAAACAAAAACTAAAAATGGGTTTTTGTAATCGTTTCCGCTTCTCTCTTTCCGGAAACGTGTTTGTTAATCGTTTTAGGTTTCTTTTTTGAAAAACGAAACGAAATTGGACATCAAAACGAGAACAAAAAAGAAAAGAAAAAAAGTAGTTTTCAGTTTTTGTTTTTATAAAACTAGTTTGATTTCAGAATTTAGAAACTTAAAAGACTGAATCTTTAGTATTGGGACCTAAACTTATAAAATCAGACCACCTTACTAATTGCAAGAAGATTTTTTTTTTTGCACTTCTTCACAAATTTATGTGAATTAACCACAAAATCCACAAGACAGCCACAACTCTAAGCTGAGTATATCAGATTGGGACACATTACCAAGGAAATAATTATTCAAAATTTTATCATTAAATTAGTAAACCTTTAGCCCAAATAACCCAACAAAAGGACTATAAATTTCCAAATCAGCATGAGATTGACTCTAATCATCATCTATGATACATGACAAAGATTATCATACACTTATTCACCAGCTAAGATCCAAACAAAATATAAATTGTACTCAAAAACAAACAGCAAAAGGTTATAAACATCAGAATCTGTAGGGAAAAAAAAAAAAGAAGAGCATTTGATTTTGTTAATTGCTTTGTACCGGAGATATTAGACGTTCCAGGTGTTGTTGTTGATCGAGAAATCGGCGTCTGAGGTAAGTCTCGATGATCTCCATGACGGAGACGAACCGCTTCATTTCCTCGAGCTGGCGGCTGAGCTCGGCCTCTCGAGCCCGGGCTCGCTCTAGCCGTGCCTCGATCTCTGCGAATCGGCCTCTCAGATTTTCAACCACCGCCTCATCGGTCGCCGGCGGATGAGTCCGAGATGAGGAGAGTTCGTCGTTTGGTAGTAAACGTTGCCGACCGCAACACATATTTGGATTTGATATGACCTAAGAGATATTGCCGCCGCAGCGTCTATGAGAGAGAGAGAGAGAGAGAGAGAGAGTGGGGATCTATCTGGAGGTAGATTATCAATCCACGACCGTTGGATGGAGGCTGGGACATTTTATCCCTGCAGTTTCTTTAATTGCAATTCTTGAAATTCCTCTGGTTGGTTGGTTACAATTATTTCATCAACAATGCTACACACCCTCAAAAGCACATCAAAATGAACAATTTTGCTTAAAAATGTTAGATCTTGTGCTGCAACATACACATATTCTGAAAAGCACACCAAAATGCACAATCTTGCTTAAAAATGTTGGACCTTGTGCACACCAAAATGCACAATCTTGCTTAAAAGGGTTGGACCGTGTACTTGTCAGAGTGTGTGCTTAAAAAGGTTGGACCTTGTGCTTGTGTTTTTCAGAGTATGTGTAGCATTACTCTTATTTCATTTGACATTTCTTTCTCTCAATTTTTAATATTTTTTTTACTTTGTGTCTACGAACGGTAAAAATAGGATGAGTAATATCATGTTTCTCAAATTTCTATATTAAAAGTGTTTTTCAAATGATGTGATAGCAGAATCAGGTCTAATATAGTGGAATCAGTTCAACTTTGATTGTAAGTTGTTTACCTGGCACCACTGTCACATCATTTAAGAAACACTTTTAGAATATAAATTGGGTGATACTATTGCCACTCCATCATTGAACCAAGCCACTCCATGGTACCATTCTTGAAGCATGTGGTACATGCATGTCATGCATTACATACATGGTACCGCATGCTCTGATAGTGGTACCATGGAGTGCATTGGTTCAATAATGGAGTGGAAATAACAATTCCCTATAAATTTGAGAAGCATAGAATTACTCAAATAGGATTGGGCTCAAACCATATCTTCAGGAGTGGTGCAAGATTTGATCTTTGGTTGATTTATTTTTTTAACCTTTTTTGTGTCCTTAAATGTTATAGTTTAGGGTTTCTTTTATTTTAAGTAATTTTCGGGTTTCTAGATTTCTAAAAGTTGTGTTCTAGTTCTCTAAGTTTCATACGTAGTGGGTTGAATGTGAAATTAAAATATTCAAAGACAAATGAATCTCTCCATAAAACTCTTTAAAAAATTCTGCTCGTATGCTTAATTTCTTTCTTTTTACTAGTTTCACTTATGAAATAAATAATCTTTAATATGTTCAAAAGGATATCTATAACTATTAGGGCTTAAATATTTGGGGCTAATTGAGTAAATAAGATATGTATGAGTGATAAGTATCATGTCCGCCTTGAACGTGGGGGCGGTCCCTTTGAGGATCACGACTATTTACGTCGTAAAGCGTGAAAAGGTCGGTATGCACCAAAGCCTCCAACATCAGCATATCCACCAGAGCCTTCAGTTCAACCAGACACACCAATGCCACAACCGGAGCAGCCGATACCCATTATCCTACATGTCGCAAACCCAGCTGTCCATCAGATGATGAGGGTAAGGAGCATGGTCTCGTAGAGGCCGTATACCCCAGATTCGATGCCGATGTTTTAGACTTTAATTGATAAAAACTATCATGCGGAAAATGACTTTAACTACCAGGATCTTAAATATAACACACCTTAAGAAATCAAATATAAATTTACATACCATTATTCACCATTGAAATTATTGAAACAGAATTGGAACCCCTTAGATTGACTTTACTCTAGGCTTCTCCTTCTTCTCTCTGTCTCTCAATTATGTACACCCTTATTTTATGTAATTGATTGAGGTTAACTTTCAAGGGGTAGGGTACACTTTTTATAGAGGAGAGAAGAGGGTCTATTAATGACTATCATAAAGACGGTCTTGGAATACGTAATGACTTTCATAATTACCGAATATGAAAAGTCTCTTATTTAATAATTATTGAAAGATGAACCATTCAATCATTGGTTTTCTCCACAATTAATAACGTATATCTTATATATATATATATATACATATATTAATTGGGATAATTTTCTATTGGCTAAATAGTTAGTGGAGTCCAACTAACATAGAAGACTAGTGAGCCACATTTCACATAGGAATTTACACTCTCCCACGTGGTCCACTAGACCGATTATAATAAAATTAGATAGTTTTATTAACAAGCCACCTTAAGAAGGTGACTCATCATCTCAATATCTCTACATTAGTTGAGAGATATATCATGCAGAGAGTTGGAGACGAGAGTTACAGGTTTGGCGGTGACGTCTTCGACGCCGATTGACGTGCCGAACAACATCGATTTTTAAAACAGGCTACATATTCGGACTCCTGGGGGTGAGTCTAATCTATTGGTACTAATTTTATTGAGTTTTGTGATAGTTTTTCCGCGACCCATTTTAGGGTTTTAGCTCATAACTTGTAATTTTTGTATAGGATTTGTACCTGATCCATAGTAGGGCTCTAATTTCACAATTAGGAGCGAAACACAAGAGGTGAGTGATGTTAATTTTGATATTTGGATGATTTTCATGTTGAGTTCAATTGTGATGTCAAAGCATGCCTAATTTGTTTAATTTAATGTATTTAGTTTGTAATTGGGCAAAATTCATGTGGCTAAATTAGGCCCAATTTATTTGTGAAAGCATGGTGTAATGACTAAATGAGCATGTTGAGTTGCCTATTTGGGTCAATGGAAATTTCTAGTTCTATTCCACCATGAGGTAATCTTTGTGGTGACGACCACGGCCGCCAGAGGCCTATGGGACCGCACGTGTGAGGGCGTGGGTCATGACTAGTTACGTGGGCTTGGGGAGTGGAGCCGCGGGCTAGCCGGTAGTGGTGGGAGTGAACTAGTAATTGCCAGAGACTATAGTTATTTGTAATATGTTGAATTGAGCATGTTTATTATCCATAATCACGATTAGCATTACTCACTAAGCATATAGCTTATATATTGTAATGGTTATTGAATAACCATCGTAGGTGATCGTGGCGAGGAATCGGGGAAGTGAGCTGGGGAGTGGCTTGGCGAGGTTTTGGGAGTTGTTGTAAATTTTGTTAATAGCTACTTGTCCTTTTAGTCCTAAACTTGCAATATAGTTGTAATTAGTTATAATCTGGTTTGTACGAGTCATACTTTGGTTGGTTTAAGCTTATGTAATATTTCTAGTTAAGCTGTATATTTTAGTTGGATTGTAACTTAACTCCTGTAATATATGGTTGGACTGTGTTAGTTGGGATTCTGTTTTATTGTGGAGTTTCTATGACTAATGTTATTAGATTGGGACGTTTGAACTCGGAGATTTATTTATTGGGTTGGTTGTAAATTGTTATATTTAGTATTTCTCTTAAAGTATTTAAAAAAACTCTTGCTTGGACTTTGGGAGCTCATGACTATGATTTGGTAGTATTATTTGAGAAGTTACTATTTGTTAAAACAGTGTTATTTTGGCTAATTGCAAAGACAGGATTTTGTTTTTTTTTTTATTATTATATTATTTATTATTGTTGAGCTTCTTTGGTTTAAGTTTACTTTAAATTTATTTTTGGAACTTTAATAACTTGTGTAAGGCCTTGGTGGCGTGCCACGTGTCTTAGGATCATCTGGGTGGTTCCGGGGCGTGACATTTAGTGGTATCAGAGCATTAGGCTTAGAGACTTGGGTACGAGAGACGACGATTGAGAGTACGCATAGATGACGAGCATGTAAATGCATTTCATGAATGCATATGAATAATTGTTGCTATGTTGTTATATAACATATTGGCATAACATGCAATATATATTTATGTCAATTGACTGACAAGTAAGAAAATGAATCCGAATCGAGAACATTCACCTCATTCGAGGTTGGACCAACTAGAAGATGTAGTAAGCAATTTTGTAAAGGTAGTAAGTGATCAGATGGGTGGTGATAGACCTGCAAACCCACAACCACGGGCTGAACGGGGAGTCATTGAACAATTCTATAAAAGAAAACCAAGTCAATTTGATGGAGGCCCAGATCCATCACAAGTTGATCATTGGGTAATGGATATGGAACGTATCTTTCGGGCGGTGGAATGTACAGATGGGGAGAAGATAATGTGTGCTACCGACACTTTGAAAGGTGAAGCCCAGAACTGGTGGGTGAATGTGATTGAGCAAGGGGCACCAGAGACTTGGAACAGATTTGTGAAAGTTTTCTATAAGTAGTACTTTCCAGCATCCGTCAAGACTCAGATGGGCCGAGAGTTTGCTAATCTACAACAAGGGGACATGACAGTAAATGAGTATGCAGCAAAATATAATAGCCTACTTCGGTTTGCACATCGAACAGTACCAAGGGAAGTGGATAGGGCACGGAAATTTGAAGAGGGACTACGGGATAACATTAGAAGCCGAGTTGATACACACCAACTTCGAAAAGTTTCCGATGTACAAGATGTTGCCCTGATAGCAGAAAGAGATATTGACAAGTACAAACAGAGCCAACAAAATAAGCGACCTGCTGAGGGAAAAAGTAAAGGACAAGCTTTCTTTAAGAAGCCGTTCTCACGAGGTTCTAGTTCTAGCTCAGCAGTTCAAAAGGGAAGTTCTTTTTCTGGGGAAAGTCGTCCACTATGTCCAACGTGTAATCGCCAGCATTGGGGAGTATGCCACCTGACACTAGTGTGCAATATCTGTAAGCAGAAGGGACATATAGCAAGAAATTGCTCACAAGCTCGAACTCAGAGTACGGGGAGTATCAATCCAGACATGAGAGGAAAATGTTTCGAATGTGGACAGCCTGGACATCAAGCAAAATATTGCCCAACAAGACAACAACAAGGGACAAATATGGATAAAGGGAAAGGCCCTGAACAAAGACAAGGAAGATATTTTCGACTAACACCGGGGGATGCTGTAGCTACTGATTCCGTGGTATCAGGTACATTACTCATTTGCTCACACCCAGCGTATGTTTTAATAGATTCAGGTTCAACACATTCTTTTGTTGCACATGAATTTGTTAGACATTTAGACAGCATGTCAGAACCTTTGGGGTATGATTTGTCAATATCTTTACCCTTAAGCAAATCTATGGTGACCTCATCAATATTTAAAGCATGTGAAATCAGGGTAAATGATAGGGTTTTGACAGTGAATTTAATTCCGTTGGCCGTTAATTATTTTGACGTAATTTTGGGTATGGACTGGTTATCCGCAAACCAAGCTACTATCGATTGTGAACAGAAAAGAGTTACTTTTCGACCAATGGGACAAGGGGATTTTAGTTTTCAAGGAACTGGTGTTGTAGCACCACCATATTTGGTTTCAGCAATACGGGCAGGCAAGTTGTTAAAACAGGGTTGTCGGGGGTTCTTATGCTCAATAATTGACACACGGGTCACAGGGACTAGAGTAGAAGATATTTCAATTGTACGAGAGTTCCCAGATGTCTTTCCTGAAGATCTACCTGATGTACTAGTTGAGCGAGAAATTGAATTTACTATTGAAGTAGCCTCGGGGTCTCAGCCAGTATCGAAAACACCGTACAGAATGGCACCGGTGGAGTTGAAAGAACTGAAGATTCAGTTGCAAGATCTTCTAGATAAAGGATTCATTCGACCTAGTGTATCGCCGTGGGGTGCACCAGTCTTGTTTGTCAAGAAGAAAGACGGGACTATGAGAATGTGTATCGATTATCGGGAACTCAACAAGTTAACTATCAAGAATAAATATCCATTGCCTAGGATCGACGACTTGTTTGATCAACTTCAAGGAGCCCAAGTCTTTTCTAAGATTGATCTGCGATCGGGTTACCATCAATTAAAAGTCAAGGAAGAGGATGTGGAGAAGACAGCATTCAGGACCCGTTATGGTCATTATGAATTTCTTGTTATGCCTTTTGGAGTTACGAACGCACCGGCAGCATTTATGGATTTAATGAATCGAGTGTTCAAAGACTATCTGGATGAGTTTGTAATTGTCTTCATAGATGATATCTTAATATATTCCAAGAGTATAGAAGATCACGAGAGGCATCTACGGTTGGTTCTACAACGACTCCGTGAAAAGAAGTTGTTTGGGAAGTTAAAGAAGTGTGAATTTTGGTTAACTGAGATAGCATTTTTGGGGCACGTGATATCAAAGGAGGGTGTATCAGTAGATCCACATAAAATTGAAGCTGTAGCCAATTGGAAGTCGCCAACAAGTGTGCCAGAGGTACGAAGCTTCTTGGGATTAGCTGGATATTACCGAAGGTTTGTGGAAATTTTTTCAAGGATTGCAATGCCAATGACACAACTTATGCGAAAAGATGTTCCTTTTGTTTGGAGTCTAGAATGTGAAGAAAGTTTTGTTGAATTGAAGACTCGTTTGATGACAGCACCAATATTGATCATTCCTTCAGGTACTGCAGGGTTTGTGATATATAGTGATGCTTCCTATCGAGGTTTGGGTTGTGTATTGATGCAAAACAACAAAGTGATTGCATATGCTTCACGACAATTAAGGCCACATGAGGTGAATTACCCAACACATGATCTTGAGTTAGCGGCAGTGATCTTTGCCTTGAAGATTTGGAGGCACTATCTTTACGGGGAAAAGTATGAAATTTACACAGATCATAAGAGTCTAAAATATCTGTTTACACAGCGGGATTTGAATATGAGACAGAGGAGGTGGTTAGAGCTAATGAATGATTACGACTTATCAATCCATTATCATCCGGGGAAAGCTAATGTGGTGGCCGATGCGTTGAGTCGAAGGTCAACAAACAATCTGGCTTATGCTTTGACTTCGCAAGAAAGGTTAATTCGGGAAATGGAGCAATTAAAGCTAGAAGTGATTCCAGAAACTAGAGGTGGTCTAATGTCAGCCATTATTGCACAACCGTCTCTTATTGATGAAATTCGAGCTAAACAGCTTCAAGATCCAACATTGAAAAAGATTCATGATGAAATACCTGAAGGTAAACAGCCAGAATTTACTTTTGAGAATGGTATATTGAAATTCAAGAATCGGGTTTGTGTACCCAACATAGATGGTATCAAGGAAGTAATTTTGGAAGAGGCGCACAATACGAGGTACTCAATCCATCCGGGTAGTACTAAGATGTACCGTGATTTGCGGGAAATCTATTGGTGGTCAGGAATGAAACGAGAAGTAGCTGAGCACGTGGCAAAATGTGTGGCTTGTCAGAGGGTAAAAGTGGAACACCAGAAACCAGCGGGAAAATTGGAACCATTACCTATACCAGAGTGGAAATGGGAAAATATCACAATGGACTTCGTGGGAGGTTTACCGAGATCTAGAAAATCAAATGACAGTGTATGGGTAATTGTTGATCGATTGACCAAGTCTGCACATTTTCTACCAATTAAGACCAATAATCCAAAGAAGTTAGCCGAATTGTATGTCCAAGAAATTGTGAGACTTCATGGAGTTCCAGTATCTATAGTTTCAGATCGAGATAGTGCATTTACATCAAGATTTTGGCAAGGAATGCAGAGAGCGATGGGTACAAGATTGAGTTTCAGTACAGCCTTCCATCCTCAAACCGATGGACAATCAGAACATGTAATTCAGATACTTGAAGATATGCTTCGACTTTGCGTTTTGAATTTTAAAGGTGATTGGGAAGAGCATTTGCCATTAGCTGAATTTGCTTATAATAATAGTTATCAATCCAGTATTGGGATGGCACCTTTTGAGGCTTTATATGGGCGTAAGTGTCGTTCTCCACTTTGTTGGACCGAGGTTGGTGAGAGGAGATTGATAGGGCCTGAAATTGTTCAGCAGACCACAGAGAAGGTAAAGGTAATACAATAACGGCTTCAAATAGCTCAAAGTAGATATAAAAGCTATGCGGATTTGAAAAGAAGACCGATGGAGTTTGAAGTTGGGGATTTTGTATTCTTGAAAGTATCACCTTCAAAGGGTATTACGAGATTTGGGAAACGTGGGAAGCTGAATCCAAGGTATGTTGGGCCATTTGAGATCATTGGAAGAGTTGGACCAGTAGCCTATCGGTTGGAATTGCCACCAGAATTAGCTAATGTGCATGATGTATTTCATATATCAATGTTAAGAAGATGTGTATCAGATCCAAAGAAAGTAATTATTCCAGAGCCGTTGGAAGTCAGGGAAGACTTGACCTATATCGAGCATCCAGTCAAGATTCTTGACAGAAAAGAACAAGTTCTGAGGACAAAGACTATTCCTTTGGTTATGGTGCTGTGGCGAAATCATTTTGTTGAGGAAGCCACATGGGAAAGAGAAGATGAAATGAAAGAGAAGTATCCGTTCTTATTCGAAATTTGAGGTACTACGAGTTTGGGGACAAACTCCTTTTTAAGGAGGGGAGAGATGTGACACCCGCTCCCGCGATTTACATTTAATATTGTTTTAGCATGCATAATCATGAGTTAATGTTAATTAATGTGTTATGTGACGCTTATTGGAGTGGGATTGACCCACTAAGTTGATTATGGGTGTCCAGTTGGGAACCCAGTTTTGGCCAGTATGGCAATCCCAAGTTGGGATATGTGTTGATGGGTCCCAGTTGAGATGGGACACCAGTATGTGAAACACCCTATGTGCCTATATGTTTATTAAGGCTTAAATGATTTATTATTTTATTGCTAGTAATATCATGTTGTTAGATGATGACCACTTCTGGGGTCAATTAGGGGTACCTTTGTGAGCACGAATTGAACATGTTGTATAATTAATAGGCTAATTAGAAACTTCACATAATTATATGGGACCACTTATGGGACCCATGCGAGACATAGACAAATACCCATTTAGGTTTGGGATAGTTTTAATACAGTTTCATAATTAGTAGGGGTGTAATTGTAAAACTAGCAAACTTGCGGGGTTATTATAATAAAATTAGAAAGTTTTATTAACAAGCCACCTTAAGAAGGTGACTCATCATCTCAATATCTCTACATTAGTTGAGAGATATATCATGCAGAGAGTTGGAGACGAGAGTTACAGGTTTGGCGGTGACGTCTTCGACGCCGATTGACGTGCCGAACAACATCGATTTTTAAAACAGGCTACATATTCGGACTCCTGGGGGTGAGTCTAATCTATTGGTACTAATTTTATTGAGTTTTGTGATAGTTTTTCCGCGACCCATTTTAGGGTTTTAGCTCATAACTTGTAATTTTTGTATAGGATTTGTACCTGGTCCATAGTAGGGCTCTAATTTCACAATTAGGAGCGAAACACAAGAGGTGAGTGATGTTAATTTTGATATTTGGATGATTTTCATGTTGAGTTCAATTGTGATGTCAAAGCATGCCTAATTTGTTTAATTTAATTTATTTAGTTTGTAATTGGGCAAAATTCATGTGGCTAAATTAGGCCCAATTTATTTGTGAAAGCATGGTGTAATGACTAAATGAGCATGTTGAGTTGCCTATTTGGGTCAATGGAAATTTCTAGTTCTATTCCACCATGAGGTAATCTTTGTGGTGACGACCACGGCCGCCAGAGGCCTATGGGACCGCACGTGTGAGGGCGTGGGTCATGACTAGTCACGTGGGCTTGGGGAGTGGAGCTGCGGGCTAGCCGGTAGTGGTGGGAGTGAACTAGTAATTGCCAGAGACTATAGTTATTTGTAATATGTTGAATTGAGCATGTTTATTATCCATAATCACGATTAGCATTACTCACTAAGCATATAGCTTATATATTGTAATGGTTATTGAATAACCATCGTAGGTGATCGTGGCGAGGAATCAGGGAAGTGAGCTGGGGAGTGGCTTGGCGAGGTTTTGGGAGTTGTTGTAAATTTTGTTAATAGCTACTTGTCCTTTTAGTCCTAAACTTGCAATATAGTTGTAATTAGTTATAATCTGGTTTGTACGAGTCATACTTTGGTTGGTTTAAGCTTATGTAATATTTCTAGTTAAGCTGTATATTTTAGTTGGATTGTAACTTAACTCCTGTAATATATGGTTGGACTGTGTTAGTTGGGATTCTGTTTTATTGTGGAGTTTCTATGACTAATGTTATTAGATTGGGACGTTTGAACTCGGAGATTTATTTATTGGGTTGGTTGTAAATTGTTATATTTAGTATTTCTCTTAAAGTATTTAAAAAAACTCTTGCTTGGACTTTGGGAGCTCATGACTATGATTTGGTAGTATTATTTGAGAAGTTACTATTTGTTAAAACAGGGTTATTTTGGCTAATTGCAAAGACAGGATTTTGTTTTATTTATTTATTATTATATTATTTATTATTGTTGAGCTTCTTTGGTTTAAGTTTACTTTAAATTTATTTTTGAAACTTTAATAACTTGTGTAAGGCCTTGGTGGCGTGCCACGTGTCCTAGGATCATCTGGGTGGTTCCGGGGCGTGACAGGAAATAAACAGAAACAAACTTTAATTGCGCATAAGTGTCAATTACACTACAACTGAAATATCCATCATTTATATCATTGATTACTCAAAAGACCCATCCTTACAACATGTTCCTTATATGTCTTTGGAGGTAATCCCTTAGTCAAGTAGTGCTCAAGTTTTCAATTGACACTTGTTGTTTCTGGACTCTTTCTCTAACAACCAAGTACTTCAGTTTCATATGCTTGGAACCACTAGAGTATTTTCCATTCTTAGAGAAGAAAACTGTTGCGGTATTGTCACAATAAATTTTTAGTGGCTTGGCAATAGAGTCAACAACACCAAGTCCGGAAATAAAATTCCACAACCATAAAGCATGACTCATGGCCTCAAAACATGCCACAAACTCAGCCTCCATCGTAGATGAAGCAATAATGGATTGCTTCACGCTTTTCCACGAGATTGCTCCACCAACTAGCAGAAACACAAAGCCTGATGTGGACTTTCTGCTATCTAAGCAACCACCAAAATCTGAGTCTGAGTATTCGAGCACTTCTAACTGATCTGATCTCCTATATGTGAGCATATAATCCTTCGTCCCTTGAAGATATCGCATAACTTTCTTTGCTGCTTTCCAGTGTTCCATTCCTGGATTACTTTGATATCTACCTAACATTCCAACTACAAAGCTAATATCTAGTCTGGTACAAGTCTGAGCATACATTAAGCTCCCCACAACTGATGCATATGGAACTTTCTTCATTTGTTCCTTTTCTAAGTCATTCCTAGGGCACTGACTTTATTTAACTTGTCACCTTTCATGATAGGTGCATCACTGACTGAACACAACTGGATATTAAATCTTTCCAATACTCGATTGATATAACATTTCTGAGACAGTCCTAGCAATCCTCGAGATCGATCCCTAAAGATCTCTATGTCAATGACATAGGATGCCTCACCCATATCAACCATCTTAAAACACTTAGAAAGATACTCCTTGCTTTCGTGCAACAAACCAAGATCATTACTGGCTAACAAAATATCATCCACATACAGGACTAAAAAGATAAACTTGCTCCCACCGATCTTTAGATAAATACACTAATCAACAATGTTTTCCTTAAATCCAAAAGTAGTAATGGTATCATTAAACCTTATATACCATTGCCTGGAAGCTTGTTTAAGACCGTAAATGGATTTCTTTAATTTGCAAGCCAAATATTCTTTTCCTTTCTTTATGAACCCTTCAAGTTGTTCCATGTAGATATCTTCATCTAAATTTCCATTTAAAAAGGCAGTTTTCACATCCATCTGATGTAACTCTAGATCATAATGAGCTACAAGTGCCATGATAATTATAAATGAGTCCTTCTTAGATAACGAAGAGAAGGTCTCTCTATAATCGATGCCCTCTTTCTGAGTGAAACCTTTAGCCATAAGTCTGGCCTTATATCTCTCGATATTGCCTTCAGCGTCGCGCTTGGTCTTAAAGACCCATTTACAGCCAACTTTCTTACAATTATTAGGCAATTCAACGAGATCCCATACACCATTCTGGTCCATCGATTTCAACTCTTCATTCATAGCATCGATCCATTTACTAGAATTATCACTTTCCATGGCTTTGTGAAAATGAAATCGGATCCTTATTAATCCTAATATCAAAATCAAATTCTTGTAGATACACCACATAATCATCTGAAATGACAGGTCTCCTTTCGCTCTGAGATTTCCTCAGACCTGCCGGTTGTGGTGATACTACATTATTTTTAATGGCAACATCCTTGTGAAGTGGTGAATCATTTCCATTATGTTGTTCATTTCCCTCAACTGGTTGAATAGCTTGAGGAACAACAATTTCTCGAGGAGGAAAGGGTAGTGAGATATCCACTCCTAATTCCTCAAGACTAACCTTTCTTGATTCATCACTCCCAACTTTGCCATTCTCTAAGAATCTAGCATTACCGGTTTCCACAATCCTCGTACTATGGTTAAGACAATAAAATTTGTACCCTTTGGACTTATCCGGATAACCAATGAAATTTCCAGATATGGTCCGTGAATCTAACTTTTTCTCATATGGGTTGAAGATCCTTGCTTCTGCTGGACAACCCCAAACATGTAAATGTCTCAAACTAGGCATCCTACCAGTCCACAACTCAAAAGGAGTTGTTAAGACAGTCTTACTACGAACCCTGTTCAAGATATACATTGCAGTCTTTAATGCTTCACCCCACAATGAATCAGGTACAGTTGAAAAACTCATCATACTCCTAACCATATCCAAAAGTGTACAATTACGCCTTTCAGCAACTCCATTCTGTTGTGGCATACCTGGCATTTTGTATTGAGCACAAATATCATGCTTTTCAAGAAATTTGGCAAATGGGCCAGGATTTTGACCTGTCTCATCATATCTACCATAGAACTCACCACCTCGATCAGATCTCACTATTTTAACCTTTTTATCTAACTGCCTCTTGACCTCAGTAATGAACACCTCAAGGATGTCAATGGCCTAAGACTTTTCATGTATCAGATATACATAACCATAGCGAGAAAAATCATCTATAAAGGTGATAAAGTACTTTTCTCCAGCTAAACATGGAATGGAGAGTGGTCCACAAATATCTGTATAAATTATCTCAAGAAGCTTAGTACTTCTTGTGGCACCTTTCTTAGAGTGTTTGGTTTGCTTTCCCTTAATGCATTCCACACACACTTGAAAATCAGTGAAGTCTAGGTGATCTAAAATCCCAGTTTTCACCAATCTCTCAATTCTATCCCTGGAGATATGCCCTAGTCTTTTATGCCACAAGATTGAAGAGTTTTCATTAATTAGGCCACGTTTTGAACCAACATTCGAATGCAGGGCTATTAAAGATTGTGCAAACTCATGATTCAAGGAAATTTTATATAAACCATCATATAAAATACCAGAACCAACCATAATAAAGTTAAACATTAAACTGAGTTTTGCACAACCAAATAAAACAGAATATCCAACAACATATAATCTGGATAGAGAAACCAAATTCCTAGAAATCAAAAGTACATAAAAAGTGTCCATAAGATCCATCTGATGACTCGTTTCCAAGAGTAGGCGGTAGGTTCCAACAGCTACCACTTCGGCTTTGAAACGGTTCCCCATATAGATAAATCGTTCACTTTCCTTCGGGTTCCGGGTTGTAAGGAATCCCTACATTGAATATGTTATGTGAGTTGAGGCCCCAGAGTCAATCCACCAAGTATTAGAAGGAACTTCAGCAAGATTTGATTCATAACATACAAAAGAAATATTGATACCTCTCTTTTCGAACCAAGCTTTATGCTTGCTGCAGTCCTTCCTCACATGACCTTACTTGTCACAGAAGTAACATGTGACAATAAACTTTCCATGACCTTGGCTACTTTTCCCAGGTCCATCTCCTTTCTTTGGTGAAATCCTCTTTCCTAACTATCCTTTCTTTTTAGCTTCATGAGTCACAACCAGCATAGAGTGGGGTCCTTCTTGCCTTAATCTCACTTTCTCTTGAATACACATACTAGTTAGCTTATTCAAATTCCATTTGTCTTTATAAGTATTATAGTGAATTTTGAATGGGCCGAACTGAGAAAGGAGTGCGTTGAGAATAAATTGTACTAAGAAGGATTCATCCACTTGCATTCCTAGTGCTTCTAATTTTGCAGCTTTGTCAGTCATATAGAGGATATGTTCCTGAACCCCTCTATTACCATCATATTTGACAATAGTTAATTCTACCATAAGTGTGCCTGCTAGTGACTTATCTGCTGATTTAAAGCGTTCTTTAACAGCAGTCAAAAGTTCCAATGCGCTATTAGTTTGAGGAAGAGAAGTCTTAATGTTATTAGCTATGGTCATTCTCATAAACATAAGACTAAAAGTCTGTTTGATCTCTCCCAGGCTTTCATAATGTCAACATGTACTACAGTACTATCAGCAGTAACTTCCTCAGGTTTGTCAACCAACAGTGCCATGTCAAGATCTAACACACCTAGTGTGAATTGGACTTGTTCATACCATTCCGAAAAGTTTGACCCATTAAGAGTTGGAATGCTAGATGCATGAGAGTGAAACGAAGTGGGAACAATCACTGAAATAGGACAATGCTCACATTAAGGCCTTGAGTCTATCTTTAATATTGAATTATAAATTCTAAACAGATGAACTATTGACATCACTATAGTTTCTCCTTTGGGCAAAACCGTAGCATATCTAGTGTCCACTCTATAGGTGCAAAATATTATCACCTATATAGGTCTAATATAATTTATGTCACCTAATAGTTAGTCATGTTACCTTTGGGTATCCAATTCTAAACTACTCAGTAACACAAATTACATTACCCTATCCAGTCATAGTTAGTTGAAAGTAACTCTCCTTTGGGCTAGTCTCAATCTCCCAACTATGACTGCCATTCAGAATAATATTGTCTTTTATGTCACCCTTATTGACTAATCTTTAATATAGTTTTATATTCATAAGGCTCACTAACCTAGGTCACTTTGGCGACTACCAAGTTAATAAACCATATGAAAATAAAACTAACCAATAATATTCTCTAACCTTTTACTAGAGTTAGTTATTTAATTGCTAAAGTCATCATTTACTAATTCAATTACTAATTTAATAAAAATAATAATAATTTTTAATTTTTCTTTTATGTAATTTAATTTTCTGTTCAATGATTACCTTGAGCAATAACTCTAAAATTGTATATTCTCTATCACTTTTATTAGAGTTATTATTTAATTGCTAAAATTTGTCATTTATTTACTCAACCACTTCCATAATACAAATAATAAATTTAAACTTTCTTTTATGTGGTTGAAATCTATTCAATGACAAAGAATTAACAATAACTCTAAATTATGATATAATCCCATATTAACCCCATGACAAATTTTATTCAAAAGTAAATTGGGTGAGCAACTTACACTGTGATATACTCGTTCTATACATACACACTGATATAATCAAGCAAATCATAAGTAGAAGACTTTAATCATGTATACAATAGCCAACCGTGTATATACCCAAAATAATTTCAATCAGGTTCTGTGATACACAATTAAGTCTCATAAAAAGAGTTCATTCCTAATTAAAACTGAATGAACCAATACATGAAAAATTCGAATCTCATATAATCTTAACATGTGTAGACTGATTCACAGGTAACCAACACATGGGTTACTTTTAGTGGATAACATACACAGTGATAAAGTGCCACGACCCCAAAATTCGACTTCAAAATTTTAGGCTCGAGACCGGCCTCTAGGCCTCTTCGTAATTAAATAGAGCTCTAGCGGAAGCAAACATAGCTTAAATCCATTTATATAACGAAGTCTACAAGAATCTTGAAAATATTATTACATTGAAGGCATAACTCTTCTAAATGTTCTACATATCTAACAATCATCTACTCCTCATTTGCTTCAAGAAGATATTCTTTCTCTTTTATTGAAATGTTCTGTTCTTCTAAGGGATCTGTAATAGCCTATCATCGTCACTTTGTCACCTGAAAGGGTTTTAAAAATATTTGGAGAGTGTGAGCTGAAGGCTCAGTGAATGAACATAACCTTTGAAATAATCATTTAAAAGGTTTGCCTTTTTAGAATAGATAAGATAATAACATTAAAATTTCATGTAATAAAATAAAAATATAATGACAGGTTCTATTTGCATGATAAACAACATCTTTACATAAATGTCAAATTACCAACCACCCACTCACACACACGTTCCTTTCATTACATGGCACAGTGATCAAAGTACAACCCTGCTAGTCGGGTTCATGGGTCCAAAGGACCAGCCACTTGGGCTTCATTACATGGGCCCAATAGGACCAACCTGTAATAACCTGCATTTCCATTTAATTTAAAATTCATTTTCATATTTAATTGGTATTTGCATTGTCATATTTAATTTCAAATATTATTGACTGCTTCATTTAAATTTCATTTCTCATATTCTAAATTTTATTCCTTTATTTATTGCAAGCTAAGAATGTTGTTGGGGTTAAATTGTAATTTTTATAAAGTTAGTGATACCAGTATGGATTTCAAAATCTGTATTTCAAAACGGTGAAAGTAACTTCTATTGACTCAATCAGTATTTTTATGAAACCAGAAAATCACTTCCTACGTTAAAACGAATTTCCTGTATTTTGTGGTGACCACCGCGCCCCGAAAATACCAGTTTATGTCCAAAACTGTCCGCGCTGTGCTAAATTTCCCCAGATTTTTGGAAGTGACGTAAAGTATGACATGACTTGTACTTTATTGCTATTTATGGAAACTCATCATTTGCTTAAGCTTTGTTTGTCAATGCTTGGTGTGTGTATGTGTTGTGGTGCCAAAAGCTATTTTTCCCAAACACCATTTGAATTGCCCCCTATTACTCTAGTTTACCCCTTCAAAATCTGAGAGTGTATATATGTATAAGTATGTAAAATTCAGCATGTATTAACCTTGCTAACCTGCTGATTGTTTAGAGATTAGTATGTTTAATTAGATTCCTAAGCATTGTTAATAGAACTTGGAGCCCAAGTTCTCTCTATTGAGTTCTATATATGTATACATTTCACTCCCTCTCATTACACACACACATTCTCTATCTGCACTTTGATTTTAAAACACAGAGAGAGAGAGAGAACACTGAGAGTTAATACAGAGAATTGCATAGAGAGAGCTCTTAATCCCCATAGCCAAAGCTTGGGTTTGAATTTCTTCATTTGATTTCCTTTCTCAACAAACACTACTTCTCTTTGATATCAGTGAGTATTACTAACTCACTAAGAATGTAATTACATGTCTATTTACTGTGTGTTTGTTTAATTTTGTAATACACCATTGTTGATCCTACGTATGAAGTTCATAGCTTGAAATCAAGATTTTCAAACCTTAATCTAAATCCGTTTTCAGAGATGAATATCAAAGATTATAGTATGTATTGACTATGTTTGATGTATTGAAGCTTAATTCATTCATATGGAAAAGTATATTAGAAATCAAATTTTGACATGTTTAAGTTTATCATAAAATTGGAGAGTTATGGTTAGAATCATGTTAAATTAACCATAGATTCTTAATCCTTGTTGAAAAAACAAAGAGATCCATATATAATAGGACATACACACTTACAGAACTGAAATGGGTCAAAAAGGACCCCTGTTTGCTGAACCAGAGCAGTTCCTGCGGAGAAGATGAAGCCTCAGCTTCATCTCGCGCCGCGATCGCGCGCGCGAAGAATCGCGCGAGCGGCCCGCGCGCGCGAGGTAGGCTTCCCCAGGCAGACGTAAGAGTTTATATATATATAATTGAAAATTGGCTGGTCGCGCGAGCGAGGGTCGCGCGAGAACCCCTTCGCGCGAGCGATCCGCGCGCGCGACCTTGTTTTCCTCAGGCAGAAAGAAAAGTTTATTAATAAAAGGAAAAATGGGCTTATCGCGCGAGCGGCCCGCGCGCGCGAGGTATTGCAGTTTCTGTTTTTGTCTGTTTTTCTGTTAAGGGACTGTTTGGATGAAATTTATATACTGTTGAGGTTCTGTTTGGGATATTTAGTTAATCAGAACTCTATTTGGTTATGTTTGAATGATTAAAACATTGTAGTATGACTCATTGATACCCGTACGCGTGTTGTTCCTTTAATTCAGCATTTTTGTTTTCATTTAAGTGCATACCATTCATGTGGGTCAGTGGTACATGCATATGGGTGTCAGTCTGTGTGGAAAAGAGTAATGGTAGTGTGGAAAGGGTATGAGTTTGTGTTTGTGGTCGTGGTTGTGGTTGAGTATGAGTTTGTGGTTGTGGTTGTGGTTGTGGTTGTGTTTGTGGTTGTGGTTGTGGTTGTGGTTGTGGTTGCGATTGTGGAAGAGGGTATCTTTGAAATGCGACGGTGGCAAATAAGGACACTCCCTGACGCCCATGGAAGCGTTAAAGTGTGTGAAGCCGAACTCGGACATTCCCTGGCACCCATGGTAGTGCTAAAGTGTGGCCTACGGACACTCCCTGATAACTCAAGTCTGGATACTGTGTGAGGGGTTGCCCCGATATTTGCATGGCGGTTAGGGTATTCAAAGTGTGAGGCATTGGACACTCCCTGGTACCCCGGACCAAAGTGTGAGGCAAACTGGACACTCCCTGGCGCCCCGTTGCTAAAGTGTGGCTATCTGAGTGTTTCAAAGATACCAGGAGTAGGTTAGTGGGTTGTTGTGGCTGTCGAGAGAAAAGAGTCGGCAAGATGAGTGTGGTGCATTGTTCTCATACACGGTCCCATCTGTTTAAATTACCCTCTTTAAATAATGTTGTGAATGTTTTCTAAATGAGCTCCTTACTTCAATAATAAACTTGTGGATTTAAATGGGAATTGGAAAAAGGTAAGTTGGTATGTTTTACATTCAAAGTCATGTTTTTAATACTCACCAGCTTCTTGAAGCTGACGACGTTGATGCGTTCTGGACATTCGTGTTCAGGCTTTTCAGGTTACAATCAGGAGGAATCATACGACTATGCTAATTGAGAATGGCTGCATCTGGAATAAAGAAACTATTTATTATATGTTTTAAGTTTATCTGTTTTAAGTTATGAACTGTTTTGTTTTAAGGATGACTGTAACAGACTCTAAGATATTATTTTATTTTCAAGGCGGTCTGTGCCTTAGTTGACCTCGGTTCATAAGATGTAATAAGTTAGAAAGTTTTTGTAAGCCTTGATTGCTTTACTCTGATTATTATGTTTTGTTGTTTGACGTTTGGGACGGAATCGATCCTTCAAACTGTCGCGACCTACGGGTCCATAAAGGAAATTAAACGCTTTCCTTATTTATGCTACGTCGGGGCGTGACAGGATTTAGTGGTATCAGAGCCAGGTTATGATTTATCACAAGATAGTTTAGCCAGGTTAGGGTTTACCAGTATAGACCCGATTCCACATTCCATTAAGTGTTACACACCCGATGATACGACAGGGAGGATAGACTCAGAACCCAAACGCCTAAGATTATTCTGTTCTGACTTTAAGTAGTACCTTTTCAGGTATGGATCCAGCTCTCCCACTTTATGTACCAGACAGGTTTGGAGGACACTTCGTGTTACCTGGGGCAGTGATCCCAGCTTTTCTTGACTTATATCAGGCGGCCGTAGAGCAGTTGGCCGTGACGACGGTAGTATCTGAGGTTTGGCACCAGGTTCACGTGGTAGGCCTAGTTGACCTGACCCGTATCCGTTTTGAGCTTCGATATTTCGCAGAGGCTCAGCGTCTAGTTTTAGTCGAGATTCTGCGGTTGGTCGATAGCGATGCTTTCTACCTTCCCCTCGAGATCCAGATCGTGCATGCCCATCTGGCTCAGTTGGAGATGCCTCCGTCGGTGGTACCCATTGCTGAGGACGATGCAGAGGTTGTTCACGTGGTCCCAGTAGGTGGGGAGATCTTAGAGGACGGCATAGGTCTGGACGATCTTGCCGCTGAGCTAGCACTTGAGCTAGCCCTGCCTGAGGAGATGGTAGATGAGGCGGATGCTCCTGTACCTGCTTCATCGTCCACCTCTCACAGCTATGACGGGGTTGGACCGTTCGTTGTTCAGCGTTTTCGCCCTGTCGATTCGCTAGATCTCTTGATGGCCGCTTATGGAGATGATTGACGTTTTAGTTATGACTTGTACATATTAACCACTTTTGACTATTAGCTCTGTCTCTTTTTGCAACTGTAATTACATGCATTAGAGTATAGGGCAATGACCCCATTTTTGTAACATTAACTCTTGCATGTGTCCTAACCCATATAGATAGGGTAGGCATTGACCTGACCATACATGCTTTTTGTATCTACTTGACAGAAGTGATATATATAAAATATACCCTTTTGAATGTTGTTGTCGTTTAAATTACTTCATAGCACTGTGCATGCATGTTTCTCATTCTACTACCACTATCATGCATAGAATGGCTGGAG
Organism: Hydrangea macrophylla; assembly: GCA_033977485.1. NCBI lineage: Eukaryota > Viridiplantae > Streptophyta > Magnoliopsida > Cornales > Hydrangeaceae > Hydrangea > Hydrangea macrophylla. The sequence goes on from CM066986.1 coordinate 90,560,168, forward strand.
GAGTCAGGAGGAACAAGAACCTGATCGAGGGAGCGCCCGAGGCTGCTGATCCTACAGGGATGTTTGAAGCGTTTATCAGACGGTTAGAAAGAATCGGTAATACGAACGACAACCGAAGAGACCGTCAAACGGGAGACAAGTTGCTAGAAAGATTCCGTGCTCTAAGGCCCGAACAGTTTGCGGGTACCGCGGAACCCTGGAAGGCGGAACAGTGGTTGAGACAGATGGACCGGATGTTTGAAGCTGTCCAATGCAACGAGATAGACAAGAGAAGATTAGCTACATTTCAGTTGACCGATGCTGCCGCAGATTGGTGGGATTCGGTCATAGCTACTATCGGGAATGGAGCTGCAACGGGAATGACGTGGACTGCGTTCAAGGGAAGATTTTTGGAGAAGTATTTCCCGGCTACGGAGAGGCACAGAAGAGAGAAGAAATTCATGGATCTGACGCAAGGAACCAAGTCGGTGCAAGAGTACACCACACAGTTCGAAAGACTGTCTCGGTTTGCTCCACACCTGGTTGATACTGAAGAGAAGAAGATCCGTAAGTACAATCAAGGGCTGACACCGCAGATTCGTCGCCTGACTCTCGGCCACTTGGATAAATCGTTTGAAGGACTTGTTGGTTTGGCTACCGATCTGGAAGAGGATGCTCGAGTGAGCCGAAAACAATTTGAATTCCGACCGCCTCAAAGGGGTAATTTTGGGAATAGACCACCAATGAACCGTACCCAAGGGCAGAAGAGGAATTTCGACGGAAGCAAGAAGACCCAGGCTATTACCTATCCAACTCAACCTCGATTAGGAGAAGGAAGTAGTAGTGGAAAGTGTTTCAACTGTGGCAACCCTGGTCATGTGGCTCGTGATTGCAAGGCACCAAGGCGTACTACTCAACAAGGGATAGTCTGCTTCAACTGTGGTGAACCAGGTCACATCAGCAGGTTCTGTACTGCTCCTAAGAAGGTGACTTATGGTCAACAGGGTCAGACTCGCTTGAATGCCGTTATCCCTGATGCCGCTGGATATGACGGAACTGCGTATGAAGAAGGAAATTATGGAGAAGCTCAACCTGATCAGCAAGCAGTAGAAGGTACATTAACTCTGTTTAACTCCCATGTTAAAGTGTTATTTGATACGGGTGCTGCTCTTTCGTTCATATCTGTTAATACAATTCGAAGATTGAGTATTTTACCTCATCGCTTAGAGAAAGCTTTGAAGGCTACTTCGCCACTAGGAGCTGCAGTCAGATTAGGACACGTGTGCAAGGATTGTCCCTTACAGTTAGGAGACCGTGAAATCCCTGCTAGGTTGATTGTCCTATCAATGAAGGAGTTCGACATAATCCTAGGAATGGATTGGCTCTCTCAGAATCAAGTGAAGTTGGATTGTGCGAGGAAGAGAATTACATTCCCCGACAATGAGAATCAACCCTTTGATTTTCAATGTAACCCTTCGGGAGATATGTTCCTCACAAGATGCTTAGCCAACATCGAAGTCGTCAGTACAGAGGTGACAGCTTCATCTATACCTGTAGTCAAGGACTTCGAAGAAGTGTTTGAAGACGTTTCTGGTCTACCGCCCGAGAGAAGTATAGAGTTCTGTATTGAACTTATACCGGGTACCGTGCCGATCACCAAAGTTCCCTACAGAATGGCCCCCACAGAACTATTGGAATTGAAGGAACAAGTTCAAGAGCTCGAGAACCTAGGTTTTGTACGCCCAAGTACATTGCCTTGGGGAGCACCGGTGTTATTCGTAAAGAAGAAGGACGGGACACTTAGACTGTGTATCGACTACAGAGAATTGAACCGAGTAACTATCAAGAACAAATATCCTTTGCCTCGGATTGACGATTTGTTTGATCAACTACAAGGAGCTACGACATTTTCCAAGATAGACCTGAGGTCGGGATATCATCAGTTGAGGGTACGGAAGGAAGACATACCTAAGACTGCTTTCAGAACCCGATATGGTCATTATGAATTCCTGGTAATGCCGTTTGGAATGACGAACGCCCCGGCAGTGTTTATGGATCTGATGAACAGAGTGTTCAAACCTTATTTAGATCAGTTTGTCATCGTCTTTATTGATGATATTTTGATCTATTCTAAGTCAGGGGAAGAACACGAGCAACATCTACGGATTGCGATGCAGACGCTCAAGGACCATCAGTTGTATGCCAAGTTCAGTAAGTGTGAGTTCTGGTTGCAGGAAGTGAAATTTTTGGGACACAAGGTGTCATCTCAAGGAATTTCAGTGGATTCATCCAAGACCGATGCTGTATCAAACTGGGTTAGGCCGAGCAACCCTACAGAAGTTCGGAGTTTTCTTGGACTCGCAGGCTATTACAGGAGATTCGTTGAGGGATTCTCAAAGATAGCAGCACCTTTAACTGGGTTGACGAAGAAGAATCTGAAGTTTGAATGGACAGAGTGTTGGGTTTGTGCCCTCAAACCATTACTTTCTGTATGAGACATTGACATTTTAATATATGGATATCAGCTTTACATTTTATTGTGTATGTTCTTTTCATGAGATGATTGTTAATCCTTAAGTATTATAGTAAGTAATTCGTGTGTGTATGAGATGCACACAAGTGAGATACGAATTACTATTCTTTAATACTTAGAATGTGTCACAGTGGATGATGAGACTGGATACCTCATCAAGTCTACACTGTAGCATAATTAACTACCATTGGATGGAGTGATTAATCTCAATCACTAGAGTGTAGCTCTTAGTTGATATGCTAGTGCTTATAGTGCATTGACGGACCTGAGTTTCCTATTGACGCTTAAGACTGTCAAACAGTCAATAGGAACTCATAACTTGTATAAGGTACGTGTTCTCAATCTTGAGACGATTATGAACACAGACTGTGGATATGACTGCTTTGATTTACCAATCAGTGAGGTCTATAAAAGATCAACACCTGGGTATCTTGGGTATGTCATGTTCATAGGGTTGTGAACATGCATTGTCAAGATAGAATCTACCCTCTGTTTCAGAGTAAGCATTCCCTTGAGAATGTCACCAAGTCGATTACTGAGTACTGCAGTCTTGTTGATAAGAGTTATCAACATGTTTGGTAATCATGAGAGGTGAATGGGACTCAAGGAATACAAGAAGTAATCATGATTCAGGTTGACAGTAACAGTTATCCGATTACCTGAATATGATTACGAATGCTGACGGTAGAGGGACATTAGTACACCATACAAGTCTAGTTATCGCTTCGGATATGTTCTTTTGCGTTGGAGTTCAGTTATCGTTTTATAGTGGAGTAAACTTTAACTGACCAGTTAGTTAGTTTGCTGATCAAAGAGTTTGGTCATGGTAATTAACAAACTGGTCTGAGCCAACAATAAAGAGCCTAGGAGGTCCCACTCTTAGCTCCGCCAGGATGCTTGGAAAGATGCTTGAGGATGATGTCCAGACAGGTTCGATCGATCGAAGATGTCTCGATCGATTGAAGTCTGAAGGTTCGATCGATCGAAGATGGTTCGATCGATCGAATGTTCGATCGATCGAAGGCACTTCGATCGCTCGAAGTCTAGGTCGGTTCTGGGAATCTATAAATAGGGCAGCTGCGTTCTGGAAAAGGTTGTTCGTCGTTTTGAACGTCAGAAGCTGCAGAAACTGTTTTGGAGTCCTAAAACCTTCTCTATCCTCTCCATTAGGGTTCCCACCAACCCTAATCTTTCTGGCAGGCATCCGCAGGAGTCATAAGGGTGAAGATCATCTAGTGGAGGCTGCTGGAAGTTGAAGATCAGAATTGGGTTCAAGACACTAAGGTATAACTCGTGTCCCCTCTTGTGCGTATCTGTAGAATTGACGAGTAGTAGATCCAGGCATGCCAATAAAGTTTCATAACTTGATTTTTCCGCTGCGCGTTTAAACTTTCCATTTAAACCTGTTTTTCCAACAATTGGTATCAGAGCCACGCTCGTTTGGATCTATAGATGCGTTTTTTTTTGGAACACTATTTTGATTTGCATGTTGATTTTAGAACTGCTTTCGAAACTGCATCGTCACAGATCTGTTTCTGCAGTGTTATCACAGCAGTATACAAATCTGTGATTGCATTGGATGCAAGATGGGTTCGATCGATCGAAGTAGTCTCGATCGATCGAACGCTCTGTACTCGAGCGATCGAACAGGTTTCGATCGATCGAAACCTTCTGTTGTTCGAGCGATCGAATAGAGTTCGATCGATCGAGACAGACTCTTTGTCAGGTTTTCTGTTTCACAGTTTTAAAAGTATTTTGAAATTAAAAGTTTAATTTTAACGTATTCTGCAAAAATTTTTAATCATTCTGTGAAATAGAATGTTCAAGCGATTGAACAGTGTTCAATCGATCGAAGGTTCGAGCGATCGAACGGTCTTCGATCGATCGAACTATGACAGAGAAGTTAGATGCTGTTTTGAGTTCTAATTCAGTATGTAAAGAGTTTATATACTGTGTGAATCAATTAAGGGTTCCAATAGTTATATTTTGTTATATATATGCGTGGATGTGTGTTCAACTAACCTTTTGCAGCAAAAGATTAGTCGCTATCTCCCATGGCGCCAAGAGCATTTAATTTTGTGTTTGAATGTTTTTAGATTGGTGTGTTATTTTAAGTTTGGTTTGGTTTTAAGGCATATGTAAAGGGCGCTGCGACTTCAATCCTACGAAAAGGAAAGTCGCACCGGTTTCCCTAGCCTTTTATTTTGTTGTTGCTATTTCTATTTCTAGATAAATTGTAAGCTTCAAAAGAGGCATAGGTTCAATGTAATAGAATTAGAATATCCATGAAGATGGAGCAAGGAGCCGTTGTCCATGAAGATGGAGCTGGAGGCGATCAAACCAAAAGCAGGTTCTATGGAGATAGAGCCATGGGAGATAGAGGCATCGTTTGGATGTCTTTTATTTCATTTTAGTTTTTTGTTTTATGTGCTTTGTTTGTGATTGGCGTACAATACATTGTTGCATGCACGAAAAACAAGTTTTCTAAAATAAAATTCAAAAACCGTTTTCAACACATTAGTAAACATTAGATGTTTATGGGAAGTGTGTAGAAACAGATTTTCTCAAAAAGCAAAATCCTTTTTTACTAAATCTAGTGGGAGAGGGTCTTATTAATTACACCCACGATCTTCCATTAACGGTTCACTGTAAGATGAGTGATGCATTCTGTGTCACCTCGCCAGGGGTGATCATTCCATACGGAGGATGCATTACTCATTGGTTACTAGATGTGAACTTCTTTTGATAAGGATCAATCAGACGTGTTAGAGGGTGACCACCATACGGAGGCGCTACTTGAGACGGTTGTGATTGGATCCTAGTTAATGGTACACACTAGCTAAGCTATGGATAAGGGATCCCACACGGGGCATTATTCAGAAACTTAGAGATCAAATAGGTTCGGAAGTCATAACTTGTTTTGCAAGAGTTGCATAGCGGATAAGTTATGATAAATTGAAAGATCGAACATTGACCACCACACGGAGGCTTTATTCTTTCGTTTCGATATTCCGGCGACTTAGTTTTAAAATAAGAGTTTTAAAAGGATTCTTTTATTTCAAACTGTCAAATTCTGATATCCATATTTATTTTGTTTTTTGATTTTTCAGTAAATCATAATGTCTGGATCTGCATTTAGTCCACTTGCCACCATACTCACTCAAAACAAGTTAACTGGAAACAACTACACTGAATGGAAACGTAACCTTGACATCGTGTTAACTGCGGAGGATCACATATATGTCCTCACCACCCCATGCCCCGAAGAACCCGCTGCAAATGCTTCGGCTGCTGCTAGACGCGAGTTCGATAAATGGAAAAAGTCGAATGGGATGGCTCGTTGTTACATATTGGCTTCTATGGCTAATGTGTTACAACACCAATACCAGTCGAACAATTCCGCCAGTGACATTATCGAATCCCTGAAAAAGATGTTTGGGGAGCATGGCAGGCCTGCCAGACAGGTAGCTATGCAGAAGATAATGAGTGCTAAGATGTCGGAAGGGACTCCAGTCAAAGAACATGTTTTGAAAATGATTGGTTATTTAAACGAGCTGGAGACCCTAGGTGCCAACATCGATGCACAGACCCAAGTTGATATGATCCTCAATACGCTGTCGCCATCATTCGCTCAATTTAAACTGAATTATAATATGAATAAAATGGATTTTTCAATGAGCGAATTAATGAGTTCTTTATTGGCAGCGGAAGGGGTGATCAAACCTGGGGGCAGCGTTTTAAACGTTGAGAAAAGCGCTTCCTCTTCCCGATCTATGCCGAAAGGAAAGAAAGGGAAGAAGAAGGCTAGCACTGGTGGTTCAAGTGTTGGACCAGTCCCTAAGATTGCAAAATCTAAGGGAAAAGGTAAGGGCAAAGGGAAGGTGGGTGGCCAAGGCAAAGGAAAGTGTTTCCAATGCGGTGAGAAGGGCCACTGGAAGAGGAACTGTCCAGAATTCTTAGCTACAAGAGTTCAAGGTATGATTGAATCACATGTGATTGAAGTAAGTTTTATAACGGATACTTCAAACACTTGGTGCATTGATTCTGGTGCGACTAACCATATCTGTAATTCATTGCAGGGGTTCAGATCAACCAGGAAGTGCAGTGATGGGGAAATCGTACTTACTCTAGGTTCTAGCGCAACCGTTTCTGCGGTTGCTATAGGAGTCGTAGTTTTAGAATTTCTAGACAATAAAGTTTTGATTTTATCAGATGTACTTTACGTCCCTTCAATGAGACGTAATTTAATTTCAGTTTCTAATTTATCGAATAATTGTTATTCTTTTCATTTTGGAACTGAAGTTGTGATTAAAAGAAATAGTTCTTTTATATGTTCTGGTGTTAAATCAAATGGTTTATATGTGATTACTCCCAATATTTCTAAAGATTCTTGTATGGAACTTAATAACTCAGTGGTAACTGTACCATCTAAAAGAAAGAGACCTTCCACTGATCCAACAAAGCTTTGGCATATGAGGCTTGGTCATATCAATCTAAATAGGATTGGCAGACTAGTCAAAGAAGGGGTCTTAGGCGATTTGGTTCTCGAACCAATAGAAGTCTGCGAGTCTTGTTTAGAGGGTAAGATGACCAAAAGGCCCTTTCCTGCAAAGGGCAATAGAACCAATGCATTGTTGGAATTAGTTCATACTGATGTGTGTGGACCAATAAATATTAGAGCAAGGGGTGGTTATGAGTATTTCATAACATTTACTGATGACCACTCTAGGTATGGATATGTGTACCTAATGCAGCACAAGTCTGAAGCCTTTGAAAAGTTCAAAGAGTTTAGGGCTGAAGTGGAGAAGCAATTGGGCACACATATCAAGGCCATTCGATCTGATCGAGGTGGCGAGTACCTCTCTAATGAATTTATTGATCACCTCGTACAGAATGGGATTCTGTCACAGTTGACTGCACCTGGCACGCCTCAGCAAAATGGTGTAGCGGAGAGAAGGAATCGGACTCTTTTAGACATGACTAGGTCAATGATGAGTTATTCTGAGTTACCTTTATTTCTTTGGGGTTATGCTTTGGAAACCGCTGCTTACATACTAAATCTAGTACCAAGCAAATCTGTTCCTAGGACACCACGAGAGATGTGGATTGGGCGCAAGCCTTCTTTGCAACATCTCCGGATATGGGGATGTCCGGCACATGTGCTAAAAGGAAAGATGAGCAAGTTGGATTCTAGATCGGAAGTATGTTACTTCGTGGGGTATCCAAAGGGTACTTATGGATGGTATTTTTATGATCCAAGAGAACAGAAGGTGTTCGTCAGTACGAATGCTATTTTCTTGGAGGATGATTATATCATGAACCATAAACCTAAGGGAAGGATAGATCTTAGAGAGATAGAAGGAGAGCCCTCAGTCCAACCCGTAGTTAATAACGATGTAAATCAGGAAAACACCACTTCTTCACCTATTTCCGCACCAGTACCTCGTCGTAGTGGGAGGATTATCAGCCAGCCTGATAGATACATGTTCTTAGGAGAAGTTTTTGAAGCTGTCTCCATAGAATCTGAATCTGATCCTACCACATACGAAGAGGCAATGGCTGATGTTGATTCAGCTCATTGGGTTAAAGCTATGAAGGCTGAATTGGAATCTATGGATTCTAATCAGGTCTGGGATCTTGTAGAACTTCCAGCCAATATTAAACCCATTGGCTGTAAGTGGGTCTACAAGAGGAAAAGAGGATCTGATGGAAAGGTTGAGACCTTTAAGGCAAGGCTTGTTGCGAAAGGTTATACTCAGAGGGAGGGCATTGACTATGAGGAAACCTTCTCGCCGGTGGCCATGCTCAAGTCCATCAGAATACTCTTATCCGTTGCTGCATGCCTAGATTTTGAGATCTGGCAGATGGACGTCAAGACTGCATTCTTGAATGGCAATCTTGAGGAGGACATCTATATGCAACAACCAGAAGGGTTCATAGCTGGTCGGAAAGGTAACTTGGTATGCAAGTTGTAAAAGTCCATTTATGGGCTTAAGCAGGCATCCAGAAGTTGGAACATACGATTTGACCAAGCGGTCAAATCGTTTGGTTTCATACAGAATCTGGATGAACCTTGTGTATACAAGAAGAGTGAAGGGAAAGTGGTGGCTTTTCTTGTGCTTTACGTTGACGACATTCTACTCATTGGAAATGATGTAGCGGCATTGTCAACGGTCAAGGTTTGGCTAGCTAGTACTTTCGATATGAAGGATCTAGGAGAGGCGAGCTATATTCTTGGGATAAAGCTCTTTCGGGATCGCAAGCGAAAGATAATGGGATTATCTCAAGCTGGTTATATCGATAAGGTGCTAACTAGGTTTTCAATGGATAATTCGAAGAAAGGTTTGTTACCTTTCAGGCATGGTTTAGCGTTCTCCAAGGACCAGTGTCCAAAGACACAGGAGGAGAGGAATCGCATGACAGGAGTTCCCTATGCTTCTGCAGTGGGAAGTCTCATGTATGCGATGTTATGCACTAGACCAGATATCTGCTTTGCCGTTGGCATGGTTAGCAGATATCAGTCGAATCCGGGTCCAGAGCACTGGACAGCCGTTAAGCACATTCTTAAGTACTTGAGAAGAACTAAAGATTACATGCTTATGTTCGGTGGTAGTGAGTTAATTCCAGTGGGATACACTGACTCGGATTTTATGTCAGATAAAGATTCGAGGAAGTCGACGTCCGGTCATCTCTTTACCTTGGGAGGTGGTGCTGTCAGTTGGAGGAGCATTAAGCAGAAATGCATTGCAGACTCAACTACAGAAGCTGAGTATGTGGCTGCTTGTGAAGCCGCAAAGGAAGCTGTTTGGCTCAAGAAGTTCCTTATGGAACTCGAGGTGGTACCAGCGTCGCTGTCGCCTATTACGCTTTATTGTGATAATAGTGGGGCAGTGGCTCAGTCCAAGGAGCCAAGGAACCACGGAAAGGGAAAGCACGTAGAGCGGAAATATCATCTTATCCGAGATATTGTTCAACGTGGAGATGTGACTGTCACCAAGATTGCCACAGCTGACAATCTTGCTGATCCGTTTACAAAGGCCTTGCCACAGAAGGTCTTTGATCGTCATCTAGATAGTCTAGGTCTTAGATGTAGTTCTGAATGGTTATGAGTGCAAGTGGGAGTTTGTTGGGTTTGTGCCCTCAAACCATTACTTTCTGTATGAGACATTGACATTTTAATATATGGATATCAGCTTTACATTTTATTGTGTATGTTCTTTTCATGAGATGATTGTTAATCCTTAAGTATTATAGTAAGTAATTCGTGTGTGTATGAGATGCACACAAGTGAGATACGAATTACTATTCTTTAATACTTAGAATGTGTCACAGTGGATGATGAGACTGGATACCTCATCAAGTCTACACTGTAGCATAATTAACTACCATTGGATGGAGTGATTAATCTCAATCACTAGAGTGTAGCTCTTAGTTGATATGCTAGTGCTTATAGTGCATTGACGGACCTGAGTTTCCTATTGACGCTTAAGACTGTCAAACAGTCAATAGGAACTCATAACTTGTATAAGGTACGTGTTCTCAATCTTGAGACGATTATGAACACAGACTGTGGATATGACTGCTTTGATTTACCAATCAGTGAGGTCTATAAAAGATCAACACCTGGGTATCTTGGGTATGTCATGTTCATAGGGTTGTGAACATGCATTGTCAAGATAGAATCTACCCTCTGTTTCAGAGTAAGCATTCCCTTGAGAATGTCACCAAGTCGATTACTGAGTACTGCAGTCTTGTTGATAAGAGTTATCAACATGTTTGGTAATCATGAGAGGTGAATGGGACTCAAGGAATACAAGAAGTAATCATGATTCAGGTTGACAGTAACAGTTATCCGATTACCTGAATATGATTACGAATGCTGACGGTAGAGGGACATTAGTACACCATACAAGTCTAGTTATCGCTTCGGATATGTTCTTTTGCGTTGGAGTTCAGTTATCGTTTTATAGTGGAGTAAACTTTAACTGACCAGTTAGTTAGTTTGCTGATCAAAGAGTTTGGTCATGGTAATTAACAAACTGGTCTGAGCCAACAATAAAGAGCCTAGGAGGTCCCACTCTTAGCTCCGCCAGGATGCTTGGAAAGATGCTTGAGGATGATGTCCAGACAGGTTCGATCGATCGAAGATGTCTCGATCGATTGAAGTCTGAAGGTTCGATCGATCGAAGATGGTTCGATCGATCGAATGTTCGATCGATCGAAGGCACTTCGATCGCTCGAAGTCTAGGTCGGTTCTGGGAATCTATAAATAGGGCAGCTGCGTTCTGGAAAAGGTTGTTCGTCGTTTTGAACGTCAGAAGCTGCAGAAACTGTTTTGGAGTCCTAAAACCTTCTCTATCCTCTCCATTAGGGTTCCCACCAACCCTAATCTTTCTGGCAGGCATCCGCAGGAGTCATAAGGGTGAAGATCATCTAGTGGAGGCTGCTGGAAGTTGAAGATCAGAATTGGGTTCAAGACACTAAGGTATAACTCGTGTCCCCTCTTGTGCGTATCTGTAGAATTGACGAGTAGTAGATCCAGGCATGCCAATAAAGTTTCATAACTTGATTTTTCCGCTGCGCGTTTAAACTTTCCATTTAAACCTATTTTTCCAACACAGAGAAGCATGAGCGAGCCTTTCTAGAGTTGAAAGAGAGACTCACAACCGCACCGGTACTTGCAATACCCAAGCCTGATGAGAAGTTCACTATCTTTAGTGACGCATCATATCAAGGGTTAGGGTGTGTACTTATGCAAGAAGGCAGAGTTATCGCCTATGGATCCAGACAGTTGAAGCCGAATGAGTTGAACTATCCCATTCATGATTTGGAATTGGCGGCAGTAGTTTTCGCGCTCAAGATTTGGAGACACTATCTCTACGGTGAGAAGTTTGATTTGTTCTCCGATCACAAGAGTTTGAAATATTTGTTCACACAGAAAGAGTTGAACATGAGACAGCGCAGATGGATGGAGCTGATCAAAGATTACGACTTCACATTAGAATATCACCCGGGTAAAGCTAATGTGGTTGCTGATGCCCTGAGTCGACAGACTCGTGAGACGATCGCCTCCTTAATGGTGAGAGAGTGGCGAGCTTTGGAGACTTTGGCGGAATTCGATGTACAGGGTGCTGAAGAAGGAGAAGGACAATTGTTCGGATGTCTTATCCTACAGCCTGTTCTTATCGACCGCATTATTGGAGCTCAGAAAGAAGATGAGAAGTTTCAGACATGGTTCATGAAGATGTCAGAAAAAGACCCGACAGAATGGAAAGTGGGAGTCGATGGAGGATATCGGTGCAGGAATAGATTATGTGTGCCAGGTAATGAAGAGTTAAGGAAGGATATCCTGGAAGAAGCGCATAAGTCAAGATATACAGTTCACCCGGGAGGAACGAAGATGTATAAAGATCTGAAGAGAAATTTCTGGTGGGAAGGTATAAAGAAAGACGTGGCCGAATTTGTATCCAAGTGTTTGACGTGTCAGCAAGTCAAAGCTGAACATCAGAGACCGTCAGGATTGTTGCAACCGCTACCTATTCCTGGTTGGAAGTGGGAGCACATTACGATGGATTTTGTAGTAGGATTACCCCGGTCGCAGTAGAATCATGACGCTATTTGGGTAATTGTGGATCGACTGACGAAATCCGCTCACTTTATCGCTTATAGTATGACATACCCGGTAGAGAAGATGAGCCGGATGTACATACAACAAGTTGTGCGACTTCACGGTGCACTTGTGTCTATAGTGTCAGACCGTGACGCGCGTTTTACCTCTGGATTTTGGGAAAGTCTGCAAGAAGCTATGGGAACTTCACTCAAGATGAGCACCGCTTTTCACCCTCAGACAGATGGACAAACTGAGCGTGTTAATCAGATCATGGAAGATATGCTCAGGGCTTGTGTGATCGATTTTGAAGAATCTTGGGAGGCACACTTGCCGTTGGTTGAATTCGCCTATAACAACAGTTATCACACGAGTATCGGTATGGCTCCGTTCGAAGCACTGTACGGACGACCATGTCGTTCCCCTTTGTGTTGGGCTGAAGTTGGGGATACAGAGTTGCTGGGACCAGACTTGGTTAGAGAAACCAACGAGAAGATTACTTTGGTCAAGGAGAGGATGAGAACCGCTCAGAGCCGGTATAAGAGTTATGTTGATCGACGACGGAAGGATTTGGAGTTTAGTGTTGGAGATCACGTACTCCTTAAGGTTTCACCAACCCGAGGAGTGGTACGTTTTGGTCTCAAGAGAGGGAAGTTAGCTCCGCGTTTCATCGGACCGTTTGAGATTTTGGAACGTGTCGGGAAAGTAGCTTATCGACTGGCGCTACCACCGAAGATGTCTGGGGTTCACAACGTGTTTCATGTGAGTATGTTAAGGAAGTACATACGAGACCCCTCACATGTGGTTAGTTATGACGATATTGAGACAAGTCATAACATTTCTTACAAGGAGAGACCTGTGAAGATTCTAGATCAGAGTATCAAGAAGTTGAGGAATAAGGACATCCCGTTGGTGAAGGTTCAGTGGAATCACCATGACGAAAACGAAGCCTCGTGGGAAGTTGAAGCTGATATGAGGAAGAAGTACCCGGAGTTGTTTCATGATTAGTCAGTCTTGATTTCGGGGACGAAATCCTGTTTAAGGGAGGGAGGGTGTAATAACCTGCATTTCCATTTAATTTAAAATTCATTTTCATATTTAATTGGTATTTGCATTGTCATATTTAATTTCAAATATTATTGACTGCTTCATTTAAATTTCATTTCTCATATTCTAAATTTTATTCCTTTATTTATTGCAAGCTAAGAATGTTGTTGGGGTTAAATTGTAATTTTTATAAAGTTAGTGATACCAGTATGGATTTCAAAATCTGTATTTCAAAACGGTGAAAGTAACTTCTATTGACTCAATCAGTATTTTTATGAAACCAGAAAATCACTTCCTACGTTAAAACGAATTTCCTGTATTTTGTGGTGACCACCGCGCCCCGAAAATACCAGTTTATGTCCAAAACTGTCCGCGCTGTGCTAAATTTCCCCAGATTTTTGGAAGTGACGTAAAGTATGACATGACTTGTACTTTATTGCTATTTATGGAAACTCATCATTTGCTTAAGCTTTGTTTGTCAATGCTTGGTGTGTGTATGTGTTGTGGTGCCAAAAGCTATTTTTCCCAAACACCATTTGAATTGCCCCCTATTACTCTAGTTTACCCCTTCAAAATCTGAGAGTGTATATATGTATAAGTATGTAAAATTCAGCATGTATTAACCTTGCTAACCTGCTGATTGTTTAGAGATTAGTATGTTTAATTAGATTCCTAAGCATTGTTAATAGAACTTGGAGCCCAAGTTCTCTCTATTGAGTTCTATATATGTATACATTTCACTCCCTCTCATTACACACACACATTCTCTATCTGCACTTTGATTTTAAAACACAGAGAGAGAGAGAGAACACTGAGAGTTAATACAGAGAATTGCATAGAGAGAGCTCTTAATCCCCATAGCCAAAGCTTGGGTTTGAATTTCTTCATTTGATTTCCTTTCTCAACAAACACTACTTCTCTTTGATATCAGTGAGTATTACTAACTCACTAAGAATGTAATTACATGTCTATTTACTGTGTGTTTGTTTAATTTTGTAATACACCATTGTTGATCCTACGTATGAAGTTCATAGCTTGAAATCAAGATTTTCAAACCTTAATCTAAATCCGTTTTCAGAGATGAATATCAAAGATTATAGTATGTATTGACTATGTTTGATGTATTGAAGCTTAATTCATTCATATGGAAAAGTATATTAGAAATCAAATTTTGACATGTTTAAGTTTATCATAAAATTGGAGAGTTATGGTTAGAATCATGTTAAATTAACCATAGATTCTTAATCCTTGTTGAAAAAACAAAGAGATCCATATATAATAGGACATACACACTTACAGAACTGAAATGGGTCAAAAAGGACCCCTGTTTGCTGAACCAGAGCAGTTCCTGCGGAGAAGATGAAGCCTCAGCTTCATCTCGCGCCGCGATCGCGCGCGCGAAGAATCGCGCGAGCGGCCCGCGCGCGCGAGGTAGGCTTCCCCAGGCAGACGTAAGAGTTTATATATATATAATTGAAAATTGGCTGGTCGCGCGAGCGAGGGTCGCGCGAGAACCCCTTCGCGCGAGCGATCCGCGCGCGCGACCTTGTTTTCCTCAGGCAGAAAGAAAAGTTTATTAATAAAAGGAAAAATGGGCTTATCGCGCGAGCGGCCCGCGCGAGCGACCCTTCGCGCGAGCGGCCCGCGCGCGCGAGGTATTGCAGTTTCTGTTTTTGTCTGTTTTTCTGTTAAGGGACTGTTTGGATGAAATTTATATACTGTTGAGGTTCTGTTTGGGATATTTAGTTAATCAGAACTCTATTTGGTTATGTTTGAATGATTAAAACATTGTAGTATGACTCATTGATCCCCGTACGCGTGTTGTTCCTTTAATTCAGCATTTTTGTTTTCATTTAAGTGCATACCATTCATGTGGGTCAGTGGTACATTCATATGGGTGTCAGTCTGTGTGGAAAAGAGTAATGGTAGTGTGGAAAGGGTATGAGTTTGTGTTTGTGGTCGTGGTTGTGGTTGAGTATGAGTTTGTGGTTGTGGTTGTGGTTGTGGTTGTGGTTGTGGTTGCGATTGTGGAAGAGGGTATCTTTGAAATGCGACGGTGGCAAATAAGGACACTCCCTGACGCCCATGGAAGCGTTAAAGTGTGTGAAGCCGAACTCGGACATTCCCTGGCACCCATGGTAGTGCTAAAGTGTGGCCTACGGACACTCCCTGATAACTCAAGTCTGGATACTGTGTGAGGGGTTGCCCCGGTATTTGCATGGCGGTTAGGGTATTCAAAGTGTGAGGCATTGGACACTCCCTGGTACCCCGGACCAAAGTGTGAGGCAAACTGGACACTCCCTGGCGCCCCGTTGCTAAAGTGTGGCTATCTGAGTGTTTCAAAGATACCAGGAGTAGGTTAGTGGGTTGTGATCGGGAGAGAACTAATCCTAATTATACGCTTTAACGAGCATTTGTTAGTACCTTTTTATCCTGTTTTTGTATATTTTTACTCTGTTTTCTAGTTTCTGACAGGTTTTGGAAGAAATCAACTAAACCAGGCTAAACAGGGTGAAAAGTCAGAAAGAAAGAAGCTGAAAAATGCAAGTCGCGCGCGCGATCCGCGGGCGCGAGAATCCGGAAGTCGCGCGCGCGATCCGCTCGCGCGAGACCCCCAATAATTCGCTCGCGCGATCCGCGCGCGCGAAGGACCAAAAGTCGCGCTCGCGCGACCCGCTCGCGCGATATGCCCAAAACCAATGTTGCGTATTTCAGTGTACTGAAGACTCCTGTGCAAACGAGACTGCTAAACGACGTCCAGACTGTAAATTACATGAGTTTCAGTCCGTTTCGAGTTGTAAAGGCTTCCAAAACATGTTGTAAATCTATATAAACTCCAAATTTACTCAATTATGGGGTTGGCAACCATTATACACATTCATATACAGCCATATACACACACTTCCAGCCCTTGAAGAGGGAGAAGCAAGGAGAAGAAGAAGAAGACCAAGGATTTCCATGGCCTCCTCCATCAACTACTTGCCGATCTCTACTCCTATGGCAGCTTAGATCATTGATCTAGGGTTTCAATGAAGCCCTAGATGAATAATAGGGTTTTATTTATGCTTTTATTTTAGTTTTATTGTGTATGGATGACAGTCACATGTTTAGAGGATTTTTATAAATAAATCGTACTTACATTGATTAAATCATTGCTTTCAGAATTTATTCTTGTCTTAGATCTATTTTGACTGTGATGTGCTCAACGATCTATTCTTGCTGTGCTTGTTTAGATTGTTTACATGTGATGGTGCTTTATTGATTCGTGCTATCAAGTATCCGAATAGTCCATGCCTAGGTTAGACGGATTAGATCACAACCCTAGTTTAGTGTGATATAATTCGTGCTATCCGCAGATGGATTATGTTGGTGCTTGAACCATGATTATCTTCTTGTCGGAGGAATTGGGCTTGTAGCTACAATTCCCCATATTCATCCAACGTAATAAGCTAAAGTAATTCATGAATATTCCTATTATGAATCTAGTGGTGGATTTGCAATCCTAGGTTCCCTTAAACATTCATTAAAACAATTTTAATTGCTTTCATAGTTTAGATTTACTTATATGTTATTAGTTTAATTAAATCCAAACCAAAATCTGTTTTCCTTAATTAATTAGACTTAGGTTTTAAAATTAAGTTGCTGTAGTAATCAATCTCTGTGGGTTCGACCTTTACTTCCACACTGCAAATCTATTGAAAAGTAAAGAATACTTTTATATCTTGATTCTGACAACATCAATTTTTGGCGCCGTTGCCGGGGATTGTATTACTACTCTTAGTTTTATAATCTTAGTTTAGTTAATTCGTAAATATTAGATTAGTTTTTATTTTCCTTATTTTCTGTTTTTGTTTTTAGTTACTAACTTGTTTTTTATTTTGTAGTCAACGTTTCCGAGTGGAGCAGCTAATTACATCAAAGGAGCATACGCAAAAATAAAATAAATTAAAGTAAATAAATTGCTTCCTTTGGAATTCGCTTTAAACCACTGTAAGTCAGGGCGCTGTGACGCACTATTTGCATTAGTTTAAGGTTAATTGCACTGCATTAGCTAGGAAACCCGGGGCGCTGGGCTTGACGCGGTCATTGCATTACAGGATAATTTGCATGCATCATAGTAGTTGAGTGCTTGTTATCTTACTTGCGTGATTGCTTGCTATTTGTTTATTTTGGTTAGTCTTTGTTTTTAGTTTCTTTTTCTTTATTTTAGTTTATGTTGGGTACACGTTCAAATAAACCAGATTTAAAATCTTTCGATCTTGAACTTGAACGTACCTTAAAAACTAGTAAGTCCACAACCCAAGCTTCTAGAGCTGGGTTGCAAGACGACGAATCAACTCCGATTCCGTCGTCGTCGTTTGAGGCCGAAATTCAGAGTACCCGTGAACGGATAAGGAAAACTCGAACTTTTCAAATTAAACCGATTCAAATGGCTGACGGTGGAAATAACAATAACAATCAAAACGACGGTGCGAATATGAATAACCTTAATATACCGCCACCTCCTCCACTTAAAGATTACTTTATTCCGACGACTTACACACCACAAACATGTATTGAATTACCGGAGGCGACGGCATCTCACTTTGAGATAAAGTCGTCTACCATCTCGCTACTTCCATCATTCCATTGCCGTCTAAATGAAGACCCTTATAAACACTTAGGAGATTTTCAAGACATATGCTCCACTTTGAAAATTCAAAATCTTACTGATGATGAATTAAAAATGCGGCTCTTTCCATTCTCATTAAAGGACAAAGCTAAATATTGGCTCCAATCTTTGGAGCCAAATACAATTAGAACATGGGAAGACTTACACACCGCATTTTTACAAAAGTTTTTCCCGATTATGCGTACAAACCAGATAAGAAAATCAATAACCAATTTTGTAATGCAAGATGGGGAATCACTTTACGACACGTGGGAAAAATTTAAAGAATTATTACGCTCGTGTCCACATCATCAAGTCCCTAAGTGGCAACTTGTTCAGGTCTTTTATGAGGGGCTTATTCCCTCTGTTAGGAATACCGTCGATGCAGTTTGTGCGGGAACCTTCCTACACAAAAGCGCCGACGAGGCCTGGAAAATGTTTGAAACGTTAAGCGAGAATTCAATGCACCAAACGGTGTCTGTCCGTTCGGAAGGATATCTGAATCAACCTAAGAGGGATGTAAAATTCGAGTCAAGTCAATCAATTGAAATAAAAGAACTATCTAACAAACTTGACCGACTTTTAACAATGAACCAAACGACAGCCCCACCCGCTCGTGAAATTTGTGCATTATGTTCTGATCCTTCACATTCGATACTTGCATGTCCATCGGCGAGTCAATTTCCGGAATTCGTGGAGCAACATATTAATTCTATTCAACAATACCCACGAAATAACTATAATGCAACTACTAATAATCCGGATGCGCCATGGAGAAACCATCCTAACTTCTCGTGGAAAAATAATAATAATAATCCCAATGAGGCGACTAATTTTCCAAATGCGTATCGACCTCAGTTTCAACCTAATCAATACCAACAACCGCCTCCTAATTCGAATCCTTCAAGGGGTAATGTTTTTGAGGAAAAGGTGTTGGCGTCCCTTAAGACTATTGAAACGCAAGTACAGGCACAAGCACAAATAGTGCACTCTCATACGCAATCCATTGCGAAGCTTGAATCCCAAATGGGACAACTAGCTACTGTAGTAAGTCGTAGAAACGAGGGGACGTTGCCTAGTCAAACAATCCAAAATCCTAAGGGACAATATGAGGTTAAGGGGTCGAATGAACAAGTGAACGCCGTCTCAACTAGGTCGACTACCCGAGAGGAGGAGGTAATAGAAAGTCCGAATGCGAATGTGAAAGGTATGAATATTAACTCTAATAAAGAGACGGGTGAGGACATGAGCCAAAATAAGAACGACAAAGAATCGGTCCCAACGAATTATACTCCTAGAATGCCATATCCACCAAACGTTGAGGAACCGTCTAATCTTACAAATAAAAAGTCTAAGGTTGAGGATATACTCGAGGTGTTTAAACAAGTTAAAATCAATATTCCTTTCCTCGACGCTATAAAACAAATTCCTGCTTATGCTAAATGTCTAAAAGATCTTTGTACTCAAAAGCGCAAAATACGGAGTCATACTCCTAAAAAGGTCTTTCTCACGGAAAAAGTAAGCTCTATATTCCAACACGCTCCTCCAAAATATAAAGATCCAGGTACGCCTACGATTTCATGTGTCATAGGTGACACTATCATTCATAGGGCTCTCCTTGACTTAGGTGCGAGTGTTAATCTTATACCTTATCACGTCTATAAACAACTAGGACTAGGTGAACTGAAACCTACGGCTGCTACAATACAATTAGCGGATCGTTCTGTCAAAGTACCTAGAGGAATCGTCGAGGACGTCTTGGTTAAGGTTGATAAATGCTTTTATCCTGTAGATTTTATGGTCCTCGACACCGAACCAGTGCTAGATGTTAGGAAACATACTCCTGTCATCTTAGGCCGTCCATTCTTAGCAACTGCTAACGCACGTGTAAACTGTCGGACGGGGGTAATGAAAGTGTCATTTGGGAACATGAACTTAAAATTAAACGTTTTTAATGCTATGGATCAACCTCCTAAAGACGACGATTACCTATGTGAGGCGGAAGGTGAGGTAAAACGGAATATTGAGCCTACCAAAGAAATAAACGTGAGTAACGAAAATAATATAGCGGACGATGAGGAGTGGATGAATCCTAATCCCGTGGACCCTAATGAAGAATCTACTCGGAAGGTAAGAAATCGATTCGAACACAATGACAAACCGTCAATCGAATTAATTCAAAGCGACGTTATTTCTGCTTACCATCGAGCTCTACCTGACATCCTTAGGGGTACACAGTCCGATTTACGGCCTCCATGAGTCTTATGCTAGAAAGGTCTAGCTAAAGACGTAAAAGTTAGCGCTTCTTGGGAGGCAACCCAAGCTTTATTTCATTCGTTTTTCTTATTTTTGGACATTTTTGGGTCTGTTTGTGTCTGTTTTAGACATTCTGGATAGGTTTGGGGGTTGGAATTAAGTTATTTTAATAGTACATACATAATTTTAGCCACACAATGAAGAAAACCAATCTCGCGCGCGCGGCCCGCTCGCGCGAGACGTCGCTCGCGCGGCTCGCTGGCGCGAGAATGCCCCTTAGTGTTTTTTTCCTTTGTTTTCTTTTTATGAGGCCTCAGTATCTCCTCGCGCCTCATTTCGCGGGCGCGAGGTACCCCGCTGGCGCGAGAATTTAAAAAAAAAAAAAAAAAAAAAAAAAAAAAAAAATTTGAGAATTCGCGCGCGCGACGGCCGCTCGCGCGGACCGCGCGCGCGATTCTCCCATTTCTGCATATTTTCTTTTGTTTTCTGTATCCTTCCCCCTTACTTGTTCTGATAATGTTTTTGTTTCTGTTTTTGTTTATTACGCCATTTTAGATCGAGTTAGTTATTGTTTTCCTTATTACATTTCTACTTTTTCGTTTATTTCTTTTCCATTTATTCGTTTAGTTTAGTTTTGATTAGTTTATCGATTTGTATTTTGATTTCATTTACTTTTAATATTCTTTTGTTAGTTTCTTTTTTCGTTTATCTAGTATTAACGGGTATCATTGAACTCTATTGTCATATTCCTTTGTGTTCACCTGTTTGCCATTGTCGACATCGAGGTATTATGCAAAGGTTTAGGTTTGGGGGTATGCGATCACACAGACACATTAGTTTATGCAAAATTTTAAAATTTTTCAATAAGTGTGTTTAAATGAACGATGTTACCTAACGTTTTTGCAATAGCAATTTGATACTTCTTGTTCAATAACTTTGAATTGTTATAGAATGATAAACAAGGGAAGATGTGATTAAACATTTGTTGAAGTTATGATGTAATGTTTTAAGTTATGTATTGTTTGAATCGTAGTTTTATATCATAGATTTGCACATAAACTTATGCACTGCACGTAGTTGCTTGAATACATGTTGGTTGTGAACTATAATATGATTCGGATTTCTAGATAACACATGGTGGAGACTAGACCCTGTGAGCTTTTGAGCCTATCTTTTCTATTTAGAGGGTTATAAATACATCTTGTGTTTGTCGAATTTCATTGAAATAGCGCATTAACTTGTTGTTTAGTCTCATTATTCTTGTTTTGGTTAATAGTCAAGTTAAAATAGTTGTTACCATGCTAAATAATCTTACTCTATTGAAGAACCGTTGTTTACTACCGTATTACTCTAGGAAATGATTGTGGGCCCTCTTTGTTTACTACCGACCGATAAAAGATAAAATTTCCTTAGTTCCCCCTTTTGAGCCATTAAAATGCCATTTCTTTCTTAAATTACCATTATCCTTGTTTTTGCTCCAATTTGGCCAACTTGGAGTTCACTTCTGAAAGATTGATCACCTTTTAGTGGTGTTCAGGCGATGTGTGATTGAGAAGAAGAAGAAAATAAGATGATGTTTGGGGTCGTTGCCTTGTCATTTATTGAATATTCGTTTCAAAAGCAACGAGGAGGAAAAGAATAAAGAAAAAAAATAGAGAAGATGAAGGTTGAAAAAAAATATTGAAAGAAAAGAAGAAAAATGAATGAGAAAAAGAAAGAAAAGATGAAGTTGGTAGAAGAGATGAATGAAAGAAAATCGAACATGCTTTACAATGCCATTCTGAAACTACCTGATATATCTGTCCTATACTTTTTCATTACCTGAGCCACATTACAACCTTTGAAAAGTCCTATTTGATCCTAGGAAACATGGTTCGGATATGAAAATGATGGGAGGGGATTAAAACATGGTAATGATTAATTTCTTTTGATTGTTGGCATCCTATCCATGAGACTATAGTTCTTTTGTGTCATGCGTCTTTTTCGAGTCATATGTGAGCATTTCTCGTTTTGAAAATATATTTCCTTTGCTCCCATATATTAGAAAAAATTACACCTGTTTCTGAGTGTTTTTATTTTAGAGTGTAATTCATTGTGAGATTCGTAGTCAAGGCATAGTTAGATGGTCATCCGAGTTATATTCCAAGTTTATGACATGCGCGTGTTCATCTGACTACCATATCACACACGTGCGATTTTATGAGAAACTCTATTGATTTATACGATGCATGTGCTTGAGATTGTTCTTCATGATGTATGTAGACGTTTGATTCTATTTCTTTATGTTCGTTATTCTATTTCGAATCTTTGTTGTATAATAAGGAGTATTGAATGTTATGTTTTTCGTTTGTAATAAAAGTTTTTAAATTAATAAGTTAATAAAGATGGTTGTGGGTAACTTGTTGACGAGAACCCTCACGAGACTTCACTCGTCCGACTAGGGACACCTAGGGGTTTAAAAGGCTTGTTGCATACGCTAAATGCAATCGTGATCCATACGAAAATGGAATAGATTTTTATTAGTAGTTTTTATTTTAGTTTTGCTCGAGGACTAGCAAAATGTAGGTTTGGGGGTGTGATCGGGAGAGAACTAATCCTAATTATACGCTTTAACGAGCATTTGTTAGTACCTTTTTATCCTGTTTTTGTATATTTTTACTCTGTTTTCTAGTTTCTGACAGGTTTTGGAAGAAATCAACTAAACCAGGCTAAACAGGGTGAAAAGTCAGAAAGAAAGAAGCTGAAAAATGCAAGTCGCGCGCGCGATCCGCGGGCGCGAGAATCCGGAAGTCGCGCGCGCGATCCGCTCGCGCGAGACCCCCAATAATTCGCTCGCGCGATCCGCGCGCGCGAAGGACCAAAAGTCGCGCTCGCGCGACCCGCTCGCGCGATATGCCCAAAAACCAATGTTGCGTATTTCAGTGTACTGAAGACTCCTGTGCAAACGAGACTGCTAAACGACGTCCAGACTGTAAATTACATGAGTTTCAGTCCGTTTCGAGTTGTAAAGGCTTCCAAAACATGTTGTAAATCTATATAAACTCCAAATTTACTCAATTATGGGGTTGGCAACCATTATACACATTCATATACAGCCATATACACACACTTCCAGCCCTTGAAGAGGGAGAAGCAAGGAGAAGAAGAAGAAGACCAAGGATTTCCATGGCCTCCTCCATCAACTACTTGCCGATCTCTACTCCTATGGCAGCTTAGATCATTGATCTAGGGTTTCAATGAAGCCCTAGATGAATAATAGGGTTATATTTATGCTTTTATTTTAGTTTTATTGTGTATGGATGACAGTCACATGTTTAGAGGATTTTTATAAATAAATCGTACTTACATTGATTAAATCATTGCTTTCAGAATTTATTCTTGTCTTAGATCTATTTTGACTGTGATGTGCTCAACGATCTATTCTTGCTGTGCTTGTTTAGATTGTTTACATGTGATGGTGCTTTATTGATTCGTGCTATCAAGTATCCGAATAGTCCATGCCTAGGTTAGACGGATTAGATCACAACCCTAGTTTAGTGTGATATAATTCGTGCTATCCGCAGATGGATTATGTTGGTGCTTGAACCATGATTATCTTCTTGTCGGAGGAATTGGGCTTGTAGCTACAATTCCCCATATTCATCCAACGTAATAAGCTAAAGTAATTCATGAATATTCCTATTATGAATCTAGTGGTGGATTTGCAATCCTAGGTTCCCTTAAACATTCATTAAAACAACTTTAATTGCTTTCATAGTTTAGATTTACTTATATGTTATTAGTTTAATTAAATCCAAACCAAAATCTGTTTTCCTTAATTAATTAGACTTAGGTTTTAAAATTAAGTTGCTGTAGTAATCAATCTCTGTGGGTTCGACCTTTACTTCCACACTGCAAATCTATTGAAAAGTAAAGAATACTTTTATATCTTGATTCTGACAACATCAGGTTGTTGTGGTTGTCGAGAGAAAAGAGTCGGCAAGATGAGTGTGGTGCATTGTTCTCATACACGGTCCCATCTGTTTAAATTACCCTCTTTAAATAATGTTGTGAATGTTTTCTAAATGAGCTCCTTACTTCAATAATAAACTTGTGGATTTAAATGGGAATTGGAAAAAGGTAAGTTGGTATGTTTTACATTCAAAGTCATGTTTTTAATACTCACCAGCTTCTTGAAGCTGACGACGTTGATGCGTCCTGGACATTCGTGTTCAGGCTTTTCAGGTTACAATCAGGAGGAATCATACGACTATGCTAATTGAGAATGGCTGCATCTGGAATAAAGAAACTATTTATTATATGTTTTAAGTTTATCTGTTTTAAGTTATGAACTGTTTTGTTTTAAGGATGACTGTAACAGACTCTAAGATATTATTTTATTTTCAAGGCGGTCTGTGCCTTAGTTGACCTCGGTTCATAAGATGTAATAAGTTAGAAAGTTTTTGTAAGCCTTGATTGCTTTACTCTGATTATTATGTTTTGTTGTTTGACGTTTGGGACGGAATCGATCCTTCAAACTGTCACGACCTACGGGTTCATAAAGGAAATTAAACGCTTTCCTTATTTATGCTACGTCGGGGCGTGACACAACCACTTAGGGCTATAATACATACTTTGTTGTAGTGGTAATTGACATTGAGAATAATGAACAGTTTGAATGATAACATTTCGAAAGATACATGATATTTGAATAGATTGACACATTTGGAAATAATAAGTTTTAAATGTTAAAACCCTTCCAGGAACCAAGAAAATGTTCCGAAAATAATTATAGTATTTTTTATATAATACATAAATCGTAGTAGAATTTACTCATCATATATTGAGTTAAAATAGAGTTTGAGGAAATCTAATGAATACTCACATATAGAGTTGAATTAAATCCAGGATACGAATACTCACCTTGGTGACTTAGAAATTGACGATGAAGTGGTTCCTACATTAATACAGGTAAAAGATTAAAACATTTAATTCCAAATTCTAAAACATAGGGTAAAACTGTAATTAAGGCTCTTCTAGAGTATTTCTGTAAATATTCTAAAACTATGTCAAAACTTCACTATAATATTCCTTACTCTATACTGAGTTCAACATCACTAACTGGATTCAATTTGGAGTCTGTGGCAGTTCCTACTTCAAATAGAGTATAAACGTGGATTCTACAAATAAGTTGTCTTTTAGATAATGTCGGATTGTCTCCAAACTTTTAAATACGATACTAGACATTATTTTAAGACTTATAGGAATTGACGGCGTATTTTTCTGAGTTATATATTATTTCCTACAAATTTTGGAAGTTAAAATACTATTTTTTAAATAGTTACTATTGAGTCGTAAAGCACATATATAATCTCCATAAGGGTGAGAATTTATTCGTTAAACTATTCTTTATAAAATCATAATATTAATAGCGTATTACTTTTCTTTTACCAATTTTATTAATCAAATAATATAAAGGAATTAGTAGTTATTCGTACTTAGTACCCCAATATTTCTAATTGTAGTATTTGTTATATCCTAAGATACAGAACAATATTGAAATATAAATGATTTCATTTATTTAATTTATAATCTGATAAGGCCTAACTTATTTACTAACACTATTTTTAAAAATAGTCGTAATCGGACCGTAGTTCCATCTTCATACCCAAATACCATAATTTAAGTGTGGAACTATATTTAATGGTCATAAAATGCCACAAGAATATTTTTGTATTTTTCCCATAGTTTAAGAAATATAATAGCTATGATAAAATAATCAGCCTCTATTTAAATCAATTGATAAGTAGTAAAATGATATTATTCTATGATTTTATAATTAACAAAGTTATAAAACAGTATATATTATCATAATATCATAATTATCATTATAGAATATATAAATGATTTATAATGAGTTTACAAAATCCCAGAATGACCAAAAATACCCTTTTTTTTTAAGATTAGGGGTCATTCTATAAATACACTAAAATATGGGAATTATCAGAAACTGAAAAATTAATATTTCAGATGGAAATAAACATAATTAGAAGTACTAAGCTTGAAACTGTGATCAAATTCGATATCGGTAGACTTTTATATGTTCGTTTAAAGTTTTCAGGGGTGTAAATGAAAT
Organism: Hydrangea macrophylla; assembly: GCA_033977485.1. Taxonomy (NCBI): domain Eukaryota; kingdom Viridiplantae; phylum Streptophyta; class Magnoliopsida; order Cornales; family Hydrangeaceae; genus Hydrangea; species Hydrangea macrophylla. Next base: position 90,586,356 of record CM066986.1, read on the forward strand.
TTTCTGAAGTAAATCTGGGCAGAATGCCCTGTTTTGGATAGATTGTAATTCTAATCTTCTAATGGTCATAACTCACCCATTTCTTAACGAAATCAAGCAAACTCTATATGAAAATTGATCATCTCGACGAGCTCTATCCATCTATATCAGTTTGGGATCCCAGTTTTGAGTTAATAGCGCGAATTTTGGATAAAACCGCAAAGTGAGTCTATAGAAAAATTACAATTTCGTGATGATTGGTTAAGGCTATGAAAAAACTGTTCTTGGGGGATTATAAGAGAGTTAACTCGAACATTTTGGCATAGGTTTCACGAGTTTTGGTGATAATTGAAAAATCAAGCTCAAACAGAGCTTTAATGCTGGACGTCCATAGCAGAGGCTTAAGACCTCTATTTGGTTCATCTAGTGTACATGTGTGTGCAATATAAATCTGTATATATATATATATATCTATACTAACAATTTATAAAAACTGAATTTAGAAAATAGAAGCTTACCCAATTTGATTTATCCAAAGCTTGAATTTCAATCTCCTTGAATATGTATATATGTGACTCTAACTATATATCTATGTGTGTGTATATATGAGATAATATGTCATATGTGTGCGTGTAGACTGTGAGAGAGGGAGAGAGACAGTGGAGAGTTTAGAGAGTGTTTGTCGGGAGATGGAGAGAATGAGGGTTGTGTTGGGGGGGGGGGGGGGGGGGGGGGGGGAGGTAGCATATATAGGAATAATATACTTGCCCACCAAGCACACACACAAAAACACACTTTCAGCACACACATACACACGTACAGTGCACACATTTTATTTGGGCTCCAAGTCTCCTAAGGGAGAGTATCGTGTGTGTTGAGCTCACGCGATGATACACACATGCAGGTAAAAAATATACTGCTAAATTTTCAAAACAGGTATTTTTCTCGACGAAAATATTTTTTAATATTTTAATATACGCTTTAAATTTTCGGGTCATTACATAAAGTCTGCTCATATATATATACAAAGATTCTCTAAAGAGGGCCACCTCTCTTTATTAAAGGGAGGACCTTTGTTTTGACCGTCAGATTGTGTTGAAAAACTGTGAAATGACAAACTGCCATTAATGAAAACACAATCCGACGGCTAAAACAGAAGTCCTCTCTTTATTAAAGAAAGGGCGCCCTCTTTAGAGCCTGACTGTATATATATATATATATATATATGAATGCTTTAACATAACTAAAAAGTATGAATTGATTTTGCTAATACACACACGTGTACCGATATATATATATATATATATATATGCACACTTATACATGTATAGATGAACATATCTATATGAGAAGATCTAATTTAATAATTTATTCTAAGATGCATATATATATATATATATATTCAAAACAATGTCTCTCATTCCAACTGTTAGACTTTAATTGATAAAAACTATCATGCGGAAAATAACTTTAATTGCCAGGATCTTAAATATAACACACCTTAAGAAATCAAATATAAATTTACATACCATTATTCGCCATTGAAATGGTAGAGACAGAATTGGAACCCCTTAGATTGACTTACTCTAGGCTTCTCCTTCTTCTCTCTATCTCTCAATTATGTACACCCTTATTTTCTGTAATTGATTGAGGTTAACTTTCAAGGGGTAGGGTGTACCTTTTATAGAGGAGAGAAGAGGGCCTATTAATGACTATCATAATTATGGTCTTGGAATACGTAATGACTTTCATAATTACTGAATATGAAGTCTCTTATTTAATAAATGTTGAAAGATGAACCATTCAATCATTGGTTCTCTCAACAATTAATAACGTATATCTTTTATATATGTATATACATATATATTAATTGGGATAATTTTCTATTGTTTGAATAGTTAGTGGAGTCCAACTAACATAGAAGGCTAGTAGGCCACATTTAATAGGACTTCTAAAAGTCACATAGGAATTTACACGATGATGAAGGCCTTGTCGGGCAGGAGTATGAGGGCGGCAAGGAGGAGCCGGAGATGGCACCAGAGGAAGGTGAAGAGGACCCTATGGAGGAGAATGAGGATGATGGGAGTAATGAGGATGACGATGAGGATATGATGCAGCATAGGTGGCTTTGCCGTGAGAAGTTGGAACAGAGAAAAGGGTCCCTTTTGACCCTTTTCCCGCTAAAACTGCCATAACTTTTGCTATGGGTGTCAAAATCGCAATTAGTTTACCATTTCGGAAAGCTAATTCAGAGCCCGTTGGTGCGTTAAACTACTATGTTGTTTAGGTCCAGTTTTAGGTCCAAAAAATGTTGTTTGAATAAGTTTCGGGCCACTTTTATGTTTTTTCGGCCCTTTTGGATATTCTTGACTTTTTATTTGGCTTTGTGTTTTAGGGTTTGGTCAGACTATATATTGTCAAGTTGTTTTATTTATTAGCAGCTTTTTGATAATAAAATACAGCATTCAGTTTCTCTCAATTTTTTCCTATTGTTCTTGGCATTCGTGTGAATCATCAAAACGATAGAGCCTTGATTTCTGGTATTATCGTTCGATAATCAACAAGTGTCAAGAAGGTTGCATCCCATGCATTTTTCCCTCGCAATTTCAACGTTCCGCTGCATCAGGATGGGTATGAGGATGAGAAGGATCTCGCAGCCGAGGAAGAGGTTTAGGAGGATCCGGAGGAGGAGGATGGAGAGGCTGTACCCATGGAGGACAAGGAGGGCCCAACTATGGATGAGATGGCCCAGGTGTCGCAGGAATTTGCTATAGAACCGAATACATAGCCAATAGTCGAAGCAAGATGGATTCCAACAGATGGATACGTACTAGACGGGCAGCCAACCGCAGGTGGCAATCCCCTATGTGATATACTTGATGAGTTTGATTTGTGGCTAAACTGGGAGTCTCCAGAGGAGATCACTCTCCCGGAGGATAATCCTCCTCCGTATGAGTCAGACGTAGATCGAGGATTTCTGGGATAGGATTCACAGGATTTAACTTCTTTGACTTGGATGTGTTGGGCATGTAGCCCACTTTGTTGTGTACATGATATAAATATATGGATAGTGGTATCTATGTAAATCATTGTAAATATCTCTGACTAATCCCACGTGTAAATGTTTTTGACTGTATATATGTGGAGTGTGACTCTTGTTTATCACCGCTTGAGTACCTAATTGCTAGTTGTTTATGCTTATATCTATTGCCTCTAGTATTGAATTTGCAAACTATTTATATGATGTACATATTTTGTATTTGAAATCGGGAATTGGTAAGTGACATTAAGACGCTCGTGTAGGTCTTCGATCGGATCATCGATATGGCAGATGGAACCAGGAATCCTAGAAACCGCCGAGAGAGGGCTCCTATCCCTGAGGGTTTGGACCCCACGGGAGCATTGAGGCGTTTTTTCAATGCTTAGAGTATATCGACAGTAACAACAATGGTAATCACAATAACCACTATACCAATCGTTAAGTCGCACCATCGTCGCCTAATCGGTGACACGATACTCAAGAGGTTCCGTGGCCTTCGACTCGACATGTTCGATGGAATGGCAGAATCATGGCAAGCTAAGAAATGGTTGCGTAATATGGACTGTATCTTTAAGACAATGAGATGTGATGATGAGAAGAAGCGCCACTTATATCATATACATGAATATAGGTATAAATAAACCCAAAAAATTCGCCCGGAGGCGCTGCCGTTATCACACCCAGGAACAGTAAAAATAGAGAAAATAATTCCTTTTGTGGTCCATAGGCAATGAATGGTGAAGTCACATGATTGTCCACACCACACAATACTAAACAGTCGGAAAGTAAAGAGGCAACAATGAACAAATCTATCTTCAAGGCTAAACATAACTTAAGAGCTTACTAATTACAATTAATCAGAGTTTTGAATGAAATAAAACATAAAGTGTTAAGGCAACACATGTCTGCTTATAAAAAGGTGAATACATCAAATAAATAAACTACTATCTAGCCTATTCTTCAATTGGCGAAGATGTAGTCATCGGCATAATAATCCTCCTCCGTCGGATCTCCCTTGGAATAGTCCTCCACGACATCACCATCCTTATCGTAGTATTCTTCATTCGTGTCTCCTTCACCTATAAGGTCATAGACAAGGTGCACCGGAACGTAGGAATGTCTAGCAGTATAAATGTCGTCAGATAATGAAGTTGAGTGAGTAAAACACTAACAGGGTATCGAGCTATTGAGGTTATTACGAGTTATGAAACGCTATAAGAATTAGACTATACTATTAGTATCTTCTCATTTTTTAGAACTTATTAATGATTACCAACGTCTTGTTACACGAAGACCGACAACATACTCTATTGATAGAAGAACATACTTGATAGTAGTTCACTTCTATGGATACACCATTGCTCCGTCCATCGATTTTAAGAACATATTCACAGTCCACCGCACTCATGGACACTACGTCAATCTATCCCCATCTTTTAAGAATATATGTATAGTCCACCGCATTACAAGGATACAATGTTTTGAGCAACGACACATCATTCTATTGCTACTACTTCTTGTAATCTACTAGTGATCCCGGTCCACCTCTTTTACGGACATATTACCAGTCCACCGCTTTTAAGGACATATGAATGACCAAAGCCCATCCATGTAAGATTTCCAGATCTTAGCAAACCTACTTAAGTTCCACTCTATCATGATACAAGACAATCCCATGCGGCTTGACTATATGAATGAAATGAACGATAACCAAAGTTGATCTATGAATTCCATGTTATCTAACGTCACGAAGCATAATCCATTATCCTTAACGTTGCTACGATTCGATGTCTCATTATCTCATTTCTACTACTGTATTGGATGCGGGGAATTATGAAACAACATTTAAACGACTAAGCAGTTATAGTACAACTGAACATGAATTTCATGATCAGCATTCTGTAACTTTCAATTGATTATGATAAAGGTCTAATCGATTGGGATAAAAGCAGTAACAATCGATTATTGGAAAGCAGTCCAATCGATTGGATCACAATCAATATCAATCAATTGTAAACTTTGGCAATCGATTGGATCAACATCAATGGCAATCGATTGAGAAAAAATTGGGACTTCGTCTCCTTCATAGAGACTAGTAGTTTAGAACGAAAATATTGGAAAAAGACGTAATGTGCATCTTTCCTACTTTTGAACAAGTTATAACATCAATATTAGGCTACCAAGTGAGTTTGGAACTCACCTCAGAAGTGTAGGGTGTGTTTGGGTGGTGATTGGAAAGCTTGAAGCTTTAATGGTGGCCTCCCTTCTCTTTCTGTATGTCTTCTTCTTTCTTCCCTTTCTCTTTTCTTCTTTCTTCTTCTTGCTCTGATTCTCTTTTTCTTCTTCTTCTTCTTCTTATTCTTCTTCTCTCAATCCATAAGTATGGGTATGCGTGTATGTGTGTGTTTATATATGTGTGCGTGTGTGTGTGTATATATATATATATGAAATCTCAAGTAAATCTCTCTCTCTCTCTGATTTTTGGAACTAGAAATACATAGGGAAATCATCGCATATATATAGAAAAATAATTGTTCACGTGGCTTCTCCCCAACCAGAGCAAAAATGATCTTCACAGCTGCTGGCAATTGATTGTGATCAGTGGAAATCGATTGGGGTAGGTAGTTAATGCACTAATCGATTGGGACTCAGGGGCAATTAATTGGGGTTTGGTATTAATGACTCTAACCAATTGAGATGAAGTCCAATGGATTAGGGTCAGGTGCTAGCTATAGGTATGCCAATCGATCGGGATCAAGTTAAGGCAACCAATTGGTAACTTTGTCCAATCAATTGAGACACAAAATATATCAAAGGTAAAGTAAAGTTCATACACACATGTAAGGAAGAAATAAAAGGTCTTACTCATTACTTCATCCGTCGCATTTTATGTGTCCCCTTTGAAAAGTTAAACTTTTTAATAGAACATCATGATTACATCCCACATGTAAAAAGTTTAAAACAAAATTCCAAAAGTGCCCTCTCTTACTTTTTTCTCTTGTACTTTTTGTTAGGTATTTTTAAAATCAAGAAAGGTAGTTATGGAAAGTATAATAAAAGTAGTATTAAATGCTCTTACGGGACAATAGTTTTGGAACATCCAAAAATGAGAACATGGATACATAAAATGGGACGGAGAGAATATTATACAATCGAAAAATACAGGGTATTATAGCCCCCAAACCGCCACAAAACTCATCACCATGAGGTGCAATCTCCTAGTTTTGCCCTTATCAAGCCTCCTTGACCTCAAATTTCTACATCTGTCCCTGCTAGCTTACATGACCCTTGGGAGGCCAAAGGCCCTGGCCAAATCCCTTGTATTTACCCATATGAAGTTTCGAACTCAAGACAAGGGCAAGGGCGGAGACCATAGTAGGCTCGGTCGGGCTGCAGCTCCTGCCCCCCCCCCCCCCCCCCCCCCCCCCAAAAAAAAAAAAAAAATGGAGAATTATTTTAGTACATGTGATTTTCTAGCTCAATTGTAGCCACCCCCCCCCCCCCCCCCCCCACACACACACACACACACAAAGTACATGTGATATTTTTACCCAAATATAGTCTGGCTACCCCAAAATTTGAGAATCTTTTATTACATGTGATATTTAAGCCCAAATGTAGTTTATACCACCCAATTATGTGTTCCAAACACAATTTGATTACCTACCTTGTTGATAAGTAGGCATCAAAGCGTACACACATTAACACAAAAGATAATATTGTTCTTAAATAAATTCAAATTGAACAATATCTTATTATCAAATATGTATAAATAAGCCCAAATTTTATTTAATTTTCAAGAATAACCCCCCAAAAATAATCTTGGTTCCGCTCTTCATCAAGGGATAGAACACCCACTGTCTTGGTCCGCTAGCACTGGGCTATAGGGGTCCTTCTCACTTCGCACATGTTTGTATATAGGTGTCAATTGGGTCGGGTTGGTCCGACCCGCTTTTTTCGAGCCAAAAGCCTAGCACGGCCAGAGCCGAGGCCCGACCCTCTACCATCGGTCCGGAACGGACACTCCCTTTGGTGTCCACAGCCCAATCCGAAATGGAGAGAAAGCCCAGCCTGGCCCAAAGCATGCCAAAGCTCAATTGAAAATATAAAGGAAATTGATGTGTCCCACTAACGGGCCCGATATAGACCTGAGCCTTCTGTCCAAGGTGGACACCCCTCCTCCCCTCCCAAGTCTAGCCTTACCCGATATTAGGTGAAGCTTGACCTTGAGCCTATTTTAACAGAGCCCGGCCCGATCCGTTTGTCACCTCTATCTTTGCATGACCTGACCTTAATGGCAACCTCGTCATATGTATTCTCGGAAAACGAAAGGTGGATTTTGGATGAACGGTGGATCATAGAGATTCAGTGAGATTGCTTTTCACACACGCTGGCGATTGTTTTCCATTTCTTTTGGCTTTTTTTATGCTTTTTTTTATTTTTTATTTTTTGTTGACTGACTACTTGACTAGTCACCAACTAAGAACCAACCAACGGAAGCTAGAGTAGAGAGAGAAAATGAGTTTTATCTACAGAGAGAGAGAGAGAGAGCGTACCCAGTAGATATTCCCGGATCCTGATTTTAATGCACATTTTGAGACGATACCTTGTATCTCTCAATCATCATCATCAATAAATATAAATATAAATATAAATATAAATATAAATATAAATATTGTAGTATCTATCTAAGATTCTAAATAAATCAAAGAAGAAGAAGAAGAAGAAGAAGGAGAAATGGTGTCGCAGACGATTGATTTGTTGAAGACTGAGCTTCCCGTGCAGCAGGAGTCTCTGGTTTTGTCCTCCGGCGACCTCAACACCACCGGTCTCGTCATCGTCGACGTCGTTAATGGATTCTGTACCGTCGGCGCTGGCCATTTGGTAATTTTCTCTTTTTCTTTTTCTGATTTACTGCTAATTTTCTGTTTGGTTGCTGAGAAAATTTAGGATAATTAACCAAATGTACTATTTGAACTTTTATTTCCCCTTCTTATTATGTTCCCTGCTATTTGCTGTCTCTGACGGCTTAAAAATGAGTGAGAGAGAGAGAGAGAGAGAGTGAGTTTTGGTCTACTCCAGTCCTGATCGGAAGACTATCTAATTTTGGAATTTCGTTTTTTTTTATTTTTTATTTTTGGTTCCATATATTTTCTCACTGAGTAGTTGATTTAGTATCCACTGCCGTGTTTTGGTTTATTCGAAATTAGGGGGGGGGGGGTTGGGGATGGGGGGGTTGTGGTAGAAAACAGAAGTAGTTTTCAATTTTAGAATTTCCACTACTTGAGATTCCAAACAGAGCCTTAAGATTCAAACTGAAAACTAATTTAACTAGGTAGATAAAATTTTTTTTTTTTTTTTTTAAAACAGAGCTGGTTATCCCATAATTTTACTTGGATTTTTAGTGAGGGAAAGATTCGAAAGAACAGAAAACAGAGGAAAACATTTTCCTTTGTTTGTTTAATGAGGAAAACGATAAAGAAAATACGAAAGAAAAGATGATAAGTTGAGGAAAAAAAAAAAAAAACTGACATTTTACAAATTTTTCATTTTTAATTTAATGTTTTTTAAGCATGAAGGACAACACGAGGGAACTAATTTTCCTTTTCTTTTACCTAGTTCTTTGGTATCAAGCTAGTTAGAGCATCCACAATGGTGGGACTCTATACCACAACTTAGGCTAAATTTAAGTTTTAGTCCCACAATCGTGTAGTGTATTCCACAACTTAGGGTAAAGTTATGTATACCACAACTTAGCGTAAAGTTAAGTTTGGTAGGATAGTGGAACTTTAGTTTGTGGTACTCCTAAGTTTTACTATTGAATGAGCAAACGGTTTACACAACACCGTTTCTGATTCAAACGGTTTTCACAGAACCGTTTTTGAGGCAAACGGTTGATGCCACACTGTTTGAGCACAAACGGTTTATAGATTACCGTTTCACGTGAGATGGTTTAGTGTAAACCTTCTGGCACCATTGTGTGTAACGGTGCAATGTACACCGTTTGGCATGAAACAGTGCAGGGTACACCGTTTACCCCTCGCACGCTTTTCCCAAAATCGTTTGGCTTTCAAACTGTTGTGTGTGCACCGTTTGTTTCATTTCACCTTTAGATGGTTTTGTGTGCACCATCTCCCCAGCTCCACTATCACGCGCAGCTAAGTTCCGGTACCAAAACTTAACTAAAGTTTTACCTAATTTTATCTCCATAATTGTGGATGCTCTTACCCAGCATGATTCATTACTCATAAGACAAGCATACGCTTAACTAAGGATTATACAACCACCTTGCTTGGCTATGAGATTGAAGATTTCATTTGCAAATAACAACCTTCTCTTTTGGGCTCTAATATATTCTTTCCTTTTCTTTTCCGTTGAAACATTGTTACTAGAAATTTGTTTGTTTCTCCTAAGTCTGTTATTTTGAAAGTTGTTAACTATGAAACCTTTTCTTCTTCTTCTTCTTCCTTCCCCCCCTTTTTTTTTTGGTAAAAAGACTATCATTTAGCTGGCTAATCTTTTTTCATCTATGATACTTACCATATTATTACATATGAATAATATTGTTCGACTTCAATTTTTGTCAATTCTATGGTTTTTTCTTTTCCATTTAGGCTCCAACAGCACCAGATAAACAAATATCTGGAATGGTGGATGAGTCGCTCAGACTTGCCAAGGTATTTTGTGAAAAGAAATGGCCCGTGTTCGCTTTCCTTGACACTCATCATCCGGATATCCCTGAACACCCTTATCCTCCTCACTGTATTGCCGGAACGGATGAGTCCAAATTGGTTCCTGGTATACTTGGTCTATTATGCATCATTCCCTATGTCAGCTCTAAATTATTAGCTTAATATATGGTGTGTTTGGAATGACATTTTTGTAATGCATTCTAACTAATTTTTTTTTTTTGCATTTGGTATAGACACGACATAGCAACTGTACCCTAAACGGAACCAAGTAAGACTTACTTTCTAGGGAAAAAAAATATGTATCTTCAATGAAATCGGAATAGTAATATCATGTTAGAACGCTTTTGTAAAGTAAGTTGAAAATGAAGATGGTAAGATAAGTAATGAGAATGCACTCCCAAAATGTCATTCCAAACGCATCCTTCAATTACAATATCCTCTTAAAATTTGGCTAAATTAAGAGATGCATTCTACTACGAATTTTTACATTTTTGAAAAACCAATTATGACTTGATTCTGCCTTTAAGTTGAAGATGGTGTTATGCATATGAGGACATGAGTTGAAGGTTGACTATACCTCATGCTCCTCATCTTCTATAGCAATATTAGCAAATAACTCCCACTCTCCAATGTCTCTATCTCCATCTCTGCCCCTCTTTCTCTCTCTCTCTCTCTCTCTCTCTCTCTCTCTCTCTCTCTCTCTCTCTCGGTAATTTGAGCAGCTTACTCATTTTTCCTGTCTCTTTTGCTTTCCCCCTATTATATGTAGCTCTGGAGTGGTTGGAAAATGAATCAAATGTAATACTTAGGTGCAAGGATTGTATTGATGGGTTTCTTGGTTCGATTGAGAAAAATGGCTCCAATGTTTTTGTAGATTGGGTGAAAACCAACCAAATCAAAACTGTAAGTATTATGTACCTATCTCCCACAAAGAGACTATCCACTTCTGGAAAATTGTGATTTATGTTAGTATGAGTTTTTTTTACTCTGAATCTTGTAATGCCTTTGTAATTTGGTGTATATTTTGTTTTTGTTTTTTTTGAAGTTATTGGTTGTAGGGATTTGCACAGATATCTGTGTGCTAGATTTTGTATGTTCTGCATTGTCAGCAAGAAATCGTGGTTTCCTCACCCCTCTGGACAATGTGATTGTGTACTCCCGTGGCTGTGCGACTTATGATCTGCCAGTTTGTGTTGCCCAAACCATTAAAGGCGCCACAGCTCATCCACAGGTATATTGATATCGGACCATGCACTTCCTGAAATATAAGAACCTGTACTTGAAAGTTAATTAGAAAATTGTGGTGAGAATATGGTGAAATGGAGCATAGCATCATATCACACTTGTAGAAACTTTTTTATTATATTTCCACACTTGAATCGTAGCTTGTAGTAATGTGTGGATATTTTTAGGCAAATAAGCAATCATTGCTCTCAAAGATGCCAAGTATCAACGCATTCATTTCTGGAAATTTCTGTTCATGGGGTGCGTCGGGTTTGGTACTCCGGTTTTGAATGCAGCTTTAGAATAGGGGACTTCACCGTATTTCTTCCTATATGGCCATTTCTATGTTTTCTTGAAATAGCAAAATTCATGATTTGGACCATCATTTTGGTCTCAACATAATTTTGTTGAAAAACTATCGAAAACTATGAATGCTATTATTTCATTCAAGAATGTCCACATAGGCGCTAACTATATAGTAACTAACGAGAATCTTGATGCATTTGACGATTTCAATATATAAGTAATGTATTAAGTCACAGATGCTACAGATGACTCCAAAATCTATTTGCACCTAGAGAATAATTACTGTTAATCGCCTGTGAGCAAATATAGATATATCTGCTGAATGCATTCCTTCTTCATAATTCCCTTTTTATTTATCTTTTATCTGTTATTATTATTATTATTTTATTGGTGTGGCAGGAATTGATGCATCATGTTGGGCTTTACATGGCCAAGGGAAGGGGAGCCAAGGTGGTGTCTGAAGTGGTTTTCGACAACCTGTAAGAGCCCTGATCTTCACTTCCTCTTTGGTTCTTCAAACTCGAACTTTCTCCTAATATGGTGGGTGTCCCCACCACCATGTGCAAATTTTCCCCTTATCAGCATGCGTGTTATAAGAATTTATTAGATGTGTATATCTGCTTCATGTTTGGCCTTGAACTTCATGATATAAACAAGCTTCTTTGTGGATACAAGTATTTTCTTGTTTTTTTGTTGGACCTTTGGATGTCTTAATTAAAAAAAAGTTATGCTTCTATAATGAATACATTTTTGTTCACCCCAAAATTGCTCACCTTTGTTCACCCTCCTCTCCCACTGGGCTAATGCAGTGGGACTCATAATTAAATAATAATTAATTAATGGTTTAAAGTACTGGACCCCACTGCACTAGCCAATGGGAAAGGAGGGTGAGCAAAACTGCACTCATTCTATAATTAGTTGCTTGAGCATGAGGACCTAATTTGAATATTTGTAGATAGAGAATATTGAAAAGAAGTTGGGAAGCTGCAATCTTGAAAAGAAGAACTTCCTCCCCAGTAGAAGTTAAAAATATTATAGGAACTGAAAGAAGAGGAAAGGAAGTGACTGCCAAAATTGAAAATTTTGTTTTATTTATCACCGTATTTTCTTATCCTTTCTATTTTTTTCCACTGTTTCCTTATTAAACAAACAAAGAAATTGTTTTTGTTGGTGTTTTTCTTTTCCTTTACCTCACTACATGCATGAATCAAATAAAGCCTACTGAAAATTGTGAGGCGAAAGGAAGGAAATAAAAATAGATGAAACATAATTAATTTGTTCTTGAGTTTTACATGTCACTTTTCTTCTCTTTTGGGCAAGTCTCTTCCTGTTTTTTTTTCCCCCTTGATTTTCTACTATATTTGAAATTGAGAGTTTCTTATATTATTTAAGCATGGAGGAAAAGGAAAACACAAGAGAAATGATTTTTCTTTCTCTTTTATTTATTTTATTATTATTATTATTTTTTATTTTTATGTTGCCTTTTCCTTGATGAAATCCAACCAACCAAAGGAGTAAAATTTCAAGTAAAATTCATTTACAAGAACTTCTAGGAATCTTATCTCCAGGAATTGTCGACAGTGTCAATTTAGTTGTTGTGCCCTTGTATAGATTTGCCACAAGAGTAGTTGAGCCCTTGAATAGGTTTGCAAGAGTTGTTGAGCCTTGTGAAGTGTTTTGTCACTAGTTACTCTAAAAGCTTAAACTGTTAGGGAATGAGGCCAATAATGTATATCAAGCTTCAACACAATCCCTCACATGCGACCCTGTCTTGCATGTGGAGAGCCAACAAACTAAGCTCCATCGTAATGGAGACAACAACAACGTGCAAATATGCACCCAAGAACAAGGCCAAAGAGTTGAACCCAAGCTCTCATAGACAAAGCTCTGATACCATGCTAAGTCACCAGTTACTCTAAAAGCTCACATTGTTAGAGAATGGGCCTAACACTGTATATCAAGCTTCAGCATAAAGATTTGCAAATTTGTTTTCAATTGCTTCTTGATTGCATGATCGAAATTGTTGATCACCTTAAGCATATAGGCTAATTCAATGATCTTTTGGTTCCAATAAAAGTTCTAGGGTATTTGTGGAATGATATCTTCATAAGGCATCTTACCGGATATAAGCTATGTTACCTGGACTCTCCTACTACCCCCAAGTACCCGGTCCCCGTGTCCGACGCCCGTACCCAATAAGGACACTCGGATCCTCCACAAGTGATGTTGAAAAGGCAAGTAGAATCTTAAAAATTGTGGGCAAAGAGGTTTCTAACTATTGATATTAAGAAACATAGTATGTTTATACGTTCAGAAGGTGTCCGCATACCCATATCCAACGTTTAGATACATATCCCCGGATCCTAAGATTTGGATTTAGAGGAGGTCCGACACCTAGATACACACCCGCACCTGACACCCATACCCGAGTTTGGGTAACATAGGATATAAGTACATGCTCCGTTTGATTTTTTTGATATATACTGAGTGGGAAGAAAAAAACTAAAGAGGGGTAGAGACACTATCAAAAAAAGAAGAAAAATTGAGTTGTTATAGAAGTTGGGGAGTGTGGGGTTCCATCAACGACTAACTCATCATGTACAAAGTACTATCTCCAACTTTAAAACAGAAGCAAGTAAGGCTTACTTTTGTGAAAAATTAAAATCATATTAGAATGCATCATTAAAATAAGTTGAAAAAAAATGAAGATAATGTAATTAGAATGGGTGAGAACACATTCCGTCACTGCCCCTCTTTTTCAGTTTCAACTGATTTAAAGATGCATTCGAACACAAATTATTGTTTTTTATGTTATAGAGAAAAGCAAGTCTTGCTTCCTCTTTTAAGTTGGAGAAGGTGTTTTCATACAATGATCCAATTTTGGCTTCATGCCAGTGCTCCTCAACTTCTACACAAATAGCTTTTGTTGTGTCTTGTTTTAATCTCCATTTCTACCCTCTTTCTTTTGCTTTGTATATCCAAAGTATATAAATATTGATGCAATGATACCTAACTCAACTTAACTCAACCAAGCCTTTGTCCCAAATTATATTGGGTACATAAATCTTTTTTCCCCATTCCGCTCGGTCACTGACCATTACCTCATTTAACCTCCACATTATCAAGTCTTTCTTTATTATCTCTACCTGTATCATTTTTGGCTTTCTCCTTCCCCTAGCATTACCTTCAATGTGTATCTTATCAATATTGATACATGTACCACGGAAAAAGGTCATTTTCATACCAAAAACATTCTGATTCGAGAAGGAAAAGAATGGATAATTGCAAGACAATACCAACACAAACCAAAAGGCCCCATTTTCTTATAATTACAAACTCAAACCAAGTATATTTCACACCAACAACATACCCATATATCATCCATAAGAACCCAAAATTAATAATAAAAAAAAAAAAAAAAGATGAACGAAAAAAAAAGAAAAAGAAATTGGAATAATTTACATTGGAAATCCATGGTTCTTTCTATGAAGTGCAGGATTCATACAAGAGAAGATCGAATGCTTCTGTTTCTTTGGTTTAGTCCCAAATATAAAAGCCCTTAAAGGAACCTTAGACCGAGTCACCGAGTGTCTCAACTGAGGATAATTAGGATGCTTTGGACCAGAAAGCTCGTACTCATCGTTCAACTTCGCCAAAGTCTTCTCGATTTCAAGCTGGAGTGTACTTACATGATCAAAACCTACTTGGAATTCATCTCTAACCTTATTGTTCTCTTGTTTCATGTTCAAAACTTCACCTTGGAACTTTGCAGCTTGGTAACTAGTGAACTTCATTTCATCTTCTTCAACACCTTCCTTTAAAGCCATTGTTATATCTTCTTGGATGCTGCATAAAGATGTGAATCTACGCTGAAGTTCATCTTTTAGCACCGCGCTTTTCTCTAACCAGACTGTAAGTTCAGTCTGTATCTCTCTCAAGTGCTTATATGTAGCACGAACCTCGGATTTAAGGTCGGTTGTGATACTACTTCCCTCTTGCTTCATCTTTTCTTTTCTCTTGAATTTTAAAATTTCGTCTTGTAAATCTTTGACCCCGGTTTTGAATTTCTGTATCTGATGGAATGAAGTGCAAAATCTCAACCAGAAATCCAAGTTTTCGTCTAGGATTGCATCAATATTCATCCGAAGCTTCTCTTCAATTGGTGAGATGGTTTGACTTTCATCCACAAAAATCAACTTAATATCTTCTTCTTCCTTGTTAGCCTTCTGATTTGGTGATTCGGGTTTAGCACTTCGATCGTTCAAGATATCAGAGATTATCCGGATATTTTCTTTCTGATCTTTACTTCCATGGAAGTTTTCCTGCAAATTGTTCAGTTTCTGGCGCAAAGATTGAATCTCTTCGTCTCTCTTGGCAATAGCACCTCTCATTTCTCTTAGCTGCACTGTCATATCAAAAAGGCTGTCACAGTTTTTCTTCTCTACTTCACCGAGTTGCTTCTTCAGATCCTTATAATCCCGAAGAATCGCAGTATATTCTGTCAGTAGAATATTCTCTCTATCCTCTACCCCATTCAAGAGCATCTCTTTCCAGCTCAGCTCATTTTTCTCTCTTGCCAGTTCCTCGGTTTGAAGAAGACTATTCATTGTTTGGGACAATTCATTCAGTGATTTTGGCATCTGCCCCTTTACAGAAATGGCTTTTGGACCATTATTTACAGGTTTGCCTAGAACCTGTTCATGTTTATCCTCAACTGCTGCTTTTTTCAAATATCTAGGTTTAACAGAATTTTCTTTTCTCATATCTTCTTGCACTTCAGCTTCAACAACGGACGCTTCTTCTTCCTGGAGTGACTCTGTAATCTCAATCTCTTCATCAGGTTTCACACTATGCAGTATCTCGGACAGCTGATGAAGATTGCAGCGAGCTTCGGTGAAATGTGTGAGGAGGTTATTGTTTTGGTTTTCAACATTCTCATTTAGATTTTGAATGCCTTTCAACTTTGTCTCCATTTCCCTCAACTTTTCAGTCAAGTTGTTTGCGTCTTTGATCAAATTTGCCTTTTCAGCTTGCAAGTTCTGAATTTGAGCATGAAGATCATCGTTTTCAGTTCTCAATCTGTCAATAAGAGCAGTCTGAGACGAAACTGCAGATTCTAGGCTCACCACCTTATTCACTAGCTCATCGATCTTCTCTGCCATTTCAGACACGGTGAGAGGTTCTTCGGAATCTGAATAAAAGTGTTCCTTAATCTTATCCCGTAAAGCCTCTAATTCCGTCATCTCTAGCTTCTCACTATCCGTGTCTAGGCTCAAGCTTTGTTGTGAACTCTCTTCTGCTTTTACCGTCTCACCTTTATCATGATTAGGAAGAAACTCGTGCTTGAGGGAATTTAATTTCTCCTGAGCATCCTCCAACCGTGTGTACTCATCTCTTGCTTCCTCTCTCGATCTGTCTTGTTTCTCGTGCAACCGATCTAATGTCTGTTGGCATGACTTCAAAGCTGTCTCTACCATCAATTTTCGAGCCTCGTCATCATCGATTACCGTGCCAACATTGAATTCGTCTTGCAAGCTGAAAACTCTCTCCTGCTTTTTGGTAATCTCCTTCTCTATTTCCCAAAACTTTGCAAGTCCTGTTTCGTATGAGCTCTTCTCAAACTCCTTTACGGTTTGTAGTGCCAAAATTTCTTTCTGAAGCTTGTCGATCTCTTCAAGTGCCTCGGCTTTGCTCAATCCAGATTTTGTATTATTTGCTGGTTTTGGTGACTTCTTAGCTTGTAGTTTATTTGATGTCTCGGAAGTTAGAACACCCTTCAAATCTCTACTCGGAAAATTCGGAACTTTTGGGACATTTGTTTCTGAGACCTGCGAAAAATTCTTGGGCATTTTAGGAAAATTACTTTCGTCTTCCTCGTCCATCGCGAACTGAACTTGCTCGGGGAAGACGGTGGCAATGGTGGTGTTGGCATTTTGGAGCTCGGTTGATATGTGATCATACCGTTCGGCTAATGCTCGGAAAGCTCGGTACGACTCTTCGACAAAGCTTATCAATTCTGGTCTTTTTTTGTAGTACATTTCTGCCCTTTTGGCAAAGGAGTCTCCATCTTCTTCAATGAGTTTAAGCACATGTTGGACCTTCTCTTCCATATCTGCATTTCCATAGAAACTAGTCAGAGTTGGATGGTTATATCTAAACTTGTGAACTTCATGAATCTCAAACTGCGATTTTGATATTGAATTCTTTCCTGAATTGTTGTGAAGCTGATGAGTGATACGGCAAGAGATAGATACAAGAAGATATAGGTGAGTCTCAATTAGTTTCTTGATCAATTGTTGTCATGCGTCAAATGGAATCTTAACTACAAGACAGAATCATAGTGCAGATAAATTATCTTAAAAAATATCAGGACTAGGTGAAACTTTGAAATTGCTTGAAACTGAAGGAATTGTGAAATGTATTAATTAATTGATTAATTAATTTGTTTTTATGTTTTGTTTGTAAAATAATCAATTTTGGGTTTCATAGAGGGCGAACCTCAGCAGAATAGTATGGTTGCTCTCCATTGTGATCTGAAGGTCACAGGTTTGAAATGTGGAAACTACCAAAATTGGGTGAACAAAAATTCTCTCAGGTGTATTGCAGAGGTTGTTGATTCGAGTGGCTAGGAATGGTAAGATTTTCGTTTTCTAAGCGGAACCCACTCGTGGGTTTCTCATAATTACCAAAATAAAAACTAGAGGATTTAAAAAAAAAAAAAAAAAAAAAAAAAAAAACAAACAAACATTATCAAATCATTGACTTTGCCTTGTCCTTGATCACTCCAATTTTCATCCACTGATATATAGACCATTTCCACGGCCCATATGGTATTAAAGATATGTACAATGTGGGGGTTTGAGAATAGTTAGGAAAATATGAACTACTCCTATATAAATTGTTCTTGCTCTTTGATCTATTTTCTATCAGCACATAGGATTCAGGTTAGATTCTTGAGCGTCGTGAATTGGAAACGCGGAAACAGCCTCTCTGCATATGGATAAGAAACATGCATCTAATGATCCCGAGACCCCAATCTAATTCTAGAATTTTATGTCATTCCATTCAATGTCCTAGAAAAAAGCTACCAAAATAAATCAAACGCAAGACAAAAACCATTGTGCCCAATTTTCTCTAGAACCAAAACATCGACATCCTAGAAAAAGCTATCTAGTTAAAAAGATTTAGGGTATCTTTGGAATCACTGCACAAATATTAGTCTATTAAGATCAATTTTAGTAAGCACTTTAAAGCCCCCAAAGGACATCCAATTGTGACATATATGGGAAGGAAATTATTAGGAATTTCAGTATTTTTTATTTAATGTAATTTTTTTAAAAAAAAATCTCGTTGCACCCTTCTGCTTCCTGCTTTTGTTTAAACGCAAAAATATCAAAGTTAATCCTAACGGGTCGCAGATGATAGAGAAATAATGTTATGGCCTGTTTGGTTGTTTCTTCAAATTGAATGGTTCTATTCAAATTTTGTATAAAAGTTAAAAGGCAAAATTTATCACCATGAATGAATCCATTTACAAATATAGGAGATTTCACCATATTTCTTCTTATGAGGCAATTTGTTCATTTTTCTAGAATACCAAAATTTATGATTGCAAGCATCATTTTTGAGACGATCATCCGTTTTCTAAATGAAACCATTCATGCTTTTCATCTTTTTATATAAAATTGTCTATGAAAACATGAATGGAATTATTTCATTCAAGGACAACCAAACCGGCCCTAAACGAATTTAATAGGGTTTGATTGAATCAGAATTCAGAATATGAACTCAAAAGTAGATATATAACTCAAAAATGACATTAGAAACCGAAACAACCAAAAACCAAAAGAGGTTGAGATTCTTGAGAATAGGAAGAAGAATACCTTGAAGGCTTTGTTCGAGCCATTTGGATTGCTTAGTCCTGATGTGACTTGCCCACCACCATGAATATGCATTGCTTGCTGCTCTCTGCAACATCTCTCCCTCTCTCTCTCTCGTTAAACAAGAACCCTGTAGGCTGTAACTCTTTCTCTCTCTAAACAAGGATAGATTACATAGAACCTATCATCATTTAGGATGGGAAAGAGTTCCTAAAAGATATTAGAACACAGATATTTAAAAAAAAAAAAAAAAATTCTAAAAGGAAGGCATGGGATGAAAGTGTGAACTGGAGCACGTTCCTAAAAGATATTAGAACACAGATATTTAAACTTTTTTTAAATTTCTTTTTTTCTAAAAGGAAGGCATGGGATGAAAGTGTGAACTGGAGCACCATCTAATTATGGTGTTTATGGTAGGGAGGTACTTTCGCGCGAAATGTGTGGTGGACCCCTCATTGAAAGAGAAGTTATTAACTGATATGGTTACAAGACATATAATTGAGATGGTGGGATATTTCAATCATACAGGGTCATGTGATTTTAAAGAGTAATCCAAGGAGTACAATTATCTCTATCTCTTTCTTAAGTGACACTGTAGTGTTCGGTTAAATTTAATGGACTCCAATGTCACTTAGAAGAGAGATAAAGATGGTTGTAAATAAGTTGTAAGAATGAGTTGTTCTCTATAATTACCAGATTTTAAAAATTGAGTGCTTATGACAAACGATGCTAGGACATGACACTACGGTCATGTGGAGAATTCTCTAATACAACGAAGCGGTTTGGTCATATCATAGAATCAAAACTGGAGTATAACGTTTTGTCATATTGAGTATATAAAATTTTGAGACAAGCAAAATTACAATAAAAACCACAAAAGTCATACCTATGTTATAAAGTAGTGCACCCATGTGATTTCTATAGTTGTTTTAGTATTGGCCTCAACGCATTGTTCCTTGGTCACCAAATATTGTACTAAGTGTAATAAAACATTCTATCCAGTTCAAGGTCATATGATATGACTAAGTTGCATGGTTGTATCATAAAATTTTCCCTTGTCATGACACTGAGAAATAGAAGCCATATGGTCTTATAGCATCTTCAACGCAAAAAGTTATTTTATATCTTTTAAATTTATATTTTAGCAATGTTATAGTGTCAAAAATTTATAATTTGACAATTATGCTCCAATGCAAAAAGTCATCCAAAATGTCATTTTTTTTGGCACAAAAGCTATTAATCTAGTACATTGGGCAGTGTGTTTTGTACACAAATTTTGTCACAACTAATAAAAATTGATATTTTTTTTTTATACAAAAGCAATTGATGTTGTACATTGAATTGTTGTTGTGCATTAGGAACGAAAAATAAGAAAAAAGAACAATGGCCAAAATTTGACAAAAGCCAAATGTTATGCTATATTTGAGAAAGTAAATGACTTTCTCAAATTTTGGCAATACAAATGACATTGCATTGGAGCACATATTTTGTGCAACTTTTCAAATTATAGCTTTGATAATGGATTTGACTCTAGCATTGGAGATGCTCTTGGAGAGCATTTTTGCTCGCTCAGACTTCATTGGATGATACGTGTTCCATTTCATTTCCATTTTGCTCCTCTAATATCACCGGAATTACTGGAATGAGACAAATGTCACTCAATACAGATTTGTGTAATGGGTGGACAAAATGCTCTCTATGATACCATATGATTTGGGGCACGCCACATGGGCCACATCATCATACGACATGGTGCGCTATGATGCCACTGAATAATTTCTCGGTCAGAGAAAACCAAAAAAAGTGAGGTTGCCAACCAATCAGAGATGACTATGTGAACGTGGCATCCACTGGGTTTGCCAGGGTGGCACTCTGCTAAAAGTAAAAGAACCCTTTTTAGCTTTAGACTCTTCTTTCACACATTTGTCTGAAAAGCGTATTTTTAGTTCTATAGAGTTTGGTTTTGAGAATGAGCAGACGTCGATACCTGCATTAGTGTTTTTAAGCAGTCGGTGGTCTCTCACATCTTCTTTTGCTAAGATTTTTTAAGGGGGAATTAGTTAAAATTATATTATGATAAGATTTTTTAGTTTTAAGAACAAATTGTTTTTTACTTTAATGAAAGATTTTTATTATTTTTTGTTACAAAAACGTCCTTCTGTTCATGCACTATTCACGGCCACTGTTCACTTTATTTAAACCTATGACTCCACTTAAAATCGCAAGTGAAAATTTTCCTTAATATTTTAAGCCCAATTTCAATGAAGTTTAATAAAATAAGTGAAATGTCATTTAACTTAATATATAATGTTCCACTAAAGTTTGTAATTGCACTTAAGTTTAACAAAATAAGCGAAATTTTACTTAACTTAATATATATTGTTCCACTTAAGTTTGCAATTTCAGTGAAGTTTGTAAATTCGCTTAACAAAAGGGAAATTTCACTTAAAATTTTAGAAATGTCACTTAAAAATATTAAGTGAAACTAACTTACTATAAAATTCGTAACATACAAACCTCATACCTGGTGATGGTTAAGCGATGGTCGTGAAGTTCTAGCGAAGGTTGTATGGTGGTTGTCAGAGTTTGTTGTGTTGGTGATGGCAACGACAACGGCGACGGCGACGTAAGAGTTGATCATATCTGGATCTAGATCCTGATGATGATGGAGATCTAGATCGACTTGGTGAACGGTGACGATGGCGTTGGCGGTGCTAGGTGGTGATGGAGGTGAGCAAGTGATGGAGATCTAGGTCTGAATCTAGATCGACGCCGGCAACGGCCGTTGGTGAATGGTGATAATGTTTGCGGTGGTTGCGATGGTGGTGCTCGATGGCGATACAGTAATGTGGCGATTGTGAAGAGCGACACGAGCGATGGTGGTTATTGGCGACAACATCGATGGTAGAAGCCGCTGACACGCGAATATTCTTGTGTGCTCTTGTGCAATACCCAAGTGTAGGTAGACGTGCAAGTAGTAACTGGTAAGACCAGGTCGATCCCACAGGAAATGTGTTGACCTATTAACTTAGACTAAACTCAAAAGAAAGGGAAAAAAAATTCAATAAGATTTAATAATGGTGCAGAACACAAAGTTCCACAAACTAAGACTACTAACGAAAGCAATTTGAATTAAACTAAAGAACTAAATAGCTAACTAAAGCAATATTTCAAAACAGATTTTTCTTAATAAAAGGAAGTGTCGGGATCACACAAATCCACTGTGACCCAGCCATCTACCATGCAGTTACATTGAAGCACTAAGGAGTACATTACCTACAGTATGCCGTATTTCTCTTAAAATAAAGAATCCATAGCCCTTTCATGTCCGGGACTATGTCATCACAGTTAACTTAAAACACGTGAAAACAGTTTAATTCAATAGTTAAGACTCGCACCTACAATGGTGTTAGCATTGAAGGTGGTTTGCAAAATATATTGAAAGAAATTGCCTTAGGGCCTTGATTTTAGAAACTGTTTTGACAAACTGAGCATTTAGGGACAGTATGATAACAAATCTCAAAAACAAAAGGTCCTGAAATACTGCAGGGAACATCCTCAAGAATCAGAGAGTTCGATCGATCGACGATCGTTCGATCGATCAAAAGCCTTCATCCCTCAATCGATCGAAATGTCCTTCGATCGCTTGACTATCTCTGGTTCGATCGATCGAACTACCTCCGATCGATCGAATACAGGATTTATTCTGCTGCATGGCAGAGGCTGGAGATCACTGTTTCATTGTGTTCTCCCAACCCTAGGACTACTCAGACATCGTCTGGAGTATCACAGAATGGTTTTTATCATATGAAAACATTAAGGCTTTGTTTGGATGGGAGTTTTGCATGAAAACTATGAGAACTAATGATATAAACTTGTCTAACATGCAATACTACTAAGTTAACGATTTACACTATTCTACACTAAGTGCAGAATATAAATAAACAGTAGAGAAGTAACCTGGAACGAAGAACTTTATCAAACCTTAGAGTAATCAAGCTATATGAACCAAGAATCAATGGAAAACCTACAAAACACCAAGAAAGACTCTCCACTCTCTCTAAAACTGATAAAAAGCAAAAATGGGCGTCCTTTGGGACGTATACAATGCTCATATATATAGAAAACCTAAAGGCTAGGGTTACAATTCCGCAACTGCTGCGTACGCGAAAGTTTCTGAAAATACCATGTTCGATCGATCGACCATTTCTCGATCGATCAAACATTTGGAACTCAAGCGCTTCAACCTTCTTTAAGCGATCGAACCTTCGATCGATCGAACTATAGTCGATCGATCGAACTTCAAACTTTAGCTTTGAATTTTTTTGTCTGCACTACAGCATTCCAGTTGTCCTGACGTTCATCTCTCTAGTCCACACAGCAGAGATCTGCACAAACAATAGCTAAAACAATACAACTTATCATAGATTAATCACATTGTATGAAAACTAGCCTTGTAATGCAAATTGCAGATAAAACGGGAAGTTGTGATTAAAACCAATGCAATTCTTCCTTTTAGCACGGTTGTATTTTACAAATACCCCCGCTTTGCAGCCGCTATGGCGGTGCACGGTGGCAGTAACTATGGTGGAGAGAGAGAGAGAGAGAGAGAGAGAGAGAGAGAGAGAGAGAGAGAGAGAGAGTTTGTAAGCCCAGAGATGTATAACAAAGTAAGTTCCATCTTAAGGGACTTTTAAACAAACTAAGATACTTTTTGGACCCTAAACTCTTGAGAGTAGGTTTTAGGAATTTTCCAACAATTTTCTATATATATATATATATATATATCAGTCAAGCTTTAAAGATGACTCCCTTTATTTATTAAAGAGAGTGCCTCTGTTTTCGCCGTTAAATCCAATTTTTAAACACAATCCGACAGTCAAAACAGAGGCCCTCTCTGGAGAATTTTCGTATATATATATATATATATATATATAAGGGAGGAACGCCTTTTGCTTCGAAAAAATAAAATTAAATCCAAGGGTCAAGATTTCATCTCAATTATAACTATACATCTTTTTTTCTTTTTTTCTTTTTTTTTTTTTATAGTGAAATTATAACTATACATCTTAGTTGTCCTAAAGATGTGACATTTTGGACCAGTGATCCATACCGATTCAAAGGTTCAAATTTGGTCTCACTCTTCAAATTTTGATGATTTTGAATTTTAAAAACATAGAGGGGACTACCACATTAGACTGGCTCTGCCCTTGCTGCTATTGAGCTATCGCCGCTTTTGGACAATCACCCCACCACCGTTACCACGACCACAGGACACGTCCACCACCATTGGACTAGCGTTGGCTCCCGTCACCATTTACTGTTGTCCCCATTCCTCCCTGCCGACGTTGCTAGACAACTACCCCCACCGCGAGAGCATTGCGGCTGCCGAACCACCCTCAACACACACACACACACACACACACACAACCCCAACCCCTAACCCCTAACCATCATCCTCTACTGCTATTGCCGTCGTCACCACCGCCGCCTTCATCACTTTGTCATTATATAACCATCATAGAGGTAGTTAGTCAAAGTAAATTGAGAAAGAGGGGGAAAAAAAAGAAGAAAAAAAGAAAAAAAGAAAAGTGAGTCAATTGACTACGGAATTAGGAGCAATCAGTGTAATTCACCAGGGGAGGGATTCTTGGTCGCGCGTTGCGCCAGTCACATTGGGCAGCACTCAATGTGGTATATGCATAACCACACAAAAAAAATTTGGTTGAACTTTTTTACACACACAAGAAAAGAATTAAAAAAAAAAAAAGTGCGGCATAAACACAAATGTGGCCCTGCATCATGGCCCACATGGGTGCTGCTGCCCATTTGGATGCCCCAAAGCGCTGCCGACAATCCTTAGGCAATTCACTGTCATCGTTTGGATGCTCTTGAATGAATAAGTTTCATTAAGACCAACTCCAAGGGGACTTGGGTATTATGGCTAGGACAATTTACTAACAATTGCCAAAACTGCCTAATTGAATAGTGAAATGGCTAGTTCACTCCAACAAGGCTAATCCAAATGACTAAAGCATTTTTTTTTGGTTATACTATTTTTTTTTAATCGTTTGGTGTAGTGATTTTGTGCGATGATATTAGTGTCGGGGTCCAAGGAAGGAGGAGGGGCACAATTCGAACCGTGGTGATGAGCGTGACATGGAGCGCCCTTTATCAATCGGACTAAGTCTTTTACTCTCTTTTGATCATATATTTATTCAACTAATGATCTAAGTTGGTCGGCACCAACTCTCCCACCCTTTAGGCGAATGTTCAAACCCCTCCCCTTTAGCAATAAAATATAAGCACATAATTTTTGTAAATCACATAAAACATCTAATCAATTTATAAACTCAGACCAAAATATTTTGAATAATGACCTGTTGAAATTCAACATTCAAATTAGTGGGCTTAAATTAGAAATCTAAAATTTACAACCACATGGCAAAATAAGATTTTAAAAGTTAAACTATAAATCACCCACTTCTAGACTTCTAGTTGAACAAAGTTTAGATCATAAACCAAACCCAAATTAAGGAAAACAATTACTTAACCCCAACCAAACCCAAAATATGTAACACAATTATTTAACCCAAGTTAAGTAAAGCCCAATCCACCATGTGCCTTCTTCTTGATAGGGGAAGACAAAGCAACGCAAGAGAGAGAGATTACAGAGGCCGTTTTCTTCACAGCCTTCATCGTCAATGCAAAGAGACAGAGACAGAGACAGAAAAAGGAGGAGATGATGAAGAAGATATGCTTTCTAAATCTTTTATTGCCAAAAAAAAAAAAAATGTTTGAAAATTACTGTTCATAACCGTGGGAATCCAAAACCTTGGGAGACCAACGGTCATGAACAGTAGTCGCAGGACTTTTTTGCTCATTCATACAAAACCTCTGCATTATGGCCCATGATTTTCTATTTAGAAATTTTGCCTATTCGGATGTGTGGTGCGTTGAAGATAAATTTCTAGGATTTCTCTTGGCATTTTGGTGGTTGATGCATAGCCTGTTGGAGTTGCTCTAAACATCTTCCTCTTATCTCGAGTGTTCTTGAATGAACAAGTTAAGAGCAAGATTGTAAGATAAATTAGTCAGTCAAAGTTATTGGACCATTTATGTACCACACGTGTCAAGTAAACGGTGTTTTACATGTGGACCGACCACAATTCAAAACACTAAGAAAAGTACCTAACAAAATGCATCCAAATCATTTCCATACTATTATGCCTTTGCATAGAAAAAACATTATTTTATTTGCAAATCAAAAGAAGAAGGAAGCTTTTTCTCTCCCACAATCCATCCAATTCTCTCTTCCAATCTGTCCATTTTTGGACCAACTGAAATTCGAAGACCCGGTGAGAAGAGGCATCATTCCCGTCTTTATCTTACTCTTTCTCACCCTCCTCTTATCCATCATCCTACCCAACCAATGATTATATCCTCAACCTGCATACTACACATAAGAGTAGCATAGGCCACATCTGAATCGAGTCCAGATCGTCGGCAGCACCATTGGTGCTGACGAGATGAAAGCACCTTGGCTGCTACCGAGGATCCCTAGGCCATGTGAATCACTGCATGCACTCTTGGTTTCATAACTTTCCTTGTTGCAAAAATTTTAAGATCAAACTACCCTGATCTGTTGCAAAAATAAGGAATCACACTTTCTGCCATCAAAGAAAATGTTGCTACCTTTCAGAAACTCGAGGCCTATCTGACAAATAGGAAACCAAGCAGTTCCAAAGAACTGATCATTGTAACAATTCATCGAAGCAATGGAACAAACATGGTCAAGCATGGCACACAAGTATGAGTAACAGATTCCCGGACTACTCGGTTAAACATTCTGACCAATGCAAGGAAATGCAGACAAATGATCGTATTCTAGTAGAAACAGAGAAGTTCATACAGGCTAGCCCGGGATTTGACTTCTTGAGAAAGGAAGAGAGTTATTTACAGCAGCAGTAAGTCAAAACATACACTTGTTTTACACACAGTGGATTATTTTTTTGTTTTTTTGTTTTTTTTTTTGGATCAAGATACAGCACAGCGTCAGTATTCACAACAAAGAATCTGCACCATTATTCAAGTTTCCCCGTCAAGGTCCAGGTCAGACACAAGCCCAACACCTGGTAACCTGAGAATGTAGTTTCTTCTTCTTTTTTATTTATTTTTTTATTTTTGAAGTCTCTTCCATTCTATAGTTCTAACTTCTAATCTATAGCCCCATAACAAAGTCAGTTCTTCAGATCATCACCAGAGAGTGAAGTAGTAGTCAGCAAGGAACACCATGAATCATTCGGCTTCAGAAATTCTGAAGAGAAGAAATCCACTGCTCCATGTACTTTTTGCCATCTGCAAATCAAACCAAAATTCATAGACTGACTTACCATTGGTGCCGAATATTGGACCATTAAGAAAATAGATATACAAGATCTTTCTCTTTCATCAATGTAAAAAAGCACATACTGAAAAACTTGCTCACCCAATTCAGTTTATGTTTAGTTAAAAAAAAAAAAAAAAGCTCAGAACTCAGAAGAAATAATTGTCATAAAAAAGTTACAACAGCTTGAAGTTCCAGTCAAAAATGAGAAATAACACTGGTCTCTCACGCCAGGAAGACAGAGAACCACAGTGAAGTATTTAAGCTTATCCAACAAGTTAGAGTACAAATCAACATCTCGTGGCCCCAAAAGGAATCTAATTTGAATTGATTGTAAGTGATTGTAGAATGAAAAACCAATGTGCTTTACGACATCCAACCATTAAGAGATGATCTTCTGTTTCATCAAATGTAGGAACATACTAGAAAACTCAATCACATGATCCAGTTAATATTTAGCATAAATACGCCCAGAAGAAAGAATTAAAACCAACAAATTACAAAAACTTAAATTTCCATTCAATAGCAAATAGTAACACTAGTTAAGACAGTTCCAGAACATTCCAAAGTGGACTACCCAAGCTCAGCCAAAAAGTTGAGTTGATAACAAGTCAAAGCCTCGTGTCTAAAACAAAAGACAAGCTTGAAGATCTATTTAATAATCATGACATATTGCTGAAATTTATCAGCCCAAAGACAACTATGGAAAGAGTAGGGCAATGTAACATCTCAAGCTTAAGGAAGTTCTCACTTCCCCTATATATTATCAACTTTTTTCATAATGGGGTCTTTTCTTTTTTGGGAGAGGGGTTGTTAATGCTTGATATAGTATTTACCAAATTAAGTTGGAAATAATAAGAATAGCTGCTTAAGTGAAATATTTCTATGCAAGACAAAGTATGCCGCTAATTGCATGACATGGCAAGTAGTGCTTTGCACATGATCAAAATCAACATGTAATAATCAATCTCATTACCACAAAATTGCATCTATTTTTCTAGCATAATTCTTTCCTCATAAGAATTGAACTATTAGAACAATTAAATCTCAAAGCATAATCAGTAAAGATCAGGGAATTTACGACCGTGCCTCAAGCACCATATGAATGTCAAAATGGTTTCTTAGAACATTTAGTAAAATCGAATTCTACCTCTTTACAGTTGACAGTCAGCCAAGCCATTGCATTAAACCATACACACAATACCGAGACCACAGAAATTGTTACGAAAGCAAGTAATAAATCTACAGACTAAATAAAAAAAAAAAATCACTCTTACCAGCAGAATAATCATTTGGAAGGTTCTTGATGGCATTCAAGAACTGATCATTTGGCGACTCCCCCAACTCTTTACAATCACGCCTATAGCAAGGAACCAACACTGCAAAACTATCGTCTGCCTCATCATCACTCTGGAAATCAGGGGCGTGTGGTTCCAGCCACCCGATCGACCAGTCCGAGTCTTCGGATTCAGACCCCGACAAACAGAAACCGTCCGATGGCACCAATACAACATCATAGTCCTTAACAATTCTCCTTTCTTCCCTGCTTTTCCATTTCGGCTTAACCTTTCTCGACGGTGGGGCAATCTTGGCCCCCTTAACCGATCGAAATTTCACCGTTTCTGGTTCCCTAACACCCAAACTCCAGTCAGAAGAAGAGTTTAGAGAAGACCCATTAGAGATAGGCTCTTTCTCTTTCCCACCCCACAACCACCACGACAACGGGGTAAAGGAAATCGACATTTCCGCCAATGGCCAGTGGGAAGAAGATGAAAATCAAAAATTCGATAAACGAGTGTCTAAATTCTCCGAATTGGGGCAAAAAAAGAATTAGGAAGTGGAAACACAGAGGAATTGCAAGTGGTTGCTGCCTAGATTAGGCAATGGTTAATTAATTCATTAAATCAAGTAAACCAAACTGGGGGAAGTCATAAATACTATTCAAACAATGCATTAATCTCATCTATATAGCTTGAAAAACCAAAGCTTTGGAAAGGTTAAAAAAAAAACATCATCAAATGATATACAAAATCTTCTTTAAATTTTCTTCTTCTCACAATTACTCATACAATACAACTACTTATTTTTAAGATCAGATATACTACACAAACAAGTAATGATTTGAGCACACCATTGTCATATATAGGGATCTTCAAAAATGAAAACTAAAGTAGTAACAATTAATCAAACCCCTCAAGCCAAATTTAAACAATCAATCTCTTCAATGGCTAAAAATAGTAAACAAAAAAAAAAAAAAAGCATATCAAAGTATCAAACAGAAGTCAAAATCGACTGAACACTCCAAAGTAACTCAAAGCACGACCGAAAGGATGTGGAATTGGATGCTTTTAAATCCGAAAGCAGATGAAAAAAATTTCAAAGTTGAAGAAAAAACTTGAATCGAGACATAGAGGAAAAAATCGAGGGATCGTCAAGAGGAAGTTATCGAGAAATCAAAAAGTGACACTACCGGAAAAACTGAATTTCATAGCGGACACTGAACTTCGTCACGAAATCAAACAGTTGTGTCGCCGATTAAGCCGAAATTTCCACCGGAAATCGGAAGTTCCAGTCCAATCAGACGGCGACGCCGCCGGAGATTAGAAACTCTCGCCGGAAAGAGAAAGAACAGTGAAATTACAGGGACTGAAGTTCGAAACCTAGCTCTCTCTCCAGCATCCCCATTCTCTCTCTCTCTCTCTCTCTCTCTCCCTCTCTATCTATCCGAGAATTCCACTTGTCGATATATATAAGCTCGTTTTTGTATACGTGTTCATAATATAGGCTTAAATACAAAACACGCCCCTGAAGTTTGGTCTCTCTTATTTTAGTCCCTATAATTTTAATTGCGCTAATATAATTTTTAATTTTGTTATTATTTATAGAAAGAAATAATAGAGTATAAATGTCCAATTTTGTGAACAAAATTTTTTTTTTGAATAGAATTCATACATTATTATATACAATTATACTAAAAAACGGGTGAGGAGATTAGTGATATTTCATTTTTGTCTCTAAAAAACGTAACAGTGTATAGAATATGAGTAAATTTTATCAATTTTTTTTATTTATAGAATTTGACATTTGAATCATAATTTGTAATTGGAATAATAAGGATTAAAAATGAGATATATATTATGATTAAACTTTTCAATGAGTTTTGTTAATATGTACCTTTAAGGCATATGTTAAAGTTTTAAAAGTGAAAATAAACATGAGAGACAAACATTAAAACTCACACCAAAAATTGAAACTCACATAATATCACTTACTTATTTCTACTTTTAAAATATTAACATGTCTTAA
Organism: Hydrangea macrophylla; assembly: GCA_033977485.1. Taxonomy (NCBI): domain Eukaryota; kingdom Viridiplantae; phylum Streptophyta; class Magnoliopsida; order Cornales; family Hydrangeaceae; genus Hydrangea; species Hydrangea macrophylla. The sequence continues at coordinate 90,617,169 of CM066986.1, forward strand.
AATCACATATTAACAAAACTCAATTTTAATTGTGCTGTACCACACTGAGCGGTTTAGATTTTAGAGATGCTGTTGGGGCCGTCCAATCAAAGAATGGTCAATCCAATCATACAATTCAGGATTGAGAACCTGAGAATATTAAATGATTAAATGGTTCTACACGAAGAACGTGGGACCAGGGGTAACCTCAAAGGGACAATTTGCTGACATTTTTTTTGGCTAAGAACAATTTGCTGACATGGGTGGCTGTGAAATCAATCATTTCTTATTTTGCGGCTCAAACAATTGCCACGTGTGAAGTGTGTCATCCTTAGGTTTTTCAAAAGTCTTGTTTGCACATCCCCACCTGCTTTGCTAAGAGTAATTATTGTGCACATTTTGGGTAAAGTTATTGTGAGAAGTTTTCCACATGAGAATGCGAAATTTAACCGTTGGATGAGCATCTAGTCACAAGATTCTCTTCAGATTTCTGAGAATCTTAAGGCTAGATGTTCATCTAATGGTTAAAACCCGCTTTCTCATGTGAGAAGCTTCTCACAATAAAATTACCCACACATTTTATGTGCACATAACATTATTCCTTTGCTAATTCTTTCACCTTGACCTTTATCTTTTGAACAAAAAAAAAACCCTTATTTTCACAATTCTTAGGGTAAATTATGCTCACTTCCTATGAAGTTTAGTATTTTATCACAAATCTCTTAAAGCGTTTTTGATATGACACTTACCTCTAAGGCTAAACAAAAAAATGGACAAATTAAACCAGTCGACCAAAAATCGACCGTATCGAACAATTTTGGTCAATGTAAAACCATTTCAGTCAATTCTTGGTTTGGGGTTTTCAGAAAAATGAATTTCAATTCGGTGTAAACCCAAATCGTAACTTCTTGGCCAACCAAGGCACCACACCAACATCGTTGACAACAAATCATCACCACCGACAACACACCCTCAACCAGGTTTTTGCTCTCCTTACTTTTCCACTTTAATGGTTTTTGGGTTTGTTAGAATTTTATGTAACAATTTGTCAATTATGCGCTTTCAAGTTTTCAAGATTTGAAGATTTTTTAGTGGTTTTGGCAAGTTTTTGATTTAGTGTTTTTGATTCCATTATAAATCATAAAAGGCATTCCATACTATCACTTTGGTGAGATGAACTCAAGATAAAAATTTGGGAATGCAGATTTCGAACACACCCCCGACAAACCGACCAAAATCGACACCCCGAAACCGACTAGAAACTGACCAGCTTTGGTAGTTCGATGTACATATTATGCAAATCGAGAGCATCGATTTGGTGTGAATTTGTTGGGTATACCCCTAACCTTTCCAACGTTGTCACCGGTGGGTCCACGATGCCACATTAATTCAATATATACACTAATCATGTTAATTAATGCATTTAAATAATATAATTAACTCATATTTTGGGTACAGGTGTTACAAGATGTATAAATAAAGAGTTTTGATTGGATTGTGATAGCGCATCAGCAAAATAATCGTTACAATGAATATTTTCTCGATTTAAGGGATATGTTTTCTTATCTCATTTAATCAATCAAGGGGTATATATATTAGTCACGAAAAAAAACCTAAAAACATAAATAAGGGATTTAGATTACATCCAGTCTGCAAATGAGGGACGTCTTAATTTTAAAGTATTTTGCAGGGGGTTTTACCATTATAGATGGGGAATGAGGGATTTTATGATAAAAATCTCAATTTTAAAACTTTAAAACACAAAAAAGGGAAAAATCCTACAATTCAACAAAATACTTTTGTGGTAACAATGTGTCGGGTTGTTGTAATTTTGGTGCCAATTAGTAGTAGCAATCTTTTTAATATGCCATTGTAATAGCAATGTGTCATTTGATAGTATACTTCTTAGGTACCACTTGTTAGGAACAATTTTTATATTGAAGTAATCAAGTCCCATAGTGTTGTAACTTTAGTGTATGCATCACTGTTTGCTTGTAGTTTTTTGCGGGTGTACCAGAACAAATAGTGGTTCAAGAGTGCAAACTAATTTCCTAACATGCTTGTGTGAGTGATACACAAGACTTGAAAAATCTAACTTCTAACAAGTGATTGTAAAAGTTGAGTAGAAAAGTACCCTCACCTAAAGGTCCCTAGACAGTGTTGAAGCACACAAGCCTAGCAAGTGATGAAAGAGAATAAAAGAAATTAAATAAAAACTGTCACAGCCTGGTCCCACAATAGCAGAACCGGAGCCCATGGCACGCAACCGAGGCAAAACCAATTCATTAACGTTCCCAAAAATTAGTTTAAGAACACGCAGCGAAAAAGAAAAACACTTCATTTTTAAAACCAGGAATCCAGTCGACTGTACCTCGTGCCCAATCGACTGAGACTGGTCTAGCAAAAAGTTTGATTTTTGAAACATAATCCAGTCGGCTGGGGTGCCAAATTCCTAGTCGACTGTTCTGTTCGGTCGATTGAACTCCAATCAAGCAGCTGAAAGATAACTTCTGAAAAACATAAACCAATCAACTGTAATTGATGCAGTGTCTCGCTCACAAAAGGAGTCCAGTCGATGCACTGACAAACCAGTCGACTATTTCTAGCAGCAAGGCATTCTGCAGAATTCCCCAAGCTAAAAGCTTTTCTGAAATTATCCGGGGACCAAACACACAATCCAAACTCATCCAAAGTGATCCTAACCAGGTTATAACATTGTTAAAACATAAGTACAAGAGATTCCTATCTATTACAATATCACCAAACTGTTCTACAATTCTAAGTTAAACATAATCAAAAGTTTTGAAATTCTTATTACAACAACTCTATTACAAAACTACAAGATAGGCATGAAAAGTCGCCTTCTACAAGAACTCCCAACCCACGTGCTCGCTTCTGCAATTCCTCGCCGGCATTAACACCTGAAATGGTTATTTAAATATCCACACATATTCGATTTGTTTAAGCTAACGCTTAGTGAATAACACAACAATGCACATGAATGATAAGCATGCTCGCATTCATATCTTTATATTTCATACTAGTCTCCGGGGATCCCACGTGTACGTTCCACACTCCTAATCCGCGATTCCACGCCATTAAGTCCACACGAAAAGGTAAGATCCACGTTTCTTTTCTTTAAACGTGCGACCTTATGCCTATAACGGCTCCACAACGATGGCTTGATACACGCACTCTTTTGACCCAAGTAGTAACTCAAATGCTCAAATACATTTCACCGTGCTATCGACATAATCAAAACATTTCACCATACAATTGGGCCTACTTATCAATATAATCGCCTAATATGAACTACACAATATATATCTATAAACTAACACATGCTTTTCATACAAAACATGAATACATGTCAAAAAATCATTCCAAAACACATAGTTGAATTACTCACGTAACTCACCTCTGATTAACGTTCTTAAAATTCGTTCCAAAGAAAACCCAAGCACAAAGATCGTGCAGAAGTTCGTCTAGTACAATTCCTATGATCAAAAGTCTAATTATCAACTTTTTTATGAAAATTCTAGAAAATGAGTTTTTGAAAAACTTAGCCAAACAAGACCTAATGGGTATCAAAACGAAGCTCTTACCTTTAGGAGTTTGAAAATGAAATCTAGAGAAAAATAAACAGGCAGAAGTCCGTCGATTGCTGTCGTAAAGCTCAAAGAACTAAAATCTCTCTATCTTTAGGTTAGAAATTTTATAAGAAATATCTAAGTCATCTCTTGTCACAGCCCGGTCCCACAATAGCGGAACCGGAGCCCGTGGCACGCCACCGAGGCTAAACCAATTCATTAACGTTCCCAAAATTAGGTTTGAAGAACACACGCAGCGGAATAAAACAAGACAGCTTGAAAACCATCCGTCCAGTCGACTGATCCTAGGATCCAGTCGACTGATCCTGGTCCAGCAGAAAGTTGGGTTTTAAAACACCATCTAGTCGACTGCTTTCTACACCCAGTCGACTGGTATAGTCCGGTCGACTGAAGTCCAGCCTGGCCAAAATATCAGTTTTGAAAACCATGATCCAGTCGACTGTGTCGAGGACCTAGTCGACTGATCCTCAAATAAAAGGTGCAGTGAGTTGCTGAAAACAGAGGCTCCAGTCGACTGTTTTCTCAACCAGTCGACTGATTTATGGCAGCTTCTCATTCTGCAGAGTTTTCTAAGTTTAAAAGCTTTTGAATTCGAACGGCGATCAAACACACACTTCCAAAAGTACTCCAAAAACAATCCTAACTGTATTAACATATTATCGAAGCACAGTTACAACATGTTACTAACTATTACAACGTTTTAGATTCATTCTAACATACCAAGTTAAACATAACTAAAAACCATAAGAATTCTTATTACAGCATTCCTATTGTCCCAAAACTACAAGATTAACATTCAAGTTGCCTTCAAAGCGAACTCTAAACCCACGTGCTCACTTCTCCGATTCCTCGCCAGCATTAACACCTGAAATGGTTATTTGAATAACCACACATATTCGATTTGTTTAAGTTAACGCTGTCACACCCGTTCCAAAAAAATTTATAGTTTTATCATGCATAATTGTAAATTGAGAGGTTATCAATGTTAATTGATAATGGTGGATTGAGGTTGACTGTGAGTCAACGGTAAGGTGTCAGTGAGGACACAGGAGCATGGCAGTTCATATTGCATAATCATGAGTAAATGACATTTATATGATTTAAATGTTATTTGACATTATCTGGTATTTCTGTGAATAGTAATTATACCTGTATAGTATGATTCTGATAATCTTTGATATTGATTATATCATTTTGAGAACTGTGGTGAGAACGTGAGAGACATGTTAATTGAAAAGGTAGGTTGTGTAGAGATTGCCACAGAATATAGTTTTCGGACGTTATTTTGGACCCAAACGAAACCTAGTCGAAAACTTTTGAAATTTATAGTTTTCACTTGTAAAGTTATAAAATGAACGTGTGCGAAGTTTCGAGAACTAATTAGAAGTTTGAGAAACTTGTGGGGAGGTAAACGTAATTTCCAAAGAGTTTTTCTATATATAGATGAGGATGAGATTGAAATCTCATCCACAACTCCTAAATATCTAGAGAGAGGAGAGAGAAGGGAGATTTTGTTGCCTCGGGCTTTGCGACGACAAACGGCGACCGTTCGTCCGTCAGATTTTCTCCAGTTTTCAGATTTGAACTCGTGGAGGTAAGATCTACGTTTTGGTATCACTTAGGCCGTGTTTGGCCAAGTTTTTGTAAAATCTTAATTTTGGACTTTTGGGAAAAATCAGGTAAAACTTGTAGGAATCGTACCAAATTCGAAATCCGACGATTATTTAACCCCCTAGACGATCCTTCAAAGTTTGAAGAGATTCGCACGAGGTATGAATTCTAGATCTATGAAATATATGGATTTTCATGTTTTGGACATCACTTTTGATATTCTTGGATCCGGGCGAAATTCACGTGTTAGTTAGGCCTGTTAATTATGCACGTGAAATTATGATAAAAGCACGTATAACTGTTTATGTGAGCATTTTATGTGTCTACTTGGGTCAAAGGGGAGTTTGGTGCAAATTCATTCGGAGTAAGCTCCTTGAACCTTGAGGATTGTGATCTTGTTGGAATTGGAATTTTGGTTGTGTCTGGATTGGAGGTGGGCCCAACCAGTACACGGTACCTGGTATGGAGGAAGGCCCAACCAGTGTACGAGATGCGTGGGAGAGGTGGGCCTCCTACGGCATCGACCGGATGAATGCGTACCACTCACCCCAGAGACTATTTCTACGTGTGTTAGATGCTTAAACCATGAACTGTCATATAAGCATACATTTAGAATTGTACGCTCAACATATAGCTGAGCAGTGGAGATGTACTCCATTGCAGGTAAGAAGAAAGACAAGAAGAATCGTGAGGAGTGAGGCCGAGGAACGCCGGGGATTTCACACTTGTATATGTTTTGGTTGTTTTATTTTAAATCCTGAAACTTGTGTAAGGATTGGTAATATGTTGTAATAGAACCATAAATTAGTTCTATAAGTATTGTAATCTGTAATTGAACGTCTGTAGTTATGTTTTAATACGTTAAAATCCGTTGTGGTTGTGTTTGCTGTCGGTATTGAGTAGCAGGACTTGTTAATTTTCAACACAGGCTGCCCAGCAGGGGAGCAGTCGACTGGACCCAGGGTCAGTCGACTGGACCTCGTGGGTTTGAGACACTGAAGGTATACTATAAGAGAAGCAGTCGACTGACCCCTTGGACAGTCGATTGAACACTGTTAAAATTGGCTACTGCTTCTTAGAATAGAAAAGCAGTCGACTGGTTTCCTCCAAGTAGTCGACTGTGCAGTCGACTGAACCTCTGTTGTGGATTTAGGGTTTTAGTTTCTGTCAGGCACAGTCGACTGGACCCTAGTACAGTCGACTGGGCAGTCGACTGAACCTCTGTTTTCAAAACTGATTCTTTTGAAAGTGTTTTCCTTTAGCCAAAACTTTTTATAACTCTGATTTCAATAGATTTTACAAACTCAGAGGGTAATGTTCCCTAAGTTTTACACTACCCAGGGTTGTTTTAAAGTTCTTTCCGCTGCGTATCGTTAGATGATGTTTGGATGAGCCTTGGTGGCGTGCCACATGTCCTATTTCCACGCGTAGTGGGATGGGTCGTGACAAACACTTAGTGAATAAAACAACATATGCACATGAATGATAAACATGTCCGCATTCACATCTCTACATTTCATACTAGTCGCCGGAGACTCACGTGCCCGTCCATATTCCCAATCCGCGACTCCTCGCCAATAAGTCCACGCGAAAGGGTAAGACCCACGATTCTTCTCTTCAATCGTGCGACCTTAATGCCTATATCGGCTCCACAAAATGGCACGGTGACCACGTGCTCCTTCTGACCCAAATAAGCAACTTAACATGCTCAAATACATATCACTATGCTCGCGGTAATCAAAACATTTCATCGTACTATTGGGCCTACTTATCAATATAAATGCCCAATATGAACTACACAAGATATCTCTAAGTATTAATACATGTTATTCAAACATAACATGAATACATATCAAGAAACCATTCCAAAAACATAGTTGAATCACTCACCTCCGATTTACGCTCTTATAATTCAATCTCAAGAAAACACGTGCACAAAGAACGTGCAGAAGTCCGTCTAGTACAATTTCCTATGGATCAAAATTCCATTTATCAACTTTTATGAAAAATTCTAGAAAAAGACTTTTCGAAAAACTTGGCCAAACAAGTCCTAACATATATCAAAACGAAGCTCTTACCTCGAGGAGCTCGAATATGAAATATGAGAGAAAACAAACTGACGGAAGGTCGTCGTTTGGCGTCGCAAAGCTCTAAGCTCCCAAAATCTCCCTATGGCCTCCTTTCTTGAACTTAGGTTAAGACTTTATAAAAAAATATCTCAACCATCTCTATCTATATATAGGCAAAACTCTCGGAAATTACGTTTACCTCCCCACGAGTTTTCAAAACTCCTAATCAGTCTCTAAAACTTTCTACACAACTTATTCACAGCTTTATAAGTGAAACCTCAAAATTATAAAAGTTTTCGACTAAGTTTCGTTTGGTCGCTAAAACACGAATTTCTACATGACGTTTCCGAAGTTGCTAATTAGCCTACCAAATTAATAGCGTGTTAATTCGTTCTCACCAGGATACTAAAACTAGCAACAGAAATATATTCTAAAATAGAAAATAATACAGATATTGAAATACACAGGTAAACATTTATTTTCAGATAAACATTTAAAATATTCCACAGTGACCGTCTCACATTCGAAGAGACGTCACAACAACAAATCCTCAATCACTACAGTTTCAAAGGGTTCTCTAATACAGACACCCAAATCAACTCGTGAGTCAAAACTCACCCAAACATGTGTCAAAAGACACGCCACATCACATTATCATGCATGACAATGTAATGCAAAAGCAATAACACAAATGCGGGTGTTATATCTCTATCTATATATAGGCAACACTTTGGGAAATTGTGTTTACCTCCCTATGAATTCTCAAAACTCCTAGTTATCCTCTGAAACTTCTTGCACACCTATTTCATTGCTTTACAAGTGAAAACTAAAAATTATACAAGTTTTCGACTAAGTTCCGTTTGGTTGCTAAAACGCAAGTTTCTACATGACTTTTTCAAAATTGCTAATTAGCCTACCAATTATACAACGTGTTAATCCGTCCTCACCAGGATACTAAAATTAACAACAGAAATATATTCTAAACCAGAAATAATACAGATAGTGAAATACACAGGTAAACATTTATTTTTTAGATAAACATTTAGGGTATTCCATAATGGACGTCTCATACTCGAAGAGACTTCACAACAACAAAATATTTATTCTATACAGTCTCAGAGGGTTCTCTAACACACACCCAAATCGACTCATGAGTCAAAACTCACTCACACATGTACCAAAATGCACATCACAACACATTATCATGCATGCCAATGTAATGAAATGCAATAACACGTATACGGGTGTTATAAAACATATTTTATTTAATTGATGGGAAAGAGAAATTACAAGAAGTAATTGAATGCTAAGAAAATAAAAAGACTTTTTATTTGCCTAAAATCTAATCCTAAGAATGCTATTGAATGCGGTTTTTTAGAATGACGTGGAGTGGTTTGAATGCTTGCCGGCATGCTGTATTTATAGGCCTGGCTGAAGCTGATAAAGATAAGGAAACAAAAAGTCTTCAATGATAATCTGGTATAATTTATCAGATTTATCTCCCATAAACTGATAATAATTTTCATATCTCCAACAATATACATATATATATATATGTGCATCTTGAATCTGGACCGAATTTGGTCTTCATTTGGCTGACTTCACTTGCAAGCAAAATATACTTCCCAAAGTGATAATATTATCCCTTCCAAATATGATAATGTCTTAAAATATTATCTTAATAGTGATAATATTATCTTCAATGTCTTCCCTTATATACTTCTCATAATTGGTCAACCATATCACATTCCAAAGGTGGCAGAATGAATTACCAACCAAAGTGGAATATTGATTAGCCCGAATAAAGCACAAAACCAAACCAAGCACAGGCCGACCAAGGCTAAACTAAAGTAGTTGAATAGACGTGGATAATGTGGACTAGCAATGTTCTTTGAATGAACACATGGCCAAATGATGATATCATCATGCCCCAATTAAGAAACATTAAATGGCCAAATTTTAGAAGAGCTCGATTGGCCAATTGTTGTGTAATGCTTTGCTTAGCCAAATTGAACAATCTTTGGGACCCACCATATACTCATGAACAAGGCCCCATATCATTGTTCGCCAAATAAAAGTTGCCTTATGGAAGCCCGAACAAGCGTTGCAGACCAAACATTTGCAGTCCGATTTGAAAGGTGTACGCAGTCAGTTCGAACACAGTCAGCCCGATCAACCCAATCAACTTTGAACCAGTCACTTAGCCATTAATTCTTGCAATCAGTCTCTCAGACCTCAGTCCGAATTTGTATCAGCCCGATCAAATGGTGATTAGTCTGATTTTGAAACTCATTCGACCTTACCAACTTTGAACTAGTTACTTGGCCATTAATTTACATGATCGGTCTCTTAGTCCGAATAAAAAATCTCAATCGGCCTTAAGCAAATTTTAATTTGAAAAATATATTTTTTGGGTGCAAACAATCACACACCAAATTAGTTGGTTGCATCAAAGAAGATCGCGCAAGAAGGGCAAGAATATAAAATTGAAAAAATTTGCAACAATCAAAAAGCTTCCTAAAATAATTGTTTGGGGCTGGGCCCATGACGTATATATGCTTTTTTAAAAAATGGAGCACTTAGCCTTAGGTCCCTAGGATTGGCACTTTTCAACTATAGGTTCATGCGCACAGCTCAAAAGTCCTTGAACTTTTTCTAGACAAAAGAACTCTTATATATTCAATGCAAGCTACACTTCGTCGCTTGCCTTTAATACTCTATTGTGCTTCCCAAAACCAGTATTTTTTTTTAATTTAAATACAATATCTTTCAATCTATCAATGAATTTCAACAAAATTTATATGTTTGCAATCTGCAAACATGATCTATCAAACAAAATCCATCTTGCCAATCAATTTCTAAAAACTACCCAATCTAAAATATTACAACTCAAACACGAGGTTCAAAAGCTACTTTTTTTTGTTGGTAAAATTGGCTAGTCAAGTGCGTAGATCTTGAAAAGTTATCAAAATCAAATATTGTCCAAAAAGACCATGCATTGAGCACAAAGTTGTGGCATTTTAAAGGTTCGACAACTTTTTAGTTCAGTGATTGATAAATTTATCTGCCACACTGGAGATTTAAATTCCAAGTAAAAAGAATTCTTTGGCACCAATGGCACGATCAGTAACAAGGTCTTGGAAAATTATCCAAAAAAATTTGTCCCAAAGCCCATACGATCGCAAAATTTATGGTGGTTTGGATTTCTCATTATTCGGTGTATAGTTTCTCTGCCTTTCATCTCAATAAAAGATGAGTATAAAAGGGCCATTTCCATATACACAAAAATAAAAGGCTCCTTATTACTGTAAAACCTTAAAATCAAGACAAAAAAGTGACTTTAAGTCTAAACAAACAGGTTGGAGAACTTGTGAACTGCGCGTCAATGCAGGCTTAAAATTCACTACGATCATGAGCATAACAAATTTATTAATTCTAGTCTCAGATGGAGATTTTTGTGTACACGATACAAGCACTGCACTATGGATTTTAAATCATGCATGACGATTGTTGAAACATGCTCGACTTCCAAGTTCAAATTGCTTATAATCTAAAACTCATATTTAGGTCCATCATTGTCCTTATGATTCAATGTGCTAGATCATGTCGAATTACACGATGATCGAGTTGAGACAAATTCAGGATCCAAATTAGCTTGATTTAACGATAAAATTTGAGATAACTGCTTCTAAAGTCGCTTCATCACATTAAGCATTATGTTTTGGTATTGCAGGTATCCTTCTATGATTCTCAACTTTCTAGACTCAAATTAGTCATTTTTCATGCCACAAACTCAAATTTACAAAACCTAATTTTGGTCTCAATTGATCAAATAAACACCAGATGATGGGATTTTTTCAGGGACGTCGTGGAGTATGAAGATGAAAATGAGTATTATGGTGTATGAAGTTAAGTTGAGGGTGGTTTATGGTACTCTATATTGTTGAAATTGGATCAAACTTCTCGACACTTAAATGTCGCTCGAGCTAGCCACGAGAGAGAGAGAGAGAGAGAGAGAGAGAGAGAGAGAGAGAGAGAGAGGCCCCTCTTGGGTGAGGTTGTGACAATTTGGAGACAGAAATCTCGCTCACTCAATCGAACGCGATGATTTTGTGCGCAAAATAAAGTTTCCTACTCTGATTGAGAGTACGGATTTGGATAGTTACCAAGGTGATTTGACTTCCTAATTTTATGGGGATTACTTGCAAGGGATATTTCTTGGGTTGAGAAGATTTATCATGTGGGTAAATCTACTACTACTATGAATAGGAAATTATAGTCTACATGAATAGGAACCTATGGTGAGAATTATATGTGTGTGAGATCTTGAATGCCAATGTCACTACCTATCCCACTACACGTGGAAATAGGACACGTGGCACGCCATCAAGGCTCATCCAATCATTAAATAACTATATGCAGCGAAAAAGAACTTCAAAACAATGTTGAGTATTTAAAACTTTTGGAAACAATACCTTTCGAGTTGTAAAATCCGTATAAAATTGAAAACGTTATTATTTTCAAACCAGATGAATTTATATTAAAAGGGGTCCTAAAGGTACCCTAAGAACCAACCAAAAAATTTAAATAATTTTCTGAAGGGGTATAAAAAGATTTCATGCAGGGGGTATTTCGACCAGTTGAACGACCCCCTTCGACCGGTCAAATGTCCCTTTAGCAGAATTCCCCCATAGCAGTAGAATTTTGCCTAAGGACAAACAACCTCTACCAAATTCGAATATTCCAAACACCCTTATACTAATCGAAACTTCATAAGTGATATTAAGGTTTCAAGAACATACCAAATTCGAATATTCCAAACACCCTTATACTAATCGAAACTTCATAAGTGATATTAAGGTTTCAAGAACATACATAACCTTGTCCAACATTGGAAAGAAATGAAATTGAAACAAGTTTGGCTCGTTTGGATCAAAACATAGAAGTACTAATCCATCCTTCCAAAATTCAAATTCGATAAGTAAAACATACAGAACGTGAATCCACGAGTTCAGATTCATACAACTTAACCAAAATAAGTTTGATACTTATTACAACATCATAAAACCATACTACACCTTCCAAGTCAATTACATAGTTCTAGCTATTCGAAAAGTTCACTATTTCATGATTTGAAAGGAAAGCAAAGACATATACAAAAGGATCCCCGGCATTCCTATCGGCCTTACTCTTCTCGCTTCTTTTTCCCTTTCTTCTTTTCACCTGCACTAGAGTAAATCTTCACTTGTAGACACCTAATTTTGACCACACTTAGTGGTGTCAATCGGGTCGGGTTGGCCCGACCTGGCCCACTTTTTTCGGGCTAAAAGCTCGGCCCGGCCTGCTAGGCCCGGTTCACATACCCCGGGCAGGGGTGGACACCCATCCTTCCGTCCATGGCCCGGCCCGGCCCCGCCCAAAATGGTGAAAAAGCCCGGCCCGGCCCGGCCCGAAGCCCGCCACGGCCCACTTCAAAAATAGAAGAAAGCCCGCTAGCCCATCTGGCCCGGCCCGATGTCTGGCTCGCTAGGCCCAGGCCACCGGTCCGGGGCAGACACACCCCCTCTACTCCCAAGCCCGGCCCAGCCCAGCCCGATGTTTGGTGAAGCCTGGCCTGGCCTAGCCCGAAGCCCGGTCGGGGCTCGCTTTGATCGGGCCCGGCCCAGCCCGTTTGACACCTCTAACCACACTGATAGGATTTAGGGTGGATAACGTCTTGGAGGATTCGATGACGAAAAGTACCCCGTGGAAGGTACTGGATTCCACACAATCAAAAGGTCGAACTTCAGAAAGTGAATTCAAGCTCAGAAAAGCCCTTTTCCATGCATAAATCCCAGTTTGTCAAAATCGTCTTTTAGAATTAATATTCACTCAGGGTTATATGAACACAAAGTGTTCGAAACACAGTATTCTAGGTATCCAGAAATTCAAATTCAAAGAAAAGTTCGAAATCGACGCACATTTAAAAGTAATTTTGGAAAAGAAGTCGTTTGATTCCAAAAAGATGATGAAAGTTCTGGAAGACTTTCGAACTTCAATTGGTCTTCAATTTTTATTTCAAAACCTCCTGAAATATTTTTATACTGAAATTCAACTCGACAGCTTTCCAACAGTATGTAAACGGACGATTTCGGACACCAAAAAGCATTTTTACAAAAATTTGGAAAAGCAGTGCACCTAATATTTTAAACAGAGCTTAAGGGCAACCAGGGGAACAAGAAAAGGAAGTGGCGGGTCCCACCTAAGCGGCCACCTCACATGTGTCCCCTCTATAGAGCTTTTTGAGTTCCAGACCCTTCTAGAAGCCTACCACTGCGAGAAAATTGCTTGGAAATTGCGTTTAGGCACCAAAATGACCATTTTAACCCTTTTCTGATCTATGAAAATCATGTTTTAACCCTGTAACTTAAGAGTTAAGTTTTCATAACTCTATATATAGATCCATATGAGATCATCTTTGACACAAGTACATATAGAGAAGAGTATATAGAAGAGAGAAGTACATACAAGTGAATATACTTGCAAAATACTTTCAATTTAAGAGAGATTTCTAGAGAGGTGAAGTGAATTATGAATTAAAAATTTCTAAACTAATCTCAAGATAATTAGATTAGATATTTAGACATCAATTGCCTCTTTAACTTCCATGGATGAGTGCTTGAAGAACTTGAAGAACACTTGAAAAAGAAGATCCTTCAAATCAACTTTGGTTGCATAATTGAGAATCCTCCAAGAGGTAGACATCATAATTCATCTCTAATTCCTACTTTTGTATATATATATATATATAAGACTTGGATCTAGTTTAGTTTTATTTTATTTGTTAGAACACTCATCCTCTTCCTCTCTTGTTCTTCACACACTCACATAGCTAGATCCAAGTCTCTTTTGTTTTTTAATTCTCAAATTAGAGATTGATTTTCACTTTGGTTTTCAATTTTGATTTCATTCTTCTATTTAATTTAGATCCATGCATACATGATTATACATATATATCTATTTTGAATTATATGATGGTTTGGAAGTATGATCTATGAGAAGAATGATTCTTATGTTCATACCTATCTCTTGATTATTCCTATTACCTAGAATTCCTATTGAATTTCATCTCCAATAGGATATTTGTAAGTCTCTTTGATCAATGATCTAAAGTTCTTCATAGAACTTGAGGGCTAAACTAATTAAGAATCATGGTAATTAAGTTGATCTATGAGTTTGATCTCTCTAATAAGCTTCAACCATCACCTAAGATGTTTTTCTCATACTTTAAAATGAACTAGATAAAATTTAGCAAAACAGATTGGTTTTGTCCATAAGATTTGGTCCACCAAAACTCATAGTTTGATGGATTTCAAATTTTCTGGGTAAACTTTGATGAATTATCTTTCATTCAATCCGTTTTGAGAACCTTTAGGATCCATACGCTATTTTTAGAAATTGTTGAGAAATCGGTTGACAGATTTGAACATAGTCTCTTCATGCTTGAATTTTAGAAAATCTATAATAGTTATCGATGTTATGCTTTTTGAGGATGATTCCTAACTCATGTATCTATATGTCGATGTAAAATCATGAGCATACGATCGAGTTAAGATCGTTTTCTAGGCGTTCGAAGTTGATATAACTAAGTTTAACTACAAACATGATTATGTATACAAAATGGTCACATCTTGATCACTCAACAATAATTAATGAATAAAACTTGGTTTAGAAATCATCTAGGATAAATTAATGAGAGATCAAAAGCTTAGAATAACTTGATTAACATGATTCATGAATTTCTATTATGTTTTGCATTCCTTTGTCAAATGATACCAAATTTCCAAAATAAACTAAAATGAAATAGCTTTCTTTTGACACCAAACAGAACTTCACATGATTTTTGTAGAATTAATTATGATTTTTACAAGAATAGTGGACAGTCTTGGTCCACTGTTCCCAAAACTCTTATTTCTTGAACTTCAAAAATGATAAAGAGGTTCTAATTTTTGTAGAAGTTCCCTAAGACATGTATCTAACTTTCTGTAAAAGGGTTTTAACCCAGCTCATGTTTAAGACCACTTTTGATAGGATTCATTAGAGGTTGCTAAATCTGGAAATTTGATTGATGACATGTTTTCTTTATTTATCATGCATATCATTTGCTTGTTTGTATTTTTGTAATGCTTGGGTATTTCTCGGTATCTTAGTGCAAAGAATTGAATACCGTGGATCTGGACTTCAATTTGTGGGTTTACCCCGTCTACATGTGGCTTACTGCCTATGTATCGTGTACTATCTCTATATATCCTTACTCTTAGAATTTTTCTAGGTTTACAACTTTGTTTTCAACGACACATTTCATTTAGGATAGTCCTTGTTTATATGCTTATGTGTTACAGACATCTTATCTAGGATTATTGCATGATTGCATTACATGTTTCCTTCCTTTTTTTTCTTTTTACGACTCCGCTTGAGTCAACCCAATGTAAGTCTTCTCGTTCCCTCTTGCATATCTTGACATGTTTCCTTTACTTGCATCGGTCCCGGGCGGGACTAGCCACTGTAAGTATACAACTCTTTTGTATTGCACGTGCATCCGACTTATACATGATTTAATCTCTTGACATGATTTTCCTTAGATGTTCCATTTTTGACATGTATATATTATCTAGTATTGTCACGACCCATCCCACTACACGTGGAAATAGGACATGTGGCACGCCACCAAGGCTCATCCAAACAATCATATAACTATACGCAGCGGAAAGAACTTCAAAACAACCCTGGGTATTTAAAACTTAGGGAACATTACCCTCTGAGTTTGTAAAATCCATTGAAATCAGAGTTATAAAAAGTTTTGTTTAATCAAAAGTGTTCACAAGAATCCATTTCAAAATACAGAGGTTCAGTCGACTGCCCAGTCGACTGTACTAGGGTCCAGTCGACTGTGCCTGGCAGAAACTAAAACCCTAAATCCTCAACAGAGGTCCAGTCGACTGCCCAGTCGACTGGGTTAAGCAGAACCCAAAATGTAACTTAATCAAAGGGGTCCAGTCGACTGCTCAGAGAACTCAGTCGACTGCTTTTCAATATTTAGAAGCAGTGGCTAAAAATCTACAGTATTCAGTCGACTGACAAAGGGTCCAGTCGACTGCTTTTCTTATTATTCACTTTCAGTGTCTCAAACACACGAGATCCAGTCGACTGACCTTGGGTCCAGTCGACTGCTCCCCTGCTGGCAGCCCTGTGATGAAAATTAACAACACATGCTTCTCAATACCAACAACAAACACAACCATAACTAATTTTCAACATTTAAAACATAACCATGGACGTTCAATTACAAGATTTCCATATCACAGAATAATTCCAGGAATCTCTTACAACATATTACAATATTCAAATCCTTACACAAGTTTTAGGATTTAAAACAAAAACATATACAAAGGTGATTCCCCGGCGTTCATCGGCCTCACTCCACACACTTCTTCTTGTCTTTCTTTTTACCTGCAATGGAGTACATCTCCACTGCTCAGCTATATGCTGAGCGTACAAGTCTAACATGTACAATATATGACAAATCATGCTTTAATCTCATAAATCATACAATAGTCTCTAGGGAGAAAAATACGCATTCATCCGGTAGCGGCAAGTCCAAGCCTTAAACCGCAATACCAATGGCAAATCCAAGTCTATCAATCATTGTATCCACCAGTGCCATGGCAAGTCCAAGTCTATCAACCATGCACAGTAGCCGTCGCTACTAAATTCTCAAACATCGAGAAGCTTACTCCGGCATGAATTTGTATAAGACTCCCCTTTGACCCACATAGACAACTTAACGTGCTCGCATAAATTTAGACATGTTTTTCACAATTTAGCGCGTGCATAATTAACGAGCCTACAATTAACACATGAATTTCGCCCGGATCACAATTTCGTCGTCGAAATATAAAACATGTATTTCCCTATATTTCACAAGTTAGAACTTCATACCTCGTGCGATTTCCCCCAAACTTTGAAGGATCGACTAGGAGGCTAAATAAACATCGGATTTCGAATTTGAGAAAATTCCTACAAGTTTATACCTGTTTTTTCCAAAAGTCCAAAATTAAGATCTTTACAAAACTTGGCCAAACACGGCCTAAGTGGTATCAAAACGTAGATCTTACCTCCACGAGTTCAAATCTGAAATCTGGAGAAAATCTGACGGACGAACGGTCGTCGATCGGCGTCGCAAAGCCCGTTGGCTCCAAATCTCCCTTCTCTCTCCTCTCTGTAGATATTTTGGAAAGTTTGGATGAGAATGAATCTCATCCTCATCTATATATAGACAAAAGTTCTGGAAATTACGTTTACCTCCCCACGATTTCCTCAAACTTCTAATTAGTTCTCGAAACTTTGCGCACATCCATTTTATAACTTCACGAGTGAAAACTATAAATTTCAAAAGTTTCTGACTAAGTTTCGTTTGGGTCCAAAAAAACGTCCGAAAACTATATTCTGTGAAATCTCTACACAACCTACCTTTTTAATTAACGTATCTCTCACGTTCTCACCACAGTTCTCAAAATGATACTATCATATCCAAATTTACCAGAATTATACTACACAGGTATAATTACTATTCATAGAAATACCAGATAAGGTCAAATAACATTTAAATCATATAAATGTCATTTACTCATGATTATGCAATATGAACTTCCATGTTCCTGTGTCCTCACTGACACCGTACCGTTGACTCACAGTCAACCTCATCACCATCCAATTATCAAATAACATTGATAACCACAACATTCAATATGCATGATAAAACAATGATTTTATGGAACGGGTGTGACAACTCTCCCCTCCAAAAAGGAAGTTTGTCCCCAAACTTTACCTCATACGTCGAACAGGTACGGATACTCATTCCGCATGTCTTCCTCATTTTCCCACGTAGCCTCTTCCACTGTATGACTACGCCATAGCACTTTCACCATTGGAATAGTTTTAGTTCTCAATACTTGCTCTTTTCGATCTAGAATCTCTACAGGATGTTCCACATAAGTCAAATCTCCCTGAATCTGTAGCGGTTCAGGTACAATGATCTTACTTGTATCAGTCATACATCTTCTCAACATCGATACGTGAAATACGTTATGTACATGTTCCAACTCTGATGATAAAGCCAATCTGTAAGCCACTGGACCAACCCTCTCTAGGATCTCAAAAGGTCCTATAAATCTGGGATTGAGCTTTCCCCTCTTTCCAAATCGTACAATACCCTTCGAAGGCGATACCCGCAAGTATACAAAATTTCCCACTTCAAAATTCATCGGTCGTCGTTTCAAGTCTGCATAACTCTTATATCGGCTCTGAGCTACCTTGAGTCGCTCTTGAATCAACTTCACCTTTTCAGTAGTCACCTGTATTAACTCAGGTCCTAACAACTTCCTTTCTCCAACCTCGGTCCACCAAACCGGTGATCGACATTTACGTCCATACAAAGCTTCATACGGTGCCATTCCGATACTTGACTGGAATCCATTATTATAAGCAAATTCAATTAACGGTAAGTGGTGCTCCCAATCGCTCCCAAAATCTAATACACAAAGTCTCAACATATCCTCTAGCGTCTGAATCATGCGCTCTGACTGTCCATCGATCTGAGGATGAAATGCAGTACTGAAACTCAATTTCGTACCCATAGCTTCTTGCAAACTTCCCCAAAATCTTGACGTAAAACTACTATCGCGATCGGATATAATCACAGTTGGGACCCCATATAGCCTTACAATCTCTTTCACATACAATTCCGCTAACTTGGACGGTTTAGTCGTCTTGATCGGTAGAAAATGAGTTGACTTGGTTAATCAGTCGACTATAACCCAAATCTTGTCATTCTTGTTGGATGATCGGGGAAATCCAGAAACAAAATCCATCGTGATCTCGTCCCACTTCCATTCTGACACAGGTAAAGGTTGTAATAATCCGGCAGGTACTTGTCTCTCTGCTTTCACTTGCTGACATGCCGAACATTTGGATACAAACTTAGCGACTTCACGCTTCATACCCTTCCACCAGAAGTTTTCTCGCAAGTTCCGGTACATCTTATTACTTCCCGGGTGCACTGAATATTTTGTACTATGAGCTTCTTCTAAAATTCTCTCTTTCAAGTCTTTCACATTCGGTACACATAATCGATTTCCCAGTTTCAACGTTCCTTGTTCTAATACAAAACCAGGTCGCTTTCCCAAAGATATCTCATCTTTCATTCTGCACAAATAGACATCGTTAAATTGTTCTTTCTTGATCTCTTCAATAATATCTGGGTGTGCTACAATCGCCATCATCAAGCCATCGTTGGTCCCTGGAATTACATCCAATTCTATGCGTTCCATTTCTTTTACCAATTCTTTTTGTTGTGTTAGCTCGTCGGCTAAATTCCTCGGCGTCTTCCGGCTTAATGCATCGGCTACTACATTCGCCTTCCCCGGATGGTACTCAATCGAAAGGTCGTAATCCTTCATCAATTCCAACCATCTTCGCTGTCTCATATTCAAGTCCCGTTGGGTAAAGATATATTTCAAACTCTAGTGGTCCGTGAATATCTCACACTTTTCCCCGTACAGGTAGTGTCTCCAAATCTTCAAGGCATGAATTACTGCTGCTAATTCAAGATCGTGAGTCGGGTAATTAATCTCATGTGTCTTCAACTGCCTAGAAGCATAAGCAATCACTTTACTACCTTGCATAAGCACACATCCCAACCCTTTATGTGAAGCATCACTATAGATTACAAATCCTTCGGTTCCGGATGGTATTGTCAGAATAGGTGCTCTCGTTAGTCGTGCTTTCAATTCTTGAAAACTGTCTTCACATTCCTGACTCCATTCAAATGTAATTCCTTTCCTCATCAACCTTGTCATAGGTAAAGAAATCTTTGAGAAGTGTTCAATAAAACGGCGGTAGTATCCCGCTAATCCCAAGAAACTTCGAATTTCAGATACGGAAGTCGGCCTCGGCCAATTTGATACAGCTTCTACCTTGTGAGGATCAACTGATACTCCATTCTTGTCAATCACGTGACCAAGAAAAGTAATGCTAGGTAACCAAAATTCACATTTCTTGAATTTCCCAAATAACTGCTTTTCCCGCAGTCTCTGAAGTATCAATCTCAAATGATTCTCGTGTGTTATCTCACTTGGCGAATAAACAAGGATATCGTCGATGAACACTATCACAAAATCATCCAAATAGTCTTTAAAGACTCGGTTCATAAGATCCATGAACGCAGCTGGTGCATTAGTAACCCCAAATGGCATAACTAAGAACTCATAGTGTCCATAACGCGTTCTGAAAGCTGTTTTCTCAACATCTTCGGCCTTCACTTTCAACTGATGATAACCCGATCTTAGGTCTATCTTGGAGAATAATTGTGCTCCACGAAGTTGATCAAATAAGTCATCAATTCTGGGTAACGGGTACTTGTTCTTAATCGTCAACTTGTTCAGTTCCCGGTAGTCCACACACATATGCATTGAGCCATCTTTCTTCTTCACAAACAATACTGGAGCTCCCCACGACGATACACTTGGTCGAATGAAACCTTTATCAAGTAACTCCTGTAGTTGAACCTTCAGTTCCTTCAATTCTAGTGGTGCCATTCTATACGGTGCCTTGGATACCGGTCTTGAGTCTGGCTTTACCTCAATGGTGAATTCAATTTCTCTCTCAATAAGAACATCTGGTAGATCATCAGGAAAGACATCTGAATATTCTCGCACTATCGGAATGTCTTCTACTTTTAATTCAGTCGCCGAGACATTAGTCACTGAACATAAAAATCCATGACATCCCTTTTTCAATAACTTTCCCGCTCGGATAGCTGAAATCAAATACGGCGGTGATATAACCCCACTCCCTTGGAAACAAAAGCTCCCATGTACTGGTGATCGAAAATTAACTTCTTTCCGTTCACAATCTATCGTAGCCTGGTTAAGGGCTAACCAATCCATTCCCAGTATTACATCGAAATGGTTCACCACAATCGGTATAAGGTCTACAGTCATCAACTTCTCACCTAATTTGATCTCACAGTTCTTATATATAGTAGACGTCACTACCGATTTACTAAGTGGCACAACAATAGACAATTCATATCCTAACGGTGTCGATTTAACATTCAAATGTTCAACAAAAGCATGTGATACAAATGAATGCGTAGATCCCGAGTCAACAAGTATGCGTGCTAAGTGCGAACATACAAGCACCATACCTGAGACTACTGTCTCGGAAGCAGTCACATCTCCTGGGTTCATCTGATATGCTCTTCCTTGACGTTGTTCCGTCCTTTGTCCTCCGTCATTATACTGTCTAGGCTTCGACCCACTAGAAGCCATAGAACTAGCTCCTTGCTGAAGATACTTCCTCGGGCAATCCCTGGCTTGGTGCCCAAATACTCCACAATCATAACACTTGCCTCTCATGTCGGGTGTTGAATTTGTACTACCCCCGCCTTGGTTCCTGTTCTGGGATTTGGTCATGAAACATCGGCCTGAGTGTGGTCAGTTGCAAAGTGAACACAACGGCATGTTACTTGGCGTCCTCCTGAATTCACTGAAACTAGGACCAGAGCCTCTTTGAAACGGCCTCTTGAAAGATCCGCCTTGGTTCCTATCCCCACTCTCATTGTTTCGTTTTCCGTGCTAATTCTGCCTCGACCTTTCCATCCCACTCTCGGCCACTAGTGCCGTTTGTTGTACTGCTGCCACGGTCGAATGCTCGTAAGTCTCTACCCTCAAACGGATATTTTCCCTTAAGCCCTCTTCAAATTTCCTTGCCCTATCTTCCTCTTCTGGTACAGAACCCTTTCCAAATCTCAACAACGCATTATACTTGGAAGTATATTCGGTTACAGTCATATCTCCCTGCTTCAAGTTATCAAATTCTCGCTTCTTTGCATTGTAGGCGGCTCGCGGAAAGAACCGGCGATTGAATTCCGCCTTGAACCCTTCCCAAGTAATTGGTGCCCCTTGATCTAGTACATTTACCCACCAGTTCTGGGCTTCACCCTTCAGTACATCACTTGCATTTTCCATCTTCTCCCTATCGGTCATCGGGATAGATCGGAAGATTCGTTCCATGTCCATTATCCAATGTTCTGCGAGTGTTGGATCGGGTGTCCCATGAAATTCCATCGATTTCTTGTGAGCAAACTGTTCAGATATTGATCTCATACCCCTATTTTCGGGTGCATGTACTACAGTTATTGGTTCCACTTCAATGTGAGGCGTGGGAGACAGTCGCTCCGATATATTCCGTATCATTTCCCCCATATTCTCCATCATCTCTGCCATTTCATTCATTTGTCGGGTATGGGGTGATAACTCTCGGTCATCCATGATTACAATCCTGTAGTTCTCAATGCATAAACACTATACATGTACAATAATAATAATGTCGTGTATGTAAAACAACATCCATATGCATCAAACATCTCTAAGATGTATGAATGAAATTGAAAACATGTGGCAATTCACTCAACACTCCACTCGTCGTCGAACGTTCCCAAAGTTTTGTTACCTCTAGCTCTGATACCAATAAATGTCACGACCCATCCCACTACACGTGGAAATAGGACACGTGGCATGCCACCAAGGCTCATCCAAACAATCATATAACTATACGCAGCGGAAAGAACTTCAAAACAACCCTGGGTATTTAAAACTTAGGGAACATTACCCTCTGAGTTTGTAAAATCCATTGAAATCAGAGTTATAAAAAGTTTTGTTTAATCAAAAGTGTTCACAAGAATCCATTTCAAAATACAGAGGTTCAGTTGACTGCCCAGTCGACTGTACTAGGGTCCAGTCGACTGTGCCTGGCAGAAACTAAAACCCTAAATCCTCAACAGAGGTCCAGTCGACTGGGTTAAGCAGAACCCAAAATGTAACTTAATCAAAGGGGTCCAGTCGACTGCTCAGAGAACTCAGTCGACTGCTTTTCAATATTTAGAAGCAGTGGCTAAAAATCTACAGTATTCAGTCGACTGACAAAGGGTCCAGTCGACTGCTTTTCTTATTATTCACTTTCAGTGTCTCAAACACACGAGATCCAGTCGACTGACCTTGGGTCCAGTCGACTGCTCCCCTGCTGGCAGCCCTGTGATGAAAATTAACAACACATGCTTCTCAATACCAACAACAAACACAACCATAACTAATTTTCAACATTTAAAACATAACCATGGACGTTCAATTACAAGATTTCCATATCACAGAATAATTCCAGGAATCTCTTACAACATATTACAATATTCAAATCCTTACACAAGTTTTAGGATTTAAAACAAAAACATATACAAAGGTGATTCCCCGGCGTTCATCGGCCTCACTCCACACACTTCTTCTTGTCTTTCTTTTTACCTGCAATGGAGTACATCTCCACTGCTCAGCTATATGCTGAGCGTACAAGTCTAACATGTACAATATATGACAAATCATGCTTTAATCTCATAAATCACACAATAGTCTCTAGGGAGAAAAATACGCATTCATCCGGTAGCGGCAAGTCCAAGCCTTAAACCGCGATACCAATGGCAAGTCCAAGTCTATCAACCATTGTATCCACCAGTGCCATGGCAAGTCCAAGTCTATCAACCATACACAGTAGCCGTCGCTACTAAATTCTCAAATATCGAGAAGCTTACTCCGGCATGAATTTGTATAAGACTCCCCTTTGACCCACATAGACAACTTAACGTGCTCGCATAAATTTAGACATGCTTTTCACAATTTAGCGCGTGCATAATTAACGAGCCTACAATGAACACATGGATTTCGCCCGGATCACAATTTCATCGTCGAAATATAAAACATGTATTTCCCTATATTTAACAAGTTAGAACTTCATACCTCGTGCGATTTCCCCCAAACTTTGAAGGATCGACTAGGAGGCTAAATAAACATCGGATTTCGAATTTGAGAAAATTCCTACAAGTTTATACCTGTTTTTTCCAAAAGTCCAAAATTAAGATCTTTACAAAACTTGGCCAAACACGGCCTAAGTGGTATCAAAACGTAGATCTTACCTCCACGAGTTCAAATCTGAAATCTGGAGAAAATCTGACGGACGAACGGTCGTCGATCGGCGTCGCAAAGCCCGTTGGCTCCAAATCTCCCTTCTCTCTCCTCTCTGTAGATATTTTGGAAAGTTTGGATGAGAATGAATCTCATCCTCATCTATATATAGACAAAAGTTCTGGAAATTACGTTTACCTCCCCACGAGTTCCTCAAACTTCTAATTAGTTCTCGAAACTTTGCGCACATCCATTTTATAACTTCACGAGTGAAAACTATAAATTTCAAAAGTTTCTGACTAAGTTTCGTTTGGGTCCAAAAAACGTCCGAAAACTATGTTCTGTGAAATCTCTACACAACCTACCTTTTTAATTAACGTATCTCTCACGTTCTCACCACAGTTCTCAAAATGATACTATCATATCCAAATTTACCAGAATTATACTACACAGGTATAATTACTATTAATAGAAATACCAGATAAGGTCAAATAACATTTAAATCATATAAATGTCATTTACTCATGATTATGCAATATGAACTTCCATGTTCCTGTGTCCTCACTGACACCGTACCGTTGACTCACAGTCAACCTCATCACCATCCAATTATCAAATAACATTGATAACCACAACATTCAATATGCATGATAAAACAATGATTTTATGGAACGGGTGTGACAAGTATGTTTGAAGAAACAACACCAATTATGAATTAAGAACAAGGATATTTGAATCAAAGCCTACCGTTTGGTAGGGCGAGGAGGGGGTGCTTTAGTCCTGCTTAGGCTCCTTTCCCTCTCGTACCTAGACCCCCGAACCTAGTTTCTGGTAATGAAGGGCGAGTAACCTTATTCAATTTTGGGCGAGTCAAACTTGGGTTTCCTAATTCTCGATAAAAATTAGGTGGCGACTCTTTGTCTCTAAGATCGCGTGAGGAAGTCCTAGTTTTCCCTGAAGTGTGCTCCTTGGGATCCATCCCGGGACATTATCGAGGAAAAATGCCAGGATCCACCTGCACGCGCATGGTCCACACCACTGCCCAGCTATATGTTGAGTGCACAATTTCTAACATATGCATATATGATAAATCATGCTTTAATCTCATAATTCATAACAAATAGTCTCTAGGGAGGAAATACATA
Organism: Hydrangea macrophylla; assembly: GCA_033977485.1. NCBI lineage: Eukaryota > Viridiplantae > Streptophyta > Magnoliopsida > Cornales > Hydrangeaceae > Hydrangea > Hydrangea macrophylla. Next base: position 90,642,632 of record CM066986.1, read on the forward strand.
GTCATCCGGTAGCGGCAAGTCCAAGCCTTAAACCGCGATGCCCACGGCTAGTCCAAATCTACAACTGTTGCATCCCCAAGTGCTATGGCAAGTCCAAGTCTTAAACCATGCATAGTAGCCGTTGCTACTACAATTCTCTAACATCGAGAAGCTTACCCTAGCATGAATTTGTATAAACTCCCCTTTGACCCACATAATCAACTCAACGTGCTTGTGTAAAAGTAGACATACTTTTCACATTTAAGCGTGTGCATAATTAATGGGCCTAAGATTAACACATGGATTTTACCCAGATCACAATTTCGTCATCGAAATTCAAAACATGAAATTCTCCTATATAACATAGGCTAGAAATTCATATCTCGAGCTATTGTCGTATAACTTTGAGGGAACGACTAGAAGCCCAATTAAACGTCGGATCTCCGATCCTATGCAAAACCTACAAGTTTACACGTGTTTTCCCCAAATTTCTAGATTTAAAGATTTATAAAAACTTAGCCAAACGTGACCTAAAGACTATCAAAATGTAACCCTTACCTTGGGGAATTCAAATATGAAATTTGAGAGAAAATAAACGGGCAGAAGTCCATCGATTTGCGCCTTGAAGCTCTAAGCAACTATCTCACCTCTTGAATTTAGGTTGTTGAAAAGTTGTGAAATGAAAAATATTTTGGCTTGCTATATATAGACACAAGTCTCGAAAATTACGTTTACCTCCCGACGAGTTTTCAAAACTCCCAATTAACTCTTGAAACGTTGCACACGTTCATTTTATTACTTCACAAGTGAAAAGTATAAATTATACAAGTTTTTGACTAAGCCTCGTTTGGGTCCGAAATAAGGATCCAAAAACTAATTTCCATGGAGTCTCTATATAACTGACACGACTGGAATTGTGTTCTCTGAAGAGTACGTCCAAGTGCAGACGGTCGCGTCAAGTAAAACCGGTAAAACCGAGTCGTTTTCCCAAGGGACGGAATTTGAGGAAAGAAACTTAGATTGGGTCCTAAAGAAAATAAAAGATGATTTCTTATAAAGTGGAGATTCTAACGACCCTATTGAATTTAAATAAAATAAAAGAAACGACTTAAAAAGAAATGATAACTTAACCAGATAGAACTAAAAAGAATTATAACTAGTAATTAAATATGAGAAAGAATTGGGAATATGTGAATCCACAAAGTACCAGCCACTGCCATGATTTAACAAAAACAAACAATTGGGATTTTCTTCTTTTGGTATTCCATGATTTGAAATTGATTAAGTAAAACATTCTAGACACTAAGTATGTGAATTTCACATTTTTAGTGGTTCAAAAATCTTACTTACTTATGAAGGACTGGAATTAAACTAACTAACTCTATGAGCAATGATAAACAAATCGAGTATAAAATAATTGACATGTTCATCAAAAGTGTTCATTAAGTTAATTAATCAAAAGAGCTCCTATTTCAGAATTAGAATGCAATTTGAACTTCAAAAGATCAAGTTGGACTTAGTTTCTGAAACAAAAGTTACTGGAATACAAAAAGGAGTCAACCCAAGTCATAAACATACCAATCGATTGCTGTTATTGTCAATCGATTGGTATGAAATGACTTCCAATCGATTGGTTAAAGTACCAATCGATTGGCTTGGAATCTATGTCAATCGATTGGACTCTGTATCCAATCGATTGACATTGATTCTTTTACAGAATCATGGCAGTGGGCTGGGAACAATGTTTCTTCACATTATTCCCAACCAGAATTCTACTCAAGCATACTTAGGACTGCATAAATATAAATAAACTGAAAAGCAGTATCAAATATTGTCATGAATTAATTTTTTTTGAACTAAGAATCTTGAAATTGAACTAAACTAGAATAAGATTCACAATCAAACAATTCCTAAAACAATTAGAAGCAAGAACGAAAACCTGAACTTGAGATTGAATTCAAAATATTAGAACTTCAAGCTTGTACTCATTCAAAACGAAAAATATCGAGCAATCCCTACAAAACAAATACAAAATGAGCTAACCCTTGACCCTTTTCACCCCCCTCTATATATAGTGTCAAATCCACGAGCTGAAGGCGTCTAGGTTCATTTCATAATGGCTGGTCGTCGTCCTAATTGCTGAGATCTTGCACCATTAACGCAGATTGTTTCCAGCTTTAACCAATCGATTGACAAAACTATCAATCGATTGGTAAACATTCCAATCGATTGATCATAAGATATGTCAATCGATTGATATGATGTCAATCGATTGGTACCAAGACTTCATCTACTTGTTTCTTGATTTATTCCTTTCAACTTGTTATTCATTCAAACTTTGGAACCTGCATTTAAAGAACAAAACACAACAATATACCACAGAAAATGCATCATTGTGTAAAGAGATGAATTAAAACACAAGTACAAGTAAAACTAGAGATCGAGGATCAGATTTAACCAATTTTTTCTCTTTATCGGGCCAATATCTTACAAATATCAGCCCTCGTCAATAACTTACCTCTTATGCAACGTCTCACTCACGTTCTCACCACAGTATTCAAACAATCTAAAATGATATCCAAACTACCAAAAATTATACTACACAGGTATAATTACTATTTATCAAAAAGCTAGATAAAGTCAAATAACATCTAATACACACAAATGCCATTTAACCATTCAATGCATCATGAATTACCACGTTCCCGTATCTTCACTGATACCTCACCGTTGACTCACAGTCAATCTCATCCACAATTATTAATTCACATTAATAATTCACATGTTCCACATATGTTTATTAAAAGAAATGTGAAAATCCAGGACGGGTGTGACAACCAAAGCAAAAAATTCAAGAGAGAACTCAGAGAGAGTTGTTAGTGAACTGTGAGTCATCTATTATGAGGGTTTGTATTCTTAAATCAATAAAGAGTCATCGTTCTTCGTGGTGTGGATTAACTCGGTGGTGTGAAACATAAAGAAATCATGTGTATTGATTATTCGTTGATTATTATTTGACTATTTTGTGGGATTGGGCACAACAATTGGTATTAGAATAAGGTTCGAATCCATGACTTCAAATAGTGACGTTGGTGAAACACGGATTGTGATAGAGAAGTTTGATCGAAAGAAGAATTTAGCATGTGGCAAGTACGGATGAGAGATATATTGGTTGAACAGAACTTTGAAAAAGCATTAAATGAGAAGAATGACAAACACTCAAGATGACCGACATGAATTGGGAGCAAATATACTCAAGAGCGGTAAGCACCATTCATTTGAATTTAGCCGATGGTATGGTATATGATGTGATGGGAGAGGCTTCGGCGAGTGAGTTGTGGAAGAAGTTGGAAGATCTTTACATGGGAAAGAATTTTACCAATCGCCTTATTTTGAAACAAGAGTTGTAATCTTTAAAGATAAAAGAGTGTGGATCTTCAATCCCATATAAGTGAGTTTAATAAGTTGTTGTGTGATTATCCACTATTGGTGTTAAACTCAATGATGAGGATAAAGCCATAATTGTTGACTTAGTAAAATATACTCATAAGCATCCTTTCAATACTTTACTATATAGGAGAAATTCCGTACGTTGGGGCAGGTGAAGAAGGCTTTGTTCTCAAGTGTGAAGTTGGAGAAGAAAGATAAAAATTCAGATGATTTGCAAGAACTTATTAATGAGAAGAGGAAGTTGTATAGGAGGAAGAACCAAGGCAATGGTGGAGGTCGACGAGATAATTGGCTGTTTATAGAGACAATGGTGCTACTACTGTAGAGAGAAGGGTCACATAATTCGAAACTGTCTGAAAAAGAATAAGGATGAAGAAGAACGTGATGGTCCGAAAAGGAAAGGAGTAGTTGCATCGGTAAGAGATGAATAATGGATCATGAAAGATCTATTGTCAATCACAAACGAAAAAACAAAAGTCACAGAATGGGTGTTTGATTTGGCTTGTTCCTCGCATTTATGTTCTCATAAAGATTGGTTCTGCTTGTTCCTCGCATTTATGTTCTCATAAAGATTGGTTCTCCTCCTATCAACCGCTAAAGAAGAAGTATTTATGGGAAACGGATCATTAAGTAAAAGTAAAGGGGATTGGGACAGTTGGAATCAAGACAACCAACAAATTGACAAGGATTTTGACTGGTGTTCGTCATGTTTTAAATTTGAGAAGAAATGTGATCTCTTTGGGTGCATTGAACTCAAAGGTTTGTTCGTTTGCAGCGAACCATGGATTGTTTATGTTGATGGGTAGAAAGATTGGAAATCTGTATATTCTTTTAAGAAATACAAATATTGTTGGTGAAGTCGCAAAGCCTACAAGGATGATGTGGAAGTCAATGAAGAGGTCTACACAAAGATGTAGACAAAACAGCTCAAGCAATTCCGTTCACATCAACCTTTCTACAAAAAGAAAAGGTGTAACTCCAAGTAATAAGGCCGAGCTCGTATCTTTCCGATTTGGTGATGATGGAGCGGCTGTTGATGATGGAGATGATGTTCTCAAGTTCATGGGTGATGTGAACTTGGAAATATTGAATGGATAGATGGTGATGTGACAAAGAACGATGAAAAGTGGTAAAGATAGAAGACCCTACAACCCATAGATATAGTTGATGGTGAAGCTGTGGAGTGCAAATGAAGATGGTGAAAGTGTGAGAAATTAGATCCAAGGTGAAGATTGTTGAAATTGGATCATAATTCTCGACACTGCAATATCGCTCGAGGTCCTGCTAGAGTGAAGTTGCGACGTTTTGGAGACTGAAATCTCACGCTCTCAAGCACCGCTCGAGCGAACATGGTGATTCGGTGCACGAAATTAGGTTTCCTAATCTGATTGAGAGTGCAGATTGGATAGTCTCCAATGTGATTTGGCAATTTTTTTTTTTATTTTTTTTATTTTGTGCTAAGGTGGTGATTTGGCTTCCTAATTATATGGGATTACTTGCAAGATATTTCTTGATGGAGAAAACTTATCATGTGGATAAATCTACTTCTACTAGGATTACGAAATTATAGTCTACATGATATGTGCGCGAGATCTTGAATACCCAAGAGAAAATTTTAAGAGAGAACTCAGAGAGAGTTGTAAGTGATGTGTGAGGCATCTATTTTGAGGGTTTGTATTCTTCAATCAATAAAGAGTCATTGTTTTTCATGGGTGAATTAACTCGGTGGAGTGAACCTCATTGAAATTTTGTGTATTGATTATTCTTTGATTTCCTCTATTCGACTGTTTCATTGACTTGGGCACAACACATACTCACCAATTTCTAATATAGCAACTCTTATTCCACCGTATTTCCATTTCTATCTTTAAATTTCTTCCATTTTTTTAGCCACACTAATCACTATATGAAAATTATGTCAACATCAACACCTGAACCACAACAATAGATCACTTCTGTTCTAAATGCAGCAATTAGAAAAATAATTATAAATGCATTTGAAAAGTATAATTCCAACCAGTGTGCTTGAACATTCCTCCATCTTTTCTTAGAAAAAAAAAAAACACTTTGGTACTTCCTTGGGGTAATTTTCCTACTACTTTAAAGTATAATTGTATGCATGTACAATTGTGTCTACGAGTAGGGCGGAGTCAGGATTTCATCTCAGGGGGGTCACATACATGCATAGGGTTCGGGAGCAATATCTCTGAACCGATTTTTTTTTTTTTGGGCGTATAAATAATATAATTTTGAGTTTCTATGGCTTTATAAATTATGTTGTTATTCCTGTGGGTCACATATAGTGGATTGATGCCTTGAGGGTTAAAATACAAAATGATCTATCCATAACTCTTTAGGAGAAAGAAATTGTATTCATGTACTTAATTTCTTTTCCATTCTTTCACTAATTTACTTCTAAAACAACGAATCCTTAATCTGTTCTAATATCTACAAGACCTTAAATACTTGAAGCTAATTGAGTAAATAATATGTTTACATTGGTAAAATTCAGGAAAATTTAAGGGTTAAAAGGAGATTTTTGACTTCAGAAGTGGTAAATTGATAATTTTAAGAGGACACAAATACATACAATGTAGAATATGTAAGGTTACATAATAAATTCCAAAAATTAAAAGAGGGCACACGTGCCCCTCAATTGTGCCCGTAAATAGCTCCGCCCTTGTCTCTGAGGCATATGTAGTCCATAAGTAGACCAACAATATATGAGAACAAGATATAAAGTATCTATGGATGTCATTTCACTTACTTAAGGTTTTGCACCTTGGTATTTGTGCCAAATACATGTTGAGAAATATTGTTAGCTGAAATTGCACGTCAAAGTCCTCCCACACGTATCCCAAATCTCAAAATAATGGAGATAAGTATCTCGATTAATCAAAATAACAATGAAAAGTTTTCTAGCACATTCCCTTATCTCGACAATTAGAATTTTTTTTTTTTTTTTTTTTTTTTTTTTTTGAAGTCATACAAATCATCAAGGGAAGTCAATAATAATTTACCATGAGAAAGTGCAAAATTAAAACCTTTACCTTTTTTTTTTTTTTTTTTTTGCTTGGAAAAAAATAAAAATAATTAGAACCTTTTCTTTTTTTTGCTTTGAATTAGAACCTTTACTTGCAAGCCTCAATGTGTTCATTTGAGACCTTCCTTCTTCTGCCCCTAATAACACGAAATCGCTTTTAAGGGTCTTTATTAATATCCATTCAAAAAGAATCAAATCTATCAACCAAAAAAAAAAAAAAAAAGATGCTCATAATTAATCCAAGTTTTTTTTGGCTTTTCGTGGAGGAAAAAGATAGAAAACACAACGAAATTTTTTTTTTAGTTAGTAAGAAAAACAGTGAGAAAACTACATAAGAAAAAGAGTAAGAATGAAATTAAAACTTGGCTAAACAACATTTTAGTACTCGGTAGTTTTAGCAAAATTTTACTTTATGTCCTGCATTTTCAAATACATCATTTTGGTCTTTAACGGTGCAAAAAGTTCCCTTTGGGCATTGTTTTTTCAAAAAAAAAAATTGGTACCAAATGGACGATTTTGAAACTTGGGGAACTAAAATATTGCATTTGAAATTACAGGGCTCAAAGTGAAATTTCGTTAAAATTACAGGGTATTAAAATATTGTTTAAGCATGGAGAAAAATACTAAGAAAAACATGAAGCAAATAGTTTTCTCTCCGATGGGTGGGACGAACCTCTTCAACATCCTCTAATCAAAATAAAATGATCCCAATATCACATGTGTTTGGAAATTATTTGAAATACAAAATTTGAAAACATGACAATACTCCAAATTAATCTCTGTTTTTCACCAGTTCTGCATCCCCTAATGATTTCATTTGCCTTTTCTGCTTTTAACATATTGTGATAAAATAATTGTGACTTGTCTATTAGACATCATGAATTTAATGTCAGTTTCCCAATGACCCACAGGATTGAAAGTACTATGCTATAAAGTATACACATTAGTGCTGATCACTTCTTTTGAAAAATGGTTTAGTGCAGCCTAAAGTGGCTTTAAGTGAAAGGAACGTTAGACAAATTTCCTTAACACTATCTTATGTTTTACCTTCATAAGTATATACTATTTCATTTCAATTTTCACATTCCGTTCAAGAAATTAACGTATGTTTGCAAAAATTTAACACAAAAGTGTAAAGATTGGACCGAATTGACACATGAACCAAATCTCATGTGTTACTTTTCAAAATGTTGGGATCGAACAAAAACTCAGTGCAAAATATGAGGATAAAAAGTGTAATTTCACCCCCAAAAAAGAAAAAGAAAAAGAAACCATTGATTGCTTAAATTGTAGGGAAATTTTTGCATCATACAAAGGGGCGGACCTACTATGGGGCAAGCGGGTACAACCGTTTCTGTTCAATTTAAAAAAAAAAAAAGTTCAATTTTCGAAGAAAAAAAAAAGAGAGAGTGTAGTGGACTGTTTGTTAACTATGGAGGTTGGGTTTTTTTTTTTAATTCACATATATATATATATATATATATATATATATGAAAAAGAGTAATGTTATGCTTCTCAAAATTTGGATCCCAAATGGTTTTCAAACACGTGTGGCAGTGGGTCAACTTGATATTGATTGGAAGATGTTGAAGTAGTCTCACATTATTGAAAATGAACACACTACCGCATGTGTTTGTGAACAATTTGAGATCCAAAATTTAAGAAGAATGACATTACTCTTTGTGAAATTGTAAAACTTGAACAAAGGTTACAAAAGTTACACTCATTTACAATGTTAAACTTTCCAGCTGGCCAGCTCAAAAACTTGGCTTGCTAAAAAATTGGTTCGATTGAAGAAGCATGGTGTACAATATATTTGCTCACAAAGCTGGCACTACTCTTACCTGTAAGGCTGTAACAATTGCAACTGTTGAAAGAGTGTTTTCTGCTATGAAAAACTTCAAGATTTCACTTAGTAATCGATTGGAGATGAGTTCATAAATAGTTGCATAGTGACATTTATTGAAAGAGAATTCACGAGCGTTGTCATTCAACATTTTCAAAATATGAATAATCAAATAAGACTCATAAGAGTATTGTAAACAAGTTATCATATTATTTTGACGTTAATGTTGTGTAAAAAATATTAGATATTTACACATATATTTTTTATTTCGTCCTGTTTTATTACTAAGAAAAATTTTGTCTTTTTTAGTCAGGAACTTCGCCCCCAATCAATGAAGTTTTTGGGTCCGGCACTGATACACCCACTCTTCTTGATCTGAAAAATGACAACTGTGCATTGTCAATTTCAAGGTACCCTATAAGATTTTGTCTTACATTGCAATACAACCAACTTGAACATAAACTCCAATGATAAAAAAGCAATTAAGCTCCTAAAAAATCTTAAGACAGTCCAATAACTGTGAAAAAAAAAAATTTTTGCAACTAATAATTACTAGTAACACAAATTTTTTTCCCAAACAATGTGACATTAGAGTGAGACCCACAATTGTGTAATTAAGATTGTTAAAGATCTGGTCAATTATTGTGGAAAGTGAAATCAAATAAATGCCCACTTGTGAAAGGGATTGTGAAGAATATCAACAGAGACAGCCAAAAGTTGGATCTTGCCCACTCGGCACTCGGCACTTGCAGTAGTTTACGAGATTGGCTTTGTTAAACTTTTCTTCCACCACTTGGGGCACTTGCATGTGCCTTACATCACCAAAAGACAAATGAAAAACAAATGAAGTTAATTATAACATCTAAAAGAGATAAGGAAAAGACCGGGTACTTAGAAAAATTTCGGGTGCAGAACACGCATAAGGAAAAGGCACAGTTTGAAAGTAATAATGATAAAATAGATTTTAGTTTAGGAAAAGAATTTTGATAAAAGAAAATGAAAAAAAAGGGGGGCAATTGGTGTTAAATCTATTTTAGGGTAATATTTTAGTATTAGATCCAACAAGCAAAAAGTTTAATTTTAAGTCCTCTCTCCCTTCAATTGACTAAATTACCCTCATCATTTTGCTAAAATTGCTACACAATAGGCATGACACTACCATGAACTCCGACGACCTCGCCGGACCTCCGACCACCTCGCCGGACCTCCGGCGACTTCGTCGGACATTGTTAACAGTTTTTCCAAAGTTTTTTCACGCTTCAAAAATTCATAACTTCCAATCTACACATTGTTTTTAAGTAGAAATTATATTTCTTACATCTACTTGTAGAATTTATATTTCTTACATCTACTTGACAAGATCTACCAAGAAAGTAATATTGTTTGTAAGAAATTCTGAGGGAAAAAAAAGTTGTGAAATTTCAAAAAAAAAGTTGTGAAATTTCACTAAAAAGTTTGTGAAATTTTGTTGGAGTATTAATCATGTATTGTTTGGAGTATAGAAGTTGTGTTATCGAATGAGAGAGGATGAAGGAGTTAGATCCAGAGAGAGAGAGAGAGAGAGAGAAAGAGAGAGAGAGAATTAAATCACATATCTAAAGAGAGTTTCAACACTAAAAAAGCTGTGAAATTTCACAAAAAAAAAGTTGTGAAATTTCACAACTTTTGAAATTTATCAAGTTTGTGACACTCAATGAAAATACAGTATTCTAACAAACAAATTTGAGAAAGTTTATTAACCTTTTTTTTTTTTGATAAATTTCACAAGAAAATGTGTTAAAAAAAAAAAAAAAAAGAGCACCAAAATGAATTGATTAGAAATTGTGACCGATTGCAAATACAAATGAATTGATTCCACTTTATTGTAGTAACCAATGAAGGCAATTTGAAAATCATTTGTTTAACTGTGATTATGAGTTCCTTGCAGGTATATATGTATATATTGCAAACCAGGCAGCGGTGGTCAGTGGCATTGGTGAACTAGGAGTTTCGGCACTGGTGAACTCCATCCGATATTGTCGCAACACAATTGCGAGGTAGCAGCGGCGATGATCGTGAAGGAAGTTGCAGGCGGCGGTGGTCAGTGGCACCAATGCAATCGTCGGCAGCGGCGAAGAAGTAGATCAAGGTCGTGGATCTGAGCTTTGACCAAATAAATTTAGCGGCGCCGACACAGTGATGGTCGGATCTATGCGTGGCGATGGCAGAGGAGGCACCGACGCCGACGATGAAGACGATGACGGGCGGCGGTGGTCCGATCTGTGATCGGTCTTCTCTCTCTCTCTCTCTCTCTCTCTCTCTCTCTCTCTAACTGAAAACCAGTAAATGGAAATGTGAAGGGTGTAATGGTCACAAACTATGGTATTTTATGGGTCAAAGGATTTATGTTTATGAATGTCCACTAATCATGGACTTATCCCCAAATGTTTTTCCCTTGTGTCTTATAACCAAATAATTCTCCTAATTTGGTATTTAATACCAAATTTCTAAAAAAAAAGGGGGGGGGGGGGGGGGGGGAGAAAACGGCACGCGGCAAAGTCGGCGGCACTCACGAAGTACCGCGCCGGCACTCACAGAGTGCAGTGCCGCACCGGCGTCCACTGAGTGTCGCAGACGACTCGCTAAATACCCCGAAAGGCAAAAGAAATTTTGGAACGGAAAAAGAAAGAAAACAATAAGAAAAAGAAAAAGAAAATTAAAAAAAAAAAAAAGTGAGACAGAGAAGAAAACGGTAGTCAGTGAATTGTCTGCGGTGCTTACTGAGTGCCGCTCCGGCACTTGCTGAGTGCCACAACGGCAGTCAGCAAGCACCAGACCAACATTTATTGAGTGTCGCGGATAACTCGCCGAGTGCCGCGTTCTTCAACAGTCTGCCTTTTTAGAAAGTACGCATTGTACCATCAAATGTGCCTTTACAACTAGGGTTTTTATCCCGAATTTACTGAAATAACCCTTAGAATTTGTCTATATAAGGAGGTGTATATCTCCATTACAAGGGAGAATTTTTTGGGGAATGATTTATAGAACAATCTTTGAAACAATTAGATGGAGAATTTTTAGGAGAATTTGGGAAAAACTTGAAAAAAAGTTTGGAAGATTTTCATCAAACCATAGAAATTTGAGGATAATTGAAGGTGATCCTCTAATCTTGATTGAGTTTCATTTCTTTTTCTTTTTCTTTTATTTTTTGTTGGTTTGGATCAAAGTATCTATGAATTTGAAGTAAAAACAAGCTTTTTAAAAGGCTTTTTTTTTTTTGGTTGACTTGGAGCATTAGCTCTTTTAGTTATATATATATATATCTTCTTTTCTTGTTCATACTCCTCTCTTGAGATTCTTGGAGATCTTCAATATCTCACTTGAATCTCTTGAAGTTGATCTTTTGATCTCATGTAAGCTTATCCTTTACATGGGAGTCAAGGTTAATCATCATCCTATATATAAACAGTGAATGGGTCTAAGCCTATACTTATGACTTGGGTCCTCTAATTTGAAGTTTCATGGAATCTTCTTTATATTCCCTTGAAATTCATGAGTGTTAGTCAGTCTTATATCTCCAAGGACTATAAAGTTGAGAGGATAAGTAGGTAATATAAGTCTTAATTCATCAAGGACCAACAACTTAAGAGAGGGATTAAATTTAAGACAATCCAATCTCCATGGTCAGTCATAATATGTAAATATGTACATGAAGTTGGGTGAATCCATGAAGGTTCCCATGGAAGTTCCCTTTTGATCAAGTTTAAGGACTCGTTGATGAACTTGATTGATTGGCCTAAGTAGTCATGATCCTTGGTTGGTCCAAATTCTCTCTAGAATTTTGGACCAAGTTGGATTCAACAAATAAATGGTCATTCAATAAAGGTGCAGTGATTTCAATCTGTCATTAAAGATTTTTAATTAAATCATGATCCATTGGAATTGAATGAGACCAATTGGAGTTTGTCCCTAACTCATAGATGTACCACTGTGATTTTTGTTTTGATAGGATTTCATAGTTAGCATGGTTTGATCATGGGTTTTGCAACTCAACTGTTTTCTGTCCAGAATTTCAGAACAGTAACATCTTTTTAAAATGAATGGATCGGGGCTTTAACTAAACATTTTGGGCTTCAAATAAAATTTTCCATGAAGTTAAATGCATTAATCAGACCCCCTAAAAAGATTGAAGCAAGCTATGGTGATTCTTCTTCTCTTCGTTTCCTCTTTCTTGTTTTTCGATTGCTCCATAACACACACACACACACACTCTCTCTCTCTCTCTCTCTCTCTCTCTCTCTCTCTCTGTGTGTGTGTGTAATACCCTGTATTTTCAAATGTATAATAAAATAAGATTATGTATAGTTGCCTTGATCATACCTGTATAGTCTATATCAATCGATTAAATCGATTGGACTATTACCAATCGATTGACTTAATGCTTTTCCCAATTGATTGAAATGTTATCAATCGAGTGAACATGTTCCCTTCTCAATCGATCGAACCCAATTCAATAGATTGAAACCCTGGCGACATGGTACCGATATAAATGCAATGATTGGATCCATTACAATCGATTGGACACTTATCAACCGATTGAATAGTTGTTAACATGTTCTCAATTGATTGAACCCATGTCAATCGATTGAACGGGGTCTAAACTTTATCTCCTAGTTTTCGTAGAAGCTGCCACTTACAACCCATCTTTTCCTATATATGCATGTGTTTATTCATGTGTGTATGTATGTGTGTGTGTGTGTGTGTGGTTGTGTGGGTAGTTCAGAAAGAGTTAAAGAGAGAGAGAGAGAGAGAAAGAGAGAGAGAGAGAGAAGATATTACATATATGTTCACTCGCATATACATATATATACACTCATACACTACATATATATACACACTATCCACAGAGAGAGAGAGAGAGAGAGAGAGAGAGAGAAGCAGATGGAAGAAGGGAAGAAAGAAAGATAGAAGAGAAGGAGAGGGAAAGCAGAGATAGAGAAGGGAAGAGGAGAGAGAAGAGGAAGTGACTAGAGCTTTGAAGCTTACACCAAACACTCCCTTAATCTTTGGTGAGTTCCAAACTCACTGAATAGCCTAGGGTTGATATTTTTATGAGTTTGAACATGAACAAACCAAGAAAAAGGAGGAACCCGAATTCCAGGGCATCTCTGCCAATTTCTGGGAGAAGATGACCCTTTCAATCGATTGAAAAAGGTTCCAATCGATTGAATTGGTCTCAATCGATTGAATTTTTATTCAATCGATTGATGGTACCTAATCGATTGAAAGTTGTTTCAATCGATAGAACTTACTTTTTCCCCCATAGTCTCGATTGATTGGTACTTAGAGAATGTTCATATTCTTTGTTGTTTATAAAATGAAATGTTCATTGTTTAATTAATGTCTTATACTTTCATTATGCAATATTGTTGATTAAAGAGATAATACGACATTGTAATTAGATAACGTTAAGAATAATGAAATAACATGTGTAGACACCCCAATTTTGACCGACCGTCGAATTTAGGAGAGCGTCACCTCCACGTCCGATGATGATAAGGACCGAAAGATTCAAAGTATTCCAAGCTCTTCAGAAAGTTCTCCAAACACGATAAAATTTCACAGAAAGAGGAAAATACCAGGTATTTAGGAGAATTCAGGTATAAAACACCATTTTTGGAGAAAATCTTCGAAAATATTTTTTTTGGAAGAAAAAGGAGAAAAGAAAAGACCTAAAAGAGGAAGTTCAGCAAAAACGGCACACGGAAGTATTACCCGGCACTCAGTGAGAGCCGTGCGGCACTCAGTGAGTGCCAAACGGCATTCAGCGGGTGCCGGCCGACTTTTACTGAGTGTCGCCGACATTTTCTGACTGCCGTTCACTTTTAAAGTCCGTATTTTGTGGTACAATACGTATGTGTATGCGGATAAAAACAAAAAACTGATAAAGTAAGGTTGACGAAAACCCGGCAATCAACAATCTTCCGCGGCACTCACTGAGAGCTGCGCGGCAGTCACGGAATGCCATAGAGGCAGTCATGGAGTGCCGCAGCGGCACCCACGGACTGTCGAACAGGATTTTTGACTGCCGCCCTGGGCAGCAGTCTGCCTAATTTCAGAAAGTACACATTGTACCACCAAATGAGAGATTTACACCTGTTTTTTTACTCCGAATTCACTGAAAATACTTGGTAATTTTGCCTATAAAAGAGGAAGGATCTTCCTTGGAGCAAGGGCAAGGGGAACATACCCAAGAGATACACCAAAAATACAAGAAATCATTACACTATCATATTGTGTGGAAAAAAAAAAGAGAGAGTTTAGAGAGCTAGAGAGAAGAGTTTGGAAGATCTTCAAAGAAAGACTTTTTAGGATAGTTTGGAGGTGATCCTCTAACCATAGATTGTTTATTTACTTTCTTTCTTTTGAATCTCTAATCCTCAAACCTTTTGTTATTTTCTTTGTTTGTCAAGCAAACCTAGGAGTCCTTGTTTCTAATTCTTTCTTCTATTTCTTTTGTTTATGTTCTTCTCTTGAGATTCTTGGAGATCTTCAACATCTCTCTTGATCTCTTGAGTATGATCCTTTGAATCCCATGTAAGCTCATGCTTTACATGAGAGTCAAAATTTGATCATCACTTTATTTCATATAGATGAATCCAAGTCCATACTCATGACTTGGATCCTCTAAACTTGGTATTTCATGAAGTCATTTCCATATTCTCTTTGAAACTTATGAGCATTAGTCATGTCTTCATCTCCAATGACCATCAAATGGTAAGAGAAAATGTTTTTTGAGTCTAAGCCCATCTCCATGGTTTTAGAGTCCTCATTTTGAGGTTTCATGAAGTCTATTCATGCTTCATTGAAACCTACAAATATGAAGGTCTTTAGTCTCCAATGACCATCAAATGATAGGAGAAAATGGTTTAGTTTAAGTCCAACTTCATGGTTTAATAGTTGGGGTTAACAAATAAAGTTGAATTTGACAAATGAAAACAGTAAGTTCACAAACTGTTTTTGATCAAAGATTTTTAGTTCGAAATCTAACCGTTGAAATCAAGTGAAACCAACGGGAAAGTGTCAATAACACAATATTCTACCACTGTAATTTTTGTCTTAAGGTGGTTTATGTTTAAAATGGTTTGGTCATGAGTTTTGTGAAGTAACAACAATCTGCCCAGAATTTCAGCACAGCAACACTCTTTTGAAATAAATAAATTGGGATTTTAATAGAGTGTTTGTGACCCAAAATAATTTTTTCTAAGTATAATAATGTGTTAGGAAGTCACCCTAAAAAGAACAAAGCATTTATGATCTTTTTACTATTTTTAAAAAATCATGTAAGAATTCTGGACGGAAGGTTGTAGAATGCTGAGTGATGCCTGGTTTTTGTCCAATTCCCGGAGATCCAACCGTTGAAACTTTGATTTTCTTTTTGGGTTGTAAACTAGACTCACAGAGGCATATCATATCCAAAAATCATTAAGATCCAACCGTTGGAAACATGGTTTTTCCAATTTTCAAGACCCAATCTGTTCTCAGCAATTTCCAAAATTCTGCAATAGTTTTAATCAATCTTATGAATAATGGCTTAGATGATACTTTCATGAGTTGAGGTTCAAACCTTATTTCAGGAATGATTATTTGAATTTGAAATCAAAGTCTAAGAGTATGTCATAACTTATTCTTGTTCATGTATATATTCATCCATATGATTTGACATTTGTAATTAGAATTTAGTTGCTCTAGATTTAATCATATTTGATAGATTTAAGCTAGAAGTCTAGGATTATTATCCAATTTTACATTTTGTATATCATGTGGACTAACTCATTGTTTTGTAGCGCATTTGAGGTACAATCTCACATCTCTTCTCTAGTTTATTAAATTTTTTGATTTTATTTGATTTTTCGACTTAATGCGCGGCACCTTAGAATTAGGTTTTTGCCTTATGTGTATATATGATTAGAGACTCTTTTTAGGGTTTTCTTTTGTTTGCATGCATTGCACGTTTAATATCGCTGCTGGATCCCGGGTGAGTTCACTTGTTCTCTATTGCATATCATATCGCTTGCTACCTGAATTATGTGGCCTTTTGAATGATACTTTGTCAATTGCGATTTTACACCCTTTGGACATGCTTTTGTAATGTATATGTATATATGTATTAGTTGAGGGCATGTTTAGATTAATAAATTCGATTAGAAGGATGTTGAGTAGAGGCCTATCGCAAGATAAGATGAGAGAGGGTGTTTTAGTCCGACGGGCTCCTTCCTCTCTCATTCCATAATTCCCGAACCTAGTTAATCTCTGGTTTCTAAAAGATCAGTTTGCTTTTTAAAATGGTTTCTTAATTTTCCTTTCAAAATTAAGTGGCGACTCATTTGTTTTTTAAAATTGATTTTGAGAAAGTATTTTAAAAGAAAAGCTGTGGGTAAGAAAAATGCGATATCCACAACATGTAGTAACGTTAGACAACGTGGTAGTCATGAACTATTGGGGTTAACATTTGTTTCATTCAATGTAGTCAAGGCGCATAGGAGTGTCTTGTATCAGTGTTAGTATGGAATTTAGGTAAGTTTGATAAGTTCTGAGAATTGTACGTGAACGAATGCTTGTCCATGATATGTTCTTAAAATCTGGTGAGCTGTGTATTTCTTCGTAAAAGGCAGTGAGCTAAGACCAAGTAATCCTAAGATAGATCAGGTGATCTATGATATGTTCTTAAAAGCCGGTGAGCTATTAATATATCTTAATAGACAGTGAGTTGGGATCACTGGTAGATGTCGCTAAGTCGTGGCAATAGATTGATATGTCGTATTCTAAACATTGTGTCAGTGTATTGCAGTGAGCTATAAATATGTTTTTAAAAGCTGGGAAAGGACTGACGTGGAGTCCATGACATGCGGTGAGCTATGAATATGTTCTTAAAAGCGGTGGACGGAATGATGGTATATCGATAGAATTGAACTATCCAGTATGTTCTTCAATCCAGAGTACATTGTCGGTCGTTGGGTAACAAGACGTTAGTAATCAAATAATGATTGGAATAAAGGAAAGATATTACTAGTAGCACTATCATGTATTGTTCCATAACTTATAATAACTTCACCCTTGCGATATTGTGTTAGTTTCTATTCACCCTTGCAATATTTTGACTGTCATTAATTAACCCATTCAAGCACTCTCGTTGATCTCGAGCGCTCGGGCTTCTCAAGTTTCCACTTCTTTTTCTTCTTCTTCCTTTGCATCAGACCTCAGCACCACTTAGTAAAGTGCATTCAAATCAGCTCACTATTCTGTCCACTATTCACAGCAAGCATGTTTTAACTTTAATTCTTTGATTGGATGTTTACATGCATTCCAAATTAACTCATGTCGTAGGATGTTGTTCATATTGTCACATCCTGATTTTTGGACAACCAAATAGTTAATCTAGAGTATGTATCCGGACTATTTTCAATTGCCAAAAATCCCGAGGGTGACACCCTCACACAAGCTAACAGATAATTTATTGAAAACAATATTTAATACTCATTAAATAAAAGCATATGGTCTTATTTTAAATAAAACTCTTGATTATTAAACATGTATTCCCAAACTTTCATTTTCATTATAAAAGAAATAGCGTTCTCTTGAAAATATTATTCACTTTTTCAATTTACAAAAGAAACACTATTTTCATTAAATAAAATCTCTGTACAGAGTTCAACGGAAATAAAATAAATTCTAGACATCCTTGGGTTTAAGAGCCACTACACCGTTCCTAAACTCAATAATACAATCCAAACTACAATGTCATAAATATGGCTCACATGGCTAGAAATAAAAATAAAGTACACTAAGAAAATAAATACAACTCTGTCAAGAAACAACACAGCAGTAATCTCTTCACACAGACAGAAGCTCCACAGAAAATCTTCCCCATTACTAAACCTGCACATACATTCGACTACGTTTCATATAGAAACGCCCCGAATGCATTACGCACCCGGGTCAGTATATAAAATACTGGTATGAGTTAACAAATATATATATATATATATAACGAGTCTTAGGGAACAATGGTGTCCCATAGACTGCCAAAAATACTTACAAGGAAAATATAACCACATCACATCATACATTATCGTCATACAGAAAATAAACAATGCTATTACACAGAATCCCTGTCGGGTTAGAACAGTAGTACCACACACATTTCAGGACAGAAAGGTAGTTCCTTCAATGTGGTGGTAGTGGTTCCCACCCGAATAATACCAATTGAATACTTACCCATCGAATATCTATGGTGAGCCAGCCCTGCATAAAAGTTAGTAGGGCCACCATCCTGTAAAATATAATTATCACAGTTCTAATCATACCCGTAATTGCTTTCTGAATTTATGTCCGTTACAATTCAAGAGCCAGTCATACTACCATCCAACCCATAGTTTAACAACAGTATAAATTCATAAAATACTCGCATCAAAATCCTCCAAACATAATTCAAAACTTAAGACACACAGTCTATGATTATCACATTCACGCTCACACACATCGATTATAACACGAAAAAATTATTAGAAAAGTCGATTACTAAGCATCCACTACTTTCTATAATACTACCACAACAAGAGGTAATTAATTATAATTCAAATGTCTAAATGCAAGAATAAAACATCACGAAGTATTTTATTTTATTACACCTTATGTTCACCACCTCGGCCACCCATCCATGGTCCAACCTACACATATATCCCATGTGTCTCCTAATGTAATACTAACTCCCAATCCGGTCCCAACTCCCATGGGGTATCACTGGGATTTGAGTATACACCGAAAGGCTAGTCCTCACGTTCTTGACATCAATAAATAATGTCTAAATACACATAAAATAGACCAACAAGCTGGGCATAAGGCTTAAAAATGAAGAGACGGGCCATCCACGTAGTCGCCGTCTAATCACACAAGGACGGGTTATCCACGAAGTCACCGCCTAAAATCATAAGGATTAGTGGTGAACTCTAAGGATTTTTCTAACGTTCATGCATCCACGTTTTCACAAAACTCAACTTTATAGGAGATTCATATGTCTCAAATCAAATTCCTGTTAAAATCCTATTAACAGTTACATGTTCACACAGATTCATAACCCTTACAAAATCACACAGTCACGATTTCACAAAGCTCAACTATACATGAGAACTCATATCTCTCTAAGTACAAACAAATTAATTCATAAAAACGAACACAAAATCACACAAAAATGTGATGTAGCAAATACGCCTTTTTTTAACCTTTAAAAAAAACTGCTACTGTAATATGCATTTTCTGCCCAAATGGTGCAGAATTGGAAAAAACACCATTAGGCAAAAGTTGTCTAGAATTGCGTTTCCTACAGGCTCACGCGAACAGAATCACGAAAACTCTAACGTATGATTTATTATGGATTTTCTACTCAAATCTGATCCGTGAAAACCTCAAATCCGAAAATTGAATAATTGCTCAAATGTATATTCAATGCTCATCTATAAATCTCAAATCACAACTTCAATCATTGTAAAAAAAAAAAAAAAAAAAAACCTAAATCTCATAAATCCGTATCTATACTAATTCACTAGTCTATCCGTTTAAATTTCAATCAAACGAGATTGAAAGAAAATAACAAGTTAACTCATCGATTTAGGGCTTCAATGTTGATGATGATTTCGCAAAACAATATTTGGGGTTCCTCTTTTCTTCTCTTACTCTCTTCTTCTTCTTCTTCTTCTTCTTCTTCTTCTTCTTCTTCTCTCTCTCTCTCTCTCTCTCTCTCTCTCTCTCTCTCTCCCATACATACACACACACACAAACGTCTATTCTCTCTTCTTCTCTCTTTTCTCCTCTTCCCTTTTTTTTGTTAATATGGGAGCTAGGGTTTCAATATATGTATATGTATACTACACACAACACATGTCAATAAAATACACACAAATATATAAATCCCATTTTTTGTCTAAGGGCCTCACAAAAAGGCTTTATATGGGCCCGTAAATGCATTCTAAATGGACAAATGATTAGCTCAATGGGTACCCATGACCCCGGGCACTAAATTTCTATATTAAGCACACTACTTAACATACTAACGACCCGTACACGCTACTTCAACATTTTTATTAGGTGTCACTAAGATACATACACATAGTTAATATCTAATACTTGAAAATAATAATTTAAAAATTACTAAAAACACTTAGAAAATTAGGGTTGTTACACATACCACTTATGTACACAACCTATAATCATTTCCCTCATGCATTCATGCATATTCTATGGTCTCCAATCACTTTAGCAAACTCGTGAACACAAACACACTACTACCTTGCACATTCTAGGATTATACATTGCATCCATGCAAGATTTGAGATTTTTGTGACTCTTAACCTAAGAAGATTATAAGGAATGAACTTGATCACACGTTCATGCTCCCCCGATCTAATCTTCCTTTCTCATCCGTCTTGGGGATTGAGAGATCTTCTTTTCTCAAAGATTAACATGCATCATACTAGCTTGCTAAGCATATTTTTGATTTCTTTGATTATTTATTTCAAAAATAATTCAAGTCCCCCTTTAGATTAGGAAAACTTGATTACTTGATATGTGATTAGATGATTTTTCCTAGGTTTATTTGTGTAATCTTTCACTTTTGCATTGTGTGGTACTTGACTTAGGTCTTATGAATGATATCTTATCTTTTGATATTCCGTTTTTAAGATTCTTATGCAATGTAATATGCATATCATAGTATTAATTGTCGAACCAAACATAGTATAAGATGATTATTTGGATGCTAACTGAGGCCATTCGAGAGACGGGGCTAGTTGAGGGTGTTTTAGTCGTGGCAAAGGCTCATTCCTCTCTCGTACCAAATCCCTGAACCAAGTTCTTTGGTTATGAAGGGTCGGTGCCCTTTATCCGTTTGGGTGAGTCAAAATTGGGTTTCTTGGTTCCCTATAGATCAAGTGGCAATTATGTATTTGTTTTCACAGATTTTCTTCTTTTTTTCTTCAAACAATTTCAAAAGGAAAATCAATTCTGAAACCCCGGGAAAGAACGAGGGGGTGGGCTCTCGGAGGCCTCGTGCCTACAATCTGGCGACTCTGCTGGGGATTTTTTATTTTCAAAATAAAATAATACAGAGGTTTGACACATAAGAAGCATCCTTAAAATCATCTTTTTACTGTGTCTGGTTCACCGCATTGCATTTTTGCATCTCCCTCTTTGACTGAGTCTGAAACGCGGCGCTGACATTGTTTAAGTCTTGCTATGCCAGGGCACAAGTCACCGTTGATACTGTACCTTCCACGGTATATCAAAAAGAGTAAAAACTTTCGTACTGTCTCTCTGACGGTATATTGGAACTCTCATCAACTGACCCTCTTTGACTAAACCCAGCCTTTGCATATAGACTCATGTAGAACCTTTTATAGGACTGTTAATTTATCTTTTCAAATAGGACAATGTGATATAACTGTTATATGCCCTGGTGGGATTACCTGCGTGATGTAGACGCTTATGTGGCATAGAATAGAACCTCTTTGTTATGATTCCCAAGGCAATCACTCACATGTGATCACATTGAGTTGACGTGTCTAGGCGTCATGATAAGGATGTCTGCTCCATGTTCACAAAGATATACACCGCAAACCTTGTTTGTTGGTCCAAAGACATAAGAGTATGAAAACTTGCTAGACAGTATGACCACCATCATCACATGCTCCTGTCATATACACTTATTTCACCCAGAAACTCTGCCCAACTCATCCGGATATCCATGTTTCTCCCAGAAACTCTGTCCAAATCTCCTAGATTTCCCAGAAATACTTGTTTCTCTCAAAAACTCTGTCCAAATCCCCCAAATTACCCAGAAATCTCAGTTTCTCCCAAAAACTCCGATACACTTGTTTCTCCCATAAACTCAGTCCGAATCACCCAGATATTCTTGCTTCTCTCAGAAATCCTATTTGAACTCCCTAGGTATCTTTATTTCACCCAAAATTCCAGAAAATCCATGTTTCTCCTGAACCTCTACCCAAGCTTCCCAGAAACTCCCATATACGCCAGTTTTTTCCAAAAACTCTATCTAATCTGCCTAGATTTCCCAGAAATCTCTATTTCTCCCAAAAACCTTGAAATCCCTGCTTTTCCCATAAACTTCTCCTAGAAACTCTAATTTTCCAATCTCTCCCAGAAATTCTGTCCAACTCACCCGAAAATGCCTGATTCTTCCAGAAACTCTATAATCACCTAGATTTTCCAAAAATTCCTGTTTCTCCCATAAACTCCTTCCGAATATCCCAGAAATTCCATATTTCTTCCAAAAAATTCCAGTTCTCTCCTACTGGTGATCATACTAGAAAGAAAGGTTAGCACACTTTGTATGACTAGAACCTTACTTGCTTAACTGCTATATGTTAGAAGTAGGGGCATCATAGATTAGGGCTTGAATCCACATGCTTGTCTCATATGCATACACAATTCATATTAGTTCGCATGCACACACATCTCGTCAGTCTCACATGTGTCAGTCCTACACATCAAATACATACATGTCATCATCTTCACTCATCTCAATCATTGTATAGAAGTCGTATACTTATTGCAACCGTCATCGGTTCACATCAATAACCTTTGAAATTCTGACCATCTCTCCCGACTAGGAGTCCATAAGAAGCATTTTGCGCCTCTGCTAATTTTGGCTTTTACTTCTATCGTAGTCCCAGGAAAGGATACTTTTGTACCTCCCCAGATTCGTTGCCTTGTTCGTAGGCTAGCCCAAACCGTCATAAACCCACCAAGGTCTAGGCCAGGACATCAACAGCCGCATATGCCTTCACCATGATATCCAAGACCTCATTGGTCAAAAAATCATTGAGTCATCACCCATCCAACCCTATGTCAATCAAAAAGCCCGTGGCTTCATCGAACCTAAAGCCCCTGGCTTCATCGATGGCTCATCTATTCAAATGATCCCTTTCGCTGAGGCTCATGAATATTGAACCTGTACAAGTAAAGTGGTGGTGTTTGGGACTTTTGCTAGCAAAATAAATGAGGATGCTCTTTCGAAAGAGAGAGAGAGAGAGAGAGAGAGAGAGAGGGGAAAGAGAGAGAGAGAAAAAAAAAGAAAAGAATAATCGAGTCACTGTGACACTCCATTTGAGACCAAATCAAGTCTAGTTGAGTATATCCTATGTTTTGAGTCTATTTCAAGTTTAGTCTTGTGGTCGAGTCTGCCTATCATCGAGTTGTTGTGAGTCTATGCCAAGTAATATATTCCTTCTCTTTTGATGGGATGAAATCTCATTTTGCTTAACCTGATGTGTCAAGTCATAAATGCATAAATCACTGAACTGAAATGTCCCTTCTTCAAATTACCGTGGATATTACTCTGCTAATAAATTTTTGCATAAAAGAACGAATCCTGAAAAAGTCAAAGTCGATTTTGCACTGACACCGAAGAAGAGTCGAGAATTGAATAGTCTTACTTTAAGAATTTAAAGATGCTTTTGCTCAAATCTCGAAAAGACATTGGAACTGATTTGGGGCTTACCCAACACCTTTTTTCACCATTTCAAAGCCTTGGGCCCAACTCAATTGATAGCCATGCAAATCATTGCAGACTTGGTCCTTGATGGTAGCCAAACATTTTAGTGAGTTTCATCTCCACTTTCAAAATAAAATAAAGAAAAAAGAAAAAGAAAAGCTCGCTAGGTTGAAAACCCGAAAAGGGCACCTAGGCAAAAGTTAGAGCAAAAAGGGTGTTGATTTCCAAAATCTGACCCTAGCCAGTTAAAAGGTTGGGGAAAATTTTGATGAGACAAATGAGAGAATTGTACGCTTCAAGGTAAATCATCATAACGCACCTAGATCTTGTTTCAAAGGGCTCGGAACGACCACAAACAAATTCTGAAAGCCGACATGCACATTGTGAAATTTTGAGATAGCAATCAAAAAATCTCCCACGAATCAACCACATGAATAGCAAAACTGGCTAAGGCGAAAGAGAAAATGATCAATCCTCAACAAACAAAAAAAAAAGAAAAGAAAAGGAGATCGAAACTGAATCCTCTTATTTAAGGCTACCACAAGTGATCCAAGTTTGAACTTCTTTGACAATTGGTTTAGAAAACCCTTATACCTCGTTTCTTAAAAAGCCTTGCCTTGAACTACGCTCGATTTGATTCCCACTCGGGGATACACAGCAACCGCATCGGTTCGGTTGACATGATCACAATCAACCCTCCATTCTTTCAAGACCTTACCTTAAACTACGCTCGACCTGATTCCCACTCGGGGATACGTAGGCAACCGCTTCGGTCCAGTTGTCCCACGCACCAAAAAATAATCCCTCTTCTTTCAAGGTCCTGGACGAACTACGTTGGGATTGATCCCCGCTCGGGGGTACGTAGGTAGACTTTAAAAAAAAAAAAGGATGGCTCGCTAGGTCAAAAATCCAAAAAGACGCCTAGGCAAAAATTAGAGCTAAATCCAAAGTGAGCATTAACAAAATAGATAAAAGAGCTCGCTAGGTCACCTCATTGGTGCCTAGGCAAAAGTATGAGCATTTGAGAGATTAAAGTCACAATCCTTGCCTCAAGCCAGAAAATCACCTTCCACACTAGGGTCAAACTTCGGCTACCCGACTCGTTTGCCTGAATTTTACTATCTACCCTTCATACAAGAGACAAACTTCAGTCACCTACCTCGTTTACCTACCGACCCCACTTCACACCCTTCAAACTAGGGGCAAACTTCGTTTTCCTAACAACCCCTTCACACCAAGGGAAAGTTTTCAAGTCACCAAGTTATTTTGAAACAGAGCATCTTTTATTCTCAAAGTTAGGGCACTAATTCAAAGCACACTTTGGATAAACGAATAATTGGCTATACTTTAGGGAAAAATTTTCAAAACATAGATTTATCAGCAGAGTGCTACCACAAAAACACAAGAAGTGCACATATAAGAAAAGTGGTACATCGTTTATGACAAAGACACATTGAATTATGGCAATTTGGGCGCTTCGTGTCGTTACTTTTGTCAAGTCAATTCTTTTTTGGTTGAATCAGTAATAATCTGATCAAATTGTATCAGAGTTCAAGGTTCATACAAACTAATCCAACTTTCCTTGTCATCGTTGTCCTACCAAGTCTATTTATCTTTATGGTCTCAAATGTGTAGGTTTAAAGTGATTCCCAATTATAAAACCTGTGGGTACAAGCAAAAGTTCCAAACACCATTACTGCACTTGTCAAGGCTGCAACATGATAAGTGTCCCAAGAATCTTGAGCATTAGTGGCAGTCATAGGTCAGTCCATAAGATCCACTGGCTATCTTCCTCCAATTCCTCAGCAACTAAACCAAAAATATGTCATTAATTTCCTTCATCCCTAGCGAATTTACTCTATTCCTACTACAACCATTCTATCCCCAATAGAATCTCTTCATCCCTAGCAGATTTAATTTATACCCAACAATTATCAATTCATACATCACCACGGTTAGTCGAACCATCAATATTTTTCATGACAGTCATAGTAGTTCACTGTCGACTCGTCGTCTCGATTAGTACATTATCAGTCCAATCCATGACAGTTACAGTAGTTCACTGCCGACTCGTTAGTTCTTCTGATCATGGTTAGTCCAATTGTTGATCCAATCCATGACAGTCACAGTCATTCACTGTCGACTCGTCATCTCGATTAGTATATCGTCAGTCCAATCCATAACAGTCACAGTAGTTCACTGTCGACTCATCATCTCGATTCGTACATCGTCAGTTCTTCTGATCATGGTTAGTCCAATTGTTGATCCAATCCTTGACAGTCACAGTAGTACACTATCAACTCGTCGTCTCGATTAGTACATTGTCAAATATTTTGATCATGGTTAGCACATCATCAGTCCAATCCATGAATTAGATTCGTTTACTATTTTTAGAAAATCACACAAAATCTCTAGACAGAGAGTTGATAAATTCTAAGTGATGTCTGGTTATGATCCAATTCCAAAGATTGGACCGTTAGATCTTTAATTTTTTTTTTTTGGGGTAGAAACTAGACTCATAGAGGCACATCATATCCAAAAATTATTAAGATTAAACCATGGGAGTATGATTTTCCTATTTTTGAAAGTCTGTTCTGTTCTCTGTAAGTTCTGGAATTCTGTGACAGATTTGATAAACTTTGTAAATAATGCTCCAAATGACTTTTCTATGACTTAAGGCTCAAAATTTATTTTGATTATGATTAATTAAACTTTAATTCAGAGTTTAGATGATCCAAATCAATGAATGATCCATAGCTTACTCTTGTTCATGTTCATGTTCATGTTCATGTTCATGCATTCATCATCTATGTATTAATTTTAACAATTAAGACATTATTTGGTATTGTGTTAAGTCGTAATTAGTTGCACCTAGTCATGGGTTCCTCGTAACCATGTTGGGATTGTACCACCTCTATATGGACATTACATTGGCTCCTAGTTGAGACTTGTATAGCTATAGAAGTCTTGTAATTTCAACTAATTAGAAGGGATTCATGATTGTGTCAACTTCCACAATGTTTAATAGATTTAAGCTAGAAGTTTGGTGTAATAATTAGGATTTGGTATTATATATATCTTGTTTAAAACATGTGGACTAATCTTTGTTTTGTAGCGCTATTGAGGTATGGTTTCCTGACTCTTCTCTAGTTTATTTATTTCTTGATTTTATTGATTTTCGACTCCATGCGCAATAACTTAGATTATGGTTTGCCTTATGTGTATATATGTGTTAGAGACCCTTTTTCTAGGTTTTTCTATTTTGTGTATGCATTGCACGTTTCTATATCGCAGTTGGATCCCGGGTAAGTTTCCTTATTCTCTATTTGCATATCATTTTGCTTGCTATTTGAACTATGTGGTTTTGTAGGACGTTTTATTGTTAGCAATCTTATACCCCTTTCGACATGCTTTTGGAATGTATATATCTATGTATTAGTTGAGGGCATGCTTAGATTATTAATTCAATTAAAAGGATGTTGAGTAAAGGCCTATCACAAGATAGGATGAAATGGGGTGTTTTAGTCCGCCGGGCTCCTTCCCCTCTCGTTCCATAATCCCCGGACCTAGAAATCTTTGGTTTCCAAAAGATTAGTATTTTAAAATAGTTTCTTAATTTTCCTTTAAAAAAATTAAATAGAGACTCTTTGTATTTGTTTTGAAAAATTGTTTTAAAGTGGGCCCAAATGTCGATATCCACAAGGACCTTTACTTTGTTCGCTTCCAATGTGAGACGTTATGCGCCGAAACAAATGCGAACAGATAGTGTATGATGATGCAATTTTTGGTAAAGAGATATAAGAGTGATTAGAGCATATCAAAGAGAGTGAGAGAGAGAGAGAGAGTTTGTATGTGGTTCGGTCCTATTAATGAAGGAACCTACATCCATATGTGTGTCAGAGCACCTCCACTAAGTATATGAAACTACTGCGGGGACCTTGCTGTTCCAACAATGGTGACTGGAACTCTCCCAAGGGTCGGCCACGCCTCGATGATATTAGGGTTTCTTTCGAGAGGCTTGACAATGTAGTGTTGATGGTTTTATTGAATTCGGAATCCACCTTTAAGGGGGTGGGAGGCCCTTTTATAGAAGTAAGAGCCCTCCCTTACAAAGCGTTGGATTCTAATTAGGTATCTAATGACAGCCTATGGCGATTGCTGCTTATTCGACCAGTTCCCTGTTTAGGAAACTATTGCTGCGAATCTGGAGACTTCCTAAGTGGTTTGGGAGACAGCTGGACCTCGAGACGTGTGGGGCTCGCTTTTAGGCGAGTTGAGCTATTCCTGAGCTGTCTAGTGACTGGGGGTGTTATCCCGACCTGTTGGTCGGGAATCCCTTCTAACAGTATCCTATACTACATAATTCAGAAGCTTCAGGCATCCTGGACCGCTCGGGATAACAATTACCCAGTAATTATGCTTTCCCTTATCTGGATGGAAAGCGGTCGAACATGGGACAATTGAATTATTGGACCATTCTTGGCGTATTAGTGTGTAAATTATACTTGAACCAATCATGTGAGAAAATTGATTGTAATTCTCCTTGTGTATTTAAGAAACTTACTGAAGTAGTGTCCACTTCGATGTCACACATTCAATAAATTGAATTTATTATCTTGACAAGGTCTCTCACGAAGTTGTGGGGCATCCAAGTCCTACTCAAAACATTAACTTCCTTGCTATGAAATTTCACACCACCTAAAACCATATTTGCAGGTAAAGAATATGTCACACCCCAACCCACCCCCAGTGGATTAGGACACGTGTAACAAGAGTAACCATACCCAAAACACACACTAATTAGAAAGAAAATGTGGGTAAACCACTTTTAAGAACTCCATTGTGACAAAACAGCCCCCAAGGGAAAAATAGTCATTAATAAAGTATGTAAAATTTTTATACCAAAAGTTAAATTTTTGAGTCCCGGTTCCAACACAATAAATGGCGCGCGAATCCGAGTTCTCTAGAAAAAGTTATGCACGTTTCCGTAAAAGCGAACGTGCTGTGAAAAAAAAACAAGCAGATCAATCCCTTCACAAAACGCGGATCGATCCATTTATATGAGTCTCTCGCAGAATGTTCCCTTAAAAGGCCGAATCGATCCCTTCATAAACGCAGATCAATCCGCAACCTGCAAAACAGGTTCCTGCTTCTAAATTTTGCTGTCAAACAAGTTTTAAACTTTCCAAACACAACCAAATCACATGGAAACATTATAAAACTTTGGGAAAACATATCCAACACATTTCCAAACACTTTAAAACTTAAGTCAAGCTTGGATCACACAAACACCTTCACAATTTGATCAAATCAACTAAGAATTCATTTCATTTGAACTAAAACAAACTTTTAAACTTTGAAACTCAACTCTTAACCAAAATACATAGAACTTGCTGGGGATAAACTCAATGTTATAACTAGCATTATGAGCACTAAAGAAACATGTCCAAGACACTAGCGACACATCCGGACTTGCCGAGAGGGTCGAACCCATTACTTGTACCACACTTGAGCAAAACAAGAGAGATAACACATAAGTTCCCAAATTCACTTCCAACTCTCCAAAATACAACTTTAGGATCCAAATTCATCTCTAACAACCCAAGTATGAATATTAACATGAAAGTAACCATAATTTACATCATTTTACAAGTTCCAAATAAATTCATATGTATGAAGCTCAAATCTCCACCATCTCTCCCAACGCGTGTTATTTCCTCTCCGGATACGGCTCCGAACCTGCGGTGTTTGTTATGTACCACAAAAGAAATAGGAAAACGGTTTTCTTAAGCATTACGCTTAGTGAGCATTCTAAGCATGATTGCATGTTTAACACGTGCAATGCTATAATTAACACATAAAACACAACCATAGTCGCCGAGTCACCGGTTATATGGTTCATTCAGACCCGAAGACCTCCCTTGGTCCCGTGGCCACTTCTATTCCTTGGACTTCCGTATTTATCAAATTCTTCCTCTACATCACCCTTATTACTCCCAACAATGAACCATTTCCCCGATGCTCATTGACTGCCACATAGACATATAAGCACATATAAACACATGATATACATGTATCAACATATAATCTTCATAGGATTGACATGGAATTCACATGATTAACATCTTTATAATTCCTAATCATGAATTATCATCTCTAACATCACATATAGCTTTGAACCCATTAAACACAATCAGTTTTAGGTGTAGAAAACTCACCTTATACACAGATTAAACCCAAGATTAAGCTAGAAAAGTGCTGAATTTCACCAATTAGAGCTCAATTTCTACTCCAACAAGATTTCTACATGAATTTGGTAGACGACGTCTCACCGTTAAGTATGAGCTACTAAAATCCAACAATTTAAACGTAATTTAAAGGTATAAAAACGATCGTCTCACCTCCACGAGTCCGAAAATGGCTTCGATTCGTGAATCCGACGAACGACGGTGACGGAACGACGAGATTTTGACGTCGGTGACGGTTTCTTCGTTTCTCTCTCCGAGCTCTCTTCTCTTTCTTTTGATTTCTACAAATTTTGAGAGTCTCTCTCTCTCCAACACCTATACATGCATAAGCATGAGGTGTCTTAACCTTAACTTTGTCCATTTTTTATTTACACCCCCGGAATTTCTTAAATTCCTATTATGAAATCCCCAAACATTCCATTAACTACCCAATTATCTAATGAGTGTTTGTCTAAGTTCCGTATGGGTCCCAACATGGGTCCCACATATTTTGTGAAATTGCTATCGTATCTACTAATTTTAAATCTTTTTCATTTATACCCTTATTTGGGTATCCAAACTAATAAAAGTTGCTAAAACATGTATTATCATATAATATAAAAGCATTTAAACAAGTATTCATGTAATCACATAAATGCATTTAATCACGTAAAATGCAAATATCTTCATTTAGGCCCTTCACTGGGTCCCACTTCCAAACCTGTCCACCTCATTGGGGACTTTTCCAACTAGTGTCCCTCTCTGAACACATTTTACATGGACGAGTCCAAGCCTCCCCTTAATCCGTTTATAAACTAATTATACTAATTAATGCATATTAACATAATAATTAACCCATTCCCCGGGTACGGGTGTCACATTTCTCCCTCCCTAAAAGGGAGTTTGGTCCCCAAACTTACTCTTACCTCAAGAATCAAAGAGATGCGGGTATTTGGCTCGGATTTCATCCTCCCGCTCCCAGGTAGCCTCTTCCACTGAATGGCTTCGCCATTTAACCATTACCAAGGGAATTATCTTAGTTTGCAAAACTTGATCCTTCCTATCAAGGATTTGTACTGGATGCTCCACATAAGTCAAATCTTCTCAAATCTCTAACGGTTCTGGAACGATAACATTTTTTGAATCCGGCACATAACGTCTAAGCATCGACACATGAAACACGTTATGAACATTTTCCAACTATTATGGCAGCTCTCGATAAGCTAATGGCCCAACTCGATTAAAAATCAAATACGGTCCAACATATCTCGAACTGAGCTTACCTCGCTTACCAAAACGTGATAAGCCTTTCGAAGGCGATACTTTCAATAACACATAGTTACCCACTTCAAACTCCAACGGCCTTCTACCCGTATTCGCATAATTTTTATAACGACTCTGAGCCTTATGTAACCATTGCTTAATCAATCGAATCTTGTCAATAGTGATTTGAACTATCTCTGGTCCCAAAAGCTATTTTTCACCAACTTCTGTCCAACAAACCGACTATCTACACTTTTTTCCATACAGTGCCTCATAAGGCGCCATTCCAATGCTCGTTTGAAAGCTGTTGTTATAAGAAAATTCAATCAACGGCAAATGAGTTTCCCAATCAGCTTTAAAATCCATAACACACACTCTCAACATGTCTTCTAAGATTTGAATCACCCTCTCGAATTGACCATCGGTCTGGGAATGAAATGTAGTACTAAAATGTAAAGTTGTCCCCATAGCCTTCTGTAAACTCTCCCAAAATCTTGATACGAATCGGGTATCACGATCTGACACTATCGAAATTGGTGCTCCATGTAGCCGTATAATCTCTCTGATATAAATCTCTGCAAGTTTTGATGGATCTTTGGTCTTGATAGGTAGGAAATGGGCTGACTTAGTCAAACGGTCGACAATAACCCAAATGCTATCATTAGACTTTGTAGATCTTGGAAATCCTGATACAAAATCCATTGTAATATGTTCCCACTTCCACTCTAGTATCTCTAAAGGATGTGATTCTCCCTCGGGTCATTGATGTTCCAGTTTCACCTTTTGGCAAGTCATACATTTAGACACAAATTCTGCGACTTCTCGCTTCATACCACTCCACCAATAAATTTCTCGTAAGTCTCGATACATTTTGGTACTACCCGAATGTACTGAATACCTGGTATTGTGAGCTTTTTCCATAACTCTGTCTCTCAAATCACCAACTTTAGGAACACATAATCAATTGATGTACTTCAGCACACCATTTTTGAAACTGAATTCTGGCCTTCTCCCCTCAGGTAATTCATCTGTAATCTTCTTAAATTCTGGGTCTAGTAGTTGATTTGTCTTGATTTCACCAATTAAACTCGGCTGTGCCACGATCGTAACCATTAAACCACCTCTAACTTTAGGAACTACTTCAAACTTCAATTGTTCAAATTCTTTTATCAACTTTTCCTGTCCAGTCAAGGTATAGGCTAAGTTTTCCGACGACTTTCGGCTCAAGGCATTGGCAACTACATTTGCTTTTCCTGAGTGATACTGAATCTTCAAGTCATAATCTTTCATAAGTTCCAACCATCTTCTTCGTCTCATATTAAGGTCTCTCTGAGTGAACAAATACTTCAGGCTTTTGTGATCGGTGAAAATTTCACAAGTCTCCCCATATAAATAGTGCCTCCAAATCTTCAAGGCAAAAATAACCACTGCTAACTCCAAGTCATGGGTCGGGTAGTTCTTCTCATGGGGTTTCAACTGTCTTGAAGCATAGGCTATTACCTTGTCATCTTGTGTTAGCACACATCCCAAGCCTTGGTGAGACGCATCACTATAAATTCTGAAGTTTCTGCTACTTGTTGGAATTGTAAGTATCGGTGTCGTTGTTAACTTTTCTTCAATGATAGGAAGCAATCTTCAAATTCCTTGTTCCACTCAAACGGCACATCCTTTCTCATCAACATTGTCATTGGAGTCGTAATTCTAGAAAAGTCCTTGACAAATCTTCTATAATATCCAGCTAACCCCAAGAAACTTCGAATCTCGGACACATTTATCGGTCTTGACCAATTCATAACAGCTTCAATCTTCCGTGTCTACAAAAATGCCCTCTTTTGAGATCACATGCCCTAAGAATGTGACACTTGTCAACCAAAACTTGTTTTTCTTTAATTTCCCAAATAACTGTTTCTCTCGAAGTCATTGTAAAACTAGTCGCAAGTGTCGTTCGTGCTCCTCCAGACTCTTGGAATAAATAAGAATGTCATCAATAAAAACTATCACAAACTCATCCAAATATGATTTGAACACACGGTTCATCAAATCCATAAAGGCAGCTGGCGCATTAGTAACCCCAAACGGCATCACTAGAAATTCATAGTGCCCATATCGAGTCCTAAAGGCCGTCTTCTCTACATCCTCTGCTTTAACTTTCAATTAATGATATCCCAATCTCAAGTCTATCTTTGAAAATACCTAAGCCCCTTGAAGTTGATCAAATAAGTCGTCAATACGTGACAACAGGTACTTATTCTTGATTGTTACTTTGTTGATTTCCCGGTAATTAATGCACATCCGCATCGTACCATCCTTCTTCTTCATAAATAATACCGGTGCACCCCACGGAGACACACTAGGTCGGATAAAGCCCTTGTCTAGCAACTCTTGCAACTGTATCTTTAACTCTTTCAACTCAACTGGTGTCATACGATATGGTGCTCGTGAAATTGGTTAAGTTCCCAACATAACATCAATACTAAACTCAATCTCTCGATCAATTAACACACTAGGTAATTCTTCTGGAAACACATCCGAAAATTCTCTAACTATCGGAATATCCTCAAGTTTTAAATCATTACCCCTAGTATCTAGAATACTACACAAGAACCCTCGGCAACCCTTCTTTAATAAAAGACAAGCTTCAATAGCTGACACGATATACGACGGTGATACAACACCCTTACCTTGAAAATAAAACTCATCTTGATTCGGAATACGGAATGCTACTCCTTTAGTGTTACAATCAATATTAGCATGATTAGCCACTAACCAATCCATACCCAATATAACA
Source organism: Hydrangea macrophylla (assembly GCA_033977485.1). NCBI lineage: Eukaryota > Viridiplantae > Streptophyta > Magnoliopsida > Cornales > Hydrangeaceae > Hydrangea > Hydrangea macrophylla. The sequence goes on from CM066986.1 coordinate 90,676,775, forward strand.
TCGAAGTGCTGAATAACTAACAGTACCAAATCAACGGCTAACTCTTTACCATTTACATTAATCTCACATTTTCTAAACACACCCGAACTAACCAATGGAGCCCCCAATGGTATCGCGACAGATAAATCATAATTTAGGAACTCTAATGGTTTATCTAGATGTTTAGTAAAGTGGTGTGACATGAATGATTATGTGGATCCCGAATCTATAAGTACATTTGCTAGGTGTGAGCAAATGGAAACCATACCTGAGACAACAGTGTCGGCAGAAGTGGTATCTCCCGGCCTGAGTTGAAATGATCTTACCTCTCGCTGCTCCCTCCTCGGAGGTTGAGTAGTCCTTGGTGTGATAGCGCTGGCCGCGGAAGAACCAGAACCCGAAGCTCCTTGGCGTCTAATAGGACAGTCCATAGCTTGATGTCCCAACTCCTTACAAGTAAAGCATCGGCCCCTCATATCCATATTTTGTTTCAGAAAATTCCTAGCGATGTGTCCCGGTTGTCGACATATGTTACAAGTGATCGGATTTGGAAGTTGATTGCATCGTCCCCAATGGAATTTCTGATAAATCTGATATCTCGGCTTGTTCCCATTAGAACCACTGTCGATACTAGTCGATGATCCCCCTGAACTCTACCTCTTTGCACTCCCCTAACCACTGAACTAACTTGATCCTGGTCGTTTACTTTGTTGGCTCGGTGGTGGTGGCATACTTGATGTATACCCAAGATCTCTTTCAGCTATGGAGGCAATATCAAGCGCCTTAGCGAACGTCTTGGGTCGGAACACAGTCACTCGTCCTCGGATATCACTTCGAAGCCCTGCTACAAACTTTCTTACTTTCACTTTTTCAGTTGTTATCATATCCCCCGCAAACCTTCCAAAGCTTGTAAATTGCGTTGAGTATTCACGAACTGACTTTCCCCCTTACACCAATTTCATAAATTCTTGAGCCTTTTGATCCCCAAACGATTCTGGAAAGTACTGTTCATTAAATATCTCCAGAAAGTGATCCCATGTAGTCGGTTGACTCAGGCCTAGCTTAGTTCGCCACCAATATTGAGCTTCATCCTTTAACGTATCGGCAGCAAACAACACCTTTTGTTCCTCTGTACATGGTAATACCCTGAAGATTTTCTCCATATCTGAAATCCAAAAGTTTGCCTTCATTGGGTCGGCTTTCCCACGAAATATGGTCGGCTTTTGCTTATGAAATTTAGAAATAGTAACAACTTCCTCCCTCGGATTTGGATTAGGTTGTACCAGTCTTTCTTCTACCACATGAGTTTCAGCGACCCGTACCAACCCTTCAATAGCTCTTTCGACCCGTTCCACTCAGTTTGAGGTGTCACGTCCAGACATAATGCCTAGCACCCACATTATTACATTCATACACACATGTTACTTTTAAGAAATACATGACATACTAATCAACATTTAAAAGCATGCTAAGTAAACGTGTATGCATGTTTATGCAACTACGTGTTATTGTGTGCACACTACGCGTCGTACGTCTCTCGTCCCCAAAGGCTCTAACCTATAGCTCTGATACCAAAAATTGTCACACCCCAACCCACCCCCAGTGGATTAGGACTTGTGTAACAAGAGTAACCGTACCCAAAACACACAATAATTAGAAAGAAAATGTGGGTAAACCACTTTTAAGAACTCCATTGTGACAAAATAGCCGCCAAGGGAAAAATAGTCATTAATTAAGTATGTAAAATTTTTATACCAAAAGTTAAATTTTTGAGTCCCGGTTCCAACACAATAAACGGCGCGCGAATTCGAGTCTTCTGGAAAAAGTTATGCACGTTTCTGTGAAAGCGGACGTGCTGTGAAAAAAAAAACAAGCGGATTGATCCCATCATAAAATGCGGATCGATCCATTTATATGAGTCTCTCGCAGAATATTCCCTTAAAAGGCCAGATCGATCCCTTCATAAATGCGGATCGATCCGCAACCTGCAGAACAGGTTCCTGCTGCAAGATTTTGCTGTCAAATAAGTTTTAAACTTTCCAAACACAACCAAATCACATGGAAACATTATAAAACTTTGGAAAAACATATCCAACACATTTCCAAACACTTTAAAACTTAAGTCAAGCTTGGATCATACAAACACCTTCACAATTTGATCAAATCAACTAAGAATTCATTTCATTTGAACTAACACAAAGTTTTAAACTTTGAAACTCAACTCTTAACCAAAATACATGGAACTTACTGGGGATAAACTCAATGTTATAACTAGCATTATGAGCACTAAAGAAACATGTCCAAGACACTAGCGACACATCCGGACTTGCCGAGATGGTCAAACCCATTACATGTACAACACTTGAGCAAAACAAGAGAGATAACACATAAGTTCCCAAATTCACTTCCAACTCTCCAAAATACAACTTTAGGATCCAAATTCATCTCCAACAACCCAAGTATGAATATTAATATGAAAGTAACCATAATTTACATCATTTTACAAGTTCCAAAGAAATTCATATGTATGAAGCTCAAATCTCCCCTATCTCTCCCATCTCTCCCTACGCGCGTCATTTCCTCTCCGAATACGGCTCCGAACCTGCAGTGGTTGTTATGTACCACAACAGAAATAGGAAAACGGTTTTCTTAAGCATTACGCTTAGTGAGCATTCTAAGCATGATTCTATGTTTAACACGTGCAATGCTATAATTAACACATAAAACACAACCGTAGTCGTCGAGTCACCGGTTATATGGTTCATTCAGACCCGAAGACCTCCCTTGGTCCCGTGGCCACTTCTATTCCTTGGACTTCCATATTTATCGGATTCTTCCTCTACACCACCCTTATTACTCCCAATAATGAACCATTTCCCCGGTGTTCATTGACTACCACATAGACATATAAGCACATATAAACACATATACATGTATCAACATATAATCTTCATAGGATTGACATGGAATTCACATGATTAACATCTTTATAATTCTTAATCATGAATTATCATCTCTAACATCACATATAGCTTTGAACCCATTAAACACAATCAGTTTTAGGTATAGAAAACTCACCTTATACACAGATTTTACCCAAGATTAAGCTAGAGAAGTGCTGAATTTCTCCAATTAGAGCTCAATTTCTACTCCAACAAGATTCCTACATGAATTCAGTAGACGACGTCTCACCGTTAAGTATGAGCTACCAAAATCCAACAATTTAAACGTAAATTAAAGGAATAGAAACGATCGTCTCACCTCCACGAGTCCGAAAATGGCTTCGATTCGTGAATCCGACAAACGACTGTGACGGAACGGCGAGATTTCGGCGTCGATAACGGTTCTCCGTTTCTCTCCGAGCTCTCTTCTCATTCTTTTGATTTCTACAGATTTTGAGAGTCTCTCTCTCTCCAACACCTATACATGCATAAGCATGAGGTGTCTTAACCTTAACTTTGTCCATTTTTCATTTACACCCCCGGAATTTCTTAAGTTCCTATATGAAATCCCCCAAACATTCCATTAACTACCCAATTATCTAATGAGTGTTTGTCTAAGTTCCGTATGGGTCCCAACATGGGTCCCACATATTTTGTGAAATTGCTATCGTACCTACTAATTTTAAATCTTTTTCATTTATACCCTTATTTGGGTATCCAAACTAATACAAGTTGCTAAAATATGTATTATCATATAATATAAAAGCATTTAAACAAGTATTCATGTTATCACATAAATGCATTTAATCACGTAAAATGAAAATATTTTCATTTAGGCCCTTCGCTGGGTCCCACTTCCAAACCTGTCCCACCTCACTGGAGACTTTTCCAATTAGTGTCCCTCTCTGAACACTTTTTACATGGGCGAGTCCAAGCCTCCCCTTAATCTGGTTATACACTAATTATACTAATTAATGCATATTAACATAATTGTTAGCCTTGACTTTATTTAAGGCATTATTTTTGTTTTGTTTTGATGATGACAAATCCTGTGATAATTGCATACTTTCATTGGTTCTGTTTTTAATCAATTATCATGTCATTTTCGGTATGCTAATCTCTTGATTCATGTACTTAAATGTTCTAACTTTGTTTAAGATCGTGAGATAGCATATGGTGAAGCCCAATAGTGATGGAGCTCAATAAGGATCAAGCTTGAAGACTTGAAGATTTGTCATCCTTTGTTGAAGACTAGGATTTACGTGTAAGCATTTTGATCAATCACTCATAGGGGCTCAAGTAACTTTAATTGGACTTTAGGTTCCTTTCTCTCACACTTAAAATACTTTCAAGGACCTAAACATACTTAGACCACTCAATTAAATTCATTTCACAAAAGCTTTCAAGTGGCTAAGTCAAAAGAAAGTACCTTTGTGCAGATAGGTCAACTTTAAATGCAAACCTGATCCAATTGGTAAGGAATTAGATCTTGAGTTTTATATGGTTGGAAAGGTATTTGAATCTAGTTTCTGAATCTTCAAACGGATCACGAATACAAGTTTTGTAGAGGGAGTTATGGCCGTTTTAGTAAAGAGGTGTCAGTCTGCGAAAAACTGCTTAAAACCAGTTGACTGATTTATTTCATGTCCAGTCGACTGGATTGTAAAATCAGTCGACTGGATGAAATTTTCAGTCAATTGGACAGCACTGAAAATGCCTCATCACTGGTATAAACTTCCCATTCGACTGAACCTTCAATCCAGTCGACTGGAGTGCGCTGAATACACATAACGGCTAGTTTTTAAACTCTCCAAAAATTATTTTTACACCCCCTAACCACTTCCAACGGCTATAATCTTTCTTGGCCTATAAATACATGTTTTCCCACACCATTTTATGTTGATCAATCTATTGGAAAACATCTATTTAAATCACACAACTTGTTGATTCATAATCATTCATATTTGAGCCCTAGTTGTGTGAGTTTATCAATTTGCTCTAGTTCTTAATTTGTATTTCTTTGAGAGTAAATTGTAGTGAGCTTTTATTTGTATCATCTACTCAACAAGGAGTTATTGTATGAGATTTAAATTGTATTATCCACTCTAGATAGAGAGAGCTCAATTTGTACCCATATTATTTGTAAAGAGTGAGGGATAGTAACCCTTGATTGCAAAGAAGTGGTTTTCTTCTTTGGGAGAGATTGAAGGCTCTTGTAACAGTTTAGTCTACACCCGTGAAGTAGATCGGATTAAAGGAATCCTCAAGAGGTGTTCTTGAGGGGTGGATGTAGGCCGCGGGGTGCGATTGTCGAACCACTTGAAAAATTGGTTTGCAAGTATCTCTTTCCTTATCTCTTCATATTATCTCTTGTGATTGTGTTTTAATTTGCTATCAAATTTTAAAAGAGTAATATTTGGGGCACTAACAAAATCCACTAACACTTACTAACACACTCTATCTCTCTCCTAGTGGCACTGTGGGGTCTACTGCGGACCCCGCAGTACTACTAGGAGAGAGATAGAGTGTGTTAGTAAGTGTTAGTGGATTTTGTTAGTGCCCCTAGCATTGCCCATTTTAAAAAGGTTAATTTCCGCTAAAACCTTATTCACACCCCCTCTAAGGTTTCCACATTTGGGCCAACAATAACAATTAACTCGTTCCCCGGGTACGGGTGTTACAGAATATCATACAACTAAGCGTTTGTTTGGTTATTAGATTTAGTGAGGGAAAAGAAAAGAAAATTAAAAGTGACACATTTTCCTTTGTTTAATTAATAAGGAACATGATCGGGAGAATAGAAAAGAAAAAGAAAATAAGTTGAGAAATAGATCAAACATTTTAGATGTAGTGAGTCATTTCCCATTTTTTTTTCTTTATATTAAAATTATATTTTATAAATTTTTAGTTTTTAATGTTTTTTTTTTTTTACCATTAATGTTGTTTAAGAATGAAGAAAAATAGCAAGGGAAGCATGAGAGAACTAGTGTTTCTTCTTATTTTCCTTTCTTTTTTTTTTCTCTCACTAAATCCATGAATCAAATAGAGCCTAAGAGTCGCTTGAGATATTTGTGTAAGATTTTTTTGTTAAGCTCTTTCAAAAGTTGTTTAACGTCTGGTATTATTGTGAGAATTAGAATTTTTTGAGTTTTTTTTCAACTTTAAAGAAAAATCTAATTTTTGCAAAAGGCATAAAAGTTTGTTGTTGAACATGCTAATTTTTTCGATTATTTCAAATAATTGATTTTCTTTTGCCAAATTTTTTTTTTTTTTTCAAACAACCACTAATCGGTTTTGGTCGTAACCAAAAAATTTCCAAATCATGGGTGGGGGTGGATCCACAAACTTGATGTTGGGGAGACTTAGTAGGGGTGAAACCAAGAAGTTGCACTTTGTAGTTGTCGAGTTTCTTATGCGATTTTTTGGGTCTATTTATACATATTTTTCATGCAGATGATATAGTTAAGCTAATGTTATAGAAATTTATACAAAAACTCAAGAAACCTTCTCTAATTATATAATCCATACATCTTAGTTATGGCACTTTGAGACATTTTACTACCAATTATAAAGTTCTAACGAACAAATGACACCTAAAAGTTACAATCAAATGACACATTAGAAAAGCTACTACTGATTGACACCAAATGTACAACAAAATGATACATTATTACTATAATTTGAGACAAACAAAATTGAATGTATCATACTTGACTGTCAAGTAAAATTTTTTAAAATTCAAATACTAATAAAGTATGGAGTTTTTGAATTTGAGAGAGGGGCTTAAGTGTAAAAATAAATATTAGATTTAAAAAAAAAAAAAAATCAAGGGGACGGGCAATATGAAACATCTGAAAACTCTGGTAGTTACAAGAGTTAATATGCTTTCCAAATTTTCATCCTAGATTAACTTCTCAATATGTGTGGCAGTAGATCTGCAAAAAAATCACTTCCAATAAAAACCAAGGAGCTAGTAATGGAGTAATGTTATACTTTCCAAATTTTGTATCCCAAATGTGGTTCCTAACGTATATGTTAGTGAAACTCTTTCAATAATGGTGGAGTCATTTCAACATCATCCAAATAAAAATTAAAGGGGTCTATTGTGATACGCCCAAAATTATGGGCAGTTTCCTACTCAAGCTAGAAGACTAATGGAAAGTGCATCTATTTCCTAATCCAATTGGGAAACCCCCACAATTAATGTCAATCAATCCTAATACAATTAGGAAACTTACTTGATTGGTGTCAATCACACCCTAATAGGATTATATTTCCTTATCCATGTATGAGTAGGTCTCTTACATCTATAAAAGAGACCTCTCACCCCCCATTGAAGGGGCCAACAACTCTTTAGTCTACACAGCACCTCTACAAAAATTCACCATTATACGCATACACCCGGCCGGTATTACTGGTAGTGCCGCCCCTCTTTGTTGATTCACCAAGCCCGCCGGTGATCTGCTAGTGAACGTGCTAAGACACACCCGTGGACGTAGGTACCTTCATTAACAGGGCCGAACCACATACAAAAAATAGTCTCTCTCTCTCTCTCTCTCTCTCTCTCTCTCTCTCTCTCTCTCTCTCTTTCCTAAATTGCTTTACTTTACTGTTACCAATTTTTGGCATCATCAGCTTGGCGCCGTCTGTGGGAAAGACAATTCTTCTCATCAACAAATTCTTGACTGATCAATATGCCACCAAAGAAGGCTGCGCAGCAGTCCGACCGGGACGTTCCTTCGGCCCCGGCGTCGACTGCAGCAGTCCCGACATATGAGCAAATCACCGCAACCCTCACACAACTCTTGGAGGGCCAGCGTCAAATCCAGCAACAGATCGAAGCACTGCTAGCCCAGCAAAGCAATCCTCCAGTGGCCGGGAAACGACCCGGGAACATTGCGTACGGTCGAGAACCGATCTTGACCAGACAACGGACCCGAGCCAACCTGTCCCATGTTGCGGATGCCAGAGACATCAACAATGGGCGTGCTGCCCGAGAGGAAAGGCAGGAGCGTATGGCCTGGGAATCAGTCCAGGGTCACTCGGTCAAGAGCCAAGTCGTCCCTAGGCGAACGGTTACCCGGAGTCATAGCCGAGCCCGATCCCAGAGGACAACACCCTGCCATGAAGAAGCCTCTTCCACCAACCCGACCAGCTCCTCAGATACCGGTCGGGAAGGAGTGGAAGCCCGAATCAAGAACTTGAAGAAACAGATCGACGGAGTGGCCAAAAAGCTTGGTCAAAACTGTGTTCCGAATCAAGCCAATACCGAGACAGAGTCACCATTCTCCAGCCAGATCACGAGGTTCTCTATCCCGCGCAAATTCAAGCAGCCTCGGCTAGATTCATACAACGGCTCGGGAAGCCCGATCGACCACGTCCGAACCTATAAGGCTCAGATGGCCCTAGCCACCAACTCCGATGAGCTACACTGTCTAGCCTTCCCCAGCACTTTGAAAGGCCCGGCCATGCAGTGGTTCTACTCCTTGGAGCCCCGATCGGTCTGCAGTTTCAAACAACTCAGCAAGCAGTTCATCAACCAGTTCGCCGGTATGCATGAGCGGCCAAGGCCAGACATGCAACTACTAACAGTCAGACAATGGAATAATGAGTCCCTCAAGGAGTTCACCGACCGGTTCAACCAACAGAAGCTTCAAATCCGCAATTTGAACGAGACAATCGCCATCATAGCCTTCTGCTCGGGAGTTCAACACACCAAGTGCGCCACATCATTCCACAGAAACCGACCGGAAACTTTGGTCGAGCTCTCTGAGAGGGTTGGAAAATATATTGACACTGAAAAGTTTCTGAAGACCAAAGACCCCGGGCAAGAAAGTAACGAGTCTTCCAGAAGTAAGCGAAAGCGAGATCAGCCCGGGAGTTCCGACAGTTCTTCCAGTTCACATCAGTCCGGGTCCGGTAGCCCCGACTCGACCTCCAGCTCACAGCAAGCAGAATCCGGTAGCCTCGACCCGACCTCCATTTCATATCGGTCAGGATCAAACAATTCTGACTTTGCCTCCAGCACAGAGAAGTCAGAAGCCCGACGATCTTGATCCGACTTCCTATCTCCATCGGTCTAGAAGAGCCCAACTACATTGGTACTTGCTTGATCACCATATGAGGCTCCACCGATTGTCAGAGAACTCATACAAAGACCTCGGGCCTAACCCCGAGGCATACAAAGACCTCGGACCTAACCCCGAGGCATACAAAGACCTCGGGCCTAACCCCGAGGCACGAAGAAGACCTCGAGCTCCGAACTCAGGCACTAAAAAGACCTCGGGCTCCGAACCCAGGCACAAAAGACCTCGGGGTCACGCCCGAGGCACCGGCTTCGCTTAGGTTCAACCGACGATGGGGGCAAACCCCCTAGGTGGCCGACGATGGCAAGCTTCAAAAGACCCTGCAACCACCATGTTCCAGGTCGGTTACCTACAGATCATAGCCTCTGTAAGACCCTCGTCTTAGCGAAAGCTTGGGGGGCAAGACGGCGTAGTGAACTAAACAGGTAATCACACCGGGTATCTACAGGCCTCGCGGATAACCAAGTCAAAATCGTGGACACCCCGAACACCTACAGTACTCAGAGACATTAACTCCACTTAGGTCCAGACCGACGATAGAGGTGACTAAAATCTCTTAGGTTGGCCGACGATAGAGGAGTAAAAGGACCCTAAAGCAACGTGATTTAGGTCGGCTCTACCAACATGGTCAAGCTCTTCTCCCAACAGTCTTGACGAAGGCTGGCCGGGCAGAAGACAACCATCCTGGGGAGTTAACAGTAAAAAGGACCCTAGAGCAATACGCTTTAGGTCGGCTTGTCCAACATGGTAAAATCCTTCTACCCACAGCCTTGACGAAGGTTTACGGGCAGAAGATAACCATCCTGGGAGCTAACTCAAGAAAAAAGACTCCGAAGTAGGCCGAGTCTCAACTCTCGGTCACTTCCCGAGCATTCAAAGACTCCGAATTAGGCCGGGTCTCAACTCCCGGTCAGTTCCCGAGCACCTAAAGGTCCCGAGCTAGGCAGGGTCTCAACTCTCAGCCAGTTCCCGAGGACTCACCAGGCTCAGAAGCCCCGAGGCAGCTTCCACAAGCACTCAGACAGCGGCAAGTAACATCAAACTGATTTCCAAACTTGCCCCGATATAGCATCTGGCCAATCTTAAAAATGGGGGGCAGCTGATACGCCCAAAATTATGGGTAGTTTCCTACTCAAGCTAGAAGACTAATGGAAAGTGCATCTATTTCCTAATCCAATTGGGAAACCCCCACAATTAATGTCAATCAATCCTAATACAATTAGGAAACTTACTTGATTGGTGTCAATCACACCCTAATAGGATTATATTTCCTTATCCATGTATGAGTAGGTCTCTTACATCTATAAAAGAGACCTCTCACCCCCCATTGAAGGGGCCAACAACTCTTTAGTCTACACAGCACCTCTATAAAAATTCACCATTATACGCATACACCCGGCCGGTATTACTGGTAGTGTCGCCCCTCTTTGTTGGTTCACCAGGCCCGCCGGTGATCTGCTAGTGAACGTGCTAAGACACACCCGTGGACGTAGGTACCTTCATTAACAGGGCCGAACCACATACAAAAAATAGTCTCTCTCTCTCCTAAATTGCTTTACTTTACTGTTACCAATTTTTGGCATCATCATATTGTAACATGTTTAAGAACCACAATTGGAATACAGATTGGGAAGCATTGCATTACGAGCAATGCCTCCCAAATTTAAATCCTAAATTTGGTTCCACAATTATACCACATGTTGTGACAATAGTTGATAGTAGTGAATAATGCTATGCTTCCCAAATAATTTGAATCCCAAATTTGATTCCTAAATTCTTTAACAATTATACTATGTGTTGTGGCTATGGTTGTGTTTTGGCTAAAAATTAAATATGTGACCGGGCGTGCCAGGGGCTTTGTACGAAGACCCAAACGTGTGCCAAAACTATCCCTAGATGTGGTTTGAGAGGGATCAGGCGATATTGGGAAGTAGGGATGACTCTTCCCTTAAGGTCCAACCACTCTGATGCGAGCAATTTGGTTGAGTGATGAAACCAAAGTTGAAAATGCAATTAAACTGAATGTGAAATTGATCTCAAACGGATTGCAAATTGCACTGAAACTACACTCCATCACAACATTGAACAGTGGACAAATTAAAAAGGACAAAGAAATGAACAATAGTAAGAAGGAAAGAAATAGTATTATAACACAAGTCAGAGACTTGAATTGACTTAATAATTACATATAGACTGAGAATAAAAGCAAAGAAAATGAACAAAACAAGGCACTTGTGTACACGGCTAGAAGGAACAAGGAAGCAAAACATATGAACATGAACAGTGGTGTTGTTTGTTCGAGCCGCAGGGGCTGTGTGGCTGTTGTGTAAGCCTCCTCTTCATGTTGTTTGGCTTTGTGTATATATAGAGGTGCTGAGAAATAACTCCCCCACTATGTTGGCCACTTCCCCATTAAGTTGGCCACCTCCTCACTTCAAATAACCACCACCCACATCCACTAACCACTACCACTAGCAAAACTCCCCACTAGTGTGTGGTTAATTGCCACTTGTATAAAATAAAACCGGTCAAATATAAAAATAATTTTTTTTTATATTTTAGGGTGTAAACAGGTTGGTGGTAGCACATACCACAGCATGTTGTAAGGCTAGTAAAATATTTGAAAACTAAATTTGAGACGTATATATAGCATCACTTGATGGTGCCAGATACATACCACTGCGTGTAATACAATTGACTCAGTATTTGAAAACAAATATAGGAGTGAAATTTAGAAATTATAGCATTTATTATTCAAAATCAAGTAGCTCACATCACGTGTGCATCACATTACCTACCTTTGTCAAAAATTCTAAATAATTTACACATCTATATTGAACTAAATCTGTCAAAAATTATACGAAAATTTGATAAATAGTCTATTTGAACATTAACTAAAACAGTAAAGATCAAAAGTGTTAAAATTGAAACGTTACGAACCAAAATGAAATCACACTTGTACAAAACATACCCTCCAAAAAAAAAACAGAGAACTTTTTTACGCATTTAAAAGCCCAGCCCAATTAACTAACCTTTTGAACTCGGACTTCCGGTCCCACCCAAGTTTTGCATCTTCCCCAACGACCAACGGCTAGTTATCCTCTATAGTTATACACGATTAAAAGAAGAGTGGTAAATTATATTCCCTATCCTTACTTATAATATGGGTGTGATTTCATTTTGACCCTTACAATTTTAATTTTGTCACTTTGGTTCTTATAGTTTCAGTTTAGGTTAGATATAATTCATTCAATCAATTTTTCTTACAATTATTAATAGATTTAGGTTCAATGTATGTGTATAAAGTGTAATTTCTCTTCATAAATTTATTATTATACTCCAAATGATACCTCACGTGTACTGATCATGACTTATTTATATATATATATATATATGTGTGTGTGTGTGTGTGTGTATGAAATTTTTATGAATGGACTATATTGAACCTAAATTGAGACTATAAGAACTAAATTGACAAAATTGAAACTATAGGTACCAAAATAATATCACATCCAAACTACAAGGGTGTAAAGTATAATTTACCCAAAGAAGTGGGATCCGAGATTAACGCCGTTAAACGACAAACAGATAGAGAAGCCGTCAACGAAATTTCAAATCTAAGAGAGACGTTCCTTCCACAACGGCTATCTAAAAACCACCACATACACTTTTTCTTCCTTCTACTTTTTTTTTGCCCCCCACTCACTATCTCTACTCTTCTCATTCAATCCAAATTCATAGCACTTCGAAGCAATCTCACGTTTGGATGGCCGATTCGTAATTTCGAAAAACCAGGTATTTCTTTCTCTCTTTCTTCTTTCTCACTCTCTGTTTGGTTCTTGAGAAATTGCAAGAAAATTTTGGGATACCTTAAACGAACAAATTTTTTTTTTGGTCATCTGGGTAAACAATCCTCCCAATGAAGTTAAAAAAAAAATTTGATTCTTGGATTTTGCTTAGTTTTTTCAAGTTAGTCTGTATTTACTACCAACATAGAGGTTTGAATTTCCTACCAAAATTTGCACTTGATCACATTACTGCATCTATTCTGCAAATATACAGGTGTGGCTGCTTATGTATGTATGCATTTATGTATTTGTATATAAGATATAAGTAATATGTCAAGGGGCCTTTCATCTATGATTTCACAACCAAATAGACACTTGGGGTGTGTTTGATAACCCAATTAAGTGGTGAAAATGAAAACTTTCATCACTTAATTTTTTTTCACTTAATTTTTTTTCCAGTGCGTTTGATAACGTACCACTAAATTGAAAAAGCAACAAAAAATTCACTAAAACTGAAGAATTTCTAAAATAATCATTGAATGCAATATTTTTCAGTACTTGATAAAATGTTTTCAGTATTGCAAATTCAATAGCTTAAAATTTTTCACTACTTAATTTTCAGTTTTATCAAACGGACCCGCTATAGTGGATAATGTGTTTGGTTTAGGGGCTGTTTGGAGAGTCTAAAAACCGGTTATGTTGTTCATAAATGAACTGGGGGTTCTGAAATACAAAGTGCTCGGTGACTGACTTCAACTAATAACTACTCCATTATGGACTAATCCAGAAACATTCTTTAAAACATGATATTTGTTCATAACCAACACAACACTGTCACTGACCTTAAGAAAGATGGAATAGGTTTGGGACTACATCTATCTGATCCTATTATATGCATTCACACTAATAACCTGTTGGCCAAGTGGTAAGGAGTTCGTTCTCCTCGCTGTCAATGCTTGTTCGAATCTCCCCCACAGCAAGTTATTGGGGCTAAACCTAGGCACTGCACCTTGGTGCTCGCGGTGGGTCCCAAGCTTCGGCCCTGACATAGGTGGGGTGGAGACCCTTGCATATTGTCCTAGGGTGTGGGGCCCAATGCTCCCTGGCGGAAATGTGGAGTAAACTACCTATATTTTCATTTTTTGAACCCAAAAAAAAAAATTATATGCATTCACAAACAGGCCCTTAATTTACCCTTAGGTTTTACTCTTGGTGTTGCATGTGTTTGTATTTCAGATGGAAAGAACACTGTGTTCCCCAAAGATTACCATTCATGAAGAAGTTTTTTCCCCAAAGATTACCATTTGGAAAATGCAAATGATTGATTTCTGCATAGTTTAAGTATTGTCTCAAATCAATCTAACTTATTACTTATAAGAGTAAATTACCTTTTACCCCCTTGTGGTTTGCCTCTGTGGCACTTTATTCCCCTGTAGTTTTGAATGTACACATAAACTGCAGGGGTAAGTTGCCACAAGGCAAACCACAGAGGGGTAAAAGGTAATTTACCCTACTTTATAATTTTCTTCAATTTTCTAGTAATCCACCCAAATTTTATTCCTGATGTAAATTTCTTGCATTAATTTTCAACAATTCTCGTTTAGGAAAAGAGACAGGAAAGATATACAAAGTGAAAGATATACAAAACATCATCAAATTCTCATTTAGGAAAAGAGACAGGAAATGTTGTTGTGAAATGCAAGTAGGTTTTTTTTTTTTTTAAAATAAACAATGAAAAACCAAAAAGCACCATGTTTGTTCTTGATATATGAAAGTTGAATTTATATGATATTAAGGGCCCATTTTGAAAACAAAATGGTTTTGCTTTTTTGAAAACAGAAAACCAAAAACGTGTTTGGTAATAGTTTCCATATTTTTCTCTTCTTTTTGGGAACACGGCGGTGAAATTGGAATAGAAAACGAAAACCAAAAAAAAATAAGGGCTCATATGATAACGTTGCAGTTTTTGTTTTTCCGTTTTTCTTTTCATTTTTGGGTGAATTCCTCTCATATTAACTCAATCATGAACACATACAACCACCAAAAATCGCAATGTTACCATGCCAGCCCATAGTTTTCCATTTTCGATTTCATAAAGAGATAACAAATACTGGTTTCGGTTTGAAGAATTTAGAGATAAACGTTACCATGCGGGCCCTAAGATTTAGATTGTATTTAATGTTTCGATGTGTTTCATTTTGGTATTCGGTGGCACTAAGTTGTTTTGGGTTTATTTTTATTTACCCATGTGGTCAATCTTGATATTCTGTAATGTGTAGCAGGAAAAATGGATAAAGTATATGAAGAGTTAGATGAAGCTAAAGCTGAGATAGAGAAGCTCAGGGCAGAATGTAGAACAAAGTTGGAACTATCTGAAAGATTGAAGCGAGCTCATAATGAGCAACTTGTAAAAATTCAAGAATCGGGTGAAAAAATTGAGAAGCAAGCTCAAGAACTCAGTGAAAAAGCATATGAAATCTCTGTTACAAAGCAAATGTATGAAGATCTTGAGTCTAAGCTCAAGGCAAAAGAAGCTATCATCAAGAATCTCAGTTCGGCAAATGATAAGCTTCGTCTTGAGTCTGATGAAAAGCTTCGAAAATTGGAAGAAGAGAAGAGAGAATTGGTATTGGCTTTAGATGAGGCAAATGAGAAAAACATGGATCAAGGGCACATAATTTGTGAATTTAAGGAGGAAATTGAAGGGCTTAAGGGAATAGTTTCTGTTTCTCAGAAGAAGTGTTTGGATGCTGAGAAAAAAGCTAGAGGGTCTAAAGAATTGAAAAGGAGAGATGATATCTTATTTAACTTAGAAGAGGAAAACAAGAAGGTTGACGATCAGCTGAAGTGGAAGAAAGAACAATTCAAACATTTAGAAGAAGCCCATGAAAAGCTTAAAGATCAGTTCCGAGAGAGTAAGAAAGAGTGGGAAAATGAGAAATCTACATTGGTTTATGAAATTTCCACACTTGAGACAAACTTAGATTTTCAAACTAGAATTTCAAACGATCTTAAGAGCCGGTTACAGATGTGCAATCAGGCTCTTGCTCATGAAGAAAGCCGGAGAAAGTGTTTGGAAGTTCAAATTTCGGAAACCAAACAAAGCTTTGAAAATGTTTCTGCCGAGTGTAAGGAAGCAAAGTCAAGAATAGAATGCCTGACGGGTCAAAGAGAAAAAGAGATCGCGACTCTAAGGGATCGTTTGGGCACAAAGGAGACAATTTACAAAGAAATGGAATACCGAGTTGGGAAACTAGAAGAAGAAAATCGAGATTTGCTATCTTCCCTTAAAGAACTCCAAGAAGCTCAAATTAAGGAAGTGGGATCTTCTTCTTCTATGTCAAAGCTTCGAAACAAGCTCAAAATTGTGAGATCAAGAGAATCTGAATGGAGCTCTCAACTAGAGAGCAAAGATAGAGTTATCAAGGAATTAAAAACGGAGTTACAATGTCGTGATTCGTTGATAACGCAGTTAGAGTTACAGAATGAGGAGCTAAATCTCGCGCTATTTGTGCTGAAGTTAGAAATTTCAGAGGCCCCATTAAAGCTAGGTAAAGAGAGAGAAGAGAATGAGGCTCTTCGAATGAAGCAGTTAGAGACGAAGAACGCTGATCTTGAAAAAGCCCAAACGGAGATCAAAGAAGAACGCGAGAAAGTTGAATCCTTGAAGCATATGGAAATTGAGATTATTCAGTTAAAGAAAGAGCTTGACAGAGATAACGAAATGATAAAGGAGGGAACATCGCAGAGGAAAAGGGAATTAAAAGAAGCCCATGATGCCTTGGATAGAGCTAACGTTGAACTGGGAGAGAAATTCTGTGAAAGAAATGAACTTGAATTTGAATTGCAGATTTGGAAATCAACTGCTGAACGGTTGAAAGGTGAGATGGAAGATCTTGAAAAAGCTCAGGCGGAGATTAAAGAAGAACGTGAGAATGTGGGAAATCAGAAGACTCGGTTGCAGAAAGAGCTCGAGAGGGATAAGGAAGTGATAAAGGAGGAAAATTTGTGGATGAAAATGGAATTAAAAGAAGTCCGAGATGCCCTGGATAGAGCAAACAATGAATTGGGAGAGAAATTCTGTGAAAGAAACGAACTTGAATTAGAATTGCAGATTTGGAAATCAACTGCTGAACGGTTGAAAGCGGAGATTCAAGATCTTGAAAAGGCCCAAACGGAGATTAAAGCAGAACGTGAGGACATGGAGAGCCAGAAGATTCAGTTGCAGAAAGAGCTCGGGAGGGATAGGGAAATGATAAAGGAGGAAACTTTGCAGATGAAAAGGGAATTAAGAGAAGCCCGTGATGCCTTGGATAGAGGAAACAATGATTTGGGTGAGATAATCTGTGAAAGAAGCGAACTTGAATTTGAATTGGAGATTTGGAAATCCACTGCTGAACGGTTGAAAGCTGAGATCGAAGATCTTGAAAAGGCCCAAAAGGAGATTAAAGCAGACAGTGAGGACGTGGAAAATCAAAAGATTCAGTTGCAGAAAGAGCTCGAGAGGGATAAGGATATGATAAAGGAGGAAACTTTGCGGATGAAAATGGAATTAAGAGAAGCCCATGATGCGTTGGATAGAGCAAATGATGAATTGGGTGAGACTTTCTGTGATAGAAATGATCTTGAATTCGAATTGCAGATTTGGAAATCCATTGCTGAACGATTGAAAGTTGAGCTCGAAGAAAACCAGAAAATTCGTAGAGAGCTAGAAAATTCTCTTCTTCAACAAGTGGAAGTTGAGGTCACTCTTAAAGAAGAGAAAGAAAGACTCGAGATTGTGTTAGAAGAGAAAGAGAGACGTGTAGATGACCTTGAAGAAAAATTTAATACGACGGAGGGAAAATTTCTTGGAGGTGGTGGGGAAGCAAAGGAAAATTTCTCAGAGGATCTCCACAAAGAGATTAACGAGAAAAATAACCTTCATCGGCTTCTAGAAGAGAGAGATCGGAAAATAGATGATCTAGAGCAGCTTGTATGTTCATTGGAACAGAAAATTAAATTATCGGTCACCTCTTTTTCATCTCAACTAGAAGATGCACTAGCGGAAGTTAGACTCCTCCGTGAAGCTTGGGAGAAGATTAGAACAGCTGAGTTTCTGAAGGAAATGGAAATCGAAGAGAAATCTTTAATGATTATAGAACTTGAAGATGATTTGGTTGATTTACAGAAGAAAATGGAGTTGCAGGAGAAAATTTTGTATACTGCAAAAGAGAAAAGAGAGGAAATTGAAGCTCAAGTGGAAACCAAAGAGATGGAAATAAGGGAATTGACTTGTCAACTAGAGACAGAGCTAATAACTTCAGAGAATGAAAAATGCAATTTACTTGCAGATTTGAAAAGGTTGGTTTCAGATAGGGACAGCTTGTTGGATATTCTTGGGGGGATATCTGCGAAAATTAGTGAACTCTCTGGTGAAGACATGCAATTGATGGGAAAATGGAGGAGCATAGTTCAAAATTTGGACAACAACAGTATGGAAATATACTTGAAAGGAGGAGATGAACTCTTTGATCCTTTGAAAGAGAATATGAATATTAATTTCTCTCCCACGATGAAGAAAGTTGACGCTGTTCTTGCGGAAAGATCACCATTAAGATCTCTCAATAGTTAGTTGGAACTAAGAAAATGAGCTATTTTTCCTACATAGCTTGTGTAACAAACTAATTGTGTCTTATGAATTTGTTTTGGATCATTCCAATGCCTTGAGCATTGATTGATTGTGTTTTTAGTTTGTGTACCAAAGTAATTCTTTCTAATACATGTACTTTTGGGATCCTTTTGACATTCATTACCATGCAATATGAAGCATTGATTGTGTTTTTTTTTAGCATGTGTAACAATGTAATTACCTAATATATATAAATTCATATTGGATCATTACCATGCCTTCGTTTACCTCCACTTTAGTTTGAATAGGGTTAGATATACACAACTTTACCTTCGCAAGGAAGTTACTTTGCAGTTACGCCAAAGCTTGAGAGTTGAGCCCTTCTTTTTAGACGAGAGTTAGATTTTTTTGGAACATAGAGAATCTCATTGTCACTTACACCCAAAAGAATGTGTAATTTTAGGTTTAATTTCTTAGTAAACAATTGAACCCTTAATGATAGGTGAGGATATGAAAAGCCTATTTGTCAAAAATCCTGCAAGCTCAATTAAAATTAATAAAGACAGCTTGGAATTAACTAAAGCTTATTCCATTCTATGATGTCTCATAATAAAGTACTCTTTAAAAAGTCAATGTGATTAATTACACACTTGCATTTTGTGACCACACTTAGGCTTAGTTTGGCCCCTATATTGGTACTTCTCCTTTTTTTAAAGCACAATTTCATGTTAATTCATTTGGTAAATAGATTATGAGCTTTGCAAAAATTGAATTTTGGGCTTTTTCTAGGGAGAATGGAACTTTTAAAAGCTTAATGTTGCTTTTTGGTTTTATGATTTTTTTTGAAGAGTAATGTGTCATTTGTACAAAATTATCAAACTACTTAATAATTAATTTCATAAGCTACTTTTAAAAAACCACGTGGGGACCAAACTAAGTCTTAGAAGGGGGAAAACCGACTGATTAAAAAACTGATTGGTCGATTTATTAAATATATGTACAAGCCAAAACTGACTGAACCCTTCGAAAACCGACCGACCTACCCTATTAGTCGGCTTTTAAAACACCAACAACAACAAAAAAAAAATAAAAATCAATCGACCGATTTACACTCCTATCTTTAGGGGTGCAAGTCGGGGCAGGCCAACCCATGCCCAATCTCGAAAATTATTGTGCTTGGGCCTATGGTACTTTCAATATGGGCGGGCTTGGACAAAATTTTACCAACCCGTGGAACCCAAGCACCCCGAGACCAATTTACATATAATATATATGTATATACACGTACAATCTTACACTTAATTTTGCATTTTTTTTGGTCAAATAACTTTACTCGAGTACACCATGGAACTATGGAAGAAGTTATTTTTTTTGCTTTCTTACAAAGGCTAAATCTGGGGCTTCACGAAGACCAAGATGTTTTTTTTTTTAATTTTAAGAGCTTTTTGTAATTAATTCTGCAACAATATTTGTTAGTGCCCAAATATTACTCGTTTTAGAGTACTTATTTGGAATAAAATAGTATGAACGTAGTTCACTATGTATCTTTTTTTATGAACATTTTGCAGTATGTGTCGGCTTTGTATGCTAAAGTGGGGAGCAAATTTGCTCACCGACACTTAGTCAGGGCTAGAGATGGCAATCCACCCGGTTAGGACGGGTCCCCGCCCCACCCCGCCCCTATTGGGACAGGTTTGGGAAGCCTTTAAACAATGCAGGGGCGGGTATGGTATTTACTAGTTGAACCCGTCACGGGTTCAGGTCGGGAGTGGTATTAGGTGAAGGAAACCCGCCCGCCCCGTTAATGTTATGTTCTGGTAAATCCTTTAGTCCCACATCGGTAAAATAAGGAAAAGGCAGGAGACATTTGGCATACAAAAAGCCAAACACGTGTACTGCTTCTAATGCACTGAAAGTTGGTTCAACTTGGGGAGCTGTTTCTCTGCCACGAAGCTTTAGTTGGTCAGCCCAAAAGGCTTTTAATGTCATAAAGTAGAAAATTACGTCATGGTGTTTTTGGGAATTCCATTTCCTTACACGTGGTTCAATAATAACCAGTATTGTAATAGTTGAAACCTTTTTTAAGCATTTTTAGGATCTGATTGTAGCGGTCCGTCCAGTCTTTTCATATTCTACCCTATAATCTCGAGTTTTCTGGGCGGGGACGGGTTAAGACTGATACAATCGGGGTCGGAGATGGGATGCGCAGCAGGTCAGGGTGGGGCGGGGTCGGGGGAGGGTTTCTCTTGGTCGGGGCGGGGGCGGAAAATGGTCACCCCGTACCATACCCGCCCCGTTGCCATCCCTAGTCAGGGTTGTGACAAGTGTCCATTTAAAAAAAAAACTGAAGACAAAGTTGAGGGGAGATATTAGGATGTGGTGCTTACACACCCACACACACACATGTAAACACTCTCAAATAAATTAAATAATATTACTGTCTAACAAATAAATTATCTATTTATAAATAAATAATTTTTTTCCTCGATATTTCATGGTCCGTATGTGTGTGGGTGTGTGAACACCACACTCTAATATCTTCCCTCAATCCTCTCTTCAGTTTTTTTTTTAATGGACACTTGTCATAGCCGTGAGCAAGTGTCTGTGAGCATATTTGCTCCCTGCTAAAGTGCATCATGTTTAATAATAATAAATAGGGCAAATTACACTTTAGTCCATTAAACTATAACATGTTTTCAGTTAGGTCCATAAACCTTTTTTTTTTTTTGCAATTGGATCCGTGAACTTCAAAAATTCATTCAATCAGACCCAAATTATGACACTGTTAGCTTAAACTATTAGAAATTGTCACGTACGTTGCGCGTGAAGCTTACCTATCACATGTTAGGATAAGACAAACACGGGAGATTGTGAATAGTGCTAAAAATCGCATTCAATCAGATTTGAAATCGCGTTCAATGAAATTCGGAAACACGTTCGACTAAATCCAAAATTGCATTCAATTATTGTCACACCCGTTCCAGAATTTCATGGTTTTAAAACATGCATAAATTGAGATTTGAGGAATTATTAATGTCATTAATAATTTGATTGAGTTGAGGTTGAGTGTGAGTCAACGGTAGGGTGTCAGTGAGGACACAGGAGCATGGCAGTTCATATTGCACAATCATGAGTAAATGGCATTTATATGATTTAAATGTTATTTGACCTTATCTGGTATTTCTGTGAATAGTAATTATACCTGTATAGTATGATTCTGTTAATCTTAGATATTGTTATATATCGATTTGAGAACTGTGGTGAGAACGTGAGAGACACATTAATTAAAAAGGTAGGTTGTGTAGAGATTCCACAGAATATAGTTTTCAGACGTTATTCTTGGACCCAAACGAAACTTAGTCGGAAACTTTTGAAATTTATAATTTTTCACTCGTAAAGTTATAAAATGAACGTGTGCGAAGTTTCGAGAGCTAATTAGAAGTTTGAGAAACTCGTGGGGAGGTAAACGTGATTCTCCGGAAATTTGCCTATATATAGATTGAGATGAGATTTCAATCTCATCCAAACTCCTAAATATCTAGAGAGAGGAGAGAGAAAGGAGATTTTGTTGCCACGGGCTTTGTGACGCCGATCGACGACCGTTCGTCCGTCAGACTTTCTCCAGATTTCAGATTTGAACTCGTGGAGGTAAGACCTACGTTTTGGTACTACTTAGGCCGTGTTTGGCCAAGTTTTTGTAAAATCTTAATTTTTGGACTTTTGAGAAAAATCAGGTAAAACTTATAGGAATTGTACCAAATTCGAAATCCGACGATTATTTAGCCCCCTAGACGATCCTTCAAAGTTTGAAGAGATTCGCACGAGGTATGAATTCTAGATCTATGAAATATATGGATTTTCATGTTTTGGACATCACTTTTGATATTCTTGGATCCGGGCAAAATTCATGTATTAGCTAGGCCCGTTAATTATGCACGTGAAATTATGATAAAAGCACGTATAACTGTTTATGTGAGCATGTTATGTGTCTACTTGGGTCAAAGGGGAGTTTGGTGCAAATTCATTCGGAGTAAGCTCCTCGAACCTTGAGGATTGTGATCTTGTTGGAATTGGAATTTGTGGTGGTGTCTGGATTGGAGGTGGGCCCAACCAGTACACGGTACCTGGTATGGAGGAAGGCCCAACCAGTGTACGAGATGCGTGGGAGAGGTGGGCCTCCTACGGCATCGACCGGATGAATGCGTACCACTCACCCCAGAGACTATTTCTATGTGTTTTAGATGCTTAAACCATGAATTGTCATATAAGCATACATTTAGAATTGTACGCTCAGCATATAGCTGAGCAGTGGAGATGTACTCCATTGCAGGTAAGAAGAAAGACAAGAAGAAGGGTGTGGAGTGAGGCCGATGAACGCCGGGGGATCATCTTTGTAAATGTTTTGTTTTTAATCCTAAAACTTGAGTAAGGATTTGGGTATTGTAATAATATGTTGTAATGGAATTCATAGATCAGTTTCACAGTAGTGTAATCGTGTAATTGAACATCTGTAGTTATGTTTTAATGCGTTAAATCAGTTATGGTTGTACCTGCGGTGGGTGTTGAAAGGCATGAGTTGTGAATATTTCAATACAGGGCTGTTAGCAGGGGAGCAGTCGACTGGACCTCGTAGGTTTGAGATACTGTAAGGAATATCAGAGAAACAGTCGACTGGACCCCTTGGACAGTCGACTGAAGACTGTTTATTTTAGCTGCTGCTTCCACTCATTGAAAAGCAGTCGACTGGATCCCCAAATCAGTCGACTGGATCTCTTTGCAATATGATGCCTTTTGGGTGCTGCTTAACTCAGTCGACGGAGCAGTCGACTGGACCCTAGTGCAGTCGACTGGGCAGTCGACTGAACCTCTGTTTTCAAAACTATTTTCTTTGAATGTGTTTTCAATGGACAAAACTTTTTATAACTCTGATTTCAATGTATTTCACAAACACAGAGGGGGACGTTTCCTAAGTTTTAAACTACCAGGGTTGTTTTATAGAAGTTCTTTCCGCTGCGTATTATTAGATGATGTTGGTTGAGCCTTGGTGGCGTGCCACGTGTCCTATTTCCACGCGTAGTAGGATGGGTCGTGACAATTATACCCAAAATCACATCATTTTTTAGCCATTCACAGTCCTCCGTGTTTGTCTTAACCTAACATGTGATAGGTAAGCATTACGCGCAACGTACATGATAATTTCTAATAATTTATGCTAACAGTGTCAGAATTTGGGTCTGATTGAATGATTTTTTGAAGTTCAAGGACCCAATTGCAAAAAAAAAAAAAGTTTATGGACCCAACTGAAAACAGGTGTATAGTTTAATGGACTAAAGTGTAATTTGGCCTAATAAATAAAATAAAATAAAACAGAACTATTAAAATTGAGATTGCACAGGCCCCCGGACTCGGACAATCTGTGAACAATTGATTTCTCCACGGGCCGGGCTTGGGCAGGTACACAGGGGGCTTTACTTCGGGCTTGGGCGCGCAGCTTGTTGTGTACCTTAGGGCTGTCACGCCCCGGAGCAGCATAAATAGAGAAAAATAAATTTCCTTTATGGGTCCATAAGGAATGACAGGTGAAAGTCACTAATAATCCACACCACGCAGTACTAGTCCCAAAAAAACAACAGTAATCAACTGAAAATAGCACAAAGTGCTAACTATTACAAATTATCAGAGTATGGTCCACAGGATCACAACAGGTCTGAAGACAACAAATGCCCAAGTACCCATTAACAAAAGTTTAACAGAACAACTGAAATTAAATCTAATTATAACATCTTCAGTCTTCAACTGGCATAAGGATAATCCTTCCTGGCGTAACCATCATCGGTGGGGCCCTCCTCTGGATAATAGTCATCAGTGTACTGGTCCTTACCTGCAGAATAAGGGGCAGGATATTCTGGACGGGGAATGTCCAGGCAATAAAAAGGCCGTCAGCTTACTGAGAGCTGAGTGAGCATAAACTAACGAGGTACCAGTTATCTGAAGTAAACACAAGCTTATAAAAACACGAGTTAACATCTTATAAAAAAAATAACATTATCTTGTTCCTCTATTCATTCTTGTAAACCGACCCTTATCGTCTTGTTACTCAAATACCGAACTCAACAGACTCTGATATCATGAACAGACTCAATCGTTTAACTCTAGGGATACACCCTTATTCTGTCCATCGCTTTTAAGAGCATATGAACAGCTCACCGCATGTCATGGACTCCACGTCAGTCTGTCCCCAGCTTTTAAGAACAATGGTCCTGTTCACCGCATTTCAGGGATATAACGTTTCGAACAAGGCATATCAATCTATTGCCACGACTCAACGTCATCTACTAGTGATCCCAGCTCACCGCTTTTAAGAACAATGGTCCTGTTCACCCCTTTTAAGAGCATATCACAGATCATCCAGTCTATCTTAAGACTATTTGGTCCAGCTCACCGCTTTTAAGAGCATATGCACAGCTCACCGCTTTTAAGAGCATATCATGACCGAACGTCCATCCACGTACCATTCCCAGAACTTACCAAACCTACTTACGTTCCATTCTACATCGACACATGACAAACTCCCAATGTGGCCTGACTACTCGGATTAAAAGAAACGGATATCGAACTCATATCAGGAACAACACGTCAACCCACGTCTTCATATTACTTTTTATTCATTATCCATAAATCTTTGGTGTCACATTACTCCTGTCTACCCCATAATCGCATAATGGAATAATCCCGAATCAGAAATCGAACAACTAAACCTCTTATATAATAAACGGGCAAAAGAATCCATGTACTGATCATGTCAATCGATTGGAACAAAAGTTCAATCGATTGGAACAAAAGTTATGTCAATCGATTGAGAAATATGTCAATCGATTGGAATAATGTCAATCGATTGGAATCCTATTCAATCGATTGGGATGCAACTGATGTCAATCGATTGAGATTTATGTCAATCGATTGGAACTACGTATTCTCCAGCAGATTGTAAAAACAGCATATATAAACGTGCACTACATGCATGTAACCCATCTAAACATCATAATAGCTTATATAAACCTCATATAAAGGGACCAAGTGAGTTAGAACTCACCTAGGGTGCGTTTGGGTGTGTTTAAGTTTGAAAACTTCAAACTCTCTCTCTCTCTCTCCTCTTCTCTGTCTCTGTCTTCCCTCTCTCTCTCCTCCTTTCTTCTTTCTTCTTCTTTCTGTCTTCTTTCTTCTTCTTCTCCCAGCTGCCGAAGGAGTGAGTGTGTGTGAGGGTGTGTATATATGTATAGATATAGATATATGTATATGTATAACTCAAGAGTATGCCTCTCCCTCTCTCAAGGTCTGAAAAACAGCCCCAAGGCCACTAAATGAAACATATATATAGACATAAGGGAGTGCCACGCGTTTAAAGCTGAAGGAAAGAAGAAAACATTTCTCAGCTTATGTCAATCGATTGAGACACCAGTCAATCGATTGGCAACAGATATTTGTAGTCAATCGATTGGAAACAATGTCAATCGATTGAGATGAATAGCAATCGATTGGAAAGTTTGACACGTCATCACTTTTAGTCGGTAGAATGTAAATCGATTGGGATAACTTATCAATCGATTGGTATCAAAAAGTGTCAATCGATTGGGAATATGTCAATCGATTGGTATCAAAATTCACCAAAAGGAAGAGAAAGTTTATACGAATATAGAAATGAAATACCGGGTCTTATTAAAATACCAAAATACAGGGTATTACATCATCCACCACTCAACAAAAGATTTCGTCCTCGAAATCAAAAGCAACAAGGTCTAAAACAAAAACGAAAACTTCTCGCGCATCTCTGACTCTAGTTCCCACGAAGCTTCTCCTTCATCATGATGCTTCCACTGAATCTTGACTAACGGAATCTCTTTGTTCCTGAGTTTCTTGATTCCTCGATCTAGAATACGAACAGGTCCTTCATTGAACGTAACGTCGCTGTTGACTTCGATATCCTCAAAGTTGATCTCGTGCGCTGGGTTGTGAACACACTTCCTCAACATACTGATGTGAAAAACGTTGTGCACTCCTGACATCTTTGGTGGCAACGCAAGGCGATAAGCAACTTTTCCAACACGCTCCAGAATCTCGAATGGTCCGATGAAACGTGGCGATAACTTGCCCCTTTTCTGACCAAATCTGACGATTCCTCGAACAGGTGAAACCTTGAGTAATACGTGATCTCCAACGACAAACTCCAAGTCTTTGCGTCGCTTGTCAGCATAACTCTTGTATCTGGTCTGAGCTGTCTTCATCTTCTCACGTACAACTTGAATCTTCTCACTGGTTTCTCGTACCATCTCTGGCCCAAGAAGTTGACTATCTCCGACTTCGGTCCAACATAGCGGCGATCGGCAAGGTCTTCCATACAAAGCTTCGAATGGCGCCATATCTATGCTCGAATGATAACTATTATTATAGGCGAACTCAATCAAAGGTAAGTGTATCTCCCAAGAATTCTCAAAATCAATGACACAAGCTCGTAACATATCTTCCATCACTTGATTAACTCGTTCCGTCTGTCCATCTGTCTGTGGATGAAAAGCTGAACTCAAGTTCAATGTCGTTCCCATCGCTGTCTGAAGACTCTTCCAAAATTCTGCAGTAAAGCGCGAATCTCTATCTGACACAATAGATACAGGCACTCCATGTAATCGTACAACGTGTTGTAGATACATTCGGCTCAAACGTTCTACTGAGTATGTCATGCTATAGGCAATAAAATGTGCCGTCTTAGTAAGTCGATCCACGATTACCCATATAGCATCGTGATTCTGCTGTGACTTCGGCAATCCTACCACAAAATCCATGGTTATGTGTTCCCATTTCCATTGAGGAATAGGTAACGGCTGTAACAATCCAGGTGGTCTCTGATGTTCTGCCTTTACTTGTTTACAAGTAAGACACTGAGAAACATACTCTGCCACATCTCTCTTCATTCCTTCCCACCAAAAATTTCTCTTCAAGTCTTTGTACATCTTCGTACTTCCGGGATGAATAGTCATTCGTGACTTATGTGCTTCATCCAATATTTCCTTCCGGAGATTTCCTTCATTAGGTACACAGAGTCTACCTTTACATCGTAAGGCTCCGTCGGTACTAATACTCCAGACTTCTGGTTCCTTGGCTGACATCTTGGCGAACCATAACTTCAAATCTTCTGTTGTCTGCTGAGCCTCTTTGATACGACTGATCAAAGTTGGTTGTACCATAAGACATCCAAAATGTTGTCCTTTCATTGGCTCCACTGGCTGAAGATCAAATTCAGCAATTTCTTCCAATGCTCTCCATTCTCTAATTAGTAATGCAGCGATCACTAATCGAGGTTTACGGCTCAAAGCATCTGCTACTACGTTTGCTTTGCCGGGATGGTATTGCAAAGAAAAGTCATAGTCTTTGAGTAACTCCATCCATCTCCGCTGTCGCATATTCAACTCCTTTTGAGAGAACAAATACTTCAGACTCTTATGATCGGAAAATAAGTCAAACTTTTCTCCATAGAGATAGTGTCTCCAAATTTTCAATGCAAACACTATTGCTGCTAATTCCAGATCATGCGTCGGATAATTCTTCTCATGTACCTTCAATTGTCTTGATCCATATGCGATAACATTTCCATCTTGCATAAGCACACATCCAAGTCCTTGGTACGATGCATCACTGTAGATCACGTACTTTTCTCCACTCTTAGGTAATGCGAGTACTGGTGCAGAAGTCAATCTTTCTTTTAACTCCTGAAATGCACCCTCATGCTTGTCTGTCCATTCATACTTCGTCTCCTTCCTTGTTAAATTCGTCAATGGTCCTGCTATCTTGGAAAATCCTTCTACAAATCTTCTGTAATATCCTGCTAAACCGAGAAAACTTCTGACTTCGGTTGCATTCGTCGGTCTGTTCCAGCTTAAGACTGCATCAATCTTAGATGAGTCTACCGAAATACCTTCCTGGGATATAACGTGTCCCAAGAATTTGACTTCCTGTAGCCAAAACTCACACTTGCTGAACTTTGCATACAACTTACTATCTCGAAGTGTTTGCAAGGCAACCTGTAAATGCTCCTTGTGATCCTCTTCTGTCTTTGAGTAGATCAGTATATCATCAATGAACACAATAATGAACTTATCCAGATATAGTCTGAATACTCTATTCATCAAGTCCATAAATACTGCTGGCGCATTCGTCAATCCAAAAGGCATAACTAAAAACTCGTAATGCCCGTATCTTGTCCTGAATGCAGTCTTTGATACATCCTCTGATCGAACTAACAGCTGGTGATATCCAGAACGCAGATCGATTTTGGAAAAGATCCTAGATCCTTGTAACTGGTCGAATAGATCATCTATTCGAGGTAACGGATATCTATTCTTAATCGTAACCTTGTTCAACTCCCTGTAGTCTATACAGAGTCGAAGTGTTCCGTCCTTCTTCTTTACAAACAGAACTGGTGCTCCCCAAGGCGACGTACTCGGTCGAACAAATCCTAGATCTTCGAGTTCTTGAACTTGCTTCTTCAATTCCAACATCTCGGTTGGTGCCATCCTATATGGAGTCTTAGAAATAGGCAATGTACCAGGTACTAATTCCATACAGAAGTCTATTTCTCTTTTCGGTGGAAGTCCTTTAATATCCTGAAATACATCCTGAAAGTCTCGTGCAATAGGAATTTGATCCATCGTAAGCTCCGTACTTGTACTAATGATCGTAGCCAAACTACTCGTAAGAAACAGGTCGCTTGTCGGTTGACAATGAAATCTGATCGTCGGCTTTCCTTGTATTGGAAATACAATCGTCCTAGTAGGGCAATCCAAATTGGCACTGTACTTAGTTAACCAATCCATCCCTAGGATAACATCAAATTCTGACATCGACAGAACGACTAAGTCTGCTGGCAGATTCCTATCTCCCAAAGTCAAAGGGCAATCTTTACACACTTTACTCAACTTAACTGTCACTCCTAATGGTGACACAGCATTCAGTGTTGACTCAAGTGTCTGGGGTTCTAAACCCAACTGACGCACAATCTTAACAGCAATAAAAGAACGTGCGGCTCCAGTATCAAATAAAGCTTTAACTGGACTATGAAAGAGTACAAGTGTACCTTCTAAATGTTGCTGCTCATCAGCATTAAAGCCTGCTCCTTCCGGAATAATAGCGTTCATCCTCGTCTGATCAGGAGGTCCTTGAATTCCTTGCACTGGTGCCCCGTAGTATCCTCCTCGTGGCGCACGACAATCCTTGCTCACGTGCCCTGGTTTGTTGCAGTTGCGACAGACGATATCTGGCCTGCGATTAGATCTATGGGCTGTGCAGTTCCTTGCAATATGTCCTGGCTTTCCACAGTTAAAACATCCTCCACTATTGCTGGGTGGGGCTGTTAGTAATGCCTGTGGCTGTGACCCTTGCTGGCGATATTGTTGAGGTCGATTATAACTCTGCTGTGGTTTCCTGGTTCCTTCCCAGATTCTCTTGTTTCCTTGAAAATTTTCCTGAGGTCTCCATCCTTGGGTATTTCTCGGTGGTCGATTATGGAAATTCCTCTGTTGAAACCCTCGTGACGACTGAGGTCGATTTGTCTGTGATTGCTGTACTGGATTAGCATCCTTTTCTAATCCTGTAGCAAATCTAACAATTTCCTCATACGACTGGTTCAGATGACCAACCATCATATGTCTAAGGTGGGGGTTCAGTCCTTGGTGAAATCTCTTAACCTTCTTTTGCGGCGTGTCTATCATGTGCTGAGCAAATCTGGATAAACGCTCGAACTGTGTTGTGTATTCTCGTACATTCCATCCTCCTTGGATCAAATTGAGAAAGTTCCTTTCCTGTTGATCTCTCTCATCTTCTGGAAAATACTTATCCAAAAATCTGCCTTTGAATGTCTCCCACGACATAGCTCTAGCGGCATCGATCCCAACAGTGGCTTGCTCAGCTTCCCACCAATCTGCGGCGGCATAGGTGAGTTGAAACGAAGCAAGGCGACGTTTCTCTTGTTCGTTGCATTCCAATGCTCCAAATATTAACTCCATCTCTCTTATCCATTGCTCTGCCTTCCATGGTTCTGTTAGTCCATCAAACTTTTCGGGACGTAGCCCACGAAAATTTGCTAACAGCTTATCTCCAGTCTGTCTTGGTGGCGGGGGTACAAAAGGTCTCTGGTGGGTGGAGTGATTATAAGTATCCCCCACATGCTCCATCCTCTGCATAAATGCTTCAAAAATTCCCGTCGGATCCATCCCTTCCGGTATAGGTGCTCCATTACGTGCTTGGTGATTTCTCAAAGGTCCTACCATGATGATAACGAGTATCGCCTACAAACGACATATTGATCAGCTGAAAGTCTTCACGTAGAAACGAACTCAAGATAGAACAAGAACAGTAAAACTAACCATTCTACTAAACAACACATCACAACGCAATAACCAAAAATATAACAAAAGTACTGCTCGTATATATATATATATATCAAAAGATGTACCGTATAGTACACACTAGTCAAACCGTGTACCATATGGGACAAGAGTTACAACAACTAAAGTCAGCTAATACTATACAAAGCTATGGTCAATAGCTATTTCTCAAGCTCCCAAAAATCTAGTGGACAACATGTCCTAATATAAACTAACAAAATCTACACCCTGCCGATCCTGACTCAAAAGTCGTCAGCATCTGATCCTGCTGGTGGTGCCTCATCCTCTGGGTCTATATCCATCTCCTCGAGTGGATCATCCTCAACTGGTGCGACAAGATCTCCAACTACTACCCCTATATCCCAATCCTCTATCATCTCTGCATCATCGTCCTCCATTACGTCTACTATCGCCTGGTTAGCGACATCAACAGCTACTGCAGCAAAACCGTCAGCTATGTCAAGAGCTCCTGCTATAGCCACCTCTCCCATAACAAAATCTGCTGGCTGTGCTATCATCTGAGCTATCCATCCTACTGCCATATCGGCCATGGCTGCCATATGCATAATCGGTCCGGCTGGTATCTGAAGCACAACTGGTACCTCTGGCACAACTATCTCCTCGGGGTCATCCTCCTCATCTACTACTACGTCTGCCTCAACAGCCTCTGGGTCTGGTACTGGATCTTCTGGCTCAAACTCTGGCTCCTCGGGGTCATCCTCAGGTTCATCATCACCTGCATGCTCATCCTCTACTGGGTCCTCGTCATCTATCGGCTCCTCCTCTCCATCTCCGTCCATGTCCTCATCGGGATGCTCATCCTCAGGCTCTAGATCCTCCTCATCCTCAATCGGCTCAGGCTCTGGCTCTGGGACAGGTACTGGTGATGGTGGAGCTGCTGCTGGTGCAACTACGGGCTCTGGCGGACCGGCTACAATAGCTCTCAACTCAATCTCATCCATCTCTGGCTTACTCAAAACTAGTCGCAACATCTCCTGGCAAATGTCTCTGCCAACTCTCGCTAAGTGGTAAGCATCCATGCGCATCTGGGTCGGGTGAGTACTCCTGGTCACATAAAGCGCTCTCCACATGTCCTCCTCTAAATGTCGACTAGCTATCTGGCACACACGCTCATGATAAAACTCTGGGTCAGCTGGCTCCACGGTATCTCCATGGATAATATGTCCTCCATAAGCATCGGTAACAAACAGGTGAAACTCCGGATCCATGCTATCCTGCAAAGGAAACTATCTATCGTCAGGAAGACGAACTTATCTTATACTCATATCTCATCTCAAAGAATCTTAATACACTAGGACCAGATGGTGTGGAATGATCGGTGAACGACAGTATCACTCCCCTAGAGTACCAAACTCAGGCTCTGATACCAAAAACCCTGTCACGCCCCGGAGCAGCATAAATAGAGAAAAATAAATTTCCTTTATGGGTCCATAAGGAATGACAGGTGAAAGTCACTAATAATCCACACCACGCAGTACTAGTCCCAAAAAAACAACAGTAATCAACTGAAAATAGCACAAAGTGCTAACTATTACAAATTATCAGAGTATGGTCCACAGGATCACAACAGGTCTGAAGACAACAAATGCCCAAGTACCCATTAACAAAAGTTTAACAGAACAACTGAAATTAAATCTAATTATAACATCTTCAGTCTTCAACTGGCATAAGGATAATCCTTCCTGGCGTAACCATCATCGGTGGGGCCCTCCTCTGGATAATAGTCATCAGTGTACTGGTCCTTACCTGCAGAATAAGGGGCAGGATATTCTGGACGGGGAATGTCCAGGCAATAAAAAGGCCGTCAGCTTACTGAGAGCTGAGTGAGCATAAACTAACGAGGTACCAGTTATCTGAAGTAAACACAAGCTTATAAAAACACGAGTTAACATCTTATAAAAAAAATAACATTATCTTGTTCCTCTATTCATTCTTGTAAACCGACCCTTATCGTCTTGTTACTCAAATACCGAACTCAACAGACTCTGATATCATGAACAGACTCAATCGTTTAACTCTAGGGATACACCCTTATTCTGTCCATCGCTTTTAAGAGCATATGAACAGCTCACCGCATGTCATGGACTCCACGTCAGTCTGTCCCCAGCTTTTAAGAACAATGGTCCTGTTCACCGCATTTCAGGGATATAACGTTTCGAACAAGGCATATCAATCTATTGCCACGACTCAACGTCATCTACTAGTGATCCCAGCTCACCGCTTTTAAGAACAATGGTCCTGTTCACCCCTTTTAAGAGCATATCACAGATCATCCAGTCTATCTTAAGACTATTTGGTCCAGCTCACCGCTTTTAAGAGCATATGCACAGCTCACCGCTTTTAAGAGCATATCATGACCGAACGTCCATCCACGTACCATTCCCAGAACTTACCAAACCTACTTACGTTCCATTCTACATCGACACATGACAAACTCCCAATGTGGCCTGACTACTCGGATTAAAAGAAACGGATATCGAACTCATATCAGGAACAACACGTCAACCCACGTCTTCATATTACTTTTTATTCATTATCCATAAATCTTTGGTGTCACATTACTCCTGTCTACCCCATAATCGCATAATGGAATAATCCCGAATCAGAAATCGAACAACTAAACCTCTTATATAATAAACGGGCAAAAGAATCCATGTACTGATCATGTCAATCGATTGGAACAAAAGTTCAATCGATTGGAACAAAAGTTATGTCAATCGATTGAGAAATATGTCAATCGATTGGAATAATGTCAATCGATTGGAATCCTATTCAATCGATTGGGATGCAACTGATGTCAATCGATTGAGATTTATGTCAATCGATTGGAACTACGTATTCTCCAGCAGATTGTAAAAACAGCATATATAAACGTGCACTACATGCATGTAACCCATCTAAACATCATAATAGCTTATATAAACCTCATATAAAGGGACCAAGTGAGTTAGAACTCACCTAGGGTGCGTTTGGGTGTGTTTAAGTTTGAAAACTTCAAACTCTCTCTCTCTCTCTCCTCTTCTCTGTCTCTGTCTTCCCTCTCTCTCTCCTCCTTTCTTCTTTCTTCTTCTTTCTGTCTTCTTTCTTCTTCTTCTCCCAGCTGCCGAAGGAGTGAGTGTGTGTGAGGGTGTGTATATATGTATAGATATAGATATATGTATATGTATAACTCAAGAGTATGCCTCTCCCTCTCTCAAGGTCTGAAAAACAGCCCCAAGGCCACTAAATGAAACATATATATAGACATAAGGGAGTGCCACGCGTTTAAAGCTGAAGGAAAGAAGAAAACATTTCTCAGCTTATGTCAATCGATTGAGACACCAGTCAATCGATTGGCAACAGATATTTGTAGTCAATCGATTGGAAACAATGTCAATCGATTGAGATGAATAGCAATCGATTGGAAAGTTTGACACGTCATCACTTTTAGTCGGTAGAATGTAAATCGATTGGGATAACTTATCAATCGATTGGTATCAAAAAGTGTCAATCGATTGGGAATATGTCAATCGATTGGTATCAAAATTCACCAAAAGGAAGAGAAAGTTTATACGAATATAGAAATGAAATACCGGGTCTTATTAAAATACCAAAATACAGGGTATTACATCATCCACCACTCAACAAAAGATTTCGTCCTCGAAATCAAAAGCAACAAGGTCTAAAACAAAAACGAAAACTTCTCGCGCATCTCTGACTCTAGTTCCCACGAAGCTTCTCCTTCATCATGATGCTTCCACTGAATCTTGACTAACGGAATCTCTTTGTTCCTGAGTTTCTTGATTCCTCGATCTAGAATACGAACAGGTCCTTCATTGAACGTAACGTCGCTGTTGACTTCGATATCCTCAAAGTTGATCTCGTGCGCTGGGTTGTGAACACACTTCCTCAACATACTGATGTGAAAAACGTTGTGCACTCCTGACATCTTTGGTGGCAACGCAAGGCGATAAGCAACTTTTCCAACACGCTCCAGAATCTCGAATGGTCCGATGAAACGTGGCGATAACTTGCCCCTTTTCTGACCAAATCTGACGATTCCTCGAACAGGTGAAACCTTGAGTAATACGTGATCTCCAACGACAAACTCCAAGTCTTTGCGTCGCTTGTCAGCATAACTCTTGTATCTGGTCTGAGCTGTCTTCATCTTCTCACGTACAACTTGAATCTTCTCACTGGTTTCTCGTACCATCTCTGGCCCAAGAAGTTGACTATCTCCGACTTCGGTCCAACATAGCGGCGATCGGCAAGGTCTTCCATACAAAGCTTCGAATGGCGCCATATCTATGCTCGAATGATAACTATTATTATAGGCGAACTCAATCAAAGGTAAGTGTATCTCCCAAGAATTCTCAAAATCAATGACACAAGCTCGTAACATATCTTCCATCACTTGATTAACTCGTTCCGTCTGTCCATCTGTCTGTGGATGAAAAGCTGAACTCAAGTTCAATGTCGTTCCCATCGCTGTCTGAAGACTCTTCCAAAATTCTGCAGTAAAGCGCGAATCTCTGTCTGACACAATAGATACAGGCACTCCATGTAATCGTACAACGTGTTGTAGATACATTCGGCTCAAACGTTCTACTGAGTATGTCATGCTATAGGCAATAAAATGTGCCGTCTTAGTAAGTCGATCCACGATTACCCATATAGCATCGTGATTCTGCTGTGACTTCGGCAATCCTACCACAAAATCCATGGTTATGTGTTCCCATTTCCATTGAGGAATAGGTAACGGCTGTAACAATCCAGGTGGTCTCTGATGTTCTGCCTTTACTTGTTTACAAGTAAGACACTGAGAAACATACTCTGCCACATCTCTCTTCATTCCTTCCCACCAAAAATTTCTCTTCAAGTCTTTGTACATCTTCGTACTTCCGGGATGAATAGTCATTCGTGACTTATGTGCTTCATCCAATATTTCCTTCCGGAGATTTCCTTCATTAGGTACACAGAGTCTACCTTTACATCGTAAGGCTCCGTCGGTACTAATACTCCAGACTTCTGGTTCCTTGGCTGACATCTTGGCGAACCATAACTTCAAATCTTCTGTTGTCTGCTGAGCCTCTTTGATACGACTGATCAAAGTTGGTTGTACCATAAGACATCCAAAATGTTGTCCTTTCATTGGCTCCACTGGCTGAAGATCAAATTCAGCAATTTCTTCCAATGCTCTCCATTCTCTAATTAGTAATGCAGCGATCACTAATCGAGGTTTACGGCTCAAAGCATCTGCTACTACGTTTGCTTTGCCGGGATGGTATTGCAAAGAAAAGTCATAGTCTTTGAGTAACTCCATCCATCTCCGCTGTCGCATATTCAACTCCTTTTGAGAGAACAAATACTTCAGACTCTTATGATCGGAAAATAAGTCAAACTTTTCTCCATAGAGATAGTGTCTCCAAATTTTCAATGCAAACACTATTGCTGCTAATTCCAGATCATGCGTCGGATAATTCTTTTCATGTACCTTCAATTGTCTTGATCCATATGCGATAACATTTCCATCTTGCATAAGCACACATCCAAGTCCTTGGTACGATGCATCACTGTAGATCACGTACTTTTCTCCACTCTTAGGTAATGCGAGTACTGGTGCAGAAGTCAATCTTTCTTTTAACTCCTGAAATGCACCCTCATGCTTGTCTGTCCATTCATACTTCGTCTCCTTCCTTGTTAAATTCGTCAATGGTCCTGCTATCTTGGAAAATCCTTCTACAAATCTTCTGTAATATCCTGCTAAACCGAGAAAACTTCTGACTTCGGTTGCATTCGTCGGTCTGTTCCAGCTTAAGACTGCATCAATCTTAGATGAGTCTACCGAAATACCTTCCTGGGATATAACGTGTCCCAAGAATTTGACTTCCTGTAGCCAAAACTCACACTTGCTGAACTTTGCATACAACTTACTATCTCGAAGTGTTTGCAAGGCAACCTGTAAATGCTCCTTGTGATCCTCTTCTGTCTTTGAGTAGATCAGTATATCATCAATGAACACAATAATGAACTTATCCAGATATAGTCTGAATACTCTATTCATCAAGTCCATAAATACTGCTGGCGCATTCGTCAATCCAAAAGGCATAACTAAAAACTCGTAATGCCCGTATCTTGTCCTGAATGCAGTCTTTGATACATCCTCTGATCGAACTAACAGCTGGTGATATCCAGAACGCAGATCGATTTTGGAAAAGATCCTAGATCCTTGTAACTGGTCGAATAGATCATCTATTCGAGGTAACGGATATCTATTCTTAATCGTAACCTTGTTCAACTCCCTGTAGTCTATACAGAGTCGAAGTGTTCCGTCCTTCTTCTTTACAAACAGAACTGGTGCTCCCCAAGGCGACGTACTCGGTCGAACAAATCCTAGATCTTCGAGTTCTTGAACTTGCTTCTTCAATTCCAACATCTCGGTTGGTGCCATCCTATATGGAGTCTTAGAAATAGGCAATGTACCAGGTACTAATTCCATACAGAAGTCTATTTCTCTTTTCGGTGGAAGTCCTTTAATATCCTGAAATACATCCTGAAAGTCTCGTGCAATAGGAATTTGATCCATCGTAAGCTCCGTACTTGTACTAATGATCGTAGCCAAACTACTCGTAAGAAACAGGTCGCTTGTCGGTTGACAATGAAATCTGATCGTCGGCTTTCCTTGTATTGGAAATACAATCGTCCTAGTAGGGCAATCCAAATTGGCACTGTACTTAGTTAACCAATCCATCCCTAGGATAACATCAAATTCTGACATCGACAGAACGACTAAGTCTGCTGGCAGATTCCTATCTCCCAAAGTCAAAGGGCAATCTTTACACACTTTACTCAACTTAACTGTCACTCCTAATGGTGACACAGCATTCAGTGTTGACTCAAGTGTCTGGGGTTCTAAACCCAACTGACGCACAATCTTAACAGCAATAAAAGAACGTGCGGCTCCAGTATCAAATAAAGCTTTAACTGGACTATGAAAGAGTACAAGTGTACCTTCTAAATGTTGCTGCTCATCAGCATTAAAGCCTGCTCCTTCCGGAATAATAGCGTTCATCCTCGTCTGATCAGGAGGTCCTTGAATTCCTTGCACTGGTGCCCCGTAGTATCCTCCTCGTGGCGCACGACAATCCTTGCTCACGTGCCCTGGTTTGTTGCAGTTGCGACAGACGATATCTGGCCTGCGATTAGATCTATGGGCTGTGCAGTTCCTTGCAATATGTCCTGGCTTTCCACAGTTAAAACATCCTCCACTATTGCTGGGTGGGGCTGTTAGTAATGCCTGTGGCTGTGACCCTTGCTGGCGATATTGTTGAGGTCGATTATAACTCTGCTGTGGTTTCCTGGTTCCTTCCCAGATTCTCTTGTTTCCTTGAAAATTTTCCTGAGGTCTCCATCCTTGGGTATTTCTCGGTGGTCGATTATGGAAATTCCTCTGTTGAAACCCTCGTGACGACTGAGGTCGATTTGTCTGTGATTGCTGTACTGGATTAGCATCCTTTTCTAATCCTGTAGCAAATCTAACAATTTCCTCATACGACTGGTTCAGATGACCAACCATCATATGTCTAAGGTGGGGGTTCAGTCCTTGGTGAAATCTCTTAACCTTCTTTTGCGGCGTGTCTATCATGTGCTGAGCAAATCTGGATAAACGCTCGAACTGTGTTGTGTATTCTCGTACATTCCATCCTCCTTGGATCAAATTGAGAAAGTTCCTTTCCTGTTGATCTCTCTCATCTTCTGGAAAATACTTATCCAAAAATCTGCCTTTGAATGTCTCCCACGACATAGCTCTAGCGGCATCGATCCCAACAGTGGCTTGCTCAGCTTCCCACCAATCTGCGGCGGCATAGGTGAGTTGAAACGTAGCAAGGCGACGTTTCTCTTGTTCGTTGCATTCCAATGCTCCAAATATTAACTCCATCTCTCTTATCCATTGCTCTGCCTTCCATGGTTCTGTTAGTCCATCAAACTTTTCGGGACGTAGCCCACGAAAATTTGCTAACAGCTTATCTCCAGTCTGTCTTGGTTGCGGGGGTACAAAAGGTCTCTGGTGGGTGGAGTGATTATAAGTATCCCCCACATGCTCCATCCTCTGCATAAATGCTTCAAAAATTCCCGTCGGATCCATCCCTTCCGGTATAGGTGCTCCATTACGTGCTTGGTGATTTCTCAAGGGTCCTACCATGATGATAACGAGTATCGCCTACAAACGACATATTGATCAGCTGAAAGTCTTCACGTAGAAACGAACTCAAGATAGAACAAGAACAGTAAAACTAACCATTCTACTAAACAACACATCACAACGCAATAACCAAAAATATAACAAAAGTACTGCTCGTATATATATATATATATCAAAAGATGTACCGTATAGTACACACTAGTCAAACCGTGTACCATATGGGACAAGAGTTACAACAACTAAAGTCAGCTAATACTATACAAAGCTATGGTCAATAGCTATTTCTCAAGCTCCCAAAAATCTAGTGGACAACATGTCCTAATATAAACTAACAAAATCTACACCCTGCCGATCCTGACTCAAAAGTCGTCAGCATCTGATCCTGCTGGTGGTGCCTCATCCTCTGGGTCTATATCCATCTCCTCGAGTGGATCATCCTCAACTGGTGCGACAAGATCTCCAACTACTACCCCTATATC
This sequence comes from Hydrangea macrophylla, assembly GCA_033977485.1. Taxonomy (NCBI): domain Eukaryota; kingdom Viridiplantae; phylum Streptophyta; class Magnoliopsida; order Cornales; family Hydrangeaceae; genus Hydrangea; species Hydrangea macrophylla. The sequence goes on from CM066986.1 coordinate 90,716,297, forward strand.
CCAATCCTCTATCATCTCTGCATCATCGTCCTCCATTACGTCTACTATCGCCTGGTTAGCGACATCAACAGCTACTGCAGCAAAACCGTCAGCTATGTCAAGAGCTCCTGCTATAGCCACCTCTCCCATAACAAAATCTACTGGCTGTGCTATCATCTGAGCTATCCATCCTACTGCCATATCGGCCATGGCTGCCATATGCATAATCGGTCCGGCTGGTATCTGAAGCACAACTGGTACCTCTGGCACAACTATCTCCTCGGGGTCATCCTCCTCATCTACTACTACGTCTGCCTCAACAGCCTCTGGGTCTGGTACTGGATCTTCTGGCTCAAACTCTGGCTCCTCGGGGTCATCCTCAGGTTCATCATCACCTGCATGCTCATCCTCTACTGGGTCCTCGTCATCTATCGGCTCCTCCTCTCCATCTCCGTCCATGTCCTCATCGGGATGCTCATCCTCAGGCTCTAGATCCTCCTCATCCTCAATCGGCTCAGGCTCTGGCTCTGGGACAGGTACTGGTGATGGTGGAGCTGCTGCTGGTGCAACTACGGGCTCTGGCGGACCGGCTACAATAGCTCTCAACTCAATCTCATCCATCTCTGGCTTACTCAAAACTAGTCGCAACATCTCCTGGCAAATGTCTCTGCCAACTCTCGCTAAGTGGTAAGCATCCATGCGCATCTGGGTCGGGTGAGTACTCCTGGTCACATAAAGCGCTCTCCACATGTCCTCCTCTAAATGTCGACTAGCTATCTGGCACACACGCTCATGATAAAACTCTGGGTCAGCTGGCTCCACGGTATCTCCATGGATAATATGTCCTCCATAAGCATCGGTAACAAACAGGTGAAACTCCGGATCCATGCTATCCTGCAAAGGAAACTATCTATCGTCAGGAAGACGAACTTATCTTATACTCATATCTCATCTCAAAGAATCTTAATACACTAGGACCAGATGGTGTGGAATGATCGGTGAACGACAGTATCACTCCCCTAGAGTACCAAACTCAGGCTCTGATACCAAAAACCCTGTCACGCCCCGGAGCAGCATAAATAGAGAAAAATAAATTTCCTTTATGGGTCCATAAGGAATGACAGGTGAAAGTCACTAATAATCCACACCACGCAGTACTAGTCCCAAAAAAACAACAGTAATCAACTGAAAATAGCACAAAGTGCTAACTATTACAAATTATCAGAGTATGGTCCACAGGATCACAACAGGTCTGAAGACAACAAATGCCCAAGTACCCATTAACAAAAGTTTAACAGAACAACTGAAATTAAATCTAATTATAACATCTTCAGTCTTCAACTGGCATAAGGATAATCCTTCCTGGCGTAACCATCATCGGTGGGGCCCTCCTCTGGATAATAGTCATCAGTGTACTGGTCCTTACCTGCAGAATAAGGGGCAGGATATTCTGGACGGGGAATGTCCAGGCAATAAAAAGGCCGTCAGCTTACTGAGAGCTGAGTGAGCATAAACTAACGAGGTACCAGTTATCTGAAGTAAACACAAGCTTATAAAAACACGAGTTAACATCTTATAAAAAAAATAACATTATCTTGTTCCTCTATTCATTCTTGTAAACCGACCCTTATCGTCTTGTTACTCAAATACCGAACTCAACAGACTCTGATATCATGAACAGACTCAATCGTTTAACTCTAGGGATACACCCTTATTCTGTCCATCGCTTTTAAGAGCATATGAACAGCTCACCGCATGTCATGGACTCCACGTCAGTCTGTCCCCAGCTTTTAAGAACAATGGTCCTGTTCACCGCATTTCAGGGATATAACGTTTCGAACAAGGCATATCAATCTATTGCCACGACTCAACGTCATCTACTAGTGATCCCAGCTCACCGCTTTTAAGAACAATGGTCCTGTTCACCGCTTTTAAGAGCATATCACAGATCATCCAGTCTATCTTAAGACTATTTGGTCCAGCTCACCGCTTTTAAGAGCATATGCACAGCTCACCGCTTTTAAGAGCATATCATGACCGAACGTCCATCCACGTACCATTCCCAGAACTTACCAAACCTACTTACGTTCCATTCTACATCGACACATGACAAACTCCCAATGTGGCCTGACTACTCGGATTAAAAGAAACGGATATCGAACTCATATCAGGAACAACACGTCAACCCACGTCTTCATATTACTTTTTATTCATTATCCATAAATCTTTGGTGTCACATTACTCCTGTCTACCCCATAATCGCATAATGGAATAATCCCGAATCAGAAATCGAACAACTAAACCTCTTATATAATAAACGGGCAAAAGAATCCATGTACTGATCATGTCAATCGATTGGAACAAAAGTTCAATCGATTGGAACAAAAGTTATGTCAATCGATTGAGAAATATGTCAATCGATTGGAATAATGTCAATCGATTGGAATCCTATTCAATCGATTGGGATGCAACTGATGTCAATCGATTGAGATTTATGTCAATCGATTGGAACTACGTATTCTCCAGCAGATTGTAAAAACAGCATATATAAACGTGCACTACATGCATGTAACCCATCTAAACATCATAATAGCTTATATAAACCTCATATAAAGGGACCAAGTGAGTTAGAACTCACCTAGGGTGCGTTTGGGTGTGTTTAAGTTTGAAAACTTCAAACTCTCTCTCTCTCTCTCCTCTTCTCTGTCTCTGTCTTCCCTCTCTCTCTCCTCCTTTCTTCTTTCTTCTTCTTTCTGTCTTCTTTCTTCTTCTTCTCCCAGCTGCCGAAGGAGTGAGTGTGTGTGAGGGTGTGTATATATGTATAGATATAGATATATGTATATGTATAACTCAAGAGTATGCCTCTCCCTCTCTCAAGGTCTGAAAAACAGCCCCAAGGCCACTAAATGAAACATATATATAGACATAAGGGAGTGCCACGCGTTTAAAGCTGAAGGAAAGAAGAAAACATTTCTCAGCTTATGTCAATCGATTGAGACACCAGTCAATCGATTGGCAACAGATATTTGTAGTCAATCGATTGGAAACAATGTCAATCGATTGAGATGAATAGCAATCGATTGGAAAGTTTGACACGTCATCACTTTTAGTCGGTAGAATGTAAATCGATTGGGATAACTTATCAATCGATTGGTATCAAAAAGTGTCAATCGATTGGGAATATGTCAATCGATTGGTATCAAAATTCACCAAAAGGAAGAGAAAGTTTATACGAATATAGAAATGAAATACCGGGTCTTATTAAAATACCAAAATACAGGGTATTACAAGGGCGAGGTCTGGACAGTGCTTAAGGCCATCAAATCTGTCCGAGTTACACCCCTACCTATCATGAAAGAACTTACTATCTTGTTTCAGGAAAACTCATTGAAGATTCAAGATTCAGCAGACTATTACGATCACCAATTTCCTTGAATGATATTGCATCACTAAATGTAGCCCAATCCACCGTAAACAATTAATATGGATTTCAACAGGGAAGATCAAGATCCACTATGCGTGTTTGAAAATTATAAACACCAAACTGTTCAACTCTCAAAATACCCAAAATCCTCACAGAGCAACATAAAAAAAAATTTATACAAAAATTTTACCCAAAAATATAGATACCGAACCCCGTGTGAGCCATATTGTATAGTAGACCTAAGTCAGTATACTCGGCCACCCCATGTGCACATTCCTAATTCCACCCCTGGTCATAAATGAACTGATTTTACAAATTTAAATATTTGGTGAATATTACTTTCTTGCATAGGACCGTGTTTCCCAATCTTATAACTCATTACTCACTTGACTATGGTTTTTCGTCCAACTAACATGACATTGTGTCACAATAACCAAATAAAATGTGAGACTTAGACTGAAACTAGTCTTACTTTAGACATTCCAAAACAAGCTCTATCTGATTTTATGAGAGTAAAAGTTCTATTAATTTCACGAAAAATCAATTTTATAAGAAAAATCGACTAGCCACAATTTTTTATGCAATCACAAATTTTTACCAAAAATTTAAATTTATAGAATTAGTAGATAAATGAACCAATCGATTGTTAGACTTTCAAAATAATACATTTTTGCTCACTCAAAAATTACTCACTTAACTCTCTCATTGGTTAATGTAGTGGGATCCATAATTAAATAATGATTAATTAATGATAAAAGTCATATATCCCACTATATTAGCTAATTGGAGAGTTTGATAAGTAATGAGTGAGCAATTTTTGAGTGAGCAAAACTGCATTCCTTACAAAAATAGCTCCTAAAACTTTTGCAGTTATTTAGATTAAAAAAAAAAAAAAAAAGAAGACTAACATCCTTTTTCATGAATTAAGGGCTCGCAAGGTAACGTTGTGATTTTCGATTTTTAGTTTTGGTTTTAATTTTTTATATGGTTTTTGGTTTTTTTTTGTTTTTCACGATTTACGGTTTTTATTTTTTGTTTTCACTTTTTATACAAAAAATGAAAACCAAAACTAAAAATCGAAAACCACAACGTTACCATGCGAGCCCTAAATGTTTGAAATTTTTCCATTTCACCCCTTAAGAGCCCTCAACGACCCAACCTAAATCTCCGGTATATATTTTAGGGTAAATTATGTAAACACCCCCTCTACTATGGCCAGTTTTCACTAATACTTCCTTATCTTTTTTTTCTTTTTTTTTGAACAAATTGACCCCCTCATGTATTTGAGGGGCCATATTATTTAGAGTAATTCTATCTACACCTACCTAATTTGCTCTCTATACCCACCTACTCTCTACACCAGTTGCTTAGATTAAAAATATGACAAATTACTCTTTACACCCACCCACCATTCCAAAAATACCCCAACCTTCAAAAGAAACATGTATACACACATATAACCACAAGGGACTTACCCTAATGCAATTCCCTCTCTTCCCTATTGTTCTCCAATTCTATACTACAATTTTACACCTTGATTTCTCGATCCATCCTCTCCACTCTCTGGTATCCCTTCTTTATCCTCTCATATTTTCTCTTTCTCTCTGCAATGGTGATGAGTAGGATGTTGGAGTTCCAAATTGATTTGGTCTTAACACATGCCCTTAAGATCCCTTGATGGGTAATTGGCCAGCGGAAAAAAGGAAGAACGAATGCAAGTTAATAGAGTTTTAATCAAGTAGTGGCAGGTGGCATATTGAAGATGAACTAGAATGCCTCCTAATTACCACGAAATTTCCTTATCTTTTAAGTTGTATTTGCATTTGTAAGTAATTAAAGCCAAAGGATAAGTAATTGAAGTCACAATGAAGAAAAAACCCAAGGATAGGCAGACAATGAGGTGGTGATAGTGGCTAGTGGTGGTGGTGGGATGGTGGATGTGGTTGTGGTAGAAGAGAGAAAATGAGTTAGAAGGGTTCTTACATTAGTTTGCCCTTATGTCTTTTTGTTTAGGGATACAATTGTAATGAAAAACTTTTATTAAATGGTGGGTGTAAAGAGCAATATAATATAGGTGGTGTGTATAGAATCTAGGGGTGTTATTTGGAACGGAAATTCCGATTCCCAATCGAAAAATTCCGATTTTGGCAACTAAATATGCATTCCGAATTTCGAATTTTCAGAAAAAAAATCGGAACGGAATCGGAATTGTTTTTAGAATTCCAAAAATTCCGAAAAATTTCCGAAAATATTCTGAAATTATATTTTCCGAAACTTTTCCGAAAATTCTGAAATTTCAACTTTGCTATCCCACATCGAAAAAACATAAAACAGGGGATGTGATGTGCTTCTATAGAAGGCCTACAAGTCTCAAGTGAAATCCCATTAAGTTTGAGCTTGAATTCCGAAAAGTTTCGAAAATATTCCGAATCTGATGAAATTCTGAAAATTCCGAAAATTCTAAAAATTCCGAATCGGAAATAATTTTATAATTTCCGAAATTTCGGAACGGAATTCAAAATGCATTTTTGACTTCCGAAAGAGGTGTTTCCAATCCTTTCGGGCGAAACATACCCCTAATAGAATCTCTCTATTATTTATTAGGGAGACTTGGTGTAAGGCCCCTAAGGTTGGGCTAAGTTAGACTAAAGGACAAGTCATAATCAAACACCCATACAAGGACACACTCTAAAAAAACTTTCCCTCCTAAAGTCTTTTAAAATTTAAACTATCTCTCTTAGTCCTATAAAATTTTAAATTTCATTCTAAATGGCAAAATTGTCCATGGAATCCTAAGAGACCACCACCACCATCTCTCTTCTCTCTCTAACTTTCTCTCTCCTCCATAGCCACCACCACCAACATCTCTCTCCTCCCTCTCCATAGCCACCACCACCAACATCTCTCTCTCCACCATCTCCATAGCCACCACCATCACAACCACCACCACCATAGCCACCATCTTCTCTCCTCCTCCCTCCACCATCTTCTCTCTCCTCCCCCACCATAGCCACCACCACCACCCTCTCTCCTCCTCCCTCCATAGCCACCACCATCACAACCACCACCACCGGAGCTGTCGCCGGAGCTGGAGTCGTCGCCGTCGCCACTACCACCAACTCTCTTCTCTCTCTAACTTTCTCTCTCCTCACCCTCCATAGCCACCACCACCACCATCTCTCTTCTCTCTCTAACTTTATCTCCTCCTCCCTCCATAGCCACCACCACCGGAGCCACTACCGGAGCAGTCCTCGTCGTCGCCGGAGCCGTCGCCGAAGCCATCGCCACTACCCCAACACTCTTCTCTCTAACTTTCTCTCTCCTCCCCCTCCATAGCCACCACCACCACCATCTCTCTCTCTCTTCCCCCTCCATTGCCACCACCACCGCCGGCCACACAAAAATCATGGCCAAACTGATCTCAGTCATCCTAAGAGAAATTTCTCTTACGATGACTGATCTCAGTCCACCTCCACCACCACCACTACCAGTCTCTACCGCCACCGTCCCTAATCCACCACCACCACCAGTCTCTACCGCCACCACCACCACCATCACCACCGTCCCATTTGTCGTCGTCGAAGCCATCGCCACTTCCCCAACTCTCTTCTCTCTCTAACTTTCTCTCTCCTCCCCATCCATAGCCACCACCACCACCATCTCCCTCTCTTCCCCCTCCATTGCCACCACCACCGCCGACCACCACCACCGCCGGCCACACAAAAATCATAGCCAAACTGATCTCAGTCATCCTAAGAGAAATTTCTCTTACGATGACTGATCTCAGTCCACCTCTACCACCGAAACTTCCACCTCCACCACCACCACTACCAGTCTCTACCGCCACCGTCCCTAATCCACCACCACCACCAGTCTCCACCGCCACCACCACCACCATCACCACCGTCCCATTTGAATAGAAAAATTTCTAAGACAAATATCACTTAGAATATATCCTAAGACAAATTTCACTTACTGAGTGGTCGTCGGAGATTGAGAGGGTGGTGGTCGCCGGAGATGGCGAGGGTGGTGGCTGGAGGTCAATCGAGTGGTAGGGAGTGGTCACTAGTGGTTAGGAGTGGCGTTGTGGTGGTTAAAAGGTGCAATGGAGGTGGTCGTCGGAGATGGCCATGTGGTGGTCGCCGGAGATGAGGGTGATGGTCGCCGGAGATGGCGAGGATGGTGGCCGGAGGTGGCAGGGGTGGTGGTCGGAGGTGGTGTGGAGTAGGGGTAATGGTGGCTAGGGTTTGTTTAGGGTTAGAGGTTGAAGGTGAGGGTATTTTTGTCTATGGACATTGGGAGGACTCATACCCAATGTGTATTTTAAGTTGTCCTTGATCCCAATAAAGGACAACTTAATGACCTTTTAGCCAATTTTCCCTATTTATTAACAGATGGTGATAAACTGATGGTGCAAAATTACCTAATTTCCCACCTCTTTGAAAACAAAATTACAGATTCAAAAGCCCCTCTCAGACTCTTGTTAATACCTTTAGGAGAGAGTGAAAGTGTGACGACGAAGACCGACCGAGCGAGAGATTAACAAGAAGTTAAAAAAGAAGAAGAAGGAACAGCATACTGAAGAAAGAGGGCAAAGGCTTCATAATCGTTGATCTTATCCTCAAAAAAAAAAAAAAAAAAAATTCAGTCCATTCTTTGTATAATTGAGAGAAGTAGGTCTACCTTTGCAGCTTTGTTGAAGGTCGTAGCTTTACCTTCCCAAAAGTTGAGCTAACCCTCCATTCCTTTGTGGTGTTTGATCTCTGCAGCTTTTCCTCACACGAGTTTGCAACTCAATCCTGTCTTCAATTAGAAGTTGAGATTCACCACTGAGGGTTTGCTCTGAGGGTTTCGCGAGCTTTAGATCGTTTGGTTCTTTTTCTATTTCTTTAATAGTTCGATTATTGAATCTTGTATTTTGCTAATGAAATTTGTAAACTTTTGGGGGGATATGTATTCTCGTGGCTTTTTTGACAGCGACAACTAAATTTTAGGGGCATGAACAGAGCATGGTAGGAGTTAAGCTCATATATATATATATATATATATTCAATGTTATGTTGATTCACAACTGTAATCAATTTAATCTTCTTTAGTTTTTGTGATGTTCTGGCTTCTCATAATTTGAATGGATTGATCGGTTTCAATTAGAAGTTGAGATTCACAACTAGGTTTTTTTTCGAGGGAGGTTTTTATCATTATAGAGTCTGAATATCCAAGCACTTGGTCCACAAATCCCAATTGTCAATAGGGATTGGTAGTAGTGAATCTGTGATGTTCTCTAACTGTGAGAGATTGAGAGAAAGAGAACGCTATGATTTATAGAAAGAGAGATACAAGGGCCTCTTTTATAAACCACAAGAGGGGCAAAAAAAAGTCAGATCTATTAAGTGTGGTCTGAGGTGATAGTCATCACGTTAACTTATTGACGGCCAATATGACGGAGGGGATGTTAGTGTCAAAGGTATATACTTAAGGGAGTCAGTTTGTTTTTTGTTAAAATAAAAAATAAAAAATAAAATAAAATAAAAAGATTACGGGGTATTAGTGAAAATTGACCATAGTAGAGGAGATGTTTACATAATTTAACCAATATTTGAATGGTTGCTTTAAAATCCATCCGGGAAGAGAGAGAGAGAGACAGAGAGAGAGCGAGGGGGGGGGGGTTGTGGGTAATAAACAACCAGATAGCAAGAAGTAGTTGATCTGCTCACCTAAATCTTAAATATCATTTCCCAATATTGTTGTGTCTTCAAATACCCAAATTTTGGTACCACACTATACCTCTCTCTCTCTCTCTCTCTCTACACTGTAAAACATTCTTGGTTTGTCAGATCTCCAATGGCGGGGTTCTTATCAGCTCTCAGACGCATATACCTGACCATCTACAACTGGACCATCTTCTTAGGATGGTAAGTTTGATCAATTCTCACACTTTCAACTCCTTTATTTGATTTAAGTCTCAAATTTTCCATTCATTACATTAGTGTGTGACTGTGTGTTACTATTCTTCCAATTATCATATTGATCTGATCTGATCTGATCTGTGTGTATAATAAGAGTGTTTGTGTATTTTGTAATTCCTTGTTTGTTTTTTATAATGTGATTTAAAGGTTTCAAGTGTTATATATTGCGGTAAAAACTCTCAAGGAGTCAGGTCACGAGCATGTCTATGACGCCGTCGAAAAGCCTTTGCTTTACGCTCAATCCGCCGCCGTTTTGGAGGTACGAACTAGCTTCTAGTATATTCCCGATCCTCGACTGCACAGCCCGTGGGCAGCGCCTATGTGGCAGGCCGGTCCTGGGAGGAGGAAACAAACTAAGCAACCGCTTGGGCCCGCAATTCTAATTGTAGATGGACAAAAAATTAATTTTACATATAATTATGTATGAGTAGACTCAAAAAAAGTGCTTCGGGGGCACTACTCCCGAATCCCTGTATAGCTTTAGGGCCCATATTTTAGAATTCGCTTAGGGCCCCCCAATACTCAGGACCGGCACTGCTATGTGGTGCTGGCAGCACCACACGATGGTTTTTTTAAGACGCAAAAAAAAAAAATTCATCGTTTGGTCCTGCCAAGTGCTGCACACCCGGCCGTGCGGCCGAGGATCCTTGGGCCTTGTAGTATGGTACTAGCTGTAAATTTTAGCTCCAAAAAAATCCACTTTTTCTATTTTAGTTGGTCACTTATGAGTTTTGACTATCAACTTCAACAATGCTGACCTCACTCCTCATTATATAGCTAGTCATTTGCTGAGGGTTGCAATTTAGAGAGAGAATTTGGAGAGTATTTCTAGCTAATAGCTAGTGTAAGAGGATCTCCAATCGCGCTTCCTAAATTTTCTCCATATTTTAGCCAAGGTTGAAATTTAGCTTTAATTTTTTAATATCTGAGCCATTGCAATTTGAAGATTTGAACCACTGAATTGTGAAATGTGTGTACTTTTACAATTTGGGGAGCGTCTCTCTTATCTTCTCCGTAATCAGATTTGAGGGGCGAAACCCAAATGGCAAGGCACATAGGGAGTTTTGATATACAAAAAATCCGTTGGAGATGCTTTCATAGCTAGTCTGTTGGGAGATAAAAAATAATAAATAAATAAAAATAAAAATAAAAATAAAATTTTGAGGTTTTGGGCTAGCTCGCTGTTTAGCTAAAAATGAGTATTTTGTTGGGAAATAATTTCGTGGAAATTATCTCTTGGTCCCTAGATTTGGAGGGACTGTTACACTTTGAAGGAGATATACATGTATATAGCCATATATGTGTGACCTGTATACGTATATACCTTTGTTTCAGACCAAAATGTTTATCTATTTTCCTGTGAAAACTTTTTCATAAACAATTTCAATCCACTGCGAACCTGAGTTCTTCGTGTTTTTTATGCAATACATATGTTTCAAAGTATCATAACGATTTCTTTCTTCTTTCTTTTATTATGTATGTGGAGCAGATTCTTCATGGTCTAGTAGGTGAGGACTCTATTGATGAGCTATGGATTCATGAAGGAGAATATATATTTTTTTTTGTCAAACAAAATAGGGATTTACATTTTTCTTGTTTATTTCTTTAAAAGGTTTGGTAAGGTCACCAATTACAGCAACACTGCCACAGATAGGTTCGAGGTTGTATGTAACCTGGGGCATCTTATGGAGTTTCCCTGAGGTTAGAATTTATTCTTCTACTCTTACAGTTTAATCTTTGGAAATATTAACTAATGAAAGTAGTTTGTCGGTGACAGACTCGGACCCATATACTCGTTAGTTCTTTAGTCATCAGCTGGTCTATCACTGAGGTGAGTCTTACACAATTGTCATTCACTTTGAAATTAAACTATTCTTCATTGAAACTATTTGTTCCGATATCGATTCTTGTTTGAATTTTGTTTAGCCATTGTACTGTGCACATATGTACTGCAATTGCACTTCTTTCAGTGCTTATGTTATAAATTATAATAATATAAGGTTTGAAAGGATATTTAAATATCAATTTTTTAGTTGGTGTTGGCTTGAAAACCTATTTCTACTTCTCTTGGTTCCCTCATCGCATTATGTTGTACTACCCATTCTTATATTCAGATAGAGGTGACATACGTAGGTTAACAAAAATTGAAAATACAAGATAGATGGTTTGTGCTAAGAAATCATTTCAAGATAGAATATGTTGTTTCTTGTTTTACTTTATTGTTGTTAGTAGAAATTTGTAATCTACTTTGACAGTTTAATGGATAGTTTATACTATGACATTATGGTTGGTGCTAAGAAATCATTTCAAGATCGAGTACTTGTCGTGTTATCATTACAAATGAGCTAAAGGTACTGGAGAACCAGTATTTCAATATCGAATCAGTTTATACTGTGTTCACACATGCGACAGTTTAATGGATAGTTTCTGCCTGAAATTCCGCTTTTGTTGTTGGAAAATGCAATGCCAACTATTGACTTAAATTTAATTGCAATTATTTCCTTGCTTCTAAATTGTAGATTATTAGGTATTCCTTCTTCGGTACAAAGGAAGCATTTGGTTCAGCACCTTCCTGGCTGTTGTGGCTCAGGTAAAAACAACTTATTTTGCTTTTATTAAGGAAGTTGTTCTGTTTTTAGATTTTCCTGCTTTTAAAGTAGATTTAAGATTATGTAATGCAGGTATAGCACCTTTCTGTTGCTGTATCCATCCGGTATTACAAGTGAAGTTGGTCTAATATATATTGCTCTGCCTTATATCAAGGTAAAAAATGTATTAATAATTGTATAGACAGTTTGACACATTCCGTAGTAAATTTTTTGTATTTGTGTTTTGTGTAGTTAATACCTGTTCTGTATGCATCACATTTGCTGTTGCTTTATTTGGTTACCTAGAAAACCTATTTTAGATCTGCAAAATGCGGTAATAAATTGTATTAGAGCTTGAGAACCATATCATTACATTTATGAAACCAGAGACAGTGGGTAAGGGTTCCTTTTCACTAAAAACATTTTCCTCATGTCATATTTTCTAAAGCTCTGTTTGTTTCACCATAAAAAATGTCCTCGAAAGACTTTGAGAGAAAGAAAATAGCTTGCAAAGCTACGACATTATGGAAAATATTCATATATCATTTCACGATATTACTAGAAATCAAAGTAAACACCGATCAAAAAAAAAAAAAAAAGAAATCAAAGTAAACACATTTGCACATTTCTGCATGTATATCTTCCTAGATGCCAGTGTCTATCTGAAATGAAAATATCTTTGCCACATGCTTAGAATGCATTCTTTTGTTACTGTAAATACAACAACAACAAAGCTAGGGGCACAAACACATTACACAAACACTTAAACACATTTTATCTCTCTCCTGGGTGGCACCGTGGGGTCCGGATAATTCAGTGGACCTCATAGTGCCACCTAGTAGAGAGATAGAGTGTGTTTGTGCCCCAAATATTATCCAAACACAAATGAGGTAAAAGATGTATTTTCTGGTGTATAACATATAAGTCAAAAGTAACTGATTGTGAATGAAGTTAGTTCTTTCTTTGATGGAAAACATGCTAATGTACTATTACTGTCGAATTTGTCACTCCCTATGCTTTATTCCATTTTGGAATGTCCCAATTTAAGAGTCCTGTTAAAAAGTCAATGGACTTTTACTAGTTACTTTTGAAAATTACCCTTTAAAACACTCAATTTTCCTTCTGCTGTGGTGTTGCAATTTTGAACTTCTATTAGGGGCAGTAATGGGAAGTTGAATGATTTGACTCCAATTAACCAACTTAGGATGAGCTACCTTCCCTATTGGATATATATATATATATATATAGAGAGAGAGAGAGAGAGAGAGACATGGTACGGTTACAATGAGGTCCTAACGAACCTTTAATTTGATCGTTCTGAAGTCATTTGATGACCGTGTAGAATCGCCTAGTTCCAGTTCTATATCATTCCTTACGAGAGATTAGTTACTGCAGCAAGAAAGTGCATTGACCATATGATTAAAGACTCTGGTCTGTGGTCACTTTCCGGGCTTATTGGTCTATTAGCTGTGGAGTATTTTTCAAGCTAGATTGCTTTTAGGTACTTTGCAAAATAAAATCAGCTAACCTTTTTCTTCCACCCATCCAAAGAGAAATTAATAGAATAAAAATTAATATATGGAAGGAAGAAATTTATCCTCTGGAGTATGGAAGTAAATTTGGTGATTGTAATGTTCATTCATGTTCTCTTCTTAGTCATCTTTCTTGTGCAACACATCTAATAATTTATATGTACCCCATGCTTCTACAGGTTAATCCATAAGGTGGTAAGTTTAATTCGATGTTGATAAACGCTAGAATAGTGATTTGAGTCTAAGAATGGCTACTTTGTGTCAAATGATACCAAAACTTTGGTCTGTCTTATTACTACCTCTCATAAATATCCTATAGGGGATTCTTAATATGTGGGAGTGAATGAACAATGCTTTTTGCAGGAATCTGAGAAGTATAGTATAAGGATGCCTAACAAATGGAACTTCTCATTTGATTACTTCTACGCTGGAATTCTTGCACTTGGAATATATGTCCCAGGCATGATTTGCATTCATTTTTTTACGAACCGTTCTATTCATTTGATTGGCTTGCAACCTGTTTGGCAAAATGCACTGTTGTGGTTGAGATTGCAATTGCGGTTTTGCCAAACACGTAGTCCAATTGCGGTTCCCAAATGGACCATAATACCACTATGTTTTTTGCAGGTAGTCCTCACATGTATGGCTATATGCTCGGGCAGAGGAAGAAGGCTCTCTCCAAATCAAAAAGAGAGTAAAATTGCGCAATCGCATTTTAAATTTAAACTCATAGTTTAAAATGTTTGTGCGACGATGAAACATCTTGGTTGTAGGTCAAAGGTTATTTATGTGTGCGTGCCTTAGTGTTGATTTAGAATGTGGATATTGGTTCCCTGGGAACTTGATCAATCACTTTCACTTTACTCTCGGTGGTTCAAAAGTTTACGCAAGTTTACATTTAAGCCCTTGTGATTTTGTGCATACGTGCAACCCTAGTGGTATTAGTTTCTATCGTTAAATGATAGATATACCATTCAATTATTTTCCTTTTATTTGTATATCTTCTTCATAATACAGTTGCTTTAGTTACTCACTTTAATATTTAATTTTATACGGTGGGTGGTAGCAGTGGCTGAATGTATGACTGTATGCAATGTTCGTGGCGGTGGTAGTGGTAGTGGTAATAATGGTGGTTTGAGGGAGAAATAATGTGCCGAAAAAGAAAATAGAGAAAAATGAGAGGAAAATAATTATTGGGGCCAAAATTGACATTTTGAATTCAAAAATTGGTCGAATGAAAACTTTAACAATATCAGTTTAGTTGCAACCACTAGGTTTAAGTGTCAATTATTGAACCACATGAGTAAAGTAAAAATCAAGAGGGGTCGAAACCGTAGAATGTAATCATTCCTAATTTTTGTATACACCTATTATGCATTGAGAGCTTATTTGTGCAAGGAAAAAGAGAAGGAAATCCAAGTAGAAATGCACATTGTTGTGTTCGCAGGGTTAGCAAATTAGCAATAGCTAAGAAAGTTAAATTAAACAAATGCCCAAAGGGGTGTTTACATTTTTTCTATTTTCATTTAGATCATAATATGCTTTTACCAAATCCTAAGTGGATCAGTCTGAGTATGTGTAGAGGGCTATCCGACCTTGTATACCTCAGCCAGCGTACTTAGAAAGCACAATAATAGAAGCAAGTTATTTTTTTGGGATAATTAGGTTTTGTGTAACTTTTATTTGCAGTATTTAAAAGACAGTCAATTACTTTTTGCATATTAAAAGGATGTTGACATAAGAGGCAAAAATTACGTAGAAGTAAGTTATTTTTTGGGATAATTAGGTTTTGTGTAACTTTTATTTGCAGTATTTAAAAGACAGTCAACTACTTTTTGCATATTAAAAGGATGTTGACATAAGAGGCAAAAATTACGTAGACATCAACGTTTAACCTAAACCAAATATTAGGAAAAAACAACTTTTTTTCTCCAACCCACCTTGTCCTTATTATCAACGATTCAACCCTAACAAAGCATAACAATAAAGAAGAAGATCTGAGACGATCCAAACATATATATACAATCAGGCACTCCAACGGACTGGTCCGTTGACGGATCAGGTTTAGCGACGAAATTTTGTCGCTAAAAGTCATTTTTTTTCGTCGTTAAAAATGTATTTATCTTTTGCGACGAAAATGTTAACTTTTAGCGACGAAAATTCGTCACTAAAAACTGGTCCGTCAAGGACCAGTCCGTTGGAGAACCTGGCTATATATATATATATATAAATACACACACACACACACACACAAAGGTATAAATTTAGGGAACTGTTATTCGCACTCTATAGATTACTAAATCCACTCCATGGATACTCCATAGATTACTAAATGCACTCCATGTAGTGCATGATAATAATGATACCACATATTTTGGGAGTAGTATCATGGGAACAATGTTGAGGGTACAACTATTTTTTATAACTCATTTACAACTATCTCTATCTCTCTCGTAAGTGACACTGGGGCCTATTGAAATTTAACCAGACCCACGGTGCCACTGGAGAGAGATGGAGATAGTTGTAAATAAGTTGTAAAAAATAGTTATACCCCTAGCATTACTCGGTACCATAGAGTGCATTTAGTAATTTTTGGAGTGCGAATAACAATTCCCATAAATAAATATCCACAAACTTATATATATATATAGTAATTTTTGTATATATATATATATATATATGTATTGGCAACCTCTATCTTCGTCTCCACTTGCTCCACCATATCTTGGGATGAAAGCGATTCGGTTCGGTCAGGTTTCCTCGATTTTTCAAGTTTCAAAACCAAGCGGTTCGGTTGATTTTTAGGCTATGTTTTTTTTTTTTGGAAAACCGACTGGACTACTTGGTTCGGCCCATTGATTTCTTACATGCCGAACCAGATATGAAAGTAACCCCCTTGAATTTATTTCTTACACCCGAACCAGATTTGAAAGTACACGCCTTAAATTTCTCTTCTTCATCTCACAAACATGTTATTTTTTACGATTGTGCGTCGAAATCACTCAAGAAGACATGTCCATCACTGCAACATTATGATGGTCGAAATCGGTGGTGGTGGTCGGCGGTGGCAAGTGATGAGAGAGAGATCGAGAGGAGGTCGTGGGGTAGAGAGAGAAAGTGAGAGGAGGCGGTGGGGGAGAGAGAGAAAGTGATGCCTCTAGGTTAGGGAGGAGAGAGAGAGAGAGAGAGTGTATGTGTGTGTCTGTGTGTGTGTGTGTGTGTCACACCCATCCCAGAAAATCATTTGCTTTAAAAGGCATAATTGAATTTTAAGAAATTATCAATGTTACTTGAAAATTGTGGATATGGTTGACGTGAGTCAACGAAATGTGTCAAGTGAGGACACGACAATCTAGGGGTCCAATTAGGCCGGAACGGAACAGAATGAAGGGCTTCGAAAAAATTTCCAAAATTTTCGGGACACAAATTTCTATTCCGATGTCGATTCCAAAAATTCGAAATCTCAAAAACGCATTCTGATTCCTATTTTTTTCGGAATTATCGGATTTTTCGAAAATTTCAGAATCGATTTATTTCATAAAATGGTGTTCATTAAATCAAAGAAACCCTAATCCTAAACATAGAAACATAGATCACTAGATCAAAAGATAATAAAACCCTAATTCTCAACATAGATCACTAGATCCCAATGTAAAAAACCTCAAATTATGTGTAATACCCTATAATTTCATTGTACTTTAGTATTTCTGTATATATGAATAAAGACCATTTGATTCATTCTTGTCTTTGTTGAATTTTAGGTCCCAATTGATTGGTCTTTATACCAATCGATTGCCATACTGCCGACCTGAATTCATTACGTGGTACGTGGCACTATCCCAATCAATTGCCTGGTTAACCAATCGATTGCCTTGAAATATCTGTGCCCAATCAATTGCCTCTGGTCCTAATCGATTGGCACCTGCAAAGAAAAGTTTTCTTTTTTGCTTCGTAGTTTGACACATGGCACTTCATTTCTCTCTATATAAGAGCTCATTTTCTTCCTTTAAGCTTGATTTGACAGTCTTAAGCTTGAGAGAGTGTTATATATATCATATACACATATATCATATATATACACACACACACATATATATACAACACAACAACACATACACACACACACTGCCCTTTGGCAGAAGAAAGAAGAGAAGAAGAGAAGATCATAAAGGAAAAAGAGAAGAGAAAGAGAGACAAAGAAGAAAGAAAGAAGAGGAAAAAGAGAAGCTTTGGAGCTTCGATAGCCAAACACACACCCAAACGCACCCTTGGTGAGTCCTCCTCACTTGATTACCGTTATGTGATGTTTTTATAAGTTTTCATGGAGGTTAGACATAGTTAATATGTCCTAAGGACGTTATATATGCTAGACTATTTTCTTACTTGAGAAGATGAAGTCCCAATCAATTGGCTTTTATACCAATCGATTGGAGTCATCAATCTGGATCCAATCGATTGGATAGTTTACCAATCGATTGCCATTAGTGGCAACCCAATTGATTGCCAAAGTTTGCAATCGATTGACATTATTTTGGATCTAATCGATTGCCAAGTTTCCCAATCGATTGGCAATTGCAGAATATAGATTGTTTCTTTTGTTTATTATATAAGGGGTTTGATCGTTCGATTATCAATCCAGACTTTCGTGATACGACTATGGAGGTAATAAGTAATAATGTGATACTGTTTTGGAATAATATACACATTGAATAATGAACTAATACATTAAACAGTGGAACCATTTGTATAATGATGGTATAATGTGGCAAACGGGAATGAGAAGCCGACGTGCATAATAGTGGGTCTATCAACCGCAGAGGTCGATACTATTTATATCGGTACGCGTGAATGCAATCACAAAGATTCGTACAATGTTGGGCATGGGATCTAAATGAGTTGAGACAGTCGAGCTTGGTGGTGAACAAATGTGGTTTGTGTGTAGTACCTATATTGCTTGGTCCACGAGAGAGACTAAGGGATATACAGTTAGCATCGCCTTGGTCCATGAGAGAGACTAAGGGATATACGGTTAGTATTAACTTGGTCCATGAGAGAGATTAAGGGATATACGATTGACATTGCCTTAGTCCACGAGAGAGACTAAGGGATATATATTGTGGGAACGGTAATGTGGCTAGCACCCTGGTCCGATAGAGGCTAACAGAATGTCGCCTTGTCCATGACCGAGACATAGGAGATCTGATAGAGACAAGGGTATGGTCATGTTAGACCAAGACCGAGATTGAGGGTTATGCCGATTGTATCATCTTAGTCCAACAGAGGCTAAAGGAATATTACCTTAGTCCATGACCAAGACGGGAGATCCAAATAGAGACTACAGGAATATGTCACGTTGGTCTATGACCGAGACTAAGAATGATACATCATGAACCTAGTCCGATAGAGGCTAAAGGTATATCACCTTGGTCCAAGATGGGAGATTTGATAGAGGCTAAGGCATATCACTTTGGTCCATAACCGAGACTAGGTGGGATACAATCATGGAGAAGAATATCAAGGCGTGTTGGCCAGAATATATGGTCTGCGTGTCGAGTTTGATGAGTTGTAATATATTGGTCTACCGGCTAAGATAGTAAAGTGGGAAGTAAAGCTACGTGCGAGATGTGGATCCAAGAGTCTATGTTATGATAGGGGTTGGTTAGGAAGATGTTGTTCTAGTGAGTTGATGCATAGATGAGTACGAACAATGAGATGATTATTTAATGATGTTGTTTTATACACTACATATATGTGGATACTTTTCTAGCATTTGCATTCACTCAGCTTGTGTAGCTGACAACATTTTATGTCGCTGGATATTCGACGTCCAGCTGGCCAGGGTTATGAGATCATAGGTGAACAGCACGTGGCTAGGGACTATGAGGATGATGCCTACTATGACGGAGGCTACACTAGAGATGACTACTACACGAGCTGAAGACCTAGAGCTTTGCGATAGATAGTTTATGTTCATGTTTAGAGACTTCTGTAATAGTTAAGTTTGTAATTGGCATATGTTTATGCTTTCACAAATACTCACGGTTTGTAATAAGTTAGTAATGCACATTGATTTTATTTATCGAACTTAGGATTTTCAAAGTGTGGTTTGAATCATTACTCTGATGATCAGGCTTTTATTCATGGACAATATGGTGACTTTCAACTGTCATGGCCTATGGGTCCAAAAAGGAATTAATTTTCTCTATTTTTACTACTGCGGGGCGTGACAGGATTTTTGGTATCAGAGCCTAGGTTTAGTAGTCGCATTCACCAATTATCCAACATTTCTTGAGTTTTGAACCTTAGGATTCGTTGAGATACGAGTTGACTCTCTAAGTAAATGTTTTTGAGTTGTTTGTATAAAGTTTACTTGCTATTAATATGATGATAGTTATACCTATTACGTTTAGTTGTGGATTACTTTCTATAACTATTTTTGGATTGACGACTAACCGATAGATGTCTGTATAGATACCTAACCCTACTACATCGATGGCAGGAAGAGCTACTCAGAATCGTCCCGCACAGATCGAGGATGTAGCTCCAGTACCCCAAGCTACTGATCCAATGTGCATGTTTGAGGCATTCGTGCGTAGGATGGAACGAATCAACAACCCTGACGTGAACAATGGAAATAACCATGGACCACCCCCGAGGCCAGTCGAGGATAGAATAGTGGACTGTTTCCGTCATTTTTGTCCAGAGAAGTTTGACGGGAATATTGAGCCGTGGCAGGCAAAATAATGGCTCCGAGAGATAGAAGCAATCTTCGATACACTGGGATGCAATGAGATCGAGAAGTGTCAACTAGCGACATTCCAGTTGACTTATGCAGTTGCCAATCGGTAGAAATAGGAGAAGGCAACCATAGGAGAGGACGCGGCTGGAAAAATGCCCTGGATCACATTTAAAGGGTTGTTTCTAGAGAATTACTTTCTGCAGACGGAGAGGAACAAGAAGGAAAGAGAATTTATCAAGCTCAGACAAGGGAACCCAATTGTATGAGAATATACAGTGCAGTTTGAACGGTTATCCCATTTTGCTCATCATATAATTGATACCCCGGAGAAGAAGAACAAGCTGTATCACCAAGGACTTTCGCTGCCACTACAACGGATGACTCTCAATCATCAGGGTCAAACCTTCAAGGCCATGGTAGGAATGGTGGTCGGTCATAAGGATATCAATGGTTGAGAGCAAGGACGCTTTGGGGATCAGCCACCACCCAAGAATAACCAAGGACCGAGACCACCGATGCGGTTCCAAGGGAACGAGCGCAACTGGACTAAAAAAAGAAAGCCACAACCTGCGTTACTCTAGAACCGCTATGCTGTAACCTAAGCTCCTCCCCTGCAAGGACTACCTGCTGTTACTAGAGGCAATACCAGCGAATACTTTAACTGCGGGAAACCTAGTCATTTGGTTGAGGACTGCCGAGCTGCAAAAAACTATAATCGTCCGAAAGTCGTCTGTTACAACTATGGTAAGCATGGCCACATAAGTAACAACTACAAGACACCCCGTAGAGGATATAATGGACCAGCTACTCAGGACGAAGTCGGACAGGCTCGTTTCAACGCGATCATCTCAGAGGACGTGGGACATGATGAAGCTAAGAAACATAACATGGAAGGTACTCTTACGTTATTCAGCACTCGAGCTAGTTATTTGATACTAGTGCTTCGAAATCATTTATTGCTATCGGAATTGTTAAACTTTGGGTTTTGTAACCCAGGCGCTTGATGTAGCCCTAAATGCGGTATCACCCTTGGGAGTGACCATAAGATTAGGGAAAGTGTGCAAAGACTGTACTGTAATACCCTGTATTTTTGAGTGTACATTAATTAATAAGACTTTGTATTTGTACCTGTATAACCTTATCCTTCATTTGGTAAATTTTGGTTACCAATCGATTGCCTTTGTGTTGCAATTGATTGCCACTTTTTGCATTCCAATCGATTGCCTTTTTTTCCAATCGATTGCCATTCTGCTGACCTAAATTCATTACGTGGCATATACTAATCGATTGCCCTTGGCTCACAATCGATTGCCATAAAATATCTGTAACTAATCGATTGCTTCTGCTTCTACTTGAGTGCCATCTGCAGAGATAAGTTTTTAACTTTGCTTCGTGGTTTGACATGTGGCATTCGTTTTCCCTATATATACCAGTCCATTTGTTGCCTTGGGTTCATAGATTTCTTGAGAGAGACTGAGATACATATTATATATACATACAAACATCCATATATATACACAACCACACATACACACATACACACACACACACTGGACCAAAGAAGACAGAAAGAAGAAGAGAAGAAAGAAGAAGAAATAAGAGGAAACAGAGATAGAGATAGAGAAGAGAAAGAGAACGAGGAGACAGAGAGAGCTTGGGTTTTTACAATCCAAATACACCCCACACATATCTGGGTGAGTCTTTACTCACTTGGTCCCTTTTATATACTATTTTTACAAATTTTGGTGATGTTTAGACGTATTAAACACGTCCCTATGACGTTTATATATTATGTTTTACGTTACTGCTGGAGAAGACGAAGTACCAATCAATTGGACTTTTCCCAATCAATTGCTATCAGTTGAGTCCCAATCGATTGGATACAATCGATTGCCATTGATTGTAACCCAATCGATTACTAAAGTTATCAATCAATTGACATTGTTTTGGATTCAATCGATTGACATGGTTCTTCAATCGATTATTACATTTTTTATTCCAATCGATTGACCCTTATCCCAATCGCTTGGCATTAGCAGAACATGGATTATTTCTTTTGTTTATTTTATAAAGGGTTCGATCACTCGATTCGGACTTTCGGTATGCGATTTTGGGTTGATTAGGGATAATATGACAACACAGATACGTACGATTAAGAATAACAGATTAATGTGATGATTTTAGAGGCTATGCAGTTCATGTACAAGTTCAATATATGTTCAGTTCAATCAGAGTAGTCAGGCCACAATGGGAAGTAATGTATTAATGTTGGTACGAAACATAAGTAGGTTTGATAAGTTCTGGGAATAGTATGTGGGCGGACGCCTGGTTGTGATATGCTTTCACATGCGGGGGATGATTTATATCCTTAATGAGCAGTGGGCAGGACCATGTAGTCCTGAGATAGTGGTTAGATATAGAAAGTGCATATTCATAACATGTTATATGGTCTTTTATGCATACTTTTATCCCCAAGTCCCTAGAGTTACATGCATTTCAATGACATTGCGCTTTCATGATGTTAATGCTAAAACATGTGTATTTGTACGGTCTTATAAGCTATTGGATGGATTTGGATGAAGTGGATATTGAAGCATGGCAATGAAAGTCTCAATTTTTGTCACATAACCCTTATATATTTCATTTACATCATTTACCCGAGGTTTGTGAGTGTTTTGTAGGTCAAAGAAAGCATTCGTTGCTTAAAAGGTGATTCCAGTGGAAGAGAATGACAGCAGCAGCTGGGAAAAGGGCAATTTTGACATTAAAGACTTTGGAATTGTGAATTTTATCTAAAGATAAAAGTTGTAGTTCATCGAGTTACAGTCGCGTGGCCGCAAACCGTGCATCAATCCGAGGACTGAGCAAAGAAATATCGCAATTCTCCTATCAATGCATAGAGCTGTCAACTGCAGAAGAGCAGGACCGATCCAGAAACAAATTCGAGGCCGGTCCCGGTAGTGTAGTGGGATAGGTCCCACTCAGCAAATTCACCCCAGCAGCTTCTTTTTAGGTCTAGGACTCCTATATTGATATATATATATATGTATATTTATTTATATGACTTGTAAACGTAAAATATGCAACTTTTATCATATTTTACACATAGTAGACGTTAGAGAGGCTATTAGAGCTCTCTAAATACCATAGGTTAGGATTTCTAAGGCCATGTTTGGATGCTATTTCAAGATTTCAAGTCAATAAAGTAGTTTTTCTTCATTCCAGGTTCAATTGCTCTCTATTATTTATACTTTTAGTCTATTAATTATTGTTTAATCATGATTTTCATTATGTTTATGCTATCTATGATTATTAGATTCAATTTTACTATGTTAGGCTAAATCCCTAATTAGGGAAGATCAATGAAACGGTAAACAACTTAATTTCCATGCGTGTTCTTAATGGGCAGCCCTAACTCCAAGGATCAATGAATGTTTAAGTAGAGATTCATAGGATTTTATGTTCTCTAATATGAATAATGTTAACGAGCCTGACGGTAATGATTCTCAACTTGGATTTTCAACAGTTTGTGAACTTGCTTCATGGTTTTAGTTTAGTTAATTTATTTTTAAGCACTGTAGATTAGTTTTGGCCATGAATCATGCTCGTAAGCAATCTGCATGTACTTCATAAAAAAAGGATTAATTGAAATAGTTTTATATATTTGTGTCGGCTAAAGGGTATTTTATTATTTTAATGAAACCTACACGTTAGAGGCATGTTTCTGGATGATTGGGATTGCCATATATTTTCGTAGACATGGAAGTTAAGGTGGTTACCGTGGATTTGTGATTTCCTGACGTTTTTCTCATCTTTAGAAGTATTTTAATTTAATTCGCTGCTTTAATTAATTCTTAGTTAGTCGTTAATTCACTTAGTTAAATCACTCTAGAACTTAAATTATAGTCATAACTAATTAGTAGATTTACGTAGTTAGTAAAATTCATTAGTTTAATAATATTTCCAGCAATTTAATACTCACGAAAGCTTCCGTTAGTTCATAGTTTTTATTTTACATAAAGAAGTAGTTAGAATTATTTTCCAAAGAAATCATCTTTTCTTTATTTTTAATATTAATAAATTGGGTAAAGTTAATCAAGTGAAATCATATCTCTCCCTTGGGTTCGACCTAGGCTTACTAGAAAATTTATTACTTGAACGATCACCTATACTTGGGTGTAGCATTAAGAGCACAGAATTTTGTTCGTGTCAAGTTTTTGGCACTGTTGCCGGGGAGAGGCAATTTGCTTAATTTTATCTAGTTTGTTAATTTATTTTTATTTTATCCTTTTATTTGTTTTTCATATTATCACACATTTACTTTGTAGTGTTTCATGTCATATAATTCCAATGAAGGTTTATTTCAACAAATACAAATTTTTAACGATTCCTTTAATTCTTCTATTAATCTAATAGTTACACCTCAACATTCTAACCCAATGGCTGGCTTTCTACCACCTAACCTTAATGGCCTTAACGGGAACAATGAGAATAATGGGGAGAATAACCGAGGTTTAAACGATGATACTGAAAGTCAACATAACTTCAACCCTAGAGAAAGGATAGATGACAATACACGTCCATTACGGGAATTATTCGCCCCTGATAGGAACACGATCCCTTCGTGCATAACTATTCCACCACATCAAGGGACGTTTCATTTTAGAAATGGTATGATACAACTCTTACCTACTTTCCATAGGATGGAGAATGAGAAGGCATATGTGCATTTAAAAGATTTTGAATCTGTTTGTGAAACATTTCCGCAAGAAATTGTTAGATTGAAATTATTCCTTTTTTCATTGAAAGATAAAGCAAAATCTTGGCTACTAACCCTTAGACCTGGCTCAATTCATACATGGGATGCATTGCATGAGGAATTCTTGAAAAAATTCTTTCCAAAGCATTTAACAGATGACCTCATGCGGCAAATCAAGCTTTTTACTCAAAATGATAATGAAACATTTGCTAAAGTTTGGGAGCGGTTTAAAGATCTACTCTTATCTTGCCCACACCATGGGTTCGAAATATAGCATCTCATGAGTTCTTTTTCGAGGGATTAACCACAGAATCTAAAAAGTTAGTGTAAACAATGTGTCAAGGATCATTCATGCATAAAAGCGCGAATGAAGCTGAAACATATTTTGCTTGGCTTGCTGGAAATTCACCTCAATGGGAACCACGAGAAGTAACGCGCGCACCTCCTAGTGAATCTGATAGGGCTAAACAAAAAAGTATATTCCTACTTAGGGCAGAAGATGAATTATCTACTAAATATGAACAACTTGCTAAGCAAGTAGAGGCGTTAGTAAAAGGAATAACTGAACAACCTAGAATAATGTATCAAGAAGAAATGTGTAGTGACCGCAATATAATAGGACATCAAGCACAAACTTTCCCTAATATACCCATTTTTCTAGAAACACTGCCTATGAATATGAATGCGATGAATAATTATAATGGTCCTACGAATGCGTATGGTGGGTATAATTGGAAGAATCAACCAAATGTAAATAATTGGAGAAATGAGGCAAATCAAGCACCTAATAATAGTTTTGATCCACCACCTCAACAAAATCAATTCTTCCAACAGAATCAAAATCAATATCAACCGCCTCCTCAACAATATAATCATAATATCAATCCTCACAACAACAGAACTATCAAGGAAATAATCAAAATAGTTCAAATATTTATGTGCCCCCTTACAAGAAGGCACAAGAAGACCCTAGAGATGCAATGATGCAACAAATGGTTCAAGCTATGGAAAAATTACAATCAACTATGGAAAGATAGGTAATCAATTTGAAAATAGTCAAAAAGGAATTTTCTCATTTCAACCATAAGCTAATCCTAGAGGTCAACCACAAAATGGTGCCCAAAATTCTGGTTTGGGGAATCAAGAACATGTTAAATCGATAACAACCTTAAGAAGTGGTAAAATTATAGGGCAAGATATCTCTCGTCTTGTAATTGAAAAAGAAAAAGATATTGAAGATAACAATGTGGAAGAGGTAGTTGAGAGTGACAACACAAAAGAAGATGAACAAACCCACCCTAAGAGTAATGAGAGGCAAGATGGTGAAAGAGAAGAAGATGAAACATCTAAATACGTTCCTCCAACCCCTTACCCACAAAGATTATAGAAACGACATGATGCTAAGAACCAAGAATTCTTAAAACTTTTTAAACAAGTAAAATTAACTTGCCCCTCTTGGATGCTATAAATCATGTCCCTGCTTATGCAAAGTATTTAAAAGATTTATGCACTATTAAACGTAAGCAAAATGTAAAGAAGAAAGCTTATTTGGCAGATCAGGTAAGTTCGATTATTAAGGATAATTTACCACCTAAATATCAAGATTCAGGCACGCCAACAATTTTATGCATTATAGGAAACCAAAAGGTAGATCATGCATTACTTGATTTAGGAGCTAGTGTCAATTTGCTTCCATATTCGGTCTATAAACAGTTAGGACTAGGGGAACTCAAACCAACTTGCATCATACTACAATTAGTTGATAGGTCTATTAAGATACCTAGAGGTATCCTGGAAGATGTACTTGTTTGAGTGGATAAATTTATTTTTCTTATAGACTTTGTGGTGTTAGACACATAACCAGTCCCTAATCCAATTTCACAAATTCCTGTTATTTTTGGTAAACCCTTTGTGGCAACAATAGATGCTACAATTCGTATTAGGAGTGGAATAATGACTTCGATTTTCAGAGACATGACTTTGAATGTCAAAATTTTCTCAAACCCTAAACATCAAGAGGGAGAGGATGATGTAGAGTGTGAGACCTGAACCCGAAAAGAATATTAAAATAATAAATTATCTACTTTATTAAGCTGAACTGAGTTGTTTAAAATTTAATTTTCCGTGATTTAATTATTTAAGCTGAATTGTTATTAAATTCTTGTGCTGAACTGTTAATTATTAAATAATTATGCGTTGGGTTAGAACTGGGAAATTCCATTTTTGGAATTTTGAGTTAGGAAATAACTCTATTTGGGGGTACTAAGATGATATGGGAAAGTTTGGGAACTCAAGTGCCTGTTTTAAAGAAAGTTGGGGTGTTAAACATAATTTTTAAAAGCAGAAAATTGTTGTTTCAAATCTATATATGGGTTGATTTTTGTTATTATAATGATATTTTTAATGCTTTGGATTACTCTTACAACAAGTTTTGAAAGAGTTGAATTGGAAAGAGTCAAGAAGAGTAGTAGAGATTAGTGTGTGTTCTTGGTGTGGTGTAGTGTGTGTTCTTGGTATAGTGTGTGTTTTTAAAACTCTAGCTTATGGGTCTTGCTTGATTTGTAAAAATTGTTGATTATGAGTTGATATTTAAATTTGCTAGATGCTTATAACATATTTGAAGGCCATGTAGAGAATGTTAGTTTTGGGTTTGGAAGAATTGGGTTATGATTTGCGTAAAACACCTTGAAGATGTTCTTGAGCTTTAGAAGCTAGAATGGGTTCTTGGTTTTTATTTGATGGTTGTGGTGAATAATGTTAGATGTGGATTTTTTTTAATGCATTGTGAATATTATTTTGAATTATATGCTATTAAAAACTTATGTCTCCAAGAGTTGGTAGAACTTGAAAGCCTCCATGGAAGAGTTGTATTTTTTTTTTTTTTACAAACTTGATTTGGGTAGAGAGAGAAAGTTATAAATTAAGGGCTATCTGGGTGTGATTTTCGGAATTTTGGTTGTTTCAAATTAAAACTTGAACTTCTTAAATTTGTACTTATTATGGAAGTTGCTTCTTTCTATATTTTTATTTATTATAGAAGTCGTTTATTTTTACTTACTAGTTATTGATATGGACAAAAATATCAAGTCAAAGTCAAGCCTCGCCACCTTAGCAAAGAGAAGCCAAGTCATTTGAATTTGGACTAACTACACAGCCATCCCGGGCTGTTACGCAAAACCGCCCGGTTTGGTCGTAAGTCCGGGAGTTCTTTCCAGATGGACCCCACATGGGCACGCCCCCAGTAGGCGTGATTGCTTGGCCAGCAAGCCTCCAGGCAACTCCCTATCCCAGTTAGAATACTAAATGAAAGGAGCAAGTAGTTTCCTAAACCACTTAGGAAACACCCCTAAATTTATGTAAATCAAGCTGTAAATAGATTAGACTTCCTAATCTATAAACTTACCTTGTACGGGTGGTCTTTTGCACCTATAAAAGAGGCCACCCGCCCCCATTGAAAGGGGTCGCATTCTAAACCTAAAGAATAGCATATTATTTGCACTAAGACGCATACACCCTGTTGGTCTTACTGGTAGTGCCGCCCAACTGTTGGCTCACCAGGCCCGCCGGTGATCTGCTAGTGAAGCGCATCGACGCACTCGTGGATGTAGGCTACCTCATTAACGGGGCCGAACCACATACAAACTTCATTGTGTCCAGCTCTTTCGTATATTTCTTCTTATCCAAATTTCGGCATCGTCAGTTTGGCGCCGTCTGTGGGAACTGATAAGTTTTTCACCAACAAATTTTTTGACTGATCAACATGCCACCAAAGACGGGTAAGAAAAATACTGTCCAAGCCGGTCAGGAGAACTTGCAACTCGAGCAGCAGGCTACCTCCATGAACTCCGAGCAAGTGACAGCGG
Source organism: Hydrangea macrophylla (assembly GCA_033977485.1). Lineage (NCBI taxonomy): Eukaryota > Viridiplantae > Streptophyta > Magnoliopsida > Cornales > Hydrangeaceae > Hydrangea > Hydrangea macrophylla. The sequence goes on from CM066986.1 coordinate 90,745,147, forward strand.
CGCTCGCGCAACTTCTGGAAGGCCAGCTATAAACCCAGCAGCAAATCGGAGCGCTGTTGGCCTTGCAGAAAAAGCGTCCTCAATCCGAGAACCAGTCCGGGAAGAGTGTCCCCGACTGGGAGCCCGTACGAGTTCGGAACCATACCCACTCTGCACCGGTGTCCCCGTCAGATTGGGAACACGTTCGGGATTGTGACCGTAGCAGAGCGCCCAAGAGTACCAGGCAGCAAGCTCGGACCAATCCTCATCGGGTGGAAGATGCTAGAGATATCATCAACAAATGACGCGCCGCTAGGAAGGAGGAATCATGACCAAAGGCCCAAGAATCAGCCAAAGACCCTTCGGTTCAGAGCCAGGGAGATCTTAGGCATATGATTACCCAGAGCCGGGTTATATCCCCGAGGATGACACACTTCGAGGAGGAGGCCTCATCATCAGACCCGATGTACCGCTCGAATATGGAAAGGAGAACCAGGCGAGATGTAAAGGTCCAGATCGAGGACTCACAGCAGCAAATCAAAAAACTGAACCGCAAGCAGCTCCACAATGATACCAATACAGAGATCGAGTCGCCCTACACCGCTCGGGTCATCGCATTCCCATCCCGCGGAAATTCAAAAAGCCACATCTCAGCTCTTATGACGGTTTAGGGAGCCCAGTGGTTCATGTTCGCACTTATAAAGCTCAGATGGTACTAGTCACCATGGTCGATGAGTTACTATGCCTGGCCTTCCCCAGTACCCTTAAAGGCCCAGCCGCGCAGTGGTTCCACGCTCTGAAACCCCAAACGGTTGATGACTTCAAGACATTGAGCAAGCTCTTCATCAGCCAGTTTGTAGGGATGCTCGACTGGTCACAACCGGACACCCAGCTGCTTACCGTCAAACAGCGAAAGGGAGAGTCCCTGAGGGAGTACGTGGGCCGTTTCAATCAGCAGAGGCTCCAGATCCACAACTTGAACGAAACGACCGCAATCATGGCTTTCTGCTCGGGGGTTCAACACACCAACGTTGCTACGTTGTTCCACCATGACCGACCGGCAACCCTGGTGGAACTCTCATAGAGGGTCAGAAAGTACGTCGACATAGAGGAGTTATTGAAGTCCAAATGCGCCAACTTTACGGGAGAAGAGTCCCCGAAAGCTAAACAGAAATATGAGGGCTCCAAGAAAGGTCCGGGAAAGAAACCCAGACAAGATCAGCAGAGAGGCAGTCAGGATCATGCCCCGATTACCTTCACGCCACTTTTTCGGCCAATCCACAAAGTTATGACCGCCGCAAAGATCCAGAGGCTACTCCAGGAGCCCGCCAAGTTGAAAAGCTCGCCCGGTAAGAGGAACTAGGACAAGTTTTGCCGCTTCCACAAAGACCACGGGCATGACACGGAGGATTACTTTAAGCTTAAGATTTCCATTGAGAAGTTGATCGAGCAAGGCCACCTAGCCAAATTCGTGGTAGCAGACAGATGACCTCGGCTAGAAACCCGAGCTCCGGAGCAGCCGAGACCCCTCGGGCAAATCAATGTAATCTCCAGAGGCACTTCAGGTGGAGGGGATTCACAGTCGGCCAGGAAGAAGCATGCCCGGGCATCCCGATCGGATGTCTGGCATGTCCAATCCAACCGCTCTCCCCCAACCGATGTGTTAACGTTCTCATCCGAGGACACGCTAGACATGCACTACCCTCATGATGATCCGCTAGTGGTGACGCTCTCTGTAGCAAACTACGTGATCAAAAGGGTGCTGTTAGACACGAGCAGCTGCTCCGACATCATGTTTGTCTCAGAATTCGATCAGCTCAGGATATCCAGGGATCGACTCCGACCAGTGGCCACTCCCCTAATAGGTTTCAACGGGTCCAGTATCCAACCGCTCGGTACCATTGAGCTCTCGGTCCTTATGGGATCCTACCCCCAGCAGGCATCTGTACTGGCAAGCTTTGTGGTCGTAGAAGCCCCATTTGCGCACAATGTCATCTTGGGAAGGCCAACTCTCAACAAAGGCTAAGGCGGTAGTGTCAACGTACAGCCTAGTGGTTAAATTCCCGACCCCTCAAGGACCTGGGAGCCTGCGAGGAGACCAAACCGTCTCTCGAAGTTGCTATGTCAGTTCCTTAAGCTGGGAAGCCATTTCAGAAATGCTAAACATTCAGGAGATGGATCCTAGAGGTAAAAGTGACGGAGTGGGTCCAATGGAAGAGCTGGAACAGGTGGTGTTGGATCCTCGATTTCCTGACCGGACCGTCAGCATTGTCACTCTCTTAAATCCAGGCCTCAAGGAGGAGCTGGTTCAGTTCCTGCGGCAAAGCTAGGATGTCTTCACCTGGAGCAATGAAGACATGCTTGGGATAGATCCTAGGGTCATGTCTCACCGTCTCAATACCAACCCGAATTCCCATCCGGTCAAATAGAAGAGGCGAGGTATGGCACCCGAGAGACAGGCGGTAGTATGTGAGGAAGTCGAGAAGCTCCTGAAAGCTAATTCCATCCGAGAGGTCCACTATCCCGATTGGTTAGCAAATGTGGTACTAGTCAAGAAAAGCAATGAAAAGTAGAGAATGTGTGTAGATTTCACTGATCTGAACAAGGCCTGCCTCAAGGACTGCTACCCATTGCCTAGGATAGACCTCATTATGGACTCCACAGCCGGTCATGCGCTCCTCTAGTTCATGGACGCTTACTCGGGGTACAACCAGATCAGTATGTACCCCAGGGATGAAGAGAAGACCTCCTTCATCACGGACCAAGGAACGTACTGCTACAAGGTAATGCCCTTCGGCCTCAAAAAAGTCGGGGCAACCTATCAATGCCTAGTCAATCACATGTTCAAGGACCTGATCAGGAAATCCATGAAGGTCTACGTTGACGATCTTTTAGTCAAAAGCCGAGATGAGACAGACCATCTTGAACATCTGGCCGGGGCCTTCAACATTTTAAGGAAGTTCGGGATGAGGTTGAACCCGGCCAAGTGCACATTTAGCATCTCGTCCGGAAAGTTTTTGGGACACCTAGTGAGCAAACGGGGTATTAAAGCAAACCCTGATAAAATCTAGGCCATTATAAACATGCGGTCACCCAGGTTAACCAAAGAAGTTCTGAGCTTGACCGGGTGGGTCGCCACATTGAACATGTTCGTCTCCCGAGCTACCGATCGGTGCCTGCTATTTTTCAGAATCCTCCGCTAGGTCTTTCAGTGGTTGGAAGAGTGCAATGAGGCATTCCAGGAGCTCAAGAAGTACTTGGAATCGCCCCCTTTACTCTCAATACCAGTGCCAAACGAGGAATTATTCTTATATTTGGCAATGTCACCTTCCACAGTCAGCTCGGCTCTCATCCGAGAAGAACACGGGATACAATTCCCGGTCTACTACAACAGCAAGGCACTTCAAGGTGCGAAAAGTAGATATTCACGCATAGAGAAGCTGGCATTTGCCCTCATTACCTCCGCCCGTACTTTTAGGCTCATATCATCGCGGTCCTCATGGATCAACTTCTTCGCAGGATCTTGAGCAGGCTAGAGACGTCTAGGAGGCTTGTTAAATGGGCCTTGGAATTGGAAGAGTTTGAAGTGATCTACCGACCCCGGACGGCGATCAAAGGACAAGCCGTAGCTGATTTTCTTGTTGAGTTTACACACGCGGAGGATCCAGTGGAAGAGCTCAACCCGCTAGTTCCACCGCCCGGGCTATAACCAGGTGTCTCAACCTGGATACTTTACGTGGATGGGTCTTCCAATAAACAAGGCAGCGGGGTAGGGGTCATCCTGACTATGCCAGATGGGATCCAGCTCGAGTATGCACTTAGGTTCGAATTTCGAGCATCCAACAAGGAGGCCGAATATGAAGCCCTGTTGGTTGGAATACAATTAGCTACCTCAATGGGTGCATAACAGATTCAAGGGTATAGCGACTCCCAGCTTATGGTAAACCAAGTCAATCAAGAATACAGAGCTCGGGAGGATAACAAGGTGGCCTATCTGGCCCTTGTTCGAGCAATTTCAAAGAAGCTACAGGGGTTCTCCATCACGTAAATACCGAGGGGAGAAAATACTAGGGCCGATTGATTAGCCCGCATGGTTTCGTCTTTTGAGTCAGACTTGCCCAGGATAAGGATTGAATACTTGCTCGAGCCAAGTATGGCCTGCTCAGAATGCATGGAGGTTGAACTGGTCGCCCTAGGACCCATCTGGATGGATCCAATCGTGATATTTCTAACAACCGGGGCTTTAGCAGAGACGAAAGGAGAATCCCGCCAGGTCAGATATCGGGCGGCTAGATACCACATCATTGATGGAATCCTCTATAAGAGAGGATTCTCAATCCTATATCGCCGTTGTGTCCATCTCGCACAGGTCCAAGCAATATTGTACGAAATTCACGAGAGAGCGTGCGGGAATCCAGAAAGGCCCGACTGCAGGGATATTATTGGCCGACAATGGCCCAGGACTCCCAAGAGTACGTAAAGAGGTGCAACAAGTTCCAGAGATACTCCCCGATGATCAACCACCCGGGAGAGCTTCAGACACCAATTCTCAGTCCATGGTCATTCGCTCAGTGGGGCATCGACATTGTCAGTCCCTTCCTGATGGGAAAAGGGCAGGTTAAGTTCTCAGTTATCATCGTGGTACTTCACCAAGTGGGCAGAGGCCGAGCCCTTGGCTGCGATCACCGAGAAGAAGATGGAAAGCTTCGTTTATCCTAAGCAGGTTCGGCATCCCCTGGGTCCTGATCAGTGACAACGGCAGACAATTTGACACCCCAGTATTCCGGCAGTTCTGTTCAGGGTACATGATATCGAATCATTATTCCTCCCCCGAGTACCCTCAAGCTAATGGCCAGGCAGAGGTGACCAACCGACCTATTCTGGAGTCAATCAAAACTAGGCTTAAAGGCGCCAAAAGCCTTTGGGCAGAAGAACTTCCAACCCTCCTGTGGGCCTACCGTACAACTCCCCGGGCGACAACAGGCGAGACTCCGTTCTCACTCACCTACGGAGTCCCCACAGAGCTCGGGTTGCCTACTTACCGAGTAGAAAATTTCAGTGAACGGGGAAACAAGGAAGCACTTAGAGGAGAACTAGACTTGGTAGAAGAGAAAAGAGATCGGGCTTACCTCAAAGTGGCGACATACAAGCAGAGAGTCTCTCGGTACTTCAACAGCAGAGTCCAGCACCACGGTTTCCAGGTTGGAGACTTGGTCCTTAAGGCTGTAAACCATTCTAAAGGTCCCAGCTCACAGAAAGTTGGGGCCAAACTGGGAAGGTTCGTACCTAGTTACTCGAGTCAACCGCCCGGGCAACTACTGGTTACAAACTCTAGACGGGCACGACCTCTCTTATCCGTGGAACGTGCAGGACCTCCGTAAGTATTTCCAGTAAAACGTGAAAACAATGTTGGCTAGAAAAAATGTAGCTTCGGCCGAGCAATTTTATAATAATAAAAGTTTCCTCTTCCACCAAACGATTCTTCCCCGTGTTTGCTCACTTCAAAGACCTTGGGGTCAGACCCCAGGCACTTAAAAGACTTTGGGGTCAAATCCCAGGCACTTAAAAGACCTCGGGGTCAGACCCCAGGCACTTAAAAGACCTCGGGGTCAAACCTTAGGCACTTAAAAGACCTCGGAGTCAGACCCTAGGCACTCAAAAGACCTCGAGGTCAGACCCCAAGCACTTAAAAGACCTCGAGTCCAAAACCTGAGGCACAGGCTTCGCTTAGGTCCAACCCACAATAGGGGGGCAACACCCCTTAGGTGGCTGATGATGGCAAGTCCCAAAAGACCCTGCAACCACCCATATTCCAGGTCAGTCTCCTATGGTCACCCCCTCTATACGCCTACCTTAGCAAAAGCTTGGGGGACAGGACAGACTAAACAGAAAATCACATCGGATATTAACAGGACTTGAAATCCTAGAACACTTCTAACATTCCTAAGTACCTACAGTACCCAGAGAAATTGCCCTGTACTATACCTGAGCGGGACCCCTATATCAGGTCTATGGAAGACCAAGTGTTATCTACCGGTTACAGTCCTAACTTTTTCTAAGGCAACGTTTCTACGGGATTTATAACCAGTCGGTCACAAGCAATCACAAATAGGCATTCAAGTGCAAAGATAATTGATGGAAAGAATGGTCTCAAGGACCTTTTCATTAATTAAAAAAAATAGTTTGTACAACCTGGGGGGCAGTTGTAGTAGCCTCCACAAAAAAAAAACAACAAAGAGGGAAATAGAAAATACAATTCAGGGACTAAGCATCGTCAATATCGACCACGTCTTCAGTCTCTCTAATCTTTTTCAACGGGGCGGTTCCTCCGCTCGGAACCGAGCTTTCGCCCGGGTCGACAGAACCGTCAGCAACTCCAGCTAAGGCAGTGAAGTTGTCATCTTCTTTGGCTGGGGTGGCAGAATCGGTAGTAGCAGGACCAAGGTCCTAGTAGTCTGAATCAATCCCCTCATAAGACGAGATATCCCATTTGGGGTGATCCCGGGCTAGCCTTCACTTGAGGTCCTTGTAGCTTTGGAAGAAACCGTCATCAAAAGCCTCCTCCGTGGCTCCTGCTGCTGTTGCCTCAGCTGCAGCCTTCGTCTTAGCATCTACAGCAGTCGCAATGGCCCGGGAAGCCTCCAGATCTGCCAGGGTAGTCGCCAACTCTGCCTGGGCTGCATTAAGGCTTAGGGCCAAGCGTTTCACCTTATCCTTCTCCAAAGCTAGGGCATTTTGCCTGGCCTCTGAGGTCGCCCGCTCCTCAGATAGAGCAGCTTTAGCAGCAGCAGTCCCCCCGACTAAAGAGGGCAGGAAGGACTCAGCCCCTGTGGCCATGTAGCCGACCTGAAAAAAAAAATCCAAGATGGTCAGTCAATAAGTCAAACACAGGAGAAGTTGTGATAAAGCGGGGCCGAAGTGCCAAGTGCTTACCATATAGGAAAGGCTGTATAACCATCCCTGAAACGCCTCGGGAGACATGTTTGCACACGCCTCCACATGGCTGTGGAGAAGGGCAGACTTGACCATCTCCCTGATCACTGCCGATTCCTCAACCGGCACACCAGACGGTATTCCCGCTCGGGGTGCAAAGCGGGGGTATTTGTAAAATACAACCGCGCTAAAAGGAAGAATTGTAGTAGTTTTGATCACAACTTCCCGTATTATCTGCAATTTGCATTGCAAGGCTAATTTTTATACAGTATGATTAATCTATGATAAGTTGTATTGTTTTAGCTGTTGTTTATGCAGATCACTGCTGTGCGAACTAAACAGATAAATATCAGAATAAATGGAATGCTGGAATGCAAACAAAAGAAGTCAAAGCTGAAAAGTGAAGTTCGATCGCTCTAAGAAGGTTCGATCGATCGAAGGTTCGATCGCTCGAAGAGAGTAGAAGCGCTTGAAAATCAAGGGTTCGATCGATCGAGATCTGTTCGATCGATCGAACGGGGTATTTCCAGAAACATTTGCGTGCGCAGCAGAATGCGGGTTTAACCCTAGTGCTTTAGGTTTTTCTATATATATGTGTTTTGTAGACGTCCAGGGGACGCCCACTTTTACATTTTTAACAGTTTAGAAGGAGAGATAGAGAGTTTTGTTTGGTTTTTGTAGGTTTTTCATTGATTTCTCATATTGTGGATTGGATTCTTCGAAGTTTATACAAGTATCTTCTATTCCAGGTTATCTATATACTGTTCATTCATACTCTGCACGTATTAGGAGTAGTTTAATCAATCATCTCGTGATATTGCATGCTAAACATTGGTAAAACCATAGATTTCATAGTTTCAATGAATAACTCGCAACCAAACATGGTATTAAAGTTTTCTTACGTTAAAAATCAATCCTCGACACTCCAGACGATGTCTGAGTAGTCCCAGGTTGGGAGATCACGATGAAACAGTGATCTCCAGCCTCTGCCATGCAGCAGAATAATCGCTGTGTTCGATCGATCGAAGTCAGTTCGATCGATCGAACCAGAGACAGTCAAGCGATCGAAGTTAGTTCGATCGATTGAGGGATGAAGGTCTTCGATCGATCGAAGGCGCGTCGATCGATCGAACTCTCGGATTCTTAAGGATGTTACCTGCAGTATTCCAGGACTTTTTGTTTTAGGACTTGTTATCATTCTGTCCCAAATAAATGCTCAGTCTGTCAAAACAGTTTCAAAACTAAGGCCCTAAGGCATTTTCTTTCAATACATTTTGCAAACCATCTTCAATGCTAACACCATTGAGGATGCGAGTCTTAACTATTGAATTAAACCGCTTTTGTGTATTTTAATTTAACTGTGATGATATGGTCCCGGTCATGAAAGGGCCATAGAATCTTTATTTCTTTTGAGGAATACGGAAAACTGTAGGTAATATACTCCATTGTGCTTCAAGGTAAATGCATGGTAGATGGCTAGGTTACTGCGGATTCGTGTAATCCCAACACTTTCTTTTTAGAGTTAAACTCCTTAATTCTAAGTATTATTTTCAATAGCTAGCTAGATTGTTTAGTTAATTTTAATCACTTTCATTAGTAATCTTAGTTTGTGGAACTTCGTGTTCTGCACCATCATTCAAACTTAGTTATTTTATTTTGTTTCTGTAGAGGTTAGTCTAATTCGATAGGTCAACACCTTCCCTGTGGGATCGACCTGGTCTTACCAGATATTACTTGCACGTCTACCTACACTTGGGTACTGCACAAGAGCGCACAAGAAAAATCTCGTGTCAAGTTTTTGGCGCCGTTGCCGGGGAAGGCGACGATCAATTTTTTAGATTACCTCAGTCTCTCTTCATCTCTTTCTTTTTTTTTTTTTTTTTCTTTCTTTTCTTTTCGGTTCTTTTGGGTAAGTTCTCACCCTAGGGACTCTCCTAGTTCATGTCCGAGAATTCTATCGAAGGATTCTTTGGAAATCCATTCTACTGCTCTGACTCTGATAGTTCCATCAACCCGATTATCACTCCAACTGCATCAATGGATGATCATCAGAGTGAAAACGGTGACAATGTTGTGGTGCCAATCGATGAGGCACTCCGTCCTCTTTGCGATCTTATGCAACCAGAACATGCACCTACGCCCTCTTGCATTCAAATCCCACCACACAATGGCGAATTTCAGTTTCGCAATGGGATGATTCAATTGCTTCCCACTTTTCATGGGATGGACAGCGAGAAGGCGTATTTACATGTCACCGATTTTGAGGATGTTTGCAAAGCATTCTCGCAAACTTGTCCCAGGGAGGTGGCGCATTTAATGCTATTCCCCTTCACGTTGAAAGATAAAGCGAAGGCGTGGCTCCACTCCCTAAAACCTAATTCAATTTTCACCTGGCATGCGATGCGCACCGCATTTTTGAAGAAATTCTATCCTACTCGCATGACCACAGACCTTCAGCGTCAAATCAATTCCTATAAACAAAAGAGCAATGAAACCTTCACAGAAGCGTGGGAGCGGTTCAAAGATTTGCTTCTCTCATGCCCACATCATGGGTTTGAGAAATGGCGAACAATCAGCTTCTTTTATCGGGGATTGAATGGTGAAACAAAGAAGTTGGTGGAAACAATGAGCTCTGGACCATTTCTGCGAAAAAACACTGAAGAGGCCGAAGCCCATTTTGAATGGTTAGCTGAATACGCTCATGAATGGTCAAATTCTGACAATATCTCACGCTCACAGATATCCTGTGTAGAAGAGAAAAGCTTATACCAGCTAACCAATGAAGATCACCTCATGACTAAGTATGCAGAGCTGGCAAAGAAGGTAGAAGAGTTAAGTATGAAAGGAGAGAGCTCTAGGCAAGTCTTGCCGGAAGAACCATGTGGCACATGCAACATGTTGGGACATCCAACTCAATATTGTCCTAATGTGCCACATTTTCAAGAGCAAGCCCCTATAGAGATGAATGCCATGCAAGGTTTTCGAGGGGCGGGGAATTCCAATAATAATTTTCAAAATAACAATAGATGGAATCACCCCGGTTTTGATTGGAGAAATAATGCTGGGGCCCAAAATCAATATCAACAGCAGCCCTACAACAATAATCAATATCAAGGGCAAAACAATAGGCCAGCCCAGCATTACAATCAAAACAGAACTAACAATTACAATCAAGCTCAACCCTCTAATGCGCCCCAAACCAATGCCTATGTGCCCCCGCACAAGAAGGTACAAGAGGAGGAGCCACTTGCTAATGCCAATCTAACGCAGCAACTCATCCAAATGATGAGTAGAATGTCTGCTACACTAGAGAGGATAGATGCACGGCAAGAGAGCTCAGGAGGAACATTCCCTGCCCAACCACTTCAGAACCCCAAGGGACATAACAATGGTCCTAACAATCAAGAGCATGCTAAAGCTGTGACTACACTGAGAAGTGGAAAAATCATAGAGAAAGGCTTGCCTCTGTCCACTCCTGAAGTGTACAAGGAGGGGAAAGTGTTGGATGAAGAAGTTGAGCTACCATCTACTCGAGAGGAGGAGCCGTCTACTAATGACGAACCAATAAAGGAAAACCTTGAAGCTCCTAGAGTAGATGAAGAAGTTGAGCGAAGGCCGGGAAAGGAATCTGTTAAGGAGGAACCACCAAAATGCCCCTTTCCTGCACCTTATCCTCAACGGTTGAAGAAACCCAAGAATGAGACGAAGAATCAGGAGTTTTTGGAACTGTTTAAGCAAGTTAAGATTAACCTTCCACTCCTAGATGCTATCAAGCAAGTGCCGGCCTATGCTAAGTATCTTAAAGATCTATGCACGGTCAAGAGGAGGCAAAGCGTGAAGAAACATGCTTATGTCGCATGTCAAGCCAGTGCGATCATTCAAAATGAGTTGCCCCCAAAACTCAAAGATCCCGGTACACCTACGGTCTCATGTAGAATTGGGAATCAAAAGATAGATAACGCACTCCTCGATTTGGGAGCAAGCGTGAACCTGCTGCCATACTCAGTCTATAAACAGCTAGGGTTGGGTGAACTCAAACCCACCCGAGTTGCTTTGCAATTGGCAGACAGATCTGTAAAGTACCCTAGAGGGGTATTGGAGGACGTCCTTGTCCAAATAGACACTTTCGTATTTCCGGTTGATTTCGTGATATTAGACACATAACCTGTGTCTAATCCTGGTGCACATATCCCGGTTATCTTTGGACGTCCATTCCTCAACACCATTGATGCCACAATCAAGATTAGAACTGGTATCATGACTATCGTATTCGGGAACATGACGTTGAATATCAAGATCTTCTCTAATCCCCGACCTGAAGAATACGATGATGAGGAAGAAATCCATTATATAGACACAGTCATTGAAGATGAAGTTGACTTGGTCGACTATAAAGATCCTTTGGAAGTTGTGATGACTCAATTTGGCGATATTTATCAGCCTGCAGAGTCCACCCCATTGGATGCTGACTTGAATCAGACGTGTCTTATGATGGATACGATAGAGGAGGATAGAGCCGATTGCATGTGGGTAATGCCATATGAACAACTGCCTCCGAAAACCAAGTTGGTAATGCCCTCTAGTTTCCAGTTCCCGGAGTTAGAATTGAAGGAGCTCCCCAAAGAGCTAAAATACGCATTCCTAGGAACTGGAAAAACTTATCCTGTAATCATTTCATCTGTTTTAACTCATGAACAGGAAAGTAAGCTAGTAGATATGCTGAAAAAGCATAAGGACGCTATGGGATGGACAATTGCTGACCTCAAAGGCATAAGCCCATCCATATGCACACATAAGATATATCTGGAGGAAGACGCCAAACCCTCAAGGCAAATGCAAAGGCGTCTGAACCCCAACATGCAAGAAGTAGTTAAAAAGGAAGTGCTTAAACTACTTGATGTTGGGATGATATATCCGATATCTGACAGTCCTTGGGTTAGTCCTACCCAAGTAGTTCCAAAGAAAGCAGGCATAACAGTCATTCCAAACAAAGAGGGTGAATTAGTACCGACACGTGTCCCCACTGGATGGAGGATGTGCATTGACTACAGGAAGCTAAATACTGTGACCCGAAAGGATCATTTTCCTTTGCCATTCATGGACCAAATGCTAGAACGGGTGGCGGGTCATAAGTATTACTGCTTCTTGGATGGATACAGTGGGTATAATCAAATTGAGATTGCTCCTGAAGATCAGGAGAAAACCACGTTCACGTGTCCATTCGGTACTTTCGCCTACCGACGAATGCCATTTGGCTTATGTAATGCACCGGCTACCTTTCAGCGGTGCATGCTAAGCATCTTTAGTGACATGGTCGAAAACATCCTTGAAGTTTTCATGGATGACTTTTCAGTATTCGGCCATAGCTTCGAGGATTGCCTCAGCAATCTCGAACAGGTTTTAATGAGGTGTGAGGACAAACACCTAGTCTTGAATTGGGAGAAGTGTCACTTTATGGTGACCAAGGGTATAGTTCTAGGCCACATAATATCCGATGAAGGAATCCAAGTGGATAAGGCTAAGATCGACATAATCTCAAATCTACCTGTCCCCCGTACAGTGCGAGACATTCGTTCATTCCTAGGGCACGCAGGTTTTTATCGTCGATTTATCCAGAATTTCAGTGCAATCTCTAGACCCCTTTGTCAACTTCTTGTCAAAGATGCACCTTTCGAGTGGTCAGAGAGTTGCCAAAAGTCCTTTGAGGATCTAAAAGATCTCCTCACCTCCGCACCTATAATACAGGCACCCGACTGGAGTTTGCCTTTTGAATTAATGTGCGATGCTAGTGATTACGCCATTGGCGCAGTCTTAGGCCAGAGGAAGGACAATAAGCCGCATGTGATATACTATGCCAGCCGAACCTTAAATGAAGCTCAAATGAATTACACTACTACTGAAAAGGAGCTGCTGGCCGTAGTATTCGCTCTGGACAAGTTTAGGTCTTACCTGATAGGGTCGCCAATCGTCTGTTTTACAGATCATTCGGCCCTCAAGTATCTTTTGTCAAAGAAAGACGCTAAACAACGGCTTATCCGCTGGATACTCTTACTCCAAGAGTTTGATTTAACAATCAAGGACAAGAAAGGAGTAGAGAATGTGGTTGCGGATCATTTATCTCGGTTGACTTTTACCGATAACACTGAATCCCAATCCATCAAAGATGAGTTCCCAGATGAACAGCTACTGGCAGTAAGTAGTCTGCCTTGGTATGCTGATGTGGTAAACTACCTGGTCACGGGTGAGACACCGACTCATTGGTCAAATCAAGATAGGAAACGGTTCCTCTCGTTTGCACGCCATTTTTTCTTTGATGACCCATACCTTTTCAAATACTGTGCTGATCAGGTCATCAGGCGTTGCGTACCCAACGAGGATATAACCGTTATCTTAGCGTCATGCCATTCTGAGGCATGCGGTGGCCATTTTGCGTCACAGAAGACCGCACAAAAAGTGTTGCAAAGCGGTTTTTACTGGCCCACAGTCTTCAAAGATGCTTATTCCTTTTGTAAGACATGCCAACGCTGTCAAAAGCTTGGAACCATTTCTAAAAGGAATTCTATGCCTCTAACCCCTATCATCACAATTGAGATATTTGATTGTTGGGGCATAGATTTTATGGGCCCATTTCCCAAGTCGAATAACTGTGAGTACATACTCCTTGCTGTGGAGTATGTATCGAAATGGGTAGAAGCGATACCAACGAGACGAAATGATCACAGAACAGTCATGTCATTTCTCAGAGAGCATATTCTGTCTCGTTTTGGTACTCCGAAAGCTTTACTAAGTGATCAAGGCAAGCATTTCTGCAATAAGCCTTTGGAGTCACTTCTCAAGAAATACGGAGTCCATCATAAAATCGCTCTTGCTTATCATCCACAGTCAAATGGGCAAGCAGAATTGGCTAACCGAGAAATTAAGCATATTCTCGAGAAAACGGTTAGTTCCAATCGAAAAGACTGGGCATACAAATTGACTGATGCGTTATGGGCATACCGTACTGCCTATAAGACGAATCTTGGTATGTCCCCGTATAGACTAGTTTACGGGAAAGCTTGCCACCTTCCTGTTGAAATTGAACATAAAGCTTATTGGGCGACACGCTCATTGAACTTTGATATTCAAGAGGGAGGTCAGCTACGCAAGCTCCAACTTGCAGAGCTAGAGGAAATACGACGAGATGCGTATGACTCTGCAAAGTTGCATAAGGAAAAGTTGAAGGCTCGTCACGATCGTACGATTTTTCGTAAATCATTTGAGCCGGGGCAGAAAGTGTTGCTATATGATTCTCGCCTCCATCTTTTCCCAGGTAAACTCCGTTCCCGGTGGACAGGCCCGTTCATCGTTAAAACTGTTTTTCCACATGGGGCGGTTGAGATTGTTAATCCCAAGAACGACGATTGTTTCAAGGTCAATGGCCAAAGATTGAAGCCGTTCTTGGAGAATTTCCACTCTGAAGTTGAGCACATCCAGCTGGATGAGCCCAGCTATTCCACCACTTAAAAAAATCTCAGGTGGAATTTCAACTTGTTGTTGTATTTCTTTTCTTTCCCTACATTTTAGTTTCTTTCTTTCTTTTGTGTTTAGTTTTTGTTTGTCCTTTCGTGTTTGTGATTTAGTTCTAATCCATTATTCCTTAAACCACTCTGTTGCAGGTGAATATGCGAGGTGATGATGTCCATTCAATTGGTTCATGGACTGATTCCGAGTGTTGTTGTGGCACTTGGACTGAGGGTGAACCCACGCCCTGCCCCTTGCATCCTTATGATCCTGAAGTTCACACTCGAATCAATGCTTCCATCGGTTATATCCCATTCGACCCTGCTCTCCTGGACATCAATCCGTATGAAAATATGGACTTTCCTAATGAGGAGGAGTTGGATGAGGAAGAAGACCTGTATATGGGACGCATGGTGGATGATGCCCTCATGGCCCAATGGGAAAACGATGATATGTGGGAGCCATGGGAGGATCATGTCCTTCAGGATGTCGTCCCAGAACGCCACAATGCCGTCTTTGTTTTTGTGGATGACTTCCTTGTTCTTGAGTTGGTCCCATACCGCTACGTGCACCTGAGCTACTTGCTATTCAGGCTCCAATGCCCCTTACCAGCTAGTGCACTTTGGGAACCAATGCCAATAGTGAGGTTGGAACGTGTCACATTTCTTTGTAATTCTTGTTTCTTTTCTTTGATTTTTTTTTTTTTTTTTTGTGATAATTTGTGTTTCTTGTGTTCTGTTGTTTTAATTTCAGTGTGTTGTCTTTTGTCCAGGATTGTCACTATGTTCCTAAATGGCATCCCGGTATTCCTTCCACATCAACTGATTCATGGTCTTGGGCCATACATAAGGCCCCCACTCACTCCGTCGCAAGAGGAGGGTCCATTGCGCAATCACACTCCGTTATCCTTGTCTCCATCCGGATCACCTCTTGCATGGGCTTGCCATTCCTTGGAGACTCCAGACTTGGTTGATGATGTCCTTGCTGCGTTTCGATTGTTCTGGGAAAGGGAATCATCAAGTTTGGACTTCACATCTGAAGATTCGGCGGATTATGAAGAGATCGTGGAAGAGGAAATTTTTATACTCGAAGACTAGTGCTACATTTCAGTTGTTTCTGTTCAATTTCAATTCTTGTTTAGCAACTGGAATGTAATCCTTGACAACTTGTTTTCAGTTTTAGTTTTAGTCTTAGTTTTGGTTTTCTAGTTCAATAAGGTTTTAACCACAGTAGGGGATGGTAATGGTGCAATTTGGATGCAATAATAAAGTTTTTGTTTATATATATAAATTGCGATTTTCTATTCTGGGGAGGAATTTCTGTCATACATGCTTGTTCTTCACCTGTTATTTCAGTCTATCTGCATGTCCATATTTGTTTATGATAGTTGGGGGTGATGTAGTTCATATCCCATTGAATTCTGGAATTTTTGTGTTCGATCGATCGAACTCAGTTCGATCGATCGAACACTGAATGTTCAAGCGCTTGTAGTTTACGTTCAATCGATTGAAGGATTTGTGTTCGATCGATCGAACTTAGTTCGATCGATCGAACGAGGCATTTAAACGAGGCGTCTTCAGGACATTTCTTCATTTCCCTCACTCTCACCCTCAATCGCTCGAAGACAGAGGAAAGGGCGACTCGGCAAATTCTCGTTTCTGGCATCCAAGAGGGAGCCCCTGATCAATCCTCTGATCATCCTCATCTTCATCTCATCTTCTGTCCATCCCCACTGCGGGTTATTCACCGAGGTAGGCCCCACTCAGTTTTGTTTTTCTTTTCATCTATGTTCGTGTTAGAAAATCCCAAGGGGGTGTCCCCTTGGTCTTAGGATTGTCTTTTGATTAGTGTAACTTAGGTTTTCTTTTCATTTCTGCGATTGATGAACACCGCTGTGTTCGATCGCTCGAACTGGTTTCGAGCGATCGAAGGGGAGATGTTCGATCGATCGAATAAAAGTTCAAGCGATCGAAGTCTACTCCAGTTCGATCGATCGAACTCAGTTCAATCGATCGAACTCCAGCAGTGTTTGTTTTGTTTCTTTTTCTTCCTATTCTTATCTGTATCTTGTGTGGTCTTATTGTCAGGACTGCCAAAAATGAATCCAGTGACGGGCTATCATAAGTCTAAGCCCCTCGACCGTACTATACCAGATCCGGTACCTGATCACGGGTTCCGGAATACCGAGGACAGGCTATGGTTTGAGCGATACTTTCAGACGAGGATGGTGATGGTCGAGCGGCCTATTGAGCACATCTGGATTGAGAGCCCATGGTTCCTCACACGGATCCGCGCTATGCCTCACTGGTTCGATCTCCTGTCATTGGCCAAGAGGGTCAACCTATCATGGATTAGAGGCGCGTGTGCGACTATGATCAGCGACCCGTTTGTGCCATTCACTTATCATGCCTTCTTCCGGAGTCGTTCATTCATCATCAGTCCCGCGACCGTTTCCGCCGCGTTGGGGGTACCAGAGGTACCTGATTATGTTTGCCCCCACCGGCCTGATGCACCCGTGACCCCACCATCCGCTATTATCAGGGAGCTCACTGGAGGCGCCGTTCCGTCTTGGGATGGCGATGCTTTGATCGAGGACCACTCTCTCACCGATGACTACCACATGCTTCATTTGGTCCTCAGTAACTGCCTCCTAGTGACGTCCTATCGAGAGAAGATCGCGGCTTGGTATGCGCGAGTCTTATATGCTGTGGGGACGGGTCAGCCAGTTTGTATACCACGCCTATACATCGATTTTATGGTCCACCCCACCCGTTATATCTCGTCCAGGAAGCACCTGAAGGGTGCTTGGGCTATTCAGAGGGTCATGGCCGATGCCGGGTTCCTCGAGCTCCCTGGAGATGATATCCGCCCTTCTCCCCGCCGATTTAGCGAGGCGGCTGCTCGCCGCTCCGACGCTCAGAAGAGGAAGCGCAAGGGGAAAGGGACAGCGAGGGTGCGGGGGAGGAAGAAGAGGCGTGGCGGTACAGACACGGAGGCCGGAGCTTCAGGGACACCCACCGAGGTGGAGGAGCTTGATTCGGATGATGAGGATGATCCAGTTGCTGCGGTTCAGCAGTTTGAGCTGCGACAGCAGTCGCAGTCTCGTGCCCAGGGAGAGTCTTCTTCTTCTGTGCCTCTCCCGACAGTTCGCGAGTTATTATTGGAGGAGAGAGAGGCCAGGATTAGACTCGAGGGCCGGATGGATCAGATCCAGACTTTACTGGAGTCCATTTTGATTCAGATCGGGGTTGATCAGGCCGTTCACTCTGCTCACCATCCCACAGCCACCCCGTCTGCTCAGACTGCTGCTGATCCATCTCATGTTGCTACTCCTACCGATCCACCACTTACTGATCCACCATCTGCTACCCCAGCTGCTGAGGCTACTGATCCGGTTTCGACCGCTTCTTCCGAGCCATCTACTACTCCTACTACTACTGTATTGCCGCCTGCTCCTATCGACATCCCTTCTGATATAGCCGATGATACGCCATCTGGGGTCGATTAGTTTTAGTCGGGGAGGTGGCATTTATTTATTTTTGGTTGGTTGTATATGCTGGTGGTTTTTGGGTGTTTTATTTGGTTAGATGGTATTGTATGGACAGTATTTATCACTGCTTGTATTTTATTTTATTTTGTTCATATTTCAGTGGTTTCGATTGATTGGATCATGGTTTTATTGTATTATTGTTATCTTTTGATCCTGTCTGTTTTGGAGTTTGTGTTCTACTTTTTTATGCTAGGTTGCTTTGCTTGCGATCATCATTTGCGCTATACAGGTGATACCCATCTCTTTTATTTATTGAAAATCAACTTCTGAGGACTTTGTTGTTTTCAGTTGGGGGTAGGAGACAATAGATAGGTATACACCCGTAATAATCAGGTTTTGCACTTAGATATGTTTTAAATTTAATGAACACACAGTCTGTTAAAATTTGAAAAAAAAATTTTATTGAATAGTATTGATAGAATAATTCTGAATAACCTTTTCTGCTTGTTAATTAGACAATGATACATTTGTAGTATTCTTATCTTTTTATGGATTAAATCCACGCGGTTTTTCTGTATCATTGAAATGAATTGCATCTGTAAAGCTGTTATGTACCCAACACTTGTGCACACTAATTAGCAGCCATGTAGAAAACCTGAAAATTGAGTTAAAATGAATATTGTACGAAAAGAACAAGTAGTGGAAGCTAATAACCCTTTGTGAGCTTTTGAGCCAATCATCATTTCTGAGGGGATTCTCATACATTGTCGAATGGTTTTTTTTTTTTTTTTTTTTTCTTGCGTATATTTGTGAATTCGTTGTTAAGTCTCAGTTTCCTTTAAAAGTTTTGACTGCTTGTTAGAGGAGAACGTTCAGGATTTACCAATTACACTCGATAAACACTTAAGTGCTAAAAATTGAAAGTTGAGAAAATGATTCAAGCCATCGTTTACCCATTCCTTTACCTAATATAGCTCGCCCTCATTCATTGAATCATTTCACCCCTGATCTCACCTCAATTAAATATTTCCAATAAAATCACAAGAATCCAAATCCTTGATTTATACCTTGACCTCATCGAACTGTTTGATAAATTTATTGAGAATGAGTCATCAAAGTATGTGAAATGGAAGGAAGTTGTTGTGGGATATTCCAGGTTAAAAAAAAAATAAAAAAAATAAAAAAAATATGATGATGAATGAAGGAGTTATACCTAAAAAAAAAAAAAAAAAAAAAAAGAAATGAATGGGAGATTGGGTGGAGAAAAGAATAAAGAATAAAAAGAGAAGTGGAGATTCCATCACATACTAAAAAGCACACTCTTCTCTACAACACCCCCACCTACTAAATAAAAGCCATAATTCAAAGTCTTGAAGATTCTCAACAATTGGTTTGAACATGAAAGTGTGAGTTGAGTTATCCACGGTATTTCGCTCCTCTAGTAAGTAGTATTCCATTCATGAGACTATACACTCTTAAATGTCCGTTTTTCATAGAGTCAAGTATGAAAGCATTAGCACTTAGAATATCATCTTTATCAAAGCTTTCATACTATGTGCGATCATTGTAAAGCAGGTTTCTGAGAGACGTTCGTTTTGAGTGTGACCAATGTGAGAATTGAGCTAAAACTGCAAGTTTCCAAAGTACAATAATCTAGATAACTCCTAATAAGGGTTGGACGCATGGTTGTTAATTCCACACACACACGGGTGCATGATGGTAATACATTTGTATATTTTACTTGGTGATATAGGAGAGCATGTGGATCTCTTTCATGGATTGATAGAGGATATTATATTCTTGTAGAGTTGAATTAACAGTTTAATGGAAGGGGGAATTCTACAAAGTTATTCTAATTCTTTTTGAGCTAAAAATTGGAATTTTGTGGGTATATTCACTGCAAACCCTCACGAGACAACACTCGTCCACTAGGGGGAGCCTAGGGGTTTAACGGCTTGTTGCATTCGCTAAATGCAATCGCGATTCCTGCGAAAGTGAGTTAGGATTTTTTTTTCTCTCTATCTTAGTTTAGGTTGTTTTTAGTTTTTCTTTGTTTCTTAGTTGAGGTAGTATTAGTTTAGGAGTGTTTGGTTTAGTTTATTTTTATTTTCGCTTTATCGCTAGGGACTAGCAATAAGCTAGTTGGGGGTTGTGCAAAGCGGGGGTATTTGTAAAATACAACCGCGCTAAAAGGAAGAATTGTAGTAGTTTTGATCACAACTTCCCGTATTATCTGCAATTTGCATTGCAAGGCTAATTTTTATACAGTATGATTAATCTATGATAAGTTGTATTGTTTTAGCTGTTGTTTATGCAGATCACTGCTGTGCGAACTAAACAGATAAATATCAGAATAAATGGAATGCTGGAATGCAAACAAAAGAAGTCAAAGCTGAAAAGTGAAGTTCGATCGCTCTAAGAAGGTTCGATCGATCGAAGGTTCGATCGCTCGAAGAGAGTAGAAGCGCTTGAAAATCAAGGGTTCGATCGATCGAGATCTGTTCGATCGATCGAACGGGGTATTTCCAGAAACATTTGCGTGCGCAGCAGAATGCGGGTTTAACCCTAGTGCTTTAGGTTTTTCTATATATATGTGTTTTGTAGACGTCCAGGGGACGCCCACTTTTACATTTTTAACAGTTTAGAAGGAGAGATAGAGAGTTTTGTTTGGTTTTTGTAGGTTTTTCATTGATTTCTCATATTGTGGATTGGATTCTTCGAAGTTTATACAAGTATCTTCTATTCCAGGTTATCTATATACTGTTCATTCATACTCTGCACGTATTAGGAGTAGTTTAATCAATCATCTCGTGATATTGCATGCTAAACATTGGTAAAACCATAGATTTCATAGTTTCAATGAATAACTCGCAACCAAACATGGTATTAAAGTTTTCTTACGTTAAAAATCAATCCTCGACACTCCAGACGATGTCTGAGTAGTCCCAGGTTGGGAGATCACGATGAAACAGTGATCTCCAGCCTCTGCCATGCAGCAGAATAATCGCTGTGTTCGATCGATCGAAGTCAGTTCGATCGATCGAACCAGAGACAGTCAAGCGATCGAAGTTAGTTCGATCGATTGAGGGATGAAGGTCTTCGATCGATCGAAGGCGCGTCGATCGATCGAACTCTCGGATTCTTGAGGATGTTACCTGCAGTATTCCAGGACTTTTTGTTTTAGGACTTGTTATCATTCTGTCCCAAATAAATGCTCAGTCTGTCAAAACAGTTTCAAAACTAAGGCCCTAAGGCATTTTCTTTCAATACATTTTGCAAACCATCTTCAATGCTAACACCATTGAGGATGCGAGTCTTAACTATTGAATTAAACCGCTTTTGTGTATTTTAATTTAACTGTGATGATATGGTCCCGGTCATGAAAGGGCCATAGAATCTTTATTTCTTTTGAGGAATACGGAAAACTGTAGGTAATATACTCCATTGTGCTTCAAGGTAAATGCATGGTAGATGGCTAGGTTACTGCGGATTCGTGTAATCCCAACACTTTCTTTTTAGAGTTAAACTCCTTAATTCTAAGTATTATTTTCAATAGCTAGCTAGATTGTTTAGTTAATTTTAATCACTTTCATTAGTAATCTTAGTTTGTGGAACTTCGTGTTCTGCACCATCATTCAAACTTAGTTATTTTATTTTGTTTCTGTAGAGGTTAGTCTAATTCGATAGGTCAACACCTTCCCTGTGGGATCGACCTGGTCTTACCAGATATTACTTGCACGTCTACCTACACTTGGGTACTACACAAGAGCGCACAAGAAAAATCTCGTGTCACGGGGAAAAGTCTCGGTCACCACTGCGTGGGAAGCTGAAGTCCTGACGGGTTCCAGACAGTTCGCAGTCCCGTGCCGAATTCGCCTCAGCGAGCGTTCGCTACTCGAGGCCTCTGCAGTAAGCCTCTTTCCTCATCTATTAGTCACCCGTGCAACGGCAGTGACCTGCCTGACCCTCAACTGTTCAAGATCTCTCTTGGGGGCCATTTCTATAAAAGGAAAGCATACACAAAGTTAGTAATCAGAGCAACGAGGCAATGAAGGATAACCAAAATTAAGTTTCCAATCGAACTCTTATCCGGGATGATTAAGGGAAAGACATGGGCCTCGGTGGGGTGTTCTGGTCGGTGATCGCCTCTTTGATCTCCCGAGTGGGTTAGAACGTCCCAAATGTTGATAGGACAATCCGCCAAGCTTTTGATTCTCTCTTGGCACACCTCGAGCATACTAGGTGGGCTGGCTGACCCCGCTGCCACCCAAAATGTAACTCAGTTAGTCTCAAATCAAAGTAAAGGAAGTAAGCAGAAGCTACTGCGCTAACTTACCCCTTAGTTCTCCTGCCCAGAAAGTCCTCATCTGGATCTCTAAGGCCCGCTCACAGAGTCCAAGGGTGGATACTTGGAAGAATCTATTCTTCTAACCCTTGTTGTTGCTCGGGCAATTCATTATGATCTTTCTCCCCTGCCGAGCCTCGAGAGAAAAAAACCCAGCCTCCCCATGTACGGGAAATGGTCAGTGCGTCCAGAGAAACTCTTGGATGGTAAGCTCATACCCAAAAACTTGGGGCCAAAGGGAGATGGACCACATGAGAAAACTCCAACCGTTCAGGGCCAAACTGTCCTGGGGCAATCCCCAAGTAAATAAGGACATCCCGAGTGACCGAATGAAGGGGAATATGGAATCCAGCCATAAGGATGTCCTCATATAGGGTGGTGAAACCCCGCTGGTAGATTTGGGCTCCGTCGACATTCACGGCCAGGGAGTAGTAGTTGGGAAGGTTGTACCTATCCCTAATGCAGCTGAGATCTTTACTACACAGGATGGACGGGATGAACTCACTGGCGAAGGCTACTTCAGGGTCGGGTTCCCCTGGTGTTTTATCACCCAAACCCCGAGAAATGGAAGCAATGGGGGCCTCCTGGTCTGACTCATCGTCAGATAGACAGATTGGGAGTTTGACCTTACTATGGTGATCAGAGGGGGGACGCAGATGGCATACTCAAACTTATGTCTGGCGTCTCTAATCTGGACCGCTCATCCTCTGACCGAGAAGACGAGTCAAAACCAGAGTGACACATCCTTGGGGTTTCGGTGACTGGGCCAGGAAGTGGAGGATGACTTAGGTATGGGTCAGGAACTTTGAATCTGAGTACAAAGGGGGTAGGGTAATCAACCTAAAAGGCAGAAAGTATATAGTCTTAAAGATAAGGTAACACTCGGTCAGAACTACCCGGGGACAGCCCGCTCGGTTCAACCTATCTAACATATCTCCCGACTTGAAGAAAGAACAGAACATGATAAAGAAAAAGTCCCACTCCCATTCTAACCTAAGAGGGTTCGCCCTCTCCAGCCTCGCTCAGAAAAGAAGAGGAAGAGAATGGTGAACTGAAAATAAAAAAGGGAACATTTACAAGGATTAGTGTAGAAGAAGGGCTCGGGAAACTTTATCGGACGCTTTTTTGCTCTCAAACCGCTCGGTATCTCTATCAATTGGCAGCAGGAATCCCAAAAATGCACAAGTGCTCTTTATATAGGGAGCGTGGACGATCCAGATCAAGCCAGATCTAACGGCCAGGAAATTTTCCCGCTTAAACCTGTCAACAACTGTCATCTCGGGCACGCGGAATGTTGCCTCAAAAGACGTGCCCAATTAATGCCAGACGTGACGGTCTGATTACGATGTGACTGTTAGATTATGTTCATACCAGCCTCGCTGGTCCTTGACCAGGACAGTGACTAGGTGACATGTGGCAGAAGTTGGTCCCAAGCCCACATAGCTACCGCTCGGTCCTGAGACTCCTGACCCTGGAAGACCAGCTTGATCAGTCACGACCAGGGTAGAAACCCATAGCCATTTCCTGAACGGTTTTTGAAGCAATCTTAATTTTCAAACCTCATCCGATAGAGCATCCCATTAGTTTTGAAAATGGGGGGCAACTGATATGCACAAAAATATTAGGTCAAAGTTAAGCCTCTCCACCTCAGCAAAGATAAGCCAAGTCATCTTGAATTTGGACTGACTACACATCTATCACGGGCTGTTACGCAAAACTGCTCTGTTTGGTCGTAAGTTTGAGCGTTCTTTCTAGATAGACCCCACATGGGGCGCCCCCAGTAGGCGTGATTGCTTGGCCAGCAAACCTCCAGGCAGTTTTCTATACCAGTTAGAAGACTAAATGGAAGGAGCAAGTAGTTTCTTAAACCAATTAGAAAACACCCCTAAATTCATGTAAATCAAGCTATAAATAGATTAGACTTCCTGATCTATAAACTTACCTTGTACGGGTGGTCTTTTGCACCTATAAAAGAGGCCACCCGCCCCCATTGAAAGGGGTCGCATTCTAAAGCTAAAGAATAGCATATTATTTTCACTAAGACACATACACCCGGTTGGTCTTACTGGTAGTGCCGCCCAACTATTGGCTCACTAGTCCTGTCGGTGATCTGCTAGTAAAGTGCATCGACGCACCCGTAGACGTAGGCTACCTCATTAACGGGGCCGAACCACATACAAACTTCATTGTGTCCAGCTCTTTCGTATATTTCTTCTTATCCAAATTTTGGCATCATCAGTTATGAAGTTTAAGTTTGAGAAATATGATTTTTTTTTTCGATTAGAAAGCCTAGGTTGTTTAATTTTTTGTTGTTATTATAAGATTTGTGAATTATTATTTAAATTGATATTATATTTGCTATGAAATCTAATTTTAAAGATTTCAGGGACCGAAGCTAGTAGTAGTGGACCCAAGGAGTTGACCGAGGAGTAAGTAGAAAGGTGAATTTCATTCGCTTGCCGAATTTGAGGTGGGTCTTCTAGATATTGTTGTATTGCAGTTCATGTTTATATACATAGCTGGCATGATATGTATGTTATGCACTTGCATTGCTGAGATGTTAGACCAAGTAGTTGAAAACTTGGTAATAAGCCGCGAAAGGCAAAAGCTGATGGGCCCGGGTGTGTGAGTTATGTATGTATGAGTTGCATTTTAATATTACATAAAAGCTGTATTTGTGTTGTGCTCTGCTGAGCTGTTTATATGCTTAAACTTGCATATTGTTTCATCTAGTTGTCGTGAGCCGTGGTTTTGCTCACGCCCACACAGATATTTTGTGCAGGTACCCCTTTTATGAAGCTGAGTTAGGAATTGCACTGCCATAGGTCTGGGATTGCTATGGGTTGCTATGGGTTGACCACAAGAGTGGTATATTGTCGAAAAATTATAAAATGCAACTTAGTTGTAACTTTTGCAAGATGTTGTAAACACTTAACTTTTAAGTTTGGTTGTGTTGGATTAGTTTAATGTATAATACATAAGATGTGTGAATATTTTAAATT
This sequence comes from Hydrangea macrophylla, assembly GCA_033977485.1. NCBI lineage: Eukaryota > Viridiplantae > Streptophyta > Magnoliopsida > Cornales > Hydrangeaceae > Hydrangea > Hydrangea macrophylla. The sequence goes on from CM066986.1 coordinate 90,770,396, forward strand.
CTATAATAAGGTGTTCTTGTATAAATCTGTTAATCACATGTTAAATTTAATATTGTTGATTAGTTGAGTTGTATTAGCAGGTGTTCTGACCACGGCAGGTCAGGGTGCCACATAGAGGAAGTACAGTGCATTGAGTCAATTCCCCAAGATTATCTAGATTTTACTAGGCTTGATGAACCTATAGAGCAATTAAATGATCACATGATAATGGAACTATTAGTGGAGAGGCAAAAATAAGAGATATTACCAAAACACGAGGATGAAGAATCTATCATCCTTAACTTTTTAGAAAACATAGAACTTGATGGACAAGAAAATTGTGAGGATAGTAATGTGATTTTGAGCAACGAACATTCTATTGAGGACGTAGACCAATGCAATCCCAAGTTAGATGATCTTCACATTCACCAAGAGGCAAGTGTCTTTTTGGATTCCTTAACTTATATGGACGATGATGACTTGGGTGCCCAAATAGACAGATTTTGCCAAGTCAAGCCCATGTCTGATCCTATACAAGTTAAACCAAAAGTCCAAATACAAAATCGCACTCTTGTATTTACGCTCCAATAGAAATTACTCCATCAAACAGGGAGGCATGTGTTTCTTATATGTTCAATTATTATTCGGACCCTTTTCTCATTGAAAAACCAAGTCCCCCTTCTGTAGTTTTTCCTTTTAAGCCGTTTGAACAAGTGCTTCCTATTTTTGCTAATGCTCTCCTAGAATTTGGTAGTAAAAAGGTTTTCACAATTCCCTCCAAACTTATATCTGAAATTAGTTGGGGGGAGATTTTATTTCCCAAGATCCTACATAATGTTCTAATTGCTTACTTGTTTTGTAGGGAGGATCCACTGAAATTTCGATTATTAATATATGATATTTATCTTGCTTAACCATTCATTGGTGGTTATGAATTACGGAGTTTATCGATTATTTTCTCTATCATTTATTGTTGCTAATAGAATTTTGCTGGTAATCTAAATTTGGACCTTAACGCCTCGAGGTGATATTCTTCCTTCTTTCGCTTTACTTTACTTGTCCATATACGTAGTTTAGAACATTAAGGACAATATTTAGTTTTAGTTGGGAGAGTAAGTCATTGTATGCCTTGTTTCTTTCTTTTTGTGCTTTAATGTCATATACATGTGCATAGCAACATGAACTTAGTAAAATTTTAAAATTTTAAACTTTTTGAATAAATAAATATGGTTCTTGTATCTCTTTTAATTAATGTAGTTAGTTATGATGCATTTATGTCATTTTTTGTATGTCATTAGTATTTGATGAACATAATTGTAGTTTGTTTACTATCTTAGTTATAGTATGTTTTATACTTTTCAATCTTCAAACTCCTTGAGAACAAGTTACAACCATGTACTTAGCTAAAATGGATTAGTAAGCATAGCTTAGATATCTTAAGAGACATGTAATAGAGACTAATAACTCAAGTGAGCATATTGAGCCTTTATTTCATTTTAGAGGGTTTTATATTTTTATTCTTACTTTTTGAAAAGCGTTGAATTCGTTGAAAGTCTCATTATTCTTTGTATTTGGCTAATCATCATAAGAGGACGTTCAGGATTTACCAAAATCTAGAGCTCTTTATTTACTGAAATGGATAAACTAATTTTCTTAGAAGATGATTTAGGCCATCTTTTGACCATACATGCATAATACAACTTTGGTCTACCTTGCTACTATTCCTTTACTTCACCATTTTAGTCTTTTATAATTGCCTTGCCTTGACAATCCTAATATCTAGACCTAACTCCAAATATGGAGTTTGCACCTCATTTCTTTATCTAGGTGTGATTGGGATGTGATGCTTTGACAAGAAATACGTCATGTGAAGAAAGGAGAATTGAAACCAAAAAAAAAAAGGAAGTGAAAAAAAAAAGAGTTGTAGGGGGGAAAAATAGAAAGAAAGAGGGATGAGTTTTAAAGATTGGAGAAGATGAGAAGTTGCAGAAAAATTGCAAATTTATGTATTCAATGTGAGTAAATACTCCAGTCACATGCTAAGACAATATTGAAAATTTTTACATTTCTTTCCCTTACAACAATACATTTCAAAGTCCTAATGATTCTACGTAAATTAGATTTGAAGTTAAAGTAATGAGAGAGTTCTCCACGGTATTTCTCTCTTCTTGTGTGAGGTATCCATTCATGAGACTGTTGCACTTAATGTAATAACCTGCATTTTCATTTAATTTCTTGTAATTGCATTTGACATATTTAAATTCAATTTGAATTTCCATGATTAATCTGTATTGTTAATCTCATTTTTATTTACAATTCTTATATGTTAAATCTGATTTCTTGTTTTATTTCATAATTAAAATTCTTTTGGGGTCAAATTGTAATTTTTACAAAAGTTAGTAATACCTGTGTGGATTTCAAAATCTGTATTTCAAAATGGTAGAAATATTTCCTTTTGACTCAATCAGTATTTTTATGAAACCAGGAAATCACTTCTTACACTAAAATGAAATTCCTGTATTTTTGTGGTGACCACCGCGCCCCGAAAATACCAGTTTATGTTCAAAACTGTCCACGCTGTGTTGAACTTCCACATATTTTGGAAGTGACTGATTGGACAATTGCTTTATTTCTAATTATGGAAACTCATCATTGGATAAGGCCTTGTTTGGTTGTTACATATGTGAGTGTGCATTGCTAGTGCCATAAGCCATATTTCCCAAACACCCCAAATTTTGACCCCTACATATCTAGCTTGGCTCTTGGAGGATCTGTGGGATGTATATGCAGTGTATATACGTAGATACATATATGCTGATCATTGTGGTTATATTAGTAATTGAAAAACAAAAAAATCAATTTGTTGAGTGAGAGAGGTGGTTCTTGGAGCCCAAGTTCCTCAAGTGATCCTCTATATATATGCTCTCATACACTTCTTCATTCACACAGCTCACAGTTTGCACACATTCTGCACTATACAAACACAGAGAGTAGAGTGAGAGTTTGCTTACAGAATTTTTAGAGAGAAAAACTTAATCCCCATAGCCAAAGCTTGGGTTTGAATTTCTTAGCTTGTAATTCTTTCTCAACACACACTTCATCTACATCTCAGTGAGTATTATTAACTCACTTTGGATGTAATATATGCTTATTTACTGTTAGTATAGCTTATTTGATAATACACCTTTGTTGATTGTACGTATGAACTTCAAAGCTAGAAATCAAAATTTTCAAACCTTAATCTAAATCCGTTTTCAGAGTTGAATATCAAAGATTATAGTATGTATTGACTATGTTTAAAGTATTGAAGCCGAATTTGTTCATATGAAAAAGTATACTAAGAATTAAGTTTTGACAACTTTTAGTTTTTCATGAAATTGGAGAGCTATAGTTTAAATCATGTTAAATTGATTATAGATTCTTAATATTCATTGAAAAACGAAGAGATCCATATATAATAAGGCTAGGTTTGGTCCAGTTTGCAAAATGGGTCTGAAAATCTGAAACAGGGGAAAACTGGGGAAGAAGACTAAGTTTCTGCTGAAGCTCGCGTGCGCAATCCGCGCGAGCGAGGATCGCGCGAGCGACTCGCGCGCGCGAGGTTGGCGTTCCCAGGCAGACAGAAAAGATTTAATAAATAAAAATGAAAATGGCCAAATCGCGCGAGCGAACCGCGCGAGCGGCCCGAGCGCGCGATCTGCCAGTTCGTGGTTTTTGTTTGTTTTGGGTTAAGGGACTGTTTGGTTCAACTTTTAAGTATTGTTAAGGTTCTGTTTGGGAATTTTATTAATACAGAATGCTATTAGTTATGTTTGAAATGATTAAGGCAATGAATTACAAGTTATCAATCCCCGTACGTTCGTTGTTCCTTTAATTCAGCGATTTACTTTGTGCTTAAGTTCATGGCATTCATGTAGGGTCAGTGGTACATGCATGTGGGTGTCAGTCAGTGGGGAAAAGAGTAATGGTCAGTGTGGAAAGAGTATTGAGATTGAGATTGAGATTGTGTGGTGGACACTCCCTGGTTATGGTGTACCAAAGTGTGACGTGTTGAGATTGCGGTTGTGGTTGTAGTTGAGATTACGGCGAGGGTATCTTTGAAATGCGACGGTGGCAAATATGGACACTCCCTGACGCCCATGGAAGCGTTAAAGTGTGTGACGCCGAACTTGGACACTCACTGGCACCCATGATAGTGCTAAAGTGTGGCCTACGGACACTCCCTGATACCCGAGTCTGGATACTGCGTGAGGTTGCTCCGGTATTTGCATGGCGGATTAGGTAGTCAAAGTGTGAGGCAATGGACACTCCCTGGTACCCCGGACCAAAGTGTGAGGCAAACTGGACACTCCCTGGCGCCCCGTTGCTAAAGTGTGGCTATCTTAGTGTTTCAAAGATACCAGAGTGAGATAGTGGGTTGTTGTGTCTGTCGAGAGAAAAGAGTAGGCAAGATGAGTGTGGTGCATTGTCTCATACACGAACATATGCTTTTGTGAATGAACGACTTTTAAGATATCCCTCGTTGTTTTATAAAATGAATTCTTCCTGTGGTCAAACGATTGCTTTTACAAAATTGAAAATGGAAAAAGGTAAATGAGTATGTTTTACATTTCAAGTTATGTTTTTAATACTCACCAGCTTCTTGAAGCTGACGACGTTGATGCGTCCTGGACATTCGTGTTCAGGCTTTTCAGGTTACAATCAGGAGGAATCTTATGACTATGCTAATTGAGAATGGCTGCCCTCGGATTGAGAAACTGTTTTATATGACATGTTTTAAGTTATGAACTGGTTTGTAATAAGGATGACTGTAATAGACTTTAAGTTATTGTTTTGTTTTAAGGCGGTCTGTGCCTTTAGATTACCCAGTGATGTAATATTTATTAAGTTAGAAAATGTTTGTAAGCCTTGATTGCTCTGCTCTGATTTTTATGTTTTGTTGTTCGACGTTTGGGACGGAACCGATCCTTCAAATTGTCGCGACCTACGGGTCCATAAAGGAAATTAAACACTTTCCTTATTTATGCTACGTCGGGGCGTGACACTTAAAAACGTTCGTTTTTTCAATTTAGATTCGTGAAGAATTAGTTCCATTGCATTTACTCTTTATAGCTTCCATATCATGAGGGATAATAAATACACCTTATTCAGAGTGATTTCATCTTGCGAGTGTAATCCAGGTGAGAGTTGAGTCAAATCTAGTGTCTTAAAAGTGTTTTAGGTTATGCGAGCTTTGAAGTAAAAGTTTTATACTTTGGTTGTCCATTCATACACGCACTTGAAGATTAATGGGTATGGAACATTCTAATGACTTTGATAGTAGATTAACTATGATGTGAGTGTTACAAGGCTAAAGCATACTAAAGAATTTTGTAATTGTTGAGCATAATTGCATTGATATAGGAAAGAGAGCTTTCTTGAAAGATTTAAATGAGAACCATAGACATGAATTTTGTGGGTAGATTCACTGTAAACCCTCACGAGACAACACTCATCCACTAGGGGGAACCTAGGGATTTAAAGGCTTGTTGCATATGCTAAATGCAATCGCGATTCCTGCGAAAGTGAGTTAGGATTTTTGTTTCTTTTGTTTTTAATTTAGTTTTTAGAGTTTAAATAAACCTTACTTTAGTTCATTACATTGCTAGGGACTAGCAATGAGCTAGTTGGGGGTGTGATTAGACATAGAAAGTGCATATTCATAACATGTTATATGGTCTTTTATGCATATTTTTATCCCCAAGTCCCTATAGTTACATGAATTTCAATGACATTGCGCTTTCATGATGTTAATGCTAAAACATGTGTATTCGTACGGTCTTATAAGCTATTAAATGCATTTGGATGAAGTGGATCTTGAAGCTTGGCAATGAATGTCTCACTATTTGTCACACAACCCTTATATATTTCATTTATATCATTTACACAAGGTTTATGAGTGTTTTGTAGGTCAAAGAAAGCATTCGTTGCTTAAAAGGTGATTCCGGTGGAAAAGAATGACAGCAACAGTTGAGAAATGGCAATTTTGACATTGAAGACTTTGGAATTGTGAATTTTCTTTAGACTTTCGGTCACGCGTCCGTAAACCATGCGTCAATCTGAGGTCCGGGCAAAGAGATATCGCAATTCTTCCATCAGTGCGCAGAGTTGTCAACTGCAGAAGAGCAGGACCGATCCTGAAAAATATGCGGGAGCGGTCCTGATCATAACTGGTCCTGGTAGTGTAGTGGGACCAATCCCACTCAGCAGATTCACCCCAGCAGCTTCTTTTTAGGTCTAGGACTCATGTATATATATGACTTGTAAATGTAATATATGCAACTTTTATCATATTTTACATATAGTAAGTGTTAGAGAGGCTATTAGAGCTCTCTAAAAATCCTAGGTTAGGATTTTGAAGGCCATGTTTGGATGCTATTTCAAGAGTTCAAGTCAATAAAGTAATTTTTCTTCATTCCAGGTTCAATTGCTCTCTATTATTTATCCTTTTAGTCTATTAATTATTGTTTAATCATGGTTTTTATTATGTTTATACTATCTATGATTGTTAGATTCAATTTTACTAAGTTAGGCTAAATCCCTAAATAGGAAAGAGCAATGAAACGGTAAATAACTTGATTTCCATGCGCGTTTTTAACGGATAGCCCTAAATCCAACGATCAACGAATGTTTAAGTAGAAACTCATAGGATTTTATGTTCTCTAATATGAATAATGTTAACGAGCATGATGTTAATGATTCTCAACTTGGATTTTCAACAGCTTGTGATCTTGCTTCATGGTTTTAGTTTAGTTAATTTATTTTCAAGCATTGTAGATTCGTTTTGGCCTTGAATCATGCTCATAAGCAATCTGCATATACTTCATAAAAAGGGGATTAATTAAAATATTTCTATATCTTTGTGCCGGCTAAAGGGTATTTTATTATTTTAATGAAACCTACACGTTAAAGGCATGTTTCTGGATGATTGGGATTGTCATATCTTTTCGTAGGCATGGAAGTTAAGGTGGTTACCGTGGATTTGTGATTTCCTAACGTTTTTATCATCTTTAGAAGTATTTAAATTTAATTTGCTACTTTAATTAATTCTTAGTTAGTCGTTAATTCACTTAGTTAAATCACTCTAGAACTTAAATTATGGTCATAATTAATTAGTAGATTCACGTAGTTAGTAAAATTCATTTATTTAATATTATTTCTAGCAATTTAATACTCACGAAAGCTTCCGTTAGTTCATAGTTTTTATTTTACATAAAGTAGTTAGAATTATTTTCCAAATAAATCATCTTTTCTTTATTTTTAATATTAATAAATTGGGTAAAGTTAACCAAGTGAAATCATATCTCTCCCTTGGGTTCAACCTAGGCTTACTAGAAAATATATTACTTGAACGATCACCTATACTTGGGTGTAGCATTAAGAGCACATAATTTTATTCATATCAGATAGTCAAATGATCCATGTTATATCCTTAATGAGCGATGGATGGGTTATATCCTTAACAAGCGGGGGATGGCGATCACTGGTAGACATTGATAAATCGTGGCAATAGATTTAACATGCTATTGTTCAAAGTGTTGTATCCCTGATATGCGGTGGATGGTATATATCCTTAACGAGCAGGGAATGGACCGACGTGGTATCCATGACATGCGGTGGATTGTATATATCCTTAACGTGCGATGGACAGAATGATGGTATATTTATATAGTAACAATTGAGCCTGTTCTTTCAGTCGAGGTGTTGGTTATCATGTCGATTATCGGTCTTAGGATAATAAGACGATAAGGGTTGAGTAATGACGTTGAATAAAGAGAAAATATTACTTAGTAGAACTATATCTTACAACTTTCATAACTTGTTATTACGTTATATAATTGGTACCTTGTGAGTTTCTATTCACTCAGCTCTCAGTAAGCTGATGGTCGTTATTGTCTGGACATTCCTGGTTTAGACTACCTTATTCTTAATAATGCAGGTGATGACGACTACTACCCTGAGGGGGAATATGCAGAGGGTGGCCCCACTGATGCTGGCTATGCCGGATAAGACTGTTACGCTGACGACTATCCTTATGCCAGCTAGAGATGGAGATTAATATTTAGTTTTATATTTCTGTCGAACTTTATTAGTTAACAGGTACTTGGGCATATGCTGTCTTCAAACCTGTTGTGATCTTGAGGACCACTCTGATATTGTAATAGATAGAACATTTATTATATTTTCAGTTTGGTTACTATTCCTGTTATTCGTTAGACTAGTATTGTGTGGTGTGGACAATTCGTGACATTCACCTGTCATACCCTATGGACCCAAAAAGGAAATATTTTTTTTCTTCCTATTTTTGCTATTTCGTGGCATGACATGTACTTTAACCCTTGAGGATAGAATTCTTCCCACATATCTAATTGTCCTGTCAATGAAGGAATTCGACATCATCTTAGGATTTGATTGGCTCACGAAGTATCATGCTAAGTTGGATTGTGCCAATAAGATGATTACCTTTTTCGTACCAGGAAGTCGACATTTTGATTTTTAGTACAACCCCTCTAGTGATGCTTTTCTCACTAGCCATCTAGCAACTATCGAGAGCTCGAGTTTGAAACTCACTATTGCACATATTCCCATAGTCCGAGACTTTTAGGACATGTTTCAAAATATTTTAGGATTGCCACCTAAGGGAGATATTGATTTTTGCATCGAATTAGTATCTGGTACTTTACCATAATCGAAGGCTCCTTATCAGATGGCACCACAGAGATGCAAGAACTGAAGAAGCAAGAACAGGACTTAGAAGATCTCAAGTTTGTTCGACTCAGCACGTCGCCTTAGGGATTGCCAGTATTGTTCGTTAAGAAGAAGGACGGAACTCAACAACTTTGTATCGATTACAAGGAGCTCAACAAGGTCACGATTAAGAATAAGTATCCACTCCCTAGAATCAATGATCTGTTTGATCAGTTGCAAGGAGTGAACACTTTTTCAAAGATTGATTTACGATCCGGATATCACCAACTGTTGGTTTGACCCGAGAATATTTCGAAGACTACTTTCAGGATGAGGTACGAGCATTATGAATTCTTGGTTGTCTTTTGGATTAACCAACGCTCCAGTGGAATTTATGGACCTAATGAATAGAGTATTTTGACCCTACTTAGACCAGTTCATTATCATGTTCATAGATGATATTCTAATCTACTCAAAGACCGAGGAGGAACACGAGGGACATGTAAGAATCACACTACAAAACCTCTGAGATAATCAATTGTATGCGAAGTTTATCAAGTATGAATTTTGGCTAAAGAGATCCTTAGAATTATGGGATTGACATACCTCATTTAAGGGATAGGAAATATAGGTCCTTTTCTTTCCTCTTTTTATTCAAAATGTATCATTAAAAATCCAAAGAAATTCAGGTATCTACTTCAAAGGAAACTTATCTAAAATTACCTATAGGTGGTAGAGGTCGAGTTATTGATGTGAGATGGATCCAGAAAAATGGGGTTCCAGTTATAATCCAGAAATAATTCGTGTATATATTTCACAGAAACGTGAAATCAAAGTAGGCGATAAAGTAGCTAGAAGACATGAAGTCAAATTTCTAGGACATGTCATCTCACAAGATGGAATAGCCGTAGACTCATCAAAAATAGACGCAATTCTAGATTGGAATATACCAACCACAGCAACAAAAGTCATAAGTTTTCTTGGTTTGGCTAGATACTATCAGAGATCCGTGGAAGAATTTTCCAAGATCGCAGCTACCGGACTGATAAAGAATAATTTAAAGTTTAAATGGAGTAACAAACATGAACTCGTTCAAGGAATTAAAAGAAAGACTGACCACGACGCCAGTGCTTGCGATACCCAAGAGTAGTGAGCAGTTTACCATTTATAGGGACGCATCACACCAAGGACTTGGATGTGTTATGATGCAAGATGGGAAGGTAATTGCATACGGATCACGACAATTGAAACCTCATGAGTTGAATTATCTGACACATGACCTCAAGCTAGCCGCGATTGTTTTTGCACTCAAGATTTGGAGGCATTATCTATACAGTGAGAAGTTTGATCTGTTTTTGGATCATAAGAGTTTGAGATATTTGTTTTCTCAAAGGGAGTTGAACACGAGGCAATGACGTTGGATGGAATTATTAAAGGACTACGATTTTATGTTGCAATATCACCCTAGAAAGGCGAACATAGTGGTCGATGCATTGAGTCGGAAACCCAGGAGGATAGCAGTAGCTTCTCTTATGGTCAAAGAGTGATGAGCGTTAGAAACTTTAGCTGAATTCGGTATTTAAGCCTCAGATCCAAGTGAAGGGCAACACTTTGGATGTCTCATGGTACAACTGACCCTCATCAGTCGTATTTTGAAGGCACGAAAGAAAAATGAAGGACTTCAGGAATGGTTCGCAAACAACGTGATAAAGGAACCAGAGAATTAGAGTATTAGCGCAGATGGAGCACTCAGATGCAGAGGCAGACTTTGTATGCTAGATGAATATAATCTTAGAAAGGATATACTGGACGAAGCTCACAAGTCACGTATGATTATTCACCCAGGAGGTACAAAGATGTATAAGGAATTGAAGAGGAACTTCTGGTGGGAAGGTATGAAACGAAAAGTTGCTGAGCACGTGTCTTAATGTCTTACGTGTAAACAGGTGAAGGCGGAACATCAGAAACCACCCGGACTATTACAACCATTACCAGTTCCCGGATGGAAGTGGGAGCATATCACTACGGACTTCGTGGTAGGATTGCTAATGTCACATCCGTCCCAAAAAATCATTTATTTTAAATCGCATAATTGAATTTCAAGAATTTTCAATGTTATTTGGAAATTGAGATGATTGGTTGAATGTAGTCAACAGAAGGTGTCAAGTGAGGACACGGTCATTCGGTAATCATTAAGGCATTCATGTGATTTAAATGATATTTAATTGATTTAACTATTATTTGAGATATCTGGTGTATGTGAATAATAATTATACATGTTTTTATGATTTTTTATAATGTTGATCTTGTTTTAGATCATTTTGAATACTTTAGTGAGAACGTAGGTGATACGTTGCATAAAAGGTAGGTTATATAGAGATTTCACGAAAATAGTTTTCGGAGCATAATTTCGGACCCAAACGGAACTTTAGCAAAAAGTTTTGCAATTTACAGTTATCACTCGTGAGGTGATAAAATGGACGTGTGCGACGTTTCGAAGGATAATTGGAAGATTTGAGAACTCGTGGGGTGGTAAATGTAATTTTTTAGAATAGTGCCTATAAATAGATAGAGATGGGAGATATTTAAATTTTCAAGTTCTATTCAAACCCTAAGAGAGAAAAAAAGGAGATTTATTTGCTATGAGCTTTGCGACGCCAATCGACGACTTTTCGTTCGTTAGTTTTTCTCCGAACTTCGTATTTGAACTCCTTGAGGTAAGAGCTTCATTTTGATACATCTTAGGCCTTATTTGGCTAAGTTTTAATAAAATATAATTTATAAATTTTGGAAAAAATCTAGTAAAACTTGTAAGAATCATCTGAAATCTGAGATCTGACGTTTAATTAGTGCCCGAGTACTTCTTTCGAAGTTTTAGAGTTTTAGCACGAGGTATGAAATTCTACCCTATGGTATATGAGAAATATACATGTTTTGATTTGAATGACAAAATTGTGATTTGGGCAAAATTCATGTGTTAATAATAGGCCCGTTAATTATGCGCGTGCTTAAATGTGAAAAACATGTCTAACTTTTATGCGAGCACATTAATTGGTTATGTGGGTTAAAGGGGGGACTTATACAATTTCATGCCGGAGTAAGCTTCTCGATGTTTGAGAATTTAGTAGCAACGACTACTGTGCATGGTTGAAGACTTGGATTTGCCAGGGCACTTGGGATGTGATGGTTGTAGACTTGGACTAGCCATTGACATCACGGTTTAAGACTTGGACTTGCCCTACCGGATGAATGCGTGTTTTTTCTGTCTATAGACTATTTTGATGTAAATTATGAGATTAAAGCATGTTTTTATCATATATGCATATGTTAGAATTTGTACACTCAGCATATAGCTAAGTAGTGGAGTTTTACTCCATTGCATGTGATAAGAAGAAACGAGAAGACTGAGGTCGATGGGACAATGGGACTATCCTTGTATATGCTTTTGTTTCCTTTCCAATTGTTGTAATAAATAAATTTAAGAAGTTAAAACCATTTGTTTAGTTAGAATCTTGGTTTGGATTTGTAGTTTTTGTAACTAGTAATAAAACTTCGGTAATTATGTTTGGAATTGTTGCAATATGAGTAATATTTAGGTGACAAACACTTTTTACAAACACATTCTATCTCTCTCTTAGGTGGTACTATGGGGTCCGGATAATTTCAATGGACCCCATAGTGCCACCTAGGAGAGAGATAGAGTGTGTTTGTAAGTGTTTGTCACCCTAGCATTGTTGGTTGCAATATAGTAGTGGTTGTGTTGGATTTGAGTTTGGATAACTAGATATTGAAAACCTGCAGAATGCATAGCAAACTGAGGTAAAACAGTCGGCTAGAAGTCTATTTTGAACCAGCTACTGCCTAAAATATTGCAAAATAGTTGACTGGGTCCTCAATGCAGTCGACTGGATTGTTAGGTTGAAATGTTATTTTCATTCTGTGAAAGAAACAGTCGACTAGGTGGAAGACCACAATCGACTGGATCGTGTTTTCCAAATGGGAGTTTCTGGGGGGTTGGGATTTCAGTCGACGGAAAGCCAGTCAACTGAGAATTTGACACTACAATTGACTGGATTGGCTATTGAGATTTTGAGGCTCTCTGTATCTTGCATTTTTCAGTCGACCGGATCTCTGATCTGTTGACTGGATTGCTGTTTTCAAACAGGATGTTTCTTCAAGTGTTTCAAATGTGCAAAACTTTTTATACTCTGAATTTTATGGCTTTTACTTATGTTTTCCGCTGCTAATTACTTTAATTGAATTTGATGAGCCTTGGTGGCGTGCCACGTGTCCTATTTATGCCCGTAGCAGGATGGGTTATGACGAGAAATGTGAGATCTTCACAGACCATAAGGGTCTGAAATACATTTTCACGCAACAAGACTTAAAAATGAGACAGAGAAGATGGCTAAAGTTGATGAAGGATTACGATCTTTCAATTGAGTATCATACCGGAAAGGCTAATGTGTAGCTGATGCTTTAAGCTGAAAGACGACAAGGAATTTAGCTGACGAGCTAACCCAGCAAAAAGAATTGGTAAAGGAGATGGAACATTTGGAGTTAGATGTAATTCTAGAGACCAATAGTGGCTTAATGATGGCAATCATAGCTCACCCAAACATTATAGATGAGATCAAGGCAGAACTGTTTAATGACTATTACTTGTGTAAAATGAGAGATGAGATATTTTTAGGAAAGCGACGGGGTTTTACTTTGGAACGCAGGGTGTTAATGCTTGAAAATTGATTGTTTGTACCGAACGTAAAAGACTTTAAAGAGCGACTTTTAGAGAAGGCCCATAGTACTAAATATTTAGTTCATCCGAGAAGTAACAAGATGTACCGGAATTTGCAAGAGAACTTTTAGTGGAGAGGAATAAAGTGGCAAGTTGCTAAGCTTGTTTCAGAATGTTCGGCATGTCAACAAGTTAAAGTAGAAAGGCAAGTACCTACAGGACTACTACAACCATTACCAGTGTCAGAGTGGAAATAGGATGAGATCACGATGGATTTTGTTTCTTAGTGCAAAATGTATTTTAATATATAAAAATATTTGTTTGGGGTCAAATTATAATTTTACAAATATAGAAAATACCTGCTATGGATTTGAAAATTGTATATTTTTTAATACAACTCGTAATTTATTTCCTACGCTGATAAAATTTTCTGTGTATTTTTATTTCAACCGTAAAATACCAGTTTTTATTTTAAGGTGCGAGTATATTGGAATATGGGTGAGGGAGCACGTTAGCTCAACCTCACCAGATGATCTCTTGTTTACTTGGAGCCCAAATATTGTCACAGTATATGTACATCTCTCAATTCTCTACGAACTATCTTCTCTATCTCTCAATTTCTCTCTAATTCTCTCCATTCTCTTGTTCTCTCAACACACAGATACACACACACAAACATTATATACACACATACACACACACACACATACATAGTTATATATAATACCAAAATCAAGAAAGAGAACGAGAAGAAATTCAAGACGACGAAATTTATGGCGGTTTTCTCGGCGTGCTAAATTTATGTCCAATCACCTCTGTGAGTATTAAAAACTCACTCCCCATGTGTATATATGTATATTGCTATATATAGAAGTGTATATACGTATATATATATATATCTATGAAATCACCATTAAAGCTTTGAAAATGGAGTTTTGTGAAACTTAACCAAAATTAATTTTGTGAATTGAGAATGAAAGATCTTAGTCCTGATCAGTTGTGGTTCGAATACTATGAAGTAATTCATCTGTATCGCGATGTATTATTGATTTTAAGTTTTGTCACTCTAACTTTAATCCCAATTATCGAGAGATACAATCTATATTAGTTTTATCTAATCACATATTCGTAATCTATGTGAAAAAATGAAAAACAAATCCATATATTACATGATATGTTTGAGACAGAATTCTGAAGTGGGTCAAAATACAGTTTTGAAATGAAAACAGGGGAAAAACGAAGAACTAGACGACTTTGCTTCATCTCGAGCGCGCAATTGCTTGCGCGACACCTCGTTCTCGCGGCCCACTCGCACGACCTGTTCGGATTTGGACAAAATTGAGTTTTTAACAGATTTTATGCAAAGAGCCTAATCGCTCGCGCGACCCCTTGCTCACGCAGCCCGCGCACGCGATAAGGTATTTTGGGCAGTTTGTTTCTTTTTCAATAAAGGACTGTTTGGAAAATGTTTTGAAAGTTTTAAGGAACTGTTTTGAAAGATGTACTGTTTCAAAGGCTTACGTTTAAGTACTGGATTAATAAAAATGATTAAGACTGAGATTTATGTTCGTACGGATATTCAGCCTTGTGATTAATAAATGATGTTACGAGTCATGATTGACATGTATGATAGGATCGAGGTTGAGTCGACATACATGTTTTGTGAGAAAGTGTGAAGAGAGTAAAAAGGGATTGTGTGTTGGTATGGGTTGCCTCTATGGACACTCCCTAGTACCCGAGTTCCGGATACTGATCGAGATTATCTCTGGTGGTAGTACTATAGTGTGATGCCATGGATCGAGGCAGTAGATATCGCGATGATGTGGTTTTAGGGTACATTTTAATATGACGGTGGCAAATTGGACATTCCCTGGCACCCGTGGTAGTGTGCTATAGTGTGTGACGCCTCTACGGACACTCCGTGATACCCGAGTTCCAGATACTGATCGAGATTATCTCTGGTATGCCGTGGTGGTAATACAGTGACACTTCCTAATACCCGAGTTTTAGATACTAATGGAGATTGTCTCTGGTATGCCGTTGTGGTATTATAGTGTGATGCCGTGAATCAAGGTTGATTGGACATTCCCTGGTACCTGTTGTACTATAGTGTGGCTGCCCAAGTATTTCAAGGTACTAGAACGAGGAAGTTTGGATGATGTGATCTTGTGTTTTGTCGAGAGAAAAGAGTCGGTAAGATGAGATATTACATTGTTCACGCACGGTCACATATTCATTTGCTTATTGTTTTCCCGTGGTTATAATAGTTGAAGTTGGCACCTTGAACTATTGTTTTAAAGTTTAACTAGTAAAGTTGTGTTATATGCTTATATATACATTGTGAGTACATGTTTATTTTAGTTACCAGCTTGCATAAGCTGACAGCGTTGATGTGTCCTGGACTCCATATCCAGATTTTCTTGGTCAGGAGCAACCAGAGTATTTCGATTATGCTAGTTAGAGGCAGGAGACTTTCCAGGAGGGCATTTTTATATTTCTTATGCTTTTGAATTTTGGAGATGTAATAAGCACTTCATTAGATATTTGAATAAGGCAGTTTGTGTCTAAGGCAATGACTGATGTAATAGTTTAGTAAGTTTTTTTATTTGGAGCTTTATATTTAATAGTATCTTTGACTTTTAGAAATGCTATTAAGTTATTTGTTGCAGGGACAATTGGTTACTTACACTTGTCATGACCTACGAATCCATAAAAGAAATGAAACACTTCCCTGATTTATGCTACATCGGGGCGTGACAGACCCGATGTGGCCTCATAGAGGGCTAAGCAATCCATAACCTTCTAACACTCAAAAATCGTAGCCTTACAAAAGAGGAGACTGTCAATCGCAAAGAAAAGATGAGTAAGCGCAGGCCCCCCACGACAAATCCGGATACCGAAAATGTCCTTCCTTCTTTTCTCCCCCATGAGGCACAACGAAAGAACCTCAACATATAAAATAAATAAATACGGAGCAAGCGGGTCACCCTGCAAAAGACCTCTCGATGTTAAGTTAATACAACTCTACACGTGTCGTCTTGAGGTACAATTTCACTCCAACCCTCCGCTTTTAGATATAGTATATTGATAATTAAATTTATATTGATATATGAGAGAATATTTAAGCTAAAACTAAATAAAAAGTCAGATATGCTTTGTTGTGGTTTGAGAAAGTAAACAATATAATGACAAAATAGACCTATTTAATTAGTAGGATGATAATATGCATTTCATTTACTGTTTATGTCACTTCATACGTAAAATTAGTGTAATTTTGGTTAATCATTTGTAGTATCTTCCTCTTCGTTTACTCACTCTGTAACACCCGTACCCGGAAAAGAAGATTAGTAGGATATTCATATGTGTTAATTATTGACAATTAAAGCATAAGATGATTTAAGGTGGGGTTATGAACCCACATATAAAAAGGTGTTCAGATACGGACATAGATGAAAGTCCTGTGAAAGGCAGGACTGGTATAAAAATAGGGCCCAATGAGGGTCTAGTTGATAAAATTTGCATTTAGATGCTATTATATGTTGATATGCATATTTATTTAAATGTTTAAAGAATATATTATGTCTTATGTTAGGTAAAAGGGATTAGTTTGGGTACCCATGTGAGGGCGTATTTGAATACAATTCATAATTGGTAGGTTTAATAGCAACCTCATAATTTATGTGGGACCGCGTTTGGGACTCATGCGGGACTTAGATTAAATCCATTTAGAAAAGGTGGTAGTTAATGTAATTAACATGGGGGTTTCATAATAAAGCTTAAAGAAAGTTGGGGGAGGTAAATAGGAATAGAGGAAAGTTGTGACAACACATATGCATGTATAGCATATGTGTCTCAAGCACACAAACACAGCTGGGAATTTATAGAAATAAATGAATCAAGAGCTCTCGACGAAGACGATGACGCTCCGACGACGTTTGTTGTTGTATCTTCGCCGTTCGACGATCGTTTTGCGAACCAAGACCATTTTCGGACTCGTGGAGGTAAGAGAATCAAATGTATGTCCTTTATTTTCATTTTCAGTAACGTTTTTCCAGCGACCGTTCTTAATGGGCAACTCTTAATATGTACAAACTATGTAGAATTGATCCTAGAACAAGAGTTCGGTTTGAAACTAGCATGAAATTGGATTCTAGGAGCGTAATTGGTTAAGAATCGAAGATATGAGTGTTCTAATCCCAAAATTGGGTGTTTACTTATGTTAATGTGATAATTGTTAGTTTAGAACGCTTAATTCATGCATATGTAGCTTTATTATGATGAATTTGGGTAAAGCATGTCAATGTTATGAAATTGCTATACTTATATGTTAAGTTGCTTAAATACTTTATGTGGATCAAAGTGAAGTCAAGTAGTGGTCACCATTTATAGGTCTCATATGTAAGGGATAGTAAGCCCTCAAGAGAAAAGGGCGTGGTGACGACCATAATGAAATGTCGGTGATGCTTTCGGGGTTACAGAGTGCGTACGTTGCGCTATATATGCCCAAAAGTGAGAAAGATCTAAGGTGAGAAGGATCTGGGGGTGGTGGCTGGAGTTACTTAACTTTCTAGAGATCATTTTGTTGATGTTTATAATGATTGTTGCATATACACGTTGAACATTCCAATAGCATGATTAGTTCTCTCACTAAGCGAATGTTTAAATAAATATATATTTTATGTTGTGGTTATTGAATAACCATTACAGGTACCGAATGAGAGAAAGAGAGGAAATGATTTGTATAACGTGTTGGGCGTGGGAATTGTGTATATGTAAATGTGTCCATATGTTTGGGTGTTAAATTTGTGGTTGTAACTTTTGGTTTAAAGATGTGTAGTTAACACATGCATGGGAACTCCTTGTAATATGTCAAGTCTTGCCATGGTTGGTTGTGATATAGATTGTAGAATTCCTTTTATAGTCTAGAAGTTGTGCATGTGAAGGGAGACTTGTTGAATGGAGTGGTTCTTTTTTATGTAACATCAACTTGGGCTTCCTAGTTCTTATATTGGGGAACTTGTGGTATGTTAAAATGTGTATTTTTGATGCAAGTTAATGATCTTAGTTGGAACCAAGTTTGTGTTATTATCTTGGGTTAAAACGATTCTTAGTGTTTGAGTGGACTTATAAATACTTTTGAGATAGTTTTTGAGGGGCCCATGAAGTTTGGTTTGGTTTGGTGGTGTTTTAGACTTGTAAAGCAGAAGACTGTTCTACAAAACTCGAATCGATCTGGGTTAAAGGGCGGATCAATCCAGAATTTTGGGAGGACATTCTGTAGAAGAAAAACTGAGATGGATCGATCCGGGCTAAAGGGCGGATTGATTTGCTTGCAAATTTCACAGCACGTCGACTTTTACAGAAATGTGCATAATTCTTTTTAGAGACCTCGGATTCGCACGTCGTTTTTTGCGTTGGAATTAGGACTCAAAGATCTATCTTTTGGTGTAAAATTTGGCTATATTTTATTTATGAAAATTTTACCCTTGAGGCTGTTTTGTATCAATGAAGTTCTTTTATGTTGTCTAATTAATGTTTATCTAGTAATTGGAGGTTGATATGGTGTTTGGGCTTCGTTACACGTGTCCTAATCCGCCAGAGGCGGGTTGGGGTTTGACACTCAAACACTATTTTTTATCGCAACTATCTCGTGCAAGTGCACAGGGTCATACTGGGCTTTGGATTGAGTTAGGCCAGGCTGGGCTCAAGACCAAAGTGTGTCTTTGGGCTTTCAGACTGGGTCGAGCTTAGGAGGGGGAGGCATTGGCCCACCCCAAGGCCTACGAGTAGAAATTTTGTTCGCATGTATGTTAGGGCTAAATATTGAATGTATGCAACCATGGGTGGACCCACATAGTAGTCAGGGGTAGAACATGCTATCCCTGGATTTTTGAAAATTACAAAATTACATGTAATAATTTGTAGATTTTAGAAATAGGCTCTTTTAAATTTCACACAGGCCCCCCTTGAACTTCTAAAAACTATAGATTTACATGTAATATTTTACAAGTTTGAGACACAGACCCTCCTGCACTTTTGAAAATTCTAGACTTAAATGTAATATTTTGCAAGTTTTACATATAACCCCCCAAAAATTCCATGATTTACTCCAAATTAGGGGGTGTTGAACCAATTCTATCTACAATTCTATCGTTTTACACATAATTACGTATAGGTAGACCAAAAAAATTTTCCTAGGCCCCCCTGACCAAAAATCCTGGGTCCGCCCCTGAATGCAACTGTTGCATAATCTTACATGGTATCACAAACCAATAAGGCGCATGCATTAATCCACTTGGCCCCTCTATTTCTATGGTCCAACTCAGCAAAAAACTAATCCAACTCAGCTGATTTAAAATCTTGAGAGAGGGGCTAAAATTCCACATAATATCCCTGTGATACCCAAATTTGCTCGTATGTCTGGTCCAGGTGTGTGTACTTCCTGGGGGTGCAATTTGGAACGAAAATTCCGACTTTGACCGATTCCGTTTCCGAAATATTCTGATTTTGGCAACTAAAAAAAAATTCCAAATTCCAAAAAATTTTGAAAAAACCGGAATGGAATCGGAATCATTTTTAAAATTCTGAAAATTTCTGAAATTATTCAGAATTAATTCCGACTTATATATATGTAATATACATAGTTATTATACTTATACATAAACTTAGCTAATTGTCTAATCGTCTAATACAAAACAAAACAGACTTCACAATTATAGGGGTGGGGTCTTTGTATAATTTGTCTAGAATTTTGTATTACAAAAAAATTACAAAACTTACAATATTAGGTTTAGAAAGTAGACACCACAACCCACTCATTCAGTCTCACAATTTTATTATCCAAGTTACGGTTCAAAATTCACTCATGCGTCGCGGTTGCTGCTCCTCGTCACCATCATTGCTGCTCACTCCTGCTTCTATGCCTGTGCTGCTGGTTCGTCTCTCTCTCTCTCTCTCTCTCTCTCTCTCTCACCCTTGACCTCCTAACACTCTTTCTCTTCATCTCTGTGAAGTGGTTCCTTTATATATATATATACTAGTTGGAGTCCCGCGCGTTGCGTTGGAAACTTAATTCTGTCATTTCCTAGGGTTAAGTGATTGTTAAAAGCATACAATAAGATGTTATATGGTTAGCTAGGAAATTGTAAACAAAGCTATTTGATCTATATAAATTTGGGTTTCAGTCAAATGAAATCAAAGCAATTGTACTTTGATGCCCTCCTTGCACGTAAGACGGGGAAAGTTGTAACTCATATTTTGAATATGATACTTTTACCCAAGATATTCCCCATGCTGAGACCTCTATATCCCCAACTATGAGGCAACAATTAGGAGTTGAAATGAAAAACAAGAGAATTACTAATACTATATTTTTTTTGGGCAGTGGTTCTTCCCCAACTCCAAGACATCAGGGAAAACATACCTTCGAGCAATCTAAGATCCCTAATACAAAGTGTTCCAGCATCACTTCCAGAAGCCAGTATACAGCTAGCCAGCCTAGCCAAAACAAGTAGGAGAGAAGTCGTTGAAAGCTGCATTTATGCATGTGAAGAGAACTTTGTTATAAAATTTTATATACCTGTTCCATCATATTACGTTGGCATATGTATTGTGTGCCTTTATAGAAGCTGTTGGTGTCTTCCCTAAACGGGTATCTCATATTGTGATAGTTCCATCCACGGAGCACGAGGCAAATACATAAGGTTCTGTAGGACTCTATGTTGCACCAGATGTGGGTTCCCATAAAGGAATAGAATTGTTGCAGTCTGCTTGAAGGTTAAATGGCAAACCAGAGCAACATACCATTTATATCCTTTTGGAAAGAAATTCAGATCAAGAAATAAAAGAATCATCAACCAATACCAGATAGAAGCCTACCAGCAACAAGAGGAGTCCAATCTATAGCATATCCTTCTTCTTTGTGGCTACCAACCCCTCCACTAACCTCAGTTTTCGATTCTGCCAAAACAGTTAGATGAGAGCTGGAGTCCCATATCTGCATGTGGGTAATATTTATTGCATCAGATTAAGATTATGAACTGGTTATGAAATCCATAGTCAAGAACCCAAAAAAGCATATTTTTGTTTTAACTAATTTCATCAATTTGATGTGTCAAATGCAATGTTGAAGTTGGTACATAATTCATAATGAATTCCAAGGCATATATATAATATATGAGTTATGAAGTCCTAAGCTAACCATGCTGATCCAAGAAAAGAAGGTGAACAAAGAGGGAGTAAAAAAGGGGTGAAATGTCATCGCTGAAGTTTCCAAAGACCGCAACACATTCAAGTTTTCTTATAGAAACCCAACAAAAGGTTTTTTTTAGCAGAAACAGCGAAAATAGGCCAAAATTTTTTAGCCTACATAGCCGAAGGTAATAAATGGAGGAAAGTTTGTAGAAGCTAAAACACAATGAAGGTTTTTCTTTCTAGAGACACACCCCATTTTTTTGTTTTTGTAATTTTTTTTTTTGTTTTTTAACAATAGAATTCATGTTGAAGAGCTGGCACTCAACAATGAATGGTAAGCGTAATCAAATTCCTTCTAACATTGGGTCGCAAAACCAATTGGTCAAAAGAAAGTTTGTAAAAACTGAATGACATTAATTTGTTTTCATGGAAAGCAGGTTTTTTTTAAAGGAAGATAATGGCTTATTTTTAGATGAGATTCATTGATAATGGTGAATTTGTAAGTAGAGAGTCATTGAAGACTGAAACCATAGACCTAATCAACTTCAACATATGATAGCAAAATCATAGAGATAAATCGAAATGCCTTATCCACGAGTTGATATTCATCAAAGATCGAATCATATATCACATTTACTTTAAAATGGATGTATCATTCAAGTCTTTCAGCAAACTTTGTCCGCTGCAATCAATCTTCATCAACCTATAATCTTCTGTATGGCTGGTTAGTAAATTAAGCATACCTAAGGTGGAAGCTGATAGTAGTAAGAGAAGCAAAGAAGATGCTGTAAATGTTGTTGGTGCATGCTTAATGTATGCTGTATGGACTCTACTTGATAGATTCAATAGTCCACATCCAAAATTCAACACCTAAACAAGGGTGTGAGATATGGTTTGGCCATTTGTGGATTACTAATAGTCGACGTAAAAATAAGTCAGATTTCTTCCTTAAGTAATGTTTGGTTAGTGGATTTATATGGGGAAAAAACGAATGGAAAACGAACCCCTTGTGTTTTCCTATGTTGTCCTCCATGCTTAAATGACACCAAAAGTCATTAGAATCTTAGATAAGACGAAATCCAATTTTTTTATTGTGTTCTGTTTGATTTTCGTTTCTCTGTGCATAGTAAACATTCAGCAACTCTATAGTCTCTATGCACTAATTTTTGTGTAAAGTGATTTTTTGGTTGGTCTTTTTGTTGCTCGCTGTATTGGGATATTGGTACTCTTGAGTTTGTTGTTTGTCTATAAAATTCGGGAAAAAAACACAAAAATGAACAAAGTATTGTATATCTTGTGGTGTTATTTGTTTTTCATGTCAAAACAACATTGTGGAGTAAACAAGTAGCAAAGCAATCGCACAGAAGCTACTTAAAAGTTGAAACACATGATGCTTAAACACAATTTGAATGAAGGAATTCCGAAATAAAAAGCATCAGCAAGTCCTCAACCGAATTGTGGTAAGCAGAACATGTACAGATCCCTAACACACAAGAGGAACCTAGCACGAAACTGCGAATTAACTTTTTCAAAACATGACAGAAGAATCAATAACTTCCAAATAAAATTGGAACCACTCTAAAGACTTACAAGTAGAAACCTACTAAAAAGAATTAATGTATACTGTTGAAAACAAGTAAGAAAAGGAAAAGAAAATAACACACCAGGAGATGGGCATATTATGTAATTGCTGAGTATCAATTTCCGCTTTTATCACAAGGATAAATGCCCTGCAGCTAAAAGTATACAATAGACGTATGGAACGTTCAAAGAAAAAAGACATGGGCTTATATAGGTTCACTTAGGCACTTGCACTTATAATGGGTCATAGTTCCGGGGTCTAAACATAATTAACTCTCAACATTTATTTAAAGTAGGGGATCTAATTATAACTAACTCAGTATTTATATGAAGTGGGGGACCTAAGTCTAATTTTTTTAGTACCGCAACAGCTGTACCATAAAAATTTTGGGATGCTAGAATGAATTTAACTACATACTTCCCCAAGATTAAGAAGACGTAATCTTAAGTGTTGCCCAAACAAAGAAGCTGCAATATACACATACATCCATCACAAAATATAAGCCAGGGTATCTATCGAATTGAAAATAGAACATACCCAATTCAAAATTTTTGATGATTTGTGGAAATAGAAATTCGGAAAAGAGATACTATGAGATTTCTAAATTGTGTATTCTTCCCATGGGCCACGGTCGTGCCCTTCCATCTCTTTGGGGCTACATTTGGGAACTACATGTCGAGTAATTGCGAAGCAACAGAGATGAGAACACCACTGTCTCTGGGGTGGGAACTTCTGAAGCTACTTGGAAGTTAAAAGCACTATCTGCCAAGTTTTCCCCATCAATTAACAAAAACATATATTTATATGTATGAGGAAAAATCAAAGTATATGTAGTCACCTATATATGTTGTTGCTTCATCCTCTGGATTGTTGTCCAGGGCATTCTTGTGATGCCTCATTCCAAATCTGCTGAGACCAGCAGGTCTCTATTCCTTGAGATAACGAAACCACGAAACCAAAGAAATATCAAATCATGTAGTAAAAGGGTGTAAAAACCATGCACACAAGTCTGTAACTTACCATGTAGGATATCGATCTACCAGAACCTGCATTTTGGTGACCACCCATATCAGGTTCTTTTTGCACATCTCTGGGGTTGAACCAAAGCCATCACCCAGCAGTCCAGCAGTCTTTACACGGTGAAGGGATGTTTCCTGCAGAAGGGACTCAAAATTGTTAAGTAACCAGCATTTACCTGCTAATACCAATTTTGGTACCATTCACCTTGGAAGGGGCCTGTGCATTGGCTTTAACCTGCAAACTCCCAGAAGAAGCAGATTTTGACTTAAGCCCTCACACATCCGCATTTGATGGCACACCTCCAAGCTTGCCGGATGTCTTTGCACCAGAGTGTGGTGGCGGAGAAGCAACCAGGTAGAAAGCAGAAGTAGCAGCAGTGGCAACCATGATGAGAAAAATAGATACAACTGGTGAGTCAGACAAAAACAAAGAAGTTAAGGCAGGCTTTTAAATTTTAATTAAATGTGTTCTCAGCGAATTGAAACTTGCAAAGAGTGGGTGCAAAGTGTGAACTATTCACCAACACACAATCACTTTCCTGGGGGTGCCTGTTTGCATGTAATTACCAGATCAGAACTTAAAAGTAAGATTTTTGCTTTTTCTATTTTTTTTTTTCAAATTCACTGCATGAACAATTGAAATTTACAGCAGAACAGACTTAACATATGAGCTTAAAAAAAACTATTGTGCTATTAAGAAATATCAAAACCCAAACACAAATAAGTATACCCTAGTTCCTCAAAATACATACCCTTTTTGGTTGCCGAGAAAATGGGAATAGATATCATGATATTACATTTTTAAATCTTGGATGTTGACAACAGGAACGTTTCAGAACACAAACTTGAAACTTCCCTCAGCTCAGCCTCATACCATTGATTAGATAAAATGAAATCCAAAATAATTCTCTCTTTCTTTGTGTCGTCTTCTCGGCAACCAAAGGACGGGCTAACGGAATTATACCAAATAAATAAATAAATAAATAAATAGAAAATAGAAACATGTCAACACGATCGCAAAATGGAAGCAGCTATTAAAAAAAATTCCATCTCGTTGGGGCTACATTTGGGAACTACATGTCTGAGTAATTGCAAAGCAACAGAGATGAGAACATCACTGTCTCTGGGGCAGGGACTTCCGAACCTACTGGAAGTTAAAAACACTATCTACCAAGTTTTCCCCATCAGTTAACAAAAACATATATTTATATGTATGAGGAAAAATCAAAGTATATGTACTCATCTAAATATGTTGCTGCTTCATCCTCTGGATTGTTGTCTAGGGCATTCTTGTGATGCCTCATTCCAAATTTGCTGAGACCAGCAAGTCTCTGAGTTTGTTCTACAGTGTGTGAATGAATTGCCACTCAAATTCAAAAGCCCAGTTGTTTCCGTGGGTGACTGATCATTTTGATCCAACGAAGAAGGCGAAGCCTGATAACCGTGAGCATAATTGTCATTAGAATTTGACCTTTCATCCATTTTTGTTTCATAAGCACTTTCTGCAATCTGTGTGTATGAATATCAAATTTAGCACATTGTCATGAAAAAACCTCGTGTGCAGATAAAAATTTAAAAAAATAATAATAATACTAAATAAATGAAATGAAATAAAATGAAATCGTTTGAGGAAAAGGTATAGAACCTTCAAAATGACTAATTTTTCACATGAACTTGTCAACTGTGAACGCAAGGAGAACCATGGGAGTAAATTTGCAAACAACATGGATGCTAACCTCATTTATTATACTTGTAATGAGAAGAGTATATGCACTATTTGGCATTAAAACTAAAACGACCATCACCGACAAATCCATGACTTGAGGAACAATTAAATTAAACTACATTAAAGCCTAAAATGTATTGGCCATGTAATTTTGGTAAAATACTTGCATAGGGGGGAACTTCAACAATCTAGGTTATAAGGAAGTGTTAGCCTGGGCACCTCTCGACTGCATATTTGAGGGTTTTTTTTTAAAAAAGAAAAGGGGAAAAAAAAGGGAGAGTGCATTACACCACTTCTTATTAGACTTCATCTAACTCTTTTTTTTTTAGAGAAAGACTTCATCTAACTCATTGATCAACTAAGCTTAAAGACTTCTTTCTGTGTTTTTTGTGTTTATACTTCTCATAAAGGTCTCTTCTTCTTTCTCAATTTTTTTCAGCAAGTGCATCTAGACGAATACTTACAAGTTGTTTGAGTAATAGTTTGCTTGTATTATATGTTTTTTGCAAGAGCCATAAAACGTAAGGTTATACAAAATATCAATGGAAAAATTTTAGAAAACCAGTAGATATTGCCTACAAACTTCTTTTTGGAAACAATGGAAATTTAGTTACAGCGAATTCAGCTAGTTTTTGTAATGCAAAATCAGTAATTCATACAAACGCCTTATAAAATGATATTAAGAACAAACTTGAGAATATGTTGGAGGTATCTTAAACCGCAGTCAAGTCACCCTATAAAATTCCACATACAAAAAACACTAATTAGCATAGAACAATCCCTCCTGTTCTCCCACAAGCGTCAACTATAGATGAAAACTCACAAAAAGAGTGGCTTTACAATTTTAATAGTGACCCATATCTATTGAAGGAGGCATTTAGAAACCTCTAAATTTATGTAAGAAAATTACAATGTTTTTGTTTCAAAAGCTTCTAAAGCGGTAAAGCCTAAATCAACAACTCCTATACACCAACCCTTAGCCTAACAATAACATCTTAATTTGCTATAAGTTAATTTACTGAAACCATCAACTTAGTCAGAACCAATTCCCAGAGTAGACATACTTAATTATTTTCGATGATGAATACAACACAAGTGCTTAAACTGGAGAAGATGAAACCTGCAGAACATTAAATAAGAAGAGGATAAACTAATTATGTCAAATAAGAGCCGTTAATTTGTACTTGAATAAAGTTGTTTGTAGATGTTTATTTGCCTGGTCTTTGTTATGATCCAACTCTTTGATAGGAGAAGTTTTTGGGTACCTTAGAGGTACCACACGAAATACCTCAAATTTCTCCTTTCACTGAAATTATTGAATTAACATGACATAAAATAAGTGAAATTGACAGTAAGTGCAAAGAATGCTAACGTGCAATGGAACAGAAATCTCTATAAATCGAAGCGACTGTCTAATCAAAAATCTTAGACGCTGATCAAAGCAGACACCACACCGGAGGAGTAACGAAGAAGAATCAAAAGGAAGAAGAAGAATTAAAGGAAAAAAGTGGAAAGGGGGAAAAAGGGAGTACCACCTGCTTCAATCACGTAATTCACGTAATTCCCACTTTTTTAATCATCCCCAGCATCAGTTAAATTTTATTCCATCATATAAACAGATTAAATGTGGGAAAATTAGTGTATTCTCAATTTTCCTTCAAAGTTTTGTCAATAACCAAACAGAAGGTAATTCCTAACCAGAAGAATCAAATTCAAAGAGCTTTGTTTCGATGTTCAGTTGGGAACGAATTTAAAATGGGAAATTACAAATTGAAAGGGCTTGGTTGGATACCCCCAATCAGAAGAAGCAAGAGTGGACCTAAAATGCATCTTCTTGAACCAATGTGCGAATTGAAGTAGAAGAGTAAACAAAAGAATAGTAGGGAGAGAGTAGTACCTTTTCGATGGTCAATGTTGGGAGCAAACGACGCTACCTGATTCGAGTATTGTGTTAATCCACAGTAATGAATTGTAGTTGTATAATGACCATCTAAGACTTGTATAAAAGCATTTTCAATTAATAAATTTATTGGTTTTAATGTCAGTATAATAGACTAAATGTATTTATAATTGTCTCCTACATTCAAGTTATTCATTTAATATGATATAGAGTTCGATAAATATCAAGGAAAAATTATATAAGGTAATTTATGAAATCTAGAAAACAATAAGCATTCGTAAGCTAACTAAACAAATGGCCTCGATAATATAAGTTAATACAGCAGGAACATACATTTTCCTTAGCAAAACTAAGGTGAAACGTAACTTGGATTGAAATACATGCACCTATACATATGCATTAATTAAGGCTGACTACGGTAAATAGTTATTCCACCTACTTCACCTTTCCCATGAGCAAGCTGAGCAGATTAAAGGAAAAGGGTTCCAAAAAAGAGCCGTATAAGTTAATTGAATAACAAGAATCAGCCTATTCAGCTTACCCGTAAACAAGTGGGATGAGCAGCTTTTGTTGTGAGGGATTCTGATCAATCTTGGAGGCAGCAATGTGACGCCTGAAAGAGCGTTAAAAATAGCAATAAGGGTGGGAAAATGGAGGCAAGATGAGTTTTTAAAGTAATGGCAACAGACAGCAGATAAGCAGATTTGCATACAGTTTGATCTAAATTGTTATTAAATTAATCACATACACACATCTTAATCAGTTATTTGAAAAGATTCTTATTTCACCAATGAAGGCAATATCTTAGGCATTTTGAGCAAACAACAAAAGACTCGTAATTTTCAAAATCACTTGTAGGGCTCAAGAACCCATGAACTTGCTGTTGTCTCCCTTATCATAGTTATTTTGATACAGACTTATTGCAACCTTTCAAGTTCCAATAACTTACCTTTATTTGCCTACAAAATTACTCATCCGCCAAAGAATTCTCACCATGTGTTAATTGTTTGTTGTCACTTTCCTCTTATTAAGACTTAGATAGACAATCGTATGATTTATTTTCCTTTTGTTTTGATTTACAATAGGGTTGAAGCCTTGAAGTTAAGCTGGTAGTGAAACATTGGGGCCTTTATTTTAGGGATATATGTATTTTTTAGGAATAGTTATATATAATAAAATAAAATAAAAATTTAGGAGTTACTAATAGGGCCATTTTAAAGGCAATACTTTTTTTTATATATAAGAGAATGTGATATTACATGAGAGTTATTAAAAAAAATGGGTCTAAGTGTTTTGGGGTGTTAGTGTATTGGGGCCTTAGATGGTTGCCTAGCTGGTCTAATGGTTGATCAGCCAACCCTATATACGACTCAATCCATGATAGATGTTAAAAAAAAAAAGAAAGGAAAAAAGAAGCAGAACAAAACACGAATGGCATTTGTTCTGCTCTTTTGCACTAAAATTTTCCCAATTTAAGCAATTAAGTGTGATTCAAGCCCCTTAAGTCTAAGAAGATGTTTTGTGTGACCGTCATACTTATTTCGCTACTAGTGTGCTTGATTCTAAGTATTGTGTTAATCCACAGTAATGAACAGATCATCATAGTAGCCGCACACGATGTGACGGTCACGTAGGATAATTTCTCACTCATTCATTAGTGTAACCACTAATTAACTACACCAATTATCGTTGTAATACATACTACATAAATAGACAAGGGACATGCACGTATAGATTTGAGGAAGTATAGCTGGCATAGCAATAAAAAAAAAAACAAGTATAGTTGGAAGATACGTTGCTAGATCAGACGTTCAACCCAAAAACTGAAATCATGTTGATTTTCTGTAAAGTTAATATGAAAATGGCAACTTATATTTCAATCACAATTATGTGTTTGTTTGTTTTAACAATATGTTGGAGACTAAAGAGAAACTGGGATTTTCCTATTTTAGGAAAGTAAATATTGAAGGGGAATACAGTAAAGTTTGCTAATTGTTTAACAGAAGTATAGTTTATACATTATCAGTCAATCTCATACGCAAATTTCAATTGTAAAGTAAACTAATTTCATAACCCCCAAAATCACAACAATTGCCAGCTGAAAATGGCAGGAGAAAAGAGGTAGAATTTCTAGAATATTACCTCAGACATCCACGTTTGAAATTTGTAAGTCTGAAATTTGCTGGAGTTTCGCAGTAACTTAAGAGAACTCTTCCCTGGGAAAAAGCCCCAATTCGGCAATTCTGAATCTTAGAACATAAGAACCCTAGAAGTAGAGAAGAAGAATCCAAAGGAGAAAGAAGCTAGAAGTAAAGAAATAAAATAAGAAAGGTAGAAAAACAAGCAGCGGCTGCTTGTAAATCTGCCATGTCTTCTCCTGCCTCCACCAGCAGCTTTCCAAGAGGAATTGCAGACGACGAGCAGCTGGAGGTCCCAATTTTTGAAGCGACGCAAACACAAGAAGAGAGAGTAGAGGCAATTGAAGGCGGCAAAGAGAGATCCAGTTGAAGGTCGCTTTTTTGGAAGCACCGCAGCGAGAGAGAAGACTCACTTGAAAACAGAAAGAAAAGCGAGAGAGAGAGCGGCAGCACCGAAGCAAAACGTGGAGTGCTGAAAACCTTGCTTAGTGTCCGTTTAAGCACAGTAGGTAAAATGACTAAAGTAGGCTGAATGACTTGTGTAAAGTCGTTGGCAGATGAGTAATTTTAAAGATCAATAAGGGTAAAATAGGAAGTTCATATTTTTTGACGTGCTTGATTGTTCGTTCTTATAATATAATAGATATATATATACGAAAATTCTCTAAAGAGGGCGCCCTCTCTTTAATAAAGAGAGGACCTCTGTTTTGGCCGTCGGATCGTGTTTTCATTAAGGGTAGTGTTATCATTTTACAGTTTTTAAACACGATCCGACGGCCAAAACAGAAGCCTATTCTTTAATAAAAAGAGGGCGCCCTCGTTAGAGCTGACTGTATATATATATATATATATGAATCGGAGATTGAACATTTGAGGGTGGTGGCTTAAAGCTTGCGCCTTGCAGGATTGGGATATCTACGCATAAAATCGGTAATATACTTTGTGCTTCACATATACTCTTTCTTTTCATGAAACCTTTTGAATGTTTTCCATTTTTATTTTTTGGGCATCAAAATGATGCTTTTCTTTCCTTCATTTTAGGTCATTTAACTGTAAATTCCAAAAATGCTCCAAATTTTTTGAAAAATGGGAAGTGGAATGGAAAACTGAAATTCCAAATTTTTAGAATCGGAATCGGAACATAATTTCGCAATTCGAAAATTTTAGAATTTTTTTCGATACTCTTAGTTCCCATTTCGTTCAAACCGAAATACACCATAGTTCTTCCAATTAATTACAAGACGGGTGGATGAATCCCACCCGTTCATGACCCGACCTTGATGAGACACGTTGACAACTCACCACATATAAACCAAATAAGAACAATCCACACTCCCGCTCACGAGCTCTGCCTTATCTCAAAAAATTCCCAAAACAAAATCTTTGAGAGCGAAGCGGCGACTAACCAGAGGCGCAAAACATTTTGTGTGTGTAAAAGCCGAAAGGTGGTCCCCACACCCAACACGACACCGTTTCTCTTCTTTTCCGCCCTTAAATTGGACAAGAAGGAAAAAGAGTGAATGAAAAAACACCACCACCACCACCACCACAAGAAGGTCCACAGCCAAAGCTAGAGAGAGAAAGTAGAGAGAGAGAGAGAAGGGGGCCTGAGCCTCTTTTTCTCTGCATGTCCATTTCTTCGATCATCGATTGGAATTCAAAATCTTAGGGTTTTTTGGAAATGGCGGAGCAGAAGAACAGATGGAACTGGGAAGTGCCTGGTTTTGAGCAGAGAAAGCCGTACGAGTCCGACGATCATCACAAGCCTAAGCCTCTGGTGCGGAGGTACTCGATCGCTTCGTCTTCTATTCTACCACATTCTGACCTCCCCAAGCACGGTTTGGCCACAAAGCTTCAGAGATTGAAGGAAAATGTTAAAGTAGGTATTTTTATTTATTTATTTATTTATTTTTTGGTTCTCTTACTCATTTTGTTCTGGACCATAATGTTGAAATATCACTTTGCAAGTACGAGAAAGTAGAAATTCAGTGACGATTTTAGCAGGTAGTATTGTTATGATGGTCAATTATACCAATGCTTATTGACACTCGTGTGAAAACTTCTGTATGTTATTCTGAACTGCTTGATTCCCTTGATGTTTGATTTAATTTTTGTATTGTTCCATCACTTCCATGAGTATATTTGCATTGATACATAGGGCTTTAAATGAACTGACTCATTAAGCCTTCTGATGATTCACAAGGCCATGGGACACTGATTTTTGCGAAATATGAAATTTAATGGCGGCCTTGGAGGATAACATGTCACCGGTTTGGAAGATTATAAGGGAGAAATAAGTGTAGATCCACGTGTTCCAAATTTTTAGTTTGAGAAGTTGATTTTCTATATTAGAAGTAAAATTAAGCAGTTTTCTGTTGATGTCGTGTTTGTTCACATTTTTAGGCACATTAAAAATTTAGCAGAAGTAAGTGGGAGGAGATTATATTATCATCACTTTGATTATATGAGAATACCACCGTTACAATTTCCTCATGGGGGATGTACCATCAGAATAAAGGCCAGTATTAGCAGCCATGTCAATAGGAAACTATTCTTCCGATATATAGATAATTGGATTGGGGGGAATCTCCATGTGTGAGACTGGGTCGCCTGTAAGTGAGGGTGCAGGTCCTGAGTTTTGGGGGGCCCTAAGCAAACTCTAAAATATAGGCCCTAAAGCTATAGGGGGTTCGAGGGTAGTGCCCCCGAAGTGAATTTTTTTGGATCTACTTATACATAATTACATGTAAATTGATTTTTTGCCGCATCTACAATTGGAATTGGGGGCCCTTTAAGGGTGGGGGCCCCAAGCGATTGCTTACTTTGTTTCCCCCCAGGACCGGCCCTGGAGGGTGATGGAGCTTGATATACATTTTTGGCCAATTCTCTATAGTTTGAGGTTTTGGAGCAACTGGTGTCTTAACATAGAGACGTTATTCCCCTTCCTAGACTGAAGCACGCTGAGAACAAACATCATACAATTGAGAAATGATAAATAGTACTGGTGAAATCCAATTAAACTGGATCTTGTGTGAGAGGGAACTTATTTTTTCTAAACTACAACAGTATATTAATTCACTTGCATACACATATGCCTTTTACATACACCAATTATGAAGTAGTATTCGGGTGGACAATTGTTTACCTTTGTTCCACTTAAACTTATTTGGTAAATATGAATTCATCATTTGGAAATACAGCGGGGACAAAAACTGATTTTGCATTATCATTAATAGTTCAATTCATTCCATAAGGGCTTTGTCTATGACTCTATTCTCAACCGTATAACCATATGTGCCATCTCCGGTGTTTGCCAGGTCAGTAGTTTCCCTAGGAGCGTATCTATATGAATGATCCATTTCTAACAAATTTAATTGCCAGAAAGGATTCTTAATACACAACACAAGATTTGTTAACTTCCATTGCCCATCCCTTTTCTGATTCTACACTAGTGATAGTCAATTGTGGGTTGTCTTTGATTTGAATCTTCATGATATCTTGCCCTATATTGCAAGAAATCCATTCCCTGATAGGTAGATGTATTGCAATAAGAAACTAATGTCTTGCCTATATGGTTGGTATCTCCATCAACTACTCGCCAATCTCTCTCTGTCACGGCCCGACGTAGCAAAAATAGGGAAAATAAATTTCCTTTTTGGATCCGTAGGTCGTGACTGGTTGAATACTTATTGTCCTACTAAACAACCCATAAACCAATGGAAATACATCATAATCCAAACCAAACTTAACATTAATACTTAGCAGTGGAAACATACAATGAAATGGCCTACTTGGCGTCAGTCTGACAAAATACAAATACATGAAGATCCCCAACGGATCAGGGTACATACAGACAACTAACATAATTGACATAAATGGAATATCCAAAATACTACAACTATCTCCAAGTCTTTTGCTTGGCTCTGTACTCCTTGTGCTCCATAGCACTTCTTCCTCAATCTTGACTTCTTGTCTAGCTATACCTGCAAAAGTCTGGACATTGGATGTCCAGGGTGTAATATGCCATCAGCTTGAATACAAGTTGAGTAAGTAACACAACACGACACATCCAAAATGTATAAACCAACTACTCATCTCACATCGTTACTTTGCATTTTAGGATGCGATTAGTCTCTTATCGATTGACGTCGCTCACACGG
The DNA here is from genome assembly GCA_033977485.1 of Hydrangea macrophylla. NCBI lineage: Eukaryota > Viridiplantae > Streptophyta > Magnoliopsida > Cornales > Hydrangeaceae > Hydrangea > Hydrangea macrophylla. Next base: position 90,804,555 of record CM066986.1, read on the forward strand.
GCATAGCAGAGTTCTCAATATATCAATCAAGTAATCACAAACGTATCACGTATAACAAGGATCATTTATATTAACATATGGTTCCAACATCGATCGTGTATGACAACATATCCTCAATGCAACCCAAACCCGACTTCGTGATGAAATCCCACGACCAATGCAACTCAACAACATCGGGTTATGGAACCCATGATACTCGTCAACATACTCTTGGTACAACTTGCTTCCATTGCGCACTCTGATACTTGGTTCAACATTCTTTTTGTCTCACGACACACTGGCAATGGCACGGGGTGTGTCTCCACCCAATCCAATAATTAGCATGAAAGGTGAATCGACACAAATCGTGCGTACTATCGTTGATGAATCACCACAGACGAACAACACATTAGCATACTAACGGCAAACCCACTCGTACATATTTACTGTCATCGGCAAACTCGCACAATGAACAGTATGGTTAATATCTAATTATCGCATTATATACAGCACGACAGCAAACCCACACGGACGTGTACTATCTCTGGCAAACCTGCTCGGACGACTAGTACATTAGAGCACTAATTGTTGAACATAGCACGACGACAAACCCACTCAACCAACTAGTACATTAGCAGCTCTAACTGTTCACTTACTATCACAATCACAACATTCCACATTATTGGTACTTCCACTTTCATTGTTCCATTCTTATGCATACTTGTTATCTCAAAGGTTTCCACAACGATTCATGACTCAAGAATTTCAGTTGTATCAACTCACAATTCCCAAGAAACCCAAACACATTAACTCACAACATAGACTGCGTGTACTAACACAATAACGTGATATGCGAACCTCTGAATACATAGTTACATTATTCATTACTCATTACAGAACTATAAATTTGGCAGCGTATCCCATGTTCAACTCAACATATTTGTAACATTGTTTATATCAAAACGCAAACAACATATTTAATCATATCATTGTAGCATTCATAAGTCAACCGTACTTAAAGTGGTAATAAGCATGAACTTGCGGATTAACTCTTGAGTTACGACATACTATCACAACATGCAAATAAAATAAAGATTATTCACTGTCAAACAATACCCACACTTTTCTAGTTTTGCATTTGGTGTAAAAATCGCTTTTAACAAACTCAAATATAACATGCAAGTCGGAATTTAAAATCTGTAAAAATCGAATCGAATCTTGATGCGGTGATGCCCATCTCTTCTCTTTAGGTTAATATTTTTTTTTTATTTTAAATCCTTTAGTTGTGTGTATTTAAAGCTTTTTCCCAGTAATTTTCTAACATTCAAAATAAACCCCAACGTATCTCACACTTTAGTATATTAAGACTTTCACCCCAAAAGTATTAAAACATTTTTCAAAATAACCCCTAATGTGTTGACAAAGTCACCAATTGTGCAGGAAACTTGTGTGAAATTATTATTCAATCAATTTTAAACATACTTGTTGATACACCCAAAATCAGCCCATGCTCGAGCGGTTCTATTCTGCAACTACTGACAAGCATCATCCCGAGCGGTTTGGTCCACCTGATGCCTCCCGAACGGTTCATCCACGACCCGGCCAACAGGTCGGGAAGACCGCACAAGCACATCCCACCGCGGGAACAGCTCATCCGGGCCCACTGGCATGATCCCGAGCATTACGGGCAGTTTCCTAATCAAGCTAGGAGACTAATGGAAAGTGCAAATTATTTCCTAATCCAATTAGGAAACCCCCACAATTAATGTCAATTAATCCTAATACAATTAGGAAACTTACTTGATTGGTGTCAATCACATTCTAAATGGATTATATTTCCTTATCCATGTACGAGTAGGTCTCTTACATCTATAATAGAGACCTCTCACCCCCCATTGAAGGGGCCGACTTTTCAGTCTACACAGCACCTCTATAGCATTCATCTACATGCCCGGCCGGCCTACGGTAGCTCCAGACTTGTTGGTTCACCACAGGCCCCCGGCTCTTTTACAGTGTAGTGAACGTGCTCAGACACACCCGTGGACGTAGGTACCTTCATTAACAGGGCCGAACCACATACAAAAAACCTGTCTCTCACTCTCTCTTTCTCCTAAAATTGCTCTACTTACTCTTACCAATTTTTGGCATCATCACTTGTGTGTATACATACATATATATATATATATATATATATATTTTATGATTCACTAAGAAAAGTGAATCTTACGATTCATGATTCGATTCGATTAGAAGGCCTTCCGATTCACGATTTAACTACCATGTATATATATACACATTTATATATATACACACACACATACAATATATATATATATATATATATGAATGTGTGGTTGTGGTGGAGTGTAGGGTGTAGGGACCTAAATACCTAGTGACTAAAGGTGATGTGTGTACTCTTGTGCTCTCCTTAATTTTGGGAATGTGTTATGGTAGGGTGGTGATGATGATGATGATGAAAGTGCGGGGGGGGGGGGGGGGGGGGGGGGGGTTGGGGTTGGGGGGGGGGGGGGAGTGTGGGGTGGGGTGGGGGGAGACTTGGAAAGAGTGATGTGTACTTGAAAGTACACCCCGATTTAAGGAATGTGGTTGGGGTGTGAGGTCATGCATGATGTCGCAGTGGAGTATGCAAATTTGTCGTTGTCGGGTATATATCCGAGGTCGGTGCACTGTTATGTGGTATGGTTGGTGTACGGTATAACACCCGTATTTGTGTTATTGCATTTTATTACATTGTCATGCATGATAATGTGATGTGTTGTGCATTTGTGGAACATGTGTGAGTGAGTTTTGACACATGAGTTGATTTGGGTGTCTGTGTTAGAGAACCCTCTGAGATTGTGTAGAATGAATGGTTTGTTGTTGTGAAGTCTCTCTGAGTATGAGACTTTCATCGTGGAATACCCTAAATGTTTATCTGAAATAAATGTTTACCTGTATATTCACTATCTGTATTATTTTTTGGTTTAAAATTTATTTATGTTGTTAATTTTAGTATCCTGGTGAGTACGAATTAACACGCTACATAATTGGTAGACTAATTAGCAATTTCGTTAAATTATGTGAAATCGCGTTTTAGCAAACAAACGGAACTTAGGCGAAAACTTTTATAATTTTTAGTTTTCACTCGTGAAGCTATAAATTAGCTGTGTAGAAAGTGTCATAAACTGATTAGGAGTTTTGAGAACTCGTGGGGAGGTAAACGTAATTTCCGAGAGTCATGCCTATATATATAAAGTTGTAGGATATTTTCATTTATAAGTTTTCTAACCTAAAATCAAGAGGAGGCCAAAAAGGGGAATTTAGAGCTTGGAGCTTTCCGGCACAAATCGACGACTTTCTGTCTTTTTTTTCCCCCTTATTTCATATTCGAACTCTTCGAGGTAAGAGCTCCGTTTTGATACCCACTAGGGCTTGTTTGGCTAAGTTTTTCGAAAACTCAGTTTCTAGAATTTTCCTAAAAAGTTGATAATTGGATTCTGATCGATAGGAGTTGTACTAGTCGGGCTCCTGCACGATCTTTGTTCTTTGGATTGAATTTTTAGAGCGTTATTTGGAGGTGAGTGATTCAACTGTATGTTTGGAATGATTTCTTGACATGTATTCATGTTTTATATGAAAAACATGTGTTAATTCATAGATATATATTGTGTAGTTCATATTGGGCAATTATATTGATAAGTAGGCCCAATTGTATGGTGAAATGTTTTGATGTCAAAAGCACGGTAAAATGTATTTGAGTATGTTGAGTTGTTATTTGGTCAAAGGAGTGCATGTATCAAGCCATCTTTGTGGAGCCGTTATAGGCATAAGGTCACACATTTGAAGAAGAGAAACGTGGGTCTTACCTTTTCGCGTGAACTTATTGGTGAGGAGTCGCGGATAGTATGGAACTTACACATGAGACTCCGGAGATTAGTATGAAATGTAGAGATGTGAATGCGAGTATGTTTATCATTCATGTGCTTCGTTGATTTATTCACTAAGTGTTGGTTAAACAAATCGAAATATGTGTGGTTATTTAAATAACCATTGTAGGTGTGAATGCCGACAAGGAATCGCAGAAGTGAGCACGTGGGTTTGGGAGTTCACTTAGAAGGCAATCTGAATGCTTACCTTGTAGTTTTGGTGATAGGAATGTTGTAATAAGGATTTTACTGCATTCAAACTATGTCTAACTTAGAATCGTAGAACGGATTCGTGATGCTGTAATAGATAATAATCTTTTGTAATTATGTTATCGTCATGTTATAATCCAGTTAGATCGCTTTGGTATGATTTTGGAGTGTGAGTTTGATCCCTGGTAGATTTCAGAAACCTTTTAAACTTGATAAATTCTACAGAATGCTCTATAGTAAGAAAACAGTCGACTGAGTCGTGACTCCAGATGACTGGGTTCCATGTTTAGGCACTTTCCCTTTTGGTTTTACAGAGGATCAGTCGACTGATCCCCAAGAATGAAACAGTCGACTGGTTTCTGCATGAAAACTAGACATTCTGCAAGACTCTGAGCAGTAGACTGGATTGGGCTGTTGGACTTTTAGGTTTTCTGGAACTAGCGGGCCAGTTAACTGGAGGCCCGACCCAATCGACTGACCGCTGGTTTTTAAAAAATAACTTGTTTTCTTTCCATTGCGTATTTTTAAAACTAATTCTTTTGGGAACGTTGTTAATGATTTGGAGTAGCCTCGGTGGTGTGCCACGGGCTCCGGTTCTGCTATTATGGGACCGGGTTGTGACATACCTGTCCTAATTGACAGTTTCCTAACGAATATTCTATATGTGCCTGAACTCTGCTTGACAAGGTTGGAAGTATTAAAAACTTTTGTTCTCTGCAACTTAATTTTTAAAACCTAATTAAGCCAAAATTAATCAATCTCGACATACTATCTCCTTTTTCAGAATTCTTTTAGAATTTATGTTCAGACTGTTCTTACAAACCATTATGCACATCAGATATAACTTAATATTGTAGTACTATCCTCTTCTTTCATACTAACTAATTTCTGCTCTACACTTTTCTATGGAGAAAAAGGAGAAAAGGGGGAAAAAATGCCTACTTCTTATGAAGCATATTAGAATAATATGTCATCGAGGACGTGAGATAACAATACGATCTGCATGATCAGGGTGCAATGATGAAACGACAAGTCCACAAACACAAAATTAGACCGAGGGCAAAGAAATGTATCACTAGAATCTCAACAAATCTTGCCTTGGTTGTTTTTGTTTTTGGTATCCAAGTTGCATGATGGGTGTAGGCATTGTTGTTAAAATATGAATTGGTTTGCCAAAATAATGAATCGTGAATCGTGATCGTATCAAATTGAGAATTGCACCATTCAACTTTTTTTTAAAAAAAAAAAAAAAGAAAGAAAGAAAAGAAAAATGATATATACGTCTGTAGTGAATACGTTTAAAATGCGTGTACATTGCTTTAAGTGAACAAAATTAAAATTTGACGCAAATATCATGCAATATCAAGGCCAATTCAAAATTATGAATCATGGATTGTATTGAATCGTGAATTGTATTGTGTTGTATATCGACTCTTGTGAATTGACTGGTGAATCGACTGATTCTAAAAACCATGGGTGTAGGTACATCACATACGCACAATGGTCGTTATGACTCTGCCCTAGTTGAATTCTTTGGACCTCTTCTGAGGGCTGGAATTACAAAGATAATGTATAGCGGATTCTACTTATTCCCTTTTGTGGTTTATCTTTTCCAGGTAGTCAAGAAGAGGTGTTAAGTTAGTCAAGACTTGAGAGACAATCTCTTCAGGAGCTCTTAGAAATATTGGCTCCCTATATGAAGTTGATATCATATATGTATATATATATTCACATATATTAAAAAAGTAAAAAAAAAAATCAACTGACAGTATTTTGTAATTTTGAAGCATATGTATAGAATACACGTTATTTCTTGTAGTGGTTATCTTATTGTACTGGCATCAACAGTTCATTTTCTGGACAGCTTGCCAGAGAAGATTTCTTGGAGTTGAGACAAGAAGCCAGTGACCTCCAGGAATACTCCAATGCAAAACTTGATCGAGTTACACGTTATCTGGGTGTTCTTGCTGATAAGACCCGTAAGCTTGGTGAGAATTGATTTTGCTTCTGTACTTCATTGAAGGCAATGGAAACTCTTTGATTGTGTTGATCTTTCTTCTTCTTCTTTTTTTTTTTTTTTTTTTTCAGTTACCAATGATATAGCTTCTATATGTAACTGTATTCAATTACAAGTACCAGGCCAACAATCCGAAAACAAAAATAATTCGAGATTATACCTTGAGTTAACTACCCAAAACAATCAACACTACATGTGTTGCAAGGTTTACATACTATGATAATTGACAGACCATGAGTGACGATCTAATTCTCTCGTTCTTGTTTAGTTTGTGGAGTTGTTTGTTGGAAATATTTTTACTTTTAACTTACTTCAATTAGGATTTTCAGTTTCACATTTTGTATTTTATCCATTGTTCTGATTTGTATATGTTCACCGTTTTGTTTTTCCCACTATTAGATTTTGAAGTTTGAATATGCTTTATTACCTTTTTCATTAATTTCTTGTAAAGGTTCTTCTGTTTCTCGGTTTTGGTGACAATCTTTTAAGTTTCATCTGACACCAATTTCAGATCAGGCTGCCCTAGAAACTGAAGCTAGAATTTCACCGCTGATAAATGAGAAGAAAAGGTTATTTAACGACTTGTTGACTGCCAAAGGTACTAAGAATTTCTTGGAGTTTACCCGTGCACAACTCTCTCTCTCTCTCTCTCTCTCTCTCTCTCTCACTCTCACGCACACACACACATGCGCGCACACAGTTAAGATTCATGTTCATTTTCACTTGAGGAAAATTCTTCTTTGAGAACCGGACTAATAATTTCAGGAAACATAAAGTTGTTTTGTCGTACAAGACCATTGTTTGAAGATGAAGGTCCATCTGCTGTTGAATTTCCTGATGATTTTACGATTCGCATCAATACTGGTGATGATAATGTCTCCAACCCAAAGAAGGATTTTGAATTTGACAGGGTTTATGGACCTCATGTTGGGCAAGGTGGATTACTTGTTTTTATCTTCTTTCCGTGAACTGTATCTCTACTCACTCTGATGTATGTCATCAAACTCATATTTTGACATCTTCTGCATGCAGCTGAACTTTTCAGCGATGTTCAGCCATTTGTGCAGTCAGCTTTGGATGGCTCTAATGTTACTGTATTTGCTTATGGGCAAACCCACTCAGGAAAGACATACACTATGGTATCCCCTTCCATCTAGCTCTTTTTTATTCTATTGTGTCATCAGTCTCTCTATACACACACACTTGCACGTTTTTGTATCTACGCATGCATATCCAGGTATATGTGATCATTAGCTTGTAATATGTTAGTTCTAGCAGAGATATTTACACATGAGATTGTAGTCAAGCCAATATGCGAGGATAGCTATCTGCAATCGAAGCATGCAGAATGTTCGATTGGGCAGCATAGTTTTTTTTCGTATCTCAACGAAGCTAATTACTTGTATAGTTGTATGGAATTTTTTGAAAGGAAGATGTTGAATGATCTAAATATTCACCATCGTCTCTAATCTGTCCATTGCTTGGAGTAGCATTTAGCATGATTATTAGGATCTTGTCTATTCACGAGTGGATTAAAGTTTTCCAGAACAATGAGATCATGATACAATTCACGATTCAATGTGGTTCACAGTTCATAATTTTGAACTTTGAACTTTTAAGTTTAAGTGGAAAATTTCAACTTTTTGAGGCTTGAAATTGCACGGAACTTGGTTGGAATTCACAAATTAAATGGAATTTACTGATGCCTTCAGTGAATCAAGTCAAACCAACTGGAATTGGTTGGTCGGTTTTTGATCGGGTTCAGGGCTTGGGTGCAAGAAATCTTAAGCTTTGACAGAGTGAAAAATGAAATCGAAGTCATCCAAGATTTTTGTTACAGAGAGGAGTCGAAGTGTTCATCGACTCATACACATATGTCAGTATATGTTATATACCATGTAATTGTAATATATTATGTAAAATTACTTGATTTACAGAGAGGAATCAAAGCATATGTATGTGCGTAATTCAAAGGCATCCCAATTTTTGTACAGAGAGATGTATAGAGACCAAGAGAGGAAAACGAGAGGAAGAGAGATCGATAGGGATTATAGAGAGAAAAATGATAGAGAATGAAGGCTTACCTTTGGTCCTTGCTCCTTGGGCTTTGACCGGTGGCAGTGAGGTAGTGGAATGACTCTGGTTAGTGGTGGCAATAGGGCTTCTCTGTGGCTTGATTCTTAGAGAGAGAGTTTGAGAAATTTCTATCTATACTACATAGATAGTAACAGTTGGGTTTGGTCGGTTTGGGATTTATTCCCCTAAAACGAACATGAACCGTACTATCGGTTGTCGACAATACCAAAACAGCCAACCTGACCATGCTACTACATAACCGGCGAAAACCGCTTTAAACCACTGGGCTTCGGTTGGCTGGTTTGGTTCTTCGGGTTTTTTTTTTTTACACCCTTATTTTTAGCTCACTGATTCACGAATCAGTTCATGATTGGCAACAATGGCTGTTAGTATGCTTCTTTAATTTGATTCCGCCTTTTGCAGGAAGGATCTGACCATGATCGTGGTTTATATGCTCGATGCTTTGAGGAACTGTTTGACTTGTCCAATTCAGATACCACTTCTACATCACGATTTCATTTCCATGTCACCGTCTTTGAGCTCTACAATGAACAGGTTTCTTCACTTTCATGTCTTGCTGTTGCTTCATGCCTTTTCCCTCTGAATCGTAGTTTCATTGTATCAACTCTCAATCATAGTTTGTATGAATAAAAGAATTACAAATTTTCTGATTGTAGACCTCCATGATCTTTCAGATTAGGGATTTGCTTTCTGAATCAGAAAACAGTCTACTGAAGATCTGCATGGGCCCACCGGATTCTTCACTCGAACTTGTGCAGGAAAAGGTGGACAATCCATTAGATTTCTCTAGAGTTTTGAAGATGGCATTCCAGTCTCGGGGAACTGATGTATTGAAGTTCAACGTTTCGCATCTGTACGAGCTGTATTCTATACTTTTAAAGTTTCCTTTATAAGCAGCATCTTCCGTCTAAACTGTTGTTCTATATTTTTGTTCATGTTTTTTGTTCAAATTACGGTCATGCTTTGTGATGAAATTTATTTTGGAGAGTATGTTCGAGCCTGCTTCGTAGAATGACAGGCAATTTGGTCATCTCACTTTAACAAGATTTGGTTGCTTCATAGAACGACCAGTCAATTTTGGTCAGCTAGATAGTAACATGCCATTGGCTTTAGATATGGTCTGGACCAGTCTTTTGTTAGATCCCATTTGTTGAATCAGAAATAGTTGGAAAGTGTTGATTTAGTGTGTTTTAGCAGGTGATACTGGATACTCTTTTAAATCCATCTCAAAAGTTCTCAGCCTTCCAGAAAATTGTAGTTGAACCTGACCAACATATGACTAAAATTGTCTGCATTAAATTTGAATTGTGATACCCATCCTTTTGATTGTGATAAACTTTTGTGCTAGATGGACCTTACTGGATCACGGATTTAAATTCTTTCAGATAGACGATGGGAGAATTTTATTAGCCATTTCGCCGTTGATTGTTTCTTGCTATAGAAATGGCGAAACTCCTTATTTCAACGTGCTTTGGCTTCTCCACACTAAGCTACATTTACTAAATTGAAGTTGTACTTGCTACTCTGAGTTCGCCATGTTAACGTTGAGGAAGAGCTATCCCACCATTTGACTATTTTACTCCTTATCTTTAAATGCAATTGTTCAAATTTCTATTTTTTTTCAAAAGAATTTGATCGAAGATCCAAATTTGTATTCTCGTGTTTAATTGATGAAGCCATTAGATGGTGACTGTTGATTCCATTTCATTGATATAATGTGCATGAAAAAATTGGCTATAATGAACTTATGTGATGCATGTAACCTAATATGAGTCAAACCCTTGGTCACAATCTCAAAAGTTGAAATAGAACTAGTGTAGATCACAATTTTATGATGTCCACAAAGTAGGTTTGATGATTGTTATGATATCTCAAAAGTTAAAGTTGTTTGGGAAGAACAGTAAAATTGACTACCTTTGGAGAGGAGAAAATAGACTCTCAAACATGTATATATTTTCATCAATGAACAGTAGCTCTCTCTTACACTCGCAATGCACTTTTCTACATGTTATTTTGATTGTGGACTCTTATACCTGGAATGTTAGATCTTGAAATTCCCTTTGGGAGTAAGAGAATGTGGAATGTGCTTTACAAGTTTTAAAGGGTCAAAAGGTACGCCATGTATATAGGCTCATGCTACTATCAAGTAAGATTGATGCTCTAATACCATTAGTTTTGGATCACAGTCAGCGGTATTTGCTTACCAAGCCCTGGCTGGAGGGGTTAGCTGATTTGTTTTGGAAGCTGACGAGTGACCCTTGGATTGTTTTTCATTTGATTCACTTAGGTTAGTCCTTGAGTTGTAGATATTCTCCCACTTGACTAGAAATTTTAGACCGTATGCATAAGTACATTTTGTACCTAAGAGAATTTCCTTTCCTTTTTTATTTTTTATTTGCTTACAATAATATTGTATATGTATTGTAGAGAAATTAGTGCATTTCTCAGCATGTTATAAATATCTGAAGTGTGTTTGTGCACATGTCATGTATGCGTATTTTTCTTTCCATGTGATTTTTTTTCTTTTGGTAAATATATCTTGTCTTTGCTACTCTCAGGGTCATTACAATCCATATAAGTTATAACAACCTGATCACTGGGGAAAATTTCTATAGCAAACTTTCTCTTGTTGACTTGGCTGGAAGTGAATGTTCAGCTGTGGAAGATGATGATGGGGATCACGTGACGGACTTGCTGCATGTCATGACATCACTTTCAGCGTATGAAATGCATTCATTAGTTTTTTCCCGCTTGTGCAGAAATATACGTTTCTCTGGATAATTAGGACTGACTACTGTAAGTTGATGATTTATAAACTGAGATAGAAAACCTGTTTGGTTTAGTGCAATATTAGAGGGTCGAAATGGTAACTAAAGATATGGAAGTTTGGGGTTTAAGTCAGGCTATCACTTGGAGTAGAATGGAGAAACATGATTCATATAGTTAACCGGAGATAGTGGCAAGGCTTTGTTGAGTTAAGTTGGGTTACATTGCAAGTTATATACACACTTTTCTCCTTTCTGTTTGTAAGGTTGTCATGTGTTCAAATATTTGGTTCTTTTGTCTTATAGACATGCCGACTAAAGGCCCGTTTCTATAAGCTTTAAAATAATCACTTTTTTTACAACAAGAGCCTTTTAAAAAGCTGTTTTTTTTAGCTTAGTAATCCAAACCATCGCAGCTTTTTAAACAATCACTTATAAGTGATTGGTGGCTCTGAATAAGTTATCCTAAACTGGCTCTAAATCCCCTATAGTTTTCTTTGGAAACTAGTCGTAAACCTTTGTGGTGCACAGAAGCTGCAAATACATATATGTTCGACCAGAAAAAAGAGAAAAGGGGAAAGATAACATGATAAAAGAAAGAACTAGTTAGTCTCCATCCCACTAATATTTTTGATAGCAAAGAAGGTCAAAAATCGTGAATGTGATTAGATTCCTTTTGTATAAATGTATTTCCATAGAACTTTGTTATATTCAGATTATAACGTGAGAATTTAACAAGACTTATCAAACTATCCCTAGTCATTAGAAAGAGGTATGTAGTACGATTGAAGATGCAGCTCTTCTGGCAAACATTTGAACAGGAAGTCTTATTGGAAATTGTTAACAACCATCTACTCCAAAAGCTCAAGCTCTTAGAGAGGGTGTAACTTAAGTATTATAACTCTCAACACGGCCCCTCATGTGTGGCCAAACTTTCTTTGATAAAGGCCAAATACATGGAAATTTTAGAAATTAGGGTGACGAGGAGGATTGAACTCGGGACCTTTGCCTGCTCAGATACTATGTTAACAACCACCTATTCCAAAAGCTTAAGCTGTTAGAGAGGGTTTAACTTAATTAATTATACTCTGAACAGAAATTTTCCATCTTATACACGAAGGCTCTGTTTGTTTGCTGGATAGGAAAGGAGGGTTTTGCAAACTATGGTTACTTAATCCCTGAGAAGTAGTCTCCGGATAAAATAGTCCAGTATTATTTTTATCCCGTGTTTGGTGCAGACCAGGTTAAAGATTGGATAAGGCAAACTTAGTTCTATCCCACGTTTGGTGCCGTACATTATAAGGGTGGATAAAAAAGATGCATTCCAAAAATACCCTTTAGTTGAAAAATAATCACTTTTCCCTTTTAACACTAAAAATTACAACACACCACACAATTAACAGTTACTTAATCAATGCCATCTCAAAATGATATTCTTGTTGCAAACATTATACCATACATTAACTAGTCCAGCAACACAAATGAAAAATAAATAAATTGCTGCCTGTAGAGGCATGTATACAAATCTCACACTGAACTAAAATAGGCTATATCAACACATAAGTGTTTTTGCTATCTTCACCACAACTTGATTATTTGTTGTTGGCTTCACTTGCAATTGATAATCTGCTATCTGAAAAGTTTCAGTTAGGAATTCTAGTTGTTGTTTTTTAAAAGTCCCAAAGGATGAACATGAAAACTTGTGTGATATTTCCAATACAAAATCAAAAGCCCAAATTAAAAAGGATTGTAAAAAGGTCCAATAAAAATTCTAAAACCAATAATAAAAAAAATGCAGAACCTACAAAATTGCAACCTATAAAATTCTTTCAACTCAAGTCATGAACAATATAAAAATATGATTTTCAACGTATTAAATTCAACATATAAACTTCTGCAATCACCACTAATATTGGTTACTAATATCATAGTAGCACGGACACTTCACTTTGGGTGCCGTCTCCGTATTGTGTCCGTGTCAGACATCGACACTCGTCAGACACGCGTCACCATGTGTAAGGCACGCTGAAAAATGTGTCTTAAATTTTCTAACATCGGACACACCTTGAGTACTTGTCGGACACGCGGCCGACAAGGTTGGACACGGGAGGGAACACGACATGGTGGCCTCTCATTAGAAATGCTTTTAAAATTTTGAGGCAATATTATTAATATAGTAAAATTAGGGATAAGCAATTGGTTTATTTTAGAATTATGGAAACAAGTGTGGACACGAAACTGCAAATTATATATTAAACTCAAAGATATAATTATTTAATCGTCGTATCCTAGCCGTGTTGGTATCCTGCATTTATAGGATTTGTCGTGTCCGTATCGTGTCGTGTCCGTGCCGCTTGTCCATATCCATGCTACATAGCTAATATGGGTTTTAATAAAAGAAGTAGTCAAAAAACATCTAGGAAGCATTCGAACATACTTGTAAGGCCAGCCCATTCAACTCCTTAAAACCCAGGTGTTAAGGAGAGGGGAACTAAAGCCTTATAAACCACATAGAGTGGCCAAAAATGGGCGATGTGAGACATTCCAACACACCCCCTGAACCACAGGAGCCGGACACTCGGCATACCCTGGACCACAGCAGCCGGACACTCGGCACGTCGGAAGACAAGCCCAACCAACCTCTGATACCACTTGTAATACCCAGCCCATTCAATTCCTTAAAACCCAGGTGTAAAGGAGAGGGGAACTAAAGCTTTATAAACCGCACAGAGGGGCCATAAATGGGCGATGTGGGACATTCCAACAAACATTATACCCAACTGAGCCCTATACTAAAGAAGACCATTCACATCCTCAGACAAAGCAAACAAATCCAACCAAAGAAGCAAATGAGGAACAACCCAAATCAAAAAAGCCAAACAATAAGAAAACCCAGAGACAACTTCTCTCTAAGGCATTTCATCAAACAATACAAGGGCATCAATATCCAAATAGACAACAGTCCATTCGTCTGAAGAAACCAAACCCCGAATAAAACAGAGAGAAGCCAAAACCATAAACTAGTACAAAAATCAGCCATGCACCTTTGAACTAAACGAGAAACCATAACACAAATACACCTGATTTCCATTCTAAATAGCTCATGAAAATGAATCCTCCACAAACAAGTATAAAATCATCAAATAGTTAAACAAAACAAGTTTTCTTAAATCCATTCGTGTCAAAAATCAGAGGAAGAAAAATAAAAACGAAAATTGGCAATATAATAGGTCTAAATTTTCCCTCACCTTTGAAAACCCCTAGCATGAGAACACAAAAATCTACCCAAATTAGTTCGTTTATAAGATCGATCTTACTTGGTTTCAAATATGCAAAAATCTCATCAAAATGGTGTCTTCGCCTTGCAAAAATGAGCCAAACTTCACCATCAGCGCTGCGAAAGAGAGTGGTGGTCGTCCTCTCCAAAGAGCATACGATGAAAATGAGAAAAAATTGAAAAGGAGCTGATTTCAGGGCTTTTATATGCAGGGGAATTTTTGTCTTCTCACCAGTTATCCATCTTAAAGCTAATCCTCGCCCTAATAATACCACCTCCCCCGTGGTATTAGGTTATACCGCATGCGGGACATTATTTTTAACTCGGGATAACATATCCTTGGTTAATTAGTGAAGCAAAATGCACTAGCAAACTACGTGTAAGGCCGTATTGGTTAAAATAGTCCAATCCGATCACCATAATACTGTAAACAAACAGGACCGAAGACTAAATGAACATGTAGATTGTACCCAAAATCTGTATATGAGAGAGCAGAAAATCGTGAGGGAAATAATAAATTTTCACGTGATTGTCGTGTCCTCATGTCCTTAGATTCATGAATTTGGGAAGTCAGACGCTTAGACACGCATCCACACCCAACACTCATATCCGACTCCATGTAACAAAGGTCTTGCTTACACTAGGTGCTAGGAGGGTAGACGGTAGACCATATCTTCCCTTTAGCACTTGTGCATAAATTGACAGCTCTCGCTCTTGAACTGGCTGTCTTTCACTTATCAATTCGAGCGCTCCCTTTTCCAGCTAATGGTGAGCCTACTTGATTGTACTTAATGAATCATGAAATTTGCTTGTTTTTATGTTCCATGGAGAAAAGGGTTTGTTCCTGTTTGTTATGGCGACACTATATCTTATTCTTTTCATTTGTCTAGTTTTCCGCTGTGTGTAACGGACTAACCACAAGATTCTCATTGCATTTCACGTTGTATTTGTAGGTTGGGAGATGTTTTGACTTCGTTGACCTCAAAGAAGGATACCGTTCCTTATGAAAATTCAATGCTTACAAAAGTACTTGCAGATTCACTAGGTATTCGGTTCTCTTTGTTTTTGCATGGTTAAGATGGCATTCTGTTCCTGTCAATAGAGTTCTCAGAAGCATGGTTGATAGAGTCCGTTGATTCATGAGTCAATTCATATGCGTCGATTCAAATTTCATACCACCCGGTACGATTCACGATTCGATACAATTGACCAATCATAATTTTTGAACTTTGAGCTTTGAACTTCTAAATTCTAAGTGGAAAACTTTCAACATTTTGAGCGTTGATATTGGATTAAACTTGTGTTAATAGTTACTCTGTTCATTTTAGGCTCCATGTATGTGTTTTAATATGTATATATAATATGCACATGCATACAATTATTTATTTTCTATTCATTATTTTAGCAAAACAATTCGCGGTACGATTCATGATTTGACAACAATGCTTGGAAGCATGATACACTTTTTAGTAACCTGCTAGTGTCACCCACTTGTAACTCAAAAATGTCCCTGCTAAAGGGTAAATATGTATATGTGTAACGTAGTCTTAGTTAGCAGGTGGTTGTTCCACATCGGATATATGTCAGTAGTGTAGTTTGGTCTAAAGCCTATATATAGGCTCTCTGTATTATTATTTCAATATGTTGAATATACAAATTTTCCCATCTCTCTATATCTTTACATGGTATCAGAGCCTCCCGAATCTGAGATTGCTCTTATATATATATATATATATATGTTCCGCCTTCTTTGTGATTGAGAAGTTCGGGTAAACAATCTCTCTTGAGATTCTTCTTGCTTTTCATTCTTTAGAAAAAAAAAGAAAAGAAGAAACCCTAGCCGCAGCATACCCAGCCCCCAAACCCTAGCTGCAGCTCCCTAGCCACCCCACCACCTCCGGCGACCCCCCCCGGGCAAACCTCGTCGACGACGGCGGACCCTCGCCGGAACCTCCCTAACCTCCGACGACCCCTTCCAGCTCTACCACAGTCCATTCCAGCGACCACAGACCCCTACGGCGAGCCTCCCTGACCTCCGGTGAAGCCCTTGCTGCCTATCTTCAGATCTGTTCATCCCTGGTTTCAGATCTGCTCTACAGGTCAAGGTTCTTTCAGATTCGGGACATCTTTGAGTAGTTCATTTATTTACCCTCTTCTTTTTTCCCGAGATTATGGAGTCACAAAAATCTCACTCGGCTCACTACTCGCAAGTTGAACGGCAACAACTTCCTTCAATGGTTCAATGCGATTACCATACTCCTTACTGGCCTAGGCCACGATGCACATCTTACTGAGTCTCCGCCCACCGTCGATGAAAAAGCCGCTAAGGCGTGGAAACAATTGGACACTCAACTTGTGACTCTTCTTTGGAATTCCATGGAATCGGACGTTGCCGATTTATGCAAACACTTGGGCTCGGTTAAGGCACTTTGGGAGTATTTCCACCTCCTTTACTCCAGTAACTTAACACAAATGTATGATTTGTCCTTTCAGTATTTCAAGCTCGAGCAGAATGATTTGTCTGTTATTGATTATTTTGCTGCTATGAAACGGTTACATGAAGAGCTAAATAGTGTTATGCCCCCTACCACCTGTGTCCAGGAACAACAAAAATAGCAGGAACATATGTTGGTTATGAAGTTCCTTGCCGGCCTCAAACTAGAGTATGAGGCTATACAGTTTCAAATCCTTGGGAGTGATACTCTTCCTACTTTTGCCGAGACATATTAGTGTGTTCTACGGAGCACCCCTCGGGACCCACCTCCACCCCCTTCGCTTGTTGATCGCTCCACTCTTATTACTCAGACTCCACTAGCTCTTGGGAGGGGTGGTGGTCCTAACCGTGGAAGACGCGGAGGGGGATTTCGGGCTGGTCGTCCTGGTCGTGGTAGAGGTTAGACTCTCCAGTGCACTTATTGTTTTCAGGATGGGCATAGCAGAGACACATGCTGGTAGCTCCAAGGTCGCCCCCCCCCCCCAGGTTGCTGCCATCTCTGATTCTGGATACTCTCCTGCTACTACTCCTATGGATACCGTTTCTGTTCCTCCTGAGGAATACTCTCAACTTCAGTATAAGGCAGCACACCAGACATCCACCTCATCTGCTTCCTTAGCTCAGCATGGAGGTACACATACTCTACTTGCATTGCTTCAAGGTCGCCCCCCACAGGTATATCTAGTTTTTTTACATCTATCCGGCTGTCATCGTCTCTTCCCCCCAGTCACTTTAGCGGATGGGTCCTCGACTCCCGTCGAAGGAATCGGGACGGCTCAACCCTCTTCGTCTTTATCTTTGTCTTCTGTTTTGTACATACCTCGTTCGTCCTTTAATTTAATGTCTGTTGGTCAGTTGACTAAGTATCTTAACTGTTGTGTCTCTTTTTCTCTTGATTCTGTTCTTATTCAGGATTTGACGACTCAGAAGACGATTGGCGTCGGGCATGAGTCTAATGGCCTCTATTACTTTGATGATGGTGATCCTGTCCCTGCTCCTTCACCAACTGCCTGCCCTGCTACTGTTTCACCTCATCAGATCCACTGCGGCCTTGGTCACCCATCATTAGCTAATTTGAAGCTCTTAGTTCCTAGTTTAAGTTTTTTACAGTCTTTAGAGTGTGAGTCGTGTCAGTTGGGGAAGCATCACCGTGTTCAATTTGATCCCTGGGTCAATAAAATAGCGTCTAGTCCTTTTCAGTTAGTGCATATCGATTTATGGGGTCCTCACCGTATAACCTCCCAAAAGGGGTATCTGTATTTTGTTACTTTTGTGGATGATTATTGAAGAGTAAATTGGCTTTATTTAATGAAAAATCGTTCTGAATTATTTTCTATTTTTTGTGCCTTTTGCGTTGAAATTAAAACTCAATTTGGTGTGCCCATTCGTGTTCTTCGGAGTGATAATGCAAATGAATATTATTCTGAAGTACTTTTATGATACATTCTGGCATGATTCATCAATCTTCTTATGTACACGCAGCACAACAAAATGGTGTTGCTGAGAAGAAAAACAGACACTTATTAGAAGTCACACGCACTCTATTATTTGAAATGCATGTTCCAAAATTTTTTTGGCGGGATGTTGCCCTCACTGCTTGTTATTTGATTAACCGTATGCCATCTTCTATTCTAAATGGCCGCACACCACACTCAAGCTTGTTCCCTGTTGAATCACCTTTCTCGGTCGTTCCTCATGTTTTTGGGTGTGTTTGCTTCATTCATCAACTGGCTCCTGGTATTGACAAATTAGACCCATAAGCCATTCAGTGTATTTTCTTGGGATACTCTAGGACTCAGAAAGGGTACCGTTGTTACAGTCATCCCCTTCATCGGTACTTTGTCTTTGCAGATGTCACAGTCTTCGAGTCTAAACCCTTTTACTTAGAGTCCCACTCGGTTACTGATCTAGATTTTATGCTTCCTATTCCTCTGCCTGTCTCTCCTGTCTCGACTACTACACCGCGTACTCATGATGCTTACACCCGCTTGTCTCGACTTGATTTGCAAGTTTATACTCGTCGTCCACCTCCAGACCCTTTACTAGACTCCGCTGCTCCGTCCCCGCCTACCGTGTCCTCAAATCCACCATCTTCTTCTCCATAACCGACTGATTTAGATCT
The DNA here is from genome assembly GCA_033977485.1 of Hydrangea macrophylla. Classification (NCBI taxonomy): domain Eukaryota; kingdom Viridiplantae; phylum Streptophyta; class Magnoliopsida; order Cornales; family Hydrangeaceae; genus Hydrangea; species Hydrangea macrophylla. The sequence goes on from CM066986.1 coordinate 90,823,442, forward strand.
TCCCATTGCTCTCAGGAAGGGTAAGCGTTCTTGTACTACTTCTCATCCTATTTCTAACTTTATGTCTTATGACCATTTGTCTCTTACATTTCCTTCATTTGTTGCTTCCTTGTCTACCATATTTATTCCTAAGAATGTTGCAGAGGCACTTGCCCGTTCTGGTTGGAACCAAGTTATGCAGGTTGAGACGTGTGCCCTTAAAGAAACTGGTACTTGGGACTTGGTCCCTCTCCCGCCAGGGAAATATGTGGTTGGTTGCCATTGGGTGTATGCAGTTAAGGTTCATCCAGATGGCACTCTGGATCGATTGAAGGCACGCCTTGTTGCCAAAGGCTACACTCAAGTTTATGGACTTGATTATTCAGACTTTTTCTCCCGTGGTCAAGATTGCCTCTGTTCGCTTTTTCATCTCACTGGCCAATACTTATCACTGACCCCGTCACCAGTTGGATGTTAAGAACGCGTTTCTGAATGGTACCCTTGTTGAGGAGGTTTCCATGGAGCAACTACCTGGGTTTGTTGCTTAGGGGGAGTCTAGTCTGGTTTGCAAATTAAAAAGTCTCTCTATGGTTTGAAGCAATCCCCTCGTGCTTGGTTTGGCAGGTTCAGTGATGTGATTGCTGAGTTTGGTCTTCAGAGATGTGGTGGTGACCATTCTGTTTTCTATACACACATTGTAGCGGGGAAGATCTTGTTAATTGATTATGTTGATGATATCGTCATTACTGGTGATGACTCTAAGGGCATTCAGGAGTTCAAACCCTTCTTACAAGTCAAGTTTCAGGCCAAAGACTTGGGCCAGCTTAGGTATTTCTTAGGCATTGAGGTGGCCAGGTCTAGTGAAGGGATTTGCTTATCTCAGAGAAAATATGTTCTTGATTTGTTGACTGAGACAAGAATGTTGGGATCAAAACCTTTGGATACTCCTATGGATCCCAATTCCAAATTATTATCCGATCGGGGGGAGCTACTTGATGATCCAGGGACCAGGATAGTACGGATGCTTAGTTGGGAAACTTAATTACCTAACGGTCACAAGACCTGATATTGCCTTCACAGTTAGTGTAATTAGTCAGTTTATGGAATCTCCTCGAACTACGCATTGGGATGCAGTGATACGAGTCTTGAGGGCCCAGGCTGTGGTTTGTTATATAAGGATCATGGTCACATTCGAGTTGAGAGCTACACAGATGCAGATTGGACCGGATCTCGTAGTGATAGGAGGTTTACTACAGGATACTGTGTACTTGTTAGAGGAAGTCTTGTGTCTTGGAAAAGCAAGAAACAAACCTTTGTTGCTGGATTGAGTGCTGAGTCAGAATATAGGGCTATGGCGCATACTACTTGTGAATTAGTATGGATGAAGCATTTGTTGGAGGAACTTGGGTTCACTCAGTCCGAGCCTATGAACCTATTTTGTGATAACTAGGCAGCGGTTCATATTGCTTCTAATCCCGTGTTTTATGAGAGGACGAAACACATTGAAGTTGATTGTCACTTTGTTCGTGATAAGCTCCTACAGAAAGTGATTAATACAGTCCATGTTAAATCTGCAGACCAGCTTGCAGATTTGTTTAGTGTTTACTAAAGCATTGGGTGGGACACGTGTGAAAAATATTTGTAACAAGTTGGGTGCATATGATATGTATGCTCCAGCTTGAGGGGGGAGTGTTGAAGGGTAAATATGTCTATGTGTAACGTAGTCTTAGTGAGCATGTGGTTGTCCCACATCGGATATATTTCAGTAGTGAAGTTTGGTCTAAAACCTATAAATAGGCTCTCTGTATTATTATTTCAATATGTTGAATATACAAATATTCCCATCTCTCTTTATCTTTACAGTCCCCAACTAGATAAAGATTCGGCAACCTTTTGTTTTTCCAGGTCAACCAAATTGCAATCCTGGATTATATAGTGGTCGCGGTCAAACATTCTTTGTCATCCACGTAATTAGTTGTAGGCTTATTCTAGCATAAAAATCTAACTAATATGAAGTGTGAAAATTTTTAATTTTCGTTGTCATCCACGTAATTAGTTGTACGCTTATTTTAGCATAAAATTCTGCTCTGCCATGTCCAATTTAGTCCTAACCTATCACCTTACCCCATGGCCTTATGTTTTAACACCAAAAGTACAAAATTATTGTTGCACAGGTATTCTAATTACCAAATTTCTTAAAATTTTGCAATTTACCAATTTAAAAATCAAATTGAATTCGTTCTCTTTTCATCTGTAAATCTTACTTTTTTTCGCCCACCTTTTGAAATTATATAATCTACGTTTAAAAAATAAAATAAAACCATCGATTGCTAGTAACTTTTACTCAACTGTTGTCGTACATCCAAAGCCTTCAATTGAGTAAGAATCTGCTCTCTGTGATGTGTTCCGGAAATCTTAAAGGAGAGTTTAGTGTGAATGGAGTGAGAAAATGAAGTCCAGTTGTGCCAAACTGTCTACTGAAAACATGCCTTTACAGCTGTTGCGTAACAGCAATGGCCACAATGGCCTGCTATCGTTGTATAAGCACTGTTACAGTTTGTAATTTGTTATGCCATGACAGTTACAGTGTGAATTTTCACTGACTAATAAATGGTGTGTAATAAACTTGATACCTCCAAACCTGACAGTGAAAATACTACATTAAAAACCTGTTAGTGTGTATTTTTTAAACCATGGTCATGACTGTCCCAGATTAAGGAGTAGTTGACCATTTGTCTCATGATACTTGATTTGAGAAAAATAATCTCATGACATTAGGTGTCTCTTTGTTTGCTGAGCTGTTATTGGTATAAGATTTGTTGCTTAACTTGCTTTGGACTGACAAAAGTTACCAAACCAACAATACAATATCAAAGAGCCACAGAAGGAATTGATTCCACATTTTTGTTTTTGACGCATGGGCTGAGAAATATCAAGCGATGTAATGAGGAGAAAGAGACAGTATTGTCTGGCACATTTTGGTGTATCCAGCATGGCTAGGAGCCTAGGGCTAGGACCACTAAAATGAAGTGCTAGTAACGTGACAAACGTGAAAGAAATTATCACAAAAAAGGAAAGGCATGCTTGTCCAATAAAGAACAGCACTCTTCTGAACACAAAATTGATGGCACCGCATTGCCCAGAGCTGCGTGATGTTGTACTTTATGGGCTGTTTGGAAAGCCAAAGAACTGGTTGTGTGGTTCATAAGTGAACCGGTTCTAGAAATTCAAGTTTTTGGTGGATTTCAAATTCTTGCACCGGAGTACGTGCCCAGTCTAATACTCATCTATATTAAAGCTGGTTCTTTGTCAAGTCAACATAAAAATATAACATTGGTTGTCAAAAAAACGAAATAGAAAATTAGACTAGGTGTACCAGATCCTATTTTCATGCATGATGAAAATTCTCTTTGTTAACTTGAATGTTATGCATCTACCTGGAATGACTTTGGCTCACGAAATTTTCCGAGTCAAATAAAATTCGTACAATGCACCAATATAAGTTTCTCTCTCTGCATGTTGTAGAGTATATATACCTGTTGAATTGTCCCACATCGCCCGGGTAGAGACCCCGTATGTGCTTCTTATAAGCCGGGGTAATTCTCCCCGCACAAGGCATCTTTTGAGGGAGAGTTATGGTGTGTTTGATAAAACTGAAAATTAAGTGCTGAATTTTAAGTACTGAAAATTTTAAGTGATTGAATTTGTAATATGAAAACAGTGCTTCAACTACTAAAATATAATGCATTCAGTGATTATTTTCAGTAGAAATTTTTCACTTAAAGTTTTCAGTGGTTTTTTGGCTGCTTTTTCAATTAAGTGGTATGTTATCAAACGCACTGAAAAAAAATAAGTGCTGAATCTTTTCATTTTCAGCACTTAATTGGGTTATCAAACACACCCTTAGGCTCCTGTAGGGCTTTCTACATGGTATCAGAGCCAAGTTGGGCTCTACCCTGTTGGACTTTCCCTGTTGATGTGATCCAGGGGGTGTGTTGAATTGTCCCACTTCACCTGGGTAGAGACCCCGTATGTGCTTCTTATAAGCCTGGGTAATCCTCACCTCACAAGGCGCCTTTTGAGGGAGAGTCAGGTCCTGTAGGGCTTTATACAATACCCTATCGTCATGGTTTAAAAACATATGTACAAAGCTTAAAACAAACACATTAACAATTTAACACTAATTTCATGCATTATCAAGGCTAAAAAACGTTGAAAGTTTTTCACGTAGAACTTAAACCTTCAAAGTTGAAAATATGAATCGTGAGTTGCATTGAGTCGAGATAATATTAGCATGATGGTTGGTCCCTGTTTATGCAGTAGGTCTATCTGAATCATACATAGGATCATTCTATCGATGATTCTAACTTTCTCTTCCTTTTTTGATTTTCAAGGTGAGATTTAGGTGTTAAAACTTGTTACTTCTTTCTTTGTGTTTCTTGTCTTTGTAGGTGGAAGCTCGAAAACTTTGATGATTGTAAATGTCTGTCCAAACGTTTCGAACTTGTCCGAGACATTATCGTCTCTGAATTTTTCTGCTAGAGCTCGAAATGCTACGCTAAGCCTTGGAAATCGAGATACAATTAAGAAATGGAGAGATGTTGTAAGTTCTATTAATCCATTTGGCATTTGACACTTGACCCTAAGATAGAGATTCGAATTGAATAATCTGTGCTTCAATTCTGTGCAATTCTGAGCCAGTAATTGTTGGGCTTGTCACTTACCTCACCAGTTATTAGTACTCCATCTCACCGGTATTGTTTTCCCTGACATTGCTAAAATGAAAAATATAGCAAGATATATCTGTTCAATGCAATGATCTGAGGGTTTTGTTTTTTGCTTTTTTGTTTGTTCGTTATTATTATTATTATTTTTTTATAATTACCTTTCTTTCTCCTGAACTTTGGTTTGCAAAATACCTTGTAGGCAAACGATGCACGAAAGGAAGTGTACGAAAAAGAAAAGGCAATAAATGATCTGAAGCAAGAGGTTTTGGGACTTACACAAGGGCTAAAAGGTGCAAATGACCAATGCGTCCTACTCTTCAATGAAGTACAGAAGGCGTGGAAAGTTTCTTTTACACTGCAATCAGATCTAAAGGTTTGATATCATGACTTTGGATACTAATCCACTATCACAAGTTACTCATTTTGGGTGTATGGTCTGCAAACTTTGACACGAGTTCCTTTTGTGCTACACTGTCTACATATGTTTTGAACTTATTAAACAGAGGAAATATGTCAATGCTTTTGTAAGTTTGCTTTAATGGGTTCGGTTTTGCTGGGTTCGGTTTTGCATGGGTCACTTGTTAAATCTTCTAACGTCCTCTAACGGGAAATAAAAGAATTTCCTTTCTATGAGTTATAGCTTCTTTCTTAAATAGCAAAGAAGATAATACATAATAAATGGGTCACTTGGTACTGTATGGTTTTGTTCTTTATTTATACATAATGCATGATGCAAGACATATTATGGACAACAGCTTAGTGGGCTATTGTTTGAGGAAATGGTGACTTAGGGCTTAGTACATGGTAAAGAAGGGGTTTAGGTTGTTTAGAAATGAAGGGATTACGATTGTGTGTGTTTTGGAAGAGAGAGTGGTGGAATTCTTATTGCTAGAATTCTGGACAAGGCTAATTTATCTGCAATAAGAAAAGAGAGATCAAGTATGAGAGAGAGAGAGAGAGAGAGAGAGAGAGAGAGAGAGAGAGAGAGCAGAAGGCCATTGGCCTTCATACAGATAAATCATTTCATTTATCATTCTTCATACTACTTCCAAATGTGTACAAAGCACCCCTTTTGTCAGGCTGAAATTACAAAAGACAACATATAATTGATAACTAACTTAGAAATCTTAAAAGACACATAAATGGTGCTAAATAAAATGTACCATGTGACTAACAATGTGTCGTGACACTCAATAATGAACTTAGACAATGAACCCACTAAATCTAAGACAATGACCCTGGAATACTTCATTAATATTAAACTTTGACCTTGATGACCAAAGGACTTTGAATCTAGATAACAAAACAAACCATGAGAAAATAATGAATCTAGACTTAGACCATTTTGCTGCCACATGTATTTGCTGTTTCTTTTAGATCAGAAAGTTCTATTTTCTTGCTTGTTAAAAATGGTCTTGGCTCTTGGTTTCCAAAGAGGATAATTCCTCTATACCCATGCCAGAGCTACTGCACCAATACATTTATAGATGCACGTCCCACACTTAAAAGTGATCCTTTTTTTGGTTGATATTTCATTCTAGTCTCATTTAACTGTAAATAATTAAGAGATTGCAGATGTTTTCAAATATGAAACTTTGTTCTCTGTACTAGTCTACTAGATACCTGCCGATTACATCTTTACCACCTTGGACAAAAAGTTTTCTTTTGGCGCCTGCCTGAACATTTTCAACTTGCTTTATTGAACCTAACAGTACATTGTATTAGGGATTTTCTTCTTTAAGTTGCTCTTTTTACCGTTTGTATTGGTGCTAGAAAATCTACGCAAGGTTTGCTTAGTAACTGTTTCTATTCTCTCAATTGATGCAGGCGGAGAATGTTATGCTTTCGGACAAGTACAAAGTAGAAAAGGATCAAAATGCTCAGCTTAGAAATCAAGTTGCTCAATTATTACAGTTGGATCAAGATAAAAAATTGCAGATACAACAACGTGATTCAACAATTCAAACTTTACAGGTTGATCATATGTTGACATTCCCTTTCTTCTTTGCAGTATTGTGTATCTTAATTTGTTTTTCGTCTAAGAAGAACTGATATGGATACAGCGACATGACCCGACAATATGGCATGGTAACCCTTAAAAGAAAACACGGCACGATACGGCGGCGACACGACAAATATCAGTCTATTTTTTTTCTCGAATATAGAACCAACTAACCATGTAAAATAAAAATAACTAAGATCTAAGATGTAAACTAAATTACCTCTTGTTGAAGCTTGATATACATTGTTGGCCCATTCTCTAACAGCTTAAGCTTTTGAAGAAGTTGGTAACTTAACATGGTATCAGAGCCTTGTTTGTGGGAGGTCTTGGGTTCGACTCTCCATCCCCGCTTTGTTGTGTATATTTGCACCTTGTTATTTGTCTCCACTATGATGGAGTTTGGTTTGTTTGCTCTCCACGTGCAAGTCGGGGTTGTACGTGAGGGAGGGTGTTGAAGCTTGATATACATTGTTGGGCCATTCTCTAATAGCTTAAGCTTTTGGAATAGTTGGTAACTTAGCACCTCCAAACAACAATACAACGTGAAAATATCATAATAACACCAAATCTATCGGTTAAGCATTATTAACAAAGCAACTATAGTCCGTAAAGCAACAGGATGCATGTAAAATTCTATTTACCATGAAGTGTCTGAACTTTTTAGAAGAAAAAAAAAACCTCTTTTGTTCTTATTTAGCATATTAACCAATCCCCCCCTTCCCCCCCCCCCCCCCCCCCCAAAAAAAAAATAATAATAATAATAAAAATAAATAATAATAATAATAATAATTTAACACTCGTCTCAAAAAAGGAAAAAGACGTACTGTGTTAGAAAAGTCAGTCAGTGCCACGTTGAATTCCAGAAAAAAAGATTCAGACACATTTTTGGAGTGTCGAACACGAGTTGGGAGGAGTGTCGCACAGGTGTTCGTGTCGATGTCGGTCACATACATCCCTTCATTTGAAGTGTTGGTGCTTCCTAGTCCCGCTCAAACCAAAAAGCTTTAACACAAGTTGTTGGAATTTGGACACCAAAACTCATACCAAATTCCCAAATCCAGGACCTGATACGAACACAATAATTAACAAGGAGATCCAATCAAGAACACACAAGAAACTCAAATTTACATGATTTACCCAATTCCTTGTGTTGTCTTTCGCAGGTGTACGATAGCATAAAATTTGCAAAACTGTATCATAGGATGAGCTTTTTATTCATGTTTCCGTAATAACAGCTTCATCATTTCTTGAATAGCTGCTTTTTCCAAAAAAATTGGCTTCAGAAGTACAATACTTGAAAAGGGCATCTTGACCCACCTGAACTAGAAACTTATGTAAGTGATGGCATGGTTGTTAGAATTGGTCGATTTGATTTTCATACAACCTGACATGGTTCATGATCCAATACAATCCACGATTCATAATTTTGAACTTCAAAGTTTTAAGTCATGGTTATTAAAATCCCGTGTTCTGGATCGTACGATCCTTCGATCTAAAAAGACGGAATCGATCCAGATCCCACCTAAATCCCAAGAGTGTAGAATCCTAATGGGATCACGAATAGAATCCCGATTTAACTCCCGATTCTTCCAATCCTCCCCCAATTCTGTCGATCCTACCGATCCTACCATTTAGCCTTGTATATAAGTTTTTAGGCTTTTATTTTTTGTTGATGTCCCATTATTTTGATTTCATTCTTTCTCATTTATTTATCAAATTTTTTAGGCTTTTGTGCAGAAACAAGATTGGATAGATTTGTAAGAAAGACTGCATAGGAATATGCTAAGTTGTGTTAGAGGTGTTAATTTGTGTTATTTAAACTTATTTTGGCATTATAAAACATTAAATCTAACGATTGCATGAACTATTTAAGATCTTTGTGTGATCTTACGATCCACATTCCCCGATCCCATCCTATGATCCCGATCCTGTGAACCCCAAAGCGATCCTATGTACAATTGCGATTTTATGAAGTGGAAAACTTCCACCTCTTGAACCTTTTTATCCCGTGAAACTTGTGTTAATATGTTATTTTGTTCATCTCAAGCATTGTTCATGTGTTTACATATGCGTGTAGTATATAATATTCTAGAAAAAATGAATATTACATTTATGATTCGGTACGATTCACAATACGTAATATTGCAAACGGATTCAACATACGATTCACGACTTGACACCAATGGGTAATGCTACCTCTCTCTCTCTCTCTCTCTCTCTCTCTCTCTCTCTCTCTCTCTTTGATAGGCAAATGCATTGCAATAAAATGACACAAAAAGGGGGTGCACTCTGTTGAGAATTATTTTTTATTTTATTTTATTTTTTTATGGGTAATTGTTTTTTCTTTTGTGTCCTTAGTCCAAGGACGCATGTGTAATTTCATTATTATTCTCTTGATTAATATAAAAGGGGTATGATACAATTGTCAACCCCAATCTTGGTTTATGAAAGATAACACACCCATGTGCACCCGTAGTATATTTCTCAAGTTCAACACAAAAGGCTACTTAACAAAAAAGAACAAGAACTAAAAACCCGCTGGAGAAATCAAAAGCGAAAAAAATGGGAAAAACTACAAAAAACCAAAAATTATAATTAGAAACAACTAAAACAAGATGCCTCACATCAGCTCCAAAAACAGCTCCTCAAGGAATGACCACCAAGCCTTGGTAGAGCCATTACATATATAGCTGCACACCCAAACGCCCATGGAAACAAAGGGCAAAACAGTGCCAGAACGAAAAGGGCCTTTTCTGCGGGAAAAAAGCCAGCAACAGTGGCTGCCAAAACCTGGATGCACTGAGGGTATCTAGAGTCACACACGCTAAAGTCAAAGCTTGCGAGGAATAGCAACCAGGCTGTCTTTCCATATTAGAACAGTCCGGACTCCGGACATGTAGAGAAGCACAAAACAGACTCTCGAACAGCCCAAGGGGCATCCAAAAGAACATTGAACAAAACACCCCGCGAGTCTGCAATGATAACTGTAGTTGGGGACGAAAAACTGTGTGAGAGAAAACTGTATAGAGTATATATATGTGTGTGTGTGTGTGTGACAGTGTGTATATGTATAGATATAACAATATACAAATACTAATATATATGTTCTCTCACCATTTTTAACTTTCTCCCAAATGTCTCCTTTATTCTGGTAATAATAATTATTGTTTTGTTTTATCTATTTCTTCTCTCTTAGTCCCAGAAAACATTACCTAAACACCTTCTAACAAGATACTAATAATAAGATGCACAAGAAGCAAAAGACGCACAACTAACCACCAATCTGAACCCAAAATGATAGCAAAGAAAGGGGCTGCTGAAAATGCACCACACAAACACAAATAAGCATAGCTAGAGCACATCCACTGTCCTGTCAAAGGCATAGGCTGAAACACACAACCAGGCCAGGGACCAAGAAGAGGGGCTGGGACTCCCAACTGCACAACAAAAATACCGACAAGATCACAGACAAGGGGCCCAAGAGTAACCTCCCAAGGGAAGGCTCACCTAAAGAGACAGGAAAGTCGCATATGGTTAAGAACACAGATCATTTAATAGCTCTAAAATAGGAGAGCAAGGGTTGGTAAAGGCACCTTTCGTCCTAACTAAGAGGAGAGCCAGGAGTTTTAAAGGGGGTGGGGGGATTCCATTATTTCAAAAGCGTGAGTGTGTCTTTCTCTCCAAGTGCACAACCAAATACAGTGGAGTGTCAACCCACAACTCCCTAACATTCTATGGGATATTCGCTCCCCTCCAAGCCAAAAGGTGATCAAGGATGCACTCCGACATCACCCAATCAATACCAAAAAGCGTGAACATCATATCCCAAATGTCTCTGCCAGAGAACAATAATCAAAAGGCGATTAACTGTCTCTTCCTTTTGCACATAAACCACAGGTTAACCCAAACATGCCCTTTTATCTAAGATTATTCAACGTGAGAATTCTTTCCAAGACTGCGCACCAACTAAAGAAAGCAACCTTCAACGAGGCTTTAGTCTTCCAAGAAAGTGAATATGGGTTTGATCTTTCAGTCGCTTGTAGAATAATTTGACACTAAAGCATCCGCTATTACCCAAAGTCCATTTCCAAGAATCAACACCTTCTCCTTTAGGAATCTGGTCATGTATGTGAGCAAAGAACTGTTAATCTGATCTATCTCCCAATCATGAAAGTCTCGGTTATCCCACCAACAACCATACTTGCTGACCCTGAGATGCTCTGCTACCGAAGCTTGAGTATCAACTGGTTTTCCAAACAAACCTAAGAATTGGTGAGCTAGAGATGTCTCCTTCTCGCCGACTCATCCACCAAATGAGGCACACTTTTTCATGATTTTATTTTACATGTTTTTACATGTAAATAGCTTATCTAAAATCTGATTTTAGATTATTATAGTCCGATTTTACATTATTATAGCTTATCTAAATTTCAATTAAATATACCCAAATTATCGCCAATGAACACTTTGATCCATTTGATTTCATAAATAAGAGGGGTGAAATAATAAATAAGAGATATTATTTTAAATGTAATTAAAATTCAAATTGAAATAATAAAAATATCATTGTATTTTTTTTTTTCAGAAATACAGAAGGGAGAACAAAAACCTTTGTTTTCAAATTAAAAAATACATGAAATTCAGGAGAAAAAACAATCTGTTTTTATTTTTATTTATTTATGAAATTCAGAAGTATAAAAAAACAAAAAAAAAAAAACGTTTATTATTATTATTATTATTTTTAAGATTAAGAAATTCAAAAAGAAAAGGAAAAAAGGAAATAAAAAGACACTCCCTATTTTGTTATTTATAAAAAGAAAAGTAAAGAGAGAAAAAAGACAGACGAAGAGAGAGAGAGAGAGAGAGAGAGAGAGAGAGAGAGAGAGAGAGAGAGAGAGAGAGAGAGAGAGAGAAGAAGAAGAAATAAGGAAAAAAAATCCAGAATTAAGACATAAAAAAGACATAAGAAAGAAGAAATAAGAAGTTTATACAACTACAGAGGAAATAAGAAAGAAGAAAAAATAAAAACAAACCAGAAGGGCCAGAATAGAGAAGAAGACGAAGAAGAAGAAGAAGAAGAAGAAGAAGAGAAGCAGGGAAGAAGAAGAAGAAAACGAATCTGAAGGAGGAGAAGAAGTAAAAAAATAAAAGGGGGGGGGGGGGGGGGGGGGGGGAATATGGCTCGACTAGTCGAACAGCAGAGGAGGAGAAGAAGAAGAAGAAGAATAAGAAGAAGAAGCTCGACATAACTGAATTGACTGGCTCTGCTAGGGCTCGATAGCTCTGTTCTCTCCTTTCTTCTTCTTCTTCCCTTTTTTTTTTTTGGGCTAAATTTGCTCCTCGTTTGGGTTAAATTTGTGCTTGGATCTTCGATTGACATGGGCGTGCACCTTCGGAAAAAACCCCAAAAGGCGCGCCTCTAGTGCTCCTGATTGAAGGCGCTGTGCCTAGCCTTAGGCGAGGCGCAACGCTTGAGCCCACTTGTGCCTCGCGCCTAGGTGCCTCAGGCGCTCTTTTCACAACAGAGTAAGAGACATTATAATATAAGATTCCTCTTATTATATTATATTTGTAAAGAAAGTGAAAGATTAAATATAATATTCACTCCTAGCCATTTCTATCCTTTCAACTTTTGGAAACTTGTGATGTATCATATATTATATTCTATATCTGCAATGACCAAATAATCTTGGTATGACAACTATGCATATATACACTGGTATTACTAACTTATATCTATGTATATATTTACTAGTTTACCCCCAAAGGTATTGTTAGTTCTAAAATGGCCACAAAAAATTTATAATTTTATTATAGTAGCCTTTCACATGCCCTTACACTTTATTTAATTTGTTTTGGGATTAGATTTATAGTATTTATTTTGTCTTGTTTAACATATCCCCATACCTGTACCTTAAATTTGGATCCTTTATGGCCGAGTCCCCTTATCCTAAAATTTGGGAGTCTACCAAGTCCGACTTCCGGATACACATCCGTACCCGATGCCCTTGGTAAAATTTTGTGATATATTTTGACTCTCTCGATCCACTTGACTAACTCAGGTATTGGTATATGTTGGTGGTAGGTGTTTGAATACGATGTGGTTCTTTTTAGAGATCAGATGTCTTGTGTATCGTTCTGCATGTTTTTTTTTTTATAATAATTTTTTTTATATATAAAAAAAGTGATTTAGCTCTTACCTAAAACGTTAGTTCTTTCAGTTGGTTTTTAGGTGGCATTTCATTTTTTTGTTTTTTACTATTTTTACTTGCATTACCATTGCTGCTTGGCCGGATTATATGGAAACAATGTTATTTTCTACACGATCCTCTTTTTGGTCATGAAATTGATCTTGCCATTCTTGCAACTATGGGTAATTTTTTGGTACCTTTTTTTTATGCAGGCCAAACTAGAAAACCTCGAATCGCAACTAAATGAAGCCCTTCACTCTAGTGAAGCTAGGTCAGTGATTGGGCCAGAATCAAAGCCTGTAGCTCAATCAATTCCCAATACAGCAGGGGACGACATGGATTCTGCGGTAGTTACAAAGAAACTTGAAGAAGAACTCTTAAAGCGTGATGCACTTATTGAGGTCTGTTTGTCTAAACTATCCTAGATGTTTGGTACTATTTCTTCTACAACTTTTGTATAATGCATTTTGTACCCCCTGAACTGAACTATACACCCAATTCCAGTTTGGTCCCTTGTTTGTCAATTGTAGCAGTTTGGTCCTGTATGTTTGAGGCCAATTTCAATGTCAACCTTCTGTTAGCTTCCGTTCGAGAAAGTTATAGAAACTTGCCATGTGGTGCAACGTCAACCTTCTATGTGATGGGTTTTATTAATCTCTTCGAACAGAACCTGGCAGAAGGCTAAATTGCAATTGGCCTCAAAGTTGGGGGACCAAATTGCTACAATTGAAAATTAAGGATCAAACTGCAAATTGGTGTTTAGTTCATGGGTACAAAATGCATAACCCACGGTTTTTAGTAGTGGTAAATGGTTATTGATACATGACATGTTAATTTAAGAGCTTATAGTTCCGATTTCTGTTGTATACATATCTTAACTTGGAAACTGCTCACTTTAAACATTATCACATTGAAGATTATGCTGCATTAAGGTTACCTACATTTGTTGCGAGCAATGCAGACATATTGCAAAGGAAGGGTATACTACATTACGATCCGGAACTTGCTTTGTAGAGTATGGGCTACGCATCTGAGAAGGAAGTTGTGTCTAGATTTTATGTTTGAGTTGAGGATGGTGAGTTAGTTCTAACTGACAATGATGTATGGGTGGGGCCATAAATAGTCAAGATACAGAAATAAGTTACATAAATAAATCAACCTAAGGTTTAAATAAAAACAAGGATCTCGATAGAAAGAGACAGGAAAGCAGGATTATATGTATTCAATTGTGTAGTTGGATGTGGAAGAGTTGAGTTGAATCAACTGTATTCATTCCTTATTGTCCATTTGGTTAGTTTTTTTTTTACTACATTTGACGTAAGTTTTACATTTTGAAGTTCTCTATGATGAAATATCACCAACCGAGTTAAGTGTTTGAGCCTTGCCATTGTAGGTATTGTTAAGATAAGTAAAACATCATAAGACGAAGTTGAAGGAGAAGAGAAAGAGAATATTCTTATTGCTCTGAGAAACAGTACATAAGCATAATAAGATAAATAACCCTTTATAGTATAGGATTTAGAAAAGAGACTAAAAAGACAAGACTACCCCTAAAGCAAGCTTGTTATTCTAACATGTATTACGGTAATAAGGAATTTTTTAGTAAAACACCGACAAGGAGTTCTGGAAGATCTACTTTCGTTCGTTCTTTCTTTCTTATTTATTTAATTTTTTTTAGACTTTAAATCAAAATGCAGTTTCGTTGATAAGCAGGAAATTATAGGATCACCGTGAAATCTTTTCAAATAAGCGAATGATGTGATCAAAGATACTCCCTCCGTCCCATATTAAGAGTCTCTTTTTGGGAATTCCAACTTATTACGGGGACAACCTTGATTTTGGTGAGATTTTCAACTTTCCAATACTGCCCTTTTTGAAATTCAAAATTATAGTGTCACATAAAAAAAAATAGAGGGAAGAGTTGGATATAATAAAGGGCAAATTTGGAAAGTGTGTATTAAAGAACTTTGACTTTTCAAAGAGGACTCTTAATATGGGACAAAGGGAGTATTATTCATGCAAACATTGTTCCATATAGATTCCATGATAAGAACATTTTTTTAGCTTGATAAAGTCTCTTTTCGTTTCTTATTTTATTTAAGGAGTCATTTAGTTTTTTCGTCCTAATTAGTTTTAGGTTATTGTTATTTCTACGGGTTGTCTTTGAGGTAGCTGCTTGTCATTGAGGCATGCACTTGTAACCTTCTTATTATAAAAAACTTCTATAGTAAACTTGAAAGCACGGCACAATGAAGTAACCTTCGTAGACTTTCTATGTATAGGGTTGTAAATTATATTATCTATTTTGGGGGAGTCTTTTGGTGAAATTAAATTTAAGAATATTTGCTATCTTTCCTTCTACTCTTCATTGTTCGTAGGACTTGGTTGTAACCCTTCATCTCGTAGTGTTCAAGCTCCTTTGGTGGAAATTGCATAATCTGCCCTAAATGATGTTTGCAAGTTTTTGGCCTTGATTCAAGTATTATTCGGGTCCTCCCAATTCTTGTAGCTTTTGGATTGTCTAGTCGTGGCTACATCAGCTATCTAGGAAATGGTAAAATAAGCCACTCTTCTAACTTTTGTATGTATAATGTTTTTTCGTCGAATTGTCTTGGATTATAATAAATTATGGTGAAATGGGTCATAATTGCCAAAAGTTTAGTGATATCTCTGGCGAGTATCAGTAGTATGCATGATTAACAATACAAACGAAAATTAGAATAAACAAATAAATTTCTCGAAAGCTTTAGCACTTGCAAAAATTCATCAGAAGTTTATTTGACCTTCACAGTATAATGAACTTGTAGTTCGGGCAACTCAGGATGGATCATTTACGAAGAGGGTTGCCTTTTCCATTTGAAGCCAATGGCTCTTGGTATTAATCCTACCCAAAACTATGTTATGGATGCATGTTTGAGAGTATGTACATTTCTGAGTAACCTTTTTCATTTCTTTCAGAAAAATTCTTGCTTTTTCGTATATTGACTTGCTTTATGAACATTAAATGTTTCTGTTGCAGCGACAGAGAAGCAAATTTAGCTGAATCGTTCTAAGTTTAAAATTTCTTACTCCCTTTATTTGTGTATACTGTCTTAATTTTAGAGCATTATATGTTCATCTTGCAGAGGTTGCATGAAGAAAATGAGAAATTGTTCGATAGATTGACAGAAAAAGCAAATTCAGCTGGATCACCACAGGTAGTTTGGTTTTCTGTTATTTGTTATTTGTCTATGCTTTTGTTTTGAAACGTCATGTCCTTCCTCTAATATAGAACAGTATGAAACTTTTTTGATATTGTCAACAAAGAATCATCTAGAGGAAGTGGATTATTTTGCACAGGCCTTAAACTGAAAATTTAAGTATCTTTTTTGGGTTTAATGTATCCTTTTGAAAAGTAAAATAATCAAGAAGTATCGAAATTTTTGGACGCAGGTAGCCGAGCTAGCTGTTTGACTATATGTTTTTATTAAGACTTGTTATTTCCAGTCAAATTTCAGCACATCTTGAATATAATAATTCATTCGTATCATATCTAGTATTTCATTTATATGTTTTAATTCTATATGATATGATTCCTGCATATGAAATCCGACAAATGTGGGATAATGGTGTTTGTGATACTAATGTTTAGCACTTCAAAATTTGGCTATTGAGCATATCATAATTGGTCTTTTAGATGCTTGCAGCCAGTATATTCTCCATGAGTGTTATACTATGAATTTTCTGCCAAGGTAGTTGCTAAAGCTCTTCATTCACAATAAATAAAAATAAAAAATAAATTGTGTTAACAAAGAATTTTGGGAAAAAAAATATGGCACCTCAATTTTAAGAAACAATGGGTTTCCTTCTTCATATGCTTATGTTGTGGTTTGGATTGTTATTTTCACTTTTGTTATCTTACGGAAGTTGGCAAGGTGACGATTTTCCATTTCCTGTTTCTCAAAACCGTACATTTATGAATATTGTTTTCCCTGCCTCATGATCTCTCCACCTTGTAGTCTTCTGATGAATGCAAAAAAAAATTTTAAAAAAAAAATTAATTTTTGACATGTTGGAGTAGCCTTACCTTGGAGCAATTTTTTCAAAATCACGCTCCAGATCGTGGGATTTGCGATCCTATGATCCAATTTTGGTGAATCGATCTGGATTCATAGAAACTATTATCATATTCAGGATGCACTTGGATCAGACGAGGATTGGTCGGATTGTAGGATTGTGATCCCATTTGCGATTGTACCAATCCTGTTTTGTGGGTCAGTTTTAGTTTTTCTATTGGGCCGCCAGGCTTTGCCCAGTAATTTGGACCCTATCCAGTTGCCCAAAACCCACTAACCATGAACCACTTTTAGTCTATCAGAGGATTAGGGCAATTGTGCACATTCGGTCTTGCGACTTGAGATCTTCGAAGGGACTGGTGTCACAACTGGATGCGAAGGGGCTGCTAACGAGAAGGGGCTGTTCAACAATGCTGTATGAAAATACATGCTTTACTTTTGTATTCAAACTGATGAAAAAGCAGGAATGTTCGCCCTCGCCCTTGGACAGCTTCACAGATGCACTTCTGCGTCGCTAGCATTTCTAAGGATATTGTTGAGATATATACAAGAAAAATTCTCAAGCCTGATCATGGAATATGAGAACATGTATTTTAGTTTCTTTTTATCAGCTTGGAATATGATGTATTTCAGCTTCTTTTGTTCTTTTTCTTTCTTTCTTTCCCTTGTGTGTGTGTGTGTGTCAGTGTGTGTGGCGGTTGTGAACTTGCAAGGTCAAATTATGAACCATTTGTTTGAAGAATGGGATTTGTTACTTTATTTGTTTTCATGGTTATTGAAGATAGATTAATTTGTTGTAGAAATGTTATTTTGTGTTATTTAATTGATTGTGGCATTATCAAATATGGAAACTGGATTTTAGATGCCATTTTAAAGCTTTTTATGGGATCATCCACTCCTATGAACCCCAAAACAATCCCAAGCAAGATCCCCATTTCGAAAATCTTGCTTGGGAGTCATTGAGCGAATAATTTAGGTGTTTGTCCTTGTAGCTGCATGCCTGCATCTAATAGTTATTCCTGATTTCTGACTTTCCTTGCCCTTTTTATTAGGTGTCAAGTCCTTTGCCCAAAGGACCTGTTAGTGTTCAGGCTCGAGACCTTG